>OZ017739.1:443773279-446407446 GCA_963969285.1 Odontomyia ornata
CCTTTCTTAATGGGCATTAAAATGGAATTCGTTACTATGGAAGCATGAATTAATTTTTGTTAGTATAACAAATAAAATTTTTTAAGTGGGAGATAATGAATAAAATTAGTTAGTATGAAGGAAAGAATTATGTTCTGTTAGTGAAAAGGTCTCGAATGAAATTTTGTTAATGGGAAGTAATGAATGGAGTGGGAAAGATAATTTTATTATTAATATTATTTTTTGTAATTTAAAAGAGGGTAAGAGGGTAAAATTAATACGATGGGGAAGTAAGAATTAAAAGTTATGGTTTGAATATAGAAAAAAAATACATACATATGCAGAGACAAAGATATATGTACCCAAAAGAAGGTGGAGATATTACGGAGGCGATTTGAAGTTGCCAATAGGAGAATGTTGGTATGCTGGAAATAGCAACAACATCTCTGTACAATGATTTTGTATGTAGTCAGGACCAAATACCATTGTTTTCGGTCTCAATACAATAGAATTACCAAGGTCATCGCCTTCTGATCGTTTCTAGATCCACTTTTACCACCAACAGTAAAGGCTACAATCAATTCAAATAGTGGTCGTAAAAAGAGGCATCTCATTTCTAGACTTAGAGATCATAAAATTTATGAGTGTGTCCGTCATTGTCCCTCATACAACCTGCATTGATGGGAAAATAGAGATGAGCCTTAAAGTCATAATGCTCGATGCGCTTCGGGCTGACTATTTTTGCTACCATGAAAAACTGGGGCTTACTTCATAACAAGCTATAAAAGACCTGGAAACAAATGCTTCACACGTTAGTTTAAACTATACCTCCCTACAAAGGGGAAGAAAACAACCCCGCAAATTTTTTCGTCCCCAGTAGAATCTCCGAGTCTCGCAAAAATGAAGAAATTTTAAACAGTAATTGGAGCATCTTTAGAGATGATAGCGATTATCGCAGTACAGGACAGACACGAGGAAGTGGTGTTTTGGTCGCTCAACACAATTCTTTTCCAAGTGAGCTTGTATGTACTGCGTTGAGTAATCTATTCCAACATAAATTGGTTCAAATTAAGTTAGATAAATTTTCTCTCTACATTTTTGTTTTCTATATTCCTCCTAATTCAAATGAAGCTGTGTTATGGAAAATCTTGATAAAGTTGACAAAATAATTATTACCAGAGATTATAATCGACCAAATTTAAATTTTCTAGTTAAAAATCAAAACAAACTTCTCCCTCCAGTAAATCTTCTTGACTGTAAAAAGTTCTTTTATTTCGTAAATATCAAACGTCAAGCCCATGGTTTTTCCTCCACAATGACCTAAAAAAGTTTCACTTCAACTTCTACAGATCAAATCTGTCAATTTTTTGGTGATCATTTTCAGGAAGTTACCACCATCCTTTTGCTTCAGCAAATTTAGGGTCTACTATAATATCTCCAAGGACCTTAATTGAAAACATTGCAATCAAGCTCTTTAGTTAGATTGAGTCCTATCCGGAGCACTGCATACAGTTTGTCAAGTATCCAGAGAAATTCATGTTCTCTGTGGGTGCTCTCAAGGTATCTTGGCCCGTTGCTTTTCAAAATTTTTATTTCTGAGCTTTTAGATCTCAAGTTGAATCATGTAGTTCAGTCTGAAACCAATGCATTGTTTCTCCAGGACAAATTGCATAATTTATTTCAGTGGTGTAATGACAACGAACTATCCCTGAATGTGGACAAATACCAGGTAATCAGCTTCACTTCAAAAAGGAATGTCATCTCCTAGGAAGCTCTGATTCAACCTTAATTCCGATGAAGTCCTTTCTAGAGCATATAAAATACTTGGCTTTATCAAACGAAAGGCCAAAAAATTCAAGAATATTTGGGCAACAACATTTTTATACATATCTTTAGTACGTCCTATTCTTCAATATGCCTGCCTTATCTGAAATCCTATTTTTAATATTCATAGCAAAAGATTGGAGTCAGTGCAAGAGCATTCTATTCTTTGCTTTAAGGTCTCTCTACAGTCCCTGGCTTTTTATTAACCTACCACCTCACGAAAATCTTCTACAGTTGTTAAAGAAGACTAGTTTCTTTTCTAGGAGACTTACATTTTCAGCATGCCTGGTTTTCAATGTATTAAAGGGCAATATTAAGGTAAAAATTATCTGTGACAGAATCCGCTTGAATGAATGTACTAGAAGCACAAGACCATCTACTATGTTTCGCACCAGCAGGCACCGTACCATTTACGCAGCCATTCAATAGACGCTATAGGTACTTTAACATATATAGTGCTCATTACTCCCCGTGCACTTACAAAGTCCTATTTAAATACAAAGTATTAAACTCCCTTTCCCCGTCAAATAATATTTGAGCCCTGTAAAATAAATAAATGTTTGTTGTTAAACTAATTATATTGTTAAATTTTATAAACTCTGCCACAAATGGTCTCAAGTCCTTAAAAGAAAGGAGGAGAGAACCCCTTTATGTCCAATTCCACAGCTTTCATGATTCCTCATCCCAAACCCCTCAATTAAATGCTTTCGGGGTCGCACATTGGGTTTACTGGTTCCCCAATAATGGGACATTATATTAAATGCTGGGAAATGGTAATTATTGTAAGTGCATCTACAGGTCTGCTACTAAATCCTACTTACACTTCTTTTACGGGTAAGTAATAGGGCGTAGGCGAATCTTCCGCACCTGATAACGGAATCAATGTAATAACCATGCTGCCTGGATGGACGTTGGGCGATGGGCTAATTCCTCGTCTTGGAAAACCCTTAAAATGTTTCGGAACCTGCGGACGGGCCTCGGAACGGATTCGACTCACGGCAATGACCTCGAAAATGGAAAAAGGACTAATGCCATAGTCCTGGCCAATTCTGGAATGCCAGGTCAGTCAATTACCCTGGCACTGTTCAGGACCTTGCACAACAGGCCAGACAATACAAATTCAAAATAATGGCAATCCAGGAAACGGACTGGAGTAGAAAAGACATTCATGACATGAGATTGCATACAATAATTAAAAGTGGGAAGTCCCTTGGAAAACGAGAATTCGGATCGACCTTTATTGTGGATAATCACAATAATTATTGATTTTAAGACAGCCAATGAATGGTTGTGTGCGGTCTGTATAAAAGCAAAGCTCTTCAAAATTTGGCAAATATATATTCACTCCACAACTGAAGAAAAGAACGAAGAAATGAAGGAAACGTTCTACAATCACTTAGAAAGACTAGTCAACTCATTACCTACAAACGACACAAAAATAAATCTGGTAGATTTCAACGCTACGGTTAGCAATGAGATATCTCACCGGGGAACTACTGGAGGATATAGCCTCCATATTGAAGTAAATGACAACGGCCAGCGCCGGATTTACTTTGCATGTAGCAGAAATCGTCATACGTTCGACCTGCTACACTCAGCGACGCATTGATAGAATGACCTGGATTTCATCAGATAGCAACACACAAAACCAGATCGATTATGTTCTGATCCAACAATGTTGAGCCCTTAGCATACTTGACGTCCGTACATACTTAGGAGCTAATTGCAACTCAGCTCATTATTTGATGAAATTAACCTATCAATGTCGTATGTCAAAAGTATATTCAGCGAAGGATAGCCCGCTACAAAAATTTGACATCGAGGAGCTCCGAACGTCTGTTGCCAAAAATTTCACGGAGACCCTCGACAACCAGCTGGCTCCCATCTTATCAGACGCATCGTTAAAGAGAAACAACGAACCTGGATGGAAGTGAAAGCGGCGATTAAGACCATGGCAGAACAGACGATTGGATATCAAGCCCAGCACAAGAGAAATAAATGGTTCGATGAGGAGTGCCAGAATACGTTAGACATAAGAATTAGGTATACAAAGATTACGTAGGCAGGAAAACCAGGATAAAGAGAGAACACTATGAAAATCTTAGAAGAGTAGCGAATAACCTGATTAGAATTAAGAAAAGAAAATCGTATGATGACTAATTGAGAAGTATAGTTGTAAGTTTAGCGAGCATCAACACAAGTAGTGAAAAGCCTAAAACGTGGTTATCAGCCCAGAACCACGCTTTGTCGTGATGACATCGGCAATATCATCACTAATGAAAACAAGATTAGGGAAAGATGGGCATCATATTTCAAGAACCTCCGTACCCTCCGCACAGCTCCAGAACATCGGAGTCTATAGATGTTTGCGGAGAGCCTCCATTAGCCCCACCAACTATGGATGAAGTTTGTTCCATCATCAAAGCCCAAAAGAATAATAAAGCGCCGGGCATCGATGATATTCCAGTGGAACTCATCAAATATGGTGGCAGCAGTGTTCATAGAGCTATTCACAAAGTCATCCAGTACATTTGGCAACAAGAAGATATGCCAAAAGAGTGGAGCCAATCAGTTATATTCCCTATCCACAAAAGAGGTGACAAGCTACAGTGCGAAAATTATAGAGGCATATCACTACTTTGTACGGCGTACAAAATATTTTCTAAAATCTTATAAAATAAAGTCGGATCATATGCCAACAGTATTATTGGGGAGTATCAAGGTGGTTTTAGGGCAGGTAGATCAACAACAGACCAACTGTTCACAGTCAAGCAAATACTTGAAAAATGCTGGAAATTCAACGTAGACGTACACCAAATTTTCGTTGACTTCAAGCAAGCATACGACAGTATTGATCGTGTGTGAGGCATATCACGACTTTGTACGGCGTACAAAATATTTTCAAAATCTTAAAAAATAAATTCGTATCATACGCCAACGGTATTATTGGGGAGTTTCAAGGTGGTTTTGGAGCAGGTAGATCGACGATAGACCAATTTTTCACAATTAAGGAGGTACTTTTAAAACGCTGGTAGTTCTACATAGATATATAATAATAATGCTTTGCGTTGGTATCCTAGCCAAATTAGTCCATCTTAAAAAACTGACAATGACGTTGACAACCTTGCAGGTCCGCAGCAATAACAAACTCACCGATGCCTTTGACACAAATATTGGACTAAAGTAGCGAGAGGGGCTGCTTCTATAGTTACTCGCTTTGGCTCTGGAATACATCAAAAGGGAGCTACTTGTCGATACACGTGGACTGTATAGTAAAGTCGAGCCAATAGCCTATGCGGATGACATCAACATTTTGTCACGATCACTAACAACCACCAAGGAGATCTTCCTGAAACTCGACAGTGAAGCAAAGCTAGTAGGGCTACAAATCGAGGAAATGTAACTCACGTACACAAAATATCTCAGTTGGTGAATACAGTATCGAAAATATGAGCAAATCTGTGTATCTAGGCTCTTGAACACCAGCTGCAAACACAGGAAAACAAAGCTCCAAGTATACAAATCTGTAATAAGACCTGTACTATCATAAGGATGTAAGCATGGACTCTAACCGAGGTGAATAATTGGAGCGAAGCTAGACAGGAACCAATGGTGAATCCGATACAACCATGAGCTGTATGAAATTTTTGAAGACTGTAGAATCTGCAATGAGCTGGCCACATGAATCGTATGGACGAGCATTGGATACCCAAAAACGTATTCGTTGAGAGAACTGAAGGCCAGAGACCAGTAGGGACACTGAGGAACCGCTGGTCTGACTCGGTCGACGAACGCTGATCGTCGCTGCTCAGATTCTGAAATTGAAGGACGCAGTCAATAGACCGAGACATTTGGAGGCGCTATTTGCAGGAAGCGAAGGCCCGTGACGGGTTGTAGTGCTACGAATAAGAAGAAGAAATTTCTTTAAGCATGATCTCTATTGCGGCAGCCGAAGCCAGCTTTTCTCCTCCAGGATCGATTTCCGCCAATCGTCACAGTTCCGCGACGTTGTTTCCCAGCTATTTACTCCCAGCAAGAATCAGCTGTCATCTTGTGTTTTGTCTTCTCATCAAGTCCTCAGTATTCGCACTGGACGTCTAGCTTGTGCTCTACCCATCAATGTTCTTTTTGGTTAGCCGATTTCCTTCCATTCTTTCTACATGGCCAGCCCATTAAAATTTACATAACTTTATGTAAGAGGAAACAGGCGGATAGTCAAAAAGTTCATACAACTCATCGTTGTAGCGTAGTCTCCTCTTTGTTTCTTGTTTCACTAGGCGGTCAATTTTCCGGAGCACTTTGCTTTCAAATACGTCCACTGCCTTTTCGGATTCGCTCGTCAGGGTCCATGTTTCATTTCCATACAACAGCACAGGTTTGACTAGTTTCTTATAAATGCGGAGTTTATTTATCCTGTTCACAACTCTGGACCTCAAAATGAGAAGTACGGAGTAATATGCTTTATTTGCAGCATTTATGGATGTCCAATTCCGTCCTTTTCGGCACCTCTTCTATTTAGGTTGGCTCCAAGATGCGCAAAGTTATCCACACTTTCAAGGTTGTATTCGCCTATGGTCAAGTTTTGTCGAACTAGAGTTTTCTTCCTCGTTTGAGTCATGAATTTAGTTTAGGCTCAGAAATATTCCTTTGGCATCTAAAATTTAACGTGCCATAACATTGATGCCATCAGCATATGCTACTTATTGTGTAGATTTGAACATTACCAAAATATCCATATCAAATCATGGCAAACTTCTTTAATGATGGGTAAAAATTTGCGGATATACCCGGCTCTTGCCAGCTACAGCATGCCAACCCGGGTTATGTAATCTTCTGCCATATTTCAACGTCCACAAATGCGTCTGCTTAACCAACAAAGCAATGTTCGATGCCTTTTCAAGAAGAAAAAATTAAAATTTAATTTGAGTCCATTGTTTCCGGGTCCAGCTATTCACGTGGAGTGGCTTGGTTGTTATCCATTCGATCCGATCCCTTAGGAATAATGGTCCGATTTGCCTCCTATGGATTCAACTATTAAGACATTGTAACCAAACTTGCTTTTTCTTTCTATTCTGAGATATTAGCTGTTCCATGAGGCTTCTTTCTGTTGGGTTTCAGGATTGACTGCTGTGGTCGGACCTGCGGATTCTTTTAACACTTTTCCAAGTTCCGTCAGATGGACCATGCTAAAGCCTTAACCACAGGTTTAACTCTTAACTGACTCCTTATCGATATCTGTTACGAATTAACCAGAGCCTAATGGCCTCAAATTGATCATCTTCCATCCGTTGTGCATAGGCCTTTATTTGCGGCCGGCAGCTTGTTGAGTAACATGTGTAGTAATCGGTCCTAATTGTCAGTTATACAGAACTGAAAAATTGTCTCGAAAATGCTTTTTCCGAACTTGTTGCTCATGTGGCCTCATAATAATAATTGTTTTCCATCGTTAAGGAAAAATAAGACAAATTCTTAATTTTCCCTTTTGAAGAAGATGAAAAGCGTCTAAATGCAGCCATGGATATACCACAAAAAACAGGCGTACATCCGAGTGAATTGTACAAACGTGGCGCTGAAAACTGTAAAGTGAACGGCCAGGCTGGATTTAAACTACATTTAACAATGACACACATGCCACCATTCAACTGCCATAATTGCAAGAAAACGTTCAGAGCGCGACAGAATGTTTCAATCATTATGCTCAGCATGAACAACATCGTTATTTCTGATTTTTATGCTTTAGCTCGCCCTTGTCTGAACTCTCGCTAGAAATATTTGGAGAAAAAAATGACAAACTTGGCATGCAGCTCTCATGCAAATAAACCTCCTCCACCAGCTACAAATGGACCGGGCACAACAGGAGGTTCACCCTTGCCTTTGCTTAGTACAGACGCCACTACTCCAGATGGCTTACTTCGTCGTATAGAACACGTTATACCAGACTTCGTTGCTAGTCAAAAGCGTTTCATGTGCAACGTTGGTGAATGCAAATTTGCAACCTCTACAGAAATTTTGTATAAGCAACATATAAACTCTCTCCATCCGAATGAACGGAACTTTTCCTGCCCGCATTGTAATGTTCTAATTTGCAACAGCAAAATTTGCGCTGACAAAATTGTTCATCACATGAAGTTTCACGATACAAATCTCTATCATTGCAAACGATGTGGATATCTTCATTTCCGCAAATCAGTTATGAAATGGCAATGTACCCTATGTAAAGCTCAAACTGCCACCCAAGGCCAAATGACGACACATCTCACCAACAAACATCAAGTCAAATACAGATTTGAGTGCAGCAAATGCAAGTTTGGTGGTGTCATAGTATCTGTTATTAGCGATCATGCGCAGAAAAAACATCATAATTCCGCCACCGAGGTAAGAGAAGATCAGTCGCCATGGTTTACTGTTTCAAAGCGCCTATGATGCTCGAAATGTTATGTAACCAATGATTATCGTGAACTAGCGATCCATCATTTCCTCGAACATTCAACGGAACAATTTGCAACTCGTGATCTTCTGAACGAAAACAAGTTCGGACATTGTGATTTCACATTTGACCAAATCGCGGAATTGGATGAGCATTACAAAATCGGACATACCCCACATGTAACAGATTCCAATAAATGGCCAGTGCCAGACGCACCATACACACCTTTGACATCAGAATATGTGCGCCAACTCGCCGTGCATAGCAGGCCGTTGCAATTCTTCAAATGAAACATTTGCAACTTGGTCATGCATGATATGCTCTCTTGGAATTTGCATTGCGAACGACAACATGGCGTAAAAGAGAACGTGCCGTGCACTGTACTACAGAGAATGATGTACAAATGTCCCACGTGCAAGTTTTGCTCGCCGCTCGACACGAACACATTGAAGCACATTTCAAACAAACTCAGCAACGGCAACTTCGACGCTTATAAGAAAATCATGAAACCTCCGGGAGTGAGTGAAAAAGAATGGCCCTTCACAATACTGCAGATGACTTTCCCTAATGTATTTATCATTGAGAAGTTCCGTTTGCATGGAACGCATTACGGTAATATGGCTAAGATTCAGGAGCATGTTCGTAAAGCCGAACCAACTGTTTTATTGGAAATGACTATACCAGCTGGGGGGAGTTGGTTCGAAACAGCGAGACAGCGTGGACGCCGCGAGGAAAATAACCGCAGTGGATTGAAATTGGGATCTCCAATCACATTTTCTAAAAGCCTTATAACGCGGAAAGTTCGTAAAGTTAGAAAACGCGGAAAAATCGTAAAGTTAGAAAAGAAAAGGGAAAAGTTGAGGAAAACATTTCTTTCGAAGTGCGATATAGTTTGTGGAAAGCCGTTAGTTGTGAAATTGGACGACACTTCGTTTTACCCATTTGACGAGTTTCGAATAAAAGACCAGTGCAACAGCGGGAAATCGGAAGTAGTGTGAGACTCCTCAATTAGCCACCGAGCACCTTTTCCCAGACATAAGTGAAATAAACTCGCGATAGTTTACGTGCGGTACCAGATTTGTTCCCGCTTGCACAGTGGCATTTTCAGCGATTGGGCGATTGAATTGTCGTGAATCCCATCTTTCTGTAGGAATTTAATGCACCCCGGAGGGGAACGAGATTTTATATGAATTTTGACGGAATCAGCAGAAGGCCCGTACTCCAAAGAGCTCATTTGTCTCCACCGAGAAGACGGAAGTTGGCTAGGTTGCGTGTGAATTCACATAGGCAATAATTGAGTCATTGGACTTCCAATTTTCTAGTAATAGACATCGTAAATTTCAGCCGTTTAGGGAAACGTGAAACAATCATTGATTGCATTCGATTAGGCGCCCGTTATGTTTTTGTTTTTTGTTTAAATTTATGGAATCTTGCGAAAGTAAAAATTTCTGCTAAATTTTCTTTTGATAACGAAGTTTAATCAGATGAAACCAGGTAGTGCAAGTGGATTTACTCTTTCGGCTATACTACTGTAGCAACCACGGAAGTCACCGCAGTTGTAGACATTAAGAATTAGCAGAGGGGTGTGTATCCCGGGGTGGCATACTGAGGCCGGCTAGCGCTCAGTCGTGTCGTGGGTCTTCTGGGACACCCTCTGCTCGTGCTGAGCCACCTTACATAAAAACTAGCACAAAGGGAAAAGGATGGGAAAGGGAGAGGTCATTTTGAGAAATGAAAAATTTAGAAAAAATTTAATAAAACATGGCCGTTTATTGAACTCAAAAAAAAAAGAAATTTACAAATTCAACAAATGTATGTCAATTCAAATAAAACAAACCGGCCCCTCAATAATTTTATGTACGGAGCAAAAACAATCCAATTAAATAATTCATTTAAAGGAAAACAAAAGAAAAATAAGAATTTGTTGATGTGATAGATAAATACTCACTCCTTTTCCTCGTTGATCTCCGAGCACTCGGCGAAGACAAAAAAAAGGGTGTGGGGCCACTGAAAACCAAATTTTAAATTAACTTTAAACTAATTTTAAAATTCAATCACTAATAGAACGGCCAATTATCACTCTCCACGATCCGTCAATATGGTACACTCGCAAACACGAAAACGTTAATTCAGGCACTTGGCCCTCTTCGAAACCCAACCAAATGAGCCCTTTTTTCTTGCTTTTTCTGTTTTTTTAAACGGAAGAATTACTCTCGCACTTTGTTCTATTTCAATTACGTCAATTTCACTAATTAAATCTTTTGCATATAATTAAGACTGAGACGGTCCCGCACTTCAAATTAACAATATAGTTCTCAAACTTCAAACTCTCACTTATTCAATTTTTTTCATATATTTGGTATTGAGGCGGTCCCGCACTTCAAATTATCAATATAATCCTCACATTCCAACTTTAATTCACTTTTCCACTTTTCCTACTTTGATTCTGTCACTGAAGTCAATTTTCAAAACAAAAATTCCATCCTCCAAATTAAAAATTCCTTCAGTTTTCTAATTCTTTCACTTTTTCCCTCCGTCACAAAAAAAAACAGCCAAAATACCCATTCCACGAAAAGAAACAAAAGAAAAAAACTCCCTCTTCTTTCCCAAATCAAAATCTCACTGCCTTTCGCGAATTAATTATTCCGCCCCGCCAAACACAATTCTTTTTTCCCTTCCAGTCAAATATCCACTGCCTCAATCCTAACCACTTCATTGCACTTTTACCTTTTTCCATCCGATCCCGCAATCCAAATTGTTCTCCAATTACCGCTGTCGCATCTGGGTAACGTAATCGAAGTTCATTACACTTCGATTCCGCTACCCACACATCTTTTGGTCCATATCGACAAACTCAATAGTATCCATTGTTTTACAATGGCAATTTGAACACTCCAAGAAGCGCTTGGTCGGATTCAAAGTGTCACATATAAACATTTCGAAAGCTATTGGTTTTGCCGATACCCCAAAAAGAGTGCTTCCGTGCGCCCGGGGGAAGTTGAACTCAGGGTTCCAGCAGTCCCACGGTCGAGAACTCGCGACGTAACCAATGGAGCTAAGCCTTATCGATCTCCCATTCATCAGATTAGCAACTTCAACGGTGTATCTGGGCATGAGATTGATTTTTGTTAGTAGGGAAGCGTGAATTAATTTTCGTTAGTAAGAAAAATAAAATTTGTTAATGGGAACTAGTGAATAGAATTTGTTAGTATGAAGGAAGGAATTAGGTTTTGTTAGTAAGAATGAATAGAATGAAATTTTGTTAGTGGGAATTAATGTAGGGAGTGTTGTTAGTGGGAAGATTAAACTTCTTATTATATTACTAGGGTGTTCTAATTGGAAATCAGGGAAAGGAAAGAATTGTGATGATGTGGACATAAAAATTAAAGGGAAATAGGAAAAATGTTAATAAAAATAAATACATACACCGAGGAAAAGGTAGGAGTGCCCAAAGGAAAGGGACAATGTTACGGCGGCAATTTGAAGTTGCGAATGGGAGGAAGTTGGTACGCCGGAATTCGCAACACTATATCGACAGGCCTTACCCGCCCCGAACACGAGTGCTCGTAGGAGGAGGTTTAGGGTAAGTACCCTTTATTTTTGCTCTAAATTTTCTTTGTTTTACTTTGCATGTCATATCATATTTAATATATATCATGATGGCCCCACGCATTACGTGATTGAGGTCGTATCAAGTACCGTTTTGAAGTATCCTTCTAAAAGTAACTGCTGCTCGTTTTAATAATTTTTTTTATTGCGTCTCCGCCAAGCGCAAGCACTAAAATAGAAAAACACTAATTGAAAAAGAGTGCGGGTAGTATAGATTTCCGAAAAGAGAGTCGATTCCGGACGACTTGGTTCTAAAAGGAAGGAGCTTGTAAAACGATGAATAGCATGTCTAGATAAATAACGATTGTTGATTTGCATAGAAATAACATTGTAAATAGCATCAGATGAAGTCAAGAAAAGAAGAAGCTAAAGTGAAAACTATATCGTTTACCCTATATAATTGTGTGTTATTTATTTAAAGAAAAAAAAAAGAAAGAAATCTATTGAGGTGAATTATATTAATTTGCTAGAATAATTTGTTTCCTTTCACTTTAGTCACAGTAAATTAGTTAATTTACAATTTATATAGAACTTGTCGTAATGAGGTTGCATAATAAAACGGACGAAATGTCAAGCTAAGAGAATACTCTTTGGTCTTTCCTTTCCGATCACTCTGACCGGGTATAGGACTCGGTACGGTGGCAGGCTGCCCCCTAAAACCATGAGCCAACCACCGGGTACTTATTAATCCTTTTTCTGTTTCAGGTGACTTCGTGGGTTGAGTGGCCCAAGAAGAGTGCCTCTTTATGGCATAGAGTTATGCAATCAAATTGTATAATTCTATGGCATAAATTGGTCACCGGGGTACTCCCCTTCTGATGGGAAAGTTCATGCAATTCAAGTTGTATGAGTTTTCCACTCAGAAGAGGAATACCTGGCCGCTTCAACAAGATATATATGGATTTATTCCGGTTGGGTGGGTGCGAAGGGGCTCCACCACCACCCGTTTGCCCCTCTTTCATTTGTGGGCCATGAACTTCGTCGGGTGATGACGAGGTCACCCCAAGTTCGCCTTTCTTTTCAGGTTCCCCTTGTTCTCATGACAAGCTCTAATTCCCTCAATGTAGTTATCTACTCTTTTTGCGACTTCGGTCGCCTCTTGATTTCCAGTAGTCGTATTCGTGAATGCGAAATTTTTTTGTAGTGGGTCCTCGTGCTGGGGAAATGAACCCGCCCCACGACACCGCAATGCTAGCCTGCCAGCGCATTCACGCGTCTCCAGAAGAGGGCATTCTCGGCAGATACCGACACCTTTTTCTGCCGAGGCAGCAGACCATCGCTGCAGTCCTTTACGGACATTTTTGAACATTCCTATTCACTACACATGCTCATATATATTTATCATTTGTGGTTTAAAGTATTCTCTCCGTTTTTGACACGCAAAGTTACGTGTTTAGTTTTTGGGCAGCTTTGCTGGCTTGAAACGAATACTTTCAAGTTGTAGATCGTCTCGAAACCATGTTTTCAACCTTATAGTTCTCAAAAATTGAATGAACTTCTCAGAGCTTCACCCTGAGTTTTAACACACTTGCTTAGTTGCTGCATACTATCTATATAGTTAGATCGTATTATCTATTTGAATGGGTTCCCGAAATTTCGATTGCTTTCCCAGCTAATCATGAAGGGTAAGGTGCCTTGTTTGCTAATGTGGTCAGTAATTGAGGAACAATATTACTGCTAGGATCTTAAAGGGAACATTTTGATCCCGTTTATTTTCTTTATTGATTTAGATTCAATAATGGAAACTTTTAGAGAAGAAAAATAAATATAAGTCTCGATATAATCCTAATTAATTGCAGGCAAAATAAGTGCATGATTTAAATATGCTACGGAGTTATAAAGCCAAATTATCACACAAGTTTCCCATGCAAAATATCCATTGTCATTTTATTATTTTTCCACCGTCGAGACATGAATGCATAAAGTATGTCTGTTTATAATTTTTCTATCATTTAACGAACGTATTCACATCAGCCACTTTAAAATACAGTGCTAATAACCGTAAACATTTTTAATTATTTCAGCTTAATTTAAAATTCATATAGAGTTGAATGAATCACACATGCACATAATGCTGGCTGGCAATCACAATAAATCATAAACCATGTATAATTTCATTTACATTGTGAAATTATGTTGATTTTCGTCCATTGTTGCAAAAAACGCTACGAGCATATGTATGCAAAAAATGAAACATATGTCCTTTTGTCGCTGCAACTTTAATCTATGGGAATTAAAATATTTTGTTGAACCATTTCACAGGTGTTTGTATATTTCTCACAAGAGTGAATTTTTTAACCACTTTTCGCCATAACTAATAGATTTCTGGTTGGAGGAACTCGATAGCTTCTGATTAAAATATTACAATTCTGGCTGGTTAAATGTGTTTATCTTACCAAATAGATAAACATATCTAACAATACAAATATTTTATTCATGCACTAGTAGTTTCGACAATAATTTCCCACTATTACTGCTCAACCACAAAAATTAGGATGGTATTCCTTGAAAATCTGATTAGCTGAATAAACATTATTGTCAGTTTCCAGCGGGACTGTAACAATCAAAACAATTAAAATTTTCTACTTGATTACCATAATCGACTAACAAACTTCTCTTCCTCTCATTCAATTTCAACATTATCCTCTGCATTGCTGCAGTGTAACTACTTCAATCCACGTTCCACCCTCAAACACTTAGAACAGACAGCCAAAACTCCATTATCCCTTAACGAACTGAAATTTCACTTCCGTGCTGTTATAATTATCCTCATCATCAGATCAGCTTTTGGCCACAACTCTAAGATTCAAATCAAATTTCAGACCAGCAAGTTAAAGGAACGAGTCTTAAAACCCCTGAGAGTGCAAGCTCGGAAGACGGAAAAAGTCCTGCAAAGAAGAAACTAAACAACTCTTGGGTTGGCTTTGATTTGATAGCTTCCAATACGGAATTGTTGTTGCTTCCAGGATAATTCTTGGACTATTTGGAAAAGAAAAAACTTTTTCATTGTTGTGGGATTTTCGTGTTACATTAAACCATTAGTATTAATTTGTTGTGTACTGAGTATGACGATAACGGGGCCGTTTGGAAGGATACATGAATAAGATTACAGTACAGGACGCTTGATCAACTGCATGGATGTTAATTTTTTGGCGCACTTATCTTTAACAGGTTACAGCCAATCGAGGCAGCAATATATAGTTTTGCATCAATCTCATGGGCACAATTTTAGAATGAAGCATCAATTCTTTTCAGGGTTTAATAATTTTTTTTAAATAATACCCAATTAAAATTGGTGGCTGTCTATTTCTACGTCTGTCTGTGTATCACAGCAATTTTTCTCAGGAACTAAAAAGCTTCTTTTTCTTCTTCTTAGCACTACAGCCCCTTTCGGGCCTTCGCTTCCTGCAAACAGCGCCTTCAACTGTCTCGGTCCGTTGACCGCGTCTTCCAATTCCGAAATCCGAGCAGCGATGAACTGCCTTCGTCGACCAAATCAGACCAGCGTTTCCTCGGTTTTCCCGCTGGCCGCCGGCCTTCAGTTCTCCCTACGAATACCTTCTTGGGTATCCGTTGTTCGTCTATACGATTCATGTGTCCAGCCCATTGCAGCTTCCGCAGTCTTACAATCCTTGAGACCTCCGGTTCGTCAAAAATTTCATACAGCTCATGGTTGTATCGAATTCGCGATTGCTCCTCGTCTAGCTTCGCTCCGATTATTCGCCTCAGAACCCATCTTTCAAAGGCGTTCAATATATTTGCGGATGCTTGGGTTAGGGTCCATGTTTCACATCCATAGCATAACACAGGTTTTATCACCGATTTGTATACTTGGAGCTTTGTTTTCCTGTGTATGCAGCTGGTCTTCAAGATCGTCAATACTGAATAGAATATTTTATTTGCAAGCTGTATTCTTTGGCATATTTCGTCTCTTTCATTGCCCGTTTTCGTTATTTTGGTACATAAATACACAAATTTGCTAACATTCTCGATACTGTATTCGCCAAGTGTGATATTTTGGGTGTTTGAGGTATTTTTCCTCGACTACTTCATGAACTTTGTTTTATTTTCGTTGACTTGTAGCCCTACTAGTTTTGCTTCCCTGTCGAGTTTCAGGAAGAGTTCTTTGGCAGTTGTTAATGACCGTGACAGAATGTTGATGTCGTCCGCATAGGCCAGTACTTGGGTCGACTTGTATAGTAATGTACTTCACGTATCGACAGGTAGCTTCCGTTGACGTACTCCAGAGCCAAATTGAATAGCAATGGGGCCCATCTCTCTGCTTTAGTCCGATATTTGTGTCATCGGCATCGGTGAGTTGGTTATTGATGCGGACTTGGGAGGTTGTCGACGTCATTGTCATTCTAGTAAGACGGACTTATTTGGCTGGGATGCCACAGCCAAGCATTATTTGGTACAGTACGTTACGATTAATACTGTCGTATGCTTGCTTGAAGTCAACGGAAATTTGGTGAACGTCCATGTTGAACTCCCAGCATTTTTCAAGTACCTGCTTGACTGTGAACAATTGGTTTGTTGTTAATCTACCTGCCCTAAAACCTCCTTGATATTCCCAAAGAATATTATTGGCGTATGATCCGATTTTATTTTCTAAGATTTTTGAAAATATTTTGTACGCCGTATAAAGTAGTAATATGCCTCTATAATTTTCGCTATGTAGCTTGTCGCCTTTTTTGTGTATAGGGTATTTAATTGATTGGCTCCACTCTTTTGGCATATGTTCTTGTTGCCAAATGTACAGGATGTCTTTATGAATAGCTTGATGAACACTACTGCCACCATATTTGATGAGTTCCACTGGAATCTCATCAATGCCCGGCACTTTATTATTCTTTTGGGCTTTGATGATGGAACAAACTTCATCCAGAGTTGGTGGGGCCAATGAAAGCTCTCCGCAGACATCTATAGGCTCCGATGTTCTGGAGCTGTGCGTAGGATTAAGGAGGTTCTTGAAATATGATGCCCATCTTTTCTTAATCTTGATTTCATCAGCGATTATATTGCCACTGTTATCACGACAGAGCATGGTTTTGGGCTGATAACCACGTTTCAGGATTTTCACTACTTTGTATGCTTGTCTTGTGTTATTGCTCGCTAAACTTACATCTATGATTTTCAATTGGTAGTCATAATATTTTCTCTTCTTAATCCTAATTATCTTATTCGCTACTCTTCTGAGATTTTCATAGTGTTCTCTCTTTGTCCTGGTTTTCCTACCTACGTATTCTTTGTACGCCTGATTCTTTTTATCTAACGTATTTTGGCACTCATCATCGAACGAATCATTCCTCTTGTGCCGGGCTTGATGTCCAATTGTCTGTTCTGCCACGGTCCTGATAGCCGCTTTTACTTCCATCCAGAGCTTGTTGATCGTCTTGAACGATGCGTCTGATAAGATGGGAGCCAGCTGGTTGTCGAGGGTCTCTGTGAAATTTTCGGCCACAGACGCCGTTTGGAGCCTTTTGATGTCAAATTTTTGTAGCGGGCTGGTCTCCGCTGAATATGCCATTGACATACGACATCGATAAGTTAGTTTGATCAAGTAATGATCTGAGTTACAATTGGCTACTCGGTATGTACGGACGTCAAGTATGCTCGAGGCCCAACGTTGTTGGATCAGAACATGATCGATCTGGTTTTGTGTGTTGCCATCCGGTGATACCCAGGTAATTTTATGAATGCGTCAATGTGAGAAGCAAGTCGGACGTATGACGAGATTTCTGCTACATGTAAAGTCAATCAGCTGCTGGCCGTTGTCATTTGTTTCACCGTGGAGGCTATATCCTCCAGTCGTTCCCCGATGAGATAGCTCATTGCCAACCTTAGCGTTGAAATCACCCAGAATAATTTTTGTGTCAATGAGTCGACTAGTATTTCCAGGTGATTGTAAAACGATTCCTTCGTTTCTTCGTCCTTTTCTTTGGTCGGCGCGTGAACACTAATCAGCCAGATTTTGAAGAATTTCGCTTTTATACAGATCGCACACAACCGTTCATTGACTTCCTTAAAATCAATAATGTGCGATTTGAGCTCCCTATCCACAATGAAGGCCACTCCGAATTCTCGTTTCCCAGTAGGGGTCCCACTTTTAAAAATTGTGTGCGATCTCATGTCTTGAATGTCGTTTCCAGTCCAATTCGTTACTTGATATTGACTGACCTATTGTAAAAGGTTCTTAACAGCGCCAGGGTAATTGAGTGATCTGATATTCCAGGATCCAATGCCATAGTTCTTTTTTCGTTTGCGAGGTCGTTGCCGTGAGTGCAATTCATTCCGAGGCCTATCTGTAGGTTTCGAAACAATTAAAGGTTTTCCAGGGACGGGGAGTTAGCCCGTCGCCCAACCGCCATTCCGGCGGCATGGTTATTACATTACTTTTTATGGAATTGTTTGCAGCTACATATAAATGAGTTGCATATATTGAATAATAATTTTTTCTGAAAAATTATTAGAGAAGAAAAATGTTAGAAGAAGGTGGTTTCGACGTGTGCACTAAATCTCCTCAGGCCATCACTCTTAGATACACACCGGTGATGGCGACCACCATGCTCAGAGATGAGGGAGTTAATTTTTAATTTTTCTACTTATGCAAACTCAATATGTTTTTGTATCTGCAAGTTATATTCAAGGTAAATTTCTCTTGTAAGTACTTGTATTAGCTAAACTTTTTTTTTTTTTTTTAATTGGATCATTTCACCCTTTTCACATCAACTTAATGTAAATCTATACGACAAATTTGCTCTACATTTGAAGCTTATCTAACGTCGCGCGGATATCGATCACTCTTTCGGATGGCTCCGATAGCTTTTTAAATTACTTTTTATGGAATTGTTTGCAGCTACATATAAATGAGTTGCATATATTGAATAATAATTTTTTCTGAAAAATTATTAGAGAAGAAAAATGTTCTCTAATAATTTTTCAGAAAAAATTATTATTCAATATATGCAACTCATTTATATGTAGCTGCAAACAATTCCATAAAAAGTAATTTAAAAAGCTATCGGAGCCATCCGAAAGAGTGATCGATATCCGCGCGACGTTAGATAAGCTTCAAATGTAGAGCAAATTTGTCGTATAGATTTACATTAAGTTGATGTGAAAAGGGTGAAATGATCCAATTAAAAAAAAAAAAAAAAAGTTTAGCTAATGGTTATTACGTCGATTCCGTTATCAGGTGCGAAAGGTTCGCCTTCACCCTCTTACGTCCTCACAAAGGAGGTGTTAGTAGGATTTAGTAGCAGAGCTTTAGATGTATTTACAGTTGTAAGCATTACTAAAGAAGCTTTTGTCACCAAATCTTGTGAACAGCACAAAAGTTATAGATTAAAAAAAGTTTCACAGTCAAATAAACTTCAAAGGATTTTAAGGGGGTCAACTCCCATAAGAAAGCGACTCCTTAAATAATTTTGTGCACCAAAGATATTCGAATAGAATATCAATGAAAGGTCTTGATAAGATCTGTTATTAACAGTTATTAACATTGCATTGGTCGCACCCTGATCTGTGAGATCGCAAAAACTAGCAATCAATACTGCATGACTTCATTTGAATACAGCGCGACGCCACGTCTTCTATTTTCCAATTAGGTTAGTATCTAACATGACAACATTCTCGTTGTTTATGTCTCGCCGCTATTATCTCAGGTATCTGTGAGATTTATTGCGACCATACATGTAAGTGTTTGTCTTTTGGCGTAGTTTATGGTTTTTGGTTTTGTTCTAGTGTAACCATGGCTTCAGAAAAGCAGTTATATGGCCTCATAAAAGAAGAAAATGTACAAAGGATGCTCGTGCAATTGTTTGAAGTTAACATCGATGACAAAATTGAAACTGTGGAAGACGGTCTTCCCTTTTTTGGCTTTTTGGTTGCAGATAAAGACTCGGATATAGATGCAGAAGAAATTATCGAGGAAACGCAGGCCAATTCTGACACCAAGGAGAGTCATGATAAAGTCAGCTCCAATGAGGATGATGAAAATGCCTTTAGTGGTTCTGGAGGTAAACGGAAGAGCAACGTTGAATATTTTAGATGAAAAAAAATCCGTTACTCTCAGAGAGAGACCATGAAAGAAAATGTGCTGACTGGGCTTCCAGGAATAACAGACAAGAATCTCAAAGGAATCTTGGAAACATGAAACTGCATTTTCAGTCATAATATGATAAGCACAAAAGTAATTCATACAAATCAATAAATCCGATCCATTCAAAATGATTATTCCCTGCAAAGTGATGCCTTCGAAACGAATTTCGTATAAATGGATGCATTGGTTTATTGTACCTTGCTGGAACTTACAAAGACTGGAGGCTAAGTTTGGAAGGGTTATGGGATGCAGATGGCTTCGCAGTTAAAATAATTCGCCTGACTATGAGATTTGACCGAGAAACCAAAAAACAAAGGAAAAGTGTAGATAAACTTGTTCCTATCAGAGAACCGTTTGATTTGTTTCTGCTGAATTGCCAATCATCCTACTCAGCTGGAGCATATGTTACGATTGATGAAAAACTAGAAGCATTCTAAGGTTGGTGTTCATTTCCGCAGTACATCCCGTAAAAACCTACAAAGTATGTTTTAAAAGTATTTGCGATAGTGGACAGTAAAATTTATAATACATTAAATTTAGAAGTTAACGCTGTGCAACAGCCTGAAGGGCCGATTATGTGTAGTATAAGAGCATCAATACTGTGAAATGACTAATCATTCGAATATACCATACTGGTCACAATATTCCTGCAGATAATTGGTTCAGCGATATTACCCTTTTTAAAAGTCCTGGAGTAAATAATCTTCTGTCATATGTTGGCACTGTTAGAAAAAATAAATGGCAAATTACACCGGAATTGAAAAACATAATACTTTTCGGAAGGAGGTAACACTTGTGTCTCATATATCAAAAAGTAAAAGCAAAAGTAGTAAAAAAAACTGATTTTTATTTCCACTATTTTGATGATACAAACGATGTAACAATCAAAGAGAAGGTAAGCCAGAAAAATTGACGTTCTACAACAAAACGAAAACTAGCGTAGATATTCTAAAATACGTTCCAGCTATAATGTGGCAAAAGGCAAACAAAGGTGGCCTATGGTGATTTTCTTCCTTGCTGAATATAGCTGGCATTAACGCACAAGTAATTTATCTGGGGAATGGAAATTATGTCCCAATACGAAGGACTTTTCTGCAAAAGCTAGACAAAGAATTGATAGAAGAACATTTGTAGAATAGAAAAAGTATTCTTCGTTCACCTAAATCAAATCTAAACAGAATTCAAGAAATTTTTCTGAGCCCCACTGTGACAAATACAAATGAACAAATGAAAATACAGAGAAGGATAAAAACAGGCGGTATAAATGTCACGATAAAAACATAAGCGAACTGAAAATAGAAAAAGACAGCTTCCTTTTAATTTTGTGTATTTTATTTATTTTTATTCTCGAAATCGATTTTCGACCGTAATCGTTCGGTCTTCTTCAGCGAATCGGTTGATCCCGATAAGAGCGAGAAAATAATTCAGGGAAACGGATATTGTACGGAGGAATCCTGGAACAGTGATCAGATCAACGGTCGCAAAGCATATGATCGAAGAAAACCACCACATCGGCGCCGAAAATGTGATGATAGTAAGATCCGTGGAAAGCCCATGGCATCTTGACGCTATTGAGTCATTGAAAATTATGCAGGTACCTGAAGCACTTAGAATGAATACGGATCAAGGAAATTATAACTCAGTCTTGTTTAATGTAATGAAATAGAACATTGAAATGTGTTCAATAGAAGGTTTTTTATCTATTCCCATATAAAGTATTACTGCAAAAAATTTCTTCATTTCTTCTTGGTCAACGTCAACCCAACGTGATACTCTCGAAAATCGTTTTGTGCGTATCTGCTTCAACTGCTCAGCGTATGCATTTGTTTTTTCTACCATATTGTGAATGATATCGTCATCTATGAAGTACTTGACTATCTTTGCATTGGTGACAGCACCTTCTTCATTTGAAATAGCCTGTATATTTTGAATTCCGGAATTAACTATAAAAGCTTGCCTTCCAATCGGAAGAATGTCTTCCACCCATTGCTTGTATCACCAAATTCTTGTGGATCATACTCGAACTCGCCTTCAGATACACTCGGCCTACGACGCTCCACCTCGGACCTCTGAATGATCACAGAATTAATGTCAAATAAAGATTGCGCTGAGTTTTTACCTGTGATTGTTCTCGACACCCACGTGTTGTTAGACTCGACACTTCTCGTTCAACATCTCTTATCGCCTCTTCTTGATCCTCTTCTTCAGTTTCAGACTCCTCATCAGGTTGATACTTTTCATCACTGCCATCACTGAAATCACTTTCCTCAAGTGCTCGCCGTATCTCTTCATCCGTTAACTTTTCCTGAGAACACATTTTTTTCGCTAACGTGGAGTTCAACTTACAACTATACTTCTCCAAAGGAACCCGGTCTTGCAACTAACAATTATAATAATAGACTGTAACTGTCTATAATTATTCCTTTTTTCTTCTAAATAAAAAAAGAAATCATTTGTGAACATGGAGGCTGTGAGTTGAATTTGATCTGCGCACGTCAAATGAATCACAAATGATACATACCATATATGATACAAAGGGCGTATAGAGCTAAAATATGTAACGCTGCGCTCGTGTATCATACCTGATACATTTTTTTTTAACCCTTTGGCGTGGCCTAAATTAGTACAAGTACCTTGAAAATATATTCACTCCCTCTAAAAATACTAATGAAAATCAAATCAAGAAAAAATCCGCAGGACGTGTGACATCTCAAAGTCACCGTTGTATTGGGACAGGGAAACTGTTAAAATACCTAGCTTCTGGTATGGATCTAGAAGATTTGAAATTTACCTGAGCTATAGCTCCTCAAACATTGGAGAAAATCATATTGGAAACGTGCTAAGCTATAACTGGAGCTTTGAAGGAAAATACACAGGTAAGAATTGCAAATTAACTAAAAATACACCTAAGTTCAAACTTTTATTCATTTATTTAGACATAAATCGATAAATCTATTAAATGTGTTCATATGAACCGAAATTCAATCGAGAAATTCACTGTGTTCCGCGTCTTTTCGCGTCAATTTTCGTGGTTGAATAATTACACTAAATTAAACTGGAGCGATTCGCGAATACAGCCTGCGCCCCCGACATGTCGTGGCCATGCCAAGAAAGTACAGTCTCCCCGGAACAGCTATCAAGCACACCTATTTCATTATTTTGCCACGAATTCGAAAAAACCGGTTGATAACAGATTTACGAGTATGTTATTGTTTCGCACTCTAAATAACACATATCGAATATGCCCCGAATCCCAATGTACTCGTTCTCTGCTAATAATGCAAGAATAAATTCTACTTACCTCTGAACTTTCCGTTTGCGCTACTTCAAGTTGGTCGTTTATGAAGGACATTTCTTCAAAATACCACATCTTTGGTTGGAGAACATCATCTTTTGAAGCTCCAGACCGTTTTGCACTTTCAATTGCTCTGTAGTCTTTATTGAAATTCGTGCGCAACGCATTAATTTCCTTTTCAATTTGTCGACTGTCAGGTCCGGCTTAACAAGACCAATGCATTGACCATTCTTTTTAGCGCTAATTGCTTTTTGCACTGGTTATAATAACCTTAGGATTTCACCTGCCACAGTTCCCGCTCAGTTTCTAATTTTTCATTCGTATTGGACATCTCGTAACATAAGTCTTCACCCTTCGATATCGGACTCAAGACTAATGCAAATATTGATTGATATGCCTCATAGACGTCAAACGAGCATCAATATAGCATCAATCAATACGCTCCAATATAAATTCACATCAATATGCTCTAATACGCTCTCCTAAACGTCAATAGAGAGCGTTTTGATACGTTTTGTTAATTGCATTTTGATCAATATATTGATCGTGTAGGGGGTCTATAAAAGCCTACAAACGAGACGGAGAGTAAGAACTTCTGTGGAATGGGAGCTCACATGTTGCATCTGCGGCAAATTTCGGCGAAATATGGAACAAAAGCTCGTTTCGGGACCATATATAAGCACTTGATGGAGTACTGAAGGGCAGTCTTGTTCAAGTCCAGTAGGGAGCGTGCTGCTCCCCAATTATTAGTATCTTCAACGATGTTTGAGTAGTTAGAAGAGTTAGAAGTGCAGTCCAGTGTTCAAAGAAATGGTAAGGGGTGAGGCGTTGGCTTGTGCCGCGGTCCTCAATCGGCCTTTTGACGTTTCACGCCATGTGGCCAACCCAATCCATTAGTGCGTCCAGTATTTCCGTCTTCAGGCTGACTGATTGATATAGTTTTCAATAATTTAATATGAGAAATGTAATGTTGAAAAAACATGAACAAAAATATAAAACAATTAATAAAATAAACGGTTGCCTCTGTTGATTTGGCATAGATGGATAGAGTAGCAGGCAAGTATTATGCAGGAAAATCTCTCTCTCCTCGGGAGCCTTGATGATGTATATAGGATACACATCAGGCCGAGCTCTCAGTTTATACCAGTATACATAGGGTATACTGATTATGGAACAGGGCCCAAAAGATGTGCTTGCATCCAGTGAGTTGATTCAATATTCAACTTCAATGAGGTGAGTATAAGTAAAAAATGAGAGAGAAATGTTTGAAATACGAGGGCGGTCCCAAAAGTACCCGACACAACATAGAAAACAGTAACAAAATTGCAAAAATGTTTTTTTTTTATTTTTCAACATATTCTCCTTTCAACTCAATACACTTTTGCCAACGATGTTCAATAGCTTTGATACCCGCTTTATAGAAGAAACCGTCAAGCTCCTCAAAATAGCTGTTAACTGCAGACTCTACCTCTTTATTGTTGGCAAATCTTTTGCCGCTGAGCGATTTTTTTCAAATTCGGAAAAAGAAAGTAATCCGAGGTAGCCAGATCTGGCGGATAGGGTGCGTGAGGAAGCAGTTCGTACTGCAACTCGAATCGCAATGGCGCACGCGTGGACTGGTGCGTTGTCGTTATGAAACAACACTTTCTTTTTCGTCAGATGGGGCCGTTTTTTCTTGATTTCATCACTAAAACACTGCAATAAGGATGCATAATATGCGCCGTTGATTGTTTCTCCTTTTCCGAGATAATCAATAAATATTATTCCACGCACCTCCCAGAAAACGGATGCCATGATCTTGTCAGCTGACTGAACTGTCTTTGCTTTCTTTGGAGCCGGTTCTCCCTTCTCAGTCCACTGCTTTGCCTGCTCTTTGGTCTCAGGTGTACAATGATGGACCCATATTTCGTCCATGGTTATGAACCGACGCAAAAACTCTGCTTTATTGCTGCAAAATATTGTCAAACACTCGGTGGAAACATTCTTACGTTGCTGTTTGTGCTCCATTGTGAGCAAACGCGGGACACATTTTGCGCACAGCATTCTCATGTCAAAATTTTCGGTCAAAATGCAATGCACAGCACTTTTTGAAATGCCTGCCATGTCTGCTATCTCGCGCTCTTTTAGTCGATGGTCATCCAATACCATTTTGTGGATTTTCTTCACATTTTGTGCGGTGTTCACCTTTTTTTTTGTGGTAGGGAGGTGAATGCTATTTATGCACAGAGTGTAGCACTCCCATGCGCGACTGGACTACCCACGAAACACCTCCCCTGTCAACCTGAGAACCCAGCCTGGAACCGTTTGACACATTACTTCGGGCCAGGTCTCGTTTTGTTACGCCATGGGGCACCTTAAAGCGCCCTTTCCTAGCGGGAGGGGAAAGGGGAAGAGGAAATGCCAGAAGAGTGATCCCCTAGCCCCAGCGCTCCCAGCTGCTGTGAGTCCTTTTTATATTTTAGGACTGCCCGAGCATAATGTGCCACCTGGTTCCATTTGTCAACCGATTCGAGCATCACCGCAACTATATTATCCGGGGTGAGCTCTCCCGTCTCCCTGTAGAGTTCTCTTCGCAGCCTGACCCATTTTGTACACGCAAAAAATGTGTGACAGGCATTGTCCTCCTCTCCTGGGCAAAATCGACAATCGAGAGAAAGTGACTTACCGATCTTGTGCAGGTAAGACTGAAAACACCCGTGCCCACTCAAAAGCTGGGTCAGATAGAAGTCAGTCTCACCATGCCTTCGATTTAGCCACGGTCTCACATCTGGGATGAGGCGCGCAGTCTCCCTTCCCTTCGTGCAATTCCCCCAAGACTGCTGCCAATCGTTGAGCAAGCGCTGTCGTTCCTCGCGGACAACTATCTCCTTCGCATCCTCGTTTCGGCGCAGGTTAATAGCGTGGCGCTGTCTAACAAGGAGGGCGACAGGTATCACGCCTGCAATCACTCTTACCGCCGAATCGGAGACTGTTGGATACGAAGATGCAATTCTCAGTGCTCCCTTTCTCTGTACCTGTGCCAAACGTTTTCGGTATACCTCCTTGCTGAGAGCATCGCCCATACCTCTGCTCTGTACAGTAGCACTGACCCTATAGCACTCATCAAGAGGCGTCTTCTTGATGGGCTGAGTCCCCCTAAGTTGGCCATAAGTCGACTCAGGGCCGATATTCCCGAAGCAGCCTTCTCAGCCGTTGCCTTGATTTGCTCAGAGAAACTCATCTTCGAGTCGATCAGTAGCCCCAGGTACTTCACCGCTGGCTTCGATTCGATTTGTATGTCTCCAATACTGATCATCCTTACTCAAGGGATTCCCTTTTTTGTCAAGATGACCACTTCGGTTTTCTCCAGTGCTAAACTCGGCCCGCGAGCAGCCATCCAGTCCCTCACTCGGCGCATTAGCAGACCTAGCCTAAGTTGCGCTTGTTCAACGGTGCGTCCAGCGACCAGAGCCGCAACATCATCCGCATAGCCGACCAAGCGCGACTCATCTGGCATCTCAAGTCTCAAGCCCGTCGTTAGACACGTTCCACAGGTCCAGACCAAGGATAGATCCCTGGGCAACACCCGATGTAATTTCCATTCTTCGTTGGCCCTGTGTCGTGTCGTAGAGCAGGCTTCGGTACTTTAGGTAGTTCCTCAAAAGCCGCATTAGATATTCTGGAACTTGAAAAGAGTTTTCCAGCGTGTCCAGAATATCCACACATCTAGTGGAGTTGAAGGCATTCCTGATGTCGAGTGTCACCAACAGGACGATCCGTCGCTTGGTGCGACTATATGCCTCTGCCTTTCGGACCGCGTTCACCACCTCTGCAATCGCATCAATAGTAGAACGTCCTGCTCTGAAGGCGTGCTGCCGAGGAGATAAGTCCCCAACAGCACGAATCGCGTCAGTGAGTCTTCCCTTGATGAGTTTCTCTAGCACTTTCCCAGCCGTGTCTAGCATGCGTAACGGGTGCTATGCAGACGGCAATTCGGGATTTCCCTTCCCCTCGTTGATCAGCACGAGCCTCGCCACCTTCCATCGTACCGGGAAAACCCCGTTCCGTGCGCAAGCGTTGAATGTGCTGAGCAGAAAGTCAGGACAATAGTGATAGACGAGCCGCAACACCTCAGCTGGAACACCATCTGGACCTGGAGCCTTCCTCGCTTTCAGGGAGAGGACTGCCTCCTCCAGTTCCAGCTGTGTGAAGAGTGGGCACTCTAATGCTGTTTCACCATGGACAGCGTCAACACGGACGGGATGGGCGGGTAAGAGTCCCCGCACTATCGCGTCCATCTTTTCCGCGTCATGTATTCAAGGCTTCCGTAGGGTACCAAGTTTCCCCATGACCAGCTTGTAGCCAAGACCCCACTGATCCTTGTTCACATTGTCCACTAGGTCTTGCCAGCAGCGAGCCTTGCTACTGTTGATCAGTTTCCGAAGGCCTTTCCTGGCCGACTTATATGCTGCCACCTGGTTGCATGCCTCGTCACGGTTCCGCGCCCGTTGAGCCTCACGCCCAAGCTTGTGACACTCCCTCCGCTTTTCAGCGATTTCAGTAGACCACCAGTACACTGGGGGCCTGCCGTGCCGGGGTCTTCGACGGGGCATAGAAGCGCAGCAAGCAGACGTGATTATGCTCATAGTAGAGTTCACCACGTCTTGAGCTGCCAGTTCTTCCGTCCCCTCCGAAGCTCCCTGCAGCGGCTCACCTGCTGTGAGAACCTTGACAAACCTCTCGACGTCCATCCTTCCGATGTTCCATCCAGTTGCAGAAGGCTGAGAGCACGGACGTCGGGAGACAGCATCACTTATCTCAAGCAGAATGCACTGATAATCATTGGCTGAGTAGTCCTCTAATACTTTCCAGTTTTGTATCCTCTGTACTAAGTACTCCGAGGCGAATGTCACGTCCGGTATGGTTCCCTCACAGCCAATACGGCGGAAAGTCGGCGTGCTTCCGGAGTTTAGTACGACGAGGGCCGTCCTGGCCGCCATTTCCAGGATTCGTTTTCCCCGCGGATCCATTTGAGGCATGCCCCATTCGATTGCTTTAGCATTGAAGTCGCCCCCAACGAGCACTTTGCCCTCTGCGTTCGAGACAGCGCCCTCCAAAGCATTAAGCTTGGCTTGGAAAGATGAAATTGACTCATTAGGCGTTAGGTACACACTAAAGAAGGTGATCCCTGAGCACCGAACACACACGAAACCATCCCCCCGTCCACTACTCTCCGCCTGAAAGTCACTGTTCTGAACCCAGATAGCGGCAGTACCAGTTTCATCAGAGTACCATAATGCAGGACTTTTATTATGGTGTTGCTCACTTAGCAGCAAGAAGTCGGCTTTCATGTCCCTCGCAAACTGCTCAAGCAGATTTTGGGCGGTTGAACTGCGGTGTAGGTTTAGCTGCAGGATGCGGGTCATCGGAGCTCTGATTTTGCCTTGGCTAGGGCTTCCTGGAACACCCGGCGTTTTCCTGATCCTAAGACGTGTCCAGAATCAAGTTTTGGATCAGCATCCTTGCAAAGAATACAGTGTGCCTCCTTCGTACACTCTTTTCTTTTATGTCCCATTTCACCGCATTTTTAACACAGGGAACTCCTATCGGGTCCTTTGCATACTTGTGTGGTGTGACCATAACCAAGGAATTTGAAACATTGAAGAGGCGTTGCTCTTCGCCGTATCCTACAGACAACCCACCCAATTCGTACTTTGCCCTTGTTCAGGAATTGTTCGGCGTCCTTTTCGGCCAAGTCAACTATGGCCATGCGTTGTCCCCTATTGTTTTCTGGTGTCAGCCTTGCTTTGATCCTTCCCACGCTAGGGAACTCCCTTTCGATGGCCTCTTCTAACTCGGCCAGATCCGTCACGCAGTCAATGTCTCTTATTTCGATCGTTGCCATCGGTTCGAGCAAGGTTATAGTTGCGCTTTTGTCGAGGACTTTCTTTACTGCATCACAGAATGCATCTTTATTGCCGGCCTCTGCTCCGAACTCGACCAGTATGTGGCCCGACCGCGTTGGTCGTACTACTTTAATGGTAGTATTGGTGTCTTCGGGCCTTGCGTTTCCTCTGATGTCCCGCAGTACTTCCGCGTAGGATCGGCCATCTTGGGGCGTCTTCGTCGGGGCTTCAGCCTCTCCTGCTTTGCATCAGGTCTTTTTTGTAATTGGGCGTCCGTACGAACTTTACTTTCTGGCTTTTTTTGAAGGAGTTTTTTTGCGGCTTTCTTCGCTCCTTTTGTAAGCACTGTCTGGAACCCCTGATCTAGTGCTCCACGCCCTTCAAGTGCCTCTTCCTTCCTTCTTTTATCCCGATCTCCTTTGATTGGGCTAGACGCCATTCTTTTATTGACTTTTAATGGTGGAGCTATCTGCGTGTCGCCTTTAGATTTCGCCCCAAGCGCCTCTTTAGCCTTCTCTTCGTCTTCGGCCCTTAACCAGCCCCTCCGATAGTGCCCTATGCGATCTAGGAGCTCTTCTAGTTCAAGGAGCCTTTCCTTTGCTGCTTTGCTGATTTTTGGGGAGTCACATACAGCTTGTATTCTTTTCAGAACATCTCCCGCTTTTTGGAGTAGTCTTTCTTCTTCGTGTCGCTGGGCCACAATTGTACCTTGCAACCATCCTTGGGAGAAGTTATCGCGGTTCGTTCCCAAGTGCAGTACTTCCGCTACATTTTCAACTTTGGCGGTGCATTCACGCGGTGTCTGGTCACTCTTTGCTTTTAGTGCCGTAATCTTCTCGTTGGCTTCTGGATTTTTCGTTGCAATGTCGGGATTTGCGACCCTTGCATCGGTCGCTTCGGCAACGATCGCAGCAGTGACAATCGAATTTTCGGTGCTCTTTATGTTATCTCCCACCGCTCGAACACCTGAAGTGTCCTGCAGAGTTTCCCGTTTCTCCTTAATAGGACGCTCGGGCTTTCGTATCATTTTTTTGCTGCGCCCGAACGCCGCAGGAATCTCAGTCTGTATTCTCCGTTTTTCGTCCGTCTTCACTGTCGTTGTGTTAGTCGTTAGTCTTCGTTTTTGTCGTTGTTAGTACCGCTCCCGATGTACTGTTGACATCGTGGCTGCAACCGCTGGTTGCGTCGTCGTTATTATTTTTCGTTTCTTTTTCTGGGTATTTGTGGTCTTTTGATTTTGTTTGCTCCAGTTTTGTTGGGTCCCCCTCGGAGCCGCTATCTCCGTTCGTGTGTGTAGTCGCCTTTTTGGTCCCATGGTTATCTTTGCAGAGCAAGGAGGCCATGCGAGGGTTGGCACAAGCCCTTATGGGGACAAGTGCTCAGAGCCAGACCAGCGCGGGAGTCCGTCTCAACCGAACCTACGCCACCAACCCAATGGTGCGAACTTCGAACGTACTTCGATGCCTGCCAAGGTTTTACCGGGACGGAGACGGTATGATAGTTGAATTGGACCCGTTCACATACGAGTTTCACCTCGGCGCTACTGTGCAAAGCAACTAGGTTCAAACCATCACATCCGCCGGCCCAAAGCGTCATTTCCAGTTCGTTGTCCAAAGCGTAGTCCAGATCCAATCAGAGTCGTTACCTGTCATCCCAGGAGGGAACCTCACGGCGCCCCCCATATCCTCGGGCCCGTGGGGGCAGCGCTCCTCAAAGAATGCCAGCCTCCAAGAGTGCTCTTGTCGACCGGCATTCTCCCTGCGGGAATATCCTCGGGTACGTGGGGGCGGAACCCCCCAAAGAATGCTAGCCTCCAAGAGTGCTCTTGTCGACCGGCATTCCCCCTGCGGACTCCTCGGGTACGTGGGGGTGGAACTCCCCAATGAATGCTAGCCTCCAAGAGTGCTCTTGTCGACCAGCATTCCCCCTGCGGGGAATCCAACTCGGCTTTGATATCGGTTGGACTTAGACCTTTCAAATGAAAGTATTGTATCACATAACGATGCCTGATTTTTTCCAGATTTACAAATTCGCTGAGAGCGTTCACTTTGAATGTCTGTAAAAAAATAATAATAAACGTACCGTTACGAATTTTTCACATTAAGTTGTTAAAATGTGGAATTGTCAATCGCAGTAATTGTTTAAAGTACCTGTATTCATAATTCAGGTCGGGTACTTTTGCGACTATCCTCGTATGAACAAAAAGTTGGCGAAGAGATCATCTGCGGCAACGAAGTCAAGGGATCATCCTGAATTGGAGCAAATATGAGGAAATTTTATAGAGCGAACATATGAGCAAAAGGATTTAGTATTCTTTGATGGAAGTGACATAGGTGAGCATCACTTGAGAGATGGCACAGAGTAGAAATTGAAGATGGACTTGCGCCATTTACGAATAAGACTTGTTCATTTGAAATGCAAATATTCACATGCTGGCTGAATAGATTTATGCAGACAGTACGGAGCTTTCGCCCTTTTAGCAAAGTTTTTTATGAAAAATAGAGAGGCCATACGAGTATTGGCAACAAAATAGGTGTACAGAGATGGATCGGGGCTAATATACGAGCACTTTAATGGCAATGAAACTAAGAGTGTTATCTGTTAGCTTTATTAGGTTGAACATGAGTAGTTTGGCTCGGAGCTGCTCACAGTTTAGACTTCATTCTGTTGCTACTACCTCAGAAGGTCCGGAGTACTAGCACAGTATGGTTATATCCAAATAGGGATCAGAAAGTCAGTCTGTGGACGGAAAGAAGGTCAGGTCAATGATGTTGCCATACAAGAGACTAGTAGAAAGGTTCATTCCCATGAAAATTTCAACAGCGTCATCTTGATAGTAGATAATTTAAAAATCGTCCAGGCCGCATCTAATTACATGCATCCCAAAAGTTGCTCTTACTTGGTATGTTGCTTGAGGCCATGTTCAAGAAATAAAATGCACCGAGATTTCTTCAGATCAGTAAGACAATTTACTGGTCAACATAGTACCAAAAGAACTCCTTGACATTTGCATTTCTAAACAAATCAAATCCAAGAATGATTTCAAAATACAAAACGAATCAACAAAATCGATCCTGCATGTACTTTGTCTGAAACTAATATCATAGAACACAATCAAAAACTCGAGAAAAAATTCTTAACGCTACACTGCATGATTTTTTTTTCCAATCAGATTGAAGCTATAGTGCTAATCTGGACAAAAGATGGTCAAATAGACTAAAGTGGACGTTTCCTATACCACAACGGCCGTTCGTAATCGAAAACGTGTACACGAAGATGTTGAAAACGACTGAAAAAAGTGTTCATTCAAGTTTTCCGGATAATATGATGCTAAAGTAAAAGATTTTAGAGTTTGCCGGAGTTCTGTTTCTATTTCACCATCGACAACGGCAACGACAACCAAGAAGACGAGGATGGTCACGATGAATGGGATAAACGACTAAATGGAGATTTATATCAGTGAACTCGGTAAACTTTTATTTCGTGTTAAGAAAAAGAAGTTTCTTTAACTGAAATAGTTTCATAGCGGACGAAAGTCGTGTTTTAAGGAATTTCAGTCATAAGGTGAAAAAGAAAATTTCAGGTAATAAGTGAATTTCGAATCAAAAGATTTATTTTGTGGTTTATAAAAGATGCTTGCTTTATCTGAAATCAATATGATTTCAAATTGAGCACAACATTTTGAATAAACGTTTTTAAAACTATAAATTTTCGGTTTGTCCACAAACTATAACATACATTATATAAATTTTGATATGTTTCCGTCTGCAGTTCATAAAGTATTTTTGCTCAAATAATAGAAAAAAATAATTTTTGTCCTTAAATCAACCAAAGGAACGTTTTGCTAGCTCATTCTATTTATCCAACACTCCAATAGACATTTGCTTATATCATTCAATTAAAGTTGTACCATAAATGAAATTGAATAGTGCATTTGCGGTTATTTAGGGTAATATCAACCTATTAAACCCGAGCACTGCACTAGTTAGATAATGTGATTATAGACTATTTGCCTATGAAATCAATTGAAAGTGTCGAACGGACAAATGGGGCTATTCAGTACAAATTAATTACATGGGTCAAAACACCTATTGAAATTAGCCCTTGTTGGACAGTACACATCATTAACAAGTTGAACTGTGGGGAGCAACATCCCTACTGTGAATTTTTTCGGACGAATATCCACCACGTAGCGATTAATAGAAAGGATTGTAGCAAAGCTGTAAAAGCTACCACTAATTCCAATCAAAAAACAAAGGAAAAAAAATCAATTCGTTTCATTTCAACTCTAACATCGAATGAAAGTTAATAAAATTCCATTCTCTTTGAATTCGTTGAATCTTTGAATTCGTTGTTGGTTTAATACATTGAACATTTACATACTTGTAGTCGGAACAGGATCAAATCAAAGTCGGAATTCACTAGTCGGAAGCTAATACCAACGAAACGAGAGAGAGCAATGAAATAGTCAATGATGACGCCGTCTTTGAAATTGCCACCAATTGAACTGCTCTCCATATATCGATTTCAAGTTAAAGATTCTGATTCTAATTTGCATACAAAGTGATTCCAAGAGTTCAATATGAGTAGTCATGCCATGCCCCCTTCGCTGCCTTATCTCATTGTTCTGTAAGTTTTGTATGAGTTGCTTAAGTATGCAACATGGTTAATATCACGAGTCAAATTAAAATTCCAATTTGATTTCAGTAAATTGGTTGTAATGAGAATATCTGTGGCTTAGCTATGCTCGTGAAAATGAATGTGTGGTTGAGTAGATTCTGAAAAATTAAAATATTACCTAAATGGTTCTAAGATGTAACTGAAAAAGGGTAGATACATGTCTGTCAAGGACAGCAGCAATGGTTTGGTGCCTCGGCAAAAGAGGATAGTAAGATCTGCCAAGATTGGCCTTGTCTGGGGACGCGTGAATGCGCTGGCAGGCTAGCGTTGCGGTGTCGTGGGGCGGGGTTTTTTCCCCCAGCACAAGACCCACTACAAAAATATTTTTCGCATCCACGAGTTTTGCAAGAGAGTTCAACAATTATCGACCGAAGTCGAGAAAGGAGGTAACCTACTAAGGGCTATTAAATTGCTGATTCAGAGAACAAATCGAGCCGGGAGAAAACAGACGGACTTAAAGGGACCTCGTGGTTACCGACGAGACTTATGGTCCACAAATAAGAGTGGGGCATCCAGATGGTAGCGGTACCTCCTTGCACCCACCCAACTGAATCAAGATCTAAATGTAGACGTGGCCGTATATTTCCCATCTAAGTGAAAAACTCATACAACCATAATTTGCATGAATATTTCCATTAAATGAAAAATATAAACTTGGCCAATATATGTTATAGTATTATGTGATGGTCATAGTCCTTTTTAGGGTTTTGTACTAAAATACAAAACCCTATTGCAATCACGACGTGTGTCCGTCTGTCCGTCCGTCCGTCTGTATGTCACAGCACTTTTTCTCCGAAACTATAGAGGCTACAGATATGAAACTTTGTAGAAAGGTCAGAAGTGGTGACCTCTTGAAAATTCAAGGGTGGGAAATTTTTTCAAAGGCGTTTAAGGGGGGTCTCCCCATATGAGGGGGTCCTCAAAAAAAAATTTTCACCATTGGTAGTCGAGTGGGGTGTCATTGGAAAGGTCTCAATGAGATCTTTTCAAAACAAGTCTTAAAATTGTCTTATAAGTACCGAGGGGGGCAGGGGAAGGGGAAATGTACGAACTTTTCACGTACCCCCCCTCGCGATTTGACACCTTCCATCCGAAAAATCTGAAAAAAATGATGAATGTAGGCCTTAATGAGTACAACAACAACAAATACATGAGAAGTCGAAATTCACTCAACTTTGTTAGTAATGGTATGATTTATCGATTTTGTGTTTTCTTGAATAAAATCTAAACGGTACCCTTAAACTCAATAAAATTTAGCAAAGAGATGGCTATTTATAAGATTGATCTTTTCGGAAAGTTTCATAAAGATCGAATAGTATTTACCGAAGTTATAGTGATTTGAATTTTCGTGTATTACTATGGAGCAATATGCCCTGTATTACTATGGAAACATATTGCTATGGAGCCTTATGCGCTTTTTACCGACTTAGACACTACAGCTTTGCTAGAATTTGCATGAAAATTTCAGGAGTGATAGGTATCATGAAGATGAGTACATACAATTGAAACAAGTCGGAGAGGCAGGAGAGAGCTCCTAGCAAAAGGGCTTTGTAACCATTCTAGGATTCGAAAAAATAGGCCATGAATCGATGATTACAGTACAGAGGAGTGGCCCCTGAAAAAAATTTCATGAAAGGTAGCCGATATTAGTATCAACTGAAAGTTCTCTATGAGAGCTTTTCAAAACAGTTCTTAAACTGACAGTTTTTGCTTCAGTGGGGGCACAGGGGGGAAATACATGAAAAATGTGTTTCCTCCCTCGCGAATGGACACCAGTGATCTAAAAAATCTGAAAAAAATATCAAAGGAGAATTTTATGGGTATAACTATAACAAATACCTCAGAAGTCAAAATTCGTTCAACTTTGTTAATAATAGTATAATCCTCGAATTTCACATTTTCTCCAATTAAATCGTCTTTGACATGTTTCTTGATTTTATTCGTTGCTGGTTACTGCATTTTGTAAGTTGAGTACAAAACCCTTCTGACATGAGCATAGGTCTGTCTACCCAACTTGTTTTCGTTTGCGCAGCCGTTGCCCTGAGTCCAATCCATTCCGAGGCCTACCTGCAGGTTTCGAAACAATTAAAGGTTTTCCAGGGGCGGGGAGTTAGCCCGTCGCCCAACCTCAAACGAAAAATGGACTATGGCATTGGATCCTGGAATGTCAGATCACTCTATTACCCTGGCGCTGTTAAGGACCTATTACAACAGGCCAGTCAATATCAATTAAAAATACTGGCAGTCCAGGAAACGAATTGGATTTGAAACGACATTCAAGACATGAGATCGCACACAATATTCAAAAGTGGGAAACCTACTTGAAAAAGAGAATTCGGAGTGGCCTGCATTGTAGATAGGGAGTTCAAATCGCACATTATTGATTTTAAGGCAGTCAATGAGCGGTTGTGTGTGATCCGTGTTAAAGCGAAATTCTTCAAAATCTGGCTGATTAATGTGCACGCCCCGACCGAAGAAAAGGACGAAGAAACGAAGGAATCATTTTACAATCATCTGGAAAGACTGGTCGACTCATTGCCCACAAACGACACAAAAATAATTCTGGGTGATTTCAGCGCGAAGGTTAGTAATGAGCTGTCTCATTAGGGAGCGACTGGAGGATGTAGCCTCCACGATGAAACAAACGACAACGGCCAGCGCCTGATTGACTTTGCATGTAGCAGAAATCTAGTCATATGGCCGACTTGCTTCCCGCATCGACGCATTTATTAAATGACCTGCGTTTCACCGGATGGCAACACACAAAACCAGATCGACCATGTTCTGATCCAACAACATTGGGCCTCGAGCATACTTGACGTCCGTGCATACCGAGGAGCCAATTGTAACTTAGATCATTACTTGATCAAATTAAACTATCGATGTCGTATGTCAAAGGCATCTTCAGCGAAGACCAGTCCGCTACAAAAATTTGACATCGAACGGCGTCTGTGGCCAAACATTCCACGGAGACCCTCGACAACCAGCTGGCTCCCATCTTATTAGACGCATCGTTAAAGACGAGCAACGAGCTCTGGATGGAAGTGAAAGCGGCTATCAAGACCACGGGAACAGATGATCGGACATCAAGCCTGGCGCAAAAGAAATGATTGGTTCGATGATGAGTGCCAGAATGCGTTAGATAAAAAGAGTCAGGTGTACAAAGAATACGTAGGTAAGAAAACCAGGAGGAAGAGAGAACACTATGAAAATCTCAGAATAGTAGCGAATAAGATAATTAGGATTAAGAAAAGAAAATACTATGACGATCAATTGAGAAGTATAGATGTAAGTTTAGCGAGCAACAACACAAGACAAGCAGACAAAGTAGTGAAATGCCTGAAACGTGGTTATCCCAACCACGCTCTGTCCTGATGACAGCGGCAATATAATCGCTGCTGAAACCAAGATTAAGGAAATATGGGCATCATATTTCAAGAACCTCCTTAATCCTCCGCACAGTTCCAGAACATCAAAGTCTATACATGTTTGTGGAGAGCTTCCATTGGCCCCACCAATTCTGGATGAAGTTTGTTCCATCATCAAAGCCTAGAAGAATAATAAAGCGCAGGATATTGATGGGATTCGAGCAGAGCGCATCAAATATGGTGGCAGTAATATCCACAAAGCTATTCACAAAGTCATCCAGTACATTTGGCAACAAGAAAATATGCCGAAAGAGTGAGCCAATCAATTATATTCCCTATCCACAAAAAAGGTGACAAGCTGCAGTGCGAAAATTAAAGAGGCATATCACTACTTTGTACGGCAATATCAAAGATATTAGAGTATCTTGGCGGGAGTTGGCCTCGAAGAAAACTTGTCTAACGTCTCGCAGGACAACGGTGCAAACAATTGCACGATTTGAAAAGGAGACACTAATTGAGAAATTTTTGACGAGCCGGAGGTCTCAACAATTGTAAGATGGCGGAAGCTGCAATGGGCTGGCCACATGAATCGTATGGATGAAAACAATGGATACCCAAAAAGGTATTCGTTGGGAGAACTGAAGGCTGTAGACCAGTAGGAAAACCAAGGAAACGCTGGTCTGACTCGGTCGACGAAAACAGTTCATCACTGCTTGGATTTCGAAATTGGAGGACGTGGTCAATGGACCGAGAGATTGTTGGAGGCGCTGTTTGCAGGAAGCAAATGCCCGAGAGGGACTATAGTGCTAAGGAGAAGAAGAAGACTTATAGCATAAAATTTTTGTTTAATGAATTTTTGAAAAATATCAGCGTACTGATATAAAACATCTGACTACAAAGAAGTTAAAAAAGGACTAAATTCTAAGGCCATCATCTTCTTCAATAATTGCAACTTCATCATCCTGTTGTTCGTCGTTTCCCTCGTCTGTGGCATATATATCGAGAGCTCTTGTGTAATACTTCAACAAATAATTCGCCCTCCACTTGTCACCAAAGTGCTTTCTCAGTAGATTATCAACGCCTTTCAGCTTCCCTGGCTTATTACTGACTTTGTTTCCTTAAGGCTATGGCTTGACTTGGTGTAATAGTTTTCCTTTCTTTAATATCCCTTTTGCAACTCCTAAGTTAGACCTATAATTGACTTCGCCTGGCACCACCACAAGACCTTGAGCATTTTTTTCAAAAATGATTCACTTGGAAAGCCCAAATTTGTAATGCTGCTGAGCTAGAATTTCCAGGATAGATGAAACAGCTGTATCTGTTCACTCACTTGTCGAATGGTCCTAAACTAAGAAAATAAATCGAAGTATTCTTGCGGATCTGTGATTGTATCCATTTTTAGGGTTTTGTAAAATAATTTTACAAAACCCTTCTAAAATCGCGTCCTGTCTGTCCGTCCGTCCGTCCGTCCGTCCGTGTGTCACAGCTGATTTTCTCGGAAACTACTTAAGCTAGAAGCATCAAATTTTGTATGTAGGTGTAGAGTGGTGTTCTCTTCAAAATTCAACTACAAAAAATTTTTATAAGGTATTTAAGGGGGGTCTCCCCATGTACGGGAGTTACCCCCGAAGAAAAAAATTTCATTGGAGGTAGCCAATATGGATATCAAATGAAAGGTCTTGATAAGAACTTTTCAAAACAGGTCTTAGTTTGGCAAAGTTTGCTTCGAGGGGCGCACAGGGAGGGGAAATACACGAAAAATTTATGTCCCCCCCTCGCGATTAGACACCTGTGATCCGAAAAATCTGAAAAAAATCAAGAATGTAGGCCTTGATGAGTACAACAACAACAAATACGTGAGAAGTCGAAATTCACTCAACTTTGTTAGTAATAGTATGATTTATCGATTTTATGTTTTCTTGAATAAAATCTTAACGGTACCCTTGAATTCAATAAAATTCAGTACACAGTTGACTATTTATAAGATTGATTAACCCTGCAAGTTTCGTAAAGATTGAATTATAATTAACGAAGTTTTAGCGGTTTGAATTTTCCTGTATTACTATGGAATAATATGCGCTGCATGTATTACTATGGCAACATATGGCTATGGAACAATATGCGCTTTTTACCGACTCAGACACTACAGTTTTGCTAGGATTTGCATGAAAATTTCAGAAATGATAGGTGTCATGAATACCTTTGAGAATTGGTTCAGCTAGTGGAATCAGTAATCGTAAAACAAAATAGTGGCTGTTTTGAATGCGAAGATTGCATAATTTTGAGTTATTTTTTCCCAACTTCAACGTGTAAGGTGAATGCTTTGAACACTTGATTCAATTTAATGAATGACTGAAGATGAGTACCTACAATTAATACTCATAAGTGAAACAAGTCAAGGAGACGGGAGAGAGCTCCTAGCAAAAGGGCTTTGTAACAACTCTAGGATTCAAAAAAATTGGCTATTAATCGATGATAACAGTAGAGGAGAGTGGCCCCTGAAAAAAATTTCATCAAACGTAGCCGATATGAGTATGAAATGAAAGTTTTCATGGGAGCTTTTCAAAACAGTTGTTAAACTGTCAGTTTTTGCTTCAGTGGGGCACAGGGGGGAAATACATGAAAAATGTGTTTCCTCCCTCGTGAATGGACATCTGAAATAATTATCAAGGGAGATATTTATGAGTATAACAATAACAAAAACCTCAGAAGTCTAAATTCGTTCAACTTTGTTAATAATAGTATGATCTTCGAATTTCATAGCTTCTCCAATAAAATCATCATTGACATGCTTCTTGACTTTATTCAATCTGGTGACTGCATTTTGAAAATTGAATACAAAACCCTTCTGACATGAGCGTAGGTCTGTTTACCCAACTTGTTTAAATTTTCTTTTCGATATGGCCGAAGATATGATCAGCGGGAAGTAAAGAGTGGCCAACGACAGGAAACGTTATAGACATTTTTTGGCAACAGCTTGTTTTGTTAAGAAGCTAGCAAAACATATCAACTACAGAAATGTTTTTATACTGGCCAGGGCAGCCATCGCTGAATATTTTGATTTCTTCGATGTCTGAGAGGCCTTTACTTTTAAAGTGGTGGTATAAGATTGAAGATATTTCATTTGATCCTTTCAGTGTTTCATTTTCTAGCCAAGTATAGATAAAAACTGATTCGGTGGTCTAAATATTGATGGAATGGCCTTCACAGACGGTAAAATTATAGAGGTATAATTGCCTGCTGTAATAAGCAGCTTGGTCCGGAACTAGTGGCATGATTTGATTTTTCTGGCAATCAAAAGAAATTTTGAGGACATTTGGGTCCTCTTCTTGTTTCAGTAAATCACAAAAAGCTTTTGCCTTCATTGTAGGAACTGCTGTTTAATCATGACGTTTTCTTTTTCTCTTCCAGGTGCTATAACTGAGATCTGGACTTTCTGGCGGATAAACTCCAAACATGCATCTGTGGCTGGTGACCTAAAGCTTATATTGCAATCGTTATTAAAAACTCTCATGAAGGGCCAAAATTTGGCGTACATTCCTGCATCATTTCTGGATTGGCTTTCTAAAGTTTTTTGGCTGTGCAGTCACCAGGGAGACTTTTTCTGGCACTCGCCAGAAAAAGTCTCCAAAAAATTTTTGCAATATTTTGGACTCGATACTTAGAAATATCAAGAATGTCAAGAAATGCTTTGGCACAAACCTGGACTGTTCATGGCTTCGAGTTTTCATAAAATACTTAATTGTCACTGCATTTCTTTCCTTGCCTTCGTTTTTCCTATCCAGTCCTTGACGTTTTCTATGCCTGTCAGGAGTCATTTGACGAGTATTCTTCAGTAGGTAATTGTCTTGATCAGTCTTACTGGGCGATTTGCGAAATCCTTGGTGAAAACGTCTCACATTCTGCATGGCTAGTTGTTGACAGAAGAAGACATTTTTCCATGGATAAGAGTATTTGGTTAGTAAAGGCAGCTTTTTGAGATGTGTCTGAAAAAAATTACAAAATATAATATAATTTTGTGTCTGAAAAAAATTACAAAATATAATACTTCAAATTACATACAGATTTTCAAGATAAATGAGTACGCAAACAATATAAATCAATGTACGTCAAATCAACCCTAAAACACTGACCTTGCTTTTTTGTTGAAATTTCTCTTCCATTCCATTCCATTCTAGGATTCGAAAAAAATAGGCCATGAATCGTTGATTACAGTACAGGGGTACTGTAGCCGATATGAATACCAAATGAAAGTTCTTTATAAGAGCTTTTCAAAATAGTACTTAAACTGACAATTTTTCCTTCACAAGGGCAACAAATACCTTAGAAGTCAAAATTTGATCAACTTTGTTAATAATAGTACATTTTATAAATTTTGCTTTTTTGTCTATAAAATCAAGATGGGACCCTTGAATTTCCCAAAATCTACAATTTAAGTTTTCTGAACAATAAACAGCTGAGTTACAGCGGATTGAATATCTAACAATTACAACATCATTAACACGTGATACTAGGGAGATACACGTTTGCAACGGACCTAGACACTACAAATATGTAGGAATTTTGATAAAATTTTTAGAAACGTTTTGTAATATTCATGTGTTATCACGACTAATCAAGCAACAGGGTCAAAAGACTTGAAACAAAATAGTGGCAAGTTTAAAATCATAATAATCATAATAATTTTTCGAACTCAATTTATATAAGCTGTATATTAGTCAGGTTTTGATATGCAGGATTGTTTGATTTACTAATTGTTTTACAATACCCTTCTGGCAGGAGCATCCTCCCGCTACTTCAACTTGTTCTATCTTCGTCAGCTTTTTCTTGTTGGAGCCATTGGAAAATCAATTAAAATTGGGTGTACAACTTAATAACTGGAATTTTTTTAGCGAAATCTAATGCTTTATTGTGAAAAACTCTTACAATATATTTTATTCAAAGTATTGTTCATCGGAAGCTACAACATTTGCCCATCTTTCAGGCAATTTATGAATTCCATCCCAAAACAAATTGCGCCGGCTTGGCGGCCAAAAACGAATCTATCCAATTTCGGATGCCTTGCTCTGAAGTGAAGCGTATTCCGGTGGGGGCATTTTGCATTGAGCGGAATAAATGAAAGTCAGATGGAACAAGGTCCAGACTATAAGGCGGATGGGCCAAACCTTCCCATCCACTACTTTCCAAATAGTTTTTCGCGGGTCTTGCAACATGCGACCGAGCGTTGTCATGAGGAAAAATTAAAGCCTCGTGTCTGATCGCATATTCCGGGCGTTTTTCGATGATGGCGTGCTTCAATCGTATTAATTGTATTCGTTACAGGTCACTTGTGATTGTCTGGCCCGATTTCAACAAGTCATAATATAACGGCCCCTTCTGATCCTATCAAATACACAGCATAATCTTGGCGCCATGGATATTTCGCTCAGCCGTTGACTTAGCTTGTTGGCCGGGCTTCACGTATGACTTTTTGCGCTTGGGATTGTCATAATGGATCCATTTTTCATCTCCAGTCACGATCCGGTGCAAAAATGATTTCTTTTTATGGCGCTCAAGTAGCAGTTAAGACACACAGAAGAGCCGTTCAACGTTTCTCGGCTTCAACTCATAGGGGACCCAATTACCTTGCAGGGAGCCAATTATCCGGCAGCTTTCAAACGTTTTGAAATAGCTTGCTGAGTCACTCGCAACGATTTGGCAAGTTCGTCTTGCGTTTGACACAAATCCTCATCGAGTAGCGTCTCCAATTCTTCGTCTTCAAACTTTTTTTGGCTGTCCGGGGCGTTCTTTGCCTCTGATGTCGAAATCGCCACTTTTGAAGCGTTGAAACCATTCAATACACTGTGTTTTCGCTAAAATATCGTCACCATAAACTTTTACAAGCAAACGATGACTTTCCGCAGCAGTTTTCTTTGCAAAAAAATGACCCAACAGAACCTCCCGCAAATGCTGTCTTTTTCTCCAATTTTCGAAATTATTCATCGTGAAAAATAATTATGATGCACACAAGATAAAATTCTTTTGTTGACTGATTTTGATAGCTGTCAAATGTACCTTCAAAATGACATATATATAACGTTCGAGCTTTCACGATATTTGTTAGTACGGACATCTAGGTTCAAATTCCGGTTATTAAATTGTATAGCTAGGTAAGAAGAATTGAGCATACACTGAAATAAAACCCGCAAGTTTAAGGAGCCAGAAACTGCTGAAGTGAACGAATGGGAAGGTTGCAAAGTGAGAAGTTATTATAGGAAGCAAAGTGTTTTTTTTCACAACGAGTAACGAACCAGTTTTGAAACACAATGGGCTATGAAACGAATCAGTTCTGCAACCAACCGCTTTTTTTAGGGTATTGTAAAATCATTTTACAATACCCTACTAAAATTGCGTCCTGTCTGTCCGTCTGTCCGTCCGTCCGTCTGTCCGTCCGTCCGTCTGTCCGTCCGTCCGTCCGTCCGTCCGTGTGTCACACCACTTTTTCTCGGAAACTACATAAGCTAGAAACATAAGATTTTGTAAGTAGGTGCGAAGTGACGCCCTCTTCAAAGTTTCAACACGGAAAAAAAATTTATAGGGTCTTTAAGGGGGGTCTCCCCATATAGGGGAGTTGCCCCTGAAAAAAAAGTTTTCATCGCATGTGGGCAATATGGGTATCAAATGAAAGGTCTTAATCAGAACTTTTCAAACCAGGTCTTAAAATGACAAATTTTGCTTTGAGGGGTGCAGGGGAAGGGGAAATGTACGAAAAATTTGTATCCCCTCCCCCCTCGCGATTGGACACCTTCCATCCGAAAAATCTGAAAAAAAATCAAGAATGTAGGCCTTCATGAGTACAACTACAACAAATACGTGAGAAGTCGAAATTCACTCAACTTTGTTAGTAATAGTATGATTTATCGATTTTATGTTTTCTTGAATAAAATCCTAACGGTGCCCTTAAATTCAATTAAATTCAGTACACTTATGACTATTTATGAGATTAATCTGGCCTGAAAGTTTCATAAGGATCGAATGGTATTTAATGAAGTTATAGCGATTTGAATTTTCCTGTATTATTATGGAACAATATGCGCTGTATTACCATGGAAACATATGGCTATGGAACAATATGCGCTTTTTACCGACTCAGATACTACAGCTTTGTTAGGATTTGCATGAAAATTTCAGAAATGATAGGTATCATGAATTTCTTTGAGAATTGGCTCAGCTAGTGGCTGTTTTAAATGCGAAGATTGAATAATTTTGATGTATTTTGCCCCAACTTGAACGTTTAAGGCGCATGCTTTTAAAACTTGATTCGATTTAATATATGCCTGAAGATGAGTACCTACAATTAATATTCATAGCTGAAACAAGTCGAGGAGGCAGGAGAGAGCTTCTAGTAAATGGGCTTTGTAACCATTCTAGGATTCGAAAAAAATAGGCCATGAATCGTTGATTACAGTACAGGGGTACTGTAGCCGATATGAATATCCAATGAAAGTTCTTTATAAGAGCTTTTCAAAATAGTACTTAAACTGACAATTTTTCCTTCACAAGGGCAGCAAATACCTTAGAAGTCAAAATTTGATCAACTTTGTTAATAATAGTACATTTTATAAATTTTGCTTTTTTGTCTATAAAATCAAGATGGGACCCTTGAATTTCCCAAAATCTACAATTTAAGTTTTCTGAACAATAAACAGCTGAGTTACAGCCGATTGAATATCTAACAATTACAACATCATTAACACGTGATACTAGGGAGATACACGTTTGCAACGGACCTAGACACTACAAATATGTAGGAATTTTGATAAAAATTTTAGAAACGGTTTGTAATATTCATGTGTTATCACGACTAATCAAGCAACAGGGTCAAAAGGCTTGAAACAAAATAGTGGCAAGTTTAAAATCATAATAACCATAATAATTTTTCGAACTCAATGTATGGAAGCTGTATATTAGTCAGGTTTTGATATGCAGGATTGTTTGATTTACTAATTGTTTTACAATACCCTTCTGGCAGGAGCATCCTCCTGCTACTTCAACTTGTTTATAGCTAAATCCATATGAAATAATAAGTTTTGCTCCAATCTGGTAACATATAATGAAATAGCATTAAAATATCTTTTAGAATCCACTGCCATCTCAATTACTCAAAAAAAAGGAACGAACAAGTTTTGCACCTCAACTTTTCATGTAACTAGAGAAAAACCTTCCCAGATACAGATGAAGTGGTGGAAAATTGGACCTTAAAACATATTTTTGGCTAACAAAAACTACAATTTTCTAAGCAATAAAAATCAACCATAAAGCTGATTTTGTGTTCTTCTATCACCAAAAAATTTTAACCGATATTCACTAGTGTTACTCACAAGTACTACTATATGTTTTATGCAATCACATTGAAAATATCAAGTTTTAAATTATCACTATTGAGATTAATTCCGATGAAAAGTTTGATCTAGTAACTCACCATCGACAATCCACAGGATAAATTGTCGATTCTTAATCTAAGCTCACTGAAATATTCTAATCCCAAGTTCCTACAAACTTTTCAATTTCTATACTTCGTGCATCGTTCTTTACCGCTCCTGTCGTTATATTTTATGAACTCCATCTTACACTCATTCCCGCTGTTCATTTTTGCTCTCCAAGCACGTTCATAACAAACATTGACTTTATGTTCCTTTATGTTCAATTCTTTTGCCTTGGAAAGTTTTGATGTCGTTTACGGTGAATGACGACACGTGCATTTCGCATAAGTTTGTCGTGTAAAGTGCATAACTCACAACGCTCAAGTTCGTGATCCTTAAACACAGTTGCTGAAATGTTTACGTAGAAACAGGATATGTGCGGAGCTGGTTGGGATCCTGGAATATGTTTCTTAGTACAAACTCTGGATGACGATAATTTTCGGAAGTAATTTCTCTCCTGATGGCATTGTAAGTGTTAGTTAAATGTGTGAATACACAAGAACTGGCAGAAGGGTAGATTTCCAAGTACTGTATCATTCAACCCTCTCAGCTCATTAGTCGTAACTGCTCGCAATTTTCTGTCTTATAATCGGAGTGTGATTAACATTTCTACATTCTATTTGTTGATTTCAACGAACGTGTTCGGAGTGAACTGAAAGGGCATTAGAAATTTCAATTTTGTCTCAATGATGTTACAAATGTGAATTGTGTTGGAATGACAACGTCATTACTCTTTCCAGAGCACAAAATTAAAAGAAAAACCAAGCTTGAATTTGAGCTTTTAATTGCACTGGTTAACATAAATTATTTGATTAAACGCTGGTGGTTGTAATGTGGAAACCAAAAAGCTTAATTCGAATCACAAGCAAATCATGAGCTCACATGTGTAATACACACAATTTAATTTGTTTTTCACTTCTGATGATAAAGCCATTAAGATCTATGCATGAGTCTATACTTATCTGTTATAAAAATCAAAAACTTTCACTGCTAATATATTATTTGAGAATCTATTGCGATGACAGGAAAAGAAAGCTATTAAATGAAATGATAATCTTAAATATATTTGGCGAAATATATTATGTACGAGTATGTATGTATAAATACCCCAGATTATCATAATTTACAATATTTTATCAAAAAATAAAAGGTTGTGCATGATTCTGAAAACTTGTTCTTTGAACATTTCTGCCCTTAAACATAAATACTATACTTGTAGACTTATGGAATTTGATACAATCCTAGATAAATCTTATTCAACATAATCAACAATAGTCAATTAAGTAATAATTACCGGCAAACACACAAAAGCTCAAATTCCTTTTCATCCCACTATCGTATTAACTACCCAATAACGACAAGAACTTTTTCAAATTATAATTACCTTCGACAACAGCTAAAGTGGTTTTAATCTCAGAATTCAACGGTTATATTCCAATTAGGCACACAATCCCTTCTCTCTTTCGCCAGGACTTACATTTTTTTGGCCGACACAGTTTGCCTACAGTCCATTACCGTATTGTGATAACTGCAAAAAACAATCCAGCCGACAAAGATACTTTTGGTCTTTCCGGGGCAAAAGTTAGTCCTGTCGTGTTTATTTAGTTGAAAACGAGGAGAGTTGGATGGAAGTAGAACGAGTGGAAATACCACTAAAGCTGACTGGGTGGTATTGACAAAAGGGCAGCCGCAAAGAATGTTGACATGTCATGACATCCAAGTGAAACCACATCAAGTCAGTACATCGCCAAGTTTGATTTGTGTCCAGATCAGAATGCTTCAGGATGTATCATTTCAAAATTTTTAATACGGGAAGCATGTGTGCTGGAAATTTTGGACAGTTTTTAGATTAAAATGAATGTAATATTTTCAAAATTATTCTCATTAAATTTGAAATGCAGTGCAAAGCTAATTTTTAAGGTAGACAAATCTCTTATCATTTTCAAAGCTGATAGTTATGAAACTCTTTATCAGACAACGTCCTTTGCTAATAAATTGCCTCATTCCGATTTTAATTGTCTAGCTATGCATCTAACAAACAGTCTCCGAGTCAGCGGTGTTAGTGATATCTACTTGCGTCGAATTTAAAGCAACAGAAAGTCTGTTTGTGACGAGAAGAGACAACAGGCTCTCAATAAATGGCATTGGCATATGGCACAATAAGAAGGTGGACCACCTGGCTTATCAAGGGCCTGAGGCAATGGCTCATTTGAAGGCCTGATGACCCTTACCGAAACACGATCGGCAAGTCACAGTTTCCAGATTAAGTGATCTGGATATACGAGGAGAGGTCTTTCCGGACAATCTAACCAAGCAATACTCAGCTCAGCTAACATATGGAAAATTATGCTGGATCGTTTTTAGTGTACACAAGGCCATTGTTGATCACCTAGTGGTATCGAGTATGGATGGATCTTTATTTCAGTAACCATTCTCCCTCCCTCGTTCTCTCTGGGGAAGAGATTCCTGCAAATGAATAGCGGCTCGGAGCGTAGAAAAACAAGTGCTGGCCCCTCAAGCGGTTCTAGGCTAGCCTGTAAGGTTAAAAATGCAGGTGTTTTGGGGGAGCGCAGGAGTTTAATATTGATAGAAGCCTTACATCTTGGGTGATAAAAGTTGTTTTTTACAAAACAGCAAAAAGGAATTAATATTTTACAGTCTATAAGAAAGTAAGAAAATCTAACTTTTGGAAACTAAATATACAAAGCTAAGAAAAGAAGAGAGCATGCGAATGTGAAATAAAATAGAGTATTAGATCAATTCACTGAATCATAAAGGTCAAAATCTTTATGTCGCTTCAAAGACTAATTATGAGTAGAAAGTAGGAAGTAACTCATGCTCAAGATCTTCAATTTTGCACATGAAAATATAAATCTTTTAAGCATAGTACAGAAAGACAACACGTGTTGACAACCAGGTTGCCAACACAATTGCCACAGACACGCAAATATTTTCTTCAACCAGGAAATAAACATCAGTATTAGGAAGCTTCTTGAAGAAGAACGTTCAGCAGTGAGATATATTCAGATTTAATGTGAACATGAGTGAAGACATGGTGTTATCATATGTTCTGATAAGTGAATGCTTGGATGATGATATTAAAGTAAAAAAGAAAAGATTATGGTGTAAAGAGTGGTATAAAAACCGGCAAAAGTTTTCACATACTAATTTATTGAGTGAACTATGTGTACGTGCTCCGGATGACTTACGAAACTTTTTAAGAATGGATCATAAAACTTATGAAGACCTACTAAAGGCAGTGAAACCGTTTATAGAAAAAAAAGACACATTAATGAGGGACGCGATAACGACCAATGGAAGACTTTCTGCAACTCTCCGTTTTCTTGCCAGTGGACAAAGCTTTGAAGATTTGAAATTCCTGACTTCAATATCTCCTCAAAGCCTTGGAATCATTATTATGGAGACGTCCTCTGCGATTATAAAAGCTTTAAAAGGATATATCAAGGTTATTTTAAAAAAAGTGATATTAAGTATTCAAATATATATTGTGCTCTTTTCCAGATACCATAAACAGAAAATGATTGAAGGGAAACAGCAGAAGAATTTAGAAGAAGGTGGAATTTGCCAAACTGTATCGGAACAATCGACGGAAAACACATTGAAATAAAGAAACCACCTAGTTCAGGATCATATTATTTCAACTATAAAAAACCTTCAGCATCGTTTTGTTAGCGATAGTGAATGCAAACTACGAGTTCATTATGGTAGAGGCAGGTACAAATGGACGCGTATCTGATGCAGGGGTTTTTTCAAGTTGAAAATTTCACGAAAAACTTTCTGAAAATATGCTGGGAATTCCAGACTCTTGTCTGCTGCTGAACATTACAATAAAAGTGCGGTATGTGTTTGTTGGTGATGATGCTTTTCCTCTTGGGATGCATTTACTGAAGCCTTTTGGAGGAGAAAATATTGATGATAGTGAATTAATATTCAATTATTGTCTTTCTAGAGCAAGAAGGATAGTCGAAAATGCTTTTGAGATTCTGTCTTCCCGTTTTAGGATTCTACTGAACAAAATAAATTTGCGGCCAGAGAAAGCAACAATTATAACGTTAGCAACGTGCTATCTCCACAACTACCTGCGACGAAAAAATTCAGATGTTTATTTGCGTGGAAGTGTAGACATTGAAAATACTGAGATTGGTACAATTCAATATGGAGCTTGAAGCTTGGAGAAATGACCTCAAAACCAACCTTTTTCAATGGATTCAAGCAAAAATGTTTATTAAAAAATAACATAATACTAAAAGAATACATATTTTGTCTATATTAAATAAACTCATTATCCGCTAGCAGCTACTGAATATTTTCGTAAACTGGCGCAGGATTTCCAAAACTGGTGTTACCACTAATGTCGACTCCCGTCTACGCAAATTCGACGTAATGAAAATACCACTTTCACTAGGTGAGGATGAATACGCCATCAGCGGTGTCGAAGATCTATGCGACGAGGATATAGACGACATGTTAACGGTGTTGATTGTCAATTGCTCAAGTTGCCCCATAGTAAGAACTTCTTCTATGGCACGCTTGGCATAAATTTTTTTCGTAGAGGATAGCCGCCAGAACGATGTCGCCGAAGAATCAGCGTATACGCCTGCTTCGTCCTTTTCTTTAAATGAGCCAATGTATCCTTCAGGATTGCATTTTCCTCGGCTAGATACTGGCTTTCTGACTTTCTTTTTTTTGCAGCGATTTAATACCTCCATTTCCACGGCCTCCTGTAAAAGATCGAAAAAAATCAGTAAAATCCGCTTAATGCTCAAATAATGTATCTCATGTATAGCAAATATACTAATACTTACTTCGGCTACCTCGATTTCAGGATCATTCTCCAAATCTAAAGTGGATACACTGGGACCCTGAGCATCCTGATCTCGCGAAAATTCCAGGGTATCAAAATACCATAAGTTCGGAGTATAAATGTCGTCAGTGCCAGCTCCAGACTTTTCGGAATTCAAAACTTTTTTTAATTCGCGTCGAAAACACGTACGAATGCTCATCACACGCCTTTTCAAAGTATCAATATTCGCGTCTTTTTCAATTCCCTGATACTTTGAGAGTAAATTTTTCCACGCGGTATCTTTCATTGTCTTATTTTTGAAAGAATTACTTTTAACTTGCCACAATTCCGGTAATTCTTTAAATAAATCAAAAAACTCCTGCCATTTACTATTATTTGGAATCGTCGACATTGTCACTATATGTCCGTCCAGTATCAACTATTCAGAATAAATGAATGATTGCCAACTCTCACCCAGCCAGGAAAACATCGCCAACAACTTGTTGACTCCGCCCACAAAAATCAAAAAATTTTGATTTCGGTCCAACTCAACCACCAACCGAATTTCAAACACATACACCACTTCATACGTGTTTACAAATCGGTTGCCAACCAAGCAAAAACCTATTAAATCCCATCAAGAATTTTGATTTCGGTCCAACTCAACCACCAACCTAATTTCCAACTCAAACATCGCTATAGACGTGTTTACAACTCGGTTGCCAACCAACCAAAAACCGGATTTTCTTTGCGTGTTGTGTTGGTGGTTGGATGTCTAGGGACCCTTTCAGAGGCATTGATTGAAATTCGGCAGGCCTAACTATCCTTAATTGAGTTCTTGCCATTGACTGAATTTGACGTCCATGAAGGAATATGGGTGGCATGAAAATTTTTACATATAAATAAATTTTATTTGCTATGGATATGCACTGCTTTATATGTATGTATGTATATTTATATATACATATATATATATATATATATATATATATATATATATATATATATATATATATATATATATATATATATATATATAAAGGGTGATTCATAACAAGTGTACACATTTTTGTCGAAAAAAAACATAGGTTTTGTGAAGATTGAGCTGTAATGTTTATTTATTATAAAAATTTGGTACCTTGAGCTGTCTAGCACGACTACGCCACGCCAAAACCCAACGCACTACTTCTTTTGCCGTGCCAGGCAAGGAGAAAAGAAAAGAACGTGCTTCATTTGATGTGCCGATGAAAGGAAGAACATAACCAAGAGAAACTATATAATTATCCCATGACAAATAATGAGAAGGAAAAAATAAGCAACTAATCTGCCTGTATACGGAGAAAAGCATCAGCAACTAAACCTCACAAAATTCCGCAAAACTCGAGTCTTTGCACTTTTGCAACTACACCGGTGTGGGCCAACCAAAAAATCAATCTCTGAACTGATTCTCGCCGTGTATCATCTGAGCCAGAACTCACACAATTTATACACTCTGTTTCGCACAATCCCAAAATATGCTTGTTTTAATTGTCCATTTGAAATAAAACGCCTGGGTTCTAAAAAATCTGAAAAAATTATCAAGGGTGATATTTATGGGTCTAACAATAACAAGTAACTCAGAAGTCAAAATTTGCTCAACTTTGTTAATAATAGTATAATGCTCGAATTTCACTTTTTCTCCAATAAAATCGTCTTTGACATGTTTCTTGATTTTATTCGTTGCTGGTTGCTGCATTTTGTAAGTTGAGTACAAAACCCTTCTGACATAAGCGTAGGTCTGTCTACCCAAATCGTTATATATTTGGCAAAGACCTTAAATCGTTTTTCTGTACTTTGAAGCAAGTAGTTCTTTTCTTATACGATATATAAAACAGAAAATAATGCTCTTCCTGTCGCAATAAAAGTGATCCATTTAACAAAAATGTATTAAAATGACACAGATACTTTTCACAGCTAAAAATAAATAATTTAATTGAACAGTATTATATAAATACAAATTTCATAAGAAACAATTAAAATAAATGGATGAACTTATAAAAAAAATTGTGAATATAGTGTCTTAAAAATTGGTCAGCAAGACGGAATGAGTTAAAGTAATGACGAATATTTTTCCCTAGAAAATTTTTGGAACGTGTTTCACGCAGCCATTCTACTCGGTGGCTCAGAAATTGTGTCCGGGCTGAGTCTACTCGCGAAAGACCTGCAATCGAAATTCCTGTCAGCCCTAACCACTGGGGTGCTCCAGCAATGGTGGCCCTGCGGTCCCGACTTTGCTCGCCGTAGACGGACGTGGGCGCCAACTCACTGTTTTGACCTAGGCCCCACACTTGACCGCCCAGTGAGTAAGCCGATTTGCCGAATCTCGTTCCACGAACACACCTTGCACTAAAAACACGCACAAAATATCACTACTCCGGATGGACACCATTACCACCGAAGAATCAACCAGACTGACGTACACCCGTGCGCGATTTTTCCCCGAGCCAACCCGTTACACTTCCTGGAAAAAAAATTATTCTATATGCTCGAGGTGAATTTACTGAGGAATAATACCACTTTCCTTGATATGAAAGGGATTTAATTGAACATTGTGGAAATTGTAAAAAAGCAAATTTTCTGTACAATTTATGAAGTAAAGTTAAACAAATCTTAACAATTTTTTCGACTAACCTCTGTCACCTAACCTAGCTAATAAGAAGGCCTCCTGTTAGAACTCCCGTCTTCGTCGGCACGGCGAAAAAGATCCTTCGCTGACTCGACGCACTCTTCCCATGGCCAATTGATTGTATTATCTATCTCCCGGTGGTGATTGACGTCGACAACAATTTGCTGAGTTCTGTTTTTCTTTGCTTTTTTTCCTCCTTTTTTTCTTCCTATTTCTTTTAGACTTCCGCGCCATTTTTTTAACAAACACTTTTTTTCGCCTTCGCCACTACTCGCTCGGATCACAAAAGAGAGCTTCTTCTTTGTCCCTCGCCTCTTTATCAACTCGTTTCCTACGGGGCACAGCTAATTCCGGAGTGAACCTTATAGTTCTCCTTTTCTTGCAGAAATTGTAACCCGGTTCGTGCAGTCGGGCAATTCCATCGCAATTTTAACCATACTTCAACTGGTGTCTACGAAATTCGGAGTCGTAGATATTTTTACAGAATTGTCACTGTGACCGACATTTGACGTGTTACAAATATAGTCGTAATGTTGTTTGTTTATGTTTGGTGCTGGTGGTTACCAGTATTTTGAGTGGCTGGACTTCACTGAGGATTATCAGATAAGTAGTACTTTTATATTTTATCCCTTGGACGAGATACTTTGTGTACCTCTTTATCTTCTTTTCTAAGTATCCAGATCTCATTGTGAATCCGAGTGATTTGAATTTACACTACATATACTAGAATTATCTGATTGTAAGCTTCGACATTCAGCGGCGTTATTTGATCCATTGTAGTCCTGCATGTGCTGCGTCTTTTGGGGTTGGATATCATAGGCATCATAACAGTTGTTTAAAAATGATAGCTCCGAGTAGCTATTGGAATCATCACATTCAAAATAGCTACTCTGACAATCAAAGCAACAACAATTATCACAAAGTTTACGTGAAAGTCCTAACAGCTCAGCAGCCACAGCAGCCAATTCCGTAGATGACTTTTGATTGCTAGTATCACCTGCGCTTTTATTACGTCCTCCATTGTTGTTATTGTTATTACTGTTGTTGTTGTTATTGTCACTCTGGCTGATGGTGTTGTTAGTGTTGTTGATCATCACGCCATTGTTCCTCATCCAGCTGTTCCTTTCGCAGCTCGTTGTAGTCAGATTTCCTACACTTGTCGACTTTTTCCACTTCTCTTCCTCAAGATACTCCCAGAACTTTGTCTTCTTAGCAATTATCGCTGACTTTAAGTTTGACGCTTTCTTTGATGATGACGATATTGCCGTGGTCGTCCCGTTGCCACCGCAGCCAGTGACGTCATATTTGAAGATTTCGCGAATGGGATTTGCTCCTGCTGTGTTTCGTAGGGTGAGAGGTGACGAAGATCTTGGTGATAGGGATTGGGGATATGATTTTGAAGTAAATGGTCGCCATGTTTGTTGGGATCATAGTGAAACAGTTTAAAAATAGTTCGAGTGGTTACTGACACTGTCGTTATTGTCGAGGATGTGATTACTATTCACTAGAGTAGCAGAGGAGCTTCTGCAAAGTTTATTGCTGTAGTTATTGTACGTGTAGTTTGACGGTGCATTTTGTAGTGAAGTAGGTGGTCCGAGGGCTCTGTTTCTTGGCTCGCAGAATGTGTTGTTGATAAAAGATACCCCGATGAGGTTAAGGTTACCGAATTCCCTACAAGCGCAATTCGTATTTAGCACGTAAATAGCATTATTTTTGCATTCAAACAGCATGTCGTCCATGTTTATTTATTTATTTATTTAATCTATGAAACAGATATAATTCAATTACATTATAGACAAACAAAAACTAAAACCAAGTTTATACATACAATCAATATATCCAAAAAGGATAATAAAAAATTAAATGAAAAAGGAAACTACGTACAAAATACAATAAATTAATTAGAAATATAAAAATTATTTTTCGAAGTTAAACAGAAGAACCAATTCCTTGAGTTTTTTTTTGGATTTAGCAAAAGACAGCGGTATTAAACCAAGGCCAAGCGCGTTATGATTACGTGGGAGTCGTACAGCAGGCGAAAAAAATAAAATATCAGTGCGAGCAAAGGGAACATTGAAGACTACCGAGAATCTGGTTGGACGTCCGGTATTGAAGGAGGAAACTTCAATGCCAGTGCCTATAGGAAGCAAATTGTGGTCAAGCTTGAAAAGAAGGCATTTATCGAGAAAAACTCTGCGAGAGACTAATGAAGGAATGCGCAGAAAAGACAGGCGATCACTATAAGCGCAATACGGGATACGGAATTTAAAAATAAGGAACCGAGTAAACCTACGTTGCACAGCTTCAATAGCATCTCTAAGGTAACGTTGATGCGGACTCCATATTTGCGAACAATACTCTAATATGCTTCGAACAAGAGAAAAGAATAAACAAACATACGATGAAATATCTTTAAAATCTTTTGTGGATCTGAGGATAAAACCTGACATACGAGATGCTTTAGATACTAGATGAGTTATATGCTGTCCAAAATGAAGCTTGGTATCAAAAAATACTCCCAAGTCCTTTTGGGACACCACAATTCTCAAAGAAACATTAGCAATCGCATAGTTATAATCAAAAGAAGACTTTTTAAGGGAGTAGGTCATCTTGAAACATTTGTTTACATTTAACTTCAGCCGATTAGTTGCACTCCAGCCAGCTAGTATACCCAGGTCTTTCTGCAGAATAATACAATCATTGACAGATTCGATCACCCTGAATATTTTCAAATCATCTGCATACATGAGTGCACGGGAGTTGAGTAGGGAAGGAATATCATTGATAAATACGAGAAACAACAGAGGACCAAGAATGGAGCCTTGTGGAACTCCAGAACAGGGATAAAATGGAGAGGATTTATGGGTATTAATGGTCACAACACAACTCCGATCAGCAACATAAGGACAGAACCAATGTACAATAGAACTGCCTAAGCCGAAATTACTCAATTTTTGGATAAGAACCATGTAATCAACTGAATCAAAGGCCTTAGAGAAGTCTGTGTATATGACGTCTACTTGGTTCACCTTATCAAACTCAGCAGCAATCTTATTTGTTAAAGATAAAAGGTTGGTAAGAGTTGATCTACCTATGATGAACCCATGCTGTTCATTGACAAAAAACGGTAGCAACAAAGCATAAAATTGTTTGTATACAATTCTTTCCAAAACTTTGCTAAAACAGGGAAGAAGTGAAATGGGGCGGTAATTGGACACGCTTGCTTTATCTCCAGATTTGAAAATGGGAAAGACATTAGCTCTTTTCCAGCGTGCAGGAAAACAACCGTCTGCAAGACTTTGGTTAAATAAGATGGACAAAGGAACACACAGCGAAGACGACAAAGATTTAGCAAATATATTGGGAATTCCATCTGAGCCACAACCAATACTGCCATCCAGACCATTTAATAGGCATTCAACTTCAACCGGGTTCACATATGCAAATGGCAAATTCATGGTTGGACCATCGGTGAATGAAGATGCTGCAGCACTTGTCTTACTATAAAAAGAAGAAAAATGTTGCGCAAAGAGTTCACAAATTTCCCCATTATCAGAAGACGTGATACCATCAGAATTCATTGAGTAGGGCATATCGCAGGACTTTTTAAACGTATTTATATAGGCCCAGAAAGGTTTTATAGCACTCGACGTTATGGAGCCCTCCACGTGATCAATAAAATGGCTTTTAACACTTTTAATTGAACTATTGGCTTCAACGATTTGCATTTCGGCAGTAATAGCACCTGTAATGATACTGAAAAAATAAAAAAATTATAAAATTTCCTTTAAAAGCGCTATTTATTCTTAATGTTCTTAACCAGATACCGGTATTTCGAGGACAAGTTATCCTCTTCATCAGTGGCGGTATTCTGAAGCTCTTCTTATAATCATCCAAATATTTAAACCTTTCACATTTAATGGTAATAAACATAAATATCCTTAAGTACTACTACGAGAAATAACAAACAATTATAATGCAATTAAGGGTATAAAAATTAGCAAAGGGCTTAAAGGTAAATTTATTACAGGGAATTAAAAAAATGGTAAAGTAATTACGGGTTAGCTATGGCAAGTAACATAATTGTGGAGATTTAATTACAAAAAAAATATTAGTTAATTGATGATTTTCATTAGGTCACTGTATCCATTCCCTAGATCCGTATTTAAACGTTGTTCACTGGGGACTCTCGAGATCCATAAGGATTCGCAAGCATCCAACTTTTTCCAGTCCCGGACTTCCTGTACTATGTCAAGATTAGCCCATTGAATAGTATGAGATTCCTCAATAATATGTCTGGCTAATGATGATCTTGCTGTATCTATTCCACCTCTTCTGATGATCTGTTTAGCGTCCTTAATATGTTCTTGGAATCTAGTTTTTGCCAAGCGTTTCGTCTGTCCAATATATACTTTATTACATTCAGGGCAACTGATCCTATAGATTCCACTCTTTTCCTCTTTTTTCTTTCCATCTTTAGTTGATCCCAGGATTGTTTCAATGCTGTATTTTCTGCTCGTGCTAGCCGTATTGCATCCTGTCTTTCTCAAAATGCGTTCCAATCTTTTGGTAGAAGATGAATGAGTGATTGGCATCCATTTTCGTACTTGTCGTCGTTCTTGTAGAAATAGTGAAGTGAGCCCATTTCTTCTATGTTGTTTCTCCATTTTTCGAATACGTTGCTCGATCAAACTCCTCCTATACCCATTTTTGCTAGCCGTGTCCACGATGTACTGTTTTCCTCGTTCCAGACGCTGGTTATTCAATGGTACTGTTAACATTCGGTGGATCATACAATTGTATGCAGCCATTTTCTGTGCATAAGAATGGTTAGAAGAACAGGGGATTGTTCTCTGGGTACTTGTGCTTTTCCTGTAGATATCAAATTCTAATCCACCTTTGGCCTTTATGATCAAAAGATCCAGGAACGGTAATTGGCCCTCACTCTCTTTTTCCATCGTGAATCTTATTTTAGGGTGTATCCCATTGAGTACATTCTTCAGTTCTTTGACCTTAATAACAACGTAGGTGCACCTCAGAACCCGTCAAGTGATATTTCCTGCGGGCAGCGTCCTTGGCATTTAAGACTGACCAAGGTGCATCTTTTAACCTTCTACGGGCATAGAGCGGTGTATAACTGGCTATCACGGATTCAAGAAAAATATAAAACTTTTGAAGCGCTGCATCAACACTTAAGTTTCGAAAAAAAGAAAACCAATTAACAGAATTTAATTCTAACTCCATATCAGAATATTTGGCTTTTAGAAAATTAAAACTAGAAGGGATAACTTTTTTTTCGGACAAGATCACGAGCCAGAATAATCAGCAAATGAAGCGGAGAATGATGAGGACCAGGTTTTACGTAGAGGGTAAGGGCAGCCTGCAGGGAGACACAAGATTTCGGTATATTAGACAGAACTAAATCCAGAGCTGTTAACGTTTGGGATATCATTTAATTGTGAAAGTAAACAAAAAGAAAGGAAGGAGGAAAGGGTAACAGAGTAATTGTCAAAAGATAGAATTTCGGAAAATTTGCTATTCCAAACAACATGGGGTAAGTTGAAATCCCCACAAATTAAAAGCAATGAAGAGGGAAAGCTGTTAAAAATTTATGAAGAAATTTCTGAAAAGAATGTCTTATAAACGAGAACGGAACTTCCACAGGGAATATATACAGACAAAATCAGTAAGGTTGTAACTGAGGACAAGGTAACAGACACAGCAATACATTCTACTGGAGGTGACGCCTTGAAATTGCATACGGAAGCTATTAAAGTCTCTTTACGAATTTCTATCAACACACCGCCTCCGTCAGACTTGCCAGAGTTTAAACGGTTACGATCTTTACGAAACACTAAATGAGAAGGAAGAACTTCAACATCCAATATATCTATGTATATGTTACTGGCATTCATAAATGGTGTCCCACTAAATTTTTGTCCTCCAAACGATTTTTGTTGTGATTGCTGCTGTTGTTGCATTTGATGTAGACCCGATGTCACCTGGGATGCAAGATGACGCAAATCTGAGCTACACTACGTTGTTATCCATAAGGATTAGACGTCTTCAACCAATCTTCGATTTCTCAAAGAACCGAACACTACCCCTGCTCTTGACGTCCATCGACGCTGAAATCCGCTGTGTAACTTCTTCTATTGCACGATAATGTCGTTAAATTGTAGGTCTATTACTTGCTGCTTAATTTCGTCGTTTTGGGCTTTTGGTAATCTATAATTTTTAATATAAACTGGGCTTGCGTTGATTGTTTGTAAACGTTGTGTATAAAAATGATTCATAGTCAATTTTTCTCCTTCTAGATGGAACACATCTTGGAATTCATCAATTATTTTCAACAAACTCTTCATAGATGATTTATCCAAATTTCCTCTGTTTATAGTTTCTAGCAATATTTTAAGACGTTCTTCATTGGGCATATGATTCGTTTGTATCATTTTGGCGTTTGTCTGTGTAGATAGAACATCATAATCTTTCAAAGGTTCAACTTGTGCCTTGAATTCTTTTATAATAACGTCGTTGTCTGTGGTGTTCAAAATTTCCACATGTTGGATTCCTTTTGCCGGTATGATAGAATTTCCAATGAAAAAACCCTTTTGAATTTCAGAATTCAACAGAATGCAGTCTTCGTCCAGCGCCAAGTTTACTGGGACAATTGCTTCTGTTCTAGCGGATACGTTTATTTGATAACTGTTGGGTCTTTTTGTACTCATAGGTAAGACGACTTCATCATCCTTGATATTAAACAAAATGGTGTATGTTTCATAGTCAATTTTACACATATATTTGACTAATATATCTCTTCCTATGATACCATCCGTGGTTATTGGGAAGTGCTCGGTTACGATATGAAACGAGTTAGTTAATATGTTTTCCCGTATCTGTAAATCTAAATCTAGAGTTCCTAACGAGCTAGAACCCTCTTTGGTTATGCCGGAAAGTTTTATTTTACCATCCGATCTTATTACATTCTCTACTTCATTATATATATTATTCTTGCATATGGATATATCTGCTCCTGTGTCTATCAGGAATTTTAATTTAGTGCCTGCATTATGGCAATAGATTTCTATAAAATTTGTGCAGGTGCTAGTTATTCTGGATATTTTGAGTTCTACACCGGGAGGTTGTCTCGCATATCCTCACCAGTTTCCTGCAAGTTTCCCTGGTCGGATACAATGTTTACGAACCTTCTATTGTTTCAGTTGTGGTTGTTCTCTTTTTGATTATACCTGTTGTTACCCCTGTAGTATAACCCCTGTAGTATAAGCTTCTACTGCCATCATGGTTTTGACGATCATCCTTATTGTTCTTATTATCTTGATTATTCCTTTAGGTATTGTTACTTCTATTTCTATCGTTATTGTATCTGTCGCTATTGTTATTGTTTCTGTTATTTGTAGTGAATATGAGTTTTCAATAAAGTCCGTAAAGGACTGCAGCGATGGTCTGCTGCCCCGGCAGAAGAAGGTGTCGGTTTCTGCCAAGAATGCCCTCGTCCGGAGACGCGTGAATGCGCTGGCAGGCTAGCATTGCGGTGTCATGGGGCGGGCTCGTTTCCCCGGCACGAGGACCCACTACAAAACATTTCGCATTCACGAATTGCTTTCAGGTCAAAAAAAAGGCGACCAAAGTCGCAAAGTTGTAGATAACCTCACCGAAGGAGACGTACTTGTTACTAGAACAAGTGAAACCTGAGAAGAAAGGCGAACTTGGGGTAACCTCGTCTTCACCCGACGAAGTTCATGGCCCACAAATGAAAGAGGGGCAACCGGGTGGTGGTGGAGCCTCTTCATACCCACCCAACCGGAATAAATCCATTGAAAGCTTGTTGAAGTGGCCAGGTATTCCTCTTCTAAGTGGAAAACTCATACAACTTGAATTATATGAACTTTCCCATCAGAAGGGGAGTACCCCGGTGAACAATTTATGTCATAGAATTATACAATCGGATTGCATAATTCTATGCCATAAAAAGGCACTCTGCTTGGGCCACTCAACCCATGACGTTGTTCCGACACTCTTCCAATTTTAACGATAATAGACTTAACTAATTTTACATTATTTTGCTATTGGAGCCTGCGAAAAAATTTGGCGGAATGTGCAGTCAGTCAGACCGTGGAGAATCCCCTCTTTTTTTCGTGTTTTCCCCAAGTTGCAAAATGGCGGGGCCGAACCATCGAGCAACGAAACAGTAGTGGAAAATCGCGAAAAGTTTCGTTCAATAGTGACATCTATGGGTGGATCCGCGATGGTGATAATGCACACTCGTTTCGGTTGTTTTTAAAATTTACTTCGTCTTTTGTAGATTCGCTTAAGTTATCAAATGAATGCAATTTTCGTTTGTAATGATTAGGCGTAATTAGGGAAAAAGAAAAATCGGAAGAATTAGACAGGCACACTTTAATTACCGACAAACAAAACAATTTTTAATTGAGATTATGGTTGGAATGGGTAAAATTTGACAATTTTTGAGGGGTTTAAATAATACAATGATTTTATCGTTCAGATAATTAAAGGGGTTAACCGTTTCGTTCTAAGCATTTGTATACCGTGTTACATCGCAATTCGTTAACTTATATTCAAAAGATATTGTAATAAAATCACTACACATTAGAAATTTTAAACAGTTTTAGAATTTTGTTTCCCGGGGGTTAAGCACAAAAGAAATTTTCTTGACTTATTTTTCATGTGAAAAAAAAAAACAAAGGAGCGAGTGTTGCGATGGGAAAGGTGACTGAATGGTTACTCATTGTTAAATTGAGTTTGTGCTGTGTGCCTGTGGCAGCGCTGGCTTTTAGAGCCATAGCTCCTCGGTTATTACAGGGCAGCTAATTTTCTCGCGATCCCAAGGCAATGCGGATTGCGAAAAAGGGGCTGAAGGATCTTTCTGTGTATCATGGGTTGGCTTCGGCGTCGGGACTAGAGATGACGGACACTAAAAGAAAAACACAATTGACAGACGGACAGACTGACTTATGTTTTGTTTGGCCGGAAGTATACAACCTTGCGCGTTTTTTGAAAATATATGCGGACGGACAAACAGACGTGCCTAATTATCTATCGGCGCAGGTCTTTTGCGTGGTATATCCCCACTTCTTTTCCCGATGGATCCGTTATCAGGTAACGGTTAGGTCCCATTACCTTCTTTATGCGGCTTTTCAAGAATCGCCGGTCCAGCTTGGCGTTTTAATGCCCCGCGGCGTCACTTTGGCGGAAATTTCGCCGGAAAACTTCATCTCCTTCCTTGAAATTAGCAGATCGTGACCGAAGATTGTACTGCGCTTCATTTGCACTTCCTGCGGCCTTAATCTTCCGTCCGATTTGTTGGCGGAGGTCTCCTAAACGTTCGTGGGGCTCCAGCGCAACGACGGGGTCTCCCAAACACTTTAATTGCCGTAACAGCCGGTATGATTTACCGTGGCAAATCATGTGCTGTCCAAAGGCGGCAAAGTAAGGGGCGACACCGGTGACGGAATGATACGAGGATCGCAGAGCGCATGTGATGGCAGACAATCGCCGATCCCAATCCTTTTGAGATGGGTGGACGTAAGAACGGATCGCGGCCAATAGGGTGCGGTTCAACCGTTCTGATGCGTTGGACTGAGGAGAGTATATGGGCGTCAGTTGGTGTTCAACGCCATACTGCTCAAGTAGGCTCTTAAACTGCCGAGACCGGAACTGTACTCCATTATCTGAGTACACACTCTCTGGAACACCGAACACATGGAATACCCGGTTCTCTAAGAATTTCACGATCGATGGAGTTGTGAATTTACGGATAGGTTCCACCATTGGGAACTTTGAGAGCTGATCTAGAACGACTATAGCTCCGATGTGTCCCATGGAAGACCGAGGATATGGACCGAGTAGATCGATGTATAGACGCTGGAACACGCGTTCTGGGACGTTGAGTTGACCCATAGGAGGTCGAAGAGGCTGGTTGGGCGCTTTGGAGCCTTTACAGGTCTCACAAGCGCTCACGTAGTCTTTGACCTGAGATGCCATTTTAGGCCAAAAGAAGTATTTCTTGAGTCGCCGTAATGTTCGACCGTAACCTCCGTGTGCACTTAAAGGATGGTCATGTGCGCGGAAGATCAGATGTTGTGTCATTTCCTCCGGTACCCAGAGTTTCCAAGACTCTTCTTCCTGCCATGGATCACCAGTGGCGTATTCATTTCGTCTATACACGTAGCCGTCTATTACCTTCAAATCAGGCAGCTGTGTTTGTTGGGTCGCTATGGTTTGCTTCAACTCTTTGTAGCTGTCTGATTCGAAATGTGGGCTGTCCAAATCTATTTCGATGGGGGCCTCGTCATTTATTGTCAATTCGGCTCCCTCTGGGGAAAACAGCCGTGAGAGAGTGTCGGGTACGATGTTCTGAGTCCCTTTCCGATGTTTGATGGAAAACTTGAACCCTTGCAGTTTAAGAGCCCATCTGGCTAGGCGTCCATTTAAATCTGCTTGGTTCATCAACCATTGTAGTGACGCGTGGTCCGTGATGATCTCGAATTGGCGGCCCTCGATATAAGCTCGGAATTTCTTCACAGCCATTACCGCTGCCAAACATTCTTGCTCGGAAACAGTGTAGTTTCTTTGGGCCGAATTCAGCTTATTGGACATGAAGGCGATGGGAGCTTCCTCTCCTTCGTCGGTCAATTGCAACAGCATGGCTCCTACTCCATGTTGACTTGCGTCACAATGAATGGAGAAGGGCTTCGTGAAGTCGGGGCTGTGCAAGACAGGAGCTGATGTGAGGGCTTGTTTAAGCTCTTCAAATGCCTTTCGGCTGGGTTCGGTCCAAACGAACTTCCCCTTCCGCAACATGTCTGACAGGGGCGCTGAAACTGTTGCATAATTCCGAACAAACCTTCGGTACCAACCGCAAACACCAAGGAAGCGTCGTAGCTGCTTCACAGTTTTTGGTAAGGGGAACTCATCAATCGCACGAGTTTTGTCTGGATCCGTTTTGATAGTGCCATGTCCTATGACATGTCCTAGGTATCGGACTTCTTTCATGACAAACTTACTTTTCAGTACGTTGATGGAGAGTCCCGCCTTACTGATGTGCAGGGCTACTTCTTGTAGAAGTAGGAGGTGTTGATCGAACGTTTCCGTGATGAGTAACAGATCATCAAGGTACACGAACACTTGGTGTTTCAGATGAGGTGGGATGACCTTGTCCATCAACCGAGTCATCGTTTGCGGCGCGTTACACAGGCCAAAGGGCATTGTGACGAACTGATATAATGGTCGTCCAGGCACTGTGAAGGCGGTCTTGTCCCTCGACCCCTCATCGAGTGGAATTTGCCAGAAGGCGTCTTTTAGGTCGAGACTGGTGATATAATTGGCTTTCGGCAGTCTCCTTAGTATTCCATCAATGAGTGGAAGAGGGTACGCGTCCTTGATGGTAACCGCGTTTACCTTACGGGCATCAAGACAGAGGCGGACTTTACCTGGCTTCACCACCAAGGTTACCGGTGATGACCAGGCACTTTGGGACTCCTCTATGACCCCCAACTCGAGCATCCTATCTAGCTCCGCATACACCAATTTCTCCATGGCCGGTGAGATGGCGTAGTGTCTCTGTTTAATCGGTTTACTATCGCCAACATCGATGGCGTGTGAGACTAGGGTGGTGCGGCCAAGACCTTGGGTAGCATAAGATGGGAAAGCAGCGATGGATGCTTCCAGGCGTTGTCGTTGGTTAGGCGTCAGGTCATGCCTATCGGGAGTAGAAGCGATTTAGTTGACATTTCTGGTTTTTAAAGACAAATCTGTGAATAAATCTGAGGCCAGTCCAAAGCGAAGGACGAAATCAACGCCAAGGTACACATTCTGAGTCAAAGACGGAATAATGTAGAAGGTAATATCCTTCGTCTGACCCCTGAACGTCACGGGTGTGGTTAGTTTACCACGAATAGGGTGTTTGGTGCCATCAGCTGTACTGATTTCAGTGCGCCAGGATTTAATCAAGTTCGGATAGTCTTGGAGCACCTTCGAGCCAAAGCTCGAGGCAAGACAGCTGATACTGGCACCCGTGTCGATCAATGCAAACACGGTTTCGCCCAACACTTTAATTGGATGAAAAGGTCTGATCTCATTCTCAGCAACCTCCAAGATGTTACAAGAGTTTAGGGTTTGACGGCAGATGCGCACTCTCTTGCGGAAATTCCGCCAACGACGAGTTGACCATTTTGTTGTGCTCGGGCGGGAAGTGACTACTTCGGAAGCAAATATTCGCTCTCGAGCCACCCGATATTCCTGCAGTCGAACATGGTAAGGTTTTAGAGTGCGTACTTGAGGCTGCCGGGGTTCTTCTGGCAGTGACTGTGATGGTCGCTTCAATATTGTCGTTGGCGAGGTCTCCGGAAGAGAGTGAACATCCGCAGTCATAGTGGTCATGGCTGGTGGGTTAACGTCAGGTTTATTGGGATGAGCGGCTGGCTGAGGAGCTACTGCTGGGGCTTCGAGTACCGCTGAGGTGGTCGGGTACTCTTTTGGCCGTTTTTTCGCGTGGCACATTCAGAACAGTCCGGGAAGTAAGTGTCCGGCTTGCCGCAACCGTAGCAGAAAACCTTACGCTCTGCTCGGCATGAGATGAACCGGTGTCCGGTTTGATGGCAATTCCAGCAGGTCGTAAGACTTCCCACTGCAGCTACAGCAAGCTGGTCTGGGTCCAAATCTTCCTCCAGATCCACGGTGGTATAATCTGGGGCCAATTCCGCGATTCCTCGTCGAGGACCCGTCCTAGCTAGTAAGTATGGCCGGTCCCGTAGGTCTTCCTCAAACCCTTCTATACGACGCACAGTTCTCAGCAGGGCCTCCATACTCTGTGGATCGGAGTTCACGATATGGCGACGAATCTTCGGCCTTAGATTGCGCTATAGCAGGCGCAGTATTTGGGTAGAAGACAACGGCTCTGACAACTGGTCATTCAACCGAAGGATATCGGCTCGATATTGATGGAAGGACTCGCCCGGACGCTGCCATCTAGCATTCATCTTGTCCAGTACTAGTTCGTCCATGTCGACCGTAGGATACTCCATGCGGAGTACCTCCTTCAACCGTGACCAGCGTATGGATGGTGGGGCTGAATGTATTCGCCAATATGCCTCAAGTGCTGCTCCCCTAAGCAGCATTGGCAAGTATCCTGCGAGCGCCGTGCGGTCTCCTGCTAGCATCTGCTCAATCAGCGACTCCACCCGACTTTTGAAGACTTCTACCGTTATGGTATTGGGTTCCCCACTGAAATGCAGATTCCATCCCTGGATGATGCTGGGGATCTGTGTCGGCTTCAGCCGATACATATCGTGTGGATGGAAGCGTTGGTCCGGCGGAATCACTGGAGCCTGATTTGGTGGCGGTACTTGGCTCCATCGGGGCCGGTACACTGGAGCCAACGGATTCATTGCTGCACCTGGTCGGATTCGTTCGGGACCACGCCGCGAGTCTACCGGAAAATCCCACGGATTTGGGTCCGAATCCCACATAGGAGGCGTTCTTGGCCGAGGTGGTGCTGGGTTCTTTTTCTGGCTTTCCAGCGAGGCTACCCGGGTGGACAGGTCCTGCATGAGCGCCATTAGGTCTTGTAAAACTGTGGCTTCCACAGCCACAGTGGGTCTCGCCTCTTCCGCAGGCGGAACTGCTTCAGCTCGGCCCATTAAGTCAGGCTCATCAGCCGCTGTTGGAACCTGCTCCCGCCGCTCCTTTGATTTGGGCACCGCCCCTTGAGCAGCTGGAAGCTCTAGGTGGCTGGAAGGTCGCTCCACTGAGGTGGCTGGTTGTCGGCATAGAGGACAAGTCCGGCTGACTAGTAAATGCTGGGTCAAACAGGCTTCGTGGAACTCGTGTCCGCACGCCAACGTTTGTACGGACGTTCCATCATTTCGCGCCTGTTGGCAGATGACGCATAATGCCGTGGGCCCTGCTTCCGAACGCAACCTGCGCTTGTCTGGCGTGCGTTTGGTCGACATTCTAACAATGGTGACGCTAATAATAATAGAATAGGAAAATGCTATAAAGGAAATAAGTATATATTAATAAGAAAAAAAAAAAACACATAAAGTGGCCGAAAGTGGCGAACTATACAAGAACCTCACAAAAAAAACGCAAGGTATGACAAAAAGTTTTATTAGTTTTCAAAAAAAAAAATACTCGGTCTTTCCTTTCCGTCCTTCCTCCCAAGTATGGACACCAATGGCACAATCCTTCTAGAGCGTTTCAGGGACACTCTCTTGTGGCACCATGAAAATCAGGGTTCAGAAGTGATCCCTCCTTAGCTAATTTCTCAAGTTACAACTTGTTAGCCCAGGGTTGGATTCTAATCCACAAGCAGCGCGTGTCTTGTCATGGATAGTCATGGATTAGCTAATCAGCCAATCACATGAAATCAAAATCCATGTAATTTAAGACACCTAGGCACCGCTGGTTTGGGGAGCGAATCAGAATCCTCCGCGAAAAGTTGTTGGGATAATAACCTCCGAACACAAAAAGGGACTCTAATATCATTTGGCCTTACTAGTTATACAATGGTGGTAAACCACCAAAGTATAAATCAAAAGCAGGAACAAACGATATTGATGTCCAAAGACAACACACGTTCGAAAGCTATTGAGTTACTGGGGCACGATTAGTGCAAAAACCCTCGGGAGTTATCTACCCGCCAAAAATTCTAACACCTTGTGGGGACACCTAGAGACGATGGACTGTCTCGTGCTCACGACTGATGATACAGCCGGGCTTTTCGGGCCCCACGTTGGGCGCCAATTGTAGAGAATAAAAGTTTTCAATAAAGTCCGTAAAGGACTGCAGCGATGGTCTGCTGCCCCGGCAGAAGAAGGTGTCGGTTTCTGCCGAGAATGCCCTCGTCCGGAGACGCGTGAATGCGCTGGCAGGCTAGCATTGCGGTGTCCCATCAGAAGGGGAGTACCCCGGTGAACAATTTATGTCATAGAATTATACAATCGGATTGCATAATTCTATGCCATAAAAAGGCACTCTGCTTGGGCCACTCAACCCATGACGTTGTTCCGACACTCTTCCAATTTTAACGATAATAGACTTAACTAATTTTACATTATTTTGCTATTGGAGCCTGCGAAAAAATTTGGCGGAATGTGCAGTCAGTCAGACCGTGGAGAATCCCCTCTTTTTTTCGTGTTTTCCCCAAGTTGCAAAATGGCGGGGCCGAACCATCGAGCAACGAAACAGTAGTGGAAAATCGCGAAAAGTTTCGTTCAATAGTGACATCTATGGGTGGATCCGCGATGGTGATAATGCACACTCGTTTCGGTTGTTTTTAAAATTTACTTCGTCTTTTGTAGATTCGCTTAAGTTATCAAATGAATGCAATTTTCGTTTGTAATGATTAGGCGTAATTAGGGAAAAAGAAAAATCGGAAGAATTAGACAGGCACACTTTAATTACCGACAAACAAAACAATTTTTAATTAAGATTATGGTTGGAATGGGTAAAATTTGACAATTTTTGAGGGGTTTAAATAATACAATGATTTTATCGTTCATATAATTAAAGGGGTTAACCGTTTCGTTCTAAGCATTTGTATACCGTGTTACATCGCAATTCGTTAACTTATATTCAAAAGATATTGTAATAAAATCACTACACATTAGAAATTTTAAACAGTTTTAGAATTTTGTTTCCCGGGGGTTAAGTACAAAAGAAATTTTCTTGACTTATTTTTCATGTGAAAAAAAAAACAAAGGAGCGAGTGTTGCGATGGGGAAGGTGACTGAATGGTTACTCATTGTTAAATTGAGTTTGTGCTGTGTGCCTGTGGCAGCGCTGGCTTTTAGAGCCATAGCTCCTCGGTTATTACATATTGTTATTATATCTGCTGTTTTTGTTATCGTCTCTGTTATTATTTTTTCTTTTCTTTTTGTTATAATTGTTAACATACATCACAGAGGCTGTCTGGGGTTCTGAGTTTTCTAATTCTAGGGCCAAAGAGACAGCTTCTCCAAAATTTTTGGGTCTAGCAGCAAAAACCGTGCACCTTAATAGGTCGTTCAGACCATTTTTGAATATCGTCAGAGCATAGCTATCGTTGATGTTGGGTATTGATTTCTTTTCAGTAGCTGATGCTTCATTCCCAAGCTCCTGGATTTGAAATTGATTTAATTCGCAAATCAAAGATGTAATTTTGTCTTTATAAGCTGTGACACTAGATTTCTTCTGTGCCGTGTTATTAAGTTGTGTATGTTAATAAGGGACTGTGAATTTTGATAGTAGTACACTTTTGAGTGTTGCTAAATTATCTATACCGCTACCATTGATAGAAAGTTTTACGGACGCACTAAGTTTAACATTTTTTACAAAATCTATATGTAAAGATTTGCTGGTTGGAGATAATGTAGAGTCGAGCAGTTCTACAATTTTTAAGGAATGATTCCAAACTCTATATTTCCCTTCGAAAATTGGGATAACTTTAATTGCCGTCTCAAGTGCAAATTCCGCCATTGTAAATTTTAATGTCTTCTTTAGTGTATCCTTGTCTTCCTAACTGTAGCCAAAGTGATCCTTCAAGTATGGCTGCTTTGGCTCCAAACTTAAGTTTTAAGTCTAAAATTTCCGAATCACTCTCTGAAAGGTCATTTAATAGAACTTTAAATTCTTCCTTTTGCTTTTTAAGTGAATGCAACTTCTCTTGTAATCTTGCGAAGGTATATAAATTCTTTGGGCTTTTTCTTAGATTTCTTAAATTTTTTCGTTATCGTCTACGATATTCTTCAGCTTGTCCATGGAAACATTATATTGACAAAAATTCCGAATATTTATTGAACATACAAGATTTTAAACATTATAGTATTTTTTTTTTAAATATTAGTAGTCCTATTAACACGTTTAATTACATACTTCTTATTGTACCTATCATATGCGTAAAATATAATTAATCCGTTTATAAATATCGACGATGTAGTGATCGACTGTCGATATTCGTCGATGGTTCCAACGTTTGTTGTCGAACATTTGTTCCCCATCGTTGAAATGAAGGTGGCTTCAATGCAAACAGCTGTTGTTGGAGTATCTTTTTTGACTCTCCGTGAGCTATCCTTATCACACTGTGCAACTCTGCCCGTGCCTGCTTTAGCTTCGTCTTCTGGCCTCCTCTTTTCCTACGACGAGTAGGAATTTTAGGTAAGTCCTCTGTTTTCTTCTTGAACTGGCTTATTTTTCTTGGTTGAGGTCCCGCTCCGATCTTTGTCGGGTTATATTTTGGTATCCCGCTGCTGCCTTGTATCTTGGGAGAAAACTCCTCCGTTGGTTTAGTTTGCAGTAGCTCCTCAGCTAAAGAAAATAGCAACATCTAAGATATTCTCGTCTTCCGAATCTTCTCCAAACAACTCTTTGAATTTTTCCTTAACCCCTTACTGCATCGCGGTCCATATTTGAACCAAACCATAGTTTTGCGTATTATTCAAAACCGAATAATTTTTTTCTCGTTTTCTGCATGCTGTATCAGTTTTGGTACATAGAAGCTCATACAAAATTATTTCAATGCTCTCTATAAGCTGCTAGGCAAACTACACGTTAGTTAAAAGTTTGTAAATCAAGTTTTGACAGTTGAAGTGAGTGCTCTCATATAAGAAAAAATTTTAAAAATACTTTACGTGAAAGAATCCGTTGGGAAAAAATCTAGATAGTCAAATAAACCTTCATTTTGTGAAACAGGTAATATTTCATTGCTTTTATTCATGTAACTGATATAAAAGTCGTATTTTTCCTTTGGATCAAATATGTACCAACATACAAAAATATTCAATGCTCCTTTGGATCATATTTGGCACATCATGCGCAATTCTGATGAAATGAAAAATACTGTTTTATCTTAGTTCCTGAATATTTTTGCATTTTGTATGTTTATCCTGATACTGCATTGTTCAGGGGTCATGGATGTTCGCAGATTTTATGGTGGTGTACGAGTATATACCATTATTCAAGGTATACCTGAGGGTAGTACAGATGAAGAACTGTCTGACGATGAAGATCGTATGAGACGAACTAGAAGACTTCCATCGATAATCGTACCCGAGACTAATGAAGAGTCTGAATATGAACAAGAGGACTTAATTCCGTTATCTGGACTAGTTGGGCAACGTTCAAGATCTGATAAAGCTGAAACACTAAAATGGCGGAATGACTTCATTGAAAGAATGGACTCCGACTTAGAATTCACTGGTGATTTAAGTTTGCCTTCAACGATAATGGCGTTGGAAACACCTGTACAATTCTTTAAATACATATTTACTGGTGAAATGTTTCAATATATATCCCAACAAACCATGTTGTATGCAACAGAAAAGCGTCCTGAAAAAAATATGACTGTTACTCCGCAAGATATTGAACAATTTGTGGGTATATCTCTTATGATGTCTATAATTCAACTGCCATCTACTAGAGATTACTGGAGTAAAACATTAGGACATCCCAGAGTTAGCACAGTCATGTCATGTAACCGTTTTGAAGAGATTAAACGTTATATTCACTTCAATGCAAATTCAACACGAGTGACTAAGGGGCAACCAGGCTATGACCCGCAACACAAACTTCGTCCATTCCTGAACCAGCTTAGAGAGCGATTGCTAACCATCCCTTAGGAGAAGTATATGGCTGTGGACGAGCAGATACTTCCAACTAAAAGTGGCTCAACCATGAGGCAATACAATCCCAAAAAACCCATAAATGGGGGTTTAAAAATTTCGTACTTAGCGGTTTGTCAGGTTTTAGCTATGACTTCGAATTATACACAGGAGCTCGTGAACCAAAAGGAGCGTTTGAAGGTTTACCAAACATAAGCACGTCAAGTAATGTGGTAATTCGTCTTGCCAGAACTATTCCAGAGGCACAAAATTACAGAATTTCTTCGATAACTGGTACACATCATTGCCGCTGTTGGTTCATTTGACAAAGAAAGGGATCTTGCCATTAGGTACTATTAAATCAAACCGCATTCCTGGGTATAAAGTTCCCTCGGAAAAGGAACTAAAGAAAAAAGGAAGGGGTACTGTGGTTGAAAAACTCACATCGGTGGATAATGTCGACATTTCTGTGACGACGTGGTATGAAAACAGAATTGTTAACTTGGCCTCTACTTACTAGCAGATGTGAGACGTTATACCAAAAAAGAAAAAACATATATGACAATTCCATGTCCAAAAGCTGTAATAGTATATAATCAACACATGAGTGGCGTTGATCTTTTAGATGCACTCCTGGGTTATTACAGAATCCAAATACGGTCAAAAAAAATTTACCTTGGAATATTTTTTCACATGATCGACATGGTCACTGTCAATGCCTGGCTACTATATCAGCGTAGATTTGAGGACCAAGAATTCCTTGCACTAGCGGACTTTAAGGTAGCTGTAGCAGAAGCCTTGTGCTGGGTCAATAAGCCTAGTAGTAATTCACCTCTAAGATGGGAAAAAGAGTAAATATTAGAGTACCTAATAATTGTTATCCAAACTTACGCAAGCGGAGAGTTGCTCCACAGAGAAAATGGCGAGGACATTATATCCACTACGCCGCAATTCCTAAGTCCGCAAATATAGCTTCGCAGGGAGTAGACCGACGATCAAAACGACAAGACGACTTAATCACAAATCTTAATTTTATTTAACCATACTTCTGTATTTATAAATTTTAATTTCACTTAACCTATGCCTTACACAGCTTATTTGTTTTCTTTTCTTTTTTTTTAAGTGAAAGCAAAAATTTATTACTTGACACAATTCTACCTATGTTTTCTATATTATCGATTTTATTGCCTCATGAACAAAAACTTTCATATCATATTATCAATATGTCAACATATGCATTTTATTTTCTACTCTGGATAAATATCTATATTATGCATACACTCGTGTGTCATTAACCCATGCTCATACATATCACTTGGGTATGGTTGCTAACCTCTAGATGAGTAATACAATTAGCACTGAGTGTGGTCAGGGAATACTTCCACACGTGATGGGTTATGATCTTGTCGCAATGTGATACTCTTCATTCAGAATGAGCGTAGAAGAAATAAAAAAAATGCATTGTATGATTATGCAACTGGTATGTTTACATGTAGCCATGCGATCGGTTTGATATTTCATGGTTGTCTTTTTGTTTGCTTATGTTGGACTTTTGTCGGTAAGCAAATGAAATTTGTTAGTAAGCAAATAAATTGCATGTTGTACAATTGAGCATGTATATATATATATTTGCTTATGATATGAACGTATGAATGTTATTACGATTGTTGTTTTTGTTCATGATATGTGAATTGAATCTACTATTATAATAAGTGAATGAATGTGCACATATGTTTGCTTAAGATGTGTACGTATAAATTTTATTATGATTGTTGTCTTGTGAATTCGACCTATTACAATAATCATCGATATCTTTGACCGGCTTACCATCACCACTTCTAGCAACATTCCAGATATTTCACCCGTTCAAGTCTCGACTAGAGTTTCGAATATGCATTTGAGTTTTGAGTCCATTAACTCTTCTGGTTGGACTTCTTTCCACAATTTATCGAAATTAGTGACACTCTCAGCAACAACAAGACTTTGTATTATAAATTTGTGTTTATCATTTTGGGAATCATGTTCACCAATGGTTCTTCCACCACCATTGGTTTGGTCCGCCTACGCTGCCGCCTTGAAAGTTACGATTCATGTTGCCACTTAGCCCAGTCATATTAGGGCTTTCACCTCGGAATGAAAGATAATAAGCTGCAAATTGGTATGAACCTTTGTTTTGTCATTCTAAATGTTGTCTCAAAAGTCAAAATCATTATCGTGTTCGCGTCTCAAGATATTCAAGGTCAAAGGTCACAAAAATCGGTTTTTCGCGAATATCTGGCTTCCTATCGGTTAAATGAGATTTGCATTTATTATAAAAGTTGTAGGCTATAAAATTCCCTACAACTTTTGTTTAAACTTTTTTTTCATACGACCAACCGTTTTGAAGGTAGAGCGCGAAGAGTGCACATCGTACAGTCATATACGGCCTAATGCAAGGTCAAGCGTGAGTTATGGTTATCAGTACGTTATAAAGTCAATTATTTACTTGGAAATTATAATTATTAAACAATGCCTATTATTTATGTACTAACTATTAATTATTTATATTTAATTAAAGTAAGTAACTTGATTATTTATATATAATTATTCATATTTAACTATTTAAGTATAAAATATTATTAATTCTGGATTATATATTTTAGTTTTATTTTAAGTTAAAATGATAGTAAGAGTATATATTTTACACATATTTTTATTTATTATTAAATACGGCATAATATACATTTATCAAAATGTGAGTTCAAATATCAAAAGTATCTTTGTTGATTTTAATTGTAATGAAATTGGAAATGGAAGCTAATTATCTTCTTCTTGTTCGTCGTCTTCTTCTTCTTGTCGCTCAAAAATGTTCGATTCATTGTCATCATCCTCATTATCTGTCATGTTCATCTCCAAACCTTCCAGAATATCGGGATCATATGTATTTTCTTCATCGGGATTACTTGGATACAGTGAAGCGTTGAGGCAAGCTTGTCCGTTGCACTGGCCGCAAGCTAAAGAACATTGTAGCCCTGATTTTCTGCATCCACAGCGGAAACCACAACCATTTTTGCAATTGCAAAATATTACGTTTAGTAGTTCGGCTGGTGCTGGAGGTAATAACGTTCGTATGGGCTCCAGGATTTCATTTTCAAGCATCCAGCCCCATTCTTTAGGTTCTAAGTCCTTCCCTAACCACGTTTGAATCTGGTAGTAGACACGTTTTATGTGTTGATGAGCTGCTACACTTGTTGGTGGAAGTGTTGACAGTTGTACAGGTTTATTTAGTTTTGTAAATTTGATGAATTGCGTGTAGCGGAAATGATCAATGTTGTCCTCAGATTTTGGAGCATAATATAATGCCAACAAGATGCGCACTCCATTTTCTAATAATGTTTGTTTTGGGCAGTTTTCTTGTTGAAATACTTCCACCAGTTTATCTAAATCAGGAATTTTTTCCAATGCTCTAGTAACAGTTTTTTTTCCTTTTTTAAATAGCGCAGAAGTCGTGTCACAGCCACTGAATGCGTGTAAAAATAAAATGTGCTTTTTAGTACGAGGATATTGGTCAAAACTTTTAGTAGAATATATTTGTGTTTTGACATTGCCTTTGCCAACTTTTTTCAAAAAAATTTCCTGATGATGTGACTGAGTACGTCCAATTAAAATAACGAGCAAATCGATATCTTCTCCTATGATGACAGCAGTCTTTTGATGTTCTGATAAGGCAATAGCTGTGTCAATGATGAGAACATCAGCATCATCTCTGGCTTGTTTTGTTGTGATATTAACAGTTTTAAATTTTTCAACAAGCATGTCGATAAATTTTTTTTTATTAGACCGATTTGATAAAAATTTTTCTTGACTGATTGGCACAACCATTGTTTCGTCAAAACAAACTTCATATGATTTTGAAAGTGCAGCAGTTCTTCTTTGTTGTTCCAGTGCTTTAATATTTTTACAATTTCAAACTAACGAATAATCTTGACTCATACAAAGTGGAGAGAGTGGCCTTGAATACTATAGAACATCTGTCCCGGCAATGAATAGAAAAGGGCATAGGGTAGGGACAAGTAGTTCCAGGTATATAAGTATTGAGAAATTTACGCGTTTTAAAGAAAAGATATATAATGTCGTGTTAACTTAAAATAAAACTAAAATATATAATCCAGAATTAATAATATTTTATACTTAAATAGTTAAATATGAATAATTATATATAAATAATCAAGTTACTTACTTTAATTAAATATAAATAATTAATAGTTAGTACATAAATAATAGGCATTGTTTAATAATTATAATTTCCAAGTAAATAATTGACTTTATAACGTACTGATAACTATAACTCACGCTTGACCTTGCATTAGGCCGTATATGACTGAACGATGTGCACTCTTCGCGCTCTACCTTCAAAACGGTTGGTCGTATGAAAAAAAAGTTTAAACAAAAGTTGTAGGGAATTTTATAGCCTACAACTTTTATAATAAATGCAAATCTCATTTAACCGATAGGAAGCCAGATATTCGCGAAAAACCGATTTTTGTGACCTTTGACCTTGAATATCTTGAGACGCGGACACGATAACAATTGTGACTTTTGAGACAACATTTAGAATGACAAAACAAAGGTTCATACCAATTTGCAGCTTATTATCTTTCATTCCGAGGTTGACCCCTTTTTTTACCTAATATGACTGGGCTAACTGGGATTATTAGGTTTATCAAAATGTTTTCCTGTTGCCTGCGATGAATTTAATCATCTTAAAGATCCCTACGATGATTTCTTCCTCACGCATCCTTTTGACTTGTTCTTTCCGTGGTTGTTGACCACAGATGATGTCGTTGTGGAGCAACCGTGCACATACGGGAGTGGTATCGTAAACTTCGTCGAACCTAACTAATCTAAGTTGAGCAGCATTAATCTAACTTGATGAGTGTTGTACTGTTTGAAGTTCATTTATTTTATGCATTTTGGTACACTTTATTTTCACCTACCCATACTGAAGTGAATTTGTAATTGCTTATTTTATATGCAATGTCTTAAAATGCCATCTTGTTCTACTTCACAGTGTGTTGAAACAATCGATAAAACTCCTCTTATTGTATGTTCGGGCTTCTGCGCGTGTTCCTTTCGTGCTAAGTGTGCACAGCTTTCAGATCATATTGCTGATGCTATTGTTAGTTGTGTTTCGGGAGTTTTCTGGCTTTGTGTGGACTTCCCCTTTCAACTTATGTCAACAAATTGAAGAGGACAAATGAGATTGTTAGCACGCTGAATGAAGACTTCCTTTGCATGCAGAAATAGTTCAGAGATGCAAAAAAAGACATTGCCTAGTTATTGAAGTTGTTGCATGTCTCCGAAGATTTATCGAACCTGATAGAGCGAGTGCCGTGTAAGACGTCAGTTATCACTAGGAGTAAGAAAAATTCTAGAGTATTGCAAAATCCACCTCTTTCAGCTGCTACAGTTAACACTCCTATAGATAATCAACAGCAGAGTGAATGCATTTTCGTTGATGCTGTAATTGCTTCTCCTTCGCCTTCCGTTAATGATCATCGTGGACTGCAAAGTACGAGCATTTCATTAGACCCGAACTTGGTTGTTAGTCCCATTGCTTACGATTACGGAGTTGCTGGCTCATTAGTCGCAGATGGTTCTACTAATGGGAACCTTTTATTAAATTCTGCATCAGATACTGCCTCATCTTTCAATCTGTCATCGCCTGTGATTACGCAACTAAAAGGTATAAATTCATGTGATGCTCCATCAAATATCTTTCCAGGTACTAGTAAGGAATCTGATGGTCAGCGCTCTAGGCTTGTGACTGCATCGAATTATAAACCCAAAGAAAAGGGGCGTTTGGTCGTAATATCACCGCCTCTCAGTGTATTTATTTCTCGCTTGGATTATGACACTACTTCCGATGATATTGCTGATTATATCGAATCGAAGCTGGGGTCATCTTCATGCATCATCAGCTGCAAGAAGCTAACCAAGGAGAAATTACCTAACAAACTCCTTGCTTATTTTAAGCGTATTGTGCCTTCGACCATGAGTCAATTAAAGAGCCTGGAGTTTTGGCCTCCTGGATTGCTTCTTAAACCATTTGTTGCCAGAGATCGTTGTAATTTTTTAGAGCTGGAGCGCCCAGAGAAGCGTCTTCGCCGTTGATAAATGTGAACAATCATTTCTCAATTTATTATCAAAATGTAAGAGGATTGAGAACCAAGCTTAAAGATCTTTCTGCTTCAATAATTACCACTAATGATGATGTTTTTTGCCTAACGGAAACATGGTTGAATGAATCTGTTTCTAATATTCATATCTCTCCAATTCATAACATTTATAGACAAGATCGTTGTTCGCTTTCTAGTTGCAAATCAGTTGGTGGTGGAGTTCTTATTAGTGTAAAGAAATCATTTTTCAGTGTCCCTTGTTATGACTTTCTTCCATCTGTTCCTGTAGAATGTGTCATTGTTAAACTTCGTGTAGCGCATAACTCATTTCTGCTTATTGCATCTATTTATATACCGTGTCAATCTTCACTTGCTCTCTTTGAAACTTTTCTTGATGAGCTGTCTGTTTTTATGCTATCAAAATACCCTTCAGATTTACTTCTGCTTTGCGGTGATTTTAATGCACCTCAGATTGACTGGGATCCTCTTAACTATGCACAAATCATTAGTTCCAATCGTCTTTCATTTATTTTTTCCTCCTTTATGTCCCATTGTTCCCTTTCCCAACTAAATCAAATTTTGAATAGTAACGACCGCATTCTCGACTTAATTTTTACGAATAGTGCTGCATCTATTTCACTGTAATTTCCATCCGTGAACGTCTATGTGACTGCAGGCAGTCATCATCCACCACTGCGCATGGAGTTCTACTCCCCTTTGTTAAAACGTAGGCATGATGTGCTCCCTTGTAAATATAACTTTCGTAAGGCTAATTATGCTGCCATTGCTGAGGGTCTGTCTACTATTGACTGGTGTTCATTTTTCCTTAATTTGGACGTTAACTCTACTCTTGATGAATTCTAGTCTTATTTGAATTGTCTTACCGCCAGAAATACTCCAGTCTCCTGTGGATCGAGTCTTCGCAAACACCTTGGTTCACTTGTAGAGTTCTTGCTGCGTTGAAATCTAAAGATAGAGACCATCGATTTTTTAAATTGACTGGCTCTAATGAAGCATATACAGAATCTTCAAGACTCCGAGCTTTGGCTAAGCTTGAGATTTAGACTGCGATGAAAAACTATCACTTTTCCATTGAGAAATCATTAAAAGCTAACATGCCTAAACCTTTTTGGTCTTACATTCGCTCTTTGAGGACATCGTCCACTGTTCCTGATGTGATGCATTATGAGGGTTTTAGTGCTGATACACCAGTTGATATCGTAGGGCTCTTTGCTCAATATTTCACGTCTATTTACCACAACGCCAATGTATCAAATTCGTTCTAGTATGATTTTTCAAATCCACAGTGCATGTCTTCCTTTTCCATTTGTCCTAGTGATGTTGAGTTTGTGATCTCTAATTTAGATGCAAGCTTGGGTCCGGGTCCTGATGGGGTTTCTAGCTTTTTTCTTAAATCACTAGCTCCTGCCATTTCCCTTCCTCTTGCTATTCTCTTCAATATAAGCTTGAAAGAGGCCTCATTTCCATTTGCATGGAAGTCTGTGTTTATTACACCGATACTGAAAGATGGTGATGCATCATCTGTGAAAAACTACCGCCCTATTTCCATTATTTCGTGCTTCTCCAAAATCTTTGAAAAAACTATGTATGTTAGACTCCTTAATTGTTTTTTACCGTTTTGTTCTCAATCGCAGCACGGATTCCTTCCTCAGCGTTCGACGACTAGTAACTTGTTGGAACTCTCTAACTTTATCGCCAACTTTAGTAAGGCATTTGATATGGTCCCGCATGATTTTCTCTGTAATAAGCTGAAATATTATGGTTTCCCTTATCCCATTGTATCCTGGATTTTCTCTTTTCTATCAAATCGGTCTTGCTCTCCAACGTCAGGTGTACCTTAAGGCTCCCTTTTAGGCCCTCTTCTATTTATCATATTTATTAATGATCTTCCGCATCGATTTGAGTCTGACTCACTTCTTTATGCGGATGACTTAAAGTTGTATAGGTGTATTAATACACAATCAGTTTGTGGATCTTTGCCAGATGACCTCGTTGTCCTAAAGAACTGGTATGAGTCAAATAAACTACCCTTGAATGTTTCCAAGTGTAAAGCTATGAGTTATTCTCTCAAGCCTCATTTCCTTTCCTTTACGTATACTATAAATAATCATCCTCTGCTATTGGTGTCTGAAATGAAAGATCTGGGAGTCGTTTTTGATTCCAAACTCAAGTTTGATAAACATGTATCGCACGTCACTTCTAAAGCGGCTAGGTTGTCTGGACTCATTCTCCGTCATATTAATATTTTTAGCGAATTATCCTCTGCCTTGCTATTATATACTTCTCTGGTCAGGAGTATTCTGGAATACTCTGTTCAGATTTGGTCTCCGCACCAAGCTTACTTAGTTGCAGATCTTGAAAGTATTCAACGAAAATTCACAATGTGCTTGCTTTACAAATTCAATCTGCCTTACAGAGTTTATAATGAACGTCTTGTCCTATTAAAACTTCCTTCCCTTGAAGCTCGACGTATGTTTTTAGATGAGTGTTTGTTATTTAAACTTCACCACCATCTGATTTATTCTCCACTGGCAAATGATAGACGTTGGAAGGAATCTGATAGACTAAATCGTCTTCCTTCTCGACTTTGTATACCTTTTGCAAGAACGGAATTATACTATAATTCAACTATGTTGCGTTGTTACACAATGAACTTAGGCTTGGTTCTTTTCCTTCTAGCTTTCTTATTTTTAAGAACTCACTTAAATCTTTGCTTTTTGGATTTTCTTAATCATTTTTTTTTTGCTACTGTTTAATTTGTTTTAGAATTGTATTCGCATTAGTCTCTTTTGGTTGCGAATTAATGTCTTCCAATTTTTTTAATATTTTATTTTTTGTACCAACTCTGTAATTGGGATTACTCCTGTTGATCTTGGCCTAAATAAATAAATAAATAAGTTAAATCTACTCTACTGTAGCCATTGACATTAGAATTTATTTTTATTTCTAACTTTACTAGAACTATGTACAATACATGGTAAAGTTTCCTATTCCAGTTTGGCTCGAGGATGCATCCTTCGTACCACGTTTCCTAGTGGTGGTGTTTGAGTAGTGGTTAAGCTGGCTACCTTCTCAAATTCGCCGTAAAAAGCCATCTCGGAGTAAACCAAGACTGCCCAGACTAGTTGACCTGTAGGGTACCGAGACTTCACGTCTTTAACCTACATATGTAAGGTTGGTTGAGATTTACTTCCAGAAATCTCGCTCGAATGAACGAGAACTTGTAAAAATTGTTACAAATATAAAGGTAGTTTTTGAAGTAGACGGTCTATAATTGACCAGATATTTTGTAAAACTGATGCTTAAAAACCAGTTATTCGTAAACTTCAAGTAAGCATACGACACTGTGTACAAAAATGTCCTGTATGAAATAATGCTTGAAGTTGGCGTCCTAACTAACTAATGTCTACATGACATTTAACTGAAAGCTTCCCAACGAACTTAGCCTTAAAACAAGGGGATAGGCTTGCCCCAATGTTGTTCAACATTGCTCTGGAAAACATGGTCATGGAAATGTCATCAGATAACACGAGCATGCTACTTTGCAAGTTTACGCAGTTAGTAACGTATGCCGACGACGTTAAAATTATATCCAGATCAATTTCAGATGTGACAGAAGCGTTCATACGACTGGAGTTAAACGCGGCCTCCTGTTCAATGAAACTGAAACTCCATTCATGACCCAAATATAGGGAGACATGCTAGTCCGACCAAATCTGATCTTAGGAGATTACAACCTAGTAAGTGTGGATAGCTCTCTATTCTTAGGAGTCGATATAGATAGAAAAGGCATAGTAGAGAATAAAACTTAGAAAAGAATAAACGCAGCAAACAAAGCCTATTTCTTAGTACTTTCTACGCTAAGATCGAGAGATGTTCACAGGGAAAATAAGATTCCCATGTACAAGCCATTAATAGGACCTGTGCTGCTAACTGAATATGGAACCTGGTTTTTCACAAATGTTTTCGAAAAGGCCTTCAAAATCTTCGAACGCAACGCATGCATAAAGCTACAATGGGTCGGGTATATAGAGAGAATGGAAGAGCACAAGCTCCCCAGACAAACGTTGAAGGGTAAAGTGCAAGGCAAACGTTCAGTTGGCAAATTGAGGAAACGATGGGAAAATTCAATCAATGCTGACAGCAGACCCTTCTTGGGATTTCAAATTGGTGAAAAGGTCACAGAACCGCTACAATCGGAGACGACTACTACTGAAGGCGAAGGCCCGAAGTGAATCGATGCCATAAATGATGATGAGTGGATCGTCCTTAAAATGTAGCTTTCCTTTGATTTTTAGTTATTGGCAATAGGAGATCCGGCTTTAGCCATAACCTGTTGAAATGTTTGAGATAGTTTCAGTAATTGTTCCAAGATTAGTGTAATCCATAGACAGTGAAAGATAATATCATTTTTCATTCCTTCTATTGCTGAAATCGGAATAAATTTCTAAGAATCCTATAATTCATTCGCAAATATAATTATTGGACTTAAATACCAAGAACTAATTAACCAACGAACATACGTATCATAACCAACTCAAAAATTCTATCCACGTTATCCTGCCTCCACCCACAATAATTATAAAAATAACTTTTTGACCTCCTTTTCCACTATTGCTGCTCCAGTGGAGCGATATGAGCCATTGAATATGAAACACATTGTTAACAGGACCTCGTCTAATACCAAGTCTAGGATGTCAGAATGCAGGATATAGGGAAGGTATGCTCTTGGGCATGATTGGATGCATTCTATATATTCGTGGCTGGTTTGGCGGATATGAATACGCCTGCAAGTGTTTCATATCGCAATCGCCAGCACCTCGTGGAAACTAATGAATACAGGCCGTCGACGTCACCATCGCCGCCGTCGTGGCTCGTACCAGGTATTTTGTAATTAAACACCTTGAGTCAAAGAGGGTATGAGCGGCTGTTTTTGGTTTGTTAAAGAGTAATCTGAAACGAAGCGTGTGGTGATTTATGTATGAAAAGGCAAAAAGGAGATCAAAGTTTTTATGCGCTTTGTTGGATTCTGCCTTTTTTCCACTCACTCTTTTCCATTCCATTGTTTGCCACAATGCACAGGTTTAATTTTTCTCTGTAGTGCGATGAAAAATTTGTTTCGCGAGGTGAAAGTGATAAAGCGTGATGAGGTTTTATCTCGACAAGTTACCGATACACGATGCTTCGAAAATTGAAGTTGTTGATGAAAATCATTGCGATTAGAATAAGCTTCAATCCGTTTTTCAATTTGCCATTTGATTGGAGTTCAATTCTTTCGGTATTTCATGGTACAATAATATAAATTGTTGTTAAACATTCTCATTTAGTTTTTAGGATATGTTTACGCGTTATAAGAACTAAATTTTTAATTTTGCTATTTGATTTGTATTTTATTGAATGCGCCAATATTCTAAAATTTTTATGGTTTTTTTAACAAAATCCCAAGTAAGTTTATTAATGCCGGTAGCAAACTCAATCCTTTTAACCCAGCTTAACTTTTTCATAAGTTAAATTCACTGGTCGACTTCTTCCTTCGTCAAAAGCCAGAACAAGAAACTTGTAAGATTATCATAATTTTCTCACTTTGCAAATATGAAGTGTGCACATGGCACTGCATCCCAACGTAATCCCCAATGAATAAGTGTGGTCTGAGATGGTTAGGGCGACTTATCTTTGCACACAACGGGCAATGGTATGTCGTTTCATCATAGATTTTCACCGAATCCTTCTTGAACTTGGTGCCAGCTTATCGATTTTCATAGTTTTGCTCCGAAAAGTTTAGCCATAAATTTCCGCATGGAATGTCAAGGAGTTAAAATAATTCGAGACAACTGAAAGCTCAACTTGTGAATCGGTAGTTGAAGTAGAACACCATATTGCAATATTCTCAATTGCACGCGCGCTCCTCCTTGGCCTGCTCAGCAAACGAAAGTCTGTTGAAATGCTAACTAGAAAGTTTTTAAGCTTCTTCTGTTTTTCTAGAAGAGCATTTGCACAAAATTTCGAGAATTGCGGCTGCAAACTGATAAAACAGAATAAATGATTTGTTTTTCGTTGAATGGAATTAACTGTAATATGACATGCGTTTCGATGGAGGCAGATGTGTACTTTGCAGCAATGTTTGATTATTTGCATTGAATAAAGTTGCTTCAGCCAAGTCGACTTGTTATCGGAATAAAGTTTACAATCGGAATAAACTTACAACTTTACGACAGAAATTTAAGTCGAAATGAAATTTTTTCAAATGAATAAACCTTACGGATACACAACTGAAGATTATTTTTGAAATTTTACACAAACAGGATCCTCTTTTCAGGCTTCTTAACTTTAAAAAAATATAAATATGAAGCGTTGAACAAAATAGGAGGACGGCACGTTAAGTACTCAGCCTTAACGCCCCATGGCCCCACTATTGCAAGAGAGATTCATTATCATATAGTACATTCTGGTAAGCTACTATCAAAATTTCAGCTGAATTATACTCGTAGTTTTTTTTGGCTGCGTGTTGAAGTAGGCTGTCCGCGGATTTTAGGAAAATGGAGAAAGAGCAATATCAGTCGGTGATTCGATTCTTATTTTTGGAGGGGAAGTCACGCGGCTGAATTAAAGAGCGCTTGGATGCTGTGTACGGTGACTCGGTGTCTACGATGGCGACCGCAAAAAAATGAGTTTCAACGTGGACGCACGCCGGTTTTTGATTAGCCGTGCCCAGATGCCCTAAAAGCGGCTACCACAGAGGATAACATGACAAAAATCATCAAGCTCGTATTGGCAGACCATCGATTGAAAGTGCGCGAGATAACTGAGACAATAGGCATTTCAAAAGGCTGCACGGGTCATATCCTGCATGAAATTTTGGGCATGCAAAAAATGGATGCCGCGTTTGCTCACTCCAAATAGCAAACGCAACCGTGAAACCACTTCAGAGCAGTATTTTACGCTGTTGAGGGCAATCTGAAGGAGTTTCTGCATCGTTTTGTGATTGTCGATAAAGCATGGCCCCGCTGGCTTACATCAGAGACCAAGGAGTATTCGAAATAGTGAACTTCACCCGGTAAACGTGCCCCGAAGAAAGCGAAGACTGTCGTATCAGCCGGAAAGGTGGTTGCCACCGTTTTTTAGGATTCACGGGGTTTGATCTGCATCAACTACCAGGAGAAAGGCAAAACGGTCACAGGGCCATACTATGCCGATTTGTCCCCGAATCGGCGAAGAAAAAGTGCTCTCCTACCATGACAACGTAATGACTCACACCTCCACCTTCACCACGGCCAAATTGGACGAATTGAGCTATGAACCGCTACCCTATCCATCGTTTTCTCTAGATCTGCCTCTTTGGGACTTTTTTTTGTTTCCAAACTTGAAAAATTTTCTTGCCGAGCAGAAGTTTGAGTCGAATTTGGAGATCATCGCCACCACGGAGGCCTACTTTGCAGACCTCGAGAAAATGTATTTTTCAGACAGGTATAAGAATTTGGAGCATCGTTGGGTCAAGTATATCGAGCTAAGTGGAGATTATACTGAGAAAAAAATTATCACTTTTCCAAAATTTGTGATTTTCTTTTGTAGGCTTAGTACTTATTGAACCGCTTTCGTAACACCCAAGTAGGACTCCGTTCAAAAAATTTGAAAATCAATTAATCTATTTCGAGACAACTTTTTTCGGTCTACGTCATTATTGTTGTGTGATATTTTCATCTTGGAGTTTTTGTGGTTATTGTTGTCAGTCGTGAACAATAATTCTCCTTTCACTACCGTCAAGCTGTGAGCTATCGAATTACTTCTTCTTTCTGTAGGTAAGGAATAAAAAGAAAATATATGATTCAGTTGACCGTTGCTGCATAGCAGGGTTTGTCTTGGTTATAACTTACTCCTCTCACAAGGTGGCACGATATCGATGAGCAGATTGTATTTGCAATGCTTATGATTTCATTTCAAATTTCTAGACCAAGATGTTAGGCGTTTAGAGTGAGATTATAGTCACCCTCAATCATCATGAATCAGTGACCTAGTTTTTAATTTTTGCTAGCCGATTCATCTTATACCTCAAGCTCAGTAGCCATTCGTCCGCGATGTTATAATGGTCTTGCCAAAGTATGAAGTCTTGAGTAAGGTAGGATGTTACTACATTCTTCAAAATTTCGTATCATAGAAAAGATTCTACCCTTTTGGTGAAATATATGAATTCTTTAGTGAAATGCGAGGTGTGCCAATTAAGTAATGAAACTGATTCCATGAAAACCCTATATTTAAAAATTATTCTACACCTCTACCACCCTCTTCAAAGCAGTTCCATTGGGCAGCTATACAACGACTCCAGCACGTTTTCCATGCTTCGTAACATCCCTGGAACACTTCGACTGGGATGTTCGCGAGTACCCTCGTCACGGCCGCCTGATTGTCCGTAATCGACTCAAAATGGGTTTCTTTGACCACCGATTTTGTTCTAGGGAACAAAAAAGTCACCGGGTGACATATCGGGCGTATAAGGCGACTATTGCAACACGGCGATCCCTTTAAAGGCCAAATACTGGGACATGCTGAGGACGGTGTAGTGTGGTTCTTTGGAACCACCTTCGCGCACAACTTTTTCATCCCAAAATCGTCGGTTAAAATTTGTCTGACTGTTTCGCGGTTCACACCAGTTCCAAGGCCAACATTCGAACTGTTAAACGCCAATCTGCACAGATTAGGGTGCGCATACGCTGCGCATTCACGTCAGTCCGCACCTTGACCGATATCCTGCTCCGCGCCTCGTCTTCCTCGCTTTCACGCCCCTTTTTAAGCTCTTTATGCCATCGAAATACCTGGGCACGAAAAATACCGCTATCACCATGCACTTTTACAATTTTAGTGTACGTTTCCGAAGCTGTTTCGTCCAATCTGGCGCAAAATTGTATCGCGACGCGTTGCTCTTGATTTCGTTTCTCCATTTTCGTGACTAGCACCACCAACACACGTCTACTCAACTAGACACAGCACGCGAATCAAACAAGCTAAAGCAATGGTAAATATATCAATATAGAGGGAAGAAATTCCGGAGAAGAAGAAGGGAATTTCGCATTTCGGTCGTAGGTTTACCATAAGCGCGGTAATCAAATTATTCTCATTATTTAATTGTCACACCTCGTATTAAACTTAAATTTCCCTTTAAATGCATATCTTTATAATATTTGCCTTTTCATTATGATTTAAACTTTCGATATATTCCTTCTACTCTTCGAAACTGCTATCGGGATCAAGGTGAGGCAAAAATACTAATCCATTGTGATATTAAAATGTCAAGAAGTTACTCCAGTGACTTAGTTTTTTCGCGAATATATGTGAAAAAAAATATTTTCATAGAACTGCAAATAAATTGAAAATCTTTAATTTCTCGCTAATTACTGTAAACCCATTTGCTGTGTTTTGTTCGATTCGAGATAGACGAAACTTTGCCTGAACATTAATTTACTTTCTTTCAGCGAAGTAGATACAAATCGCAGTTAAACGGGTCGTTTCTTCAAACTGTTATAAGATTTTGCAAACTTTTGATAGCATAGAAACTAGTGAGAGTAACTGGTGGTTTTTGGTGCTAATCACATGCTATAACTTTCGGAGTAAAAGATTAATGGGACCGATTTTCCTGATTTGGCTCCGTTTTCCATGCGACAAGCTAGATCGTAAATATTGGGTGAGCAAAGTGGATTATGCATGGCAGATTGTTATTGACAGTAAGTTAACAGAGTGATATCTGTTGACAAAGGAAATGTCGAGGACGTGGAAACGTCGGATGGGATTGAGAAGTGGATATCATAATATCTGAACATATGGGATACTGTTTATTTTACGAATCAATGTTGGGTACGCTGTGTGTTCGCAAAAGGTAAGTGGCTAAAAGGAAATGGGATGATGTTTCCAGGTAGTAGAACTTTGTTCATAACTGCAATTGAAGATCGTAAATAAGGAAAAACATTAATTGGTGGAGCGATGTGTATACGTTTGATATGAGTTTGATTCGAAAAGTAGGCATAACGGAACCACATGGTGATGTAGTTGACCATAAGCAGATTGTTTCGATATCATAGTTGATTTCGAGTTCTCCTACCCATCGCAATCAAATTACAGGCATCACCACATCACCAGGGGGCACCCGGTGAGGATGTTGGTAGGTACACCGTTTGTTTTTTCTTTTTTTAAATATTTATATCTATATAATATATGTTTTGATAGTTAAAAAATTAGATGCGTTTGTTAAAAGAAAAATCACGCAGAAAAAAAATGAAAAGAAAAAACAGATGTGAGGTCAAATGGTTCATGTATCTGGTTGCTAGATTGTTTGTTTTATCTCCATTGAATTGCTAGATAATATGAATACGTCAAACAAGATCCGATTTCATATATAAAGCATTAAAATTTGATTATTTCTATTTTTAACCGAGCAAAAGCAAAAAAAAAAACTTTCCAATACATTCCTTATAGCGAAAAATATTACGATTTGAAAATGAAACGACACCAATCGGCATGTAAGAAGTAAGAATTAAAATTATGAATAGGTAAACAGAAAAAAAATCGATCTTTCCTTTTATCTGACCGTGACCAGGATTGAGACCTGCCACGTTGGCTCGCCCCTCTACTATAATGAACTAGCCATCGGGTGAGCTCTTGAAGCGTTACATGTGCTCTTGCAGGGTAGATTTGCCTCCCACTTGTGTACCCTTTTATTGTATAGTGTTATGTGATTCCATTACATAATACTGTAACATAAATTGGCCACGTTAATATTTTTCATTTAAGCGAAAACTTCATACAAATTATGCTTGTATTACGTTTGTATGAATTTTTCATTGAAATGGGAAATATATGGCCACGTCTACATGTGGATATTGATCCGGTTATGAGGGCGCAAAGGGCACCGTTTCCACCTAGATGCCCCACTTTTATATGTAGGCCATAAGTATCGTCGATAACGACAAAGTCCTCTTAAGTCCGTCTATTTTCTCCAGGCCCGGTTTGTCCTCTGAGTCAGCTATTTAATAACCCTTAGTAGGTTACTTCTTTCTTGACTCCAGTCGATATTCTTTTGACCCTCAAAATTCGTGGATGCGAAATTTTTTGTGCCGAGGGTCCTTGTGCTGGGGAAAAACCCGCTCCACGAGACCGCAATGCTAGCCTGCCAGCGCAGTCAAGCGTCCTCAGACAAGGCCAATCTTGGCGAAACCCATCATCTTTTTGCACCAAAGGCAGCAGACCATCACTGCAGTCCTTTACGGAATACACCCTGGTGCACCGAAAAGGGCTACTACGGAGGATAACGTGACAAAATCATCAAGCTCGTATTGGTAGACCACCGATTGAAGGGGCGCAAGATAGTTAAGGCAGTAGGCATTCCAGAAGGCTGCACAGCTCATATCCTGCATGAAATTTTTGGCATGAGAAAGCAAGGTGCCAGGTTTGCTCACTCTGCATAGCAAACACAACCGTGAGACCACTGTAGAGTAGTGTTTTATGCTGTTTAAGCGCAATCTGAAGGAGTTTCGGCATCGTTTTGTGCCCGTTGACAAATCATGGCGCCACTGGTGCACACCAGAACCCATTGAGGACTCGAAATAATGGACTTTACCCAGCAAACGTGCTTCGAAAAAGGCGAAGACTGTCGTTTCAGCTGGAAAGGTGGTGGCCACCGTTTTTCGCGATTCACGAGGTTTGATTTGCATCGACTACCCGGGGGAGGGCAAAATAGTCACAGGGCTCTACTATGCCGATTCGACATCAAATTGGGGAAGAAGAAGGCAATGCACTGTTTTACACTCTCACGGTTCCCACGGCCAAATTGGACGAATTGAACTGCGAACTGCTACCCAACTCATCGTATTCTCCAGATCTGGCTTTATGCGGCTTCTTTTTGTTTCCAAACTTGAAAAAGTCACTCGTCGAGCGGAAATTTGAGTTAAATAAGGATGTCATTGCCGCAACGGAGGCCTTCTTTGCAGAACGTATTTTTCAGACGAGTGAAAGAAGTTGGAGCATCGGTGGGTCATATGTATCGGACAAAGAGGAGATTATGTTGAGGAATAAATTGCCATTCTTCCGAAATTTTCTTTTTTTTTGTGTGTTAGGTACATATCGAACCATCCTCGCAACACCCAAATAGGGCTTCGTTCAAAAAAATTTGAAAATCAGTTGATCTATTTTGAGGGCAAGCCATTGAGAGGATTAGCGTGTGATGTTAAGACAACCTTTTTTTTTGTCTGCGTTATTATTGTTGGGTGATATTTTCCTCTTAGAGCTTTTGTGGTTATTGTCGTTAGTCGGGAACAATAATCGTCTTTTTATTACCTGTCAAACCGTGAAACATCGAATTAATTTTACTAGTCTGGAAACATGAAAAAAAACGGTAGGTAAGGAATAAAAAAAATAAAAAAATATATATATATATATATATATATATATATATATATATATATATATATATATATATATATATATATATATATATATATATATATATATATGTATATACCGTTGTGTGCGAAAAAATAGCAGTATTAAGTTCTATAAAGTTTGATTGAGATAACACGGAAAATAAAAAAATATATTACATTTTTATCTATTCAGTCTTCATTTAGATACAGTCAGAATATACACACCAGAAAAACTTTTCATCTTTACAATAATATCTGCAGTGCTAATAAATAAAATTCTTTAAAATAACATAATTTAACTGTGCAAAAAAGTAGCAGTATTTCGATATAGCTTCAAAAAATGAATAATATATAAGATAATCTTGCAGAGAGCAAAAATAAATTAATTCAAAACAAAGCAAAAACTAGTATATTTTTGAATGGCCTTTGTTTTTAAGAACAGCAGCACATCTCCGCGGCATGGAATCTACTAGAGCCCGGCATCTTTCTATCGGGATTGACTCCCACGCTTGCATTGCTGTGCGCCATAATTCATTCACATTTTGAGAATTTTCTTTATATATAGCTTTTTTGACATCAGCCCAAAGGATTTTAATGGGATTGAGAATCTGTGCTGGCCAATTCATAACGTCAACTCCATTAGTAGAAAACTAATTTCGTGATATTGCACTGGTATGTTTTGGGTCCCCATTTTAATGGCATATTCCACTCAACGCAGGGCAATATGGTTGTACTCATAATTTTTATATAGCTAATTGCATCCATATTGCCTTTAATTTAATAAAGTGGACCTGTGCCATAATATGAGAAACAACCCCAAATGTTGATTTTTGCCCCACCATGCTTCACGGTTTCGGTGGTGTACTCGTACTTTGGACTATATTCTGATCCTCTTGGTCCTCTTACATACTGCCTACATCCTTTGGATCCGAAAAGAACTATCTCGGACTCATCGCTCCATAGTATGTTACGCCATTTGCTTGCTGGCCAATTCATGTGTTCTTTTGCAAATTGAATTCTCGCTTGAACGTGCTGAGGTTGTGAAAGTGGCACCTTTCTTGGACTTCCGCCAAACAGGTTTAGCTCAATCAACATTCTTCTAATTGTCGATGTATGAACTTGATGGTTTAAGTCCTGTTTTACTTTGGCAGGGCTCAAAAATGGGGATTGTTTAACAATTCTAGTGATTATTCTTACATGACGTTCCTCAAGTTTTTGTTTACGTCCCCTTGTTCCATTTTTTTGGTCCACTTTTTGGCATTCGCTATCATTTTGGCAGAGCATCCATGAATGTCTTGTATAATCCTATACGTTTTACCTTCTGGTAACAGTTTTTCTATCAGTGCCCGTTGTTCATCAGAACAATGCCTTGATTGCACCATGTTTCACAAAAATGTATGAAAATCGTGTTTACACTATTTAATAACACTCAGTTCCTAAAAAATTTACTATATATTTCACTTTACAAATTGTTTTTAACTTCAAATTTAATTATGCTGCTATTATTTTGCACAGTTCGTAATAACTCACAACAAGATCACTAACGGTTTTTATTTTTCACGTGCAAGGAAGTTCACGTGAAGCTTTTACTTTGCATAGTCAAAGCTCTGGCAAATAAATAAAATTCAAAACTTTGATCTTGCAATACTATTTAGAATTCTAAATCGATCTTTTTAGATATATATATATATATATATATATATATATATATATATATATATATATATATATATTGGGTCTATGACTTAATTCGTGCGGGTTTTTTCAAAATTTGAACGTTTATCTACGAAAAAAAAATTGTATAATAGTATTATTTAAAGTATTGCCCATCTAAAGCTATGACCCTCTCCCATCTTTCTGGCATTTTGTGGATTCCATCCCAAAAGAATTGCGCCGACTTGGCAGCCAAGAATGAATCAAGCCAATTTTTGATATCCTGCTCTGATGTGAACCGTAGTCCAGTGAGGGCGTTCTGCATCGATCGGAACAAATGGTAGTCAGAAGGGATAAGGTCTGGGCTATAAGGCGGGTGGGGTAGAACTTCCCATCCACTGTTTTCCAATAGTTCTTAACCGGAAAAGCAACATGATGGAAACTTATTGCCTCGTGTCTGGTCACATATTCTGGGCGTTTTTCGGCTACTGCTCTCTTCAATGGATTAATTGGGCTCGGTAGCGTGCTCCATTGATGGTTACACCCGGTTTTAGCAGTCATAATACAGCACGCCTTTCTGATCCCACCAAATACAGAGCATTACCTTCGCGCCATGGATATTCGGCGTTGCCGTTGATTTGGCTGGTTGGCCGGATTTCACATATGATTTTTGCGCTTGAGGTAGTCGTAATGGATCCATTTTTCATCACCAGTAACAATCCGATGCAAAAATGACTTCCTTTTGTTGCATTCCAGCAGCATTTCGGACATGCAAAACCATCTTTCGACGTCTCTCGGCTTGAGTTCATGTGGAGCCCAATTTCCTTGCTTTTGAATATATCTAGCTGCTTTTAAACGTTTTGAAATGGCTGCTTGAGTGACACCCAAAGATTCTGCGAGCTCTTCTTGTATTTGGCAACAATCTTCATCGAGTAATGCTTCCAGTTCTTCATCTTCGAACTTTTTGGCTGCACAGGACATTGATCGTCTTCTAAGCTAAAATCACCACTTTTAAATCGTGCAAACCACTTTTGGCGGGTCCGCTCAGCTAGAGCATGTTCACCATAATCTTCCACCAAAATACGATGACTTTCGGCAGCAGTTTTCTTCATATTAAAGTAATGAAGAAGAATTCCCCGCAAAATCACTTTTTCAGGAACAAAGTTCGACATATTTGAGTGAAAAAAAATTATTGTTGTGAACGCTTCAAATGAATGGCATGCACTGCAAAGACGCACAATGACAGTAGCTTTCCAAGGCAGGTTCGGAATATTGGAACGATGTAATATTATGCAAGTTATGCCATCTCTTAGTAAACCGCACGAATTAAGTTATAGACCCTGTTGGGATGTGGAAATAACAACGCCAACAGTTAATGGACAAACTTGTTTAATTAACACATAAATACAATATCGTATAAATTCGAATTTATGATGAGCGCGTCTGAGTTTCGTTGTCGATGGCTTGGCGGCTTGTCACAGACAGAGATCGAGAATGACAAGATGCATAAGGTGTCTTCTAAGCGACGGTGGCGCCAGTAGTAACTCGGTGGTGAACTCCGAAGGTCGCTACAATACTCCCTCCTGAATGGGGCTGTTGTCGGGAAACTGTTGATGACGTTCAACCATTATTTATGATTGGTTGACTTAAGCGTTTCGATGAATGCGGCAAATAAGTTTTTCATGTATGCGATGGACGTGGATTGATCGGTGTATTAATTGGGCTCGATGCTGCTTGTCGTTGTACATTTGATGACGATGCTAGAGACGTTTGAGGCGTTGGTACTCGTTCTAATGGCTGTGACCAGGAAACTGATTTCTTTGTTTTATTATGTTCTGGACTTAATTTGTTCGAAACGTTCGGCTGACTGGTAGGCGCGGGTAATGTCGGTTGTGAAACTGGTATTGTCGTCGATCGTGAACTTAATGATGTCGATGTTACTGGGTTCTCTGTGTCAGTCGTGAGATATGCTCGTTTCAGTCTCTCAATGGAAATATTGACTTTCCTGCCATTTAGGTCTATTGAATAAACGGATGCTGATAGTCGTTCGATGATTCGATGCGGTCCTGTGTATGGTTGTTTTAGTGATTTCTTTACAGAATCCACCCTAACAAACACATGAGAGCAGGAGTGAAGGTCTTTATGTATAAATGTGGTCCTGTTTGTGCGATGCTCTATGGGCCTTGGTCGTAGCTCCTTCATATGTTGTCGGATTTTTCTAACGAATATGTGCGGCTCACATTTTTCAGTGTTGAAATCGGCAAACCACTCCCCTGGTAATCGTAGGGTCGTACCGTAGACCAATTCGGCTGAGGAAGAATTGAGGTCTTCCTTAAAACTGTCGCGTAATCCTATTAAGGCGGTGGGAAGGACGTCGGTCCACTGAGGATTGTCTTCGTGGCACATAATTGCTGCCTTTAGTGAGCGGTGCCACCGTTCGATTGCACTGTTTGATGCTGGATAGTACGGACAAGTGCGAGTTCGCTGGCACCCAAGTAGTTTTCCAAGAGCGTTGAATAAAGATGATTTGAATTGCGTTCCTTGGTCAGTGGTAATTACCAGAGGTGTTCCGTAGCGTGAGATCCAATTTGAATAAAATGTGTTTGCGATCGTCTCAGCTGTTTGGTCCGAGATGGGTATCGCTTCGGGCCAGCGCGAGAAGCGATCCAACATGGTCAAACAGTATCTGTAACCTTTTGACAGCGCTAAAGGTCCTACGATGTCTAGGTGGACATGTTTGAAGCGTTCGTCCGGTACCCTGAATGGTTGAAATTCGTTTTTCAAGTGTCTACCGACTTTTGACCGTTGGCAATTAATGCAGGTGCGTGACCATTGTCGTATGTCTCGGTTCATGTTGGGCCAAATTAGTTTCCTCTTAATAGCTTTGAGAGTTGCTCGGCTGCTGGAGTGGGCACAGCGATGATAAGTGTCGAAGATCGTCTTCCTCAATGGTTCAGGAATGAATGGTCTGGCTACTTTCGTAGAAGTGTCGCAGTATATCGAACGGTTGTCCAGTAATACTGGAACTAATTGCAATGATGTCTGGTTTGGTGAAATCCATTGTCGTAGCTCGCTATCTTTAGCTTACTCTTCCGCTAAGAGTCTTATGTCAATCCTTGATGGCATCGAGATCGCCTCCAATCTAGATAGAGCGTCTGCCACTATATTAGCTTCGCCAGTGATATGCTCAATTCTGGTTGTGAATTGTGAGATGAATGATAACTGTCTGCTTTGTGTCGGTGACGCTTTGTCAGTTCTCTAATGAAAGGCATAAACTAATGGTTTATGATCGGTTTTCACCACAAACTCCGAACTTTCAAGGATGTGTCGGAAATGTCGAATACTGGCGTAGACAGCTAACAGTTCCCGGTCGTATGTGCTGTATCGTTTTTCTGCGTTTGAAAGTTTTCTCTGAAAGTATGCTATGGGTACCCAGTTGTCACCGTGTTTTTGTTCCAGCACTGCACCGACTGCTCCGCTGGATGCGTCTGTTACCAGTGCTATGGGTGCGTTTGTTCGGATGTGAACGAGCAATGTTGCGCTCGCGATAGAATCCCTGCATTTGTTAAATGCTTCGTCGGCTTCTTTTGACCAGTTAATGTCTTTGGTTTTTACGTTTGATAGTAAGTCGTTTAACGGCGCTTGTTAGTCCGCTGCTTTTGGGATAAAACGACGGTAATAGTTTAGCGTTCCCAAAAATCTTCGTAGCTCTTTCACGGTGGCGGGTCGTCTATAGTTTTTAATGGCTTCCACCCGTGAAACCGGTGGCGTTATTCCGAATTGATTTATGCTGTAACCCAGATACTCTATTTCGCTGGTTCCAAATACGCATTTGGCCACGTTGACCACCACGCCGAATTTGTCAAGACGCTCAAATAATAATCGGAGGTGCTGTAAATGTTGCTCCATATTTTCCGATGCCACCAAAATGTCGTCAATATAGCAAGTACAACAGTCCAGTCCTCGGAGTACCTAGTTCATAAGCCTTTGAAAGGATTGGGCAGCGTTTCGTAATCCGAATGTCATTACTGTGAATTCAAATAACCCGAAAGGCGTAATCACCGCCGTTTTTGGGATGTCTTGTTCAGCTACCCGGATTTGGTGATACGCTCTTAACAGGTCGATTTTCGAAAAGATTTTTTTTCCTTCCAATCCGGCGGTAATATCTTGTATGTGGGGCATCGGATAGCGGTCGGGCTTCGTAATTGCATTCAATCGTCTGTAATCTCCGCATGGTCTCCATGAACCATCTTGTTTCGGAACGAGGTGCAAGGGACATGCCCAAGAGCTTTTTGAAGGGCGACAGAACCCTTTTTCCATCATAAATGCAAATTCTGTTTTCGCGATAGCTAATTTTTCTGGCGTGAGGCGTCGAGGTTTTTCCGCTACAGGCGGGCCAGTTGTTTCGATGTAGTAGCGAACTTCGTTTTTTATAGCTGTTTGCTGCACTGGATTGAGAATGTTAGGGAATTCTTTTAATAGACTCTCATAACACGATGTGTTTGCAATTAATGCGATTCCCGAGTACTTATATTCGCTGATAGTTCCTTTCGACGTTCTTTCAGTCTCGGGGTCTCGTATACAGCGGTTTTTAATATCCACCAATAATGCGTGGTGTCTCAAAAAATCAGCACCAATGATCGGTCGTGTGGTATCAGCAATCCAAAACTTCCAGGTAAACGCTCGTCACAGGTTCAGGTTTAATGTCAGCGTTTTAAGGCCATATGTATTGATGGTCGTTCCATTCGCGGCATAAAGCTTGAATGGCGTCGGTTTGCACTTGTGTTGGTTGTTTTGTCGAGGGACAACAGAGACATCTGCGCCTGTGTCGATGAGGAAATTTAATCCCGTGGCATTGTCGAAAACGTGTGGTCGGCTTAGTGTTGCGCTTCTACTGTCAACCGCGATATTTGACTGTAGCGCACTCAATTTTTTGCTTGTCGATCTGCGTGCCAAGTGCATGGGTCGCGGCATCGTCGCACCTTTTCGCCGGAGGTGTTGTGGTAATAACACCAAGACGGATTCTCCTTTTTCTGCGGGTTCGGAATGGTGCAGAGTTTCGAGTCTGCGATCGACTTCGTTGAATTTTTTTCAACGATTTCCTTATAAAAGCTAGCTCCTTTCCCACGCCAATTTGCGTGGATGGCAAAGAAACGGCTGCGATGTTTCGTGGCCCGTGCATCATTAGAATTTTGTCTGCCATTTCGGAAAGTTTGGTCAGGTCAGACGTTTCAGTTATGCTCACAATCTGTTGCACATTTACGGGAAGTCGTTGGAGCCACATTGTTTTCAGAAAATTGTCGGGAATTCGGTCAGCTGCCCTGATGCGCATCACCCGAAGGAGTTGGGACGGCGTCCGGTCACCCAGTTCGAGGCCAGCCAGTAGTTCCCTATTTCGCGCCTCTCCGGACATTGCGAACGTGCTAAGTATTCTTTGTTTAAACGTTTCGTATTTGTTTTCCACCGGGGGTTTCTCAACAATGTCGGCGACTTGCTCTAAAATCTCCGAATCCAGCTCTTCTATGACTTTGTTGAATTTCTGGTCGTCCTTCGTAATGCGGTGATTACGAAATTGGGCCTCGAGTCTGGCAAACCAGACCGCTGGTCGATTCCTCCAAAAAACGGGAATTTTAAAAGATAAAATGGAACTTACTTGCGCGTGCGTGCTATCGACGGCGTCGGCAAAGTTTTCTTCTTCCGCCATTTTCCAAGTGTTGATTTTGTTTCTGCGTAATTAACTTGCTGCTTGCTTGTCCGTTTGATTTAGGGGTCACTAGTTGGTGGGATGTGGAAATAACAACGCCAACAGTTAATGGACAAACTTGTTTAATTAACACATAAATACAATATCGTATAATTTCGAATTTATGATGAGCGCGTCTGAGTTTCGTTGTCGATGGCTTGGCGGCTTGTCACAGACAGAGATCGAGAATGACAAGATGCATAAGGTGTCTTCTAAGCGACGGTGGCGCCAGTAGTAACTCGGTGGTGAACTCCGGAGGTCACTTCAACCCAATATATAACTCAGTTGACTGTTGCTGCAGAGCAGGGTTTGTCTTGATAATAATTCCTCTCACGAGGTGGCACGATATCAATAAGAAGATTATATTTACAAAGCTTATGATTCCAATTCGAATTTCTGGACCAAGATGTTAGGCGTTTAGAGTGTGATTATAGTCAACTTCAATCATCATGTATCAGTGAACTTATTACGGGGAATTTGAGAAGTTAGCTATCTTAAACATCACTTAAACACCACTACCGGGAAACGTGGTACGAAGGACGCATCCTCGAGCCAAACTGAGATAGGAAACTTTACCATGTATTGTAGATGGTCCTATTAAAGTTAGAAATAAGAATAAATTCTAATGTTAATGGCTACAGTAGAGTAGACTTAAATTTCCTCAAGTTTAATTAATGCAGCTCAACTTAAATTAGTTAGGCTCGATGAAGTTCACAATACCACTCCCGTATGTGCACGGCTGCTCCACAACGACATCATCTGTAATCAACAACCATGGAAAGAACGAGTCAAGAGGATGCGTGCGAAAGAAATCTTCTTGTGAACCGGCAAGATGAAGAAATTCATCGCAGGCAACAGGAAAAAACTTTGTTCATGCAAATAAACATAATAATTCCGGTGGCAACATGAATCGTAACTTTCGAGGCGGCAGCGGAGGTGGACCAAACCATCGTGCTGGTGATGGAAAAACCGGTGGTGAACATGATTTCCAAAGCAATAAACACATTTGCAAACATCTTAAATCCATCACATAATACTTCATATTTGTAATCATACTAATTTGTATATAGTAACTTACTCAAGGTTGTGCTCCACATCTAATTAGTTGCCCGTGTGTCCTTCGACTACTTCTTATGGCCGAGAACAGGCAGCCGAATATCAATTTTTGCCTCAAACGGCGATTTGATACGTAGAAAAGAAGAAAACAAGTTGAAGTACCAGGGGAGTGCTCATGCCAGAAGGGTATTGTAAAACAATTAGTAAATTAAACAATATATTCTGCATATCAAAACTTGACTAATATACATATTCCATAAATTGAGTTCAAAAAATTATTATAGTTACTATGATTTTAAACTCGCCACCATTTTTTTTCACGTGTTTTGTCCCCGTTGTTTGATTAGCCATGATAACATATCAACAATACAAACCATTTCTAAAATTTTTACCAAAATTCCTACATATTTGTAGTGTCTAGGTCCGTTACAAACGTGTATCTCCCTAGTATCACGTGTTAATATTGTTATAATCGTTAAATATTCAATCGGCTGTAATTTAGCTATTTATGGTTCAATTATTATTTGGGAAATTTAAAGGTGCCATCTTGATGTTATATGTAAAAATGTAAAATTTATAAAATGTACAATTATTAACAAAGTTGATCGAATTTCGACTTCTGGGATATTTGTTGCCCTTGTCACTTCGGAATTAGCGTGGCTCTGCTGGGAACGAGTGAATAAAAGGACGAAGGACAAAGAAAAAGCTCTCTTTTCGTATTCGAACGTGAAGTGACATAGACAAAAACGTGTTTGTTTATAGAAAAAGGGTTTCAAAAGAAATTGCAAAAATAGGACAAAAAGAGGAGAAGTAGTATTAAAAAATTGTTGTCTACTTGATCAACACCGGGAGAAGGCAATGTGGCCCGGAAGGATAACTAACATCAATACGCCAATGCACGAGTGCGACCCGGGAAGAGTGCGTGGAATCAGCGCAGGGTCTTTTTTGCCGTTCCTTATTAGTTACGTTAGGTGACAGAGGTTAGTCAAAAATGTTAGGATTTTTGCTGATAGACTTTGTTTTATTAATTGCATGAAAAATTGCTTCTTTTGTTTATGGTTTCACGATTTCAAGTAAATCTCTTTCACATAAAGAAAACTTGTAGTATTTTTTTAAACAATTTATTTGGACAATACAAATTTTGTTTTCCAGGAAGTGTAACGGGTTAGCTCGGGCAAATATCACGTGCGGGTGTACGTTTAGTTAGGTTGAATCTACGGTGGTATTTAGGTGACAAAGCGTTGGTTGGAGGAGATACGGTCCACCCCGAGTAGTGAGTGTTTTGTGCGTTTGTTTAGTTGGAGGTGTATTCGCGGAACAAGCTTCGGCAAACCGCCTTACTCGCTGGGCGGTCAAGTGTGGGGCCTAGGTAAAAACAGTGAGTTGGAAGCCACGCCTGGCTACGGCAAGCCCCCGTTGCCAAGGCACCCCAGGGGTTAGGGATAACAACCTAGCTCTTAATTTTCGGCTAACCGATCTGCTGCCCGCAGAGGAAACAATGCACGATTCATCTCATAGCCCAAGCTACAGTAGCATTTTATAATGCCAAGGCATGGAGCCCAGAGTAAGGTATGATGTTACTACATTCTTCAACATTTCGTATCATAGAAAAGGTTTGATCCTTTAAGTGAAATATATGAATTCTTATCAGATATTCTGCCAATTTTTTTTTTTGAATTACCTCCATTCCCTACCACTCTCTCCATCACTCTTTCTTCGTCGCACAACGCTCGTGCGATCTGCATTCACATTACGTCGCTTGGTCCTTTGTGCCACCCAGACAATGTTTAACACATCGGTATAAGGGGGCACACAATATAATGTGATCTAGTCCTTTTCATGAACATCAAGTCCAAAAAATCATGATCAGCTCTCAGAGATAAAAAAAAATTCAATACCATACGACGCATTCAAAAAAAAACTCTGAGTAACTGTCACTTCAGTATCTCGCCAATAGGGTCAAAAAGAACGCCCTAAGATACTAAGCTCATAAAAGCAGAATTACAGGTCCACGCTTCAACCAGTGCTCATTAAATGCTCCCTTAGTCTTTTCTTAAATACCAAAAGTGAGTTTGCTTCCTTAACAATTTCTGGTAGATTGTTATATATACGCAGAGCATCATTCGTTGCATCGTTCTTTAGACGATCCGTTCTGGCAAAAGGTATTACGAATTGATTTACATTCCTCGCATTATATGGGTTGATCTGTGATACCTTAATTAATGGCACTCGTTCCGATCCATTTCTTGATGTGCATTGGAAAATCCTCATATCTTCTTAACAATCCTATTATTGGGGCTAATTGCCTTCTTAAGCTATTTATGTGTGGTAACCAGGTCATACGATGGTCTATGATAAGACCAAGATATTTCATTTCTAGCACTATTTGTAATTTTTCGCCGTTAATATTTAGTTCGACATCTATGTCTTCTTTGTTCTTTTGCTTAAAAACAATATATTTTGTCTTTGATGTGTTCAATACTAGTTTGTTTCCAATTAACCACTGATGGAATTTTCCTAGATCGTCGTTGATAGTGTACTCAATGGCAGTTTTGTCTCGTCCTGAATAAAGTAGAACTGTGTCATCAGCATATAATGTGTAATATTAGAAAGTCTATTGCAGTGTCACGAGCAAAGAACCTTTGGGGGTTCCTCGACACATCTCATTATTATATAACAGCCCAGAATATACACTTTTCAAAATACACTACACTACACTACAGTTTAAATTGACATAGGTGTCTATACTACTTAACCGAATTTCAATGGAAAGAAGGCTATCAATTGATCACGTATATATTTGTTGCTTTAATTTTGAACGGTATTTTTTGCTTTAATTTTGAACGGAGATAGATAGAAGTGTCCTGTTTTCGGCAAATAATGCGTCTTACTTTTTTCAAGGTCCCAGCATAAGAAATTCAATTAACGGTAAAGGAATTTTGACGCTAAAAGTAAAAAGTTTCAGACTTTCATCCGATTTTTCAGCATAACTGATCGACGCGTGTAAGGATTCTGATTGTAGGGGTTTCGAATGAAGGATAATATATTGGAATTGAAGTGCGCTGGTACAGAATTGTAATCCTTTCAAGGACTCTGTAGATATTAACAGTTTATGTGGTATATTGTGTCGAGTAATTGAATTTTATCATCTTTTGTACGAAAAATGCCAATTATTTTGCAAGTCGTTGCCTTTTGATGTTCGATAGAAGCACACAAAGGCAATTTTTTGATCGACACTGGCGCAGACATTTTGGTTTTAGCAAACACACATTCTGAATTTCTACCTTCTTCCGGTCTCAGGCTGCCAGCAGCCCACCACATATCTATCAATACGTATGGATTAGAAACGCTTACATTAGATCTGGGACTACGCCGTGAGTTTCCATGGAGTTTTATATGAGTGGATGTCACTAGACCTATTTGAGACACAGATTTTTTGTGCTACTATAGGCTGGTAATAAACTTAATGAAGTGTATCTTGGTAGACTCACTCACCACACTTTCGCCTTCTGGACATTACGCTTCCACTACATTTTCAAACTTTAGTGCTTGACTCCCGGCCTATTAGGACCCACGGATACATTCACTTATCCGCAAATATCGTGCCATCATCATCGATGATGGGTTCACACAGCCCACAAAATACGATGGACAACACAACCTCCTTATTAAAGTTTCTCCAATAGTATCTAGAGCTCGCTGTTTAGATCGTGATAGACTTTCGGTAACGAGAAAAGAGTTCAATTTTTTAATGTCACAAAGAATATGTACGCCCTCAAATTCAAAATGCTCCTTTCCTCTTCATATGAACAAAAAAAAGAAAAGAATGGAGAGTGGTTCCTGTAGTGACTATTGCTACTATCTACATGGCAAATTGGTATTCTCTACTCCTAACTAAACCCTTCTCTACTCCTAACTAAACCCTGCCTCCTAACCTAACTAAACCCTGCCATCAAATTCCTCTGGCACCAAATAACATTCCAAAGACCGCAATTATTACACCTTTTGGACTCTTCGAGTTTACTCGCATGACATTGACACAGTCATTCCAACGTTTTATCTATGTAGTCCTAAACCCTTCTGTTTCCTCTATATAGATGATATCCACATCGCTTCCTATTCTGAAACGGAACACCTCAATCATCTTGAACAGGTGATCAAATGGTTTGCAGACCACGGCCTAATTGTTAGCTTGGAGAAATGTACATTGCTCTAAAACACAATCAAATTCATTAGGCATTTGATATCGCCACAAGGTATCAAGCCCTCCCCCGAAAAAGTCGAGGCTATTTCAACCTCTAAACTATCAACCACGATGAAAGACTTAAGATGATTCTTAGGCATGGTTAACTTCTACCACAGTTTTATTCTTCACACAGTGGAACAAAAACGGGTATTAAATTCTTTTTTTGTGGATCCAAGAAAGATGGATCAAAGAAAATAGATCAGACACTCGATTTCGGTCTTCACTACCATTAAAAATGGTCTTGCTGAAGCTATTTACGAGGGTCAAGTTTTCAAATTAAACATTTTTCATTCAATTTTCATGAAAGTTTGAAGTAAATAAGAGTATATAATTCAACCATCAACAAGTACTATGGTTATTTAATTCCATACACTCACTTGACTCACTTGATTTTGATTTTATTGGCATAAAATTTTGTAGGCATAACCTACATAACTGTAAAATTTTATAAAGTTTAATGGCATTGTTTCAATTTTCGGAGAAAACGTAAAATTTAAAAAACTTTAGTACACCAACCAAATCGCCTTCTAGTATTTTTTTCATTTGACTGATGAAGACCATATATAAATTTAGCAGAATCATACATACATTTTTAGGGGTTTCGTACTAAAAAACAAAACCCTATTGCAATCACGACCTGTGTCCTTCCGTCCGTCCGTCTGTCTGTATGTCACAGCACTTTTTCTCCGAAACTGTAGAAGCTGCAGCCATGAAGATTTAGGGAAAGGTCCGAAGTGGTGACTTCTTGAAATTTTTGCTTTGGAAAAATTTTTCAAAGGGGGAGCCTCCCATGTAGGGAGATGAGCCTTCAAAAAAATTTTCACCATTGGTAGTTGAGTAGGGTGTCGTTGGTAAGGTCTCAACGAGATCTTTTCAAGACAAATCTTAAAATTGCCGTATCAGTACCATGGGGGCAGGGGAAGGGGAAATGTACGAACTTTTCGCGTACCCCCCGCGATCGGACACCTTTCACCCGAAAAACCTGAAAAAATCAAGAGTGTAGGCCCTTTTAAGTACAACTACAACAAATACGTGATAAGTCGAAATTCACTCAACTTTGTTAGGAATAGTACGATTTATCGATTTTACATTTTCTTGAATAAAATCTTAACGGTACCCTTAAATTCGGTATCCAAATGATTATTTATAAAATTGACCTGTCATGCAAGTTTTATAAAGATGGAATGGTATTTAACAAAATTATTGGGGTTTGAATTTTCTTGTATTACTATGGAGCAATATGCGCTGTATTACTATGGAAACATATGGCTATGGAACAATATGCGCTTTTTACCAACTCAGACACTACAGCTTTGCTAGGATTTGCATAAAAGATTCAGGAATGATAGGTATCATGAATATCTTTTAGAATTGGTTCAGTCATTGGTGTCAGTAATCGTTCAACACAATGGTGGCCGTTTTAAATGCGAAGATTGAATAATTTTGAGTTATTTGTTCCTAAGTTCAACGTTTAAGGTTCATGCTTTTAACACTTGATTCAATTCAATGAATGACTGAAGATGAGTACCTACAATTAATACTCACAGCTGAAACAAGTCGAGCAGCCTGGAGAGAGCTCCTAAAAGAAGGGCTCTGTAACCACTCGCGGATTCGAAAAAAAAAATGCTGATGCCATGAATCGATGCTTACAGTGCAGGGGAGTGGCCCCTGAAAAAACATTTCATGAAAGGTAGCCGATATGAGTATCAAATGACAGGTCTTTATGAGAGCTCTTCAAAACAGTCCTTAAACTGACAGTCTTTGCTTCATTGGGGGCACGAACAATGTATTTCCCCCGTTGCGGTTGAACACCTGTGATCTAACAGATCTGAATAAAAATATTGAGGGAGGTATTTATGAATGCATCAACAACAAACACCTCAAAAGTCAAAATGCGTCCAACTTTGTCAATAATAGCATGATCTACGGATTTCACATTTTCTCCAATAAAATCGTATGGATGCCTTTAAACATAACCTTACACAAGACCCTAATACTCTGTAAGTTTGATGAAATTCGTATCATATTCACGGAAGTTATATCCAATTGAAATTTCTCCTATTACAACAAATATAACACACTCTTTTGGTATTTTATGGACTTTCCATCGAACCAGACACTGCAATTTTGATTTGATCTTCTTAAAATTTTCAGATAAGATCGATGACATAAATGCTTTTGGGATTTCATGATTTGAGAGATTTTTGTTAGTTGAAAATGGAGAAACAATGGATTTTCTTTTAAACGAGCAAATCTCTTTGACAGGTTTTTTGATTTTATTCATTGCTGGTGATTGCATTTTGTAAGTTGAGTACAAACCCCTTCTGACATGAGCGACGGTCTGTCTACCCAACCTGTTTACCACTATGGTCCTAACCTCACCGCTACATTAATAAGCTAGATTAGTGAATATTTTTTAAGCAGGTTCATTAAAAAGAGTACATATTAATTCAATTTTGGTAGTTCATAGGAAAGAAATGATTTCAAATACTCATACAATATGTAGTTTTTCAACATATAAAGCATGAACAATATTAAAGCAACTCCGTTATAGAAACTCCTATCTCAACTTCCAGAATTGTCGATACTCAGCTCTCAATACCTATTTGCAAATAGCTCAAACCATCGTGATTGTCATAATGGGTCCCCAGCTTGCTGTTGGAAGTTTTCTCATAAAGCAGCCAACTGACAATAGCAGATCTGATGCAAGTTTAAAGCATGAGTGGTACTTTATTACCCCGAGAAAAGTGTCTTTTCGGATGAAAGCGCAAACTTTGGAATTTGTCTGGAAAGAAAACGACTTCCTTTCAACCGCGATATAGACAACATCGTGAGCAGTCTCGCCTCCACACCTATTATGAAGCGCAGTAACTATACGGAAGACTGCATCTCCCAAAGTCTACCTTCATACGTTCAGTGCTCGTATTGCTATAGATACGTTCCACTTTCAGTCTATGAGAGTATTTTGGAGGATAATTTAACGCTCTTTGTTCTTATCATAACAGAATGGTGCTTTTGTCTAACCTCAACAGTAGCGCGGGGAATTTATATTTCATAACTTTATTCTTCATCCAAAATTTCATAGAATATCTTTTCAACAATAAACCTAGCCCCCTAGTCGAACATGTCCTCGTCTGGCATCGACGACACTTCTATCTGTGGGATCAGTGTGAACTTTCATTTGGACAGACAGTCGAAAGGATTCCTAAAAACTATGAATGTTCTATTTGAGGAGTCCTAAGCGCAGGGTGTACATTAGTAGCACTATTCTTTGAGTAGAACCAGCAACTCGGAATCAAACAATAGTTATATTTTAGTTGGCCAGGTGCCGCTAACAACTCAACATTTTCAAGTCAACATGAAGTGGAGTTTGGCAAAGGACAACATCCAAAAGAAAGTGACTTTATTGAAAGTTGTGGTTTCCCAGGATATTCAGCTAGGACACCGTTCTTTGCTACAATGTCGCATTATGACCTCACATTTATGTATAGAATAATAAGTTGCACGAGCAAATGTATAGTATATGCATTACAGATATCCTTAAGTCCTGTCATTTGGAATATTGCACAACAGACGCTCCTGTAGCTAGTGCTGAGTAGATATGCATATTTTAGTGGATCATACACTCCCACCGTAATTTTAATCTCTTACAGAAATATTTTGCCTAGCAGATACAACTACATTAAGATATTCAAAATGACATGGTTGGGAATATGAAGATATTTTGCCTAAAATTGTAATACGTGGGACATTGCATAGCATGAATCCGAGTGTATCAGATTTTGAAGGTTTAAAGCTGTTTTGTGTTTTCAATTAAAATGTCACCGAGTTGACATGCGGTTTGAGTAGATTGTAGGAAGAGAGGATATCGTTTTTATGCGTGTCCAAATGTTTAAAATGTAAAACTGTATTGTAAAACAGATGTAAATCGTACCATTACTAACGTCCTTAGTTGAAGAAGTATTATTCATTTCCCAAGCATTCTTGATAGTTGCATTGAAATTTGCTGGAATCTGTGGTCTCCGGTTCTTAGGATTCCATTAGATTGTGCTTGATCCAAAATGTTCACTGGATTTGACCTACATGCATCAAGGACATACGCTGAGATTAAAGCTGCTCTAAAATGAAACAAAATTTGTATAATTGGCATACAGGTATAAAGTCTTAGGCGTTTTGGGGCCAGCTAAAATTGTATAAATCAATTTTATGCTAATCATCTTATCGAACCCTAAAGGCTGAATTACATGTGCAGAATCGCTGCGTGCAGCATTGCATGCAGCACAGTGGTTGAATTACATGTGCAGAGTCGCTGCGTGCAGCATTTATTGTCATGTTTAACATTTGTCATTAGAAATGGAAGTAGAAAGATTTAATTTTGTGAACAAGCTAATAATAATAATATCAGTGTTAGTGGCTTACACAAGTTACATCGAACCTTGTGTTGCAATTGGAAAATCAAGAAGAAATAGGATTTGGACTCGAACAATTTTCACGGAAAATCAACGAACTTTACATGGATTCTTCGAAAAATTGTTAACGGCAATTAAACTACACGATTCTAGTGAATTTCGAAAAGCCACAAGAATGGGAGTTGATCAGTTCGATTTGCTTTGTGGAATGCTCAAAAATAGAATAAAAAAGCAAAACTGCGTGCGAAATCCGATTTCACCAGAGTGTCGCCTAGTAATTACGTTGGTGTAAGTATCAAATAAGATTATATGAAGCATTCACTTATTTTCATACTTTCAGATATTTATCACAAGGTGCTGGTTGGCAAATGTTGGCGTGGTCCTTTCGTGTTGGAATTACAACCATCCGAAACATTATATACCAAGTGTGCGATGCAATTTGGGATGAGTTGAGCGGGATTTATTTGGCGCCGCCAAAACAGGCAGAATGGGCGAAAATTGCCGACAAGTTCTACGACAGGACGGGAATGCCCAACGTAGTTGGTGCGATCGATGGAAAACACATAGAATTGAAATGTCCACCTCGCTCTGGAACCTTGTACTACAACTGCAAGCAATATTACAGCATTGTATTGCTAGCTGCTTGCGATAGTGACTACCTTTTCACTGCTGTGAATATAGGTGCTTATGGTAGCCAGAGTGATGGTGGTACATTTAAATTAAGTGGTTTCAGCAAGCATATTCTTCAGGAGAATATAAATTTACCCAACGATACTCATCTGCCAAATTCGTCAACGAAATTCCCGTACTATTTCATTGGAGATGCTGCTTTAACGCTCAAAAAGAATTTGATGAGACCGTATCCAGGACGGCTGCTTCCGAATGGGAAAAGAATTCTCAATAAAAGGTTATCCAAAGCACGGGTGAAAATTGAGAATACATTTGGTATTCTAGCAGCAAAGTGGAGAGTGCTTACGAATTCCGTAAATTGTTTTCCTGAAAACGCAGAAAAAATTGTAAAAGTAACGCTGGTTTTGCATAACTTCGTGAAAAGCAATGGCATGAATTACTGCCCGTCAAATTATGTGGACCACCACGATGCAAATGGTGTATTAGTAGAGGGAATTTGGCGTCGAGAAACTGATGCCCTTTCCCAAGCTCATCTGTGTACCGGCTTCAATTGCACAACGCATGCGTTTAACCTAAGAGATACTCTGAAAGAATATTTGATGCAAAATTAGAAAATAAAACTATTAAATCAACATTTTAACTTGTATTTGAGAACTCAAAACAAAATTATAAAATGTAATAACTAACAACAATATATTACTACTAGCAACTGAATTAAGATTTCATATCAATAAACCAATCATATAGTAATTCATGGATTTTTCTCGAAACTTATATTTTCAAGATGCTCAACTTCTCGGGAGCTTAGTTTCTTTCGTCGAGCTCCTTTGCAACTGCTGCAAAAAACAATTCAGTAGGTGTCTTAGCGGCTGGAGCTGGTGTACTAACGGAGATGGTACTTGACGCTCTTTCCAAAAACTGATTCATTGATTTATGCACTGAAATCAATGAATCCTTTTCCTGCCAGTGCTGCCACTGCTGGTGTCACCTTGGGCTTTATGAAGAAATGATTCCGTCGGCGAACTATCACTACAAATTGAAGCACTTGTTGAAAATTTAGCATTGATTGAATTGTCCGGGACATTATCCGGCTCAGTTTCTATGTTTTCGTAGTTGCCAGATGTCCTGAAATGTACATTTAAAAAGAGTTTTAACATAAAAATTCCTGGCATTCAATCAAAATATGCTCACATCATGTTTTCATTATCCACATCCTGCAGAAAAAGGAGGTGATCCCACCACTTCCAGTGTTTTTTTGGAGTGCTTACTGCACTTCCTGATGCCGTATATACCCTTTGTACACGATAAAATTTATCGCGCATAGTTCACCGCCTGTTTTAATAATTTTTCGGCTGAAATATTTAAATTTTAAAATATCTTTATCATATTTTGAAGAAAGAAATTTTTCTCACCTGGCACATTCAACTCCTTCGAAAGCTCTTGAAGCTTTTCATCTCTAAGGATAACATTCTTGTAATGACTGTCTCTTATATTATACAGGAACTTATTACATTTGACGAACTCGATCAGCTTCTCTTCCATTGCGCTCAGTTTCTGAAAATTAAAATTGTGATTTATTTGCAACTTGTCACTTCTTGAATCTATTATTAAATTGGACACTTACCACTGTTCTTCCAGACAAAATGAAAACTTTTGTAATATTCACCTTATTATTTCAACGTTTAACTATTTCTCACTACAAAATTATGCTTATTTTCGTTCATTCATACAATGAATGTCAAAATGAAAAACTCATCAGCTGATGTGGGAAAATGGACTGCCATACTGAAATTCCCCGGAAAATTAAAACGCTCCGCAGCGAAATTATGTTTTGCGACGAACTGCAGCGCTTTTCATAGGAAATATTTTGCTGCATCCAGCGTTCTGCACATGTAATTCAGCCTTTAGCTAAACTATCTACAAAAGATATGTTCGAATGCTTAATTGTCAAGGTGGTTATTATATCTTTTTCTGATTGCTTTATAAGCTTAAATGAATTTGCACAAATTCCGAGTACATTTGGCTAAAAATTATATCATGTTATTTACGTAAAGATATGAAGGAAAGATACATTGCACACCGTGGCTCAATTCAACGCACGGTGAGACTGGGGTCTAGCTCTTAAGCGAGCATGGGTTCTTTCAGTTTTTCTTGTACAAGATTGGTAAGTATTATAAGTTTTGCGCAGGAGACAAAGATGATGCCTATCACATATTTTTAACTTGAAAAATATTTAAAAGGCTGCACCGAGACCTCTACAAGGAAACAGGAGAGCTCTCTTTGGACAGTCTGATCGGGGGGATCGGCTAACATATGGAAACATGTGGCACATTATGCTCGGGCAGTTCTAAAAAATAAAAAGGACACAGCGTTTTGAGACGTTGGGGTTGGGGAATCACTTTTCTATCAATTTCTCTTCCTCCCTCCCGTCCCGCTAGAGGAGAGATCCTCCAAATTGAAGAAGAAGTAATGTGTCAATCAGTTCAGGCCAGGCTCTCAGGTTGACAGGGGAAGTATTTAGTGTGTAGTCTAGATGTCCTACATATTTGGGAGCTCCATACTTGGTGCGTAAACAGCCTTCACTTTCTAATTACAAAAAAATGTATGTATGATTTTGCTAAATTTATATATGGTCTTCATCAGTCAAATGAAAAAAAATATTGAAGGGCGATTTGGTTGGTTTACTAGAGTTAAAACGTTGCCATTAAAGTTTATGAAATTTTACAGTTAAGTAGGTTATGCCTACAAAATTTCATGGAAATAAGATCATAATCAAGTGAGTCTTAGCCATTTTAATTGTATGGAATTATAATAACCATAGTACTTGTTGATGGTTGAAATACATTTCAAATAACCCAATGCACTCTTATTTTCTTCAAATTTTCATGAAAATTGAATGAATAATGTTTAATTTAAATATGATCTATTGGCTGAGAACTCGTAAAATTATTTACGAGGGTAATTTGAAAAGTTTCCGGCCTTTTAAAGAAAAACACATAATTCAAGCCAAACATAATTCAAGCCAAAAAAAAAAATTTATTTCTTGCAAGTCCACGCAAGTCAGTACATTTGGTCAAACGCTTTTTCCAACCCTTCAGGCCATCAAAAAAAAATTCTTTAGGTAAAGCTGAAAAATAAAAGTTTACTGCCTCTTCAACCTCGGTATTAGACCCATATTTCTTTCTACCCACAAATTCGTTCAAGTTGGGGAACAAAGAAAGTCACTTGATTCTATATAAAGCAATCAATCAAGCAAATGCAGGATGAAAGATTACCATGATGTATTTTAAATAGGCAAGACAGGTCTAAAAATCATCTCCTTTTTTTGAGTGATGGAATGTAGAGGATCTATAACTACTCAGCGTAGGAGCTGTAAAGCAAATTATATTCGTAAAAAGGTCCACGTAGTGTACAGATCAGAGCGCTTAGCTCATAAGCTGAAGGTCCCGGGTTCAAATCGTTGGTGATAACTAGATTTTTTTAAGTGATTCTTTTGACTGACTATAAGTCCATTCAGTTATGATGCGTACTGGTTTAGAATCAGAAAAAATTAAAACTGAATGAACAGACACACGGTCAAAGCATGATACTGACCATATTACTTTCTCTTGTGCTGATATATATGATGAAAATAAAGAGATACTCAAAATATCTCTAAACGAAGGCCCAAAAGGGCTGTGGTGCTAAAAAAAATAGAGAAGGTGTGAATTTTTCTGTATGGACTCTACAGCATCTAAAAGATCGGTATAGTGAGAAGATCATACATGGCGGGCATATTTAAGGATTATCTGGGCTAAGAGTACAAATAGATGGGCACTGGTTAATATGACAAAGGACTTGCGGTATGAATGCAGAATAAGACCAGCAACACGTTAAGTTCTGGAAGTTTGCATGAAATGTGGATGTAAATTATTAAAACTGGCTTTTCAACAGTCACTCGTGCAATCTTATTGGCCCAAATGCGGCAATTCTATTTGTTAATGTATCTACTGAGGTGGAAATGTGCCTCGTCACTGAAGATGATTTTCTTTGTGAAGTCACCATTCCCTTCTGCCTGTTCAACCAACCATTCGGCGTATTGCCGACGCTTGAAATGGTCAGTAAGCTTCAGCTCTTGAGCCAATTGAGCCTTGTTAGGGTTTAAATTCAAATCTTCATTCAAAATTCGGTTCAGTGATGTTTGTGAGATGTTCTATTTTTGGGCACGATAACGAGTCGAGGTTGACGGCTCTTTGGCCACACTATCGTGAACAACAGCAATGTTTTCCGTAGAACGAACTGAGCGAGCATGTAAAGGTAATTTCACGTTTCCTTCGGATCCGGTTTACTGAAACTTGCGCACAATTTTCCCGATTGTGGACACATTTGGTCGATTATGCTGACCAAAAAAATCACGAAGTGCACGAAATGCATTTTGATTTGAACGCCCATTTTTGTAAGAGCCTTCGACAACCTCAACGCACTGCTCATTGGTGTACTTCTCTATAGTTGAATTTTTCAAACACTGTAACAAAGAAATGTCAAATAAAGTTGGCCGAAAAACTTGAGATTAAGATGTGATTCACAATTAACATCGTGCATTATGGTTGGACTACCATTGAGTTAACTTGAAAGTTTAACTCAGTTTATTGTTTAAATTTCATTATTGAACTATTACAATATATAATTAACCAAAATTAAACAGACCTAACTCCATTCCTGTTCAGTATGTGCTCGTTTTTTTTTCAGAAAGATATGAAGGCGAAAGGTGAGTATGCCGCCCAGGGGTGGGGTTTATATAATCTGTGAATGGTCGATTTCGTGTTGCGGTCAGTAGGACGTAGTTTGGTTTTGCGTTTTTAATTAATATAGATTGATTCGGGTTTGAATTCGAGTAGTTTATTTTGGAAACCGCGTCAGTGAATATTCGGGAACACGTGGTTTTTGGTCGAGGATGTATCATATTGTTCACTTTCTTGGACCGTAAGAAAAAGGTAATTGAAATAAAATAATGTGAAGTTGAGTCGTTTAAAATTTTTCGACGCATTTTAAAGCGGGCATTTGAATTGGTGGCTGATTCTTGTATTATGGACTTAGTCTGCTAGCGGGAACCTTATAAATGGTCATTTGTATATCAAATTTTATTGAATTTAAGGCTACTGTGAAGGGTTTTCCAAGAACATGTAGCAACGATAGATCATACTATTACTAACAAAGTTGATCCAATTTCGACTTCTGACTCGTTTGTTGTTATTGTATTCGTAAGGACCTACCATCATAATTTCTTTCAGATTTTTCGGATGAAAGGGGCTTAATCACGAGGGGTGGTATGCGATAATTTTGTGCGATTCCCCTTTGCCTAACCCCTTAGTACTGATAACGAAGTTTTAAGTTTTATTTTGAAAAAAAAAAATTCATTGAGACCTTTCCAATGACACCTTACTTGACAGCCAATGGTGGAAAAAAAATTTTTAAGGGTCACCTGCCTGTGTGAAGAGACTCTTTTTTCATTCATAAACTTTTAAGCAGTCATCACTTCTGACCTTTGCACAAAGTTTTATGGCCACCATTTATATAGTTTTGGAGAAAAGATGATGTAACATAAAGATGGACGGACAGACATAGGCCGTGATTTCAATAGAGTTAGTACAAAAGCTGAGATTCGAGAATGGGAGAATGCCAGTCGGGCCGAAATTCACAGCAATTTTTTTGCAATGCTTCTAGTTTCCATGTAAGGTGAGCTTTTGCAATTTTTTAAATTTTAATTTTATATCCCATGGGGATATAATCAGTTATTTTAATTTTTTTTTCATCTGGCACATATTCATCAGATGAGCTATCTTCAGTAGCTTGGACATTTTTCTCTGTGCACTTTTCCTGATCATAAATTAGTTTAGTTCTTCATCACTTCTAAACTTTTTGACATTCAACATATCTAAGTCAGTACACCAAAAGATTTTCTCGCATTTAAACCATTAAACTCTCTTCTATCTTTAGCTGTATAAAGTATTAGGTAAGCGGCATTAGACGGAAATATTTTGCGAGTACGATATACCGGCATAAACTACTCCTACTAAGCAAAATTTCATCAAGGTCGTGCCCCCCTTGTTAGGGTCGGTATGGTAATGCGCTGAGTGAAAGACTGGATGACCGCTTGCGGCTTCAATCTCACACTAAAGAAAACCGACGTTGTCACTCTGATACAACGATAACCCTCAGAGTAAGGACTATCATTATCAGGGACATTTTGGTCAGATCAATACCAACAATGAAATACTAGAGCGTATTGACAAAATTGAAGATGAATTTTTCTCGGTTAACATATATATATATATATATATATATATATATATATATATATATATATATATATATATATATATATATATATATATATATATATATATATATATATATATATATATACTCGTATATATATATATATATATATATATATATATATATATATATATATATATATATATAAATATATATATATATATATATACTCGTATATATATATATATATATATACTCGTATATATATATATATATATATATATATATATATATATATACGAGTATATATATATATATATATATATATATATATATATATATATATATATATATATATATACTCGTGTATATATATATATATATATATATATATATATATATACTCGTATATATATATATATATATATATATATATATATATATATATATATATATATATACATATATATATATATATATACTCGTATATATATATATATATATATATATATATATATATATATATATAAATATATATATATATATACTCGTATATATATATATATATATATATACTCGTATATATATATATATATATATATACTCGTATATATATATATATATATATATATATCTATATATATATATACGAGTATATATATATATATATATATATATATATATATATATATATATATATATATATATATATATACTCGTATATATATATATATATATATATATATATATATATACTCGTATATATATAATATATATATATATATATATATATATATATATACTCGTATATATATATATATATATATATATATATATATATATATATATATATATATATATATATATATATACTCGTATATATATATATATATATATATATATATATATATATATATATATATATATATATATATATATATATATATATATATATATAGTGACATGCACATACTGACCGGTCTCCAGGTCAGCGATGTTGGTTTTCACAGGGGCGATACCCATCGCCCTCCTTGTTAGAGAGCGCAGGAATAAATATCTGCACAAAAGCGAAAGCGACCCGGAAGTGCTTGCTAAGGAGAGAAACAACGCCTTCTCAGGCATTGGCAACAGTGTTTGGAAAGCGATACAAAGGGAAGATGGAGTGCGCACCTGATTCCTGACTTGAGGCTGTGGCTCAATCGAAACTATGGCGAGATTGACTTCCACCTGAACCAGTCCTTGAACGGGCATGAATATTTTCGGCCTTATTTTCACAAAATTGATATGTCACAGTCTCTAGACTGCGTATCTTGCATAGAAGAGTTGAGTACCACTTGCGATAGCTTTCTTGCCTGCTGTAGATAGGACAGGCAGTATTATAACTTCTCAATGTATTGTAGAGCTGTTAATACATGGAGTTGTATTGTACGTTGCACTCGGGCTGCCTTGGAGGATAAAACAGGTATCTGGAGACATCCATGGTGGAGGATCTCTTTTCTAGCAATCCCTTCTTTTTCAATAGAAAGGGGATTTCTGTAAGTCGAGGGCACCTCCAGGCGAAGTTAAATGAGGCTTAGCTCGTAGTAATGTGCTAAAAAGTTTTCGACTAGTTAGTACAGTTTATTTAGCACGAAATAATAGGGTTCGTTCGAAAAATGACCTGCGAAAATTTGACTTGATAAATCGTTAGGGGGGCATAAAATAAAGTTAATGTTAGATTCCCGAAGTGATCCCCCCCTGGTTTTGAGAAAATCCAAAACAATTTTGAAACGCGTTTTTCTTGGAATCTATGGGTTTCAGAGAAAAATTAATGGCACAAACAATGTAGAGGACATCGTAAACTACATTTTATCTCCTGGAAGTGAAGTCGTTCGACTTAAATTACAAAAAGTAGGTGGCGCTAAAGTATCAAAAAAGTGGTTTTTTGACGTTTTCGTTGAAAATAAATAGTTTTTTTCACAAAAATGTAAATGAGAAAGTTGTTTGTCATAAAATTTGCCACATTTTTATTTCAACAATTTTTTTGTAAAACACCGTTCTCGAACTGTAGGCGAAAAGATACAGCGTAGCATAGTTAAAGGTTCTTTGTTACTTACACCGGGCCGGTTGGCATGGTTTGGACAAAGGACCGGTTTCTAAAATCTGCCTAATCCCCTATTAGCGTGCATTTTTCAGTTGCTTTGAAGAGCAAAGTCGTCTAAACTTTGCTCTCTCAAAATGAATGTCTGTTTTGTTTGTGAGAAAAGTGTTGATGTGAATGATAAGAGCACCGTGGGGCCGAAAGCGCGAAAGACGTTGATAAGATCAAGCAAAACCAGAGGTGATTCTGCCATCCAAGAATTGCTTGAAAATGAAAATGTCGTGGTCCACATCCAGTGCCATAAGCGTTATTCAGATGTACGGTGTGCTGCGGTTGCTGCTGCCCGACAAGAATGGAGAAGGTATTTTATGCACTATAAATTATTATTAAAACGATAATTAATAAATATATATATCCGGCGTTGCTTGTACGTATATCGAATTTTTAACGTCATATAATTTTGAATGATGGTGACGCTTATACCTGTACAGCCCTTACTTTCACTTTTTACATTACACGATTCATTTAATAAGTAAGTTTTTACCAGAATTCGAAGGCGTGCAGGGGAAAACAACGAATCCTAGCCTGGCCCATCATCGGAGTCGGAACGACCCGTCCCAGACTTCAATCCATGTTTTCTATGCGGCTACAAAGGACAAAACTTCTTGAAAGACACTAGTGAAGTGAAAACAATTTTCTGTTTGGGATATCCTGATGAAGATTTTAACACCGCGAAAGGATGAACAAAGTAAGATTATTAGAAATAGGATAAAAGATGTTGATTTGGTACAAGTAAAAGCGCGGTACCATAAGAAATGTTGTACATATCTTCAAAGACGGAATAAGGAATGTGGCGAACAACTTGGGCGTCCAACAACAAAAGTCGATAAAGTCATGGAGACTATCTTTTCCTTCATCGCTGAAAGTCGGGATGTATGTCAATTCGCTGTAAAGGATCTCATTCAACTACTTCCCGAAGATGATCAGCGTACTGCAAAAACTTTCACAACGAGACTACAGCAAGAATATAAGGATAAGATTATTACGACCAACGGATCTGGTGTAGGAAATGTCATATTTTTCCAAAGTGAAGCTGGACAATAGTTACTGTCCGATGCATTTTACGCCTCTCGAAAGAAAAATGCAAAAGCTGAAAAAGAAAGACTTACTCATGTACTTTTCATTCATGCCTTCAGTGGATGTGATACTACTTCTGCTCCATATTTGTTGGGAAAACAAAAATTCATCTCGGTTCTGAAACAGTCAAGGTTTTCAACAAACAATTTTGCAGAACTAACATGGTCGAAGTGGCAGGAAAGAGATGTTTACAGCTTTATACAGTGGTGTCAAATCCGGAAAATCAACTAAGAAAAGTGGAAAGTAGAGATTCAAGTACCACAGATGAACAATTTTTGGACGGCAGCCTGGCAAAAGAACTTGCTTTACTTCGCTTCCAGAAATTCACTCAGTCTGTGACGAAAACAAAAATGAATTTAAGTTCTCTTCCACCTTCGGTTGATACAGTGAATTTTCATAGCCGACGAGTTTACTTTCAAGCACAATCGTGGTTGGAAAATTATTATGAACCAACAATCTGGGGATGGAAAGAAACTTCTCGGCGTGGCACATAATGTACCATTTTTATACTTCGGCAAGTTCCAGCTCGAGAACGGTAAGTTTTACAAAAAAATTGTTTGAATAAAAAAAAATGTGGCAAATTTTATGACAAATAACTTTCTAATTTACATTTTTGTGGGAAAACTATTTATTTACAAAGGATATGTCAAAAAACCACTTTTTTAATGCTTTAGCGCCACCTCCTTTTTGTAATTTAAGTCGGACGACTTCACTTCCAGGAGATAAAATGTAGTTTACGATGTCCTCTACATTTTTTGTGTCGTTAATTTTTCTCTGAAACCCATAGATTCCGAGAAAAACGCGTTTCAAAATTGTTTTGGATTTTCTCAAAACCAGCGGGGGTGGGGATCACTTCGGAAATCTAACATTAACTTTATTTTATGCCCCCCCAACGATTTATCAAGTCAAATTTTGGTAGGTCATTTTTCGGACGGCTGTTTCCAAATAGACTGTACTAAGTGTGGTGGTACGGTTTTGCGGGAGACTCCAGCCATTGTCCTGTAGCGATGATTTTGTTTTTTTTAAATTTATTTTACGAAGAATAATAGTGAGGGTGAAACACTCGCATTACGTGGAAACAAGCACGGGCGTAAAACGCCTTCCTGTTTATTTCCGACTTGAAAGGCTATTAATATTTTTTTTCCGTTAAATTATGCAATTATTCACGACTTGTAGAATGCAGATACAAGCGTGGAACGTCCTTCTGTCGGCATCTACTTTAACAGAGTAAGAATCCCGTGCGAGCGTTTGCATGCCTTTAGCAAAGGGATATGTTATACGAGTACTTACGCAATCAATTAAATGAAAAGACCAGCGTTTCGTAATCGAATTGTCCACTTTATTTGATCTCATTCCACTTATATACTATTTCCATTTAACTTTTCATATAGAAATTAATATAATCTAATTGCTTTCAAACTATACTTAATAGTATATTGCTCACAAAAAGGCATTGTCAGATGTGAAATCTACTAGAATGAAGAATGTACTAGAGTCGGCCATATTCAAATATTTGCTAACTTTACATAATTGTTGGAATTCAAAATATATCTACTATGGAGATCACTACACTAGGTTTTCAGATTAACTGAGGAGATATTTAGTGGAAAGTTCAACAGCTTTGTGTGCCTCGAAGCCCAAAACAGAGGGCGTAAACAGACTTCATCTATCTACCAAGAAAAAAATCCTGACCTTTTTTGGGGCCGTAAATTAAGCAGAACGTTTTTTCGCAGAGAATCAGCATTTGTTTATTCTCTACTGAATCCTACATATGCTAGATGTTCCTGCCTAGGATTTAGTAACTATTGCTTTACAAATTGTGTTTTTTACAGAAATTTTAGCAAAGGCTCCTAAGCATAATCTTGGTCAAATTACCAAAATATGTATCTGAGTCATAAAATCATGACTGAAATCATCCTTCAAGTGATTCCTAATGAATTCAACCAATCTGCCTTCCTCTTCAAATTGCCTTCCTCTCACAGCTCGTTCTGTGATCATGAACACACTTTTAACTCCAGCTATCAATACAGTTAATCTCTTAATGCCGGAATAACACCGAGAATTGATAGCACTTTAGAGCGGGTTACGTTACATTTATGCAAAAAAATATCCCCCCCTCCATTCTCGACCCCCAGTAAAGCAATTACTATTCATCGTCATTTCGGTTTTCCTCCACCATTACTTTCTGAAAGGCTATTGCAGTAGTGACTATCCCGTCCCGTTGAAGGCAATATGGCACAACGTTGGCAATAGTTGTGTAGTTCAAATTGTTCTATGGCACAGAAGAAAAGAAATGGACAATGAAAGACATCATGTCGGGCACAAAGTGCGCGAAGGATATATCTACAAAAGTTTAGTATTCAGCATTTCGGGGAAAAAATTGTCTAAAAAATAAGACCAGTATGCAAAGTGAAAGAGAAAAGTGAAATAAACGACAAATTGATTTCCTCTTTTATGTTTGATACTGCAGAAGCAAAATCTAGCATGGAGGCGATCAAGTAGAAGCAGTTCAGCTTTAAGATAATTGATTTTTGGCAAAAAGGCAATGGACGAGCTTTGAATAAAGGCAATTCGGCGTTTGAATGTGGATAATCTTTATCCACATTTAGAAGGAGGCAATGAGTTAGTAGAAACATTATTTTCCTTTTTAAGTTTTCTGCAGTCTTATCTGAAAATTGCAATCCAATTTAAGCCTTTTGTCCTGCAACAAATATGAATCATGTGTTTTTTGCAAAGAATTCCCTGAGACTGTAATTTGAATAATACGTTTCGCAGCAGTTTACTCGACATCGTTTTCCCAACAAGGACATACAAATAATATCAAAAGACACGTCAAACAATTCTAATTAATTACATACAAACAAATATACTTTTTCGTAGCGAGTCATCTCGAAAAGTCTGAAATATTTGAAATATTTCATCGTTAGTCACGAAGTATCCGAGAAATTCATGTGCCTCCTTTCACTGTGCTTGATGACGGCCGCTTAGCACCGGATAATTCCTTGGCAAAGAAGTTGAGGTACTTCCGTTCCACCATTCACTAACTTACTTTATCCACCCGCGAAATCCGTCATTTGAACAAGTTGAAATTAATCTCCTTCGTCATCTGATCAAGAGTGTAATTAAAGTGCCATCAAGACAGTTTCACTTCGACTAACATTTGCAAGAAGTCAGTTCAGTTCTTTAATTAAATATTCTCCCTGTCATGAATGCGTCCGCTCGACTTTAACCATTTCAACGAATGTTGGATGGCTCGCTAAATTTCTGCGGAACGAAGGACTCAAAAGTGAAAGAAAGTATCTTGGAAGGAGAATATAAAACATCAATTCCCTAATCAGTTGAATTAGTAGTAATTTCATGCAATTATACAATATTTGCTCAAGTAGGGACATCCTCTTTCCAGACAGAGATAATTTACGTAATAATCCGAAGGAAAATACTGGACGGACGACTGAGTTCATTCATATTTTGGAAGCCATAAAAACTATTTGTACCTCCAAGGGGTTTAATTTCCTGGCAATTTCCTGACAAAATCTAAAGTGGCGCCGTTGATGACATTGGAATTTATTGGATAAGTCTAGGTTCAAATTCGCTTTAGATGATTGCGTATGGTAGCAGCAGCAGATAAAGGATATACTTATAAATTTGCTTTTTGGGTTGGGAATAATCCAATAATGAATTTATTTATTGATATGTCTTAAGTTCATGTACATAACTCTCATCTTTTTGATTCCCTTTTCTTGACAAAAATAACTCAATTATATCAGAGAACCTCCTCTACGTTCAAACTCAATTCAAAAACAAAGAATTGCAAATCCGTACTTCCATTCAAGTACCATCATTTCAAAGCCATTAACAATAAAATCCTTGGGTAATAAAATTAGAAATTTCTTCCACTTTCATTCCATTTTTAAATCACATTTCATTTATGTACTTAAATTCTAAAATATTGCTCCTTATGTAAATTTTGAATGGGATAAATAAATTTTTCGTATTTCAAGACAAAGCCTCGCATTTCGCCACCACAAACGACGACGCTCAGGCCTGAATTAATTTGATCCATTAAAGTAAATGGTAATCCGGCGAAAAGAACAGTCGACACTTGGATCTTTTAGAAATGTAATCAGCGATTTGCAGGATCTTAGGGACGGGTTCATCGTGCGTTTCTTCGACTCGGAGTTGATTTTACAATCTCAATGTTGAGAGCTTGGTAATTTGAGGAAAATGTAAAATTACTCTGAAATTTGTGTTTTTTAGGGTATTCTAACATAATTCTACAATACCCTACTAAAATCGTGACTTGTCTGTCCGTTTGTGTTTGCGTCCGTCATAGCAAGTTTCCTCGCAAACTGCATGAGCCAGGAACATCAAATTTTTTAAGTAGGTCAAAAGTGGTATCTTAAAAGTTTCAATATAAAAAATCTTTTATTATGTTCATAAGGGGTTCCCCATATTGGGGGTTGACCCTTAAAAATAATTTGTTTACCAAAGATATGCGTATCAAATGAAATGTCTACATGAAAACTTTTCAAAGCAGGTCTTAACCCTCTAACCCCCGGATTGTAAATTGAAGTGGTAGAATTGTCGGAATTTTTTTTTTTGGGTCTAATTTTGCTCCAATAATTCGAATATAACGTAGTTTTTGTGATTTTTGTTCCGTGCTGACCTTTAATCCCAGAAAAAGGAAGCCCGCCCTGAGGCGGGTATAAGGGTTCTCAACAAAAAATTTTTTTTCACAAAGATATTCAAAGACTGATTTTATGAAGATGTTTCTTGGCAAAATAATTTGTTTTATTAATTTTAGGTTTTCCAAATATTTTCTTATGAACTAGTTACAAGACATCCTGTTAGTTATTTACTGATATTTTTAAGTGAATGGTATTCATGAAAACAGTTTTTGAGAGTCGAACAACACAAATGAACTTCACATTTCTGATAAAAATACTGCGTTTCAGATGTTTTGCATAATTTGCACGCTTTCTTGCCACCCACCTTAGGTAGCCATATGCCAGGATAATATGAATCATCTAGCCGAACAGAATCAGGTAGATGCACTGTTTTGTGATCTCTAAATAAATTTTTATTTGCTTCAGGCCTAGCTGGTTCTGACATTGCAGCATTTGGACGACCAACTGACCGTTTGTGCTTATATGCACATAAAGCTGCGGCTATTTCATCGTGAGATTGTGGTAACGTATAATTTCTGTAGTCTGGTGCATCTTGTGCAGAAGAGTTCTTTCTTTTATATAGAATATAAGCATTCACTACCGCCATATCTAAAAAATGGTAGAAAAGCCTGGTTACTGCATCTCTTGTCTTCATACGGATATGCTATCGACCCATAAGTCCGTCCATGAGGTCGACCCCACCCATGTGATTGTTATACTCCCGTATTATTTGTGGATAATCAATTTCTTCATGAGTCTTTTCTTTTCTGTTGTATCGAAAGACTTTTTTTGGTTATTCTGTAGAATTCGATTTGGCAAACAGTTTGACACCAACATATGTTGATGCCAAACGTACACATTTGTTGTCTTTCCATAAGACCGTATTTATGTCGATACCATATGCAGATCCCATATATTCTGTGGAAAATCCACGTGATGCTTTCAATATTTGCTTGTCTTTATCAGAAGGTAGTTTACATGAGAGTATTCGGTTTACGCGGATGGTTCCAAAAGAATAGATTCCTCCTGCACTTAAATAAACAAGCAAAGGCAGTTAGGTATAAAAATTGTCAAAGTAAAGAATGTGGTTCTTAAAATCGGGAATAGTTTGGGATAGACGAACGACAACGTTGCTTGTAGCTCCTAAGTCAGGGCAGTTGGGTAGAACTACATTATCACCAGCACCATGGTAAATTTCAAATGCGTATGTATACCCTGTCGAATCACATAATACAAAAGGTTTTATGCCCTATTTGTGGGGTTTATTTGGCATATAATGTCGTAAATGGTATTGAATTTTAGTAGAGCATATCTGCTCATCTACACACAGTCTAGCTGGCTTTGGAACGGAATTGAAGCGCTCATTGAGGATGTCTGCTACTTTCCTTATTCGAAAAATTTTATCGCAGCCAGGTACACCGCTTTTTGGTCGATTGGATTCAGCTTGGAAACTTAAAAACTGCTTTATGCGTTCAAATAAACGAACAAACATTGTATTTTTTACAGCGGGAAATCCTCGCTTGCCCCAGTAGCTTTCCATGTTGGGATACTGGCAGATTGACATAAAAATAAGGATGCCAATGTTATGATGCAAGCTGTCGATGTCAGTAGTGAAGGTTGCATTTGAATTACATGCCGCTTCATTAGTGTGATCTACAATCATGCTTACCAGGTCATCCGTGAAAAAGTATTTGAAAAACTCTATAGGTGTATTCAGTTTTTCAACGGTGGTTGGTAACTCTATGCTTCTTTGAAATGCTACTTCATTGACATGAAGTTGCATGTTTTGTTTCTTCCATGTGATTTTGGCGGATTCCGTAGAACCGGTATAAATAGAATGTAATGATTCGCTGTTGAACCCACCGGAACTAGGAACTGATATTGGACCGTCACCTTCGATGGAAGGCATAGGTGATCGTGGCCTCTTCGGTTTCCTAAAAGGCGATGAATTTTGCATTGAATTAGGTCGTGCTGTTGTCAATGTTGAAGCAAGCCCACATTGTTCTATTTCTAGCGGTTCTTCCGTCGGTTAGCTTATGTTTGAATAATTTTTGGAAGTACGAGTATTGCCATTTTGAACGAGTTCTCTCATATACTCGTTATACTCAGAACATATTTTATTTTCATGTTGTTCATCATCACTATAAATATCGTCATCATCACTTACTGAGCTCATGAACTCCTCAAGTTGCATTTCCGACGTTTGGCTTGGATGCCATTTTCGCTTTCGCTCTGCTTCGGTCATATCAATCAACCTTTTTCGAACCAATTTCAACATTGGCGAAGGCTTTGGTTGTGAAATTGAAGTATTCATTTCTTTAAAATAAAAATCAATATGTTGAAGATAACGATAAAATTAAATATGTATATACAAACTTCAAAACTGAAGCAAAATAAAATAAAAAATGATATGAGGAACTTCCCATCAAAATTTCCTCTAACCCGTATACCCGCCCTGAGGCGGTTATCGCTATTTGATGGCAAATGCTCGTTTTTCAAACTCAAACGAAATAATAAAGAAATCATAATTCAAAGAGCACACTTACTTATGCTTTCAAAAAGTAAATTCAGTAAATTTCGCAAATTCTAAACACTGTTTTTTCACTGTTCACCACACTAATTTTCAGAAATAATTTCCGCGACTATTACTTGTGAAAATCAACACAAAAATGATGGCAAAAGACAAATGAATGCATTCATGTAGGTGTAAATAGTCGCAAAATGGATGTTTGTTTGCTCATTATTGATGTGCGTAAACAGCTCCAAGAAAAAACAGTTATAAGACCAATAAAATTATGATTTTCCAATACCCGCCTCAAGGCGGGTATTCGGGTTAGAGGGTTAAACTAACACTTTTTGCTTTAAGGGGTGCAGGCGAAGGGAAAATATACGAAAAACCTATGTTCCCTTCCCTCGCAAAAATGCAAAAAAAAATCATGGTGGGAGGTCTCCGTAAGTACAAAGCCATAAAAAACTCAGAAGTCAAAATTTGATCAGTTTTGTTAATAATAGTACATCTAATTAATTTTACGTTTTCCTCTACTGGATTGAAAGATGTCCTTTGAATTCACTTGTAACTCGCGTTTTTTTTATATAATAAGCAAGCAGTGCAAAGCCAAATTACACCCGATTAAAAATTTATCAATTACAGCAACAATAATAAGTAATATTACGAAGAAACGCGTTTGCAAAGGACGCAGATACTAAAGATATGCAGGAATTTTGACGAACATTTTAGAAATATTTTGTAACATTGTTATAAGTGAAACTGCCTTCTTCTTAGGGTCGTGATGCCAGTTGATTTTATTCAACTAAGAATAGTTGAAAATAAAGAGACCTTTCCGAGCCAAGGTCATCGCTTTATGAAATGTCAAAAATGTAACGTAATTAATATATCCAATTGGCATTGTAAATTTTTCATCTACGTTTATTTGAATGTTCACTTGATTTTTGTGGATTGGAAAATTTAAATGGAAGGAACACGTCGTTGGTGCGAAGAGATGTCGTGGAGAGTACTGGACTCTAACAGCAACGGTTTCAAGTATACCGCATCCAAATTATTCTTGCCTTCAACAACAAAGGTTGAAACAAAAAATTAACGTTGGTTGTACCCGAAAAGGATAGAGGTAGCACATTCTCCATCGTACCACAAAGGTAGACGGCCGTCGCAGCAGACGTTATGCTCACCTTGGTAACCTCTCGGCATGCTTTTTCACTCATTAGAATTATAGTCGACTTTGCAGCAGCGACAACCACCTGACACCATCGGTTTTATTTAGATTACTTACCTTCAACTTATGAATCCTGCATCACGAGCTGTCACATTACACCAGTGCTGGACGGTGGCATCGTATTATTCACTCACTAAACAATCGCTAAAACGTTCGTCGTTAACATTTTATAAACTTGGAAACAATTCTGCGAGCACAGCACGTAAACATAAACATACTTTCGCCAACGTCACTTTTTGACTTATCGCAGCAAACTAGTCCACATACAGTGTGTCCCAAATTTATAGGGGCACCCAGTTTTTCAGTCAAATTTTTAATGTTTTTAAACCAAACAAATCTTAATTTGCACAAACTATTTCTACTTCTAATTCACGATTTCTGTCTTTTTTTTTTTTTGGTGAGCCTACGACAACTTGTTCGTTTATTATGCCATTAAAAAAAAAGTGTCCCAATTTATAGGGGCTGTTTGTATGATGATGGATTATCGGCAAACGAAGTTTTGCACTTGCATTCCAATTTGAAAATTGACAAGATAAGAGCAAAGACTTATTTTTTAACACGCACGACACAGTATTTATTCATTAATTATTTCGACCAAACTTCAACTATAATTATCTCTACACCTTTGATGATCACTTGACTGTCGTCCTCACCGATCGCTCACGAACTGCCTGCTCCGTCAGCACTTGCTCGCCAGCGCAGATTACTCGATAAATTATGCAAAGATCAGTTGCTGTGTTTGTATTGTTAATTGCATTGGGGTTTGTTGTCGTTCCAGGGATGTTGATGCTAACGACGCGTTGATGACTGTGTGGCCATTCGTGATGGGAGTGGGTATATAGTCGACTGTGGAAGTTGCTGTTGAATCCTAAACAGGGGCAGTGAAAAAAAACACGATTTTCTATCAAAATTTTTTTTTTGCTGGTGAAATTCTATCGTGAACTACAAATGATTGTGTCTATAAGTAGTTCCTGTTGAAATTGAACACTTTACCAACAAATTTTACACAAGTATAAAAGAAATACTCCTTTGCACCGTGAAATTTTGAGGCACTGTAAAAACTGGGTCGTCCGATTGCTGTATACCTGCATTTTCTTTCTTTCGTTTGGTGCTTACGGTTTGAGCCCTAATCATAGATAAACTCGTGGTTTGCGGCAACTGATGTTGGTAGAAGTGTCGAATTGGCTGGTTTAGGATAATAGAAAATTCCAGAATGTTTTAGATGACCAGCATAATCTGAATTTTCTGAAACAATCGGCTCAGGTATGAATACAGGCACGCTTGTTCAGAAAACCCAGTTGCGTGCTAATCGCCAGCAAAGATTTATACGTGGAGTGTTGTGTGAAAATGAGTAGAGGAAAACAGCTTTCGACAGAAGAAAAGGCATCTATTGATGCATTCAAGACATGCGGCAAGTGTAATCGAGAAAAAGCTAGGCTAATCAACCGTTCGAGTAATGCCGTTGATAGTTATTTAAAAAAGAAAATCAAGGAAACCGAAAAGAAAAAACGACTATTGGCGAGATCTGCGCATAGAGCCACGTTTTTTCTCCAGGCGGAACTTTGGCGGTGGGTCCGTTATGGTGTGGGCGGCCTACAGTGGATTCGGAAAAGTTGGCATAGAAATCATTTCGCATCGAATGAACAGGGAAGACTATCAGGCAGTGCTAGAAAAGCATCTGAAGCCCTATTTCCCCCGTTACCGCTCTGCAAAACTGATCTTTCAACAGGACAACGCGTCAATTCACTCCAGTAAATCTACCAAGGAATGGTTGTCAAAAGTGAAAATTCCTGTACTTCAGTGGCCTGCCATTTCTCCGGATCTAAATCCAACAGAAAATGTTTGGGGCATGATGGTCCACGACGTTTATGACAACGCTCGTCAATATTCATCAGTCACAGAGCTGGAGGAGGGCGTCAAAAAAGCTTGGGAAAACATCAGTATGAGTAGCTTAACAAATCTCAACAATTCGATGCAAAAACGGATGAAAATGTTACTTAAAAACGATGGTAACGTTATTAATTACTGATTTTTTGTTGTGAATCAATGGATTTTACCAATAATAGAAAATTTTCTATGGAAAATCGTGTTTTTTTTCACTGCCCCTATAAACTTGGGACAATATTTTTTTAAAACAAGTTGGGTAAACAGACCTACGCTCATGTCAGAAGGGTTTTGTATTCAATTTTCAAAATGCAGTCACCAGATTGAATAAAGTCAAGAAGCATGTCAATGACGATTTTATTGGAGAAACTATGAAATTCGAAGACCATACTATTATTAACAAAGTTGAAAGAATTTCGACTTCTGAGGTTTTTGTTATTGTTCTACTCATAAATATCTCCCTTGATAATTATTTCAGATGTCCATTCGCGAGGGAGGAAACACATTTTTCATGTATTTCCCCCCTGTGCCCCCACTGAAGCAAAAACTGACAGTTTAACAACTGTTTTGAAAGGCTCCCATGAAAGCTATCATTTCATACTCATATCGGCTACGTTTGATGAATTTTTTTTCCAGGGGCCACTCTCCTGTACTGTTATCATCGATTAATAGCCAATTTTTTCGAATCCTAGAGTTGTTACAAAGCCCTTTTTTTAGAAGCTCCCTCCCGCCTCCTTGACTTGTCTCACTTATGAGTATTAATTGTAGGTACTCAGCTTCAGTCATTCATTAAATTGAATCAAGTGTTCAAAGCATGCACCTTAAACGTTGAAGTTGGGAAAAAATAACTCAAAGTTATTCAATCTTCGCATTTAAAACAGCCACTTTTTTGTTTTACGATTACTGATACCACTAGCTGAACTGATTCTTAAAGTTATTCATGACACCTATCATTCCTGAAATTTTCATGCAAATCCTAGCAAAACTGTAGTGTCTGAGTCGGTAAAAAGCGCATGTTGTTCCATAGCCATATGTTGCCATAGTAATACATGCAGCGCATATTGTTCTATAGTAATACAGGAAAATTCAAACCGCTATAACTTCGCTAAATATGATGCAATCTTTATGAAACTTGCAGGGTTGATCAATCTTATAAATAGACATCTGCGTACTGAATTTCATTGAATTTAAGGGTACCGTTAAGATTTTATTCAAGAAAACATAAAATCGATAAATCATACTATTACTAACAAAGTTGAGTGAATTGCGACTTCTCACGTATTTGTTGTTGTTGTACTCATCAAGGCCTACATTCGTGATTTTTTTCAGATTTTTCGGATGGAAGGTGTCCAATCGCGAGGGGGGGGACACAAATTTTTCGTGTATTTCCCCTCCCTGTGCGCCCCTCGAAGCAAACTTTGCCAAATTAAGACCTGTTTTGAAAAGTTCTCATCAAGGCCTTTCGGCTACCTTCAGGGAAATTTTTTTTTCGGGGGGTCACTCCCCTGCATGGAGAGACCCCCTTAAACACCTTATAAAATTTTTTAGTAGTTGAACTTTGAAGAGATCACCACTTTACACCTATATACAAAATTTGATGCTTCTAGCTTAAGTAGTTTCCGAGAAAAACTGCTGTGACACACGGACGGACGGACGGACGGACGGACAGACAGACAGACGGACACACAGACAGACAGGACGCGATTTTAGAAGGGTTTTGTAAAATTATTTTACAAAGCCCTAAAAATGGCATAATAAACGAACAAATTGTCGTAGGCTCACCAAAAAAAGACAGAAATCGTGAATTATGAGTAGAAATAGCTTGTGCAAATTAAGATTTGTATGGTTTAAAAACATTAAAAATTTGACTAAAAACTGGGTGCCCCTATAAATTTGGGACACACTGTAGTAGATCGAGACTCGATCAAGTTCAGATGTGATGTGGTGGTTTGAGTTTACGCTAAGCCCAAATAGTCATCAGTTTGAGAAATCACGGCAAAGAATATTGTGGCCAATTCAAAATAAAATAATAAAAAGTTTTTGACCGGTCATCGTCCCTTTTGCATAGCGGACAACCCCTTTAATTAGCGGAAGCAATTTCAGGGGTCGGAATGGTTAAGCAGTGGCTTTTTAGGGTTTTAAAATCATTTTGTGTCCACCCTCATTACCTTTGACCCGAAAAGTCTGAACAAAATTATAGAGGTGATACTTTAGAAGCAAAAGGGCAACAAATACTTCAGAAGTCGAAATTCGATCAGCTTTGTTAATAATAGTACATTTTATAAATTTTATTCTATTGCCTATAAAATCAAGATGGGTTCCTTAAATTTCATAAAAGCTTTAATTTAAGTTATCTGAAAGTAATTTTATGTATCCTGAAAATTTCACAATAATTGAACAATAAACAGCTGAGTTACAGCTAGGGAGATATACATTTGCAACGGACCTAGAGGCTACAAACATGTAGGAATTTTGATAAAAATTTTTAAAATGGGTTTTAATATTAATGTGTTATCATGACTTATTAAGCAACGGGGTCAAAACACTTGAAACAAAATGGCGGCATATTTAAGAACATAATAACCATAATGATTTTTTGAACTCAATTTATCGAATCTGTATATTAGTCAAGTTATGATATGCAGAATATATTGTTTGATTTACTAATTGTTTTACAAAACGCTTTTGGCAGGAGCACTCTCTTGCGACTTCGACTCGTCAGGTAAAATTCTCGAGAGAAATTTACGTATTGCGGAGAGAACCTTATACTGCAACCAAAAAATAAGGTCACATTTGATGCGCGCGTCGAAGAATTTGGAGAATTTCTTTTAGGTTGGTAGTACTGTCAGTGACATCTATGTCAAATTTACATGTCAAAATATTCATTAGTGTTTGAGCTACGCATCGTTTCCGGAATGGCCTTCAATTCCGTCTTCGCTGCGGCTTGAATCTCCTCTATCGTACCAAAATGGTGTCCCCGGAGCGGTCTTTTGAGCTTGCTGAACAGCCAGAAGTCGCACCGCACCAGATCAGGTGATCAGGTTTCCACAATTCCGGCCTTTTTAGGCGGACAGCGTTACGCAAACGACGCATAACGTTCAAATAATATCCCTTGTTGACTGTTTGGCCCGGCGAAAGGAATTCATAATGCACAGCACCACGATAATCGAAGAAGAGAAGAGGTTGATGGCGGCCCAGGACATTCTTCGTATTCGACACGTTCACGGCCGGCTTGGAACTCACTGTACCACTTGTAAACATTTTGTTTAGACATAGCCTCATCACCAAAGGCTTTTTGCACCATCCTTAAAGTATCCGCAGCAGAAAATTGATTCCGCAAACAAAATTTAATGCAAATTCAACAAATTTCGACATCACAAAAAAAGAAAAACTCACTTTTAGAAGCTCACAAAACGACGCGTATCTCAAACACTACTGAATATTTTGACATGTAGATTGGACATAGATGTCACTGACAATACTACCAACCTAAAAAAACATAATTCTCCAAATCCTTCAACGCGCGCTGTTGAAATTCAAATGTCACCTTATTTTTTGGACATATGTATATATGTATATATATATATATATATATATATATATATATATATATATATATATATATATATATATATATATATATATATATATATATATAAGTTGTGTTCAAAAATAAACGAGACTGAGCTAAAATAGAAACTAAACGAGCTTTTTCCTGATAAATTCGAGTTTATTTATTCAAAATAATTTCCTCTGGCCTCAATACATTGTCTTGCGAGATCCAAAAGCTTTTCGAAAGAGTGTTTCAGGTCATTCACCGGAATGTCCTTCAGGATAGGATAGGAATAGGTGGAAGCCATATCAGGCGAATACGGTGAATGATTGATGGTTAAAATGCGATTTCTAGTCAAAAAATCAGTCACAAGAGTGGATATTTATGACAAAAGTCTCATCTATTTTGGAACGCAGCTTGACTTGTGCGGAACAAAACGTGCGCAATCCTTTTGTGAGCCCAAATTAGCGGTTAAAATGCAATAGATTGATGTTTTGGAGATATTCAAGTCCGATTTCATGAATTTTATACGATGATTTTGGCTCAGTTTTGATAATTTGACGCATAATTTCGATGGAGTCTTTGGTGATCACTAATTTTAGGCGGTCCGTATGTTCATCATTATTTCTGTCCTCACCACCATCTCTTAAACATGTAAACCATTCATGAACTCTAGCACGAGATAGTCAATCATAAACTAAGCCAAGCCATAAACTGTTTTCATCGATTCAAATGTTTCGGCAAACGTTTCACCGATTTTAAAACAAAATTTGATATTAGCTCTTTATGCTAAACTCATAGAGAAACTCATCAAGGGAAGTCTCACTGACGTGATTTGTGCTGCTGGGGACCTATCTCCTCGGAAGTACCGCTTTAAACCAGGGCGTTTTACTGGTCTTCTGGTCTAAAAGGCAGAGGCACATAGTCGCACCAAGCGACGGATCGTCCTGTTGGTGACACTCAACATCAGGAGCGCTTTCAACTCCGCTAGATGGGTGGATATTCTGGATACGCTGGAAAACCCTTTTCAAGTTCCAGAATATCTAATGCGGCTTTTGAGGGACTACCTAAAAGACAAAAGCCTGCTCTGCGGCACGACGCAGGGCCAACGAAAGATGGTGGTTACATCGGGAGTGGCCCAGGAATTTATCCTTAGTCCAGACCTGTGGAACATGTCTTACGATGGGCTACTGAGACTGGAGATGCCAGATGAGGCACGCTTGATCGACTATGTGGATGTTGTTGCGGCTCTGGTTGCTGGACGCACCGTTGAACAAGCGCAAGTTAGGCTATGTATGCTAATGCGCCGAGTGAGGGACTGGATGACGGCTCGTGGGCTCAGTTTGGTACTGGAGAAAACCGAAGTGGTCATCTTGACAAAAAAGAGAATCCCTAGAGCAAGGATGATCAGGATTGGAGACTTACGAATCGAATCGAAGCCATCGGTGAAGTACCTGGGGCTACTGATCGACTCGAAGATGAGTTTTTCTGAGCGAACCAGGGCAACGGCTGAGAAGTTACTGTTTTGTCAGACAAGATGCACTTTCACGATCCTATTAGAGTCACGAGACACATTCCCATGTTGACCACGAGTACACATCACACCAATTATGCAGACAATGAGCCGGTTAACAGATGCTGTAAGGCATTCAATAAGTTTAGCGATCTGTATGCCCCAACCACTTCCAAGTCCTGTTTTAAATCCAAAATATTAAAAGTCCTCAATTCATCGACTACATAATTAAGATTGTATTATTTTATTGGTATTTTACTTCAGTTAAATTTGATTTGTATTTTAATTTAAAATGTTCCTTGTTTGGCGACTGAATAAATAATAATAAAAAATAAAGACTGCTTTGGGAGTATCGGCTCTAAGTTGACTTATGGCCAACGTAGGGAGACCCAGTCCATCAAAAAGATGCCTCTTGATGAGTGCTGTAAGGTTAGTGCTACTGTATGGAGCAGACATATGGGGCGACCCTCTCATTAAGGAGGTTTACCGAAAACGCTTGGCACAGTTACAGAGAAGAGGAGCACTGAGGATTGCATCTTCGTATCCGGCAGTCTCTAATCCAGCGGTGAAAGTCATTGCAGGCGTGATACCTGTCGGCCTCCTTGCTAGAGAGTGCCACTCTATTTATCTGCGTCGGAACTAAAATGCGAGGAAGATGGTTGTCCGTGAAGAGAGACAGCGCTCACTCAACGATTGGCAGCGGCCTTGGGTGAATTGCACGAAGGGAATGTGGACTGTGCGCCTCATCCTGGATGTGAGACCGTGGCTGAATCGAAGGCATGATGAGGCTGACTTCTATCTGACCAAGCTTTTGAGCGGACATGTGTGTTTTCAGTCTTACCTGCACAAGATTGGTAAGCCACGGTCCTCCGATTGTCGGTATTGCTCAAGAGAGGAAAACAATGTGTGCCACACATTTTTTGCGCGCATAAAATGGGAGAAGCTGCGAAGGGAACGCTACAGGGAGACGGGAGAGCTCATCCCGGATAACTAGGTGGCACATTCTGTTCGAGCAGTCCTAAAAGACAAAAGGGACCCATAGCAGGCGGGGGCGTTAGGGCTTCCTCTCCCCCTCTTCCCTCCCACTAGAAGAGTGATCCCCCAGCTTTTAGGCGCCTCACGGCGTAAAAACTAGACCTGGCCCGGAGTGACGTGTCAAACGGTTCCAGGACAGGTTCTCAGGTTGACACGGGAGGTGTTTAGTGGGAAGTCCAATCGCCTTCTTGCGAACATGGGAGTCCCACACTCTGTGCTTTAATGGGCATTCATCTCCCTACCACAAAAAAAAACTCATTTTTGTACCGATGACACAAACAAACTGTCACTTTAGACGCAATAACTTTGCTTCCACTACACCGAATGTTACCAAACTTTCACTGGAAGCCAGGAAACACTATCATACTACTTCATTCACAGTAAAAAACCAAGTAGCAGGCAAGCCAAATTCTTTTTCAAAATCTTACATTACATACGAGAAATTTACCTTTCCGGCTGGTGCTGCCAACGGGGATTTTTAAAAATTAGTTGAACTGAAGACAGTGATTTGATATGGATAAGGAACTGTGAACTAGAAGTAAAGAAATAATGGACGTAGTTAATAAGACACTTAAAGTGTTGTGTAATATACATCGAAAATCTTTCAGTTCAAACTCTAAATCCTAATCACAATCGCAATGAATTAACATTTTAAAGTTCAAATTTTTTTAGCCTGCATTCTGCCTAAACCAAATTGGATTATCAATCAGGCTTATAACGCCTAGTATTCCGGCACTCGTTTGCCGCAACTACATGTGCATCTAGACGCTATATTAATCTCGTTGTACGCCACGACTAACCTTGCCACTAAATTTATACCTCTAACTCAACATGATCCATGACTGAACTGAAATAAATTAAAATAATTGTGGACAATATTGGACTAGTGGGGACAAATGAACTGAAAAACGGATCAATTCACGAGTTAAAAAGTATGTTAAGGGGGACAAACCCAAATTTGAAGTTGCCGCAGTTTGTGAATTGCGGTTAATTTTACGGAATATCTGTATGAGACAAGTTTTGATATTCAGAAGAGGTTGTTAGTTATTAATTATTTTACAAATCCCTCCTAGCTGGAGCATTCTGCTGCTAGTTCCACTTATCTAAGTGAAGTATTATGTAAAAAAACTGCACAAACTACTAGAAGCAAAAAATTTGCACTTTATTTTTTAGGATTGAAGGAATAGAAGTGCTGAGTTAAACAATAGTATGTTCAACTCAATTTTAATGCATTAAAATAATATTATAATTTCTATAAACAATCAAGGTTATATTACTTACATATAATAAAATTAGCAATTTTTTATGTAGGTGGATAAGCTTGGCTTTAACTAGTTAATACAATTATATTTGTTCCTATGTATTCCTTCGAATAAATCAATTCAAATTAGCGACTGATAACTATATTCATCAGCTAAAGATTTCCCTTACATTTTCCCAGCATTTAAATAGATAAATAACAATCAGGTAAAATAATGCCATACATACAAAACATAAAGTCCACGAAGAAGAGCAGGACGATACCTTAACATAGTAATAAAATTCATTTTTACTGAAAACTTTGCCGTAGTAGACAAGGTAGCTAAAGACATGGGGACAGCAAGAATGAGGATAACAAACAAACTTTGCAAATTAAATTGACCAAACGCCATTTAAACTTTGACCCAACATACTTTTGGATGACATCGGGAAGGAAGTTTTCAGCCAGTGATTATCGAAAATTAGAAAGTTTAAAGGCTGCATTGTCAACTTGTTGATGAAAATTCGATAAATTTGTGACTAATGTTAAATCATTATAGATTCAGGACAATAGTTCTTCAAATTTATTTTTTTGTTTTGCGATATCAAAGTTTTTAAATTTGTGATTTATATCAACGGAAATTTATTTTCACATATCAATTGACAGTATATAGATATCCTGGGCGGAATAATTTTCCCCGCTTGGAACTTGCTTTATCCTTCTGATACGAGGTACGCAAACAGGAGTACACTCCTACTTGAAGTGCTGTGTTAGATCCCAATCATCTAGTTGTCGTTCATGAATAATCACCAAAGGAACTTTGATTGAATATAAATTTGTGACGTGTACAACGCGATCTAAGAGATGTAGTTGATTTTAAAGTCAATAAAGCAGCTAGTCAAAATGATCTTCCTAAAGATCTATAGTGTGCTATAGATCTTTAGGAAGCTCTGTATGAGGGCAGAACGACTGTTATGAGATCTGAAACTTCAAAATAATTCTCTGTTGCGACTACAGAACCCTTAAACGCTTTCCAACTCCTTTGAGTCATTTCATTCATTTATTTATTTCGAAATCAACTTACAAACTAGTAGTGCTATTACAAATCAATTAAATATATAAGTATACGCCAACCTCTTTATAGCCTAACGACTGTACATAACATCTTTGTACATGCACTAAGCGAACCAACATATTACTCTCATTGAGGAGTTGGTTCAGCTTTGGACGTTGTTCTCAACGATGGAAGCTCTAATACATCCGAGCTTTGTGTCTTGCAGTCTCTTTCCTCTCCACATGTATCTGTGGCGAATATGTTGAAAGATAATATCAAATGGCTGTTCAATATAAGAAAACAAATTGGCTTGCGCTCAAGAGGTTCATAAACGATAGCATTTCTTTGACTCCAAGCAGTGCAACTTCCATGAAAACTGTGGCCGAGATAGATACACAAATATCTAAACTTAACAAAATTATTTGGGAAGCAATCGAAAGTAGCACACCTATGAAGAAAATTTGCTACGAATCCATAGAATTGGATGCGTATGGGGTAATTCGACATAGAAATTATCTCAGACGACAGTGGTAAAGAACAAGACATCCCTACATTTGCTACAGGAGCTGCTGTCCAAATATTACTCGGACCGTGTTCCGTTGTTCCTCTCTGTGTACTGTGAATGACAACATACACATACGAAAACCTTCGAATTGTAACCAAAGCATCTGTGTGTGTGGTGTCATCACATGCATAAGCAGAAGTGCGTGTGTATCCATACTCGTATTAAGTATCAAATATATACACAAGACTTCGCAATCGAACGTACCGCCTCAGTGAAACAAATTGGTTACAAGCATGTGCAATCAGGCAAATCGAGCGAAAGCTTGAGCTTTGGGTGGCACCAGTCACAGAGAGATGGTGGTTAAGAAAAAACATGACAGTTGAACTTTGATCATTGACTATTTGAAATTGTCTTAATTATTTTAGTTGGTAAGCAATTAAGTCAGCATAAATATGCTATAATAGAAAATTATAGAAGCAAGAAAATGGACAAATATTTCTCCATTCGCTGGCTCAAGGCGTGCGCCCGAGCTTATTCTATCCCAAGGCACTTAGCCCGGGATAAGCGAACTAAGAATATGTCCAACTGCATACTCAAGGCATCTGCCCGAGTATAAGCGCCCCAAGACATTTACGACCGGGGCCTGCAGTTGAACTAATAATTGATTGATTTATCAATCTGATTGCATACTCAAGGCGTCAGACCAAGTAATAGCATCCGAAATCAATTATGAACGGGGCCTGCAATTAAAGCCTTAATAGATTGGTTTCTTCAGATTTTCTTTTGCCTATGAATGACTAACAAATATAATTAAAGCTAATACGAGCCCTGTAAATAAACTGCTCAGCTTATACTTTCAAATAAACTACTCAATTAATACTTTCATCATCCATATGTGGACATTTAACGTAATTAAACTAGTTCTTTAATAAATTAATCACCTCAGAAAAATATATTTTTTAAATATTGCATTAACCAGTAGCATATAAGTGGTATAACAGGGAGATCCCTCTCTGCAGCTTGAAGCCAGTGTATATAACTTACACATCATATGAAGCTCCCAGTTAATGCCAGTATATGTTACATAGGGTATACAGGTATTGAAACAAAATTGGCACAGCCGATAAAATATCAGTTTTGCAAATGCCACAATGTAGCGCATTGTGCAACAAAATTAATTGGGCTGTAAATCTTTTCTCCCAGCCGATATTCGAAACCACTAAATAAAGATATAAAGTCATTAAATAAATGAACACCTTTTCAATGATCTAATCGACAAGTATAAAGTAGTAGGTAAGGGTCATACAGTGATATCTCTTCCTCTCTCCACGAGCCTTGATGTCTTTATAGGATACACATGATATCAAACTCCTAGTGCGTGCTAGTATACATAGGGTGTACTGGTAATGCAACACATTAAGCAAGGTTTTAACAGTTTGACGGTGTGCAAAAGACTAAAAACACGGAACTTACATAACGAAAGCTGAAATTCAATGCTTGGTAAGCTTAAATATAATGCTCGAAATATTTCCAGGTTAAATATAAGTTGAGTTTTAATCCCTTATCTAGCAGCTCCATTTCCTGTGTCGTAAAAGGCGTGTCTGACAGATTAACAGTCCATGGATAGAACGTTCTGTTCGTTCGCCGTTGTGTTTTTCGTCAAATGTCAAGCTTTTTGTGATGGCCTGATATTTAATTCTGAACTGAATATCAATGTTCTGTCCCTCGTCATTGCAGAATTGTAGAAAGTGTGGTGTAAAAAAGCTGCCTCGGCAAGAGAGGATGGTGGTGTTCACCAAGATTGGCCTTGTCTGAGGATGCGTGAATGCGCTGGCAGGCTAGCATTGCGTTGTCGTGGGTTCGATCATTTTCCCCAATACAAGAGCCCACTACAAAAAAATTTTGCATTCACGAATTGTGGATGGCACGACTCGGTCCGTTGATGTTGAGGCTGAGGTAACCTACTAAGGGTGCAAATTGCTAAAGCAAACAACAAACTGAGCCTGGCGAAAACAGACGAGACTTGGGAGTATTTCGTCTTCACCCACGATACTTAGCGCCCCCAAATAAGAGTGGGGCATCCAAGTGGAAGCGGTACCCCCTCGCACCCCCAATACGGATCAAGATCCATCGCAGACGCAGACATTGCCAGATGTTATTCATTTGAATGAAAACCTCATGCAAAAATAGTTTGCATGACCCTTTGCCTCAAATGGAAACCATCAATGTCGCAAATTTATGTTATAGTCTTATGTGATGGAATCAGATCACACTATACCATAAATGAGCTCGAAAGTAGAAGGCCACTCTACCCTGCAAGAGCACCTGTAATGTGAGAATAAGGGGTGAGCTCACGGGATGGCTAGTTCATGAGTGGAGGAGCCAGCCAACGTAGTGGGCTCCATACCCTGTCCGGTTTCGAAATGAAATGGAAAAACTGAGTTCTACTTTTCTAGCCTTGATGTGGATATTATTTTACAAAACCCTACTAAAATCGCGACCTGCCTGTCCGTCTGTCCGTCCGTCCGTCCGTGTGTCGCAGCACTTTTTCTCGAAAAATACTTAAGCTAGAAACATCAAATTTTGTATACAGGTGTGAAGTGGTGCTTTCTTCAAAGTTCAACTACAAAAAATGTTATAAGGTTTTTAAGGGGGGTTCCCCCATATAGGGGAGTGGCCCCTAAAAAAAATTCATCAAAGGTAACCGAGATATGGGTATCAAATGAAAGGTCTTGATGACAACTTTTCAAAACAGGTCTTAATTTGATACTTTTGCTTCGAGGGACGCGCAGGGAGGGGAAACACACGAAATATTTGTGTCCCCCCTCGCGATTGGATACCTGTGATCCGAAAAATCTGAAAAAAATTATGGTGGTAGGTGTTAATGAGTACAACAACAACAAATACCTTGGATTTCGAAATTCGCTCAACTTTGTTAATGATAGTATGATATTCGAATTACACATTTTCCCCAATAAAACCACATCGGCACCCTTAAATTGAACAACAATAACACATGATTTTGGTATTTTATTGATTTTCCACCGAATCAGTCACTGCAGTTTTGGCTTGGTCTTCTTGAAATTTTCCAATAAGGCCAATAACATTAATATTTTTGAGAATTCATGATTTGAGTGATTTTTGTCAGTTTGCAACAAATGGCGACCGTTGAATGTAGAAAAACAATGGATTTTCCTTTGAACGTGCACATCTCTTTGACATATTTCTTGATGTTATTCATTGCTGGTGACTGCATTTCTGAGAAGTTGAGTACAAAACCCTTCTGACATGAGTGTAGGTCTGTTTACCCAACTTGTTTTTACCTGTTCATTATTATCTTTCTCGGGTTTTTGCATCATCTATTATTGTTTCTATCAATTCTGTTAGTTTGTGGGGTTTAATATGATCATGTAGGATAATTTCTTCGAAATAATGAACAAATTCAAGTGAAAGCAGACAAACATGGATTTACTTAATCAGATATGCTTTCCCAAAAAATCAAAGATTAAGGCAAACTCGATAATACTCGAAATTTATTCTATCAAACAAAATGAATGAATTGATAGAAAGAAGCTTATATTATGCCTAACTTCTATGTATGAATTTTAGCAGCTAAAAATTACATAGATTGTTGCCAATAAACATTGTAAAATTACTTTAATATTAATTTTTTGGTTAATTTTCAGGCTTCCCCAAGACTTCAAAATTTTAAATACAATGACGTCCTCCGCGACGAGTACTTGTAGGTGGTGGGGTAAGGAGCCTGCAAACTCATTCAAATCGGTGCTAAACTTGCATGGAGATACACATTCAGAAATATTACCCTTTCACTTTCGTTAAATACTTGAAAAGCACGAATAATTTATTTTAAAAACAAACAAGGTTTTCAACATCCAGCATCATAAATTTCAATCTCGTAGTTTGAATATTTTTCTTTCGGAATCTCTCTTGCTTTCGAGTAGTCAGCTTTTTCAGATCTCTGCGAGTAACCGTAAACTTTTTTTTTACTATCAGGACGATGTTCAGTTCGTACCCCCGCCAAGACATTCGGTTTTCAATCCTGATGCTTCGACTGAAGAACGCACTTCATTATACGTATCAGAATGCTACTGTGCACGATTAAAACCACGTGAGATATGTTTGCTTGATTCCGAGCGGTCAGATTGCTTATAGCCAATTTGATAGTTGGACTGTTTCTTTTTAATCGGTGAGGATAAATGAGCTCATTTGAGTATGAGCATTCTGCTGATTCCGTTAAAAGTAAAAAAATCTCGTGTTGGCTTCTTCCGGGACGTCTACCACAGAAAAATCGCACCAATTAAGTCTTTGGAAAATCGCTCGCGACCCGCCAGTGCAATGTTCTTATCAAAGTACGATTTGTAATTTTCACTTCCGCACCGACAAATATCAACATTTCGACCAAGAAAGCGATTTCAAAAATCCAACTTTCGACTAATCTCCCTTGCACTTGGAAACTTTAACCATAACCACGTCTGCCATCATCCGTCAACTGTAGTTTACATTGCGGGACAATGCAATTTGTTGGTAAGTTGCGTCACAAAGGAGTTGCCGTGTCCGAATTTTAATTGTAAATTTAAATACATATATTTTTTTAAATTTACAATCAAAATTGGATCAGCATTATGCGGGTATTTCGAGCGGTTCGCCTTGGTGACTGCTCGATTACTACAAAAGTTTCCAGTTTGTATTGGCTTATTCAATTGTAAGAGTGAATGTAGTAATTGTGTGTTGACTTTGTCCTTTTAAGGATTTTTCACTAAAATACAAAACCCTATTGCAATCACGATCTGCGTCCGTCCGTCCATCTGTATGTCACAGCACTTTTTCTCCAAAACTATAGAAACTGCAGCAATGAATCTTTGTGAAAAGATCAGAAGTGGTGACTTCTTGAAAGCTCAAGGGTGGAAAAATTTTCAAAGGGCTTAAAGGGGAGTCCCTCCATATAGGGAGGTGACCCTTTAAAAAAAATTTTTAACCATTGGTAATCGAATAGGATGTCATAGGAAAGGTCGCAATGAGATCTTTTTAAAACATGTCATTCATTCAACTTTATTAGTAATAGTATAATTTATCGATTTTATGTTTTCTTGAATAAAATCTTAAGGGTTTCTTTAAATTCAATGAAATTCAGTACACAGATGACTATTTATAAGATTGATCTGTCCTGCAAGTTTCATAAAGATTGAATGGTATTTAACGAAGGGCATAGGGGCAAAATACATGAAAAATGTGTTTCCTGCCTCGTGAATGGATATCTGTGATCTTAAAAAATCCGAAAAATTATCAAGGGATATATTTATGAGTATAACAATAACAAATACCTCAGATGTCAACTTTGTTAAGAAAAGTATTATCTTCAAATTTCATATTTTCTCCTATAAAATCGTCTTTTACATGTTTCTTGATTTTATTCGTTGCTGGTGACTGCATTTTGTAGGCTAAGTACAAAACCCTTCTAACATGAGCGTAGGTCTGTCAACCCAACTTGTTTATGTGCTCTTATTTCATTTTTAATATGCAGTATTTGTGCACTAAATTGTATATTTTCGTGCTGTAATCAATTATTTTGTTGACTTTACATCCGCCAGGCAAATTTTCGTCTTTTCTTGAAAAGCCGTCGGACATAGCTTTTTGGTGTGAGTAGTCTTGTTTTGACTCCTTTGGGTCATCTTAAGTATCTAAAGGATGTGTGGAGGGAAATGATTTTATATAAATGTAATAAAGATTAAGCAAGGAGTCACAAAACTAGGATATGTAAAGAGATATTAGGTTTTTGTTCTTTGGATTGTTGAATGTCTGTCTGTTCTGGTTTGTTTCTCTTCCGTTTCCGTCGGAAAGTGTGTTCGAGTATTGAGAAACATGCGTCTGAATTTGCAATAAACTTGTTCGTTGATAATGTTGCCGTCAGTTTTTCAGTGTTTAATATGTCGTTCTAGGATATCCTTTGATAAACTCTATGGCATTACTACATAAACAAAATAACGGATCGAGACTTGACATCCTAAAAACACTTGAAATATAAGCCCATAGAAAATCAAATGGTGACATTATTCACAAACAACTAATTAAAAATTTCAATGCAATCTTGTGAGCAGAAATGGAAGCGAGACGAGCCAGAATAAACGGACATGCAACAACCCAAAAAAACAAAACGTAATATCCTTCTTCTTGTCCTATTTAGTACTTTCTTGCTAAGCCCATCCTATACGTACGAGTATATAAAATCATTCCCTTGCACATATCCTTTAGATACTAAAGATGACTCAAGGGAGTCGAAACCCATCCACTCGCATAAGAAAACAAGGTCCAACGACTTTTCAAAAACAACAAAAATTTATAAATTAAGAGATGACTTCGATCCATAAACTAGTCTTTGCAAAAGTGCACAAGGATCCATCATAGTAAACCGATGACTGCAATATTTCCAGAAGTCATTCACAACGCCCCCAATATGTACTGAAGCAGTGAATATTCCAGAAGCAGAACAAGAGCGCCCACCACTAGCCAGAGATAAAGTAGAGGCAGAAGTACTTTACCTTAGATAAAATAAGGCTCCTGGAATAGACGGAATACCAGCAAAACTACTCCAAAGGGGTGATCTCCTTCTCAGTAACCTTCTCCGCCATCTAACATGCACAATATGACCAGCGGAGAAGTGATGAGGAGATTAGTGAAGAAGTATAATACAAGCATGTCCTGTACACAAAAAGGAAGACAATTAATGTGTGAAAATTATGGAGGTATTGCTTTTCTTTGTGCGATAAAGTCCTCTCCAAAACCATTGAAAGACAATTAAAGTCATACTACGAAATGATTACAGGAGAGTATCAGGGAGGCTTTCAAAACGGACGGTGTACAATAGACCAAATATTCTCAGTTAAGCAGGTGCTCGAAAAATGCTGGGAGTATAACTTCGATGTGCACCAGCTCCTTGTATACTTCAAGCTAGCATACGACAGTGTCAACAAAAATGCACTATATAAAATAGTGCATGACCTTGGCGTCTCGACAAAACTAGTCTGGATGGTCAAAGTCACGATGCTAAACACAGAATCCTAGGTCAAGGTAAGCAGCAAACTACCGAACAGCTTCAAAATTGAATCTGGCTGAAAAAAAAGAACAAACTTCCCCAATGCTCTTTAATATTGCTCTTGAACAAGTCATCAAAAATGCAACAGCTGAAACCTCTGGCGGAGTAATGTTCAAGTCCGCACGATTGGTAGCCTCTGATGATGGCGTCAATATTGTGGCAATCTTGGATGTCATGGAAATATTTCTCAGTCTAGAACCTGAAGCAAAATAAATCCGGTAATGAGTTACTGTAACTAAAACTAAATTCATGACTCAAACAACGAAGAACCTCATTCCGGCAAAACCTGACCAAAGGAGATTATATATAGCCTTGAAATAATACCTCATTTTGTCTATTTTAGAGCCAACAGAGGAAGTGCCAAAAAGAACAAGATTGGACGCCACATAAACGCCGCTAATCAAGCGTATTACTCTGTATTCTCCATTCTAAATACCGGAGTTGTACACAGGCAAAATAAGCTTTGTATTTACAAATTGCTAGCGAATCTGAAAAAGCGGTGGACATATTTGGATGCAAAGTACTACCAAATGTCTACAGCCTAGTGAAATACGAAACATAGTGGAGACAACGTTACAAAGATGAGATGTATGAACTATTTGGCAAACTTCCAGTATGTACTTGCGTAAAGTAACGAAAATTGCAATGGGCGGGCCCTGTAGAAAGGATGGAGGAAAACCAGCTACCAAAAGGCACATTATAGAGTAGAGCACAAAGTAGACGTCCAGGGGGGATACCAAAGATTCGATAGGATAACACAACAGAAGCTGACAGCAGATCCTTGATTGGAGGAGTTTAATCCTGGAGGTCAGGGTGTGGTTTTGGCTGCTGATGATGATCATTCTATATTGTATTTATTGTCTTTTTCGAATTGTAGTTTATCTGGAAATGAACTATAATCTACAAATTTAGTTTTAGATAAGTAGGTACAGTCTTGAGGTAGCAAATACAAGACCTAAAACTCCTGATTAATGAGATGTTGGTTTCTCAATTCATAATACGAGTGTAGAGCATTTGATCAACTGTTGAATGAACGCGTATACCCTCATGTTGAGGCCTGCACTATGTAACAACAGATACCGAATTTCTTTCTGTAAATTAATAAGGTGTGAATCAATGGTATTACATTTAGGAGAGAGAAATCAATTTTTGTGAACGTGATTAAACAGTTGCAACAATCCTTATTTAGTCAATTCGTTTGTTTATCTGATATTCACGGACTAATTCTCTTTTTCCTGTGAAACCGCGACGTGTTTCGACTCCTTTGAGTAAACTTCAGTGTCTGACACTGACGCGTTTTGACTCCTTTGAGTCATCTTCAGTATCTGACACTGAAGATGAATCAAATGAGTCGAAACGCATCTGGTCACTCAAAAAGTAAGGCCCGATTGATTTTCAAGAAAAAAATGAATCCAAATTTTACTTTCCCAAATATCACCATATTTCACAATAACCACTGCAGTAGCACTGATTTTCAAAATTTTGTTGATTAATCCAATTAGACATAAAGGCTAACTGAAATAAGATCTGCAAGTAAAGAGTGATGGCTGTCGCTACTCGGTCAGATCCTTGCGATTTATAAATAAGAGAGAGTACATTAATTAAAGTGATACTGTTTTAAGCGAGTCGAGTAGAACCAGTGAAACTGAAGGTTCTAATAGCAATGATGTGTACTTGTATAATAATCTTTGTTAAAAATTAACCACCAAAACTCTTTTACTTATTTTGGGAGTGTCTGAGATAATTATATAGAAAGTAAAAACTTTTATTATTTGTAAATGAAATGATTATTTTTGCTTGGGTTCCTTTTGAAATTGTGTTTGCCCTTTTACTTTCCACTTCCAAAGCTCAAGCTTTTCTTTCCCTTAACGCTATTGTTCTTTTGCGCCGCTCACGGATAATATCAATACAAAGCCGTTTATTCTTTGCATCTTATGCAGTAGTATTCTCCATATATTTGCATTTTCATTTCTAGCATCGTTCATCTTTTATATTTTCAAAATACGCTCCAGAAACTTTGCTATTGTCATTTTTTCCCACTGCGACTACGCACACATGTTTCCGTTAATTGCAATCAGTTGGTAAGCACCACACATCATAGCTCTATCACTTGCATTGTTCTCCTGGAATTGAAAACAATATGAGGCACCGCTTAACAGTCATAAAGGAGCTTACTTCTTAACTACAAAAAAAAAAAATAAAATAGAAAGAAAAAGGGTGATGAAGCTCCCATTTCAAAAATTATCATAGAATAAATTTTAAAATTTGTTTTTGGAAAAGCGTTTTTTGTCGTTACCAAAAATGTTGGTTGGTGACAAAATCGAACAGAGTTTAATGAGTATGAGAATCTTTAAAATAAAAGCTACTTCATTCAAATACTTCAAATTTGTGGATACTTTTCCATCTGGGTTATCTGCATACATTCCATCCTCCAATGTGAGTGGGTGTAAGGTACCTCGTCTAACGAGAGGACCAGAGCTTAGACTATTGTCGAGTGCACAAGAGAACAGAATCAGAATACCGGAAATACCACAGGAAAATTAAAATCGTACAAAAGGTGCAAAAGCGCAAAAATGGATGAACAAACAAACGAGGGTGAACACACATACACAAATTCGTACATATTATGAAAACGAGTGCACTAACGAAAAGTTACTCGAGATGGCCAGGAAAAATAGGGAAAACGAGGCGAGAAAAAGGATGGTGAAAGCATCACAATTCAAGAAGCGAATTGCACAATATAACGGAGTCAAGGGTATTTTGACAGAGAGGTAAAAATAGAGTAACAACAGGCTTGGGTATATCCTTTTTCACCAAATAAGTAAAAGCGCATAAAAAAGTATTTTCCATTTGCCGTTTTGTGTATATGCCTGAAGCTCTGAAGTGGTTCTTACGTTTCGCCTGGAGAACTTGGTAATTGTTCAATTTTCTTTGAGTTATTTCAGTATGAAAAATTCAAAGTACCAGATTACATTTAAGCTTTTTGTAACCACCTTTTCTCAGGCAATCCTCTTAATTGGATTTATTTATATTTTTGTACTGGCAAATTGCTTTCTGAACATTTGGTTTTTAGACATGTGTTCAAATGGAATGCCTTCTGGCAATAATTGTATTCATATGCTCGTTTAGTGAAAAATCATTTCATAGTATGATAACGTGGTGTAACAACATTGTTTCTGGGCAATTCAAGGGCAAAAATTCTGCAAATACTACGGAAATTCTATAAATACCTTAGAATTGTATCAAACTTTCATTAGTTCACTAAGAAATTGAAAAGTGTGTTAACAATCTCGAAAAGTGCAAGCGTTTTTTCCTCTGAGTGTTTTTGCTTTTCTTGGCTTACCGAATAAAAGTTGTTTTGCAAAAATTAATCTTTATTTGAAATTAATTTGACTCCACAATCCACTTACTTACGTGACTTTAGGGGCATTGTGTAGCAAAAAAAATGGACTAGGGATGAGTTCTGCATTGATATCCATTACTGAGGCAAAATCCACGCCATTTTCAACACTCCGTATTCAATATGTTAGTACTAAAAAATTAACTTCAATTACACTATTTTTTAAGTGACAACTAAATACGGGGAGCGGCAGTATAACTGCCCTTTTTAAAATGCCCGTCATTCAGTCATTTGATGTCGTAGCGGAGCTCTAGTGGTCTCGTTCGTGAGGGAGACTATAAAGTTTTGTCACGACATATATCAGTTATCAGTGAAGAGCGTGTTTTGTCACGACATATACTACTGTGTCCAAAAAATAAGGTGACATTTGAATTTGAACTGCGCATGTCGAAGGATTTGGAGAACTTTTTTTTAGGTTGGTAGTACTGTCAGTGACATCTATGTCAAATTTACATGTCAAAATATTCATCAGTGTTTGAGATGCGCGTCGTTTTGTGACCTGTTAAAAGTGAGTTTTTCGTTTTTTCCGATGTCGAAATTTGTTGAATTTGCATTAAATTTTGTTTTCGGAATCAATTTTCTGCTGCGGATACGTTGAAGATAGTGCAGAAAGCATTTGGTGATAAGGCTTTGTTTAAAAAAAATGTTTACAAGCGGTATAGTGAGTTCCAAGCCGGTCGTGAACTTGTCGAAGACGAAGAGCGTCCTGGGCGTCCATCAACCTCTTATCTTCTTCGATTATCGTGGTGTTGTGCATTATGAATTCCTTCCGCCGGGCCAAACAGTCAACAAGGAATTTTATTTGAACGTTATGCGTCGTTTGCGTAACGCTATCCGCCTAAAAAGGCCGGAATTGTGGAAAGACAATTCTTGGTTTTTACACCACGATAATGCACATCACATACTGCACTCGTAATTCGTGATCATTTCGCCAAAAACTCAACACATATCGTCCCGCAACCACCGTATTCACCTGATCTGGCGCCTTGTGACTTCTGCTTGTTCAGCAAGCTCAAAAAACCGCTCTGGGGACACCGTTCTGATACGTTAGAGGAGATTCAAGCCGCAGCGAAGACGGAACTGAAGGCCATCCCGGAAACGACTTGTATCTCGTACACTAATGAATATTTTGACATGTAAATTTGACATAGATGGCACTTCAAATACTACCAACCTAAAAAAAAAAATTCTCCAAATCCTTCGACGCGCGCAGTTTAAATTCACATGTCAAATTATTTTTTGGTCACAGTAGTATCAGTCGCCAATGAAGAACGCGCCTTTGCCGTTAATATGCACTTTTCGAGTGGACGTTCTCTTGCGATCACGCGCAAACATGCGTCTGCCCTTGGACTTTCCGATCGTTCCGTGAGGAGTATTCTTCATAATGATCTTCATTTCCATCCTTGCAAGATGGTAATTTTGCAGAAACATTCTGAGTACAACCTCAAATCTAGGAGGAACATGTGAGAGGTTCTTCCCCAAGTCATTCCTGAGGAAGCTATTATTTGTTTTTTTAGTGATGAAGCCTAGTTACATTTGTTTGGGTCCGTCAATAAACAAAACATGTGCTAATGAGCTGACACCAATCCTCCGGAATTGCATCAAAGGCCTTTGCAAAGCAGTCAATTAAGTATTTCATGCAGATTTCAATCAACATTAACCAGAACTTCATTCAATTTTAGATCTACGACGCTTTGTTTAAATACGTATTTCAAAACTCAAATCAAACCGATCCTATACAATTCGAAATCGGTTTGAAGCCATCGTCTATTATGAAAAATAAGTCAAGTACATTTAAAATGGTAACAAGAAGTGAACCCTCGAATGGTAGTGCTGCCCCCGGATCATAGATTAAACAATATAATAATACATCTGATGATGAAACAGATGAAGATAACGAAAATGAAAATAAATGTGGCTCAACAAGAACTCAAAGTGCATGATTTTCTCGCCGGAATAATACCATGAACGGCATTTCATGGTCAACACTCTTACCAACCTAGCCGGCACCAGATCCAAGTCGAAGAAGCGCCTGGCTAGAAAATCTAGAGTTAATAGTCAAGAGGAATCAAGTAGTGAAACGAGCAGTACTACAACATCATCATCATCAAGTTCTTTAGATGATCGTAGTGAAGAAAGCGCTGGTATTCTGGTTTCTGCGCTAGGCTACTTGGCAACAAAGATGTCTGCCGGCAATTAATCACTTAAACGATTCCGAAGACAGCTACAAACCTAATGATAAAAAAGCAAAACCAAGAAAATCTGCTTGAGAGAGTTCTCCTACAGCAAACTGAAGTAGAAACTCACAATCGGATGAAAATTCGAGTTAACCGACAGTAAAAAAAATGAGGGAAATTGGTTAAAAACGCCAAGGACGCAGATACATGAGGATCGAAAAGTAAGGAGAACACGGCAAAATAATAACGAAGAGGAATCATCATTTGGGTGAAAATCGCCTGTAAAACCTCAAAATGTACCAAATCATCATCATAAATCTGATCACAGTTATCAATTAATATCAGGGCCCCGGAGAGCAGCTATAGAGTCAGATACCGAACAAGAAGTTGCACAACCTACAACATGTAGTATGTGACATGCTGGAGGAAGTTTTAGTGGCAGATAAAACACTGCTGATGAGATCAGAGTCCAAGAGGAACAAGGATATGTAATCGCGACATTGAAATAATTGGCCTTATTTTTTAAGTTTTCAATCTTTTTTTTTTACAATGCAGGTCCAAGTCAAAGGAGCGCTCGGCCAGGAACATGTAGAGCTAATAGTCAATAAGGAAAGAGCAAAACGAGCAGAACAACACTATTTTCTTGCAAGTCTAGCTCAATTTGTGAACAGTTCTCAGAGAAAAAAAATTATAATACCACGCAGGGTCTAAATGCCCTAAGATACTGCATTGTCGAACCTCAGGAGATATTATTAGTTTGAATTTCTTGATGTTCCCTACGGTAATTGTATTAAAGAGGGAAGATTTTTTTTGTAAAAATGTTAGGATTATTCTCTAAATGCACTTTATTATATTAGATAAATCACTGGAGAAGTAGCTGAATAAGCTCCGAAACAGCTGCCTGATTTAGGAAAAATAAAATTCAACCCCAGAACGGAACCGATTTTTACTTACTTATTGTTCGAAAAGTTGGAAACAACCAAAACATGAAATTAAGAACTAACATTCTCCACCCCCCTTGCACTTCGAAAAGTGAAAAGTGTCAGTTTAAGACCTGTTTTGAAAATTTCGCATTGAGACGTAAGATTTGATACTCGTATTGGCTACTGTTGGTAAAAAAAATTTTTTAAGGGTCCCCCCTATATGCAAAGGTCCCCCGTAAAACAATATTTTATACTGCGACTTTCAAGAACGCATAACTTTTGACCTATTCACAAAATTTGATGTTTTTAGCTTCTGTGGTTTGTGGAGAAACTTGTTGTGACACACGGAAGAAAGGACGGACGGACAGACAGGTAATACTTTTTGAAGGGTATGGTAAAATAAATCTTTTAAAATACCCTTAAAATGAGAAATTGGACTCGGACATAGAAAAAGGCATTTTATCGCGCTGTTTTTGAAGTATTTATAAAATCCCTATTCAGTAATCCATGGTGGATATTCGTCCGATTTGATTACTCTAGAGCTTTTGGTGCCATTGATTTAAAATATGATATCAAACAACTGGTCTAAATATGAAGGATTGGCTTAAGAGAAACTAAGCAATGGAAAATGCATCGCCGAAACCGGCCAATTGAAAAAAAATTATGGCAAAGGACGACAGAAAAATGTTCCGAAATCCGTCAAAATCAAGCTCTGTCTAGAGCTTAGGCAAATATCAAGAATCATTTCATAAATTTGGACCACTTCGCATGTCTAAGGCATATACGTATTTCATCTTCAGAGGGAGATTTTTCAAAGGAAAAACTGATTTAGCTATAAAAAAAAACCTACTGTTCGCCCTCTTGAGTGAAATTTTGATAAGATAGATAGAAAATGCAATCCTCTGTGCTCCTTTTCTCTGAACCTGTGCCAAGCGTTTTCGGTATGCCTCCTTACTGGGAACGTCGTCCCATATTTTTGCTCCATATAATAGCACTAACCCTACACTTCTTGATAGACTGGGTCCCCCTACATCGACCATAATTCAACTCAGAGCTGATACTCTCGAAGCAGCCTTCTCAGCCGTCACGCTGATCTGCTCAGAGAAACTCATCTTCGAGTCGGTCAGTAGCCCCAGGTACTTCACTAGTGGCTTCAATTTGATTACTTTGCCTCCAAAACTGATCATCCTTTCTCTAGGGACTCCTCTTTTTGTCAAGATGACCCCTTCAGTTTTCGCCAGTGCTAGACTGGACCCACGAGCAGTCATCTACTCTCTTAGCATTAGCATACCTAGCCTAAGTTGCGCTTGTTCAATGGTGCGTCCAGTGACCAGAGCCGCAACATCACCCACATAGCCGATCAAGCACGACTCATCTGGCATCTCCAGCTTCAGTGGCCCATCGTAAGACACGTTTCACAGGTCTGAACCAAGGATAGATCCCTGGGCAACACCCGATGTAACTTCCATCCTTCGTTGGCCCTGTGTCGTTTGATAAAGCACGCTTCGGTCCTTCAGGTAGTCCCTCAAAAGCCGCATTAGATATTCTGGAACTTGAAAAGGGTTTTCCAGCGTATCCAGAATATCCATCCGTCTAGCTGAGTTGAAGGCGTTCCTGACGTTGAGTGTCAGCAACAGGACGAGCCATCGCTTGGTTCGACTATATGACCTTGCCTTTTGGACCGCGCTCACCGCCTCTTCAATCGCATCAATGTTAGTGCGTCCTGCTCTAAAGCCGTACTGCCGTGGAGGTAGGTCCCCAGCAGCACGAATCGCGTCAGTGAGTCTTCCCTTGCCGAATTCCTCTAGCACTTTCCCAGCCATGTCTAGCATGCATAATGGGTGGTATGCACACGGCGCATCAGGGTTTCCCTTCCCCTTGCTGATCAGCAAGTGCCTTGCCACCTTCCATCGTATCAGAAAACTCCCATCCCGTTGAATGTGCCGAGAAGCAAGTCAGGACAATGGTGATAGACAAGCCGCAATACCTCAGCTGAAACACCATCTGGACCTGGATCTTTCCTCACTGTTAATGAAAGGACTGCCTCTTCTAGTTCTGACTGTGTGAAAAACGGTCACCCGACTGCTGTTTCACCATGGACAGCATCAACACGGTTGGGTGGGAAAGAGTTCCTACACTATCTCGTCTATCTTTTCCGCATCATGTATGCAAGCTTTCCGTAGGCCACCAAACTTCCGTATAACTAGTTTGTAGCCAAGGCCCTACGAATCCTTGTTCACATTATCCACTAGATCTTTCCAGCAGTGAGTTTTGCTGAAATTAATCAATTTATAAAGGCATTGTCTGGCCGACTTATATGTTGGTACCTGCTTGTATGCCTCTTCACGGTTCCATGCCCGTTGAGCCTCATCCGAAGCATGTGACACTACCTTCACTTTCCAGCAATTTCCGTCGACCACTAGAGCACTGGGGGTCTTCGACGGGGCATACAAGTATTGCAACCAGTCATGATGATGCTCATAGTTGAGTTCGCCACGTCTTAAGCTACCAGTTCTTCTATCCCCTGCAAATCTCCCTGCAGCGGAGCATCTGCTGTGAGCATTGCAACAGACCTCTCGACGTCCATCGTTCTGATGTTCCACCCAACAATAGAAAGCTGAGAGCACGGACATCGGAGACAACATCACTTATCACAAGCAGAATGCACTAATAATCACTGGCTAAGTAGCCCTCCTACACTCTCCAATTGTGTATACTCCGGACTAAGGACTCCGAGGCAAATTTTACGTCAGGTATGGTTCCTTTAGAGCCAATACGATGAAAAGTTGGTATACTTCCGGTATTTAGTATGACGAATACCATTCTGGCCACTATTTCTAGGATTCGTTTTCCCCACAATTGCTCAAGCGTTGAAGTCCCCCCCAACGAGCATGTTACTGTCTGCTTTAGAGAAAGTGCGCTTAAAAGACCTCAGCTCGGCTTGAAAAGATGGTATTGATTCGTTTGACGTTAAGTATACAATAAAGAAGATGGTCTCTGAACACCAATACCACACGAAGCCATCCTTCCATCCACAGATCTCCAGCTGTAAATCACTATTCCGAATCTAGATTGCGACAGTACCAGTTTTATAAGGATACCATGATGCAGAATTTTTATCATGGTGTTGCTCCCTCTGCACCATAAAGTCGGCTATTTTGTGTCGCTCGCAAACTGCTCAGGTAGATTTTTGGCGGTTGAACTGTGATGTAGGTTTAGCTGCATGATGCGGGTCATCGAATTTCTGCTTTTGCCTTGACTAGGACTTCCTGGAAAACCCGGCATTTCCTTGATCCCAGAACGTGCCCAAAATCGGCGTTGCTCTTCACCGTTTCCTGCAGGCAACCCACGCTACTTTGCCCTTATTCAGAAATTGTTCGGCGTCCTTTTCGGTCAAGTCAATGATTGTCATGCGTTGTCCCCTATAGTTTTCTGATGTCAGCCTCACTTTGAACTTGCCCACGCTAGGGGATTCGCTTTTTATGGCCTCTTTTACCTCTGCCAGATCCATGATGCAGTCAATGTCTCTTATTTCGATTGTTGCCATCAACTCGAGTAAAGCTACAGCTGGGCTTTTGCCGAGAACTTTCTTTACTGCGTCACAAAATGCTTCCCTATTGTCGGCCTCTGCTCCAAATTCGACCAGAATGTGGCCCGACCGCGTAGGTCGTGCTGCTTTAATGGTAGTGTTGGTGTCTTTGGGCCTTATATTTACCCTGGTATCCCGCAGCACCTCCGCGCAGGATCGACCATCTTGAGGTTTTATGAGCAGTGTCTGCTGCCGGGATCTTCATCGGAGGTTTTTTTCTCCTGTTTCGCATCACGCTTTTTTCCTTGTTGGGCGCCCGTGCCAACTATATTTTCTGGCACTTTTTCAAAAAGTTTCTTTACGGCTTTCTTTGTTCCTTTTATTCGCACTATCTGTAACCCCTGATATGGCGTTTCATGCTCATAAAGTGCCTCTTCGTTCCTTCTTTTATCCCAATCTCCTTTGATTGGACTAGACGCCATTCTTTTATTGATGTTTGATGGTGGAGCTATCTGCGCGTGTCCTTTAGACTTAGCCCACAGCGATGGTGCCCTGTGCAGTCTTGGAGCTCCTTTCGCTCAAAGAGGCCGATATTTACTGGTTTGTTGATTTTTTGTGAGTAGCATGAAGATTGTATTCTTTTTATAGCATCGCCCTCTTTTTGGATTTGTCTTTCTTCTTCTTATCGCTGGGTGGCAATTGTACTTTGCGACCACCTTTCTTGGAAGAGGTTATCGGCTTCCATTTCCAGGTACAGTATTTCTGCCACATTTTCAATTATGGCGATGAGATCATACAACGACGCTTTATCTGTCTGGTCACTCCTTTCTTTTCCTGCCGAAATCTTTTTGTGGACTTCTGGATGGTACGCTATTTTTCAGGACTTACGACCCTCGCTTCGGAAGCGATCACAGCAGTGCCCAGCGAATCCTCAATGTTTATTATATTTTCCTCCCAAACTCACACATCAAGCGTGTCCTGCAGAGCTTCCCGCTTTTCGTATTTAGAACGCTCTGGTGTTCGCATAATTTTTTTGCTGCACCCAAGCGCCGTAGGAGTCTCATTTTAGACAAGTCTGTCTATTAATCTCCGTATTGCGTCCGTCTTCACTGTTACTGTTTCATCGCCGCTTTTGTCATCGTTAGAACCGCTCCCGATATGGTATTAATATTGTCGCGTGTTTTTTGGTTCGCGGCCAATAATTTTAATGTTCCGGGAAAGTGCAATGTCTTTTAAATTAAATTAAAAGAGTTTATTTGATTCGTCAAAAATGACCAATCACTTTACTAACAATTTCACAACTTTAATTTTCACTATTAAAATTCTACCTTCCACTTGTCCATAAATTTCTATCGCAATTGTCTACTTAAAATCACTTCACACTCAAACAATCAATATCGCCTGTACTTTGCGTATCGCAGTTTTCTATCGCGGTTGTAATGAATGATCCCCCCATTCATTCAGCTCGCCTTTATATAGGGTGAATTAGCGGGAACATTCCAGCATGAATGAATGAGCAGTGACTCACTCTCAGATGTTTTTCATGCTTGTTATGTTCTCATGGTTTCGAGTAAATTCGTTTTGTTGATGTTCTTAATTGTTGTAAAAACAATTGCGACAGTAGCTCGCAGAATTATTTGTACATGTAACAATATCATGGCTTCAGCTCTGGTTGCGTCGTCATTGTTGTTATTTTTGCTTTCTTTTCTGGGTTTTTAAAATCTTTTTTGAGGGTTTTGGTTGCTCCAGTTTCATTGAGTCCGGCCTCGGAGCCGCTATCTCCATTCGTCTGTATAATCGCCATTTTATTACCATGGTTATCTTTGCAGAGCAAGTGCTCAGAGCCAGACCAGCACTAGTCGGGACTCCATCTCGACCGAACCCACACAATCAACACAATGTTACAAAATTTGAACATACTCCGGCCTGCAAATTTTTTACCGAGATGAAGTCAGTATGACGGTTGAATTGAAGCTGTTCCCGCGCGAGTGTCACCTTGGCGTTACTATGCAAAGCAACTAGGTCGAAACCATCATATCTGCCAGCCCAAAGCATCAATTCCAGTTCGTTGTCCGAAGCGAAGTCCAGGTTCGGTCACTTGTCATCCCAGGAGGGAACCTCACGGCGCCCCCATATGCTCGGGTGCATGGGGGTAGTGCTCTCCAAAGAATACAAGCCTTCAAGGGGCTCCCACTGACCGGCATTCCCTCTGCGGAAATTTCCTCGGGTACGTGGGGCGTAACTCCCCAAAGAATGCTAGCCTCCAAGAGTATTCCTGTCGGCTTGCATTCCCCCTTTGGGGATCGTTTTGATTTTAAGCAGTACGTAGTGGAATAATAGTCCATCAACACCGTCACTCAAAACTAATCTAATTGTCAGCGACCGGACTCAAACCATGGACTTTCAGGTTACGCAACAAGCACTCTTACTACTACATGATGCGGACTGCGGATTGTTATTTACTTTAGATTATTATGAACATGCTTGCCCATTGTGTAAATCGTGAGAAATTTAAACTATTAATAGCTTTATATTCACCTAGATTTTTAAATTAATTTAATTTTATGCCTACTTTCGCAATGTATAATACATTTATTTATTTATTCATTTCATCTTATAGACTAAATAATGCAATAACAAAATGGAATGCAAAGAATAATTACAGCAATATTTAAATGAAAAAGAATAATAAAATGTCGATAGTTGAAAGTTAAACTAGTAGTAAGTCTCTTAGTTTTTTCTTAAATGATATCTAAGAAGAGGGGAAAGGACCAAGTGCGAGATTATTATGATTTTGTACAATTAGTAAAATTAGTGAATGGAAATATAAATCAGTTCTAGCACATGGGATAACGAAATAAGAGCTCATCCGGGATGAACGAGATGTTTGTCGGAAACGCAACTCAGAAAAAATATTTAACGGGACTTAATGGTAGCAGAGTTTATACAAAAAACATTGGTCTAAATAAGTTCGTCGAGATATTAGAGATGGAAGAGATGGGAAAGATAAACGACTTTCATGGGGCTGATACGGCAAATTCAACATAAGGAAAAGAAAACGCGTGAACTTTCTTCGAACAGTTTCCAAAGAAGACACGAGATAGGAATATCGGGGGGACCAGATGGCAGAACAGTATTCAAGCAAAGGGCGAAAAAGACAAACAAATAGGCGGACAGAAGAAAGGATGTTGTTGAATTTATGTACAGGTCTAACTCTAGATGCCTTAGTAATCACATTTAAAATATGTGCATCAAATTTGAGTTTTGGATCAAAAGTTACTCCAAAGTCTTTATGACTGAACACTTCAGAGAGCAAAGCATCATTTAATATATAGTATTACTGAAATTAATAGGAGAGTCATTGAGAGAAAAAGTCCTTTTATGAAATTTAGTAACGTTAAGGAATAAATAGTTTGAGACACACCATTTATTTAGAGCATTCAAGATTGGTTTCGAGGAACTGACAGTTTAAATGGGAATTGACTGCTCGAAAAACTTTGAAGTCATCAGCATACAAGAGGCAAGAGTAATTAATTACAAATGGAAGATCATTTATGAACAACAGAAAGAGAAGAGGCCCATGAATTGAACCTTGTGAAACGCCAGATAAACGATAAAAAGGACTAGACGTAGTACCAGAGAGACATACTCGACAGGGACGACACGAAAGAGAAGATGACATCCAAGATAGAAGAGCACCCGAGATGCCAAGAGCTTCAAGCTTACGACATACAAGTAAATGATTCACAGTGTCAAAGGCCTTGGAGAAATCTGTGAAGATCACATCAACTTGCAGTTGGTTATCCAAAGCTCTTGCAACACTGTTTGTGAACTCCATTAAATTGGAGGTAGTGGAGTATCCTTTGAGAAAGCCATGCTGCTCTAGAGCAATAATAGGAGCTAATGAGTTTGAGAGTCGATTATGAACCAACCATTCAAGTAACTTTGGAAAGCAGGAAAGTAAGGAAATAGGGCGATAGTTGGAAATTGAAGGGGGATCACGACTTTTAAAAATAGTGAAATAAAGTGCCAGTACTCAAACATAGATTGAAGAGGAGAGATAGAGGAAAACTAAGCGATGAGGCTAACGACGTTACAAACATGTTTGGCAAACTATCCGGCCCAGGGCTGATATTAAGATCAAGAGCATTGATCAAAACTTCGACTTCAGATGCATCTGTACAAACAAAGTACGGAAGGGAAGATGATAAGGTAAGACAACAGGATACACACCAGTGGGAGAAGAAAAACTTGAAGAGAAAAATTGGGCAAATGAGTCAGTAACTTCTTGAGGAAAAGAAACCTCTGAACCCTTCCAACGGACCTTACTAGGAATCGAAGAAGAGGATTTTAGCGACATAATATAAGACCAAAAAGGCTTTGTATTATTAGCCACAAGAGAACTATCCAGACTACTGAAATAAGTCTTCAGAGCATATCTGATTCCTTTTTTGGCAAAAGCACGCAGCCTGCTAAAATAAGGTCTAGCTTCAATAGTGCCGAGTGCTTTAAAGACACGATTTGCCTTATCTTTTGCTCGTAGGGCACTAAGCACTCGCTTTGTAAACCAAGGCTTTTGATTAGTTTTACGGAATGTTTGAAGAGGCGTGTAACAGCGAATAAGATTACAAATAAATATGTAAAATTTATCCAAAGCAGCCTCACAGTTTAGGCCTCTAAAGAAATCTAGCCAGTTGACTGAAAGTAATTCTGTATTAATAGCTTCATAATTAGCTTTAAAAAAGTTAAGTTTTGGAGTAGGATGAGGTTTGTTAAATTTAATTTCATCGACCATAAGATTCTATAGATACAGGAGGATGGTGCCGATCAGGAGAAACATACGGAGGCTTGGGATACAGATAAGTAGCTAACTGGAACATTTGATAGAACAAGGTCAGGGAGACGACTATTAGGATTCTGAATATGATTAAATTGAGAAAAGGAGCAATGAGATAGAAAAGATGACAGGGTTATAGAAAAAGGGTCAACTGACGAAATAGAAGGAGTAGGATAATTTTTCCACTCTATGTATGGTAAGTTAAAATCCCCGCAAACTAGTGTTTTGGTGTGAGGGTGTCGCTAAACTAGATAAGAGGATGGATCATCAAAAAAGTCTCATAAATAGTTAACGGTGAATTACAGGGAATATAAATAGACAAAATCAAGAACTCTGTTTTATGAGGGAGAGAAATTTTGATAACACATTCTAAAGCAGGAGCAAAACAGAAATCAGAACAAGAGAACTAGGTAGAGCTTTGCTAATTTCAATAATGAAAGCAAAAACAATCCAATTCTGAATCAAAACGCCACGGAATAAACCAATTCTTCGATGCTGAATAAATATACCATAAATCAATTATGCAAATGCAAATCATCTAGTGATAATATTTAAACTCTTCCCGGAATATACTAATTAAATTACGGATTAATGCGGTTATCTAGAAGCAAGTACTCATCCCGTTCTGTAGTAGAAAAATCATATTAATGGGTTTGTGCTCAACTTGTTAATGAGATTATCCGAAAGAGTTAATTAAACCAGAAGCTGAAATTCCCACCTTGGTCATTCAAGCTTGGTTGTTTAAAAAGGAGCTATCGTCCTTGCAGCACTTTCATTCTTCCCAAATTAAATATTTAAAATCCAAGTAAAGCGTTTGTGAAATTATGCAAATGTAATGGTCTCTCGCAGGTGAGATTGCAGCGTACCTTAATGTTAATTAAATGTTCATGGTGGACAAGCTTTTGGGGATAATTTTTGTTGAGTAATCTCGAAATAATGTGCAAATATTAACAATTACCCAGGAAATCAGCCATGTTCTCACCAATAAGCTGATACTATGAAAATCCTTGAATAATATTCTCTTAAGCGCTACTAAAGTATTTGAATGATAAATCGTTGATATAATTAACTTTAGTTGTAAATCAAGTTGGCGCCTGTAAACAATTTCCATTCTCGTATCTACCAACAACCAGAATTGTATGTAAAATGGATCATATAAATTTTCGTGTTTATACTTCCTGTAATTAAACGAATTAGCGTAATATCCGCATATGAATCGACCGCAGCCACTCCAGCCCAGTTCTAATCAAATACTCACACACAACTCCTGTATCGGATGCAATAAACCGCAAAACTTTATGGAGTTTAAAGTTCGAATCTGAAGAGAATTAAATCCATTTCCCAGCGACAAAATAGTCATTGTACGAAATGGACATTTATATTGACTCAAGCACTGGCTTGAGTGCGGTTATTATTCTGTTATTCTGTTATTTCAAGAGTACGAGTCTAACACATAACTTATAGCACCATGTGGCACGTAGCGCACACATGACTCTCTCTGGGTGCAATTAACATATGCGAATAGACTGAATTTCCACTCAAGTCCTGCTCGCAGCACGGTTTTGAGGCGAACGTATTATTTGGAGCTAATTTGAAAAATTTAATGGTGGAGCTTTATAGCACTCACCCTCGCGTCGAGCCTTGTCTCCTGTTCATGGTGCCATGATTTGATATGTGCACAACATTTATTTGAATAATTGTTCGTTTCGGCAGTGACTCGGGGCTGGAGCTGTGTGAGTGCGAAGGCAAAACAATAATGGTTTTGCGGTTAAACATCCACCATAATTCGCCTGGTTTTGAATGTTGGCAACACGATAATTATGGTGACGCTGATGTGATACTACGGTAGACAGCTGTGGGAGACATTATGCGGAGAATCACACAAATATTCCACGAGGGAAGTGTGTGATGTCTTCATTTCACCACCGTGACAGAGGGTAGTCGAAAATTCTCATTTGAATAGTCATGTGCTCAACAAAGTGAAAAAAAGGTTTGAGTGGGTTTTGAAAAGTGTAATTTTATATGATAACTTGAAGACCGAGAGTTAGTTATTAGATATTAAGATATTCAGGGACATTCGTAGTGAATGACTTGAAAAAATTAGATAAAGGCTCTTTTGCAGCTTCTATCAGAACAAACTACCAAAAACATATTCTAAGTTGGGGCCTGTGGACAGATAGCTTAGATATGGTGCTGTTGGTCGAGCAACAAATTTCAAATCCGATTTAGGAACCTTGAAGATGCAATACCAATGAGTAGTCTCAACAATTTATCCTTTACAAAATCTGTGGGGTTTCCGAATAGGTGCCATCTAAGCGAGCCCAAAGCTTTATTCAAAACTAGTCTTGCCTATCATAACGTACTCTTAGGTGTATAATATTTCTTCTTCCTCCTAGCTATATATTGAAATGAATTGTATTATAGTAAGTCCTAAACATCTATTACATCTAAGTTTAGTATATAGGAATATATGATATTTAGAGGTTAAGCTGAAATGTAAAAAGGTAGTACTGTATAATAAGTAGCATGAGTCAGTCATAAATCAGTCCGTCTCAATCGTAGAAAGTTGATAAAAAAAATGGCGCAGCCGGAAAAAGAATAAAGAAAAGATAAAATCAAAACCGAAAGCAGAATTTAAAATGCCAAAATATATTCAACGTTTAGGGGTCGCAGACCATTGCATTTTGAAGGAAATCTAAGCGGAGCGTGGCGTACGTTCAAGAGATCTTTTGAAACTTTTGTACTTGCAACAGCCAGACGATGAGGTTAAGATCGCCATGCTATTGAATTTAATGGCCGATAAAGGCATCCAAATTTTTCAAACATGTAAGCTGAGTGATAATGGCAAGATAGTATTTCAAAATCTCATCAAGGCATTTGACGGATATTGCGATCCGAAGCCGTATGTCATATACAAATGTTTCAAATTTTATACCAGGCAGCAGCAACCGGGTGAACCATTCGATATTTTTTTACCGACATTACGAAGCAAGTTCAAAAATGTAACTTTGAGGATGATTCGGAAAATATAGTTGGTCAAATGGTGAGAGATTGTCTTTTACTTGAGATAAACAATACTGACTGACAGGAGAAGCTTGTGAGAACGGAAAAATTTATCTCTGAAAAAAGGAATCGAGCAGTGTCGAGTGGCGGAAGTTACACACCAGCAAGCAAAAGATGTCTAGCGGATCCAGGGAGAATCTACAAAGGTAAATCACGACAAGTCTAATTAAAAATACACTTAAAAGCAATAAGGCTAATTTTTCGAAGAAGGATCTGAACTTGGGAAAAAATAAATCACATAATAATAACATACCTGATAACAATATCACTAATTGTAAAAGATGTTCATTTGGACATCTTATTAATAAGTGTCCAGTGTAATGGTTTTCGTTTAAAATCGCTCGAATGAAATTGGAACCGATCTCTCATTGGTTCTAGACGTGAAGTCTTTGGACGTGACAACATACTGTACCTTACAGGTCAACAAGTCTGCACACACTTAGTCTACTCCGAGGTGGCTGCTGGCTAGCTAACTAGTTTGGAGAGGAGTTCGGTCGCAGGTCTTACGCGGGCAGACTAAGTCCGAAAAACAACAACTCAGCCACCGGTTCCAATGTCCGTTTTTAAATGCGTCAAAAATACAAACATACGGAAAAGGAACCTACTTTACTTTATTCCATATTTCTTCTATCCATCGAGCGAACAACAAAAAAAAAACTAGATTCAATTTCACGTTTTCGAATTTCCAGATGTGGTACTGAAAAATATTCTACTCTAACTTGAAATCGGAACAACCTACTCTAATAAAAACGCAAAACAAATTATGGTACCGCGCACCGCACGCGATTTGTGATGCTCCATCTCCTTGAATAGCTATCATCTACTCTAACTTTTGGAAAAAGCATCCAACACTAGAATTAATTTGTTGCAAGAAATTTATGGCGATATGTGTGCAAGTTATATCTTGCTCCGACGCTTATTCCATTAAATTAGTGACGTGGGCCTTGCCGATATTTCACTGTAACACTTAGTTGCTCTGAATCGAACGTGATGAAGCAGAATTTCCTCGGTTGATTCTTTTGTCTGTCAAATGGCATATCGACTTCAACAATATTTCCATACTGTGAGAAGAATGCCTTTATTCCATCGTCATGGATCTCTAATGTTAGGCCTCCAACAAAGATCTGTCCAGGGCGGGCTTTAGCTGTCTTTTGATCCCTTTTGTTGATGGTTATGTGGTTAGGCACTTGCACAACCTTATCAATTGAATCGGCAGTTGCAAAAACACTGAAAGCAATTCCTTTTGATTGACCAGTCGTGGGATCTGTCCTTACATCTATACTCCCACTATCGCCATACTGCCCAAACTGTTCTTTGAATAAATGATTTTCAGCTTCTTTGACATCCTGTGAAAAGTAAGCATCAATTTCTACTAGAACAACATTTGAATTGGTCGTAATTTTAATTCTTTAGTTAAGCCACTTATTAGTAAACAGTCATTTGCAAATATGATCAAATAGGGTTGCACTTACGGTACACGTGGCTAATCTGGGAAAAGACCTCGCCACTGAAGCTGGTAACTGTCGACCTGAGGCTGTGGATTTCCCATTAAGCGGCGATTATCCCTATGACGTGCACACTTCCTAGAATAAATTTTCACTTATTCGATTATTAGGGAAAAACGAAATACCGTGCTTGCCCAGACGACGTTACTGCCACCGTACCGGTTTCGTCGACTTTCTCAGCTCGACTGCCCGTTTGACATTCCCAAATAAAACTGACGTTAGATAGGAAGGCATATGGTAGCAATTTGCATATGTATTAGTCGGCAGTGGCGTAGGGCCAATTCATTACACCAGGTTATGGAAAACTTTGTATGAAATGCAAGAAACCGGAGCAAAGCAAATTAACGCGATAGATGGACATGATGACATTGATCTTAATGCTTTAGTTATTGACATGGTAAAAGTGGAAGGAATAGAGAAAGGGGACTCATGGTATACTAAAATAAAGATAGAAGAGAAAGAAATACAATTTAAAATAGATTCGGGTGCTGGAGTAAATATTATTCGTTATTCAGTATTTAATATAAAATGATAGGAAATGAGACAACTATTATTTAGCCTATTAATTTAAAATTGGAGGCGTATGGTGGTTACAATTTAGACGTTTTAGTCGCAGTTAATCTTGAGAGAAAACATAAGTCAGTGGCGAGTGTAGAATGATTTCTTATTGCTAATATTGGATTTGTCTCCAATTTTAGGATTATTTATTCATGAACCAAACAAGGTACAAAATATTTACATTGCATTATAGTTCCATTTTATTTTCTTAACAATTAAAATTGGGGGGAAATGGGCTAAAGAATTCCAGGACAGAGGATATTTAAGGATTCAAGGTTTTAAGTAAGTTTGTTTTAAAAGTGGCCTTCGAAATGCCTGGTGTATAGCAATTCTTCAAGTTGTTAAAGATTCTGAAGCATTTATTAATAGGCTCACTATCTGCATAGACAGTTCTATGATAGGTTACTTTGAGAAAAGGAGTATGCCTAGTTTATCTCGTTGCATTATAAAAATTAAACTTCGTGGAGAGTGAAGTTTAATTTTTAATAAAAACGTTTGTTAAGCTTAAATTAATCAAGTGCATAGATAACCTTATCTGGAACTCTAATGCAAAAGAGGAATTTAATCGGAAAAATTGTACATTATTCGACGGATTGGGTACTTTTCCAGACCAAGTGTAAGATTTATTTAAAGATAGATGCGGTTCCAGTCATACATGCACCTCGCCGCGTAACGAGCAGTCTTAAAAATAAAGTACAGAATGGGTCCACAATCTAGTTGTGGTTGAAAAACCCAATAAATCTGTTAGATTATGTCTACATCCCAGAGATTTGAATGAAAACGTTATAAAAGAGCCTTTTCAAACACCACAATTATCAGATTTATCATCACAACTCAAAAACATGGAGTATTTCACGGTATTAGACCTCAAAGATGGATTTTGGCAGGTTTCACTGGAGGAAGAAAGTAGCGAATAGTGTGTATTCAGCACACCGTTCTGAAGTTATAAATTTTCAACGTTGCCATTTGGGCTCAATTTTGCTCTCGAGCTAATTCAAAAACTAAATACTAAATATTTTAGTCACCTACTGGGTGTATTCGTCTATTTCGACGATATTTTGATTTTTGGAAAAAACAAAGTGGAACGCGATAGTAATCCGGCTAGTGTTTTTAAAATAGCAAGTAAATTAAATATTGAATTTAATTCTATAAAACTGCAATACTGTCAAAAAGCTTTGAATTACTTAGGCATCTTCTTCTTCTTTGTAGCACTACAGCCCCTCTCGGGCCTTCGCTTAGAGATAGTTAGAGTATCTCATTTTCATGGCCGTATTGATTTTTTCGGAAGTTGGTTTGGTCTGTACCATGCTCCCGTGTGCCTGCTCAGCTATGAAATGATCTGATTAAATCAGTACATATCACCACTGAGTGAACACTCATAGTCTGTCTGAAAAATCCCCTGAACTAAATTACGTTGCTCCCAACGAGATTTGAACCTGGGACCTTCGGCTTCTGGCTCATGCCAGAACACCACTAGAACACATAGACTAATTACTTAGGCTTGGTATTTTCAAAAAAGTGTGTTAGAATCGATAAATCTTGGATTACATTCGTTGAAAATATTGAAACCCCTAAAAAACTAAGCAGAATTGCAAAGGTTCTTAGGATTAGTCAATGTTGTGAGAAATTTCATTCCAAATATGTCACAAATAACAGCGCTTCTAAGAGAGCTATTGAAAAAGAATTGTTATTATACATGGTTAGAAGCACACTCCAAATTATTTGAAAATCTGAAATTAATTGTTTCAAAACCTCCAGTGTTTCAAAGTTTCAATGAAAATGTTCCAATATATATATATCGAAACTGATGCTTCTCAATTTGGAGTTCGAAGTTGTCTTATGCAAGACAACAGACCGGTTTGTTTTGCATCGAAACGTGTGACAAATACGGAATAACAATATGCGCAAATTGAAAAAGAGATGTTGGCCATCCTCTTCGCATGTGAGAAGTTTCACGATCATATTTATGGGTGGAGAGTCGTCATTTTATCAGATCACAAACATTTAGTGGCAATTTTCAACAAATTAATGTCCCAGGTTCACTCCAACAGGTTACATAAGATAAAACTAAAATTATTCAAATATGATATTGAAGTCAGGTACCTTCCTGGAAAAGAGATGCATATAGCGGATAAACTCTCTAGAAGTATCAAGGAGCAAACTGGGGGCATAATGGAAAGTTGTGAATATAAAGAGCGAATGCTAAATTTAGCCTGGACCGGAAAACATAATAGGGGAAAGTTTAAAGTCAAACGAATTTGTGCTGTGTGGCCATTTCAGTCCAGTGACCTGTTAGTGGAACTCGGAGGTGAGGCCACAATAAAGGGAGTATTCTTTGAAGTGGTCAAAAAGGTCTTTGTTCTAGAGGTGAATACGAGTATACCTCGCTTGGCAATCCACGTAGTGTAGTGGTTAGAGTGCTTGCTGCGTAAAAGTTCGTCATTTGAATTCCGTTAGTGACTACGAGATTTGTTTCGAGTGCTTCTGCAGACAGAATATAAGCTATATTATATGTATTGGTAAAAATCAGATATCAGAACTGGGTGCACGCACACACGACAAAAGCGTGGTAGTGACCGTACCACCTTCTTGAGTGGTGATACATTAGATCATGATAATGAGATACTCTATCTATCAGTGAAACCCCGAAAGGGGATGTAGTGCTTAGCTAAAAAAAAAATGCTTGCGGCAGCTCTCTTGATCTGTTTGACTTTGTTACGGACTTGAATAAGGTAAAGAAGTTAGCAAAATGACAGTTTATTAGTTTGGACCGATTTTTTATTTTGATTGCACTCCAGCCTAGTATACTCGTATAGCTTTTGGGGACTCAGCAGCTTAGCTTTTAATTATTCTTCTGCCTTCAATTAACTACGGCTATGTGATCAATACTGTCAAGGAGCTATCATAGTCTCAGAACTCAACTCTTGACGTGCTTAAAAATGCTCCTTGGAATGATTTAGGTTATTTTAGGAAACTGATCTGTAAGTCCAATACCTCAGGTACTTTGGCAATGATGGAGGCATCATCACGCAACTCATCTGATCATCTTATTTTTAATATGGTGTGTTTTTCTGACCCTCTCATGAAGGACTATCCGGTATTTGATCTATTTTTTTTGCTGGTGCCAATTGTTAAATCAGAAAAACAGCAGGAAACGATGCAGGATTATGTCCACCTGATTGGTAAAGATACCCGATAACTTCCGATGAACCAAAATGTAAGTGTAGTTCAGGTGATTTGCAGGACCCAGTGAAAATCACTTTTGACACGCTATTGTCAGTGATTTGGACAAAGTGGCAGGTATGTTTTACCACATGAAGATATCGGACTAATCTTATACTGACGTCATTTGGGATAAAAACAGAACTCATTTCTAAGTGCGAACTCATGGATAAAGCAATAATTTTGTGTAGGATCAGTATTCAGGTATATCAAATGAACCTTTTCCATCTTTCTAAGCAAAACATAATGCTTTGGAGGATGCTGTCTCTAATAGAAGGACATGTTCTAGCAAGGAAGTGGACATTAATGCTATAAGCATTGAATGGGTCATGAATTCTAAAGATGTCAGCAAAAACAGAACTCTACATATTGAACGTAGGTAAATGCATTGTTTTCAGGAATCATATCGGACTTGATATTCATCTAAGAGCCCTTATAGTGAGGATACTATACGAACTCAGGGCAAACGGGTAGAGAAAGATGGAAGAGAGGTAGAACTCGATGTGAAATATGCCCATTTTGTAAAGAAAGTGGATCTAAGAGGAAAGCAAACCTAATGTATTGAAGAAGCGGTAAATCTAGAGGCAAAGTTGTAATGATGGGTAGATACATAGTTGAGTAGAGATGCTGGAAGGGAGAAGCCTGAGTTTGATGCATCCGGACATAGAATTGAACTAAATCACAATTCGGCTGAGAAGATTAAGTGAAAGTGAACGAAATGCATATTGAACATTGTGGTAGGGGTAGACTGTGTGGCCTAGTGGTTAGAGAATGAGACACATTAGCCGAAGGTTTCAAGTTCAAATCTCTTTGGTGAACAACGTTATTTAGTTCAGGGAATTTTTCGGACGGATTTAGTCCAGGGGATTTTTACGAGTGTCCGCTCAGTGGTGATATATACTGATTTAGTCAGATTATATCATAACTGAGCGGACACATGGGAGTATGATACTGGCCAAACCAACTTCCTTAAAAAATCAATACGGTCATGAAAATGAGATACTCTAATTATATCTAAGCAAAGGCCCAAGAGGGACTTAAATGCTAAAAAAGAAGAAGTAAGGGGATGGGAAGAACGTAGAGGTGATGGTGAACTGGGTGCGCTGTTGGCATGAAAGGCCACAATGAATGGATGAGCAGCTAAACCCTAGCAAAACGAGGGAATGATGGGCTTGGTGGCATTATAGGGGAGAACCTGCTTATGAAGAGAAAGCAACGCGCCTAGAGGAGTTGGTGGGCGTGGTGGCGGGAACAATGAAGTTGAAGTGGAAAAACAATCGAAACCTAGTAGGAAGGGGTAACGATAGACCTGGAAGTATTGTGACTTTAAGGTAAAAAATGCAGCTCCGGTAAACAGAATAACCTTAGTTGGGTAGACCTGTGGGTATGAAGGAGTAACTAGCTAGCCATAAATTTGTGTGAAGATCCTAGTTTAAGTTATAAGTGCTAATTAGATTATATTTTACCTAAAAAGAGTTAATAACTATAGTTGATAGTTGATGTATTCTGTGCTTTAGAAAGAAGATGTTTTTAAATTTGTGAAACCTAGCTCTGATTTATGATTTAATTTTCAGCGATAGACCGTAGCATGTAGTTTTCGTTTTCAGGTTTGATATGAAGTTAAGAAAATGAATGCTGAGGCTCTCGAGTTATAATCAACTTCCCTCTACTTGGCTGCTGATAGTTTTGAAGAAAAGATTTCACTTGGCTGCAGGTGCAGGGAAGATTGACTTTCAGCTTAATAGTCCGGTGGTTCTTTACCTAGTTTAACAATACTAAAGAAAAAAGGGGTTAATGGCACCTCACCCACTTTCTAACGAGTGGAAGTAGAACAAAAGTGCCTAAACCAGAGCACACCTTAACTAAGGAAGTCAAAGCAAGAGGGCTCTAGACATGTACTTTGACTACTTTTCCTGAATTAAAACGTGCTCACACGTTATAGTGGAAACACGATAGTCAAAGTGCAGGGGTTTACTAAAACATGGGAGATTTGTAGTAATCGAGTAGTCACCTAGGCATACTGCTTGAAAAACATTGCCAGGCGAAAGCAACATTTTTGTTTTACCACTCAAAAAAATCCTTAAATATCATTCGTTTTTTATTTGTTTTTTAAAAAAAAAGAGAAAATTTTTTTCTAAATAATAGTTTACTAAATTTCAACTCCATTTGGCGTTTTCATATAAAAACTAAATTCAATTAAAAAAATTGTAATCGAAAATTTAATAACAGAAACCAATGAATTGCGTTCTTATCTCGATGGAAAGAGATCACCGTTGTGACACGGAGAGTTGCCAAGAGTCGTCCGCCGAGATCACGCGGCTATTCGTGAGTGAAGAGAAAGAATCGCAATAGCAAAACAACGGGAACTATACTATTTAAATTTGACCGTACCACAAACTACTTGCATAAGCAATTGCCTTAGTGAGACAGAAAATCAGCCTACACGCGATCCGCTAGCGGATTTCTTGTCATGCGTGTGTTCGGTCGGCTTATTGGATGGAAAACTTGACTGCCAAATTATATTCTGAGGCATTCTTCAAAGGGTCAAATGGCAAGTTTTGAAAGATAAAGTTCTTGAAGCCATAAAAAAAATATTTTTCCATCAACAATATCAATGCATTCAAAAATTTGGGATTCCTCTTCAACATTCAACCGCGAAGATTCAAGATTAAAAGTATGGAACGTGATGACTCTTTGCTCTGCTCCAGGTTCTTATCTCAAAACTTCAAAGTGAATTTTTCAAACACGAGCCCCTTAAATCGCCTCCATTTCTGAATAATGTCGTGTGTTCAATCTAGACAATGTTCAATGTAGAAACTCGAATACATCGAGTTAAGGTAGTATTGAAATTGTAGGATTTCATTTAACAACATGCACGAACTTGGTGTGTAAGGTCAAGTGGTGTGCGTAAATTGCAAAATCAATTCCGGAAATCTAAGCATATCGTACGGTCAATTAAATTTGTGGCGATCGTCTGTCCTCCTGCCCAAAGACTCAACGATCATCGAAAGCAGCAAAATCGAAAAAATCAGTCGCGCAGTCTGTGCCTAGAAAATATTACCGAGAATTCTCCTTGCATTTGCTGTTAGACAACCGTAAAGAAAGCAATAACTTCTAGTGTCGTCAGTAAACGCGGAGGGAGAAATTAGTCAACAAATATAGGAAAAGTTAGTGAAATTTTTCACACTGAAGTAAAGCATGGGGTGCAGTACGGCAGAAAACTAGTGTCCACAGACCTTACCCACACCGTCAACAAGCACTCGTCGGAGGAGGATTGGGTGAGCACCCTTTCGTTTCTCTTTTTATATTTATTCATGTCATTTTTTTTCTTTCTCACATTTATTATGTATTTCGTTTTCACATTTATTTCTGTAATTTTATTTCCCAAATCTATTTATGCGAGGCAGCAGCGCTTTCAACTGGATGCCCTACTCTTATTTAGGGGCCATAAGTATACCTAGTAAAGGCGAGATCCTCTCGAATCAAACTTACTTTCGCAGAACCCAGTCCGTCGTTTCGCTTTGGCAACATACCCCTTGGTAGATTACCTCCGCCTTGACATCTGTCGATTCCAATACTACAAACAGGTAATTCATAAGTACGAAATTTTTTGTAGTGGGCCCTTTTACTGGGAAAAGAACCCGCCCCATAATATGGCAATGCTAGTTTGCCATCGCATTCACATGTCCTCAGACAAGGCCAATTCTTCTGAGCATCAACATTTTCGCTCACCGAGGAAGCGGTCCTTCAATTCACAACAGGTTCACTCAAAACGAAGAGACTACCTCATGCACCTGAAGTTTGGCTACATATTACAATGGTACAAGCATCCTTTAGGAAGTGATAATCAGCTAGAGCATCACAAAAAGCAAGAAAAAGCCCATCACAGGTTACTGTCATCCAATACATGGCGATGAGCCAGCTGAAGAGTGATGGTTGTAGCTGGAGTCACTGGAAATTGTTTGTTTGAAAATATACCAGTTGAGTTGTGGGTTTCCTAAGCAAAGATAATTGAGAACAGATTTCATTGGATGAAGAATACTTACTACTACATGATACCAATTCCATCAAGTATCCACCTATTCCAGTAAGTATTTACCTAAACTGCGTCCCTTATTTGTAGCATAGATACACTATTAGACTTTTTGGCCAGTTTTCACCAGTACATAATGTTATTTTGAATAGCCTGCTATTTCGGCCGATATCACTATTAAAGCTGTCATTTTTTGATATTTGATAAGCAGAAGCTACGCCATGCTTCAACAATGCATTGATATTACTAAAATTCACTATGAAAATGGTGAAAATTTGGCTGAGGGAGTTCGTAAAACTCGAACATTTTTGGGTTATCGTGAAGCACCTTGTCGGACCGCAATACAGAAATAGGTGGAAAAATTCGAGCCGTTGGGACAATTTAGTGATCTGAAGAATAAAACCCGTGCACGTCACTCAAGAACAGCCGAGAATATTGCTGCTGTAGCCGAAAGTGTTGAAGAAAACCCAGGTTTGTCCATTCCTCGTGGTTCTTTGGAATTAGACATTCCACAAATGCCATTACACCGCATTTTGCTTAAAGGTTTGGGTCTTAAGGCTCATAAAGTTCAGCGAACACAGGAACTCAAGCTGGCCGATCATCAACAACGTCGTGTTTTTGCTGATTGGGTCCTTGAAATGTATGAAAATGATCCGGAATTCCATCGAAAAACCATCTTGAGTGATGAAGCCTATTTGCATCTCGGTTGCTTCGTTAACGGGCAAAATTGTCGCATCTCGGGCTCGGAAAACCCAAAAGTTATTGTTGAAAAGCCTCTATATTCTCAACGTGTGACTGTTTGGTGCGGTTTATGGTCCGGCAGAGTCATTGGACCTTACTTTTTCGAAAATGAGGCTAGAAAAACAATTACGGTGAATGGATTGCGCTATCGAGAGATGATTAATGATTTTTTATGGCCCGGATTGGATGGTATTGATCTAAACAACGTTTACTTTCAACTAAACGGCACTACATTCTACAAATGCAAAGAAACCATTGATCTTTTACGGGAAAAGTTTCCGGACCCTGCTATATCTCGAAGAGGTGATCACAATTGGCCACAGAGATCTTGTGATTTAACACCTTGCGACTTCTTTCTTTGGAACCACATAGAAGAAAAGGTCTACGCCAACAACTAAATGGCGATTCAAGACCTCAAAGATAGAATTCGTGAGGCTATCGAGGACATAGGCAGCGACTTTGCGATTTGGTTATGGTAAATTTCATGAAAAGGATATGGTCCTGTAAGCGTGGTCGTGGCAGTCATTTGCCTGATGGTATTTTTCACTATTAATGGCATACCTTTTTCTTTATAATGAAATAAACATCCGATCATTTATATTGAAGAATGTCATTTTTCTTTTAATATCAAATAAACACCTTTTATTGGAAAAACCTATATTTGAGTTTCACGGTGGTAGCTTTTGGTGCTCGTTTACCCACTATTTTGCTTTTGGATCAAATTCTGGGAAAATGGACGCTCAGTTGTTTGCCGATATGAACATGATAGGTACCCTTTTGCGGAGAGCTTCCTACAAATACAAAATTGACAAATGAATTATGTAAATAGGTACCGGTAGGCCCAGAGTTTGTCAGTAAATGGGCACCCAGTGTAGACTCTTTTTCTGCTTACCCCATATATATGGTTGCTATTTATGGGGATAGAGCAGTAGAACTCCCACTTTTCACATGCTTATGGCTCAAGTACTTAATTTTTTATTGGAAAGTGAAGGAGACACCAGGACTAGCTAACGTCTTAGCTGAAGTCTTGCAATTGGCCTTTTGCTTTACTTTAACCTACTGTTGAGTTCGTTCAAAGTTTGCATATGTAGTGGGCTCTTCCCAAAACGCTGAAAGATATAAAAATTCATATCTCACTTTTAAGAAAGGAGAAGAAGAACTCAGGCTTATCCTCGGGATATCGTACGTTCTGAATACTAGATACGGCCGGGGAAAAGCTTGAAAAACTCAGTAATGAAACCTATGATCTTATAGAGCAGGACGCTCTATCATTGCTGCAATTGTGGATATGGCATGTGCTGTCTGATGAGCGTAAATACACAGTTGTTGCACCCAATGGGCTTTTTGCTGATAATACTTGCCGTCAGAAATGCTTTCAACACCAGTAGATTAGTTGATAGTTATATACAGGATATACTGGAAAAACTTTTAGATTCTGGGATCTGTGATGTAAATTCCTGAAGAATTGGAGCATGCTCTACGATATGTAGATACGTTATAAAAGAGTCGACGCTATACCGTGTGTTACTTCTGGTGAAATCCTTGGCTCAGATCTGTAGAATACCTCATTTGACATAACGAATACTTTAGCTGCTAGCTAAGATTCATTTAATTTATTTATTTTAAAATCAACTTACATTCTAGTAGTCCAATTATAAGTTAATTAATTAGATAACTCTAAGTACGAAATTATACAAATTAAAAATAGGAAAGAAACGGAAGAGAGCATATTACATTTCAATCAGATCAAAAGTTAAGAATTATACGAGCATTGACTAACTTGATTTTTTATGAAAGACTGTGGCAGAAGACCAGAACCTCGCTGGTTGTGTAGTATCTACGACGAAAGCGTAGCAAGGAAGAATGGAAGAAGGTGTTGGTACATGCATACGGAATATGATATTGAAGCGAGGATAAATTGGGGCGAGCAGCGTCGAATGTACTTATTTGGGTGCATACATTTTAAGGTAAATGACTATGTTATATGAAGCTTAAACAAAAGACATTCCTCAAGGGAAGATTGTCTGGATTCGAGGGTAGGAAGGTTCAAGATATGTAGATGATCACCATAAGGGGATTAAGGAAGGTTGAATTTGAAAAATAGATACTGCGTGAATCTGCGTTGAATCGACTCAAGAGGATCGATGGGCTTTCTGTGATAGGGACTCCAAGTTTGAGAACATTATTCTAAATTACTACGTACTAGTCAGAAATAAAGACACATACAGGAGTTAGCATCTTGGAATGACGAAACGGATCGTAAAATAAAGGAGGCTTTCTTTATCATTTGATTACAATCAAAAAAACACAAGAAGATCCTTTAAGGAGGTTACAGTGCTCGAAAGGATATCAACAAGCCTATACGTTAAGAGATGAGGAAATATTTTGCAGGGGAATGTCATCTGAGATGGTTTGTTTCACACCTTAGCTGAGACATAGTAGATCGGTTCGAAGGATATCAATGTCTAAGAGGGAGTCAGTATCTCGAAAAACCTTAAAGTTATTAGCAAAAAGGATGTAGGAGGATACGATAACAGAACGTTAATCACTGGCAAAAAGTAAAAATAATATGGGACCAAGTATTGAATGTTGCCGAACTCCCGGGCTGGGGTGAAAAGAAGAAGAGACGCAGATTAAAGTGACTGCACATAAACCATTCAGAACAACCGTAAGAAGCCAGGAATAGAAACATGTGGGAAGATTTAGCCCTTTAAGTTTCTCAAATAAGAGAGTGTGAAAATTATAGGCTGTATAAAGGATATTTTGGCATCTGAGTGCGCAGTGGTATAAACGCTGCAGCTTAGCACGAAGTTTGTCAATCTATTACATAAAGAAATAATCCCGTGAACTTGAGCAATCAATATGCAAAAACTACCAGTTAAGTTGAAATTAGCACTGAACTACCTAGACTTGCTAAAACTAAGGATCCAGCAGATGTATTCGCTCGTATTCGGTTTGAAGGGGGACTTATCGTATAGTTTGGATATAAGGTGTGGACTGTCTTCCTTAGCAAAGACCAGTAATAACAATAGCTGATGCAGATGCAGAAAGAGGTGTGGATTGCGTCCACATAGCAGAACATAATCTGCTTGCGTCGAAATAAAGGTATAAGTGAGGCTATGACTCATACGTAGGGACCGCGGCAATTAAAAAGTCATATGCACTGAGTGGTCCAAAATTACCTATAGCCATGAGTCAATTGAAAGCGTAGTAATATTTACTCCTGCCTGAACCAGATCCTTAGCGGCTGTTTTGGGTCTTGCCTACTTAAGACTGGCAAGTGATATTTTGCTGACCGTGATACATTTGGTATGAGAAATAAGAGAGTCTCACCGCACAACTTAAATCCATTGAGAAATGGAACTTCTTGGCACATTACGTTCGGCCAGCCGTCATATTAAAAAATCCAGAAATTGTTATTTTTAACAGAAAAGTGATCCCCGTATAGCAAATCTGCCTTTCGATATAGAAAATGCAGCCTACTCTGAAACAATGTATCAAATGGTTTCAGACCTTGTTCTCAAGCTGATAGATGAAGTATTTAGTAGGTAGTAATCTTTTATGATTTTCCAAATTGTGTCAAAGTTCTTGCTGATATTTGCACCTATAAGGAATTTTCTAAGCTGTCGTTTACATTGTGTAGGATTTAAGAGTAAAAGGCTTTTAGACAGAACTGCTGTAGAATCAGTTGCAAGAAACACGGTCAACGCTTTTGGCTAAAGTGGGATTGGATGGAATTATGGGTAAAATATTATTTAGCTTATTTTTACTCAAAACAAAAAGCTATCAGAGACTATTATGTACCCGATCTATGCATTGACCTAATAAACTAATCGACGTTTATTCTAAATGCATCTAACAAAAAATGCGCTTCCACAAAAAGTAGCAAACTCAACTTATGTAAGTTTTGACGCTACTTCTATTCATATTCAGACTGCAAATGCAATGATGATTACAATCATTTTCAAACGAGTCACCAGTCGATGACACAGAAAATTTATTTGCTCCTCTGATGAGGGCAATCAATATGAAATTTTTAGCATCAAGCTCCACTAACACAGCATTCTTCCCTGATCCCTTGAATATCATTTCATCCTGAGCAATTCACGAGTAAAATGAGAAGAGCATCTGAGAGACAGGACGAAGTAGGTTTCAATAATTTTTTTCTCATTTAAGTACTCACAATTCAACTCAACTCAAAATGGGAAAATTTATGATATTCTAATTGAATTACTCCGAACGTGATATGAAATTCGAAAAAAGTATTACGAAGGGATTTCCCGAATTTGTATTTAATGCAGCATCAGTAGCATGAATCAGGCTATCGTTTTAGTAGCATCCTGGTGTAGTGTCTGGCTGCCTGTCGCCTGTGCTTGTTGGATGCCAAATCAATTTGTTGTCATAGCTCCGTTCATAATGCATGAGTATATACGTTTGCAGAATTTGTGAGGGATTCTGAAAGGAAGTCCATACTGAGTTGATTCTTGAAAAAAGGAGCTGTAATAAGAGTATTTCAGTATTTGTAAATAATTTTCTGGTAATAACCTTTCATTTTTACTTCGAAATTAAAAGCAACAGATTAATGGACCAAATTAAGAGAAGTAATATTTTTAAATGCTGATAATCTCTGTTATTCAGTCCGAATGATTGCTTCTGCCGTTAATACAATAAAAAAAAAATAATAATTTCCTTAAAATAAGACTTGCTTTTTATTTTCAGCTCTACAAATAAAATGCATACTCGTAAATCAGTCCAGCGTTTACAGATTCCTAAATATAGGATTGAACATAAATCAACATAAACTACTAATTCCCATCGCCATTTACTTCTTAACGTCACGGCAATACAGTTATTACATCATCAAGAAAATTTACAATGCCATAATTCAATTGTTCGTTCACTTACACGAGAACCGGAAGACACATATTAACGTGTACCAGCTCTTGGAAAATTTGTCGAAAATATTCTTAGTGAAACGATTAAGGTACGAAAAATAGAGCCACATGAAATAACGAGATCTCATCGTCTTCTTATAATAACAAGATATAAATTTCAAGAACAATTTTGTACGACCCCAATTCAACGTTAAAATACAAGGGAAATTCTCAACGTACGTATTTCAACGCCCGCCATATGCCAACAACGGAAAGAAATACTTCCAGTTCCGTAAAGAATGAAGCTGAAAAGCAATCCACCACCCTTGGACGTTATTTTTCCAGTTTAAGCCACTTTTGAGGCGTTTTAATGCGCCCCTTAAGGAAATCCTCATCTTAAGTACTTTGTCCTTAAGACGTTTGTTATTATATTAAATTTTCGACGAGGGGCGCTTAAATTGTGGGGGAGTGTGTACAAAGTTATTGGAGCTTGTGGCTAAATGCAAGTTTAAAAGGCGTGAAAAAATGCTTAGGGGATGAAGATTTAGATAATTTTTAAGGCATGATGGAAGGAAGTAATGCTTTTGAAAATGGTTATTACCGAATATTAAGACAATTGTTTGTTTTTGATTGAATTTTTTTCATTTTAGAAAAAAGTGAATATGATTCATATGAAGAATTTCTTTATGAGAACCCGGCTTGCAGATTGGTTGCAAGTAGGAAAGTATTCTATACTATGGTGGGTGCAAAAACTAAGAAAAAGTCTCTTAAGATCAATTAAAGATAACTAATCACTACCAAACATAGATGGATGATACAATTCTAAGAACTTTTCTCAGCCACAGGAGCTACAGTCATTATTAACGTACTAGGAGCTGATTTCCTCATCCTTTAAACGATATGAAACGGCTTTACGCAGCCTTTAAAAAACCAAACGTCTGAGATTTAGGGGTTTTTGCTTCAAAAAAGGAAAAAATGAGTTGATATGCAAAATACGAGTAAGCAAGAAGTTACTATAAGATTGCTGAAAAAGTAATATACATAAGACCTGTCCTTAGAAAAGCAGACTAACAACGCTGAGAAGTGACCCTGTTATCTCATGTGTTCTCTATGTTTTTCTTCAAATTCATAGAAAAACAAGTTGAGTAAGCAGGAGAGTGCTCCTACCAGAAGGTCTTTGTAAACATCCTAGGGTTAGAAGTAAGTTTTCTAATGGCGTGAATCGATAACTTGAATTATTCATCCAATACTTAGATATGAAATCGTTCAAATTTATACAAAAGATGCACAGTTTCTTTCATAAGCACAGTGCAGCCGCCATTTTAATCTAGCTTAAATGATTTTTCTGAATGCTCGGCCGATTGAACATGTTCAAGTTAAACACTTTTCCTTAAATTTTCATGAAAATTGAAAGAAAATAAAAGTACCTAACTCAATTTTAAATATATATAGGGTTTTCTAATAAGAGGTGTTATTTTGAATAGATCTTCTGATTTAACACCTTGCGACTTCTTCCTTTGGAGCCACGTGATAGAGAAGGCCTATGCCAATAGCCCAGCGTCAATTCAAGATCTCAAAGATGAAATTCGTGAGGCTGTGGAGCACATAGGGCAGCCACTTTGCGATTTGGTTATGGAAAATTTCATGAAGAGGATATGGTCCTGTAAGCGTGTCGTAGTGGTTATTTGCACAATGTTAGTTATTGCTATTAACGGCATATCTTCTTCTTTATAATGAACTAAGCATCCGACCATTTGTTTTAAAAAATGGCATTTTTCTTTTGATATCAAAATAACACCTCCAATTGGAAAACCCTATATGAACCATAAACACGTGTTATCGTTGTTGTAATTTCATATAATTGAAATGGCTAGAACTCACTTGATTATGATTCGATCTCAATTAAATTTTGTGAACATATATATCTTATGTCAGTCTATATAATTGCAATATTTTTAACAAAGTTGAGCGAATTTCGATTTCTAAGGTATTTGTTGCCCTTGTACTCATAAAGGTCCACATTCGTGATAACTTTCAGATTTTTCGGCTGAAAGGTGTCCAATCGCGAGGGGGGGGACAAAAATGTTGGGTACATTTTGCCTTCCCGTGGACCCCCTAATTCATCAAATGATTTTTTTATTTCAGATTCTAAAAGTTCTAATCAAGACCTTTCATTTGATACCCCACTCGACTACCTTTGATTAAAAAAAATTTTTAAGGGCCAATTCGTTATTAGGGGGGACCCGCCTTAAACATTCTTTAAATTTTTGTCAAGGCCTTGACTTTTGAGAGACCATCACTTCTGACCTTTTCACAAAGTTTGAGCATTCTAGCTTCTATAGTTTCAGAGGAAATCAGCTGTGACGCACGGACAGACGGACAGACGGACGGACGGACAGACGGACGGACGGACAGACGGACGGACAGACGAACAGACAGGTCGCGAAACTAGTAGGCCTTTGTAAAAAATTTTTTTACAAAGACCTAAAAAGCTAAATAAGCAAATGAAAAATATGAAGTTACATGCAATTTATTTTATGGAAATAGTTATGTCTTCTGCTTCTTAGCACTACATCCCCTCTCGGGCCTTCGCTTCCTGCAAAACGTGCCTCCAACTGTCTCGGTCCATTGACCACGTCCTCTAATTCCGAAATACGAGAACCGATGAACTGTCTTCGTCGACCGAGTCAGACCAGCGTTTCCTCGGTTCGACTCTCCCAACGAATACCCATTGCAGCTTCCGCTGTCTTACAATCGTTGAGACCTCCTGTTCGTCAAAAATGTCATACAACTCGTGGTTGTATCGGATACGCCATTGGTCCCCGTCTAGCTTCGCTCCGATTATTCGCCTCAGGACCCGTCACTCAAAGGCGTTCAATATATTTGCGGATGCTTGCGTTAGGGTCCATGTTTCACACCCATAGTATAACACAGGTCTTATCACAGATTTGTATACTTGGAGCTTTGTTTTCCTGTGTATGCAGCTGATCTTCAAGATCGTCAAAACCGAATAAAATGTTTTATTCACAAGCTGTATTCTTCGGCGTATTTCGTCCCTTTCATTGCCCGTTTTCATTATTTTGGCGCCTAAATACACAAATTCACTAACATTTTCGATACTGTATTCGCCAAGTGTTATATTTTGTATATTTGAGGTATTTTTCCTCGACTGCGTCATGAACTTTGTTTTATTCTCATTGATTTGTAGCCCTACTAGTTTTTCTTCGCTGCCGAGTTTCAGGAAAAGTTCTTTGGCAGTTGTTAATGACCGTGACAAAATTTTGAAGTCGTCCGTATAGGCTATTACTTGGCTCGACTTGTATAGTTATGTACCTTGCATATCAACAGATAGCTTTCTTATCGTACTCTAGAGCCGAATTGAATAGCAATGGAGCCAGCCCATCTACCTGTTTTAGTCCGATATTTGGGTCGTCGATGAGTTGATTATTGATGCGGACTTGGAAGCATGTCGACATCATTGTCATAGTGGTAAGACGAACTGATTTGGCTGAGATGCAAAAGCAAAGCATTATTTGGTACAGTATGTTACGGTCAATACTGTCGTATGCTTCCTTGAAGTTGATGAAAATCCACGCATTTTTCAAGTACCTGCTTAACTGTGAACAATTGGTCTATTGTCGATCTACTTGCTCTAAAACCATCTTGATATTCCCCGATAATACTGTTGGCGTATGATCCGATTTTATTTTCTAAGATTTTTGAAAATATTTTGTTCGCCGTACAAAGAAGTGATATGCCTCTATAATTTTCGCACTGTAGCTTGGCACTTTTTTGTGGATAGGGAATATAATTGATTGGCTCCACTCTGTTGGCATATGTTCTTGTTGCCAAACGTACTGGATGACTTTGTGAAGAGCTTGATGAACACTACTGCCCTCATATTTGATGAGCTCCACTGGAATCTCATCAATGCCCGGCGCTTTATTATTCTTTTGGGCTTTGATGGTGGAACAAACTTCATCCAGAGTTGGTAGAGCCAATAGAACCTCTCCGTAGACATCTATAGGCTCCCGTGCTTTGGAGCAGTGCGGAGAATTAAGGATTCTTGAAATATGATGCCCACTTTTTCTTAATCCTGGTTTCATCAGCGATGATATTGCCGATGTCATTACGACAGAGCGTGGTTTTTGGCTGATAACCACGTTTCAGGCTTTTGACTACTTTGTATGCTTGTCTTGTGTTGTTGCTCGCTAAACTTACATCTAAACTTCTCAATTGGTCGTCTTAGTATTTTCTTTTGTTAGTCGTAATAATCTTATTCGCTACTCTTCTGAGATTTTCATAGCGTTCTCTCTTCGTCCTGGTTTTCCTACCTACATATTCTTTATACGCCTGATTCTTTTGATTTAACGCCTACTGGCACTCATCATCGAACCAATCATAGTTTTGTATTTTATTTTGCGGTTCTTAGAATATATGTGTATGGTCAACTGATTTTCAAATAATCAACTGAATTAACTTCAACTACAACAACATTAGTTAAACGATTTATTTAGTTTGCTTTAGCAATTAAACTGCAAACTGTGATGAAATTGACACCTCTGAAGCTTTTTTTTCAGTGATAAGACAGAAAAATTATAGGCTGCAAAGTTATTCTTTCAAAGAAGGAAAAAACTACGGAGAAAGTTGCTGTTATTGACCAGAGTAACAATGAAAAATAGAAAAACCTGTTATTCAGTAGATGAAAAATAGTATTAAGCAGAAAATACACTCATAAAAAATATCAGAAAATGGAAGCAGTCGCTGTAAAAGAGGCCTCACACATTATTATTATAATAATAAATGTAGACCTCTTATGGGAAGTTTATCGATTGTCTTAGAAATTAAACTTAGAATGTGACTGCCATAATCTCGGCAAAACCATAATGCTTGCTTCTGTGCTTCATATACAGGGAAAACAAGTACGACAAATTTTAGAGGCAAATACAGGTTTATTTTAGTCAATAGGTTAGATGTACCTGTAAACTAATAGCGGGCAGCGATTTGATCTCTTACGTTACAGGAAGATGTAGTAGGGGAAGAGGGAGCAAGACAGGGTAGCGGGCAAGATAGGGCAACACGTTTTAACGGCCACAGAAACGATCAATCCCAGCCACTCTGGCTTGCAATGATGCGCCGTCATGCTGCTCATCAGTCAGCGCAGTGACCGGCTTATAAGTGAACGCGTTTTGCTTTGGCGCCAAAAACTCGGTTTTTGTCAAGTTAGTTGTGATTTCCGCATTATACAGGTGCATCGATTGTGTTTTGTACCCCAATATTAGCTTTTTAGAACTAACTGAAGGTTATTCTTGTTTATCAATGATTACACTAGCAGGTAAGAACATGTTTGTGTCCATATTCTGAATTGGTCATTAAAGGCATGTTATTTTATTCAAATAAGCATTTGAGGGCAAGATAGGGTATAGAGTTCCATGCTGCCCCTCGAAGAAATTCAATTATTTCCTTATGACAGCTTATGCTTCTTCATAATTTCTTTGTTTTCAATCTTGCTTCGGGAAGGTGAAAAATTATATTATATATTATAAAGAAACATGGAGAGGGGAAACTGGAGTGGACAGAGTATGTAAAATGCGGTAGATGTTATAATCGAAGGGAAAACGGGGTGCAAATTGGCGGCAGAAATATATTTGTTGCCACAAACTACCCATGAACGAAAAGTTAAAGCATCAATACGGACGAAGGTAATTGTCTATCAAAAGCAATTCAGGTACTAGCCGGGATGAAGGGAAAAACTAAATATGTATAGCCCTAATTTATTTAAATATTTAATGGCATGTTGTTTTGTCAAATATATTGCTTCCCTTTAATTGTAGCGCAACAGCCTATAATATTTAAGTCTAGTTGAAGTTTGTCAATGACCTAGTAGGTAAGTACTGAAGAAGGGAGTTAGTCACTTTTGAAACGCGTATACAGCAAATAAATACCATTGTAGTCGGAGAATCTGCTTTTTTACTTATATTGCACACTACAAGTTCGAAAAATCGAGATAATTAAATCTAGCAATCGCTGCGCTAGATTGTATCGCAATGGGGTTGCCATTATCAGTTTGTATTTGTTCAGTTTTTATTTTTATTTCAGAAATGTTTTTAGCGATAATGGTAGTGGTGATAGTGGCGGGGTTTATTTTGAGTCGGTAATAATAATATTAACAAGTTGCGCATCAAATTCTTCTGCACTTATTGCGTTGTTATCATTATGAAATTGCTTCTTTTCGTGAAGGGCCCTCGAGCAGTTTGCCTAGGGGCCCTGCTCGATCACTACAAACAATAGTCCGAAAATGAATGAAAGTTATTAGTTTTTAAGTATAACAAGGCCAGGTTAAGAGTTAAGAAAGGGGGTGACAAAGGACTGCGCGTATGCCAGCCTGCAAACGCGTTAGGCTAAGATAAAAATAACGCAGTAATCGTCGGCCAATCCGTTATTTTCAAATTAAATTTTGATATTGATGCTTGCTAAATTGATATCAAATTTTAAGTTATTTTAAATACGAGTATAGTACAATAAATACGCATGATCGCCTGTACCATAAATACGCAGGATCGCCATGTACAATAAATATGCTGTATCGTCATCTAAATAAATACGCAGGATCACCATGTAAAGAAATACGCAGGATTGCCATGTAAATAAATAGGTATATGAGCGAAACACTTGCAATATTTGGAAACAAGTACAAGCGTTGGACGCGTTTCTGCTTGTTTCCTACTACGAGGATTTTTATAAATTATGAGCTTCATAATTTGTAGAATGCAAACACAAGTGTGGGGCGGCTTCCTGTTTGCATCTATCTTTACGAAACAATCCCACGTTTACACGCCCTTAGCAAAGGGAACTTCCTACGCAGTTAGTCAAAGTGGAACGACAAGCATATCGAAAATGTATATTTAATTGAAATCGCTTCCACTGAAATATTATTTTAACGTAGCTTTACATATAGAAATTAATATAACCTAATTGCTTAATATTATATTGCTTACACAAAGGCATTGCCAGATTTTAAATCTACCAGAATGGAAAATGTACTAGAGTCGCCCATATTCAAATATTTGCCAACTTTCCATAATTGTTTGAATTCATAATGTATTTACTATAGAGATCACTACAGTATATTAAAGTATGTATTTCAGCATTAATATTAGTACTTGTAATCTTAATATGCGAAGGTGACACAGAACAACAAGATAATATTTTTTAAGTGAAATCTTTTTTTTATATAGATTTTACAAAATATAATTTTACATTCTTACAGAGCAATTATTGCATTGTACATCAGCAGCACTCTCATTTTATTAGACATGAGTTTTGTTGGAGGCCACGAACCGACCAGAACTCCCATTCTCCTAACGTCAGCGCACGCTTCATGGCGCAAACAGACCCTCGTCCCACGAGAAATCTTCGCCTGTCAGCCGATCCCACACATCAGCGGCGCAAACATTTCCCTCGAGAAAAAGTAAATTTTGCTTGAGCCGCTCATCTCGCTTCTTATGAATTAACCTACATGAGAGAACCTAGGCAAAGCCCACTACTGGTTCGTAGTCAACATTATCTTCAGCATCATCAGCGACAACGTCATCAGCATCACCATCGAAATCGTCACTAACAACCTCATCATCACTCATCATCTTCAGCGACATCATCATTCATCATCTTCAGCGTAGGAGCCACCTACCCCGTCGTAAACAAAAGGGAGCAATAGGTTCTGTCATTTCCAAAGAGTAAAAGCTAAATATAGAGTAAAAGCTAAAGACCAAAATTTTTATTTCCAAAGTGGTGACCACAACTCGCAACAATGATAGACGAAATGATGAGGATAGCGAGCACCGTCTCCCTCAAGAGGCACCACCAGCCGCAAGCTTACCACCGGCTCAGGAGGTGAACGTAGTCAGCCAGTGCAGGCTGCCATCTTCTGACGGGCTGGTCCTGAATTGTGGTTCTTCCAGGTGGAATCACAATTCAAGGTGGACAAGGTGGTCAGTCAAGTACCATCTCACGGTATCATCGCTGGACCATGAAACCACCATGGATGTAGCAGACATCATCCGTGTGCCACCGGAGCACGACCGAGACGGAGCTCACAAAGCAGCTATCGTCACCCGCCTTATAGATTGACCTGATGCGCCGCTACACAAGCTGCTCACAAGCGTCGAGCTCAGAGACAAGAGACCTTTGCAGCTTCTACGACATATACGTTGCCTCGCTGACACACGGGTTAGCGATGATGCTCTCCGTGTCAGATGGCTTAACCTCCTGCCTCAACAAACTCGCAGTATGCTTCTGCTTATAAAAACCATACATTCGCCTAATAGCATCCTCATCTGGTATCTTCTCATCGCGTTTTTCTGCGGACCAAGTTGCTGTCGAGCTAGCTGCCTTGCGTCTGGCGATTACGCAGCTAACAAACTTAACTCGAGAGGCGCTTCAGCAACCACACGCGTTCATCAACACACTGTGGGAGCGGTCCTCGTCAAGAAACGCAACCCAACGATGAGGCCGCTCCGCCACTGCTGGACTAGACAGTCGCACAGGATACTGCTGGTATCACGCCAAGCATGGGGCCCTACTGATGCGATGCAAGCAGCCTTGTTCCTTCCCAGCTTTAAACAACACTACGAGGCACTCAGAAAACTAGGTTTGCCGGCGTAGTACTCAGCGGACACCGATGGCAACACCTTGGAAAGATGCCTTTATGTCCCCGATCGCACCACAAATCTAGATTCTTGGCAAGCTCCGGCTCTGCCTTCTCCACCATCCCGAAGCATTCCATCGCCAGGCCTCTTCGTAAGCAGAGCTTAGTGCTACAGGCAGCCAATGGCACGCCCATCACAACCTTTGGATCTCAGCAGCTCACCCTAGATTTCCGGCTACGCTGGCCACTTCACTGATCGCTCGAGATAGCAAATGTCCAGACACCCATTCTAGAAGCTGATGTACCAAAGCATCATGGTCCTCTCATCGATCTGCGCAACCACCGGCTCTTGGACGATCTCACCAACATCTCCACAGCCTGAATCCTCGGTCCAGCTTCAGCTATACACAGTTTTAGCTCCATCATTGAAGTGAAGATCACTATTGGAGACAGATACCAAGGGATAATCGCCAAATATGCAGATGCACCCGCACAACTCAGGGAATTAGCCTCGGTCACTAACCTACCCGTCCATCACCAGATAGCTACCAATAGCCCACCAGTTTCACAAGACCACGTCGCCTTGCGGGAAAACGCCTCACCGCAGCCAAAACCGAGTTCACTTTCTTGCTGAAACGAGGCATAATTCGACCCTCATCGAGCCAGTGGGCCAGTCCTCTGCACATGGCACCCAAGGACAGTGCCCATTGGCGAGCTCCTGGGGATTGCCGTCAACTCAATACTTAAAATTGATCGGTCCGTTACCCACTGCCCATCATCCATGATGTGATTCAGGAGGCCAGCGGCACTATTTTCTCAGTAATCGAACTCTAGCGTGCTTTCTACCAAATTCCGGTTGCTCCTGAAGACGTATGTAAGATGGCAGTCACCAAGCCCTTTGGACTTTATGAATTTCTGGGGATGCCTTTGAGTCTACGCATCACAGCCCAAATCATGCAGTGGACTCTAAAACATCTGCTGAGGAGTTTGGAGTTCGTCCGGGTCTATTAAGACGATATCCTTGTTTTCTCTACCAGCCCCGACCATCACCAGTGCCACCTCGAGCAACTTCTTTCCTTGGTGCAGGCAGCGAATCTCAACGCTAGCTGGGATAAATGCCAAGTCGGTCAGCCTGAGGTCGTCTTCGCTGGATATCACGTCTGTGTGCCCCCAAAACAGAAGCCATCGTATCTTTACCCAAACCTACCGACCCATCCTAGCTGAGGTGTTTTCTTGGGATGCTGAATTTTTATCGCTGCTGCATGCCACACGCTGCTGAGTCCCAAGCGCCACTATCGGAACCGCTAACAAGTTGTACAAAAAAGAAAGCACTATTCACTTGGACACCCGATGCAGAAGCGGCTTTTGAACGTTGCAAGCAGCACATCGCTAAGGCAGCTACATCAGTATTTCTTTCGCCTTCGCATCCATTGGTACACCACACTCACACGTCCAGCACTGCCATTAGCGTGGCCTTGAACCAATAACGGGGCGATAGCACTTGGGTACCGTTGGGTTTCTTCTCGAGAAAGCTCTCTGACACCGAGCAACCCGTGAGCTCCTTGCGATCTTTGCTGCCATCAAGTTTTTTCAGCGCAACTCGGAAGGAAGACACTTTATCATCTATACCGACCAAGGGCCACTTATATTTGCTCTGACGCAACGCTCGGACAAAGCCTCACCCCGCGAAAGCAGACAACTGGACTTCATTGCCCAATTCAATCCGCAAGTGGAATACACACCAGGGGATGACAATATCGTCGCTGATGCACTTTCATGTACAGGAACGGGCACGATACCCGCCAAAATCACAGCTCAAGTCTTCAGTGAAGCACAGAACACAGATGACCAGTTGCCCCACCTTCTGATGAGCCCACGTCTCAAACTGCATCCGCTGGTCTTGGATGCCTACTCAGCGTACTATGTGAAGTTTAACGGCACCATTAAGCCTTATCTGCCAGTTGCACCCCACCGTCAGTTTTTCGACATCGTCCATCAACTGTCGCATTTGAGTAGACGTGCTACCTCGAAGCGCGTAGTGCTTAAATACTTCTGCGTACCTTGTCAACTGTCGATGGTCTACTGGCACAACCGCGCAGAGTTAGGTGATTTTGAGACCCCGGATGGACGCTTCGACCACATTCATGTCGACTTGATCAAGCTGCCACAGTGTGAGGGTTACGAGAGCTACCTAGCCATTATTGACCGCTACATACGGTGGCCTCAAGCAGCGACAGTGCATGGCATCAGAGCCAGCATTGTTGCCAGTAAACTATTCGAACACTGGATATCGATATTTGGCCCGCCACTGGAGATCACATCGGACTAAGGACGCCACTTTGAAGCCGACCTCCTGAATCAGCTCGGCCGCCTTTTGGGCACCAACCATGTCAACACTTCTCCATACCACCCTCAAGCCAATGGCATGGTCGAACGGATTCACCGCACCCTCAAAGCAGCATTAAAATGCGTTCCAGAGACACCATGGTTACAGGCGCTTCCACCGATCTTGCTGGGTCTACAAACCACATTCAAGGAGGGCCTGTAAGCCTCTCCTACAGAAATGGTTTTTGGCACATCATTCGGATCCCGGGTGGGTTCAATACTCCGCCTCTTCAAATCGATTCATGAAACTTTTGTAGAAAGGTCGGAAGTGGTGACCTCTTGAAAGTTCAAGGGTGGAAAAATTTTTCAAAGGCGTTTAAGGGGGGTCTCCCCATATAAGGGGGTGACCCCTCAAAAAAAAATTTTCACCATTGGTAGTCGAGTAGGGTGTCATTGGAAAGGTCTCAATGAGATCTTTTCAAAACAAGTCTTAAAATTGTCTTATAAGTACCGAGGGGGGCAGGGGAAGGGGAAATGTACGAACTTTTCGCGTACCCCCCCCTCGCGATTGGACACCTTCCATCCGAAAAATCTGAAAAAAATCATGAATGTAGGCCTTAATGAGTACAACAACAACAAATACATGAGAAGTCGAAATTCACTCAACTTTGTTAGTAATAGTATGATTTATCGATTTTGTATTTTCTTGAATAAAATCCAAACGGTACCTTTAAACTCAATGAAATTTAGCAAAGAGATAACTATTTATAAGATTGATCTTTTCGGAAAGTTTCATAAAGATCGAATAGTATTTACCGAAGTTATAGCGATTTGAATTTTCGTGTATTACTATGGAGCAATATGCCCTGTATTACTATGGAAACATATTGCTATGGAGCCATATGCGCTTTTTACCGACTTAGACACTACAGCTTTGCTAGAATTTGCATGAAAATTTCAGGAGTGATAGGTATCATGAAGATGAGTACATACAATTGAAACAAGTCGAAGAGGCAGGAGAGAGCTCCTAGCAAAAGGGCTTTGTAACCATTCTAGGATTCGAAAAAATAGGCCACGAATCGATGATTACAGTACAGAGGAGTGGCCCCTGAAAAAAAATTTCATGAAAGGTAGCCGATATGAGTATCAACTGAAAGTTCTCTATGAGAGCTTTTCAAAACAGTTCTTAAACTGACAGTTTTTGCTTCAGTGGGGGCACAGGGGGGGAAATACATGAAAAATGTGTTTCCTCCCTCGCGAATGGACACCAGTGATCTAAAAAATCTGAAAAATTATCAAGGGAGATATTTATGGGTATAACTATAACAAATACCTCAGAAGTCAAAATTCGTTCAACTTTGTTAATAATAGTATGATCCTCGAATTTCACATTTTCTCCAATTAAATCGTCTTTGACGTGTTTCTTGATTTTATTCGTTGCTGGTTACTGCATTTTGTAAGTTGAGTACAAAACCCTTCTGACATGAGCATAGCTCTGTCTACCCAACTTGTTTTTTGTTAACTTAGTTTAAGCGGTTATATGTTTAAGTAGAGTATTCCGGATACTGTGATGGTTTCAAAATAAATTAAAGAAAAGTTGTTTGAAAGTAATGCCGTTGGCTGAGATTATTGTATTTGAGTGAGAAGTTTAATCGTGGTCGATCCATGAGCGAACTACTCATCAAACTAAAGGGTGGCTCATAACAAGTCCACACATGTGAATGGACCTTAACTCTTATTTATCACCAACTTCAGGTCCATATATTGACAAATTATGACAGTTTGGTCCTTTACAATTCTAAACATGGCGTCATAAACATCAGCCGTACATGCCACACATCACGCGAAACAATCGATTTATTGAAGACCAAGTTTGGAAATCGAATAATTTCACGAAATCGACCCATAAATTGGCCGGCGAGATCGTGTGATTTGACTCCTTGTGACTTCTTGCTTTGGGGATTTCTGAAGGATCGTGTTTACGCTGATGCTTCCCAGACTACTGAAGCATTAAAAAACAATATTCAAGCCAACATACGCCTAATAACGCCGGAAATGTGCGAAAATGTCATTGAAAATTACAATCATCGTTTGTAGTCTGTAAAGCAGCACGAAGTGCACAGATGCCCGAAGTAATGTTTCATATTTAATTGTAAGGGACCAAATTTTTATAATAAATAAACATTACAGTTCAATATTCACAAAAATTATGTTTTTTTTCGACAAAAATGTGTACACTTGTTATGAATCACTCTATAGCTAGCCTGCAAGCAACCGCCAAATTTGTTGAATGTTGTATAGCCAAGTTGTTCACCATGATGGCATTGCTCGTTGCAACTTCTCAAAACTGTACATCTTTCGCTCATTTGTGTGGTGGACTCAGATTTCGAAATGAGCAAAGACTTGTTCTCATTATATGCATGCTGACAAAAAAGAGTATGAGTATGAGTTTGAAAATATAGAAATATAGATAAATCAACGGCAGAAGAGATTGGAGGAGACCCAGTTGAAGCCCAAGAATTAACCTTTGAAAAATGAAGAGAACAAGTGATAAGGGATTATAAATTGGTCAAAGGATCTGCAGAAGCTAGAATATACTAGATGTAAGTGGTTGCCAGCCCAATTCCCTAGCAAAAAAGAATACTATGATTGATACCCTTGCGGCGAGCGGCTCCGTCCACAAAATAGAAAAATAATGTATCAGTCAAGTTAATCACCTAAAGGTCATCTAAACAGAATAAAATTTATAAAATCAAGATCGATTCAGTTTTTCTATTTTAGATAAGTGACTAGTAACACATTTACCTTATTATACTGGTAACCGAAACGAAAAATCCCGATTCGATCAAATTTATTTCATCCTGTGCTCTAACTTTGAGATCAATATGCATATCTTCGCTAAAAGTTTTTCAGCTTTTGATTTTATCGTGAACAGAGAAATTATGTTTTATACTAAAGTTATAATAAACGAAAAACAACAGTGCAGTTTAATTTTGACTTGACAAACTCATTTCAATACAAACTTTCATTGCGCTATATTTAGGTAGCAGACTTTCATTTGCAAAATTCAATTCCACAAAGACTTGTCGTCATTTAATATAAATGTGAAAACGTCTCGTTTCAATAAGTCAAAATCGATTACCACTTTATTAACAATTCATGACCCAATCGAGTGATTGATTGAATGAATCGCATCGCTTTTGTTCCCGGCAGCAAGAAGTACGTGTGATTCATATAGAAAAAGAATCCTTCATAGTTGAAGCTCTTTCTTCCTTACGAAACGATAAATTATCCCTTACCTTTGTCGAGCATCGAATCATATAGGAAGATAGTGTACGGAGGAGAAAATGGTTTACTTAGATGCCTTTATTCGTAATTAAAGCTTAAATATTGTATCTATCAGCTCAATAAATTATAGTCAACTTTCATCCAGAAGTTCTTTTAAAATTATCTACAAGCCCCCAAATTTGGTTTAAATATTGCGTGACACTTTTAGCATTCTTATTTGTAAGGTAAATACCTTAAAAACGCTTTCGTTTCAGTCACATCTTTGGGAAAAATTTCACGTGCAAGCTCCACGTAATTTATGAGGTGCGAACATCCAACTGATGAACGTGAGTGATATTTATCTCCACTGGCACCGTATAAACGTTGGAAAATCTCATCACAATGACTGTTAAGTGAGCCGCTGATTTTCCTTATTTATTTGTGACATTTCACGTTTCCTAATCTTCTCCCTTACGCCTCGACACTTTCAAATGTTGCGACGAGAAGTCAAGAGTACCAGTCTAATATTTCATTTCGAATTCGGAAAACCACACTAGCATGAACTCTTCGCATCCAACAACCCTCTAACTTTGCTTGCTTCTACAATACTTTTTTGAATCCAACACTGAACGTGATATATTCCTTTCGAAGTTGTTGTTGTTGTCGGGTATATTTTTGCTCCTTCAGATTTCCGTTTGGAACTCATTGGTGTCACGTATAAGGGATCTTTGCTTGGAGAGCATAGTGAGGGTTAGAGGAAGAAGGAGTCGAGTGCGAACCGAGAAACTTCAAGAAGGGAAATGACTTAAGTGACAAGATGTGGGGCAAAGTCTTATTTTAAGATAACATCCAGTCAATCGGCAAAGGAATAAAATGTCAGATAGTAGCCAAGAAAAATTATTGCAAAAGAGCACGAAGTTAAGCGGTCAAACAAATTGACAACAAATATTTTTGTGTTAGAAGAAGAATTGAGGGCGAGCGTTCCAGAATGTTTAGTTGTACAATCGATTTATGTTTTGGATTTAAAGTTTCCTCTTTAAAACTTACCAGGAAAATGCATAAACATTTTTATTGCTCTTTGTTTCAAACTAGTTAAAATAATGTATATAAGATACAATCCGTTTACTTCACAGGAATATCCTTAAACGAGGAACCTCTGTTTTAATTAAATAAATAAATTTAAAAAATATGTTAACAATTTGTTAGTTTTCTGAAGATTAATTCTCCAGCCACCAAGCATGTATGAGGAAAAGTTTTCAGGTTTAATATCTTTAGGTTTAAGTTAAACATTGCAATTTCAATGAAATATTGAGGCGTGGAGACATAGAGGACTTTTTTCGGGGATTTAAAACAAATGTGAACTTTCTCTTGATTATAACATGAATCTCAAGATCATTTGGCTTGTCAGACTCTGGACACCATCGAGCCATAAGGCTGTTTCTTTTTCACACTCGCGCTGGATGCCTGCATGCATCTTCGGCTTTAAATACCTAATCAACATCATATCAGAGCACTCGCTGGGTAAGTCGAGGCTCCCTGGTTTGAATCCCGTTGGTGGCAACGAGATTTTTTTGAGTGAATCTTCAGACAGACTATAAGTTTGTTCAGTTATGATACATACTGACTTAAAATCAGATCATATTGCAGCTTGTAGTAATTTAAAAAATGTTCCGATGTTCTTTAGGGCCTGCAGCGGTGTTCTGCAGCCTCAGCAAGTGAAATCAGTGATCAACTGGATTGGCCTTGCCTGGGGATGCGTGAATGCGCTGGCAAGCTAGCGTTGCGGAGTCATGAGGCCGGTTTTTTTACCGCAGCGAAAAGGTCCACACAAATTTTTTTCGCATTCAGGAATTAAAAAGGTGACCAGAGTCAAAAAGTTGAACCAATTGGTCCGTTGTAGAGGCGCCAATGGCCAAAACAACCTAACGAAAGGAGATTAAAGACCAAAAACGTGACGTCAAATAACGAATTAGCGCGCGCGTTACTTAAGTTGACTTTTTCTTTGCTGAGGACGATCATGAGCCACAAATAAGAATGGGGCATCCAGATGGTGGCGGTGCTCCTACGCACCCCTCCCAACTGGATCGGAATCCAAAAAGAGTGCTGCCTTGGCGCATATCGGGTGTGGAAGGCCAAGTAACCCTGTGAGAGCACCTGTAACAATTAAAAAGGGAAAGAACTCACCCGATGGCTAGCTCATGAGCAAAGCAGCCAGCCAATGTGGCGGGTCCCATAGCTAGTCGGGGTCTAGATGGAAAAACCGAAATTTTTCTTCTGCTAGGCTTTCATTTTTTTATTCTTTCTGTTTTTGTTCCGTTAAAGCTCGTTTATTTTTTTTTAAATTATAATAGCGTTCGTTAAAGTTCAATAAATATTCTTTCTTTCTTAATATTGAGATGCCAAAACCGAACTTTTCTAGATTAAATGAATTTGCCTAAATACCCGCTAATACGGTACAAATGCCTGAAACTCCACAATTACAGCTGGAAATTTCTCGGTCAATATTACGCAAAGATTCTATTAACGGACACATAGCCACGATTAGAGGGATGTTATATCAACTTGCAACACACACAGCAAATTAGTAAATTTATAATTCGAATGAATTTTTATTATATCACATTTACAACGATCTCGGAAACTGCATTAATACACAAGGTGTCTCAATTTGCGTTGCTCACAAAGAGCTGTCTGAAAATTCTCTCTTCTGCACAGCATTGCCATCGATGCAATAATACAAAATCCTTCTAAACCCTACTTATACCGTACAAATTAGCGCACTTTTCACTCCTCTCTGCTGCTGTACTTGCTAATCCTATTGCATTTCAGTCGTTTCCACTAAATGCACTTTTAATTTAATTCGCAAGGGAACTCCGATTAATCCATTACCTTTCCGTTCGTTGTAGATGTTTCGACAGGAATAGTAGGAAAAACACTGAGTCGCAGGCCCTTTTAAATCTCGTTGGGTTATGCGACTCCTTAGCCAACTCACACCCGATATCACGTTTCGGGTCGACTCTTTCGGGATTTCGGAATGGCACTCACGCTTGGGTTTATTCGAAGATTTTCGATCTTGTGACGATGTTGTAATGAATTTCACCAATGTTCTTACTTCAGTCTCCTGAACACACACGCACAGTTATATTATTTGCAATTGTATCGATGAACCATTCTTATTTGCAAAATCTGTGATTAAGAAAAACTGCACGGAAATCATTTACTTTTTTCTCCTTTGGTAATGGGCACTGATTTTTATAATGGTCGGCTTGTTTACATTTACAGCATTTAATCGAGTTTCCGAATCTGTAGTTCCGCCAACCTTATTAAATTTTTTCTGCGGATAACCTTTAGAAGTCAAAAATGCACTTTCTGGTTCATTGTAGCCAACATTGTCACTCATATCCATCAATTTAGATTTTATGACATCAGCATAAACAGCGAGGCCCGAGTATTCGATCGCCATTATCATTGGCAAGAATTTTTCAGGGAGGCCCGCCAACAACAATGACCCAATCCATTCTTCGTTGATTTCGAATCTGGTTCCTCTTAGCTTTTGCGTCATTTCAATGAGCTAAGTTCCGTACGCTGTCATCGATTCACGATTCTCCAGACATATTGAAATTAGGTCTCGTTATTAATTAATTCTGCGCGTGAATCAAGAGTTGTCGAATAGTCGAATAGCGATTTTAGCTTTTTACACATACTTTGCACTATTTTTTCAGATTTTGTGTGCACGTATAAGGATGGATCAATTTGGCTTCTGCTTTTTGTTCATCAACGCTAGCTGTATCGCCGTCATTTTCGTCCTCTTTCTTATTGATGTTAACGCCCTCCCTCTTATCAAAATTTTCACGCCCCTTGAGTTTTAGAACGTTCACAATGTAATTTTGAGCCATTTTAATCACTAATGGATCATTCTTTTCGAACGGTTCGCGCGATTCCATTTTACACAAATTGTCTGGCAACCAAATTCGTCCATTGCAATGGATGTAAAAACTCCTTTCCTCATTGAATTGAACAAGAAACAACTTAAAATTCGCACGGAAACCTCTCTTCCTTCGCTCTTTATTATGACCGCTCTATTTCTACCGTTTTTTAGGGTTTTGTACTAAAATACAAAACCCTATTGCAATCACGACCTGTGTCCGTTTGTCCGTCCGTCCGTCCATCTGTATGTCACAGCACTTTTTCTCCGAAACTATAGGAGCTACAGCCATGAAACTTTGTGGAAAGGTCAGAAGTGGCGACTTCTTGAAAGTTTTGGGGTGAAAAAATTTTTCAAAGGGGTTTAAGGGGGGTCTCCCTACATAGGGAGGTAACCCTTCAAATAAAATTTTTCACCATTGGTAGTCGTGTGGGGTGTCGTTGAAAAGGTCTCAATGAGATCTTTTCAAAACAAGTCTTAAAATTGCCGTATCAGTATCGCGGAGGGCAGGGGAAGGGGAAATGTTGGAACACCTTTCATCCGAAAAATCTGAAAAAATCATGAATGTACCCCTTTAAGAGTGCAACAACAACAAATACATGAGAAGTCGCAATTCACTCAGCTTTGTTAGTAATAGTATGATTTATCGATTTTACATTTTCTTGAATAAAATCCTAACGGTACCCTTAAATTCAACGAAATTCGATATACAAATGACTATTTATAAGATCGGCCTGCCCTGTAAGTTTCATTATTTGACAAAGTTATAGTGGTTTGAATTTTCCAGTATTACTATGGAGCAATATGCGCTGTATTACTATGGAAACATATGGCTATGGAACAATATGAGCTTTTTACCAACTCAGACACTACAGGTTTGCTAGGATTTGCATGAAAGTTTCCGGAACGATAGGTATTCTGAAAAGCCTTGAGAATGAGTTCAGCTACTGGTATCAGTAATCGTAAAACAAAATAGTGGCTGTTTGAAATGCGAAGATTGAATAATTTTGAGTTATTTTCCCCAACTTCAACGTTTAAGGTGCATGCTTCTAAGACTTGGTTCAATTTAATGAATGAATGAAGATGAGTACCTACAATTAATGCTCATAGGGAAACAAGTTGAGGAGGCAGGAGAGAGCTCCCAACAAAAGGGCTTTGTGACCATTTTAGAATTCGAAAAAATTGGCCATGAATCGATGATAACAGTACAGGGGAGTGGCCCTGAAAAAAAAATCCATCAAAGGTAGCCGATATGAGTATCAAATGAAAGTTCTCTCCGGGCGCTCTTCAAAACTGTCCTTAAACTGACAATTTTTGCATCAGTGGGGGCACAGGAGGGGAAAATACACGAAAAATGTGTTTCCTCCCTCGCGAATGGACACTTGTGATCTAAAAAATCTGAAAACATTATCAAGGGAAATATTTATGAGTCTAATACTAACAAATACCTCAGAAGTCAAAAATCGTCCAACTTTGTTAAAAATAGTATGATCCTCGAATTTCATATTTTCTTCAATAAAATCGTCTTTGACATGTTTCTTGATTTTATTCGTTGCCGCTGGCTGCATTTTGTAAGTTGAGTTCAAAACCCTTCTGACATGAGTGTAGATCTGTCTACTCAACTTGTCTTGAATTTTCTTTTACGATTTCAATCGAACCATCGCCGTTTACGATCAATCAGCCACTCTAGTTGTTGCCGATCACCAAGCTAACCGTCGACGACGAGATCTCACAATTTCTCACGCATCGCACCGGGACTTTGCCAATTCGTTTGTCTTTGATGCAATCCGAGATGCTGACCGTTGCATGAGAATCCTTTTGAAAGGAATTATCTCCGTATTAATACTCGGGGAAACTTTAATATTATTTTGCGTATCCCTTGTTTCTATGATGTCGCAGAAAGGAATTTAGGTGAACGAGATTTCGCACTATTGCCGCGAATGGTTAATGAAGGTGCGGGTACAGTACTATGAAGTCGTCCATGCAATGTCTTAAGGTGTGTGAATAATGTCCTGCATAAATGAAAAAAGAGACGATTTGATTTAACATGCAGAGAATTCGATGAAATTTTAGGGATGCATCAGACTACGACTATATAGTCGCACTTCGGTCGCAAGTTACACGTGGTTAAATGGAAGCCCATACACTGCGATTTTCTACAATTTTGTCCAGGTCGGCAGTCGCAGGAATTTGCGATTTTTCCTCAAACCAGTTTAGTAAGTAGGTTTTGTGATACTCGCGCAGGCGCACATCATTTGGACATTTGACGCTGACGTGCACGGAAGTTTCTTGCATAGCACACAAATGAGTTAGCGCATGTGTTCCTGGCAAAGACATACCTTCAAATGAGCATATTAGTTCTGCGCATGCCTGAAGTTCCTTTGCAAATCTTGTCGCAGTGTGTTCGTATTTGCGTCTAAAAATCGCTATTTACGACAGGAAAATCGCAATGTGGCTGAACCCTTAATGATAGTGTAACATTTCGACGTCATATCATATTCACGCGCTTCATTCTTTGTGGAAAATTGCGCAGAGCTTGTGCGATGTCTGATAAATTTAATGATTTTTCAACTAAAGCTTAACTTGGAGTTTGACTCATTAGCTTTTTACATTTGTTATCAATTTCTTGCAAGATGTTTTTATTGTTGCAAGCGCATTTTCAGTCAATGAACAGTCTCTCGTATATGAAACCATCATGCGTTTGTGACCAATTCCTCTCTCGATGCAGATTCGAGACGACCTATTTCGTACGATGAGCGTTCAGAACAGATACTTTTGTATGAAAATTTACAAATTTCCAACGCCGCGATAGGTGTAGTGGGTTTTAGTTTGTTCGAGAGTCACAAAATTCGCACTTGATCCGATTTCAGCATCGCCAATTTGAAAACGTTCTCTTGCAGCTTGTGATAGCAATCTGTGTTTTTTTTTTCAAAATTGGCGTCCATCAACTCACCAGTCCGATCACATCTTTTTAATTTGAACATGCTGACTTTTATGTGTTCTACCTCTGCTTTTCTAAATTTACTACTCTCAAAGGTGGTCGTTGCGAAAAATGTCCCAATTAAGCCATTGAAGCAACTATTCATCGTCAATGAGTTTGAGATGACAACAACAAAATCGTAAGAAAACTCATATTTTGTTGCATTTGTAAAGGCAGTTTGCAGTAGACCCGCGTTAATACGACAACTGTTCTGCAATTAATGATCGACGAAAATATTTTCTCGGCTACAAAAAGTACTTACAACGCACAATATATACAATCACAAACTTGCATCTTCTCTCTTTTGTTACCTCGCGAATTGGAAAGTACACAATTGGAGATACTAAAAAGCACAAGCAGCGGAAAATGTTTGTTTCAACTCACAAAAGGCCTTATCATAACCAAACTTGTATCTTATTGTTTGAAACTTTATCCGCCCCAAATGCAACGGAATCTCCTGTCGAGCGCCAACTTTCTCTCCACCCACCCAACCTATTCACATTAGACAAGAATAATGAACTAGGACTCTGAATTAACTCGAAATGGAATAGTTTCAAGGTTCAGTTGGGCTGGTTTTTGTGGCTTTCACGCAGAAGGGTGTTACGTCCTGGTTGGCGGGAGTTATCCCAAATCTCAAGGAATTTAAAGTGAGTGAAGTTAAACTCGGTTAAGATTTCCTTTCAATGGAAGAAAGTGAATGGGACGACAAAGTATTTCATACTACGGTTCATATGGCTGTAACATGTTTGGTCCTTATGACAGGACAAGATAGGACGTTTCGCAAGACGATGACCAGGAGATTAAATGACCCTCTTAGCTTTAGCGCCGAAGGTTGTCGGACCGAGACAGATGCTGAAACCATTATTGCCGAGAGATATTATTGTGCGGGTCGGAAAATTAATCCTCTCTAGTTAAATGGGCTTGGATAGAACACATGGGGACAGAGTAACAATGCTTGAATTTAGACATGAAACTTATATTTGAATTACAGTTAAAGTTGCAGATGGAAGTAATTTCATGGATATGTGTGATTCAGGAAAAGTAATATGTTAAACATTATATCCCAATAGCTTTTCTCAGGCATTATTCATTGTGGTAATCAGTGGTATTGGAAAGTCAGTTAAATTAAAATCAGGAGAGTGAGGAGGAATAATGCAATATTTTTAATATGTTCATATAACCCTCCTTTGAATCCATGCTTCATTTGTCACATAAGTAATTCCATGTTCTGGCAAGGCCCCTTTATTTTAATAGGCAATCTGACCTTTAAACATAACGTTTTTCTGTTTTTCTATAGTGACGATATGATATTCACTTGCGTATGTGTAATTTGATCTACATAATTGTACTCAAGGCTTAAAAAAATATTAGAAGGAAGCGTTTAAAAAAATTGGTGTGAGCTCAAGACCACACGACAGAAGTGAAAATTTGATCAAAGCGTGGTCAATAATACGATCTACAAATATTTTTTTTTCCATATTCATAAAGTAATAACATTTAATATGTAACATTTAATATATATATATATATATATATATATATATATACAAATATATATATCTCTATCTATATATATATATATATATATATATATATATATATATATATATATATATATATATATATATATATATACAAATATATATATCTCTATCTATCTATATATATATATATATATATATATATATATATATATGTATATATATATATATATATATATACACAAATATATATATATATATCTATATATATATATATATATATATATATATATATATATATATATATATATATATATATATATATATATATATATATGTGTATATATATATATATATATGTGTGTGTATATATATATATATATATATATATATATATATATATATATATATATTATTACATGTGCAAATAATTCTGCGAGCTACTGTCGCAATTGTTTTCACAACCATTAAGAACATCAACAAAATGAATTTACTCAAAACCACGAGAACCCACCAAGCATGATCAGCATCTGAAAGTGACGTCACTCCATTCATTAATTTGCTCGAACCTAACAGGTACCTCTCGGCAGAACATTCGCCAATGTACGAGAAACGGGTTGAATAGGTGGAGACCCTATATAAAGGCGAGCTGAATAAAGGGGGGATCATTGATTCAACCGCGATGTTAAAAAACTGCGACAGTGTGTGGAGTGTGAATTGAAAAGCGATCAAGTAATAGTGAAGTGATTTTAGAAGACAATTGCAATAGAAATTTATGGACAAGTGGAAGTTAGACTTTTAATAGTGAAAATTGAAATTGTGAAATAATTAATAAGTGATTGTGCACTTTTAAGTAATGAAATAAACTCTTTTAATTTAATTTAAAACATTGCGTTTTCACTTTACCGGAACATTAAAATTATTGGCCGCAAACCATAATACGCGACAGTGGCGTCGAGGAGTGAGAAAGAAAATTTTGAAAGTGAAAAACGTTTAAACATAAAAAAAAAGAAAAATGCGCAATAGTGAAATCTAACGTGGAAACTGGTGGAAAAATAAATAAAAGCCGAAATAATAAAAATAAATAATAACCACGAAGCTAACATTTCAAATTAAATGAATTTACCATGGCGGAGCTTAAGGGAGACGCAGATACGCCAAAATCAAAGGAACCAGAAGATGCGCTGATGCAAATGTTGATGCTGATGCAGCAAGAGCTGCGACAACAGTCATCTAATTTAACTGCGAAGTTAAATGAACAATCAGTGAAGCTGGACCATCAAGCGATCGAAATCAAGGCAGACATCGCACAGAAGCTGGAGAAACAGTCAACTGATTTGAAGGCAGATTTAGAAAAACAGTCAATCGAAATAAAAGCGAAGCTCAGTAGTCTGAACAAACAAATTGAATGCGTCGAAGAAAAGTTTTACCAGGTCGAGGAGAAAATTAACCATGAGATCAGCCAGGTCAAGGAGAGAATAAACCATGATATCAGCCAGGTCGAGGAGAGAATCAACCATGAGATGGGGAACATGAAAAAGGAATTGGAAGCAGCAAAGGCAATAGTAACCACCTCACCAGCCTCGCGTATAACCGCAGCGCAAAGCGCATCCAGAAATGTGCAAGCACGACGGGCAAACAGTCACGACTATTTACAAAATCCAGTTTGAAGCCGCCGCTAGGATAAATCGCTAGAATGAGCAGCAACGAGCAACAACATTGATTCTTGCACTAAGAGGCTCAGCTGCCGAACTTTTGCAGACTATCCCCGTTGAGTTACACTCAAACCCGGCTGCTATACTGAATGCGCTCGAGATACGTTATGGAGGCGATCATCTGAAGTAGATTTATCGGGCACAGCTACGGCATCGGATGCAGAAATCTGGCGCAACCTTACAGCAGCTAGCCCAAGACATTGAGCGACTGGCACTTTTGGCTTACCCAGCTTACGACACAGAACATCGAGATGACGCAGCAACAGAAGCGTTCATTTGCGCATTAAGGGACCCGGAATTGCAACAACCTGTGCGTTTAGCCCAAAAGCAAACAGTCAAAGATGCATTGGCTTATAGTCTGAACTTTGAGGCAGTGAAAAATGTGACTCGTACCACTGCCCGGGTTCGCAAGGTAGTTGCAGACGAGTGCAGGTGTGACCGCGTGGAAAATGAGTGAGAGCCGCAAGTAAATGGTGCGTTTAGATGCTGGGAGTGCGGTGAGAAGGGGCACCTGGAAAGAGACTGCAAGAAGCGAAGAAAACGGAGCTGTTGTCCAGGATGGTGGAGATCCAGACCGTGTCAGGAGGCTAGAATAGAACCCCATCAAGCTGAAAGGGCCAACTTCATGCGACGGACGTCGGCTACGAGGATCGTCATCCCCAGCACCCCCATCACCGTGTCAAGGCAACATCGTGGAGAAGCAGACTTATGCCTTCCTGGTCAAGTTGATGAAGAACATTGCACCATAACAAACGACACTGGTGCAACCCGATCGACGATCCGACCAGACCTAGTGACGCCCCAACTACTTCACAAGGACAGGTTCATGGCAATGCTGACACCCTATCTGGTCATCCATGTCCAGCTAACTGCAAGCATTGCCGACGGGTTGAGGAAACGCAGCCGACCGTTGATCTGCGATTGATAACGACTGAATTCGATGAAGGTTGGTCACCGGAGGAGACTTGAAATGCCCAGTTAGCCGATGAAGACATCGGACCATTGCTCGTATGGAAGGAGACAACTGGGCGACCTGAGTGGAAAGACGTTTCAATGCATGGCGCAACCCTGAAAAGCTATTGGGCACAATGGAACTCCCTTCAGGTAGAGGATGGCATACTCAAGCGGAAATGGAAAACGGCGGATGGCAGCTCCTATAGGATGCAAACTTTACTTCCCAAAGGCCGAATCCACGATGTGGTTAAGGAGATGCACGAAGCATCCTCGGGAGGCCACCTTGGCGTTGACAAGCCCTTAGCGTAATTGCGGGAAAGGTTCTACTGGCTCCATGCTCAAGAAGACGTAGAGAACTGGTGCCTTAGATGCACAATTTGCGCTTCAGTCAAATGTCCAAAGCGACGACTGAGAGGACAAATGCAAACCTACAACGTGGGTGTACTGTTTGAAAGGATTGCCGTTGACATCGCAGGACCCTTCCCTGAATCCGAATGGGGAAATCGATACACGCTGGTTGTAGCCAATTATTTCAGCAGGTGGCCCGAGGTCTACCCCATTCTCAACCAGGAAGCAACTACTGTAGCCGAACAGCTAGTGTTAAATTAGGTCAATAGGTACGGCGTACGTTACGAACTACATTCAGATCAAGGCTGAAACTTCGAGTCACTAGTTTTTAGCGAAATGTGCGAGCTGCTGGGAATACGGAAAACGAAGACAACACCGCTGCGTCCCCAATCCGATGGAATGGTCGAACGTTTCAACGGCACTCTCAATAAACACCTGGCCAAGATGGTTGACGAGAACCAAAGGGACTGGGACCGACACATCCCACTATTTTTGATGGTGTACAGAGCTGCCGAACATGCATCGACGGGCCAAGCCCCAGCCAAAGTCATTTTTGGAAAGACTATTCGTCTGCCAGCTGATATAAAGTTCGGAACACCCCCCGAGAAACCCCAAACCAGATACATCGGACAGTGCGAAAACAACTCGAATCGGCTACTGACCGCATGAAGACCAGGTATGATCTAAAGGCAAATTCTACTGGCTTCCAGCAAGATGACTTGGTGTTGCTATATAACCCGCAATGGCGAGAGGGTAGGTCTCCAAAATTGCAACATAATTGGGAGGGACCATACCGAGTTACAAAGCGAATCAACGACGTCGTATACCGAATACAGGAACATCGTAAGCCAAGAGCCAAAATGAAAATCGTGCACCTGGACCGTCTTGCCCCATATCACATCCAGGGAGAATCGACTACAACTGGCGACACATCTTTTCGGGGCGAAAAGAACTGAGGTGGGGGCAGTGTTACATGTGCAAAGAATTCTGCGAGCTACTGTTGCAATTGTTTTCACAACCATTAAGAATATCAACAAAATGAATTTGCTCGAAACCACGAGAACCCACCAAGCATGATCAACATCTGAAAGTGACGTCACTCCATTCATTAATTTGCTCGAATCTATTAGGTGCCTCTCGGCAGAACATTCGCACAAGAAACGGGTTGAATAGGTGGAGACCCTATATAAAGGCGAGCTGAATAAAGGGGGGATCATTCATTCAAGCGCAATGTAAAAAACTGCGATAGTGTGTGGAGTGTGAGTTGAAAAGCGATCAAGTAATAGTGAAGTGATTTAGAAGACAATTGCGATAGAAATTTATGGACAATTGGAAGTTAGACTTTTAATAGTGAAAATTGAAATTGTGAAATAATTAATAAGTGATTGTGCACTTTTAAGCAATGAAATAAACTCTTTTAATTTAATTTAAAAGATTGCGTTTTCCCTTTCCCGGAATATTAAAATTATTGGCGCGACAATATATATATATATATATATATATATATATATATATATATATATATATATATATATATATATATATATATATATATATATTTTTTTTTTTTTTTTCTTTTTCTTTAGTGTTGACATTGATGATGACTCGAAGTAATCGAAACGCGTCTGGTCACACAACGAAGCAAGGCCCGATGGCTTTCAAAGAAAATTGAAGTAGAGAGGTACCAAGTTTGAAAAAATTCATAACCTTGAAAACCATTCTCGGAGGTGAAACCACAGAATAAGATGACCACACATCTTACACAGGTTTCATCGCTCCGATGTGCTATGTGCAACGAACAATATCGCCTGTTCGAATGTGAACAGCTCGAAAAAGCGAAACACGTTCATGTTTCAATTGTTTGTCCGACAAGCATGCAGTGAAACATTGCCAATCAAAGAAGACTTGCAAGCTTTGCTCAAAGCGACACAACACATTGCTGCATGTAACAGATGTTACAATGCTAAAATCAGCCTCATCAGAAGCGCGTATACCGAAGTCAACCACCATGCAGATGCAAGCACACAATGCGATGTTGTGAAACACACAGGTCTTGCTTGCAACTGCGCTAATATCAGTTAGAAACAGCGAAGATCAAATGATAAAACTTCGAACATTATTGGGTATTGGTTCACAACGGTAATTCATAACAGAGTCCGCTGTGCAACTTTTGGGGTTGCAGTGCAGCCATTCCAAACGATCTATTAGAGGCATTGGATGCTCAGAAGCAGTAACGACGCGAGGAGCTATCAACGTCACAGCAGCCTTCGAAATTTTATGACTTTTTCTGCAATTTTTGGCTCTGATCATCCCAAAAATCACAGCTATCTTGCCTACAACCAGGATAAATGTCAACCTCCCCAATCGCATCAGGAGGTTGAGGCTAGCAGATCCTGAATTTAACCACCCTGCGCAGATCGATATCCTGGTAGGAGTAGACTTCTATGGCAGCATTTTAGAACGCGATTTCATTTCTGGCAACCCATGCGCACAAAATAAGTTTGGGTTCTCTTTGGATCAACCAGCAGCTCGCAGGCCAACGGTAACTCTATTACGTTTGTAGCTGCAGAGGACCTAGACACAGCTGTGAGACAATTCTGGGAAATTGAAGAACTTTAACAACCAGCAGAGTCATCCCTAGACGATGTGCAAACTGAAAATCACTTCTCTCAGAACTCGCAAAGAGAGTTAGATGGGACATACACCGTATTGTTACCGTTCAAAGACAACGTTGATCACCGTAAAGAGCTGAAGGAATCCTTATGGACACACATATCAGGTTCCGGCAGCTTGAGTAGCGCCTATCTAGCCACCCTGAACGACAGAAGGAATATCATGCATTTATAAACGAGTGCCTAGCGCTTGGTCATATTCAAAACGTGTCCGAACGTCTGTTGCATAGTGCGGAGTGCTATCATCTTCCACACCAAGAAGCTATCATAGAAAAAAGCTAAGCAACAAAGCTACGCGTCGTTTTCAATGCATCTCAGAAAAATAAAGATGGCAAATCTCTAAACGATGTACTGCAAGTTGGACCGACTATACAGAACAACCTACTTCACTTACTTCTAAGATGGCATACACACAAATATGTCATCACTGCTGACATAGAGAAAATGTACCGGCAGATCCATGTGCATCAAAACGACCGTGTTTCCAACGTATTTTGTGGAGAACGTCTAAAAATGAACCAATCAGACATTATAGACTGACTATGGTCACTTATGGCACCGCATGTGCACCATCTCTCGCCATTCAACAACCAGCGATCGACGAAAGCAGGTATCCAGAAGCTTCTGAGACAATACTTCGGAATTTTTATATTGATGATCTGTTGACTGGCTCAGATGACTTAACGCACTTAAAGCAGCTACAATGTGAGCTCAGAACAACTCTTCGAAAGGGAGGTTTTGACTTAAGAAAGTGGTCAGCCAACCACGCAGTCCGTTTAAAGTCAATTCCAGAATCCGATCAAGAATGCCAAAAATCGCTAGACATTGCATTTCCTGATGAGGTTAAGACACTAGGATTGCAATGGCATCCAGCACAAGACGCCTTTTCCTTCAAAGTTCAAAAGAAGGACGCCGAGAAGCTTACAAAGTGCTTGATTTTTTCAGAAGTGGCAAAGCTATTTGATCCACTTGGCTGGCTGCAACACTGCATAATAACGGGATCACCTTCCAAAACCTATGGCAAATACAATTAGGTTGGTATGAAGAACTTTATCCATAGGCAGTGAAGAACTGGCTAGAAACACGAAGCCAGCTTTCATTACTCAAGCAGCTCAGGATCCCGAGATGGATCAGTGCTACACGTAGCAGAGCCATGGAACTACATGGGTTCTGCGGCGCATCAAAACTGGAATTTGCATGTGCTATCTACTTACATGTCTTGGAATCAGATGGACACATTTCTACCAACCTAACTATCGCAAAAACTCGAGTCACTCCAACTAAAAAGGTCGATGTACCAAAACCCTCCATTGCACGACTTGAACTCTGTGAAGCCGTCTTGCTGGCAGAAACGATGAAGCAACTAAAACAGGTTTGTAATTGGACGGGCATAAAAACGTTCTTCTGGTTTGACTCTAAGATTCCAGTTAGTTATTTATTTATTTCTATTTAACGGAAAAAATTCCTATAACAAAACAGATAAAATAATAGCACAGCAAAATGAATTCAATTAAAGCAGAGCATGCAAAAAGCAAGATAAAAGTAATAAAAAATGCAAAAACTAGGAGAAAATAAATAAGAAAAATTACTGAGAGCTCAAAAGATGACAGTTGACAAATCTTTTATAAACTAAATACGAAAGGGGGATGGGTCCAAGCTGAAGGTCATTATGGTTACGAGGTAATCTGAGCATGGGTGAGTAAAAATACACCAAGCTACGTGCAAAAGGAACATCAAAGATATTCGACGATCTTGTAGAACGCATAAGGCGCCTCAAGGGAACCTGGTTGACAAGGCGAGTATCGAGCAAACCACGGCAAAGCCAGAAAAGGAAACAGTCGTCAAGGTAAAGTCGACGCATTTCCAGCGAAGGAATATTGAGGATAGCTAAGCGTGATTCATAAAAAATGTAAGGAATCTGGAATTTCAAGAAGACAATCCTGGTAAATCTTTTTTGTACAGCTACTAGCGTGAACTTCAAACACTTCAAATGAGGCGACCAAACTGACTAACAGTATTCAAGGATGGGATGAACCAAACTAGAATATAGTTTAACACACGATAAAGGATCGGTAAAAATATAGGAATTTCTTAAGATCAAGCCATAAATGCGAGAGGCTTTAGAAGTAATTTCAGAAATATGAACATAGAACTTTAATTTCTAGTCAAAAGTAACACCCAAGTCCCTGAAGTGTGTCACCTTACATAGGTACGAATTATTTAACGTAAGTTGAAAGCTTATAGGGCAAGGATTATTCGAAAATGAGAGATGTATGCACTTAGAAGCATTTAGTGTAAGTTGGTTATAAAAACTCCAAGATAAAATGGTATTCAAATCATCTTGAAGTAAAGCACAGTCAACGGTTGATGACACTACTTTCAAAACTTTGACGTCATCTGCATAAGGAATGCAGGAGAAGTTGATGACAACGGATGGTAAGTCATTTATAAACAGAGTGAACAATAGTGGGCCCAGAATGGATCCTTGAGGAACACCAGAAGACGGATGGAAGGAAGTAGGAGGACAGTCTTGAAAAGATACCTGACTGACAGGATTGGATAAGTAAGAGGATAATCAGTGGAGCAAATAATCAGGAACGTTAAGAAATTTAAGTTTGCTAAACAAAGTATTGTGATTTACTGAGTCAAAGGCTTTCAAATACAAGGTTTCGACTTATAAACGGTCCTCCATGGCTTTTGAAGTAACGGTCATGAATTCTAACAAATTCTTTTACGTCGATCGCCCTTTGATAAAACCATGTTGTGTAGGAACGAACAACTCCTGAGTAACTGAAGAAAGGTGCAAGTACACGATTTTCTCTAGTAGTTTGGAGAAACAGGGTAGTAAGGAGAAAGGCCGATAATTGGCAACGTCTGAGGTACTACCTTTTTCAACAATAGGAGTAACCTAGAATCTTTTGCAACACGAAGGAAAAGAGCCTGAAGATAAGCTAGAATTGAAGAGAAAGAAAAGGGCGATACAAATAGAAGTAGCTAATGATTTCACAAAATGATTAGGAATGCCATCGGGACCTGAACTAACAGAGTCATCAAGTTCTATATTAAAATAAGCTTCATAACATCGTCTGGATAGCAAGTCAAAGGGAATGAAGGTAGCGTTTGTATGATAGGGAACGAAGAGCTATTGCTGGGAGGAGCATTAAAAGTAGAAGAAAAGTGAGTTCTGAAAAGTTCTCAAATCTTGAGAGGTAAAGTTGCTAAGCAGCTATTCAAATGAAGTGAGGATGGGAAACTGGAAGAGGATTTAAGAAAGCGTATGTATTTCCAAAATGTTTTTGAATGATTTGAGTTTAAAGAGCCTTCAATACTATGAAAATAAGAAATCTTAGCGATCTGCATCTTTTTTTTAGCTACCTACCTCAGATGACAAAAAGCTGTACGTGATTTAGAAGATCTGTCACGTGAAAAACGTTGACAAGTTCGATCTTTAGCTTGCAAGGCTTGCCTCACATCGAGAGTTAACCAGAGACAGTCAGAAAAGTTTCTTATACTGACAAGTGGAGTCGTGTTAGAAATAGCAGCGTTTAAGAAATCATAGAAATTGTTACAACAAGTATCCGATTCAAGACCGCGAAATTAGGAGGACCAATCAACAGAGCGAATCGTTTCGGAAAGTTGCTCATAATTACTTTTATAAAAGTTATAGCGTTGACGCTCTTTCCGACGATAACGGACAGAAGCTGTATAGGAAATTTCAAAGCGTAAGGGGGGATGATGGGGATCAGGAGAGAGATAAAGAAAAAGAACTGGAGGTAAGCATAGCAGCGATTGCTCCATACTACAAAAGAATAAGTCAAGAATATGATTATTAACGTTAAGAAAATTATTAAATTGAGCCAGGGAACACATGGACATAAACGAACAAATTAAAGAGATGAGTTAGATCCACTTGATTGTCATTCCATGAGAGTTTAGGAAGGTTAAAATCTCCACGTAAAATAAGGTGACACATCGAAAAGCGCAATAAGAAAATACTAGATATTTCGGTGAAGAAAGTATTGTAGAGCGAAAAAGGAGACTTACAAGGTATACAAGTGCACAAGACAAGAAGAGAAAGGAAAGATGAAATGACTGTTTTTGCCCCCACACATTCTACAGGAGCAGTGAAAAATAAATTTGTTAGATGGAAGCCCGTAAAGATATTCTTGTAGGCGACTAGGACACCTCCTCCGCCTAACTTGTTGGAGATTGACCTATCACGATCACACCTAACAATTGTGTGATTAGGAAAAATTTCAAAGTCAAATATATTTTCAGTCGACCAGAATCCAGAAATACAGATTATATCATCATTAAAGAGAGAATAGGATAAAGCTAGATCCTTCAGCTTCAGTCTTAAACCTCGAACATTTTGATTATAATAGAAAATTGACTGCTAGAAAATTGACTATTAAGAGTGCTATTCTGAAGGTTATTAGGAAGAACGGATGTTACTCTTTGGTAGTGAGCTCGGTGGAGGACGAATATTTTTTTTTCCTTGAAGTTATGAAGCATTTAACAAGCACTCCAGGTGGCCAGCAATCAGGGTTCAAGATGTAATCACACGATGCCGAAACAGTTAGTTTGAAAGAAGCTATAACTCTTTTAATCAAGTTATCCTTCGTCAGCTTCTGGCAGCTAATTATTTTCAACGATGAGCCAAATTTCTTTTTACATTATACAATGTCTTCGGTGGATGTGCTATACACAAGCCTTGATATGAAGATTTATTTCAGTGGCGCTACAACTTGGAGGGATGGCAATTCCTCAGGAACATGCCACATTTCGAAATTTTTTGGAATGGCTCCCCGATGAGATGAAGATCTCTGCACCATACTTCTTGTAGTGATAGACGAAGGAGTAGGCAAAGCGTCTGCAACACCGTTAGTCATTAGCGTTGCGTTACTTGATGACGATGAGGGCATTTTATGCGGTAGACGCGATGGGCAGATTCGCACCTCTTGACGAAATATTGTTTGATGACGTTGTTGATGATGATAATGGCTTACTCAGGCTCCCTGTTGCAGAGGATGATGTCTCAGCTCCCACCACCGAAAGAGGCTGTTCGTAAGAGAGAGGAAGCTTAGGTATCTCGGAAGAGAATGCTTCAGTAGATCGTAACAAAAAATCGATATCCAAAAACGCGCTTGAACACTTCGTTTGCAAGCAGCTCAGTTCCTCCGAGAGTACTTTAATTGTCTGATGAGCAAGATGCAGGCGAGAAACGTAGATAGAAATTGAAAGCCTCCTGCAGGAATCACAATACCACTGGACACTATTACCGGCTTTTTTAATAGTGTCTGCTATAGAACCTTTAAGGTTAACATACGTTGCGTGAAAGGATCGGTCACCGATCGTTGGCGTGACTCCAAAAATCAGCAGCAACATGGAAAGTTTTTCTCGCAAATCGAGTGAATCTGGTCTCCAAAGCACACAAGTGGCACTATGTCACTACAGGCAAAAATCCTACTGACTTAGCGTTAATAGGAATACGTCCGGAACAATTACTCCACCCATCCCTTTGGTAGAAGGGTTCGGAGTGGCTCACAAATACAGATATTCCAATATTGCCTAACCTAGTGCTATCAGCAATCGGTTAGGAAGCAGCACAAACCGAAGCACGTTCGGTGAGTGTAGTAGCATCTGAGCTAAGCCCGGAACCAGAAATTTTCACAAGGTACTCGTCATTACCTAAGCTACTTTAAGTGATGGCGTATATAAACCGGTTTACTTATAACGCAATGCATCCAAACCACAAACTCTTTGGACCATTGTCTTTCAAAGAGAAGCAAAACACAAAAGAACCAAAATAGCTCCATTTGGGGACACATGGTCGGAATATTTAGCTACACACTCAAACCAACCCCAACCCGTACCACCAGCGATCACCCCTAAGAAGCCTCGAACCTCGATATCAGGAGCCAACCAGCTCGTTTCTCTACTAGTAGTTCTTTGTGCACTTCCACAAATAAGCTGCAATGTGACAGTAACTCAATTGTCACCCGGTGTCTATATTGAACACCTGAGAGCTGCTCGAATTCACAGAGGAGCCTTGAAAATGCAGCTTTAATTACCATGGGACAACTTAAGGCATGACCAGGCCAATGTAGAAGCTATCGTCGCCAAATGCCGCGATTTCTGTGAAGCCAGTTCAAGTTCTTCAACCGAAATTTGATGTTTGGAACTTGTACAACATCTTGAGGAACGCAAGGATAAGATTCTTCACAAAACGTCCATATTGATATTGCTATACATTAGACGACGAGGTGTTGTGGGGAATTTAATGACAGCAGTTTTTTGCGTAAATTACGAAGTTTTCGAGGACATCAAAAGTCTTTCAGAGAATCAAAGGGAAATTATCCGTTCCATAGACAGTCAATCAAAATTAATGCTCGAAACCACTTAAACGCTAAACAGCATGACTGGAAGGATCAACATACAGCTGCAACGATTCTAGAGCCAACTCCAACGAGGCTTAAACCGCATAAACGAATTTAGTTACTAGTACAAAACAATCGACCCACACAAACTCAATATCCATCTTTTAACAATATTCAAGCAAGCCGGGAACTATCCAGACGAGGTATATCAACTAGTAACCACACTCCATCAACCCTCCGAAAAAATCCGAGCACAAGCCGAACAGCGAGTCATAAATCTTCAGTAGCAGGTAGGTAGGTAGATGCTGACGCGAGGATTGGCCTGAATATAAACATATCTTTCGATGAGAGATTTCAGGATTACCATATCTCAAAAAATTAATGGTTTTGCAGAAAAACAAATTCGTTCCATGCAATCTTTTAGTTTTTTTATTAGGATCTGGAACCACTCCTATGTTCTTAAATGCTTAAAAGAACACGTGTGTTCAAAAAGTACGCAACACAGGGTAAATAAAAGGTGTGGGTACTAGTTGAGTATACTATGCTTCCAACTGTCTCGGTCCATTGACTGTATCCTCCAATTTGGAAATCCGAGCAGCGATAAACTGTTTTCGTCAACCGAGTCAGACCAGCGTTTCCTTGGTTTCCCTACTGGTCTTTGGCCTTCAGTTCTCTTCGTTTACACTATCACAGAAATCACAACAGTAGCTGTCTCGATTATTGTCACCGTTCAAATTAGCCTTATAAACAAGCTCGTTTGGTAAATCTCAATATCATGTGCCACTTCATTAGCTAGCATATAGATCCACATAATCGTCGCCATCTCCGAAACGATCTTTTTGCTCCATTTCAGCAGCTCTTTCACGGTCTAAATTAGAAACTAATGCATTACTACTACTTTGTCATAAAATTAGGTATCAAACTGACCACTGTGCTGTCGAGCAGTTCAATTTCGTCACTTATTTGTACAAACTTTCAACACGTCTTAAATTCACTCGAAACTGGAGTACATTCACTCGAAAACTGGAGTACATTGCCAGTTGACGGGCAATTAGCTTACAGGGTCTGGTGACACCTATCAGTAACGAATGAGATGTGCACACTTGAATGTTTTTATAAACAAATTCTAAGGACCCGGACTAAATTTGTTTGGCAGGGAATGACAGCTAACAGGAAAAGTCAGTTAAGTCTTAAATGAAATTTTTTTTACAACATAACGAAAATTTTGCCCTGACCCAGCAGTCTAAGGAAGGGCTGGAATCTCCACTAACTAGAGAATCTAAAGCGGATACCAATTCGGAATATTATAATTTTATAAAGTTCCGTTACTCCCATCTATTTTACAATGGTAGATACTTTCATTAACGGTGATATCCAATTACCCCCGGTCTAATAAAATGTTGGTCATATTTTCTAATTACATATTTGTGAATTAGAATATATACGTTATGTTCAGTGTAGCAATGAGCGTAGTAATAGCTCCCCAAATACCTTCAACGACCACAGAAAAAGCATCCCTGGTTAATATTTGCTCGAAAATTGCACTTGCAAACTCATTCGAAAAAGTTTACCCATTTGTAATAATTTGTATGAGGTCTTGTTGAAGCTCATAGGCGAAAAAGATTATGCAAGGTGAAATGAATAAAAAGATGAAGTGAAGTGGAAAGAGCCTTTGTAAGCAGCTTTTCGCGAGGAGCATCTTTGCGTTGGCACTTTACACCCACCCCACTGCCAATGCGAAGAACGGCCATTGAGGTGGGCGCCTAGATGGTAAAATTTATGAAAATCATATTTTTAACAATATTCTCATTTCGCTATAAATCATTAGACAAAATTAATTTCCTGCACTCATAAATCTCGGAGCCAACGAACAAACGCATTCGGGCGTGAATTATAATAGCATGCCAATGTGAACTTTGGGAGCAGTTTCAATTTCCTTCGAGTTGCTGCCATTGCCGATGCCAGCGTGCACAGAAGTGAAGTTGTCGAGGACAAAATGCCGAAAGTTTTCCCTGTTGTGACGCTCGGGAAGATGTTTGTCTTTGATAGGATCATATTTTACAGATTGTTCAAAAGTTTTAGTGATTATGTATGCACTTAGTCTCGTCGGCGTATGAATGAAAGCGCCTTTTGTTGGGACATGATATTTTGAATAGATCCTTGTGGATGCAGAAAAGTTAAGTTCATGTTTAATTTCAAAAATAAATTATGATGAAAACTCAATTCAAAATATTTTGTTTATTTAGCCAAATCTTTTGTTTATTTAGCCAATATTTTGTTTATACACGGGCCAATTATCTTTTTTTTTAAAAAAGCCGTCCGGCCTTGCTTGTTTTGAGTGAGCAGATGCATTTCGATTCCTTTGAGTCGTCTTCCACATATCCTTAAGACAATGAAGATGACTCAAAGGAATCGAACGCGTCTTCTTATTCAAAAAAGCAAGGCCCAAGAGCTTTTCAAGAAAAAAAAACTCAATCCACTCTTCACTGTACATCCGCAATGCATCCATTCGAAAATAATTTCCAAACAGATCATCCCCATTTGTTCGATTCGAAATTGATACATTAACAATTGCCAATATAGCAAGTGTTTGCCAGTTATCACTGAAATCTAAATTTGCTTTTTGCAGACAAATAACTTTATTTTGACTCAAATCTGCCGAATCGAACATCGAAGGGTGCTCGAAGATTGAAGTCATTTCTTAGATTCTATGGGGGGATAGCTCCCAGCATGCATTCATACGAGCGGACACCGTTGAACTTCATACGTAACAAATCGCCCTTTTTATCTCCAACACATGTTACGACTACTAGAATGGTCCATTTATATATTTATAGTCGATGGTCTTGAACCTTCTTCAGACACAAGTGGAATGAGCTCCTCCATACCATTCACCCACCTATCGCACGACACCGGAAGTTGAATAAAGGATGTTTAAGGATGGCGAAGGCTATCTTTGAAAAGTGATTCAGATGTTTTTTGCAGACAGTATTTTAATTTTTATTGCGAGATTATAGAGAGCGTATGTAGTCAACAAGGATTGCTTGGAAGGAAGTTTTTGATTTCTCGTTGTATATGGGTATATGTCGTTTATCTGTTGTTTTGAAAATTGTATGAACAAAAAACACTTTTATAAAAAAACCGATTTCAATATGCTCTAAAATGGATAAAATTTAGGTAAGGGGGGTTTTCTTCTTTTTGTTTACAGGGCTTATCGTGTTTTCAACTTCATTATGTTGAAACGGGAAAATTTATTTGGCGCCACTTCCATAAACTTTATTTTATCCTGTTTCGAGAATATTGAAGTCGGTTTTGTTTTTTGTTTTGTTTATAAAATTACTTTTTATTTGACGCTTTTGAGAAATATAGTATAATTTACGAAATTGTACTCAGTCTGGGAAATCATCAATTTTTTTTAGTCTTTTCCATAGTAGTTGAGTTATTTAATGAAATGAAATATTTAAATTCTTGGTTGAAATTGTATATATTTAAAAACAACAATTCCTTCAATCAAGGCCGTAGCCAATGAAGAGGTTAGGGGGTCAAAAACCCCTGCCGAAACCTTCGCAAAAATAATTGTAAGAGTACTTAGTGTCGCGATATTTATTTTGTGTAAAAATTAAGATTTGGTATTCCATATGGTCCATAAAAACTTGATTCTTCTATTTCGGAATAGAGTACCAAGGACAAACCATAAAAACATCATAAAAAATCCATTGGTACGGAAAACGTAACGTAAACAATTCTTCTCGTTCTGTTCTCACCCGTTGACAGCTGGCTGGACTGAAAATTTCTCCGCATTATGTCATTTCCACAAATTTGATAGAAACCTGCTTAAAATCAACTTATCTATTTGTTAACATTAGTTTCATGGTCATATTGAATTTTTGAACCAAAGAATGGTGGAATGAGGGAAGAAGATGTGGAGAACACAATGAAAACGAGTAAAAGTGATCATCATATGTATTTTCACTTTTGGCAAAGCACTTGCATTATTTTTATAAATTATACGTTTAATAATTTGTAGAATGCAAATACAAGCGTGGAACGCCTACCAGTTTGCATTTACCTTAACAAGACAATCCCATGCGAGCGTTAACACACCCTTAGCAAAGGGATATTCCTACGCAGTTAGTCAAAATAAAATGACCAGCGTATGGAGAATGTATCTCTTATTGAAATCGCTTTCAATTAAATACTATTTTAACCTAACTCTATATACAGAAATCAATATAACATAATTCCTCACAAAAAAGGCATTGCCAGATTATAAATCTACTAGAATGAAAAATATACTAGAGTCCATGGAGATCACTACAATGGTATGCAATTAACGATCCTGGAGTTGAAGTGCAATAAAATTGTGTCGGTGTAAGTAAAGTAAAACTTTTAATAATGCAGTGTAATCCGCTTATAATAGAATTCTGTAGATTGGATAAAAAGTTTTCCTAAGCATCAAATAAAAGATAGACTTCATCCAGAATAGGTGGAGCCGATTGAAGCTCTCCGCGAATATCTATAGGCTCCAATTTTTTGGAGCTCTGTGGAGGATTCAGGAAGTTCTTGTAATATGATGCCTATCTTTCCTTAATACTGTTTTCATCAGTGATGATGTGGCTGATCTCATAACGGCAGAGCGTGGTCTTGGGCTGATAACAACGTTTCAGCCCTTTCACTACTTTGTATGCATGTTTTATGTGGTTGTTTGCTAGACTTACATCGATGCTTTCCAGCTGTTCGTCATAGTATTTTCTTTTCTTGAAAATTTTCACAATGATCTCCCTTTGGCTCGATTTTCTGCCTAAATATTTTCTGGATGCCTAATTCTTTTTGTCTAATGCTGTTGACCGCGTCTACCAATTCCGAAATCCGAGCAGTGATGAACTGTCTTCCTCGACCAAGTCAGACCAGCGTTTCCTTAGTTTCCCCACAGGCCACCGGCCTTCAGTTCTCCCAACGAATACCTTCTTGGGTATCCGTTGTTCATCCATACGATTCATGTGGCCAGCCCATTGCAGCTTCTGCAGTCTTACAATCCTAGAGACCTCCGGTTCGTCAAAAATTTCATACAGCTCATGGTTGTATCGAATTCGCCATTGTTCCCCGTCTAGCTTCGCTCCGGTTATTCGCCTCAGGACCCGTTGCTCAGAGGCATTCAATATATTTGCGAATGCTTGGGTTAGGGTTCATGTTTTACACCCATAGCATGAGCTTTGTTTTCCTCTGTATGCAGCTGGTCTTCAAGATCGTCAAAACTGAATAAAATATTTTATTTGCGAGCTGTAGTTTTTGGCGTATTTCGTCTCTTTCATTACCCGTTTTCGTTATTTTCGCGCCAAAAAACACAAATTCGGTAACATTCTTGATACTGTATTCGCCAAGTGTGATATTTTGTGTATTTGGGGTATTTTTCCTTGGCTGCGTCATGAGCTTTGTTTTATTTTCTTTGATTTGTAGTCCTACTAGTTTTGCTTCGCTGTCAAGTTTCAGGAAGAGTTCTTTGGCAGTTGTTAACGACCGTGAAAAAATGTTGATGTCATCTGCATAGGCCACTACCTGGCTCGACTTGTATAGTGATATAGGTCGCGAATCAACAGGTAGCTTCCGTATGACGTACTCCAGAGCCAAATTGAATAACAATGGTGCCGATAGTCCGATATTTGTGTCAAAGGCATCGGTGAGTTGGTTATTGATGCGGACTTGGGAGGTTGTCGACGTCATTGTCATTTGGGTAAGATGGACTAACTTGGCTGGGATGCCAAAACCAAGCATTAATTGGTACAGTACATTACGATCAATACTGTCGCATGCTTCCTTGATGTCAACGAAAATTTGGTGTACGTCTCTGTTGAATTCCCAGCATTTTTCAAGTACCTGCTTGACTGTGAACAGTTGGCCTGTTGTTGATCTACCTGCCCTAAAACCATCTTGATACTCCCCAATAATACTGTTGCCGTATGATCCGATTTTATTTTCTAAGATTTTAGAAAATATTTTATACGCCGTACATAGTAGTGATATGCATCTATAATTTTCGCACTGTAGCTTGTCACCTTTTTTGTGGATAAGGAATATAATTGATTGGCTCCACTCTTTCGGCATATGTTCTTGTTGCCAAATGTGCTGGATGACTTTGTGAATAGCTGGATGAACACTACTGCCAGCATTTTTGATGAGCTCCACTGAAATCTCATCAATGCCCGGTGCTTTATTATTCTTTTGGGCTTTGATGATGGAACAAACTTCATTCGGAGTTAATGGGGCCAACGGAAGCTCTCCGCAGACATCTAAAGCCTCTGATGTTCTGGAGCTGTGCGGAAGATTAAGGAGGTTATTGAAATATGATGGCCATCTTTCCTTAATCTTGATTTCATCAGCGATTATATTGCCGCTGTCATCACGACAGATCGGGGTTTTGGGCTGATAACCATGTTTCAGGCTTTTCACTACTTTGTATGCTTGTCTTGTGTTATTGCTCGCTAAACTTACATCTATACCTCTCAATTGGTCGTCAAAGTATTTTCTTTTTCTTAATCCTAATTTTCTTATTCGCTACTCTTCTGAGATTTTCATAGTGTTCTCTCTTCGTCCTGGTTTTCCTACCTAAGTATTCTTTGTACAGCTGATTCTTTTTGTCTAACGTATTCTTGCACTCATCATCGAACCAATCATTCCTCTTGCGTCGGGCTTGATGTCTGATCGTCAGTTCTGCCACGGTTCTGATAGCTACTTTCACTTCCATCCAGAGCTCGTTGCTCGTCTTTAACGATGCGTCTAATAAGATGTGAGCCAGCTGGTTGTCGAGGGTCTCCATGAAATTTTCGGCCATAGACGCCGTTTGGAGCCTTTTGATGTCAAATTTTTGTAGCGGGCTAATCTTCGCTGAATATGCCTTTGACATACGACATAGATAGGTTAATTTGATCAAATAATGATCTGAGTTACAATTGACTCCTCGGTAAGTACGGACGTCAAGTATGCTCGAGGCCCAACGTTGTTGGATCAGAACATGATTGATCTGGTTTTGTGTGTTGCCATCCGGTTATACCCAGGTCATTTTATGAATGCGTTGATGTGGGAAGCAAGTCGAACGTATGATTAGATGTCTATTACATGCAAAATCAAGCAGGCGCTGGCCGTTGTCGTTTGTTTCATCGCGGAGTGTATATTCTCCAGTCGTTCCCCGATGAGATAGCTAATTGCCAACCTTAACGTTGAAATCACCCAGAATAATTTTTGTGTCGTTTGTGGGCAATGAGTCGACCAGTCTTTCCAGGTGATTGTAAAACGATTCCTACGTTTCCTTGTCCGTTTTAAACGCGCCGAAAATACAAACATACGGAAAAGAAACCTATCTTTACGTTATTTCATATTCACCTTCCATTCAGTCGTCAGACAACAACAAAAACTGGATTTAAATTCGCGTTCCTGAATTTTCTTTTACTTTTTCCCGACACGGTACCGAAAAATCTTCTACTCTAACACAAGCGTCGAAATAATCTACTCTAATGAAAACATCCTCAAAACAAACGATGGTACCGCGTACCGAACGCGACGCAAAATCGGCGGAGAGATTTATATTGAGTGGGAAATCTAAAATTGCATATTAAACTTGTGTATAATACGGTTGAAATTTTCAAGATACGTAACGGATTATATACATAAGCAAACTATTACCGCCGATTAAATTTTGATAAGAAATTATGTGTGATGTATGAATGTGTTTGTTATTGTTGTCCCTTTTACTCCGATACATACTCCTACAAATATGTTCAATTGAATATTAAGCAAGGTACTTGTACATAAGATGAGTTAACATATTCATACATAATACTTGAAAATATTGTTCGTTATATTGTTTCTTTTTCCTAGGATATGCGGAAATCCGAATAAGGAACAATTATTTGAATTAATCACTGCTAATCTTACACATACTTCGCATATGCTATGTACTAAAAACAATATTCCCGTATCATTTGATTTTGCATAGTATTGGCTAAATACAATTTATCAATTAAGTTTATATTGTAAGTATTATATTGATGCCTTCTTTCTTTCCAAAGTATATTTTAGTTCATCGATACACTGCCATGCATGATTTATCGCGAAAAAGGTACAAATCCTTCAAACAAAAATTAATAACGTGCTTTAAATGTTCAAATCACACCCGAACTTATTCTATAAATTATACACATTTAATTTATTGCAATATTTCAGTTCTTATTCTCAATTTCTTTCATTCAGCGCGTAAGTAAAATAGGAGTTTAATGTATGCGAACGCGTATTCTATGTTACATGAAATACTTCTATTGATTCGTTATATATTAATGCTGGTATGCATGTGTGTATGTGTTCGACGTTATATCCTACATATCAGTTTGTATAAAATTCAATCTTTTCAATAAAAGAAAGTCACCCTTGTGGAAGCCGTGCATCGTTGCGGACATTCGAAAGTCGAATTCGTGAATTAGTGAGTGAGTTCATATAAGCAGTGATTATATGGTTAGTGTATAAACAGTGAAAGTGCGAACAGGAGGGAAGATTTCCAACTACCAGGAAAAGAACAAGCTGGCAAAAAGGCACGGATTCTTCTGGGTGAGTGATATTTGCTTTCCTTGTTTACGAGCGCGTGTTGTTTTAATTATTGTTATTGATCCGAACAGAAATTGTAAAAATAGTTGGATAGGTTTCTTAGTGTGTGAGTTTAGTTTGGGTGGATTGTGGATATGACAGACATATCCACAATGGACAAAGATCAGCAGATCGCTCTGCTGATTGGACAATTGCAAGCTTCGCAAGCTGTGCAGGCACAGCTTAACGAAGTCATAGAGCAGTTGAGGCAGGCTCAACAGCAATTGTTAGAGCTTAACTCGGAGTTGGCAGAACAACGCCGAGTTAACAAAGAGCTCATGGAGCAATTGAGGGATTTGGCGCTGGCTAAATCAAAAAAGAAAACTAAAAACAAAAACAAAAAGAGAAAAGTGGAGTCTTCATCTTCGTCATCAGAGGGCCCGCCGCCCTCTCCTCCTCCTTCAGAAGAAGAAGCGATAGAAGAGGAAGCAATCCTAGAAGAGGAAGAAAATGAGTCGATGCAGGAAGACTCTGCTGAGGAGGATGAGGAATTTCCTGTTCTGCCACCGCCGGGTCCCTCAATGGCTCTACCAGAGCTGGCCATCCCACCAAAAAAGAAGACCACCCCCACAGCGCCCACCACATCCAAATCCCCAGACGACGACAAAAAACGGACAACGGTACCTGTCATCCTCCGAGAGCCTGAGGACATGAAAGACCTCGGAATAAAACATGAATCCGCCAAAAGGGTCTACTTAGGGATCCAGATAGTCCCAGAGACACCACAAGACCACAGAAAACTCACAAGATACTTGACGGAAATGACGATACAATACCATACGTATATCCTTCCTGAAGAAAGGAATCTAAATGTGGTAATCAGGGGTCTGTATGGACTGTCGATTGACGACATCAAAGAAGATCTGGAGAGCCAGGGATTTCACCCCATTGAAATCCACTATATTAAGTTACGAGATGGGCCATCCAGGTTGGTGAAGGTCCTCCTTCCCAAAAGCGAGAATGACATATACAATATAAGGGCAATATGTCACCTCATATGCACTGTTGAAGCGCAACGCCCCCGTACAGGACAAGCTATGTGCCACAACTGTCAGCAGTTTGGACACTCCTCCAGAAATTGTCACGCTCAGGCCCGTTGTATTAAATGCGATAGGCTCCACCATTTTTCCAAATGCGTTAAAAAAGCAGAGGAAAAGCCAAAATGTGTGAACTGTGGTGGAGAACATCCAGCCAACTATGGTGGATGTCCTCGGAACCCAGTGAATGTCAGGAAATCGTTCGCACAAGTTGCAGCTGCTAATAACAACAAAACCACCACAACATCTACACAACAACAAAATAAACACACACAAAAACAAAAACAAGCAAACACTCCACTAAACACAAATAACAACATGGACACACTCTTTGCCACCATGCAAACACAATTCCAAACCATGATGCAAGACATGATGGCGAAAATGATCCAGGGAATGTTTGCATCACAAAACAGTTTCAACAGCACACTGACAAAGAAACAATAATGAGCTTTATGGATCATTTAACCATTCTCACATGGAATGCAAATTCCCTGCTTCATAAGACTGGTGAGTTGACTCAACTTATATTTGATTATAAGTTTGACATCATTCTCATCCAGGAAACCTTTCTGAAGCCTGGAAACCGTCTACGCTTCCCGAACTATTTTCTGTACAGAAATGACAGAACAACAGGCAGAGGAGGTGGAACGGCCATTCTTGTGAGAAGGAATGTGAACCATAATCTCGTATTGACACCTACGCTACAAACACTAGAAGCTACTGCAATTCAAGTGCGGACGGATTCTTTTGAATTCATGGTAGTCTCGGTATACAGCCACCCGAAGGCAGCTACGCTCATTGAAGATATTAAAAAACTTCTGGACTTTCAGGGTCCCATACTCCTTGCCGGAGACTTCAATGCCTATCACCGAAGCTGGGGAGCTGTGAGAAGCAATCGTGCTGGGACTGAGTTAAACCGATTCATCACAGATAATCCACTAAGCCTGCATATCCCCAACGAACCAACACATTACGGCTACCGAAATAGTTATCCTCTCGATATTGGTATATCACGTACCTTTGAACACGATGTACGCATCGAAGTCCTCGACGAACTTTCATCCGATCACAAACCGGTGCTCTTCTTAATAGGAGGAATATACATAGACGAACCCCTACAAGTAAAGAAGAAAACTGATTGGCAAGCTTTCCAAGTCGCACTGGCTAAAGGAACCATTATTCAAACACCTGAAACAGCCAGCGACACAGAGAAAATGATAGAAGAAATCACAGACAAAATAATACAGGCAAAAGAGGACAACACAGTCACAACTCTGACAAGGGTGACAAACCCCTATGAACTCCCTAACGACATCAAAAATTTAATAAGGAGGAGGAATCGAGTTCGGAGAAGGGCTAGGAACACAGGTGATCCTAGATTACGCCAGGAAGCAAATCGAATTACGAACAAAATACGTGATCGGATATCAAAATTCCGCAATGAACAATGGGAGAGCTTCTTGCAAAGTCTGGAGCCTGGGAGCGATGCTTTCTGGAGGGTTTCCAAATATTTTCGTATTAAAAACAAACTTATAATACCACCAATTCACGGCCCTTACGGTATCAAATTCGACAGTTCTGGTAAGGCGGAGGCCTTCGCAGATACTCTAGAACAACAGTTCTGTGAAAATTCATCCGATGAGGAGGACCTTGACGAACACGAAGACCACGTCAATCGGTTGACCAACAGGCTCATGAGGTCAGACATTACAGACTCCGATCTAATACAAAGCACCTGTCTTCAAGAGGTTAAAGACATCATACAAGTACTGAACAGACGGAAAGCACCGGGATTTGATTTAATATCAAACACCATGTTAAAATGGCTCCCGGATAATATTCTCGATGCAATAGCAGCGATCATTAACGAAATTTTCCGCTTGCGAAAATACCCCAAAATATGGAAATCGGCAATAGTTATTGTTCTTCCAAAACCTGGTAAAAACCTCATGTTCCCACAAAACTGGCGACCCATTAGCCTATTATCCTCTCTGTCGAAAATAGTAGAGCGGGTGCTACTAAATCGACTAACTGAGGTTGTTACCGAAAAAGAAATACTTCCAGAAGAACAATTTGGCTTCAAGCCATTACACTCCACAGAACTCCAGCTTACTAGGGTGGTCCAACACATCAGAATAGGGCTAAACCGCAGGAAATCAACGGGTTTGGTTATGTTTGACATAGCCAAAGCCTTCGATAAAGTCTGGCATGCAGGACTTATTTACAAAATGCATGAATCCCAAATGCCACTGCAGCTCATCCAAATCATTGGCTCTTTTCTAAAAGGCAGATCATTTCGTGTCAAAATTGACAACCACCAATGCCACCATGCGGCCAATTCAAGCTGGAGTCCCACAAGGATCACCCATCTCCCCCATACTATACAACATCTTTACTGCAGACCTACCTCGGCTGCCTTTGAATGTCCACAAGTCCCTATATGCCGACGATACCTGTGTTTTATACTCATCCAGACAAGCAAGAGTCATCACCACCAAACTGCAACTCTCCATAGACATACTTTTGAAGTATTTTCGCAAGTGGAAGATCAAGTTAAACTCAGACAAGACCCAGGCATTATTTATAACAAGAAAAAGACAACAACAACCGAAAACTTTGACTGTAGAAAACGAAAATATTGTCTGGTCAAGAACAGCCAAATACTTAGGACTGACATTCGACAACAAACTCTCCTGGACCGACCACATACGCAACAAACGAGGACATTGCTACAATGTACTATCCCAACTCTTTCCACTCCTTAAGGCCAAGAAACTCAACATCAAGAACCGTCTGCTGATCTACAAACAAATAATACGACCGACGCTACTATATGGTAGTACAGCCTTCTACCAGACGACAGAGACCAACAAAAAGGCACTACAATCCATCCAAAACAAAAGCATTCGGCAAATTTTCGGAATCCCATGGTATGTTAGAAATACGGACATATACAAGGACCTTAGAATAGAACCTGTTGACATATACGTACGTGACAAAGCACTCAAACTGCTCGACAAAGTGGACAACCATCCTAACACTACCCTGGGTATCCTAAAACGCAAAGCAATACCAAAAGAAACTTATCCAACTATCCGCGCTAACTTCAAGAAAAATTTAATTGACATTAATTAGAATAGCACGATCTCGTCAATAATGGTGGGCAAATTATTGCTCACAGATAGAAGGGAGCTAGGGTGCTAAATCGCACCAGCTCCAAGGAAAACGAATCCAAGGATAAAAGAAAGTATTGTTTATTGGTAACAATCATAGTAATAGCAGAATATAGTTATCAAAAACTCGGCTAATGCCACACTGCATAGTTGGTTCGGTTTTACATGAGGTATAGAGTCAATTTTCGTCAAAGGACAAATTCTGCATTACAGTATTTGCTGCTTATCTACGTAATTTGTCTTTTATGAATGCTTAGCTATTATCATGGAGGGCAGTCGTGTGTAATATTGGGTTTTAATCATAATACAAGTGTTTTAAAGGAATTTATGACGTCATAAATTTGACATCGATTTTTTTTCCTTTTGTTTTCTTTTTGAAATCGACTTTCGACGGTTATTTTGACATCCAAAAAAATAAAAAGCACACGCAAAGTGACAAGAAAACGTTTTCTTTAAAGATTCCAATAACTTAAGCGAAGATCAATACCGAACAATTACAAAATTATTTCGCTTTTTCCCCCAACTTGGTATAGGGCTGCTTTGTACAAATGGTGGCTTTTGTGATTTCCTTGCTGACGGGTTCAAGAGTTTCAACGAAAAAGTAAATGCTTATAAGAATAAGCATATTTTGAAGATTCCAATTTTCAAATACTCTGTAGCAACTTGCTAATTACATTGAAATCACTGTACTTTCAAGCCGTTCATTTTGAGCAATCAAAAGGATGACTTCTCTTGATCCTTTGTTGAAATTCTAGTCGCTAAGAGATTCCAATGAAAATTTATGCGAGTCAGCGTAGTTGACAATTACTCAATGCAGGAACTTGCATGATGCATATGTATCTAGAGGCAAACTCCGCTGTGAACTTAATTTCCTCATAGTTGTACATATAACCACTTTTCTCTCTTTTCTCAATTGCTGGACTAACATGCGCGTTGTGACGAAAATTGAGCTCCGTGCCTTAACCGCAATGAGTTCGACACCTTCCTCGGTAAGGCATTCCCCAAATCTATGTCACCGGAACTCTAAATCGGGCGGTCCATTTTCCATATCCGTCTGCCGTAAACTGATCCGCTCTGATCGAATCGGGCATTCCCTTCGGACAATATCTTGCCTCCCTTGGTGGCGTTGGTGTCCACTCTTTTGTCCGTATCCTAAATTGCGTAGGTCGATCGACCCTCCAAACCTCATTGCTTTTCCACTGCATGGAAAACGGCAATCAAACATGTGCACTGCCTGCGGACTAGTTTCCAGACCGATGAGATTTTCGGTGTAATGGTATCCCCGTGACTTACTGATAACAAACCTTATAAATGAAGACGTTATAAATTCCACGATTCGAAAGAAAACCTCGTTCGCCTTTCTAAAGTTTACTTTCACAATTTACCGCATGAGATTGAATTTGGACACGATCCACTCTGCCACTGCGAACCGACGAACGAAAAACAGCGCGCGAAAGATGCCCAAATACGACTGTTCGGTTTTAGACTTTCGCGGACACTTTGACGGATGGAACACTCGCTGCACTCCTTGTTCTTGCCAATTGCTCAAACGCAGCTCAGTGACAGCGAGTGGTTAAAGGGAGCGTTCCGAGCCGTCGACGTCAATAACGACTGGCGAATTATTGTCAGTGGCGTAGGGCTGATTCGTTACAGAATTGATGAAAATAATTGATTTATCTAAGCACATTTACTAATTATTCTTGTGACATTTTTTTGAACCAAGGAATATTAAGACAAAGTACAATATTTTTTATTTGAAATTTCAGGCGGAAATCAAGACAAAGTGATGGGTGCGATGCTACAATTATACACGACAGATAGAAACAACTCAAGGACCGCAACCACAGGCGCAAGGGCAACACAATCATCAAAAAATTGCTTTGTCGTAAGAGTTTTATCTTCAATATAAATTTTTCTTCAGCACTACATTGCATACCACCTGACTTTTCTTCGCTTTCATTTTACCCTAACGCAACGCCTCACCCGTTCGACCTATTCCATGCGACTCCTCGCATGCCGTCACGGTAGTTTCATTCACGAGCCCTCTGCTTGCCGTCAGCGGTTATTTCATTGTCGAGCCCTATGCTTTTGTCAACAGTTATGTTATTGGTAAGCCTCCTGCTCGCCGTCCGTCGAGATAACGCAATACGTTTCTAAATTGCGGTGCAAAGGGGTTGCCATCATCGAATTTTAATTGTGAATTCTTTTTTTTTAATTTATAACTAAAATGAGATGATTTTTAAGGATGTTTCTGCCTAGGCGACTGCTCGATTACTACAATGCTCGAGGCTCAACGTTGTTGGAGCAGACCATGTTCAATTTGGTTTTGTGTTTGCCATCTTGTGATATCCAGGTAGTTTAATGTGTGTGTCGATGTGGGAAGTAAGTCGAACGTATGACAAGATTTCTGCTACATGCAAAATCAATGAGGCGCCGGCCGTTCTCATTTGTTTCCTCGTGAAGGCTATATCCTCCAGTCATTCCCGATGAGATAGATCATTGCCAACCTTAGTGCTGAAATGACCCAGAATTATTTGTGCGTAGTTTGTAGGGTTTGAGAAGACTAGTCTTTCCAAGTGATTATAGAATGTTTCTTGGTCGTGGCTTGTACTTTTATTAGCCAAATTTCAAAGAATTTCGCTTTTATATGGATGCACCCAACCGTTTTTTATTGCCTTAAAATCAATAACGTGCGATTTGAGCTCCTTACCCATAATGAAGGCCACTCTGAGCTTTCATTTTCAAACAGCCTTCCCACTTTTGAATATTGTGTCCAATCCATACCTTGACCACCATTTCCAGTTGATTTTGATGGGCCTGTTTTAAAAGGTCCTTAACAGTGCCAGGGTAGTTCAGTGGTCTAACATTTCAAGATCCAATGCCATAATCTTTTTTTCAGTTGCGAGGTCTTCCCAGGGTCTTGTAATAAATTGAATTCCTATATACATATATCATGAACAAAAACAACAATCGTAATACACTAACATTCGTACGTACGTATCATAAGCAAGCATATGTACACATTTTCAATTGTAAATCATTCAATTCATTTGCTTACTAACAAAAGTCATTTGCTTACTAACAAAAGTCCAACCCGAACAAACAAAACAAAGACATTCATGAAATATCAATCTTATCGCATGGCTACATGTAAACATACCAATTGCATAATCATTCAATGCAATTGCTTTTAATTTCTTCTACGCTCATTCCAAATATCTAGTGTACTCGTAACACGTTACATTTCGTTCGTAACTCATCACGTGTGGAAGTATTTCCTAACCACACTCAATGCACGCTATTTATCTACTCATCAAGGGGTTAGTGACCATACCCAAGTGTACGCATCACATGGGTTGTTGACATACATATGAGGGCATGTATAATGTATGTAATATGGAAATCTATCCATCGAACGGAATAAATGCATGTGAATGTAATGAAAGCGCTTGAACTAAGGATTGAAATGTTTGAACCTTGGAAATATTGAAACGCGTGAGTTTTTGTTTATGAGGCAATAAATGAATTTATTGGAAAGCATAAGTGGAAATTTGTCAAGTAATAAGTTTCCGCTTACACTTTTAAAAATAGAAAAACGTATTAGCTGCGTAAGACATAGGTTAAGCGAAAGAAAATTATATAAATACCGAAGTAGAATTGAATAAAGTTAAGAATTGTAATTGAATCGTCCTGGCGTTTAGTCTATAGCGTTTGATTGCAAATTTTCCGCGAAGCTATATTTGGGGACTTAGAAATTGCGGCGTCGTGGACAATGTCCTCGCCATGTTCTCTGCGAAGCGATTCTCCGCTTGCGTAGGTAAAGATAAATAATTCTAGCAATTTAATAACCGTTTTTTACCCTAGTGACGTAATTGAAAGTAGTAATAACATAACATTTCAGTCTGTTGCAAGTTTCGAAACAATGTAGGGTTTTCTAGGGACGGGGAGCTAGCCCTCCCCAACCTCCATTCCAACGTAATGGTTATTATCAGGCGCGGAGGAGTCAGCTGCACCTCTTACATCTTCACAAAGTATGTGTAAGTAGGATTTGGTAGAACTGCAGGTGTGTTTGCAGTTCTTGACATTTCTCCGCATTTATGTTAATGTCCCATCCCGAACCAATGTGCTACCCCGAGACCATTTACTACCATTTGGTCGTAGGGCTTAGCATGATGAATCAGGGTGTGGGGAAAACAAGCGTATCCCTCCTCCTTTCTCAACTTTTTTGAACATACATGTATTTGATACTTGACTCTGCCATCATTGATAAAAAATTTGTAACGGTCACTTCAATATATGCAAAATCTTCTCTTATATGGAAGCTTTCCTAAGGCTACGACATTTGACATTTTCACAAGGTATAATGATTGAAGCTTCTAAAATTTCTGAGAAAACTCACTTCAATGTGTGGACGGATGGACGGATTGAAAACTGGCAGAACACAAATCTAGTCGCTCCTTATGAAGCCCGTTTCATAAAACAACTTCTAACACTTTCTACATAACTTGTAGAGTGATGACACAAGCAAAGGCGGAATTAAAATCGTTAAAAGAAAGAATTGAACAGTAATAAGCTCAGGATATTTGCGATTTTCTTTGAAATGCACATTATTTTTAATATCAATAAATAACATTATTTGCTACTAGAATTCAAAATCAAATAGAATACATAAATTTACTCATAGCGGACAAATTTTAAATTCTTGAAAGCTTTTAGCGAAAATGATACAACTCCCTATTTTGCACTTCTCAACACTCACATGAATTCATCTTTAATGTGCTTGTAGCAAAAGGAATCATAAATGTTATAAATCTTTCCAGTTTTGAAGCTTTCACCAATGTACTTATTTTCACTTTTACACCGAAAGTAACGTCGAATTGTCATGTTCGTACATATGAATATGCTAAAGCCTCCACGACTGAGGTTAAATTGAAGAGCTGATTACATTAGACAAAAACCAAAATTTAATTTCTAGACTTTGTTAAACTCAAAAGGAATAATAGAAGCCAAACCATCGTTGAGAATATTTGCCAAGGGAGTTTACAATGCGGTCACAGAATTCATAGGAACGCTATTCCTCCGATGGAGTTGTCACATATGGGAGCATATCACACGAGTACATCCCTAATAGGCTTTTCAAATGAGGAGTATTTGAATGTAGAGATAAAGAGGAATTTTCACTGCGATCCAAAAATCGTATCCTTATATTAGAATTCTTCATTGTAAAACTGCATGCAAGAAGCAGAAGAAATACTGAGTAACTTTATACCATCAGATAATATCTCAATTTGCTCGTTGTATGGCAGTAAAAATCGCGGTCAACAGAGACCATGCTCATATTTTTCAAAAGACTGATACCGTGCAAAGATAAAGTAAATTGTCGCCTACCAATCTGTCACACCTATGTCACGGATAAACATGTTTACAGAATTTTCAACCACGAAAGCAAACATACTTCCTAGTCAGAACTGGAGGGCTGTAGAGCAATGTAAAGGTTGGAGCCTTTTTTCAAGTGTCTATTTAACTGTAGCCTTCATCATCATCATCGCCATCGCCGCTGCTACTATCATCATCGTCCTGTAAAACAACATTCGACTTTATATTGTATGAAAAGAGCTGACTCGTTCCAGCTCCTGCACCTGTGCAGGTTCTCACATTCTTATCGGTGGCAGATTATAAAGTTCATTTGGTATGCGTCGTAAACTGCAATTTCCATGAGTAATTCTGCAACGATCTGAATTCGATGGTCGGTTGGCTGGCACCTACAAACCCTTTATCTTGTATATGTATGTCTATCAAATATCTATACGTGAATCTATAATGTGGATAGATAGGTATCCGCACGATTTTAGAGGCAAACTGTTTACATTTAAAGACGGACTGCTATGAATGCACAGTGGTTTTTAACATTATTTGGCCATATTTTAGGAAAGATCATATCTGTTTCTGTGTCATTTTTGACAATAAAACAAGTTTGGCAGACAGAACTATGCTCCTTTCAGAAGGGTTTTGTAACTACTTTATGAGCAATAATGAATAAGCTAAAGAAAAATTTCAGTGACGTATTGGGCATTTCACATGTGGCCGACAGGGATAATGAGAATCAATTTTCCGATCTAATTTATTTTTGATTATATTATATGTACTTTTCTATAGTCTCGACTTAGACACAAAGTATTTTTACAGCAAAAAGCCTGGTTCATAAAATCCGCGCTTGGAAGATTATAGAAAAGGTGAGGAATGTACTATCCCATGTTCCATTGTTCAGTGTAACACAGGCAATGTAAAATAAGTTCATTACATGCCTTGATACCTCATTAAATGGCCTTTCAAGTCCCACAATAGGATTTATAATTTAAACGAAAATCATCGAAAAATATTGGAAGAAAGAAAACAATTTTAGTTTTCTTAAAAAAAATTTTTATTTTAAACCTGAAACGATGTTCAGTCTCAATGCCATGATAGACAGACAGGTGGCATTTCAAAAGGGTTCCGTAAACTAGGATGAAGCCCTGAAAAGAAAGCTGACTTAAAATAGAGAGATAAGGGGAAAACCTACAAGTTCATCAATTGGACGGTCTGAAATTTTTATTGCAAATGCTCTTAAACCGGAGAAATCCATTGAAACGTGTGGAACACCTTAAAAAACTTCACCAGTGACCGACAATCGTATCATTACACTAACTAAATACGACACGTTCAAGTCATCTAGGACAATTACCTGCGAAATTGGGTATGTTGTTTCATCACGAAGCATTTGATTGCAATTACTAAGTGCAAAACTGCTCGGTAGGATTGCCCGAAAATTTCCTCTCCTTAAAACTAAAAATTTGAGGAAGAGTTTCCTCTTCCTGCGTTCGCTTATAAAACCTGGTGCGAATCACAGGGTGAGGGAAAATGGTACAATATCCCCTGGAGCGATGAAAAAAAGCTAAATTTGTTTGGTCATGATGCGGAATGAAACTTTCATCGATCGCAAGATGAACCATTTTATGCTAGATCAAAAAAAAAGTATGGAGCACGGAGAAGGCAGCGTTATAGTATGGGACCGCTTTTCATGGCAAGATGTAGATCCGACACATCTAAAGGATGGCATAATGGATACATTCGTGTACAAAGATGACCATTTGCTGAGGAGGCCGTTGTTGTGAATATTTCAATAAGACAATGATCCAAACTGATGGATCGGTCAAAGCATGGTTCCGAGAAAATAATGTGGACATCTTTGAGTGACCAAGTCAATTCATAGACCTAAACTTAAACGAAAAGCTTCAAAAATAGTTTGCCAAGACCAATCCAATCATGCCATAAAATTCAAAAATCTTGGTACAATATTATTGTAGAAACTTGTCTGAAGTTGATATCGCCTATGCCCAGAAGAATGAAAGAAGTCCTTATGAATAATGGTGGTATACACGGATTTCGATACGTCTTAACTAATTCTGTATAAAAAAAGAAGCAAAACTGTTGAAATTTCTGTGTTAATTACGATGTTTGTTGTGCGCACCCATTATTCTCGCCATTTGCAAATTGGCACATTTTATGAATTAACTAAATGTCACGTTTTTTCAAATATTTTGTGAAGTCTTCTATTTTTCGTTACGAAGGTGAAGTGTGCTCATTTTGAAAACCAACTTGATATTTCAGGGAAAGTAATGAAAAGTATGAAAATCAAGCATGCTTTGGAAGAAAACTGTTCACCTCAATTATTTTGCCCAGTCGTGTATATGTCGTCATTTCACCATAGTACGATAAAATTCAATTATCTTGTGCTTTCGTTTAAAAGAAGACTTCCTTAAAAAGATCACCATGAATAAGTATCTTCGGAAAATCATGAGCTTTGTTGCCCAAGCAGGCATTGCTGTAAACAACAACTATCAGGCTACAAATTTGTAGGATGTTCATAATATGATGGCATAAAGCAAACCATCATAGGGCTTAGTTTTACTAGACAGGGCAGCAAAGAGCTTCACTGAGGGTAAAAGCTGGAGGAAAGCTACCTAAACACATTTGAGTATAGTTTTTCATATGAAGATGAAAGTTCTAGGGAAATCCATACACAAACTCTGGCAAACTACGCCTGGAATTTGGGCCAATTATATTTGCTACTGAGACAATGAGCATTAAATTTAATAACTACCTTGAATGCTAGCACTTAGTGTAGATATTTTAGTGTTGTATGCGATGACATATTCCATTCCTCAATGATAGTGCTTTCGCCTTTTTATCATAAGTTGTGAGATTGAGTCCGTAGATAGTATAAGATTATACAATATGGATGACTGCTCGTAAGTTCAGTCTAGCACTGGAGCAAATCGAAGTGGCCATTCTGACAAAGAAGAGAGTCTCCAGAGTAAAAACGATCAATATTGGGGAAGTACTGATTGTATCAAAACCATCCGTATAGTACCTGGGGCTGCTGGTCGATTCAAAGATGAGTTTCTCTGAGCAAATCAGGGCAACAGCTGATAAAACTTACTCAGACGTATCGGCTTTGACTCAACTCATGGCCAATGCAGGGGGACTCAACACAGCAAGAATGCGACTTTTGATGAGGTCCCTGGAGTCAATGCTACTGTACAGAGCAGAAAATTTCGGCAAGGCTTTCAGCAAGGTGCTGCAACGCAAACGCTTTGCCCAGGCACAGAGAAGAAGAGAAATGAGGATTGCATCTACATATCCACAATCTCTGATTCGGTGGTACTAGTCATCATAGACGCCATACATATCACGCTGTATCTGTGTCAAAACGAAGGCACAAGGGAAGTAGTTACCAGCAAAGAGCGACAACGCTTACTCAACGATTGGTAGCAGTTCTGGCTGAACAGCGTAAAGTGGAGATGAAATATGTGCCTCCTAACCTGATCTATGACTATGGCCCAATCGAACACCCAGTGAGATTGACTTCTACTTGACCCAGCTCTTGAGCGGTCTCACTTGCATAAAGTTGGTATGTCGCGGTCTCCCGACTGTAGGTTTTATGCTGGAGAGGAGTGCAATACCTGACACACATTTTTTTGCATGCGAAATATAGGACAGCATGCACCAGGACATCGACGAGGAAACAGGAGAGTTCTCTTTGCATAGTCTAATCGGAAGGATGCTAAAATCGATTGACAAATGGAACCATATAGCACATTATGTTTGGACAGTCCTAAAATATAAAAAAACTCCCTCTCTTCCCACTACAGGAGGGATCCCCAACTTGAAGCCATCTCATGGCATTGTAAAACGAAGCTTAGCTTAGTATCAAAGGGTTCGGCGATAAGTTCTCTGGTTGATAGGGGGTGTTTAGTGGGTAGTAGAGGTTTATTGTACGTCCAAAAGTCCCACACTTGGGGTATAAAAAGCCTTCACCTCCAAACCATAAAAAAATATCATCATGATCTCGTCCATCCCTTCAGACCCAATGGAATAATTATACACTACCAAATTTACGTCATCGTTAAAGTGCTTATATTGTATGTGATAACTGACAAGTTGCGCAGAATTATGAAATTGTTTTTTTCTAGTTGCGTTTAAATAAAGTTGCATTCATATTTCTTAAAAAACATTTAAGAAGACTAAAGTTAAAAGAAAAGGGGGATTATGTGGATAGTATGAATTTTCATAAGACTATCGACACTTTTTACATCAACCTAATGTACATCTATTAATTTATTTGCTCTTCACTAAGTTTGGATTGCAATTCATGGATGTATAGATCTTATTTCAGATAAGAAGAAATTATCCCAGTCGGGTGGGCGGACATATGGCCAAAACGTGGTACTAGCCATATCACATCCTCTAGTGCTCATATTGAAGAACATAATTAGATACCTGAACTATCTCTAAACAATGGCCTCAAAGGAGCTTTAGAGCTAAAACAAACAAAGGCAGATGGCAACCGAAAGCTAAAAGTGACATTTTTGGCCTATTCTGTGAAGACGAAGGAAGTAATTTTACTATGTTGTTTTTAAAGGGTGATTTATTATGAGGTGTGGTTTCCAATCTCAAATAAGAGGCATAAAGTTGAATTAGCAAAATTTTTATTGTTAGTCAAAAAACAATCTATGACAATTATTTTTTAGAGATTATCTTGTTTCAATGTTGACCGCGACTACGCCGAAAATATTCCATCCTGAAGGTCCAAGTTTGAACGATGCGTTCCAGTACAGCGACCGGTATCTCGCGAATGACACGAGTAATGTTGGCTTCCAAAGCGTCGATTGAAGCTGGCTTATCCATAAAGACCAGAAACTTCATGTAATCCCAAAGAAAATGATCTAAAATTGTAATATCACACGATCTAGATGGCCAATATACTGGTCCAAAATGTGAAATCATGTTCTTACCAAAATGATTTCTCAATAAGTCTATTGTTTTTCTCACTGCATGCAAAGTAGCGCTATCTTGTTGAAATCAAGGTTCACCGGTCCCACGGGCTTCAATTTTAGATAGCAAAAAATCCGTTATCATGGTGCCCTAGTGGTCGCCATCGACAGTTACTTTCTGACCGGTCTCATTTTTAAAGAAATATGGACTGATGATTCCACCGGCCTATAAACCACACCAAACTGTGCATTTCTGCTTTGTTTACAAATTATCAATTAATTAAATTTGACATTAGGTGGTTATTGACATTACGTCTTAAGTTTCTACCAAATCAGTTGAGGCATAAAAAATTTTATTCACGCGAATTCATATGCTGTATAGATATTGGTGCTTGATTGATTATTATACTGATTAATAATCCAGTGTAGTCCTAAAAATTTTATATGTATTTGCCACGGTACTTGCCCTTCTTGGCTAATGAAATATTCCTTATATTTATAGCTGACATAAATAGCATCTTAAAATCGATTCCTTGATAAAGATTCAATATCAAGCAGACAAGAGTTGTTGTTGTTATCTGCGGTAGAATCCATGAAAATTTCTTCAGGTTCAAATGTGTCTTGCGCTTTTGAAATTCTTAAAAAATTATGAACGCAGCAGGCAGCTAGCGCAATCTTATCTACCACACCCGGCTGTACTTGCATTGGCCCATGAAATACTCGAAATTGAGTCCGTAAAATGCCAAAATAATTTTTTACACATCGGTATGCAGGGGATAGGCGAAAAAATATCTTTAACAGATATGCTGCATCAGAGACAATAGTGGATGGCATAAGTTGCGAGTTTTGAGTGAATAGTTCATTCTGTGGAACATTCAATGCCTTCTGCTCAAATAATCTTCCCATCAATGACTTTTCGTATATGCCGTCATTATTGTTTCGACTATAAGCGCCCACGTCAATCATGATAAATTTGTATTGAGCATCTACAAGCGCTAGTAATACAATGGAATGTTGTTTTTTTAATTATAGAAAGTAGAACCAGCGTTGATTGGACAAATGATGTTACGTATTTTCCATCTAATGCTCTAATACAATTTGGAAAGTGCCAAAAATTTTTGTAATTTTTCTAAATATTTTCCCACATTTCTTCTAAAGGTGTAGGCATAAAAATAGCTGACATATTCTTCTGAATAGCTTCACAAATTTCTCGTACTATAACTCTGACAGTAGAAAATCTCATATGATAGCTGGACGCTAGTGACTGAAAAGTGTTTCCAGTAGCTAAAAATCTGAAAGTTAAGAAAACATAATTATTTTATTTTTTACAGTAAATACATCCAGGGATGAGTGGGCAAGGCCCAAATATGCTTTTCCAGTGCCTTGAAATATGTAGAAACAAAAAAGCGGAGAAGCTATGGCCGTCTTTGTGCCATGGAAGCATGAGTTTTCCTCTTCCTTATATGGAATGTAGAATCACAAAATCAAATACTATGAGCCCAACCAAATCATTGTCTGCTTCTGTAGATGAACCTTTCGAAAGTGCTGCAACAAGTACAGGTTCTTTTTGTACGATCCAGTTTGTCAAGTGAAGAACCAAATAAAAAACCAAAATTATAAGATCTCTTCGGATTAATGAAATTGTCCCATGAGTTAAGACGTCAAAAACTTAATGTAGAATAAGAAATTGATGTAACTGACTTATTCTTCCTTAGTATGAGTAAGGCAGTTAAAGGGCTGCTAAAACTAGAACAAATAAAAATTATATTAAATTTGCACACCGCTATTTTCCAAGCCGAAATATGGCAATTGGAAGACAAAACAAACATTCTACGACCGCCAATTAACATGTTGTCTCAAAAACGTATCCAGTCAACTACACATGATCAGCTCTCCATAAACAGCGAAGCTCCAGCAGGCCTTCCACCACCAACATACAGCCAGTCAACTCCACACGCTTAATTTTCAACAAACATAGAATTTTCTTCAGCCTTTACATCATCAATATATAGTACATTCAGCCAACTACGCCAGTTCAATCAACAACATGGATCTAAAAATTCATACACGTTCCATCATCAACATCAAACTCAAGCAACATACGAGAGTCATTCAACAAGTACTTAGCCTCACCGCCCGATGGCGCTGATATTACAAAAGAGTTTTATCATCGTGCAGTACATACTTTTAGTAGCCTACTATCAAAGTTTCAGTCAGTTCCCTTCATTAGTTTGGTTTTGATAGCCTTTGGAAGCGAACGAGTCGGTCGGTTGTACAAAAATGGAAAAAGAACAATATCGTTCAGTGATTAGATTCTTGTTTTTGGAAGGGAAAACGCGCAGCGAAATCAAAGATCGCTTAGATGCTGTGTACAGTTACTCTTCTCCTTCGATGGCGACCGTCAAAAATTGGTTCAACGAGTTTGTTTGTGGCCGCACGTCGGTTTTTGATGAGCCACGCCCAGGTGCCCCGAAAACGGCTGCTACGGAGGAAAACGTTAAAAACGCACGATCTCGTGTTGGCAGACCGTCGATTGAAGGTTCGCGAGATAGCTGAGACTGTGGGCATTGCAGAAGGAATAGTGCATCATATTCTACACTAAGAACTGGGCATGAGAAAGCTGTCGGCGCGATGGGTGCCGCTTTTGCTCACACCGGAAAACAAACGCAACCGTGAGACCACATCGGCGACGTGTTTTGCGCTGTTTCAGCGCAATCCGGCGGAGTTCTTGCGTCGTTTCGTGACCGTCGACAAAACATGGATTCATTGGTAGACACCAGAGACCAAGGAACAGTCAACACAGTGGACTTTATCCGGGGAACGTGCTCCAAAGAAGGCGAAGACTGTTCGACGGCCGAAAAGGCGATGGCAACCGTTTTCTGGGATTCACAAGGTGTGGTCCACATCGATTACCTCGAGAAGGGTAAAACAATCAGTGGGCACTACTATGCAGACCTATTGGGCCGATTTGACATCGAATTGAAGAAAAAGCGGCCCCGCTTGGCGAAGAAAAAAGTGCTGTTCCACCACGACAACGTGCCGGCTCACATCTCCGACGTCGCCATGGCCAAATTGGTCGAATTGCGCTACGAATTGCTGCCCCATCCACCTTACTCTCCAGATTTGGTCCCCTGTGACTACTTTTTGTTTCCAAACCTGAAAAATCACTCGCCGTGAATAGATTTGGGTCGAATGAGGAGGTCATCGCCGCCACGGAGGCCTCTTTTGTAGCCCTCGAGAAAATGTATTTTTTGGACGGGTTGAAAAAGTTAGAGTATCGCTGGGCCAAGTGTATGGAGCTTGAAGGAGATTATGTGGAAAAATAAATTGCTACCTTTACAAAATTTTCGTTTTTCTTCTGTACGCTAAGTACTTGTTGAATGACCCTCGTAAAAAGATATAATGAGAACCTCGAGCCAAGATTTGAAAAAAATAATATACGTAATTAAAATTAATTATTCTTATAGTTTTTGGAAATAGTTATTTTGTTTTGCAATCATATTCATAAAATAGTATAGTGTGAAATAATACTTGATTTCAATGTGTCAATAATAATAATTATTAAATAAACAAAACTTGCTTTAAACATAACGCAGGTCTTTCTCTAGTACCTATGGATTTGCGAAACTTAGCATTTTTTTTATATCTCCTTAAATCAGTGAATGAATTTCCTCAAGTTGTGGGTTATTCATTCTTAACTATTCATGAAATTTCTCTTCATGACTTTCTAATTCTTTAATTAGACAATAAAATTCACTTGTGTTCTGTCTTCATCTGCTTATAGGGTGAACCCAGTATCTTCCTTTCCTTTTTTTTCAAGAAAGGTCACTCCTAAGAGTAATTGAAGATTTTCATCAAAATCCTATCCAAATCCAACGAAAACATAATGCACTTAAAAATGTTGTAATGGCATATGAATACTGCTAAAAGTTAAATAAAAACTAAAAAGAAAACAAGGATTTAATATTGAAAGAATACCTTTTAGGAATAAAAACTTATTTTATCCACAGACAATGTATTTAAACCTAGAATTAATGAATGATTTATTTTAGTGCAGCTCAGCAAGACACGTCGCCAAAGCTGGGGCGCGCCACGATAGATTAGTGTGCACTCTCCATGTGGCGCCACGATACAACATAACACAACACAATAGTGTAGTAATTGAGCAGCCGCCTAAGCAAACTACTCAAAAACCTTCATAACACTTCTCCGAAATTTTAATTGCAGATTTGAAAAATTTAATTATTACAATTTATAGTTATAAATAAAAAAAAATTTTTTCAAATTTTTTTTGTTAATTATAAAAATTTTTTTTTATTTATTATATAGTGAATTGTATATCGTTTTATAACTTTTCTTTATGATTATATACTTTATGATATTTATCTTTTTTTTTATTTAAAAATTTTTCAAATTCTGACATGAGAACACTGCTATAATGCATCCTATTCATGTACTGCATTGCCGGATGCAATCTAACTTGGCTGAGCTAGAAGCTCGTCCGGATTTGCCGTTGCGACATTGAGAAGTGGACGACGGACAGAAAAGGCGAGGAGAAATTGGTCGCGTTTAGTGAACGGTACTCGTGTGAATTTGCTCCCCTGTTTGTTCTTTAAACTTTTGGCATAACATTTATTTAATAATTGATTGTAGTTAGTAGATATCGAAAGCAATACATTTCAGTAATGGCCCGTGTTTTCATTTTCGTTCAAACATTACAATTAAAATTAATGAAAACGCTCGGTTGTGCGTGGACTCGAAAGTCGAAAAACGTACTTATTTAGTATCTGGCTTTGGAGTGATTAATCGATCATAGGGAGTCAATGCCTGAAGTGGCGGGTAGAGAAATATGGTTGTAATTTGTGTATGTACCAAGAAATAATCAATAAATATGAAATTACAGTTTTACGAATAAAATCTAAATAAACTCTCAATAAATGTCATATCGCAGTAGCAGCAGTAATTGAGTGATTCTCCCCGTATACATTTGCGTACATATCAAATGCAAATTCACGCGAGAAAAATCAAAATTCCGAGTAATATTTACATATGTAATTTCTGCTAGTGTTTGAGTTTATTTATTCATGTTATCAACACAAAATCGATTTTAGACGATCAACAGGATGTTGGACTCGTTTGATCATTTGCGAATTTAACAGCTCATGCGGGTTATCAAAAATGTATTCACGAAAAGTATTAAACTCGGTCAATACTGCGAAATTCAACAGGAAGTCGAGCTCGAGAAGAGATATTAAACGCGCATATAGGCAATCAGTTTTATGCTTCTTTTCGTAACGGATATTGGAACCGTATCAAAATTGAAAGCGGACTTGCATCGGAACGGTAGAAACTAAACGGAGTGTGCTTGTATTTGCGTGAAGTACGAAAATTTGGTCACTTGATATCGCTCTGCATGAAAATAAATTTCTCGAGCAATCCGCGACCAACTTTCACGTATTTCGTGCTAATGCATCTCGACTTATTTTTGTTTGATGCTTTGCATAAATAAAAGAACGCACGAACCAACCACCAGCGATTGAGGTCGTTGTAGAAATATGTTGATTACGATTATCATTATATTTTTGTATTCAATTCAATTTTCTTGCATTGAATTTGTGGTGTTGCGTCTTGGTAGGCTAATGGATTGATCGGCGTTTGATTCGCGAACTGTTTTAGACAGTTTTCGCTTTCCCGGAACATTAAAATTATTGGCCGCGAACCATAACATGCGACAATATATTGGATAGTCTAAAAAGTATTGAGCCTTTTTGTCACTAGATGGTGTTCGTTGTCATATATTGGGCAATAGTAATCAGATTAAGTCCAATTGACATGCGTTTGAAAGTTAACATTCCAGTCTACGATTTCCAACTGGAAAGTTTTGTATTTCGTCATTCGTGTCAAAAGTTATATTTAAAGTTAAGATATATTAAAAAATCAGTGAACTTTCTGAAAAGATTCGTTACATTTTACAATATATACTTTATCAAAAGCCACAGCCAAGATATGGTTCGCTTTTTTTCATTCTGGAAATTTTGATGTCAAAGACGCACCTCGCTCAGGTCGACCAATCACTGAAAAAGTCGATGAAATCTTACAAAAAATTGAAGAAGGTTGACACGTATGCAGCCGTGATATTGCTAAGAAACTGAATATCAATCACCAAACAGGTTTAAACCATTTGGGTAAGGCTGGATACACAAAGAAGCTCGACGTTTGGGAGCCGCATGAATTGACACAAAAAAATGTAATCGACCGAATTTCCATTTGCGAATTGCTAACAAAACGCAACGAAATCGAGTCATTTTTGAAGTAAATCACTACGGAATATTAGATACGAGAATGTTGTTCGAAAAAGATCATGGTTAAAAAAAGGTGAATCATCACAAACGAATTCAAAGCCAGGATTGATACCGAATAAAGTTATACAGTGTGTATGGTGGGATTTTAAGGGAATTGTTTATCATGAGGTGCCAGAACCTGGCCAAGCACTCAATTCAGCTCTGTACTGTCAGCAATTAACGAGATTGCAACAAGCAATTCAAAAAACTGGCCAAAATTGATCCATAGAAAGGGCATTGTCTTCCATCATGACAATGCCAGACCACACACGTCTTTGATGACCCGGCAAAAAATGGCCAGAGCTTGGCTGGGAAGTTGTGATGCATCCACCGTATAGTTCCGACCTTACACCATCAGACTACAAAACTTCTTTAATGAAAAGGAATTCACTTCAAAAAGGGACTGTGTAAATCACTTGGCCAAGCTTTTTGCCGATAAACTACAGAAGTTCTACACAGATGGAATAATGGCTCTACGCAAAAAATGGCAAAAGGTCATGAATAATATGGGCAATGTGTACTTAAAAAAATCCATTATAAATAAAAGAAATATTCAATCGAAAAATGACATAAAAGTCTCAATACTTTTAAGACTTACCAATAATTCTTTAATTTATATTTTTAGGATTTTGTACTAAAATACAAAACCATATTGCAATCATGACCTGTTTCCGTCTGTTCGTCCATCTGTCCCTCCGTCCGTCTGTATGTCACAGCACTTTTTCTCCGAAACTATAGAAGCTATAGCAATGAAACTTTGTGGAAAGATCAGAAGTGGCGACTTCTTGAAGGTTTTGGGTTGGAAAAAGTTTTCAAAGGGGTTCAAGGGGTGTCTTTCCACATAGGGAGGCGACCCTTTAAAATTTTTTTTCCACCATTTGTAGTCGAGTATGGTGTCACTGGAAAGGTCTTAATGAGACCTTTAAAAAACAAGTTTTAAAATTGCCTTATCTGTACCGAGGGGGACAGGGGAAGGGGAAGTGTACGAACTTTTTACGTACCCCCCCCCTCGATTGAATACCTTTTACCCGAAAAATCTGAAAAAAATCATGAATGTAGGCCTTAATGAGTACAACAACAACAAATACATGAAAAGAAATTGATAGTACGACTCCGGTTAGAAATGGAAACAGGATTATTTGTGAAGGATTGGATAAACTTGCCCTGATTGGAACACATTTTGAATTGGTTCATCTACCAAACCCTGAGAGAGGGAACGAAATTTTTTCAGAGGTCGTTGAAACAAAAGTTTCCGACTTCAAATCAAGCCTGAACGGCCAATCAATTCTTCATTTCAATGAAACATTAACATCTGACCTCATACCGAGCTTGAATCTTATTGATTATTTTGTCAGCTATGAAGACTTGTGTTTCATATTTCGCAAGATAAACAACAAGAAATCATGTGGTAATGATGGTATTCCAAATGTAGTTCTCCGACATTTGCCTGAGGTTGCTATTAGGAACTATTGCATATTGTTCAACAACATGTTGAGCAATTCATATTTCCCAAATGAGTGGAAAAAGGCTAAGGTATTTCCGATCTTGAAGAAAGGAAAAGAATCTTCGTGCCCTAAAAGCTATCGCCCAATCAGCTTGCTGCCTAACATCAGCAAGGTGTTTGAAGTGATACTCAACAGAGCATTAAACGCCCACATTGAGGAAAATGAGTTGATGCCGAGTTGCCAATTTGGTTTTCGTGCCAGGCATTTGACCACACATGCAATAACGAAAGTAACCTCAGACATCTGTTGGAAACTAAATGATAGACAATGTGTTGGAGCATGTCTCATTGATATGGAGAAAGCCTTTGATACGGTATGGTTAGATGGACTTATTTTTAAACTTCTTCAGGACAAGTTCCCCAGACACCTTGTCGCCATGATGTGTAATATGTTATACGGGAAATCGTTTGTTGTAACCGATGGAAATCTGACAACAATGCGCGAGTTCAAGGTCTTGAATGGTCTACAGCAGGGAACAGTTACTGCGCCTCTGCTCTTCTCAATCTTTATTCGCAAGCTATTGAACGGCTTTGATTTTAACGTCTCGCCAACGCGATCATTGGTAGCGTTTGCTGATGATCTGATCATCTACACGGCAGACCGAAAAGCTACAATAGTTCAGAGCAATCTCCAAAAAATGTTCAATGATGTACAGCTGTACACTGACAATTGGCGAATGAAAATCAATGCGCAGAAGTGTGAAACAATCTTGTTTCGGACAACGCTGCAGGGGGTCAGTCAAGACCTGAAACGTAATTGGAAAGATTTCCACATCATGGCTGGCGAGGGTAGTTCAGAACGAATTCCACATAAATCCTGTGTTCGATACCTCGGTGTTTATCTCGATCAGTATCTGTACTATACTGAACATGTGAAAATCATGCTCAGTAAAGCACTTAAAGTAGTCATGGCCCTTCAAAAACTCTTTCATTCCAGATACATTGATCAAAAGGTCAAAATTATCTGTTACAAGACACTGGTTAGACCAGTTTTGACCTATGGATGTCAGATCTGGTACAACCAGAGTGCTAGTACTATGGAAAAATTAAGAGTTTTCGAAAGGAAATGTCTTCGTGCATGTACTGGTTTGTACAGAAAGCCTGAGACGGATTGGAAACATTATATATCGAATAGAAGAATTTATCAAACTGCTGAAGTGACTAGAGTCGATATCTTCATATTGAAGCTTCTTCGGAATCATATCGCAAGATCTGTGACTGTGAGTGAAAACCCTTGGATTTCACAGCCGTCCCACCCTACAGACGGGTATATAGCGACTTGCCTCGCTACTGGCTTCATTCCTCCAGAAGCATTCGTGTATTTGGACATGAATCGATATGTTTTTGATTCTGACGGCGTCCCAGTCATATATCACATATATCGACGGGCCACCGATAAGAAGATAAAATATCCTCCGAATTTGAGTTCACGAGACCAACGATTTCAATGGAGGTACTCATTTGCTAGATTCGTTGAAGCTGATCGAGTTGAGACGGCGCAATCCAGGTATTGGTGGCTGAATGACAATGTCTAAATTTTTCGTGTTTGTTTTCAGTTTTGGTGTTTTTCATTATTTAGTTTTTGAGTTTCAGCTCATTATTGCTACATTTAGTATTGTTATATATTTTTGTTAAAATCAGGTATAGGTTAGGTATATGTAATGTTTACTATATTCCGTTAGAGATAAGATTAAACACTTAGGTTAGGAACATTGTTATAGTATTTTTAGTATAAGATAAAGTTTTTTTGATTGTATTTTACTAGAAATAAGTTACAACATATTAGGTGTAGGATCAAAGTTTCACTGTTGTGTATTAATTATAAATAATTTTAGGATAGTGTTGGTTGGTTTTTTCTCCTTTTTCCAATTGAATTGTAAAAATATGTAATAATCGTAATTAATTGCATTTGCTATAGTTTTTTTTGATGAAATGAGTTAATGATAACGTACAAATTTAGAGAGCCATTTGGGCCATTAAGTTTTTTGATTGTTATTATTTGGAATTTGCTTTATATTCTTTTAAAATTTATAACGATGAGTATTAAATAAAGCGCTTTTGACTTTGACTTTGACAGAAGCACTGGCTGTTTTAAATGCGAAGATTGAATAATTTGGAGTTATTTTGCCCCAACTTCAACGTCTCAGGTATATGCTTTTAACACTTGATTCAATTTAATGAATGACTGAAGATGAGTACCTACAATTAATATTCATAAGTGCAGTTGAGGAGGTAGGAGACAGCTCCTAGCAAAAGGGCTTTGTAACCATTCTAGGATTCGAAGTCATTGGCCATAAATTGATGATTACAGTACAGGCGAGTGGCCCCTGAAAAAAAATTTCATCAAAGGTAGCCGATATGTGTATCAAATGAAAGGTCTTTATGAGAGCCTTTCAAAAAAGTTATTAAACTGACATTTTTTGCTTCAGTGGGGACACAGGGGGAATATTTACGAAAAATGTGATTTCTCACTCGCGAATGGACACGTGTGATCTAAAAAATTTGAAAAAATTATCAAGGGAGATATTTATGAGTATAAAAATAACAAATACCTCAGAAGTCAAAATTCGTTCAACTTTGTTGACAATAGTATGATCTTCGAATTTCACATTTTGTCCAATAAAATCGTCTTTGATTTTATTCGTTGCTGGTGACTGCATTTTGTAAGTTGAGTGCAAAACCCTTCTGACATAAGCGTAGGTCTGTCTACTCAACTTGATTTTAATTTCTTTGCGTATGAATTTTTGTGTATATTCATTTTGTTTGTTTCGTGATATTCTTACTAAATATTTATATTTATCTACCTTAAATAATACCAATACTTCAAACGAGATACAATTTCGTAAACAATTATAGAGCATTAAAATTTGATTATTTCTATTTTAATCGAGAAAAAGCAAAAATCTTTGAAATACATTACTTATAGCGAAAAATATTACGATTTAAAATGAAACGACGCCAATCGCCTTGTCAGAAGTAAAACGAAAATAAATGAAATGATGAATTAAAATTACACCGTCGGTCTTTCCTTTCGGAGAACCTGACCGGCCCCTCCGCTGTGATGCGCCAGATATCGGGTGAGCTCTCCCCTTTTTATGCATTCCAGGGGGCTCTTGTCCGGGTAAGGTGGCCTTCCGCTCGTATGTCTATTTAGTGCATAGTGTTATGTGATTCTCTCACATAATACTATGACATAAATTTGCCACGTTTACATTTTTCATTTAAAAGATAAATTCATTCAAATTACGTTTGCATGAGTTTTTCAATTAAATGGGAAATATAGCCACGCTTACATTTGGATCTTGATCCGGTCGGGAGGGTGCGAGGGAGCACTGCTTCCACCTGGACGCTCCACTCTTATTTGTGGGCCATAAGTATCATCGGTAACGACAAAGTTCTTCTAAGTCCGTTTGTTTTCTCCAGGCCCGATTTATCCTTTGAGCCAGCGATTTTTGACCCTTAGTTACCTCCTTCTCAACTCCGGTCGATATTCCTTTAACCCTCGAAATTCGTGGATACGAAATTTTTTTAGTGGGTCCTTGTGCTGGGGAAAAGAACACCGCCCCAAGACACCGCAATGCTAGCCTGCCAGAGCATTTACGCGCCCTCAGACAAGGTCAATCTCAGCGGATCCCACAATCGCTGAGGCAATAGATTCAGTTCTTTACGGACACTTTGTATACACTCCATACACTATAATAGTGTGTATCCCGCATTAACGTTGACCGTCATCACTGTCATATATTCACTTTAACTGTTTTCATTATCGGAATCTAAGTATTTTTGAAGGTAGATGTATCACACCATTTGGTCCATTAAAGAATATTTTGATGATTAAAGTCTATTTCTTAAAATTTCAGATAACTTACAGTATCATTTCCATTTTTCATGGAACACTTTCAGTAACCCTTCGAGTTGATTATAAATTTTGAATGTAAATCTTTATTGTTGTTATTTGCTTCTCGTTGGTCGTGTACCCTGCCAACAAGTTTTCTCCTCTCTTCATGGATCAGTAAGTTCTCTCAAAGACGTATTTTGAGATCCATATTCACTCGCCTCCATTCACGCGTGTTCGGTTTTGTACGTGTATTTTAGATAGAAAACGGAAATTTTGTCTTTTTTTAATGGTATTTCAATGTTTTAAGTTAATTTAATGTTCAATTTCTTGTATTAATGGCAGCGGCTTCCATATTTCCTTACTACAGAGTTCATAGTAAGTGGCAACACATTGCTTTTACTATTTGAACAAACATTTCGAGCACTGTGTCAGGGAAATAAAGCTTTTCCCACTTTCTTTTGCTATCGTATGCAGTTAGCAATAGAGGCATAGCCTCTAGAACACGTAGATCACCGGTGTCGTGACCTGTGCATCCAGGTTCAGTGGACGCCCATCTAAAACTTCCTTGTATGTATTCCTGGTTTTGTGCTGCCCCACCTCGCAAGCTCGATTTTCACACTAGATAACTGGAACTTTGACAAAAGTTACACTAGCCTCACGGAATAATCCAATGTCCTTACACAAGTACTAGGCGTTTTCTTTCCTACACGGCCGACGTCAAGTGGTGCTTTAGTGGCAGAAATCAGCTCACCACACTGCCGACATCAAGTGGTGGTTCCGGGGGCAGAAATCTGTCATCCAACACTTGCCATCTGGTTGCGATTGTATAGGGATGACAGATCTCTGTCGGGGATCGCTCCGCAGGATCACCGATTGTGACGACTGTTTGTGGCATAATATTGCCAGCAAAATGCGCATCGCGTAGTTCGTGGGGGCAAACTGCTCGATTAATACATCGTGCATTCAAATTCTCCGTGATCAAAACGCAAAAATTTCCACCAAAAATGCTCACCATCCACTGAAGTTTCCAAGTCGTGGTGCTAATACAGACTGTAGTAAAAGCTGTAATAAATCAGGCAACGCCGATGAGTGACCACTACTAACACACCTTGCTGCTATGTGGCTCGATTTCTCATGTTGGGTGTGACGGTTGCAAAAGGAAAATGGACAGCCACATGGCAGTAGAGTGTGTGTAGTGAGTCGCGCGGCTGCTATCTACTCGAAGGCAAACAATTGACAAAATCGACGAAAGTAATTTAAGCAGCATATTTAGATAGCTCAGCATACCAAAAGTAGGAAGCGTGTGCGCGGATTCAAAGGTATGATATTCAGTTCGACCCAAATTATAATCAAATCTGAATAAATGCATCCAACACAGTCGCCATCGCCGCAAGCTGCATGCATTCCATCCCCATCACCTCCTAAGGCATCCGATCATAACTAAATGGACGAATATGGACCACTTTTCGCTGGGTTGTTGGCCGCTTTCGTCAGAGCTGCAGAGACACAAGCCATCAATAAGGTATTCCAGTTGTGTATTGGGCAATTAAGATCTTTTAACTCCGAAAGGAATGAACAATCTGCCACCGAACTTGTTCGGCTCGGATATTAAATTTCATCATATTTGCAATAGTGCTGGATGATTAAAATATTCTAGCTATATTGAAACAGTGTACTGTGAAGGGATATTTGTAAATTGCATGAAGTTTTCCGACGCGTAACACATCATATAAACATAACCTCAAATTGACTTCCAAAGGTGTGAATAATCTGTAATTATTTACCTTATCGGACATTTACGACTATCGCCGTTCAATCGAAATATTTATTTGTTTTTTACTGTGACTGACCAGTTATCAAGGTGCAAAATAATTTGCAGTGCAAAGCGAAAGTAGACAATTTCAAGTTGAAGGTCAACTTGATTTCGCAAGAATTTGTTGTGTGCCCCACAGACAGACATTGTTTGAGTTGGTTTTGTGGAAATTGCGGACGTGAAGAATAATTGCCGATATTGCCTTGAATTTTTCTGTTGACTTAGCAAGAGTGTTGTTCAATTCGTCAAAATGAGTGCCCGTCATGGATGCACGAATAGGCATTTTTCCATATCGTCGTGATGGAGCTTAGGTACGACAAGATCTGTGAAAGCAAATTCGGTTCAATTATGTTGCATCAGTCGATCAATCGAGTTCCACAGAAACGGATTGACATGATAACTTCAGTACTGAATTGCGAAGAAAACGGAAGATGGAGTGAAGTCTGAAGAAACCGAAGAATACTAAAAGTATAAGAATTGTGGATATTTACTTTACAACAGTACACAAAGGGAATATACCGGCAATGATAAGAACTGTTTTTGAATGGATGATGGAGATTTTTGGCAGCGACATTATTAGGAAAAACTCATTTACACATTTTAACAACGAGTTTTTGTTGCTAGTAGCTTAGTCACGTGAACCATGTTGTCGTGGAATGTTCGCGGACTTGATTCGTTTTATATAAAACAGAATTTTAAAACGTGATTTAATAAATTGGGAATTATATGCTGAGTAAACTGAAATGGGACATCGTGCGTCACACCATTGGATATTCTAGAACTACTTCTTTTACAGCGGCAATGCACTTTCAATATACAGACTGTGAATAGAAAATGAAAAAACTACAAGTATCTGGAGGATTCAGAGTCGGTATGCATGTTCATTAGAAATAATACTTGATTACTTTCAATTTATACCCTTTATAGTATTTATTTTAGTTAATGTTTGACACTTAGTTAATTAAATCATAAATGAAATGGTGTACGATTGCAAAAATATTAAATACCCATCTGCAGTGCGTTAAAAAAATCATAAAATTAACTCTCTACAGATTTACATTGCATGTTAACGTTTTATAATTTAAATAATATGAGAGTTTCCATTTTTCAGGTCTTTGTAAAAAATTTTTTTTACAAAGACCTTTTAGTTTCGCGACCTGTCTGTCCGTCTGTCCGTCCGTCTGTCTGTCCGTCTGTCCGTGCGTCACAGCTAATTTCCTCAGAAACTATAGAAGTTAGAATGCTCAAACTTTGTGAAAAGGTCAGAAGTGATGGTCTCTCAAAAGTTAAGATCTTAACAAAAATTTAAAAAATTTTTAAGGGGGGTACCCCCTAATAACGAATTGGCCCTTAAAATTTTTTTTGATCAAAGGTAGTCGAGTGGGGTATCAAATGAGAGGTCTTGATTAGAACTTTTAGAATCTGAAATAAAAAAATCATTTTATGAATTAGGGGGTCCAGGGGAAGGCAAAATGTACCAAAAATTTGTGTCCCCCCCCCTCCTCGCGATTGGACACCTTTCAGCCGAAAAATCTGAAAAGTATCACGAACGTGAGCCTTTATGAGTACAAGGGCAACAAATACCTTAGAAATCAAAATTCACTCAACTTTGTTAATAATAGTATGATTTGTAGATTTTACATTTTTGCCCATAAAATCAAAACGGTACCTTTATTATACAGGCTGATATAAGATATATACGTTCACAAAATTTAGTTGAGATTGAATCATAATCGAGTGAGTTATAGCCATTTCAATTGTCTGGAGTTACAACACAATAACACGTGTTTATAGTTGATATAGAGTTTTCCAATAAGAGGTCTTATTTTGATATTAGAAGAAAAATGCCATTTTTGAATATGATTGATCGGATGTTTATTTCATTCTAAAGAAAAAAATATGCGGCTAATAGGAAAAATAACATCAGGCAAATAACCACCACGACACGCTTACACAATCATATCCTTTTGATGAAATTTTCCATAACCAAATCGCAAAGTGGCTGCCCTATGTCCTCGATAGCCTCACAAATTCCATCCAGGTCTTGAATCGACGCTGGGGTGTTGGCGTAGCCTTTTTCTTTCACGTGGCCTCAAAGGAAGCACAAGGTGTTAAATCACAAGATCTATTCAAAATAACACCTATTATTGGAAAACCCTATAAATATTTAAAATTGACTTAGGCACTTTTATTTTCTTTCAATATTCATGAAAATTTAAGGAACATGTTCAATCAGCCGAGCATCCAGAAAAATCATTTAAGCTAGATCAAAATCGCGGCTGCACTGTGCTTATGGAAGAAACTGTGCATCTTTTGCATAAATTTGAACGATTTCATATCCAAGTATTGGATGAATAATTCAAGGTATCGCTTCACGCCATTAGAAAACTTGTTTCTAACCCTAGGACGTTTACAAAGACCTTCTGGTAGGAGCACTCTCCTGCTTACTCAACTTGTTAATTTTGCTGTCGGCAGATGAACCGATTCAATTTTTATTGTCGCCCTCACCATTAGATATTAACGTAGCATACTTTGGAGGGTTCCGTAAAGTAAAGATAGAGTCACCGATAAACTTTCTTTTGGTGTTGTTTGTCTTGTCTTCGGTATAATAAGGTCTATAGCATCTTCTGGAGTTCTTCGTTCGTGGTGGCTCTTCCGCCTGCAGGGGTTTTCAAATACACTGCTTGGAGTTGCGTCAGTTTTTGCTGGGAGCTAATCTGATGACCGGCAGTGATAAAATCCGCATCATCAATTAGTCCTGACCGACACTCGATTTGTTTTTATGATTGGTTAGCGGTTTTTATTAGCATACTTTCGTTGAAGACAGGGACTTGTATTCAAGGAGAGGGGCCTAAAATTATAACAACCATCTCTCCACTGCGGAAACAATTGTTTCTTTACTAGTGAAGAGGGAAACCCTTCAGTCTCTCCATGTCTGGGTTGGCATCGAAGAGACTGTCCTGTAATAAACATAAGCAGTCGATCAGGAGTGGCTGCTCCTGAAGAGATAAGGTGGTCACCCCGTCGAAACTGCTTAGTTTGTTGTTTTACTAGTCTAAAGTAAACTGCATCCGTCAAGTTTCCATCCTTTAGGCAGAGATGAGTGGTTCACTTCAGCCACTTTAACATCTTTCGGTTTGACATTCCCCTTGTAATGCAACGACCTTCTTCGGTGAAAGTAACGGTTGCTTTTTGTGTGATGTTTGCGTTTGTCTCAAGCCTCCGTGTCCGCTAACTTTAACGAGGCAAAAAAATATTGAATTACTGTAGAGTAGCTTAATTGACACCTAATAGAACTTTTCTAAAGACAATAAAAATTGATCGGTGTGTCTTGTAGAGTAGAGTACGCGTGATAAGTATTTTGTAGTGTAGCTTTGTGGTTCGACAAGAACCCGCCTCATATGATCCCGCAAATGCTAGTCGTCAAGCACGCGTACGCGGTCGTTAAGCGAAGCTAGTTAGCTGAGCTCGGTGTTGTTTATAGCTCGCTGACACTTATGCCAGACCATCGGCACCCGTGTCCTACACGGGCATCAAAAAAATCATTACAAAGCCTTCATTAATTGTATAGCGGCCACTGCAACTGACCGCAACAAACCCTTCAGTAGATCTATGAGACTTGAATTTTTGTCACTTCTGTGTAATTATAAGGCCATATAATAAGGAGCAGATATGCAAGAAATTTTAGTTCAATGCTTTGAAAAGAATCTGATTAAAATATGAATTATTTGTATAACAGCATTTTGCGGTGCATTTTTTTTGTCTTTCTGGAGTGCATGAAATTTTTCCCAGAAAGGAATGAATTCCAATCATATACCACTTCTAAATAATACTCGTATAAGTGTATCAATAAGAACATATTTACGTCATACTTGTTTTTAAATAATCGGTTACAATTCATGAGGGATCCATAAAAATATTTTTTCATGATTCTGATCAATTAGTACAGCACCTGAAAGGACTAACACTTTTACCATGTACTCTAAACGCCCAACCGAGATTGTTTCTGGCATAAACAAGACGAACCTGTCAGTAACCACTAGGGCTGATGTGGCATGGGGTAAGTCTTCGCTATGGTTGATTGGAAGTGCCGATAGTGATTCCGTGCAGTATTCATTGTGGCCAGGCAAAGCTTAGGTGGATGCATTATTGTTCAGAAGGTGGTGAGATATTGCAACACTTTGGGTTTCAGTTCAGGCTCTGCTTCGGAATTACTGCCAAGCTCCACTTTGTGTTTGTCCACACATAAGGGAGTAATTGTTGTTTTTGTTTGACTAATTAGTTATTTTAAATTGCTGCCTAGTGCCAGAGCGATAATAGAATTAGTATCCATTGAGTTGATTGATTGAAATTATTACCGGTAAATTGCAAGAGTATGGAAATGGTGTTTATTGAATCAATTAAGGCCAAATTAAGTGCTGTAAGAGGATTCAGTAAATTTGCTGTATTCAATGATGATTGCAAATTGATTTGCTTTGCTGTTGTTGTACTCGCAAGTGGATCAACTTGTTCTTGTTGCATTCTGTTCATTTAGTTACGAATAAGAAACATTCTTTAGTATTCATTGGAAAAGTTGATCCTTTTTGTCAAGTTATCACATCATGAATATTTAACCAGCCAACTGTCAATTTCCACTCAAATTCTTATCATGTGGTTACAAAAGGCAACTTACGAAACATATCCTTCACATGTCAACTTTCACACAATAATTTCCTGTGGATCCGAGTACATTTCCAGTCAAGCGGCTTTCGAAGTTTTACGCTAACATTGAAAAATAAGTCGAAATAAATCTCAAAGTATTCTCTTAACACCGGTCGAGGGACTTTGGTGTTTGTTTTCCATGTGTGTCCATGAGAAATGTGAAAGCCTTCCAGCATCATGACATGAGGAGTTTCGGCTTCATTTTATTTTCATTTCAATGTACCCTAGACATATGAATGGGAAAACCACTCACACGGAATCCTACGGGATTAATAAATATTTCATTGCATTATGCTTCCGACATGACAACAGAAAGGTACCACGTAACATAACTTTCATTTTGCAGATGGCCAGAATGATATTGAGGTGTAGGATGTTTGGTATGGGATCCTGTAGAAATGGAACAAATTAAAGTGTCGAAACGATTTGGTAAGAAGTAAATACGAATAGAGTTTGGGCATATACAAGTATTATTGATATTCATTTTATTAGAGCGATACTTTTAAAGCCTTTTAGGTACAATCATAATGAATACCTTAATGAAAGTAACTAATGTTGAGTAAATCCTCTATAATAGAATATATAAATATTAAACATAACAATATTATGCTCACATAAATTCGCATGTAACTGTTGCCATGCCGTGTTAACATAATAAAATAACATATTACATGAAAAACAAGGAATCATCATTGAAAAAATCTAGAGCTTACTTGAATGCACGGTAGTCAAAAGCACCGATGACATCATTAGTGCTTACTGGAATGCGAAAACTACAGGCATGGAATTGGCCATAAGAACCAATGATGACGTCATCAGCGCTCAAGTCATTCTGAATGTTCGAGATAAATGCATTGGCCTATATTAAGTACCACGGCGCTCACACATATGTACATCCCGGCACAAACAGTCATTCGTATACCCGCGACGTAAACGGTAATAGTGCATGCGACAGAGGGAGCATATGTATGTATAAATGTTGTTAAACAACTAAGTGACACCGAGTGACAGCGAAAAGTGATTTGTGTTAAAATCATTAAAGTAAATTTTGTTCAGTAAATTTTATATTTTAAACAAAACGACAATTTTAACTTGGTAAAAATCTTAAATTTGACATCGACATCTAAAGCGAGCAACAATACCAAGTTTCCAAGCAGACATTGATTTTGCTGGAATGGATGGAATCAAGCCAGGTTTCATAAAATTCTGTTGCTATTAAGACTTCTTGCATGTTCAACAAAAACTATTTTCACGTAATTGATTTTATCCTCATCATAATGTCCGGTAAGAAGCAACAAGTTCGTCAGATTACAGTTTCTACTCTTAGTTATTGGATTGAAATTTCAGTGTCTTAATCATCTTACCGCTATTGTGGGAAGCTGTTCCCCCTATTCTTTATATATTGTGAATATAGGGTCTTCACTTAAATCCCATATTGTAACGGGTTGTACACAAAATTGATAGTAACTAGTTATAAGACTAGTTAAAATGTTGATACGTTTCGACTTGCCAAAATTGTATAACCAAGCAATTTTTCCAAGACGCTTCTTGCTTATAGTCTTTCCGGCATTTTTCGTAAAGAATTGCATTAGCGAACTCAAATTATAGAGTCACACTTGAAATGGCGGGATAAAAGCGATATCTGAAGTATCGGAAAAAATGGTTTTGGATTACAAGTTTTCTAATCGTCTATTAAAGTCGAAATTTAAATTCACAGTATACTTACACTTTCCTTAAAAGGTAGTTAGGCTTGGCAGACTCTTATAGGGCTTTCTAGTGAACTCTCGCATAGGAACAAGAAGGCCAATTTTAAAGTCACTGTTAAAATCTCTCTACGACTACTATAACGAGATCTCTCTACGACTGCTATTATAAGAGGGTAAGCTGGCATTGATGACGCCTCTACCTCCGAGAGCAAGGGCAGGAGCCAGAACATGATAACTGATGGTATTACAAAGGTCTTCTTCTTCTCTGGATCTACGTATGCTGAAAAATAGTCTTTGAGATTTCTTCTCTTTTTGCCAGTTGAACGTACTTTTCTCGTCAGTTTCTGCTGTAGACAATGATTATTAATCACGTCATCTATTCGCTATTGAAGCAAATCTTTATTTGTCAATACCACCTAAAAGTAAATTTACCAGCTGCTAACCAAATAATAGTAAATGGTCTTGTGTTCGTAGATTGGATTGGCTCGTACACATATACGACCGTATATACTCAATGTAATGATCAAATATATAATTTCGTAGATTTTGCCTCCCCCTGGACCTGGATATAATGACTTTTTTGTTTCAGATTTTAAAAGATCCAATCAAAACCTTCTTCAAGTTCCAATTAAGACCTTTCATTTGATACCCCATTCAACTACATTTGTAAAAGGAAAAAAATTTAAGAGCAATTTCAGCATAAAGTCCGGCCTTTAAGCAAAATTTTGAAGTGTTTGATATGACCTATATATTTGAGAGACCACCTTTTTTGACCTTTCCTCAGATTTAGAGTTTCTATAGCTTCTGAGGAAACTTGCAGTGACGCACAGATAGATGGACAAACGGACGGACGGAAAGATGAACAGACAGGACACGAAACTAGTAGATCTCTTTGAAATTTTTTTATAAAGCCCTAAAAAGTCATTGATATTCCAAATCAAGTGGCCATCATATTATTTATGTTTTACTAGTATCATTTGCTGAATACAATCTTGCTTTTACCCGAGCATTTAGAGTGGATATCATCAAGATTGTAGTATCTAGATTAATCGAAAGTCCATACGCTAGAAAAACCCGAAGTTGCTCAAGTGGCAAGAACAATTTCTTTTTTGTTTTTGGGAGAAATACATGAAAAATTATTTAATCCATCGAATCAGGCTTACCAGCTAATGAGTGTCCAATGACAAAATATCAATATAATTTTTCATGTATTTCTCCCAAAAACAAAAAAAAAATTTCACCTTCACGGCTATAACTTCCGAAAATAGCATCCGATATTTTGAAAATTACTGAATGTACGCGGTAAGATCATTTATGATCGGTAATTTTTTTAATACTTTAATAGAATAATATTGACCACAAATTTTATCATCAACATTTCCTGAAATAGCTGCCACCGGTTTGGCGAAATTGAATATTGCTTGTTCAAAAAAGTTTTAAGACGAGTTTTAAGCCAATTGCATATGTACTCCTTAACTTCTTCATTGCTTTTGAATCGTTTTCCTCAAAGTGAATCTTTCAGGGACGTGAGCGAAAAGTAGTCACAGGGTAGCAAATTTAGGCTATTAAGAGGGTGATTGAGTATTTCCCAGCCCATTTTTTCCAGTTTACCCCCGGTCGAAGCCGTTAGGTGCAGCGCAGCGTTGTTATGGAGAAGGATATGCCTTTAAATGATTGAAAATTTCCGACGACCTAACGCCTTCTTTGGCTAAAACCTTTATGCCGACACGTTGCGTAACACACGGATGTACTTCTAGCTCAGTCATGACTATACTGAAGATAGAACCAAGCATGGCTACTGAATAAACTGTTTCCTCACTTCTTATTAACGAACTACCATTCTGTATCATCCTGTTAGGACGTGCATACTAAGTAAAATACGTAAGCTATTGTTTATGTTTAATTCACTATAGCATAAATTCTTAGACACAATATGAACTATGATCACACGAAATGCTCACCACGAGATGTTTCCGTAAGGTGGAGGGTTATGTCGAGGCTTCTCAGTGATGGGTTTGTTGGTCGGAAACGGGCTTGGGCACCACTCACTCCGTATGAAACCCCAAGAGCTGTCGAGCAGGACTACGATGCGCCACAGTCCCAACACTGCTTTTACCACTCGCCTATCTGCGAATTTGCAAATAGTTCTGGGAAATTAATGAAACTAAAGCGGACCGCGGTCCAACGCACCAACAACCCTTGTGTTATCCAACCGCCTCTCGCAAGCCCATTTGGAAACTCACGAACTACCACTGCACCCAACTAGAGCGTTTGCACTATTCGAGACTGAAACTATTTCTTAAATAAGCAAAAAGATGTTGACTTACCACATCGCATCGGAGCCAAGTTTACAATTCACCACTCCCAAATTTAGGCAATCGTGCTGCGTTACATGATACAGCTTTTCTTACTATGTATATAAAAGATGAATTTATTAGCCACGATATTCAAATAGTAAATCCAGTCAAATACCAACAATTTTTTACCAAGATTCTTTCTTATTTTCTAACCAATTTGACCCAAATCTAAGGGGCGCCCCTGACTATCCGCCTGTTTCGTTGATTGATTCCAGTTTTAAAGTTGATTTTCTTTGCCAGTCGTCTTCCTTCCTTCTGACTCACCTCATTTTAGGGGTTTGTACTAAAACACGAAACCCTATTGCAATCACGTCTGTCCGTCCGCCCGTCTGTACGTCACAGTTTTGCTCATAAGCACATAAAAGCCACAATTTTGATCCATGTTAAATAATTTTTCTGAATGCTCAGCCGATTGAACATATTCCAGTAAACCAATATTCCTTAAATTTTCATGAAAATCCGAAGGAAATAAGAGTGTTTTGGTCGATTTGAAATATAGTTAGGGTATCAACATGTATTATTGTTTTTGTAGTTCTATGCAGTTGAAATGGTGATAACTCACTTGATTATGATTTGATTTCCATGAAATTTCAAGGAATAAGGGCCTTATTTCAACCTAGATAAATGTAAGACTTCAAGAATTTTAAGGGCACAGTTTCTATTTTTGGGAGAAAATGTAAAATTTACAAATCAGCATTATTAACAGAGTTGAGTGGATTTTGCTTTCTGACTCATAAAGACCGACCTGCGTAATTTGTTCAGATTTTCGGCTCAAAGGCTTGAGCGGAGAGGGGACACAAATATTGTTCGCGCCTTCTCCTAATGCAAAAAATGAATTATTTTTCCAATTATGAAAGTTCTAAGACCTATCATTTTATACCCTACTCGACTTCGTTATAACGGGGCACCCCTCAAAAAATTTTCATATAAATTCACAGGCACTTATGCTTTTTGTCGCCCTGCTTGTTTACATTAAGTATAGCTTATCTCAGACTTTGTTTTGTATCGGGTGCATAATTGGGAAGAAAAATAAACAGTTAGAATCTCGAGTTGGTTTTCAAATTTGTGTCGTAGTAGGTTTTGTACGAATAAGTCACTTTTCAACCTTATTACCGTGACGTTGTCGAGATAACATTTCTTGTTCTATTTTCACCGAAAGTGTTGAAAGTTATTTGATTTGCTTCTTTAAGAGAAGATGGGATTTGTACAGCTAGGGCTGTCACTTTAGCTGAAGCTGGATACAGTCAACTTCGCATCGCCCGAATGCTCGGTGTACGTCGAACCACGATACAGGATGCCATTAGACGGTATCAAGAGACTAGATCATATACCCGGAGGCCAGGTCAAGGCAGACATCGTTGCATTCTACCCAAGAATACCGTTTATCATCAGCAACGTGTTGAGAAATCCCTTTGCCCTGCAAGTTCATAAGCGTCTCTTCGAGATCAGATGAAGACTGGGTGAAAATGGTTTAAGGGCTTTTCGTGCAGCTCGCGCCCCGCAACTAAGTAAAATGCGTTCTCCCACAGTACCGTAGAGCTAGACTTGGTTTTGCGCGAGAATATTATGATTGGACTTCGGAGCAGTGGAAGAACGTGTTGTTTTCAGATGAAAGCAGAATAGCCTTATGTGGTCCAGATGGGCATCAGCGTGTCTACAGATGTAACAAGTTGGGTAAACAGACCTACGCTCATGTCAGAAGGGTTTTGTATTCAATTTTCAAAATGCAGTCACCTGATTGAATAAAGTCAAGAAGCATGTCAATGACGATTTTATTGGAGAAACTATGAAATTTGAAGATCATACTATTATTAACAAAGTTGAACGAATTTTGACTTCTGAGGTTTTTGTTATTGTTATACTCATAAATATCTCCCTTGATAATTATTTCAGATGTCCATTCGCGAGGGAGGAAACACAATATTCATGTATTTCCCCCCTGTGCCCCACTGAAGCAAAAACTGACAGTTTAAGAACTGTTTTGAAAAGCTCCCATGAAAACTTTCATTTCATACTCACATCGGCTACGTTTGACGAATTTTTTTCCAGGGGCCACTCTCCTGTACTGTTATCATCGATTAATAGCCAATTTTTCCGAATCCTAGAGTTGTTACAAAGCCCTTTTGTTAGAAGCTCCCTCCCGCCTCCTTGACTTGTTTCACTTATGAGTATTAATTGTAGGTACTCAGCTTCAGTTATTCATTAAATTGAATCAAGTGCTCAAAGCATGCACCTTAAACGTTGAAGTTGGGAAAAAATAACTCAAAATTACTCAATCTTCGCATTTAAAACAGCCACTATTTTGTTTTACGATTACTGATACCACTAGCTGAACTGATTCTCAAAGTTATTCATGACACCTATCATTCCTGAAATTTTCATGCAAATCCTAGCAAAACTGTAGTGTCTGAGTCGGTAAAAAGCGCATGTTGTTCCATAGCCATATGTTGCCATAGTAATAAATGCAGCGCATATTGATGCAATCTTTATGAAACTTGCAGGGTCAATCAATCTTATAAATAGACATTTGTGTACTGAATTTCATTGATTTTAAGGGTACCGTTAAGATTTTATTCAAGAAAACATAAAATCGATAAATCATACTATTACTAACAAAGTTGAGTGATTTGCGACTTCTCACGTATTTGTTGCTGTTGTACTCATCAAGGCCTACATTCTTGATTTTTTTCAGATTTTTCGGATGGAAGGTGTCCAATCGCGAGGGGGGGGGGGGGACACAAATTTTTCGTGTATTTCCCCTCCCTGTGCGCCCCTCGAAGCAAACTTTGCCAAACTAAGACCTGTTTTGGAAAGTTCTCATCAAGACCTTTCATTTGATACCCATATCGGCTACCTTCAATTAAATTTTTTTTTCGGGGGGTCACTCCCCTACATGGGGAGACCCCCCTTAAAAACCTTACAAAATTTTTTAGTAGTTGAGCTTTGAAGAGATTACCACTTTACACCTACATACAAAATTTGATGCTTCTAGCTTAAGTAGTTTCCGAGAAAAACTGCTGTGACACACGGACGGACGGACGGACGGACGGACGGACGGACAGACAGACGGACAGACAGGACGCGATTTTAGAAGGGTTTTGTAAAATTATTTTACAAAACCCTAAAACTGAGAGGTTGGCTCCTTGCGCTATAGCCGAAGCACTGGGTTATCAGGGCGGATCACTAATGATTTGGGGAGGCATCTCTTATGAGGCCCGTAGCGATCTTGTCGTCTTTGATGGGGGCAATGTGAACGCTCAGAGGTACGTAAACGAAGTTTTCCAAGACCATGTCGTACCGTTTGCTCCATTCATTGGAGAGGATTTCAGGCTAATGCATGATAGTACACGTCGCCATGTCACTAGATCTGTGACACAATACCTTAATGAAGTCGGGATTCAAACTTTGTCATGGCCAGCGCGTAGTTTCGATCTCAATCCTTCAAGTATTGAACACATTTGGGTCAACCTTAAAAGATGTGTTCAGGCAAGAGTACCAGTGCCTAATACCCTAGGAGAGCTCAAGACCACTGTTTTAGAGGAGTGGCACAATATCCTGCAGTCGGAAATTCAGAATGTCATGGATGGTCTTCTAAACAGGCTTCAAGAAGTCATTAGAGCCCGAGGTGGCAGCACCCATTATTAAATTTGAAGTCAGTGACAAAAAAATAAACTTTTTCTTGATTTAAAGAAATAATCAGTTGAAAGAAATCTTGGAAAAATCAATTTTGTGGAGGAAAATTTTATTAAACAATTTTTTTCAATTTTTGTATTTGTTTTGATGTATCGAAAGTTGCTTTCAACATACCATTCATCAAATTTGTGTATGGGTATATAGTTTTGGAAGGCTGGTAGCATTACAGGGCGGGCGGTTAATAGTGCCTATGAGTGTATTTGATAGGAACCTAAAGTTTAGGAAGACCACCACTTCTGACCTTTTCACAAATTTTGAGCTTGTCGCCTATAAAGTTTCAGAAGAAGCTTCTTGTGACGCACGAATAGAAGGACAGACGGACTTGCGGATGGACGCATGGAAGAACGGACTGATGGATAGGTAGACAGCCGGACGAATAGGACGGGAAACTACTTGGTTTTTGCAAAATTTCTTTCAGAAAGCCCTAAAAATAATAAATAAATTAGAAGCTGAAATTTGTTAAACTTTGCTAATAGCAGTAGGTTCTTACATTTTGGTCAGTGAAACTGTATTAGTATCAATAAATTGGATGAAATCAGCCATTTAAGTAGTTCTTTAAGACATCATTTTATTCTATAAGTTTCAATAAAATTTACCGACGTTATAGCCATTTGAATTTTCTCCGATTACAACAATCATATACGATTTTTCTACTACATGGGCTTTCCATTGAACCAAACACTACACTTTTGATTGAATCTTCTCCGAATTTTCAAAACAAACAAAAATACATCTAAGATTGAGGTCAGTCAATGATTTTAGTAATATTGGAACAAAGTGTTGGCTGGTTAAAATGGAGTCATTTTAAAGCAAGAATATAATTGTTGTGCATACCATAAAAGTTTTTCTTGAATTACTCATTCTATTTATCCATATATTGTAAGTAAACTACAGAACTCTTTTGACATGAGCGTAGTTCCAACTACCCAACTTGTTTTTCTTTACTCCGGGAGATCTGTGATACTCAGTGTTTAAGCGCCAAAAAATAGCTTGAGCATCACCTCTAGCTTTCACTTCACCTTCATTGTAACCGCCGTTATTTGCGTTCGGTTTTTCTTCACTTTTGGTCGATTCGACCTTGATCACAACACGCGCGGTTCACCAGTGGCTCTCAAAGTGGCTCCATCACTTCTAGTGGTGGCGTTCATTCATTACGTTCAGCTTATCACTTGGTTGGCATTTTTAGCGTAGGTAATGCAGCTAGACTAGAATGCAATAGACGTAGAAAATTCTTTGGCAAGCTATTGTTGGCTACAATGAGGCAGTGCGCATAAACTTTTGATGTGATTTAATTTGACGAATGAATTAATTTTTGTATCCAACTTTACCTCATTTTGGATTATGTTGGTAGATTCCAAAAGCCCAAGATCGATCAATGATTAAGTGAATACATCCTTTTAAACTAGTTTGCATAAATGTCTTATAGGGTCGTATAATGCCGGTTTATCATTCAATAATTTGATAATAACACGATTTATGTGACTCGTTGTAAGTTTAAAATAAAATTTGAATTGTTTGCAGCTGATACAATCAATCAAACGATCTGATATATTTTCAACAGTGAGAATGTAAGTGGGAATATCTAAAATAAGCTGCTCAAGATTTCGGCAAATTGTACTTCGTTTGTTTGCTAGACTCATATCAAAATATGCGGTTATTTTTCTCCTTTATAATTTCAGATGCTGTTGCTAACCGCAGATAGGTCTCTTATTTTACGGACTTCTTGCATATATAATATAAATTTCAAATCATTCTCCGCTATTATTAACCGATTTACCGTTGATACATCATATACTCATACTGATTGAAGTTGCAGACTAAAAGATATTCGATTCATTTCATCAGTAATGCCTTGATCCACGGAGCTTGTCTTTATGTTCATCTTGTACTGGTGATCGCTTTAGAATTCAGTTGATAAATCTAAATGTGAGCATTTCCAGTCTTTGCATATTTTTCCAGTCGAATTTTTGATTTCTTCCATCACATTTGTTGACGTTTACAATGATGATATGACATGCATCACTTGGTATGGCCAAGAGCTGCTACTGCTTCAATTTCATAGCATACTTCAAAGTAAGACCAAGCTCTTGATTAAATGGGCCTCTTTTTGCATGCTCCAGGTCTGGATTAATCAAGACGGCTTCCTCTATATTGGGGTCCACAAGGAGATTGGCAGAGTTATCAACCAAATGATGGATTATAAGCTTACTCTTAATTCTATTCTTAATTCTACTTAAAAACTACCCTTAAAATCGCAACAAAAATTTAATATTACTCTAATTTCAAAGATTATACTGCCTTGCCCAAGTAGCAATTTCACATCTAATAAGTCTTATAGAGCTGCCTATTCTGCTTCTTTACAGCTTCTGAAAAGGTTTGGTTAGGCTAAAAAGGAGAATATTTTCTTAGTTTACCGAAGCTTGTTTACATCTATAGCGGCTTCGTAAAAGCTTTCATAACATCTTTCGCAAGTCTCATTGGCTCCTCTAAAAGACCTAAAGGAAATACTTAAAGAGAGACTTGAGGAAGTTAACGTTTCTAAACTTCTGTAATGATTCGGTAAGTACTTTATTAGATCTTTCGCATGTTTCATTGAATTCTCCAAAAGACCTAAAGGAGGCTTATAATTTTTTCTGCTTCCATAGTACTTCGCTAAGAAAGGGATACTTCTTTTGCGGAGACTAATATCAAGAGCTGATCGCTTCTTTAGTGACGTTCGAAAAGATCTTTTACAAGCAATTTATGAGAGTTTTACACAACCAAGCAAACTTTTAAAATATAAGAATGTTCCTTCCATTTAGATACCGCACTCAGTTAGCATAGTATTTCTGGCGTATTATCTCTTTGTTAATTTATTATACATATTTAAATTGTATTCAAGAATGCGTGGGGATTGGAACCTGGGCTCCTGCGTTCCTTTGTCCGACGTTCTACCTCTGAGCCAAACCTGTAATATGCTGATACAGGTTTTAAATTCGTCCACTTTTATATATATTATGATCTCGATTAAGCTTCTCTAAAAACACTAAAAGCAAAATATGCTTATGAGAAGTGGTGTTTCATTGCAATATCATATCAAAACATGCAAAATCCATTTTGATCCAGCAGAAGAAAACAATTTTAGCGTTTGCGAAGAGTAATTGTTTTTAATTCTCAAATCAATGTAAACTATTCCCACCTTGCTACAGACTTTTCGAAAAATAGCTTGCAGTCAATGTCATGCTTTGGGAAGAAAACATGTAAATACATGTAACTATATTTTATCGAAATGAAAACAAAATATATTTTTCTTCATTTCCGATTATGTAACGATATTTAAGTATCCTTCGCGATATTTCCTCAAAGCAAAGCTGTTCAAAATAATATATTCGGAAGACCATTTTCCTGGCTGAGTTAAACATCTTGTACTGAAATAAAAGGTCTTTGTATATTATAAGCGAGCTGAAGCCTCGATAGATGCTGCGAGCAATAATATTTTAGAAACTTTACAGAAGTGCCCGCAAAGCGTATAGAGTCTTCAGCTTGTGAAGGTATAAACGGTGGCAGTTTGCGACAACTATATCACGAATAAGTGTTCCAAATGTAATTGGCAGAAATTTAAGGGCACGAAAAATTTTATATACGATCTCTTGTGGAGTGGCAAGCGTTCGTTGTTTACGCGCTACCTAACAGGAAACATTAAAAACTGTACACTGCAACTATGCATGAAAACTCCGGTAAAGCTTCGAAAGCGGTTTTGCTTACAGCATTTACCGAGCTCTCAGTTTGTATTGGACACACAACCAAAAACTTCGAACCACACGGCAGTGCAAATTTGTGCATAGTGAGTTGAGGTGCATTGTGAAACATGGAGTTTCAAGTGATCGAAATGTCGCGCTTGTCTTTCATTGATCCGAGAACGTTTTGAGCAGCAAGAACCAGCTCAAAAACGTTCTCGGATCAACGAAAGACAAGCGCGAACCACACGAGAAATCTGGTATCTATCGCATCGAATGTCCCACTTGTGAAGAAGTGTACATAGGTCAAACGAGGAAGCTCATCGGCACGCGAATCAAGAAGCATCTAGGCGAAGCAGCAGCAACAACAAAGAAAGAAAGAACTTCGGATTTCAAGTCAGCGGTAGCGGAACATATTATCAAGAAGGGACACGAGATAACAATGGAGGAACCTGTAGTCATCAAGGAAGCTAGAGATACACGTGAATTGGATGTGATGGAAAGCCTGGCAATTACCCGGGAAAGGAAAAAGTTGATGAATCAGGATGACGGAAACTGCAGATCATGGCTATTTAAATTAATTAAATAATAATATCTTTTCTGAATCATGTAAAAATAATATTTTTATAACTACTCCTTTTGTAAATTACCTTTCCTACCTTTTATTAGCTTAAGCAAATTTCCCTAATTACTTTTTAATGATCTAGAGTAAATTTCCTTAAAAATAGCTAGTATATAAGCAGGAATGTGAGTAAAAATAAATTAATCCCTGAAGAAGACCGAACAATTACGGTCGAAAATCGATTTCGAGAATAAAAATAAATAAAATACACAAAATTAAAACGAAGCTGTCTTTTTCTATTTTCAGTAGTCTTGGTACGTTTTGTTTCAGGTAAGCATCGCGATGGATACAAAAAATATTAAAATGTCTTGACTCAATTGGGAGTGTGAAAAAATTTTCTTTTGTATTTAATTCGATGCAATATAATTGTATATATTTTCTGCTCCAAAATATTATGGTAGTGACATCAACTATTTTATTCTCTTTAGAAAGAAACCAACAATTTGATGGATCTGTACCAAGGCAAAAATTGTTCAGCTGGATTTTTGAATAAAACGATAGTTCAACATAATCTGACGATTTTAACGTTTCCGAGATGTTTTCTCCATTATTTCGTTTGGTCAATATGCAGTTAAGATGGGATGGATTAAGTTTTTCAGTGTCAATATGATTATATGGCTCCATACTAATCATATCTTCCATGATTCGTCTAGCAATTGGAGACAGAAGACGAATAACGTGTCGCAGTAGGCGTTTAGTTCTACCAAGTATATTTTCAAACGGATACGTGCTAAAGGAAGCAAGCTCACCAAATCTTTCTACCTCAGCCACTAAATGTGATAGATTGTGAATGTTGCTGGTAACGTACTGCTCACCATAAATTTCTGCAAATATTTCAATATATTGAAGAAGCATCGTGTGAGCCAATGGAAGCATATGAAAGTACTGTGCAGAAGAACAAATTATCACCGCACAGAAGAGAAGCATAAAATGTTCGTACACTTCTGGTGTCAAATGATCTTTTAGTGCAACAAATCCTATATAGTGTAAGAAGGTACGATATTCGGTTTCCTTCCAATGCGGCAAACAGTCTAGCCCTCTCACTGCTCGGTGAAATTATCTAGGCATCGTACATTTATATAGATATTCAGAAACCTCATTTATCGTTTGAGCTCTCCACTTTGTGTCGGAATTACGGAATGTTCCGTTGCGCCAACTAAGCAAAAGGCGCTTCATAGCACCTAGATGAAGTAAATGCAACTCGTCTCCGACTGGAAATTGTTCGATCATGTCTATGTTTGGTTTCAAAAATGGAGAATCGGCTCTATGATGTGATCCATATAATTTCTCCCGAAACTTTTGGTTCGTGCGTTTCTCACACTCCGTTCGTGGAAATATATTTGTGTGGCTCTCATAACTATATTCACCAATGGTGGTACATTTCAAGCAGCCATGCTGAGAATTGAAATTAGCGACTCCTGAAAATATGAAAAGATTTTTATTGGAACAGGCATCGGTTTCAATGTTATATTTGCCTTTGACGAAAGCTCGTGCTGGCGAATCACATATCACACATCTAAAATATACTTCTACTTTTTTAAAGTTTATGTATACTCCACCATTGGCCATAATGCTATTGATTTCATCGACAAATGGGTTAATAAATAATTCCAAACTATTCGGTTTAGTCTTCCCGCAAAATATTCCAATAACCATTGCTGGTACTTGTGGCATTTCTGCGATGTTGAATAAAATTGGCCAGAATTCTATTTTTGAACTTTTAAATAATGGTAAACCATCAATATTTATATCAATGATATCGCTGTAGGCTCAGCGGTATTGTTAAATATTTTATTCAGGCAATTTACTAAATCATGATGCCAGTACTCTCCATCGCCAAGTACCAAAATATTGAGTGATTGGGGTGTTCTCAACAGTGTTCATGGATCTTGCGGCAGAACATTCCTATCGTTTTTCAAACGGACGTTGATTATATCCATTACCCCTTTCAACGCTGAATGGTTTATATTGTATTCCATTGCCCAATCTCTTAAACTCGAACGAAGGTTAACGTTTTTTTTAAAGTCTTCCTCGTCTTCGCTCGACTCGTAGACACACAATGATGTACCTCCGCTGTTCTTTGCATCTTTTACGATTATGCTGGTTGTTTTTTCAATATCTACATAATAATATACGAACGTTAATACCTTAAATGAATCACTTCGATCATACGTACCCAAATCACGAGATGAAGTACTACAATTCTGATTTTCACTAGCTTTTACGGAAATTTTTGATGGTTGACTGCAGACTTCTCTTGAATCCCTCCTGGATACCATATCTAACTCAAGAGCTCTAGTTAAAATTTTTTGTTGCTCCTTCACAATAATTCGGTGGAAATTCCCCGATCTTTTCGTTTTTTAGCATGACGGAAACATTTCCTCACTTTCAATTATGCACGTCACATAAAATATAAACAAGCTTCGATTATAAAAGTTATACAAGTTTGGGTTGGCAAGACCCTTTGTTAAGGCTCCGTAAATAAATGATTGCAAGCTAAATCGAAGTTTTAAAATACAGTTTCTATAAAGCTTCCACTATGACTTTACGGAGGCCCTTATGCAAAGCTTGAATATCTAGTTCCATAACATTGTTGTTCGAAACGTTATGAAAGCCACAACCGCTAGCAGTTTTTATAAGAAGTATTTCCGAAACTTAATGCAAGCCTAATCTAAACTCTCCATAAAACCGCTGGATTTAAGCGTATTAAGGTTTTTTAGGAGCATTTATAACAGAAACTCTTTCGGTAATACCAAATCTTCTGATTAGAGGCTTTATATAAATCTTAAAGAAGTTTATACTGCAATTTTTAACCGTATCGAGCCCCAATTGCTACTTGGGTGGCTTGGGATAACTTCGATATCAAGTACTCAATTTTGGAGTAACTACAAATTTAATTTTGATTCCCAGAAATAGTGCAAGGCGCTAGCTTTGCCTTAGTTATCTGTAACAAAATCTCATACAAGACTAACGAAAAACAAAAGTTAAGTGCAGTTTGACTTCAAATGTATTTGCTGTTGTTGTACTCACAAAGACATACATCGCTGTTTTTTTTCAGATTTTTCGGATCATAGCTGGTCAAACACGAAGGAGGGCTGGAGAGAGGGCACATATTTTTCGTACGTTTTTCTTTCGCCTACAACATTTGGGGCAAATGACGAAGCCTTACTTGCCTGTATAAAGAGACTTCCCTCAAGAATGTTTGAAAATTATTTTGATACCTAAATTTTCAAGAGGTAATCATTTCTGATGTACGTACCAAAATTGGTTTTTGTAGCTACTATAGTTTCAGAGAAAAATTGCTGTGATGTCCAGACGTACAAAGGGAAAGATAAGACGGGAATTCAATACAATTTTGAAAGAGCACAAGACACTAAATAAATTTGAAACTGGATTGCAAATTTTTCAGATTGAATATGAACTCTGAAATTCCAAATTCGTTAAAATACCACATGCGAAATCAATTCGTATTCTTGCTACTTTTCCAGGAGTTCAACAGTTTATTTTAAATTTATCTTTTTCGAGCTTTCAACGAAAATGTGCTTCTTCCAGTTCTCAAAAAATGCACATCTTGGCTGATCCTCATGTGAAAGTCCTTAGCATAAAGTCTCTACCTGGGAAGTGCTCTGTATGAATATATAATGTCTTTTTTTCACCCAAGAAGCATTCACTTGCAAGTCCTTTATGGATACTGGAAGATGCATGCCGATGCCATCGACAATTGATTTGCATAGGAAATTTAATTTCAAACAAAGCATAGCAACGAAAGGCAAATCCATTGGAAAATATGAGTATACAGCTAGTGTAGGTGGTGATAGAATGGCTTCAAGTGTAAGGAATAACTCCGACTCCATCCATAATTCCGTTACCTGGGTATGTAAAATAAAGCTTTCCAGTTTTCACTTTTGAATTTTTACTTTCTTTAATTTCACACACTATATGATGAGATTCTCTTTGATTCTCAGCAATTGAGTTTCTGCAGATGAAATCACTTCACAAGTAATCAAAACTCAACTTCCATTCCTCATAGAAGAACGAAGTACCAAGTGTCATCCTTTTGCGCCATTTCATTCAATAAATCTATTGTAACAGAATCTCTTGACTCCTTATTGATATTCCAAATGCGATTTTAGGCATTAACAAGGATTACACCACTTCTTTCTTGGATCAATTTGGTAAATTTGTTGCCGCAGGAATCGTTTTGTTCCCAACCTTCTGTTGTGACCTTTCCTCTGCTTATCTACAGTCACTATGTGCTAGGTTTTACCTTTCGCTTGATACTCAAGCCAAATATGACTTTCCGTTGGGTTTTTATCCTATCAGCAAGGTACATCCTTTTGGAAATAGGAAAGATATATGTCTGGGATCTTTGGTTCGATGTTGAGTATGCTACTTTTGGTTCAAGGGGGGTATGTAGCGGTGGCGAACGGTAAATATGTACTTCAGGATGAATTTTTCAATGGAGCAAGTAAACTCATTTTCAAAAAGAAAAATCATAGAATCAGTTTCATTCCTAGCCTGCCACCTTAGGTCACAGAGCTAATAAAAGTGTAATTTTTCAGACAAGTCTGGGGGATCAGCCACAAAAATCATTCCTTAAATGAACAAATTCAACAAGTAATTGAGTGGAAACGTGATTGGATTTTGTGATTTCTCTTCCTGGTTGATTCTCAGGGAAGTTTTCATCGCTGAGTTTTTGTCTCTTTTGGGACGAAGAATAAAATTGATAAAATACGAGTTTATACAATCGTTTTGTGTTGATAAAATATATAACATGAAGAATAATTTTAAGCTAATAGTTTAAACATATCTCTATTAACGCTTTGGAACGAACTGGAATGGAAACAAGTTGGAATATTGTACTTTATTTTTAACGGCCGTTTCTTTCAAGTTCCTTACTGCACGCTTCTTTTTTCAGTATCGACTTGCGAAGGAAGCGTTTACCTTCCAAAGTAGGGGAATGTGGTCTGAGATGGCATACTGGTTGAGATGGCACAGTCGTCATATGTTCGCTATTTGCAGTCACGTGGAGTAGTCACTAGAGTGAGGAGATGCCAGACGCATACATGTTCTAGCAAGTTCGTTGCCAGTGCATCAGAGTGATTAAAGCGAACACCACAGCTGTTATCATAAAATTGGCCTCGCGGAAATTTTTAGTTCGTTCAAAAGTAATCGAAATTGTGAGTGTTTCACGAGACGATATCCGGTAAGGTATATGCACATAAATGTGGCCAAATGTGTTGAATAAAATGTGTCAATAAGAAATATGTAACTTTTAATATAATAGAAGTACGATGTTTTTTCTTGATCCTGTAACCACCGGATAAGCTGGCACATGGGTATGCCATCTCACCTATAGTCAATGTTAACAACACTTTTAATAATTGTTTTGTAAATTATGAAGTAACTAATACTATTTTGTTTTCTACATCAGCGACGATAGTAATCCAAAATGTGCCTTTTTTATTTTAGAATGGTGCCATATATCAGAATATCTGGAAGGCAGGCTTGGGACGAAATGAATATTAGAGATGCCATTGCAGCTGTTCGTGATAAAAGAATGGGATGGCAGATGGCGGCAAAAACATACAATGTTCCAGCTACTACACTCCAATGTCGAGCAGAGACGTGTTATTCCTCAAAAGGATATTTAGGTGGTCACAAAGCGACATTCACAAAAGATCTTGAGCAAAAAATAATCCAACATTTGCAAGAACTGGAGGTGCGATTTTTTGGAATGACTAAAACCGATTTGAGAAGGCTGGCATATCAAATAGCGGTTGCTAAAAAACTTCCTCATAAATTTTCTCAGGAGAATGAAATGGCAGGTCTAGACTAGTTGAGAGGTTTCAGGAAACGGACTCCCTCTATATCACTTCGAATACCTGAAGCTAGATCGGCATCCAGAGCGCGGGGCTTCAACAAAGTCCAAGTGGAAACTTTTTTTAAGCTGTTAGTTGATGTCATCAAGGAATATAACATCGAATCCCATCAAATTTGGAATGTTGACGAATCCGGATTCAGCACAGTATCATCACAAAACCTAAAGGTTTTTGCAACAAAAGGCAGAAAACAAGTAGGCGTTCTAACGAGTGCTAAAAGAGGACAATACTTTACAACAGTTTGCTGCGTTAATGCTCTTGGAAGTTTCATACCTCCTGCCTTCATATTTCCAAGGAAAAATATGAAAGCAGAATTAATGGATCATGCTCCAACTGGCGCTGTTGGTTTTGCCCAAGAAAAAGGATGGGTGAACGGAAAAGTGGATGCAGCATTTTGTTAAATACGCTAATCTGTCAAAAGAATCTAAGGTTCTGTTGCTTCTTGATGGACGCTCCAGTCATAAAAATTTGGATGTATTAACTTATGCCAAAGAAAATAACTTCATCCTGTTTTGCTTTCCACGTCACTGCACGCATAAAATGGTTAAAATGGGTTTGCTGCGAGTGGTATTTTTCCGTTAAATAAAAGCATTTTCCCTGATTGGATGTATGCCCCTGCAGATGTTACGGACATGACCTTGCACATTCATCTGTCGCTGTAGTACCAGATGACCGTAGTGATGTACAGAAATCTCAGTCAAACTATCAAGCTGAGTCCGAACATACAAAATCTGTGAACTCTGTCACAATAACACCGGGTGATAATAGTGATGCGCAGAGCTTCACGTCAAACGACCAAGATCTAAGCTCTCAGTCAAACGAGCAAGCTGAACTGGCGCTTTCAGAACCTGTATTTTGCCAGTCAACCGATATTTTGGAGGCAGGACCTTCTGTGCCTTTGATCTCTCAGGTCAATGACCTAACCCAGCTAAGTCCCACCATAACAGATATTTCTCTGCTGCCAAAATCTTCGCACACAGAGCGAATAATTCGTAATAAGGGTAAATTTGGAATGTAGAATGCATCTTCAGATATAGCACTATTGAAAGCTATTGTTGCTGAAAAAGAAGCAACAAATTTGAGGAAATCCGCTCGAAAAGTTAACAAGTCGGGTAAACAGACCTACGCTCATGTCAGAAGGGTTTTGTATTCAATTTACAAAATACAGTCACCAGATCGAATAAAATCAAGAAACATGTCAAAGACAATTTTATTGGAGAAAATATGAAATTCGAGGATCATACTATTGTTAACAAAGTTGAACGAATCTCGACTTTTGGGGGTTTTGTTATGGTTATACTCATAAATATCTCCCTTGATAATTATTTCAGATGTCCATTCGCGAGGGAGGAAACACATTTTTCATGTATTTCCCCCCTGTGCCCCCACTGAAGCAAAAACTGACAGTTTAACAACTGTTTTGAAAAGCTCCCATGAAAAATTTCATTTCATACTCATATTGGCTACCTTTGATGAATTTTTTTTTCAGGGGCCACTCTCCTGTACTGTGATCATCGATTAATGGCCAATTTTTTCGAATCCTGGAATGGTTACAAAGCCCTTTTGCTAGGAGCTCTCTCCCGCCTTTTTGACTTGTTTCACTTATGGTTATTAATTGTGGGTACTCGTCTTCAGTCATTCATTAAATTGAATCAAGTGTTCAAAGCATGCACCTTAAACGTTGAAGTTGGGAAAAACTAACTCAAAATTATTCAACCTTCGCATTTAAAACAGCCACCATTTTGTTTTACGATTACTGATACCACTAGCTGAACCGATTCTTGAAGATATATATGATACCTATCATTCCTGAAATTTTCATGCAAATCCTAGCAAAACTGTAGTGTCTGAGTCTAAAAAGCGCGTGTTGTTCCGTAGCCATATGTTGCCATAGTAATAAATGCAGCGCATATTGTTCCATAGTAATACAGGAAAATTCAAACCACTTTAACTTAGTTAATTATGATTCAATCTTTATGAGACTTGCAGGATAGATTGATCTTATAAATTGTTATCTATGTATTGAATTTGATTGAATTTAAGGGTACCGTTAAGATTTTATTCAAGAAAACCTAAAATCCGTAAATCATACTATTACTAACAAAGTTGAGTGAATTGCGACTTCTCACGTATTTGTTGTTGTTGTACTCATCAAGGCCTACTATCATGATTTTTTTCAGATTTTTCGGATCACAGGTGTCCAATCGCGAGGGGGGGGGGACACAAATTTTTCGTGTATTTCCCCTCCCTGTGCGCCCCTCGAAGCAAACTTTGCCAAACTAAGACCTGTTTTGAAAAGTTCTCATCAAGACCTTTCATTTGATACCCATATCGGCTACTTTCAATGAATTTTTTTTTTCGGGGGGTCACTCCCCTATATGGGGAGATCCCCCTTAAATACCATAAATTTTTTTTTTGTATTTGAACTTTGAAGAGAACACCACTTTACACCTACATACAAAATTTGATGTTTCCAGCTTAAGTAGTTCCCGAGAAAAAGTGGTGTGACACACGGACGGACGGACGGACGGACGGACAGACAGACAGACGGACAGACGGACAGACAGGACGCGATTTTAGAAGGGTTTTGTAAAATTATTTTACAAAACCCTAAAAAAAGAGTCATATTGGCAGATTCTAGTGACGAGGAAGAACCTGTTGTCTCGGAAGATGAAGACCCATGTTGCATTTACTACTGGAGTCATTCACGCTGGAAGGAGTGGTTGCTGCAATGCCAAGTTTGCCTTAAACGGTGCCATGCCGAATGCATAGGACTACCAAAAACGGCTGAGCATGTTATTTATAATATTTGCAAGTAAACCCGCTTGTAACTATCGTAAATAACACGATTTGCTTACCCCCCTCTAAATGGTTTTTGCTAGTATTGTTAGCTATATGCCATTTTAACTTTCGGGGTTAGATGAGATGGATTTTTGACTGAATTTAATTTTTGATTATTTTTCGAAGAAATCATATATTTTGTTGAACTTATTGACTGTTTATTTGTTAATAATAAATTATTATTTGATATTGAATTGCTATTTATTTCAAAACATTCACCTGTTTCCTAATAATGAATCCTTTCAAAATTTATGCCATCTCAAATCACCTTCCCTTATCAATATCCGAACAATGAAATACTGTAAGTTTAAAAAGAATTCAGCTTTTTTTTTGATTGAATATTTCTTTTTAAGATGGATTTTATTTAAGTACATGTTTTCCATTATTATCGGTGGCCTTTTGCCATTTTTTTGGGTAGAGCAATTTTTTTATCGGCGAAAACTTGGCCAAGTGATTTTCACAGTCGCTTTTTGAAGTGAATTTCTTTTCATTAAAGAAATTTTGTAGAGACCGAAACATATGGTAGTCTGATGGTGCAAGGTCTGGACTATACGATAAATGCATCAAAACTTCTCCGCCTAGCTCTGTCACTTTTTGCCGGGTCATCAAAGATGTGTGTGGTCTGGCATTGTCATGATGGAAGACAACGCCCTTTCTATTGATCAATTCTGGCCGGTTTTTTGAATTGCTTTTTGCAATCTGGTTAATTGCTGACAGTACAAGCCCAAATTGAGTGCTTGGCCCAATTCTAGCACCTCATGATAAACCATTCCCTTCCAATCTCACCATACACACAGCATAACCTTATTTGGTGTCCATCCTGGCTTTGAAGTCGTTTGTGATGATTTACCTTTTTTTGACCAGGATCTTTTCCGAACGATATTCTCATATCTTACCTATTATTCATCGCTCGTAATAATTTGCTTCAAAAATGGCTTGATTTTGTTGCGTTTTACCAGCATTTCGCAAATGGAATTTCGGTCGATCAAATTTGTTTGTGTTAATATTCATGCGGCACCCAAACGTCGAGCTTCTTTGTGTATCCAGCCGTACGCAAATGGCTCAAAACTATTTAATGATGGGTATTCAGTAGTCTTCTTCAATTTTTTTTAAGGTTTCATCAACTTTTTCAGTGATTATTCGACCTGAGCGAGATGCGGTTTTGACATCAAAATTTCCAGAACGAAAGCGAGCAAACCATCTCTTGGCTGTAGCTTTTGATAAAGTATCTCGACCGTAGACACCACAAATTTTTTCACGAGCCTCCGATGCATACTTACCTTGATCGTAGCGATACAGTAAAATAAGGAATTTTTTCAGAAATTTCACATATTTTTAAATGAATACAACTTTGACACGAATGACGAAATACAAAACTGTCCATATGAAAATTGTAGATTGGAATGTCACCTTTCAAACGCATGTCAGTTTGACTCAATCTGATTAGTATTGTCCAATATATGACAACAAACACCTTCTAGTGACAAAAAAGGCTCAATACTTTTTAGACTATCCAATATATTTGATGGCGGCAGTATCCACGTTCTTCCATGGCCTGGCAATTCCCCTAACCTGAATCCTATTGAAAATATATGGAGCCTCTTGAAATCGGAAGTTTATGCCTCTACTGATCCCATCGTAGATAAATTAAAGGAAAATATTTGTAATATATGGGAAAACAGTAACAAAATAACGGACATGATCGATAAGTGCATCGACAGTTTGCCCACAAGAATAAAAGTGCCTATTAGAGCTAAGAGTGGTCTTATGAAATATTAGTATTTAGACAGGGGTTGTATTTAATTTGTTGTTGTTAAGGAATAATTAATAATTTTAGCAAAAGTCTTAGTGCTCCTAATTTTTTGATCACGGGCTGTAATGCGATGAACAACAAACGACAAAAAGCAACAAAGATGGAAGTGTAGAAAAATGAAGCAACGAATGCAAAAATTGAAGAAAGGAAAACGAATCGTGAAGTCACTGGAGGGACAAAGCAGAGGCAAACCGAATGAAACTTGCACCAAAAATATAATTTATAAAGAAGGCGCAAGAGACAGCGACGTTTTTGCTAATTATTTGGAAAAGTGGAGCTAGGAAAATATCTTTAGAAGAAATAGTGTTTTTCAGCTAATATTTTCATTTTAAGCATTTCGTCTTTTTTTTCAATAGTAAAATAGAAGTAATAGGTAGTTAAAGGAAATACAAACTAAATATGTATTATGAGAATATATATGAAGTACCTGTAAAGAGAATGCACGAGAGCGGAACCCAGAGCGTAACAAAGTTTAGTCAGGTTGTAACATATAAATCAGTGGAATGTATAATTAATTTCTGAGTGACAAAATGAAACAAAAGTTTAGTAGTAGACCGAGTAAATGGGTATCTGCAAAGATTTATAACAATCGAGCAGTCCAACCTAAATTAGGAAAAAAAAAGAATGAATATTGGTGACTCACCAAGAATAAGAAAAACTGAGAATGCCAACCAACATGCATTTACGACAAGAACAAAACAGCAACATGGCAATTTCATTAAGATAATGGTATCTCAATATTAATTGCAATATAGTAAGATGTGAATATTGTAGAGAAAATGATTTAACAATGGGAAAGATGCTGATGCAATGAAATTTAAATGTTGAATTCTGAAATTATTATAAAAGAAAATAAAATTAATCAGAAATAAAATCTAAAATGAATTTGATATTACGCGAACCAAATGTTAAATTAAGGAACGAAGTGAAACGTAAAAATTCAAGCACTAAAATTAAAGTTGAGTTAATTATGAAGAAATTTTAAGAAAAGATAATGGAAATATGAAATAGAGTGAAAAACTAAGGCAAGGAGACATAAAACGGCGACGGTGATTACTTTTAATTTAAATTTATATTTAGTTTTTGAAGAAAAGCGTTTTATCGAGGCGGTGTGCTTTTTCTTCGTAGGCGGAATCAGTGTGCTAGTCTATTTTTCCGATGAGAAAATCGCGAAATACTCTAAATGTGTATAAGGCGAAATTAACGAAACAAGCTGAGCGCTATGATGAGATGCTGGAGATCTTGTGTTCCATGTGAATACACGCGAGATGATTTTGAAGTGAAAGTTAAAAAAGAAAATTTATAATACTAGGGAAAAGTGAAAATTTAAAAGAAAATTTTCTCCACGAAAACATTTTAATTCGGATTTCTCATTTAACCATCGATCCCACGTTTAATGTACTTTTAAACGCGGCTGCTGAGTGAATTTTCATGATAAGTGAGTATATGGTGAGGAAATAATGATTTTTCCAAAATCGTCGGCATTTTTGCGATTTGTTTGTAACTCTTCAGTTATATATACAACCGCTAAATATTACCCTTGAGTGTACTGAATCCTGACCACATGGTTGCAACGTGTTCGACTATTTTGTGGGGAGTCAATGCTGCCTTCCAACCGAGCGGATCTTGCTTCGTGTCGATTTTCAGAAATCCACATGATCCATTGTCATGTTTTTTTTAGTTCAAATAAACACCTTCCTGCTGCAACATATATAAATTCTAGTTAAAATCACCCTCAGATTAACTCAATAGAAAACATAAGCGTTTATTAAATCAAATAGTGGGAAAGCAAGAGGCAAAGTAAAAAAAATATTTGAGAAAAAGAGTCCAAAAATATAAATGACATATTGAATGCTGCGCGGTTCATGTGTTTAGTAGTAGTAGGCTCAATCGAAGGGATAACATGTGCTGTTCCTGGCAGAACTGAAGCTGCTATGACCTGCTCCCTATATCGATTCGTCGTGCTTATTTCGCTTTTGAAAGCAAAATAAGCAACTTATCGATGTAATATGAAGCAGTAGAATAATTAGCCGCAAGCATTACCACGTTTGAAGTCCAGACGGCTGTGATATCCAAAGAAGTCTACATATGGTTATTTGATAGCTGAATTTTCTAATAAGATTTTATGCACACTTAGGATGCATTTAATGCCTTAATACTCGTGTACTAATATTTGAGACGTGAACGCGAATCTTCACTACCCAAAGAAAGCAAAACCTTGATTCATAAATTACAACTGGTACAATAATACGCTTTAAAATAAATTCCAACTGATATCAGCATTTTATTAATTTATTGAAACTAATTATTGTGATTGTCGCGTAATTTAACGCAATAAAAAGTGCTAGTGTAATTTTTAAGAACAAATGTTTTTGAGATTTCAGGCACTCTTACCCCCCTGTATTTGATGTATTTTTCGATTTTTTCTCAATTCTGTTTCGAAAAAAGACATATGATAAAATAAATTTAGTAGATAGTGACAATAATAATATAAAATAACTAGTATAAACGATAAAAGCAAATCCACCTACACCTCAGGCATATAAGGTAGCTTTAGTTTTATACCATGGTTCAATGTCTTTGTTGATTTTTTTACTGCTTTTTGTAGTTTCGTTCAACTTTTCTTGTGAATATATACCTCTTGAATATTGTATTTTATTTTATTTTGTCGTTGCGCTACAGCCCCTTTCGGGCTTTCGCTTATAGATAGTCCATCTGTCCGCCCGTTAGTTCGTCCGTCCATCTGCCCGTTCGTCCATCCGTCTATCCATGAATCACAATAAATTTCATCCAAAACTATAGAAGCTACAAAGCTTAAACTTTGTGAAAAGATCAGAAGTAGTGGTCTCTCAAAAGTTTAGGTCTTATCAAATATATCAAAATTTTTTAAGGGGATCCCCTTATAACGAAGTGGCCCTTAACAATTTTTTTCATTAAATGTAGTCGAGTAGGGTATCAAATGAAAGGTCTTAGCCCTTTCAAAATCTGAAAAATAAGTCATTAGGAGTGCAGGGGGTACGCAAAAAATTCGTACTATTCCCCTTCCCCTCCCCCACCATACTGGTAAGGAAAGATTGCCATTACAAAAGTGAGCACCACCCTAAGCAAAGAATTGTAAGTCGTCTTCATAAATAAAATACCGTAGTTATCAAGTTATTCATATTTGAGAAAGCCTTCAAGCTACTAAAGCTACTAAATTTGGATCACGAATGGAATGTTTCTGATTTCAGGCGTGCAACAGAAAGATATGGAATTGCTAAAGGAAGTGATTCGGGGATTTGAATCTGTATGTAAAGCATATTTCAAATAGATGCATGACCATACTCTGCTCTTCAAAGCTGCTCGAAACCTATTCCGCTAAACATATTGGATGGAAAGTATCCACCAGTGATGGACACGAGAAGTGGATAGTCTCAGCCAAGGCTAAATGGAAGGGATCAACTACCTGGTCATATGAAAAACCCTATAGAAAGAGCTGGATAGAATCGAAGTAGATTTTAATATTTAGCTGCCAACAGCACTCTATGCACTGCTGGTAAAAATCTATACCGACCATTACTTCATAGGAGCATATGCCTTTAGACTGGGAATTGTTACAGGCGTTATAACCAAGGGGAAGGGAGACAGTAGAGCACTTCTGTACAACTACTCAGTCTCATCTTCAAAGAGAATGAAGAATCACTTTGCATTGATCTGAACGAGGTCTCTAAATATAGTATGAGATAAACCCTTGAGTTTGCAAAGGCTACTGTTCCGATCCAGCTTAACTATGAGCGCCATTCGATCAGCTTTTAGCCTACAAAAGAAAAACGATAATTTTGGAAAAGTTGCAATTTATTTCTCAACATAATCTCCTTTTAGCTCAATACACTTGACCTCATTCGACTCAAATTTCTTTCCGGTGAGGAACTTTTTCAAGTTTGGAACGAAAAACGTCACCAGGGCCAAACCTGGAAAATACTGTGAATGGGGTTGCAGTTCGTAGCCCAAGTTGATCAATTTGGCCGTGGCGATGGCGGATGTGTGGGTCCGTGTAATGTCATGATGGAAGAGCACTTTTTTCTTCACCATATGAAGTCTTTTTTACTGCAACTCGGCGTTGAATCAGCCCAATAATTCGGCATGGTAATGTTTTGTGGCCGTTTGGCCTATTTACAGGTAGGCGATGCAGATCACATCTTTTTAATCCCAGAAAACAGTGATCATCACCTTTCCGGCCAATAAGACAGTCTTCACCTTCTTGAGAGAACATTCACCAGGGTAAGTCCATTGTTTCAGCTACTCCTTGCTCTGGTTTGTATCAGTGAAGCTATATTTTGCCGATTGTCATAAAATGATGCAGAAACTCCTTTGGATTGTGCTCAAACAGCGTCAAAAATTGCTCTGAGGTTATCTCTAGGTTGTATTTGTTATCTGGAGTGAGCAAACGTGGTATCTATCAGCTTACTCTTGCGCAAAATTTCATACAACATATGTCCCATACGGTCTTTTGAAATGCATACTGTCCCAGCTATCTCGTGCACCTTCATTCAGGAGTCTGCCAATACAAGCTCGTGAATTTTTGTCACGTTATCCTCCGCGGTAGACGTTTTTGGGGCACCTGGGCGTGGTTCATCCAAAACTACCATGCAACCGCGTTGAAACTCGTTAAAATGAGATTTCCCTCCGAAAAACAAGAATCGAATCACTAACCAATATTGCTATATCTCCATTTTTGTAAAATCCGCGGACACGCTCGCTTCCATACGCGGTTAAAACAAAACTACGGGGGTGGTTCAAATATGATCAAGACAAATGCTCTGATAAGTTTATTTACTATCGAAAAAATTTACAAAAATTTGGTGTTGAATCTTTGACCTCCGAGGGCTTTTTTAGTGATCTAAATATGTGGTAATCACAGGGTGATAAATCCAAAATGTAGGAGGAGTGTTCCAGTACCTCCCACCCCAATTCCGATATTGTATCGAGCGTGAGATGCGCAGTATGAGGGTTCGCGTTTCCCTGGAGAAGAATCACACTTCGTACTGGAATGCTCCTCCATTTCGAGCGTTATTTTGGGATGTTGAAGGTGTTCGTAGATGATAGACTCTTCACTACCAAAACTGATGCCGAGTCCAGCCGGAATGTCTCCAACATTCATCCTACGGTCTCCAAAATGAGTTGTTCTATACGGCAAATGTTGTCTGGTGTGATGCTGGTTCACAGTCGTCGATCATGCGGCTCATCCTCCACGGCTTTGCGACCATCATTGAATACTTTGGCTGATTTAAACAAAGTAGCCCTACTTAGGCACTCACTACCCAACTGATGTAGCTGATGCAAAAAATTTCCGTGTTTTTAACGCCTTCCCAAACTAAAAAACGATTGGCAATACGTTGCGCAACGGTGGTCGACACTTGACGTTCACTCATGGTCGTAGCATGCGCGTGAAACATGCACTCCCGACGAAAACTATGCCACACTGTTTGTAAGGGACCCAGCTATCACATACTCAAACCACGACCTTCAAAACGTACATCCCCGCTATCTACAGCGTTTGTCTCCATCATATTTGAACCACACTCGTACAAGTCTGACTCAACTGTAATTTATATAGTAGCCATCTACAAGAATGTTCTACACTATAGTAGGACCATCGGGTGGCGGGGCCTAGTACTAATCGGATCGCCCTCGCAAGATGCCCCTGTTACAACAATTACACCGGCTCTATCACATCGAATATCAGTATAAACTGATATCGCTATGGATCTTGAGAGTTTATTTAATGCTTAGGCCACTACGTAAATCTACCTACCTATCGTCCAAGAGAAAATACATAATAAGTCATGTAGTAGACCGAGTTGAACAATACTCCTAGATTATGAAGCACAGAAAAAGCAATCAATGGCTCAAACTTGTGCCATAATGTAATATCACTTGACCCTATCAGAGAACAAACAAGTTGGGTAAACAGACCTACGCTCATGTCAGAAGGGTTTTGTATTCAATTTTCAAAATGCAGTCACCAGATTGAATAAAGTCAAGAAGCATGTCAATGACGATTTTATTGGAGAAACTATAAAATTCGAAGATCATACTGTTATTAACAAAGTTGAACGAATTTAGACTTCTGAAGTTTTTGTTATTGTTATACTCATAAATATCTCCCTTGATAATTATTTCAGATGTCCATTCGCGAGGGAGGAAACACATTTTTCATGTATTTCCCCCTGTGCCCCACTGAAGCAAAAAACTGACTGTTTAAGAACTGTTTTGAAAAGCTCCCATGAAAACTTTCATTTCATACTCATATCGGCTACGTTTGATGAATTTTTTTTCAGGGGCCACTCTCCTGTACTGTTATCATCGATTAATAGCCAATTTTTTCGAATCCTAGAGTTGTTACAAAGCCCTTTTGTTAGAAGCTCCCTCCCGCCTCCTTGACTTGTTTCACTTATGAGTATTGATTGTAGGTGCTCAGCTTCAGTCATTCATTAAATTGAATCAAGTGTTCAAAGCATGCACCTTAAACGTTGAAGTTGGGAAAAAATAACTCAAAATTATTCAATCTTCGCATTTAAAACAGCCACTATTTTGTTTTACGATTACTGATACCACTAGCTGAACTGATTCTTAAAGTTATTCATAACACCTATCGTTCCTGAAATTTTCATGCAAATCCTAGCAAAACTGTAGTGTCTGAGTCGGTAAACAGCGCATGTTGTTCCATAGCCATATGTTGCCATAGTAATACATGCAGCGCATATTGTTCCATAGTAATACAGGAAAATTCAAACCGCTATAACTTCGCTTAGTATGATGCGATCTTTATGAAACTTGCAGGGTTAATCAATCTTATAAATAGACATCTGTGTACTGAATTTCATTGAATTTAAGGGTACCGTTAAGATTTTATTCAAGAAAACATAAAATCGATAAATCATACTATTACTAACAAAGTTGAGTGAATTGCGACTTCTCACGTATTTGTTGTTGTTGTGCTCATCAAGGCCTACATTCTTGATTTTTTTCAGATTTCTCGGATGGAACGTGTCCAATCGCGAGGGGGGGGGGGGACACAAATTTTTCGTGTATTTCCCCTCCCTGTGCGCCCCTCGAAGCAAACTTTGCCAAACTAAGACCTGTTTTGAAAAGTTCTCATCAAGACCTTTCATTTGATACCCATATCGGCTACCTTCAATGAAATTTTTTTTTCGGGGGGTCACTCCCCTACATGGGGAGACCCCCCTTAAATACCTTATAAAATTTTTTAGTAGTTGAACTTTGAAGAGATCACCACTTTACACCTACATACAAAATTTGATGTTTCTAGCTTAAGTAGTTTCCGCTGTGACACACGGACGGACGGACGGACGGACGGACGGACGGACGGACAGACAGACGGACAGACAGGACGCGATTTTAGAAGGGTTTTGTAAAATTATTTTACAAAACCCTAAAAATTATATCTCTACTCCTCGCTAATACTTCTAGTTCATCATTCAAACTGGCTTTTCCTCCAATATAGGCTCTAAAAGGCAACTAGTAATCAAAACAAAATTAAATAAAAAGCTCCCTCAAGTTACTTGAATAAACATTAATTTGCATTTTCCACGACGGCTCTGTAACATTTATTCAAAGTGAAAAATTCCTTCCAAGTCAACAATTCCAACATTCTCTTGAAAAATATGTTCTTTGTTGCGCTCAAGGACCTGAGAGTGGCAAACTGAAATTAATACAACTGTCGTTAAACAACACCGACAAAGATGCTACGTTTTTCCATTCCAAGTGGATAAACTAACATCTCACGGAAAATATTTTTCTTTTTCTTTTCACGTTGACTCTAATGGCGACAAATATTTTTATTTCGTTTCAACATTTTTTATTTAGTTGAAAATCTTGTCCTTATACGAGTATTATGACTCCCAAGTGCTTTTGTTTGGTTTTATGTTTTTTAATCGTGTCAACTTTAGTTAAGCTGTTGTAACTTTTTTCTCATTTGATTCTGTGGATTATTTGCACGTTTATTTGTATGAATTGTTTAGAAGTTTTAATGTTATTACTTGTTGTATAAATGGAGTTAGTAGATTGTGTTTTGTAATGAATATGGCGAGATAAAATGGTGTAATTGTGAATAAAATGTAAGGGTGAAGTGTTTTGCGTTAGTGTTATGAGAGAAAATGAGCCCTTAGAGAAATTTGAATTTATAGTTATTTCAGAAAGGTAAGCACCGATTTGAATGCATACTAAACAAGTTGGGTGGGCAGACCTATCCTACTGTCAGAAGGGTTTTGTATTCAACCTACGATATGCAGTCACCAACAACGATAAAGTCAAGAAACACGTCAAAGAGATGTACATGTTTAAAAGAAAATGAATTGTTGCTCCATTTGCAACGGCCGCCATTTTGTGGCAAGGCAACAAAAATCACTCACATGAGTTCCCAAAAATTGTTTGGTTATTCATCTTACCTGCAAATTTTAAGATCAACGCAAAACTGCAGTGTCTGATTCGATAGAAAGTTCACAGAATACCAAAGTCTTGAGATAAAATGATTATCATATAATATACATATTTATTCGGGCAATATAGCGCGAGTAATATTTGTAATGATTTTTTTAATGCCCGTGTAGGACACGGGTGCCGATGGTCTGCCATAAGTGTCAGCGAGCTATAAACAACACCGAGCTCAGCTAACTAGCTTCGCTTAACGACCGCGTACGCGTGCTTGACGACTAGCATTTGCGAGATCACATGAGGCGGGTTCTTGTCGAGCCACGAAGCTACACTACAAAATACTTATCACGCGTACTCTACTCTACAAGACACACCGATCAATTTTCATGGTCTTTAGAAAAGTTCTATTAGGTGTCAATTAAGCGACGCTACAGTAATTGAATATTTTTTTGCCTCGTTAAAGTTAGCGGACACGGAGGCTTGAGACAAACGCAAACATTACACAAAAAGCAACCGTTACTTTCACCGAAGAAGGTCGTTGCATTTCAAGGGGAATGTCAAACCTAAAGATGTTAAAGTGGCTGAAGTGAACCACTCATCCCTGCCTAAAGGATGGAAACTTAACGGATTTAGTTTACTTTACACTAGTAAAACAACAAACTAAGCAGTTTCGACGGGCCGACCACCTTATCTCTTCAGGAGCAGCCACTCCTGATCACCACGGGGCTGCTCGACTGCTTATGTTTATTACATATTCTTTAATTTTATATCGAGAGAAATCAATATTATGTACTTATTAGCAAAACCACCCGTTAATAGAATAAATGATGGGTTAAAAACAATATTTAGGATTATGGCAGTAGCTCAACTTCCTTATTCTTTTATGTGTGGATTGTATACGGACGAGCCTATGAATTCTCACAATAAACTATAATTGTAAACCTTTACCTAAGAACTTTGTATAGCACTCACCAGGTCAATTCACTCTGAGCAAGTTCAACAACAATTGCGCTCAAGCTGTACAGGTTGCGGCCAGCATCTCCCCGATATTTTAGATCTCACCAAGTTCAGAGCAATTTTTCATCGTAAGCTTTATAGGATGTATCTATCATCCATTGAATGACTTACCCTGAACCTGTCGTTCAGTTTATTAATTGCTAGTTAAGTGTCATTTAATGAAGACCACAACCAAGCAGAAATATTAAAGTCAAAGTCAATGTCCAAAGCACCTAATCAATATTAACCGTTATAAATTTTCAAAGAATATAAGGTAAATTCCAAACAATAAAAAAACTGCAACTTAATGGCCCAAATGGCTCTTTAAATATGTACCAACTGTGACAAAAAAATAAGGTGACATTTGAATTTAAACTGTGCGCGTCGAAGGATTTGGAGAATTATATTTTTCAGGTTGGTAGTACTGTCAGTGACATCTATGTCAAATTTACATGTCAAAATATTCATTAGTGTTTGAGATACAAGTCGTTTCCGGGATGGCCTTCAGTTCCGTTCCGCTTGAATCTCCTCTACCGTATCAAAGCGGTGTCCCCGGGGCGGTCTTTTGAGCTTGCTGAATAGCCAGAAGTCGCACGGCGCCAGAACAAGTGAATATGGTGGTTGTGGAATGATATGGGTTGAGTTTTTGGTGAAATGATCACGAATTACGAGTGCAGTATGGGATGGTGCATTGTCATAGTGTAAAAACCAAGAATTGTCTTTCCACGATTCCGGCCTTTTTAGGCGGTTAGCGTTACGCAAACGAAGTATAACGTTCAAATAATATTCCTTGTTGACTGTTTAGCCCGGCGGAAAGATTCATTACGCACAACACTACGATAATCGTAGAAGAGAAGAAGTTGATGGTCGCCCAGGACGCTCTTCGTCTTCGACACGTTCACGGCCGGCTTGGAACTCACTATACCACTTGTAAACATTTTTTTTAGACATAACCTCATCACCAAAGGCTTTTTGCACCATTCTCAACGTATCCGCAGCAGAAAATCGATTCCGCAAACAACATTTAATGCAAATTCAACGAATTTCGACATCGCAAAAAACGAAGCAGCTCACAAACCGACGCGTATCTCAAACACTAATGAATATTTTGACATGTAAATTTGACATAGACGTCACTGACAGTACTACCAACCTAAAAAAAATTCTCCGAATCCTTGAACGCGTGCAGTTTAAATTCAAATGTCACCTTATTTTTTTGACACAGTAGTACATTATTATTCAAAAACATTTAATCAAAATAACAATATCAAATTAATTTAATTAAAATTATTGCATACGAGGGTGGTCTGATATGGGCTTAGCCTCACGCAAGAGAACAGCCTGATGCTAATGGAACACTGCTTTTTCTTGTCATCATTTCTCTCTGTCGATAAGGAAAAATCTCCATATCATAATATGATCTTTCTGCATTCGCTGCCGAATTTAGCTGTGAAAAACTGTAAACAAACTCATTTGGTGTGTAAATTTTCATGTTAAAATCTGTGAAAGTTTGTGATTTGTGTTTTCATTAACACGACTATAAGAGAATTTTTATCTGTTAAATTGTAAGTGAGAAAAACTTTATATTTCGACGGGAAAACAGAAGTGTAAAGAAGTTTCTAAAAGCATGTGAATTGTGAAAACATGTAATAATAGTAGCCAGCGTCAGCCTGCAGGAATATTATTTCATAAGTAAGTATTGACATAAAGCATAGAAAGTAAAAGATAATAATTCGAAGTGTTTTTTTTTCACACAAAATTACTGCCTCCAATTCATGCATGATGATGTTTACGTTTCGGAAGTGACCATTTTATTCGATTAGTTTTCGCGCAGTACCGCCTGAACCTTTTGCTGGCATACAATTATTGCTTGAATAACCACTCTGCTAATGAATGAATGTTTTTAAGATTTCCTGCTAATGAAAATGGCCGGGCAACTAGGTGCAGTTTAATTGTCCTCGATGGATGCTATGTGGAAAAGGATTTGATATGCTCCAAACACTTTTTGGAAAGTGATTAAAAAAATCGCAACCGCAACAATGCTGAAGGAAGACGCAGTTCCACTTTTGTTAGAGATTAATGGACAAAATAGGTAAAATGTTTACTTTTATGAATTTTTTCTGGAGCTCAGACATATTTCAATCTTTGTAGGTAAATTCAAGTAGTGTAGCAGCTGTATTGGTTTCAAACGTTTCGCTGGATGAGGAAGCTAGTTCATGGCCAAGGATGGTAAATAAGCTTATGTTAACTATTGGAAACTTGGTGTTGTTAGGGCTCGTTTCACCTGGCAGTTTATTATTTCCCTTGACAAAAAACACGCCGGAGAAAGAACGCTGAGTTTACGTCTCTTCGCCGGCATGCCTGCGTTTGTTCATGAAATGTAACCCAATCTCTTCGATTATGGATCCACTTCACGGACAAAAGCACTGGCTGACTGTGCATGGGTCAGCAATTTGGCCCGGAAATGCAAATAGCAATTCGAATTACAGTGTGTGGCAAAATTTAGGATTCATGAATATTGAATTGAATTGAAATATTTGAATCGAATAAAATTATTGAATTTGGGTGAAATGCCAGCGAAAGGCAAATTGAATTGTTCTTAAAGGGAACAGTGAATGATTGATCAATCGGTCGGTGAATTGAGTTAAAATGATCGATGAATTGATAAATCAATCGAATTGATTACAAATGAGCTAATTACTACGGTGAATTAACTTAAATAACTAAGCGTTGATGTTGCTGGATCAGGCCGTGATGGGCGCTCATGAGTGTCAGGAACTCAATAAAACTATTGAGGAAATGTTGGGCTCCTTTTCCTTTAGAATTCTATTGCATACCTCCCGATCCAAGCTTCACCTCCAGTATCTACTGTAATAACCGAGGAGCTATGGCTCTAAAAGCCAGCGCTGCCACAGGCACACAGCACAACTCCGCACGAAGTACCACATAGTGCTGGAGCACATGCTCCACCAACCTTACCTCCGTCTCAGGCAGCCTCATTTCAGTAGTCCGCGCGATTGTGAAATTCAATTCTAAGATTTGTCAGTAGGGCGCTTAGCGGCGCGTAAATAATTCATAATAATGAAGAAAGTTATTCAGCCAAATGTTCGAAAGGGGTACGGTGCACCTAGTGCCCAACAAGAAAGCCAAATGAATGCAGTACGAAAAATACATAATTTGCTATCAAGTGGAGCTGTAACAGTCACAGGACCAACACAACCGCGTATTCTAAAACAAAAATGGGTGTTACGTCGAACGTTTCACTGTCAACGTCCCCCGGTACCATCCAAAATAGTCAAACACAAATCGTTCAACAAGTGCCCGTGTCGCAAGCAAACAGATGCTACGTATGCGATGAAGTTGTGGGTAACCAATGTACACTTTTATCAGAGTCTGTGACGTCACACTCCAATACAAAATTACCAAATAAAACAAAATTTAGAAGATGTAATATGTAAGCGATGCGTGACGATGATAAACCATCTGGATCGTTTGGAAATAGACTTTGAAAGGGTCAAATCGAGTTATTAAATTTTATATTCGAAAAGTATGGTCTATTGAATGAAGATCGCCTCGCAGTCACCTCGCCACCATCTAAAATGCAGAAACTTAACACTGGCAACGCGGTGAAAAAGCTCGTAGACGATGAACAAGAAATGGGAACACGTAAAATATCAACCCAAACCGTTCAGCATGATACACTCGATAATCAAATGTCGAATATGTTTGAAGGCAATGAGAAGCTGGCACAAACCCAAAATTGTAAATTAAACAACACCCCAAAATCAACAACAGTCGCCGGCACGGAAGGGCCCAATTAAAATTTACAAATGCATGTCGTGTGAATTTAAAACAACAGATTTGAAGCAATTCCCGCCGCATTATGAAACTTGTCGTCAACAAAATGGATTCCGATGTAAAACATTTAAAAAGATTTGCGTAAATATGACGACGTTAAACAGCAGGTCGCCGAAAAACATCCTAATGAATATAATTGCAATATTTGCAACACAAACTTTTTAAACGAAATAACTTTAAAGCAACACATGGAGCTGGATCATTCAGAGAACAAGTCACCGAGTGGTGGTGTCGTGGCCGGTGCACAAACACTCCATTCCTGCAATTTGTGCAAGTATAAAACAACCGATAGAGAAAACTTCGACGACCACCAAAAGAAACATCTGTTCATCAAAATCTGAGGACAGACACACAGAAGGGAGTCGAGTTGGAACTGCGAACGCGTGCGGTCGCGAAGAGAGGAAATTTGAATTATATTTGCAAAAGTTTTAATGGTGCAAAGATAACTGTATTTAATACCTTTAATCGAAATTGGATTATGTGAAGAAACTGCAAAAAAAAAAATACAGTTTCCATATTATGTTTCATTCCTGTGCCATTCTAAGTGAAAGTAAATACCGTGCAAGCTTATTAGGGGCTGAGAGGTGAAACGTCTACATTTTGGATATACTCGGATGTCCGCGAACATGAAGGCATCGTGTACTGTTGGATTGTTGCTGGTGTGCATGTTGTACAGTTATCAAAAGAAATAATTTGTCAGGTTTACATGGAAAAATATCTTTTCGCGTGTCGCGAAAAATCCACCTTACGGGAAACGTGATTAGCTAGTGCTAAATATTATCTTTGGCGGAATTTCGGAAACAGTTCCAAACTTATTGGAATCGGAATTTGATAACATACGTACTTCAAATATTCATTGCGTTCATGTTCGGAAAAACAAGAGAGTGCGAGGTAAGCTGCAGTTTGAGAGGAGTAACCAAAGTGACGAGCGATGAAAAAGTGTAATTTTATCAAGTACTTAATGAAACATGAAAACTGTGAGGAGTGCTGTGCTATGTGATTATCGATACAGAGTTGTGCAAAGGTCTTGCCGGTTCTGAAGTTCAACTAATCACTGACGAACAAGGGATGACGATTGATATTGAACTTTAATGGATTCCATAAAGTTTGTCTGTCGGGCGAGTGACGGTTTACAATTTATTTAAAGAAGCATACAATCATTTTTGTATTAAAAACCACGGGTAGATTCCATTTGTCCCATTTTCTATCAATTACCAAAGTATTTCGTTGCCAGCTTTCGACATTTTCTCCCGTGTTTTGTTAATTCGCGTGTTTGAAACCCAAAACCTGGAAAGTGGAATTGGCAATCAGAGGACGACAGGCTGAGTAATTCGGGAAATAATCGAATTTTTAACATTCGACCTCAATTTGACGTTTTGCTCTGAAACTTTCTTGCGTGCTGCTACTGCTGCGGCCTGCGACCATCCGATGGATGGATGGATGCATTTTTCTTTGATCGGGAATCTTGTTTGGCTGGTGTTTCTATAATTCAAAATAATTGAGCCGCGATTGCAGTGGCGAAAGCGGGAAAATGAAAACAAGCGGAAAGTGATTGAGAACGAGTGGAATTGTTGCGGGGTTTCGCCGGGACTATCGAATTAACAAAATACAAATGCGAATGTGAATAGGAGAGTAATTTGGTTTCTTGAAATTGCATTGAATACAACTCCACGCTTTTACAATAACACCGGAAGTGAATGAATGAATGAAGCACTTCAATAAGTCGCCGGGTTTATTAGTATTTATTTTTTTGCATGGACTGTTTTAAATGATAAATAATCTTTGTTATTCTTTGTTATTCCTTGGGATTCGAGAAAAATTTTATTTTTGGGATTTTCCCGAATTTAACAGAAGATACCTGCACCCATCGAGCGCTCGGAGGACCATGCGGGTGAGTACCCTTTTGTTGCCTTAATTTTGTTATATATATATATATATATATACTTTTGATTACATTTGTTTTATATCTACGTTTTTTTACATCTTTTTTTTACATTTTTATATTTGAGCTTAAATTTTTTTTCTCAATTAATTAATTTATATATTCTCATCGATTTAATTCCTTATAGTTTTTTCTTATGTAATTACAATTTATAGGTGGGTGGGGGAAAATTTTAGATCGCATTAAAATTTTTCTTTTTTTTTGTACGTACTTCAATTGGTTAGGTTTGCATTGAATTGTTGTTTCTCGGATTTAAGATGTTGTTAAATAAAAAGATGAGTTAAATTGAACCATAGGTCTTTCCCTTCCGATTTCTCTAACCGAGTATAGGACCCGGTACGGTGGCAGGCTTCCACCCCAAAACATGAGCAAGCCGCCGGGTACAAACTAATTCCTTTTATTTGTTTCAGGTGACGTCATGGGTTGAGTGGCCCAAGCAGAGTGCCTTTTTATGGCATAGATTTATGCAATCCAATTGTATAATTCTATGACATTAATTGGTCACCGGGGTACTCCCCTTCTGATGGGAAGGTTCATACAATTCAAGTTGTATGAGTTTTCCACTCAGAAGAGGAATACCTGGCCACTTCAACAAGCTATCAATGGATTTATTCCGGTTGGGTGGGTATGAAGGGGCTCCACCACCACCCGGTTGCCCCTCTTTCATTTGTGGGCCATGAACTTCGTTGGGTAACGACGAGGTCACCCCAAGTTCGCCTTCCTTCTCAGGTTTCACTTGTTCTAGTAACAAGTACATCTCCTTCGGTGAGGTTATCTACAATTTTGCGACTTCGGTCGCCTTTTTGATCTGAAAGCAATTCGTGAATGCGAAATTTTTTGTAGTGGGTCCTCGTGCCGGGGAAACGAACCCACCCCACGACACCGCAATGCTAGCCTGCCAGCGCATTCACGCGTCTCCGGACGAGGGCATTCTCGGCAGATACCTCCATCTTCTTCTGCCGGGGCAGCAGACCATCGCTGCAGTTCTTTACGGACTTTTGAAAACTCTCCTAATTCACACTGTAGTAATTATGAGTTTAAGAAATATTTTCAAAACGTTTCTAAATATTGTTTTTTGTAGGTAGGAGTAGTGATGTAACTAATTTTAAAATACTATCTGACAAGGCATTCTTACTTTAATTAATTTTATAAGATAGAATATTAACAGTATCATCATTTCCTATGTTGAAGATGAGTGCTGCAAAGTACGACCCGAGCAAAAAGGTACGTTACCTGCAAGCGCGGAGTTTTTTTTAGGTATGTTTATGTTCTTTGAGGAACGGAACAAATGGAGAGGCTATGCTCATATAAGCTCCATAGAAAATGATACGACCACCTTCTGAGTATGATTGTCATTTCATTTCCAATAATTTCCACAATTTCTCCTCTCGAGAGCCAGATTGTCAATTTGACGACTAAACATGGACGCGAAATTTACCTGGCGCGTGAGATACGATTCGAAATTTAGTCGTTTTTTCGGTTCGAGAACGTGTCCGGAGGTACATATTGATTGTAGTGAAAGTAATATTACACCTGGTTTAGGGATAACAATATTTTTAGGAGTGACATTGTAAATCGGAGCGAGGAACTCAATTAAAAGTGTAATGTGCGTTATTGATAGAAAACGATGGGTTATCGATACGACAGTGTTTTCTATCCTAAGTGGCCATAATGCTTCATTTGTATTCAATGCTATTTTCTTGTTCTGTGAAGTGTTATTTGCAATAAAACCATATTTACGAGTGCATAAGCGTTTGTTTACTTTCTTGTGACAACCCATTGGGTTCCCCTTAACTAGCTTTTGAATCACGGTCGCAGGGGTAGGTGCAAAAAGACACGTAGTTAGGCAGGCGGTCGCAGGGGTAGTTGCGACAACGTGTACACATGGATGTCCACTCCGGTTTTATCTTGTTCCTCAAAGTTTATGTTGTTGTGTAATTTATTAGAAAACTCAATTTGTTCCATTTTCCACGGGTTTTCGATTGGAGCATGTAAGCAAAAAGCAGAGTCCCGGAGTTGTATTATTCTTCTCATTGTATTCCATAAATGCTTTTTATTATATTTTTATTGAATTTTTAAATGAAAAAAAATAATTTCAAAATTATTTGCCTTTATATAAACAAATACTTATCATTTTTGTAATAGTTCCGAGTTTGCTTTTGCTTTGTCAACTGTATAGTCTTTTGCATTCAAACTCCCCTTAATCCATTTGTTTAGAAGGTAAATGTGGAAATTCGTTGCAAAGGAATGCAATATTGTAGATGTTTTTCTGTACATGATTTAATTTGAGTAGGGGAATTATCGAAATGAACTCTGCTTCGAAAATCAGATAATAACAAAGCTACGAGTGTAAAAAAGGTTCTTGAACGTAGACTCAAGGTTAAGAACAAAACTTTCTGTTAAGCGCTAAAAAATTTCTGCTAGGCAATATTTTAATAGATTAGTACATTTTAAAGGCATGTAGTTCTTTCATACAGCGCAAAGATTAAGATCAACGAAAAAAAATAGTAAAAGACATGTGGAAACAAATATTAAGACGGTCCCATGCCTGGTTATGCAAGGAAGAGGGCAGCGAACGAACGATTATAGTTGTAGAAGTAGTTGCATTTGTAATTACCTGAGAAACAGATTAATTTTTTGTTATTAAACCTTGCTGTGAGGTTTCTATTTATCTGACTTAAGTTCTGCAAACTAGTCAATTCTGAAATAGAAAATTATCATTCAATTATGCAATGGCAGTTAGCTTTTACATATTCAATGCTTTCTAAATTTTAGCTCCCTTTTTACACTTCACCTTTTGAAAATTGAACCAAAAGAGTAACGTTCTTGGCGCATCTGAAAATGATGACCAAATTTGAGTTGATCCAGATTCCATTCTCAACGTGTAGTACATTCTTGTAGACGGCTACTGTCAAAATTTCAGCTGAATCAGACTCGTAGCTTTGTTTTGCTCAAGCCTGAAATCAGGCGTGTCCGTAGATTTTAAAAAAATGTAGGAAGAGCAATAACGGTCGGTGATTCGATTCTTGTTTTTAGGAGGGAAATCGCGCAGCGAATCAAAGAGTGCTTGGCGACCGTGAAAAACTGGTTTAACGAATTTTTCAGTCACACGTCGGTTTTGATGAGCCACGCCCAGGTGCTCCAAAAACGATTGAAGGTGCGGGAGGTAGTTGAGACAGTAGACATCTCAAAAGATCACATGGGTCATATCCTGCATGAAATTGTTTGCATGAGAAAGCTATTGGCACGACGCGTGCCGCATTTTCTCACTCCGAACAACAAACGCAACCGTGAGACCACTTCAAAGCAGTTTTAACCCTGGTTCAGCGCAATTCGAAGAACTTTCTGCATCGTTTTATGACCGTCGACAAAGCATGGCTCCACTGGTATACACCAGAGACCAAGGAACCGTCGAGACAGTGGACTATACCCGGCGCACGTGGTCCAAAGAAGGCAAAGACTGTTTTATCCGCCAGAAAGGTGATGGGCACCATTTTTTGGGATTCACAAGGTGTGATCTGCATCGGCTACCTGGAGAAGGGCAAAACAGTCACTAAGCTCTACTATGCTGAGTTATTGGGCTGATTCGATGCGGTATCGCAGCAAAAGGCCTCATTTGGTGAAGAAAAAAGTACTCTTCCACCATGACGATGCATCGGCTCATACCTCCGCCATCGCCAGGGCCAAATTGGTCAAATTGGGCTACGAACTGCTACCCCATCCATAGTATTTTCCAGATTTTGCCCTTTGTCACTTCTTTTTGTTTCCAAATTTGAAAAAATTGTCGCGACGTAGGCCACTTTGTAGACCTCGAGAAAACGTATTTGTCTGACGAGCTAAATAAGCTAGAGTATCACTATGTTAAGTGTATTGAACTTAGAGGGGAATATGTTCAGAAATAAATTCCAACTTATCCAAAATTTTCGTTTGTGTTTTATAGGTCAAGTACTTATCGGACCGCCCTCATGGAGAAAAAACCAACCAACACTATTCAAAAACTGATTTGAAGGTTAACATAACAGAACAGTGAATTTTCATCTTATACAAATATCTTAATATGTTATAGTCTAACTCTAATCAAATTTGATCAAAAACATTATCTTATCCTAATAATATGCTGTTACAATATTCTTGAACTAAATGTCAAACCATTGTTAGGGTTTTGCAAAATAATTTTAACAAAACCCCTACAAAAATCGCGTCCTGTATTTCCCTCTGTCCGTCTGTCTGTCCGTCCGTCCGTGTGTCACACCACAAATTTTGTATGTAGGTGTAAAGTGGTGCTTTCTTCAAAGCTCGACTACAAAAAAATTTTATAAGGTATATAACGGGGGTCTCCCCATATAGGCTAGTGACCCCCCGTGAAAAAATTTCATTGAAGGTAGCCGAAATGGGTATCAAATGAAAGGTCTTGATGAGAACTTTTCAAAACAGATCTTAGTTTGGCAAAGTTTGCTTCGGAGGTGCACAGGGAGGGGAAATACACGAAAAATTTACGTGTACCCCCCTCGCGATCTCACACCTGTGATCCGAAAAATCTTTAAAAAATCATGAATATAGGCCTTGATGAGTACAACAACAACAAATACGTGAGAAGTCGAAATTCACTCAACTTTGTTAGTAACAGAATGATTTATCGATTTATTGTTTTCTTGAATAAAATCTTAACTGTACCCTTAAATTCAATCAAATAAGGTGCACAGAGGGCTATTTATAAGGTCCTGAAAGTTTCATAACGATTGAATCATATTTAGCGAAGTTATAGCGGTTTGAATTTTCCTGTATTACTATGGAACAATATGCGCTGCATTTTTTACTATGGCAACATATGGCTGTGGAACAACATGCGCTTTTTACCGAATCAGAGACTACACTTTTGCTAGGATTTGCATGAAAATTTCAGGAATGATAGGTATCATGCATATCTTTGAGAGTTGGTTCAGCTAGTGGTATCAGTAACCGTAAAACAAAATAGTGGCTATTTTAAATGCGAAGATTGAATAATTTTTAGTTATTTTTTCCCAACTTCAACGTTTAAGGTGCATGCTTTGATTCAATTTAATGAATGACTGAAGATATGTACCAACAATTAATACTCATAGGTGAAACAAGTCGAAGAGGCAGGAGAGAGCTCCTAGCAAAAGGGTTTTGTAACCATTCTAGGATTCGAAAAAATTGGCCATCAATCGATGATAACAGTACATGAGAGTGGCCCCTGAAATAAAAATTCATCTAAGGCAGCCGATATGAGTATGAAATGAAAGTTTCCACGGGAGCTTTTCAAAACAGTTCTTAAACTGGCAGTTTTGGCTTCAGTGGGGGCACAGGGGGGGGGGAAATATTAAAAATGTGTTTCCTCTTTCGCGAATGGACCCCTGTGATCTAAAAAATCTAAAATAATTGTCAAGGGAGATATTTATGAGTATAACAATAACAAAAACCTCAGAAGTTGAAATTCGTTCAACTTTGTTAATAATAGTATGATCTTCGAATTTCATATTTTCTCCAATAAAATCGTCTTTGACATGTTTCTTGATTTAATTCGATCTGGTGACTGCATTTTGTAAATTAAGTACAAAACCCTTCTGACATGAGCGTAGGTCTGTCTACCCAACTTGTTTTTTTTTTTCTTGAAAAGAGTGTTGGGCTATGCTTTATTGTGTGAGTAAATGGGTTTTGACTTCTTTGAGTCATCTTCAGTGTCCAAAGGATGTGTAAAAGGAAATGACTTAATATAGGTGTAGGGCTGCGGGATATTATTATATTGGTGTAAGATAAACTAAGCTCTACAAACCCAATATCCCTATCCAGCCTACCGTCAACTACTACCTAGCTGCTGCATACTAATATATACGGTACTTGGCAAAGATAATGACATGCACCTTGACGATGTATACAAATTAAATAATAGGCATTCTTGAGGGAGATCTACCACCCGTTTAACATTGACCGACAATTGTCGACTTTTATCTCTAGACATCACGAACCTATATACGTCTTTATCCATGGATGAAACACTGACTAAGCTAAAAGAAAAACTTTCCGGCCAATTCACAGATCAACCACTCAATCTCATAAAGACCACAATCAAGCAGAACTAAGCTCAATAACAGCACATACGTAACCAAGGACGGTTATAATGTAAAAAAACTTCCAACAATCTTTGGAGTCTTTATACCCAAAATTATCAAAAGTTTCAATGTAATATTATACAGACAATATGAAGATGACTTTTTCATCATTATTGATATAATATTGGTAGTAAAGTCAGTATCATTAGCTTTACAGCAGTAGAGGTAGACGGATCATCACAATTTTCTTTCAGATGTTTCGAAATCTCTTCGTTATACAATACTCGTATATACGAGTAGTTATGTGCGTTTGCGTTGAATTATGTTTGAATTTATCTTTTCGGCCTTCTTCTTGGATATTTTGCGATGTCCCCTTGATGTTTCACTGCACATGCTCTGTAGTAACTACTGGAAGTGTTACAAAAGAAGGCCGTTTCGTACAAGTTGCAGATATATTAAACATTTGGCAAATATTTCCATCTTTCAGCTGAAGATTTAAAAGTTTATCGTAATGTCTTTATCTTTCAATGACGCAATAAGTAAAATGGATTAAAACATCGAGAACGTATGGAGCCACTATAACTCAATAACTATTGGGTTGCTCGATAATTAATGCCTTTTTTCATGTTTTTCAAAGTAAATCTATTTATATTGATAACAAACATTAATCATTGATATATAGACCATTTTGTTGGATGACCTTTTGCCATCTCTGGGTAAGTTGAAAAATTCCACACTCGAAGATGCCTTGGTTTTTAAAAGCGAAAAATTGGTCCAACTAATTTTGAACAGCCTGATCGGACTCGAAAGTTTTACCATTCATTTTGAAGGGAGCGTAAGAAATGATAGTCTGATGGTGCTAAGTCAGGGTTAAAGGGTGGATGTAGCATCAGTTCCCAATTGAGCTCCATGAATTTTTGACGGGCTATCAAAGAGGTATGGGGTCTGGCGTTATCATGATGGCACATCATGATTTTGTGATTGGCATGTTCAGGGCGTTTTTGCTCGATTTATTCGTTTGATTTCGCTAGTTGACAATAGGAGACATTCAAATCAATAGTTTTGTTTCTTGGAAGCAGCTCAAAGTAGACTATACCCTTGTAAACACACCACACAGAAAGCACAATCTTCTTTTGGGGAATATTGGCTTTGAATGTCGATTAAGGACCTCATTTTGCTTGGTCTATGATCGTTTTTGGGCTACGTTCTCGTAAACAATCCAATTTTCATCACACGTAATGATTCTTTTTAGAAATTGATCGTTTTGGTTACGATTTAGCAAAGAGTCACATGGGTTAATGCGTTTGGTAAGGTGGATTTCCTTTAATTCGTAAGAAACCTAAACATTCAGTTTGTTTACGTAACCAAGGTATTGTAAGTGCAATTAAACGCTTGAATTCAATATGTCGAGCTTCTTTGCTATCCCTCAAGTTGTCTTATGGTGGTTAGTTTTGACTAACACCCTCATATTGTCATCATCAATACTGGTTGGACGATCAGTATGTGGTGCACCTAGCACGTTAAAATTTTTAGAACAAAAGCGGCCAAACCAACGGTGATACTAGCGTTCAACAAGCGAGGCCTCAACATAAACTTTACACAATTTTTTTCGAGCTTGAACTGCATTTTTGCCCTTTTGGAAGTATAACATTAAAATATACCGATAATGCTCTCTTTTTGTTTACTAACGACGCTCAGTTTTTTACTGAAGATAGTCTAGAGTTCAATCTTTAAAAAAGTATATAATAGTAAAGGCCATGAAATCACTACTACCTGAAATATGCAGTTCACGTCATCTACGTGACATGAATTATCGAACAACCCAATAATTAGAAAGCGTACGAGGTTTGCATATTGTAATGTTGATAAACATATGTGTATACCAGGTTTCAGTTATCACTATAGCCTATCAGCGAGGTCATTAAATTAACCCTTGGCTGTACCTAAAAGCCTTAAAAAGGCTTTTTTTCTGATTTAAATTCTGAACGTTATAAAACATTTCTGATGTTGCAAACTGCTGATTTTCGACGTTCTTCTACTTAATTTATTTTCTCTAATGGAACATGTTTAATTTCAAAATGCCGGACATCCGGCCACGAAGTGACACCAGTTTGGTAAAAGAAAAAAATTTAATTAATTAACATTCATAGCTACAAGGTGTGCAATTAAGCCAAATATGAATAAATTTCAAATTGTCCCCTTGGCTTGGAAATATACTACAGAGTGTTAAGCCACAAGTGCCTACAACAACCACAATGTGAAGAACAAAGATACTTATGCTATGTATTAAACGGCTCAAGATGTCACGTGAAGTAATGTTTTCAGTTCACGGAATTGAAGTTGATTTAACATATATCCTCAGCTAACTTTCACTAAACACAAGGAAACCGAAATCCAATAAAATTACTAACCTAAAAGTCTATAAGGATGTCTTGGTCTACAATACCCTGAAGAAATCAAAAAATTTAATTTCCCAATATACCTGTTCAGATTTTACCGTAAATATTTCACTGTTGACATTTCCTTCTGATACCAAAGACACATTATACACTAATACAGTTTGTGGCTGAAAATAATAAAGCTCTGAAAAGGTCCTTCTCCTTCAAAAATCCATTGAATAAGGCATTTGTAATTTAATAGTAAAAATGTTTTACAAGTGCTTTGCAACAATGTAAACTTTTTTCTGGAATTTATTCGAAACAAGCTCAAAGGTCCTTTTGCGTTGACACCCACATCCTATACACAAACTATTGTGTCTTATGCAACTTTAATAAAAACAAAATCTTCGTTTTTTCCTGAAACTATTTTCAGAAGCTAAAGTCATACTAAAAGCGAACTCTACTCAAGAATTCCGAGGACATCTTCTGAAGGTATTTCTCCCACTCTACCTTTGGCGTTCATATCTTGGCATGTATCTGAATCTCGACTTGTATTTCCGTTCAAACGGAATCGTAATATGCCATCAGCAGCTTCTTAGCACTTGGTGAAGTTGGACCCAACTTGAAATGTTGCTTCACTGACGGAATTATCAAGCAAAAGAAATTGCACGTCGCGTTCTGACGTCCATTAGATCGACTCCCCGGAAAATATTACAGGCAGGTCACGTATAATTTATTAGTGTATCTTTTCCCTTATCGGCACAAAGGTAAATATTTTTATCACAGCCAGGATGCAGCCTTGTCTCGGCTGCTTTGTGGTTGTAATGCGATCGAAGTCTTAAATTCCCCTATGAGCTTCAATATTTTTTCATCCCATTTTCATATGATTTTCATGTATGCGTTCACTTTAAGCTCGAGAAAACTTTCATATCGAAAATTTTTCAGAAAAAGCCTTTTGAAGTAACTCGATTAAAAATTCTTCTTGTGTGATGCAAAGAATTTACAAAGAAATAAGTTGACAGTTTTAAAAAATACTTTAATGAAAAAATTCTTACGAATAAGGCAAGATTATTTTTGAGAGAGCATTGAAATTGAAATATATTAATTTATTTATGAACGAGTGAATGGCTGGAGATTGAAGTAAGTAGGTATTTCATCACCTCCTTACCAATATTTCGAGAATCATGTTAGCACCCTACTTCAGTATGGTATTGATCATTTAAAGAATGAAAGTTGATTTTACTAATATTTTCAAAATTGCCAGAAACTTTGAGAATCATTTTTGAAACTTTGGTATGGGAGGTGGCACCGGGATATTAGTTAGAAGACCTTATCTTTTCCAAAATCTTGATAAAGTCTAATTCAAAAACTTTGATATTCCTGAAGTGTTGGTCATCAAAATTTCAGTACCAGGTTGGGATAACTTCTTCGTAATTTTGGCCTATGCAATAGGAAGAAACATTCTCAAATTCAAGGAGGAGCTTGACTCCTTATTCGAAATGCTTGAATTGAATAGGCAATTAGTACATTCTTGCCAGCATATATCATTTTTGAACACCAACAATAATCCAAGAAGTGTATTCCTGAAATCGTGAATAACAGAGAGTCAAATTGAATATAGGTGCAATCGAAAATATATGTGCTGGAGCTCTCAACAAACCAGAACGTACACGCGAGCTTGGAATAGGTAGCTAACAGGAACGGCCGGATTCTAATGGAACACTGAATTTTCTTGTCATCATTTCTCGCTGTCGTTAAGGAGAAATCTTTATCATATGATTTTTTGCATTCGCTGTCAAATTCGGCTGTGAAAACGCGTAAACAAACTCTTTTGCTGTGTAATTTTCATGTTAAAATCAGTGATAATTTGTGCGTTGTTCATTAACAAGACAATAAGAGACAATCTATCGGTTGGACTGTATTTCGACGGAAAAGTACGAAAATGCAAAGAAATTTCTGAAATCATGTGCATTGTAAAAATATGCAATAATAGAACGCAACATAAAACGTATAAAAGAAAATAAGTGTTTTTTCATTCAAAATCACTACTTCCAACTCATGCATGATTATGTTTACATTTCGGGGGCGACCATATAATGCAATTAGTTTTCGCACAGTACCGCCTGAATTTTGGGAGAATTTTTTTGCTAGCATATTGCTTGAATAATTTTATTCATGAAATAAATTTTATTTCCTTTTTCAGGAGTCTAGTAAATGATATTGGACATACGAATATAAGAAGATGAAAAAATAATTAATGGACAACAATCGGTAAACTGTTTACTTTTATGAATCTTATCTGGATTTCAGACTTATTTTTATTTTTGCAGGCAAATGCAATCATTTAAGTGACAGTTTTGATTTCAAGCGCTTCTCTGGATGGGGAAGCTGTTGCATCCTCGAAAGCGGAAAGCAGAATCCTGGAGTTGTTAGTATTATTCTTTTAACTGCAGGCATACATTTCATAAATGCCATTTATTATGTTATTGAATTTTCAAATAAATAAGAATAATTTCGAAATAATTAGTCTTTATATTAACAAGCAGCAGGATATATGAACTCTTGAAAAAGATGCGTTGTACAAATAATTCAAATTTTATATTAAAACTTTCGACCAATTTTATAGCCTATATCAACGAGATAAATTTATTATCGGGGCGCAGTGTAATTCATTCAAAGAGAAGCGTTGGATTTTTAGGACTAATCGCTGGTTTGAGAAATTCACCAGTCATAGACGACATATTTATAACCAATAGTATGCTTACATTTTTTTCCTCGTATAAATAAAATCAAGATCACATCAAACTTTTTTTATCCATTCGATCAAGCCTCGGCTAGAGCAATATACTAACTATAAGGCAATTTACTGCCAGCTACGAGAAACTTTTATTTCGATGCCAGCTTCATTTCATCATCTAAATAGTATACTTAAAAATGTTCAAGTGGTATGCATCTTTGTTGCATATGGTGAGCACATGAACAAGAAACAACACTTTAGCTTGTTGATTAAGCTTATAGTGAAAAAATATATTAACACAAAACACTATTTCATTGCGAAATAAAAATCAGAATAAATTTCTGTTAGGCGATATCCCAACAAATTAGTACACTATAAAGGCATGCAGTTCTTTCACACATAGGGAAGATTAAGCTCAACGATTATACATGTGTCCTTAATTCCACCGAAGTCTGGTTATGAAAGGAAAAGGGAGGTGAAAAAGTATAAAAAAATGAACGATTATAATTTTAGTAGTAGTTGAATTTGTAATTACCTAAGAAACAGATTAAGTTTTTGCTTATTAAATGTCGCTGTGAGGTTTTTTTATCTAAATAAAGTGTTGCAAACTATTTAAGTCTGAAATAGGAACATTATTAATCAATAATGCAATGACGGTTAACTTTTACATATTCAAAATTTTCTAAATTTTAGATCCCGGCTTAAACTACACCCTTTGAAAATTACATCAACAGAGCAATGTTCGTGCCGTATCTGGAAATGATGACAGAATTTGAGTTGATGTTCCACTCCAGTGTTTCATTCTCAAAGCATGCAAGAATAAAATCAAATTACATCTAAATTAGAACACATAATTGTGAGTTTTTATTTTACAAAACCAAGGATGTGCTGCATAGTAGCGACCCCGGAATATCGATTTTCGTGATTAAAAACAAAAACTGTAATAAAAACACTCGTGTCGTACCGCATAATTAAGTTTGCTACCAAAAGTACACAACGATCGAAAGAGTGATACACCAGTGGAGCCCCAGCAGCCTGTATGTAACACTTTGCATTTAAAACTCCCGGAATTTTTCACGGCTAATCCCGAGCTGAGGTTTCATCAAATTGAGTCACAATTCACAGTAGCTAAAATTACATCAGATTGGCTCAGATTTTATCATGTAGTAAATCAACTGCTGGCGAACATCGCATGCAGAGCTTTCGATATTATTAAAAATCCGCCAATATGATAAATTTCTCATCTTGAGAGCAAGAATCATTGAAGAATTTGCTGATAGCGAACAGACCAAGCTAAGGAAATTATTGTCACAAATCCAATTGGGTGATAGAAAACCTTCATTTTTAGTGTCTGGAATGAGACAATTAGCATCAGCAGCTGTTAACGATGATATCCTAAAAACTCTATGGCTACAGAACTTGCCTGAAACTATACGTGCAATTCTATCTGTATCATCGGAACCATTACTTGGTTCAGCGAAAATTGCCGGCAAAATTAGGGAATCGACTGACGTCCATCAGGTTTATGCAACTTCAAATTGTACAACCTCTGACGAAAACACTAGATGGTTTCAAAGGCGAATTGAGAAACTAGAAGCAGAAGTTCAGAAGCTGCATAACGCAAGACAGCGTAATCAACCATCGTCCAGTTCGGATAAACTTCGACGCAGCGCTAGTAAGCCCAAATACAAGAACTGCTGGTTTCATCATATGCTCGGGCAGAATTCAACCAAATGTGTGCCGGCATGCCAATCCAGGAGTTCGGAAAACTAAAACATCAAGTTTGTTTCGAGGCGGGCGAACTTGGCGCATCCACACCATGCCTTTTTATATACGATACTCTTACTAAACGTAGATTTCTTAAAGATACGGGTGCAAATGTATCCGTCATCCCATCAAGACTAGAATCAAAATAGTACGATGCCAGTAATGTCAATTATAAACAAGTGTATGCTGCTAATGAGACAGAGATAAACACATACGGCCAGAGAAAACCTACCGTTTCACTGAACTGACTTTAATTGTCGCTGATTTTTTAAAGTATCACGGCCTTGGAGTAGACTTACAAAAACGAGTACTAGTAGATACATCAATTAAACTTAACAGCATAGGCATGGTCATCAAATCTTCAACAACCTCAAGCAATGCTTACTAATTCTAAGGATCCATTCGTAAAAATATTACGAGGCTATAAGCAAATGTTGCATGAACATGTGGTACCGATGGAAAAAAGTAGAACAATGGTCACACATTGCATTATTAGCAAACGCCTACCAGTCGCATCAACAGCAAATAGATTGTCTCCCGACAAACTTGCCGCGGTTAAAACAGAATTTAATGACTTGCTATCGAGTTTCATATGCCGTCCATTGAAAAGCAATTGGGCAACACCTCTTGATATGGTCAAAAAACCTGATGGTTCTTGGCAATCATGTGGCGATTATCGCCAACTCAATTCCATTACACTACCAAACAAGTATCCGATACCGCATATAAAAGATTTTGTATGCATTTCACATGGCAAAAATATTTTCAGCAAGATTGGTTTAAAAAAGGATTTTAATCAGGTTCCGTTTAAACCGTGCAATATACCAAAAACTGCTATCATTACGCCCTTTGGCCTATTTGAGCTTGCATTTATGACATTTGGCCTCAGAAATGCCGCGCAGACATTTCAACGGCTAATCGCTGAAGTGCTTCGTGGACTTGATTTTGTCATAGCATACAAAGATGATATTTTCATCGAAAGTCAGAATATCGAGCAAAATTAAGAGCAAATTAGAATCGTTTCGGATCGATTTTCACAGCATGGACTAAGAACAAGCCCGGACAAGTGCAAATTCGCACAAAATGAACTGGAGTTCTTGAGTCACATAGTCACACTCCAAGGTTTTAAACCATTACCTGGTAAAGTAGAAGCCATAATCCATTTCGAAAAACCTCTTGTTGAAGAACAACTCCGGAGATTTATAGCAATGATAAATTTCTATAGGCGTTTGTAAGACAAACCGAAATGTCTTATCAAAGGCAACGTTAAAAATGACAATTCTGTTATCGCTTACACTGAAGACGCATCTAATGCATTTGAAGAATATAAAAAAACGCTAGCCAATGCAACACTGCTAGTTCATCCATCTAAATCAGCACACATTGCATTAGAAACTGATGCATCAGACGTAGCATCGGTGCCATTCTGCACAAAATTGAAGACGAAGGATGTACACGTTTGGCCTTTTTATCGAGGAAATTAAAACATGCTCAAAAAATACAACACATACAATCGAGAGCTGCTAGCAGTCTATGAAGGAATTAAATATTTCCGGTACATGTTGGAGGGAAAAGAGTTTGCCATATATACTGCCCCCAAGCCACTTATGTTTGCCTATCGCCAGAAAAGTGATCGACAAGCTTTCGTCCGATATTCGCTGCATATCCGGCCGTCAAAATATCATCCCCAATCTTCTATCACGGATTAAATTAATCAATTCCGCCGAAATTCAGTTCGAAGCGATAGCTAGAGATCAAGAAACTGATGATGATTTACAAAATATCTTGCATTCAAACACAACTTAAACGCATCACGCTCCTTTATTCAGACATTAAGCTCTATTGCGATTTAAAAAGTATGAAAGCTAGACCTTTCATAACCAAAAACTCACAATTTATCCTATCCCATCCCGGAATAAGAGCAACTACACGCCTCGTAAAAGAGCGTTTTGTTTGGCCGAATCCATACCGCGATAGCAAAAACTTGGTACAAAATTGCGTCTCTTGTCAAAGAATTCCATACTAAATCACCCATATACGCTTAAAAGGAAACTCCAGAGTGATTTGCACACATATTGATTTAGTTGGCCCGCTTCCACCACCAGGAGGTTACTCATACATTTTAACAGTAACTGACCGTTTCTCAAGATGACAAGAGGCAATTTCAATTAGCAGTATAACCGCGGAATTAGCAGTATAACCGTCGCATCTGCACTAATATTTGGCTGGATATCTCGTTACGGCGTCCCCGCAAGAATGACCACGGATCAAGGACAAAATTTTGAATCGGAATTGTTTTGCCAGCCAAGCAGAATCTTAGGAGTATTACATCTGCAAACGACAAGCTACCATCCGAAGTCAAATGGCATTATCGAAAGATGGCACAGGTCGTTAAAATCATCTCTTAGAGCCAAATTATCTAATGGTTGGTACAACAAACTACCCCTCGTTTTACTAGGACTTTGCAGCATCTGGAAAAACGATATAAAAACAACACCAGCAGAAATGACTTTCGAAAAAGCACTTCACATTCTAGGAGAATTGTTTGAGCCATCGAAGGAGCACCCCAGTGATGATGAATTTATGAAAAAGTTTCGAAGAAGAATGAATACTTTTCAACCTGAAAAGACCACGCATCATACCAGCAGTAAAGCTTTCATCCACCCTGCTTTATAAAATTGTTCGCATGTTTTTGTCAGAGCTGATACCATTCGTACTCCACCTCAGCCACCGTACAAAGGACCAAACATTGTCATAAGCGTGGCTGTAAAATTTTTAAAGTAATCATTAATGGAAAGCATCAACAAATTTCTATCGATCGTTTAAACCCGCCTTTACAATACAAAATCAGGACGAGCAAACACCGAAATCCAGTAAATTAGTACACCACCACAACGATGACGACCAGCCAAACCAGCGCAACAATCATTCCCAATCACCATACCAAACACGATTTGGAAGAACTGTGAGGTTTCGAGATCGCCAAGCCTAACCATTTCATATAACAAATATCGCACTGGACAGGGAGTGATGTAGCGACTACAAATTAATTTCATTTTTTACATTTTAATTCATTTGATACATTTTTATTTCTACATGTTAATATTTGTCAGAAAGGTTATTAGTGCACTTTACTAAATTGTACAGTTTACTCTACTGCACTAAAAGCAATAATAACCAAACCACTGCACTGACAAAAAATCCGGTTTGAATAAGAAAAGAGAAGTTAATGTGCGCAGTCAGAACGTACACGCAAGAATAAAATCAAATTTTATCTAAATTAGAAAACATAATTGTGAGTTTTTGTCTTACTAAACAGAGAGTGCGCTACAATACTATAGGACTGTAATCAGCAACCAATGGGTAGAAAAATTGATGGGTATCAGCCCACATGATGCAAGTGACATATTCATAGAAGTGAAAAGTAAAATTCGTGAGAAGTCTCAAGTGAATGTGTCGAATCTTAAAGCCACTAGCAATGAGATAGATCTTCTAGATACGCCTAGTATCGAAATTAATAATACCACTCCAGATGCAGGTGGAAATATGATTGTGACGGTTATGTTTAGGTTTCAGAAGGTTCTTGGAATATGATGGAGGAGATTTTTGAAATATAGTATGATGCCCAATGAGCCAAAATCATCATGGCAAAGCGTGGTCTTGGGCAGATTATCCCGTTTCAGGCTTTTCACTACTTTGTATGTTTGCCTTGTGTTGTCGCTTGCTAGGCTTACATCCATGCTTCTCAATTGGTCATCAATGCATAGTCTTTTCTTAATTCTAATTATCTTATTCGCTTCTCGTCAAAGATTTACATAATGTTCTCTCTTTGTTCGGGTTTTCTTACCTAAAAATTGTTTATACGCCTGATTCTTTTTGTCTAATGCATTCTGGCGCTCATTATTAAGCCAATTATTTCTTTTGCACTGGGCTTGATGTCCGGTCATCTGTTTTGCCATGGTCTTAGCTATCGTATTCACTTGCACCCGTAGCTCAATGTTTGTTTTCAGCTTTGTGTCATTTGATGGGAGCCAGCTGATTGTTGAGGGTCTCCATGTAATTTTTTGATGTCGAATTTCTGTAGCGGACTGGTCTTCACCGAACACAATTTTGACATACGACATCGATATGTAAGCTTGATCAAGTAATAATCTGAAGTACAATTGGCTCCTCGGTATATACAGACGTCAAGTATGCTCGAGGCCCAACGTTTTTGTTTCAGAACATGATCAATCTGGTTTTGTGTGTTGCCACCCGGTGATACCCAGACCATTTTATGTATGCATCGATGAGGGAAGCAAGCCAAACGTATGACTAGATTCTTGCCACATGCAAAGTTAATCAGGCACTGGCCATTGCCAACCATAGCGTTGAAATTCCCTAGAATTATTTCTGTGTCATTTGAAGACAATGTGTCAAATAGCCTTGCAGGGGATTGTAGAAAGTTTCCTTCATTTTTTCGTCCTTTCCTTTGGCTGGGGCGTGTACATTTATGAGCCAAATTTTGAAGAATTTAGCTTTGGTGTGGATTGCACACAAACGTTCATTAACGCTTTTAAAATCAACAACCATGAAACCAACTCTGAACTCTCGCTTTCCTGCAAGCTAGCCACCTTTGCATATAGTGTGGAATCTCATATCTTGAGTTCACTTCCAGTCCAGCTCATTTTCTGGATTTTCAGTGTGTTTAGTTCATATTGACTGGCCAGTTGTATACAATCCTTAATAGCGACAGTTTTGCTCAGGAATCTTACATTCCAGACTCCAGCGCCATGGTCCTTTTTTCGTTTGCGAAGTCGTTGCCGTAGGTGAAATACATTTCGATGCTCTGTTGCAGGTTTTAAACAATTTAGGATTTTCCAGGAACGGCAAGCTGGCCCGTCGCTCAACCTTAACTCCGGTGGTATGATTGTTTCATTTGATTCCATAATCGGTTGCGGAAGACTCAGTTTCACCCTCTAACCTCGCCACATAGGATATGTAAGTAGGATTTAGCAGTAGAACTGTAGGTGTACTTGCAGTTGCTGCCATTTATAGGCACTTTATTTTGCATAATTGGGGAACCAATAACCCAATGTGCGACCCCGAAACTATTTACTACCATTTGATCGTAGAATTTGGCATGAAGAATCATCATGGAAGCTGTGAGTTGAGGAAACAATGGGATTTCTCCTCATCTACGGGGGAGTGCGAGATAAATTTCCACGCTTTAGCTCGTTGCAAGAAAACTCCGATAACCACAGCTCATCTCGATTTTTCGGAAAAGTACCAAGAAAAAAAAAGGAAGCGCGCAAGCCTTTGTAGTCTTAAATTGTCTTGCTTAAAGGCATCACTTCATCCATCGGGGAATTTCATTAGTAGGGTTTAGCCATGCTCCAGGAGTAGGATTTCTGTTCGTCGCGTGTGTTATTATTTAGGTGATCTTCCATCTGATAGTGGTGGGGCGCTACAATAAGATTCATCGGGTTCAAATAGTTTTCGTAAATGGTCTTTCTAAGGGCTTCAGGTGGCTTTTGCTCGGGGACATATTTATTTCTAGGGTTTTTGTGTCATCTGGGGGTAATGTAGTAAGGTCAAACAAAGTTCTAAAGTCATTGCTGGTCTAATCATTACCGGGTGCACCAACGTAGGCCGAATTTTCATCAGTAGATCTAATGTTTTTAAGTTCATAGGTAGATTCTTCAAGAGGTTCATATTTAACACATGGATGCTTTATTATTTGGCAGTTTGAAGGCACAGAAATATCTTTTGTCTTTTTCAAACGCTGTATTCTCATTACTAAATATGTGGGTATTAATATTTTCGAATTCATGATGATAAATATTAAATTCCTTTAGGAAATTCCAGCCTAAGGTTATGGGTAGTGAAATTGTTTCGTCTGGAATGACTAAAAGAGGAATCTTACTACATTGTCTACGAAATTTAATACAGGCATCGACCTTACCATACGTTTTCATCGTTGCATGTCCTAAGCCGCGGAGTCACGTATCGAGGGTTATATTGCTCATAAGTAGAGGGACTGTAAATCGTTTCACGAAACTACTTAGACTGCCGGTATCAAAAAGAGACAAAAAATTTACCATTTCTGTGTTTTCTCTCCTACTATAAGTAAAAGCAACACTTACAAGATTAATTGCGCTGTTGGCGCTGTTAGTTTCATCGTCAGTTATATCTCTATCGTTCTTTGGTTCGTTAACGTAGGCAGCGGTGTTGGTGTTGCGAATAACTCTCATGACCTTCTTTGGATTCGGACAATCTCGGTGTTGATGCCCAATCTCCCAACATTTGAACCACGAACCTGGTGCACGCTTCTCGTAAAGGCAGGAATTTTGATAGTGGCCTCATCTGGTACAGTTGAAACAGTGTGACGTTTCTTCCAGGATGATGGGAACGACAGATTTTGCGGCAGTTGATCTGGGTATCATTGCATCAGGTTCACGGGAAAGTGCAGCAAATTGGTGGGAAGTTGCGGTGACTTCACGTGTGTTAACAAAATACTTTGGAGCAGATGTAATGCACCTTTCGTGACGCTCAAGTAACTCCTTCAGCTGTCGGACAGTGCGTGCTCCCAGAAGTTAGTATGTTACAGTATTGCAGACCTTTAGACCGTCCACGATCCGGTTAACTAATTCGGTTTCGCAATTGCTTGCATTTTGAGAACATATCTCTGCCACGTCTCGTTCTTGTGATCCCAACTACAGGCTTACAGTTGGCGGTAAATATCTTGTAAAGTGAACGTGCGACTGGATTCCACCATCAATTTGGTTCGGAGGCTTGCATTGTCTACGGCACTAGTGGTTCTGAGAATGGTTTTCGCAGTTCCCGTGAAGAGACGTCGAAGGCATAACAGCATAAAGTGGTCATCTGTATTGGCGGTTGCCAAAAAGTCATCTAGATTGGCTACGAAGCTCCGGACATCATAGTGGTCATTGCCGCTGAATTTTTTGACGGCATATTCAAAATCACTAAGGTCAATATGTCGAGTGTTCGCAGTCTGAGTCGGTTGACTACTTGCTTCGAGTAGACTAATCGCATGTTGCAATTTGATTAGTTCCTTCCTTTTCTTCAAAACCGCAATTTCTCTTTCAATAGCGGCTTTAGGGACACGGGCGGTGGTTATAATATCGTGGACAGTAGTTGTTTTCGTAGGTGCAGTGGTTTCGTCAGCAATAACAGCAGCTACGGCGGAGAGCGTTATAGAAAAAATCGGGACATCGGTTGTAACAGGGCAATTAGTAACTGTAGTTGCCGGAGTAGTCTTCAACGTGGCAAAAGATGAACTAGAAGTGGCTGTTGTGACAACATCTGTCGTGATTAGGGTCACAAATAGGACATTAGCGGTGCTAGCGGTTTTTGCAGCCGTAATAGCGAGGTTAGGTCCACGTGTTGTGACCTCAAGTTCGGATTCGGGTGAATGATTATCGGCAAGTATGTCATCTGGCTCCAACGAATCGTTGCTTTTAGAGAAACTCACGCCCTCGCCTTGCACTAGTGTATGGTAGAGGAGCCTCAGGTGCGCCACTGTGGCCATCGGTGGTATATCCACACTGCTCGTGGCGAGTGTCTCCAATAGTTGGTCCTTTGTTAACCGGACCATCACGTTATCAAAACTATTATTTTTGTGTATCACTTTCCGTGGTTACCCCACACCTGAGTTATAATCGCCTTTTTGTTAAAAACTTTACAAACTCGCGGACAAATAAAACCAACCATCTAGTTAGCTCAGTGGTTGTATTTCGAACCCTCCTGTCAGCTTTTCTCCGTCCCTTCTTCTTTCTTTTACCTATCCCTGTACAATTCAATTCGTGTTACAGCAGAAGAATGGGTCATGCCCTGACAAACAGTTCTTATACAAGCATTAACTAGTGGTTTTTATACAAACCAAATTTTCATTAGAATATATATATATATATATATATATATATATATATATATATGTATATATATATATATATATATATATATATATATATATATCATCATCATCTGCAACTTGTTCAACCATATATACCTATGTGTATTATGGTGGAGCTTCCCTTACGTATTGATTCCCCATTTCTTTCCAGTCGTCTCTATTTTGTGCTAACCTTGTCCAGGTGACTCCGGCTAGTTTCCTAATGTCATGATCCCACCGTATTTTTGGGCTTATTCGTGGTCTTTTCATCCCTCTTGGGTACCATTGTGTGATCTTGGCAGTCCATCTGTTGTCAGTTAGCCTTGCTTTGTGTCCGGCCCATTGCCATTTTAGTGATCTAATTCTATGGACTACTTCTGTCACTTTGGCTCTTCTTCTTATCCAAGTCAATGTCTTACGGTCTCATGCACCTTTCCATTGCTCTTTGTGCCACTTGTAATTTCCATGCGACTCCTGTTGTTAACGTCCATGTCTCACAGCCGTATGTTATGACATGACAGGTAGGATACATTGGTCAAACGTGTTCTTTTTCAAGGGGAGTTTCATCCTAGATTTGAATATGATGGAGTTTCTCCCAAATGCACTCCGTGCTAGCTTGATTCGCCCATTAATTTCAGGTGTTATATCTCTGGATTAATGTACTAGCTGGCCTAGGTAGATATATTCTTCTACTATTTCTAGCCTTGTGTTGTTTAGTGTTATTTCGACCTGACCTCCTATAGGTTCATTGGGCATAAGCTTAGTTTTACTTAGGTTCATTCTTAGGCCAACTATTTTGCTGGCTTCGCTAAGCTCATTTAGGAGGAGTTGTAGTTCTTCTTGGCTCATAGTAATTATGAATCTTAAGTGATTGATGCGTTCTCCGTTGATTTATAGGCCCTTCTCTTCCCATTTTAGTTCTCGAAATATGTTTTCCAGGGTGGTCGTGAATAACCTTGGAGAGATTGTGTCCTCTTGTCTCAACCTTTTTGTGTGGGGAATTCTGGCGTGTCATCAAATACTTTGACCTTTGCTTTGGCGTTCCTGTAGATGTTTGAGAGCATTTCCACGGTTTGGATGTGGTCTATTTTACTGAATCTACTGCTAAATTCAGCTTGTTCCTGTGGCTGTTCAGCATCAAGGGTTGCTTGTATTCAATCGCTAATTATTTTGGCGAATAAATTATAGAAAACAGGTAGCAGACTTATTGGCCTGTAATTCTTGATGTCTTCTTTATCGCCCTTTTTGTGGATTAGTACACTGCGCTGTTTCAGTCTACGGGTATGTGTCTGGTTTAGAGACAATCAGTGTATATTTCGACTAGTGTTTTCCAGATTCCTTTGCCAGCGTATTTCAACAGCTCCGCAGTTATGCCGTCATTGCCTGCTGTTTTGCCTGTTTCCATCGAATTTATCGCATATTCCACTTCATCTGTGTTGACTTCAGGGATAGGTTCGTCTAATGTCTCAGATGTTGTTTTCATATAGTTGAGAGCTACTTCTGGGGACTTGTATAGATCGCTGTAGAAGTCTGTTACGATTTCTATTATTCCTGTCCTATCTGGCACCTTGGTGTTTTCTTGTTTAAGTGCTATCAAGTGTTTTTTGCCAATTATAAGTGCTTGCTTTGCCTTCTTTATGCTGTTGGTGTTCTCAATGGCATTTTCTACAATTTTTTCATTGTACTTGGTGATGTCTTCCGCTATCTTCTTCCTAATTGTTTTACAAACTTCCGTATACTCGATACTCTGGATGTTTGAAGATGATTTCATTTCTCGTCTTTTCTTTAGTAGTGCCTTAGGTTCGCCAGATAGTTTGTGGTGTCTAGTTGCTGTTCTTGGTCCGCCTACTTTCTTAGCGCATTTTGAGATGGCATTTGCGAGGTGCGATGCGTCTCTGTTTTTATTTCCTCCTCTAGCATTGACTAATATTGGCCAATGTTATTCTTGATGTTGTCGTCGTTGAAGCCTGGTCGTATTGGCTTCCTAACTAGTTTTGCTCATTGGGATCTTAGGTCTAGGGTTAGTTTCACTTTGACGAGGCGGTGGTCACTGCCTGTCGTTAATTTGTTAAGCACGGAGACGTCTTTGCCCGCTCTTATGTTATTCGTTAGGATCAGGTCGATTTCGTTCCTTGTGACCCCACTGGGCGCCTGCCAAGTCCATTTCCTGCTTGGTTGTTTCTTGAAGAATGAGTTCGCTATATATAGGTTATATTGGTGGCCGAATCGGACCAGTCTCTCTCCTCTCTTATTTCTCTGGCCTAATCCGAGTTCCCCTACCAGTACCTCCTGTTCTTTTCTATTTCTTACTTACGTTGAAGTATCCGGTGAGGAATTTGAAATGGCTATTATTGTTGTCCCAAGCTTGAGTTATCTCGTTGTAGAAATCTTTGATTTCGTCGTCTGAGTGACTAGATGGTGGTGCATAAACTTGGATTATTTGCAATGTGTATTTTTGTGACAGCGTGAGAGTCAAGCTGACCACTCGATCTGATGTGCTTGAGACATTTATTATTTTGTCTTTCCATTTTTTGTGAATCAAGAATCCTACTCCGTTAGTTCTGCTCGATTGGGTTCCCTGATGGTATAGGATATTGCCTCAAGCGAGTATTAGCAGGTTTTCGTCGTTGCACCTGGTTTCTCTCAACTCAATGATGTCCCACCTAATCTTAGCTGCTTCTTCTTCTAACTCGGTTAGTTTTGTCTGGCTGGAGAGTGACCCGCAGTTGTATGTCGCCATTTTTATCGTTGTTAGTTGTTTTTGGTAGCGGTTTATCCTCCGCGGATTCTTAACACCTTCTGCCTTTGTGGATGGTTCCTGGGAGCTACCTATCCTAGGTCCACTCAGGCCTACGGAGAATGAGGGCTGGTTCCTATTTCGACTTTCCATAAATGGGGGGCGAGACATACCTTACCACGCTGTATCATTGCGGGTTGGTTAGGGTCCATTGTGATTACCATTTCCCTATGGACAATCTACCCTAGCTAGGTGGACAGACTTTTTATTGATGAAAAGCAGTGCATGTCATTTGAACTCGGTGCTTCCCGGTGGGAGTCCCTCGCTCTACCCCTTGAGCCAGCTAGGGTATGTATATCCCCATATATATTTAAATATATAATATATATATATATATATATATATATATATATATATATATATATATATATATATATATATATATATATTATATATATATATATATATATATATATATATATATATATATATATATATATTATATATATATATATATATATATATATATATATATATATATATATATATATATATATATATATATATATATATATATATATATATATATATATATAAGTATATAAACATATATATTTATTTATTTATGTAAACATATAAAATTTGTTGGCTGGGAAGCCACTGTTCAACGAATGAGCGATCTTGGAATTCGCTTGGCCTGAAAATAAAGCATCGGAATATATTGTAAGTCGACAACTAGGGTATCATACTAACGTCTTTCAAACTCATTTTCCTCCAAACTAAATCAGCTGTAAGATGTTATTGCATCAAAGTATAAACCAAAAAACTTTTCTTTTCGAAGAACAGAGTAGCTACTTTGGACAGACGCTTTGGACATAAATCCAATATAATTAAAACGCATTAGCTAATTATATCAAGAAACTAGACCAAATTGATCGAATGACCTTAGCTCTTTCGCTTTGCTTCTTACATTTTGCTCTTATCCTTTTGGAAATCATCCGAAAATACATTTCCATTAAAATTCCAGACGTGCAAGTAGAACTGATGCCATGCTAGCACGACTCGAGCTTTCATTTGTTTATCTCGAATCTGCATCTGTTTCTATTTTTTTCACACGACAGAGACTACCGTAATCGTACGTGCTTATACTCGTACATACGTTAATATACTCCAAATATTTAATTCAAAGGTGGAATACTGTTTCCTGACATGCGCCCAGACACCGGTCAACCACGTGCTTGATGTGGATCCCAAAGAATTCGTGGGAATTGGAGTCTGCAAAGCGGGAAAATTTCTCTTTTCAACCAAAATGTATTTGAATTGGCTGCAAAGCTGGAAACTTGTTCGTTGAGGAAAAATGTTTGGAAATACTCGTGGTATCCTGCATAGAACGTGATTTCGAGTAAAAAGGATTCTACGGAAACCTCTTCAGTGGCCAGTAGAAAGGCTTCGTGAACGGGTGCGATGCGTTATGAATTTTAAATTTTACCGGTTTTAGTGAAGGTTGGGTTGTTTTTTGCAAATCAATTTGAACATTTCATCTTGGCAATTAGTGGCATTTATATTTAATAATTCGATTTTGGAACGTGTCAAATTGATTGATTCGGTTGTTGTCCTTGTGCACGAATTGTTGATGCTAGATTTAACGTTCGAACGATAATGTCGTAGTGGAATAATGAAATGTTGTATCAGTGTAAAATATGTTTGAAGTGTTTTCAATTTTGAAATGCAGTGGAAATGGTGAATGAGTTTTTTGATGGATGTTCTAGTTCAGAACATTTCTTGATTAATAATACTGGTCAATATCAATCTGCAGCCAATGCTGATCATTTAAGTTGGAAATTTTTAGAGACCAGCATACTGTTGGATGATCGTTTGCGGGAAGAGGTAAATTTATAATAGGATTTATTTACTATCGAGTATGTCTGGCATAGAAAATTGATTTCGAGTATCATTTGTTGTACTCCTTAAAACAAACTACATACGTCTTCTAAAATTTATGAATATCAAATTGTAAAATGCACTGAAAATTATAGGAATTAAAATTTTTTAAGTGTTTAGCACTGCCAGTGGCGTAGCCAGGATTTCTATGCGGGGGGTGGGACACAACATTTTCGTCAGCGACCGAATCACAAAACGATATCATTTATTTAAGTTAAAAGTAAAATTTTTCATACAAGTGCAAGTCTTCGCGGATCTTCGGCAAATATATCCAGTATTTGTTTTCAAAATTGGGCTTGTTTTTCAATCATCCGATCTCGGTGGACGTTGAACATACAAAGACCTGAAAATTATTATGTATATTACTTTTACAAACAAGGCGGTGCATATTTTAAAGGAATCAGCCTCGTAATTATTATTTTGACAAAAAATTGTTTACCATTTAAGCGGTCCTCAGTCATTGTTGATCGTAACCATGTTTTAACTCTTCTCAACTTACTGAAAGATCTATCAATGGTGCTAGTCGTACATGATTGAGCCAAGGAAATGTTAAGAGCATGTTTCGTAGCTTGAACAAATTGATCTGCCTCTTTAACGACTTCGGCAAACTCCAATTGCTCCAATTCAGTTTTTCCAATTTTTTTATCTGCCCAGAGCTTATACCAAAGTTCAGCTGACTGTCAAGATTATGTAAATCGTAAAAGTTGACGGGTAAATGCAATTGATTCTTGAAGTCTTCAATTGTCACATTCAACATGTTGAAAGGGTGAAATGGTAGCGAAGAAAAGGCCGGTAAGTTCTTTTCTGCAAAGCGTTGTTCCAGTGAAGTAATCAAAGAATATAAATATGGGATGAGTATTGTTCTTTTGTAAAACTCTGCAGGATTTGATGCAGGGCGATTCGATCGGTTTTTTTTCGCTCAACGATTTTAGGCAGCTGTAATTCCACGTCGATTTGATCAGCAATTTTACTGGCAGCAGATAAAATGTCTTTGATTTCGGCATCCATTTTCATGGTGTTCTTTAACGATACCTTATATTTATTTAATGTGACTGGAGCACTTTAAAAGATCCATAGTTTTCGACTGCAAAGCGTTTCCTATAGGCTCCAATAAAGCAGAATATTGTATGGGGTTATCCATTTTACGTTTGGGAAAGTAAAGCTAAAGAAAATACATAAAATTTTCAGATGGTTACAAAATTCTTTATTCAATATAAAGATTGAGCCTTGCCATTATCATTCAAATATCCTCCATGGAATCTCTTACAGGCCTTAATCCTTTTGAAGTAATTTTCAATGAGTTTTCGGCACATTTCCAGAAATATCTCGGCCATAATTTCACCAATATTGGTTTTCAGTTGCTCAAGATTTTGAGGATTGTTCGTATAAGCACGATCTTTCGCAGAGCTCCATAAAAAGAAATCCAAAGGTGTTAGGTCGCAGGATCTTGCGGGCCAATTGACATGACTCAATCTCGAAATTACGCGTCCTCGAAATTTCTCTTGCAAAAGCGCTCGATTAGCCTGTGGTTGTGTGGCTTGTTGCTCCGTCCTGTTGGAACCACATATTTTCCAGATCATAATCTTCTATTTCTCTCCAAAAATAGCTGGTTGACATCCGTCCATAGCGGTCAGAATTGACTGTAATGGCTCTTCCTTGATCGTTTTCAAAAAAATACAGGCCAATAACACCACCAGACCATAATGCACACCAAACGGTCACTTTTTCCGGATGCAAAGGCCTTTCTGCGATCACGTGAGGATTTTGAGAGCCCCATATGCGGCAATTCTGTTTATTTACGTAACCACTGAGCGAAAAATGAGCCTCATCACCAAAGAAAATTTTGTTCGAAAAATCGTTATCAATGGCTTGTTGTTCAATCACCCAATTCGCATACATTCTGCGTTGTGTATGGTCTTGAGGCTGAAGTTCTTGAGTGAGTTGGAGTTTGTACGGATAGAGATGCAAATCCAAATGCAAAATCCGCCACAATGAGCCGTAAGACAAGTCCAAATGTTGAGCACGTCGAGGAATCGAGAAATTTGGGACTTCCTCCACACTTTGAGCAACGACAGCGATATTTTCAGCAGAACGAATGTTGCGATGATGCACAGGCCTTGCAATATCAATAACTGATCCAGTATCTTCAAATTTTCTCACTGTGTTCGAAATTGTTTGCTGTGTAGGTCGATTATGTCAACCATAATCGGCTCGTAAAGCCTGATATAGCAGAATCACCATTTATATAATAAAATTTAATAATTTTAACGCGTTCTTCGACTGTTAAACGATCCATATTTCTAAATGGCAAACCTCTATCTCAAAAAAGATGTTTTTTTTTTTTTTTTTTTTTTTTTTGTGGTAGGGAGGTGAAGGCGTTTATGCCCGCCGAGTCTGGCAGTGTGGGACTCCCATGGAGGATACCTTTGGACTACCCACTAAACACCTCCCCTGTCAATCTGGGGAGGTGTTTAGTGGGTAGTCCAAAGGTATCCTCCATGGGAGTCCCACACTGCCAGACTCGGCGGGCATAAATGCCTTCACCTCCCTACCACAAAAAAAAAAAAAAAAAATGATGACATTTTATTCTGAAAGATGTCAAATGGCACTTTCCTACTACGAAATGGATAACCCTGTACAATCAAAACAACGCAGATAATTGATTTTGGTTTTTTTTAATAGCAGAGCTTAATTGAAAAGCCATTTTCCTGGTAGCGGAATTACCCTCTTGTGATAATTTTTTTAATCCATGAAGTATGCTTACAAAATTTATCTTCAAAACGGCTATGCTTTTATATTTTTGTGACCATCGGGTCTCACGAAACATGGGAGTTTGAGGAGCATATTTTCATTTAAGGCAGGGATAAGTGGTTCACTTCAACCACCTTAACATCGTTAGGTTTGACACTCCTCTTGTAATGCAACGTCCTTCTTCAGGGAACTTTTTGTACGATGTTAGCGTTTGTCTCAAGTCTCCGTGTCCGCTAACTTTAACGAGCGAAAATTTTAAATTACTGTAAAGTAGCATAACTGACACATAATAAAAAATTTTTAAGAAAATAAAAATGGATTGAAATGTCTTTTAGAGTAGAGCACGTGTGATAAATTTTTTTCAGTGCAGATTCGTGATGCAAAAAAGAGTCCACCCTATATGATGTCGAAAATAGCTAGCCACCACGCAAATGTATGCGGCTATAAAGTGAAGTTAGCTGAGCTCGATTTGTTTTCATAGCTCGCGAACACCTTTGCCAGAACATCGGCATCCGTGCCCTGCATGGACCTAAACACCCCGACCCACTACAATGGCGCCCAATGGCGGGCCAGAGGAGAAAACAATACCACTCATCTTAGAGTTTTCACATTTTTTAGGGCTTTAAAAAAATGTTTACAGAGAGCTTCGCAACCTGATTGTCCGTCCATCTGTCCGTGCACCACAGCAAGTTTTCTCAGAAACTATAGAAGCTAGTAAGCTCAAACTTTGTGAAAAAGTCAGAAGTGGTGGGCTCTCAAAAGCTTAAGTCTTATCAAACATTTCCGAATTTTTTAAGGGGAGTCCCCCCTTTTGCTGTTGTGGCCCTTGCATTTTTTTTCTCAAATGCAGTTGAGTAGAGCATAATATTAAAGGTGTTGATTACTACTTATAGAATCTGAAACAAAAAAGTCATTTTATGCATCAGGAGGTCCATGGAGAGGCAAAATGTACGAAAAATGCGTCCCTTCCTTGCGATTAGACACCTCTTAGCCGTGAAATCTGGAAAAAATCTCGGGGGTTAGTTTTGATGAGTATAAGGGCAACAAATATTTTAGAAATCAAAATTCATTCAACTTTGTTAAAAGTGGTTGATACATATTTCAAATCAACCTTGACACCCATATTTTCTTCAGGTTTTCATGAAAATTTGAGGTACAGAGTTTAATCTAAGTATGTTCAATTGGCCGTGCATTCATAAAAACTGTTTAAGCTGGAACAAAATGGTGGCTGTTATGAGCTTATGAAAGAAACACTGCATCTTTTGAATAAACTTGAATGATTTTTTATTCATGTACTATATTGGATGAATAATTTAAGTCATCGATTCATGTCATCCGAAAACTTGTTTCGAACCCTCGGATGGTCACGAAGCACTTCTGATAGAAGCACTCTCCTGCTTACTCGGCTTTTTAATTTTGCTATCAGCAGGTGGACCGATTGAATTTTCATTGCTGCCCTCACTTTGAAGGTCTAGTAAAGTAAATGTAGAGTCATCAATAAACGTTGTTCTAGTGTTGTATTTTTTGTGTTCTGGAAAGTGGCTTCTATAATATCTTCTGGAACTCTTTGTTCGTGGTGGAAAAAGCTGCCTGAATATGCCACTGAGGTAATAGAGCATTACATTTTTTAACTCTTTCAGGTTTGGTGGTTATATGTTTGTTTTCCGGGAATAATACGTTACCTTGAATCTTCACTAACAGCATAAAATGTAAATTTGCTGATGAAGTGCAGTGATCAGTTCAGTTCGTTATAGAAGTGATATCGTGCGATTTAAAGAAGTCATCGTGAAAATGAGTATTGTTTATTTTATAGCTTGCGCATTATGTCATTGACAAGGACGTGAAAAATGTGTTTAAATTAGCGAACAACATTTTATCTCATATTTATTTTGTTCTCACCCCAATAAAATCGAGGCTCCCTCAGGGATCCATACTTGGACCAACTTTGTTTTGGCTTTACACTAATAATGTAAACTGTAAACTGAAAGCTCATCACACATTATTTGCTGATGATACTGTACTTCTTTATTCAGGACATAATAAAGTTGCCATGGAGAATATCTTTAACGAGGATCTAGATAAATATCGTTCATGGCTTATTGAAAACATTTTTAAACAGAAGAATAAGGAAGACATAGAAGTTGACCTAAAAACTAACGGCGAAAAGAAACTTGTGTTAAATTCATTTCTACTGACAAAGCTACATTATGTGGTGGTCATTTGGAGTCAATCGTCAAAGCGAAACCTTAATATTATATCCAGGATACTAACGTAACCCTAGAAAAATATCCTAAGCCTTCCAATTCTCACACCAACAAGACTAATGTATCAACCGTCTTTATAAAAATATAACAAATAACCTCTGAGCATGGTGGTCGCCATCACCGGTGTGTATCTAAGAGTGATGGCCTGAGGAGAATTAGTGCACACGTCGAAACCACCTTCTTCTAACATTTTTCTTCTCTAATAATTTTTCAGAAAAATTATTATTCAAAATATGCAACTCATTTATATGTAGCTGCAAACAATTCCATAAAAAGTAATTTAAAAAGCTATCGGAGCCATCCGAAAGAGTGATCGATATCCGCGCGACGTTAGATAAGCTTCAAATGTAGAGCAAATTTGTCGTATAGAATTACATTAAGTTGATGTGGAAAGGGTGAAATGATCCAATTAAAAAGTTTAGCTTATACAAATAAATAAGCTCGTTGTCTTATTGTGTTTGCATTGTATATTTAATTTTCAGATATGCCAGTATTGGTAAACGAATTTGATTGTATGAATATGCTATTTGAGGACATACTTTCAGATGGTGAGATCATCTGCAGCTCAGAAGCGGACGTAGAAGATCAGGATAAAACAACTCTAGTGTTGGCGCATGACCATTTTTCTGAACGTTCTGAGGATTCTGACTCAAATGAGAAAATACAATCAGCCAACCACCAGTTCAACAAACAAAATTAATTTTAGGACTCTTTCACGACGACCTGCTGCGAAGGAGCCAAAGTGGAAATTGAATTATCGTATGGAACCACCTGGTGAGTTCACCGATTGTGGCGAGATACTGGATCATATTTCTCAAACAGAGTTGATTACACCCACACAGCTCCTTCGCTTCTTTGGACGAATGATTTAGTTGAAACGTCTTGCTTTCAAACCACTTTGTATGCCACCCAAAAGGGAACTCACTTTACACATACGACGCCAGAAGAAATCGAAGTTTTCGTCGCAATAAATTTGGTGATGGGTGCGTAAAAGCTACCTAGTTACAAAGATTACTGCTCTTCTGCTCCTGATCTGCATGATAAATACATACATAAGCTCTGCAATGAAATTAAACATATTTGTTTGGTTTCTTACGAATTCGCATTTGAATAATAATCGTCTCATGAAATAAGGAACGATGTTGGCTATGATAAGTTGTATCAAGTTTTCCCTCTTATAGACAAACTGAAGAGTAATTTCAAGAAAAATTACAAAATGGCAGAAAAAGTGGCTTTGGATGAGATTATGGTTAACAATACATGCCAAAAAAATTTGGATGATGTGGGCCGAGTCGGGAAATTTTCTGGACTTCGATGTACAAGTAGCGTTCCAAAATAAAAAAAAAATTTTTGGTGGTGCCATCTGTAAATGAGATAGTGCGTTGGAAAGTTACATCTCTCTCTGACTTCCAGTGAAAGTTTGGTGACATTGGGTTCAGTGGAAGCGAAGTTTGCATCTAAAGTGACAGTATGTTTTATTCCTCGGTACAAAAATGAGTTTCGAACAAAGAGCTACTATCGAATTTTGTTTTAAAATCAGTAACACGTTTACTAAAACATTTGAATTGAAAGAAAAAGTTTATGGCGATGATTTTCTATCTTGTGCCAGAGCTCATGAAACCACTCATGAACTCTGGCACGAGATAGACAATCATCGTTTCAGAGATGGTTGTGAGGACATATATGATGATGAACATATGGGCCGCCCAAAATCAGTGATTTCCGAAAACTCCATCGAAATTTTGCATGAATTTATCAAAAATGAGCTGAAATCCTGGTTGAAATTCATGGAATCGGAGTTGAATATCTGTCTGTGCACGTTTTGTTCCGCGCAAGTTAACTGATGACCAAAAATTGCTCAGAATCGACCCACTCTTGTGACTGATTTTTTGACTAGAAATCAAATTTTAACAATCAATCACTCACCGTATTTGCCAGATATGGGAAATTGCATCTGGCCATGAAAGGAAAACGCATTGCGTCCATAGAGGGCATCCAAACGGGTTATACCGCCATCCTGAAGCACATTCCGATCAATGACCTGAAACACTCTTTCGAAAAGCTTTTGGATCGCACAAAACAGTAAATCTAGGCAGGAGGAGACTATTTTGAATAAATAAACTGAAATTTATCAGAACAAAGCTCTTGTCGTTTCTATTTTAGCTCAGTCTCGTTTATTTTGGAACGCACCGTGTATTTACGAGTATATACATATACATAAGGTGATAGTGTAGAAACTGACCTAGGAGGGAAAATTGTTCGACAGTTTAGTGAAGATTTGAAGTTTAATAATCACAAACTGTTTTTCAATAAGTATATCAACAGTTATCTTCTGCAGATCGACTTACCCCGAGACAAGATATTGGCTTAGTGTAGAAACTGAGCTAGGAGAGAAAATTGTTGGACAGTTTAGTGAAGATTTGAAATTTAAAAACCATAAACTATTTTTCGACAACTATTTCAACAGTTATCCTCTACAGATCGACTTTTTTAGAATTTTTACTAAAATAAAAAATCCTATTGCAATCACGACCTATGTCCGTCTGTCCGTCCGTCCGTATGTCAGTATGTCAAAGCACTTTTTCTCCGAAAGTATGGAAGGTACAGCCATAAAACTTTGTGGACAGGTCATAGGTGGCGACTTCTTGAATGTTTTGGGGTGGAAAAATTCTTCAAAGGGGTTTAAGGGGGGTCTCCCCATATAGGGAGGTGACCCTTCAAAAAAAATTTTTCACCGTTGGTAGTCATTGGAAAGGTCTCCATGAGATCTTTTCAAAACAAGTCTTAAAATTGCCTTATGAGTACCGTAGGGGGGCAGGGGAAGGTAAAATGTACGAACTTTTTGCGTACCCCCCTCGCGATTGGACACCTTTCATCCGAAAAATCTGCAAATGTAGGCCTTAGTGAGTACAACAACAACAAATACGTGAGAAGTCGAAGTTCACTCAACTTTATTAGTAATAGTATGATTTATCGATTTTACATTTTCTGGAATAGAATCTTAACGGTAACCTTAAATTTAATCAAATTCGGTACACAAATTATTATATGCAACTAGGGACCTTCGGCTGAAGCCGAGTACTCTAACTACTACACTACGCAGACTACATAGAAAAAAATTGCTTGGTGATAAAAAGAGATTGTTTTATAAAAATAATAGAATTATTTCAATAACACTATATTATGTTTGAAAAAATGATTTACCTGTAAAATCAGGCATGGCTGGAACCATGAGACAATTGGTGGTTATCACTAAAATACTAGATTGAATTTGCATGGCGGCTTGAAAAGAATTGAAATCACAGTATTGCAAATATAATCGATAAAATTTCCCTTATGGGTCTCTCAGACCCACATGTCTCACCCCGGGTTAAAATTAATTATTATCATCCAATTATTTCAAAATGAGCAGCAAATTTTGACATGTACAAGTTAGACCTGCCCTGCAAATTTCACAAAGATCGAATGGTATTAAACAAAGTTATAGCGGCTTGAATTTCCCTGTACTACTATAGAGCAATATGCTCTGTTTTACTATGGAAACATATGGCTATGTAACAATATGCGCTTTTTACCGACTCAGACACTATAGGTTTGCTAGGATTTGCATGAAAATTTCAGAAATGATAGGTATCATGAATATCTTTGAGAATTGGTTCAGCTATTGGTATCCGTAATTGTAAAACCAAATAGTGGCTGTTTTAAATCTGAAGATTGAATAATTTTGAGTTATTTTTCCCGAACTTCCACGTTTAAGGTGCATGCTTTTAACACTTGATTCAATTTAATGAATGACTGAAGATGAGTACCTACAATTAATATTCATGAGTGAAACAAGTCGAGGAGGCAGGAGAGAGCTCCTAATAGAAGGGCTTTGTAACCATTCTAGGGTTTGAAAGACATTTTCTGATGCCATGAATTGGTGAATGCAGTACAAGGTTCTAATACTCTGTAAGTTTGATGAAGTTCCTATCATATGCACGGAAGTTATATCCATTTGAAATTGGGCAATTACAACAAATATAACACACTGTTTTGGTATTTTATGGACTTTTCATCGAACCAGACACTGCAGTTTTGATTTGGTCTTCTAAAAATTTTCAGATGAGATCGTAGACATAAATATTTTTGGGGTTTCATGATTTGAGTGATGTTTGTTAGTTGAAAATGGAGAAACAATAGATTTTCTTTTAAACGAGCAAATCTCTTTGACATGTTTCTTGATATTATTTGTTGCTGGTGATTGGATTTTGTAAGTTGAGTACAAAACCCTTCTGACATGAGCGTAGGTCTGTCTACCCAACTTGTTTAGAAATTGATAAACGTTTTTAGATATAACTGCGACAGGGTCAGATTGCTTTCTTGCTCGTCTGGTGACGGAATCATACAAGCGGGATGCCTCTTTTATGGCCATAAATCTTGTAGTGAATCATGGGGTTAGATAAAATGTTCGTAAAAGACTGCAGCGATAATCTGCTGCCTCGGCGAGAGAGGATGGTGGGATTCGCCGAGATTGGCCTTATCTGAGGAGCGCCAATGCGCTTGCAGGCTAGCATTGCGGTGTCATGGGGCGAATTCTTTTCCCCAGCACAAAAACCTACTGCAAAAGAATTTCGCATCTACGAATTTAAAGGTATAAATACTTATCGACCGGAGTCGAGCCTGAGGTAACCTACTAAGGGTCAAAAATTGCTAACGTAAATGACAAACTGGGTCTGACGAAAATAGACGGGACTTGAGAGGGCTTCATCAGTACCGGCAATAATTATGGCCCCCAATCAGAGTGGGGCATCCAGGTGGAAGCAGTGCCCCCTAGCACCCCCAACTGCATCATGATCCAATGTAGACATGGCCATATATTTTCCATTTAAGTGAAAAACTCATACAAACATAATCTGCATGACTTTTTCACTTAAATGAAAAATATGAACGTTGCAAATTTACGTTATAGTATTATTGTAATGATATCCATTTTAAGATAATAATAATCATTACATTAATACTCAATCATTAAATTATTACTCAATTAATCTAATGATTATCACCCAGAACAAATTTACCGCAGTAGCAATAAAAACTTGAGTTCAAAGAATATATCAGATATCCAATGAATATACATATTTTGAACGGGAAACCCATTTGATTTACCCCTTAAATGTAACATGAATTTCATACGGACTCATTACGGAAATTCATTCACACTTAATGTTTGAACTAAAATCTCATCTTTTCTTTTCATTACGAATGGCACGCGATACTTGAGATTTAATATATGAGTCAATATTGCCCGTATGTCGAAGAACCGAGTGCATGACTATGTGCAAGGATGATTCATTTGGGTTCATGTGTGGCATTTTCTTTGGTCCAGTGTTTTAGTTGTAAGAATAGTAAATTAAGAATTGGGTCATTTTGAAAATCAATACGAGTGTAATGTATGACCATTAAAGTCCTACATTTTATGTTTAGCTAGTAAGAAAGGAAATGTAAAAATACCAATGTAAGTCATGAAAATATAGACAGTTTTGACTAGACGCGTAACATTGTGTTTTACTGCGGAACCGCTGCGAGTTATAGCGAAAGTCAATTTGTTTTAAAAACCATGGCGTTGGTGGAGTTTAAAATTCCTCGCCATAATTCTCTGCGGCCCAGCCGCTTTATAAAGTAAGCAAATAAAAAATTAACCAAGTTAAAAATAATAAATTCTATATCTCAATACGGAACAATTTAATAGATCAGAAAGACGCGAATTATTATATTATGTGATGGAATCACATAATCATAGACCATAAATATTCACGCGAGTCAGAGGCCAATCTATCCTGCAAGAGCACTTGTAAACGAATTAAGAAGGAGTGAGCTCACCCGATGGCTCTTCTAAATGATATGGCAGCTCGGAAAATAAGACGTCCTTTGTATTCTGTTTCAATAAAGACCTGGTGTCTTCTTTATACATGCATGCAATTCACTATCAGCCATGTCATAAAAATTTCTGATATTTGCCGCACCAATTCTATTTCCTGTTTCTGAAAGATGAAGATTGGTATATTTTCGAAAATCTTTCCTCATCAAGTTCTATTCTCAGAAACGGAAGCCGATAACCTCTCACAAGAAAAGATATTACAAAGTATAATTGCCGTTAAGTGACAAAAGCGGGAGACGTTCCACAAAGAATAACTTCAATGTGCGACTCGCCAAGATGTAAAGAATGAGCTCCTTAAACTAGAGAAGCTCCTACACCACTGAAGGCATTACAAAAAGAGCTGTTTATAAAAAGAGAAAACAAATTGAGTAAGTAGGAGAGTGCTCCTACCAGAAGGTCTTTGTAGCCACCCTAGGGTTCAAAACAAGTTAAAAGCGTAAATCGGTGATTTGAACTATTCATCCAATACTTGGGTAAGAAATCGTTCAAATTTATGCCAAAGATGCAGAATTTCCTTCATAAGCACGCTTCAGCCGCTATTTTTTGCCAGCTTAAATATTTTTTCTAAATGCTCGCGTCATTTTTTATATTCAAATAAACACTTTTCCTGAAATTTTCATTAAAATCGGAAGAAAGTAAAAGTGCCTAGGTTAATTTGAAATATGTATTGCCCATCAACACGTATTATTGTTGCTGTAATATCATGCAATTGAAATGGCTATAACTCACTTGATCATGATTGAATTTCTATAAAATTATGTGAGCGTGAAGATCTTATTATTTCAAGAAGTTTATTGGTACTATTTTGTTTTTCTGGGCGAAAATGAAAATCCACAAACCTTACTATTATTAACAAAGTTGAGTGAATTTCAATTTCTGAGGTATTTATTGCCCTTGTACTCATATGTTAAAAACCTATCTCCGTGATTTTTTCAGATTTTTCAGATCAAATGTGTCCAATCGCGAGGGGGGTAAGACCTAAACATTTCAGAGACTACCGCTTCTGACTTTTTCACAAAGTTTGAGCTTTCTAGCGTCTATAGTCTCTGAGGAAAATTGCTGTGACGGACCGACAGGTCGAGAAGCTAGTATGTCTTGGTAAAAATATTTTTTTACAAAGCCCTAAAACTGAAAGAAGCGCTGAGGGCTAAGCCTAAATGACTCGCACAGATAGCTCATCATCTTCAAAAATCTAGCCCAGTCGGAGGTCGAGATAAAAGGAGGAAGCACTTGGTGGTAATGAAATGCTGAAGCAGTGGTTTTAGACAGTGCTGATGAAAGGAGCGAAGAGAGTTGCAAAGAAACTCTTCCAAAACGTGCCAGGAAGTATAGTTTGCACAAATGCCGACAAAGAAGAAAGGCCTAACATGAGAAAGGAGAGAAAAGGCCATGAAAAAGACCCCGGCAGTAGGCACTGTCCGTAAAACCTCAAAATGGAAGTAATGTGAAGTAATATGTCAAACGCTACCAGGCTAGGTTCTCAGGCTAACACGGTTAGTGAGTAGTCCAATCGCTCGCAGGCATCGAGGCGTAAATGGTATTCACTTCACAACCCTTAAAAAAGTCATCATGTCTGAATCAAATAACAAATCCCAAACATTGTGCTTTGATTGAAAATTTCCAAATTTTCCCAATGCATATTGGATAACTCTGAGTAACTTGGATTTCAAAATATTAAAGGCTGGGAATCTCCACACCCTTCCAGGTTCCTTAGAAGTCTATTTTATTTCACTTCTAGATTTGTAGATTTATTCTAGAGGACCACGTGAGGTTGAGTAAAATTAAATTTCCTAATATCATTGTTACCGCTGCAGTCACTCGCGTCTTCTGACTCACTGAAATTCAGTGAAAATTCTGGATAGTCTTCAGTGCCTCAAAAAGAATGTAGATGATCATGAGAATGACTTGCATTAAATTGAGTGCGTCGTATTCCTCTTTATTTTCACATTCCTAGGTCAGCATTCTAAGTATATCAGAAGAAAAGTATGGATCTGTCGCTCAAAATATTTGCTTGTCGATCTATATTTTAAAAAAGTTTTTATTTTGCTTTAGCACTATAGCTCCTATCGGGCCTTCGCTTAGAAATAGTTAGAGTATCTTATTATCTTGACCGAATGTTTTGCCACTCGAGACGGAGATTTGGTCAGTACCCAGGTTTGGCCGTTGATCCGTCCACCTAGCTGCGGTATGTTCTGGTTTTAATCCAGTACGTATCATAACTGAACGGGCTTATAGTCCGTCTGAAAAATCACTCGAAACCAATCTCATTGTCAACAACGGAGTTCAAACTAGGGACCTTCGGCTTACGCAGCGAGTACTCTAACCTTTACACTACGCAGACTACATATAAAAAAAGTTACTTGGTGATAAAAATAAATCGTTCTATAAAAACAATATCATTGTTTCAATAATGCTTTATTATATTTGAAAAATGACTTACCTGTGAAATCAGGAATGACTGCAACAACCTTGGGACGGTGGGTAGCTATCACTAACATACTTGATTGAAATTATATAGCGGCTTGAAATAAATTGATAGTACAGTGTTGCAAATACAAACGATGAAATTTCGCATATTGATCTCTCAGGCCCACATGTCACGTCACGGGTTAAAATTAAAAAAAATTGAAAGAAAATTCACAAACCATTCAATTATTTCAAAATGTGGAGCAAATTTCGGCATTTGATAAATTTCCAGCCCTAAGCCTGACAAAAACCAATCAGCAAACCTTTTCTCGGAAACTAGCCAAAGTGGAATTCACAGTGTGTGATTTTGCATTGCTAACAGATAAAAGAAAAGAAACTATTTTCCATATTTCCTTATATAAACTTAAGTCCGGCTCATACAATAATTCCTACATGAAAATAAAACAACTTAATTCCATACCCTCCCTTCAAATTAAATATCCCATAAATAGTGAAAACAGAATGTCCTGTGCTCCTCATGTTGTGAACATATGCGCTATCAAGATAAATGAATAGTAGTATGTGCCTGGACTGAATACAAATAAATTTGACTGCTGGACAGGCACACAAACAGTGTGGTTTGCCGAAATAAGCTTTCAATCAGAGTGGTGTCATTGTGGCGGCAATCGGAATTCTCGTTTATAGCCAAAATCTAAATTGCATTAAACCAATGTGCGACCAAATGAAAATGAAATGAATTGCATGCAGCCAATATTGAGCCGATAAGCTGACCACCGTTTTTCGAAAACTCCCTCGACGAACCTTTTGATTTTCATTCGCATCATGGCGTCCATCCATCATTCTCACGCAATTCATAAGCTGATAAATAATGAATTTGGCGAAAGTCTGCTCAATAAAGCAAGAATTGTTAATTAGATAATTGCAAATTTTTCCGCGTACCATTATGCATAGAATCAAATTGATATAGATAAATGAGCGGTATAGCTTTCAATCACTCGTATTTGAAGGAGATATCTATCAAAACGGATTTTAAATTCAGTCGTATACATCGTTTTGGTTTAATATGACTCCTGAAACCTTATTAAAATCAGCAACTTTCTGCCAAGCTGTTCATCTGTATGTCACGACAGTGTTTCATTGAAATTCTAGAAGATTTGTTCGTTTGTTTTATGTTGGGGCAAGATGGTTGTTTCAGCCACTCCTCAGTGCTCAGATCGTAGTCCATTGCACTTGGCGACCCCATCTATTAGACCCTCTCGTTATTTTATAGTAACGAATTAGATACGATTCCAGCTCATTGCTGTAACACCAAATATTGGCAGACTTGCAGAGGCATTCACATATATAGTATATTATTGCCTCATCGTCTTTTAAACACAATTCACATGTCGGGTCTTCAGCAATACCTATTCTTCGCAAATGAGCACGAAGGGAATTGTGCCCTGTAATTAGTCGAGCCAGAGTTAGAAGTATAGATACTTGCTTCTACTTAAGTTAAGTACAAAATCGGATAGCCTCCGATTCAACCCTTTTACTTAGAATTTACCAAGTCTACAGCTGTCACATTCCTATCAAGACTCCGGCGGTTGAGTCTTCAGTCAGCAGTTTATCTTATGAATGATATGAAAGCTGGAGACTCCTATACAGGGTTCTGCGCTGTAGGACAAGTTCTCAGAGCCCTACTTTGCTACAGCGTTAGATTTTTCATTGCCCTTATTCCTTCTATGCCCTGGAACCCACAAAAGTCTGAGAAAATTGTGTGTCTCAACAGAGTTAAGTTCATTTAAGCATTTATGGACAGTTGTTGATGCTGATCTCCATCCCGAGATGGCAAATAGTGCCACTTGGGTGTCACTACAAAATTTGCCTCCTTTTCCATCTATTGTCCTTGATTGATGATACTTCGTCTAGTATAATAAACACTTGTGACTGAAAAACAGAAATCAACATTCCTAGTGGTATCGATTACTGGATGTCTTGAATTAAAAACCATCCTTTTCCAGGTCCCTCATTCGTCCTAGACCCATCCATGTAGACGGTCATGTCTGCCTTATCGGATAGCAACTCCAAATCTAATCACTTGACCTTGTCCAGAGTTTTGACGTGAAATATTCTTAAAAAATGTATGTCGGTTGGAATAACTGTCTCAGGAACATATTCTGTCCAGAGCTTGGAGCTGCTGCTATTATCTCCCAGAGATTTTCTTCTACATCTTGCTATCACAAGTCTCAGCGTAGATTCCAGGGCTTCTAATTTTAAGAACCATTCAAAGGAGAACAAGTTTCAAACGACATTCAGTACTTTACCTGGTGTTCTGCTAAGTACCCTAGCAATTCCCAGAAACACCATTCTTTGCAACCTAACAACGCAAAACATTGTCCAAGAGCAGTCTGCTTTATGCCACCGTACCACTGATGAATAGCCAATCAGTAGGCCTGATAATTGATGTATACAGCCACAAGGTCTACTTGTGCATCAAGCTTCACGACTTTCTAAAAGCATTCCTACATTGTCCGAAAAATCTGCTGGGCTACTTGGTCCCTGTGAGAATATGCTCCCTCCAAAGAAGTTTTCTTTCTAAGGTGACCCCAAGATATTTGACTTCTGATCGTAGCTGGATACTGACATCATTCAGTTGGGGCAGAATTAGATCATCAGTTTTTCTTTTTCTCGTGAAGGGAACCACAGTAGCTTTATGCGAATCACCTGAAAGACCTTTGTCTTAAAACCACTTCTGCAACGTGTGTAGAGCACTTTGTATATTCCTGCAAAGAGCCCTAAGATGCTTGCCTATAGCAAGCAGGACTATGTTTTCTGCATTTGCTTGCAAACTTTATGCTCTTTACACAAAGTAAGAGAGTGTTGACTAGTATACTCCATAGCAGTGGTGAAAGGACACCACCTTGAGGGCATCCCTTCTCCGTCTTGGCTTGAATACATTGTCCGACCTCTGTCGTTGTGTAGAGCTGTTTGTGCTCGAGCACGTTACTTATCCAGCTCACAATCTCTGGTTCAATCAACCCCCTGAGCTTTCGCTACTTCACACAAGAAGTTGTTCGAAGCCCGATCGAAGTCTTCCTATATATAAGTGAACACCCTTAGAGCATATCCTTTCCCATCCATTACCTTCTCAGTTTTCTGTTTCATACAATTTTCCCCATCGATATGCATGTTGCATAATGCAGAGAGAATTCATTCTCAGGGTCGTACAACTTATGTGTTTGTCTACAAGTTTTTCCACTACCTTAAGCGAAAACGAAGTAAAACAGATATTACAACAACTTTTAGGCTCAGAGTAGTCACTTTTTCGGAGTTTCGAAATAAATCTAACTCTGATTATCTGTCAAGATATGGGTATGTATATTTCTAGCAAACAAATGTATTTACGCTTCGATAATGAAGCGGTTGCGAGCGAGCAAACAATGCCTATATACTCGCGCTTCGCCAATGAAATAATACAAACAAGCACATAAGCTCATTGTCATGGAAGCATGTACTTGTCGTCCAATAAGTAAGTGGAAAGTAAATACGCAAGGATCAATCCACAATGCGCTTCATACGAGCCATGTGTGTGCTTGCAGCAGAGTAAAGCTGAAGAGAAAGCTAAAAGTTCAGGCAAAAGCGCTCTCTCGCTTAACGTTCCCAGTTTCGCCAATTCACCTCAAAAGATCGTGTGAAAGCCAAAAGCTTAAGCGAAAAGCACTCCCTCGATCAATTTTCCTAGTTTCACCTATTCATCTACTGACTCTCACCATCCGAGCAAACGAAACGGAAAGGGGAGGAAAAGTGTCCCGCGGAACGAGATCGCACGTGTTCCGCTATTCAGCACTTTTCAGGAGAATTGAGGCTAAAAGCTTACGAGGGAACAATGTTTAAAGTTCTTGGGCGAACTATGGAAGGGAGTCGTTAAACGTACGTGCATATACGCACACTGGAGCCCGGTCAGTCAAAGTCAACATTCAATAGCATTTGAAGTTTTAGTTTTATTTATGGTTAAGTGTTGGCAACTAGCGCCGTGTTCCTCATTGGCTTTCAGCGTATTAGCGATGTGTAGCCACGATTAATAAAACGTTAATTTTTACAGGCAAATGTAGGAAGGACTGCAATTCCAGCCGCAGTAGTCGTCGGCTCAGGACAAGGTAGGAACTCCTCGCCAAACTTCGGTGGTCCATCGTTGCAACCCATGCTTGCCAACGTTTGCGTGCCGCTCTACCCACTGACAACCAGCGAAGCCACGAAGCTTGGGCCAGCGATCCACTCCCGTCTGGCCCCAATTAGGAACTTGGAGCAGGTGCTCCAGGCAGAACTCCGAGCCAGGCCCCGGCGGATAATCAAGGAGGAGTATCTCAAGAGACTGAAGGCGCCCCTGGACACCACCGCCCGCATCACAGGGGCTCCGCGGATGTGTCTTGCAGGACTCTAGGTAGGATTAAAATTATATAACATTTATACCAGTGCCAGGTCAGATGTTAAGATCGTCCTCAGATACAGCTTCAACTTGTTGGATTTCAGCTTGATCACAGCAGGAACAACACGCTCAAAGCCTGTTGATTTGAATTTATCGAAGGAGTCTAGTACATGTTGAATTCCATTCAATCTAACCACTTGCTTTGCTAAGTTCCAATATATTGTTCTTATTCTTCCTCTTTATGGAGGCATGATCAAGTTGGTTGAAGGTTTATGATGGATGACATGATTACATCCAATGTGGATCTTCATCGGAACCCCCAGTGATTCCAGATTTGGCTCCATAAAGATGCCATCAAGTTTTTAAATTGAACCTTGCTTAAAAGTATGGTCATTATTAAGGGTTTTGTAAATTTTTATAGTCTCTTGTATCCTCACAATCTCCTCATAAGACGACATATAAGAGGCCCGTTTAGAGGCCTTCACTTTCTTCTTATATTCAGTCTATGAGTTCATCTGCAGTACTGTTCTGAGTAATATCTAGGGAATTTTCGAAGCTTTTACAGTTATTTATTCCACTACGGAACTCTCCTCCCCTTAAGCTTGGATTCAGTAGATAGGTGGCTTCTAAACAGCAGTTTAGGATCGCGTTGAATTTCTCAACATTTTTTTAAATTGTCTCTCTAATCTTGAGCTTAGGTAGTACAATTTATTCCACTTCCCCTTTAATCTCAAGCCTCTTCCAGTCTACTTTTCGAAAGTTTCTGAATGGCCGCTCCACCTTTATATGTATGCTGACACGAAATTCAAGATATCTGTGATTAGAAAGTATAGTTTCACTTGATGTCTACTACCTTGAATTGCTTGTGCTATCCTCGGCATGGTTGGAGTGATATCTACCACTCCCTGTCTACTATATGTGGTAAAAGTATGTTTGCAGCCAGTGTTCAAAGTTGTCAATCATCTAGACGTTATAAAGTCCAACAACTATTCACCTCAAAAATTGCAGTTACTACTATTCCACATCTAGTTGTGTGATTAGTATCCTAACCCAATATCAGGGCAACGCTTTTGGACTCAGCATAATTGACCACTCTCCTCAGCATTCTGCTGAGTGGAGGTAGAGCGGTGTTTGTAGAAGGTAGGCTGATTCAACGATAATATTGTGCCAACTCAGAAACGCTTTCCCTCACCCATAGCTCTTGAATATTTGTGATGTGTTGTGATGATTTTGTCTGTCCATAAGATCGTGACTGTTGTTGGGATTCATATTACAGCCCTAACCAACTTAGTGAGGGTATTTTCAGTCACAAGTGTGAGCTTCGCGCCCTTATAAGTTGAAGCTTTGAGGACTACCACTTAGGTAAATCATTCTTTGGTCCGTTCACCTGAGCATTTAGCAAGCAAGATGCCTCCGCTGACAAACAGACCATTAATTCTGTATGGAATAGTGATATTCCTTGAAATTTTAAATAAGGGATGGGAGAATCCTCCTTGGCACTCAACGTCAAACGGGCCTCACTAGCTCAATACAATGCGTACAACCAATGACTTTACAGCAGCTGCTGCGTAGTTACTACATGTCAAAGTTGACCCCTTAAAGTGAATCTGGTCGCCTAAATCTCGGTATTCTGAGGGTCTTGGTTCATGGTGACCATCTGGCATCCCCCATTGTTTTGGGCTCGATGTTCTCCTCTTTTTATTTATGAACGTTTTCAGGCTACTTGGTGTTATAACTAGCTTAGATGAGTCCTCAGCAGATCTGCTCCTTTTTTACGTTACCCCAAAGCCAATTTTGCCCGTCCTTCCCCCAACAAGCTTCAGCTTACGCATTGCTCAGTAGTGAGCGTTCTTGGGTTGAGTTTGGGTTAGCGGTTTAGAGCCCGATGCAGAAAAGATACTAGACCCCGCTGTCACCTTTGGAGAAATGGCTGACCCTGTCGTTTTACTCAAGCTATCAGAAACGATAGCTGAGTTGAAGTTTTGGACGCATTTGCTTTACAGCCTTCCTCCCTTTCTAGTGATTGCTGTTCAACACACTTCCTGCTACGCTCTTTCCTTACCTGCGTCCCGCTCAGCTTTTTGCTAGTTGACATTTTGCATGCTTGCAAGCTTGGCTCAGAACATCCTCCATCTCAACCTTCCAGAAAAATAGTTTCCATTGGCATAGTCAATGTTTGAGTGCTTATTGATGAGTTGGATTGCAACTCAAGATCCACCAAGACCTTCTCTGAGAGATATGACGTTGGGACCCCGCGTCCCTACAGCCGCAACAGCTTGATTCTCAATCTTCGATCGGCTACCACCTGGAGTACTAGGAAAATCATTGTCGTTCATTTCATTTTTGTTTCCCTCCTCATTTACTTGTACACTGGGTTGGCACAGTCATCATGGATCCACCGAGGTACTCGTGCATCCACTTGGCGGAGCTATAATTCTTAAGAGTGGATCAGAAGTGGATACCTCTTAACTGTTCAATAGTAAATAATTTCCAAGCGGTTTGATAAGGACGGTCAGCGTTTGAATACCCTTTTATAGTTGCTCATAAATAATAACTATAACTCTAATCCTATTTACATCTAAAAGAAACCTCTTAAATTAAGCCAAAATTATATTTGGTTGTTTCAGTCTTGCTTTAAGAGTTGCTTTGATTATTTTAAGATTTGTTTTTGTTAGTCTTTGACATCATTTCAGTGGAAAGCTAAGTAATTTACGTAGAAGAGAGTTTTTTAATAACAAACACAGAACTTACTTTAGACCACTGTTTCTACCTTTTTCGGAAAATTTGTTGATTGAAATTTCTATAGTTACTAAGAATAGTCCGCGTGGCTTAGTGGTTAGAGCACTAAGCCCGTAAGCCGAAGGTCTCTGGTTCAAGTTTCGTTGGCGTCAACGAGATTTAGTTCGAGTGGTTCTTCGGACGGACTATAAGCCTGTTCAGTTATGATACGTGCTGGTTTAAAATCAGAACGTATCGCAGCTGGTTGGATGGACAAACGGCCAAAGTGTCAACGAAGGCCCAAAAGGGGCTGTAGTGCTACGAAAAAAAAATAGTTACTAAGAAGCTTTATCATGTGAGTGACACATGTGTAGAAAGCCTCAAAGGGGAACGATAATAAAAACATTGTTTTTAAAAGCTAGAGCAGAGCTAAAGATAAAAATCATTAAGGATAAATTTATTTGGGTGGCGAAAACAAATAATTGATATCAAATATTTTTGAATATAAGTTCCTCCCAAGATGGTAGTGCTAATTTTTAATGATTTTCTGCTTCGAATCATGACTATTCTATTTCAAATCAACCTGGTCTAATAAGGTTTCATTTTTATCCATGTCCAAGTCTATAAACGAGCATGAGCACGATTGTCTATATTAAATGTGTTCAAGCCACAAACCCTAAGGACATTTCGATTCAGATATTCATACTCATGGAATGTAGTTTTAAAAGCAACATAAACACGTAGCAAGTATACTGTGATGGTAATAAACGTACGAGGACCAGAGAATGAAAACGAAAGGTGCAAGAGAAGTTTAAAATACCAGTCATATGTGCATACTCGTAAAGAGAAAGAGAATACGACTACAACCCTTCACTTGTACTTGTATGAGTTTGAGTCGCTCCAACACCAATGGCCACCAATGTTTATTATAGATGGGATTATAGTCATCCACTTATTACCATACAACAAGGATTTTCGTATTGGGACTCATTTTCCTAGAGTAGGATCTGTTGTTTATAAATATTTGCGAATATAATATGCATGATGGTAAGTTGCATGAGTTTAAATGCATATAAGGTTACACGTGCAAAATTATCCTTGCCAGGGTATTTGTACAGAAGGTGGCTAAAGGCTATAGAATTTATGGAATTTAAGGTGAAGGTAAGAAGCATTAACTTAATGTTTCAAATTATTTGATTTTGTGTACTTTTAAGAGCAGCCAATTAACAATGAAAATCATTACCAGGAACTCATTATGTCAAGGTTAAAATATCCTTTATAGGCAGTAAATAGACGACATTATTTAGTTAGAGGGCTCTTATATATCCGAGACTTCCCTCAATCAACTACTCTTCTCTTATGGCTTTTTCAATGGTGTTGCTGGCAATTTTTATAGTTCGTAAAATATTTTTAGAAACATCTTCTGGAATCGTGATTTTCGTGTCTTTCTCTCCATCCGTCCGTCCATTGGCCAGTGTATCATAGTAAGTTTCCTCAAGAACTAGAGGAGCTAGAAGCATTAAATCTCGTGAAGAGCTCAAAAATGTATTACCAATGAAAGCATAGTTGTCAAAAAAAAACTTTCAAGGATTTTCAGGAAGGCGTTCCTATATAAGAATGGGATCCCTTGCTATTTTTTCACTGCAAATTGTCAAGTAGGGCATCAAATGAAAGGTCTAGATGAGATCTTATAATATATGTAGTTCAAATTGCAAAATCGACAACAGAGTAAGCAGAGGAAGCGATGCAACACGAAAAAATTGCCCCAGCCCTTCGCGGTTAGACATCTGTTCATCGAAAAATCTGGAAAATATAATGTAGCTAGTTTTCTATGAGTACAATAACCAGAAATGCCTCAGAAGTTTACTTTTACTCAACTTCGTTAGTAATACAATAGTCTGATTTATCAAAAAAGGCTACTCTTAAATTCAATTAAATTTTCAGACGGCTACTTGTTAGGCTGATTAACTTTGAAAATTTCAGAATGATCGAATAGTATCTAACAAAGTTATGGTGGTTTGAATTTTCCTGTATTAGAACAACAACAATACATGGCTATGGAACAATATACACTTATATTTGGATTTGTATGAAAAACTCAGGAAAGATATTCTTGTATATTATGAGATTTTTTGAGAATTCGTTCAGCGAACGACATCAGTAATCGGTAACATAACATTTTGGCGGTTTTAAATGTGAATACTGAGAAAATTTGTATTATTTTTCCCTAGCTACATCATTGAAAATATAGCCTATTAAGTCTTGATGAAAACGTAAACGGTGTAGGTGACAAAATTATTGTGATAAGTATTACAATAACAAACACCTTAGCTATCGAAATTCGTTCAACTTTGTCAATAATAATAGAAAGCTCTTAAAAATAGCGTTTCTCCCAATGAATTCATATAGGTACCCTTAAATTAAAGGTATTGCACTCTTTAAGTTTCAATAAAATTGAATCATATATATCAAAGTTAAAGACGAAGCCCCACAGTCAGTGCGTAAATGGAATTCACCTTCCAGCCACAAAAAATATCCGGGAGTACTTTTTCCGATTACAACAAAACAATCTACGCTTTCTCTACCAATCGAGTTTTCCATGGAACCTGATACTAAGCTTTTGATTGAATTTCTCTAAATTTTCAGATAAAATGAATAACATTGCACTTTGTCACTAGTTGTTAGTAATACTGGAATATAATTGTGGCTGGCTCACATAACAACAATAACAATAGTTTTTTTTTTTAATCAGGCATGTATTTAAAGTATGTATTTATTGAAGATATCTTTAAAGTGTTGCTTGGGTCTATTCATGATTGGTGTCTGTAGGTTGAATACAACATCCTTTTGATATGACTGTAGTTCTGTCGACCCAACTTGTTTATTTTGTTTGAAGAACAGTCGTGGACATTGATTTTCATGAAAATTTGGATTTAGGTTCAATTTATCATCTACTTCAAAATCTACCTTGTGCCGGACTGACTTTTATCCTGAGGATGGCTGCCACTGCATCTAGGGGGTGACAATTATTTCATTTAAATCAAGTTCGAAAATCGATGGGTTGACTAATTCGAAATAATTTCTATATTCAGTGCTCTTTTGAAGTTTATTACCCTTTTTTGAGCGGCTTACTTTTGAAACTGCACATTTTTCTTGAAAAAAATGCATGCGTTTACATTTTATTACGAATCACTCAAAAAGTTAACATTCAGAAAATTCATACCTCAAAAATATAGAAAGAAATTAAAATGCAGTCATTTAGTACTGCCAAAAGAAGTGAAAATAACTCTAAGAAACATCTGTGCTTTTTTGAAGACCAGCCTTTCTCCGTCATCCACCATCTGCCATCAGCCATCATTTGACATCTACCGCTATAAATAGCCTGCACCCGCTGTTAGCCGCCATCATCGGGCTTTACATGGTATTATGCATCCTAAGCTGCTATCTTTCGCCCTTAAAAGCCTCCTTATACTATCATCAATCATCAGCCATCATGAGTGATTGTCTGCCATCATCTGAGATCATCCACCCTCATCCACCATCATCAGCAATCATTTACAACCATCATCAGTCTTCAGCCTTCACATGCTTTTCGGAGCCATCAATCACCATCCTTTGCAATCATGACTCATTACCTGCCCTCATATGCCATCATCAAGTTCTCTACGATTTCATCATCCTTTATCGTATGGTAACCTTTGACATCATTAACTATCATCCACCATCACTAATCATAATCTGCCCTAACGTACCATCATCCGCCATCATCTCTCATCATCTTCTTTCATCCACCACCAAAACCACATATACGTCATCATCTGCTATCATCTAAAACCATCGAGCATCATCAAAAATCATTCGGTATCATACGGCATTATTCGCCGTCATCAAACACCATCCACCCTCAAACGCCATCCGCTACCACCATCGGCCCTCATCTGCCATTAGCCATCATCTGCTTTCATCCACCATCAACCAGCATCATCCACCATTATGTACTATCATTTACGATCATATGCTATCATCCTACCTACTACATCCTTATCCACAGTCAGCCATCGGAAGCTATCATCCGGCATCATACATCGCCAAACGTCCTTATCATCATCCGGCATCATCAGGGGTCATCCGTTGCTACTAGCCGTCGTTTGCCCTCATCCACTTTCAGCAGCCATTATCTATCATCGGTCATCCTCAATCATTTAACAACCAACATCTATCCGGACTTCGCCATCACTCACCAAACGCCATCCATCATCCGGTTCTGCTTTTTCATTTTGTGATGTGAAGTCATAATACCCATCCATAAATCACTTAATTTGCCTACAGAGCTACCTGCGACCGATTGCCGCGCAACTATCGTTTCACTGTTTACCTACTCCATAAATGGCATTGCACTTTCATTACGTGACGCGAACTCATAAGGTTTTACCCATCCAGAAATTATATTTGGGGCAAATTTCCCCATAGAAGTTTCCACTTCTGTTCGTGAAATGCAGAATTTGAATGGCTGAGAATCGGTAAAACGCTAAAAGCAGTAAACTCGTGCATAAAAGTGCGTGACTTTCACGGTTCGTTAAGATAAAACGATTGGAGCACAGTCATGCAGCTGACACAGGTGAACGTTTTTAGTATCAGGTAATCTCTCATGATGTATACGAATATGTATATATAGGGTTTTCTATTAGGGACATAACAATTTCGTATCTTTAGATGGACGCACCTTTAGACATTTTTAGTAAATGTTAATATCAAAACGTTCCTTAAAGCCAACATTTTCATCATGGTAAAGTTCACGAACCAGTAACGTTCGGAAATTATTAAAAATTACTACTGAAATTCTGAGTCAGTATCCGCAACTTTAAGAGCGCTTACTCCGATTCCCGGCCATAATAATTGTCCCAGCCCAACAGGCTGTGCGTGATAAAGTGGATAAGTTTGAGTCCAAATTTTCACTATTGAACTTTTTGGTGCTAGAAAGACGTCGCACCGCTCGCAGCGAAGGAAACATCGGAACCGTAAGTGCATCAGTTCAAAATGAGCCTAATCAATCGATTCCACATCGTTCTCAAGAATTTGGCGTCGCTCAAACGACACTGTGACGTATTTTACGAAAAGATTTTGGCTTACATGTTTTCAAGATCAAATTGATTCAAGAACTTAATCATTCAAATGCCGAAATTTCTCCAATTGAGCTCTGGCAAAGCTTGAAAAAACTGAAGAATTTCATCAAAGAATCATCTTCGACGATGAAGCTCATTTGTGGCTCAATGGCTTTGTTAATAAGCGAAATATGCGCTATTGGTCAGCAACAAACCGATATGTACTTCTTGAGACACCGTTGTATCCGCAAAAAAAACTGTTTGGTGCTGCTTTCGTGCCGGAGGTGTGGTTGGGTCGTATTTTTTCATGAATAATAACGACGGCTATGTTACTGTGAAAGGAGAGCGCTATCTTGCTATACTGGAAGATTATTTGTGGCCAGAATTGGTAGAATTTGACATTGAAGGTATGTGGTTTCATCAAGGCAGTACCACTAGCCGTACATCATGCCTCACAATCGATTTATCGAAAGATGAATTTGGTGAACGTGCTATTTCGAGAAATGGTCCGGTCGAATGGCCGAATTCAAACAGGTTAATGAGAATATATCATCAAACAGAAATTTTTACCAGCTTTGATCTGGTCGAATTCATTTTGAGGTATTTAGCGAAAACTCAAAGCAAGTTATTTTCATCATGACTAGTTTCCCATTCCCGCGAGCTCATATGCTTGAGATGGGATACAAACTGATAAATAAAGTTATACTATTTAACAGGAAATCTAACCAGATTCAGCAAGCTAAAGCAAAGACCTCTGAAATTCCCTTACCCCTCGTAGGTGACCTGAAATGCAGTCTTCTTTGTCAACCAAGTCAGACCAGCGTATCTTCGGTTTCCTCACTGGGTTCCCCCCTTCAGTTTTCTCAACAAATACCGTTTTGGGTATCCCTTGCTCGCCCATGCCATTTGCATGGCCAGCTTATTGCAACTTCCGCAGTCTTATAGTCGTTGAAACCTTCTGCAGGTCAAAAGTGATACCCTCTCAAAAGTTGGAGTGCGAAAAAAATTATTTTAAGGTGTCTAATGGGCATGTCCCCATATAGGGGTGACCCTTAAACAAATTTGTTTTACTAAAATTAGCCGATATGGGAACTCCACCGGAAACGGTCCCAAGTCCATTTTAGAAAGAAAGAGGAAGCCCTTTGTTTCCCAAACCTACAGCTTCCCAAACTCCCCAATAAAATGGAAGTAAAAGTTCTTGGGGCCGCACATTCGGCTTACCGGTTCTCCAATAATGGGACATTCAATGCCGAGAAACGCTAATAACTGGAAATACATCTTCAGCTCTGCTACTAAATCGTACTTGCACCTCCTTTATGGGGATGTAAGAGGGCGAAAGCGAATCTTCAGCGCCTTATCACGGAATCAAAATAATAACCATTCCGTCGGAATGGAGGTTGGGTGTCGGGCTAACTCCCTGTCCCTGGAAAAGCTTAAGTGTTTTGGAACGGTATAGATTGGGCTCATGGAAACAACCATTCAAACGGAGAAAGGACTATAGCATTGGACCCTGGAATGTCAGATCACTCAATTACCCTGTCGCTGTTAAGCACCTTTTACAAAAGGCCAGTCAATACAAATTAAAAATACTGGCAATCCAGGAAACGAGCTGGACTGCCTCCTGGAAAACGAGAATTCAGAGTGGCCTTCATTGTGGATAGGCAGTTCAAATCGCACGTTATTGATTTTAAGGTAATAAACGAACGGTTGTGCGCGATTCGTATAAAACCGAAATTCTTCAAAATCTGCCTGATCAATTTTCATGCCCCGACCAAAGAAAAGGACGAAGGAACGAAGAAAATGTCCCACAATCACCTGGAAAGACTACTCGACTCATTTCCTACAAATACACAAATAGCCCAGTCATATTAGGGCTTTCACCTCGGAATGAAAGATAATAAGCTGCAAATTGGTATGAACCTTTGTTTTGTCATTCTAAATGTTGTCTCAAAAGTCACAATCGTTATCGTGTTCCCGTCTCAAGATATTCAAGGTCAAAGGTCACAAAAATCGGTTTTTCGCGAATATCTGGCTTCCTATCGGTTAAATGAGATTTGCATTTATTATAAAAGTTGTAGGCTATAAAATTCCCTACAACTTTTGTTTAAACTTTTTTTTCATACGACCAACCGTTTTGAAGGTAGAGCGCGAAGAGTGCACATCGTACAGTCATATACGGCCTAATGCAAGGTCAAGCGTGAGTTATGGTTATCAGTACGTTATAAAGTCAATTATTTACTTGGAAATTATAATTATTAAACAATGCCTATTATTTATGTACTAACTATTAATTATTTATATTTAATTAAAGTAAGTAACTTGATTATTTATATATAATTATTCATATTTAACTATTTAAGAATATCGGGATCATATGTATTTTCTTCATCGGGATTACTTGGATACAGTGAAGCGTTGAGGCAAGCTTGTCCGTTGCACTCGCCGCAAGCTAAAGAACATTGTAGCCCTGATTTTCTGCATCCACAGCGGGAACCACAACCATTTTTGCAATTGCAAAATATTACGTCAACACTTCCACCAACAAGTGTAGCAGCTCATCAACACATAAAACGTGTCTACTACCAGATTCAAACGTGGTTCGGGAAGGACTTAGAACCTAAAGAATGGGGCTGGATGCTTGAAAATGAAATCCTGGAGCCCATACGAACGTTATTACCTCCAGCACCAGCCGAACAAGTGTTGACGTAATATTTTGCAATTGCAAAAATGGTTGTGGTTCCCGCTGTGGATGCAGAAAATCAGGGCTACAATGTTCTTTAGCTTGCGGCCAGTGCAACGGACAAGCTTGCCTCAACGCTTCACTGTATCCAAGTAATCCCGATGAAGAAAATACATATGATCCCGATATTCTTAAATAGTTAAATATGAATAATTATATATAAATAATCAAGTTACTTACTTTAATTAAATATAAATAATTAATAGTTAGTACATAAATAATAGGCATTGTTTAATAATTATAATTTCCAAGTAAATAATTGACTTTATAACGTACTGATAACCATAACTCACGCTTGACCTTGCATTAGGCCGTATATGACTGTACGATGTGCACTCTTCGCGCTCTACCTTCAAAACGGTTGGTCGTATGAAAAAAAAGTTTAAACAAAAGTTGTAGGGAATTTTATAGCCTACAACTTTTATAATAAATGCAAATCTCATTTAACCGATAGGAAGCCAGATATTCGCGAAAAACCGATTTTTGTGACCTTTGACCTTGAATATCTTGAGACGGGAACACGATAACGATTGTGACTTTTGAGACAGCATTTAGAATGACAAAACAAAGGTTCATACCAATTTGCAGCTTATTATCTTTCATTCCGAGGTTGACCCCTTTTTTTACCTAATATGACTGGGCTAAAAAAGAATTCCGGGTGATTTCAACGCTAACGTTGGCAATGAGATATCTCATGAAAAAATTTGATATCGAAAGGCTCCAAACGGTGTCTGTGTCCAGAAATTTCACGGTGATCCTCAACAACCAGCTGGCTCCCATACTATCAGACGCATCGCTAAAGATAAGCAACAAGCGCTAGATGGAAGTGGAAATAGCTATTGAAACCGCGGCTTATAAAATATGATTGGTTCGATGATACGTTCCAAAATGCGTTAGAATAAAAGAATCGGGCGTACAAAGAACACGTTGGTAGGAAAACCAGGACGAACAGGAAATATGAAAATCTCAGAAGAGTGGAAAATAAGACCACGCGAATTAAGAAAAGGAAATACTATGACGGCCAATTGAGAAGTATCATATAGATGCAAATCTAGAAAGCAACAACACAAGACAAGCAGACAAAGTAGTGAAAAGCCTGAAACGTGGTTATCAGCACAAAACCACGCTCTATCGTGATGACACCGGCAACATTAAGGAAAGATGGGCATCATATTTCAAGAACCTCCTTAATCCTCCGCAGAGTCTGTGGAGAGCTTTCATTGGCCCCTCCAACTCTTGCTCTGACATTAAAGCCCAAAAGAATAATGAAGCGCCGTGCATCAATGAGATTCCAGTGGAGCTCATCAAATATGGTGGCAGCAGTATTTATAAAGTCGTCCAGCACGTTTGGCAACAAGAAGATTTGCTGAAAAAGTGGAGCCAATCAATAATTACATTATATCTATTTTGTATGTCGTACGAAATATTTTCAAAAATCTTAGAAACGTATTCTTGGGGAATATCAATGTGGTTTCAGAGCAGGTAGATCGACAATAGACCAATTGTTCACAGTCAAGCAGGTACTTGAAAGATGCTGGGAGTTCAACAAAGACGTGCAACAAGTTTTCGTTCGCCCAAAGCAAAGAATTATTTGGTACTGTACCAAATAATGCTTTTCTTTGGCATCCCAGCCAAATTAGTCCATCTTCCCAAAATGACAATCACGTCTACGGCCTCCCAAGTCCGCATCAACAACTAACTCACCGATGCCTTTGACACAAATATCAGACTAAAACAGGGAGATGAGCTGGCCCCATTACTATTCAATTTGGCACGGGAGTACGCCATAAGGAAGCTACCTGTCGATATATCAGGCACATTACTATTCAAGTCGAGCCAAGTAGTAGCCAAGTAGTAGCCCATCAACATTTTGTCACGGTTGTTAGCAACTGCCAAAGAACTCTTCCTGAAACTCGACAGAGAAGCAAAACAAGTAGTGCTACAAACAAATGAAAATTAAACAAAGCTCATGGCCCAGTCGTGGAAAAATACCCCAAATGCACAGAATATCACACTTTGCCTATACTGTATCGAAAATGTGGGCGGATTTGTATATTTAGGCGCCTAAATAACGAAAGCGAATAACGAAAGAGACGAAATACGCCGAAGAATACAGCTCGCAAATAAAATATTTTTTTCAGTTTTGACGATCTTGAAGACCAGCTGCATACGAAGGAAAACAAAGCTTCAAGTAAACAAATCTATGATAAAACCTGTGTTATGCATGGGTGTGAAACGTGAACTCTAGCCCAAGCATCCACAAATATATTGAACGTCTTTGAGCGACGGGTCCTGTGGTGACACATGACACATGGCCGAATAACGGATACCCAAGAAGATATTTGTTGGGAGAACTGAAATTCGGAGAGCAAAGGAAAACCGTTGAAACGCTGGTCTGACTCGACTGACGCAGACAGTTCATCGCTGCTCGGATTTCGAAATTGGAGGACGAGGCACAATGGACCAAGACAGTTGGAGGCGCTATTAGCAGGAAGCGGAGGCCGAGAAGGGCTGTAGTGCCACGAAGAAGAAGAAGATAACAATACTCGTATATTATTTTCCCGAGCTCAATTCACGGAATACTATATATGAGTGAGTCAAGTTTTGGTGTTCAGAAGATGTTGTTTGTTTAACAAATTATCTTACAACACCCTTCTTGAAGGAGAACTCTCCTGCTACTTTTGCTTGTTAAATTTTCATATGTATGATTATTTATCACTATGAACTACCTTGATTTTAGTTATGTTTTTGTTTTATGAGTACGATTATTCGGCAACTAAGATAGTCGCTGGAGCAAATTGAAAGCGAGAATGGTAGGCGGGAAAGAATCGAACCAATTTGATATTACAGTGGACCCTCGTTATAACGCTGCTCGCTATAACGCGCCCTTGGTTATAGCGCGGGTGATCTTCACTTATCGTGGACAGATTGTCCACGATAAGTTCTAACATTTTTATGCAGGTCTCTGTGGCATTAGTGAGTATAGCATTTTATTGTTACCGTCCGGCGAACTGATTGTTTACATTAAGTTCCAACGTGTTTTCACAAATCCGTATGCATTTCATTGGCATCGCGTATTGAATAATTGTGTATGTATTGAGTTTATGCAATTGTGTATGTTCAAATAGTGTTTAATTATTATAGGCATGATGAATAAAAGAAAAGCCTACAGCGTCAAAAAAAAAGCTTGATATCATCGCCAAAGTCAAGAGCGGAGTTTCTAAAGCAAATAATAGAAGAGAATACGGGATACCTGAGGGAACTGTAAGGGGTTGGATAGCAGAGGAGAAAAAACTAAATTTATTTGTTGATAAGCTTGACCAAGATGCTGGTCTTACTCGAAAGAAGACAAGACTTGGACCAAATCAAAATGTGGACGATTGCCTCTATGAATGGTTTGTGCAAAAAAGAAGTTAAGGTATTCCCGTTTCTGGAACTGCTTTGAAGTTGCAAGCTGAAAAATTTCATGCAAGCTTAAAAGCAGAAGGAGATTTTAAGGCTTCTGACGGTTGGTTGTGGCATTGGTAAAAACGACATGGCATCTATCAAATTTCTATTTCTGGAGAAGCAAAGTCTAGTGATATTGAAGGCACGGCAGAATTCTCCAAGCAGTTTGTAATTTCTACTAAGGAAGAAGGGTGTTCTGATGTACAAGTTTATAACTGTGATGAGACTGCGTTATACTAAAGAATGTTGCCAAATAAAACATTAGATCTTAAAAGTAACCCACAACAAGAAGGATTAAAATTAAGCAAGGAAAGGATAACAGTTTTATTTTATGTAAATAATGCTGGTATTCATAAGTCAATGCCACTCATCATACGTAAAAGTCAACATCCACGATGTTTTAAGTTAATCAACATGAAATCTCTGCCGGTTGTTTATAAGAACAGCACAAAGGCCTGGATGACTTCGAATATATTTCATGACTGGCTTCATAACTCCTTTGTTCCTTCTCTCCAAACATTTCTGAGAGAATTGAGACTAGATCCAAAAGCTTTGCTTCTCTTAGATAATTACCCAGCCCACCCACCTGCTGATAATCTTGTGTCTGACGATGGAAAGATAAAAGTAATGTTTCTTCCAAAAAATACAACAGCTCTTATACAACCCTTAGATCAGGGCATTATTAGTGCCTTCAAAACAAATTACAGGAGAGAGAGCATCACACATTGAAGTCATCACATTTTTGAAAAAAATGGATCTTAACGACGTGTCGTACAGTGTAATAATTTCGTTCTTAGGAATGTAATTGAAGCACAATTCAAGCAACCGATTAGTCTATATATTTACATCTATATACAGTATTACATTAATTTAATTATCAAAACATGGTTCGGTTGATTTGATCTCGTTGGGAAGAAAGCGAATCGATGACTAACTTCTCAGCGATCATCAGCAGAATCTCCGACTCACTGCGACGTTGCCATATTTTTTACATACAGTATTGGATTGGCCTGGCAGGCAATCACATCGGAGACAATTCGAAGTTGTTGGAAAAAGTTAAATGAATCTAATAATGAAGCTGATCTTAACCAGTCCATAACACATTCAGATTCAGCTTCAGATCATATCTTCACTGAGGCTGAAATTTACCGTATCCGGGAAATATTGAATGAGCCGGAAATTACTCATGATTCTTTGACTGATTGGTTAGATGTGGACGCTAAAGAAGATATTTGTCAGAATATGACTGACGAAATGATCATCGATTCCGTTTGTGGTGATGAAGATTGTCAAGAAGGAATAGGTACAGAAGAAATCGTCAGTGGGATAGCTGATTTACTACCAACAACCAAAGAAGCTATAAATGCCATGGAAACTGTAATAAGATGGGCTGAATTACAAGAAAATGTTAGCAGTGTCAGACTGTTGCAACTAGCATTTTTCAAAAAAGAGATGCTGTAGAACTTATCAACAACCAAACAAACGAAAATTACTCAATTTTTTAAGTGATGATAATGTCGGTCAAATTATCTCGAATATTTTTTTATTTTCAAGCGCACCTTATGTATATAAATAAACTGATACATGCATATGTATATGTGCTTATTAAGATGTATCATTATGTTATATGAATTGCAATAAGACAATAAATACGCAAATGGTTCTGTTATTAAAATGTGAAGCTTATGAGATGTTTCATTATGCAGCTATGCAAATCGTTCCGAGTAAATTTATTTTGGTACTACCGTGCCACTCGTTATAACGCGGTTCTCCTTATAACGCGGGCGTTGTGTGTCGCCCGATATGCGCGTTATAACGAGGGTCCACTGTACTAGAGTAATACCATTTTATATGCCCGCACTGTTAGTGTCTCAATAAAAAATTCGAATTCTTTGCTTTATGATAAACAAATGTCTAAATTTCAATCAGTTTAAGGTTATGAGTGAGAACAACGTTTTCTATTTCCTACTCGATACTTCCAATCAAATTCAACACTCAACACCTCGCAATCACAATCACGCAACCTACTTTCCATTTTCACCATCAATAAGCGATGGAGCGAAAAGCATGTCCTCAAAAGTGTTTGACCACTTGAAAACTTAGCCACGAATGAATTAATCCCCGAGGATCTGATTTTCCTCTATTTTTACGTTTGCATTGTTTGTTCGGAACTGGACATTCCATGTTGAATGAACGAACTAGCATTGAGTAAAAACTTTGTCACGTTGGACGCCAAAAATGTTGCAAGCAACGCTATCGGTTTCGCAGGATTATTCGTTTGTGTGCCGGAGCTGTGAAACAAAACAAAGTTCGACCGGCAATATATTAATCCACGCAGCCATTTAATCGCTTTTCATTAAGGCTCGTCACGAAACTCGGATAATGAATTTCAAGAGAGTGTATATGATGAAAATCTGCATTCCACGGAATCCTTCGTCGCCGGTCGACGTACCACAGAGTATCCCGGACAGCAAATGAGTTTGGCAGACTAGCACGCCCGGCAAGGACGGAAGGAGCAAGGATGTTGCTTTTCATGGCGACAGAAACGACGTCGACCGTATGATATACCGGAACAAATTTCTCTAATACCTTTATGGAGATTAGAAGCATATGGTTTGCTTTTAGTGTTACTGATAAGTGGTGGGAAGTCGTAGCTGTAACAAAAGTTTTGACATTATCGTATTTGCGCAGCCCTGGTACAATGTTGCATTAAGGACTTAGACCGGCTCTTGTTGGAGTGTCACTCAGATGAAATTACCTTCCTATTAAGTCGATTCTGAGTGTATCTTCAGAGACCGCAGCAGAACAAATTCATAAATCGATTATTTATTTAATCATAAATAAATTTTTCCTGCAAACAAAATAGATCAAATAAGAACCGCTCAAAGGCCTTCAGCTCAGACCGCCATCAAATTTTTTATTCTGTAATCGACTTCACCGCCTTGACGCAAATGAAAGGCATTTTCTTCTAAATTAAGAAGCTCCCATCTGTTAGATTTATCGCTTGGAATGGATTTCGACACTCTATAAACATACAACTTGGCTACGAAAATAAAATCCAGCAACTGTTTGGTGTAAAGTTAATCATACACAAGCAGAATATTGACAATAAATCGACAGAATAATTACGCGGTGCTTAACCCCTAAGCACGTAAATAACTGCGAATTTGAATTGCGAAAATATTTCACGCTGCGAATTGTTAAGATAGGATCTTCCTGTATTCTATTGAATAATCGATTTTTTCGATAAACAAAGTCATTATACATTTCTAATTTTTTTTCTCAAGCTTTTTGCGCCATAGGTGGAAATTATATTTACGAGCTACATAGGATTAAATTTTAAGCACCTTGAAATATTCACACCTTTATTTTCCGGGCAATTAGAAATGTGCGTATTTTAATTAGCTTTTCCGACCAGCGCAACTGCCTGCATATTTTAATTTGGAAAAGATTGTCTGGGTTGGGAAAATTTCAAATTTATCATGTGATTGCTTTTCAGTTTGTTGGCACGGTTCGGGCTATAAGTGTAGTGGCTCTAAGTGATTTTGAAAAATAGATGGGCTGGTCAAAAGTTCAGCATTGCCGAATGTTCAACAATTTTTTCTTTATCGGGATGCGATTAACAGACAGTACAATAAAGTACCAGATGGCTTTCGTGTTTTCAAACTTCGACTGATTTTTTGCGTATTCAACTTCGCCGGTGAAAAATGCTCTGTCGATTGAAATAATTCAATTATCTCAAAGATTTCTGAATTGATTGAATGTGGAAAAGGAAAATATATTTTTGAAGTGAGTACATTAACTGAATGTTTGTGAAAGGCTGTCTTCTTCAAAACTCAACAAAGACGCCTAGAGTCGACAGTGATAACACAGTTACTTGTTGTTTTACAATAAACCTGACTATGCTTGAATTTCATTGACTTAATTGTGCCTTTGGCCAAAAAATGGGCGTTTCCCGACAGGTTTCCTGTGCTTTCTTCTTGCCATACTCGTATATCTCACTAAAATTTTGTGCCATCTTTTTTGAAGACTTCCAATTTCTTCCATTTACTCAATCCAAGGATAATAATTGATAATTTGGTTGCACTTAAAATGAACCCTTAAATGATTTGTCAGTGTTTGCATTATCAGCTCCAAAAAGTAAGGTTCTTAATTTAGTCCAATTCAACTGCATAGTCTGTACAAGCTTTCTGTTTCTTTTGTTTCATGAGTTTCTTGACAAAATTTCGTGAAAAAAGACTTGTTTAGTAACTTGCTTTCCGCTCATATAATTTTTCTCAGTTCATTAATATCCCCAACTATGATATCAAAATCATTGATCTTATTTTATCTAATCTATCTTTATCTTCCTTCGCCTGCTGCTACTTTGGCACAACTGTTTCTGGGCTGATTATTCTGGAATTCAACAAGAAGTCAAATCGAAGAAATGGTATTTTCTGCTAAAGTATTCAGGTTTCAATAAGACTTTGTAAATTCAATACCATTTTCTCTAAAGTCGGAATGTATCATAATTGAACTCAGACTAACTATCTGTTGTTAAAGCCAAAGAAACTACACGTCAAAGTTTTCTAAAATAGCACTCCTAAAGCGATTTTGGTGGTTATAAGGAACTTCATAAAAAATCTAAAAAATGCTACTTTTTGTTTCACCGTACACCCGTTCATTTAAAAATTCTTGCCCGTTGATATAATATATCAAAACTTTTCTTCCATCTCCCACCAGGACTCTTGGGATCTCTTTGCTAATTATTTTTAATTTCTCGACTTCCAGTCGCATTTCCAACCTAAATGCTTCTTCAAATAAAAGTTCCTCTATACAGGTATTACCAAATCGTAGGAAATGGAGTTAACAATGCGAAATGTCAATGCTAGCATTATCTGTGGGCCAATTGGTATCCCGAATATCTTCGCCAAATCCTTGTTTTCTTCACTATATGTTGTTTTCTTCACTATATATTCAATATGAGTCTTTTTAGTTCCATTTTCCTGACGAGTGGAAGTATGCGTTTGTTTTTCTTACTTTTAAGGTTTGTAGTGTTGTGTGTAGATAAATGTCCGTGCAGGACTGCAGCAGTGGTCTGCTGCCTCGGCGGAAAAGGATGGTAGTATCCGCCGAGATTGGCTTTATCTGGGGACGCGTAAATGCGCTGGCAGGCTAGCGTTGCGGTGTCGTGGGCGAGTTCTTTTCCCCTAGCACAAAGACCCACTACATAAATATTTCGCATTCACGAATTAAAAGGGTCGAATGCCGATGGACTGGTGTCGAGGCCGAGGAAACCTACTAAACGTTGCTAAGTTTGTTCGAAGAACAAATTGGACCGAGCAAAAACGGACGGACTGGCGGAGGCTTCGTCGTTACCGACGATCCTTATGGCCCACAACTAAGAGTGGGGTATCCAGATGGAGGTGGTGCCCCCTCGTACCTTCCCAACCGGATCAAGATCTAAACGTAGATGTGGCCATATATTTCCCATTTGAGTGGAAAACTCATATAAACATAATTTACATGAATTTTTCCATCAAATGAGAAATATAGACGTAGCCAATTTATGTTAAAGAATTATGTGATGGGATCACATAACTCTATACGACAAAAGAGCACGTGAGCGTAAGGCCACTCTACTCGGCAAGAGCCCCTGTTAACAACAAACAAGTTGAGTAAACAGACCTACGCTCATGTCAGAAGGGTTTTGTATTCAATTTACAAAATGCAGTCACCAGCTCGAATCAAATCAAGATACATGTCGAAGACAATTTTATTGGAGAAAATATGAAATACGAAGATCATACTATTATTAACAAAGTTGAACGAATTTCAACTCCTGAGGTTTTTGTTATTGTTATACTCATAAATATCTCCCTTGATAATTATTTCAGATGTCCATTCGCAAGGGAGAAAACACATTTTTTATGTATTTCCCTCCTGTGCCTCCACTGAAGCAAAAACTGACAGTTTAAGAACTGTTTTGAAATGCTCCCATGAAAACGTTCATTTCATACACATATCGGCTACGTTTGATGAATTTTTTTTTCAGAGGCCACTCTCCTGTACTGTTATCATCGATTCATGGCCAATTTTTTCGAATCCTAGAATGGTTACAAAGCCCTTTTGCTAGGAGCTCTCTCCCACCTCCTTGACTTGTTTCACTTATGAGCATTAATTGTAGGTACTCATCTTCAGTCATTCATTAAATTGAATCACCTTAAACGTTGAAGTTGGGAAAAAATAACTCAAAATTATGCAATCTTCGCATTTAAAACAGCCACTATTTTGTTTTATGATTACTGATACCACTAGCTGAACCGATTCTCAAAGATCTACATGACACCTATCATTCCTGAAATTTTCATGCAAATCCTAGCAAAACTGTAGTGTCTGAGTCAGTAAAAAGTGCATGTTGTTCCATAGCCATATGTTGCCATAGTAATAAATGCAGTGCATATTGTTCCATAGTAATACATGAAAATTCAAACCGCTATAACTTCGCCAAATATGATTCAATCTTTATGAAACTTTCAGGATAGATCAATCTTACAAATAGTCATCTACGTACTGAATTTCATAGAATTTAAAGGTAACATTTAGAATTTATTTAAGAAAACATAAAATCGATAAATCATACTATTACTAACAAAGTTGAGTGAACTGCGACTTCTAATGTATTTGTTGTTGTTGTACTCACCAAGGCCTACATTCCTGATTTCTTTAAGATTTTTCGGATCACAGGTGTCAGGGGGGACACAAATTTTTCGTGAACTTTGCCAAACTAAGACCTGTTTTGAAAAGTTCTCATCAAGGCCTTTCATTTGATACCCATATCGGCTACTTTCAATGAAATTTTTTTTCGGGGTGCCACTCCCCTATACGGGGAGACCCCCCTTAAATACCTTATAAAATTTTTTTATAGCTGAACTTTGAGGAGAACACCACTTTACACCTACATACAAAATTTGATGTTTCTAGCTTAAGTAGTTTGCGAGAAAAAGTGCTGTGACACACGGACGGACGGACGGACGGACAGACAGACGAACAGACAGGACGCGATTTTAGTAGGGTTTTGTAAAATTATTTTACAAAACCCTAAAAACAGAGGAGCGCGCCCGATGGCTAGCCCATATCAGAGGAGGAGACCTGCCATCGTTGCGGGTCAAATATCCGGTCAGGTGAAACGAAAGGAAAGACTGAGTTTTGTATGTTTAACAATTCATTGTATTTCTTTCGGACCCGAAGTTAAATAATAAAACATGAGCGTGTTCTCCGTTTTCTTTGTTTTTGTCTTCAATGTCGTTACCCTTCCAGGTTCAGAAACATACTTATTTGTTTTTATATTATTACTTATTTTAAGTTTTACTGCGGCAAAAATATTACTGTGTATGTATATATATATATATATATATTTATCTACTTCTTTTCTTGAAAATTCTATGAAAAAAATGTCTCAAACGAAATATTTATCTATTTTTTTTTTTCTTTAAATTATGGAATATTTACCAAAAAAATGTTCAATTCGTATTTCATGCGATCTTGTCTTTAGTTTATTTTTTTTTTAAGATCTACAGGATTTTAAATATGTCATATTCATCAAGAAAAAAATGTTGACCGAAAATTAATTATTAATATCTTTAAATTGAAATAACAGATTGTTGGAAAATTTCACTTCTATTGAGATTATTCTAATTTTCTTTGAAAAATATAAAGAGCTGCAACATTTTTTACTGAATAAATATCAGAGCAGTAATAGGTCGTTAAATATTTGAAAATTTTGAAAATCTTAGCCTTTGAATATGGGATGATGAAAGTGATTGAAAAATATCCTTTGAAAATAAAACACGGGTAGCCTAAAGGTCGGGTAATTTCCTTTCAACGGGGACCAGTTTCGATTCATCCAATTTTTATGAACACAATAAAAATATCGACTGGAGACACATAACAATAAATGGATGAATGGAATTAATGTGGCAAATGTTAAAGGTGTACGTCATTTGGGAAAACGAAAGATTAAAATTGTCTAGTGGTCAGAACGACGATATTATTGCTTGCCTGGCTTTTCTGATCTATAATATTATTACTAGTTATCGAACGATATTCCCGTTGAGTTTCTCTGCTTGTAATAGTAGTTTTGAGTTTTCTTTAGAACGAGCCAACAGATCAACATCCAGGGTTGTCCCTTTCGGACCAGTTTAACGAGTTATTTGCTGATGTTTTGATTAATTTCGTGCACTTGAAATTTTATACGTTATGATATCACACGAGTTGGAAGAATCTTATGAATGATGATTTGTATTTTACTCAACACATTAAGGTGCATTATCACATTGGAATTAGCGCTTTTGAGTTCAAGTGGAATCGTGATCATCCAAAGCTTAACAACAGAGCGTATAATTTAACCAGACTCAAGAAGGCCAAAATTGCGTCCTCCAAAAACTGCAAGTGGTGTAACTTCACAGATGTACTCGAACATAGAATCCTCAACTGTCAGAAATTTTAATCGCTAAAAGGCAAGTATAAAATTTTTGAAGGCAATCCCTCCTCTCGATAGCTTCGTGAAAGTGTAGTAATCTAGGAGCTATGGCTCTAAAAGCAGCGCTGACACAGGCACACAGCACCAACTCAATTTAACAAGGAGTAACCATTCAGTCACCTTCCTCATCGCAACACTCGTTTTTTTTCGCATGAAAAATAAGTAAAGAAAAAATTTCTTTTGTACTTAACACCCGGGAAACAAAATTCTAAAACTGTTTTAATGTGTAGTGATTTTATTTCAATATCTTTTGAATATAATTTAACTAATTGCGGTGTAACGCGGTATGCAAATGCTTAGAACGAAACGGTTAACCCCTTAAATTATAGGAACGATAATATCATTGTATCATTTAAACCCCACAAAATTTGTCAAATTTTACCCATTCCAACCATAATATTAATTAAAAATTGATTTGTTTGTCGGAGATTAACGCGTGCCTGTCCTATTCTTTCGATTTATTTCCCCCTTAATTACGCCTAATAATTATAAACATAAATTGCTTTCAATTGAAAACTTAATCGAATCAACACAAAAAAATAAACAATTTAGAATTTTAAAAAATAACCGAAATGAGTGTGCATTATCACCACCGCATGTTCACACAAAGATGGCACTTCTATTTCCACATGGTACGAGCGAGGTTATTGCGTTTGCCTCGAACATGTTTCAGTGAACAGTTTCCCATAAACCGCTCCGTACGCAAGGCGGATAAGATAAAGTGCCAGTGAAGTGTGAGGTGAAGTGATGTGAATGGTTGGCGCGGGAGTCTTATTAAGGAACCGTTTGTGGCAGAGACAACTTCTACCAACCTGTGGATGCACAGCGAAAGAAAAGAAGAAGAAAAAAAAAAAAGGAAACACTTCAGATATTGCTACTTTTTCTACGACAGTGCCTGTAAAAAAATGATAGCAGCTGCCAATATCGCCATGAGCCATCAGCATTAGGTCCCGAAGTGTTGTGCAACAGGTGGTTGGAAGGCGAGGTGAAGATCGTCATCGTACGGAGCGGCACATGTTGATTGGGAAACGGCGGGACCGTACTCCCTGTTTCTGGGAAAACACACCGTTTGGATGCAAAAAGGCGAATGGTGTATTCACACATAGTTCAACAAAGAGTGATAAATCAATTGAAAAGTTAGATCCAGGAGAATTAGTCAAATCACTCAATCCTATATTGACCAACGGATTGCATATAAAGAAACATTAAGCATTAAAAGCCGTAGAATAAGTAGCAGCAAGCATTACCACGTTCAAAGACCATACGTTTGTGATATTCAAAAAAAAAGTTTACATGTATTTACAATTGGATAGCTGAATTTTTATAGGATTGTATACACACTTAGGATATATTTTATGCCTTCCTACTCGTGTACTAATAGTTGTTATACGAATGCGAATCTACACTACCAAAAGAAAGAAGTCGTGACTCATAAGTTACATTCGGTACAATAATACGCTTTAAAAACAAAATGAATTCCAGGACTTGCTTACCTACAAATCGTCAACGAGCGCTCGTCGTCGAGGGAAAGGTATTGTAAGTACCCTTTTTAATTTCTATATATATAATATTATACTATTTATTCTATATATATAATATTACACTATTTATTCTATATTTATCTAAATTTTTTTCTATCTAAAATTTTAATTAATTATTATCAATATTTCACTTATATAAATGACAGAATTGTGAGAGTTTCAGCTACACAAAAAAAAGAAAAAAAAAAAAATTTACCCTCGAATACTTAAATGTTCTAAAGTTCAATTCAGATTGAGTTAAAAATTTTTCATATAACGTTCTCCGAATTTCTTGACTTTGTTATAAGTCAAATTGATTCGTTCCCACATCATAAATACTTTTATCGCGTATTGTGCCATCGGGCAGTAATGACAGATCAGTTACAGTGTGTCTTACGAATTTCTCGACACTCCTTACAAGTCAATTGGAGTCGTACTCTCGCATTCACATATATCAGTCTCAGGCTTGACTCTGTTCGCTTCGAAAAATTCGTGGAATCAAATGAATCTCCTTTTCAAAGCACAAAGCATTACAATAACGAATGATTGCACAAGTTGATGTTTTCTGTTTATGTTTTATAAATTCTGTTGAATTGTGTGATAAATTAATGCTTAATGTCGTCTTACATCTAGCAACACAAAGTCTATTTGAATGTTTAATAAACAGCACAATATAAATGATAAATTTAAAAGAAACGCCAGGAAAAAACTGTGAGAAGTGAAGAAATCGGTTAAATAGTGGGGAAGATTCTTACGGAAAATTGTGAAGCGAATCCAGATGATTTAACTTTGTATTCATTCTTAAGTCTTACTTTATATAAATCCAAGATCCAACAGAGATTTGAATTGAATACTTACCGGCTTTATTATCATCATAATCATAACATTGTCTTTAAAAAATAATCGATTAACGATATTTGTTTGCCATCAAAGCACAAGAGGCATCTTATCGTATTATATCATCCTATTACTCGCAAAGTCGTTAACTGTTATAGCACCTACGGTATTTTATATAAACAGTGGTTTTTTTTTGTTCATTATCATTTCTCCAGGCGAGCTATGTACAAGTATACATTCCTCCATTGGAGAGTGCAATTTAAAATGTTAAGCTGTGTTTTTTATGATACTCGTTTAATTTGAGTAACATAGCCTTAGGTCTCTTTCCCTTCCGGTCTTTTCCAATCGGGTATAGGACCCGGTACGGTGGCAGGCTTCCACCCCAAAATATGAGCCAGCCGCCGGGTACAGAATAATTCCTTCTTTTGTTTCAGGAGACCTTATGGGTTGAGTGGCCCAAGCCAAGTGCCTTTTTATGGCATAGAGTTATGCAATTCAATTGTATAATTTTATGACATAAATTGGTCACCGGGGTACTCCCCTTCTGATGGGAAAGTTCATATAATTCAAGTTGTATGAGTTTTCCACTCAGAAGAGGAATACCTGGCCACTTCAACAGTTTAACATTGGATTTATTCCGGTTGGGTGGGCATGAAGGGGCTCCACCACCACCCGGTTGCCCCTCTTTCATTTGTGGGCCCTGAATGTATTTGGGTAAAGACGAGGTCACCCCCAAATTAGTCTTTCTTGTCAGGTTGTACTTGTTCTCGCAACAAGTCGTAATTTCTTCGTGGAGGTTATCTACAGATTTGCGACTTCGGTCGTCCTCTTGATCTCTGCAAGCAATTCGTGAATGCGAAATGTTTTGTAGTGAGTCCTCGTGCCGGGGAAACGAACCCGCCCCACGACACCGCAATGCTAGCCTGCCAGCGCATTCACGCGTCTCCGGACGAGGACATTCTCGGCAGGAATCAACACCTTCCTCTGCTGAGGCAACAGAACATCGCTGCGGTCCTTCACGGACATATGAAAATCCTTTTATTCACTACAAAAGTTCCATCAATCCATCTGGATCCCAAATAAAGACATTGGGTCAACCTTCTACAAGTATCAACCTACGGTCTCAACTTGAGATTCACGGAGTTGAAACCGATGGATGCAAACTTCCCTGTTTTAATTCGAGGCTAGGTGCTCCGCCCCTGCAAAAGCTTATCTCGACAGTTTCAATCAACGTGCTGCCATGGCGATTCATACTACTTTCCTCGAATGCGACCCTTCGGAAAGAACGTCGCTACACACAATAATAGTTAGGGGACTGGAGGCACTTATTCCCCAAATTTCACTCACAATCAATTGGGATGTTGAAATTGAATTTAGTTTTTATTGCTTTTATTTTCTCGCCTCACTCATTCAAACTAACCCCAAAACAACGCGACTCATAGGGATTTTAAGCGGACTCGCTTTCATACTTGTTATTAGTTTAGTAAATGCTTTGTGGATTTCATATGTTGAATTCTCCACATCTGAATCGTACAAATGATCTTCACAAGTTTTTAATTGCACTTCACTGGCATTGGTTTTTATTTCTGGAGCCCTCTAGCAGCCAAGTTTCTCAACATATTCCGATGAAATTTGAAATTATAAGTTATTAAAGCGTGTTAATTCAAGCTGCAAAAAATTATGCAAATCGGATGACAAATGAGAAAGTCGAAAACTTACAGCTTAATATTTTTAGCAGCCGTTTTCAATAAAAATTCAAAATGGTGGCCCCTGATGATTCAGAAAATAATCGAAAATATACATATTAATAGCAACGCAAATGCTGTTTAAACTTTTATGGAAATCTTTTGAAATTATCTATTTGAGCTATTTAAGCCGACAAGTTATCACCTTTGTGTGGTAACCACTGTGAAATGTATAAACAGCAAATGTGAGAAGGACAACACCTGTATTTATATGTTTATAATAATTTATTATCTGCCGATTTCAATATATGATCCATAAATGTGCAACTCAATTGAATGAGCAAAATATTTGCGCCTCTATAAAAGGTCTTTAAATACTAACGTCGGCAGATTCTTTTTATGTCAATGAATACCCATGTAGTGCTACGAAAATTGCAGTAAGAAGTTTAGTAGCACGCAAGCCAAATTCTTTTCCAAAATCTTACGCTACATACGAGAAATTTACCTTTCCGGCTAGTGCTGCCAATGGGGATTTTTTATTAAATTAAACGATTTTACAGAAAGTAGTTTCCAATTATAAAATAGTAAAGAAAAATAAAATCCATAAATACAAGATGGTACAGATACGAATTAATCAATCAAATTTCAATAAGTTAATTCTCGAGGAGCACCGTCCGCAGCTTACGTTTGAAGAAGACAAAGGAATTCAAGTGGGAGGGGGGGCAAGTTGGAGATAATGGTGTTCTCTCACCATGCGAACTGAAGGTGAGTGACTGTAAATGATGGTTCTGGCGAAAGATATTACGAAGTATTGCGTAGATCTGGTACGCGAAGGGGGCCGTCTACTTAAAGCGCTCACCAAAGTAGATGATAACATACCTGTTCCCAGTTTGAAGAAGAAGTACTGGTCAGGAAATAGTCTTCTTACCTAAACTGAAGGTAGTCCTAGAAGACTTAAACGATCATCGTAAGGGCAATATGGGATTTTGTTCTTGCAGAAAAGCGTGCGAGAGAAGCTACGCTGAATATATTCAACTGCCATCACAAGAATGATGAGGGGACCAGATCTGACATGTATACTCAAGGATTGGGCGAACAAGCATCATAAAAGCCTATACAAAGATTTGGAAACTGAAACATGTATGAGAGCAACGCACAACCAAGTCCCCAACTCGAGAGGCTCTCTTTGTTAATTCAAGAACATTCTGCAGGCCTGGGTTAAGCTTATCACTCTGAATATGTTTACGTCGTCCGCCTATAAAGGAGCGTTAGACACAAGATTAGTCGAAAGGTCCTTTATGAAGAGATTGAACAGGGGAGGGCTTAAATTAATCCCTGAAGTACCCCCGAGGTAAGAGAAAAGAAATATGATCTACAACCTTTGCAGATAATTGTACAGGAACGTTGGAAGAGAAAAGAGGTGATCCACGATAGTAATGTTCCCTAAATACAAAATTGGTGGAGCTTGGCAAGGAGGATGCTATGATCTGCTTTATCAACCATCTTAGCAAAATCTGTGTATACCACATCAATTTCGCCACCTAAGTCAAGGGTGTGGGCAATCAGCTTTGTGAATTCGCCCAGGTTAGTAACGGTGGACCGTCCTTTTAAGAAACCATGTTGATTACGGCAAGGTCAAGCTACAATGTTTTATAGAGATTGTGGTGGAAAAAACGTTCAAAAATTTTACCAAAGTATGATAGGAACGGAATGGGTCTATAACTTGATGCAATTGAGTGGTCACCTGCTTTGTGGATAGTCTGTATATTGGCGTACTTCCACACATATGAAAAAGTGCCAGTTGCAAACTAGAATTGAAGATATGGGCAAGGGGAATACATAAGGATTCAGAAAATGATTTGATTAACAAGTTTGGAAACCGATCGGTATCAACTGCACTGCGAATTCAAAGACTGAATCACCTCAGCTACTTCCGCAGGGCACGTAGACAGATTAACTAGTAAAGTGGTAGGGAATTGATAGAATTGACAAATTTTCGTGGAAGTATGCTTGAGCATCTTCAACTGTATCGGTTTGGTGCGACAGGGAGTTAATGACTTGATGACGGAGCTTACTTAGGACCAGAATAATTTCAATTCGAACTGCGATGCCCTTAACTGGAGGCAAGGGGGGAAATAACTACAAACAATATCATATAGTGTTGAATTAAGTGCTATAAGGGCAGCCACTCCATCTAAATTCCCAGTGACAGGCTGATCCCGATCACGTCTGAAAATCATATGGTGAGGGCAAATTTTCTCAACTAATGTCTCATCCGTGAGCAAAGTCTCAGTTAAACATATAATATGGTAATAAGAAAGAATAGATGCAAGTCTTAGAGACTCCAGCTTAGTTTTGGTATATCTAACTTTCGATTATAGAAGTTAAATACTTTATTAGATATATTAAAGCTCAAATTTTTTGCTGGAATTTGTTTAATGTATGAAAATTTTTCAACGGAGAACGATCAAAGCGCTTCAACAGGATATTCAATGACCAGATGTCTGAGTTTAGCAAAACTTTTGTCTCAGCTGTTACCATTACCTTAAATAATACTACAATGCGGTTAGGTTAATTTTACCGAGTTGGTTTCTTACAACTGAAAAACTGCGGAGAGAAAACTAATTTAGAAAAAATATAATTCATAATCTCAGATGTTGTAGCATTGAATGCAAGACGTGAAACTAAAATTTAAGGGGAAGAAACAGCTTCCTCAATAGGAAGAAAGGATCAGTGTTTGACGATAAAGTAGTTGGAAGAGAGTCCATAGCGTCCATAGAGGGTTGACCCGTATGTTGAGCAATCTGCAGCAATATGTCTGGTGCTCCATGGCTACACGCATAAGTAGGAGCCTGCAATACTACTTTCATGAACAAAGGGAAGAATGACTGAAAGCGTCGGTGTGAAGGGACGAGTAGCTGATAATTTGCTGCGAGTATTAATTAGGCTCCTGCAGTCATTTAAAGAATGCAAACCAAGTTGACTCGTTCCTTTTATGGTCGACTGAGATACCGGCGTACTCAATGATAAACCACTTCCAACGTTGGGAAGGGGAATTGGCAGATCTTTTAACTCTGATGTTACAGCTGGTATATCCAGTTTGTCAAGAGCTGCAGATTTCAAAGCAGAGGAGTCACCATTAGTTAGTTTAGATAGAGTGGGACTTTTTTCGCCAGCTTTAAGCAAATCTGTAATTTCAGATTGCGCAACATCCAATTTTTCCCTCAAACTATTGATGTAAGATGAGAGAGTTGCTATACTTATTTCGGCTGCCCGCAATTTGTGATGAAGGACAAAACTATATATTTGTGGCATGATCCGCAGTATAATGTCTCTGCTGTATCTAGTCTAAATTTAGCCAAGATGAAAATCGCACTGGTGCTCCAATTTTCATCATTTATTCTTCGGTATAAAAGCCATGCATAAGTACATATCACCATGTCTAAGAGATGATAAATTCGTAGATAGCAACGTTAACTGCGAAGTCAAAATTTTTTTTTACACTTTAAATTTATATACATACCCAGATACACTACAAACAACAAAAAGCTTAAACCCCCATTCATGGGGTTTGTCGGGTGAATATTGTTTCAGCACACTTCAAGTTCTGTTGAACACATTTGTTCATCTATAGATAAATGTGAACTTTTTGAAGCTGTGATCGAGCACTTCTATAAATGGCCGCATTTTGAACAGTCAATTGGAGTCACCACGGTCACACGGTAATATTTTACTAATATCGTTGAAGTACAGCGACTGCCTAAGTATAAAAGAAATAAAGAGTATAAATTAGTCTGATCTTATATAAGATCGATAATGTCTTCGTTAAATAGATATAAAAACACGTCAAAAGGGGTACCTAAACGCATTATTACTGAAGGTAACTTATTAGACCCCTGAAAAGGTGGTTGGCTGTCACTTAGATTCAGGTTTTTCGTTTTCCATATTGAATTGGCCCTAAGTACATGACTAGCTACGCTTTGAGCCGCTGCCCTTATCACACCGCAAATTCAAAGAGTGCTAAGCCACCTTGCACGTGTTCACCACTTCAATGCCACATAAAAACTGTAATGATTAACAGATTTTTCGATCGATGAAAATTTCCCTAAGGAAATCTAAGCCAACCTCTCATCAGTTAAAGACGTGAAGCCTTGCTTCGTGCCAACGGACTGTAGTTACAGTTCAACTGGTCCGTGAATTCTTAGTCTACTCGAAGGTGGCTGCTTGCAGGCTAGCTAGTTCCGAGAGAAATTACGGTTGCAGATCTTGTGCGCGTGGATTAAGCGCAATCAAATTCTATCAGCCACCAATTCAAATGCTCATTTAAAATGCGTTCAACATTTTCCCGAAGAAAAATTTCGTCATTACTTTGACGTTGGCTTCGCAAGGCTGCCAAATAATCAACATCGAAATTGCGCATTGCCGATCTGAATACCGACGCTGTACCAGAATAAGCTACTAAACTAATTGATGTAGAAGTTTATAACGATGATTGTCTATCTCGTGCCAAAATCATCATTGAAATTCATGGAATCGGAGTTGAATATCTCCAAAACATCGATTTATCGCAGTTTAACCAATCATTTGGGCTTAAGAAAGGTCTGTGCACGTTTTGTTCCACGCAAGTCAAGGAGTGCCCTAAAATAAACGAGATTTTTGTCATAAAAATTCACTCTTGTGACTGATTTTTTGACTAGAAATCGCATTTGAACCATCAATCACTCATCGTATTCACCTCTCAACGGGCGAATTAAGAATAGGAAGCGCATTCGAAGCGCTTCGTTGTCGCTTCATCAACAAGCGGATTTGAAGCGCTTGATTTTCTCTGCATGCCCACAAGTCACCAAGCGCTTCATATGCGCTTGTAAATGAAGCGACAATGAAGCGCTTTGTTTACGCTTCATTTAAAAGCGAATTCAAAGCGGTTGGTTGGTTCTGCGCAACTTGCTTCGTTACAGGACCTGTCTTGTAACGAAACAAATTACGCAGAATCAACCAAGCGCTTTCCCTGCAAAGTGGTCATTTTATTGAAGTGCACGAGAAGACAAGGTAGTCAAGTAAACATTTTTAAATTTTAAAAACGTAAGTAAAAAGTCAATTAGATAAGCATGACAAGAAGCGTAATTCCCATTTCTACCCTAATTTTTCGTAACCTTCACAACCTATGCGCATGAGTTAGGTAGTGAATTATTCCATGAGCAGGATAAAAATGCAAAATTTTAATCTGTTCGCAAAGTGTCAATTTTTCGAAGGTTTGCTATCCTCTACAACCCGTTGATTATGTATTTGGTTACATGCTCAAGGCCCTAGTAACGAAAAAATTGTATTTTCGGCTTTACAGGTCGAATATTGAATCTTTTTATCGTTCATCGATTTTCAATGATTTTAAAATGCCGCTCTGCACTACTTTCACCTAAGGAATGGGATTTTGTGTATTCCTTGGTGAGGTTAGAGGAAAAAAAGTCGCTTCTTGTTGTATGGATATTCTTTTGTGAAAGTGTTAAGGATTTTGCTTACTATAACATTTTGTGTTTAGAATTTCATTAAAAATGAAGCGACATATGAGGCGCTTAGTTGCGCGTGAAATACGCAAAACAAAACAAAAACTCAAATATACATCGTGACTTAATGAACGATGCCAGTCCTGCTGATCATGTTATTGCAATGCAGGAAAATGCAACAGAGTCTGATTTTACTGTAAACACGAGTGAGCATCAGGCACAAAATCTAACGACGGCCAAAAAAATAAGAGATGCGAGTCCTACTAATCAGGTTATCATAATGCAAGAAAATGTGCCGCCAGAGCATGAGCATCAGACAAGAAATCAAACAAGAGCCGAAAAAATAAGAGATTGGGCCATTGAAAACAAAATAAAGCGCAAGGCCTGCGATAAAATTTTGCAAATGATAAAACAAGCCGGACTAGATATACCATCATCAAGTAAAACTTTATTAGAGACAAAATATAAACAAATTGAAATCTTCACATTACCTCCAGGAACATACTTCCATTTTGGTCTGCAAAAAGCCTTAGAAATGTTAAATATATCTGTAACAGGAGAAGAAACATGTTTGCTAATGAACATAGGTATCGATGGCCTGCCACTTTTTAAAAGTAGTGGAACTCAACTTTGGCCTATATTGGGATGTATATCTTACTTCCTAAAATTAAATAGAAAACCGTTCCCCATAGGTGCTTATGTTGGTCCTCGAGAACCGGAAAAAGTTAATGAATATCTGTCGGAATTTGTGAAAGAAATAAAACATTTAAACAGTGTTGGACTATTAATAAACGGGATCCCTATTGCTTTCAAAATAAATGGCATTATTTGTGATGCGCCTGCAAGAGATTTTATCGTAAGAATAGTTGGTCATACTTCAAGTAAAGGTTGCTCTAAATGCACGCAAACTGCTGAAAAGAAAAACAATCGGCTTACATACGCTACATCAGTGGCTTCATTAAGAATAGATGAGAACTTTACAGCAAGAAAAGATCAATTTCATCACATGGAGCGTGGTACTGACCAAACCAACTTCCGAAAAAGACAATACAGTCATGAAAATGAGATACTCTAACCATCTCTAAGCGAAGGCCCGAGAGGGGCTATAGTGTTAAAAATAAGAAAAAGGATAAATGACGTTTCTCAGATTAAAATTAAAAAATTAAAATTTTACTTGCCGACTGTCTAAAAATTTTCAGATGAGACTCTGAAACGAATCAAAACCGCCCTTCTTTGCATTTTTAGAAGCGCGTCAAAAGCGCTTCCAAACTATTCTTCTGCGCCTTGGTTTGAAGTGCTTCAAAAGCGCTTCCAAACCGTTCTTGCTTGGCTTATTCTGAAGCGCTTCAAAAGCGCTTCCAAACCGTTCTTTTTGCCTTTGTTTGAAGCGCTTCAAAAGCGCTTCGAAGTAATCTAGAGGTAAGCGCTTACTTCTGCGGACATCAAATGCTAAAATGATAATGAACACTCGTATGAAGAGTAAGCGCTTTAGTGCTTCAGAACAAGCGCTTCTTAAGGCCTTTCGAAGCGCTTCGTTTCCCGTTGGGCTGATATGGCTCCCTACGACTTCTACCTATTCGAAAAATTGCATTTGGCCATGAAAGGAAGACGCTTTGTGTCCGTAGAGGGCATCCAATAGGCTTGTGCCGACATCCTAAAGGACATTCCGGTCAATGACCTGAAACACTCTTTCGAAAAGCTTTTGGATCGCGCAAAATAGTGTATCGAGGCCGGAGGAAACTATTTTGAATAAATAAACTCGAATTTATCAGAACAAAGCTCCTGTCGTTTCTATTTTAGCTCAGTCTCGTTTATTTTGGAAAGCACCTTGTACGCCTTTTAACATGAGCGTGGTTCTGTCCACCTAACTTGTTATTTATTTGAAACCACTAACTTATGTACTGTGAGCGTCAAAAGAAAGTAAACACCAATTTTTCATCTTTAAATTGTTACATTACAAAGCTATTATTGACTTGTGATAAAAAGTAATATTAATGAGTTTACTACTAAACCATTTAGAGATTGATTACTATTAAACATGAAATCAAAAAAAGTGGCAAGATTGCACAAATCTCACCAAAGTGGAAATGCATCAGATTTTACGCGTCCAAAATAAGTAAACAGTGGTACCACTTACTTCGCTTCTTTTATATTTCGGGGAAGAACCTTAACTTTTGGTGACAAATTTGTGCTGTTCGCGTGCTTTACTTCACCAAATGTCGTTTTAAGTACATTTGTTCTAATTAATATTAAAAATAAAGACGTAAAAGAAAATAGTTTCACTATGGGAAAGCAAACATCGCCTGATACTCGGAAAATTATAATAGACTTAAAAGAAAAAGGTAAATCCTTGCGTGAAATTGGCGAAATCATTGAGAGAAACCACTGCACAGTGAAAAAAAGTATTGATAAGTATGCCAAACATCATCTCGTTGAAGATTTACCCAGATCTGTACGCCCAAAGCGACTAAGTGGTACTGAAGAGCTGTACTAAGAGAAGTAAGGGCATATCCAGCCTCAAGTACAGTTAACGCAGGCATCAAGCAAGCCAGTAAGTGCGAGTACAGTCAGGAGGGCGCTTCATAAAAATGGTCTACATGGAAGAATACCACGGAGAAAGCCATACATATCCAAGGCGAATCAGATCAAGCGTATGGACTTCGCTAAAAAATACAAAATCGAGGCCCCATCTTTTCGGGAAAACATATCTATTATATACAAATGAGACCAAATTTGAAATTTTCGGCGCGAAAAGGCCCCCAAAAATATGGCGTGCTAAGAATGAAGTCTTCAAAAAAAAGGTGTATTACCAACACTGTTAAGCACGTTGGCGGTTTAGTTATGGTATGGGATGTGTGACGGCAACTGGTGTTGGTAATCTTGTTTTTGTTGACTCATCAATGGACAAAATGGATTATTTAGCCATTTTGAAGGACAATGTTGCCCCTAGCGTCGAAAAATTAGGCTTGTCTGGAAATTGGATCTCTCAACAGGACAACGATCCAAAGCATACGTCCAAAATTGTGAAAGAGTGGCTACTGTACCGGACTCCTAAGACACTTGATCACCCGCTGCAGTCCCCAGATCTTAGCCCGATCGAGCATCTGTGGGAACTTATGACAGAAAAGTGAGACAAAGGGTCATTTCAAGCAAAGCCGACTTAAAGAAGGTTGTAAAGGAAAAATGGAGCCAAATCCCTCTCGCTGCTACAAAACATCTTGTCGCGTCGATGCCTAGAAGACCAAATGAGGTGCAAAGTTCAAAGGAAAACAAACGAAATATTGAAAAATTTAAAAAAAATCGACTTTTTCTACTAAGTTCTGTTATGTTTTGTTTGCTGTTTACTTTTGGTCTTTTTTTGGTTAGAGTGAATTTATATTTGTTGTGTATTACTTTTGTTTAATGTTTATAATGTGTTCAGTTCTTATTAAATAAGTCTTTGATTCCTTATACTTATTTTTGATTTTGTGTTAATAACTTTGTCTTAATAAAATTCTTTATGCAAGTATCTAAGGTGTTTACTTTCTTTTGACGCTCACTGTATGTAACAAGTTGAAATCTCCTTTCATATTGTTTTCTGGTGCGTACCTTTCACCCTCTTCTTTGATCAAGTCAGAAAAATATTCTTGAATGTTAACCAAATAAGAGAAATATTAACGGAGTTAATTTTTCTTTCTGGCAAAATTCTTCATTATTTAAATAAAGGATATTTAAGCTTTAGCGTTGAGCTTTTTCATAAAATTTTCAAAATTTTGATGATTTCAGTAAAAATTCGACAATAACTTAGATATAACTGATCACAGAAATATATGGATCATCAACAAAATATCTGATGCTCACTTTTTGGTCAGCCGACACAAGATCTTTAACTTCGACCTGGAACGTGGATGGCTGTCTGTCATGCTGCTATGGGCGTTGTGCCACGTAAAACTCCTTGAAGTAAGTTAAAACTTCAGAATACGAAGACGCAGAGCCTCTCAATATTTCCAGCGAATCAACATGGTAGACATTTATTTTTGGGCTGGAAAACTTCATGATGGCTCGAGCTGACTGTATCTCCATTTTGTTTTATTGCTATCATGGCTCGTATTTAAAACACTGGAATTTACAGTTGTGAAATTGTATTTATATAATTTTTACAACTGCATAAGTAAGCTTCCACAATTTTACAAACGAATCAAAATACCCGAAAATCATAAAACCTAGATCAGCTCTCATAGATGAGCCACTTACGCTAGAATACTTCTGAAGAATAATTAGGTTATAAGTTTGGCTTGTAATTTGTGAGAAATTTTGGAAAGTTACACTTTACTTGAATGCCACTTAATTATATAATAATATTTATATTCATGATTGTCGATTATTTATCCTAAAATCAGTTAAATATACTATATTACCATTCGTACCAAGTAGGAATTCAGAAGGAAGTTCCGTATTTTAAAAATATTTTTTAAGCGTTAATAGTTTAAATAACAATTTTTAAAAAATTATTTAAATGAAAAAATGTTTAGAAAAAAATTATAACTGACGATAAAATATACTACAAAAAATGTTATCAATCACTGCAAGGAGACGACACTAAATCAATCATGAAAATTGATTTCCCAAGACTTTGTAGAATTAATATTACCTTGCAACTTGAAGCTAACTTTCCTTTAGTATGCATATCTAACACAAACAAATGTGTACTAGGTTCGTTAATCTTAGATCCAAAATGAACTACAGTGGCTCACAGCTTATTTGATGCAGTAACATTTTCAAAGCTAAAAGCACTATAACTTCTGTATTAGAAAAGGTATTGAAAAAATTTAAACTGCAATAAATTAAATAAAAGCCCTTTTTTAAAAATAACAATTTAATTTATTTCAACAATTGATTCTTAAATAACTAAATAACAAAAACAAAATTAAAGGCAAAATTTTATGTCACAGCTTAATTGATGCAGTCCACGTTTTCCTTAAATTTATCCATGTAGAGGATTTCCAGTTCAACACTAATATTTCGTATGGTTTCCTTTTTGGCTCAAGACAGCTTTGAGTCTATTTGGAACAGATTCAACCAGCTTTCCTGTCATTTCTGGCGTTATTTTACTCCATTCTTCTAAAAGAGCTTTCTTTAAATCAATTTTGTTGTAAATTGCGTGGTTACGAATTTTTTTCTCCAGAAAAGCCCATAAATTCTCAATCACATTTAAGTCGGGTGACTGCGCCGGGGGAGCCATCAAATGAGGACAATTCCAAATAAGCCAAGATTGCACGATTTCTGACTTATGTTTAGGGTCATTATCTTGGTAGAATCTGAATTCACGCCGGATTCCGAGTTCGTCAGCACTTTGCAGGAGATTTTCCTTTAGGATATTACTGTACATGATCTTGTCCATGTTTCCTTCAATAAAGGCTAGCTTCCAACTCCGGCTGCTGACATACAGGCCCAAACCATTACGCTGCCACCGCCGTGCTTAACAGTCTCATGTAAATTTGCTTTTTTGAGCTCTGTATTTGGCTTTCTCCAAACATACGCCATTCCATCTGAGCCAAATATGTTGAATTTGGACTCGTCAGCGAAAATCATGGTTTTCCAAAAGTCCAAATCCTTTGAAATATGCTCCGTAGCAAAGTTCAGGCGGCTTTGTCGATTTTTGATACTGATGAACGGCTTCTTTCGTGCAACTCGGCCATTAAAATTATGCTTTCTTAGCACACGACGTATGGTTTCAGCACTGCATTCTTTACCGATTCCAGTAAACACTTCGTTCGCCAATTTAGGAGCTGATAACTTAGGGTTTTGCATTATTTTCCGGACGATCCACCGTTCATCAGACTCATTCAAAATTTTATTTGGTGCATTTCTACCCTTGTTTTCCAACCTTTTTTCATTGATAAACCTTTCAATTATATGCTGAACTGTTGATGAACTTAAATTGACAACTTCGCTGATTTTGCGATGAGATTCACCATTTCTAAAATGATGAATGACTAATTCCCGCTGTTCAAGTGTTGTCCTACGGCCCATTTTAAATATTACACAATTTATCCACTTTTAAACAATCAAGGTCAAATAACTTTTTTAAAAATAAAATAAGAAACGCACTAAGTACAATATATCCAAAAAAAAATCCGGTGAAAATCGTGCACTTTTAATGCTAGGATACAAAGAACTAACTGCATCAAATAAGCTGTGAGCTATCCTATGCAAATGATTTTGCTTCATTACTGCTAACGGGACATTTGAAACATTTTTTTTTACTTTCTTTTGTGCTTCGAATTTCAGTTATACTAACTGTAAAATCTGCATCAAAATATTTGTAAATTTTTATTTATCTGCATAAGGACAACAGTTTGTTTAATATTTATTGAAGTACATCAAATAAGCTGTGTGCCACTGTATATTGATGTTTTTTCTTTTTACAGCTGAATGGAAATTATTTTCAGTTTAAAAATTACGACAATACTCAGATCTGAAACAATATCTATCCAACTTAAGTTTATTCCAAGTCGTTCCACTTAAATTTTCGAAGCCGTCAACGTGAAATGTATTTTTAAACTCATTTTGTCACGTTTGAAAAGTTGTCTCCACAATGCGGCACACCGTCACTTTGAAAGACTCTTAAAATCTGAAAGATATTGCGGTCGAAAATATTTCAACATTTCCCAATATCTCACTGAGGGTGGCTCACACTGTCATTGCTCATAGTAAAAGACACGCTCTTGTATTTTTCTGTTTTATTCTTCTTCACTGAAATAACTTAAATATAAAAAATATTTACATAAAAGTGCAATAAAAACTAAAACGCAAAAAACTGTTTCATTTAAGGAGAACGATCTGCACAGCTATGCCGACGATCACAATTCATCCGAAGGACTAATACTATTAAGGTACGTTTAATTATTTTGCCATTTAATTAATTATGTAATAATCAAATAATGGATTTTTTAATGTTGCTGCAAGTGCATTAAAACAACTGGCCAAAGTAAATATAATTAAAATCAATTCGATGTAACATTTTTTTCTCCACAAGTGCAATGTACATAGTACGTGCATATTCCCAAGTGCAGATTGCTTGCGTACAAAATGTTTATTTTTGGTTTATTGTGTGATTATTTGGTCTATAAATGTTTGGCAGTCGTTAAAAATGTTCCACAAACCATTGTACGTTACCGCATCCGATGATTTATTAGTTGTGGGTGTTTGAATTGAGAACGTTGCATGCGGCCGTGCCTTCGTGTCGCAGCCACGTCGGCAATTCGCGAGGACATATGTGTAAACTTTTCACAATTGATTGATCTTTAAATAGTGCAATTTATTGCCCATCCTAGTTTATTAAATTGAGTGATAGATGGTTATTGCTGTGATTTTTGGTCAATTATTGTATGAGGTCGTAGATATATAGTACGTTATGTTTACCTGAAAAATGAATCGAGCAATATTGAATACATCCATTATTGAAAGAGTTTGTATGTCAGAACATTTATTTGAACAGATAAAGGCTTGAAATCATATAGTGGAATTGATTATGTTGATTAATTCTTCCGAATACATATTAGATATATAGAGAGAAAGGACTCTTGATGTTGTTATTTTGAACTATTTTCGTTCTGCATCTAATGACACAAATCAGATTATAATGCAGGAGCTCTTCTACATAAACTCTAGACTTGTAACGTTGACCAGCGCACATTATAGCCCGGGCCATTTTTTTCGGTGTTTCGGTTGAGTATCGAACCTTGAAGGAAAAAAGAAATATTTTGTAAACAGATTGTTCCTAGATTCGACTATTTTTATACAAATTTCTCAATTACATTCACTATTAAAATCGAGTTCCGTTTGAAATAAATTTAGTCTAATAATTTATTTATGAAAAAAATTGCAAAGAATTTTGGTACACCATTGCATCTATAAAGGAGCTTTGTAAAAAAAATTATAATACATCATTAAAAATACATGCCTTTTTGCTCGTCTGTCTGTATATAATTGTAAAGAGTCGATAATCAGCATGATTGTATACTACTGTACATGCACGAATATTGCTCGTTAGCAAGGACAAACATCGAGCTCTGGATGGAGGTAAAAGTAAACAATTAAAACTGTTAAAGCATTAATAATTGAGAATACGCAGTTCAGGGCAGAAGCTACGAGTGATTTGATGATGAATGTCAGAATAGTTTCGATACGAAAAATCAAAAATGTAAAAAAATCCCCGTTGGCAGCACCAGCCGGAAAGGTAAATTTCTCGTATGTAGCGTAAAGTTTCGAAAAAGAATTTGGCTTGCCTACTACTAAACTTCTTTCTGAAATTTTCGTAGTACCACATGAGTATTTATTAACATTAAAAAAAATCTGGCCACGTTCGTTTTTAGAGACCTTTTATCGGGGCGCAAATATTTTGCTAATTAAATTGAGTTGCACGCGTATAGATTACATATTGAAAATCGGCGGATCAAAAATTGTTGTAAACATATAAATACTGGTTTAGCCCTTCTCGCATTTGCTGTTTACACAGTTCACAGTGGTATCCACACAAAGGCTTAAATAGCTCGAATAGTTAATTTCAAAAGATTTCCATAAAAGTTTAATCAGCACTTGCATTGCCATTAATATATACATTTTCAATTTCTTTCTGAACTATGAGGGCCGTCATTTCGATTTTTATTGAAAGCTGTAAATTTTCGACTGTTTTATTTGTTATTCGATTTGCATAATTAAATCAAACTAACTTGCCTTAATAACTTATAATTTCAAGTTTCAACGGAATCTGTTGAGAACCTTGGCTGCTAGAGGGCTACAGAAATAAAAAAACGTTGTATGCCACCCCCCTGTATGGGAAGGCCCCCCTTAAATACCTTAAAATATTTTCTTGCACTGCAAATTTCAAGAGGCACCACTTTTGACCTACGTAGAAAATTTCCTCATTCTAGCTCATGTGGTTTGCGAGAAAACTTGCTATGACGCACGAACAAACGGGCGGACGGACGGACAGACAAGTCGCGATTTTATAATTTTTTAGGGTATTGTCAAAAATATTTTAACAATATCTTAAAAATGATCTGGTTTATAAGTTCTTTCAAGTAAAGTCATTTAAAACGTTTCCATGAAAAATATTCATTATTTCAGTTGGCACTAAAATTGCGAATTGCGCTTGCTTGCGCCGCCATTTTGAATGCATGCATTTGATTTTGGATTATTTTAAATCTTTGTATGCCAGGACCTCATCAATCAAATAGGAGTTTCACTCTAGACAGGGCAAAATAATTCAATTTTTAAAGAAAATGGCAGCTAAAAATATTAGGCTTTAAATTTTCGACTTTTTTATTTTTCATTCAATTTTAATAATTTCCTGCAAAATACAAGAACATAAAACAGAGATTCATAATCTCAGGTTTCATCAAAATCCGTTGGAAAATGTGACCGCTAGAGGGCCACAAAGACATGAAAAAAACGCATATTTAAACGGCCGCCAGTTTGAAATTTGCACATGCATGATCACCAAAATATCAAGGATTATAGGTGTAAGTAATGTATATCCTGAAACTAAGTTTCATATATGTCCGTTCAAAATTGCGACTTTTAAAAGCCTTTGAAATTTTGACCTTCAACTGGCCGCCATTTTGTTTTTTGCAACCTGACGTAAGGCTTTTTAAGTAATTCTTTAGATACTTATTAATTTCTATCAAACTACCGAGTTTCATGAAAATCTGTTGAAAGCTTTGACCGATATTACAACAACAAAATTTTGCATGTTTTTCGACCTTTGAGCGGCCGCCATTTTGTTTCTGCAGTACCGACTTTAGATTTTTTATTGTGAGATTCATCACATACATCAATGAACATTTGTACCAAATTTCATCTATACTTTGGTCAGAACAGAAATCACGATTTTTCGTCTAAAATGGCCGCCATTTTGTTTTCGCCCAGCCGATATAGCTGGTTCACGAACTTAACCGAGATAATTACCCAATACACCTTTCCTGAAAATTTTGTGAAAATCGAAGCAAAATTGCAACCTCTAGCGTGGTCACAAATTTCGTTATATCCCATATATATATATATATATATATATATATATATATATATATATATATATATATATATATATATATATATATATATATATATATATGTATATATATATATATATATATATATATATATATATATATATATATATATATATATATATATATATATATATATATATATATATATATATGATGCTCTCCGCAATAGGTAAATTTCTCTCGAGAAATTTACCTAAAAGAGAAGCCTACGAGAACCTCCAACCAATTACAAATACAATTATTCGAAATGAAGCAAAAAATAATACGACATTCAATGAAGGCCAGTAAGCAAAATCATGCAAGCAACTGCTCTAGACACACCTATAATTAAGTCTATGATGACAATTTTATTCCACCACCACCCTCGGCAAAGATAACAGGTTTAAGGAAGAATGTGGTATATATTGTAGTTCAAAGAGCTCCTTAATCCTGCTTATAGCTTAAAAACATGGGATCTAATTGAAGTCTATGTTTCTATATGCAAGACTGTAACTAGGACCCTCCAACTCTGGAAAAATTCAAATTTGTCATCTAAGCCCAGATAGGCAACTAAGCATGGAGAATCGATGGTATTTCAATAGAATTACCAAAACATAATAGCAGACTGATATGGTTGCAGTAAAAGACTTACGCAAGCTAATCCAGTACATTTGAGATCAAAAGCTTATACTCAAAAAGTTGTTCCAATACCCGCAAAGAAACATGATAAATAGCCCGAACAGCACAAGGAAATCGAACAGATGCCTAAAAGTCATTGCATTTTAGACTTAGGAAAAAAGTCTTGTGTCGCGTGATAAGGAATGTTTTTATCTTGACTTCATGGTGAAACCAACAAACCAGCGTAGCTAAAAGTAAAAAATGTATAATATACAATAAAAGTAAATGGCAGAACATGTCATAGGGAGGGATGAAGAATAATTTATTCGACAAACTCATCTGAATACGGTTATCATTTATTCAAATTTTCAAGACGTACTCCATACCATACCTAATGTTGTCGCCGAACTGTATTGTTCGCCAATTTCATTCAATAGTCTCTCCGAGCAATGATGTGTTGCGTCCTTTATTTGCCACTTTCACTCAAAAGTCCCTTTTTTATCCTTCAAAATTGCAATTAAAAAACTTAAACTTTACCGACAAAACAATCACTATCACAAATACTTTTATAATCGAAAGCACTATTTTAAGTTATATCTATTTCGAATTACAATCTACGAACGTGACACGAAATCGTCTGCTTATTGTCTGCTACCACTCCAACATGGGAACATAGTACATTCACATAGTATCCACACCTTTCATTTACCCCGTGTTGCACACTTTCTTAATTTTCCCAGAGGCCGATTAGCTGAGCCGGGGCACGACAGCCGAGTCGAGGCCTGTCGTACTCAATAAACAAAATAAAAAGCAAATAAAATTTCCGACACACGTGCTCTTCTACGCATTTCAGAACATGGGAGTGTTGCCAGATCCTAATGAAAAACTAAAAATTTGCATAGAATGAATTTGTTTTTCAGGAAAGTTATTGATTTTTTGAGATTTGGTAATCCTGAAATCTTTCATCGAAGCATAGTTTATATTCGCGCCAAAGACATATAAACAAATGGACGAGCAACGACAATCTGTGTACTCGTCCATGTGAGAAGCAAATTTGCCACATAAATAAGTTATAAATAACTTACGCTCTCAAAACTATATGATTCCCTCTGCTTCTCCTTCCACTTTTTTTCCAGACAGGTTTTTCTTTTCTCTCTTCAGAAGAATCGCTTCCCCCACTGACACCCGCGCACACCAACAAAATTTCATTTCAGTTTGAGTATAAACAATAAACAACTCTCGCGGAAAACTCGAACGTCAAAGCAAAAGAAAATCGAAAAGAGCGCGAACCACGCGGGAAAACTCATGTGTCAAAGCGGATGGAAATTTCGTAAATTTTTAATTAAAACTGTGAATTAAAGTTCCGATTACGTACGCGCGATCTTTAAAATTAAAAACTTTTTAAATGTGAACGTGTTTCGCCGTGAATAGAGTGCTAAATTAAAAGCATATCGCCTCAAACCTCAACTTCACACAACTTTAGCGCAGGTTGCCAATTGCTTCGGCTCTCACGACCGGTTGCGGATCCAGTACTCTCTATATCTATGATTCGCGCCAATCCTCGCGTCTGCATTTACTTACCTACCCGCTAACGAATATTTATGGTTCGTTCTTCGGCTTGTGTTCGGGTTTTTCCGAAGGCTAGATTGAGTCTGGATACTATGTGAGTACACTATACATGGGAATATGATGCGTTCCCAATGTCGCCAGACGCAATGTCAGCACCATGCATGCCTGCAATTGTATGTGTTGGATGGCGATGATCAAAACTGACGTAAGGTAGGAAGCCATATGGCAGCAGCGCTTGCTACCACATGACGATTAGTAGGCTGACTTTGTTGGCTAACTTACAGGATGTTATATGAAGAATTGTGGAGGTGCCAACGAAAATTTGGGGTTTTGTTTAGTTTAGAGACGGATTTCTGAAGTGAAATCCGGTCCTTATAGTCGTTTAATTTGTATTGCCTGAATAAATAGCAGTTTGTTTACTTCTCAACGCTGAACTATCAGTGGAAGGTGCAAACCATGTGCTTCATTTGCTCGTCTTGAAAAGTTTACGATTACAGTGACAGTGCAAGGTGAATTTTAACATGCACGGAATGTTTTTCGTACGTTTTCATTCGGAAAATAGTATATACATATGTAAGTGTTTTCTTATGCCTCAGCTGGCTGACAGCGCACGGAAGCTTGTCTATTAGTAGGCCGAGTAATTCATATGGGAATCGCTACCGTTTGGCTCCCTATTTTACGTCAGTTTTGGCGATGATACATATAAATGAATCTATTTTAGTATTACTATATCTTATTATGTATTCTCATTATTGCCATGTTTACATATTAGTTTTATTCATTCCCATTCATTCCTGTTCATCTTTATACTAATAAATCAGTTCTAAATCAAAAGTGCTTGTGTCCAGACGTATTTTGTTTAATCCTAGCTTAATGAGATTATCGAAGGGACAGAGGGACGATATGTTTGAAGAGAAAGATAACTTTAAACATATATGAGTACGCTTTATTTGTTTTACATAAAGAAACTTCTTATTGCACACGTCTCGTGGGCAACAGTCACAGACTAAACGAAAAATTACTGGTGATGCAAGTAGTGCGCTCCGGCGCCTTAATACTGGGTTTCGCTCACGCATGCGCGATGAGTCTATCAAAGTAGGGTAACTTTACTTCTCAACACGCCCGCCGTTTGAGTTTGAGGACCCTATGCCTAAATCGTTATATAAATGCTGACACTCTCTCTTTTTGAGAGTGCTTTGGTAAATATATCAGCTAGCTGCTGATCCGTAAGAACATATTCTACCGATCTTTCCCCACTCTCCACAGTTTCGCGAACATAGTGATGCTTAATGTATGTATGCTTGGTTCACTTGTGGTACTCCGGATTTTTGATTAATCGGATTACACTTTAATTGTCTACTCGCAGGACTGTTGCAGTTATCGGTAGACACCTGAGATTATTTTAAAATTTTCTCAGCCAAATGGCCTCTTTCGCAGCCGCTGTTCCCGTGACGTACTCAGCCTCCGTTGTGCGGAGTGTGACTAGCTTTTGTTATTGGGATGACCATGGCACAATCCCATTCGCTAGATGAAACGCAAACCCCGTGGTAGATCTACGCGTCTCCACGTCACTTGTGAAATCCGAGTCTGAAAACCCCTGTAACTCCGAGTTACTCCCGCCGCTTTTCTACATTATCCCGAATTAGTACCTGTAGATTCGTTTCACCGCTTGACAGTGGCTCTCGTGGTGAAGTTACTAACTGGATTCACCGAATATGCGATATTCGGCCGCCTCACAACCGCAAGAAACATTAACGAGCCCACTGCTTCTCGAAACGGTACCGCACTTAAGTTTTCATCGTCGTGATCGTTTGGAACTAGTCACGCGTGTGGATCGGCAGGCACACTTGTCGCTTTTGCATCGATCACCTTAAATTTATTGAGAATTTTCTTCACATATGCTTCTTGATGCAAGAATATGGTTTTCTTTACTCGATTTCGTTCTATTTGTACGCCGACAAATAATTTTCCATCCCCGATCGTAATTTCGAACGCGTTACCCAATGATTTGATTACCGACTCGAGGTCTTTACTTGTTTTTGCTGCGATGAGTCCGTCATCTACAAAAGACGCTAAAAACACATCTACACCGTCTACCCGTCCTTGAAAGATACACTTGTAGGCTTCCGTTTTGCGAAACTGATATTTCTCTAAGAACTCACAAAACTTTTCCTTCCAGCACCTGGGTGATTGTTTCAAGCCGTACAAGGAATTGTTCAGTTTACACACGAAACCACGTTTTTCTTTTTACTTGACATTGAGTCCTTCCGGAATTCCCAAGTAGATCTCTTCCTTCAGCTCGCCGTAAAGAAAGGCTGTTCTCACGTCAAACTGTGTGAGCTCCAAGTCCTGTTCAGCCACCATGGCCAATAGAACTCTCAGCGAGTCGTATCTCACGACTAGCGAGAATGTCTCCATGTAGTCAAGTCCCTCTTTTTGTTGAAATCCTCGTGCACAAAGTCTGGCTTTGCACCGGTAAACGTCACGTGACGTGTCTCGTATTACCTTGAACACCCATTTCGTGGGCTTTCGATCCATTTTCCTTAGTACGATTGACCAAGTTTCGTTCTGCTCGTGCACGCCGAACTCTTCCTGAATCACTTTGGGCCAATTTCCTGCCTCGGCACTGTTCATCGCCTCCTGAAATGTGTTTGGCGGATTATATTCAGCAAAGTTGACCTCATACCTTATCGGTCGTCGGATGTTTGCACGATCCCGCAGTTGCCTGTCATTATCCGGTTGATTTTGATCTTCTTCTCGAGGATTTTCTGGTTGTTCGTTTCTTTTAGGTTCTTCCTGAGCTTCCTAGCATTCTACCTCCTTTTGCTGCTTGACGGGTTCTGCCACATCTTCGTTTTCGTCCGTTGGAAGAATGTATTCAAATTCTTTTCCTTTTTCTGCCCCAAGTTACGACTTTTCGTTGAATGTGACATCTCTCGATACAGATATTTTCTTGTTCTGTGGATTGTACAAACGGTAATTCATCGAGTCGTTTTGATACCCAACTAAGATCAACTTTGCAGCCATTGGATCTAACTTCTTGCGAAATTATTTGTCGATATGCATGTATGCATCCGATCCGAATACTCAAAAATGGAACACATCTGGTGTTTTTCCAAAATAGATCTCGTATGGCGTTTTCTCTATACCGGTAGCCAGAACTCGGTTCAGCACAGTCACTGCTGTACCGCCTGCTACCGCCCATAGCGACAGAGGAAGTTTCTTTGCCATTATTATCGTGCGTGCACTCTCGATGATTGTTCTGTTGTCGCGCTCGGCTTTCCCGTTCTGCTGAGGAGTGTAAGGTGCCGTGTTTACCAGCTCGATACCACGAGCCTCGAGGTATTGCTTAATTTCATGATTGCAATACTCTCGTCTACTGTCCGTGTGTAACACCTTCATCGACTTGCCGAATTCATTGTCGATCAACCTTTTGCATTTCTTGAAAATATCGAAAACATCAGACTTGTGTTTCATGAGCTAAAGATACCGAAATCCTGATGCGTCATCCTTGAAGATTATGCAGAATCTTGCACCATCGATGGACTCTGTTGAGAATGGTCCGCATACGTCCAAATGTATGTATTCTCCCGGTTTTGTGTTCCTTTTTGTCTCGTTCTTTTTGAACGGTAGCTTTTCCGAAAGTACACGATTTACAGAAGAAATTGTCAATGTCTGCTAATTTCCTTCTCTTTTTGCGCAAAACTTTGTTGTTTATGTGTCCCATTCGTTCGTGCCAGACACGCAAGTTGACAGTTGACACATTTGCTTCTCTTGCAACACTTGGTTTTCTCACTTTAAAGAGCATTCGGTAAATCTGATTGTCTTGTTGCACACCAAAACCAAAATCTTCACCGTCACGGTTAATTGTTACTAGTTTTCCTCTAAATGAAACATCAAAACCTTTTTCAGTGCATACGCCGACTGAAAACAAGTTCTTTCGAATCTTTGGAACGTAGAGCATATTTTCGATTCGAGCTTCACACCATTTACCGTTAACTACACAGTGCCACTACCAGTAACGTTGTACACGCGATTGTCCCAGAGCGATATCGAATCGCCACTGCTTGGTTCGAACTCACTGTACCAGTCCCGTTGGTAAGTGATATCCCTGGATGCACCGCTGTCGGTAATCCAGACATCGCTTGTGTCGACTGCCATGGGTCATTCTACGACCTCGCTACTCGGCACTGTCTCCGATTTCACTTGTCGCCGTTTTTGTTCACTTGTCGAAGCGACGAATGCACACTCGCGAGGGTTTTCACTGGTATTGTCCTTGTCCCATTTCTTTTTTCGGCAATCGCGCGCTGGATGCCCCTTCCATTTACAATAGAAACACTCGACACTCGTATTTCTACTTTTGCGGTTTTTTTTCACTGTTAGTGTTTTGATTCGCGGTGAACTTTTTCTTCTTGTTCCTGTCGCTAACACTCGAGTATCGTCATCTTCAAGTCTTCTTTCGTCTTTCAATAATCATTCTAGTAGATTATCAAGGGTTTGACTTTCTTCTAGTACACTGTCCCATGCTGTCTGGAGAGCATTATACTTTACCGGTAGGCTGCCAAGTACCTTCGCCATTATGGCCGTGTCCGAAACCGCTTCTCCCAGATCCTTTAATTGAGACGCCATGTTTTGTACCCCGGAAACGTGTTGTACAACCGACTCGTTTGGATTCATGCCAAATTTCCTTTGCTGTAGTGCAGTTGAGCATACAGTCGAGCTGAGAATCCTCTATCGACAAGGAATTTATGCACATGGCCGTCACGTTGTCTTTCACCCACTTTTTGCCATTGGCCGAGCTTGTGTCTGCCGGCATCACTCGCGCACCTGTAATGACGTCTTGTTACGCGTTCGCGATCAGCATCGAGTTCATTCGAAATTTCGACGCTTGAAAATTCGAGCCATCAAACTTCTTGATGTTCTTTGTTAGAGTTGTTTCCGCCATTTTCGTTCGATTGTTTTTCCGTACCCGTTTACCGGCACACTACAATGGCGACCACGTGTCGACCACCCAAGAAGAAAAAATCGAGATAGCCGTTTTCTCTTTATCGTTCTCTGATTTCGACAATCGGTGGTTACGCAGGCTGCTTGCCTGGGCCCATAACCTGTTGAGATTATCGAAGGGACAGAGGGGCGATAGGTTTGAAGAGAAAGATAACTTTGAATATATATGAGTACGCTTTTTTTGTTTTACATAAAGGAACTTCTTATTGCACACGTCTCGAGGACAACAGTCACAGACCAACTAACGAAAAATTACTGATGACGCAAGTAGTGCGCTCCGGCGCCTTAACACTGGGTTTCGCTCACGCATGCGCGGTGAGCCTATCGACGTACGATAACTTTACTTTTCAACATAGCTTACTCTTTATTCCATAGAGAATATGTACTAACAGGTTATATGCCTAGACTATCGGTTCGCTACTAAAGTAATAAAGTACACTAATTCGAGAAAAAACCAATAGTTTTACGGAACATAAAGTTTTGAGCTAATTTCGTCACAACTCGCAACTATGAATATGGCGGACGTTTCAAGAGTAAATATTCCAAAGCTGAACAACAGTAATTGTCAGACGTGGAAATTCAGGGCTAAAATGCTGCTGATGAAAGAGCAACTGTGATTTGTAATATCAAAAGATAGGCGACCTCCTATAACTGACTCATGGACGACGACAGATGAAAGGGCCAGAGTATATATTGGATTACTAGTGGAGGGTAATCAGCTAATCCATATCAAATGCAAGAAAATGGCTAAGGAAATGTGGATGGCATCGTATCATGAAAAGTCTACGTTATCGAATAAGTTTAGTCTATTACGCAGATTATGCCGGCTTACACTGTCAGAAGAGGGTGATATGGAGACGCATTTAACCGAAATGGAACAAATTATGGACAAATTAACTACGATGGATGCCAACCTCGCAGATGAGCTTGATGTGTCACACGAGTTGAGCAGTTTGCGGGAGAGTTACGGTACTCTCATAACAGCGCTTGAAACAAGGCCTAAAGGTGATCTTACTCGTGATCTCGTCAAACGGAAATTAATCGACAAATACAGGTGACGCAATGAAATCGCCAGTGAAAAGTCAAGTGGTGAAGAGGCAGTATTCAAAGTATCGGGAAATAACAGAAGCAGAGAATTTTCTGTTTCTTTCGAAAAGGATTGCCATATATATTCGGCTTGGCTAAGGAAAAATGCTGGCGACCAACAGGCACACGCAGTCGAAAAATATTCAGGAAAGTCAAATACGGAGAAATCTGAGATGAGCAAAAACATTGGTTTGATTTGTTTAAACACGGTACAGTCAACACACTCAGAATTCATAATCGACAGCGATGCCTCTACGCATTACTGCGGAAATATCGAACATTCTTCTGACTTGAGATATTTGGACGTGTGTACGGTCACTTTAGTAGACGGCCGGATGTTAAAGGCGTAGGAACAATTAAAATTCGGCCAAACAGCAGCGTGCATCATTTACAGTTGTGACGTATTTTTCGTTCCGGATTCACAATGTAATCTTATTTCGGTGAGCCAATTGGTAAGAAGTGTTGCCAAGTTTCTTTTAATGCAGATATGTCCAAAGTTAACCTGGATGGATGGATGCTATTCATAGTAAATGGTTGTGGTGATGTTTATAAAATATAATTAGAAAACAATGCATTCACTGTCGCTGACTCTCGCAAATCAAAGTGTGTTCATGAGTGGCATAAAATCCTCGGTCACAGAGATTTGGGTGACATACGAAAAATGCAGTGTTTGGTTACTGGAACTATCATCAACAAATGCCAGCACACCAATGTCTGCGATATTTGTTTGAAAAATAAATCGACTAGAAAACTATTCCCGCAGCATTCATCCACAGTCGCAAAGGAGAAACTCGATCTTATATATACGGACGTTTGTGGCAAGCTCCAGTTACCTACACCACGAGGAAATGAGTACGTGCTTTCCAATAGTGTTGGTTGGTTTTTTCTCCTTTTTCCAATCAATCATAATATATGTAATAATCTTGATTAATTTGAATTTGCTATAGTTTTTTTTTGATGAAATGTGTTTAACTAATAACGTATAAATTTAGAGAGCCATTTAGGCCATTAAGTTTTTTTTATTCTTTTAAAATTTATAACGATTTGTATTGAATAAAGCGCTTTTGACTTTGACTTCGACAATGAATACGTGCTAACCCTGATTGACGATTACAGCAAATTTACATATATTTGTTTGCTGAAGCTGAAATCAGATGTGACTGAGAAATTGACTGAATTCGTTCAGTTGGTGAGAATGCAATACGGGAAGACACCAACGGATTGCGGCGGTGAGTATGTAGATGGGAGATTGCAGAAATTTATCAAAGCCGATGGAATGTATACCCAACTTGTAGCTCCAAAAATACTTCAACAGAATGCCCGTGCTGAACGCCAAATTCGTTCATTGATTGAGATGACCAGGTGTCTATTGGACAGTTCTACCTTACACAAACAATATTGGGGAGAGGCGATTAATACAGAAAATCATATTTTGAGCCATTTACCGGCGAAAAATAGATTGGCCACTCCATATGAGCTGTGGCATGGACGAAAAGCGGATTTAAGATATCTCCATCAATTCAGAGCTGAAGTGCATGTTCATATTCCAAAAGATCATAGGATCAAAGGAAGAAGCTGGATTACACATCAGAGAAGCTGATTTTTGTCGGCTATGAAATCGGAACGAAGGGATACAGGCTACTGGATCGAAGGATACGACTGGAACGAAGGGATACAGGCTACTGGATCCCAATAATTATCGAATAAAGATCAGTCGAGACGTTGTTTTTACGAATGAGGCTGGTGGAATTCCAGAAATTCTACCAGATTCCAAACATCAGCTGGACAAACAAATAAATGAGCCACACGAGGACGGGTTGGTGGTGATTGACAACAAAAATGACTACGGTTATGAAAATATCGAAGATCAATAGAACAAGATTGAAGAGCATGTGAATTATCAACAAACGAGATGCTCAATAAGACCTAATTTTGGAGTAAATCCAGATTAGTATGGCGATAGGGTCATAAAAATTTTATTGACAGTGGCTGGTGCTAGAAAAATGTCAATTCGTCATTATGATATCCAGACAGCATATTTGAATGGTGATTTGTCTCATGATCCAAAGGCTACAAAGAAGGAGGACCAAGTAAGGTATGCAGATTGAGAAAGAATTTATATGGTCTCAAGCAGGGTGCAAGGGAGTGGAACGGCAAATTTGACCAGCTATTGGATGAGTTTGAGTCTCAGATGAACCAGGAATTCACGATCAAGAATCTCAGAGAATTGCAGTTTTACGTGGGGATTCAATTTGAACGAGGCGAGAACAGCATTTTCTGTATGCATCAAAGTAAGGAAAGAGAGGGAAAGCTACATGAATTCAATTTGGCCCATGCAGTTGATTCAAAATATCCATTGGATCCAGGCTATATAAACTAGACAGTTGGTATGAAGATGCTGTGCATCGAAGTGCTATTGATTCGCTGCTTTACTTATCGACCAATACAAGACCTGATATTGCAATGGTAGCTTCAATTTCACCAAGGCGTGTTTCTTGCAACTGGGTTGAGGTGAAGCGAGTTTTCAAGCACCGAAAGTTAGCAAGGAGTAATCCGCGTGTCTTAGTGGTAAGAGTACTAAGCCCGAAAGCCGAAGGTCTCTGGTTCAAGTTTCGTTGGCGTCAACGAGATTTAGTTCGAGTGGTTCTTCGGACGGACTATAAGCCTGTTCAGTTATGATACGTGCTGGTTTAAAATCAGAACGTATCGCGGCTGGGTGGATGGACATACGGCCAAAGCATGGTAATGGTCATATCACATTGTGGAGTGTCGATACATTAGATCATGACAATGAGATACTGTAACTATCTCTAAGCAAAGGCCCGAAAGGGCCTGTAGGGCTATGAAGAAGAAGAAAGTTAACAAGGTCATTGAAATTGAGGTGTGGCAAAGACAACGTATACACAGATGACGCCTTTACTTACTAAGTTGATGTAGGTTGGGGAAGCGACGTCACCGATCGAACATCTACCTCCGTTTTTTTTAACGGATCGTTAATTGTGGGCAAGTAAAAAGCAAACTTGCATTGCACATTCGTCATGCGAAGTGGAATTCGTTGCTTTTTTGAAGCTACGAGCTGTTGTAGATTGAGAAAATTCTTAAAGATATCGATCAACTAGTCGAAACACCCATAAAAGTTTTTGAAGACAACCAAGGATGTATTAAGCTATTATACATCCAGAAGGGGAATAAACTTATCAAGCACATCGACATAAAATATAAGTTGGTGCAGGATCTTATTTTTCGAAGAAAATTGCAGCAATCTATTGTAAGACAAGAGACATAATTGCCGATATTCTTACCAAACTATTAGACCGGCGAAAAATCCAACAATTCGCTAACCAGATTGGACTGAAATATTGAAGTTATCATCGAGAACGAGTGTTGGATGGCGATGATACATATAAATAAATCTATTTTAGTATTACCATATTTTAATACGTATTCTCAGTATTGCCATATTTACATGTCCTCCTAAGGATAGATGTAAGGAACTTTTTTGCTGCAAACAGGATAACAGACTCGGGTCGGATTGGATGCAACGGCAACGATTATTGAACCGTATAAAGTACTTTTTTTTGGAACTTGAAATGTTAGATCATTGAACACACCAGGTGTAGTGGCGCAACTTCTGTATGAAATAAAGAAACATAAAATCAACATCCTTGCAGTGCAAAAAGCCAGATCACATGGTGAAGACATATTTGATATATGAACGCACACCCTATTTAAAAGCAAAAAACTGCAAGGAAGACATGAGTTTGGAGTAGGTTTCATTGATGACAGCACATTTCAACAAATTATTGCTGACTTCAAGCCCGTTAATGAAAGACTCTGTGCGATTCGTATCAAGACCACAATTTTTTATGCGTGGCTGGTCAACTGTCACATGCCCACAGATGACAAGAAAATTAGCAGTCAAGGACGGATTTTACAGCACCCTGGAACGAACTGTCGATGCATTGCCGTCAAATACTATTAAAACTATTCTGGGTGATTTCAATGCAAAAATTGGCCGAGAAACGGCATAAAGAGGAACAACTGGAGGATACACCCTCCATACAGAGACCAGCAACAACGGACAATGCTTGATAGACTTCGCTACTGGTAGAGGCTTCATAGTAAGCTCCAAATGCTTTCCACATCGAGACATCCATAAGAGAACGCGGGCATCCCCAGATGTTCACACATTCAACCATATTGACCAAATTTTCATACAAAAATGAGCCGCCATCAGCATTCTTAGCTTTTGTTCTGCTGCACTGTCTGTGATTTGGACCACTACCTCAAAAAGGTCGAATTCCGATGCCGTATCTACAAGAGCTGTAAACAAGGAGCATCAGTTACTCCATGGTACCTGATACCCAAGCCAAATGAACGTCCACTATTATGTCAGCGGTTAAAAATTGCATCGAAATATCCCCACAGGCAGGCAAAAGTAATGATGACATAAAAATCATGTGGAAGACAATAAAAGATGCAGTAACAAAAGCAGCCGAGGAAGTCTTGGGACACCAGCCAAAGAAAAGTAGGAACGACTGGTATGACGAAGAATGCAAGAAAGCGATGAAAAAATTGAACGAGGCCCACAAAGAATACATCCCAAACCAACAAGGGCCAAAGAAGAATGATATAAAGCCCTTTGCTGTCAACTCAAAAAATGTGCCTAAGAAAGAAACGACTGACCATCAACACCGAAATCCAACAGATAAACAAAAACATGACCCTACATGAAGTTAGGTTGGCATATATCTCTATCAAAAAATTAAGAGATGGCTTCATAACACAGACAAGTCTTTGCAAAAGTGTACAAGGGGCAATATTTCTAGAAGGGGGTAATATTTGCAGACAACTTAAGAATGGAATCAGACTTAAAAGAAGCCGATGGACTTACCCCGATGCTCTTTAATATTGCGCTGGAACACGTCATGAGGAAGACATCAGCTAAAACCTCGGGTACACTTTTATTCAAACTCACACAATAAGTATCACATGCTGTTGACGTCAATATTACGGCACGTTCCATCTTAGATGCCAAAGAAGCATTTCTGAGCCTAGAATCTGAAACAAACCGAATTGGCCTACGAGTTTAGAAACTCAAACTAAATTCATGCCTCCAACCGCGAAAAAAACTCCAGTTCGACAAAACCTTACCGTAATTGACTATAACCTTGAAAGTGTGGATAAGTTTGTTTACCTTGGAGCCAATTTGAATAGAAGAGGCACCGAAAAAGATGAGATTGAACGCTGCAAATAAAACTTCTTGGTCCGTACTTCCCATTTGAAGGTCAAAAGTTAGGGACAGGCAAAGTAAGCTCCGCATTTACAAGACACTAGGTAAAACTGTGCTGTTATATGGAAGTGAAACGTGGACCCTGACGAGCGAATCCGAAAAAGGAGTGGATGTGTTTGAACGCAAAGTTTTCCAGGAATCTACGGCAAAATGAAACAAGGAACAGAGTGGAAACTTCATTACAACGATGGGTTGTTTGAACTGTTTGACGATCCACCTGTCTCCTGTTGCGTAAAGTTACGTAAATTGGAATAGGCGGGCCATGCAGAAAGGATAGAAGAAAACCGGCTATCCAAAAGAACATTGACGGGTAGAGCACAAGGTAGATATCTAGTGCGAAGACCGAGGATTCAATAGGAAGACACGATATAATCTGAAAGCAGATCCTTGTTTGGGAGCAAACAACCGGCGGATAAGGTTGCGGAACCGTCATGAGATGAGGAGATTAACCCTGGAGCCCACGGCACGGCTTGGGCTGTTGCGCCATAGATGATGATGATGTGGGACTGCTTAAAAACAACGATTAGATAGCGCTGATACCACACTGGGCCAGTACTACGATAAATTGCCTAATGTGTGACAAGATTGATAGGTAGATGGCGTTAGGCACAGCAGAGACAAAGAGGGAATTGTCGAATATTTGAAAAATAAGGACAAATCAAAATAGGAAACTAATAACATGAATAGCATTCTGCAAGACCTTCAAACACTGATAATGTGTAGATACGCTGCCTTTTCACTATAAGGTCAGCACTTTAAGAGAATTTTCTCGCAAAAGCAATCCCCATATTGACGGAGCAAGACACATGGCACGCCTACAGAGTAGCACAGTGTTATAGTTGTTGGTTCATTATACTTTTTAGCTCCTTCCTCATTTCTATTCAATGTGTGATTATAGCAATTGCACTGTCTACACTAGTGTTTCAATCCTTCAAATACTTTTCTCAGCCATAGTATCGATGACGATTTTGGGTATTTCTTGCTGCTATATAATTGTTACGAATTCTACATGGAAAAGCCCCTAATTTGAGCTTATTATTATTAACTAAATAGTTCAAAGATGATCTAGGAATTTGATCTCTGTGCTTAACATTATTACTTTTAATAGGATAGAGATTACTCTTTTATTTGGCAAACAAGTTATACCAGCACATCATTAAGCATTGTATATGCAGGCTAATAATTTTTGGTAGATTATTACTGCGATTAAATGCATCAACAACATGGCTCGTAGAAGAATGTTGAATGCATCGAAAAGCGTCAATGAATTTGAATATTATAATTTTAATAGTTCAGATCTAAATCCGTGAATATTTATCATCATTACCTAGAGCTGTGTCCTATTAATCGATTCCATATACGTCTATTTATTTATGGGTCAACGGGAATGTAGTTCAGTACTTAATAAATATACCACAGTGCAAATATTCAATATACCCTGAAGTGTGAAAAGTCATTAAGTGCCCAGCGTATACCGAAGGATAATTTATTAGTTATTTATGTAGGTAATGAGCACTATTTGGACATTGTTTGTATTTAGGGGAGTTGTATTTAATTTATCGTGTATTTCATTCAAGTATATAATTTGAATAAATTGAATATTTGAAAAACGATTGCTGTATCAAATGTTTTACTCAATCAACAATTAGATAAACGCTTTCGACTCTTGTCATATTTCGATGCTGAAGCCAGAAATTAAAAGTCAAACTAACACATATAATGCCTTTAGTTACATTAGATTCCAAATCCTTTATAGCTACTTATCGTTTTAGTTTAGACGCTCAAATTAATCTGCTTCCATTTCACATTGTTCATAGCAATCCGAACGTATATCAATCATCGGGCGAACGTCAGCCTTCATTAACAATTATGAACTCATCATCAGCATCCGTCAATGCAAATCATCATCATCAGCATCCAACTATCGGCAACAATAGCACTGGTACTTTAATCAACAGCAAGAACAATAACACTATTACAGGCACGAGTCCGGGAGTCCATCGACATGATACCACGATGACTGGCTCGGTCGGTGGCGGCGCCTCCGCAAATACCGGAAGCTCTAACCAAAGACAAGGAGTAATTGGACACACAACAGGTAGCAACGATCCCGGCTCCTCCGAGATACATGGATTCCATCTGGGCTTGAGCGGGTGGCGAAAGAAATGCCTTTATGTTCTCATCCTAGGATTAATGATCCTTATCATAGTCAATTTAGTGCTAACGCTTTGGATACTAAAAGTCATGGAATTCTCTTCGGTAATTTATGACCCAGCTTTCCCATTTAATCCGTACAACATGAATTTTTCATTAATTTCTTTTATCTTTTGGGTGCTCTCTCTTTTTTCTGAACATGTCGGCAAATAGGAAGGGATGGGTCAATTGAAAATTGTTGCTGGAGGAATCCAATTATCTGGACAAGCTTTAATTTTGGATATATTACGAGCGAGTACGATTCGGTCGAGACACGGACAACCTATTGCGCTTGGTAGGTATAATGTTGATGAATTTTGCATGTCCTAAAAGGAAATCTAAATTCAAAGTGTCTCCTTGAATTCATTAATCAGAAGATACAACTCATAAATCTCTAAAATATTTTAATGTATGTCCACAAAAATCTCGAAATTCAAACAGTCTCCACTTTTTATTGTGCATTAGCTAATGCACCTTGCTATGTCCTACATTTACAGAATCCTCACGTAATTTTTCAATCAATACACGTGACGCCAATGGACTTGTGGAAAACCATCTGTTTCTCGGACATGATCGACTCGAATGTCTTACGAAAGGATTTCGGATAAACGATAGCCACGGCGGAAATTTATTTTCAGTTAATCGAAACGAAGTGACCATTGGAGCGCACACCCTGCGAATTGATGGCGAAGGTGGTGCCATTTTCCGGGAGTCAATACAAACGACACATGTACGAGCTGAAGCAGGACGAGAATTAAAGTGAGTAGAATTAGCAGTTGAAAATTTTCAAATATTTTTACTCATCGATTAAATTTTATGTTTAAAGTTGTTTTGATAAATGCGATTCAAAACTGGAGGTGGTCATTGATACGTTACGTTTATCGAAATGTATGATCGTTTACTTCCGAAAATTTTGAACTATTTAGAGAAAAAAATTAAAGAAAGAAGTAACCTACTTTGAATGTCTTAAAACAGAAAATATATACATGCATGAAGCCTGTACTAAATCGATTTTGACGATTTCATCAATTTTCAGTCCTAGCTAAAAAGATTCATTGAAATTTTAACCATAAAATGTCTCATCCCTTTTGTCTTCTGAAGTCAATTTTATCTCTGTTTTAAGGGTTTTGTACTGCTTAAAAAACTGTTTGCCTCTCCGTCTATCTGGGTGTCACAGCACTTTTTCCCTGAAATTATAGACACCAAACTTGAAACGAAGATCAGAAGGGGACATATACAAATATTTTTCGTCCATGATTGTCGTGCAAGGTATCAAATGAAAGGTCTTGATAAGAGCTTTCAAAACAAGTCAATAAATAGTCTAAGCTTCATGGAGGGCATGGGGAGGGGAAATATAAGAAACATTTTTGTCCTCCCTCGCGTTTGGTCACCTTTGATCCCAAAAAAATAAACACCTTTGAAGTCGAAATTCAATGAATAATTTTAATAATTGTGTGATTCCCGAACTCAGCTTTTTCCCTAATAAACTCGTATAGGTGCCCTTAAATTCAATGAAATTCGCGATGTAAATAGTTTTATAAAAAGTCCTTATACTCTGAGCGTTTTGAAAAAATCAAATCATGTTCACAGAAATTATTCTCCTGTGCAGCACTACAGCCCACATCGGGCCTTCCTTCCTGCAAATAGCGCCTCCAACTGTCTCGCTCCATTGACCGTGTCCTCCGATTTCGACATCCGAGCAGCAATGAAAGTTCCTCTTGTATCGAAAGGTAGCTTCCTTATAACGTACTCCAGAGTCAAATTGAATAGCAATGAGGCCAGCCTATCTCCCTGTTTTAGTCTGATATTTGTGCCAAAAGCATCGATGGGTTGATTATTGATGCGGACTTAGAAGGTAAGACGGACCAATTTGGCTGGGACGCCAAAGCAAAGCATTATTCGGTACAGTACGTTACGATCAATACTGTCGTATGCTTGTTTAACCCTAATCACCCTGGGATGAGTCTCGGAGACTCATTTGAAATTGGTTCTTACAAAACTATGACAGAATCATTTTTTATTGTCTATGGCGGTATATGTATTCTAATAATTATTATTTACGAACCTATATGCATAAAAAAAATGTTTTATTTCAACTAACACAATCCCGATAGGGTCATTCTCAAAAAAGTAACGTTAACGCCTGCGACGAGTCTCACAGTCTCACCCACTCACTCACTCGCTATTCTATTTATAGACAAAATGCACGGAATAGAAGTAAAAAAGAACAGAAACGGGTAATTTTTTCTTCTTTATTTCTATGGACAACTGCTAATTTTGAATTATTACATTCTAATCGGTCGTGATTGTTATCAATAAGTGAACTGAACGAATATTATTGATATAATCATAAAAATACAGTGCTGAGTTTTTTGTGCAAGGTGAATTTTGTAAAGAAAGGTAAACAGAAATTGAATTAGTTTATTCATATTCTTATTATATGTAGAATGGCTGCCCGAAAACGACCATTGACGGATGATGAAATTCGAATGGCAATGCAGGAAAGTGATGAAGATTCTGAAAACAACTCGCAACAGGATATTGAAAGTGATTTTTCCGATAGTGATCTGGACATATTGGAAAATGAATCCAATATCGCTGATGAGCAACTAATCTCAGAATCGGATAATGAGGTAGCGGAGCCAGCCGCGGAAGCAATGTGTTTTACTGGTAAGGATGGCACCCAGTGGCAATCAATTCCCTATCCACTCGGTAGGACTCCCGCACATTATATCATAAAAGGTGGGGTTCACAAAGTCAGACTAGTCCCAGGAAAACAAGTTGATTCGCCAATTGATGCTTTTTCTCTTATCATAAGTCATAACGTTATCGATATAATTGTCAAATGTACCAAATTGTATGGTTAGCAATTACACAAAGAAAAGTGGAAGAACACAGATGAAACTAAGATTCGTTGTTATATCGGACTGCTGATTCATGCTGGGACCAATAAACAAGGTTGTTCAGATATGCGAGAATTTGGCATCCTTTGTTTGGTAATATTTTATTCAAAGCAAGTATGTCCCGCGATTGCTATGAAGTACTTAGTCAGTGCCTCCGGTTTGATGACAAAACCACGCGCTCAGTAAGAAGGAGCCACGACAAATTTGTGCCCATTCGTGAGGTTTGGGATTTAATAAATTCCAATTTATTAAAACGTTACATTCCTGGAGAAAACCTGACAATCGATGAGCAACTAGTGCCTTTTTGAGGTAGAGTATCTTTTCGGCAATATATTCCTTCTAAGCCAGATAAATACGGAATGAAAATATGGTGGATTTGTGACAGCACAAATAGCTATCCACTTCATGGAATTCCATATTTAGGAAAAGAGGGTCCGGATAGGTCTTTCAATCTTAGAACCAAAGTGGTAGAAGAACTGTGCATCCCATTTCACAGAACAAACAGAAACATCACTTTTGATAACTTTTTCACTAGTTTTGAGCTCGCGCAAAAATTATTGAGCGTCGGACTGACTAGCGTTGGGACTCTGCGCAAAAACAAAAGGTGCATTCCACCAAATTTTCTCCCCCATCGCCATAGACCTATAGAGTCAAATGTTTTTGGTTTTCGAAAAAATATGACATTGGTAAGCTATGTACCAAAGAAAACCCGAGCCGTGAAATTGTTATCAACGATGCATCACGACATAAGTATTGATGCAGAGAATAAAAACAAATCTGCTATCAATTTATTGTATAATGCTACAAAAGATGGAGTAGATACATTGGAACAGCAATGTCATGCTTTTTCCGCAAGATGGCCAATGACACAGTTTTACAACATAATTGACGTGGCCGAGTAGCAGCTAAGATCTTGTGGCTAAGTATGTATCCAGACTGGACTGCTGCAAAACCAAATACGCGTCGTAAGATTTTTCTTCAAGAATTGGTGTTGGAATTAGTAAAACCAAACATCGAGAGGCGCAGTTCTGCATATCTCTCAAAATCGACAGTTGATGCTATGACCAGGGTTACAGGCAATAACACCGAAGAGCAGCTCCAGACTCCACCAAATCTAAAGACAACAAAGCGAAGGTGCTATATGTGTCCAGCAGCACTTGGTCGCATGAACAAACAAATATGCAGTGGCTGCAAGAAAAACATTTGCAGTGAGCATGCAGAGAAAATCGTAGTTTGTAAGAACTGTATTAATTAATAATAAATTAATTTTGTATTACATATTTTTCGAACTCTAATTATTTGTACTTTTTCTATCTTTCATAATGACTAATAGAATAACTAGTCTAACATAATAAAGCACTTTCTGTATAAACTCTCTATATGAGTCCAAGAGACTCATCGCAGGCATTAATGTAAGTGAAATGACCTAGGGTGATTAGGGTTAAAGTCAACAAAAATTTGGTGTGCGTCTATGTTGAACTCCCAGCATTTTTCAAGTACCTGCTTGACTGAGAACAATTGGCCTACTCTCGATCTACCTGCTCTAAAACCACCTTGATACTCCCCAATGATACTGTTGGCGTATGATCTAAATTTATTTGAAAATATTATGTATGCCGTACAAAGTAGTGATATGCCTCTATAATTTTTGCACTGTAACTTGTCCAATCGGCATCCCACTTTTGAATATTGAGTGCGATCTCATGTCTTGAACATCATTGCCAGTTCAGTTTGTTTCCTGGATTGCCAGTATTTTTAATTTATATTGACTGGCCTGTTGTAAAAAATCCTTAATAGCGCCAGTATAATTGAGTGATCTGACATTCCAGGATCCAATGCTATAGTCGCTTCTCCAACGGGGAGGTCATTGCCGTGAGTCGAAGCCATTCCGAGGCCCATCTGCAGGTTTCGCAACATTTCAAAGTTTTCCAGGGACAGGGAGGTAGCCCGTTGCCCAACCTCCATTCCGGTAGCATGGCTATTACGTCAATTCCGTTATGAGGCGCGGAAGATTCGCGTTCACTCTCTTACGTCTCCACAAAGGAGGTGTTAGTAGGATTTAGTAGCAGAGCTGTAGATGTATTTACAGTTATTAGCAATGTTTTCTATTTAAAGTTTCGAATTTGGGTTTGGTTTAGTAGAGTTAACTAGAATTTTTCGTAGGATAGTTTTATTGATAGAGATTTAGATAAGGTAATTCGAATTAATTTTTATTTTGGTTTAGGTAAGGCTTTAAAATTTTATATAGTTATTTACTTGTCGGTTTGTCTGTCTGCTGTTCAATTTCTAATTTCTTTTTATTGAAACGTTTGTTTGTCTGTCTTTGATTCATTAAGTTATTTATTCCATTCAAATTGTCTGTGCTGTCCGCCTGATACTTATTGACTTCGCTAATTTCGCCGATGTGTCCGTCCTTAGTTTTTTAATTAATATTGATTTTTAAATTTGGTTATTCAGTATTTATTATATTTATTTTGTATCATGGTATCACATAACACCTCTTATTTCACCTACTCCAGCTCTGACGACGAATTTTATTCCTTCCTTAGAGTCAATTTTGATGGTTCTTCCGCTGATCTAGATGTTGAGCAGCTCCTTTTTCGAGCCACTACCTTGGCAAGAAACTACAATATCCACTTGGATGAACTAGCATCTAGCCTACATATTCTTCTGAAAGGACCAGTAGAAGAATGGTACTGGATATTCCGGCATCTCAACCCTTATTTTACGTGGCCTGATTTGTAAACTGTGTTGAAGGAGCATTATGGATCTCATTTAACCGAGGTAGACGTGCGGCGAGCAACCGATGCGCGTTTCCAGAGGCCAGGTGAATTTTTCTCAAGGGTTGCAAATTGACGGGCTTGCTTGATAGCGGAGCCAGTGTCAGTATCCTCGGAGTCGGAGCCTTGAACCTGCTGTCGGACTTGGGTTTGCATATGCATGCCATGCATGCTCATGTTCAGACTGCATCAGGGCACAAGGATCCACTTTCGGGATACGTCACCACATTGGTGCAATTTAACAACACCTCCAAATTGATGAGATTACTGGTTGTTCCTTCCTTAACGTACGCAGTGTTTCTTGGAATTGACTTCTGGGATCTCTTCAAAATAGCACCAATTCAGGTCAACGCTATCAAAGCAGCCCCAGAGCCTCCATGTCCTGAATTCTATCTGTTGTCTCCAAAAGATCAGCAACGACTGGACTTCGTCAAACAACAGTTTCCGTCGTATAATGTGAAACGCTTGGGTAGGACCAGTCTCGTGTCTCATAACATTGACTATGGTTCTATTCAACTCATTAAGCAGCGGCATTATGCTGTCTCGTCTGTTATACAGAAACTGCTGTATGATGAACTCGATCGTTTGTTGTCTTTGGGGGTAATAGAGGAAAGTCAGAGTTCGTGGACTTCTCCTGTGACCCTTGTCAGAAAATCCGGCAAGGTACGTTTACATCTTGACGCTAGACGCATCAACGAGGTGACCGTTAAGGATGCCTATCCATTGCCGCTGACTAAAGGTCTTTTGGCACGGTTGCAGAGTACCAGGTCCATTACCAGTTTGGACCTGAAGGATGCCTTTTGGCGAATACCGTGGGATAAGGCAAGTAAGCAGAAAACGGCCTTTACTGTCCCTGGCAGGCCCTTGTACCATTTCAAGGTCATGCCGTTTGGTTTATGTAATGTGCCCCAAACGATGTGTCGGTTAATGCATAAAGTTATACCGCATGAGCTGCAGAACAAGGTATTTGTTCACCTAGATGACCTGCTTGTTACAAATTCAACATTTGAAAGCACTTGGAGCTCCTGAGTACTGTTGCAACACTACTCAGGGACGCCAACTTGACCATCAATGTTGAAAAAAGCAAGTTCGTCAAGAAGAAGATCAAATATCTTGGCTTTGTAGTGAGTGATGTATTCTGCGCACCGACTCGGAGAAGATTTCAGGTGTAGTTTCGTATCCTGAACTCCATACGGCCAAAGAGGTGAGACAGTTCATGGGCATGGCCGGATGGTACAGGCGTTTTATTCTAAACTTCGCCTCGGTTACAGCCCCTCTAACGGACTTGCTAAAGGGCAAACGCGCCTTCAAGTGGTCTGCATCCGCCAATAGTGCCTTCAATAAAGTGAAGCACTTGTTGATTTCTGCTCCAGTGGCCAACCCCAACTTTACGAATCACTTTTATATCCAGTGTGATGCAAGCACAGTGGGTATTGGAAGTGTTTTGTTCCAAAAGGACGATGAAGGTGGAGAGCATCCAATCACATAAATGTCTATGAAGCTCAACGCTGCGCAACGTAACTATAGCATTACAGAATTGGAATGCTTAGCTGCGGTGCAGAGCGTAAAGAGATTCAGGGCATATATCGAAGGGTTGCCCTTCACCATTATAACCGACTATGCCAGTCTAAAATGGCTGATGCAACAGTCGGACCTTTCTGGTCTATTGGCTCGCTGGAGTCTGAAATTGCAAGGGTTCAATTTCCAAATTTAACATCGGAAAGGTATCCTCAACGTGGTTCCCGATGCGTTGTCGAGAACCTGCTCGAAGGACGAGCGGATGAACCCGATGATTCCCTGTCTCCTGGAGCATGGGCACATTGATGGTTCAATCCCGGAGTCCCGAGTATGAGCATCTCAAGGAGCAAATCTTGAAATAACCCGATCAGTTCCAGAATTTGCACCTTGCAGATGATCGTATATATATCAGTATGGGTTCTCCTGCAACGTCGACTACTGATGTTCCCCGAACAAAACTATGGGTTCCTGAGGGTCACCAACGAGCTCTCATAGTACGAGGTCATGATGATGCCCGGGGCTCTCATTGTGGGGTTCGCAAAACAACTGAAATTTTGCAAAGTTTTTATTATTGGCCTCGTTTGCGTCAAGATGTGATTCAGCATATCAAGAATTGCTTGATATTGCAAATAGGTCAAGCCGTCAACTTCTATAATGGGGCCCCCTATGAGGGCTCACAAGACTCTGTACGACCTTTGCAGCGCCTGTTTGTGGACTTCATGGGCCCATACCCTCGTTCAAGGTCAGGAAATACCCAATTGTTCGTGGTCCTGGATCTTTACACAAAATTCGTATGGCTCAACTCCATGACGAAAGCCACTGCGGATTCGGTCGTGCGATATTTGGAGCGCAAAATCTGTTTGACTTTTGGAGTTCCTGATTGGCTACATTCTGACAATCGTGTACAGTTCGCCTCCAAGGTATTCGGCAAGCTTATGAATGACTATGGAGTGCAGCATTGCTTTACCCCATATCATTCACTGCAGGCAAATGCCTCAGAGCGGTCAAACCAGCTAACACTGAACGCCATCAGAGCCTACATAGGGTCTGACAAGGCAAGTGGGACGGGAATCTTCTAGCTTCATGTTTTGCCTTCCGCAAAGTGATTCATGAGTCCACGGGATATTCGCCCTACTTTCTCATGTTCGGGTATCACCCTATCCAACATTGCTCTGAGTACACCCTCCTCAGAAGTCTTAATGCCTTTGAGGATGGCAAGGTACAGCTAAGTGCTAACAGTGATCGACTGCGAGCTGTACAGGACCAAGTCAGATGTAAATTGCAAGAAGCCTAACAAAAGGGGCTCAACGCTACAACCTTCGTGTTCGTCCTCGTAAACTACTTCAGGGTCAGGAGGTTTTCGTGCATAATTTCGCCGTGAGCAATGCAGCAGATCGCTTTGCTGCAAAATTCACTCCATGATTCACTCCTGCAGTGGTTCATCGCCGTATTGGGCAAGTCGTATATGAGCTTGAAGATGAGTCCGGCAGGGTGCTTGGGACATTTCACGCTAAAGACATCTGATCTGACTCAGGATTACCCCTGTTGACATTATTCCTTGTTTGCCCGGCTGAATGAGACACTCAGGGTCTAGGTCGTCCCCACGATTGTTGTGAGTTCCAGCGTACCGGCTTTTTCCCATTCGCAACTACAAATTGCCGCCGTAACATCTCCACCTTCCTTTGGGCATATATACCCTTTTCTCCAATAAATTTATTTATTTTTATTATCATTTAACGATTTCTCTATAATTTTTAACTCCCCCCTCATCACAATCCTACCCTTTTCCCTTATTTTCAATTACAAAAAATAGCAATATAATAATAATTTTAATTTTCCCACTAACAACACTCCATTCATTAATTCCTATTAACAAAATTTTATTCGACACATTTTTCCTAACAAATCCTAATTCCTTCCTTCATACTAACTAATTTTATCCATTAGCTCCCACTAACAATTTTTTTTTCATACTGACAAAAATTCATTCACATTTCCCTACTAATAAATTTCATTCTCACGCCCATCAAGAAAGAATTGAAGTTGCTAATTCGATGAATGGGAAATCAACAGAAGGTGGCTCCGTTGGTAGCGTCGTGGATTCTCGACCGGGGGTCCGCTGGGACCCTGGGTTCAGGTTTCCCGAGCGTAGGGAAGCACTCTTTTTGGAGTATTGGCAAAAACTATTGTTTCCGTATATATACGAGTATGATAATTTGCATCTAATCAAACGCTTCCATGGTTATGCGAATTGCCATATATACAAATGGAAATTATTGCGTATGTCGGTACGAAAAAGATGTGTGGGTAGCGGAATCGAAGTGTATTGAACTTCGATTACGTTATTCAGATGCGGCAGCGGTAATTGAAAGTGAGATGATTCCGAGATCGAATTTACTGGAGGTGAAATTTTGGAAGAATTCGTGATTGGATCTTGAAAGGAAGAGGGAGTCTTCGCGTTTTTTGTGGTGGTGATTTGCGGAATGAATGGTTCGGCATGTGGTTTTTAAGAAAAAAGTGAGTTTTTCCATTTTTTTCGTCAGAGTGATTTTGGGAAATAATTCGTGGAAGAAGATATCATTAGAGATTTTAAGGAGGAAAAAAGGAATTGTTTGTGTGTCAGTGGTGACGAAGATAAAGTTTGGTTAAAGCGACTGAAAAGGGTTTAATGACCCAAAATGATTAGCGGGCGTGAAGGTGATACTAGCAGTCTCTGACATCTGTTTTCAAGAAAAATGTTACACCAGGGTAGACAAGCGGATGGACGGTAAACTACGAATTGTCACGGCTGACAAGGGTTTCTAGCACTCCAGCGTAAACATCGAGCACACATGACAAATTTTTATAGACCACTCCACGGGGTGAAGAGCCGGTAAGGACTTTAATTGTAATGTTATTTCTTTTAACTTCCTGAACATGAATTGTACTCAGAAATAGTAAGTTAAAGTAAAGTAAGAAATATGATTGCAAATTTATCTCTTTATTTTGAATTATACTCAGAGATAGTAAGTTAAAGTAAGTAAACGAAAGTAAACTTTTTGCTCCAAGACTTAGAATTAAGTAGGACTATGATACATGGCCAACAACCAACCGATATCTAGGATGCATAACGCACATCTAACTGGTTTCGCCGCGCAGCATTTATTCGACAACGTTTTCGTATTTCAAATTCTGAAATCTTACTATGTCTCGTCACAGCATTCGCTCCATCTAGAACGAACTACACAAGAAATGTTTCCAAGTGAATCGACATTTGTCGCCAAATTATTCGTCATAAAGTTCCCGAAATAATGCATCTAATCCAAATGTTCTACTCAGCGATGCTAATCTACCTGTGAACGTGGAGGTGGCGATAGTCTTACAAATATTCCTAACATCTCCGGTTAAAGGTGAAATAGATGTTTGAACCGCAAATTAGGGAGAAAACTGAAGCGCCACTATGCTGAAAGTTGGTTTGTGACATCAATAAGGCTGAAGGTTGAGCAACAGTGCCGATGAAAACTCAGCCTTGGACTTGAACGTAGCCATTGAAGAAGAGCCGTTGCGGGAAAAGTGATAAAAGGGCCAGCGACGGTGGAAGCGCTCTCTTTTTTTTTTGTGTGGTTAATTCAACGGGTGGATTTTGGTACACGGAAGCCGGAGCTAACCGGACTATTGGTTGCTGATACAAGTTGAGCGGACAAGTGTTTTCGGATTATAATCGCTAGCTGAGCGGACAAGAAGTGACTTTCTGCAACATTCAATAGTTAAGCGGACAAATTTATGAGGGAGATTGGATTGCGTGTATATTCTTTTTATATGGATTCGGTTCATCGTTCAACAAAAAGGGGCTCCTAACGTGCTGCACAGGTTGTGATTTATAAAGCAAAAGAAAAACGAGGTACCTAGCATAACCCTAAAAATTTTGTTGATGAAGATAATTGAAGAGTTAAGAGCATCTTTCTTTTTTTATTGTGATTATATTGACTTTCATATACTAGAATTTCTTGCGTTTCTTATTTTTAATAAACGGGATTTAAATTTTCAGCCAGCGAACTCTCTTGTGGAGTGGTCGCAACGATTTTCCGCGTAAAGGATGCAGGTGGAGTGCGGAATCCCGAGAAGTGTAGCGAAAAAGAAAGAAACGGAAAAGTTGTTGATGTTGAAGCGTTGGGCTTCCTCTAAATTTTTTTAGTGTAGTGAAAACGAATAAGAAAATTCCTTAATCTTGGATCATTTAGCTTTCCCTTAGTTTCATGTGTTTGCTTTGAAATTTCCCGTTGCGTTTCTTTTCTATAGTGTTTCGTTCCGGGAGCTCAAACTCATCAGTGGCTCCGGGGGCATATTACGGGTTGACGAGTGGCGCCAACCTACCCCGTCTCCACGGGTTAGCCGGGACCCCAAGGCCCCCGCCGGAATGCCCAATTAAGCCATCATTACAAGCCTACTCGGAAACAATTCCAAGGCGATAATTGCTTAATTGGGAATATCGTCTTGAAATCAAGACGCGTAACAGAATATTAAAAGGCTGGAAAATATTGATGGAAAAAATGTTTGCTTTGAAAGTCTTGCCGCCGTATTAGCTGCCCTTTTTTCCTGAAAAATATTTTAAACATCAACTTCAATTAAAGTGGCCGTGCCAGCACTGTGCTTCAGAACTTGTGTACTCTCCCAGGAATATTGTGCTGCAGTGGAAATTGCGATGGGAACTACTTTGAGTTAGGAAAATGGAAATCGCTGTTGACTTTGCAAAAAAATGCTAAATAAAAGCTGAAAACGATTTTTGAATGCATGCACTTAACCGGGCAAAATTGATTGAGTCAAATACAGTTGACTCACAACAGAATGTGCACTTATGCGTTATGTGCACTTATCCGTGTTGCACTTATTCGAGCGCAAATATATGAAAAATAGCCAAGAAAAATTGGTGAACGCGTAGCCTGTGTACTTATGCGTTATTTGTACTTAAACGGATTGCACTTATCTAGGTTTTACTGTATCATCCTTTTTAACTCAACTTAATGTATATATATACGATAATTTTTTGATCTACAGTGAGCTTTTATTGCATCGTGTAGGTATCGATCTCAATTTCGGATAGCTCCTACAGCTTGAAATTGCGCTGAATGGAAAGCTCAGTGTAAAGCCCATAAACGTATAGATTTACATTAAATTGATGTTAAAAGGGTCAAGTGATCAATTAAAAAAACTTTACCAGAGACAAGCACTTACAGGAGAAAATTAACCTAAATATAATTCGTAGTTTTAAAAACATGTTGAGTTTGCATAAGTAGAATGAATTGGAATAATTTTCTCCCCTCAAGATGGCGGTCACCAACACCTGTATGTATGTGATGTCCTAATGAGACTTTATTTATTTATTTATTTATTTATTTTATATTCAACAGAAAAAAAAAACCAATAACAAAATAGATAGAATAGCAAAATGAATTACATATAGCACAGCATGCAAAAAGCAAGATAAAAGTAATAAAAAATGCAAAAACTAAGAGAAAATAAATAAGAAAAATTACTAAGAACTGAGAAGAAGATAGTTGACAAATCTTTTATAAACTAAATACGAGAGGGGGATATTCGACGATCTTGTAGAACGCATAAATCGCCTCACAGGAACCTGGTTGATAAGGCGAGAATCGAGCAAACCACGGCAAAGCCTGTAAAAGAAACATTCATCAAGATAGAGTCGACGCATTCCCAGCGAAGGAATATTGAGGATAGCTAAGCGTGATTCATAAAAAATGTAAGGAATCTGGAATTTCAAGACAACGATCCTGGTAAATCTTTTTTGTACAGCTTCTAGCGTGAACTTCAAACACTTCAAATGAGGTGACCAAATAAGCGAATAGTACTCAAGGATGGGACGGACCAAACTAGAATATAATTTAACATACAATAAACGATCGGAAAAATATAGGAATTTCTTAAGATCAAGCCAGAAATGCGAGAGGCTTTAGAAATAATTTCAGAAATTAATTTAGAGTCGAAGGCGACACCCAAGTCCCTGAAGTGTGTCGCCTTACATAGGTACGAACTATTTAACGTAAATTGAAAGCTAATAGGGTAAGGGTTGTTAAAAAATTAAGCATGAATGCATGTATAAACATTTAGTGTAAGTTGGTTATAATAACTCCAAGATAAAATGGCATTCAAATCTTCTCGAAGCAAAGCACTGTCATCGATTGACGACACTACTTTGAAAACTTTGACGGCATCTGCATAAAGAAGGCAGGATAAGTTGAAGACAACGAATAGTAAGTCATTTATAAACAGAGTGAACAATAGTGGGCCCAGAATTGATCGGTGAGGAACACCAGAAGACGGATGGAAGGGAGTAGAAAGACAGCCTTGAAAAGATACCTGACTGACACGATTGGATAAGGAAGGGGATAACCAGTGGAGCAAACAATCAGGAACGTTAAGCAATTTAAGTTTGCTAAACAAAATATTGTGATTTACTGAGTGAAAGGCTTTAGAGAAATCGAAATACAAGGTTTTGACTTGTAAACGGTCCTCCATAGCTTTTGAGGTAACGGTCATGAGTTCTAACAAATTCGTTAAGGTCGATCGCCTTTTGATAAAACCATGTTGTTCAGGAACGAACAACTCATGAGTAACTGAAGAAAGGTGTAAGTAGACGATTTACTCCAGTAGTTTGGAGAAATAGGGTAATAAGGAGATAGGCCGATCATTGGCACTGTCTGAGGTACTACCTTTTTTAAAAATAGGAGCAACATAGGATATTTCCCAACATGAAGGAAAAGAGCCTGAAGATAAGCTAGAAATGAAGAGAAAGGAAAGGGGGATACAAATAGACGTAGCTAATGATTTCACAAAATAATTCGGAATACCATCGGGACCTGAACTAACAGAGTCATCAAGTTCTATAATAAGCTTCATGACATCTTCTGGATAGCAAGTAAAAGGGAATGAAGGTGGTGTAAGTACGATTGGAAATGAATGGGCTATTACTGGGAGTAGCATTAAAAGTAGAAGAAAACTGCTAAGCAGCCGTTCAAATGAAACGAGGATGGGAAACTGGAAGAGGATTTAAGAGAGCGTATATATTTCCAAAATGGTTTTGAATGATTTGAGTTTTAGCGATCTGCATCTTTTTCTCAGCTATCGACCTCAGATGACAAAAAGCTGTACGTGACTCAGGGGATCTGTCACGTGAAAAACGTTGACGAGCTCAATCTTTAGCTTTCAAGGCTCGCCTCACATCGAGTGTTAACCAGGGACAGTCAGAAGAGTTTCTTATACTGCCAAGTGGAGTCTTGTTGGAAATAAGTAGTACACCTGTCGAAACCACCTGTCGAAACCACCTGTCGAAACCGCCTTCTAACATTGTTCTTCTTCAATAATTTTTCAGAAAATTGATTAATGAATAAAATTCAATGAGAAAGTAGCTACATAGAAAAAAACAAGTTGGGTAAACAGACCTAAGCTCATGTTAGAAGGGTTTTGTACCCAACTTCTCAGAAATGCAGTCACCAGCAATGAATAACCTCAAGAAATATGTCAGAGATGTGCACGTTTATAAGAAAATCCGAGGTTTTTCTTTTTTCAATGGTCGCCATTTTGATGCAAACCAACAAAAATCATTAAAATCATGAATTCTAAAAAATATTAATGTTATTGACCTTATCGGAAAATTTCAAGAACATCAAGCCAAAACTGCAGTGACTGATTGGATGGAAAGTCCATAAAATACCAAAATCACGTGTTATTGTTATTGTGATTGGAGAAATTTCAAACGGCTATAACTTCCGTGTATATCATTCGATTTTCGTCAAACTGACAAAGTTCAAGAGCCTTTAGCAGGACTACGTAAATATCCAATTTCGTTCAATATAAGGTTACCGACGCGATTTTTTTGGGGAAAACGTGAAATTCGAATATCATACTATTATTAACAAAGTTGAGCGAATTTCAACTTCTAAGATATTTGTTGTTGCTGTACTCATAAACATCTACCACCATAATTTTTTTCAGATTCTTTGGATCACAGGTGTCCAATCGCGAGGGGGGACACAAATTTTTCGTGTATTTCCCCTCTCTGTGCGTCCCTCGATGCAAAAAGTATAAAATTAAGACCTGTTTTGAAAAGTTTTCATCAAGACCTTTCATTTCATACCCATATCGGCTACATTTGATGAAATTTTTTTTATTCAGGGGCCACTTCCCTATATGAGGAGACCCCCCCCTTAAATACCTTATAAAAATTTTTGTAGTTGAACTTTGAAGAGAGCATCATTTTACACTTGTACACAAAATTTGATGTTTCTAGCTTAAGTAGTTTGCGAGAAAAAGTGCTGTGACACACGGACGGACGGACAGACAGACGGACAGACAGGTCGCGAAACTAGTCGGGTTTTGTAAAATTATTTTACAAAACCCTAAAAACATGTTCATAAGTAATTGATATTACGTTCTATCCAAAGGGGAATAAGCAATACTGCTAGGCTTCCACTGTAGACTTTGACTTGCCTCCTCCTCTATCTTTTGTTCATGATTGATGACACAACCTCTAGTATTGCGAACGTTTTTGTCTTGATTATAGAAGGTAGCATTCTTCCTTGACTCAATATCTGGATGCTCTCATTAAACGACATGTGTTTTGGTTTGCACCCTTTGCCAAAAATTAAAAGACGGTGCAGCAGGGCTTTACCTAGTGCTAAATGAACTAGAAATTTTCCATAATGCGATACTCTGCAATCTAAATAAGTTTCACATCATAAAAAAGCTTATGTCACCACATTGCAAAATTCTAACTGATCGTGGTCGAATCATTGCAAAAGATTCAAAAAGCTTTTAATGATACCAAAAAGTTTAACTTGGAGAATTGCGTATCATAATTAGGACTTTAAAGTTAACTTGTGCTCTAAAATTATAAGTGCATTAACAGTTCTTATCATGACTATACTTTTAGTGCTTGCTAAGAATTAATATAAGAATTAAGTACGTTGCAACTGCATAGAAAAAATTTGAAGCTTTTAAGTGGCAAATGAATAAAATTCCAATATGATTACAAGCATATTCTTTTTGTTTTACAGACTTGAATCACCTACTCGGCTGCTAGATATTTCAGCGGCCCAAGATCTCCATCTACAATCACGAGCTGGCAGCATAGAACTTGATGCTCTCAAGGATATTAAAATAAGTTCGTCATCAGGAAGTGTAAGTACCCTGAAATTTTAATTTCTTCACTTTCCCGATCTGAATGATACTCCCGAAATTCTAATTTGTGAATGTCTTCTGAAAATCCATTGAAAACAGATACGACTCGATTCACCGCATGTCCTTTTACCAAATCTTAAAACTGCCCAACCGCCCAGTGCCGGTTTGTCGCAAAGTCGTGACCACAACCACAGGGTATACCAGCTTTGTGCCTGCTTCAACGGGAAACTATTTCTCGCATCAGCCCACAGTATTTGCGCTGGTGACGACAGCACAGTGTGCAGATGATTTTCAAAGGACACTAAATCCGCCTCTTAGTCGGACTGGACGACGAATTATTAAAATTACAGCCACGATGGTCATTACTATACATGGCTGTGAATATTCAGTTGAGGGAGCAACATAAGCTTCCGGCACGTAAATACGAGTACCATGCAAGGATTTTTAGTTGTCAATTAGGAAAATATGATTTTGGACTCATTTAGTGGGATAATAAATTTATGTTGTACAAGTAAGAGTATGTATGTGTGCCAGCAGAACTTCAAAAGGTGAATGTAAATAATTAATATTGTTAGAAAATGTAGATACCAAATAGAATATTGCCCTTCAGGACTTTAGCAGTAAATCCTTAGTCATAATGTCATGATAAAAGAGAATTTGTGTAAGAGGCCTATTAGTATTTTTAAGTAAAGATGATTTATGTTGTTTATTTGACGAGCAAAATAAAATCGTGAAAGTGGCCAATTTGAATTATTTAGTGGCGAATAATTTCTGTCGCTGAAATTTATTTTATTTCCTTTGTTTCGTTAATTCTAAAAGGATATCATTAAACATATTGACTGAAATGTCTGCATGTGTGTGTACATAGTAAAATGATGATAAATAATGGTGTACCCTGTAGAGCAGAGAACGAGTTAATACAAATGGAACAATAAAAATTTAATGTAAAAATCAAATCATCATTGGTCACTGGTTGATATTGTTCATTATATTGTATTAAGAATTAACTTGATTGTGCCCAAATCAAAATTGTAAAGAGACAAAACAATGTTAGAGCTGCATTTCTTCTTATTGTATGATTTGAATAATGGTAAATAAAATTATTGAAAATTGAGGGAATAAACTCATAACAATATGAAATTAAATACGATTCGATGAATAATAAAATTTGCACGATATATTGATATATGTTAGAAAGAGCTTGAATTGTTGTTTTCTAGTTCAGAGAATAAAAACGATAAAGATAAAATAAAATTTAGATATTGTTAGAAAATTAGCATCTGTTACGCTATAAGTTAAACTCCTAAGATATCCGGACAAAACAACAATGATATAAAAAATAGAGTATAGTAAGGTATGTAATGAGAGCCGGACTTGTTTTATACTTAATGTTATATTAAGCAAATTTAACTGGACAATTATGTACTATAAAGAGAAATGAGCAATGAACGAAATAAAATACAATTATAAAATCATTCCAATGTTTTTATGTTCAATGAAATTTACAAAAAATAAATTTTTCGAATATCCATAGCATATGTGATTTGTTGGTTTTTTTTTTCTTGGTACCTGAATGCGAAATGCGCCTGGTTTTACCCAAAGAATGTAGCACCACATCGCATATGTACATCCAATACGTCGCTGCAATATGTTCGCGGAATTTTCCTTGAAAATTTGATTTGGAGGAGCTGTAACATAAATTGGTCCCTTCGTATGCTAACTTAAACCCATGGACCTTTCCTTATAATAATATCTCAATATAAAATGTACGCTGGAAATTCTACAAATCGGTCATATTTGAGAGAAAAAATCCGTAATGAAATGGCAGTCATCACGAAATCTACACGCTAAGGTATTTTGGGAAATTTTGCTGTTCGTTTCAATGAGCGCCGTGAGCGTGATGGTTCATATCTAGATTATAATATTTACAAACACAATTCCCTAGTTGTGTATATGAATAAATAATAAAGATTCTATTGACAGACACACATGTTTCTTTCTATTCATACTACTGTGACTAAAAAATAAGGTGACATTTGAATTTAAACTGCGCGCGTCGAAGGATTTGGAGAACTATTATTTTTTTTACGGTTGGTAGTACTGTCAGTGATATCTTTGTCAAATTAACATGTCAAAATATTCAATAATGTTTGAGATACGCATCGTTTCCGGGATGGCCTTCAGTACCGTCTTCGCTGCGGCTTGAATCTCCTCTATCGTATCAAAACGGTGTCCCCGGAACGGTCTTTTGAGCTTGCTGAACAACCAGAAGTCGCACAGCGCCAGATCAGGTGAATACGGTGGTTGCGGAACCATATAGGTTGTGTTTTTGACGAAATGATCACGAACTACGAGCGCAGTATGGGATGGTGCACTATCGTGGTGTAAAAATCAAGAATTGTCTTACGACAATTCCAGCCTTTTTAGGCAGATAGCATTACGCAAACGACGCATAACGTTCAAATAATATTCCTTGTTGACTATTTGGCCCGGCGGAAGGAATTCATAACACAACACCACGATAATCGAACAAGAGAAGAGGTTGATGGTCGCCCAGGACGCTCTTCCTCTTCAACACGTTCACAGCCGGCTTGGAACCCACTATACCACTTGTAAATATTTTTTTTAGACAAAGCCTCATCACCAAAGGCTTTCTGCACCATCCAAATTCAACGAATTTCGACATCGCAAAAAACGAAAAACTCGCCTTTAGTAGCTCACAAAACGACGCGTATCTCAAACACTAATGAATATTTTGACATGTAAATTTGACATATATGTCACTGATAGTACTACCAATCTAAAAAAAACTCTCCAAATCCTTCGACGCGCACAGTTTAAATTCAAATGTCACCTTATTTTTTGGACACAGTAGTAAATTGGCCCTTCGCCCGCCAACTTAAACGTATTGACCTTTCCTTATAAAAATCTCTTAATATAAAATGTACGCAAAAAGTTCTACAAATCGGTCATATTTGAGAGAAAAAATCCATAATGCAATGGTAGTCATCACGGAATCTACACGCTAGGGCGTTTTGGGAAATTTTGCGGTTCGTTTCAATGAGTGCCGTGAGCGTGATGGTTCATATCTAGATGATCATATTTATAAACATAATTCCTAAGTTGTGTATATGAATAAACAATAAAGATTCTATTGACAGACACATATCTTTCGTTTTATTCATATATCGAACGTCAACTTTCTTTTGAGACACCCGGTACTTTAATACAGGTTACAACGAGAGCGTTCTATTCTACGTCTTGTCACGGATACCTTTTGCACTCTTCCATGCGGTCGTTAAAATACCGCCCGAGCCAAGGGTATAAATGTAAAAATAAAATGTTAAAGTAAAAATTAACAAATACAAAAAAAAACAAGTTGGGTAGACAGACCTACGCTCATGTCAGAAGGGTTTTGTACTCAATGTACAAATTGCAGTCACCAGATCGAATAAAATCAAGAAACATGTCAAAGACGATTTTAGTGGAGAAAATATGAAATTCGAAGATCATTCTATTATTAACAAAGTTGAACGAATTACGAGTTCCGAGGTTTTTGTTATTGTTATATTCATAAATATCTCCCTTGATAATTATTTCAGATTTTTAGATCAAAGGCGTCCATTCGCGAGAGAGGAAACACATTTTTCATGTTTTCCCCCTGTGCCCCCACTGAAGCAAAAACTGACAGTTTAAAAACTGTTTTGAAAAGCTCCCGTGAAAACTTTCATTTCATACTCATATCGGCTACCTTTGACGATTTTGTTTTTCAGGGGCCACTCTCCTGTACTGTTATCATCGATTCATGGACAATTTTTTCGAATCCTAGAATGGTTACTGGTTTCACCTATGAGTATTAATTGTAGGTACTAATTCATTCATTAAATTGAATCAAGTGTTCAAAGCATGCACCTTAAACGTTGAAGTTGGGAAAAAATAACTCAAAATTATTCAATCTTCGTATTTAAAACAGCCACTATTTTGTTTTACGATTACTGATACCTCTAGCTGAACCGACCCTCAAAGATATTCATAACACCTATCATTTCTGAAATTTTCATGCAAATCCTAGCAAAACTGTAGTGTCTGAGTCGGTAAAAAGCGCAAATTGTTCCATAGCCATATGTTGCCATAGTAATACATGCAGCACATATTGTTCCATAGCAATACAGGAAAATTCAAACCGCTATAACTTCGCTAAATATGATTCAATCTTTATGAAACTTCCAGGATAGATCAATCTTTTAAGTAGTCCTCTGTGCATTGAATTTATTGAATTTAAAGGTACCGCTAAGATTTTATTTAAGAAAATATAAAATCGATAAATCATACCATTACTAACAAAGTTGAGTGAATTTCGACTTCTCACGTATTTGTTGTTGTTGTACTCATCAAAGCCTACATTCTTGATTTTTTGGATCACAGGTGTCCAATCGCGTGGGGCGGACACACTAATTTTTCGTGTATTTCCCCTCCCTGTGCGCCCCTCGAAGCAAACATTGCCAAACTAAGACCTGTTTTAAACAGTTCTCGTCAAGACCTTTCATTTGATACCCATATCGGCAACCTTTGATGAAAGTTTGTTTTCGGAGAGTCACTGCCCTATATGGGAAGACCCCCCTTAAATACTTTATAACATTTTTTTGAAGTCGAACTTTAAAGAGATCACCACTTTACACCTACATACAAAATTTGATGTTTCTAGCTTAAGTAGATTCCGAGAAAAACTGCTGTGACACACGGACCCTAAAGAATCAAATGGTTGCATTAAGCAAAAACAAGTTGAGTAAGCAGGAGAGTGCTCCTACCAGAAGGTCTTTGTAAACATCGTAGGGTTAGAAACAAGTTTTCAAATGGCGTGAATCGATAACTTGAAGTATTCATCCAATACTTGGATATGAAATCGTTCAAATTTATACAAAAGATGCACAGTTTCTTTCATAAGCACAGTGCAGACGCCATTTTAATCTAGCTTAAATTATTTTTCTGAATGCTCGGCCGATTGAACATGTTCAAGTTAAACACTATTCCTTAAATTTTCATGAACATTGAAAGAAAATAAAAGTGCCTGGGTCAATTCTTCCTTTGGAGCCACGTGATAGAGTAGGTCTATGCCAATAGCCCAGCGTCGATTCAAGATCTCAAAGATGAAATTCATGAGGCTATCGAGGACATAGGGCAGCCACTTTGCGATTTGGTTATGAAAAATTTCATGAAAAGGATATGGTCCTGTAAGCGTGTCGTAGTGATTATTTGCCTGATGTTAATTTTTGCTATTAACGGCATATCTTCTTCTTTTCAATGAAATAAACATTCGATCATTTATATTAAAAAATGGCATTTTTCCTTTAATATCAAAATAACACCTTTTATTGGAAAACCCTATATCAACCATAAACACGTGTTACTGTTGTTGTAATTCTATATAATTGAAATGGCTATAACTCACTTGATTATGATTCGATCTCAATTAAATTTTGTGAACATATATATCTTATGTCAGTCTATACAATTGCGAAATTTCAAGAAGTTTAACGGTACCGTTTTGATTTTATGGGCAAAAAAATCTACAAATCATACTATTATTAACAAAGTTGAGCGAATTTCGATTTCTAAGGTATTTGTTGCCCTTGTACTCATAAAGGCCCACGTTCGTGACAATTTTCAGATTTTTCGGCTGAAATCCAATCGCGAGGGGGGGGGGGACACAAATTTTGGGTACATTTTGCCTTCCCCTGGACCCCCAAATTCATGAAATGATTTTTTTATTTCTGATTCTAAAAGTTCTTATCAAGACCTTTCATTTGATATCCCACTCGACTACCTTTGATTAAAAAAATTTTTTAAGGGCCAATTCGTTATTAAGGGGGACCCCCCTTAAAAAAATTTTAAATTTTCGTTAAGGCCTTAACTTTTGAGAGACCATCACTTCTGACCTTTCCACAAAGCTTGAGCATTTTAGCTTCTATAGTTTCTGAGGAAATTAGCTGTGACGCACGGACAGACGGACAGACGAACAGACAGACGGACGGACAGACGGACAGACAGGTCGCAAAACTAGTAGGTCTTTGTAAAAAAATTTTTTACAAAGACCTAAAAAAGGTAGTTAAATAAAATTGGCTAATTAATTGGGGAATAGGTTAAGAGTAGAATCTGAATGAATGGAGTCCATTGATGATTGATAATGCACATAAAGGACGTTCACATATTAAGTAAGGCATTTCTTTTTTAATTTCACATTAACGCTCCCCCTACATAACACTATATAACAAATTCCCTATGCACACCCTCATATCTAAAGTGTTACGTAACATAGATGATTTGGGATATTAACATATTGCAAATCAAATGTTGAATAAAAGTGTCCAAAATATGTATTAACATATATTTATTATCATAATTGATATAAAGTAAAAAAATTATTAATTAAATCAAATATTACTTCAGAATAATTTTATACATTACATACAAAAAATTGTTAAATCTATACGTAGATTCATGAAATTTGAAAAGAAACTTTACATATCATAAATATATAGAAAAATTGAATTTGAACAAGGAAAAGTTATATGTCATCTACCCATGGATTAGTGACACATTCATCAATTTTATCGACTATGAGAATGAAAGATTCCTGCTCTATTATAGAACAATTTACTATCTCATTTTTAGGGTTTTGTAAAATAATTTTACAAAACCCTACTAGTTTCGTGACCAGTCTGTCCGTCTGTCCGTCTGTCCCTCCGTCCGTCCGTCCGTCCGTCCGTCCGTCCGTCCGTCCGTCCGTCCGTCCGTGTGTCACAGCAGTTTTTCTTGGAAACTACTTAAGCTAGAAACATCAAATTTTGTGTGTGGGTGTAAAGTGGTGATCTCTTCAAAATTCATTTACAAAAAAATTTTATAAGGTATTTAAGGGGGGTCTCCCCATATAGGAGAGTGACCCCCCGAAAAAAAAATTTCATTGAAGGTAGCCGATATGAGTATCAAATGAAAGGTCTTGATGAGAGCTTTTCAAAACAGGTCTTAGTTTGGCAAAATTTGCTTCGAGAGGCGCACAGGGAGGGGAAATACACGAAAAATTTGTGTCCCCCCCCCTCGCGATTGGACACCTGTGATCCGAAAAATTTGAAAAAAATCAGGAATGTAGGCCTTGGTGAGTACAACAACAACAAATACGTGAGAAGTCGCAATTCACTCAACTTTGTTAGTAATAGTATGATTTATCGATTTTATGTTTTCTTGAATAAAATCTTAACGGTACCCTTAAATTCAATGAAATTCAGTACGTGGATGTCTATTTATAAGATTGATCTATCCTGAAAGTTTCATAAAGATTGAATCATATTTAGCGAAGTTATAGCGGTTTGAATTTTCCTGTATTACTATGGAACAATATGCGCTGCATTTATTACTATGGCAACATATGGCTATGGAACAACATGCGCTTTTTACCGACTCAGACACTACAGTTTTGCTAGGATTTGCATGAAAATTTCAGGAATGATAGGTGTCATGTATATCTTTGAGAATCGGTTCAGCTAGTGATATCAGTAATCGTAAAACAAAATGGTGGCTATTTTAAATGCGAAGATTGAATAATTTTGAGTCATTTTTTCCCAACTTCAACGTTTAAAGTGCATGCTTTGAACACTTGATTCAATTTAATTAACGACTGAAGATGAATACCTACAATTAATGCTCATAAGTGAAACAAGTCAAGGAGGTGGGAGAGAGCTCCTAGCAAAAGGGTTTTGTAACCATTCTAGGATTCGAAAAAATTGGCCATTAATCGATGATAACAGTACAGGAGAGTGGCCCCTGAAAAAAAAATTTATCAAACGTAGTCGGTAGGAGTATGAAATGAAAGTTTTCATGGGAGCTTTTCAAAACAGTTGCTAAACTGTCAGTTTATGCTTCATTGGGGGCACAGGGGGGAAATACATGAAAAATGTGTTTCCTCCGTCGTGGATGGACATCAGAAATAATTATCAAGGGAGATGTTTATGAGTTTAACAATACTAAAAACCTCAGAAGTTTAAATTCGTTAAACTTTGTTAATAATAGTATGATCCTCGTATTTCATATTTTCTCCAATAAAATCGTCTTTGACATGTTTCTTGATTTGATTCGATCTGGTGACTGCATTTTGTAAATTGAATACAAAACCCTTCTGACATGAGCGTAGGTCTGTTTACCCAACTTGTTTTTATTTCTTCTTCTTCGAGCCAATTCACATCATCGGGGCAATCTTTAGTTATACATAATATTTCTTTTTTATGCCTGCATATAACCTTTTTGACCTTCCTTTTTCCAAGTGGCTTTTCTTTTTTATGCAGTGCTTTTGTATGTTCTGCTACTGCTTTTCTCGTTGCAAAATAAATGCCACATTCTGCGCATATACGATTATTCAATTGACCATTTTCCAAGGAAGGACAATATAAGTCCTATGGAATGAGTTTCGAGAGATTACATTCCGGTCTAATATTTAGAGCAAAGCACAATGTTAGAGAAGCTGACTTCAATTTGATACAGCTTTTTGGATCGGGAATGAATGGTCCAGTTTGATTGTTTAAGATTGGATAAGGTGGTGGTAAGAATCCTGTCTTAATAACACTACGCAAAGAGCTTCTGTATAGTTTGCAGCACTTCAAGTCGGAGCATTTAATTATCTTAAAAATAAATAATTGATATCCAAATATTATTTTAAAATCACTCAATAAATAGATGATCGTTTGATCAAATTAATACCTGCAAAAAGTACTGGCTCTCACGCACGTGTACTGCGTACCATTCAAGGCTCGGTTTTGTTGCTTGCAATTGGTCAGATTCTTTTGAGGTAGGAAGAATATACTCAGCTCTTACCCTATGAGAATTGATGTCCAGCTCATTCCATATGTCTGCCAATACTTCAACAGCATACTTGAAATTCTTTCCAAATCGGCGTCAACCGTTTTACCCTGGTAGTCAAGATGAGTTCCAAATTTATCATGTGGAATCACAACGCCAGCAAATTGTCTGCTTAGCCATGACATAAATCTCTCAACCATATTGTACGCACTTCTTCCAAGCGCATTGGTTGCGATAAAAATTACATCCTAATCATAAGTTTGAAAGCGGTGGACAGCTTGCATTATTACCATAGGGAAACGTGGATTTTAGTCTGGGCCACCATCAACTGTCATAATAACTACACTGCATCAAATTTCTTGACCAATGATGCAAACGATGGAAGCTCCAGTAACTTGTTGAAATCATTTGCATGCGTAGATGCATCTGAAGATGAGTATTTTGCACTTCTAATCGCAACATAAGTGGCACCAGAGTAAGTAGCTGCTTTGGGATCTCCCATTGAATTTTCCTTTATTTCAACGGCAACATAAACAGATGGGATGAGCTTGTGGCGGGCTGCAACGACCCAATCGTGATCGAAGAGACGGACACGGTACTCCATACGCATGAGGAAAGGTGCTTGCTTATTCGCGGCTGTAATACCTATTGGTACCCTTGCCTTGTCATCTTGTGATAAAAATATAGTTTGACTTGGTCCCAAAATTGACGCTAGTTCTTGCAAAGCTCGAATGGTGCTCAAACAAAATAACTGGTCTGCGTGCTCCTTGTAAAGATCTGATTGTGAACGCGAACGACATACTTTTACATTTACTGTATTTACATGGCGCCTGCCAGCTATACTATTCACGTTTCTAGGAAGTAGTCAGTAATAAGTGGCTGTTTTACTCAATTTAAATCCCTGATTTCGTGGTTCAGTATTTAACTCTCAAAGCGTCTTACAACTTCTAAGAGAATCAGATCGACGTAGCAGATTTATCGAGTTTCACACAGAATTTAATTGCGTGCCTCTCCTGTAACGAACGCTGCATTTTCGGCTTGCACCACTCATGGAAACACGTCACGCGAAAAACCTTTACTGACTCTCAATATGCTCAGGGATAACTAACCAGCCGCTCGTTCGTTAGCTAGGAACCCCCTCTACCGAATCCAGTTTGTCATATTACTTTTCGGACAAACCCTGTACGTTCATTGCACAATGATTATGTGGTGTCAGATTACACTCTTCTGCCGGATGACGTCATTTTGGATTATGCCAATAGCTGAGCTGTGTATCGGAAGCTGCTAACTAGTAATGAAGTGTTTAAAGAAATTGTTTCAGCACGTTTAGCACAATGGTTTCAATTGATCGTGTTAGAAGATAAAGGTAGTACCAGTCCACTTCAAGCACCGTGCTGTGGTGGGCAAAAGCAAAAACAAAGTTCTTTGTTGAAAATTATACAACTAAGTGAATCGTCAAAGGAATATTTGCTATCGCTTGGGCGAATTTTTCACAAAATATCGCTGAGTGGATCAGTTATTATCGTAACAGGATATCGGCCAAGGCATCCATATCTTCCAATAAATGTAGATTATAGATACAGATTCCAGGCACCACAACATGACACATATGAAATTTCACGAGTTAATTTTACTACTGCAGCTAAAAAATCATAATTGGAATCATATGGATCATTATATCTGCACCATTGTTACTATACATTGGCGTGATTATCTCCTTAAATTCATTGTTAAGTAAAAGCCTGACATCATGCTTCTCACCGAAACCCACCTCAATTCATGGCACTCCATGACATTCAAGGATTTTGAATTCGTAAGAAACGATAGGGCCAACGGTGATGGGGGAGGTAGCACCGGGGTATTGGTTCGAAGAACCTATTGTTTCCAAAATATTGAAAAAGTCGAATTCAAAAGCTTTGAATCTCTTGAAGTGTCCGTTATCAAAATTTCACTGCCAGGTGGGGATAACCTCTTCGTTATCTCTGCCTATGCAACTGGTGAAACTGTTCTCAAGCTCAAGGAATAACTAAATTCCTTGTTTGAAATACTCGAATTGAACAGGCAGCATAGTTATTATATTCTTGCTGGTGACCTGAACGCCAAGCATACATCATGCCTGGGAATACATCTCTAGGATTATTGCCCGCCACCAAGAATTCTACGTCTAGCACTCGTTGCGTGTAGACGTGTTTTTAATTCGCTCCTGTCAAGAATTTTTATAAATTAAAATAATTTTTAAAAACGTCAATTAGAAACTAACTTTATAAAGAAACTTATTACAGCGTCGTACTATTCGAACAATTTATCGAGTATCTGGATTTTACCTGCGAGAAAGTTTCAAAAAAGAAGAAAAGTTATTTTTATCGGGGGGATGATGGAGCCCGACGGCTTCCCACCACTGAGGGACCCAGAGCCAGGGATTTCTAAAAGCGGAAAAATGAACAAGACAAATGTGAGCATGGAAAGCGTATTACGCTTTCACGCGAAGATTATGACAAAATAACCAGGGAAAACGCAAGGGTTACGGAACAAAACGACGAATTGAAACTCTGTATTCAAAGTTTGGAAGATATGGTTCGGACATTATCAAATATGAGCAAACGGAAACTGATGAAGCCACACAATACGTCCGGCAAAGAAGACCCGGTATTAGCTAAGGAGAATGAGAAAAAGGAAACAACACCAACAAGCAAGACCAATGAGAAAGCAGTGCCAACACAGAAGACTCGAACATATAAAACAAAATCGCAAGATACGAGCAAGCCATCAATCCATGATGCTGAAAATATCCTGAGCGCAGGAGGAGCGAACGACAGCGCCAATTATTATGCGGTGCTGTCTGCAATGAACAAAGAAATGGACATCGAGATGGAAAGCAACAATCGCATACGTAATATTGATAGTAGTAATAATTTCATCCAATATTTAAAATTAAAAAATAAGGAAAAGGAGAAGAAGCCAACCGGTGTGTCTGCTGGTTCTCCTAATAAAATTAATAAGGTAAATGAGAAAGTTCCTCCAATCAACGTTTTTGGGCAGCGTGGAGGAGATATGGTTCGGTTATTGGCAGCCGAACATAAAATCGATAACTTCCAAGTTAAGAGAGTGACCGCTGATAAGCTCACGATCAAAACAAAGACACTAGCTGATTTCAAACTGGCGAAAGATGCTCTTAATAGTTTCAAAGCTCCCCACTTCACATATACACCAAAGGCGGAAAAAAATCAGACTTTTCTGTTGAAGGGCTTGGACTGTGGGGAGAATACAGTTGATCTCCTTGAAATGTTGCAGGCAGCAGCACCAGCTGTTAAGTTCATCTGTGTGAAAAATTTTGCTACAAGGAGATCAACTGTAGAAGGTAAAATATTACCATTTTATTTGGTCCAAACTTCCAACGACAGCAGTCGGAGTGCCCTCCAACAGGTAAGGTTCTTAAACTTTAGAGTTGTGTGGTGGGAATGCCTCCAAAAAACTGAGGTCAATCTGTGTTACAGGTGTCAAAGATTCGGTCATTAGGCTGCCAATTGTGCAATGCACTATGGCTGTGTTAAGTGCAAAGATATTCACGCCCCCCGGTGAATGCAAATTGGCTCAGATGGAGCCAAAAAAAAATTGTATTGTGTTAAATGTGGTATATTTGGTCATTCAGCATCATATCGAGGATGCCCTCCCAACTTCGTCAAACCCGGGGTATCATTTGCACTTGCGGCCAGAGGACCAGCAGACAACAATGTAAATAAAATAAATAACGTAAGTGGCAATAATGAGCTGCTTCTCAAAATCTTCCAGCAACTTGAATCTCTTTCAGATAGAATTAATAAACAAGACCAAAAAATCAATTTCGTTTTTCAACGTTTAGACCAACATGCTTCAAAATAGTTTGTCATCCAGTCACATTCCCATGGATAGGATTCGTCTCATCTCGATCAACGTCAACTCCATTGTTACTATACATCGGCGTGATTAGCTCCTTGAATTCATTGTTAAGCAAACGCCTGACATCATGCTTCTCACCGAACCCCACCTCAATTCATGGCACTCCATGACATTCAAGGATTTTGAATTCGTAAGAAATGATAGGGTAATAGGTGATGGGGGAGGTGGCACCGGGATATTGGTTCGAAGACCCTATTGTTTCCCAAATATTAAAATAGTCGAATTCAAAAGCTTTGAATCTCTTGAAGTGTCCGTTATCAAAATTTCACTGCCAGGTGGGGATAACATCTTCGTTATCTCTGCCTATGCAACTGGTGGAACTGTTCTCAAACTCAAGGAGGAGCTCAATTTCTTGTTTGAAATACTCGAATTGAACAGGCTGCATAGTTATTATATTCTTGCTGGTGACCTGAACGCCAAGCATACATCATGGCTGAACGCCACCAATAATCCAAGAGGTGTATTCCTGAAATCGTGGCTAACGGAGAGGTGCAATCTATACGGGTCGAAGTTCCCAACATACCCTAGGACAAATTCATATTTGGACCTCTGCATTGCTGACGCAAGACTCGAATTCAACTTTAATAGTCCTCAACGGAAACTGCAGGTGCTTCCTTATGATAGCGACCATAACGCAATCGTAATGGAAATAAATCATCAAGAGGATGATTTCTTCCTCATTCCAGTTCAACATGAAAATCATCGGTTGAACTTAAAAAAAAAACAGACTGGGGAAAGTTTCAAAAGAAGTTTAATCGCGAGTACCAGAAGCAATGTCCCCCTTCTGATGATGGCAACTCTTGCTCAATGGTTCCTAATGACAGGAATCTAACTAACGATGAAATAGATGCCTATTTGTCGAAGTTAGAGAAGTTGACATTGGAAACGATTAATTCAACATCGAAACAATATGGGAGGATATGAAACACCATCCATCGCAAGGGTGAAAAGATTGAAAAGCCTACTTTTCACACGCGTCAACAATATTTATCGACGATTTTTTGACTACTCCTGAAGAACTTAATCCGGTCGTACTTCAGGAGTGAGGTCAGAAACAATGGGCGAAAAAATTGAGGAGTATTAGCCCACAGGACCCAGATGGCGTGTTTGCGAAAGTGAATAGCATATTCCGCATGAAATCTCGAGTGAAGGTATCGAATTTTGAAGTCACTAGTGATGAGATAAATCTTCTCGATAGGACTGGTATCGAAATTGATAGTACGACTCCGGATAGAAATGGAAACAGGATTATATGTGAAGGGTTGAATAAACTTGCCCTGATTGGAACACATTTTGGTCAGCAATCAATGGGCGGAAAAATTGACGGGTATCAGCCCTCAGGACTCAGATGGCGTAAGAAGTCTCGAGTGAACGTATCGAATCTTGAAGTCACTAGTGATGAGATAAATCTTCTCGATAGGGCTGGTATCGAAATTGATTGTACGACTGCGGATAGAAATGGTTACAGGATTATATGTGATGGATTACATAAACTTGCTCTGATTAGAACACACTTTGAATTGGTTAATTTACCAAACCCTGAGAGAGGGAATGAAATACTTTCAGGAGTCGTTGAAGCAAATGATTCCGACTTCAAATCAAGCCTGAACGGCCAATCAATTCTTCATTTCAATGAAACATTAACATCTGACCTCATACCGAGCTTGAATCTTATTGATTATTTTGTCAGCTATGAAGACTTATGTCTCATATTTCGCAAGACAAACAACAAGAAATCATGTGGTACTGATGGTATTCCAAATGTAGCTCTCCGTAATTTGCCTGACGTTGCTATTAGGAATTATTGCATATTGTTCAACAACATGTTGAGCAATTCATATTTCCCAAATGAGGGGAAGAAGGCTAAGGTATTTCCGATCTTGAAGAAAGGAAAGGAATCTTCATGCCCCAAAAGCTATCGCCCAATCAGCATGCTGCCTAACATCAGTAAGGTGTTTGAAGTGATACTCAACAGAGCATTAAACGCCCACATTGAGGAATATGAGTTGATGCCGAATTGCCAATTTGGTTTTTGTGCCAGAAATTCGACCACACATGCAAGAACGAAAGTAACCTCAGACATCTGTTGGAAACTAAATGATAGACAATGTGTTGGAGCATGTCTCATTGATATGGAGAAAGCCTTTGATACGGTATGGTTAGATGGACTAATTTTTAAATTCCTTCAGGACGAGTTCCCCAGACACCTTGTCGCCATGATGTGTAATATGTTATACGGGAAATCGTTTGTTGTAACTGATGGAAATCTGACAACAATGCGCGAGTTCAAGGTCTGGAATGGTCTACAGCAAGGAACAGTTACTGCGCCTCTGCTCTTCTCAATCTTCATTCGCAAGCTGTTGAACGGCTTTGATTTTAACGTCTCGCCAACGCGATCATTGGTAGCGTTTGCTGATGATCTGATCATCTATATGGCAGACCGAAAAGCTACAATCGTTCAGAGAAATCTCCAAAAAATGTTCAATGATGTGCAGCTGTACACTGACAATTGGCGAATGAGAATCAATGCGTAGAAGTGTGAAACAATCTTGACCTGAAACGTAATTGGAAGGGTTTCCACATCATGGCTGGCGAGGGAGTTCAGAGCGAGTTCCACATAAATCCTGTGTTCGAAACCTCGGTATTTATCTCGATCAGTATCTGCACTATACTGAACATGTGAAAATAATGCTCAGTAAGGCACCAAAAGTTGTCATGGCCCTACGAAGACTCTTTCATCCCAAATTCATTGATCAAAAGGTCAAAATTATCTGTAAGAAGACCCTAGTTAGACCATTTTTGACATATGGATGTCTGATCTGATACAACCAGATTGCTAGATTGTTGTGTTAAAATTATAAGTAATTTTGAATAGTGTATGTTGGTTGGTTTCTTGATGAAATGTGTTTAATGATAACGTATAAATTTAGAGAGTCATTTGGGCTATTGTTTTTTTATTGTTATTGTTTAGAATTTGCTTTATATTCTTTTAAAATTTATAACGATTAGTATTAAATAAAGCGCTTTTGACTATGACTTTGACTTCATGAAAAAATTGCAGTTGTAGGGTCTGGACTGTAGAGGGGACACGGTATATCTTCTTCAGATGATCAAAGAAGCTGCACCAGAAATTGTACTCTTTTGAGTTAAAAACCTTGCAACAAGGAGATCGTAAAAAGGCTTTACTGCTTCATATTGTAAAAATGTCTTGCAAAACCAGTCCAGGTGCCCTTTAGCAGCTAAGTTAATTAAATTTTAGAGTGGTGAGCTTAGCACACCTCAAGAAAAGAGAAGTCAGCCAGCATTACCAATGTCAATAATTGAGCCATTCAGCTGACAACTGCACTTTACACTATCGGTGCATTAAGTTCAAAAAAATTCATGCGAATTGGCTCAGACGGGGCCTAAAGAAAAATCATACTGCCCCAACTGCAGTTTATTTGGTCATCCAGTATCCTATCAAAAATGCCCCAGATATCAAGATGCAGAATAAATTTATTCAAAACCGCAGTGTAATACCTTCCAACTTCGTCAAGGCCAGGGTCGTATTTGCACTAACCGCTAGAGAACTAGCAGACAATACTGTAAATAATGTAAGTAGCAAAAATGAGTTGCTTCTTAAAACCTTCTAACAACTTAATTTTTTAAGCGGGAAGAGTTAATAAATAATACACACAAATTAACTTTGTTTTTCAACATTAAGATCTTTCAAACGTCTCAAAATAACTTGGAATTTTATCAGGTTCTCATGGATGGGCTTCGTCTTATAATGTCAACTCAATTGTTACTCTACTTCAACATAACTATCTCCTAGAATTCACTATCACTATGATTTAATCACACCTGAAGAATGGCCGGAACATAGCAAGTGCATGTTACAGGAGTAAAGTCGGCCACCGATGGGCGGAAAAATGGAGAGATTTTAGCCCACAGGAACCAGGTTGCAAGCACACAAAAGTGAATGGAGTATCAAGTAGGAATTCTTAACTGATTGTATTGAATCTTAAAGTTACCAGCAGTGATCTCCTAAATAGGGCTGGTATCGAAATTTACCATACGGCTTTAAATACGAACGAAAATAAGATTATATATGACGGTCTATAGAAGCTTGCTTTAATCGTAACTTATTTTGAGTTTGTCCATCTATAACCTCGTGAGAGAAGGAGCCAAATGCTTTCAAAGTAAAATTGACATCTGACCTCATACCGAGTGAAAAGCTTCTTGATTATGTTATTAGCTATGAAGACGTGGCAGGATAGCCAATAAGAAATCTTGTGGTGTCGGTGGTCTTCACAATAAAGTCCTACAAAATTTGTCTGAAATTATTGCTCATTTTTCAACAACATGTTGAATAATTCTTGTATCCCAAATCAAGCAAAAAAGGCCAAAGTATTTTCAATTTTGAAGAAAAGAAAGAAAATCATCATGCCCTCAAATCGATCGCCCAATCAGGTTATTGCCTAACATCAGCATGGTGCTTGAAGTGAGACTTGCTTCAGTCTCAGTTCAAGCACCATGCATTGAACGCCCGCGTTGAGAAATATGCATTGATGTGAAACTGCCAGTTTGGTTTACGTTTTAGGTATATTCATATAATAATGAAAGCAAGGTCAGACATCTGTTAGAAACTCATTAATAAAAAATGGGTTGGAGCATGTCTCATTGATATAGAGAAAGCTTTTGATATGGTTTGGTAAGACAGGCTAATTTTTTAGCTCTTCCAGGGCAAGCTCCCCAGCCATCTTGTCATCTTTATGTGTAAGATGTTATATGGAAAATCGTTTCTTGAAAATGAAGGAAATTTCATGACATTGTGTGATTTTATGGTCTTCAATGGTCTACGGCAAGGAGCATCTACTGCAATTCTGCTCTTTACATATTCAATCACAACCTATGAATTACTTTGATTTTAACGTGTCATTAACGTGATCATTAGTGGTGTTTGCTAATGAGCTAATAATTTATATGGTATCCTAAAAGACAACAGTTCTTCAAGAAAACCTTCTAAAAGTGTTCAATAAAATGCAGGTCTACATGGACAATAAGTGAATGAAAGTAAATATGCAAAAATGCAAGCCAATTTTGTTTCAGATAACGCTGCGGTTGGTCGGTCAAAATCTGAAACGTAATTGGAAAAATTTATACACTATGACTGGATAGGGTAGTTCAAAATGGATTCCAGTTAAATCTCATGATCAATACCTCGGCGCTAATTACCGATCAGAATCTGTACTATAATGGAAATGTCAAAACCAATTGTTTAAAATGTTCTTGCCCTTCGATGACTCTTTCATTCCAGAACCATCGGTCAAATGGTCAAAGTTATCTGCTACAAGGCTCTGGTTAGACCAGTTTTGACACATGGATGTCCAAGTTGGTATAATCAGTACATGTTATAAGTTTCGAAAGAAAATGTCTTCACGCAATGAACTAGTCTATTCGGAAACACTATACAAGTATATTAAATCGAGAAATTTAAAAAATTGTCAAAGTGATGAGACCTGATGCACTGATTTCAAGGCTTATTCGAAATCATATCGCGAAATCTGTAAGTGTGAGCGAAACTCTATTGACGGGTACATGGATGCTTATCCCACCACTAGCTTCATTCCTACAGAAGTACTCGTGTATTTGGACTTGAATCAGTATATTTTTTATTCTGATGGTGCCCCAAATATATATATATATATATATATATATATATATATATATATATATATATATATATATATATATATATATATATATATATATATATATATATATATATATATATATATATATATATATATATAGATATATATATATATACATATATATATATATATATATATATATATATATATATATATATATATATATATATATATATATATATTATATATACATATAATCGTGGGCGGTTCAAATATGATGGAGACAAACGCTGTAGATGGCTCGCACATATGTTTTGAAGGTTGTGGCTTGATTATGTGATAGCTGAGTCCCTTACAAACAGTATGGGACAGTTTTCATTGGAAGTTCATGTTTCACGCGCGTGCTACGACACTTGACGTTCGTCAAGTGTCAACCGCAATAACGCAACATATTTTCATTCGTTTTCTAGTGAGGGAAGGCGTTAAGAACACGGAAATTTTCCCTCATACCCCGCATCTCACGCTCGATACAATATCGGAAATGGGGCTCGAGGTACACCATAGCGGATGGCAAAGCTCGTAAACAAAACTATTTTGCAGCTATAACTCTACAGGGAGCCTTCAATGCGTCAACGAATTTAGGTGATGAAACACTCTGAAATATACAACTAGTATTACCTTCCGCGGATGAATTTGAAATCAGGCTTGGAAGCATCCTATCTGTGCGGGCACTGGCCACGCATTTTACCGTATACGCGAACAAATTTTCACAAACATCCTATTTAAAACTATTTACGCGACCAAACTTTGACAAACTTCTTATTCGAAACTTATTTCGCGTCGCGTCGCTTTTTTCTTGTCGCAGCAGACCAGTTCAAGAATTGATCAAGACTTGAATAAATTGCTATGTTTTATATATTGGTTCGAGGTTATGCTAAGCGCAAGTAGTCGTCAGTTTGGGGAACTACGACGAAAAATACTATGTTGCAAATAGGGAATTGGAGAAAAATAGATGGCCGATCATTATTTTTTTCGATTAGTGGGCAACATGCATTGCTGCACATTTATTTAACGGAGCAAAACGAGTGAGCGGGTCTCTTTTCAGGGTTTTGTAAAATAATTTTACAAAACCCTACTAGTTTCGCGACCAGTCTGTCCGTCTGTCCGTCTGTCCGTCCGTCCGTCCGTCCGTGTGTCACAGCAGTTTTTCTCGGAAACTACTTAAGCTAGAAACATCAAATTTTGTGTGTAGGTGTGAAGTGGTGATCTCTTCAAAGTTCAACTACAAAAAAAATTTTATAAGGTATTTTAGGGGGGTCTCCCCATATAGGAGAGTCACCCCCCGAAAAAAAAATTTCATTGAAGGTAGCCGATATGGGTATCAAATGAAAGGTTTTGATGAGAACTTTTCAAAACAGGTCTTAGTTTGGCAAAACTTGCTTTGAGGGGCGCACAGGGAGGGGAAATACACGAAATATTTGTGTCCCCCTCCCTCGCGATTGGACACCTGTGATCCGAAAAATCTGAAAAAACTAGGAATGTAGGCCTTGGTGAGTACAACAACAACAAATACGTGAGAAGTCGCTATTCACTCAACTTTGTTAGTAATAGTATGATTTATCGATTTTATGTTTTCTTGAATAAAATCTTAACGGTACCCTTAAATTCAATGAAATTCAGTAGGTAGATGTCTATTCATAAGATTGATCTATCCTGAAAGTTTCATAAAGATTAAATCATATTTAGCGAAGTTATAGCGGTTTGAATTTTCCTGTTTTACTATGGAACAATATGCGCTGCATGTATTATGGCAACATATGGCTATGGAACAACATGCGCTTTTTACCGACTCAGACACTACAGTTTTGCTAGGATTTGCATGAAAATTTCAGGAATGATAGGTGTCATGTATATCTTTGAGAACCGGTTCAGCTAGTAGTATCAGTAATCGTAAAACAAGATAGTGGCTGTTTTAAATGCGAAGATTGAATAATTTGGAGTTATTTTTTCCCAACTTCAACGTTTAAGGTGCATGCTTTGAACACTTGATTCAATTTAATGAATGACTGAAGATGAGTACCTACAATTAATGCTCATAAGTGAAATAAGTCAAGGAGGTGGGAGAGAGCTCCTAGCAAAAGGGTTTTGTAACCATTCTAGGATTCGAAAAAATTGGCCATGAAACGATGATTTCAGCACAGGAGAGTGGCCCCTGAAAAAAAATTCATCAAACGTAGCCGGTATGAGTATAAAATGAAAGTTTACATGGGAGCTTTTCAAAACAGTTGTTAAACTGTCAGTTTTTGCTTTAGTGGGGGCACAGGGGGGAAATACATGAAAAATGTGTTTCCTCCGTCGCGGATGGACATCTGAAATAATTATCAAGGGAGATACTTATGAGTATAACAATACCAAAAACCTCAAAAGTTGAAATTCATTGAACTTTGTTAAAAATATTATGATCTTCGCGTTTCATATTTTCTCGAATAAAATCGTCTTTGACATGTTTCTTGATTTGATTCGACCTGGTGACTGCATTTTGTAAATTGAATACAAAACCCTTCTGACATGAGCGTAGGTCTGTTTACCCAACTTGTTTGGATAAAAATCGGTACCGTGAAATTAATTGCTGGTGGTTAACTCCCGCACGAAATGTTCGCAAAAGAATTCAGATACTGATCTTCCGTCAAATTGTATAAGAGAAGAACGTAGTGATTGTGAAGCGAATTTAGCTGTGGACGTGAATTATTTTAAGGTGTAAGTGTAAACTGGAAACTTAGTAAAGTGAGTGACTGAAAGACCATTGGAAATAAGTTGGTGAGCCGGGAAGTGAAGATTTTGTTGGGACAGTGGAATACTGATAAGCTTCGAAGGTAAGCGTTGGAGTAAGGGGGAATTTCCGGGGTACCCACGTAGAGGGTCACAACGTTGATGTGAAAGGGCGAAGTGGAATATGAACTAAAGTGATTGAAAACCCTTGGGAATGTATTTTTAAGGGCGAATTTTGGGAAATTGGAGTGGGAAGAAAATACAAAATTAAACACGCATCTCTAAGGAAATATTCGGACCCGCGCAACAATAGAGGTTCTGCAAAACGGGGGTCAAGTACAGATAAGGTGGACAAGTGGAAGCAGAAAGGGGCCGCCAATAGTATCGCAGAAAAATATATTGTATTATAAATGTTTTCCCGTTTGATTGAAATACAAGCTATAATTTAAATTGAATTCATTCCTTGTTTCGTGGTTTCTTTATATTTACGATTTTGCTTGTTTTTTTTCTTTCAATTGTTAATTTTTAGGGGTAATTTGACACCGGAGGAGGTAAATGGAAAAAGCGCTACGAGTCAAACCTCCGATGGCAGCAGGAGGCTTTTTGTTCCTCTCTGGTTTCCCTTCACAACTGCGCTTCGTTTTCGGTGAGAATGTGGTACGAAGGATCGAATTATGTGATTTGTTCCGATATTCTGGCGGCTGCACTCTCACTTGGCGGCTTTGTGGGCCGACTGGTTAAGCGAGCTGTGCTCAGGCCCATCCTTAACCGTCTATCCAGGACCAAAGGCTCCCAGCCAGAATACTCTCTACGAGAAGGGTACCAGTTTATAGCTGTTAAAGGAAACGGGCCAATAAGACACCGTCTATAGTAAGACTACAATTTATCCTGCCATATATTGCAATTAATGTCTCTTAATTCCAGAAAAGTGTGAAATATATGTATAACATGAAACAAAATTAATTTAAACTCGGTTAAATAGAGTGACGTAGTATTGCGCTCTAAAACGGAGTGAAAATACTTCAACTGGAGTAGTCTTGACAGTAATGCTGTAGCCACTCAATAAACAAAATAGAAAAAGTCTTTATTTTATGCATTTTAGAGGTCAACTTTTAGGCTATTTTTCTATATAATCGCCACTTAAATTAAGATATTTATCATAACGTGGTACAAGCTTCTTAATGCCCTCTTTGCAGAAATTTACCACCTGCGAATTCAACGACTAGGCTACTCCGCCATGCAGGTCAGATTTAGTGCCATAGCGTTATGTATCTGGAAACAGATGGTAGTCGCTCGATGCCAAATCTAAGCTGTACGGTGGATGACTGAAAACTTCCCATCTAAGAGCTCTGAGTACAATTGACCATGTGTGGACGAGCGTTTTCGTGGAGAAACAAAACTTTCTTACTGAGTTTTTCCCGATGCTTGTTATATTGCACGTAATAATTTTTGACAAGAATATCTTATCACAGCGTTTACTTGACAACTAATGCGATTTTCAATTACAGCGCTTTGTTTTAACACTATACAAGCTACGATAGGTACGAAGTGCAAGCCACCACGGCTGGCTACGTAATGAGTATATGAGTATCCCATAGATGTAAGAGAGAGGATACTGTTACATGTACAAATAATTCTGCGAGCTACTGTCGCAATTGTTTTCACAACAATTAAGAACATCAACAAAACGAATTTACTCGAAACCACGAGAACCTAACAAGCATGAACAACATCTGAAAGTGAGTCACAGCTCCATTCATTCATGCTGGAATGTTCCCGCTAATTCACCAATGTACGAGAACTGAGTTGAATGATTAGACACCCTATATAAAGGCGAGCTGAATTAATGGGGGGATCATTCATTACAACCGCGATAGAAAACTGCGATACGCGAAGTACAGGCGATATTGATTGTTTGAGTGTGAAGTGATTTTAGTAGACAATTGCGATAGAAATTTATGGACAAGTGGAAGGTAGAATTTTAATAGTGAAGATTAAAGTTGTTGAATTGTTAGTGAGTGCATTTTTGACAAATTAAATAAACTCTTTTAACTTCAATTAAAAGACATTGCGTTTTCACTTTCCCGGAACATTAAAATTATGTGCCGCGAACCAGAAACACGCAACAATGGTGTCAGAAGTGGGATAGAAAATTTTAGAAGTGAAAACGTTTAAACAATTTTAAAGTGCACAATAGTGAGAATTAACGTAGAAACTGGTGGAAAAATTGCCGAAACATTAAAAAAAAAAATGCCAGGAAACTTACATCTAGGAATCAATCAATTGAGCATATCGGAGTTCAAAGAGGAGTTGGAACAGCGAAATATGGCCACGCAAGGTACAAAGGCCATACTGATTGCACGCTTACGTGACGCGATTGAATCGGAAGGTGCGTATCTGGATTCGGGTGAGCCTACAGATGCAGAAAAAGGCGCAGAAGGTGGTGAAGCCGAAACACCAAAACCAAAGGAACCAGAAAATGCGCTGGTGCAAATTTTGATGCTGATGCAGCAAGAGCAGCGACAATAGTCATCCAATTTAACTTCGAAGCTCAATGAACAGACATCCAGTTTAGCTGTGAAGCTAAATGAACAATCAGCGAAGCTAGACCAACAAGCGTTCGAAATCAAGGCAGACATCACACAGAAGCTATAAAAACAGTCAACTGAAATAAAAGCGGAGCTCAGTAGCCTTAACAGCAAAATTGAATTCGTCGAGGAAAAGGTATACCAGGTCGAGGAGAGAATCAACCTTGAGATCAGCCAGGTCGAAGAGAGAATCAACCATGAGATGGAAAAGGTGAAAAAGGACTTGGAAGCAGCGAAGGCAGTAGTAACCGCCTCACCAGCCCCACTTATAACCGCAGCGCAAAGCTCATCTAGAAATGTGCAAGCACCAATATTTGATGGGCAAACGGTCTGGAGTATTAACAAAATCCAGTTTGAAGCAGCCGCTAGGATAAATCACTGGAATGGGCAGAAACGAGCAACTGCATTAATTCTTGCTCTAAGAGGCCCAGCTGCCGAGCTTTTGCAGACTATCCCCGTTGAGCTGCATTCAAACCCGGCTGCTATAATGAATGCACTGGACATGTGTTATGGAGACGATCATCTGAACCAGATTTACCGGGAACAGCTACGGCATCGGATGCAGAAGTCTGGCGAAACCTCGCAGCAGCTAGCACAAGACATTGAGCGACTGGCGCTTTTGGCTTACCCAGCGTACGACCCAGAACATCGAGATGACGTAGCAACAGAAGCATTCATCAGCACCTTAAAGGACAAGGAATTGCAACAAGCCATGCGGTTTGCTCAAAAGAAAACAGTCAAGGATGCATTGGCTTATAGTTTAAATTTTGAGGCAGCGAATGATGTGACCCGTACTACTGCCCGGGTTCGCGAGGTAGTGGCAGATGATTGCAGGTGTGAGCGCGTGGGAATTGAGCGAGAGCTGCAGGTGAATGGTGCGCCTAGATGCTGGAATTGTGGGGAAAAAGGGCACCTGCGAAGTGACTGCAAGAAGGGAAGAAGAAGGAGCCATTGTCCAGGGTGGTGGAGATCCAGATCGATTCAGGAGCTTAGAATGGAAGCCCATCAAACCGAAGGGGCCAACTTCGTCGGGCGGACGTTGGCTAGGAGGATCGACGTCCCTAGCACCCCCGTCACCATGTCAAGACTGCATCGCGGAGAAGCAGATTTATGCCGTCCGGGTCAAGTTGACGATGAACACGGCACCATAACAAGCGATAGTCGTGCAACCCGATCGACCATCCGACCACACCTAGTGAGACATCAACTACTTCACAAGGGCAGAGTTCATGGAAAAGCTGACGCCCTACCTCGTCATCCATGGCCAGCTAACAGCAAGCATTGCCGACGGATTGAGGAAAAGGAACCGCCCGTTGATCTGCGATTGATAACGGCCGAATTCGATGAAGGTTGGTCACCGGAGGAGATTCGAACCGCCCAGTTAACCGATGAAGACATCGGACCGTTGCTCGTATGGAAGGAGACAACTGGGCGGCCTGAGTGGAAGGACGTTTCAATGCATGGCGCAACCCTGAAAAGCTATTGGGCACAATGGAACTCCCTTCAGGTGGAGGGTGGCGTACTCATGCGGAAATGGGAAACGGCGGATGGCAGCTCCTATAGGATGCAAACTATACTACCCAAAAGCCGAATCCACAATGTGGTTAAGGAAATGCATGAAGGATCCTCGGGAGGCCACCTTGGTGTTAACAAGACCTTAGCGAAATTGCGGGAAAGGTTCTACTGGCTCCACGCTCGAGAAGACGTAGAGGACTGGTGTCGCAGATGCACAATTTGCGCTTCCGTCAAAGGCCAAAAGTGACGACTGAGAGGACAAATGCACACCTATAACGTGGGGGTACCGTTTGAAAGGATTGCTGTTGACATCGCAGGTCCCTTTCCTGAATCTGAATGGGGAAATCGCTACACGCTGGTTATAGCCGATTATCTCAGCAAGTGGCCCGAGGTCTACCTCATTCCCAACCAGGAAGCAACTACTGTAGCTGAACAGCTAGTGTTAAATTGGGTCAGTAGGTACGGTGTACCTTGCGAACTACATTCCGATCAAGGCCGAAACTTTGAGTCACTAGTTTTTAGCGAAACGTGCGAGCAGCTGGGAATACGGAAAACGAGGACAATACCGCTGCATCCCCAATCCGATGGAATGGTCGAACGTTTCAACGGCACGCTCAATAAACACCTGGCCAAAATGGTTGACGAGAACCAAAGGGACTGGGACCGACATATCCCACTATTTTTAATGGCATACAGAGCTGGCAAACACGCATCAATGGGCCAAGCCCCAGCCAAAGTCCTTTTTGGAAAGATTATTCGTCTGCCAGCCGATATAAAGTTCGGAACACCTCCTGAGAAACCCCAAACGATCTCGGAGTACGCAAGTGATCTAAGGCAACGGTTGAACCAGATACATCGGACAGTGCGAAATCACCTCGAATCGGCTACTAAAGGCAAATTCTACTGGCTTCCAGCAAGATGACTTGGTGTGGCTATATAACCCGCAACGGCGAAAGGGTAGGTCTCCAAAGTTGCAACATAATTGGGAGGGACCATACCGAGCTACAAAGTGAATCAACGACGTCGTATATCGAATACAGGAACATCGTAAGCCGAGAGCTAAAATGAAAATCGTGCATCTGGACCGTCTTGCCCCATATTACACCCAGGGAGAATTGGCTACAATTAGCGACACATCTTTTCGGGGCGAAAAGAACTTAGGTGGGGGCAGTGTTACATGTACAAATAATGCTGCGAGCTACTGTCGCAATTGTTTTCACAACAATTAAGAACATCAACAAAACGAATTTACTCGAAACCACGAGAACCTAACAAGCATGAACAACATCTGAAAGTGAGTCACAGCTCCATTCATTCATGCTGGAATGTTCCCGCTAATTCACCAATGTACGAGGTCTGAGTTGAATGATTAGACACCCTATATAAAGGCGAGCTGAATGAATGGGGGGATCATTCATTACAACCGCGATAGAAAACTGCGATACGCGAAGTACAGGCGATGTTGATTGTTTGAGTGTGAAGTGATTTTAGTAGACAATTGCGATAGAAATTTATGGACAAGTGGAAGGTAGAATTTTAATAGTGAAAATTAAAGTTGCTAAATTGTTAGCCAAGTGATTGTGCATTTTTGACAAATTAAATAAACTCTTTTAACTTAAATTAAAAGACATTGCGTTTTCACTTTCCCGGAACATTAAAATTATTGGCCGCGAACCAGAAACACGCGACAATACGAAATGCATCGAGAGAATTGAAGCACTTTATCATGTAGCGTGAAGTTGGCGCGTTATTAGCTGTTGATTCGAATTTCAAATAAATTTGACGTGACGTCTCCCACTAATTTTCGCATCTTGAACTAAATCAATTTTCCGTGCGGGTATTCTAATTTGAACGATATAAAAGATTAAACATGACTTACCCTACGAAGGATACGTCCCTGACATGCTTCCTAGAGCTGTTTTTACAACCCCACACACGTCACTTCATTTTTCATTTTTCGACACAAAACACTCGCGACCCGTAACAAACCCTTCAGTTTGATAAATTATCACATTTGCAACGCTTTCGCACTAGATTCAACACGGTTTATCTTAAAAAAATTGTTTTGTGTACAATTTCAAATTCAACTTGATTAGACGTTTCCCATCAATGTTGAATTTTCACAAATCATATGTTTTCAATCATATGGTTGATATTTTGTTGACAATTCGGGGGTTAAGGTATAAGAAGAGTGGGATTTACGTGAGAGCAACTAGAGAGCCACTCGAATGTGTAGATTCTCTAGCGGCGTGAAAGGCAGGGGGATTTCAATTCGCATGCGAGAGGAAGGCATGTATGTAGTAAAAGTACTTCACTCACGTATGGATGAAAATAAGCTCATTTCGCGTCCATTACTTTATATGTCTTTGGAGTATCCTGACGTCAAGATCACGGTGCTAGCCCCACCCAGTGCCACGTCAGGCTGAAACGTCTATTGCTTTCTGGATATATAACTGCTGATGATTCCCAAAGAAAAAAATACCGCCTTGCTTCACACATTAAACTAGATAAACTGAATTCTTTTACACGAATAAAGAAATAAGGCATATGAGTTCAAAGAGCACGTACTATTTGTATAGTCTCAATAGAATTTAAATTTGTCTTTTGTCGCCCCATAAAAACATTATATAAAACAAATTAGAATTAACAATTTTTTGATTGTATAAGACCTATGCGAAAAAAGGAATGTTGTAATTGGTCGAACATACGCTAATTAACACGAAAAACCAGTTTCTAGGCTGTAAATTTCTCACTATATTGCATTTGTTTTCCTTCGCCTTTTAATTGGGAAAATGAGTTGATTTCCGTGAAATAAAAGCTCTAAATCACATGTTATTCAAATAATTGCATACCACTTGTAGGAATATTGCATGCTTGGCTGCAATTAGCAAAGCATTTTGTCGTATTGTTTCAGTATCATAAAAGAAATAGTAGTTTCGTCGATTTTAAAGGTATCCCAAATTTAAGAAGCTAGTTCCAGTGCATTTGAATTGTCTAATCTAAATTTGATATAAGTTATGCAATATGCCTACAAGTATATAAGAATGTACATAAACACGATATCTAGGTACTAACAAATTTAAGCACCGCCTTAAATTTTTTCTGCAAAAAATCCTTCGAGCCATTCAACATTTTCTCTTAAGTGATAAATATATGAGAATAAAGTACATACAGACAAGATATCCCGCAGAGAATCCCTTTTGGTGAGCAAAAAGCTTTTTTATGCCCTTTTCTCAGGAGCACCCATCAAATATTTTTCTATTTACTGCGCACAATCATCTTTAATTCAACCAACACCGGAGGAAGGCTGTTTCCCACGTTCCGAAGGTGGAAGATAAGTTCGTACTTTGTGGGCATAAATTCTTGAGTTAGTGTAATTTGAAGTTGTGGGTGGGAAGAGTATACTAATATTCATTGTTAGGCTTCCCGAAGGTTTATGCCGATTTTTAAAAGAAGAACGTTGCTCTTCTGTTAAAAAGTAGTTCATTCATTATACCCGCCTGCACAGTAATATTAAATTAATCAATTGAATTTATTTACATAATTTGCTACGCATATCGGCCATTATGTGCATAATCGAAATATTAACACTCATAATACCTTTAGTTGAATATTCCATGTGTAAATGTGGACATGATTTATTCAATTTTATCAATTTGCCAATTGCTGATAATGCAATCAACTAATAAAATAACGGGAATATAACGACAGTCTTGTTGACATCGTACCTGATAAAATCATCCCCGTCCTTGCTCATGCGGAAAAACGTTGGGAGCCATGATTTCCATTTATCAACGCAAACATTTTCCAATCATTTGATTTGAGTACATATTTGCAAATTAGTAAATAATAACTGACTTCAACTGCCTACCTATTTCCTACGAATATAAACAAGGCGATGTCCACAACTATTAAGTTAATGTGCAGTAAATAGTATGCTATGGCATACCAAGGATGAAGGATAATTCAAGGTAGTGTTGCCATGTGGAATGTTTTTGTAGAGAGATATTGGGGTGTTTTATTTTGACGTTTTTTTTAACGTTATGCATATTTTATAATATTTTGTTGCTTTTCAATGAAGGATTTAAAAAAAATTAAAAAAATTTTTAATCCTGCTAAAAGGCATCAGTTATTTAATTTTATAAATACTGAATTGGTTTTGCTCCCAAATAGTTTCATCAGATGAATTTCATAGTTGAAAATCCATGTCCACCAAAATCCATGATACTACCTTTTGAATAAGCTGATCATTAGAGGCCGTATTATATGCATTTTAATTTTTGCATATTTTGATCCAAAAATCTTCAAAGTCAAAGTCAAAAGCGCTTTATTTAATACCAATCGTTATAAATTTTTAAAAGAACATAGAGCAAATTCCAAACAATAAAACTATAAAAAAACTTAATGGCCCTAATGGCTCTCTAAATTTATACGTTATCAGTTAAACACATTTAATGAAAAAAATACACTTGCAAATTTAAATTAATTAAGATTATTAGATGTTTTTTGATTCAATTGGAAAAAGGAGAAAAAACCAACCAGCATTATTCAATAATTACTTATGCTACTAACACAACAATGAACTTATATCCTATACCTATTATGTTACACCCTAATTCTAAATAAGTTCAATCAAAAAAAAAAAAAAAAAACGTTACCTTATATTGAAACCTATACCTAATTTTAAATACAAATAAACAACAATACTAGATGTAGCAATAATGGAATGAATCTAAAACACTAAGTAACGAGAAAAATCACAAAAACAGAAAATAAACACGAATAATTTAGACATTGTCATTCAGCCACCAATACCTAGATTGTTCCATCTCAGCTCGACCAGCCTCAACGAATCTAGCAAATGAGTGTCTCCATTGGAATTGTTGGTCTCATGAACTCAGATTCGGAGGATATTTTATCTTCTTATCGGTGGCCCGTCGGTATATGTGATATATGATTAGGACGCCGTCAGAATCAAAAACATATCGATTCATGTCCAAATACACGAATGCTTCTGGAGGAACGAAGCCAGTAGTGAGGCAAGCCACAATATACCCGTCTGTAGGGTGGAACGGCTGTGAAATCCAAGGATTTTCACTCAGAGTTACAGATCTTGCGATATGATTCCGAAGAAGTTTCAATATGAAGACATCGACTCTTGTCACTTGAGCGGTTTGATAAATTTTTCTATTCGATATATAGTGCTTCCAATCCGTCTCAGGCTTTCTGTACAAACTAGTACATGCACGAAGACATTTCCTTTCGAAAACTCTTCATCTTTCCATAGTACTAGCACTCTGGTTGTACCAGATCTGGCATCCCTATGTCAAAACTGGCCTGACCAGGGTCTTGTAACAAATAACTTTGACTTTTTGATCAATGTATCTGGAATGAAAGAGTCGCCGAAGGGCCATGACTACTTTTTGTGCTTTACTGAGTATGATTTTGACATCTTCAGTATAGTGCAGATACTGATCGAGATGAACACCGAGGTATCGAACACAGGATTTATGTGGAACCCGTTCTGAACTACCCTCACCAGCCATAATGTGGAAATCCTTCCAATTACGTTTCGGGTCTTGACTGGCCCCCTGCAGCGTTGTCCGAAACAAGATGGTTTCGCACTTCTGCGCATTGATTTTCATTCGCCAATTGTCGGTATAGAGCTGCACATCATTAAACATTTTTTGAAGATTGCTCTGAACGATTGTAGCTTTTCGGTCTGCCGTATAGATGATCAGATCATCAGCAAACGCTACCAATGATCGCGTTGGCGAGACATTAAAATCAAAGCTGTTCAATAGCTTGCGAATGAATATTGAGAAGAGCAGGAGCGCAGTAACTGTTCCCTGCTGTAGACCATTCAAGACCTTGAATTCGCGCATTGTTGTCAGATTTCCATCAGCTACAACAAATGATTTCCCGTATAACATGTTACACATCATGGCGATAAGGTGTCTGGGGAACCTGTCCTGAAGAAGTTTGAAAACTAGTCCATCTAACCACACCGTATCAAAGGCTTTATCCATATCAATGAGACATGCTCCAACACATTCTTTGTTGTTTAGTTTCCAACAGAAGTCTGAGGTTACTTTCGTTATTGCATGTATGGTCGAATGCCTGGCACGAAAACCAAATTGGCAATTCGGCATCAACTCATATTTCTCAATGTGGGCGTTTAATGCTCTGTTGAGTATCACTTCAAACACCTTGCTGATGTGAAGCAGCAAGCTGATTGGGCGATAGCTTTTAGGGCATGAAGATTCTTTTCCTTTCTTCAAGATCGGAAATACCTTAGCCTTTTTCCGCTCATTTGGGAAATATGAATTCCTCAGCATGTTGTTGAACAATATGCAATAATTTCTAATAGCAACCTCAGGCAAATTTCGGAGAACTTTATTTGGAATACCATCAGTACCACATAATTTCTTGTTGTTTATCTTGCGAAATATGAAACATAAGTCTTCATAGCTGACAAAATAATCAATAAAATTCAAGCTCGGTATGAGGTCAGATGTAAATGTTTCATCGAAATGAAGAATTGATTGGCCGTTCAGGCTTGATTTGAAGTCGGAAACTTTTGCTTCAACGACCTCCGAAAATATTTCATTCCTTCTCTCTTTGTTTGGCAGATGAACCAATTCAAAATGTGTTCCAATCAGGGCAAGTTTCTGCAATCCATCACATATAATCCTGTTTCCATTTCTATCCGGAGTCGTACTATCAATTTCGATACCAGCTCTATCGAGAAGATTTATCTCATCACTAGCGACTTCAAGATTCGATACCTTCACTCGAGACTTCCTGCAGAATAAGCTATTCACTTTCGCGAAAACGCCATCTGGGTCCTGTGGGCTAATACCCCTCAATTTTTCCGCCCATTGATTGCTGACCTCACTCCTGAAGTATGAACGGATTAAGTTCCGGACATTCTTCAGGTGTAATTTCAACAAAGCCAACGAGGGATAGTTGTAGTCCAAAAATCGTCGATAAATATTGTTGACGCGTGTGAGAAGAAGGCTTTTCAATCTTTTTAACCTTGCGATGGTTGGTGTTTCATATCTTTCCATATTGTTTCGATGTTTAATCTTAGGAACAACTTTCTCAATCGTTTCCAACGTCAGCTTCTCTAACTTCGACAAATAGAGATCTATTTCATCGTCAGTTAGATTTCCGTTATTAGGAACCATTGAGCAAGCGTTGCCATCATCAGAAGAGGGACATTGCTTCTGGTACTCCCGATTAAATTTCTTTTGAACTTTCCCCAGTCTGTTTTTTTGAAATTCAACCGATGATTTTCATGTTGAACTGGAATGAGGAAGAAATCATCCCTGTGATGATTGATTTCCATTACGATTGCGTTATGGTCGCTATCGTAAGGAAGCACATGCAGTTTCTGTTGAGGACTATTAAAGCTGAATTCAAGTCTTGCGTCAGCAATGCAGAGGTCAAAATATGAATTTATCCTAGGGTATGTTGGGAACTCCGACCCATATAGGTTGCACCTGTATTCAATTTGGTTTTCTGTTATCCATGATTTCAGGAATACACCTCTTGGATTATTGGTGGCGTTTAGCCATGATGTATGCTTGGCATTCAGGTCACCGGCAAAAATATAATAATTATGCAGCCTGTTCAATTCGAGTATTTCAAACAAGGAATTGAGTTCCTCCTTGAACTTGAGAACATTTTGACCAGTTGCATAGGCAGAGTTAACGAAGAGGTTATCCCCACCTGGCAGTGAAATTTTGATGACGGACACTTCAAGAAATTCAAAGCTTTTGAATTCGACTTTTTCAATATTTTGGAAACAACAGAGTCTTCTAACCAATATCCCGGTGCCACCTCCCCCATCACCTATTACCCTATCGTTTCTTACGAATGCAAAATTTTTGAATTCCATGGAATGCCATGAATTGAGGTGGGTTTCAGTGAGAAGTATGATGTCAGGCTTTTGCTTAACAACAAATTCAAGGAGATAATCACGTCGATGTATAGCAACGATAGAGTTGACGTTGATCGATATGAGGTGAAGCCTATCCATGGGAATATGACTGGATGACAAGTTATTATTAGGCATTTGAAAGACCTTAACGCTGAAAAGCAAAGTTAATTTTTGAATCTTGTTTGTCGATTCTCTCCGATAAAGAATTAAGTTGCTGGTAAATTTTTAGAAGCAGCTCATTATTGCCACTTACATTATCTACATTATTTCTAGCATTTTCTGCTGGTCCTCTAGCGGCGAGTGCAAATGATACTCCGGGCTTGACGAAGTTGGAAGGTATGATATAACGGTGTACTTGTGTTTGCTTTGGAGCAAATTTAACTTTTGCATCTTTATATCGGGAGCATCCTCGATATGATGCTGGGTGACCAAAAACACCGCAGTTAACGCAGTATAATTGTTCTTTAGGCTCCGTCTGAGCCAATTTGCACTCACCGGGAGCATGAACGTCTGTGCATTTAACGCCACGATAGTGCATGGCACAATTGGCAGCCAAATGTCCAAATCTTCGACACCGGTAACACTGGTTGACTTCTCTTTTCTGGAGGCGTTCCCACCTCACCACTCTGAAATTCAAGTACCTTATTTGTTGAAGGGCACTTGAACTGCTCTTATTTGCAATTTCTACCAGGTAAAGTGGTAAATTCTTCCTTTCTATGGTCGTCCTTCTTGTCGCAAAAGCTTTGACTGAAACAAAATCAATATCTGTTACAGCCTCCTTGAGCTACTGAAGAAGATCGACCGTATCCTCTCCGCTGTCCAAACTCTTCAACAAGAAGGTCTGATTTTTTTCACTTTTTGAGGTATAGGTGAAGTGTGGAACCTCCCCAGAAATCAGCGCATCTTTGGCTGACTTGAAATCAACCAGTGATTTCGTCCTTATAGTTAATTTTTCGGCATTAACTCTTTTGATTTCGAAATTGGCCAGTTTATTTTTGGCTGCCAATAGCCGAACCATATCTTTCCCGGTTTGTCCGAACACGTTGATTGGCGGAACTTTTTCTGTCTTGTTGGAAGCTTTTTCAGAGGAACCAGCAGAACTGCGGGCTGGTTTTTTCTCCTTAGTTTTGTTCTTTAAATACTGAATAAAATTAAAGTCATTATCTTGATTGAAATTACCTCCGATCTTTTCTTCAATTTCCATATCTTCGGTTAATCCCTTCAGCGCTGCAAAATAATTTTATCTCTCGTTGGTGCCACCAGCACTTAGAACTTCCTCTGGATTTACTTGCTTTGTACTTTTCTTCGGCTTTGTTACCTGTTGCCATTGATTTTGTGGCTGCGTCTTTTGAGGCTTCATCCCTTTCCTGAAAAGATCCTTGAGAGACTGTATCTCTTGCCTTAGTTCATCATTTTCTTTCTGCAATTTGGCCTTTGTTGATTGTCCGCTATTATTTGCAGCTTGCACCCTCCATCTACGGAGTTTTCTTCGTTATGTTTTCTTTTGGTGATTGTCGCCAGTTTCGTATTCGTCGTTTCCCCAGGTTGCCCCAACGGTGGGAAGCCGTCGGGCTCCTCCATACCAGCAGCGAAATTTTCTTTGTGAATTTGTTTTTCGTTACCAATCGAAGTAAAAATATTCGATAGAAATTTCCTGAGTCGATTACTTCGACAATATAAGATTTTTTCTGATAAAAATTAACTTCGGACTAACGTTTTTAAAAAATTAATTTAATTTTTGAAAACTTTTGACAGGAGCGATTTGAAAGACGTCTATACGCAAAGACTATTACGATCCAAAAAAAAATCGATCCAAAAAATCTTTGGATGATGCATATTTTTAACATTTTCATGACATATTTTTTTTTTTTTGGAAATTAATTAATGGATAAAACTGTGCAAGTAACCCTATTTTTTTGAACTGCTTTCAGATTTCGGTAGGCACACACGTTCCTTTTTTTTCAGGAAAATGTAATCAAAGAAATAGCAGAGCTGCAGTGGTGCTATTTTCACTAGTCAATCAAAGCACTCGTTTCACTGGTAATGTGTGTATCAGTTTAGCTTTTCTATTTGACTGAAAATAAATTTGTACCATTATTTCCAAAAAATAAACTAGCTATCCTGAAAAAATTATTAATGTGGGAAATAGTTTAAGTGTCGAGCTTTCAATAAAAATATTTTAAAGACAAAAAAGTGCTAAATAGGCAACTGCAGGGCTTTGAGAGCACACTCCGTAGCCATTAATGTTTTGTTCTTGCTGTTTGGCGACGCGCTCATTGCATTATTTCAGATTTATATTAATTTATTCGAAGTGCAACGTATTCCATGGCTTTCGAGAAGAAAAGTATCGCCTCGTAGATAGCTGACTATCCTGGAACATTTTTGTACGACGGACATGTGGCCGCTACTTTACCAATTTAACAGTCGGTACATTAAAGCTGGAGCTTTCGACTTTTTATTTGATGGCTTACAAGTAGTTGGAAAAGGCAAATCATTTAACAATTCCTAGATGAGAAAATAGTCATATTTCTCATAGGTAGTGTACCATATATTATGAAGGCAGCCAAAGCCCTTCAAGTGCTCCATCGAAATTTAATGCATGTGACATGTTTTGCCCGTGAAGTACATTTGCTTGCAAAAGAGGTACGTTCAACGTTTGGCAATGTAAACAAGTTGCTGTAATTGGCAAAAAGAATGTTTTTGAAGGCACTGGCTCGTAACAGGGCCTGCAAAGAAAAACTTTCAAACGTGCGTTCACTTCCCGAACCAATGGTAACTTGATTGGGAGCCTGGATCGAAGCAGTGTTATTTTACAACGAACATTTCGATGTCATCAAAAGTGTTGTAAATGACTTCGATTGTACAGAAGCAATAGCGATGGATCAATCCAAAGAAGCACGTAATGATCCTAGTATAAGAAAAAACATAGCCAAGATCTGCACTAATTTTTCTCACATACCAGCAAGCATTAAAAAGCTCGAAAATTACGGTCCACCATTGACAGAATCTATTCTGCTAATGAATAAAATTCACTAAATGAGCTCCATATTGTCAGAGGAACTCCCGCAGAGCCTCAAAGAAAAGTTTGAAAAAATCTTGAACAAAAATCCAGACTTGGAATGTCTGTGTCAGATTGATAACTTTATTAACGGGACCACAGGACTTTTGCCGGAAACTATAAGTGCGAGCACAGCACCTGCATTCAAATATCGCCCAGTCACCTCTGTAGATGTGGAAAGATCCTTTTCCACACATAAAAATATTTTAAGTGACCGAAGACACAACCAAAAAATAGAATATTTAGAGCAGTGCTTGATTTTTTGCATACAGGGCTGTATAATAAGTAACCGGACTGAGCCTGCCCCGCGCCGTCGAAGCGTCTGCTAACCGATATCTGGTGCTGTAGTGGTGGTGGGGGTCTAGGTAAAGGGAACCGGGCTGCAGCAGTTGCCTTCAAGCACTTGAAGGGATAGCATCGAGCGAGAGCGGAGTGTGTGTTCAGTTACGTCGTCGGAGTGAAAATGGAGCGTACGATCGAGCAACGTGTTAGAATCAAATTTTGTGTCAAACTCAAGAAAACGGCCACGGAAACTCTTCAAATGATTCAAGAAGCTTACGGTGAGGATGCTCCGTCCAGAACTCAAGTGTTTCAGTGGCACAGAAATTTCCGGGAGGGCCGCGATGACGTCCATGACAAACAGCGCGTCGGTCCTCCATCAACGAGTCACACGGACACAAATGTGCAAAAATTGCGTGATGTGTTGAACAGTGATCGTCGTCTGAGCATTCAGACTATCGCAGATGAGGTTGGCATTGATAAGATCACCGTTCACAACATTATTAAGAACGATCTGAGCATCAGGAAGATCTGCGCGAAGCTGGTACCTGCTCGTCGCCGAGCAGTTGGCCAAACAGTCCAGTGCAACGTTGCCATAGCCTCCTTACAGCCCGGATATGGCATCAGCGGACTTCTTTCTGTTCCCGAAGATCAAGAGACACCTTAAGGGGACGCGGTTCGGAACTCTGGAAAACGTTCAACGTGCTACGACGAGGGCTCTAGACAGCATCGAAGTTTCCGACTTCCAGGGAGCGTTCGGGGATTGGAAAATTCGGTATCAGCGTGTTATCGACTCCAATGGGGACTACTTTGAAGATATCTACAGAAAAATTGTACATATTTTGCCAATAAAAAATTTCCTGAGGTTTCTTATTACCCGGACCCTGTATTAAAAAGCAGCAAAATGTTTAATAATTGCTAATTTTATTATATATGTCTAAAAGCATGTAGAACTGATGTATTAATATTATTAAATTTCGCTAAATTTTAAGTACAAAACGAATTAATATTAAATTGTTTTAAATTAATTTTTGCATATTTTGAACATTTTCATGAATATTTTAAACTTTTAATGCATATTTGGACGCATATTTTAAGCTTTTCTGTCGCATATAATCCGATTCCTACTAGTTATATTCAGAAAAAAAAATTAAGCAAGTAATGAGACTAAGTGAAATCCCTTTCCCTTCCCTGGCATCCTTCCCCTCTTTGATCTATTTACCATTGCTCTGGCTTGTTTAGTTTGCCTGCTGTTTCGTATTGATTAAACGTGTTTTGGTGGTGCTCGCCACGAAAATGGAGAAGTGAAATCAAGAACAACGAGTCGTGATAAAATTTTGCGCTAGATTGGACGAAACAGCTTCGGAAACGTACGCTAAAATTGTAAAAGTGCGTGGTGATAGTCAAAGACATATAAATTAATGGACGAGCAATGGGAATCGGTGTACTCGTCCATGTGGGAAGCAAATTTACCGCATAAATAAGTTATAAATAACTTACGCTCTCGAAACTATATGATTCCCTCTGCTTCTCCTTCTCCTTTGTTTCCAGATAGGTTTTTCTTTCCTCTCTTCAGAAGAATCAGTTCCCCCCCCCCTGACACCCGCGCACACCTACAAAATTTCATTTCACGTGCACACGATCGCGCCTTCTTTATCATTCTCAAAACAGTTTGAGTACAACACAACAAACGACTCTCAAAGAAAACTCGAACGTCAAAGCAAAAGAGATTCGTAAAGGTGCGAAAACGGCGAGAAAACTCATGTGTCCAACTCGGTGGAAAAATCGTAAGTTTAAAAAAAAAATGAACTAAAGTGCCGATTTCATACACGCGATCTTCAAAATTAAAAACTTTTTAAACGTGAACGTGTTTCGGAGTGAATTAAGTGCAAAAACAAAAGCATATCACTTCAAACCTCAACTTCACACAACTTTAGCGAAGGTTGCTAATTGCGACCGTTTGCTGATCCAGTACTCTCTATGTCTATGGTGATAGGGCTCCTAGTCGTGCTCACACACCCAATGGTTATCTCCGCACGCCCCTTTCCCAAAAAAAGCTCGAAGGTGAAAACGATGATTATTGCCTTTTTTGATAGCCGTGGGAGCGTCCACAAAGAATTTGTTTCATCAGGGCAAACCGTAAATCAAGTCTTTTATCGCCAAGTACTCGAAAGATTGCGAAAAGGAGTCAACAGGGTGCGCCCAGATATCGCTCGTAACTGGATTCTTCATCACGACAATGCGCCGTGCCGCACCGCCCTCAGAGTGTCCCAGTATTTGGCCTCTAAAGGGATCGCGTATTGCAATAGCTGCCTTATTCGCCCGATATGTCACCCTGTGGCTTTTCTTTGCTCCCTAAAACAAAATCGGTGATCAAAGGAACCCATTTTGAGTCGATTACGGACATCCAGGCGGCCGTGACGAGGATACTCGCGGACATCCCAGTCGAAGCGTTCCAAAAATGTTACGAAGCATGGAAAATGCGCTAGAATCGTTGCACAGCTGCCCAAGGGGACTACTTTGAAGGAAATGGCAGAATTGTAGAATAATTTTTAAATATACGGTTTTCATGGAATCGGTCTCATTACTTAATTGTCATACTTCGTAAATCAGTAAATTTAGCGGAAACGAATCTTATTTTGCATACAAAAGGGGCTCATTAGATATTCTTCTTTGAAAATTAACAATACTGTTACTTCCGTTTAATTTTAAACAGTGCCACGACTAATTATGGTAGGAACTACCTTAAAAATAATCACCATTATGGTGGGTTTCTAATCAAACTAACTAATTTTTCTGATTAATTATTTATCACTTCAACTAAACTTCCATTGTACATGAATCGACGCCTTCAAATCAGTTCTTTCATTAATAAAAGCAGCCACCAGTATACGTTGGGTGCGATAATTTTGCTAATAGGTTAGCACACAACATTTTCGTACATTTTCCCTTCCCCTGCACCCAGCAAAGCAAAACTTGTCATTTTAAGACCTGTTTTAAAAAGTTCTCATCAAGACCTTTCATTTAATACCCATATTGCCTTCATGCGATGAAATTTTTTTTTCGGGGGCCACATCCCTATATAGGGAGACCCCCTTTAAACACCATATAAATTTTATCTCATGATGAAAGTTTGAAGAGGGCATCACTTTACACCTACTTACAAAATCTTGTGTTTCTAGCTTATGTAGTTCGCGTGAAAAAGTGCTGTGACACACGGACGGACGGACGGACAGATAGGACGCAATTTTAGTAGGGTATTGTAAAATGATTTTACATACCCTAAAAAGGATGAGTCCCCATAGAAACATGTACAGGGTTTTCCATTAGGCACATAACAATTACGTATCTTTATATAAACGCACCTTTAAACTTTTTTAATAAACTGTTAATGTCAAAACGTTAGCTAAAGTCAACATTTTCATCACGGTAAAGTTCACAAATCAGCAACGTTTCGAAATTATTAAAAATTACTACCGAAATTCTGAGTCGGTGGTCACAACTTTAAGAGCTTATACTCCAATTTTCGGCCGTAATAATCGCCCCACCAACAGGCTGTGCGTACTATTGTGGATAAGCTCGAGTCAAAATTTTCACTGTTGGACGTTCTGGAAATCGAAGGAGAAGTGTTTAGATTCAAAATGAGCTAAATCAGTCGATTCTACATCGTTCTCAAGAATTGGGCATCGCGCAATCGACACTGTGGCGTATTTTGCTGAAATGTCTTGGCCCATATGATCAATAGATCAAATGACTGAAGAAATAAAGCCATTTGCTCATTCGAAACGCCGAAACTACTCCAAATTGGCTCTGACAAAAATTGCAGAAAATGAAGAATTTCATCGAAAAATCATCTTCAGTGATGAAGCTCATTTCAGGCTCAAGGGCTTTGTTAATAAGCAAAATATGCAAAAACCCACATGTGCTTCTTGAGATTACGTTGCATCCACAAAAATTTACTATTCGGTGCGGCTTTCATGCCGGAGGCATGATTGGGCCATATTTTTTCATGGATGAAAACGTCAGTCATTTTACTGTCAATGGAGAGCGCTACTGTGTTATGTTGGAAGATTATTTGTGGCCACGATTAGATGAACTTGACATCAACGATATGTGGTTTTAACATAACAGTGCCTCTTGCCACACAGCACGCCTCACAATCGATTTACTGAAAGGCGAATTTGGTTAACATGTTAACTCGAGAAATGGGCGAATGGCCGCATAAGGTTCATAAAATTGCTGCCTCGTTCGTATGATCTAACGCTTTTGGATTTCTTTTTACGGGGCTTTATCAATTCACTACCCCATGCCAACAACTCAGCAACTTTAGACGAGCTCAAAGACAACATCCAACATGAAATTGCCAACCTTCCGGTCGAAATGTGTGCCAGAGTGGTGGAAAATTGGGTCCGAAGAATTGGCAGCTATAAATGGGCTCGATGTGGTCATATAATCAAGATCGGATTTCATTTATATAATTTAATGGTTGCACTACATCCACAATAAATTTGAACTCAATATCTCAAATAAGATATAAATAAAATTATTATGTCCTTAAGGGAAAACCCTTTATGTGAAAAAAGGGCGTGAGTGTGAGTTCTAAGGCTCGATGAACTGGAAGACTTTAATGTAAAAGCTATTAAATGGGGCTTGCTTCTGTCAGATTCTAGAGGAAACCAAGCTCAACATAGTTACCAGAATTGGCTCTATTATGTTAAATAATGGAAACATCACCGTTTTCTACCGCTTGGGCTATGTAAAACCTATTCCAGATATAAAATTTGCATTGGGTTTCCTTGTATAAGATTACGCAACGAAGAGTTCTCGATGTCAAGTCAATCCATGATCACCAGTATACATCACTTGAGATTAACGGCGATCTTTCTCAGCGTACATATACTCCACCCTCAGTTTCAGATAGAAAACTAGAAAGATAGACGTTGAGAAGTTTGTCGGCGTACTCATGGCATGGGCACCGATGCTGGGAGCTTCACAAGAGAGTCTAGGAAAAGTAGCTATAGATGCCGTGAATTCAACTATATGTATTGTTACGTCTGCATACTAGCCCTTCATATCCCATCAGAGACCTAGACATGGGCAGCCTTCAGCGTACTGGTGGTCATCTGAAATACATGAACAGCGAAATGAATGTCACAAGCTCAGACGAAAGGCTCAGTGGGAGTGGATTTCTGAAGAGGCATGCACAAAGCTCGCTGCACGCAAGTAAATTAAAAGCGTCTTCAAAACAGTAGCAAGGCAACCCACTGGCCAAATCTGATGTATGTCGTGGATATGAATCCATTCTAGTGGATTGTCTACTCATTACGAAGAGCAAATTGAAGCAAGCAGTTTTGTCGATGAAGGAAAAAAGGCTCCAAAGCCAGATGTGATTCCGATCAAGGTACTGCAGCTTGCTTGCCTGAAGGAATATTGCTTTTGTGCTTGAAAGTAGAGAGGCTTGGGTTGATCAGTAAGGGGAAATAGAGTTCCGAGTCACCATCTGCATACCACCCATTGTGCTCAAAAAGCTCATCAGGAGAAGACTTGCAGATGCTTTTGTGCTGCTGGAGATCCATCTCTACAACATTATGGCTTTTCAGCAATGCCATCGGAGAAATGGGGACCGCTATCATGCGCAGAAAGTAATACAATAGTTCCACCTGAAGGGGTTTTCTGCTGGTCACTCTTAACGTTCAAAATGCTTTCAACTTCACTAGATACAAAAGATGCATACGAGTATTTTGGGAGCACTGGCAAATCCTTTCAAAATACTGAAATATTTAATGCAGATTTTAAGAGGCTCCGTAGCTTGCTCTATGACGTGAACTAAGTCGTCGGAGGATGGAAATTAAATTGAGTGTTGCTAAGAGCTCTATTTTAGCCTTAATTTGTGCCATATTTCGTGAGGTACCCTCCTGAGGCAGGAGCTGCCAGATGAGCTACTTACTAGCTATGCAATGTTGAGTATCCGCAACGTGGGCTTGGTATACTATGGCACCGAGTGATGGACTCGATGACTGCTCTTAGCTTCATCTTTGCACTCGAAAAAACCGAAGTCATAATCCTGACAAAGTACAGAATTTCCGACGTCAGGACTACTTATATGGAGAAACCTTGGAAGACTCAAAACTAGTAGTGAAATACGTGGGCATATTGATGAACTCGAAGATGAGGTTTTCAGGGTAAGTCCCCATTTTCGCAGAGCTGATTATTTTGCCTAACGGTTAATGATGGATTCACAAGATGGCTAGTAGATATTCCGCCTAAACGCATCACTGCTTAAGCTTACATGGGAGCCCTTGTAGCAATCGAGCAGTCCTGCCTAGGCAAACTACTCGAGGGACCTTCACGTAAAGAAGCCTGCATAGAAATAAGTTCAATTTGGTAGTTTAAGACCATTCGGGTAAAGTTATTACGATGCTATGATTTTGCCGGAGTGTTTAGTATTTTTCAGAAGCAATAACACATTGCATGAATAAAAGTATATGAGAAGTATATTGCATGAATACAAGCATATAAGGAGTATATACTCGTACATAAATTAAAACAACGTTGTGATATTTTGAAGATTTGCCAAATATTTCCACATCACTATGCAGCTCGAGTAACAGTCAAGTTTTGCTACGAATTCATATGACACAACACTTTCCAAGCAAAGAATGGCCTTTCAATGGACAACGTGCAGCCAAAGATGTTCAACAACTTTCCGCAGAGCCCAACAACCAGCGTTTCGAACGGTATCTACGTCATACGGTGAATATTGCAAATTCAACAGAATTGGGTTGATGAAAAGTTGCCACCAAACTGCGAATCAATTTGATCTTATAATGAATAACAAAAACAAAAAATATTCATACATAAAAATCTGCCGAGATCCCTTTGGTAAAAAAAATAAATAAAAAGTCCTGTGAGATCCTGTTGACAATAACAGGAACGTTTCCATCAAATGATGAGGTTGCAACCAAAAATCGTTCTAGTACATTTGAATTAGAAACTGTTGTTTTTCGCCTCTGAATATGAACCTTTAAAAAAAGTGAAAATAAATAACACTCGTGATATCATCAAGGATTGTTCATAAAATTAAAGCAGCTCTAATAACTGGAAGTATTCCATATACTCGTACATCTTAGAGCACTGTTTGCTTTATAGTCACCATCAACATCTTCATTGCCATCAGCCGGTGGCATTTGCAAATACAAACATAGTGCAAAAAAAATTATCACGTTCACAAGTGGGAACTTACTTCAACCTGGTATAAATATGCAACCAAATAATGAAAAGCGAGTTTAAACACGATTAGGACGATCCCGCTCCGGCGAGAACAAATATGAAAGTTTTGTCTCGTCGTCAAAGTGTGCCTTAGTTTTTAGCGACAACGAGGAGTTGCTGGTTGATCGTGAACGGCGACGGTTGTTGGAACAACGAAAAGAAATTTCGCGTGACAAAGAGTGGAAGCAGAGTTAGCACCTTTTGTGAACGGTTATTCAAGTACAAGCAAAAATGTAAATTTCCCTGATTGTTCCCACCGCGTGAATTTGTAGCTGTATACAAATCGAAATTTTATTCACAACCTAGCCGTGGTCTACTATTAAATGCGAGTTCTCGATCGCGACTTTATCGGCTTCGGCTTCCGACATATTGATCGTCAAGGTTGGTTATGAATTTTCTGCTCGACGTTGAAGGCGGTCATCATCGTAAGAATCGCTCGAAGATAAATTGTCCGCTTGTAGTTGTCATTTTGAGTTACATTCGAGGTGGGAACCACGGAAGTTTTCTCATAGTGCAAAGGAAAAAGGCGACAGTCGACTTTAGATGAATTCACTTGGGAAAATTATTGTATAATAAACAATTTTAATAGAATTGCACTCGCGAATCAATTGCAAATGAATGTGATTGGTGGTTTAGTGAGCCGCAAGTGAAATAAGAATAGAAGTTGTGTGATGTATAGGGAGCTAGTAGTGAAACTGGAAAGGTTCAGCCATGTCATTTTGGTTGAGGGAGTAATTTTGTAGACACCTTTCGCAGCCCTGCACTCCGCAGCGGAACGGAATGGTCCACGGTGAATTGAACCATAAGGCAAAGTGATAGAGACGGCTGAGACCGCGAGAATGAAGACTTTCCGACTTTCCAAGATTGGATATCCTAATTTGTCATTCCTCATCTTGTCGTAAAATAAGGACAATAGCCTATCTCAAACTTCAAATAACTTTCTCGAGAATTTTGGGTTCAATAATTGTTTTCTTATTAGTTTCTTTTCAAAAAAAAAAGGGATTTCACGGTTTTAACCAAAAGCTTTCATACATAACTATTAACACTAACTAAATTACTCGATATTAATCAATTTATATTTTGGCGTACCATTTTTAAGTTAAAAAGACCTGAAATTGATATTTTTTTTTAATAATGACGAAAAAACTTCTCATTGCAGGACTATCTCAATGATATATAATACTCGTATATATAAAGCACACTCAAATATAAACTTTGAATGGTCATACGAGTACACTGAGCAGAACCAAAATACTCAGTCCATTCGAATTTGTCACTTCAATGGGCGTTCGAATGTAATGCCGACAGGACGAGAATGGAGACAGAATACTAATGTCCTATTGTAAACATATAATTTGACTAGTGGCCTAGTAAAGGTAAACTATGCGGCAAACGACTAATTTGACCGTTTGTGTGTTTGAATTACAATCAACATGCTTTTAATAATGTTTACCCAGGAATATTAAAGTGTTAGATTGCAAAGAACGAAGGAGTGGCTGGAGTACTTTCCAAACCTCCAATCAAAGCGATTGTATCAGTCAAATAACTGTTTCCTAATAAACATAAAATTTACATAATGGTTGTAATAAACGCGATCGAAAACAATCCCGACGAAAAACGAAAAGTGTTAAGAGTCAATGTTCTTGAAAAGTCAATTTTTCCAATGTCCTTCCCAAACCACAAAAGTAAAATCCAAACAACTTGTTTCCTATTTTCCAATGGAATTGATGAAATTTAAACACCTTTCCGAGGATCTCCGGTTTGACTTCCTTCAAGGGCTGGGTCGCCTGGCAGCATTTTAAGTGAATCAAAGGTTCCTGTTACATCTTACTTATGTATTGTACAATTTTCAATAGCATTTTGCCACTAGACGATTTCGTGATATCCTTGTGACTAGCTAATACAATAGTTTGGATAACCAAATGAATGTTTGCAAACAACATTTCCTTCCATTTATCGTGTTAAAGAAAAAAGTAAATCTCCGAGTATACAAAATATAGAGGACATGTCGCAGAAGGTGTTGAGGCTAGAAGAATGACTCTCTAAAACGACATGGGGGTAATTTTGGGGGTGAACTTATTTCGCATTCAGTTTACGTTCTCGTTTCACATCTCATTTTGCCCATTGTCCTTTTGATCCCATTCCTTCTGTCCATGTCTCGATGTCCTTTCACGACCCTCGCACTTAAAGTTAAGGAAGGATGTGTGTGGTCTGGATAAATGTTTGTTTAGGGTTACGAGCTTTGTTTGGCTAGTGACTGACCGGGTGTGATTGTATACACTTGCAAAAAAAGTTAAAAATAAATGGTGAGCAGAATGAAGGGACTAGAAGAAAAAAGTGAAGCTTTCACTAGAAATTTTTATGTACTTGTATGTAGCAACAAGTTAACCCGTGGTCGGTTTCATGTTAAAGTCACTTGAAGCGGTTACCACAAATCTGATGTTGGTCACATACTTGAGTGGGCAGTCTTGTAGCGGATAATTGAGTTTTCAACAACGTTTAAACTTGATAACAAGACAAAGTTTGGCAGAGGTTAAAGAAATTGAAAAGATTTTTAACTTTTTTGGACGCCTCCTGATGAAGGGTTGTAGGGAAAAATATATTCTTTGATCTTACATAAAAAGTTAAGATATATTTTATTAACTACTTTATGTATAATCTGGAAGTCTTATATTATAATTACTTTAACTTGTCTGCATTCTGCGAAGCTGCAACTTAAACAAGTTGGGTGGACAGAACTACGCTCATGTCACAAGGGTTTTGTACTGAACGTACAATATGCAGACTTGTAGAATGATTTAATTGAACAAACACTTTGATGACGTCCACAGCAAATATATTTTTGATTTAGAATAAAAGCCAGTATTACTCCATTTTAACCGGCCAACATTTGGTTGCAATATTACTATAATCATCGAATAAGCCGAATTTTAAACGTCTTTTTGGGTGTACTGTCCATTTGGAGGAAATACAATCAAAAGTATAGTGTCTGGTTCGATAGAAAGCCCTGTAGTAATCGAGGAGGATGCAGAAATTATACAAGTAAATAATATAACGGAGGTAGTTCCGCAAAATGATTTTTCTAGCAATCCAGTTGTTAATCTATCCCAGAATGAAAGCGGCGAAGACAGTGATTCTGATAGCAGTATTGACTCTTTGTTGGATTTTAACGCTTACAGCATTCTAGTCAATGCATCAAGACTTGAACCATCACCTGTGCCCAGTAAAACCTCGAGAGATTAACAATCGAATTTGACTGCATTAGAAACCATTTCAACTAATCTAAATAAAGATCAATCGGAAACGGAGGATGTTATCAGAAAACGAAAATCAAGACTACTAGCGAAGAAAAACTGACGAAGAGACTATGAATAAGGCACAAAAATTACAGTATATTGATAAAAATCTAAAATTAAAGAACCTTAGAATAAAATTAAAGAGGATAAAGATTCTTTCACGTCGAGATAAGTCGAGAAATGAAAATGAATCTCTTGAATTGGCAAATAATGACGCCACACCTCGAAAAGCATCGAATGCCGCTAGAATTGTCGAAACGACTGTAAATCCTGTTGACCGCGTCAGCACTTCCATAGATACAACAAAAAGAACAACTAATGCCTCATCAAAAAGCGTTCGGATAAATCTCGAAGCAACAACAGTATCTTCACCGAATTCTATTCCAAACACCACTAAATCCAACCTACCAACACCTAATCAAACGACTATTACACCGTCGCAACGCTCCTTGGACGATTCAATTGATCGTGACGATTTTATAACGGCGATTACTCGAAATGCTACACAATTTATGAATAAATCAAGTGTTCGATTGATGTCCATGTCTGAAAATGTTACAAGTGCAACAAAATTGGACATTTCGCGAGAATGTGTAACGAAGAAGCTGACAGATGTTATCGTTGTAACGTTGTTGGACACATTGCTCGAACATGTGGTCAACCGGCTGATGAGCCCAGTTGCTACAATTGCAACCAAATTGGGCATTTGACACGTAACTGTCCGGATCAGAACAACGATTCTGGTCGCAACTTAATCTGTTATAATTGCAACAAAACAGGACATATTTCGCGTAATTGTCCAGACAGCGCAAAATCATGTTACATCTGTGGCGAAATAGGCCATATAAAGCGTAAATGTGAGCAGAACGCTGTACGAAACTAGGAATGAGAGACATTCGAAATTTTTGATGATGGGGAATCTCTCGATATCGTGTTGGTATATATTTTGAAATGGACAACTCATTTATTTTGTTTTCTATAAAATGATATGAAAAAAGAGACAAAAGAAGAATTGATGATATGTTTTAATTGCTTTTGATTTATATATATAATATTATATATATTATAAATACATAAGAAGTTGAACGCAGAAAGAAAAACAAGTTGAGATAAAATGGAAGTGTAGTAGCTTAACAAAAGAAAAAGAGATAAAAAAGAAAACAGAAAAAGGTAGCATGTACATGAATACCAATTCATCTAAATTAGTCGTTGATTGTATGACGATAACACTAGAATGCAGTCGCCTTACACTAACCCTGATAATGTTTGGAATGAGAATAACTTGAAACGAACAGGAACCGGTTCCCGCAATACTAACAAATCAAGATTATGGATCAGGTTTAGAATCTGAGATGTGCACGGAAGAGTGGAAGAAATGGATTGCTGGATGGGTTTGACCGTCGATGTGCACGATCATGAAAGGGGGAGTCGAGTGGCAACTGCGAACGCGCGTGGACGCGGGGAGTGCAGCAAAATTCAATCGATTGCATTTAATCTTCTCAGCTTAATTTTAATTTGTTCATGTGATAAGAATTAGCGTGAAAAGATTGTTTTAAAATAGTTAAATGAAATGGAATTGTACAAAATAAATTGTAATCGAAATGGAATATTAAAAGGGTGAAGGATATATTGAAGTAAAATTTAAGTTAGGAAAATGATTTATCAGACAAATTATCAGGAAGTGCTTTAATTGATATGAAATTTTATTGCGGTCTGATTTGCGCTCAATTTTTGAATGTTTCTGAATAAAACAAGTGTTGACCGTTGACATCAAGATTTCTTGTGACCGTTTAATATAACAGTGTGCCACTGCGGTTGATCTCTATCTTGACCCAAAATTAAACGTTTCCCTTCCTCGCCTGTTCAATGTTTGCGGGATAAGGGATTGAGAGTTGAGTTACGGCGTTATGAAGTGGATTTTACGCGTGGGAAATTGCAATTTCGAATTGTTCAAACATCAACCAGCGACACAGTGCAATAATTTACACGGCCCTAAATTTTAACGGATTGAAAATTTGTGACTTTCCTAGCATTTCGGCTAATTAATTTTCTCGTGAACCTAAACTATTTAAACGAAATTTTGGTAACAATTTTTTTCCATTTATGCGTGCATTGTGCAGCACGTTTCCTATTTCACACGTGTTTGTGCATTATAATCGGCGCCCGAAAGAGTTTCCGTCTTTCCCACACTCGAATTTCAAAGTGTTTATGTTTCGTGTGGGCGCAAAAATAGAGCCACCTGCACCTCCGAGAGAAAGGAGGTTGGAATGCTGTAACGACGGATGAAAGTGTTGACTTGAAAGAGAAGATAATTTTGGCGTTTATATTTTGGAATCTAAAAATCGCATAAAATTTTTGTTGTTCATACAATTGAAACACTTTCGGAGAAGGATATAAAAATAAAATAGTGATCTAATTCGACGCTCTCTCTCAAAAAATTTTTTTATAGTGTTTAATGTGTCGATGTAATATTTATAAATAACGATTCAAAATACTAATGAAAATTTCAGTGGACCCCCCCGCATGTGTCATCGTGCGCTCGGAGAACCCTGCGGGTAAGTGTCTTTTGTTACCCTTTTGGTATATTTGTATATATATCTTTTTTTTGCATGTTGAATTGGTCAGAAAATTTAGAGGTTGTTTTTTTCATTTTTTTTGAATACCTAAATACTACATGAGAGAAAGACGCGATTATTTAATTGTCCATGAATATAAACAATAAATTTTAACGTAAATATCGACAAATTATGTATATAAAAATTTTCTTTGCTTTTGAATAATAATGCTGCATAACTGAAACCTTTTGGTCTTTCCTTTCCTAAGATTCCAACCGGGTATAGGACCCGGTACGGTGGCAGGCTTCCACCTCAAAACATGAGGCAGCCACCGGGTACTTATTAATCCTTCTTCTGTTTCAGGTGACGTCGTGGGTTGAGTGGCCCAAGCAGAGTGCCTCTTTATGGCATAGAGTTATGCAATCAAATTGTATAATTCTATGGCATAAATTGGTCACCGGGGTACTCCCCTTCTGATGGGAAAGTTCATGCAATTCAAGTTGTATGAGTTTTCCACTCAGAAGAGGAATACCTGGCCACTTCAACAAGATATATATGGATTTATTCCAGTTGGGTGGGTACAAAGGGGCTCCACCATCACCCGTTTGCCCCTCTTTCATTTGTGGACCATGAACTTCGTCGGGTAATGACGAGGTCACCCCAAGTTCGCCTTTCTTTTCAGGTTCCCCTTGTTCTCATGACAAGCTCTAATTCCCTCTGTGTAGTTATCTACACTTTTTGCGACTTCGGTCGCCTCTCGATTTCCAGCAGTCCAATTCGTGAATGCGAAATATTTTTGTAGTGGGTCCTCGTGCTGGGGAAATGAACCCGCCCCACGACACCACAATGCTAGCCTGCCAGCGCATTCACGCGTCTCCAGACGAGGGCGTTCTCGGCAGATACCGACACCTTCTTCTGCCGAGGCAGCAGACCATCGCTGCAGTCCTTCACGGACTTTATTGAACATATTAATTTCACTACAGCCCTGTTATGGGTGGAGTAGAGAGGCGTCAACACTATCTTACCCCGAACACTACCATATCAGTCGCGTTATGCGGTAAACAAGACAATACTAAGCTCCACTCGTTTAGGGTTTTATTTAATAATTTTTAAATGTACTTGTAGTGATAATTTAAGTACTTGTAGTCATAACTTAAACAAAATGACGCATACTGTGACTAATTTAAAAGTTTACTCAGAATACGTTTGATGTCCTAAACATTTCTCTTTGCCCGCGATATTCTGGATTTAATCATAATGCCAAGAAATGCTCAAATGCATTGAAATGTGCTTTCTGTGCTGACAACCATTTGTCGAAAGATTGCAAAAGCTCTCGATCTACCTGCGCGAATTGTACACATTCAAATATAAAGTATGGTCAATCTTACAATACGGAGCATTGTGCTGGCGATACTAAAGCTTGTGCAATCCTAAGGAAAAAAATTGCCTTCTGTATATCCAACACTGAATACACAACCAAACCAGCAATCCCAAACTTCATTGGTCGTAAGCGACCTACTAATCATACAGGAAATAGCAATGATCATCCATTTAATATCAATCACATTAGTTAATTCTGAACTAAAAAAGCAACCTGCAGCTAAAGTTGGAGCTTAAATATCTACTATAAGGAATTAAATTACTTAAATACTTTTTGGTTTTTAATGCAACATAGTTTAGATGTTATTGAATCTATCCAAGAGGATTTGGTCAATGAATTAATATTTTCTCAGCTCAAATATCTAAATAAATTCATCAATGAAAATAACCAATTTATATTGTTAGTAAATATTAGAAGCTTGAATGTAAACTTTACCAATTTGTAAGTGTTCGTTGAGAGTCTTGAAGTTAAGCCCTGCATTATTGTTTGTACTGAAACCAGAATTCTTGATTATCATGAGGTTTTCAAATTGGATGGTTATAAAATGTATTATAACTACAGTTCCATTAATATTACGGATGGTGTTGTAGTGTACTTTCAAGATTTTGTCATGGAGGTAACAGAAATAGTTAAAGTAGGTAGACTTTCTGTGTTAAAATCAATCATGCAGTTAGAAAATAATAAAAAATTGGTAATTTCGTGCTTATACGAGTATAGAGCTCATGATTTGCCGAAAAATGAATTTACACGTGAATCAGCTAAATATTTAGAAAATAGTAAGAATTATAAAAATCACCTCATAATTGGTGACTTCAATATTGACCTCATAAAACTTGATGTAGAGGGACAAGAACATTTGTTCAATCTCCAAGGCAAAGGTTTTCAACCTGGCTTCCAAAGCATCACCAGACCATCTGTTATTAATGCTCATGAGTGCAAACATTTGTAAGCCAAAAAACTCTCCTCTTATCTTGCCTAAACCTAATCCTAAGTCAATTTTCATTGCACCAACCAACTCTATTGAGGTATTAAGTATTATTGACTCGATGAAAATGAAAACTGGTGGCGTGGATAATATCAATATGAAAACGGTTCAGAAACTATCTGATTATATTGTTGTTCCCTTGGTCCATATCATTAATGTGTGCATTGAAAAATGTATCTGGCCTGATGCCCTTAAGCGAGCGGATATTAAACCAGTTTTCAAATCTCTATGCAGACATACTACTTCCAATTATAGGCCCATATCTCTGATTTCTAACTTTTCCAAAATTGTAGAAAAAGTTTTATACCGCAGAATTCTGAACTTCATCAACAGTTGCCAGATTCTATCTACTAAGCAATTTGGATTTATGAACAATGTGGGCACTAGTGATGCGCTACAGCATCTATCCAACATTATTTATAAGCAACTTGATCGTAGCATTCCTATTGCAATTACTTTCTTGGATCTAGCAAAGGCTTTTGATACTGTGAGTCACAAAATTTTATTAGATAAACTGTACAATTATGGTCTTAGGGGTACTGCTCATTAGTTGATTTTGACTTTTTTGCAAAACAGAAAACAGCGAGTTAAATTAAATAGTTCTTTTAGCGATTTTTGTGAGGTTAAAACAGGAGTTCCCCAAGGCACAATCCTTGGACTTTTGTTTTTTCTCTTGTATATAAATGATCTTATAATAGATTTACCTCAAGATACGGTCCTGTCTTTTGCTGATGATACAGCAGTTATATCTACTGACAAAAGCTGGCAACTTGTTCAAACAAAAATGAACTATCACCTTGATAATATTGCTGAATGGTCAGCACTTAATGTAGACAAAACGGTTTTCATTGCGTTCGGTGATTACTGTGATAGTGTACCACCAAACTTAGATATACAAATTAATGGATCAAAACTTCGTCGTGTGGAAACTTGCAAATACCTTGGAATAATTATTGATTATCAGATGCAGTGGCTTAATCATATTCAGTTTATATTTAATAAAATGAAATATATGACTTTTATCTTTCACAAATTTTCCAAAATCATGCTACCTCAAACTCTTCTAATGATTTACCATGCTTTTTTTCACAGCATACTTAATTATGGTATTATTGCTTGGGGCGGTTGTTCGTCTTCACACAATATCATGTTGCAAAAACTTCAATTAAAGTTGTTTCAGATAATTTTCAAAAACCATTCTCAAATTGGCAAAAAACCGCTTAGCTTGGATCAAATGTTTGCACTAGAATCACTTTGTTTTCATTTTAATTATTTAAAACTTACATATAATATTTCAAAGAGTATTACGAGGAATAAAAACATTTTACTTCCACAGATTTATAAAACTGTTGGAAGTACAAATAGTTACACTAAAGCTATACAGCTTTTTAATAAACTTCCTAATAGTCTAAAAACTTTGCATGACTCTAAATTTTGTAAATATAAACTGAAGAAGTAGATTTCACTACAAAATATTTCTTGAAGTTTTCTACTTTGTTTCAAATTTTATTTCCATAAAATTACTTAAATTGAATTAAATTATTAAATCATTTTAAATCTTATATTTTGTTGAAATACAGTAATCATACATTTTTTTTTTCCTTCTTCCCCTTTTTGATGAACATTGATGACACTCAACCATATGTTGTCTATTGTTTCTCTTAGTATGTAAGCTAGTTTTTTAAGTACCCAAGCTTACGCACAGATATTTAAATATCTCTGTAGGGTTTACAGCTGCTATTGTTACGTTTTGTATGATAATATATAAACTTTGGATGAAATAAATTAAAAAAAGATCCCCGTTGGCAGCACCAGCCGGAAAGGTAAATTTCTCGTATGTAGCATAAAGCTTCGAAAAAAAATTTTGCTTGCCTACTACTCAACTTCTTTCTGCAATTTTCGTAGTACCACATGGGTATTTATTAACATTCAAAAAATCTGGCCTCGTTCGTTCTTAGAGACCTTTTATCGGGGCGCAAATATTATGCTAATTAAATTGAGTTGCATACGTATGGATTACATATTGAAAATCGGCGGATAATAAATTGTTGTAAACATATAAATACCGGTTTCGCCCCTCTCGCATTTGCTGTTGACACAGTTCACAGTGGTAACCACACAAAGGCTTAAATAGCTCGAATAGTTAATTTCAAAAGATTTACATGAAAGTTTAATCAGCACTTGCGTTGCCATTAATATATACATTTTCAATTTTTTTCTGAACTATGAGGGCCGTCATTTCAATTTTTATTGAAATCGGCTGCTAAAAATATTAAGCTGTAAATTTTCGACTTTTTTATTTGTCATTCGATTTGCATAATTAAATTAAATTAACTTGCGTTAATAACTTATAATTTCAAGTTTCAACGGAATCTGTTGAGAATCTTGGCTGCTAGAGGGCTACAGTAATAAAAAAAATTGTATGCCACCCCCCTGTATGGGGAGACCCCCCTGTATGGGGAGACCCCCCTTAAAATACCTTAAAATATTTTCTTGCACTGCAAATTTCAAGAGGCACCACTTTTGACCTACGTAGAAAATTTCCTCATTCTAGCTCATGTGGTTTGCGAGAAAACTTGTTTTGACGCACGAACAAACGGACGGACAGACAGACAAGTCGCGATTTTATAATTTTTTAGGGGATTGTTAAAAAGATTTTACAATATCTTAAAAATGGTCTGGTTTATAAATTCTATCAAGTAAAGTCATTTAAAACGTTATCATGAAAAATATTCATTATTTCAGTTTGCACTAAAATAGCGAATTGCGCTTGCCTTCTGACCTTTGGGGGCCGCCATTTTGAATGCATGCATTTGATTTTGGATTATTTTAAATCTTTGTATGCTAGGAACTCATCAATCAATGTACTATCTCGTTCAAATAGGAGTTTCACTCTAGACAGGGCAAAATAATTCAATTTTTAAAGAAAATGGCAGCTAAAAATATTAGGCTTTAAATTTTCGACTTTTTTATTTTTCATTCAATTTTAATAATTTCCTGCATAATACAAGAACATAGTACAGAGATCCATAATCTCAAGTTTCATCAAAATCCGCTGGAAAATGTGACCGCTAGAGGGCCATAAAAACCTGAAAAAACGCATATTTAAACGGCCGCCATTTTGAAATTTGCTCATGCATGATCACCAAAATATCAAAGACTGTAGGCCTAAATAATGTCTATCTTGTAACCGAATTTCATATATGTCAGATTAAAATTGCGTCTTTAAAAAGCCTTTGAAATTTCGCCCTTCAACTGGCCGCCATTTTGTTTTTTGCAACCTGACCTCCAGTTTTTTCACGCGATTCTTTAGATACTTATAATTTCTTTCAAGTTATCAAATTTCATGAAAATCTGTTGAAAGCTTTGACCACTATTACAACAACAAAATTTTGCACGTTTTTCGACCTTTGAGCGGCCGCCATTTTGTTTCTGCCGTACCGACTTTGGATTTTTTATTGTGAAATTCATCGCATACATCAATGAACTCTTGTACCAATTTTCATCCAAATCGGAGCTATACTTTGGTCAGAATAGAAATCACGATTTTTCGTCTAAAATGGCGGCCATTTTGTTTTTGCCCGGCCGATATAGCTGGTTCACGAACTTAACTGAGATAATTACCCAATACACCTTTCCTGAAAATTTGATGAAAATCGAAGCAAAATTGCGACCTCTATCGTGGTCACAAATTTCGTTATATCCCATATATATATATATATATATATATATATATATATATATATATATATATATATATATATATATATATATATATATATATATATATATATATATATATATATATATATATATATATGATGCTCTCCGCAATAGGTAAATTTCTCTCGAGAAAATTTACCTAAAAATACATTAACTTACACTTTTATAAAAAAGGAAAGAGTTGACGTTACATATAACGACTTCTTGTATGCTGAATCTGGACCTTTTATTAAGAAAACTGATGATTTATGGAGTTCCGGGTTCATTATTAAAATAGTTTGAATCCTATTTAAATGATCAAAAGCAGATTGTCAAAATTAACAACTTTTAATCAGAATCAATTGAAGTACGCTCTGGAATTGGTCAAGGGACACGATTAGGCCCTTCACTATTTTTGATATTTATTAATTACATTACACAATGTATTACGCATAGATATATTATGCTATTTGCCGATTATACTAAGCTCTAAAGAGTAATTAAAGATGCTTCTGATGTTCAGTTGCTTCAACAAGACATTCACTCTTTAATAATATGATGTCAATTAAATGGATTGCAATCCAACGCTGAAAAGTGTCATGCCTTGAGTTTTGATAAATCACACACGCCTGTCAACTTATATTTTTTGAAAGGCTTTCCGCTGAAATCTCTAGACAATATTCGAGATTTGGGTGTAGTTTTAAACTCAAAAATGTCATTTCAAAATTATATTGAGTATCTTGACATCAAAGTTACAAAAAAAAATTAATTTTATCAAGGGATTTTCAGTAGAATTTAGTGCTTTGAAAACATTTAGATCATTATATTTTTCTTTTGTACACCCGAGATTGATGTATCCTGCTACCATTTGGAGATCTACAATACAAGAACAGATCAAAAAATTAGAATCAATTGACACATTATATTTAAGATGTGCTGCTTTTAAAACTTTAAGTCCACTGAGTTTTGATGATCATGATTTTTCCAGAACATATTTAAGATTCTCAATTTTAACCTTGGATTCAGCTAGAGATAAAGTAGATTTGATTTTTGCATTTACGATCCTCAAAAACTACATTGATTGAAATTTGAATTTTTGTACCACCTAGCGTATTAAGAACTAACTGCTATCTGTTTCCCACCCGACCACCTGGAAGAAACCTTCACGTATACTTGTACTATTCGCGCAAGGACAACCTGAAAGGAACCCTCGCGTATACTTGTACTATTCGCGCAAGATCGTAAGAGCCACTGCAAGCCAGAGTTTAAAACTAGGAATTATTGTGGAAAAGAAAAATTCAGATAGTTGTTCGAATTAAAAAACGCAGTGTAAAGTAGAGTAATGAGACGGATGTATGTAACTAGTGCGTAAGTCCGCAAGGTAAATCCACTTCCACACCAGACAAGGAAAAGGAAAAGTTTCCTCTCATGGGGCGCCAGAACAACGAGAACAAATGGCGATCGACTGCGATTCCTCCGACTCTGTAGCTTCAGTTTTTGTGCCCTTGAACATCAGGGTACATGTAGCTTCAGTTTTTGTGCCCTTAAAGATCAGGGCACATAGACTGTCACATGGTCGCCTTGGAGCGCGACGAAATTTTGGATCTGATGTGATATTGTGGTGGTGGGAGTTTGCAGGATATCTACCAAGTATCAGGTCCGACAACAGAACGACAAATCACCTATATGTGCCGTGAAGCACACAAGGGGTTGGGGTAGTTAAAATCGATGAAAAAAATTCATAGGGACATAAACCGAGCGAACGCCCTGCACACGTAGATGCAAAATTGACCGATTTTGGCGTATCTGCAAAGATTACGGCAACGATAACTACAGCAACTGCAACTAACGATGATGCTAGTAGAAATACGAACTCAAGGAATAAATACATACTTTTTACTCACCGATCAAACTCAGTCAACACTTATCAATCGAAAATATTCTGTTCAATTATGACAAACTTACGAATATAACCACGTTTGATGAAATATGCCACCAGTTTTTCATTTTAGCTTTAAAATAAATCTTCGATATTGAAATAAGTAAACATTCACGATGGGGGGAAATTTACATGTCAATTGCCCAATATTAACACAGTTTGAGTGCCACTGGTAGATTGCGCATAGCTAAAACAAAGTTCATTTCCCCCGAAAAGAACTAAACGGGTTCCCGTTTGAAACAAATTGAGAACAATGGAATCTTCCTCTTTAGCGGAATGACCATTGGTGACGACGAAAGCAAATAAAACAAAACTCGGAGCTATTGAATAGGGATTGGATTCTCAGCGACGACAACGGCTGGATTAAAGTTGGTGGCGGAATGCCAGTTTGCGGAATCAGATCCACAAAAAAAGAAGTTTGGAATCTGTGGCGGCCGGCAAGTAGCGGGAAGTGGCGGCAAAATCACCGGAGGCGGCGAGGGAGAATTTTTGATCGAGGGCGGAATTACCGCCAACCCCTCTACGTGCGTAGGCTCATATTTAGTAAGTAACTTGCACAATATCAAGTACAAGTACAAATATATTTTCCTCTTTAAAATTGAAGCGTGAGTTTTTGGTGAATTACGTGAAAGTTTTAGATTTGGATGAACTTTTGTGAACTTCGGGAAAGTTTTAGATTTGGCTGGTGTTGTGAGCTTGGCTCGCCGGTAACGCTAAAAAGTGAGCAATATTGGTTCCAGGTGGTCCCCGATAAAATTTCGGAGTACCGCCTTATAATTTTTCCTGCCTCCCAGCTTAGTGATAATTGCTTTCGTGAATAGGTTGTGTTGGTCGAACTTCTTTGACGGTCAGTTTCTGGTGAAGTTTCAGTTTGTGCGTTGGAAATTCCCAGTTTAGGTATGGTGGTGAAACTTTCCGATAAACGGTCCGCTTGCTTTGCGGTTAACGTGAGGGTTTAAGGTTTAAGCGAGTGGCGCCCACGCCCGTCTCTGGTGAGCCAAAATGGGGCCCGCAAAACCCTCAATCGGAGCGGTAAAAACCACTAGCCCGCAACACTCATGTCTTGAACAAGGAGTATATCGCCACATATCCAAATGCTACCGAGACTTCGTCTAACAAACGTACATCAGGGTTGAACATCGTTTGGAGGCAGAAAGCGCACTAACGAAACGATTTGCGGAAATCTACTGATTGACTGCGATATTGTGTATTATGACTGATACAAGTATTGCATACAGCTACGGGTAAAGAAGGTGAGTCAACATCCGAAGCCGACGACGACCAAGATAACGAAGGTGAAAAGGATGAGAATGCAGTAGGTGAAGACAATGTCGATCACCACTTAAACCAACAAGTCCGTCAAAGGAAAAACAAAAAGCAGATTAAAATACATCAAAATCACACAATCGTTATCGTCATGACCACAAGCAGCAGACTAAGCTTCTGCGTAGAAGTTGGGTTTAGTGCGATAAGACGCATAATGTTTAAAGCCTCCATCAAAGGAAAACGCGAAAAGCGAAAACGAATGTTTCTTATAGCACTAGCTAACTAGTTACACAACTTATAAAGAAGATATTACCTAACACACTCAGATAAGTTTACAAAATATTAATGTTTACCTCCATGCGCACTAAACATGTCTTATTTCCAACAACACTAGCAAAATCACTAAAAACCGGAAGATCACTACTAAATATCGGAAAATTTTAAGTCGTGAAATTACTATTTGCTAGTAAGCAACTTTATCTGACATTGGAAAGTGTCAGAGAAGGCATTCAGCCGATTCAGCTGTGATTGGGATGATCGCCAACAGAGTTTTTGAAGGAGGAGTGAAAATCGTGCCGAGTTTGAATGGAACCACTCCGCGCAAATGGAAAGAATCACCCTGAAGAGGTGGCTGAACTCGGTCGGAAAGCGGTAAAATAGCCGTTAGAGGCAAAATTACTTAAGAACGCGACGAATAAGATGCCTTTTTTTGGATTTTTGACATGAGCGGAAAAGGTGTAGCGATTGTGGACAAATGGATAACGAGCTTTTTTTGAGTTTTTCGACTTAGTTGAATAAGGTGTGCCAAGTGCGAACTAGACGGAGGGCGGTTGTCGAGATAATGGTGGATGAGTAGAAAAAACAGACGAAATTCAAAAATACAAGCACATACGAAGGCATCGAGGAAGAAGTTGTAGAACAAGTAGCAAATCAGAATCAGATTCCTCGATGGAAGCAGCGAGGAAGGGGCCCCTTTGCTTTTCATAGACCAGTAAGTTTTTTCGAAAAATTACTTCTTATTTTTTGCTCGGTTAAAATCGTTTAGTTTTGTTTGATATTTTCATGAAGAAATTTGAGGAGTAAAAAAATTGTAATACTAAAGTATCTAAAGAGTGAAGTAAAAGTAAAGTGGAATTTAAGCAAAGATTGATTTTTTTTTTTGTAGTACACTTGAATAAGACAAATATTAAGTTCCAGGTTGTAACGGGTGCGGCTTAGGAGTGAATTCGCAAATAAAATTTGAAGTGAAGTGATAGTGTTTTGGGGCGGTGTGCAAAAGATCCCGTAGAGTGTGACAAATTCTCGTGGTCTTAATTTTCTTGGATAGAGTTAAAGAGGGTCATATAATTCGCGTGTTGCAGGTAGAACCTGTTGTTTCACATCGTGCAAAGTAATTCAAGCGTCCTTCTTCGTACTACCAGAGAGTGAAACCAGCAAGCCGCTTTCTCACTTGGCGGCTTATTGGGGCCTTGGTGAACAAGTGAGTGGTGCCCCACTCCCGTCCTTGGACGAGCTTAACTGTGTCCGCAAGCACCACCAAAGCACTCTATTCCTTTTGGGTGTAACAGCCCATGTAATTGAAAAACCGTGTATAATTGTTGTAATCGGTGAAAACTCAAACAGCAATACCTTAAGTACGTTCTATGAAAACTTAAAGAACATTAGAACCTTTAAAAGGACTACTTAGGTATATACTGGTAAAAATATTAAATTTACATATTCTGCTATTATCAGCAAAGTTCAACGAATTTCAACCTCTAAGTTATTTGTTATTGGATCTACCTCCGTGACTCTTTCACCTATTATTTTTAGCTGCACATCTTCAGCTATTCATTCAATTCAATCCAGTTTTAATAATACGTAGTTTTTATGTTGAAGTTCGGGAAAAATAACGCAATATTTTATGCAATATGCCATCTGTTGAACTTATTCTCGAAGATATTCGTTTTGAATATAATTCCTGAAACGTTCATGCAAATCCTGGTAAACCCATAGTGTCTTAGTTGATTGGAAAGGCATATTGTCCCATACTCATGCAGAGTTGCTGTTCTAATGCGAGAAAATTTAAGCCCCCAACATAACTTTGTTAAGCACTGTTCAATTTTTCTGAAATTTGCAGTAATAATTATACTTGTAAATTGCATTTGCATATTAAATTTTATTGAATTTAAGGTTTCCCTCACGATTTTATTCAAGAAAACGTAAACGTGATCAATCATACTTTTACGAACAAAGTTGACTTAGTTTTGATTTTCAACGTTTTTGTTGTCATTGTACTTATAAAGATCTACACTCATGATTTTTCAGATCTTTTGGATGAAACGTGGCCAATCACGCGGGGATACGCGAAATCTCGTGCATTTCCCCTTTTCCTGTTCCTGTCCCCCCCTGACGCTGGTAGAGTAATTTTAAGACCTGCTTTAAAAAGATCTCATTAAGACCTTCCATACGACATTCCATTTGACCACCTTTGATGAAAAATATCTTTTAAAGTTCACTCCTCTATCTGCGGGAACCCCCTTAAAAGTTTTTGACCCCAAAACTTTCTCGAAGTAATAACTTCCGACCTTTCCACAAAGTTTCATAGCTGTAGCTTCTATCTTTTTGGAGAAAAACTGCTGTGACATACAAGCGAAGGTACGGAAGGAAGGAGAGACGGACACAGGTACCGATTACAATAGGGTTTTGTATTTTAGTACAATACCTTAAAAACAATACTTCCACATATAAAAATTTTCAAATTTTGGACACTGAAGGTGACCAAGGAGCCAAAACGCGCCTGCTCATTCAAAAAAGCACGGCTTCGCAGCTTCTGATTCATTTGCTTGAAACTGACTATTTGGTGATAGTGAGGAAGAATAAACTAATAGAAATTTTTGTTAAAAATAGAAATAACTAAACAGAAGCCTTAGCAAGTTATGCAACGATCTATCACTGTCAATTATATAGCACACGTTCATTCGACTTATGGATTAGTAGCCCCTAGATGTCCTAGCTCTGTGGTATCATTCGCTATTTTGAAATTCCAAGCAGGGGTCTACTACCAGCTTTCACTGAATCTTCCCACCGTTAGCAAGGTTTTTTCTACTCAAGCTTAAAAGTTCACGTTATTTAAAATATAGAGGCATAAAATAGTATACAGAGGCCCAAAGGCAACAACTGTGTCTAAAATTCATCGTTACTATAGGAAATTTGAAGATGCATAAAATGTTTATGTGTTATGGAGTGTTTTAAGTAAGAAGTATCCTTATTCATAAAATTTTTAGAATGAATTGGAAATTAAAAGGTGGAAAAACACTTCCTGTTCCAGACACGAGTCGCTCAATTATTTTCAAAGGTCGATTTAAGTGAATTTTCAGACGCAAGTGGCTTAATTACATCAATAAAAGCATAGTAACTGCACAAAATTTATTCGGAACATAAAATTAAAATGAACACGCATCCATAAAACCATTATTTTCTTGCCAGAATTGTTTGCAAGTAATCAAATCGGGACATACTTACAAAGAAATCAATACGCAAATGTCAATTATATCGAGAATTGACTCATTTTCAGACCGTGTTACCCCATACAACTGGTGTGCTTCAACAGCGTGGCTCTGCGGTCCCAACTTTGTTCGCGGCAGACGGGCTAGGCTTGGGCCCCACACTTGACTGCCCAGCGAGTAAGGTGGTTTGCCGAATTTTCTGCACCAGCTGAACACACACGCTCAAAACTTGAGACCATTCGGGGTGGACCCTATTTTCTCTAACCCGCACTTCACCACTCAAACACCACCGAGTACGATAAATCATTTTCATGTAGACCGCGCACGATATCCCTCCGAGCCTAATCGTTACACGACCTGACACGAAAAGCGAACCAAAAGTTTGATTTACAACAATAAAATTTACTGTCAATGGTGATATCCAAAACCAATTATATATACAATGTTGCAAGAAATGAAAAATTCTATACAAAAGATTTATACCAATATAAATTTACTTTAAACTAACATTCTCTTTACTACCAACGATAACCTATTAGGAGGCCTCCTGTTTAAGGTCCCGTCGTCAACTTCACGGCAAAATAATCTGAGCGGATTTCACACGATCCTCCCTTGACGCACTTGTTCAGCAGCCAATCTATCATTTAATTTTTCTGGCCAAACTTGCCTTCTTCTGGCAGTAATTGGATTACACCCCGCATCCACATACTTTTCGACTTTCTCCCAACCCCTTTTACTCTTTGATACTTTAAACGCTTTAAGCTTTTCACCTCAGATGAGACACCAAAGAGGACTTTTCCTTTGTTATTCGCCCTGTCGGAACACTTTCCTTCTGGAAACCGATTTCCCGGACTCCAGATATTTTATATTGAAAAGAAAAGTTGGTAGATTTTACTTTATTACTATAGATTTAATGTGGAAGTAACTGGTAAAAATTTAAAATATGAATCTAAGCACTTGTAAAATAAATTAAAGAAAATGAAACATCCACGTTAGAGTGCGACTTGTAGTGTACAGTGTAATACACTATACTTGAATAGCTGTTACACTGTTTGTCGCAACTGTAAAATCAATGTGTGTGGATAAAGGAACGAAAGCTGCACATACACTTGCAATGTATCCACGTGTAGTCATCGCTGTGTTCGCTGGTGTTGCTGATGCTGCTATTGTTGGAACATCCGATTATTTCTGAGCGACATCCATTGCATGGGATGAGAAACTACAACTTGTCGCTATGTTTTTCCATGCAGAGGTACTGCACTTATGTTCAACGTAGAGTTTTATTGCATTTAACACACCCTTTTGTGACCTCGTTTCCCACAGAGCACCGCGGCGAACTTTATATTCCTCCTTTTCTTCCTTAAAAATTCTAACTCGATTTTGTACGCCTTTTTTTCTTCTTTTCGAGGTTTCTTTGATCGATTTTAAACTGTAATGGAAGCAAGGCATGTTGATATTCTCTCTGCAATGAAAAGTTGGTGAAGGACGTTATTTAACACAGAATGACCTCCATAGCGTGATAGCCGCCTGATGTTATAAGGCAATTGTCCCAATTTCCTTATGCCGAAAGCTGTAAGTCGGATGGATTCCTGGGCAGATTAAAGTGACATCGAAGCGCTCAAGCAGGACCTCCAGGATGATTTAATGTCAATAGTTCGTTTCAACGTCTTACTCGGTCAACACAATTGAATGTGGAACACGACTTTCCCTATCGATACCCAAATGAGTTAATAAGTAGTTGAAAATTTGCTCTTGGTTTTGCTAGTGTGTTACTGTGTGTTAAGCTGTAAGTGCATTGCTTCGATATTAAAGATATCATTACTGATTTGAATGAGTAGCGTAACAAGAATTTTGGCCCTATCCTTTTGACTCGATCTTTCCGTGGTTTCACTATCATATTTCTGAAGGTCAATAGCAGACTTCCAGAAACATACTATCCAACACGACATTGACAGGTTCTTCTCTTCTTGCAAGCCAACTGAGAAATTATTCGCTTTGTTTCTTGAGCTGCTGTTGTTTGTCTTTTGGCCAAATCCTGACGACGTTGTTGACAAGCTTGTTTTGTTTCAGCAATTTCTCGAGATATTTCGATTTAGATGTTCCATCAATAGAGATTTTGGTTTGGGTGTACGGATCCAAACTCACGTGTTTATTGTCAATCGTTGAGATGGATGCACCATATTTCGTACGTGGAGAGTTTGCACTGTTTCCTGTATATTCGAGTAATCATCAGTTCCGACACTTTCTTTAGTAAATTGCTATTGATGATTGTGGTTGTTGATTGCAGGTAATATTGTTGATGCAGCCGTGCACAAACTGGAGTGGTATCAAAAAGTTCTTCGAATCTAACTACCCTACTTTGAAATTCATTCATTTAACTTGAGATATCAAAAGTCTACTCTACTGTAGTCATTAATATGAGGATTTCAGCTCATCTTTAACTTAACTAAGTATGCGTACAATACATTGTGAAGTTTCCTATCCCAGTTTGGTTTGAGGATGCATTATTCGTACTGCGTTACTCGGATGAATCGTCACTGGTGGTGTTTAAGTTGGCTGACGTAAGCAGTTCCCTGATTCCTCATAACAAGAGGCAGTGTATTTCCGCCTTTTAAGTCCAAAAATTTTTTGGATGCGTGCTTTTCTTGCTTTATATACTAAAAACACATTCAGCTATGTCTCATAAGTATTTTAAAGCATTGTGTGTATTTCTAGCGGGTTATAATTTAATTTTTCCAAAACTACTATAAGCCATCAGAATTTAGTTTATAAGTTTCATGATTGCCATACGCTGCATGAAGTCACGCTAAATTAATTGCGATTACCATCACAGTATCTCGGCTAATGCTCAGTGAAATTTCGCGGCTTCAAATGACTTCAACCATAATGGAACATGAAAGCAACTTGGGCTGTTGAGCCATAGATGATGACAAAGCCCACTTTATATTTTATCTAAATTGTCTAAATTCATTTTCGATATACATATGGTTTTCTGTAACTAAAAAAACATCATACGATCATCACTTTTTTTCAAAGTCAAAAGCACTTTATTCAATATTAATCGGTATAAATTTTCAAAGAATATAGAGTAAATTTCAAACAAAAAATTCCAAAATTTTATAGCCCAAATAGTTCTCTAAATTTATACGTTATCAATCTAAAAACATTTTATTAAAAAAAAAACAGTATCGAATTCAGATTAATTGAAATTATTGCATATTTTATGATTCAATTGAAAAAGGGAGAAAAAAACTAAGCAACACTATTCGAAAATTTTTTATAATACTTACGCAATAGTGAACTTTTATCTTGCATCTAAAATGTTATAACCTAATTCCAATCGAATTCAATCAAAAGCTTAATCTTATACTAATACAATGCTATCACAATATTCCTAACATAAACGTTGAATCCTTTTTCGATATTTATACCATAAACATAACATATACCTGTCCTAAATATTGAAGCCTATCCCTAATTTCTAGCATAAAAAATAATAAGAAATGTAGCAATAATGAGGTAAAACTCAAAAACTAAATAACGAAAAACATAAAAACAGAAAATAAACACGAATAATTTAGACATTGTCAATCAGCCACCAATACCTAGATTGCTTCGTCTCAGCTCGACCAGCGTCAACAAATCTAGCAAATGAGTATCTCATTGGAATTGTGCACGTTGTGGACGAAAATTCGGAGGATATTTTATCTTCTTATCGGTGGCTCGTCTACACATGTGATAGATAATTAGGACAGCATCAAAATCAAAAACATATCGATTCATGTCCAAATACACGAATGCTTCTGTAGGGAGAAACGGCTGTGAAATCCATGGTTTTTGGTAATAATCGAGCAGTCTGCCATGGCAAATCGCTCAAGGAGCCGTCACAACAAAAAATTTAAATATTCTTCCTACTTGTTCTAACCCATTTCGGACGTTGATAGCTTCAGGAAAGTTATTTAAAAGTGTTGCATTCGGTGAATTTCCCAATTCAACCTCCAACCGCCTACTATGGTGCACTGTATCATAATCAACCGTTACCACCACGTGTGAAAAATCTTTCCCCAACCATGCATCAACCCCAAAGCCAAGTCACGAAAGGTCAAAAAGCTGAGGAAAAAAGAAATTTTCCTAATCGGGGCATTGACGACAACTCGATTTAGTACACAATTTGAAAGTTTCTCTATAGCAACGTGCATTTGTGAAAAATTATTTTCGGTAGTACAGAAAATGAGATCATGAGGAAAATTTGTTGCGGAACGCTATTTTTGCGCCGGAGGAAAACGGAAAAAACAGCTGACTCGTCATAATCGTTACTTTGGTGCGGTTTAGTTCTTAATTAATTTTCGATCTCTCATTGAATTTGTGCTTCGTGGCGTCGACGACGTTCTGCAAGACATTGAAAAGCTAGAAATTGTGAAATGAAGGATTTGGTACAGTACATCACTGCCAATGAAATACCTTAAATCTGATTACGAACGTTAGAATTCCATTGATCAAAAGCTAAATTTAAAGGCTAAGTCAGTTTTCCAAGTAATTGTGACCGCAAACCGTGAACGCGATCGTAACGGCGTGTGGTGATTAATAGTAATCACGTATTCGCCTAGACAAACTGCTCGAAAAACATTTGCGGGGAAAACACCATTTCCCATACTACAGCCTGCCACTACCATCACTATCATTACCAGAAGAATCGCTTCCCTACGACACAATTAAAAAAACTAATTAAATTAAAATTACAAAAAAAAATTGATGACCGCAACCCCTTTGCAACGCAATTTCGCAATTAATCGTAATTTTATCTGGTAGAGAAAAAAACACCGTTGCCGTCATGCAAGGGGCTCGGCGAGAAAACCTCCGTTGCCGGCATGTGGGAGTTTCGTCGAGATAAGCAAAGAGTTTTCTTCGAAGGGGTGACTGTGGTCGCCCTCACGAATCTTGGGATTTTTCTCTGAAAGCCGATGAAAAAATATCGTGTCGAACTAATTTGATTTCTTGCATTTTTGTTGGATAAAAATCCGAAACGAGACATCGAATCGATTTTACGATAATCCTAAAACAAAACGTGGTAAAAGTGTGTACTAGTATTTTTTTGGCCGTGTTCCGTTGTGCTCCGTGTGAAGAATCTTTTCCCGACCATCATTCATCAACCCCAAAGCCGAGTCACGAACGGTCAAAAAGCTGAGGAAAGAAGAAATTTCCCAAATCGGGGTATTGACGACAACTCGATTTAGTGCAGAATTTGAAAGTTTTGCTATAGCAAAGTATATTTGTGTGCCGTCGTCGTCATTACTGTAAACCCGATTTGAGTCATATTTTTCCGCAGATTGAAGGGATTTGAGCGCGAACGCAATGCGGTGTGATTCGAATTGTGTAATTTTCTTTCGCCTATTGGTGAGCTTGCTCGTGCCCGTAGCTGATGCAATTTGTGGAAGTCCCCGAAGTGAGGTGATACGACAGCGATGGGTTCGCTCGTGCATACCATAGTACAACAAACACTGCCACATCTATATGTTCATCCAAAGGCAATAAATTTGGAGCGAATCGGCTGTAACAAAGAGACACACAAGTGATCCTATAATGATACGATTTTTAAATTTAGATGCACGGACCCCTTTAAAAAAAATGTTTACCGCAAATTTCTCTTTCCCAATCTGGAAAATAATGCTGATTTTAACTGTTTTCAACAAATATATTGGATCCTGGATTCACATTTTAATGAAAAATGTTAAGGAAATTATGTAACTGAATACGAACACACTTCTGAAGGCAGGCGAAAGTCAAAGCCATATAAAATTTTACTAAATGGAAACAACATGACAGTGCTTGTTCTTAGAGGAGATATGCCGAATGCGTAAATTGATAATTTTAAATTGATGTGCTCAGGAGTTGAATGTGTTTTAAATAATAAATCGTTTGAACATGCGAATAGATTGAACTGTTTGTAAACGTAATGGGTTGCCTAGCATACAGGCAAATTCAGATCAAATATTGAAGAAAACAGTGAACAGTTTCAAGATTTTATCACATACAATAATAAAATTAATCGGACTCAAAAGGAAATTTCCAGTGTTTGCAGGCCTTACCCACCAAATCAACGAGCGCTCATCGGAGGAAGATTGTACCTGAACTGCATTCTCAGAGAATGACTCACATACGAGTTTTAAAGCTAGGGAACTGAAAGTGAAATAGCACAGAGGATATGCAAAATAAAAATATGATAATTTTCAAATGTAAACTAAAAATAAAGTTTAACCGCAATAAATTTTTTTTTTATGTAATATAAATTTCTTGAGCGATGAAGAATTCATTTATTATCGAGTGATGTATATAGAATTTTTTTTTAATGTAATGATGATGATCAAGAATCGTTGGAAACTCATTTATGTTTTGAAGTCTGTTAAACCTTTGAAGTGTATTAGAAAGCGAATCGTTAAAAAAACTAATAATTTATTTACATATTATTATACAGAGGAAGAGAATGAATTGATAATTTAATTGAACGTTTGGTCTTTGAATTTAGTTGAAACCCTAACCGGGTATGGGACCCGCCACGTTGGCTGGCCCCTCCACTCATGAGCTAGCCACCGGGTGAGCTCACCCCTTATTTTGTTGTTGCAGGTGCTCTCGCCAGGCTGCTTGGCCTTCCACATCCGATATGGGCCAAGGCAGCATTTTTTGGATTTCGATCCGGTTGGGAGGAGCACGTGGGGGCACCACCATCACCTGGGTGCCCCACTCTTATTTTTGGGCCGTGTTTGTTCTCGGCAATGACGACGTCTTGAGTATCGCGCGGGCAAAGTAGCTATCCGACGTCACAGTTTTGGTTGGCAATCCCTTTCGGTAGGTTGCTACGGCCATTGGCACCTTTACCACCGACAAATCGTTTCGATTTGTGACGCCGGTCACCTTTTTAATTCGTGAATACGAAAATTATTTGTATTGGGCCTTCGCGCTGTGGGTGAAGTACCCATCGCACAACGCAATGCTAGCTTTCCAGCGCATGCACGCGTCCCCAGGCGAGGCCAATCCAGCTGAGCACTGACTCCGCCCGCAGCAAATCACCGCTACAGCCCTGAACGGACAATTAACATCTCTGTAATCATTTCATTTTTGCTCGCAGTTGCAGATCTTGCAATATGATTCCGAAAAAGTTTCAATATGAAGATATCGGCTCTAGTCACTTCAGCAGTTCGATAAATTTTTGATTCGATAGATAGTCTTTTCAATCAACCTCAGGCTTTCTGCACATAACAGTACATACACGAAGACATTTCCTTTCGAAAACTCATAATCTTTCCATAGAACTAACACTCCGGTTGTACCAAATCTAGCATCCAGATGTCAAAACTGGTCTAACCAAGGTCTTGTAACAGATAACTTTGACCCTTTGATCAATGTTTCGGGAATGAAAGAGTCATCGAACTGTCCTGACTATTTTTTTTTCCTGAGCATAATTTTCACATGTTCAGTAAAGTACACATACTGATCGAAATGAAAACCGAGGTATCTAACACAAGATTTATGTGGAATCCGTTCTGCACTAAATCCTTCCAATAACGTTTCAGGTCTTGACTGATCCCTGCAGCGTTGTTCAAAACAAAATTATTTCGCACTTCTGTGCATTGATTACCATTCGCCAATTGTTGGTGTAGAGCTGCACATCATTAAACATTTTTCAAAGATTGCTCTAAAATATTGTAGCTTTTCGGTCTGCCGTATATATGATCAGATCATCAGGAAACACGCTCACCGCTTTGTATAAAAGCAAGTCCAGAAATATATTCATAGTACAAAATATTTTGGGAAAATGCTCGCTATTTCATTTATTTTTATGAAGTATTTCAACTTTACTGAGATAATTATTCAGACTTACTTTAACAATCATGCGAACATTAACCTTATTCTCTTACAGAAGTCAGTTAGAATGACTGACGTCCTTTTTAGGGTTTTGTAAAATAATTTTACAAAACCCTTCTAAAATCGCGTCCTGTCTGTCCGTCTGTCCGTCTGTCTGTCTGTCCGTCCGTCCGTCCGTCCGTCCGTGTGTCACAGCAGTTTTTCTCGGAAACTACTTTAGCTAGAAGCATCAAATTTTGTATGTAGGTGTAAAGTGGTGCTCTCTTCAAAGTTCAACTACAAAAAAATTTTATAAGGTATTTAAGGGGGGGTCTCCCCATGTAGGGGAGTGACCCCCCGAAAAAAAAATTTCAATGAAGGTAGCCGATATGGGTATCAAATGAAAGGTCTTGATAAGAACTTTTCAAAACAGGTCTTAGTTTGACAAAGTTTGCTTCAAGGGGCGCACAGGGAGGGGAAATACACGAAAAATTTGTGTCCCCCCCCCCCCTCGCGATTGGACACCTGTGATCCGAAAAATCTGAAAAAAATCAGGAATGTAGGCCTTAATGAGTACAACAACAACAAATACGTGAGAAGTTGCAATTCACTCAACTTTGTTAGTAATAGTATGATTTATCGATTTTATGTTTTCTTGAATAAAATCTTAATGGTTCCCTTAAATACAATTAAATTCAGTACACAGATGACTTTTTATAAGGTTGATTAACCCTGCAAGTTTCATAAAGATTGAATCATATTTAGCGAAGTTATAGCGGTTTTATTTTTCCTGTATTACTATGGAACAATATGCGCTGCATGTATTACTATGACAACATATGGCAATGGAACAACATGCGCTTTTTACCGACTCAGACACTACAGTTTTGCTAGGATTTGCATGAAAATTTCAGGAAAGATAGGTGTCATGAATATCTTTGAGAATCGGTTCAGCTAGTGGTATCAGTAATCGTAAAACAAAATAGTGGCTGTTTTAAATGCGAAGATTGAATAATTTTGAGTTATTTTTTCCCAACTTCAACGTTTAAGGTGCATGCTTTGAACACTTGATTCAATTTAATGAATGACTGAAGATGAGTACCTACAATTAATACTCATAAGTGAAACAAGTCAAGGAGGCGGGAGAGAGCTCCTAGCAAAAGGGCTTTGTAACAACTCTAGGATTCGAAAAAATTGGCCATTAATCGATGGTAACAGTACAGGAGAGTGGCTCCTGAAAAAAATTCATCAAACGTAGCCGATATGAGTATGAAATGAAGGTTTCCATGGTAGCTTTTCAAAACAGTTCTTAAACTGTCAGTTTTTGCTTCAGTGGGGCACAGGGGGGAAATACATGAAAAATGTGTTTCCTCCCTTGCGAATGGACATCTGAAATAATTATTAAGGGAGATATTTATGAGTATAGCAATAACAAAAACCTTAGAAGTCTGAATTCGTTCAACTTTGTTAATAATAGTATGATCTTCGAATTTCATAGTTTCTCCAATAAAATCGTCATTGACATGCTTCTTGACTTTATTCAATCTGGTGACTGCATTTTGAAAATTGAATACAAAACCCTTCTGACATGAGCGTAGGTCTGTTTACCCAACTTGTTTTATGTATTCTGAAAATTTTATATCAAATTCTTATTACATAATTTTACTTTTTTTAGTAAAAGGCTTTTAATTTGCATCGACGTCATTCCAGCATTCACAATAACCCAAGCAAGCAAATTTTAGTACAAAGTTTTGAAAACAGCTTTGCGTAATCCTTAATGCCGTCATTTCTACCACTCTGAGTAGCTTTAGTTGGACTATAACACCGCTGCAGCCAAACAATGCCTTTCCGTAAATCGATTCTGTTTCTATTTCGCTGCCTCGCTAATGGGGCAACCATCGTCATCGCACGGATGCGGAAAGGAAGAGGACTAACGAGAAGCCAATGATCTGAATAGCGAAGCGTCAATGGTTCATCTTTACGTGGATGTACCTCTATGATAAGTATCTTACCTGGAATGCACACTGTATATGTCAAGAATTCCAGTGAATGCTGTGCTAGATCCATGTTTGGCCAGATAAGCAAATAGACAGCGGAAATAATTAGCTTGAAATTTATCCTGTCATCAAGTTGTAGAAGCAAGGGTATGATGAAATGGCTCAGGGGTTGTCATTACAGTGAGATTTTGCGTACGATTTATGTAAAAATTTTAATGAATTATGCTGAAAATAAAAAATCATTATGAGAATCAGGAAACTAAAGGCAATATTTTACAGTTACGAGGATTTTCCAGGATCTCATCTTACCAGAAGCGTATCAATTACACGTACTTACCATGGCTACATAGGCTATATTCCTAAACCATAATAGAAAAGTTATCGAAGAGGAATCGTGGGATTATGTCCAATACCAAGAGGCCCACCCTGTAGCATTAAGAGCGGACTTTACAAGGTAAGTTAAAACTGGTCCTTAAAATATAAAATTTATAGTTTTTGTGAGTAATATGTAGGTACCTCATCAAATAATTAAAAATATAAAACTATAGATCGTCCAAACAGTACTTATATTGGCCAAATTATTCTTTATATGTTAAGCTAATTCTACAATAACGTATGGCTAAGGCGACTTAAAAGTTGTTATAGAATTTGGACAGTATTATTCAAATCTATGCTCATTATCACGCTTACAGTACATCACAGTACAAAAAGCGGAAAATCAGCTCGCAGCAACCGACAACCCCAAATCCTTTCGGTCTTTACCTCGTCACAAACGGAAACAAAATATTCTTTACGCGCTAATTAGATGTACAATACCGAAGATAAAACGCTTCAAGCTCAATCGGTTTCATCCCGCGCCCTGATTAAAAGCCCAACACACCATTGTATGACTTTCATAGAGAGTGGCTGGAAAATTTAAAAATTATAGCACTCATTATCCCAACCATATTTTTTGCGGATATTGTCCAATTTGCATTCCACATGTGTGTGCACTTTCATGCATTTTCATTGAGTATTAATTCCGCCAAAACTCTCATTTCCTAGTTGAAAATGTTTCTGTTTGGTGCGGAAACGAATCGAAATATGTTGGCAAAATGACGACACGACATTGAGGTAATGGATTTTATTTTTTCAATTAAGTGTTTACACGTTGGTGCAACTTTTTTATTCTGTTCAAGCTTGTTTGGTCGGGAAGTACTCGCGGATATTCTGATTCGTCTTCAATTTATGTTGGCAATAAAGTTCCAGTTAAATTTATATTTTAATTTTATACGACCAATTTCGGTGCAATCACCCCGGTAAATGAATACTTTCGATGTATAAAAATCCTGGAAATTCATTTGACGGTTTCACTTTATTTGCATTGTTTTCAGGAATTTTTAAAATGCTAACTGATAATTAAGTAATTGAGAGCGGTTTCCTCTTGTTGAGAGTTGGTTTATGGGTTTAATTTATTGCTTTGTTATTGCCATACTTATTTCTGGATTAAAGTGATTTGATTTCCCAGTAAAGTTATATATATATAGAGGTATGGTAGTGCTTTAAAATTTAAAACGTATTACGTTTAGTGTTAATTCAATGAATCAAGTATCCAGAGTACACATACCTCCATTCCCTACCAATCTCTCCAAGGGTATATTGCGACTTGTCTCGCTACTGGCTTCGTTCCTCCAGAAGCATTCGTGTATTTGGACATGAATCGACATGTGTTTGATTCTGACGGTGTCCTCCTTATAATAAGTAACCGGGCTGAGCCTGCCCCGCGCGGTCAAAGTGTCTGCTAACCGGTATCTGGTGCTGTAGTGGTGGTGGGGGTCTAGGTAAAGGGAACGGGGCTGCAGCAGTTGCTTCCAAGCGCTTGGAGAGATAGCATCGAGCGAGAGCGGAGTGCGTGTTCAGTTACGTCGTCGGAGTGAAAATGGAGCGTACGATCGAGCAATTTCGTTCATGCACATGAAATGTGCATGAAGGTACTTCCTTTTTCTAAATTAAAAAGGAAGATTTAGTTTGTAAAATTTATTAATTAAATCGTTGCTTTGCCAACAACTGAGGAATACTTACCGACTAGTTAAAAAAAATATTCTTACGTATTTATACTTAAAATAACTTATCCTTTTTCTCATTTACGATATTCATTTACATAATGGAATTTACATATTACATATTATCTTAAACCTCTATAAAAGTTTTCTTATTTCCGAAGACATCATAAAGAAATTAGTCTGCTACATATCAATGCATGAAGTGCCGACACCCTCATAAAATAATTAAAGGGAAAATAAGGATAGTGAGGTAATAAAAGGAAAAATAAGGATAGTGAGGTAATAAAAGGAAAAAGGATATGAGGATGGTCAGCAGATGTGGTACATGTACATGTAACTCCTCCCTTCTTAAGTGAGTAATCTGTCCTCAGATTTTAAGTTTTCAGGTCTATATTTGCATTCATAATATTCAGAAAAGGTAAAAAAATACGAACTGGATCAGAGAGATACATGTATATGATATAGTAAAAGTGACAAATAACACTTATGCTTGGAATTTTTTTTTGTTTTTTTTTTTATTGATTTAGAATGGGTTGTCGTAATAAAATATTTTTCTTTGATTTTCGATACCTCTGAGGGTGTATTTTAGTATTTCATTTTGCAAATATATATATCGACTGAAAACAGAAAAAGACAGCTTCCTTTTAATTTGGTGTATTTTATTTATTTTTATTCTCGAAATCGATTTTCGACCGTAATCGTTCGGTCTTCTTCAGCGATTAATTTATTTTTACTCACATTCCTGCTTATATACTAGCTATGTTTAAGGAAATTTACTCTCGATCATTAAAAAGTAATTAGGGAAATTCGCTTAAGCTCATAAAAGGTAGGAAAGGTAATTTACAAAAGGGGTAGTTATCAAAATATTATTTTTACATGATTCAGAAAAGATATTATTATTTAATTAATTTAAATAGCCATGATCTGCAGTTTCCGTCATCCTGATTCATCAACTTTTTCCTTTCCCGGGTAATTGCCAGGGTTTCCATCACATCCAATTCACGTGTATCTCTAGCTTCCTTGATGACTACAGCGTCTTCCATTGTTATCTCGTGTCCCTTCGTGATAATATGTTCCGCTACCGCTGACTTGAAATTCGAAGTTCTTTCTTTCTTTCTTGCTGCTACTGCTGCTACGCCTAGATGCTCCTTGATTCGCGTGCCGATGAGCCTCCTCGTTTGACCTATGTACACTTCTTCACAAGTGGGACATTCGATGCGATTGATACCAGATTTCTCGTGTGGTTCGCGCTTGTCTTTCGTTGATCCGAGAACGTTTTTGAGCTGGTTCTTGCTGCTTGATTCGATTAACCGTACAGAATTGAGCTGATTTATTCGCCGCCTGATCCGATTGCTGATGCCTTCGTGATAAGTTAGAGCCTTCCAGTACGCTCTTTCGGTATTCGCATTTGATAATGTTGATCGTCCCTGACGCTGTCTATTAATCTGGATCTTCTGTGCCATTCTCCTAATCGTCGAGCCCTTGAAGCCGTTTAGTTTAGTTGTCTCAACAATGTACCTCATCTCCTTTTCCTTAGCTTCCTTGCTTAGCGGCAAATCGAGCATCCTGTGGATCATGGCTCTGTACGGAGAAACCTTGATTTGCTGCGAATGATTTGATGTATTTGGAATCGTTCTTTGTGTGTGAGTTGCTTATATTTGTTTGAGTCCTCCTTACTACTATATCTAGGAACGATAGTTTACCGTATTTCTCTTCCTCCATCGTGAATACTATATTTTTGTGGGCTCCATTCAGGTCAGCAAGGACCTTCTCCACGTTACTCCTTTTCACATATGCAAACACATCGTCCACATATCGGACCCAATGTTTTGGTAACTTGCTTTTCTCCTGCAGTCCGTCTTTTATAAGACGAAAGGCGGAGTTGCGATGGGAAATCCACTTTCACCATTCTTCAGCGAGATATTTATGACGAAACTAGAAGACGGACTGCAGGAGAATGGCCAGTTACCAAAACATTGGGTCCGATGTGTGGACGATGTGTTTGCATATGTGAAAAGGAGTAACGTGGAGAAGGTCCTTGCTGACCTGAATGGAGCCCACAAAAATATAGTATTCACGATGGAGGAAGAGAAAGACGGTAAACTATCGTTCCTAGATATAGTAGTAAGGAGGACTCAAACAAATATAACTTTCGATGTATACCGGAAAGCAACTCACACACAAAGAACGATTCCAAATACATCAAATCATTCGCAGCAAATCAAGGTTTCTCCATACAGAGCCATGATCCACAGGATGCTCGATTTGCCGCTAAGCAAGGAAGCTAAGGAAAAGGAGATGAGGTACATTGTTGAGACAACTAAACTAAACGGCTTCAAGGGCTCGACGATTAGGAGAATGGCACAGAAGATCCAGATTAATAGACAGCGTCAGGGACGATCAACATTATCAAATGCGAATACCGAAAGAACGTACTGGAAGGCTCTAACTTATCACGAAGGCATCAGCAATCGGATCAAGCGGCGAATAAATCAGCACAATTCTGTACGGTTAATCGAATCAAGCAGCAAGAACCAGCTCAAAAACGTTCTCGGATCAACGAAAGACAAGCGCGAACCACACGAGAAATCTGGTATCAATCGCATCGAATGTCCCACTTGTGAAGAAGTGTACATAGGTCAAACGAGGAGGCTCATCGGCACGCGAATAAAGGAGCATCTAGGCGAAGCAGCAGCAGCAAGAAAGAAAGAAAGAACTTCGAATTTCAAGTCAGCGGTAGCGGAACATATTATCACGAAGGGACACGAGATAACAATGAAGGACGCTGTAGTCATCAAGGAAGCTAGAGATACACGTGAATTGGATGTGATGGAAACCCTGGCAATTACCCGGGAAAGGAAAAAGTTGATGAATCAGGATGACGGAAACTGCAGATCATGGCTATTTAAATTAATTAAATAATAATATCTTTTCTGAATCATGTAAAAATAATATTTTGATAACTACCCCTTTTGTAAATTACCTTTCCTACCTTTTATGAGCTTAAGCGAATTTCCCTAATTACTTTTTAATGATCGAGAGTAAATTTCCTTAAACATAGCTAGTATATAAGCAGGAATGTGAGTAAAAATAAATTAATCGCTGAAGAAGACCGAACGATTACGGTCGAAAATCGATTTCGAGAATAAAAATAAATAAAATACACCAAATTAAAAGGAAGCTGTCTTTTTCTATTTTCAGTTGGAATATTTTGTGAAGGCGAAAATGAATTCGATTACAAATATATATATCGAGCTTGTAGTTTAGTGGGATATGGAGTTTTTATGAATTCCATGTCTAGGTCTACCTCTTTTCTTTTATTATTGTGATAGGTGTTATTTTTTTGTTGTTAGTAATTATGCGTTCTAAGATGGTCGAATTTGGGACTGCTGATTGTTGAAAGAATATGGCAGCAGTTTTTCTTTATGAGCGGAGTGAATTGTATTATTGTGATATTTTACGCACTCTTGGACAGGATTAAGTTCCATTAAATTTCTATTTTCTTATCGTTGCCGAAGAAGACAAGTTCGAAGGTTTTCATTTAGGCTTCTGTGAACAACTTCAATGTCAGAATTTCCAGTTTTGTGTTGAGGTGACACAAAATGGTAAGATATATTATTGCTACTTAGCCAGTCTTTGGTTTTTTGAGTGTTTAAAGCACTTTCGTTATCGGAAATGATTTTGTTTGGCTGGCTGATTTTGTAAAATGCAGTTTGCAGTGCCTGATTAATGGTATCCCATTGTCTATTTTTTATTGGCTCAAGGACTAGGAACTTAGAAAGCTTATCAATCATGGAAAGGTATGGTGAGTTCTTATCTTTAAACCAGATATCTACGTGATATATATCCCTGATTTCTTCTGGATACGGTTGAAACATAAGTAGAAGTTTAGCAGGGTTTCTCTCATATTTTGACTGCTTGCATATTTTACAAGAATTTATATAGTTTATTATATGTATTTTGAGACAAGGAAATTAATATTTATCTTTTAACTGAAGATATGTTTTTTCAATTCCTTGGTGGTTTGAATTAACATGATGATTTGCAATTATTTCTTTGATTTCTGCTTCTTTGCAGTTATGAAGGTTTTTTGTAGCCTGAACAATAGTAAATTAACAATTGGATGTGCGCAATTTTGAATATTCTTCCTGCATTAGAAGTAGGGATTCTTTATTTGGAAAATTTATTGCAGTGACTCCAGTTTTTGCTACGTGATTGCTCAGTATAGATCTAATTGTCCTCAGAGAAAGTTCCTGAAACGTTAGATGAAGTATTCGCTTGCCTTGGTATTTTATTAATTCAACTTGGTTTGTTTTGCCCAATTTTATAAATAATTGGGTACTGAAGAAATTAATCGGCTTTTCAGATATATAAATGTAGTTGTAATTGTCCTCCGGAGCAGTATGTATAGTTGCAGCTAGTGATTCATTGTCAATAGCATTTGCCAGTTGTATTCTTGAAAGGGCATCTGCCACCTTATTTCGTTTACCTTCGATATGAGAAATCTGAAAGTCAAATTCACTAAGTCGGAGGCGCTACCTTTGTAATTTTACATTATCTTCTTTGATAGTGTCTTAGTACTGCAATGGCTTATGATTCGTCAGAAGTTTAAAATGGCGACCATATAAGTAGGGTCTGAAATATTTTGTCGCCCATATCATGGCTAGAAGCTCTTTCTCAATTGTCGAATAATTGATTTCAGATTTGTTGAGTGTGCGCGATGCAAATGCTATTGCATTTGAATTTTGCGATAATACGGCACCAATAGCAAAGTTTGAAGCGTCTGTGGTAAGCGTGAATTACTTCGAAAAATCCGAATGTGCCAACATTTGATCATTTATTAGGTAGTTTTTTAATTGGTTGAAGGGCTGAACGTAATCAGGATCGGTAATAATTATTTTGGAGTCTTTTCCTAATCTTACAGTCAAGGGCTTAGCAATTTCCGCATAGTCCTTGATGAATTTCCTATAAAAACCAGTTAAACCAAGGAAGCTTTTAATCTGCTTGACTGTAGTAGGCATCGGAAAATTTTGGATCGCTTTGATTTTGTCAGGATTTGCTTTAATGCCTGCTGCAGTTATTATATGGCCAAAGAATGATGTATGTTTAGATAGGAAATGTGTTTTTGAAAGCTGAATTTTTAGATTAGCATTTCGGAGCTCTGTTAGAATTTTTCTAAGAGCAACAGCGTGTTCTTGTAGAGGGAGGTACTAAAGACTTAAATATCATCCATATAAACAACACAGTCTTTGTTTACATGCTTATGTAGGATATTGTTCATGAGTTTTTGAAAGGTAGCAGGTGCATTTTTAAGCCCAAAGGGCTTTCTTAAGAGCTCAAAGTGCCCCATACCTGTAGAAAATGCTGTTTTGTGCCTATCTTTAGGTTCGAGCCCGATTTGGTGAAACCCTTTTGCCAAATCGATGCTAGTAAAATATTGGTAATTTCCAAGTTTACCTAGTAAATCGTCGATGTTTGGGATTGGATATTTGTTTTCTACGGTTAGTTGATTTAATTTCCGGAAATCAATAACTAACCTATGCTTTCCACCTTTTTTTGGCACTACCCATATAGGATTGTTATAAGGTGATTGAGAAAGCTGTATAATTCCCTGTAGCAAATCTTCCTTCACTTGTTGATTCACGAAATCATTTACTGATTGGGGAATGCGATGATTCTTGTGATATATTGGTTTATCAGATGTTAAGGTAAGTGCGTGTTTAATTGAGTGAGTGAACGTTAATCGCTCTTTCTCATTATACTCCAAATCAGAAAACTCCTTCTTTATACAGTTGATGAGATAAGACTCTTCTATTGTATACTGCTCCTCAGGTTCTACCGATTCTACCATTTCTGGAAAATTTTTAAGAGCCTGCGAGAAATACACTTGTTCTGTTTCTTCTCCGAAACACAAAACTTGCTTAGCAGTGATTATTGTATTATTTTTAAAATTTATAATGGTTCCTGTAGTTGAGAGGATGTTATTCCCTATGATTGCATGGAAGCTTTTGTGAGTAAACGGTACCAGGTGCCATTTGATCAATACATCTTTTCCAAATTCATCTGGTAGACTTGTCTGAATGTAATGAGTACTCATCGAATTTTCATTGATAAATGAAATTATAGTGGCATTTGGTGTAGGAATTTTTTGATTTACAGGAATCAAATGTTCATCGAGAAATGAAATTGAACATCCTGTGTCAAAAAGACAACGAAGCTTCCTTCCATGAATGGTAAGCTCTATTACGGGTAATTTTGTGCTGAGGCACTTGGATGAAAATCTATGCTATGGAAACTGTGTTCAGCTGACCGAGCAGAATTCATTGAAATGTCACTATTATCGGGGTTGTTCGGTAATCGGAAGTTTTGGGAAGTTAATTTATGTTGATAACTTGTTCTAGAAACTTTGGTAACAGGTTTATCTTCAAATTTATGGTATTTATTGAAATTCCGTGTTTGCTGGTTTTCGATTGAAAAGTTTTGATGATTCGTTTGAATCAAAATTTGAAACGCGGTTTCAAGGGTGTCGGGATTTCGCGCACAAAGAAAACCACGTAGTGGCTCTGGACACTTGCTTATAAATATATCCCTAGCTAATGATGAGTTAAGATTGATTCGTAGAGACTTTTCTACTTCACTCAATTCACTGTTATTCCTAATTTTATTACATATTTTGTGCAAAAACACATATATATTCGTAGAACTTCGTCGTCGTGGTGAAATTTGCTCCTTGTATTTTTGCCATGAGTTGAATTTCCGATTCCTGTGTGTCGAAATGTTGCAGCAGAATATTGCTAACCTCGTCCCAAGTTGAGACCATGTGGGAATTCAGCGTGCTTCGTGCTCGTCCAATGATTTTCATAATCACTTGTTGAAAAAGTACTGTCTGAAGATCACTCCTCGCAATGTATGGAGAAACAGCGTTGATTGCCTCGATGAATGAGTGAAGGTCTTCTTGCTTTCCATCAAACGGCGGAATCCCTGCAATGTACCTTGATATACTTGCGAAGTCCATTTTGATTCGCTCCAAAAAAAATTTTTGCTTGGTACTAAATTCCAGCCGCAGAGCCAGCAGAACTATGTTTTGTTTGGAAACCGACTGCGCCAATTACGTTCATGCACACGAAATGTACATGAAGGTACTTCCTTTTTCTAAATCAAAAAAGAAGATTTAGTTGGTAAAATTTATTAATTAAATCGTTGCTTTGCCAACAACTGAGGAATACTTACTGACTAGTTACAAAATATTCTTACGTATTTATACTTAAAATAACTTATCCTTTTTCTCATTTACGATATTCATTTACATAATGGAATTAATATTTACATATTACATATTATCTTAAACCTCTATAAAAGTTTTCTTATTTCCGAAGACATCATAAAGAGATTAGTCTGCTACATATCAAGGCATGAAGTGCCGACACCCTCATAAAATAATTAAAGGGAAAATAAGGATAGTGAGGTAATAAAAGGAAAAATAAGGATAGTGAGGTAATAAAAGGAAAAAGGATATGAGGATGGTCAGCAGATGTGGTACATGTACATGTACATGTAACTGAGCAACCGAACCAAAGATTTTTAACCACGTTATCACAGAAGACGAGACGTGGGTTTTTGAATACGATCCTGAGACAAAGCGGCAGAGTTTGGAGTGGCACACACCGGCGTCACCACGACCGAAAAAAGCGCGCATGAGCAAATCGAAGGTGAAGCCGATGCTCATTGCTTTCTTTCACGTGAAAGGCATTGTTCACAAAGAGTTTGTTCCACCCGGCTAAACTGTAAATGGCCAGTACTACAGGGAGGTGCTCCGTCGAATAACCGCCCGGGTTCACCGAGTCCGTCCGGAGATTGCCGTTTCGTGGATCCTCCATCACGACAATGCTCCGTCGCACACCTGCTTGCTCGTCACCGATTGGCCAAACAGTCGAGGGCAACGTTGCCACAGCCTCCTTACAGCCCGGATATGGCACCAGCGGACTTCTTTCTGTTCCCCAAGATCAAGAGACACCTTAAGGGGACGCGGTTCGGGACTCTGGAAAACGTTCAACGTGCTACGACGAGGGCTCTAGACAGCATCGAGGTTGCCGACTTCCAGGGAGCGTTCGGGGATCGGAAAATCCGGTATCAGCATGTTATCGACTCAAATGGGGAGTACCTTGAAGATTTCTAAACAAAAGTTGTACATATTTTGCCAATAAAAAATTTCCTGAGGTCAGTCCGGTTACTTATTATTCAGACCCTGTATATCGACGGGCCACCGATAAAAAGATAAAACATCTTCCGAATCTGAGTTCACGAGACCGACAATTCAATAGAGTTTGTTAGATTCGTTGAAGCTGATCGCAATCTACGTATAGGTGGCTGAATGACAATGTCTAAATCATTCGTGTTTATTTTCTGTTTTTGTGTTTTTCGTTGCTTAGTTTTTGAATTTCACCTCATTATTGCTACATTTAGTGTTGTTGTTTATTTGTGTTAGAGATCAGGGATAGGTTAGGCATATGTTATGTTTATTGTATTAGGTTTAGTGATAAACGGTTGAACGCGTAGGTTAGGAATACGGTGATAGAAGTTTTTAGTATAAGATAAAGTTTTTGATTGAATTTTATTAGAATGAAGTTATAACATATTAGGTGTTGGATCAAAGTTCACTGTTGTGTCAAAATTATGAATAATTTTAGGATAGTGTTGGTTGGGTTTTTCCCTTTTTTTCAATCAAATAACAAAATATGTAATAATCTTAATTACCAATCAGTCAAGTCAAGTTATTAAGTCGACGTGCTGACGGGAGAGTAAAAGCTGAAAGTGAAGTACATGCAAGATAGAAGAAGAAGGAGATAGAAGAAGGAGACAGAAGATAAGAAGAAGGAAGATAAGAAGAAGACAGAAGATAAGAAGGAGACAGAAGATTGGTAGAGAAGGAGGTCGAAGGCAGAGGAAGATAGCGAATAGGAGAGTAGTAGAGTGAGAGGGAAGATAGGAGGGTAGCAGGTAGAGCGAGACAGCAGATAGATAGAGTGAAATAGAAGAAGATAGAGTGAAAGAGACGAAGATAGAGCAAGTAAGAAGAAGATAGAGCGAGTAAGAAGATAGAAAGAAATAGAAGATAGAGCGAATAAGGAGATAAAAAGAAATACAAGATAGAGCGAATAAGAAGATAGAAGACATAACACCGGGACTCTGAGTGAGTACTTGGTATTCCTTTACTGACCTGGGTCAGCCTCAGTCCATTTTTATTATTATATATTTTCTAAATTCTGAATTTTATTGAAAATTAGTTATTTGGCGGATTTTCCACTAATTATAGCACATAGATAGTTCCCTTTTGGTGGACAGGAGGTCGACGGACGGTGACTTGGTTGCCGGACGTAACATACCTGCTGACAAAGATGAACAAATTGCTTCGTTGGTCGCCCAGCTTGACAATATAACGCTGAAGTTGGATCAAGTGTTTGTAACACTGTTACAAACACAAGAGACACTCGCTAAAACTAATGCTGAGCTGGCCGACCAGCGAAACAAAAATGAGCTGCTAGCTGCGAAAAATGCAGAACTAGTGTTAATGCTCAAGAACAAGGCAAAGGTAAACGGGAAATCCAAAAAAGACAGCCCTCGGATGAAAAAGCGAAAGGTGAAGGCGTCTTCACCTCCCAAGTCAAGTTCCTCGTATGAAACTACAGAGAGTTAGATGGAAGTTGACTGCGATAATAACAAAGATAAAGAGGATCAGATTTTCTCTGCCCTTCCACCACCAAAACCAGCTACGGTATTCAACGAAATGGCCATCACACCAAAACCAAAGCCAACAGTTCCAAGCACTACAAACACACAACCCGCAACACAAACACAAGAATCAAAAACAGTTCCGATCATTTTACGAGGGCCCTCAAAATGGTCCCAAACACTGAACATAATGAAAACACAAAACATTTCATACACATCCGCGAAAAGGGTCTACCTGGCAATACAAATTATACCAACTACACCCACAGATCACAGACGACTGACCAAAGCACTAACAGAGAACGAATTGCAATAACACACTTATATACTTCCAGAAGATAGACAGCTGAATGTTGTCATCAGGGGTCTCTATGGCCTTTCAGCTGAAGAGATCAAAGAAGACTTACAGTCTCAGGGCTTCAACCCAATTGAAGTCTTTTACATTAAAATGAGGGAAGGTGTCTCTAAACTCGTCAAGGCTCTCCTCCCAAAAACCGAAACAAATATTTACAAATTAAAATCAGTATGCCATCTTATGTGCATCGTGGAAGCACAGCGTCCTCGTACGGGCCAGGGTATGTGCCACAATTGTCAACAATTTGGACATTCTGCTAGCAACTGTCATGCACAGTCTCGATGTGTCAAATGCGATTCGCTTCACCATTTCTCGAACTGTCCGAAGAAAATAGAAGAGAAAGCAAAATGTGTTAACTGTGGTGGAGAACATCCAGCAAGCTACGGGGGTTGTCCCAGGAATCCAAAGAACGTGAGAAGATCGCTCGCACAGGTTGCTGCGGCCCAACCCACACAATCAGCACAAAAACAAACAACCACGACACAGGCTCCCCCACGCATACAAAATCAAACTCACAATATGGACCAAATGTTTGCCAAAATACAGACACAGTTCCAAAACATGATGCAAGAGATGATGGCAAACATGATTCAAACCATGTTCGCTGCATCTCAAAGTGTCATCAACACTAAACACTAATGAGTTTAATGAATCACGTTTCAATTCTGACGTGGAATGCAAATTCCTTGCCTCAGAATACAGGTGAATTTCATCAATTTATTTTCGATCATAAATTTGACATCATCATGATCTAAGAAACCTTTCTGACGCCTGGAAGACGATTCCGCATCCCCAACTACATCATGTACAGAAATGATAGAATGATGGGTAGGGGAGGCGGAACGGTCATTCTCGTGAGACGAAACGTGAGTCATTATCCCATCAATACACCCACACCAGAGAAACCAGAGGCCACAATAATCAAGGTGCGAACTGACTTTCTGGAGTTCATTGTGATTTCTGTTTACAATCCTCCCTCAAATAGAAATCTTTCAGATGATCTCAGAGTACTTACTGCATTTGATGGCCCTATCTTCATTGCAGGAGATCTAAGTGCCACACACCGCCTTTGGGGAGCTGTGAGAAGCCATAAAGCTGAGACCGAGCTCAATACATTCATCACAGCCAATCACTTCAGCCTGCATATCCCAAATGAGCCAGCACATTACGGGTCAAGAAAAGGCTCTGTACTGGACATCGGAATATCGCGAGATTTCACACAAAATGTTCGATTAAATGTCCTCGATGAACTGTCATCCGACCACAAACCAGTCCTTTTCCTCATAGAAAACATCTTTATAGATGTTCCTATGCAGGAAAAGAAAACTACCAACTGGAAAGCGTTTAAAGTCGCATTGGCCAATGAAACTAATTTTCAATCACCAGAAACAGCTGACGACATCGACAATATCATTGAGAACATAACTCAGAAAATTGTACAGGCAAAAGAGGACCACACGGTCATAACTCTGAGAAGGGAAACGAATCCCTATGAACTTCCTCAGAATATCAAACAACTGATCAGGAGAACGAATCAAGTTCGGAGGAGAGCTAGGTTTACAGGTGATCCTACGCTACGCATAAACGCTACTTAGATGACAAATAAAATCCATGATAAAATAAGGGTATTCCGAGACGAGCAATGGGAGAGCTTTTTGCAGAGTCTCGAGCCTGGGCGTGCCAGTTTCTGGAGAATGACCAAATACTTTCGGAAAAACTGTAAGATTGTGGTACCGCCTGTTCATGGTCCGAATGGGATGCAATTCTACGATGCAGGTAAAGCAGAGGCGTTTGCAGATTCTCTAGAATCACAATTCCGCGAAAATTCTTCGGATGAGGAGGACTTGGAAACTGAGGAGAGAGTTGAATCTTCTGTCAACAGACTCCAGATGGATAACATTCAACACACAGACAGGATTAAACCAACGGACTTAGATGAAATCAAAAACATTATACAGACACTCGACAAACATAAATCACCTGGAAACGACACTATTACAAACACTATGATTTCTTGGCTACCAGACAATATTCTACAAACACTTACGGACGTTATTAATGCAATATTTCGTTCGCGAAAGTATCCCAAAATATGGAAATCAGCGGTTATTATTGTCTTCCCGAAACCTCAAAAGGACCCACAATTTCCACAAAACTGGAGACCCATCAGTCTCCTCTCTTCGCTGTCGAAAATTGCGGAAAGGGTGATTCTGCATCGACTTTAGGAGGTTATATCTGATAAAGATATTCTACCGGAAGAACAATATGGCTTCAAAGCCAAACACTCTTCTGAGCTCCAGCTGGTTAGAGTGGTCCAACATATTAGAACAGGCTTTAATCGCAGGAATTCAACAGGCTTAGTTATGTTTGACATAGCTAAGGCCTTTGATAAAGTCTGGCATGCAGGACTTATCTTCAAAATGCATCAGTTCAATATGCCACTGCAGCTCACTAAAATTATTGGCTCCTTCTTGGAAGGCAGATCATTCCGTGTCAGAATTGACAAACAGATCTCAAGCCTGAGACCAATTGATGCTGGAGTTCCTCAGGGTTCACCCATATCACCGGTCCTATACAATATATTTACTGCAGATATTCCCCTCTCTGCCTCCAAAAGTAAAATTATCACTCTACGCTGATGATACCTGTATATTTGTTACAGCACGACAAGCAAGAGTCATCTCCTCAAACTTGCAACGACCGATAAACATTTTACTGGAATACTTTCGCAAATGGAAAATCAGGCTTAATTCTGATAAAACATAGGCCATATTCATCACAAGAAAACCACTACAAACTCCACAGAGACTAAACGTTGACAATGAAACAATAGACTGGGCACCAACGGCTAAATACCTTGGACTTACATTCGACACAGGGCTGACATGGAGACAACACATACAAAATAAACGGGGGCACTGTATTGGACTTCTCTCCAAACTATACCCACTCATTGAGCCCAAAAAACTTAGCCTTAAAAACCGACTACTTATCTACAAACAAATTATACGACCGACGCTACTATACGGTAGTTCTGCTTTCTACCAGATGACAAAGACCAATAAAAAGCACTCCAGTCCTTCCAAAATAGAATTATTCGAAAGATCTTAAGAATTCCATGGTACATTAGGAATACGGACATATACAAGGACCTAAGACTTGAGACAGTTGAAAAATACGTACGTGACAGAGCACTGAAACTTTTTGATACAATAGACAACCACACTAATAGTACCCTGGCGTTCCTTCGAACTGTTCGAAACGGGGATGATTAACGTTACCCGATAGTCCGCCAAATAACTATATAAAATTTACTTCTAAAATTATATATTGACTGAAGCTAGCTCAGGAAGGTTAGTGGGTACTGTAGTGCTCACAGATACGAGGGAGTTAAGGTGCTAAATCGCACTAACTCCATACCCCCCACATTCCAAAGAATCTTCGTTAATTTGAGTTTGCTATAGTTTTTTGATGAAATGTGTTTAACTGATAACGTATAAATTTAGGTAGCTACTTGGGCCATTAAGTTTTTGTATTGTTATTGTTTGGAATTCGCTTTATATTCTTTTACAATTTATAAAGATTAGCATTGAATAAAGCGCTTTTGACTTTGACTACCACTCTCTCTATCACTCCTTCTTCGTCGCACAACATTCGTGCGATCTGCATTCACATCATATCACTTCGTTTCTGGTAGATTGTTATATATGTATCATTCTTTACACGATCCGTTCTGGCAAAAGGTATTATGAATTGATCTACGTTCCTCGCATTATATGGGTGGATATGTGATATCTTAATTAATGGTGCTCGGTCCGTTCCATTAGTTATAAATTTTTGTAGATAAATTTAGCTTTCTTTCTCCATTATAATGATTTGACTAAATGTTAATGATTTTGCATATTGGTAAACCAAACAAGTTTGTGTGAGCTTTGGCAGTTTCAAAATGTTTTGATACGCTTTTGTCAGCAGCCTGGATATACTGTTTAAATGTTGCTTTGCTGATTGACTCAAAATAAGCACTCTATAATGTAATTTCGTCAGCACAAATGCATGCACTTATGTGCATTGGAAAAACCTCATACCTTCTTAACAAGGCTGTTATTGAGGCTAAATGCCTCCTTAAGCTATTTATATGTGGCAACTAAGACCAATAGACCATAAGACCAAGATATTTCATTTCTAGCACTCTTTGCAATTTTTCGGCATTAATATTTAGTTCGACATCTATGTCTCCTTTGTTCTTTTGCTTAAAAACAATGTATTTTGTCTTTATAGTGTTCAATACTAGTTTGTTTTCGATTAACCATTGATGAAATTTTCCTAGATCTTCGTTGATAGTGTTCTAAATAGCAGTTTTGTCTCGTCCTGAATGAAGTAGAACTGTGTCATCAGCATATAATGTGTGATATCCCGTCAGCCCACATATATTTAGATTATTCATGTATAGCAGGAACAAAGTTGGGCCAAGTATTGAGCCTTGGGAAACTTCTATTTTCGTAGGCACTCGTTCGCTCAGGACATTGTTGATTAAAGTTCCCTGCGATCTTCCGTCCAAGAAACTCCTAAACAACTGCTTAGGACTAACCTGAATACCATACGATTCAAGTTTACGAAGCAAGACGTCATCATCAACTGTATCAAATGCTTTTTTAAAACCCAAGATTGATGAAACATGTGACAGAATGCAGTGCATCCAAAGTACTCTTGTTCTTTTGAAAACCAAATTGATGTTGGTTTAAGATAGAGTTTTCAACTAAGAATGATGTCAATCGATTGTTTAGTATTTTTTTAAATATCATACCAAACCCCGTACATGCACAGACCTGCTTTGAAAAAACATATGCTTATTCATTCGAACAGCAACTTGTATGAGTGCCGGTAGGGCGGCAAATCATTTGCTGGGGCAGACGGTTCGAGAAGACATTAAGTATTACATATAGATAAACATAAATGTGAGATATGCGGCAAGATACTTAGACGGGCAGAGCAATCGCATTGCCATAAGGCTTTGCACTCGAAGCCTCCTCTATTCCAATGCAATCATTGCGCATTGAATGAGCACGCAATTAATGTGGTGTTATGGGCTCTTTTAAGGAATAAATATAACACAACTTCAACTTTATGAAATTTATTCACTTTGTTCTGCACTTGCACATATCACTTTTACAATACTTTTACACTTTAATACTTTTAACTATATGTATATATAAATATGTATGCTACTGAACTTTACTTTACTGAACTTTACACTTGAAATCAGCGATTGACAACTAATAACTTACAACTGCTCTTATTCACAATTCCAATGCACTTTTATAGGACTGGTTTGTTTATATAAATCTATTTCGCAACTATTTCCTAATCTTGCACTATCTCGTTTAATAAGAAAGTGAGAATACTCAAATGTTCAATTATCTCCTGATTCAAATCTGTTTCAGAGTTGAAATTATTTTGATTTTTCAAGAATGCGTTAAATTTTTCAATGTTTCCATTTAGTTCCTTTTCTGACAATTTTAATTGGGATATTGTACTATTGAAGTTTGAGATAGTAGTTTTAACAACGTTTATTTGGTCTTTTATCAAAAGCTGCAATTCGTATTCGTCATGTTCGACTTTATTTATGACGCCGTCTTAATATTCAGCATCATCAGAATCCATTGTACCGAACAAATATTTCGCTACAGAACTTACAACGTTTAATATTCCTCTACGGGATTTGGGGTTTCCTACCATTGCTCTAACTGATTCTTCCTTATTAACGATTTCCGGCATTTTTATATTAAAGATATTGGAATTTTGCGTACAGAACAATTTAACATTATCTTTTGTGATTTTATCACAGAGCTGGAAGGATCGTTTTGCAATTCTTTATACTAGATTAAGCCTTTCACTATATGATTTTATGTCTATGTGAGTAAGTATTTTAAATATTCTGAATAAAATTTTGCATTTCCCAGGTGTTCATAAAATAGTCCGCTTCCGCTTTCTATCTTTTTGACTTCATATTCACTATTAGCTTGGATTTGGAGTAGGTTTAAGCTGGTGTAGATAATTTCGGTAAGGAAGATCATCCTGTAAGAGAGGTTGGTTTTAATTGGTTGGTATGGACTTTTAAATGTTTTTTATTTTTGATTTTGATAATAATATTCTTGTTGTTATCACAGATTTCAGTTATTTCAAAAGGCCCTTCCCAGTTTGCTGCTAATTTCTTAGAAGTTCCAGGCTTATTAGCATTATTTTTCATTAGGACGAAATCTCCTTTCTTATATTGGGGATTACGGATTTTTGTGTCATAGTATGTTTTGCTTTTTTGTTTGGATTGATTGATGTTTTCTTTTGCCAATTGGAATGATCTGTTAAATTTATATTTTAACTGATCTGCGTATGAGTCGTATGTGTACCTGAATTCAGGAGTGTTAGTTATTGAATTGTGAAGAACGGGTTTTGTTCCGAAGATTAGCTCATATGGCGTGAATTTAGTAGTTGTGTGGACTGCAGTGTTGTATGCAAACATTGCGAGCGGAACATACTCGTCCCAGTTGTTCTGTTGGTTATTTATGTAGTGTTTTAAATAATCCTTTAGGGTCGAATGGGACCTCTCGAGAGCGCTATTTGATTGAGGGTGATAAATTGTTGTATGAAGTAGTTTAATGTGGAAGAGTTTTGAAACTTCCTTCATAAGGTTGGAAGTAAAATCGGAGCCTTGATCGGTGAGGATTTGCTTGGGGATTCCAAAGCGAGTAATGAATTGTAGCAATTTATTGGCTACTGTGGTTGCTTCGTGATTTTGGATTGGAAAGGCGTCTGAAAATTTAGTTAGGTCATCCTGAAGGGTTAAGATAAATCTGTTCCCTTGTTCCGTGATAGGCAATGGACCGACGTTATCTAGACTGATTTTTTCGAAAGGTGCGTCTCCAGTCGAAGTTATTTCCATAGGAGCCTTTGTTAGTCTACGGGATGTTTCGTTGAGTTGACAGGAAGAACAAGTTTTTATGTAAGTTTTGATATCTTTTTTCATGTTCTTCCATTTATAATATTGTTTGACTTTGTTGTAAGTTTTATGGAACCCATTGTGACCACCGGTTGGTGAGTCATGAAATTCGTTTAATATTTCAGGGATTTGTTCTGTTGTTGGGGTTATTATCTTTATGTGGTACATGCTTATCTTAATTTTTTCGTTTTGAAAGATAAATTGTATTATGTCCCGGAGTTTATTGTAATTAAATTGATTAATTTTGTCAGCAGGATTTGGAATATTTATTTCGGGAATCTTGTCTTTGACAAGTTTTTTCTTTAGGTTTAGAATACAATAGAAAAAGTCCTGGTATGAAAGTTTCTCAAAGAAAGAATTTTTTACGAAACAGTGATAAATAGTTTGTTTGTATATAGTGGCTGATTTCTCTACATCATAGAGTGCATAACTTTTGTTTAGAATGACTTCCCTATTAAGACTCCTGTCAAGGAACACAGTAGTATAAGGAGGTGATTTTGTTGTGTCTATGGAGCTATTAAGGTCGTTATATTCAAAGATTTTAGGGGTCATTGAGTTGTAGTAAAACTTAACATAGTCTTGGAACGTATCATCCACTTCCGTGCAAAGGACGAGAGGTTCAGTAGAACTCATCTCGATTCGAGAAAGAGCATCGGCATTTGAGTTCACTCTACCCTGTTTGTAGACGATGTCATAGTCTTTGCAGTTTTTTAACCAAATAAGAGGACGATGATCGGTGATAATTTTGAATTTCCTCCCGTAAATATATGGTCGGAAGGTCTGCACTGCCCAGACGATAGCCAACAGTTCCCTCTCTGTAGTACTGTAGTTGGACTCAGACCTATTGAGAGTACGGCTGGCGTAGGAAATAGGCAAGTCTACTTTTCGATTGCCCATTTGGCTAAGCACCGCACCAACTGCATAATTGGATGCATCGGTCGTGAGGATGAATTCCTTATTGAAGTCTGGGTACTGTAGGATAGGAGCTGTAATAAGTTTTTCTTTGAGGGTTTCAAAAGCACTACTTTGGTCCTCAGACCAAAAGAATTTCTCATCTTTGTGCAACAGTTTGGTGAGTGGTTACGTCAGTTTGGAAAAGTTTTCTATGAATCTACGATAATATCCACAAAGTCCCAAGAAAGATTTTATTCCCTTTGGATTCTTCGGAACGGGAAACTCTTTGACAGCCTTAACTTTCCCCGGATTAGGGGAGACTCCCTGTCTGGAAATAATGTGACCCAAATACATGACCTCGTGTCGCATGAACTCGCATTTTGCGGGCTCCAATTTTAAACCACTTTCTCTAATTTTTCCAAAGACATTTCGAAGCCTGGATTCGTGATCCTGAAGGGAACTTGCGTAAATTACAATGTGGTCGAGATAGACGAAACATTGGATACCTTGTAATCCGGACAGAACGGTGTTCATCAAACGTTGAAATGTAGCAGGTGCGTTCTTAAGTCCGAAAGGCATCCTAAGATACTCGCAATGTCCCAGGGGTGTTGTAAAAGCTGTTTTGGAGCGGTCTTCTGGGCGCATATTGATCTGGTGAAAACCGCTAGCTAGGTCCAGAGTTGTAAAGTATTTTGAATGTCCCAGCTGGTCCAGTATTTCAGTGATATTAGGAATTGGAAACGCATCCGATTCGGTAACTCCATTTAACTTCCAGTAGTCAATCACTACCCTCCACTTAGTTCTCCCTGATGAATCTTGTTTCTTTGGAACAACCCAGAGTGGTGCCGACCATGGGCTAATCGAAGGTTGAATGATTTTCTGAGCGAGCATTTTCTTGATTTGCTCGTTGACTTCTTCTTTATGGATTTCGGGATACCTGTAAGTTTTTGCAGAGATAGGTCTTGATTCCGTTAGATTTATTTCATGTTGACACAGTTTCGTGCTGGTCAACTGGTCACCTTCTAAATGGAATATATCGGAGAAATCGTTTGTAATTTCCCGGATGGAATTTGCCTCTTCATGGTTTAAGTGATCCAATCTCAGAGACTTTTCAAGTAATTGTTTGCGATTTAGATAATTGGAATTTGATTTTGGTGTTGGATTTTTCAACTGGCTCGCTGCACAGAGATTCATAAATTGATTTTTAGGATTTGGTACATTGACAATTTCTTCGAGAGGGATTTCGGATATTTCGATTTCTTGATCTTCTTCATTTATATTCAAAACCGAGACGAGTGCCTGGTTATTATCGTCAACGGTGGTAATGGCTTCGCCTAAATAAATGCCTGTAGATAGTTCTTTTCGATTTATGATTCCTTCCCTTATTTCAGGGTTTGTTATATTAACTTTACAGAAGTTTATGGAACGAGACTTAATTGTGAACATTGTCTGATTTTGTTGTTTGGATTTAGAATTTAATGATGAACTTCTGTTTGATGTTGTTTGCGGACTTTGTCCTTGAGGTAGAGTTCTGCTTTCTAGGAATTGGGGAGGACCCAAATCAGAATCTGCTGAAGATTCATTAGTATCAGACCGGTATCTTTCAGGGGCTGTATCAATATCAAAACTCACTAATTCATTGTTAAATGAAAACGTGTTTCGTGAGAAATCTAGAGTGCACTTGAATTTGAATAGAAAATCATAACCCAATAAACCATCAGCTGGAATATTCGAATCCTCAACAATGATGAGGAAATCGTGGGTTAGGTGTTGCTGTGGAAATTGCAGTTCTATGCAGGAGGAGCCTACAGCTGATGCATCTCCGTTTATTCCGTGCAAATCTGTTCGATTTTCCATATTTACAAGTGTTGTACCTGCTAGTGCTTCACCTTTTATTATAGACGTTGATGCTCCCGTATCTACCAAGAATTTGAACTGAGAGGTTTTCGAATTTGGACTGACTACTGTGAGGTAAGGGTTTCTCGCATTGCAATTCATAAAAATATTTGGGAGATCTATTCCGACATAATTTCCGATATAGTCCAAACATTCGTGCTCGGACGAGCTACCCAGTTTTTTGAACCATTGTTTTGTGAAACAGTGGTATTGGTTTGTTCAGTTTGCAAGTTTTTAGCTTTATTGTTGTTATATTCACGTTTCCTACAATCTTGAATCAGATGACCAACCTTTTTGCAATACCTGCAGACTTTGTCGCTAGCAACGTATACACGATGAGTAGGATTTTGTTTTTCTTTAAGATAACACTCGGAGGTATTGTGGTTTTTGAATTTGCAAATGTTACAGAATTTAGTCATTTTGTTTGCGGGTGAGGGAGTTACGGATTTAGATTTAATAAGATTTGACAATTTTTCCTGCTCAATTGCCACCTGCATTGCTTCGGTTAAAGTTTTGACATTTCTAGCGCGAATTATGCTACTAATCGAGGGATCTATATTAAGGATAAAAGTGTGTAGGATGAGATCATCCATGGCAGCAATTCTACCCTTGAGTTCTGTTTCGTCCTCGTTGGACTGTTTGACGCAGACAATAAGGTTTTTCGCGGCAGTTTCCAGTCGGACAATGAATTGGGAAATTGTTTCTTTTGCGGATTGTTTGCATTGTTGCAATTCTATTAATAAATGGTTGTAATGCTTTTTGTCGCCATATAATAATTTTAGAAAGTCGCATAGTTCGTTCCAATCCCCGAAAGTGTGATTGGATACTGCTAACTCAGCTTTCCCCTCTAATTGAGTTATCGCATAATCCAGCAGCACTGGCGCTTGTTCTGGATATGCCAATTTGAATGCACGGTTGCATCCCGTTAAATAGGAATTCAACTTATCGCGGTCCCCATCGAATGGTTTAATGAACTTTAATAAAATAGTCAAATTAACTTTTTCAGCGCGGAAAATTTCTGAAACACTATCTGTGTCTTCTTGAGACTGTGCAGTTCCGGGTTGGGTGGAATTCACGTTTGACATTTTACACTGGATTTACACTTTAATCAATCACTTCACTTGAGCTTAATATTTAATTGTGTAATATGTATTTAAGATCTATCTATTGGTTTAATATGTAAATACTTGTATATTGTATATTGATCTATTTTCGATTGTTTACTTATACTTTGTTTTGAAATGAAATGTGCAAGTAGATTTTATGTTTTTCAAAAACTCACGTGGATTACTCCTCTTGATTTCTCAGGCGGGTGAATGTAAACGGCTTATTTGATTTTGATTTGATGGCAAGATGAACTTGGTCCTTGTTGATTCTCGCTGGTACTTGGTTCTTGCTGGTATTTGATTCTGGTATTTGATTCTTGCTGGTATCTGATTCTTTGATTCTTGCTGGTATTTGATTCTTTGGTTCTTGCTGGTATTTGACTCTGGTATTTGATTCTTGTTGGTAGGATGAATTTGATTTTCGTTTGAGTCCTTTTCTCAAGTAAGATAAATGGGAATCTGCAGTTGATTGTCAGAAACCGGCAGCATAGTTCAGAGCTCAGCGCACGTATTGTTGTTTTGCTCACACAAGTTGGCGCAAAACTGTGAATAGATAAAGTGTCCGTTTAGTAATGTTAATATTCCTTTAATCACTGGATGGTTATCTTTCTCGCAACCATCCCACTTCTGACACCAAAAATGATTTGCCTGTTATGGGCTCTTTTAAGGAATAAATATAACACAACTTCAACTTTATAAAATTTATTCACTTTGTTCTGCACTTGCACATATCACTTTTACAATACTTTTACACTTTAATACTTTTAACTATATGTATATATAAATATGTATGCTACTGAACTTTGCTTTACTGAACTTTACACTTGAAATCAGCGATTGACAACTGACAACTTACAACTGCTCTTATTCACAATTCCAATGCCCTTTTATATCACTTATTTGTTTATATAAATCTATTTTCCTAATCTTGCACGCAAATTCCACTCCCTCAACTGTTTACAAATGTCTAAATTTCATTGATACGATTTTAGCAAATTAAGTTAAAATTGTTTATCCCTTTGGTCACGGATTAATTAAAATCTTAAGATTTCTTCGTAGAGCTGAGTGCTTTGTCGCGATTCTTATTGTAAACACAATTTGGTGAATTGTGTTTATCGGATCTGCAAATATCGTAAAAGTACAATCTCTCATATGGGATATTGCTACTTTTAGATGGATTGTTTCCTGTGTTTGGCATTTTGTTATGGTTCTGGAAAGTTATTAAATTTGGGCTTTGATTAATGTGGTCTTCTTAGAATTAATAATTGTTTATGCGTTTAACGAATTGAAGTTCTGCTGGTATGCAAAATTGGATACAAGGGAGTAAAGATAAGTGCGTGGTCAATGTGGTCAATGTACGTTTTATCAGTAGGGGAGTGAATGGAGTATATGGTCCATAACAGTGGGAAATCAAGTTCCCGAATGAAGTATTTGAGGGAACATCAACTCCTACGTACTGAAGCACCCAAGTGTGAGTGCAATGATTGTGGAAGATATTATAAAGCATCAAAAAGTTGAAAGAAACATTGTATCGTATATACCGATCCTAATTGGTTCTAGTGCAAATTCTGCGGTAAATCATTTAAAGATGCCCACAATACTAAAAGAGATGAAAAGTTACTTTCAAACCAGTTTTGTATGAATGCGATATAGATGGAAGGTGTTTTTTTTAAAAACTTAGGAAAACATAAATCTTGTAGATCATTAGGTGATTTCCTCGAAGTGTAGCAACATGAAAATATGCATGTAAACGATTCAAATTGCATAGAGCTCTGAAACAAAACATCAAATTAATAATTCCAACTCACTGACGCGCATATACGAGTATGATCGTGTTTGAATTTTAATCATTTTCAATGTACACAATGTTATAGATCCTATAAAAAATTTGCAAACATAATCCACATCATCAGTGAGCACCCGGCGAGGATGTATGGGTGAGTACCCTGCTGTTTTCATCATTTATTACATTGCATGCGAAACATTTAATCAGTTTCTTTAAATGTTATAAAAAAATATTGCGTACACTATAAATGATACCTCGTGCCTGTTATTGAGCTAATGATAGCGTTCTGACTTAGTATCTATTTTTAATTCGTGAATGTGAAATTACTTTTGTAGTGGGTCCTTGTGCTGAAGGAAAGACCCCATCCCGCGACACCGCAACGCTAGCCTGCCAGCGCATTCACGCATCCTCAGATAAGGCCAATTTCGGCGGAACCCACCATCCTCTCTCGTCGAGGCAGCAGACCATCGCTGCAGTTCTTTATGGACATCTTACTATCCACCTATTTCACTACACACAATTGGATATCAAGCTCGGTGGAAGAGAAATGATTGATTTGATGATAAGTGCCAGAATGCGTTACAAAAAAAAGAATCATGTATACAAACAATACGTAGGTACGCAAACTAAAATGAATAGAGGACACTATGAACATCTCAGAAGAGTAGCAAATAAGTTAGTTAGAATAAAGAAAAGAAAATAGAATATCGGAGCCTATATATGTCTTCTGAGAGCTTCCATTAGCTCCACCAACTCTGGATGAAGTTTGTTTCATCATCAAAGCAAAAAAGAATAATAAAGAGCCGGGACTCTATGAGATTCTTGCGGAGCTTATGAAATGTGGTAGCAGCAGTGTTCATAAAACTATTAACACAGTCATCCAGCACATTTGGCAACAAGAATATTTGCCAAAAGAGTGAGCCAATCAATAATATTTCCTATCCAGAAAAAAAGGTGGCGAACTACAGTGCGAAAATTATAGAGGCATATCACTGCTTTTCAAGGTGTAAAAAATATTTTAAAGATTTTAGAAAACAAAATCAGTTCATAATATCAAGGTGGTTTTAGAGCAGGTAACTATTCACATTCAAGCAGGTACTTGAAAAATGTTGAGAGTTCAACATGGACGTACACTGAATTTTTGTTGGCTTTAAACAAGCATACGACAGTATTGATCGTAACGTACGGTACCAAATAATGCTCTGCTTTGCCATCGTAGTCAAATTAGTCCATCTAACCAAATTGATAATGATGTCAATGACCTCTCAAGCCCGCACCAATAACCAACCCACCGATGATTTCGACACAAATATCGGACTAAGGCAAGGAGATGAGCTGGCCCATTGCCATTCAATTTGGCTCTGAAGTACGTTATATAAAAGCTACCTGTTGACACACGAGGTACATTACTATACAAGTCGTGCCAAGTGGTAGCCTATACGGTGATCAACATTCTCTCACCGTCAGTAACAACTGCCAAAGAACTTTTCCTGAAAATCGACAGCGAAGCAAAACTATTAGGGCGAAGCAAAACTATTCTCTCCATACTGTAGGTGGCGTATCTCCACGCTAACAGGAGTAAATATCAGGTCAGTCAGCCTGAGGTCGTCCTTGCTGGATATTACGTCTGTGAAACAAGATTTCGACTACCAGCCTCCAAGACGAGAGCCATCGTAACCTTTCTCAAATCAGCTAGTTCATGCCAGCTGAGACGTTTTCTTGGGATGCTGAGTTTTTATCGCCATTGCATACCACACGCTGCCGAGTTCCAAGCACCACATTTGGAGCTGCTAAAAGTTTGTATGACCAAGAAAGTGCTTCACCTGGACATCCGATGCTGAAGAGGCTTTTGATCGCTGCAGGCAAGGCATTGCCAATGCAACCACGTGAGCCTTCCCTTGCCTTTGCATTCATTGGTACTCCCCACCTACGCATCCAGCACTGCCATTTTCGTGGCCATGGACCAATAACGGAAATACCGGCACTTGAGTACGGTTGGGTTTCTTCTTGAGGAAGCTCTCTGAAATCGAACAGCGCAATTCAACCTACGACTGTGGGCTCCTTGCGATCTTTGCTGCCATCAAGTTCTTCCAGTGCATGTTGGAAGAAAGGCACTTCACCGTCTACACTAACCACCGGCCACTTACTTTTGCTCTGACGCAACGCTCGCACAAAATCTCGCCCCACCAAAGCAGACAATTGGATTTCATCGTCCGATTTGACTCGCGAGTGGAGTACACACCAGGGGATGACAACATCGTCACTCACGTGTAGAGAGGGTCACAATAACTGCCACAAACATAGCTTGATCCATCAGCAAAGCACAGGACATAGACCACCAGCTGCCCCACCAACTGGTGAGCTCCCGTCTAAAACTGCATTATTTGGTATTGGATGGCTACTCAGCATACTACGTGGATTTTAACAGCTCCATTAAGCCTTACCTGCTAGTTGTAGTCTGCAGAAAGACGTATTCCGGTGGGCCAAGCAATGCGTACCGTGTCAACTATCAAAGTTCCACCGTCATATCCGCGCCGAGCTGGAAAATTCTGAGACACCGAACGGGTGCTTCTACCACAATCATTTCGATCTAATCAAGCTGCCATAGTACAAAGGCTACGAGAACTGCATCACAATCATCGACCACTATACATGGTAGCCTTAAGCAGAACCAGTGCATGATACAGAACTAGCGCCATTGCCAGGGCACTATCCGACCACTGGATCCCAATATCTGGCCCGCCACTGGAGGTTACATTGGACAAAGGACGTCCATTTGAAGCTGACCTCCTGAATCAACTAGGCCGCCTCCTGGGCACCATTCACTTTTATATCACTCTCAAGCCAATAACATGGTCGAACGGGTGCACCACAACCTCGAAACAGCGTTAAGGTGCGTTCCAGAGACAGGATGGCTACAAGCACCTCCTCCAATCTTGTTGCGTCTACGTACCACGTTCAAGGAAGATCTGCAAGCCTTTCCTGCAGAAATTGTCTTCGGCACATTGCTTCGGATCCCGGGCGAGTTCATTACACCTGAAATACGCCAGCCGGCTGCCCAAATGATTTCGTGACTGACTTACCCCACCTTTTCAAATCGATTCGCCCTGTTACGTCAGCCAGACATTCCGCATACCAACCATTTGTATTCAAAAACCTAACCAGCTATGAGTACGTGTTCCGCTGCATCGACGCTATTAGGAGCAGTTCGATCAGCCATACTCCGAACCTCAACGAGAAGTTAGAAGGGTCAACGTCAACACCTACGTCAAAGACATAAACGGCGTCATCAAGACCCGCTACACCGAACAACTTAAAGCAGGTCACCTAGAGTAATCTGATGCCCATCCAGCGATATAGCAGTCGCGCTTAACACCCCCACAGCCGCTTACAACGCTTCTGCCCTCGAAAACGAATCAATCTAGCGCAGGTCTGGCCAGAACATCAGCTTTGGTCATCCAAGAAGATAGTCAGGTCTTCACTCCCTTCGACCAATGCGAAGGTCACTGGGGAGGAAGTGATGGAGGCGACTTGAAATGTCCCGACGGTGAAGCAGCTCTCACGTCACAAGCAGATTCAAGGGCCGTGACAGATTTTTCTTGTCGTCAAGATACGCTCTTACATCAGAAATTATGAAAATTGCCGGTGCTGTTCTTTTCGGTTCTCACGAATCAACATTCTGAGAGAACGTACAATAAAGAAGACAAGTTTTACTTTCTTCGCAGATATACGCTCTTGAGTTCGTTTAAATAAATAACCACTAAAATTGACATTTGGATTCTAAAGTACCTTAGGCTTGCAAAATTTCATAAAAATCAGATCATATTAAAATGAATTATTGCCATTACAATTCTACGGAATCACAACAACAATAATACGCGTTAACAGTTAATGCATATTTCAAATCGATCTAGGCACTCTTACTTTCTTCAGATTATCATGAAAATTTAAGGAATAATTTTTAATCTGAGTATATTCAATTGACCGAGCATTCAGGAAAATTATTCAAGCTAGAACAAAATGGCGGCTGCTATATGCTTATGAAAGAAACTCTGCATCTTTCGGATAAATTTAAATGATATATTATCCAAGTATTGGATGAATATTTCTAGTCATCGATTCATACCGTCAGAAAACTTGTTTCGAACCTGAGGATGGCTACTAGTCCTAGTCCTTCTGAAAGGAGCACTTTTCTGCTAACTTGACTTATTTTAAAGTATTTTTATTCCTCGTACCCGTCAAATTGATAAATAAGAGATCAGTTGCATCCAGAAAGCTGCATCATTAAATTTTTGGGATTGCAAAGCTGCTTAAGATGCGAAGTAAGTGTTTGAAGGATCGTATTAATACGAGTCTATGGGTTAAATTTTTAAGAGGCCTTTGCCAAATTTTTGAGTCAAGTTTGATACGAGTTTTTTATAACTTAGATTAGTGTTTTGTTATCTGCGGTAAATTTTTGTAGCGGAATGTGAATAAATGATACTAAAAAATTTCCTTTTTCTTCGCTACAATAACTTTATTTATGTTATGCAGACACCGGCGTTTCGACAGCAAACTACTGTCTTCTTCAGTGCAACTAATCTTAATTTTACTTTTCCTTTGCTTATATAGCTAAGAATTTAAAAGTCGATCCATATTATCTAATTACATTTCAAAAAAGAAAACACAAGATATGTGTAAAAAGTAATAACTATGCATTTTGAACATCGCCCTGGTTAATTTATCGACCACAGCCGCTGCTTCGATAGCTACCTGCCCGTCGTCATAATGTTGGTCACTAATTAGTTTCAATGGGCTGCTGTATGTGTTAACCATGTCCGTATTTAACCGCTTTTCCTCTAGAGTTTTCGATATCGAATAGCTCTCCGTAGCGTCCATTTTTTTCCAATCGGTAATTTCTTCCAACGGGGTTGCATTTTCCCATGCAATACTGTATCCTGATTCGACCATGTGCCTCGCTACCGTAGATCTTATTGTCCTTCTTCCGAATTTTCTGGCACGTGCTGCTTCTTGGAGATGCTCCGCTACCCTGGTTTATATCGATATTTTTGTCTGACCTACGTATTCCATGAAGCATTCGGGGCATGTGATTTTTGCTTTTCTCCTCGAACTTTTTGGCGTCCTTTGCTGATCTCAGAATATTTTCTAGTTGGAATGATCTCGGAGAGGGTGTTGCGTCGATATTCGCTTTTTTTAGTATTCGCTGTAGTTTTTTTGTTACCGTTGAGAATGTTAATCACGTCCTCCTTATTTCGAATTTATTTTGTGTAAACAATGTTAAAAGAGCCCGTTTTCGATGCTGTTCCTCTAGTTTCCGGATTCGATTGGTAATTAGTCGTTTTTCGTACCTATTCATAGTCGCAGTTTCAAGTATGAACTTGATTTCGTCGTTCTTCTGTTCGGTTGTCATTGGTACTGTGAGTATCCTCTAGATCATGCTATTATAGGCTGCCAGTTTTTGTCCAAAAGAATGGTTTGAATTGTTCGGTATCGTTCTTCGTGAGTGAGTTTTCTTCCTATGAATGTTGAATTCAACGCCGGTCGTGCTCCTTATTATCATTATATCGCAGAATTGTAGTTTACCGTTTTCTTCCCTTTTCAAAGTGTATTTTATATTTGGGTGAGTTTTATTAATTGTTTCTAAAAGCTTGTCAGTCTCTTTGGCCTGAATAATAGCAAAAACATCGTCTACATATCGCACCCAAATAGTTGATAGGAGGCCCTTTTCCTCTATAATGGTTTAGACGTATCCCATGAAAATATCGCTGAGTAGAGGGGAGAGTAGGTTTTATAGTAAGCTCCTCGAAATGTTAAAATAGTTTTCAGTCATGCAAAAACTGGCCAGTTTTTTGAGTGTTGACTTTTCTTTTCCATTTCGCGGATGAGTTGCATTTTGCTAACCATTTTTCAAACTGGTATAGAGCTTGTGTTAGTGGTATGCTTGGGAACAATGATAAGAAAAAACTGGACGATAAGGAGAGCTATTGTAGAACGAAAACTTCAGAGGGAAAGCGGTTAAATACGGACATGGGAAACACATACAGCAGCGTATTGAAACTAATTAGTAATCAACATTATGACGACGGGCACGTAGCCATCGAAGCAGTGGCAGTGGTCAATTAATTAAGCAGGGCAATGTTCAAAATGCGCAATTAATTACTTTTTACAAATATCTTGTGTTTTTTTTTTAAATGTAATTAGATAATATGGATCGACTTTTAAATTCTTAGCTATATAAGCAAAGGAAAAGTAAAATTAAGATTAGTTGCACTGAAGAAGACAGTAGTTTGCTGTCGAAACGCCGGTGTCTGCATAACATAAATAAAGTTATTGTAGCGAAGAAAAAAGGAAATTTTTTACTATCATTTACTTAGATTAGTGTTTTAATTCCTTCTGAACTAGTATATGAACTACGAAATCACGTTTTTTTTTTTTTGAAAAATGTATACTATTTCTCTCTATCCTTAACTTTATCTCATCTGTTGCACAATCGTTTCTCATCCAGAATTCCATCAGAAAAATTGTCGTAAGCTATGATGACATCAAGAAGTGAAAACAATTAACTCGAGCTATAAATCTTAGACGGCAACAAAAATCACTTACGATGATTAAATGGACGTCATAAATCTAGACAAACATTTTCCTTGTATAGCCTCGTTTAGGAGAGTTTACTTCACGCAATCATAGCACACATTCCTGACAAGGAGCTCATGTGTTCAACGAATAACCCACGACATGCATTCACATAATAAGAGGTAGTTTCCGACCAGTGTGACCAAATATTTACAGTGATCCCGAAAAAAGTTTGGGGAGTTCTAACGATTGCATGTTTCATGCTGATAAAAATATCGCTTACTCGTAGCCGTTGCAACAAAATTAATTTTGGAAGTAGTTGGTAACTCAATGAATTATAAAGAATGTAGTGCCCTGCCACCTAAGTTCTGCTTGGTTTGGAGTAAGAACAAATGCATCCTACCCACCACTGTCCTTAGATGTCATAATACAGACATTATTCTCGTGTCTTTTTATTTTCACTTTTATTCTCTGCGATTTTTGGCAACGATGGGAGTTTCATCTTTGGTAGCCTCTTCACTTGGCCAGCTATCTCCAGACTGAGTTCACTTCCAAACATACATACAAACGTGGGGGGACAATGCTGACGTAAAATATTTCACATTAAATTCAATATTAAACTTTGAGGAAGAATTATGACTACTAAACTAATACACGGCAGGATGTGATATTCGAAGCCCATTCACATGGAATACTGATATGTCGTTGGCTATGTTGCTGGCTCGACTCATGTCAGGCGGAAGCAAGAGAGTATCCTTGTCGCACTATAATGTCGTGAGTGTTATTCATCCACTTTCTTGAGTATCACTTATTCTCGTTGTTTTAACGCTTTAAGTAGCAATAAAACGTTTTGTTGTCAGTCGAAGGGTTCTACAAGGATATGTGCAATTTGAGTTGAGTTTTCATTTTCTTAAGGACAATCGGTACTTATCCATGAGATAAGTGGCGATGCGCAGAAAATCGTTGCAGCTTGCGGTTAGATTGATGGGTAGTTATATTTTAAGAGAATCCACAGATTATGGGGGAAGAAATTTATCTCTTTTATTTCATAAAGGATACAATTAGAGTGAACGGTGATTTAAACGATTGTTGGTGTGTTAATCCGATAAAATATTGTCGATATTGATTCAAAAAGAACATTCAACCTTTTTAAAAAATGCAAATCATTTTAGTTGCTAATATATTGTTTAACGCCTTCTGGTCCTATAAATTCAACCACTTTTGGCGTTGTGGATCCAGCTCCTGTCCCACAACCTGACGAGCAAGTTTCACATCCCATGCGTGATTGCATTGAATGTGAAACATCATTGTACCACCAAAGGCCTCATGATCTGCAGGCGCCTGACATATGTATAGTGAAGCCGCCGATCCAGATTTTTGTTTTCCGCATTGCATATGATACCTCGGAAGAGCAACTTAAGGCATACGTTGAGTTTAAGCTCAATAAACTGAATAAGCATGGTGTTATTAGCTGCATTAAACTTATGAAGGAGAATATACCGAATCGGGTTGTTGCTTCTTTCAAATAAGCTGTGCCTGAGGAGTGCGCGTTACTTGCTCAGAGCGATTTTTGGCCACCTGGGACTTTGGTGAAAAATTACACGTCTCTCAGAAAGAACTTTCGTGCAGCAGAGCAACATCTCACCAACAATTAAACCTGTTAGGAACTCTACATATCAATCTATTACCATGTACTATCAAAACGTCAGGGGCTTAAGAACCAAGCTCGAGGACTTATCACTTTCCTGCCAACTAGCAAATGACTCTGTCATTTGTTTAACTGAAACATGGCTGAATGGTAATATTTCCAATTCAGAGTTTCTGCCTGACTATATATTCTACCGGAGTGATCGTGACCCTGGTGCAACAAATAAATCGGATGGTGGTGGGGTTTTAATTGCTGTTTCTAACTCCTTTGTAAGCTCACTATGTGCTGAATTCTGTTTTGCTCATGCTGTTGAATGTATAATTGTGAAAATTTCTCTTCCGCATAATACATCCTTATTAATTTGTACAGTGTACATTCCCTGCAATTCTCCTTTAATTTTGTATGAATCCTTCTTTGATGAACTTTCCTCCTATCTTCTTGTTCGTCACCCTCATTCAAAAATCGTAGTTTGTGGGGATTTCAATCTACCCTCCGTTGAATGGGGCACTCACACAATTCCTTCTATTTCTTATATAAATACTATATCTTTGCTGCTTTCTTCTTTTCTTTCCCTCTGTTCTTGTTCACAATTTAACCATATCCGTAACCCTAATGGCCGTCTACTTGACCTTGTCCTTTCAAATGTCCAAGCTCATTGTATCTCTGTCTCTCATGCCTTGTTTCCTTATATAAAGCCAGACCTTCATCATCCACCTTTGTCTCTAGATCTAGCGATTGAAACCTTCCAACCTCCGAGATATGCCACTGCCTTTCGGCTCAACTTTTTCAGAGCTAATTATGAGGCGATTAAAACTAATATGGACTCTGTCGACTGGTGTGCCTTTTTCTCTGTTCTTGATTGCGATAGTGCCATAGGTTAGTTCTACGAATACCTCAATAATTTGATTACCGAATATTCTCCTCCGCAATCTTCTCGTAAGGCTAAAACGAAGCCTTGGTTCACTAACAGAGTTATATGTGCCTTAAAAGCAAAAGACAGGGAGCATCAGCGCTTCAAACTAACTGGATCTGAAGAAGCCAGATCTGAGTTTTGTAGACAAAGATCCATTGCTAAAGGCGAAATAAGGACTGCCATGAAGAACTACTTCAGCAGTTTAGAGACCTCCCTTATGACAAATAATGTCAAACCCTCTCCCCTGTAATCTCCCCTGTAATCTTACATGAAACAATATTAAAGCATCTTCTTCACAGGATATTTCAAACCTATTTGCTCAATTCTTTTCCTCAACATTTTTACCGCATGACACAATATATTCTTCCACCAACTCATATGAAGCCAGTCCAATCCTTATCGCATCCTACTCTACTAATCCTCTTGAAGTCGAATCCCTTATTAATTTACTCGATCCTAATGTCAGTCCCGGTCCTGATGGATTGCCAAATATATTTGTGAAATCACTCAGTTCCTCTATATGTTTTCCCTTATCCCTCATTTTCAACCTCAGCCTTAGCTCTGGTATCTTTCCCAATTATTGGAAAGATGCAAACGTTGTTCCAATCTTTAAATATGGTGATCCGTCTATTGCTTCTAACTATCGTCCCATATCTCTGCTCTCCTGTTTCCCTAAACTGCTTGAACGCCTTGTACACAACAGACTTTCAGAATCATTGAGCTCAGTTATAACTCCGCAGCAACATGGCTTCCTGAAAGGCCGTTCCACTTCATCAAACTTAGCTGAATTCACAGACTATATCGCAAAAGCTCTGGGCAAACAGTACCAAGTGGATGCCGTCTTTACTGACTTCTCCAAAGCTTTTGATTGTGTGAACCATTGTATTCTTTGCCAAAAGCTAGCCATGTTTGGTATCTCCGGTTCCCTACTCGCCTGGATCTCGTCATATCTTTCCAATCGTTCGTGCTGTGTTGTTCTTAATGGAACAGCTTCCTCTCCTTTTTCCCCATCTTCCGGTGTCCCTCGATGGTCAATCCTTGGGCCTCTCCTTTTCCTACTGCTTATTAATGATCTCTCCTCTGTAATATCCTCTCCCTGCCTCCTATATGCTGATGATTTCAAAGTGTTTCGTATAATTAAGACTCTTGACGATTGTCAGTTTCTCCAGAATGACCTACTTAATCTGTGTAGCTGGTGTTTGTCAAATTCCCTTTGTTTAAATGTTTCAAAATATTTTAAGATGAGTTTTACTCTCAAAACAGCTACTTTAACGTACAACTACTCCCTTTGTGATGTTATTCTCTCTTCAGTGGACTCATGCAAAGACCTTGGTGTAATTTTTGATACCAAGCTCAAATTCGATATCCATATCCTTAGTATAACTGCCAGAGCATCGAAGACTCCAGGATTTATTCTGCGACATCTCCATAAATTTGGAAGCATTCATACCGCTGTTCGTCTATTTGCCTGCCTTGTTCGCCCACTTCTTGAGTACTGTTCAGTTGTGTGGTCTCCTCGACAACAGTATTTAATGACCTCACTAGAAACTGTCCAGCGAAAATTCACCAGGGTTTTGTTCTATAAATTTAATTTGCCGTATGAATCCTATGATCGTCGGTTGTCTATACTTCGTCTTCCTTCTTTGTCGTCACGTAGAAAGTTTTTAGATCAATGTTTCCTGTACAAACTGTACCACGAATCATATTGCATCCGCTCTTAGCGACGATTTGCACTTCAGGCGGATTGCACGTACTACCCGTTCCCGTAGTCTTCTTGAGGTTCCGTATGCTCGGACAGAACTATATTTTCACTCATTAACGCCGCGAATCATCAGGAAACATAATGAGCTCGAGCTTGGATCTTTTTCCTCATCTTACTTTGATTTCCAGAATAGATTACGAACTTTGGTAATTACGAATTCTATTTAATTAATAATAATACTGTATGTAACTTTTAAATTTTAAATTATTATATTCTATTTTCATATTGTTTCTTTGCTAGGAATAACATTTCCACTCAATTTTGCACTTACTTTCTTCAAATTTATTAAGTTATTAAGTCTATTTTGTAATTGGACTTCTTAGTCTGTAAAATGGATCAATAAATAAATAAATACTATTTAAACAAAAGCTAGCTAGAAGTTATCTATGAAACAAGTATTTATTTTTGTCTTTTCAAGTCGAGGAGCTATCTCATTTTATGGTCCAAACATTTGATTTACTTTTCACTAGGATACTAAAATATCCAATATCATTAAAAGCGCGTAAATTTAAGAATAATTGAAGAGGGTTGGATGTTTGGCTAGAAAAACCCCAATAGTTATTCATAACTGAGTTTGATATATGGTAAAGTCCTAACTATTTCCACACTTCGATACCATAGCCTACATGATGTCAACTTTCCTGCCCTTAATCAATCCAGTACATTGCAACTCGTTACCGAACTTAACTAATGGATTGGCAAATACCAACTACTAACAATTCCTCCAGCGATTGTCCTTGTCCTCACAACTCAACACAAAATTCGATCAGATTGCGGTCAGGAAACTTTCCATTTACACTAAACTAAGCTCAAATTTACTTACCAAACTACTCCTACCTTCCGCCATCGATTGACGGAAATTTATTCGGACCATTCATTTAACTTTTGCCATGTTGCGTTTGTTCCGAATGGGGAGAACATTGGAAAGTCGAAGAAAATCTCCGAATAGACGAAATGCTTTGTACGCTAAGTACACAATACTACCGCAAATGAGCTCCAGTACTGGAAAGAGTGAAAAAAATAAACTTTACCACAAACAAAACTATCGTTAATTATGTGCAAAAGTCCTGTTGATGGCACTTTTGGGTGCTTTTAGAGGTTGTTCTTAGAACAAATGTGCATAGACAATAGACACTGCTCCCCATCCTTATTTGTTTGCATTCAGAGAGCATTTGAAGTCAGAAATGAAAAACACATCCAAAAGTCGGAGCATTAAAAAGGACAAGTTATAATGAAGTACGTAAGTTTGCACGTCTATTGTAGTCTACTGGGGAGCTCATATATGCGTGTCGGGTGATAAATTACTGAAAGTATACCTTCAATGTGCTGATAATGAGAGGAAAGGCGTGATTGTAAGAACTCATACATTCAGCAGAGAGTATTCTAATAATTCATTGCAAATGAATTAACAGAGTTTACTCTAAATACAATATAATGTATTTAGCATGACAAATCTTGCCTTTACTGTGTTTTGTATTTCTTTAATTAACGAGCTAATTCGTCTAAGGGTCTGTTGAAACTTTTTTCTTCTTGTATCGTATAAGTGCTATTTTCAGAATATATATTAACAACCACGGAAGCCGCCGCAGTTGCAAATATTAGAATTTGGCAAAGGGGTGCCTAACTTGGGGTGGCGTACTGAGACCGGCTAGCAATCAATCGTGGGTCTTCTGGGGTACCATGTGCCTGTGCTGCCCCGCCCTACATGTAAAAGCCTATCACAAAGAAAAAGAAAGAGGAGGATATCCTGAAATATTAATTAAATTTTTTTTTAAATTTTCATGGCCACAAAATCATGATAATAGGTTTTTATGAGTACAACAATATCAAATACCTTAGAAACCGAAATCTTCTCAGCTTTGTTCATAATAATATTAGGATTTATAAGTGTCACATTTTTTTCTTGGAGATTCACATGGGTACCCTTAAATTCACTGCAATTTGGTATTGCAATAATCCAATAAATGATCCTTATACTATGTTAGTCTTAATAAAATCGAATCGTATTTACGAAACTTATAGCCATTTGAAGTTTATATATATTTTTCTACCATTCGGGCTTTTCATCCAATCATACACTACATTTTTGATTAGATCCTCACCAAATTTTCTCATAAAATGGACAACAAAAATACCTTGAAAATTTCGTCCAGTCAATGACAAATATAATATGACAATAAAATAGCGGCAAATTAAAATGGAGTAACAAAGATATTTGTTTTGAAACAGGTATGTATTTTTTGTGTGGATTGCATTAAAGTTTTAATTGAGTTTAAACCAACCTCTCAACGACTTTAGACGTGTAGTCTTAAAACCTGTCAACGGACTGTACGAATAAGTCAACCAGTCTGGACACCCTTAGACTACTCCGAGATGACTGCTGGAAGGCTAACTAGTTCAGAGAAACATTTCGGTGACAGGTCTCTCGTGAGCAGACTAAATCCAAAATACAAATATCAACCACCGATTCAAATGCCCGATTTAAAACGCCTCAATCAACTTCCAACAACACGACTTTACCTTACATTACCTTCCATCTCTTTCTGATCGTACGTCCGGCCTAAAAGAGAAAAATCAGAAAAGACAACTTCAATCAAAATTACGCATCCCGAAATATTTACTACGCGGTGCCTGAAATAAACTACTTGAATCCAAAACCGAATCAATCTACTCTAATTAAAAATGCAAAAACAAACTAACGCAACAAGAAATCGACGATTCGTGGACTATTTAAACCCTACCCCTCGGCGGCATACTCACCTTCACCGTTACTTCCCTCTGAAAAAGAACGGTTCTACTGAAAAGGAAAGATTTTGTATGAATTACAATTCATTGTTTTGTTCAATATCATTTAATTTTATACGAGTATATGTATAGCGTGGCTTTTTGCAAAGTTACAGGGACAATAATAATGGTTAGAAATGTTTAGCGAGGAGGAGATTGTAGCAATCTTTGCGAATAACCGTCTTTTAAATCGCTACTGCCAAAAGTTTTCAAAAATTACATTAATTTTCTAAAAAACGTCAGTCCGAAGTTAATTTTTTCGGAAAAAGTTTATATTGTCGTAGCAATCGACTTACGAAATAACTATTGAATATTATTTTACTTCGATTAGTAAAGAAAAGCAAAGAGCCCAAGAAAACTTCAGTACCGCTGGTATGGAGGAGCCCGAAGGGTCTCCACCGTTGGGGCAACCTGGGGAAAAGACAAATATGAAATTGGTGATAGTCACTAAGAGAAAGCATAACGAAGAAAATTTTACTTCGATTAGTAAAGAAAAGCAAAGAGCTCAAGAAAACTTCAGTACCGTTGGTATGGAGGAGCCCGAAGGGTCCCCACCGTTGGGGCAACCTGGGGAAAAGGCAAATATGAAATTGGTGATAGTCACTAAGAGAAAGCATAACGAAGAAAATTCCGCAGATGGCGGATGCCAGACTTGGCATTTATCGATTAATTTTATTAATCGATTAACCAATCCATTGAAAATTTGATCTCGATTAAATTAATCAAGATTAAGATATTTAATCGTAATCGCGATTAATTTTAGTAATCATTAATCATCAATAGTCAATTTGACTAACGATTGTTTTATGAGATCCACTTTGTTATATTTATAGTATTATAATATAAAATAAGATGTTCGTGTAAATTCTTCTTCTTCTTCCTCTTAGTTATACAGCCCCTTTCAGGCCTTCGCTTCCTGCAAACAGCGCCTTCTACTGTCTCGGTCCATTGACCGCGTCATCTAATTGCAAAATCCGAGCAGCGATGAACTGTCTTCGTCGACCAAGTCTGACCAGCGTTTTCTTGGTTTCCCCACAGGCCGCCGGCCTTCAGTTCTCCCAACGAATACCTTCTTGGGTATCCGTTGTTCATCCATACGATTCATGTGTCCAGCCCGTCTTACAATCGTTGAGACCTCCGGTTCGTCAAAAATTTCATACAGCTCATGGATATATCGAATTCGCCATTGGTCCCCGACTAGCTTTGCTCCGATTATTCGCCTCAGGACCCGTCGCTCAAAGGCGTTCAATATATTCGCGGATGCTTGGGTTAGGGTCCATGTTTCACACCCATATCATAACACAGGTCTTATCATAGATTTGTATACTTGGAGCTTTGTTTTCCTGTGTATGCAGCTGGTCTTCAAGATCGTCAATACTGAATAGAATATTTTATTTGCGAGTTGTATTCTTCGGCGTATTTCGTCCCTTTCATTACCCGTTTTCGTTATTTTGGCGCCTAAATACACAAATTCGCTAACATTTTCGATACTGTATTCGTCAAGTGTGATATTTTATGTATTTGGGGTATTTTTCCTCGACTGTGTCATGAGCTTAGTTTTATTTTCATTGATTTGTAGCCCTACTAGTTTTGCTTCGCTGTCGAGTTTCAGGAAGAGTTCTTTGGCAGTTGTTAGTGACCGTGACAGAATGTTGATGTCCCCCGCATAGGCCACTACCTAGGTCGACTTGTATAGTAATGTACCTCGCGTATCGACAGGTAGCTTCCGTATGACGTACTCTAGAGCCAAATTGAATTACAATGGGGCCAGCCCATCTCCCTGCTTTAGTCCGATATTTGTGTTGATTATTGATGTGGACTTGGGAGGTTGTCGACGTCATTGTCATTTTGGTAAGTCGGACTAATTTGGCTGGGATGCCACAACCAAGCATTATTTGGTACAGTACGCTACGGTCAATACTGTCGTATGCTTATTTAAAATCAACGAAAATTCGGTGTACGTCTATGTTGAACTCCCAGCATTTTTCAAGTACCTGCTTGACTGTGAACAATTGATCTGTTGTTGATCTACCTGCCCTAAAACCACCTTGATACTCCCCAATAATACTGTTTGCGTATGATCCGATTTTATTTTCTAAGATTTCAGAAAATATTTTATACGCCGTACAAAGTAGTGATATGCCTCTATAATTTTCGCACTGCAGCTTGTCACCTTTTTTGTGGATAAGGAATACAATTGATTAGCTTCACTCTTTCGGCATATATTCTTGTTGCCAAATTTAATGGATGATTTTGTGAATAGCTTGATGAACACTACTGCCACCATATTTGATGAGTTCCACTGGAATATCATCGATGCCCGGCGCTTTATTATTCTTTTGGGCTTTGATGATGGAACAAACTTCATCCAGAGTTGGTGGGGCCAATGGAAGCTCTCCGCAGACATCTATAGGCTCCGACGTTCTGGAGATGTGCGGAGGATTAAGGAGGTTCTTAAAATAGGATCCCCATCTTGCCTTAATCTTGATTTCATCATCGATGATATTGCCACTGTCATCATGACAGAGCGTGGTTTTGGGCTGATAACCACATTTCAGGCTTTTCACTACTTTGTATGGTTGTCTTGTGTTATTGCTCGCTAAACTTACATCTATACTTCTTAATTGGTCGTCATATTTTTTTCTTTTCTTAATCCCTATCATCTTATTCGCTACTCTTCTGAGATTTTCATAGTGTTCTCTCTTCGTCCTGGTTTTCCCGTTTTCCCACCTACGTATTCTTTGTACGCCTGATTCTTTCTATCTAACGCTTTCTGGCACTCATCATCGAATCAATCATTCCTCTTGCGCCGGGTGTAAATTAGCGTGAACTAAAAGGCGGGTTAAATTTATCCAGGATTCCTGAGTTTGCAACCGTATTACTAAAATTTAAGGTCTTATTTTTTTACCTGCATACTGCAACTGCAATACAACTAACTCAGTGCGACTTTGAAAGACGGTTTTGTGGATTATTTCTTAGCGAATTTTTAGAGGGAAGCGCTTCCATTGTCGTCACTTCTGGATAAATGAGGTTCTTATCTCCCACTTACTGTTGAGTTGGTTCGTTTTTAAAGTCAGTGATTTAAAGTTAGAGACTTGAACCTGGAACCTGCGGCTTATGCGACTAGTGCTCTAACCCCGAGACAATAAGCAAATCATCATACAGCTATTTCATCTCCCTATTATAATGCAATGCAGGAAGTGGACTATTTGCTTGTGTTCAAGACAACTATATTCTTTTTACATCGACAAATGTAAAAACTCTAATTTCTGCATGAAATTATCATCGATTATTCATTTATTGAAGTTGATGAAAAAGAAACAATCTTATGATCATACACATGAAAAATTTGAGTAGGTGTATGTACATTGATGATAACTTTGTTCCTTATTCATCAGAGAATTTTTTATCATCTTGAATAATTGAATAAACGATGATAATATCATGCAGAGAGCGGAGTAATTACATTTGCCAATGAAAACCATATAAAATTTCCATGTTTTCGTTATAAATTTATTTACATTGATGAAATATTTTGTCATTAACTTACAAACCAATCACTAAAAGCGCTTATCTTTTTGTTTGAACCTTAAACCCGGTCCAAACGCTATGTCTCTCACAACATTTTGGCTGAGCAAACCAAAACGTTGGAGGCAAAACGTTGCGTGTGGACAGAAAAACGTTTTATAGCTACGCATAGAACTGTGCACTTGCAGCGATATTTGAGTTGGTACGGATTAAATATCCATGAACTGCGCAATGAAGTTGGTAAGATGTGCTCTGTCTGCACGCTCTTTCAATTTTGCACCGTTTTGACTGCGCAGGCAAAACGTTGTGCAAGACGTAGAATCTGGACGTAAGCAATAGGAGGAACCGTTCTTTTTGGTGGGTATACGCAGGTTATGGGTCTACGCGCATTTTGCATTGATGTGTATGTAGTATTATTTGGCACACAGAGTGTTTCGTAAACAAAATATATCTTTTTCGTGCGCATGTCAGAGTGATTATTTTCTGTCAAGTAAAAGTTCCTACGATATTAAAAATGGATAAAGACGTTGAAGCTGATATCGATATCGAAGATCGTTTTATTAATTGTGTAAATTCTAGTGGACAAAGGGAAATCGACAATGAAAATCTAGCTACATCTTCAACAGGCGACACGAGAAAAAAACTAACAAGTGAATAATCTTTTTCATCTTCTGTTTTATTTGCCGGTACCTTCTTCAAATTCTTGCTGAAACATGTATGAAGTGTCCATCAGAAAAAAAAAAAACGCTGATGAAAGGATATAGAACAACAACGTCAAATTTTGTTGGACACTTGAAAAGAAAACATGGTTCAGCTGTACTAGAAGATTATAAAAAGCACATGAAGAATAACAAAGCTAAGAAATCAACTAATGTCAAAACGGCCGACAACACCCTTTCAATGGAAAAGGACACGGTAACACAAGGACAATTTGAAGTTAATATTACTAATTATTTCGTTCATTCCTTAACACCTCTACGAGCCATAGAAGATCCCTATTTTACAAAAATGATGGAAGACTTAAATATTAAAAATATTGGACTGAAGTTGTTTGGAAGGCGATCACTAAAAAAGAAAATTGCCAAACAGTCTTATGATCAAATGTCTGCAATTAAAGAAAAACTTGAATCAGTTAATTACGTTTGCACTACTGCCGATATTTGGTCGGGCAAAGAAAGAAGTTGTCTTGGCGGAACTGCGCATTGAATTGATGTAGATTTGGAAAGACACTCAGCTGCTATAGCTTATCGATAATTTAAGAGAGCACATACGCACGACCGAATAACAGACATGTTATTGGAAATATTTTCAGAATTCAATCTTGACCCTTCCAAACTTACATCAATGGTGACTGACAATGGTGCAAATTTTTGTCAAAGCATTTAAAGAGTTTGACATAAACCAAATATCTTTAGAACTCAATGCCAATGAGGAGTATGATAAAAACAGCGAAAGTGATAATGCAACAGATCATGATGAAGACCAGATTTGTACGGAAAGTGAACACATGCATCCAATGAACCAAATGTTAGAAAATACTACGCTTCCATTTCGCATGCATTGCAATGCGTACATTTTCAATTTGATCGCAAGTTCTGATGTGCAAAAAATATTATCTACTAAATTTACTTTATTGGTGGAGTGCAGCTAGGCGACCAAAATCTGCAGAGATTATGCTAGACATTCTCGGGCATACACTACAGTTTTTATGATGCAATTAAATATATTTCGAAAATAAGAAGCAAAAGCTTTCCACTAGCCAAGGCACTTGAGATTAAAAACCCACTTAAAGATGCTGATTTCCACTATATTGAAGAATATTTGCAATGTGGAGCGCCATTGGCGAATGCTTTGGATATACTGCAGGGTGATATATTTTATGGAATTGTTGCTCCTTGTTTAATTTCTGTGAGAAATAAGTTAATTTGATGTCTTGCAAACCTCTGATACGAGAATATGAAGTAAGTGTGGAAAAGCGTTATGCAAAATTTTTAAGTTTCTCCAATGAAAGTGCAAAAATTGCTGCTCTAGCATCCTTAGTTAATCCTAAGTTCAAGAACCGATGGTTGAAATGTGTTGACCCTGACACTCAAAAAAAAATGTTTAAGATGGCTGAAAACAATTTTATGTTTAGAATTATCTGAACAAGATCAACAAATCGAAAATCAAAGTAGTGGAGATAAAAAATAAACAGAAAGAGGGCGATTTTTTTTATTTTAACTCAGATTCTGGAAGTGAGTTTGAAACTGTTAGTTCTTGACAGAGGTCCGATTTAATAGTTTCAAATGTTTTCACTGATAAAAAACTCGTGAGTTAAGCCTTTTAAATTGCTACCCACCTTTGAAAAATTTATTTATAATATACAATACACATATGCCATCATCGGGTTCTGTAGAGAGGATGTTCTCATTTGCGACCATGGTGATGCACCTAGATCGCACAGAATTCCAGATGATTTATATGAAGAAAAAGTAATTATGAAATATAATTTAAACTACGGCAAAAAATAATAATAAAATTTATAATTAATACTAAGAGCATTTATGTACATATCCTATAAGAAAGTATATTCTTATTTTTGTTATTTTTTTTTTTAATGTTTAATTTTTGTGCAATTATCGAAAAATTCGAAATACCGTTTATCGTGATTTAATAAATGATTTACAAACAAATTATGTACGTTTTCTTTACTCTTGGTATCACACTAAACCTTCTTTGATTAAATTTACAAAAAAATTCAATCATTCGAATTGAGATGAGACCGAACCTCCACTTTCTTGAACCAGCAGAAAATGCTGCAAATAATGTGAATACTGTAAGTGGCAATAATGAGCAACTTAATTCTTTATCGGAAAGGATCGATAAGCAAGATTCAAAAATTAACCTTGTTTTTCAACGTTTGGGTCTTTCAAATGCCTCAAAATAACTTGTCATCCAATCACATTCCCTCATCTTGATCAACGTCAACTCTGTTGTTACCCTACATCGACGTGATTATTTCCTTGAATTTACTGTTAAACAACAGCCTGACATCATACTTCTCCATTCATAGCACTCCATGACATCCAAAGATTTTGCATTCGTAAGAAACGATAGGGTAAACGGTGATGGAGGAGGTTGCACCGGGATATGGGCGAGAAGAAAATAAATTGAAAAATCGAATCCAAAAGCTTTAACTTCTTAAAGTGTCCGTTACAAAATTGCATTGTCAGATGGGGATAATATCTTCATTATCTCTGCCTATGCAACTGGTCGAAATGTCCTCAAGTTCAAGGAAGAACTCAATTCCTTGTTTGAAATAGTCGAATTGGATAAGCTACATAGCTTTAATATTCATGCTGGTGTCCTGAATGCCACGCATACATCATGGCTGAATGCCAACAATAATCCTAGAGGTGTATTCCTGAAATCGTGGATAACAGAGAACCAAATTGAATAAGGTGCAATCTATATGGGCCGGAGCTCCCAACATACCCTAGGAAAAATTCATATTTGGACCTCTGCATTGCTGACGCCAGATTTGAATTCAGCTTTAACAGTCTAAACGAAAACTGCTTCCGTACGATAGCAACCATAACGCAATCGTGAGGGAAATCAATCATCAAAGGGATGATCTCTTCCTCATTCCATTTCAACATGAAAATAATCAGTTGAATTTCACAAAAATTGATTGGGGAGAGTTTCAATAGAAGTTTGATCAGGATTACCAGAAGCAATGTCCTCTTTCTGATAATGGTAACGCTTTCTCAATGGTTCCTAATGACAGGAATCTAACTAACGATGGCATAGACCACTTTTTATTTGAAGTTAGAAAAGCTGAGGTTCGAAACGGTTGAGAAAGTAGCTGCCAAGATTAAGCATAGAAACAGAATGCAAGGATATGAAATACCAAGCATTGCAAGGTTAAAACGATTGAAAAGCTTTCTTCTCACATGCATCAACCATATTTACCGGCGATTTTTGGACTACAACCAACTCTTGTCGGCTTTGTTGAAGTAACACCTGAAGAATCTCCCGAACTTAATTCGTTCATACTTCAGGAGTGAAGTCAGCAATCGATAGGTGGAAAAACTAACGGATACTAGCCCATAGGACCCAGATGGCGTTTTCATGAAAGTGAATAGCTTATTCCGCAAGAAGTCTTGAGTGAAGGTATCGTTACTTGAAGTCGCTAGTGATGAGATAAATCTTCTCGAAAGGGCTGGTATCGAAATTGATATTACAACTACGGATAGCGAATTATATGTGATGTATTACAGAACTTGCTCTGATTGGAACACATTTTGAATTAGTTCATCTACCAAACCCTGAGAGAGGGAATCAAATATTTTCTGAGGTCGTTAAACAAACTTCAAATCAAGCCTAAACAGCGAATAAATTTTTAATTTCAACGAAACATTAACATCTGACCTCATACCGACCATGAATCTTATTGACTATTTTGTCAGCTATGAAGACTCGTGTTTCATTTTTGGCAGGATAAATAATAAGAAATCATGTGGTACTGACGGTATTTCAAATGGAGTGCTCCGACATTTGCCTGACGTTGCTATAAGGAATTATTATATATTGTTCAGCAACATATTGAGCAATTCATATTTCCGAAATGAGTGGAAAAAAGCTAAGGTATTTCTGATCTTGAAGACAGGAAAAGAATCTTCGAGCCCTGGAGATTATCTCTCAATCAGCTTGCTGCCTAACATCAGCAACCCGTTTGAAGTTATCAAAAAAGCATTAAACGCCGACATTGAGAAATATGAGTTGATGCCGATTTGCCAATTTGGCTTTCTGGCCAGGTATTCGACCATACATGCGATATTGAAAGTAACCTCAGATATCTTTTGGAAACTAAATGATATACAATATGTTGGAGCGTGTCTCGTTGATATGGAGAAAGCCTTCGATAGGGTGTGGTTAGATGGGCTAATTTTTAAACTCCTTCAGAACAAGTACACCAGGCACTTTGTCATCATGATGGGCAATATGTTATATGGGAAATCATTTGTTGTAACTGATGTGAGTCTGATGACAATGCGCGACTTCAAGGTCTTAAATGGTCTACAGCAGGGAATAGTTACTGCGCCTCTGCTTTTCTCAATATTCATTCGGAAGCTATTGAACGGCTTTGATTTTAGCTTCTCGCCAACGCGATTATTGGTAGCGTTTGCTGATGATCTGATCATATATATGACAGACCGAAAAGCTACAATAGCTCAGGAAATCTTCAAAAAATATTTAGTGATGTGCAATTGTACACTGACAATTGGTGAATGAAAATCAATGCGCAGAAGTGTGAAACAATGCTGTTCCCGACAATGCTGCAGGGGGCCAGTCACGACCTGAAACGTAATTGGAAGGATGTCCTCGTTATGGCTGGTGAGGATAGTTCAGAACGCGTTCCACATAAATCATGTGTTCAATACTGCTGCGTTCATCTCGATCAGTATCTGTACTATACTTAACGTGTCGAAATCATGCTCCGTAAGGAACTAAAAGTAGTCATGGCCCTACGAAGACTCTTCCATTCCAAATACATTGATCCAAAAGATCCGCACAAGTAAGAAATTTTCCTCCATTCTCATTTTATAAGGCAATTAAAAACGGGAAAATTTTTTTAAACATTTTATTATGAGCAGAACATAACAGTCTTGCAGATCACATGAATAAAATAGTTTCTCACTTTAAATTTACCAAAAAAAGGAAATTCCATGAAAAAACAGAAAATATCATCCCTCAAAAAGATCCGCACAAGAGCTAAATTGTAAAAATAAATAAAAATTTTAGTAAGCTAGTATTTTGTTGCATGTCCGTTTTGTTCAATGACACATTTTAATCGATTTGGCATACTGGAGATGATTTTCCACAGGTATTCCACATCCATTTTCACCCATTCTTCGTGAAGCCTTTTCTCGAGCTCCGTTGTTGAACAAATTGGCGTGCTATGAACTCTACGGTCCAATTCATCCCAGAGATTTTCAATGGGACTGTAATCCGGTGACTGAGGAGGAGGATGAACCACTTTTGGACAAGTATACAGCTGCCATTCTTGAACAATGCTTGCCTTATGTTTGGGATCATTGTCTTCGTAATATTTGAATGAATCCAAAATGCCCATTTTAGCAGCGCTTTTTCGCAAATTTTCTTTCAAAATGTCTAAATATCGACGAAAATGCATGATACCATCTATAAATACTAATTCGCCAACACAGCGAGTAGATACGCATCCTCAAACCATCAAACTGCCACCTCCGTGTTTCACTGTAGGCCTGAGGTTAATTGGACTCAATTTTTCATTGGGCTTGCGCCACACCATAACACGTCCATCCGAGCCAAAAACATTGAATTTGCTTTCATCGGCAAAAATCACATCCTCCCAATTATTGACTTCCTTAAGTATAAATTCTTTAGCGAAATTTAAACGCTTTTTTCTATTCACTTCGCTGATGAATGGTTTCTTCCGTGCAGCACGTCCATTGCATTGAGCATTTCTCAAAACTCGTTGAACTGTTTCACATCCTACTTTTTTCTTAAATTCTGTGAACACTTCACTCACAATTTTCGGAGCACTCCGTTTTGGATTTTTTTTATTTTCCGGACGATAGAGGGTTCTTCAAGCGTCGTTAGAACCTTTGGGCGACCAGGACTATGCTTCAAGTCTATTCTGCCTTCCTCTTTATACCTCCGGAGAATGTCGTAAACAGTTTTACGTTTCATGTTGAGGCTTGAACATATTTCTGCCACATTTTTACCTTCTATATGGTTAGAAACCACCAACTGGATCTCCTCTGGAGACGTGTATTTGCCCATTTTAATTTAAAAAGCACAACGTTCTTTAAGCTACGAACAACACGAGGTTTGTGATCAATATTAGATATGATCTGCCCGGATCTATAATGACTTTATCACTGAAGGCGATATGTTATAAAGAGGTCACTCAAATGTGTTCTTTTTACATAAAAATGCACATGTTTGCCCAAGTTTTCTTGTTGTGCGGGTCTTTTTGGGGCATCATATTTTTGTGATTCTTTTTTAATCCCTCGTTTTACTTCTCATTTTGCGGTACATTTTGTATTTTTTTGAGTAAAACTATCGAGCTGATGTTTTGTTCAATTAATATTTCCTTTTTCTTTTTGTGTCATGGATTGAAGCATAAATTGAAAAAGAAGGAACATTTCTCACTTGTGCGGATCTTTATGGGAGACACTGTATATATATGCATATATATATATATATATATATATATATATATATATATATATATATATATATATATATCTATATATATATATATATATATATATATATATATATATATATATATATATATATATATATATATATATATATATATATACTCTCTGTAATAGGGAAACTTCCTCGAGAAATTTACATAAAATAGCTTAGAGTAGCGAGTGCCTCTAAATTCATTAATTTTTTTTATGCAACGCTATATAAAACCATCTTATCTGAGTAGGTATTTTACAAAATTTTATGATTCTAACTCTTATAGTTCCTAAGAAAACGTACTGTCATAGGCAGACAGATACCGATTTTAACAGAGCATTATAAAGATTTTTGCAATGTACTCAAAAAGTTCGCATATGAATTATAACACCACTCATGTAACCAACTGCCACAGTACTTTATGTTAATACTTCTTACCTGTTACTTAAATAACGCATCCTTCATTGACAATGCTAGATGCTCACCTGCAGTGCTTATCGTTGCGATGTTACACATCATAACAACATTCTTGAAGAGCTAAGTGAATTCAACTCAAAGATCCCTTGCACGTGGAATTGTCAATAGGAGGACTCGCCGTACTGAACTCAATTCTATGAGTATTCATCAAAAGGAGTTGAATGTATGCAAATGATTGTGGTCGATAGAAAAAAGCTGCGTCTTCTTTTTTAGCTTTTACCAGTTTAAAAGAATGCCATTGACCTTTTTCTGTAAATATTTACCCTGAGATGTTGTGGCAAGCACTAACAGATATTAGGTAGCAAAAGTTATTTCACAGTTTCGAGCATTTTTAGCAATCAGTACAGGATTTCCGGAAAAGGAATCGCAGAGAGAAACTTTTAAGAAGGATTTGGTTGTAATAATGTGGATCCAAAATATGTTAAATTGGTTTCTAATCATTAAATGCTCAAGCAAATCCACAAAATATTCTCTTCCAATGTAGCCCAATTGAAATACTAAACCGGAACATCTCCTTTTTCCTATCCGCCTTTTCGTATGCTCATTCCTGTTGAAGCGCCGTCTTGACTGTCTGGCGTGGGAAAATGCCTCCTTTCTGTTTTTTACCATACAGGACGATGTTATGCCGGCGGCGGCATCCAAATAGCTCAGGTATACATTGAGGCTCCCTAGCGACACAAAAGCTTCAGTTTACCCATGCAAAACCGTTCACAGCTCGACACTCTTCCTTCTGAGATTTCGCCTTCCTGTTTTCACGAGCTTGACGGCTTATGGATTCCTTTCATGCACTTTTAATTTGAAGAGCAGTTAAGCTCGGTCGAAAGATGCCACACTGAGGATAGCCGTAGCCCATTCAGGTAAATGCAGAAAGTGGTTCACCAGCGAAAAGATGTTTGGGGGTTGGTGTGTCTCCGGGGACTATAATGTCAATAGAGGGAATGGGGATTGATTCGGTTTCCTTATCGTCTAGTGCGGATCTCAATTGTGGAGTCCTCTTGTGAATATTTAAATGTATGGCCGCACAGCCTTTGTTCGCTGTGTAGGGGAGATTTGTGTTTATCGCATGTGAATCGGTTCCGTACAGTGAACTCATTGCTTGGGCTCTTTAACTTTAAGAAAAAGGATATTTTAAAGTGATTTTCATCTTTTGAATTTAAAGGAGATGGCGCTATATACAATAATATGCAAAGTGAAAATAAAAATTTACAAACCTTGTTACTAGACAATAAATAATAGAATGTAGTCTTATAAATTTTCAACTAATTTAGAAATAAGTTATTAAAGATTTTAGATGGAGTCCACCATACTTTATAGGGATAGCTTTTAAGAATTTATTCTATTTTTAACATTGCTCTGACTTTTATGATCTGATTCACTTAATCTTGTTAATGAATGTAAGGTGAGAAATATTTTATTTCCAGCAAAATGTGAAACATAGTGGCATTTAAAAGTGATTTACGGATGTTGAAAATCAAAATTCTTGCGAATCTTTCGTATCATAACTCCAAATATTACATAAATACATATACTCAATTTTTTTATGCCTACGTAGAATAATCATTCTTATTTTAAATATTTAAGCCCCTTTGGGTCTCGAAAATTGTCTCCACAAACATATGCATTAGCATCAAAATCCGGTCATGCTCCTCCTCATCAGGCGTAACGTGAAACCATCAAAATCTTTTATTAAAACAAAAATTACGTCTGTCTTGTATGGAAATGGCAAACTGTGCACGTTCCGCACTTAATCTGCTTCTATTTCCGTCTTTTCGGATTAACTACATTATCATACATGGAATCCTCTTGAGAATATTAAACTGCATGGCCATGTGTCTTTGGTACATATCCACAGGATTTATCGCTTTTATATTCCAGGCTCATAGACAGCTCTCGGTTCGGAGCTCTCAGTACAATGCCATATAGTTGCCTATTTGTAATACTCCTATTACACCCTGATGCGGCGAGCTTTACACTCGCACGATATGGAGCTCATGAGTAATACTACTATCATGTGTACTATGACTACTTACTACGAATCCTAAGCATCTTCCCTTGAAAGACGCACAGGCTCCCCCGAAAGGTTGGGTTGGAGTACACAAAGTTTAATGCCGAAATTATATCTTTAATTTATATCCACACAAGCACTGCTTGTGCAAATAGGACTTTGAAGTGAAAGTATTTTATAAATGCAATTTCCACTGATATACCCGAAACTGATTAAAATTAAGGACATTTAAATTTGTGAACGGTATTTTAAATATTAAATAATCACCAATAGATTAAAGTGTAGTTTTCGTTTTTGTTTGATAAATATAAGGTTAATATATGATGATGTAACAAAACGTTATTGTCAAGATGTAGGTATCTCGGAAAAGAATTTACATGTTTTACCTGTAAAAAAAACCTTGAATTGTAAGCTTTTTATTGATAGCATATACATACTACTTCAATTTTAAGTTATCACTACCACTCCGTGAAGTATGGTTGTTAGAGTGCTTCCTGCATAAGCCGAAGGTCTCTGGTTCGAGTCCCAGTAGTGACAATGAGATTCCTCGAATGGACTTTAAGCCCGCTAAGTTATGATACGTACTGATTTAAAATCAGAACGTATTGAAGCTGGATGGGCAGCCACATTACCAAAGCGTGGTACATACCATATCACTTTCTCGAGTGTCGAGACATGTGATCAAGATAATGAGATACTCTAAACAGAAAGGGGCTATAGTGCTATAGCAAAAAATGCCACTATAAAATTTATTAAAAGCTATTGGCACTTTGCACTTTCGCGCAGTATCTTACCACATTTTGAAATTGGCCAAGCCTATGTTATGAAGGTTCTTAATATTCAAGTTATATGGTCAGATTACAGACACATTGGTAGATTATTTAGTCACCTATCTTCATTGTATTGAATCCTCACTTGGAGCGAAAACAAATTTATGAGAAGAAATTCAGTGTATGAAGACACTTCTAGAATAAATCTATGAATTCGATGGCTGAAGACACTTCCAGACTAAATCTATTGATGAAAATATTTTGAACACGTAGTTATTCAAACGCGACCAATTTGCATTATGTCCTGTTTTATGATGTCTTCTAAATTATAGTTGCTTAATCGTAGTAGTGAGTTTAATTAAATCTCCATTAAAGTAAAACTTTTAAAATGAACTGTTTTTATTTTAACTGACTGTAAACATGTAATAACCTTTGTAGTTGATATTAATTCCTTATTAAAAAATTAAACAGATATTTTGTCTCATACATCAAAAGTTTTCTGTCACAAATAGTTATCCTAGAGTTGTATGTGTATGTATCATAAAATGTAAAGTGCTTTTAGTGCAAAGTATTTTTTATATTTAAAGCTAATAAAATTTATATTCTCAAGTATTCTCAAATCAAAAATTTTGATTAGTAATCTATGCCACCACACCTACTAAAGCCGTTGTCTTCTTGTCATAAATATTTCAGCCATAGTCAAAAACTACACCGTTGCTAAAGTTTTAAAAGCAAAATGGGAGGTTTTCCTTATAAAGTTATTATCCTCAATATTACATGGCAAAAGTTCAATGATTCTGAAAGAGGGTATAAAACTTTAAAAAAATGTATAGTAGCGTTGTCTATGCTCGATTCATTATACCGAACAAGTGTCATATAAAATGTGCGAGTATTTTCAGCTTGTTAGTGTCGGACAATAGCCTCTTTCAGCTCTTCACTAATAAAATGATAAGGTCATAGGGGCCTCATTTCATCGGTCATTATAAAACTTATAAAAACAGAAAAGAAATTTCAAAAACATTAATATAATCAAAAGCTCAATTAATCACTTGGTACTCTAAATGTAAATAATATAGCAATCAAAAAATTAACTGAAAAACAATATCATAGTTTTTTCAAATAAATAGAAGTTTGAATTGTAATTATTGCGCATTTACAATAAATTGGAAAAAAGGAACAAAAACAAAACCAACCAGCACTCTTAAAAATTGCATATTAGACAAAGAATATAACCAAATAATAAGCTTTCATCGATTCATATCATATATAAAATTACCTGGGTTTCACCAGATTGCAACACACAAAATCAGATCGACCATGCTCTGATACAACATATTGGGCCTCGAGCATACTTGACGTCCGTACATACCGAGGAGCCAATTGTAACGCAGTTCATTACTTGATCAAATTAGCCCATCGATGTTATATGTCAAAGGCATATTCATCAAAGACCAGCCCGCTACTGAAATTTGACATTGAAAGGCTCTAAACGGCATCTGTGGCAAAATTTCTCGGAGACCCTCGACAACCAGCTGGCTCCCATCTTATCAGACGCATCACTGAAAACACACAATTAGTTATGGGTGGCAGTGAAAGCGGCAATTAAGAGCGTGACAGAACACACAACTAAACATCAAGCCCAGCGCTAAAGAAATGACTGGTTCGATGATCAGTGCCAAAATCCGTGCGACAAAAAAAATCAGGCGTACAAGGAATGCGTACGTAGAATAACCAGGACATAGAGAGGACATTATGAAAATCTCAGAAGAGTAGCGAATAAGATAAATGGAATTAAGAAAAGAAAATACTATGACGACCAATTGAGAAGTATAGATGTAAGTTTAGCGAGCAACAAGACAAGCATTAAAAGCAATGAAACGTCTGAAATAAGGTTATCAGCCCAAAACCACGCTCTGTTGTGATGACATCGGCAATACCATTGCTGATGAGACCAAGATCAAGGAAAGTTGGAAATCATATTTAATGAGCTTCCTTAACCCTCCGCACAGCTTCTGACTATCGCAGCCTATAGATGTTTCCGGAGAGCCTCCATTGGCCCCACAAACTCTGAATGAAGTTTGTATCACCGTCAAAGCTCAAAAGAATAATAAAACGCCGGGCATCGATGCAATTCCAATGGAGCTCATCAAATATGGTGCGAGCAGTGCTCATAAAGGTATTCACAAAGTCATCCAGCATATTTGGCAACAAGAACATATGCCGAAAGAGCGGAGCCAATCAATGATATTCCCAATCCACAAAAAGATGACATGCTACAGTGCAAAAATTAAAGAGGCATATCACTACTTTGTACGATGTGCAAAATATTTTCAAAGATCTTAGAAAATAAGATCAAGTCTTACGCTAACAGTTTTCTTGGGAAGTATCAAGGTAGCTTTAGAGCAGGAAGATTGACTGTAGACCATTCGTTCACAGTCAAACAGGTACTTCAAAAATGCTGGGAGTTCAACATAGACGTACTCCAAATTAGCATTAGCATACGACAGTATTGATCGTTACTTACTGTACCAAATAATGCTTTGTTTTATCATCCTAGCCAAATTAGTCCATCTTATTAAAATGACAATGACGCCAACGACCTTCCAACTCCATATCAGTAACGAACTCATCGATGCCTTGACACAAATTTCGGACTAAGGTAGGGAGATGGGCTGGCGCCATTGCTTTTCAATTTGGCTCTAGACAACACCATAAGATAAGGAAGCTATCTGTCGATACACGAGGCATATTTCTATACAAATCAAGCCAAGTAGTAGCCTATGCGGACGACATCAACATTGTGTCACGGTCATTAACAACTGCCAAAGAACTCTTCCAGAAACTCGACAGCAAAGCAAAACTTGTAGGGAATAAAACAAAGCTCATGTCTCAGTCAAGAAAAAATACCTCAAATACACAAAATATCATACTTTGGCGAATACAGTATCAAAAATATGAGCGAATTTATGTGTTTATGTGCTAAAATAACGAGAACCGGTAATGAAAGAGACGAAATACGCCGAAGAATACAGCTCGCAAATAAAATATTTTATTCAGTTTTGACGATCACGAAGACCAGCTGCATACACTGGAAAACAAAGCTCCAAGTATACAAATCTATGATAAGACCTGTGTATGCTATGGGCGTGAACGATGGATCCGAACCGGAAACATATTGAACGCCGTTGAGTGACGGGCCCTGAGGCGAATAATTTATCCGAAGCTGGAAGGGGACCAAACGGTGAACTCGATACAACCATGAGCTGTATGAAATTTTTGACGAGCCGGAGATGCCAACGATTGTAAGACTGCTGAAGTTGCAAGGAGCTGTCCACATAAATCGTATGGACGAACAACGTATACCCAAAAAGGTATCCGTTGGGAGAACTGAAAGCCGGAGACCAGTGGGGAAACATAGAAAACGCTGGTTTGACTTGGTTGACGAAGACAGTTCATCGCTATTTTGAGATCGGAGGATTCAGTCAATGGACAGAGACAGTTGGAGGCGCTTTTTGCAAGAAGCAAAGGCCCGAGAGGGGCTGTTTGGCTATATAGTAGCTTATATATAATAGTTTCTTACATAGTTCCGCTGATTCTAATCAAGAACATTATTTTATCCTCCTTTAATCATATCACAATATTCAGTAATAGATGAATGATTATAGTCTCTCCATAACGCCTGGAGGTGTTCTGTCTTCTCAGAAGGCACCGACAATGGGTGAAGGAGTACTTCCAGGCGTGATTACAGATGTCAGTGGAAGACATGAACCAACTTTAGACCAAAATGGCCGAACGTGAGAATTAATTATTAATCGGTGCGATTTTCCTGTGACAGATGTCTCGGAAGAAGCGATACAAGAAAGCCTTTACTTCGTGTAGCAAAGCCAAAAATTAATAGAGTTTCGGAGAGATCGTAATGGTGACAAAAGCCGAGCGACAGCAGTGAATTTGAATGGAAACCAGTGAAAATTTTCCTGAGGTCAGGCAATGAAGAGTAAAAAGCACCAATCATAAGAAAAAGCGTGTCAATAAAAGAGTGGTTGGAGTGAAGATTTAAAAACAGCATCCATGTTGAGCTTTTATGCACGGTAATTTGGAATAGCAAGAAAATTTTCAAGAGAAGAATTTCTAGGTGCAGGTGAGTTGAAAGTATAGAAAAGCAAACGACGGGATCTTGCCGCAATCGCATGGCAATAATTTACACGACAAAATCTGAAACGTTCGCGGCAAATGAGCTTAGGAACAGCTCGCAACTCGGCCTTAAATGGTTGGTTCCTGGTGGTGTGCTCAAGCGAAGATGAAGCCTTCAAGCAGTTTGTGGGACTATGGTTTCAAACAAACTTAAGTGGTTGGCTTTCTATAAAAGGATCTAAACAGGTTGGAAGTCAAAGTACAAAGCTAGAGACGGAGATACAAGTGGCAGGATTGTCGGTCATCTTTACGTATTAGTAAGGATAAAAAAATAGTAAAGTAAAATTTATATAAAGTTTTATTCGTTTTTACCGCTCTAGACATACGAGTACACTCGAGCGGCAATGGGTCCCTCGAGTGAATACAAGTTTTCCAGCGTAAATTATGCGACTAATTTGAGAGTTCAAAAAATCATTATAGTAACAACCACTGAAGTCACCGCAGTTGCTGACATTAATTTTCATCAGAGGGGTGCGTAGCCCGGGATGGCATTTTGAGGCCGGCTAGCGCTCAGTCGTGTCCCAGGTTTTCCCGGAAACCCTTTGCTTTTGCTGAGCCACCCTAGAGATAAAAACTAACACAAAGAGATAAGGACGGGTAAGGGGAGGACATTTTAAGAAATGAAAAATATGGTTTCCTTAAACAGACATGGCCGTTTTATTTTATGAACAAGTTACAATGAACTTAGAATGCAAATAATTGTTTGATTACTTATCTCGATTCCCCACACCACAAGCACTCAACTTATCGATAAGAGGAAGGTGACGTTGAAAATTTAATATTTTTATCTTTTTGTTAAATGCACGCAAAAAAATAAACGGCCACTGAGTCTTCAGCTGATCGAATCTCAACAGCAACAATTAACTAATTTTTCTTAAAACGTTTGCACACTTTGTGGTAAATCCAATTAAGCTGAAATCCCGTGAATTCAACGTTTTCCACAGCTTCAACTAACTTCCAAAAACAAACGTTCATTTGGCATCAGCCTCAATTCAACCAGCAATAACATCCGCAACGTCTAAGCGTAATCATCCAATTTCACAATTTTTCGCTTGCTTATTTTTGAGTAGATCCAAAAATAAAGAAGATTCCACGTTTTGCGCTAGTTCAATAAAATTCACAAAACAAAACGTTCACTTTATAGAATTTCTATGAAATTTTTTTTTCTTCTTTTGCCAACAACAACGATTTGGACTTTTAGCATAGTTCCGGAAATCGTCTCCTGGGGGTCAAATCATCTTTGTTTTGCCGGGAACAAGAACTAGCCACTAGTTCCGCAAGATATGTAACTCAGACAATGAACTCTTTATTTGAACATTTCAATCCGTCAAATTAAAAAGATTGATGTAAAACTATGAAAGCTTTTCCGCGATCTCAAACATCTTTTTCTTTCCGTTTTGAAAAGCCAAAATTGACTCCCCGAATTAAAAATTCACGCACTTTTTTCGACACCGCCAAAAGCAATCCCTCTTATTTCAAAGTCAAATACTAAATGCCTTCTCAAATCAGTTTCACTCACGCAACTCCGTAATCCTTTCATTCCCAATTACCACTGCCGCATCCGGGTAACGTAATTGAAGTTCAATACACTTCAATTCCGTTACCCACACATCTTTTCTATATCGACAAACGCAACAATTTCCATTTTGCATATATGGTGATTTGCATAACCATGATAGCGTTTGGTTATATGCAAACCGTCATATACGAGTATACGGACACAATTGCTTTTGCCAATATCCCAAAAAGAGTATTTTCCTGCGCTCGGGAGAACTTGAACCCAGGGTCCCAGCGGCCCCTCCGGTCGAGAATCTGCGACGCTACCTCTGGAGCCACTTTCTTTTCCCATTCATCCAATTAGCAGTTTCAATTGGAAACTTTTCTTAATGAGCATGGACATTTTTGTTAGTATAACAAATAAAATTTTGTTAGTGGCAGGTAATGCATGAAATTAGTTCGTATGAAGGAAGGAATTAGATTTTGTTAGATAAAAGGCATCGAATAAAATTTTGTTAATGGGAAGTAATGAATGGAGTATTGTTAGTGGGGAAAGTCAAGATTATTATTATATAATTTTTTTTTGTAATTTAAGATAGCGTGAAAAGGTAGAATTGATACGATGGGGAAATATAAATTATAGGGAAATTTTCAAATGTTAATGAAAATAAATAAATATACCAAGGAAAAGGTATGTGGAGATCTTACGGCGGCAATTGGAAGTTGCAAGAAGAGAATAACGATACGCCGGGATTCGCAACAACAAGTAAAAAGAAAATTCCACAAAAACAACCAGGAGTTCCCGTATAAAGCAAGCTTGGCAAATAATGTTGTAAGTTTGGATTCACTAGAAAACTTTAGGCATCTCGTTTTCAATCAAGAAACCATCGAAACAATCATCAATAGCACCAATAAGAAAGTCAAGGAGGTTTCTGCTTACCTGATCGCTGAAGAAAAAACCCAGACCTACAACAACCGCACTGATCCTCTTAAAATCTTATATTGGTGTGTTATACTATACTGGCTTATGGAAGTCTTCCAGGTTAGTTAACAACGAACTCTGGGACAAAAGAAACGGAAGCAACTTTTATAGGCGTGTCTTTCCTTGAATGAGGTTTGAGTTTCTTCAGTCCTTTCTGCGCTTCGATGCAAGAGAGAATAGAGATCCAAATGACAGATTTTCGCCCATAAGAAAAATTAAGTCCATTTTCATCAACAACTGCACCAAGTATTATAGTTCAAGTAATAAACGTACATTTGCTTGGATTCAAAGGCCTGTGTGTTTTTTGGATTTACATCAAGTCAAAATCGGACAAGTGCAGTCTGAAGCTTTTAACCCTCAATGACGCTTCGACCACCTACCCACTATTAATAAGCACCGAATATTACCTAGCAGAGAATACTTTTTTCAAGCTGTGACGGTTCTCATACACAGCACCATTCACATGTTGACGTGTGACAATTGGTTCACCTCCATCCCTCTGTAGACCAAAATTTTGGTGGACCTATCAGAAAGAATAAACGGGAAATTCCCATGAAGATGAAGATAGCGTCGAAGAATCCTCCTGAAACAAAGTTTTGTCACACCAAAGACATAACTTTATTTCCCACACACGGAAAGAAAAACAAAATCGTCTTGGTAGCTTTGATTTATCTCCATACACAACACATAACGTACGGAAAGCATAACGTACGGAAAGTTTTACACAAATTCTTTGGCTCTGTCTTTGGGTGGTGTAGTGTGTATAATGCTTGGTATATGTCCGTAAAGGACTGCAACGATGTTTTGCTGCCTCAGCGAGCGGGGTAAGTTCTACGCTAGAAATGACCTTGTCTGGGGACGCACAAGTGCGCTGGAAAGCTACCTTTAAGGTGTCATGAGGCGGGTGCTTTTTCACAGCACAAGGGGTTACTGCAAAATATTTTCGCACTCATGCATCACAGGGAGACCAGTGTCGAAACTGAACCAATTGGCCGATGGAAAATTTGCGAATGGCCAAAATTACCTACCGAAAGGGATTAAATGGAAAACGTGTCGAGGAACAACCTGTTAACCGCGCGTGATGCACAAGACGATTTCGTCATTGCTGAGGATGGTCTTGGCCCACAAATAAGAGTGGGGCATCCAGGTGGTGGCGGTGCCTCCACACACCTTTCCCAACCAGACTGAAATCTAAAACTGATCCCTTGACCCATATCGGGTGTGGAAGGACAAGCATCCCTGTGAGAGGACCTGTAACAGCGAAAACAAGTTGGGTAGACAGACCTATGCTCATGTCAGAAGGGTTATTTGTTAAAATTATACCCATAAATATTTCGCTTGATAATTTTTTCAGATTTTTGTAGATCACGGGTGTAAATTCGCGAGGGAGAAAACACATTTTTCATGTATTTCCCCCCTCTCTGTGCCCCCACTGAAGCAAAAACTGTCAGTTTAAGAACTGTTTTGAAAAGCTCTCATAGAGAACTTTCATTTGATACTCATATCGGCTACCTTTCATGAAATTTTTTTCAGGGGCCACTCCTTTGTACTGTAAGCATCGATTCATGGCCTATTTTTTCGAATCCTAGAATGGCTACAAAGCCCTTTTGCTAGGAGCTCTCTCCTGCCTCTTCGACTTATTTCAATTGTATGTAGTCATCCTCATGATATCTATCATTCCTGAAATTTTCATGCAAATCCTAGCAAAGCTGTAGTGTCTAAGTCGGTAAAAAGCGCATATGGCTCCATAGCCATATGTTTCCATAGTAATACAGGGCACATTGTTCCATAGTAACACGGGAAAATTCAAATCGCTATAACTTCGTTAAATACTATTCGATCTTTATGAAACTTTCAGAAAAGATCAATCTTATAAATAGTCATCTTTTCGTTAAATTTTATTGAATTTAAGGGTACCATTTAGATTTTATTCAAGAAAACATAAAATCGATAAATCATACTATTACTAACAAAGTTGAGTGAATTTCGACTTCTCATGTATTTGTTGTTGTTGTACTCATTAAGGCCTACATTCATGATTTCTTTCAGATTTTTCGGATGGAAGATGTCCAATCGCGAGGGGGGGGTACGCGAAAAGTTCGTACATTTCCCCTTCCCCTGCCCCCCTCGGTACTCATAGGGCAATTTTAAGACCTGTTTTGAAAAGATCTCATTGAGACCTTTCCAATGACACCCTACTCGACTACCAATGGTGAAAATTTTTTTTTAGGGGTCAACTCCCTATATAGGGAGACCCCCCTTAAACCCCTTTGAAAAATTTTATTACCCTTGAACTTTCAAGAGGTCACCACTTCTGACCTTTCCACAAAGTTTCACGGCTGTAGCCTCTATAGTTTCGGAGAAAAAGTGCTGTGACATACAGACGGACGGACGGACGGACGGACGGACGGACGGACGGACGGACGGACAGACGGACACAGGTCGTGATTGCAATAGGGTTTTGTATTTTAGTACAAAACCCTAAAAAGAGGAGAGCTTACCCAATGGCTAGCTTATGGGCAAAGGGGGCAGCCAACTTCGCGGGTCCCATACCAGTTTAGAGGGCAAATGGAAAGACTGAATTTTTGCGTTTATCCAATCATGTTTTTAGGTCTTTGTAAAAAATTTTTTATAAAGACCTACTAGTTTCGCGACCTGTCTGTCCGTCTGTCCGTGCGTCACAGCTGATTTCCTCAGAAACTATAGTAGCTAGAATGTTCAAACTTTGTGAAAAGGTCAGAAGTGATGGTCTCTCAAAAGTTAAGGCATTACCAAAAGTTTTAAAAATTTTTAAGGGGGGTCCTCCCTAATAACGATTTGACCCTTAAAAATTTTTTTAATCAAAGGTTGCGAATGGGGTATCAAATGAAAGGTCTTGATAAGAACTTTTAGAATCTGAAATAAAAAATCATTTTATGAATTAGGGTCCAGGGGAAGGCAAAATGTACCAAAAATTTGTTATCGATTCAGGCCATTAGAAAACTTGTTTCTAATCCTAGGATGTTTACAAAGACCTTCTGGTAGGAGCACTCTCCTGCTTACTCAACTTGTTTTTAAATTATATCTAATATTATTTTTAGATAAAGAAAGTTATTACAAATCTTGCTTTACAAATTCTCTGACTTTCCACTTAAAAAACTCGTATCTCATGCCCTTTTGCAACAATTTATAAGCTCCAATTCTAGTTAGGATCTCTTTGAACTTAAATGGTTTCAATTTTTTTCAATATTCAAGTCTAGTAGGTTTCAAGCGTGAGACATGCTGCCACTGTTCATTTACTTTATGTTACGTTTTTTACGTACTCCAAATCCCATATCAACTTAAACTTTACTATCAATTCTTAACTTTACTATCAATTCTTACTGTTCTCATATATATATATATATATATATATATATATATATATATATATATATATATATATATATATATATATATATATAATACTTTTGAAATAAAAATGTAAATTTTGTTTTTCTTTCAAATTTGAAAATATTGTATATTTATAATATACGAGTATACAGGAAAAAAGTACTTACTCGAACATTCGCGATTCGCAAAACAAGAACAATCAGGTTTTTAAATACATTGTGGCCAAAAAGTACCTGGAAATTGCAAATGAAGCGCAAAATATTTAATTAATCATCAACATTTATTTTGTTGCCTTCAAAGTAATCCCCATCAGATGCAATACACCTACGCCAACGATTTTTCCAGTCCTCGAAATACTTTTCATAAGCACTTTTCGAAATGGCCTTCAGCTCCTTCAGCGAGTATTGTTTTGTCTCTTCGATCGGATACCACGGAGTGGCGATTTAAATTCAGGGAAGAAGAAAAAATCACACAGAGCCAAATATGGTGATTGCGTTTTTGGCTTTAAATTCAGTCACAATCGTGGCTCGATGCGATGGTCCATCGTGTAAAATAACTTGATTGTTCTTCCATAATTCCAGTCGTTTTCGACAGATGCTCTCACCCAAACGCCTCAATATGGCCAAATAGAATTCCTTATTGACCGTGTGCCCCTCCGCAATAAATTCATGATGCACCAAACCAGAGAATCGAAAAAAACCATGAGCATTACTTTGATTTTTGAGTGGCTTTGGCGTGGTTTTTTTTTATTTCGGCTCGTTTTTTCCCTCCATTCCGATGATTATTACTTGTTTGCATGTCAAACTCATACACCCATGTCTCATTGCCAGTTATTATATTCTCTATGAATGTGGGATCAGAATTCACACGACCAAGTATGTTCAAAGAGACCTGTTCACGGTACTCTTTTTGAAGAAAAATCAGCTTTATCGGGACGAGTCCGTTATTCGAACGGATTTGCGAAAGGTGTCGAGCTCTGTTGCCATCTCTCTGACAATTGCATGACAATTTTCAAGCACCATATCCTTCACTTTTTTAATTTTGCATCAGTTGAAGAGGTTGAAGCTCGTCCAGAACGAGGCATGTCTTCAACGATTACTTGACCATCTTTTAAGGCTTTGTACCATTCCTAGCCTTGTGTTTTTGTTAAACTGAATCACTGTAAGCCTTTTCTAACATTTACAATGATTCCGCACCCGAAATTTGGTTAGAAACACAAAATTCGAGACAAATTCTTTGTTCGTTTTTTTATATATTGTAAAAATCGCAACGCACTACTGACTTAAGCAGCAGCTGTAAACAAATCGGTTGACAGATCACGCTCATATTTGGCATAGTACTTAAGAACAGTCCTGCCAACTCAACAAAATACACCCGGGGAATTTAAAATACAATTTCCGGGTACTTTTTTATGTTGATATCAGTCAACACTTATCTACTTGAGGGGTAAGGGTGATTGCATCTATTAAAAGCATCTGATGCTTCTGTATCTCTTGATAATCCATTTTTAGGGCTTTGTAAAATAATTTTACAAAACCCTACTAGTTTCGCGTCCTGTCTGTCCGTCTGTCCGTCTGTCTGTCTATCCGTCCGTCCGTCCGTCCGTCCGTCCGTCCGTCCGTGTGTCACAGCAGTTTTTCTCGGAAACTACTTAAGCTAGAAACATCAAATTTTGTATGTAGGTGTAAAGTGGTGTTCTCTTCAAAGTTCAATTACAAAAAAATTTCCATAAGGTATTTAAGGGGGGTCTCCCCGTATAGGGGAGTGACCCCCGAAAAAAAAATTTCATTGAAAGTAGCCAATATGGATATCAAATGAAAGGTCTTGATGAGAACTTTTCAAAACAGGTCGTATTTTGGCAAATTTTGCTTCGAGGGGCGCACAGGGAGGGGAAATACACGAAAAATTTGTGTCCCCCCCCCTCGCGATTGGACACCTGTGATCCGAAAAATCTGAAAAAAATCAGGAATGTAGGCCTTGGGGAGTACAACAACAACAAATACGTTAGAAGTCGCAATTCGCTCAGCTTTGTTAGTAATAGTATGATTTATCGATTTTATGTTTACTTGAATAAAATCTTAACGGTACCCTTAAATTCTATGAAATTCAGTGCACAGATGACTATTTATAAGGTTGATCTATCCTGAAAGTTTCATAAAGATTGAATAATATTTAGCGAAGTTATAGCGGTTTGAATTTTCCTGTATTACTATGGAACAATATGCGCTGCATTTATTACTATGGCAACATATGGCTATGGAACAACATGCGCTTTTTACCGACTCAGACACTACAGTTTTGCTAGGATTTGCATGAAAATTTCAGGAATGATAGGTGTCATGTAGATCTTTGAGAATCGATTCAGCTAGTGGTATCAGTAATCGTAAAACAAAATAGTGGCTGTTTTAAATGCGAAGATTGGATAATTTTGAGTTATTTTTTCACAACTTCAACCTTTAAGGTGGATGCTTTGAACACTTGATTCAATTTAATGATTGACTGAAGATAAGTACTAACAATTAATGCTCATAAGTGAAACAAGTCAACGAGGCGGGAGAGAGCTCCTAGCAAAAGGGTTTTGTGACCATTCTAGGATTCGAAAAAATTGGCCATGAATCGATGATTTCAGTACAGGAGAGTGGCCCCTGAAAAAAAAAATTCATCAAACGTAGCCGATATGAGTATGAGATGAACGTTTTCATGGGAGCATTTCAAAACAGTTCTTAAACTGTCAGTGTTTGCTTCCGTGGGGACACAGGGGGGAAATACATGAAAAATGTGTTTCCTCCCTCGCGAATGGACATCTGAAATAATTATCAAGGGAGATATTTATGAGTATAACAATAACAAAACCCACAGAAGTCGAAATTCGTTCAACTTTGTTAATAATAGTATGATCTTCGTATTTCATATTTTCTCCAATAAAATCGTCTTTGACATGTATCTTGATTTGATTCGATCTGGTGACTGCATTTTGTAAATTGAATACAAAACCCTTCTGACATGAGCGTAGGTCTGTTTACCCAACTTGTTTTCCTTAGTTTCGCGATATGAACTTTTGACAACGTCAAATGTCCTTTTCAATTGATATTTTTCCACTAAATTATAATTCATACGTGAGTCTTTTGAGGATGCTCCATTTATCGTCCGAAAAGTTTGACTATGACTTTGACCCGATAAGTATGGACTAAAATATTGCTTAATAAGCTCAGCAAGATGATGACGCGTTAAAATTTTGATTTGATTGAGTCCTTGGTGATAAACGCAATTTTTTTGTTATTTTCTTATGGTGCTTGGCAAGAAGATTCAAGTAAACATTGAATACTTCACTGGTTCCGACCCCCCCTACTTCAAGTATGGCTATGCAATGCGGAACTGAGTATCGAATATATTATTTTGTTTGAATATTATTTAAATTTAGAGAGTTATTAGGCCCATTATTTTTCTAGGTACTTTAATTTTTTAAAGGCTTTATGTTTTTATAAAATGCATAATTGAATAAAAAAAGCGCATTTGAAATTGAAAAAAAAAACCGTGCCATTTTTATTTTATGAGGAAAAACATAAAATTTAACCAATCATACTATTATTAACAAAGTTTACTGAATTTTGATTGCTTAAGTATTTGTTGCCCTTGTACTTATAAAGACCTACCTCCGTGATTTATTCCAGATTTTATGACTCAAAGTTGTCTAATCGGGAGGAGAGACAAAAATTTTTCTTAACTTTTCTCTCCCCTGGACCTTTTGATTTATATAATGACATTTTTATTTTAACTTCGAAAAGCTCTAATCAAAACATTTTATTTAAAAGCCCACTTGACCGCCTTTGATTTTGGTTAATGGTTAGTTCTTAATAAGGGGTGACCCCCCTTAAAAATATTTTTGAATAATTTGGTAAGATCTAAACTTTTGAGAGACCACCACTGCTAACCTCAGAAAGTTTGAGCTCTTTAGCTGATGTAGTTTCTGTGAAAGCTTGGTGTGAAGCACGGGAGATGGACAGGCAGGACTAGTAGGTCTTTGTGAAATTTGTTTTACAAAGTCCTAAAAATGGGAAACTCTCAAAGTCAAATATTACTAGTTGGGACAACAAATCAGATATTACTAGTTGAGAAAACAACACGCATAAATCGACTTTCGAGTACACCACCTTGCTTGCAATACTTCAACTTCGTTCATGGACCAGAACATCAATATTTTTTATGTTTTTGTTTATTAATAATTTTTTAAATAGCTCCTCTCCTCAATAAGGTGAAATTGTTAAAAAAAAAAGATAATAAAAAAATTGTTTGATTTTTGTCCATTGTTCGTTACATTGTGCATCAGTCTGAAATTTATCCCAAGTGTTAATTTACATGTTACGCAAGTATAAATAATATAATAAATTTCCTATACATAATATAATAAATATCTCATCTTCTTAGGTCAGCTGAAAAATTGACAACTCCGCCTTCATTATAATATAGTTAAGAAAATATATTTACGACAACGAATTTTTAGTGACATAATTTTTTGTCGATACTCCAATGCACATAATTCATTGAAACTTTCAGTCCATATTTAACTACTTGAATATCTTGAAAAGACATCACGTCTAGCACTCGTAGCGTGTAGACGTGTTTTTAATCGCTCCTGTCATTAATTTTAAAAATTAATTAATTTTTTGCAAAAGTCAGTTTCAAACAATTGCAATATTTTTTTACGAGCCAGTCAAAAGCAAATTTTGATTTTATTGGGAAAACTATCACCGTCGATATTATTCGAGCATTTATCGAATACCTGAAATTCATTTCCTGAAGAAATATCAAAAGTGGAAATACGTTCAAGGGAAGTCCCGGTCTGAGAACATTCCCTCCAGTCTCGCTGCGAAAGCGACGAGATGGAGGAGCCCGATGGCTTCAGCCATCAATCAGGATCATGCCCACTGCCAATGATGATGGGCGAAAAAAAACTAAAAAGAAGTCACGAGAATAAAGCAGAAAAACCGACAATCCTATCGGTTACGGAAATCGAACAGCTTATCCACGAAAAAGATAGAGCTGAAAAAATCGAAAAAGAAAATGAAGAACTCAAGCTGCGAGTTAAATCTTTGGAAGCACTTGTTGGAACGTTAACGTTCAACAAGGATAACGAAAGCAAGAAAGGCCGACAAACAAACCCAAAAACCGAAGAAAAGAAAATTAAGAAGCCACAGGAAGCTCATCAAGAGGATGTCCTCAGCGCAGGAGGCGCAAACGAAAGCAAGAATTATTATGCAGCGCTAGCTGGTCTGGAAGAAACAATGGACGTTGAAGAGGATACAGGTAAAACGTCAAAATTAGATAGTGATTTCATTGAATATCTTAGAGTTAAAAACCGGGAGAAAAAACCAAAAGGTTTGTCTGCTGGTCCGTCTGCTGGTCCGTCCGTTAACATTAATGAAAAAAAAGAGAAAGTCCCACCAATCAATGTGTTTGGGCAAACGGGAAAAGATATGGTTCGGCTTCTGGCAGCCGAAAATAAACTAAAAGATTTTCAGATAAAAAGAGTCAATGCCGATAAGTTGACAATAAGGACAAAGTCGCTGGTTGATTTCGAGGCAACAAAAAGTGCCTTAAATTCTGGAGATGTTCCACATTTCACGTACACCCCGAAAAGCGAGAAGAACCAAACCTTTTTATTGAAGGGTCTGGACTGTGGTGAGGACACAATCGATCTCCTTCAGGTGCTGCAAGAAGCTGCACCAGAAATACAGTTTATTTCAGTTAAAAATTTTGCAACGAGAAGATCGATTGTGGAGCGCAAAAACTTGCCTCACTACTTAGTCCAAATTTCCAGCAAAAGTAGTTCGAGTGCGCTGCAGAAAATACGGTACTTGAACTTCCGCGTGGTGAGGTGGGAACGCCTCCAGAAAAGTGAGGTCAACCAGTGCTACAGGTGTCAAAGATTCGGGCATTCGGCTGCCAATTGCGCCATGAAATATAGGTGTGTGAAATGCAAAGACATCCATGTTCCCGGCGAGTGCAAATTGGCTCAGGCGGAGCCAAAAGAAAAACTATATTGTGTGAACTGCGGTGCCTTTGGTCATCCAGCATCATATCGAGGATGCCCCCGGTATCAAGATGCAAAGGTTAAAGTCACATCAAAACAAATTCAAGCACACCGCAGTTCGATACCTACCAACTTCGTCAAGCCCGGGGTGTCATTTGCACTTGCTGCGAGAGGACCAGCAGACAATGTAAATAAAATAAATAATGTAAGTAGCAATAATGAGCTGCTCCTTAAAATTTATCAACAACTAAATTCCTTATCGGAGCGAATCGATAAACAAGATTCAAAAATTAACATTGTTTTTCAGCGTTTAGGGCTTTCAAATGCCTCCAAATAAGTTGTCATCGAGCCACATTACCATGGATAGGATTCGTCTCATCTCGATCAACGTTAACTCCATTGTTACTTTACATCGGCGTGATTATCTCCTTGAATTCATTGCCAGACAAAAGCCTGACATCCTGCTTCTCACCGAAACCCACCTCAGTTCATGGCACTCCATGGGATTCAAGGATTTTGAGTTCGTAAGAAACGATAGGGTAACAGGTGATGGGGGAGGTGGCACCGGGATATTGGTTCGAAGACCCTATCGCTTCCAAAATATTGAAAAAGTCGAATTCAAAAGCTTTGAATCTCTTGAAGTGTCCGTTATCAAAATCTCACTGCCAGGTGGGGATAACCTCTTCGTTATCTCTGCCTATGCAACTGGTGGAACTGTTCTCAAGCTCAAGGAGGAACTCAATTCCTTGTTCGAAATACTCGAATTGAACAGGCTGCATAACTATTATATTCTTGCTGGTGACCTGAACGCCAAGCACACATCATGGCTGAACGCCACCAATAATCCAAGAGGTGTATTCCTGAAATCGTGGATAACAGAGAACCAAATTGAATACAGGTGCAATCTATATGGGTCGGAGTTCCCAACATACCCTAGGACAAATTCATATTTGGACCTCTGCATTGCTGACGCAAGACTCGAATTCAGCTTTAATAGTCCTCAACGGAAACTGCAGGTACTTCCTTATGATAGCGACCATAACGCAATCGTAATGGAAATCAATCATCACAGGGATGATTTCTTCCTCATTCCAGTTCAACATGAAAATCATCGGTTGAATTTCAAAAGAACAGACTGGGGAAAGTTTCAAAAGAAGTTTAATCGGGAGTACCAGAAGCAATGTCCCCCTTCTGATGGCGGCAACTCTTGCTCAATGGTTCCTAATGACAGAAATCTAACTAACGATGAAATAGATGTCTATCTGTCGAAGTTAGAGAAGCTGACGTTGGAAACGATTGACAAAGTAGTTCCCAAGATTAAACATCGAAACAATATGGAAGGATATGAAACACCAACCATCGCAAGGTTGAAAAGATTGAAAAGCCTCCTTCTCACACGCGTCAACAATATTTATCGACGATTTTTGGACTACAACCATCCCTCGTTGTCTTTGTTGAAATTACATCTGAAGAATGTCCGGAACTTAATCCGGTCATACTTCAGGAGTGAGGTCAGCAATCAATGGGCGGAAAAATTGAGGGGTATTAGCCCACAGGACCCAGACGGCGTGTTCGCGAAAGTGAATAGCATATTCCGCAAGAAGTCTCGAGTGAAGGTATCGAATCTTGAAGTCACTAGTGATGAGATAAATCTTCTCGATAGGGCTGGTATCGAAATTGATAGTACGACTCCGGATAGAAATGGAAACAGGATTATTTGTGAAGGATTGGATAAACTTGCCCTGATTGGAACACATTTTGAATTGGTTCATCTACCAAACCCTGAGAGAGGGAACGAAATTTTTTCAGAGGTCGATGAAGCAAAAGTTTCTGACTTCAAATCAAGCCTGAACGGCCAATCAATTCTTCATTTCAATGAAACATTAACATCTGACCTCATACCGAGCTTGAATCTTATTGATTATTTTGTCAGCTATGAAGACTTGTGTTTCATATTTCGCAAGATAAACAACAAGAAATCATGTGGTAATGATGGTATTCCAAATGTAGTTCTCCGACATTTGCCTGAGGTTGCTATTAGGAACTATTGCATATTGTTCAACAACATGTTGAGCAATTCATATTTCCCAAATGAGTGGAAAAGGGCTAAGGTATTTCCGATCTTGAAGAAAGGAAAAGAATCTTCATGCCCCAAAAGCTATCGCCCAATCAGCTTGCTGCCCAACATCAGCAAGGTGTTTGAAGTGATACTCAATAGAGCATTAAACGCCCACATTGAGGAAAATGAGTTGATGCCGAATTGCCAATTTGGTTTTCGTGCCAGGCATTCGACCACACATGCAATAACGAAAGTAACCTCAGACATCTGTTGGAAACTAAATGATAGACAATGTGTTGGAGCGTGTCTCATTGATATGGAGAAAGCCTTTGATACGGTATGGTTAGATGGACTTATTTTTAAACTTCTTCAGGACAAGTTCCCCAGACACCTTGTCGCCATGATGTGTAATATGTTATACGGGAAATCGTTTGTTGTAACTGATGGAAATCTGACAACAATGCGCGAGTTCAAGGTCTTGAATGGTCTACAGCAGGGAACAGTTACTGCGCCTCTGCTCTTCTCAATCTTCATTCGTAAGCTATTGAACGGCTTTGATTTTAACGTCTCGCCAAAGCGATCATTGGTAGCGTTTGCTGATGATCTGATCATCTACACGGCTGACCGAAAAGCTACAATAGTTCAGAGCAATCTCCAAAAAATGTTCAATGATGTACAGCTGTAAACTGACAATTGGCGAATGAAAATCAATGCGCAGAAGTGTGAAACAATCTTGTTTCGGACAACGCTGCAGGGGGTCAGTCAAGACCTGAAACGTAATTGGAAAGATTTCCACATCATGGCTGGCGAGGGTAGTTCAGAACGAATTCCACATAAATCCTGTGTTCGATACCTCGGTGTTTATCTCGATCAGTATCTGTACTATACTGAACATGTGAAAATCATGCTCAGTAAAGCACTTAAAGTAGTCATGGCCCTTCGAAAACTCTTTCATTCCAGATACATTGATCAAAAGGTCAAAATTATCTGTTACAAGACACTGGTTAGACCAGTTTTGACCTATGGATGTCAGATCTGGTACAACCAGAGTGCTAGTACTATGGAAAAATTAAGAGTTTTCGAAAGGAAATGTCTTCGTGCATGTACTGGTTTGTACAGAAAGCCTGAGACGGATTGGAAACATTATATATCGAATAGAAGAATTTATCAAACTGCTGAAGTGACTAGAGTCGATATCTTCATATTGAAGCTTCTTCGGAATCATATCGCAAGATCTGTGACTGTGAGTGAAAACCCTTGGATTTCACAGCGGTTCCACCCTACAGACGGGTATATAGCGACTTGCCTCGCTACTGGCTTCATTCCTCCAGAAGCATTCGTGTATTTGGACATGAATCGATATGTTTTTGATTCTGACGGCGTCCCAGTCATATATCACATATATCGACGGGCCACCGATAAGAAGATAAAATATCCTCCGAATTTGAGTTCACGAGACCAACGATTTCAATGGAGATACTCATTTGTTAGATTCGTTGAAGCTGATCGAGTTGAGACGGCGCAATCCAGGTATTGGTGGCTGAATGACAATGTCTAAATTTTTCGTGTTTGTTTTCAGTTTTGGTGTTTTTCGTTATTTAGTTTTTGAGTTTCAGCTCATTATTGCTACATTTAGTATTGTTATATATTTTTGTTAAAATCAGGTATAGGTTAGGTATATGTAATGTTTACTATATTCCGTTAGAGATAAGATTAAACACTTAGGTTAGGAACATTGTTATAGTATTTTTAGTATAAGATAAAGTTTTTTTTTATTGTATTTTATTAGAAATAAGTTACAACATATTAGGTGTAGGATCAAAGTTTCACTGTTGTGTATTAATTATAAATAATTTTTGGATAGTGTTGGTTGGTTTTTTCTCCTTTTTCCAATTGAATTGTAAAAATATGTAATAATCGTAATTAATTGCATTTGCTATAGTTTTTTTTTTTTTTTTGATGAAATGAGTTTATGATAACATACAAATTTAGAGAGCCATTTGGGCCATTAAATTTTTTGATTGTTATTATTTGGAATTTGCTTTATATTCTTTTAAAATTTATAACGATGAGTATTAAATAAAGCGCTTTTGACTTTGACTTTGACTTTGACTTTGAATATCTTGAAAATGAATTCAGTATCAGCTTCAATGTATCCGTAATTCTTTATATTTGTACATCCTTTAATGATCCTTACAAAGAGTTTCTCCAGTTTGTCACAAGGTATAAACACGTCTAGCCCTACCTGCTGTAGACACCCAAATAGTACCCATACAACTCGTGAGAAGTTAAAATCAAGGCTGCATTAAAGGACATGCCAAGTTAGGGTGGTTTGCATAGTTGGTCGGTTGGTTAAAGCTTAGTGTTGGTAGTCGACAGTGTAATGTTGCATTTACCGTAACGATGTTATTGTAATATGAAAACTATAACCCAGAGCAGAGTGGATCATTTCCCAGTGGATGCATCCACACCAGGCAACAGACAACACTGTAAATTAAGTTTTTGATACTTTGCCAAACTTCATTTTCATGAGACTTGGTTGTGTGCCTGCCTTATGTTTTGTTGCTATTCTGTACATGTGTAACACATGTGAGCTTAGCGTGCAGCTTTTTCACCGTTTAACAATGTCAAGTTGAACGGATTATATTTGCATTAGTGCTTGTTAATGTTATTTGAATTTTATTCGGAGATTTCCCTTTAATTCTTTGGGGTATTAGATTGGGAGTGGATTTTCATGTTGAGTAGGTACATGTGCAAAAGATGATTCTTTAAAGAAAAGTGCTTACAAGTTTTTCCATATATTAAAGCATTATATGCATGTTAAACTATCTAATCTAATTTTCCATTTATTTTAAACTTAATAAAAATTTACGTTCTGATTTCTTTCATCCTGATTCTTCCCTTTAGAGATAATAAAAAAAATGTAAACATGAAAAGCAATTAACGTTCTTGCAGGGATAAAAGGACCGTAGATACAACATTACCGAAATGATACAAAGCATAAATTTCAAGAAGTATCGTTCGCTTCGTGTAAATTTTTTCCTGTATAAACGTTTCCGTTGAAGATTGTTCTGTTGCATTCCCGAATTGTTAATGTTGTGGAAAATAGGAAAATATATTACAATTTCTTTCTGTTTTTAGAAATTACTTTGAAAATTCTGTTTTATCAGGTCGAGGTACATAGAAAAAAATCATATAAAGGACTTTCTTGGTTATTTAAGGGAAGAAATAAGGTAACAAATATCAATAACACTGCTCAGATATTTTCCCAAGTTTTTATCATGAATGCAACATTATATTCAGGCTTAGCCATTCAACTGCAGCTAGTAACCATACGCTAAAACTAAACCAAAAGGAAATGCGCCTATTTCCTAAAAGTGCTGTATCCATTACGAGTCGAATTAAATATTCAGGAGCACTTCTTAAATATTTTTCAGACCGCTTAGCTATGTTGGTCTGGGATTAGCATTAGCTCCCAACTGTCTTTGTCCTTCTTTCAAGATACCCTACTTCGGATTTAGCGGCGGTAATGTTTGGAATCGTTCAAATGTTTATGAAGTCTTTTTGATGTCTACGATGGTGTTCCAAGGATTTACCGAGGAATTGATGGAAATAAAATGGGAAGTTGACATAAATATTGTGATTAAAATTGCACGATTTAATATTCCTTGGGCGGAATCTTTTCAACATTTATGAGGGTTAAGATTTTCTGTAATTGAACGTGAAAATATAATAAGCTGAAATGGTCCTTATTGAAGTAACGAGTAGATTTACGAGAGGTAACTATACATGCAAAAAAAAATTGAGCGCAAAGGATGAAGTTTATCCACTGCATCGTGGTTATACGAGCATGTTTATATTAAATATTGCTTTTATATCGTTGTCCAAACTTTGCGTAGATGATAGTACAAGTAGTATTTAGTCAATGACTGAGTCTATTGAAATTTCTTTTCAAAAAGTATTTAAAATTATAATTCATTCACTATTTTAGAATGTAAAATAATTTAGTAGCAGCTTTCGTAAAGTGGAAGATCCTCCTTCCGTTAAATATAACTCACTTTGATTAACGTCCAGGCTACTAGCATTACCTTGGTTCCTACACAGGATACTTACCACATCATCTTGGACATGCACTATCAATACTAGATTTCATACCTTAGATCGGTCAATATGTGGCTCACTCTGAGGTCACCGTGATACTGATGCAAGTGCTGTCCCACTTTCGCTGGAGAATCACGTATTGCACTGAATTCATGGTGAGACCCGGTAAATGCTTTTAATGCTGGAAATCACCAATTATAGAAGCTTTAGACCTGTCTTAACTTCTCAATAATTTTTCACTGATTTCAACTGATTCCATCATCAGCACCAATCATGGGAGAGCACTTGTCATCCGAATTCACGAAATTGAAGTCATATTTCTGAATTTATAACGCCCAATGGACCAGTCTTCCGTGAGACTTATCTAGTTGTTCAGCCAGGCTAGAAATGATTTACTGCCAACTCCTTGGAACCATTTACCCCCAAAATAGGCATGCCACTTCTTCATAGGCTAAAATAACGTCAGGTCGTTGTCAAATATCTTCAATCCACGGTAGTATATGAAATAGAGCTGGCATTGTCATACTTCCAACCTGAGCAGAGAAGCATTTGGCTGAATAAAGCACGGAAAAGTTTAATTGGAAGAGCTTGATTTTTGCGGTTTTAAAAGCGCTTGTGTAGTATTTCTCCCTAGTAAAATAATTTTCGGCAATTTCAACGCCAAGGTTGGCAATGAACCATCTAATCGAAGAACGACAATACGATATAGATTCCACGATGAAATGAATTACAACGGCCAGCGCCAGATTGACTTTGCATATAGCAAAAATCTAGTCATACATTCGACTTGCTTCCCATATTAACGCATATATAAAATGACTTGGGTATCACTGGATGGTAGCATATAAAACCAAATCGATCATTTTCCGATCCAAAAACGTTGGGCCTTTAGTAAGCTTGACGCTCTCACATACCAAGGAGCCAATTGTAATTCGAAGCGTTACTTGATCAAGCTAACGTATTGATGTCATATGTCAAACGCGTAGTCGGCGAATTTCAGTCCTTTACAGAAACTCGACATCGAAACGCCCCAAACGGTGTCTGTGGGAAAGACTTTCACGGAAACCCTCAACAACTAACTGGTTCCCATCCTACCAGACACATCGCTGAAAACAAGCAACGACCTCTCGATTGAAATAAAGCGTTAATTAAGAGAAAGCGTTAACAAACGATCGGGCATCAAGCCTGACGCTAAAGAAATTATTGGTTCGACCATGAGTGTAATAATGCGATCGACAAAAGGAATCAGGCGTACAAATAGCATTTAGGTAGGAAAACCAGGACAAAGAGAGAAAATGTCACAGAAATCATTTGCACTTTTTCCTGCAGTCGTTAAAATACCGCTCAAGCCAAGGTTAAAAATAAAAACGTTAAGGGTTAAAACAATAAAATTTAAATGTAAAAAGGTTAAAATAAAATGTAAAGTAAAAATAAACAAATACAAAAAGAAAACAAAAACAATTACATTAAGCACAAAAAGAAAATAGCGCTACAGCAGTAGCAAAAGGGAGATAACAATGTGCCAACAACCATCGCCACTCGACACCTAAAAATGGATCTGCGAATAGTGCACCTATGAGGATTTTCAACCATCTTGAAATACACATAGGTAAACGATTAAAACCGCTTCTTAAGGCGCAGCCCCCAGTGAAACGGAAAATTTGGGTAAACTTTACAGCCGTCCACCTCAGAAACGTTACGAATATTTGCAAAAATTTTTATTGCAAAAAGTCGGAATGAACCTTTGGCTATCGAATTAACTCATTACATTTTGCAAAAAGTTTGTTGTAAAAGTTATTAAATTCAAACAAAATAGCATGTTTTCGTTAAAAAATGTAGTAGATCTCGGAAATTACTTAACGTACCGAGTTGATTTAAGCTATGGTTGTTAGATCTAAATTATTTGCAGTGAATTAACTCATCAAAAATTTAAAAAAGTTTTTTGAAAAAAAATTTCTAGAACAAAATGTGTTATTTGCACACACTGAACAAATATCATGCATGCACATTGATTTGTCTCAAATTTCCACATTTTGTTCTAAGAAATTTTTTGCAAAAAACTTTTTTAAATTTTTAATGAGTTAACTCACTGCAAATAATTTAGATCTAACTACCATAGCTTAAATCAACTCGTTACGTTAAGTAATTTCCGAGATCTACTACATTTTTTAACGAAAACATGCTATTTTGTTTGAACTTAATAACTTTTGCAACAAACTTTTTGCAAAATGTAATGAGTTGATTCGATAGCCAAAGGTTCATTCCGACTTTTCGCTTAACAAATTTTTGCAAATATTCGTAACGTTTCTGAGGTGAACGGCTGTAAAGTTTACCCAAATTTTCAGTTTCACTGGGGGCTGCGCCTTAAGGAGGACATTTTTCGATTAAGCCCACCACAGCCTAGTCCAAAAGTTGTCATATAACATTCGCGGAATATTCACGTAAATCTTAATTAGGGGTGGTTGTAAGTGATTCGCAACAGAATGAATGAATTATTAATTCGAATAAAGTCGGATAGAGAAAACAGATTCCTCCACATCATTGACAGTGGTAAAGGCATGACCCGAAATGATCTGGTGAGTAAATTATGTACAATTAAAAAATCCAGAACAGCCGACTTTTTGGCTCCAATGCAAGATTCAACAAAAGCGGCTGAAGGTCAAGATTTAAATGATATGATTGGCCAATTCGGTGTTGGATCTTATTCTGCCTTTTTGGTTGCTGATCGTGTCGTTGTCACTACAAAACACAATGCCGAGAAACAATATATTTGGGAAAGTGACGCCAATAGCGTTAGCATTGTCGATGATCCTCGTGGTGATACCTTGAAATGTGGCTCACAAATTTCCTTTCACTTGAAGGAAGAAGCTTTGGACTTTTTGTAAGAAGATACAGTCAAGCAACTAATTATGAAATATTCACAATTCATCAACTTCCCCATTTATATGTGGACAAGTACAACTCACCTCACGAAGCGACACCAGCGATTTCCCTCAAAAATAAATATTTGAGGTTCTCTTCACTTGGACAGGATACAGCTTTTCCATTTTGAGTAATACTTCGTACCTTGGTTTTGAGGGGCAATTGTTTCTGTACCGGCACCAATCAAGAGAATAATTTTCGTACATTCCGCCCGAAACAAACAAAAACACAATATGGACAGAGTGTCAGTTACTTTGACATTTACACCTGATGGGCGAATGTACTAATAGAAGGGAAATTTGGATTTCAAGTGCCCGATGCACACCAGTTGGAGGATCACTCTTGAACGTTGAATCGTGCAGAGAACAAAGTTAACGACTCGCCAGTTGAAACCAAGCTGATGAAAAACCTGGAAACAAGGAACGGGTCTCTTCTTTTTTCTGGCGGACAAGGATCAACAACAGAGGACCAAGTGTGGCGAGCAACACGAAATATTCATCGAGGTATGAAATTTACAACAGAGAAAGTTACAACAGCAACAATGATATAATTAAGGGAGATTGGCGACATCAGCTCAATAAGAAGCGCGCTGGCAGTAGAGCTTCGCAACGTAAATTACTTCGGGGGCTCCCAACTGGGTAGGGAAGCTAAATTTTGCATATTGATTAAATAAAGTTCTATTCTTAAAATTTATTGCACTTTACCATTAAATAAGTAATTAAATAAGTGAACATATTTTTGGTTACTAAAAAAGATTACCGCAAAGGTAAATTGTACACCTGGCTCGGGTGTGTTCGGGAATAAATTTTCAGGTTTTGTTTTGTGCGAGTTACACTGAGTAATCTGAGCCTGGCAAAGTTGTGGATGTGGTCACCAGGTGAGACTAATCCTCCCCTGTTAGAAGAAAATAGTCAGTGGTATTTCGAGCTGTGTGAGGGGTGTTCGGCAGCCGCGTTCTCGCTTGGTGTCTATTTAGGACAAGGAGATAAGCGAGTGGTGCCTCCTACGACCGTCTCCGATGGCGTGCCGGGTCCGAGGTCCTTAACCGAAGGAACTCTCATGCTGAGGGTAACTAGAGGGTAACAAAAATTATGAACGAATAAGATAATTTGAAATAAGAAAATAAAATATTCTGACGACCAATTGAGAAGCATTGATGTAAGTCTAGCAAGCAGCAACACAAAACTAGCGTACAAAGTAGTGAAAAGCCTGGAACGAGGTCACCAGCCCAAGACCACGCTCCACGGCTGATGAAAACAGGAGAAAAGAAAAATTTACATCTCTTATTCTCCACACAGATCCAGAAGGTCGGAGCCTGCTTATATTCCCGGACCGGTTCCATTGGCCCACCAACTCTGGTCATTCGTCGGGGCAGAGTAGCATACAAAAGGAGACGGGTGGAAACTGCAAGTCAAATGGTGTTTGTTTTCCATGCGGCAAAATTGGTCATTGGAAGTGCGGTTGTACACAGAGAAGGAAGAACAATTTGGACAGCAACAAAAAACAGGAAAATGTATCGACGGATGCATTCGTGTGTTATGGCTCAACATTGATTAGAGACAGAGACTTTTCGGTGTTAGATTCGGGAGCCAGTGACCACATGTGTCATTGACGTGAATGGTTCGAGAACTTTGTGAAGGCATCGTCACATATGACGGTTGGAAATGGCGAAAAGATCATTACTTGAGAAAGAGGCGACATCAATCTTCTTGCATTTGATGGTAATCAATGGATTTGCAGACGCATAGCGAATGTATTGTCTGTGCCAGAAATTCATGTGAATTTATTTACATCCTGAAAGCCCATGGATTGTGGTTTCGATTGTAGTCGAATAACAAGCGCAGCGAATTGCTGAAAGATGAAAACATTTTTGGAGTTGGACTTCATCGCTAAAGGCTATTCTAAATGCTGATTAAAGTTGAGGAATCATCGGAGGTCGATAGAGCTATTGCACATGTGGCCATCAAGAAAATTTTGCTTAGTGCATGGCATGAACAACTCAGACATCAAAATGTCACACACGTAAGGAAGTTTCTGCGAAGCAACGACATTGATTTTGTGGATGAGAATTCACGTGCAAAGCGTTCATATATGGAAAGCATTATCGGGGAAGGTGCAAACTTCGAGAGGGAAAATTAAAGGCGAGCGGAAAAATTATTCATGCAGACCTTTGCGAGCTAATGCAAATGAATTCGATTTGCCTCTTAAAGATGATTTTTGACATTATCGTTTTGCATTTTTTCAGAAGCCAAAATCGGAATTCACAGCAAAAATCAAAGAAGTGCTGATGCGAATGCAACCAGAGAATGGACACAAAGTGCATTGTACACCAGCGAACTGTACCATACATACCGGAGCAGAATAATTGCATAGAACGCTATAATCATTGAAAACAAATGGGTGGAGGCTGTGAATTTGGCAGTGCATGTACTGAATCTAACTGGGAAGAGCACTGTTCCGAATAAATCACCGTATGGATTTTGGGACGACAAGAAGGCGAAAAATGATCATTTGCATCGAGTCTGAGGTTTTCGTACACATTTCGAAGGAGAGGCGACAAAAGCTAGATCCGAAGGCAGTCAAGTGTGAGTTCGTCAGATATGACAATCATTCGAAATCATATCGAATGTGGAGCCCGGTGGTGAATAAAATTGAGGTGGCGCGTGATGTGAATTTTCTGCTGGAAGAATCAATGGCCGCACTTGACATTGGTGACGTTGAGCAAAAGATCGATGAAAACGCGAACGTGATGGATGGTGAATTGGAGAAGGATTATGCGAGGAACAACCAATCGATCATGGTGCAATAAGCAAGCTCAATAAGCTCAATAAAAGGAATATACTCGAAAGGTGTTTGTGCAATCGCAACAACATTGTGGCGAAATAACATTTATCGGCTGATCACGTTGCCATGTTGGCAATCGGTGAGGTTATGTTGGCAATCAGCAAAGAGCCAAGAATATACGAACAGGCAATAGAATCGGGCGATTATAAGCAGTAAGAACAAGAAATGAACGAAGTGTACGATACACTCATCAAAAATCGTGCATGAAATTTCAATCCACCAAAAGACCAAAAGGTAATTGAGAATCGTTGGGTCTTCAAATTGAAGCAGAATCCGGATGGAAGTATTGGTCGCTAAAAAGCACATTTGATGATGCGACGATTCACACAGGAATACGGCATCAATTATTTAGAGACAATTAGCCCTGTGGTCAGATTTACATTGATTTGGGCGATTTTCGGGCTGGCGGCATCAAAACGAATGTAACTACAAGTACAATAGTTCGATATTAAGACAGCTTTTCTAAGCAGTGATCTAGAAGAAATTGTTTGTATGAGTCAACCGATCGAATTTAACGATGGCAACGGATGAGTTTGCAAGCTGGTTAAGAGCTTGTACGGTTTGAAACAGGCATCACGGTGCTGGAACAAGAAGTTTACGTTGTTCATTTTCAAATTAAATTTTGTGGTCAGTGAATCGGACCCCCGCGTGTTGTGTGCAATGGAAACCATGGTATGATGATACTTGGGATTTATGTCGATGACAAATTAATCGCAGGAGAGAAAAAAGGAGCCATTTTACTGGTAATTGAGCATTTACGCAAGGAGTTCGAGGTGGCAATGTTCGACCCCAATTGTTTCTTAGGGCTTGAAATAAATTAGCGATCGGCCGATCAATTCATATGAATCAGCAGGCGTATGTACAAAAAGTACTCAACCGTTTCGACATGACAAACTGCAACAAAAATCCTGGGAATTTTGAAGCAGGTGGAGAAACGAATTTTCCATATCGTAAAGCAGTCGGTAGTTTGATGTATTTGACAGTGGCGACGCAACTAGACATCAGTTTTGCTGTTAATAACGCAAGTCGATACTTGAAAAAACCGTTGGCGATGCACGTGAGTGTGTTAAAATGCATTTTGAAATATAGATATATCAAGGAAACAACGAACATGGGCATTCGATTAAAAAGTGGCATCAAGTTGGATCTTTGCCAATACAGTCACACAGATTATGCAGGAGACATCGACACCAGGCAATCGCCATCCGGATATGTATTCATGTTTGGCAACGGTATCATCAGTTGGGGCTCGGAGCGTCAAAAGTCAGTGGTGCGATCAACAACGGAGTCCAAATATGGAAGAATTGGTGTAGCTGCATCAATTATCAATCAAAGCGTGATTCAACTCGAAAAGAATCTGGAATTCCATAAAAGGACAAAGCATATGGACGTACGGTATCATTTCATCCGAGAGAAATACTAAGTCGGGATCTTCGATTTGGAAGATGCGGTGACGGATGAACAGATGGCCGATATAATGACGAAAGCTTTGCTAAAGAATAAACATAAATATTTAGAAACTTTATGGATCTTGTGCCAAAGAATAATAATAATAAATGTAGTTCCTTTTCTGAAGAAGAGCTTTTTTTGGTATTAAGTAAAGTAACTTGTAACTAAAAGTGGGATGGTTGGAATTCATTGAACGCACTTATTGCGGTTTAGTTCAAGTTTGACACATTGCATTAGTATGTGAGTACTAGTATGACCCGACTGATTCACTCATAATGTCAGAGTCAATTTTATTTTTGACAACGAACTAATAAAGACGCTGAATTCAGTTGTTCACTATTTTTCATCAAGCACTTCTACAGCGAATAAGCATAGATCAGAATAAATTCAATGCTATGGAAAGATGGTCACGTGACTTTCATAATTTACAGATGGTTAAATGGAAGCGCGACAACTAAAACTTGTCTTATCAGGTCGACTGTCGCAAAGATTTATGATTTTTCCTAAAACCAGTTTATTACGTATAATAATTTTCGGTGACTCGTTTTCGTAATACTTATGCTCATCATTCCTGGTAAAGATACGCCTTAAGTTGAGCATTTCATTACTGTGCATGGCTTAAGATACTTAGTAAATTTTGTGTGAATGTGCTTGCATAGGGTTTTCCATTAGGGACATAAGAATTTCATATTTTCAAATGAATGCACCCTTAAACTTTTTTAATAAATTTTTAATGTGAAATCGTTAGCTAAAGTTAACATTTTTATCATGGTAAAGTTCACGAACCAGCAACGCTTGACAATTATCAAAAATTACAACCGAAATTCTGAGTCGGTTTCATCAAAAAATCAACTTCAGCAATGAAGCTCATTTCTGGATAAATGGTTTTGTTAATAAGAAAAATATGCATTATTGGTAAGCAACAAACCCAAATGTGCTTCTTGAGACACCATTGCAGACTGTTTTGTGCGGGTTTCATGATTGGGTCGTAATTTTTCGTGGATCAAAACGACTGTCTTGTTGCCGTCAATTATTTGATTATTTGTAGCCAGAATTGGTTTGTGCGGTTTTCATGCCGGAGGTGTGATTGGGTCGTAATTTTTCGTGGATCAAAACGACTGTCTTGTTGCCGTCAATTATTTGATTATTTGTAGCCAGAATTTGTAGCCAGAATTGGATGAACTTGACATTAACGATATGTGGTTTCAACAAGATGGTGCCACTAGCCACACCGTACACCTCACAATTGATTTGTTATGTCCTTAATGGAAAACCCTATATTTGCGGCCTCAAAATCGATTGATACGACAGTCGTATCGCAATTTGATCGAACCCTAAAAACCTGGTCGTACGTACTGTAACTATTGCGTACCCATCAGCTGCATCTCCGAAATTTTCTAAAGTCTTAAGGCAATCATTGTATCCATAGCTCAAAGGAAATATCTTGTATAGAAGATTAGAAATGCGATATGGAAAAAAATCAGATAATTCTACGCTGAGATTGAATGTATTTTTTCCCTAAATCAGACAGCTGTTTCGCAACTTATCGAGCCTCTTTCTCGGTGATTTATCTATTGATGTACATTTCTAAATAAATCCTAACATTTTCAAAAAGATTCATAACATATTTAAAACCATTTTGTCTGATTATCTACGAGTAATGTCCGGTTATTCCCTTCATGCCATTTTAAGGGGTTTTGTACTAAAATACAAAACCCTATTGCAATCACGACCTGTGTCCGTCTGTCCGTCCGTCCGTCCGTCCGTCCGTCCGTCCGTCTGTATGTCACAGCACTTTTTCTCCGAAACTATAGAGGCTACAGCCATGAAACTTTGTGGAAAGGTCAGAAGTGGTGACCTCTTGAAAATTAAAGGGTGAAAAAATTTTTCAAAGGGGTTTAAGGGGGGTCTCCCCATATAGGGAGTTGACCCCTCAAAAAAAAATTTTCACCATTGGTAGTCGAGTAGGGTGTCATTGGAAAGGTCTCAATGAGATCTTTTCAAAACAGGTCTTAAAATTGCCTTATGAGTACCGAGGGGGGAAGGGGAAGGGGAAATGTACGAACTTTTCGCGTGCCCCCCCTCGCGATTGGACACCTTCCATCCGAAAAATCTGAAAAAATCATGAATGTAGGCCTTAATGAGTACAACAACAACAAATACATGAGAAGTCGAAATTCACTCAACTTTGTTAATAATAGTATGATATATCGATTTTATGTTTTCTCGAATAAAATCTAAATGGTACCCTTAAATTCAATAAAATTTAGCAAAAAGATGAATATTTATAAGATTGATTTTTTCTGAAAGTTTCATAAAGATCGAATAGTATTTAACGAAGTTATAGCGATTTGAATTTTCCCGTATTACTATGGAACAATGTGCCCTGTATTACTATGGAAACATATGGCTATGGAGCCATATGCGCTTTTTACCGACTTAGACACTACAGCTTTGCTAGGATTTGCATGAAAATTTCAGGAATGATAGATATCATGAGGATGACTACATACAATTGAAACAAGTCGAAGAGGCAGGAGAGAGCTCCTAGCAAAAGGGCTTTGTAGCCATTCTAGGATTCGAAAAAATAGGGCATGAATCGATGCTTACAGTACAAAGGAGTGGCCCCTGAAAAAAATTTCATGAAAGGTAGCCGATATGAGTATCAAATGAAAGTTCTCTATGAGAGCTTTTCAAAACAGTTCTTAAACTGACAGTTTTTGCTTCAGTGGGGGCACAGAGAGGGGGGGAAATACATGAAAAATGTGTTTTCTCCCTCGCGAATGGACACCCGTGATCTAAAAAAATCTAAAAAAATTATCAAGCGAAATATTTATGGGTATAATTTTAACAAATACCTCAGAATTAAAAAATTCTTTCAACTTAGTTAATAATAGTATGATCCTCGAACATGTCGTGTTTCTTAATTTTATTCGTTGCTGGTTACGGCATTTTGTAAGTTGAGTACAAAACCCTTCTGACATGAGCATAGGTCTGTCTACCCAACTTGTTAATAGTTTTGCGACCTGTATGTCCGTGCGTCACAACTAGTTTCCTCAGCAACTATAGAAGCTAGAATGCTCAAACTTTGTGAAAAGCTCAGAAGTTATGGTCTCTCAAAAGGTAAGTTCTTACCAAAAATTTAAAAGTTTTTTAAGGGGGTCCCCCCTTATAGCGAATTGACCCTTAAAAAATTTTTTTAGTCAAACGTAGCCGAGCGGGGTATCAAATGAAAGAAAAGAATCTGAAATAAAAAAATCATTTTATGATTTAGGGGGTCCAGGGGAAGGCAAAATATATCAAAAATTTGTGTCCACTCCCCCCCCTCGCAATTGGCCACTTTTGAGCCGAACAATCTAAAAATTATCACGAATGTGGACCATAATGAGTACAAGGGCAACAAACACCTCAGAAATCGAAATTCACTCAACTTTGTTAATAATAGTATGATGTGTAGATTTTACATTTTTGCCCATAAAATCAAAACGGTACGTTTGAACTTCTTAAAATTTTGCAGTTATATAGACTGAAATAAAATATTTACGTTAACAAAATTTAATCGAGATCGAATCATAATCAAGTGAGTTATAGCCATTTCAACTGTATGGAATTACATCAACAACAATACCACGTGTTTATGGTTGATATATATTTCAAATTGACCTAGGCACTTTTATTTTCTTTCAGTTTTCTTGAAAATTTAAGGAAAAGTGTTTAACTTGAATATGTTCAACCAGTTCAGCATTTAGAAAAATTATTTAAGCTAGATCAAAATGGCGGCTGCACTGTGCTTATGAAAGAAACTGTGCATCTTTTGCATAAATATGAACGATTTCATATCCAAGTATTGGATGAACAATTCAAGTTATCGATTCAGGCTATTAGAAAACTTATTTCTAACCCTAAGATGTTTACAAAGACCTTCTGGTAGGAGCACTCTCCTGCTTACTCAACTTGTTTGTTTCTTATTTCTGTTTGGAAAGGTTGCCAACGTCCGAAAAAAAGAAATCTAGAAATTAGAAATGCGTTCCTAGTCTCGGAATGAAGCCAGTTAGTATGCGCATATCATGTACGCTGCTCGTGTTCGTTTATCTATGACTGGCAATAAACTGAATCCAGTTATGCAGACATATTGACAAAATGTGTACCGTATAGAAAACAAGCACAGTTGTAATGTTCAGCTAACCAATGAAGATTAGTCCCTTTGGGCGTTAAGATGAGAATTTTTTCGTAGCGGTTTTTAGGGTTTTGTACTAAAATACAAAACCCTATTGCAATCACGACCTGTGTCCGTCTGTCCGTCTGTCCGTCCGTCCGTCCGTCCGTCCGTCCGTCCGTCCGTCTGTATGTCACAGCACTTTTTCTCCGAAACTATAAGGGCTACAGACATGAAACTTTGTAGAAAGGTCAGAAGTGGTGACCTCTTGAAAGTTCAAGGGTGGAAAAATTTTTCAAAGGCGTTTAAGGGGGGTCTCCCCATATAAGGGGGTGACCCCTCAAAAAAAAATTTTCACCATTGGTAGTCGAGTAGGGTGTCATTGGAAAGGTCTCAATGAGATCTTTTCAAAACAAGTCTTAAAATTGTCTTATAAGTACCGAGGGGGGAAGGGGAAATGTACGAACTTTTCGCGTACCCCCCCCTCGCGATTGGACACCTTCCATCCGAAAAATCTGAAAAAAATCATGAATGTAGGGCTTAATGAGTACAACAACAACAAATACATGAGAAGTCGAAATTCACTCAACTTTGTTAGTAATAGTATGATTTATCGATTTTGTGTTTTCTTGAATAAAATCCAAACAGTACCCTTAAACTCAATAAAATTTGCCGAAAAGATGACTATTTATAAGATTGATCTTTTCTGAAAGTTTCATAATAATCGAATAGTATTTGCGGAAGTTATAGCGATTTGAATTTTCGTGTATTACTATGGAGCAATATGCCCTGTTTTACTATGGAAACATATTGCTATGGAGCCATATGCGCTTTTTACCGACTTAGACACTACAGCTTTGCTAGAATTTGCATGAAAATTTCAGGAGTGATAGGTATCATGAAGATGAGTACATACAATTGAAACAAGTCGAAGAGGCAGGAGAGAGCTCCTAGCAAAAGGGCTTTGTAACCATTCTAGGATTCGAAAAAATAGGCCATGAGTACAGAGGAGTGGCCCCTGGAAAAAAAATTCATGAAAGGTAGCCGATATGAGTATCAACTGAAAGTTCTCTATGAGAGCTTTTCAAAACAATTCTTAAACTGACAGTTTTTGCTTCAGTGGGAGCACAGGGGGGGAAATACATGAAAAATGTGTTTCCTCCCTCGCGAATGAACACCAGTGATCTAAAAAATCTGAAAAAAATATCAAACGAGATATTTATGGGTATAACTATAACAAATACCTCAGAACTCAAAATTTCATTCAACTTTGTTAATAATAGTATGATCCTCGAATTTCACATTTTCTCCAATTAAATCGTCTTTGACATGTTTCTTGTTTTTATTCGTTGCTGGTTACTGCATTTTGTAAGTTGAGTACAAAACCCTTCTGACATGAGCATAGGTCTGTCTACCCAACTTGTTTTAATTACTGTTGGTGCCCAGCCCAAATATCACTACAAAGAACCCAAAAAAGTTGAACCATTGATCTATTCAATGCCAGGATTATTGGAAAAAGTTGTAACTTGCACTAGATAATCTTTAAAGGAGCAATTTTTCTCAAAATAGACTCAATTTTTTCATAAAAATTGCAATTTCTGATTATATTTATAATTTTGCATAAAATAACCGTTAGTGATTATTAAGTTAAATATGTATCTTTTAGTAATTTGGTTTTTGATAATGGTGTTTTTCGTTATTTCAGCATTTTGAGCACAGCTAATTTGTTATTTTTATTTTCCATATCACTGTTATCTCTCACCAATTATCAAAATTCGCCCCACACGCTGTTATGAGTATTAACATTAAACAAATCTATTCATGTTTCAGCTGTTATAATCACTTTACCGTTTAATCGAATGAACGGAAATAACACTCTGCATATCCGGAAGATAATCCATATCCTTTGCTGCTAATTGAAATTCAAATTGCTTTCAATTTCGCGAAAATTTCCGAGCAATCAACTGATTTTGATGCGAGGAAAAACTATCCTGAATATACATACGCATACACACTATCCTATTTCGTCGGTAGATTCTCTCACCCTTTGAAATATTCGGGTAATTTCAAATCATTGCAACACTTTGCTTTTACTGACATCCAATGCAATGGTTATCTGGCTATTTCCTGGAATTAATTGAAAAAACTACGAGTAAGTGCTCTCTATTTAATCCTCTTCGTATACGACACTGTCTAGTGCCAATTGATTCTGTCGTTCGATATGTCTGCTTGGTTATCATTAATTAAGGACGAATTAGGATAATTGAATTATTGAAAAGCTACGACACTAGTTTGCACCCACAAACATTATTCTAGTAGCGTCCATTTGAGTCCTTTTCATTGGGATGGTGCTTGGAGAGTGGATCTTTGAATGACTTTTTCAATCAATTGTATTGCTTTCCAATTGTGCGAGAGCTGGAATTAGGATCGTTTGTCTCTCATGGTAACTTTGGATTGTTAGCCGTGGACACTGGAAAAACAAGTCGAGCAAGCAGGAGAGCGCTCCAACCAGAAGGGCCTTGTAACCATCCTAGGGTTTGAAACAAGTTTTCTGATGGCATGAATCGATGAATTGAATTATTCATCCAATATAGTACTTGTATAAGAAATCGTTCAAATTTATCCAAATGATGCAGAATTTTTTTCATAAGCACATAATCGCCACCATTTTGTTCAAGCTTAAATCGTTTTTCTGAATGCTTGGCCAGTTGAACGTTGTTGCGACGGCGGAAGTCACCGGAGTTGCAGACATTAAGTTTTAGCAGAGAGAGTGTGTAGCCCGGGGTGGCATACTGTGGCCGGCTAGAGCTCAGTCGTATCGTGGGACTTCCGGGACACCCTCTGCTCGTGCTGAGCCGTCCTACATAAAAACACTAACCCGAAGGGAAAAGGACGGGAGAGGAGGAGATCATTTCAAGAAATGATAAATAATTACTCTAGCACTTCATGTCTTATTTTTTTTCAATTTGTTCAAAAGGCACCAATTTATCCAATAGAAATAATATACAAAAAAAATTAAATTCAATAAGCCCATTTTCTTCTTTCAACAAATTTTAATTTGATTCGAAAAAAAAATATTAATAATTCATGAAAATTTACTTTCAATTAAATACTGCTTCAAGAATTTACACAAGAAAAACAATTAATTAATGGATTCACGTCATCATATAATGAAAGAAATCAAGAAAAGAAACAGAATTCAAAACTACTCACCCTTTTTTACGGCTGCGGAGAACAGAAGGGGAACTGGGCAACTACTAAAATATTGAAAAGTTTATAAATTACTTTAACTCTTTTATTACTATTGTCTATTGTTAAGGGCCGTTTGATCACGAGTTGTTTTAATTATTAAATGTTCAGAATATTTCCGAATAGATGTCACTCCACGAAGGGACACAACCAGCTTTATCCACATTAATTAAGGATAGTAAAAAAAGGGAATTTTCTCGTTAACGTATATATATACTTTCTGACCACTTTTTCGTAATTTTATACGGATTCATCCATTATTTACGAGACCCGCTCGAATCCCTAAATCTCATGCTGCACGAATTCACCTCTAGCACAATTGCACTTCGTTTCTAAGTATTTTGCTCACCTTCACGCCCGCTAATCACTTTGGGTCATTAAACCCTTTTCAGTCACCTCAACCAAACTTTATCTTCACACAAACTTTTCCTTTTTTCCCTCCATAAAAATCCCTAATGATATCTTCTTCCTCGAATTGTAAATTCCCAAAATCACTTTGACGAATGAAATGTAAAAACTCCCTTTTTCTTCAAAATCACATGCCGAACCATGCATTCCCCAAATCAACTCCACAAAAAACGAGAAAACTTCCTTTCAAGATCAAATAACAAATTCTTTCCTCCCACAATTAAAAATTAATGCACCGCCAAAAGCAATCCCTCTTGTTTTTCCCAAAGACAAATACCGAATGCCCCAAATCCAAGAACCCAATTCCCAACCCCGCAATCCTTTCATTTTCCGTTACCGCTGCTGCACCTGAGTAACGTAATCGAAGTTCATTACACTTCGATTCCGCTACCCACACATCCTTTTCGTACCGACAAACGCAATAATTTCCATTTTGCATATATGGCAATTTACATAACCAAAGAAGCGTTTGATTAGATGCTACGTGTCGTATGTATATGCTTTTGCCGATACTCCAAATAGAGGGCTTTTCTGCACTCGGGGAACTTGAACCCAGGGTCCCAGCAGACCCCCGGTCGAGAATCCACAACGCTACCAACGGACCTACCTTTTGTTGATTTCCCATTCATCAAATTAGCAACTTCAACTCTTTCTTTATGGACGTGAGAATGGAATTTATTTGTAGGGAAACGTGAATGAAATTTTTGTTAGTATGAAAAATAAAATTTGTTAGTGGGAGCTGATGAATAAAATTAGTTAGTATGAAGGAAAGAATTAGGTTTTGTTAGGAAAAATGTGTCGAATGAAATTTTGTTGATGGGAATTATTGAATGAAGTGTTGTTAGTGGGAAAATTAAAATTATTATATTACTATTTTTTGTAATTCAAAATAGGATAAGACGATACGATTGAGATGATGGGGAATTAAAAATTATAGAAAAATTGAAAAAATGTTAATAAAATAAATAAATATACAGGGGAAAAGGTATTAGTGCCAAAAGGAAGGTGGAGATGTTACGGCGGCAATTGAAGTTGCGAATGGGAGAAAGCCGGTACGCTGGAATTACCTAGGTCGATTTGAAATGTGTATCAACCACCAACACGTGTTTCTGTTGAAGTTCCATACTATTGAAATGGCTCTAGCTCACCTGATTATAACTGATTACCATAAAATTTTGGAAGCATAAGGATCTTATATAAATCTACCTTACAATAAAACTTTAAGAAGTTTAAGGGTACCATCTTCATTTTATGTTAGAGAACGTAAAATTTACAAATCATACTATTATTAACAAAGTTGAGTGGATTTAATCTCTGAGGTATTTGTTGCCCTTATACTTATAAAGGCCTGCCTTCATAATTTTTTTTAGATTTTTCGGCTCAATTGTGTCCAGCCGCAAGAGCCACACCAATTTTTCGTACGGCTTGCCTCTCCCTGGACTCTTTTATGCATAAAATTATATTTTTGTTTCAGATTCTAAAAGTTCTAATCAAGACCTTTCATTTAGTATTCCACTCGACTGCATTTGATAAAAAATGTCGGCGCCATTTTAGCATTAAGGGGGACCCCCTTAACATTTTTGAAATTTTTTATAAGACTTGAACTTTTGAGTGACCACCTCTTTTCTGATCTTTTTACAAAGTTTGAGCTTTCTAGCTTCTTTAGTTTCTGAGAAAACTTACTGTGACCCACAGAAGATGGACAGGTGGACAGACGGTCGGACAGACAGACAGTGAAGATAAGTAAGTCTTTATAAAAAATTGTTGAGGAGGGAAACGCACATGCATTCTCAATGATGATAGGTAAATAGATGAATATTTTTCCAAAGATCTATTCGGGTTTCAATGAATTTCCTGACGAATGCAAGTAATGCATTCACTACTTAATGGTTTGCTGGGAAGTTGCATTAAGCTTTTTTTTGAAAAGTTATTAAAGATGAAAAATCCTAGAAGCAAGTGGTTTCGACGTGTGAACTACATCAAGTCATATTCTAGACACACACAAGTGATGGCGATCACCACACTTAAAAGTAAAAGTATCATTCCAATTTATTTTATTCATGCTAACTCAATATATTTTTCTAACTATGAATTGTATACAGGTTAATTTTCTCCTGTAAGTATATAGAGTCCATGAGTTGTAAGCATCACGTATCAAATAGAGGGTTACCTTATTTTTTGTTCCTTATAGAGTAGAAATAAGTCTCGGTATATACCATATTGAGTTTCGAATTTTTCCGATTGCAACTTTATTTTTGAGAGAGCCTTAATCACTTTGTTGTCCAATTTTTTTTTTTTTTTATGCATAATATTGAATATCGCGTTGTGATAAATTTTTTAACTTAAGAAGATTTAACACCAACACAAATAAAAGGAAGAATTGTATTAATCGAGCAGTCACACAAGCAAACTGCTCGAAAATCTTCCTATCCCCCACGCACAATTTTATGTGGCAGATTTAAAAAAATTATGTAATTATTTCTATTCGTAATCGTAATTTGTAGAATAATTTTTCTTCTCATTATTTTATTAAATATAATTTCAAATTATTTTCCCTTTATATTAAAATTTAAATGTTTCCCTTTAATTATATTCTTCATAAGATTTAACTCTTATTACTATTTAAAATCTTCAGTTTCTTTACTTCAGTTAAATTTTCTTTACTTCAATTAAATTTTATTTTAAAAAAATTTTAAATCTGCACATAAAATTTCGAGTATGAGCACGGTGATATAAAACAGCATTCCACGGATTGCATTGCCAAATGCAATCCACAGTCGCTGAGCAAGGGGCTCGTATTCAACCACCGTAACGGCGTGACCATACTGTAGACGACGGACAAGCGAGGAGAGTTTGCTTGAAATTGCAAACCAGCCGCGAGAAAAAGAGGAAATTGACATGCACGACGGGAAAATTAGGCTAGAACGTGGTTCAAAATCGATTTTCGTTTGTAATATCTTTAAATTGTGCGCGATTGGCTTAACTACTGTATGTGGTGTTACATCTAAAGAAAATCCGACAATCGATTTCCGACAAAATAATTGATCATGCAGCTGTTTTCAAATTACTCGAAATAAATGTTGATTGCTGCAGAAATTTATCGATAAAAACGGTGTTGGTTTTAATTATCCGTTATACGCAACTGCAATCGTAAACACCGTGAAGGAAGCAGGCAGTGTCGGAAGCACATGGGGTACAAGCTGCTAGTGTCACATTGAGTACGAGTGCGCGAAGTTCTTTTCATCCACCTAAGAGTGGCGGATTGGTCTTCAACAATATCTTTTATTGCTGGTTGGGTGTTTTGGTGACACCGTTCAAGCACATACTTTTGGCATGAGATGTTCAATGCACAACAATCGGCTGACAAGACATACATTCTGTAAAAAGGTCAGAGAGTCGCACATTTTGCAATTGTTGTTTTTTTTTTTTGTTCGTAGATAGGGGAATAAAGTTGTGCTTCAATCAAATCAGTTGAAAAGTGTCGACAAACTTCCGCGTGGGAAGAGTGCTTGTGTTTGATCGGAAGAGATGGAAAAACTCCGCTTGTCGCATTCAAATTTGTGCAGTCAACGAATCAATAGCAGAAATTAAACTTTTGGAGCAAATCGTGCTCTGCCACGGGGAGAAATTTAGAAGTAATCGCGAAAGAAAACTTGTGGAAGAGGATTGAGTCGTTCGGTTATCATTTTTGCGGTCTCAAGGGCTGTGAGTATGACGGTGGAATAAAATTCAGTTCATATTTCCTCAACGACAATTCTCCGGACTAACGAAAGGAGTTTCATGTACTCGACACGATTCTGTAGTGCGGAAAACAATTTGAAACTGTCCATTGCAAGCATCTTTTACAGTTTAATTGTGTCCCCAATTGTGCGAAAATCATTCCGTTACGCCTGATAATTTGAAGAACAAACGCGGAGTTGTGGTTACATGTGCCCATACACCGATCTTAGATTATTTCACGTTTACCCAGATCCATATATGCCGATAAGGCCAATTGTACATTCTTTTGAAAAGTGAAGAGCGCTAAGTGAAATTGCTCGTTGAGAATATTTTCAACTTTAGTGTTAAAGTAGAAAGAAACGAATGGCAAAAAGTGAATGGCGGGAAACATTCTTTTTTTTTTGTTGTCCTCCATAGTTGTTGCTATAAATACTGGTTAGAAAATGAAAACAAAAGTAAATCTCAACAGAATGTGTGAAATAATTGAATAAGGTGAAAATTGCGTCATTAGGAAACTTAGTTTCAATGGAATACCAGTATCTAAAGAGGCATCCTTCGAGTTGAAATTGTCATTGTTATCAGGCCTCCAGGCACAATAAATTCCTACCGAAGTAACATTTTTATTATATAAAAATTGAAATTGAAACGCTACTGCGGTCGAGACCATTAACGTTTGGATTGGAGCATCCACAAAACATTTTGTACAGAGGCGAGGTGGCGGCACATATAATCGTCTTAAATGGCCCTGTTACATCTGGGAGGCATTGCAAAACAAAAAAGGTTAATTCTTGCCAAGTGCCGCATGCGTGACGTCCTGAGGCGTGAACTGGAGATGCGCGAAGTTGAGCTCTTGACATTCCTTCTGCATTGTCAAGTTTGTTTTACATGCGTTGAGGGCGAAGCATTTTTCTATTGCCCGAGTTGTGAGGCTGTTTCGTGCTGCAACCAAGAGCATCAAAAAGAAGACTCGAACAATCATTTCAAATGGTTTTTGTATTTGAAATATTTTTTAATGAATTTTATGAGTTAGATGATAGAGATATTTAGTTTAGTTTTGGAAGTAGCTCCAATTTTGGATTCCAATAGTTTGCCCCACGATTTATTTAGTTTAATTGAACTGAGCGTTAAAAAGGAATAAAAATCGGTAAATTCCAGAAATCTCTAAATGAATTCCAGAGGCCCGTAGCTATTAGTGGCTTTTCTTGTGTAGCAACAGTAATATGCACAATACGCCGTACACGTGCGTTGGTGGACGAAACAGATAGTTTAACGATATAATTGCTTCGAATTGTTGAGTGAACACTGGTAACACAATTAAACTGTCCATTGCAAGCATCTTTTACAGTTTAATTGTGTCCCCAATTGTGCGAAAATCATTCCGTTACGCCTGATAATTTGAAGAACAAACGCGGAGTTGTGGTTACATGTGCCCATACACCGATCTTAGATTATTTCACGTTTACCCAGATCCATATATGCCGATAAGGCCAATTGTACATTCTTTTGAAAAGTGAAGAGCGCTAAGTGAAATTGCTCGTTGAGAATATTTTCAACTTTAGTGTTAAAGTAGAAAGAAACGAATGGCAAAAAGTGAATGGCGGGAAACATTCTTTTTTTTTTGTTGTCCTCCATAGTTGTTGCTATAAATACTGGTTAGAAAATGAAAACAAAAGTAAATCTCAACAGAATGTGTGAAATAATTGAATAAGGTGAAAATTGCGTCATTAGGAAACTTAGTTTCAATGGAATACCAGTATCTAAAGAGGCATCCTTCGAGTTGAAATTGTCATTGTTATCAGGCCTCCAGGCACAATAAATTCCTACCGAAGTAACATTTTTATTATATAAAAATTGAAATTGAAACGCTACTGCGGTCGAGACCATTAACGTTTGGATTGGAGCATCCACAAAACATTTTGTACAGAGGCGAGGTGGCGGCACATATAATCGTCTTAAATGGCCCTGTTACATCTGGGAGGCATTGCAAAACAAAAAAGGTTAATTCTTGCCAAGTGCCGCATGCGTGACGTCCTGAGGCGTGAACTGGAGATGCGCGAAGTTGAGCTCTTGACATTCCTTCTGCATTGTCAAGTTTGTTTTACATGCGTTGAGGGCGAAGCATTTTTCTATTGCCCGAGTTGTGAGGCTGTTTCGTGCTGCAACCAAGAGCATCAAAAAGAAGACTCGAACAATCATTTCAAATGGTTTTTGTATTTGAAATATTTTTTAATGAATTTTATGAGTTAGATGATAGAGATATTTAGTTTAGTTTTGGAAGTAGCTCCAATTTTGGATTCCAATAGTTTGCCCCACGATTTATTTAGTTTAATTGAACTGAGCGTTAAAAAGGAATAAAAATCGGTAAATTCCAGAAATCTCTAAATGAATTCCAGAGGCCCGTAGCTATTAGTGGCTTTTCTTGTGTAGCAACAGTAATATGCACAATACGCCGTACACGTGCGTTGGTGGACGAAACAGATAGTTTAACGATATAATTGCTTCGAATTGTTGAGTGAACACTGGTACACGCGAGGAGCATCCATATTTACAAGAACCCCAGTGTGCATTTTTATCCTTCCAGCTCCCATCGATATAAGTTTTCAACTTTTAACTTATTGGGCCATAGGTAGAAAGAATTCCTAAATCATTAACTTATAAATTAACTAACTTAATACAAAAAACTAAAGATGCTTTAGAGGAAATGCCACCTTTAATTGTGGCATTTAATTGTGGGTTTTATGAGTTTACCCGTACGCAAAAAGATATGTGGAAGCGTGGAATAGAAACCTTACTTGAATTAGAAAACATTTTTAATTCATATGCAAACATCGGATAGATGTTCACGGAGAAGAGAGTTCGTTCAAGGTTTTCAGATCATTCAGACCTATTGAGTTACATGATCAAAAAATTTAGCTTTCTTCCAAAATGGCTATGTGAATAATTTAATCGTATATGATTCCAGATAGAGGGTAGGGAGCTTTGTAGTCAAAAAGTGTGCACTAGAGTAAAACATTTCCATACTTCTATATTTATACTTACTAGCAAACTTTGTTTTTTTTTGTGGAAGACGAATTACAGTTCGTCGAAAAAAAGGAGCAAGAGAATCTTTTGTTTTGAGAAATTTCAATATCAATCTTTGTTTGAAAACACACTTAAGTAATAGTTTAGCATCGGTATCAAGGAAATAAATAAAATGAATCTTCAAACTTTAAATACTCGGTCTTTCCATTCGTTCTAACTTACCGGGTATAGGACCCGCAGCGTTGGCAAGCTAATCCACTCATATGGGCTAGCCATCGGGCGCGCTCCTCCGTTTTTTGTCGCTTAACAGGGGCTCTTGTCGGCTAGAGTGGCCTTCCGCTCGCGTGCGCTTTTATGGTATAGGGCTATGTGGTTCCATCACATAGTTCTATAACATAAATTGGTTACGTCTATATTTCTCTTTTGGTGGGAAAATTCCTGCAAATTATGTTTGTATGAGTTTTCCACTCAAATGGGAAATATATGGCCACGTCTACGCTTGGATATTGATCCAGTTGGGAGGGCGCGAGGTAGCACCACCTCCATCTGGATACCCCACTCTTATTTGTGGGCCATAAGAACTGTTGGATAACAAAAAAGTCCCCTTAAGTCCGTCTGTGTTCCACAGATCCAGTTTGTCCTTTTTCGTCTGTGATTACCTTAACATTTAGCTGGTTACATCCTTTTTTCGACTTCGGTCGACTGTTATTTGACCCCAGAGTTCATGTATGCGAAATTCGTTTAAAGTGGGTCCTTGTGCTGGGGAAACAACCTACCCCATGACACCGCAACGCTAGCCTGCCAGCACATTCACGCGTCCCCAGACAAGGCCGATCTCGGCGGATCTCAACATTTTCTTCCGCTGAGGCAGCAGACCATCGCTGCAGTCCTTCACGGGCATATATATACCTACTTTCACTACAGAATGACTACTGTTAACAGTTACTTTTTCTTATCATATGCAACATTAAAAAACGGGTCTTAGCTGTTTCATTAGAGACGGGAATCTTTGGAAGATGACTCACGTAGAAGATGACCCACGTGAAGGAGGCCCGGTAGTGGTAGTTCCACTTTTTGTTCTTTAATTCACTCTCTGGTTAATATAATTAATTGATTGGCTTTCTGCTCTACAAAGAATAAAGGGGCCACTTATTCGCTCCTTACGTCAACGATTCTGATGATTCTTTTACCCCAACGCGATCCTCCTTATTCTACGTCGATCACTTGCTGCTTATTTTTTGACTTTAGCTGCCGATGCCTTGGTTCCAGCTTTTACTTTTTGAGTCCGTTTTCATTTCTAATCCTCAATCACTATCTCGTCAACCACCTTCTGTTTTTTTCACAATCGCCACCACTCTTCCATGCAAGTCAAAAATCCGAAAAGAAGAAGCGCGTCATTCGTTCCGCTCTTAAATAGCTTCGCCTCTAACGGCCACTTTACAGTTCTCCGACCAAGTTCTTTGTCTCGAATCCAGCCAGTGGTTCCTCCTGTTCCAACGAAGTGGTTCCACCCAAACTTGGCGCAACTTCTACTCAACCTTCAATCACTCTGATGGTGATCACCTCAATCATATATTAGCTGAATTGGCTAAACACTTTCTCTGATAGTTTGGTGGTGTCCTTTTTTTGGTTGGGATGTGGATGTCATTTGCGCACAGAGCGTGGGACTTCTATGATTGCAAGCGATTTGACTAGTCACTAAACACCTTCCCTGCCAACCCGAGAACCCAGCCTGAAACAGTTCGACACATTACTTCGGATCAGGTCCCATTTTGTTGCGCCACGAGGCATCTTTAAGCTGGAGAACCTTCTTCTAGCGAGAAGGGAAAAGGAATTTTCAGACAAGGGATCCCCCAAGCCCAACGCCCCCGGCTGCTGTGTGTCGCTTTTATCTTTAAGGACTGCCCGAACATAATGTGCCACTTGGTTCCATTTATCGACCGATTCGAGTATCACCGCGACTATACTATCCGGGGTGAGCTTTCACGTTTCCCCGTAGAGGTCTTTTTGCAGCCTGTCCCATATTGTGCGCGCAAAAAATGTGTTGCAGGTATTGCGTTCCTTTCCTGGGCAAAATCAACAATCAGGGCACCGTGACTTACCAATCTTGTGCAGCTAAGACTGAAAACACCTTAAGTCGCTCAAAAGCTGGGTCAGATAGAAGTCAGTCTCACCAAGCTTTCGATTAAGCCCCGGCCTCACATCCACGATGAGGAACGCAGTCTACCTTCCCACTGTGCAATCCACCCAAGACGGCTGCTAATTGTTGAGTGAACACTGTTTCTCCTCGTGGAAAACCATCTCACTCGCGATCTTGTTTCAGCACAGGTAAATAGCATGGTGATCTTTAGCAAGGAAGGCAACAGGTATCACGCCTGAAATAACCCACCGCTGAATCAGAGATTGTCAGATACGAAGATGCAATCCTCAGTGTTCCTGATCTCTACACCTGTGCCAGCCTTTTTCGGTATACATCCTTACTATTTGCAGGTAAAGGATTTTGTGAAAATGAAATTTATTAAAATTATTAACTTGTTTTATTTAACTTATTTTCCTACACTTTTAGATTATTTCTTCAATTATTCTTTAAATCGAACAAAGACATCAATAGAAAATTCAAATCTACTTTAATTAAGCATTAACATCCGTTTTTTATTGACCTACGACCGTAATGGTTTTTCAAAAGCATAAATCCCATAATTAAGCGTGGAAATAAAGATGACATTGCATAAAGCTAGGTCATGAAGTATAGAACTCCTTCCTGGGCGAAAATTGTTCTTTGAATTCCACATTCGTCTATTTGAGATAATGAGAAATTTGTCTGAAAATTCATTAGAGGTAGGAAAAGCTGTGGAACTTTTAATGCCAAGATATTGACGACAATGCTTGGACTAGAAGAATGAACATCCTATGGATCCCTTTCTTGTTCTTCCTTACATCGGAAGACACACACCTGAGTTCTAATGAAGCAATTACACGGTGGCATAATGTGATTTTAATTGCATTTTAAGGGATGATGCTCGTTTGATTTATGAAAACTTTATGCCTGAGTGCGAAGATGAATGATTGGCAATTATGGAACACGCAACATTAGAGGGAATGATCTCAGTGGTGATGTAAATATGCATAGAAATTTATTTTGAAAGCATATTTAATTTGTAAGAAATAGAGGTTTGCCTTGCCCAAAGTCTACACTAATTTAATGTTAGGTAAAGAGAATTTAATCTTTAATTCTGACTCTGAAGTCCCCCTGAAGGTACTTGCCTGGCAAGGCAAAGAGTAATAGGAGCTATTGTGAACTTTTAAAGTTTAATACAGGCCACCATTACAATAAACTCAAGCAGAAAGGCAAAAAAGAAGCAGTGAAACCAACTAGAAACCTATGAAAGCAGAATAAGTAATTACAAAATTTCATATTCTTCACTATTGAGAAATTACTGATATGCAGCAGACATCGGCGTTTCAAGAGCAAACTACTCTGATTCTTGATTTTACATTAAAATCTTTTATATACTGACAAACAATAAAAGTTAATCCTTATTACATCATTACTTCTTGAAAGAAAATGATTTTTAAAATATGTAATTAAATAAAACTATGGATATTGTCCATTCATTTAATTATGCATTTCTTCGTTAGCTACCTGCCTATCGTCGTGATTTTTTTTAAAAAGTTTTACAAAACCCTACTAAAATCACGACCTGCCTGTGCGTCCCTTCGTATTCAGGTATTTAAGGGGGGTCCTCCATATGGTGGAGTGTCCCCTGAAAAAAAATTTCCTCAAAAGTAGCCGATATGGGTATCAAATGAAAGGTCTTAATAAGAGCTTTTCGAAACAAGTCTTAAGTTGACATTTTTTGGTTCGAAGGGCGCACAAGGAGGGATTCGCGATCGGACACCTAACATAAAATAGTTTTTCCGCCCTTTTTGGCCCAGTTCACTAGTTTTCATTTAGTTTCATTTAATTTTTTTCCTCATGGCGTATTTTACTATATTAAATTTTGGAAAAACCTTCAACACAGGCTAATTTACTCATTTATTCTCTTTCTGACGTTTTATTACAAAATGTCTTGAATCTGTTAACAGCACTTTAAAATGGTTAGTGCCCTATAGTTTTGACGTGTCTCCGGGACTGCCCATCAATAAAAATTTCCATCATATTTTACAGTTTACTTCAGCCCTTATGAATTAGTTATTCCATATGCCCAGTGTTGAGCTTTCAATCATATTTACAATTTTCAACCAATTCCTATAAAATCAATCTAAATTTCCTGACCATCAAAATAACACCAACATATTGCAATCATCATAATTAGTTTTAAATTCAAACATTGTATTTCAATCTATTTAATCATCACATTTTCAGCAAGCATAAATTCATGTGCAACAGAAAAGGTCTCAATTTGCACCCAAACAAATTCTCCGACGTATTCAAACAATTTCTGGATCTCACAAAGTTTTGCCAATGCAAGTAACTTTCATAACATGCATAGGGCATGCTTATGAAATATGCAGTATAAGAATTTGTATGATAACTAAAAATTCTGTATACTATATATTCTTTCGGCTGTGATGAATAAAATTATTGTTAGTCTGGCAACACGCAGTGAATCTCCTTAGTCGTCACTGCCGGTGAGACTGCCAGTGGCGTTGTTGGATTGAGAGGCGATTGACCGGTGAAGTCTGGGAAGGCACTTCTGTGCAATTGGCGTCTACCAAATCAATGCCATTCTTGCACCCTGAGCTGCTTGCTCTTTCCTCCCTTGACCACGGGATTTTGCCACACTGGCTGTGTGCTCTTGGTGGTGGACAGACGATTCGGCCTAGTTCGAAGTAGCATGTGGAGGTCAACCGATGTGGCCTCCTAATTCTGTGGTCTGTTGGGAACACTCAGTTTTCCTTTGCCCACTCGGTTTTCCCTCCAGTCATTAAAATATGTGCGTTCTCCTATAATGTTGTCACGAACCATAGTTAGTAATTATTAAAAATCTTGATGTGCACATCAACGTTTCCACATAAAACTATTCCAGCTTATATGCTGTTCGAAAATTCAGAAAGCAAGGAGATTTTAGTAGCTCATAAAGATAAACCGGCTTCGTTAAAATATCTTATGTGGAAAGGAAGCAAATGAACAATTGAGGTGGCATTGCAGAACATGAAATTTACACATTTTTACCCTGGACACTAATGTTGAGGTTTTTGTAAAAAAAATTTGTTACAATACCCTATTAATATCGGTACCTGTCCGTCCATCCATCCGCCCGTCTGTCAGTGCGTCATAGCAGGTTTTCTCAGGAACTATAGAAGCAACAGTAATCAAATTTTGTGAACAGCTCAGCTCCATACTCAAAAAAATTTCAAAGGTTTTTAAGGGAGGACTCCTCATACAGGTACGTGAACCCTTAAAAAAAATTTTCACCAAAGATAGTCGAGGAGAATGTCAATTGAAAGTCTTGATGAGATCTTTTAATATCTATTATCAAAATTGCAATATCATTGATGGGGTAGCAAGAGAAAGAACAAGTAAAAATTGTACCCAGCTCGCGATTAGACATCTGGGGACCGAAAAATCTAAAAAAAATCATGCAGGCAGCTCTCTATGAGAGAATTTCAAATTCACCAAAATTCACCTACAATATTATCAAACATTAATTGACTATAAAAAGAAATTTGGTGTAAAATTCAATAGCTTTAACAAATGTAGTTTGAAAAATTGGGGTTTTTAAATATAAGTACATTATTTCCTTAAGACTACCTTAAAAACTACCTGTTTGCTGCATCCATTCTGCCTTGTGTTCCTTGGCTCTCCTGATTCCACCAGCTTATCCGCAGACGATTTGATTGGTTCTATCGCTACCTCCTACCACAGTGCCTCGTTGGGGTAAGACCATCCGTCCTCCCGCCTGTATAGGCCTGTACAAGCCCTAAAGATTTTTCCCTCCACTAATATATTTTGCGCCGTTTTTTTTGGATCTCCATTCCATATCATCTCCGCATACGTGATGAACTGCCGAATCAAAGTTTTATATTCCAAAACGTGACTAGTTTGCTCACTTTTGGATGTTTAATGAAAAGCGGTGTGGGAAGATGGTACGCATAAGTCACTTTTTTTCTAAATACTGTCAACGCAAGCACTGAAGGTAGCCTTCCTGTCGAAAACTACTTCCATGTACTTCGTTTGCTTAGACCAGTGCACCATCTATCCATTCAACTTAATATTGGATTGACAGAATCCTCATGTACGACGACCAAAGTTTTTGTAGGGGTCCTTGAGCACAATTAATTCACTTTTCTTTGCATTTGCGTTGATTCTACATTTCCCATAATATGGAGTAAGAGATTCCAAATATTTTTGGAGCCTCGTTTTAGTAAAGTGCGAATTGTGCTCAGATGACCATACCAACAAGTCATCAGCGAAGAGGTTCACCTGGATTCTGAGCTTATATTCGTCTCCTACGCCCGATATCTCAGGAGTGAATATGTTGAAAAAATGGGCCTAAGACCCCTGTGGGACCCCCGAGTCAATACAAAATGGGTCTGACTTAGCTCCACCAGCCACCGCAAAGACAGTTCGTCCCTTCATGAAATTGCCTATAATTTTTACAATATGGGCCAGAAAGCTTAAATTTATCATTTTGTAGAGAAACTTGTTAATTCATACAGTCAAAGGCTTTCTCCACATCGATCAGGCAAGCTACAATAAGCTCATTGTTGCGTCACCATCTGGTTATATAACCTTGGAACAGACTCATCGCATCTACCGTAAAGTGGGCTTTTTTAAGCTGAATTGCCCTCTCGTTACAATTCTTGCCCCCCGTAGAGAGTCGTATGATGCCTCCAAGTATTACCCTTCAAGCAGCTTACCAATATTTGAAAGCAACAAAATCGAGCGAGTATCGACTACGTCAGTACTGCCCGACTTCTTGGATATTACAAATATTTTTGCACATTTTCATTCCCAAGGAAAGTAGTAAATGTTTGTGCAATTATTCAAAATGATCGTGATGAGAACAAAGAAGCTTTTTAAGTAGAGAGTAGGAGATTTTCTGGAATTTTGCTTCAGTGCCAACAAAGTGAGTTCCTCAGGACTGATAAACAGACCATGGCCAGTAGGTGCGTCAAAGGGATTTGAATCAGAAAGCCTGGTCAAGGACAATTGCTCAAGGTCCTCGTCAAAACTTGTTGTGGTGCTGTTATGCTATATACAACGTCGTCAATCGTCTAAGCTCCACCAAGTGTATACGGCCAAGCGCATACGCCCATTGTCATTAAAACATGTACTTGTCGACCAACGGCAAGCGTAAAGTCTTCATAATTCATACCATTAGCGACGACGACCATGTACATAAGAAGCTTCGGGGTGTGCTTATAGAATTATCGACAAGCTACGCCCATTGTCATCAAAGCATGTACTTGTCGACCAACGGCAAGCGTAAAGACTTCATAATTCGATCTACATAAACCACAACATTAGCGACGACAACGACCATGTACATAAGAAGCTTCGGGGTGTGCTTATAGAAATATCGACCAGCTACGCCAAGTGTTATACTGCATAAGCCATAACATTAGCAACGACAACGACCATGTACATGAGAAGCTTCGGGGTATGTTTCCAGCGGAGTGACACTGTGCTAAGCCCTGCCTTCAAACCATTTCTCAAATTCGCCGCAAAGCTTCACCATGCGAACAAGTGAGAAGTGCGCGGAGGAAGAAGTTTACGTGGAACGAGAATGCACGTTTCAACTACTCAGCGAATTTAAGGCGAATTGAGGCCGCATGAATCGTTTAAAAGACAATTGATCGAGCGAAAAACGGCGAGTAGTAATAACAGCGGTTACAGAACTGTAAGCGAGTGTATTTCGCCGCGAAGTGATCAGCGAAGCCAGAAAGTGCATCTAGTTCCGGTGCAATTGCAGGAAATCATCACATCAGTTAGATGGTGAGGTGTAGGCTTGAGCCGCGAACCTCATTCGGCTTGGATGCGTTTTTACGCTGCGTAGCCACCATCGACTAATTCCCACTTCCTTCTAGGCATCCTCCGTCCGTGTAGACACCGTAAGGATAGATGATAAATAAATAACTAAGAGGTGTAAATGTAACCAATTTAAAATAGCAACATGAATAAAACTTAAAACTTTCAACATGTAACTCTATTACTTTTTGTTGATTTAGTTTAAATGGACAGAGTAGCAGGTAAGTGGTGATACAGTGAGGTCTTTCCCCGGGAGCCTTGATGATGTATATTGGATACACATCAAATGTGCTCCCAGTTCATGCCAGTATACATAGGGTATACTGGTTTTGTAACAGTGCTGCTCACTAATGAGTAACGGGAGAGTCCTCACTTGCCTTCTCTCCTTGAAAAACGTTTGCAAAATATTTTGTGATAGAGTCAGCAATAGCTTTGTCATCCATGAGCATTTATCCATCATAAGTGAGGACCCCGTGTAGCCTTTTTCCGCCCGTTATCCTATTGATATGAGGAAACTTACAGGGACCTGGTTTGATACTTTCTAGGGCCTGTTTAAATCACTCGTTAGCAAAAACTGCGGTTCTCTTCGAAATCATTCGGTTTAGAGACGTAATCACTAGGCGAATACGTTCATACTCCCAGTTGACCATATTTAAATTGCAGTGGTAGATTCTTGCGAGTAGTTTTCTATACCAACTACGTCTACGATAATGCTCCAAGATGTTTTCTTCTTAATAAAGGTAATTTGTCGAGAATTTTGTAGTGGAGATCTTTGAGATGACCGTATCCAGGGTTGAATTTATACATGCAACTCCCTCATCTATATCAGGAATTGAAAGATTTCTCGAACTTTAAATAGAAATTTCCTTCAATTTTCCATCGAGGTCAGCACTAACTGCTGCCCGATCGATTCGCTTGTATGAAATAAAAAGTTGAGGAGCCGCAACTTCAAGCTTCACACTCTTTTCGCTCTTATGGTCAGCTCAACCAAAAGAGGGTCAGATTCGGCCTCAAGAACACCACACGTGAAATTCCTCCAACTGTGGGAGAGATTTACCAGATTGACAGACACAATAAGAAGTCAATAAAAGACGAACTTTGGCGGAAGTTACGCTCTTTCAGGGCACTCAATATGAGATCTTTATTTGATTGAAACCAGTTAGAGATAGTTGCTTCATAGCTATTAGATGCAATATTTCCCCATGAGGGATGCTTCGTTACCTCCCATGACATAGAAATCGAATTTTTTGCACAGAGTAAGCACTGTTTCCTAGTTGTCAATGAGTTTTCTCACCGTATTTCCATGTCGAACATAGATCCCCACGAACGCAAAGGTGCACCCTCTGGCATGGAGCTTATTATATCAGCTTTAATACATTTTAGACTGAAAGGCAGTGCCTTTGGACTTTCAGGTGATCTTTGTGAGCCACAGCAACTCCAATAACTCCCTCTAGATTATCACGCCTGATGATCTTGTATTTTCCCAGATGCTCTCTGTGTCTTTCTTTGGGTCTTGTTTACAATACAAACAAGAAGTCTGGTCTATGAGCGTTCAAGCATTCTTGAATGAAATTCCGTTTACAGCGTGAACATATATTGAGGACGGAGAGTTTAATGGAACTCATCACAACAAAATACTTTCACGCCAAATTCTAAGTACGCAGCTTTTTTCAATAGTTTTTTATAGTGACAGAGTCCAGTTTTCGAATGAGTGTGAAAAAGTCACAACCGAAAAATTGTTGGCAGTCATTGCTCAAAACCGTAGTTCTGTCATTATGAGGCTGCTGGGGTTGCTGCATTTTCTGATGTTTAAGTTGCCGTATAGACTGAGGTGCAGGCTCTTTCCTTGCACTTTGCAAAAGGCTAGAATATGAGATACCTTCTCGTACAGTATTTTTATAGAGGGTGTGATCTAATCCCTCCTTTCCTCATTTTTCTTTTCGAGATTTTTCCTCTTATCCTCAAATTCGCTTTAGGACAACCAATAAAACTCATAGAATGTCCCTTAGAATTGCAGTTTACACAGAATATCTCTTCCTTTTTGTCTTCCTTTGAGCTTGAATATTCAATTGACTTGTGTTGTTTGTCGAATTTTATGCATCTAACTTCAAGTCCGCAGTTAGAAGGGACGTGGCCAAATCTTTGGCAATTGAAGCACTGGAAAGTGCAACTTTTCTATAGGCGTTTCCATTGTATCTTTTTGACACAGTAGGAACTTTATGTCCATCGATCTCTTCACATCAAAGTCCAGTTCAAACTGGACTAAGAAAGAGGAGAGCATCCCTTCTTCCTCCTAGAGGTTATGGTGGAGAACCTTTTTGCTGATAGGATATCTTCTCTGAAATGTTTTTTTACGCCTTTGAGAAGGAGAGGCAATTTTCTCTCCCTGGAAGAATGTAGGTGCAGCAAGCCACCTTCCCACACTTCAGAAAATTAAATTGGCTGGGATGATCCTCAGCTGTTTTAAGGTGAAGCAAAGTTCGTGAGGAGCTGTTCACCGCCACGTTGAACTCTGGCTTTTTTGCAGAATTTTGTGTCCATGCCCTATGAATGCTATCCCTGAAAGTCTTCAGGTTAAGTCTATAGCACACTATAGGAGGTACCCTCTCTTTTTTCGTAGCAGTCACGCTTGGCTGTTGGGGCTTCGGTCTCTCTTTGCCATCCTCAAGACCCATTCTTTCACCCGGCTTGAGTATGGTCCCAGAGAAACTGGCTGAAGCTACTTTTGCTTCCTTTTTATGCTCACTTCAAAGGTCTTCGATACCTTTGCAGTATGCTCCTGTGCTGGGGACCGAAACGGCCTCTTTCTAGCTTTCTTTTCTGGCTTTCCAATAGTCCCCTCCTCATCACCACTGTCCATGGAACACCCTCCCTCGCCCATCTTCATATCATTGTAAACATCCAGCAGTTGCAGTTGCATCTTGCAACTACAAAGCAAGTTCAAAATGAATTCTTCTTTTATGTGAATACATATGTGTACCCACAAATGTAAATTTAAGTAGTCCAAGAAATTTGAGTTTTTTGGCGCCAAAATAACGAAAACGAGCAATGAAAGAGATGAAATACGCCGAAGAATACAGCTCGCAAATAAAATATTTTATTCAGCATTGACGATCTTGAAGACCAACTGCATACATAGGAAAACAAAGCTCCAAGTATACAAATCTGTGACAAGATCTGTGTTATGCTATGGATGTGAAACATGGACCCCAACCCAAGCATCCGCAAATATATTGAATGCCTTTGAGCGAATCCTATAACAGTTGATCACGCTCCCCATACCTCGCTTACGACACTTTATGACAACATTCATAAATATATGAGAATACTAATTACTCGGAATCCTATAACAGTTGATCACGCTACCCATGCCTCGCTTATGACACGTTACGATAACATTTTTAACATATGTTAATACTAATTGCTCGGAATCGTATAACAGTTGATCACGCTCCCCATACCTCGCTCGCCGCACGTAGCGTTTTTCTCGAGTCTGGCCGTGCACCAGTTTGAGAACATATGTGTCCCAAATATACTACTTCAGGACGGAGGAATTGGCACTTCTCTGGCTGAAGCTTTAAATTGTTCAGCCTTAGTCTTTCAAAAATCTTTCTTAGCTTACAGATGTGGTCTTGTAAGTTTTTATCATAGATAACAATGTCATCAAAGTACACAAAGTAATCGAAACTTTGGTTCAACCAGAACTTGATGATAACCACTAGCTAAATACAGTGTGCTGAAAATCTTGAGTGACCAAGCTGGTCAAATATATCTTCTATGCGAGGTAATGGGAAAGCGTCACCTATTGATTCTTCGTTCAGTTTCCTGAAATCAACAACTACTCGCCACTTCTTTACTCTATCGGCTCCTGCCTTTTTGGGTACGACCAAGAGGGGGGAGTTGCAGGGCGCTTACTTGGTTGGACGATATCACTTCAGTTGTTCGTTGATTATGCCCTTCTGTGGCTGACTCAGTCAGTAAATTTTTTGGTTTATCAGGGCCTGGTCAGTCAATAACAGGATTTTGTAGGGGATTGCTTTCGTACAACTCAGCTTGTCTCCAGGAAGGAAAAAATTATCGTTGAACTCCTGGCACAACTGAGTGATGGCGGTTCTTTCCTCAGGATTACTTTGTTTGAATAGTGTGAGCTCCTGCTTCAACAACGCATTGCGCATCACATTTCGCAGAGATTTGGAGTATAAGAACTTAGAAGCTTCTCTCTCCAAGTGATTGTTTGATGGACCCGCTATTGTCCCCAAGGCTACATAGCCTAAATGTTTAACTATAGAGTTTAAACTGGATTTAGACTGATGTTCTACCCCGCATGACACTTTTCACCTACTATCAGGGTATCTATTCAACTTCTCTAGCTTCAAACTAAGTTGGTTTAGTGTGAACGGAGTCTCACCTGAATTCATTATACCCACCACTGACCTCATTGGGTCAAGAAGAACGTTTACCAGGAATATGCTCTCAGCTGATGAGTAGTCCACTGTACACACCATTTCCTGATCCAGCTCAATAGGAACTATCACTACGTTATGTGTTCGTGGAGGTAATGTAAGAGCTTCTTTAAAGACGACCTCATAGGTTCCATCAGTGGCTTTTATAACCCTTGAATCTTCTTTGGCAGGATTGCTAAAGATGTCCCGTTTTGTGTCGCTCCAAAGGACAAGGCGTCGTCGTTATCAGACACCTCAGCCAAAACCTGTACATGATGTTAGCCTTCCACCTCTACTTGGCTCTCAATAGAGACCAACAAATCATCACTATTTACTTCCGTGCGAGGAAACGTGAGTGATTTACTTGGACCTTCGACATTACAGTTCCTTGAGAGGAAGTCGTTTCCCAAAAGACCATCATCAAATAGTCCTTGAATATTCTCGACCAGTTGGAAAGTGCATGGAAGCCTAGTAAGGAGTTCGAAACTGCATTTCGTTGTACCTAGGGTTCACGTTCCCCAAACGGGCTTTGCAAAGTGAGCTCACGCTGAACATTCATTGGGCACGTGTCCCTAATAGCTGACTTATTAATAATACTGATTTGAGCCCCCGTGTCTAAAGTAAATGTGGTCTTCTCTTGTATTCCTATATCTAAAAGCAGTGCAGCTGTTGCCAGACTAGTACCGTGATAAGCGTTTCCTTTGTTTTTTGATTGTCCATGCACTCGTCCGAGACCCTAGCTTCCATCTTCGTTTCCGATGCTTGATTATTTGGCTGTTTGATTAAAGTCGAGCAAGAGATTTCCAACTGGACTGCCCCTCGTTTCTCTAGAGCTTGGAATCCCACCGTTTTTTTTTTTTTTTTTGGAAACAAGCTTCCAAATAATGTCCTCTGCGACCACAAAAATCCCATTTCACCTGGCGTCTTCCGATGACTGGTGGCGGATTTTACCTGGCGATCCTTATGATCGTGACCATATTCTTTACAGGTGGGACAATAGGGAGTTGTCTTCCGAGAATAACAATCGGAGTATGTGTGGCCCCGTTTATGACAAAAATTATAAGTTTGTCTTGGACCCTTGGTGAATTTTGTTGATTTCGATTGAACATCCTTCTCTGGTGCTGCCACCGCTTGTGGTACAACCTGTAACTGAAAAGGTATCGCATAGGCGAGGGTATTGCATGCTGAGTAGCCATCACGTGCTGATTCGTCATCCAATTATTGAATGGGGTTTGAACTTGCGTCATTTGTGGAATTGTTTGTGATGCACTATTCTGCAAAAAAAAACTCCCTGTTGAAGTTTTTCCATGTTCAGCCCCTTAGTTACAAGCTCCTCAAAGGTGCATTTCTCTAACATCATAAGGTACTGGTAAGGATTAGGATTAACTACTCCACTTTTAAAAGCATTCATCGCAAAGTCCTCCAATTGTGAATTCGCAATCTTACTCACTTCTGGTCGATATTTAACTGTTGCTGCTTCCTGGCAACATTTAAGAATTAGCCTAAGACGAGATGTGTAGGCTAGAATGGACTCCAAAGGACTTTGCTTTGCTGTTATGAGACTATTTACCAGCTCCTGATAAGTTTCTCTTGGTTAGTATACTCGGTTCAGTAATTCTTCCGCCACCTCCAAAGAGGACGGGAAGTTAGAGGATAACACTTGATAAGCTTCACCTCACAAACAGGTAGAGAAAATCTACATAAACACAGCGCGGTCCTGACTGCTAAGGCATTTCCATATCTGTTTACTGCAACCAATGAATGTTTGCAGCTCAAGCACCATGGTGAGACTGAGTGCCCCAGAAAACAAGGGAATCATTTGTCCCATTAACTTTGCAACCTTCCCGTAATCTGCCAAAGTGTTCGTAAAATCCTTAACTTCGGCTTCCTTATCCGTCATAGGAGGTGATTTCCGGTAAACAGTTAAATCCATGGGCACACTTCAGGACGAGCTCGCTCCAAATGTCAGTTTCCAGTCGTGTGACGTAATTAAAGTTTTTAAAAACTGCAAAAAATCCAACAAACTGGTATGGTCAAATGCAGTCCCATTAAAACATTTGATCTCTCCCTGAACTGCACTGTCTGTTCACGGAATTGATTGATCTGCTCTAAACGACTAAACTATAACTGATCAACAGTGTCAGTGAATTCAAGAACTGACTCTATACTCGTAGTTGCAGGTTCTCGCTTCACCTGTGAGTCTAAGCCAGGAAAAAGAGTTTCCAATTTATTTTTAGGGGTAAAAAGAGTTCTTTCACTTCGGAGCACGAGCCCGCTATTTTTTCCGGAGTTGATTGATGTACCTCCCTGGTTTTCTGTCGTTTGTCGTTCATTCATTCAAGCAACTAACGAATTCCTTTTTTCTTGTTTTTTTTACTGCACCTACATCTTCCTTCAAGACTCGGGTATTTCAAGGATGGCCTCCCAGGTACAATCTTAATCTAAAGGACGACCTCCCAGTTATCAAATCGTGTGAATGAGTGCTATAACCTCAAGAGTGGTAAGGAAAGGTTCTAGTTCCGTCTGAAATACCAATTATTCTATTCATTAACTGGCCACTCCACAACACGTTCGTGGCACTAGAGCCGTTCGGAATCAAAAACCGGCTGTGCCAATTGTTACGTGTAAGCAACCACCCTGCCTGTGCTGGCATGATGATTGCACCTCACCACACACCACCACAATCCTTGATACCTTGAGGAGAAGGGGGCTGTCCCCTAGAAATAAGAAGAACTTTTTTCTTTTCAATCGAAATACAAAAAATCTTTATTCTCTAAGAATTTTGTTTGACAATTTGCTTTTGCACAATAAGTTCAACGTCTGGAAGTCGTTTGGCCGGTAGCGCCTGGATCCTAGCTGCCATCGCTAGCCTACGCCATCACAAGCCCGCGATACCGGCAAGTGCGGCCTGTAATTGGACAAAACGTAAAGGAAGATACAGCTGGTCTTGGTGCGCCCTACAATTAACCCGGGCTGACGACCATGATTTTATTCTCCGGTGAGTTTTGTTACGTGGATGAAAACTGAAACTAGAGTTTCGCCGGCGTAGGCCTAAAGAAACCCTATTTCAACTCCTGTGGATGTCTCCAAATACTCACGTACTGTTTATGTAAACGAAATTATCTTCCCTCGATAGCAAACTTGAATTCCTCGATAACATGAAATTACTCGATATAAACGTAGATCGAAATTGTCTCCAACAGACTCTCCTCAAGACATGTGATTATACTCACTTGTCTTGTCAAATTTGCCATGCATTGCTAGTGGCAGTCGTAGACCTTTGCTGGAGTTAACTGAAAAATGCTATGCTTGTCAACGTGCTAGTTCCCCTTAATTTGCTTTACTAAGTCATTCTTCTCCCGTTCCTTGGGAACAGCCTTTTTGCATGAAAAGGAACGCCAGATCCAATCTTATGTTTTCGCTCTTTTCGTCTTCAGTATTCATATATCTGAATATTTGACGACTTCTCCTCATACGATTTCTGAGTTGGTTGTTGCAATAGCCTGTGCGCGGCAAATTGATACTCAGTTGAGCGAATTCAATTGTGTTCGTGTTCCCCATGTGCTCTCAATATGTCAATTGTATGGACTACCATGTTCGCGTGTGGAAGTCACTGGGGAGCCAATTTAGTGACTTGCCCAATGAAACGTAAGATATAAGGTTCTTATATGCCATAAATTGCGATTATATATTCTGTCAAGGGTGTCGCCGTTCCCTAAATATGGGCGGTGAAGCATACATTGCTTGTTGGTTCGCAGAAAAACGCTACGCGCGGCGAGCGAGGCATGGCAAGCGTGATCAACTTTTATACGATTCCGAGCAATTAGTATTCACATATGTTAATGAATGTTGTAATAACCGAATAATCGGAGCGAAGCAAGACGGAGACTAATGGCGATTTCGATATAACCATGAGCTGTATGAAATTTTTGACGAACCGGAGGTCTCAACGATTATAAGACTGCAGAAGCTGCAATGGGCTGGTCACATGAATCGTATGGATAAACAACGGCTACCCGAAAAGGTATTCGTTGCGAGAACTGAAAGCTGGAGACCAGTGGGGAAACCGAGGAAACGCTGACATGAGCGTAACTCTGTCTACTCAACTTGTTCATATTATAAGTGAAATGCAAAATCAATTATCAAAGTCAGCTGTGTCTTTCTTCACAATACAAAAGATAATGGAATTGACTTCGTTTCTACCTCTCCAAAGTTAGAGAAAATAACAAGTTGCTCTTCTTCACTAATTTTTATGAAGTATTAAAAACGTGTTTCTCTTTAAAATATGAAGTTGAAACTGGCTAAAGAAAAACTGCAAACATTTCCCGAGGCAGAATTAAATGATTATTTCTTATAATAGAAACTTGATGCATTATAGCGTGAAAACTAAAGTGATATAAAATCTGTTCGTCAATGAATAATTCACTTGAACAACATCAATTTGAATCGCATTCTTTAAACACTTCTCCACACAGCCCATGAAAATCACCTCTGGAAGAACGCGATTCCCATTTCGCATTTTCTACAGCAATAAACATCTGCCCAAGGTATGTTTTCGGTCCCAGCCAGCAACAACCCCGAACATGATAAGAGCATTACTTTTAAATGACGACATAAATTAGTCTTAAATCAAGTAATTACTTAACTTCCTCCCACAATAAACTTTCCTCCACTGAAATCATGTCCCTAATTAAAACCAAACTCTTGGACAGGACCCAGGACGCTGCTGCTAATGAGAAGAACGACGAAATTTTCCCGTCATCAGCGTTGTGTTTGCTCGCTCCCATAGTGCGATGATATCCTTGTTTTGGCATCGTGACGTTTCTGGTCGGGTCTAATACACCGGGAACACATGTATACATCATTTTACACTAAAGGTACACTACCCCTAATATATTGTCGGTTATTAATATTAATTTAAATTTAAGGAGAGGTTCGTTTTATGGCTGGATGCAGACTAGAAGGATACCGGCCTGGTACTATTGTCACAAGTACTGTTGGAGCACATGCTTCGGAGCATCATCAGCAACATAAGTGACAGGACTGGATGCATGGGGTTCAAGCGCCACGGCATTGATGTTTGAAAATTTTCATATGCCATTATCGTAAGGAGCACGGATGTGCCTCAGTTTCTTGTGAGTTACCGTTAGTATGAGGCTCACATTCTTCCCTCTGCTATTGATAATATATGAATTCTGCCATTCTCAAATCATTACATCCGACATTCTTTCCTCTTTTCCAAACAAATCTCCTTACAATATACACAAGGACTCGTTCTCCAAAGAAACAAGATGGAAATTCCCTTTAAAAAATTAATATCGACAACCCTATCGTCCCTTTCTGTCAGCAACTACGCAAACATTAGGAATGCTCCTTACTCATTTTACCTAGGAGCAAACTTATGACTTATCATTAAAAATTTCATGAAATTTGTTGAAGAACATGCGGAATATTAATTTGTGATTAATTTTTAAGGGAATCCTAGGCTAATTTTGTTTATCATTGCCAGGGCTTTGGGTAGATGATATGTCACCTCCTCTATGGCAACGTGCAGACGACGCAAATCGGTTTCAAAAAGATTTTATCACACATGCACGCCACAAGGATGACATTAAATACAAATAATTAATGAATGCTCACGAATTCAGATCCCAAAAGTTTGCGGCTGCTCTATACAAAAGAAACTCGAATTGTAATCGAGAAAGTTTGTGTCAATACAGTTCTGAGTTGTAGACTTCAGCGGAGTAGACCAAAAAGGATAATGTTTGAGAACAAAAAGACAATATTTTCAAAGACAAGTTAGTTGTTGTGTTGTCCATGAAATCCTATAAGTAGAAATGATTCGTCATTGAACTGGAACATTTCCATTAAAGGTAATCTTCTTACCTGTAGTTGTCAATATTTCTTTACCTTCCTTCCCATTTTTGGGTAGTATTTTTTCGTTTCTATTTCCTTGGATTGTTTGTCTGATTGTGCGTCCTTTAAAGGAACTTGAGAAAGTTTTGCTCCGATATGAAACTTTGTATTTTCACAAAGTCTCTAAACGGAAAAATACACATCAATCACATATGAAGGTTGGTTGAGATTTCCCAATTTTTAAGGAAATAGAATGTTGTACTTTTATGGGGTGTCTTTTGTTAAATTTAATGAATATATAAAGTGTATTCCGTTAAAAGAAAAGGTAATAGATTTTATGGATTATTTACTTTTGATAGTATAAATTCAATATCGAGAAAAACCCTTTAAGTTTTCCAACACTCAAGTCGGAAAATTTTTATCGGTTTTAATATTGTAACGCGTGCACATGTTTGTTTCATTGTAGTGAGCACAAATAACCTAGACTGTTTGATTTGACAGATCTTGCGTCTAGCACTCGTTGCGTGTAGACGTGTTTGTAAATCGCTCCTGTCATTAATTTTAAAAATTAATTAATTTTTCACAAAAGTCAGTTGAAAATAATTTTTTTTAATTGAAAACCATCACCGTCGAATTATCCGAACATTTATCGAATATCTGAAATTAATTTCTTGAAGAAGTATCAAAAATGAAAATACGTTCAAGAGAAGTCCCGGTTTGAGAACATTCCCTCTAGTATCGCTGCAAAAGCAACGAGGTGGAGGAGCACGATGGCTTCAGCCATCAACCAGAACGATCGTGTCCATCGCCAATGATGACGGGCGAAGAAAAGCTCAAAGGAAGATACGATAATAACAAAGAAAAACAGCAAATTTTATAGGTCATCGAGATCGAGCAGTTAATTAAAGACAAGGAGAAAGCTGACAAGGTTGAGAAAGAATATGAATATCTCAAACTTCGAATCAAATCATTAGAACACTCGTTGGAACATTGACGTTCAACAAAGCTCAAAAAAGGAAAAGAAGCAAATTCAAAAATTTACTGAAGATAAGAAAACCAAAAAACGGAAACAAGAAGCTGATCAAAAGGGTATCCTCAGCGCAGGCGGAGCAAACGACAGCATGAATTATTATTAGCTGGACTAGAAGATACGATGAGTATTGAAGAGGATCCAATAAAACTTCTGATTATTGTACTGCTAAGCTAGATAATGGATTTATAGAATACTTAAAAATTGAAAACAGGGAGAAAAAACCAAAAGTTTTGTCTGCTGGCCGGTCCGTTAAGATTGATCAAAAGAGAGAAAAAGTTCCACCAACCAATGCATTTGGGCAAATGGGCAAAGAAATGGTTCGGCTTTTGGCAACCGAAAATAAGCTAAATGATTTTGAGATCAAAAGAGTCAATGCCGATAAACTGACAATTAGAACTAAGTCACTGGTTCAATTGTGGAGATGTTCCGCATTTGACATACACCTCCAAAAGCGAAAAGGTCTGTAATGCGGAGAGGACACAGTCGATCTCCTTCAGGTGCTTCAAGAATTTGCACTAGAAGTGGAATTTATTTCCCTTAAAGACTTAGCAACAAGGAGATCGATTGAGGAGCGTAAAAACTTGCCTTATTACATAGTCCAGATTTCCAGCAAAAGCGGTTCAAGTACCCTGCAAAAAATAAGGTACTTGGACTTCCGCGTGGTGAGGTGGGAACGCTTCCAGAAAAGTGAGGTCAACCAGTGCTACAGATGCCAAAGGTTCGGGCGTTTGGCTGCCAATTGCGCCATGGAATAAAAGTGTGTTCAATGCGAAAATATCCGTGCTCCCGTCGAAAGGAAATCGGCTCAGGCGGAGCCAAAAGAAAAAATAATATTGTGTGAACTGCGGTGTCTTTGGTCATCTAGCATCATATCGAGGATGTCCCTGGTATTAAGATGCAAAGGTAAAATTCACTCGAAAACAAAGTCAAGTACACCGTAGTGTGATACCTACCAACTTCGTCGCACTTGCTGCGAGAGGACCAGCAGATAATGTAAATAAAATAAATAATAAAAGTGGCAATAATGAGCTGCTCCTTAAAATTTATCAACAATTAAATTCCTTACCGGAGAGAATCGATAAACAAGTCTAAAATTAACATTGTTTTTCAGCATTTAGGGCTTTCAAATGCCTCAAAATAAGTTGTCATCCAGTCACATTACCACGGCTAGACTTCGTCTCATCTTGATCAACGTGAACTCCATAGTGAGTCTACATCGACGTGACTGTCTCCTGGATTTCCTTGTCAAGCAAAAGCTTGACATCATGCTTCTTAATGAAATCCACCTAACTTCATGACACTCCATGACATTCGAGGATTTTGAATTCATAAGAAACGATAGGGTTGTAGGTAATGGGGGAGGTGGCACCGGGATACTGGTGGAAAGACCCTATTATTTCCAAAATATTGAAATAGTCGAATTCAAAAGCTTTGAATCTCTTGAAGTGTCCGTTATCAAAATTTCACTGCCAGGTAGGGATAACCTCTTCGTTATCTCTACCTATGCAACTGGTGGAACTGTTCTCAAGCTCAAGGAGGAGCTCAATTCCTTGTTTGAAATACTCAAATTGAACAGGTTGCATAGTTATTATATTCTTGCTGGTGACCTGAACGCCAAGAATACATCATGACTGAACGTCACCAATTTTCCAAGAGGTATATTTCTGAAATTGTGGATAACAGAGAACCAAATTGAATACAGGTGCAAACTATATGGGTCGGAGTTCCCAACATACCCTAGGACAAATTTATATTTGGACCTCTGCAGTGCTGACGCAAGACTTGAATTCAGCTTTACTAGCCCTCAACGGAAACTACAGGTGCTTCCCTATGAAAGCGACCATACCGCGATCGTAATGGAAATCAATCATCAAAGGGATGATCTCTGCCTCATTCCAGTTCAACACGAAAATCATCGGTTGAATTTCAAAAAAACAGACTGGGGAAAGTTTCAAAAGAAGTTTAATCAAGACTACCAGAAGAAATGTCCTCCTTCTGATGATGGCAACTCTTGCTCAATGGTTCCCAATGACAGGAATCTAACTAAAGATGAAATAGACCTCTATTTGTCGAAGTTAGAGAAGCTGACATTGGAAACGGTTGAGAAAGTAGTTCCCAAGATTAAACATCAAAACAATATGGGAGGATATGAAACACCGACCATTTCAAGGTTGAAAAGATTGAAAAGCCTTCTTCTCACACGCGTCAACAATATTTATCGGCAATTTTCGGACGACAACTATCCCTTGTTGGCTTTGTTGAAATTATACCTGAAGAATATCCGGAACTTAATCCGTTCAGACTTCAGGAGTGACGTCAGCAATCAATGGGCGGAAAAATTGAGGGATATTAGCCCACAGGACCCAGATGGAGTTTTCGTGAAAGAGAATAGCATTATGTATTAATGGAGCAGTCACACAATCAAACTGCTCGAAAACCTTCCTATCTCCTCCTCGGAATTTTGTGGCAGATTTGTAAAAAATAAATATGTAATTGATTTTATTTGCAATCCTATTTTTGTAGAATACTTTTCCGTTTTATTGATTTTATCAAATGTTCTTTCTATCAATTTTCCTTCATCTTAAAATTTTAATGTCTCCCTTTAACATTATTCGTCATGAGATTAAACTTTTATAGCTATTTAAAATTTTCATTTCTTTACTCTGGTTAAAATTTCTTTACTTCATTTAAATTTCTTCACTCCATTTACATCTTCTGTACCTCATTTAAATTTCTTCACTACATTTTAAATTTCCTTACTTCATTTAAATTTCCTCTACTTGAATTAAATTTTGTTTTAAAAAATTGCAAATCTGCATGTGAGATTCCTGGTTCGGGGAATGCTGATGTAATACTCCCCTGGGGACGAATCGAGTAGTCGACTTAAACTAACGAACCGGCAAGCACGCGCAAGAGCCGCGAGCTGAAGAAAACGTTTTTAATTTGGTAGAAAACTACCGTACGCGCCATTTCCGCCACCGGGTAGACAGCTTGCCGGGAACCATAACGCGGAATTTCACGAGAAAATTACAAAAAAAAGATTTTACCGTCGTGTATATAAGAAAAATAAAAATTGGTTCGCCCTTGCCACCATTGGTGGAGTGCCCTTCACGACGGAATTCGTACGGGAAATGGCGAAAAAGATCTCTCATCCCTCAAAAACCAAAAAAAAGAAAAAGAGTGAAAATAGTCGAAACTTTTTCAACTTACCACCATTCAATAGTTCGACCAATTTTCCGAGTTCACAGCATCTTAAACCCCGTGAAAGAACCGTGGTTCCACTCTTCAAGCATCGGACAAGATATTCAACTTTCCCCATAGTGCTGCGGGAGGGCCTTGCGTCATCTTCACCTCGACAAGAGTCTTTAGGTCTACCTACATTCCTACCTTTTACGACCTTGAAGAACGCAACCGTGCGAAGTTTAATTGTCGAAAAGCGCCGTCTCCCAGAATCGCCCATCAGTTCTGCGAATTTCCATTATACCGTGCGGAGACATACCTTAACATTTGTGAATAACTCGTCTGATCAGCATTTTTACATGCATTCAACAGCTGCAGCGCAGTCATCGTGAACGTATACATAAAGTCAATAGACGTCGCATACGATTTTGCGTGTACAACCCCAAACAAGGAAATTCGTTTCCACGCGATATTGCCATCGGTGAACTTCTTAGCGGCTTGCGTTATCTCCACTTCGCATTTTTACATGCATTCAATAGCTGCAGCGCAGACATCACGTAGACACAACGTCGATAGTTTTGTATGTACAACCCGGGACTCGGCCGAGATTAGTGCGTGCAGTAGCTGCGAAAGCGTAGATGGACGTATGGAGGGTGTTTGCAAGGTCTACGAAGAGTATTTAAAACGCCGGAACCTGAACCATTACATGCGATTTCAGCCAGCTTTCGATTTTGCGGGTCAATTGGCTGACATTGATTGCTTGTTATACCAAAGATCGACGAATGCATGTGCGCCTTACAGTAGTGAGTGTGTCAGGGGGAGTTTGTGAGTAATGAGTGATAGGTCGCCGGTAGCATTGATTCAGCGTTGAACCGTCTGTAATCTAATTAAATTGGACCATAAGAGTTTGTTCAGGTGGGAGTATGTGCGTTTTCTTTTTTGTGCGTTCATAGGAAATTATTGAAACCAATCCAAATGGATACGTCCCAATGATATCGGCCTGCCTACATCGTCATCGAGCGCTCATGAGGATGCGGGTGAGTAACCTTTTATTGAATTTTTTGACTAATATTGGTACATAAAAGAAAACAAAAGAAAGAGAAACGGACACTTCACCCATAACTTTATGCGAGCACAAAGTAGGATATTTATTGCGTTTTAAACCGGCAAATCAAAATTTTTTTTATCCTAATCATCATCTATGCTTGTCGGCATGAGCAATCATAAGGGCAATCGGATTTGAATTTTTTGCGTCATTTACTTACTACCGAAAATCTCAGCCCAATCGTAAAATGTTGAATAATTGCCATTTTTACACTTCACAATTCATACGATTACCCTTAATATACATTTAATTCTTATCTTATATCACTTACTAAATAAAACAGAACGCCTGTTTTTGGATTTTTATGTTTGACAACTGCTCAAAACCTATACTTTGTGCAGCCAACTCATTACTGCAAGATGAACCCTGTTCCCACTCAGACGACACTGTGCTGAAAGGTGAAAGTTTAACAAATCGACGGAAAATATTGGAGAAAGCTTTGCATAAGGCGCAAGTATTGTAAAACGTACAGAAATGCATGTAATATAGGTATGCATACTAATTTACTTCTCATGAATTGTTTTATTTTTGAAATAGTGGCGTTACACATTCAGTAAGATCATAGGGCAATATGTGATAGATTGTATAACCGAAGTACCATAAGAATAACTGAAATAATCGCGGAAAATATTAAATGTAAAAAGAGATCTTTAATTTGCGATCCTGTTTTTGATTTGAATAATTTCCTATGGTTCGAGTTGTGTGTACGATTTAAATTTAATTCGTTCTGAGTAAAGTACACAATTTATAAAGTACCGTATATAAATTTATGAATTCGGAATTAATTTTGCTATATACCTTTAAATAAGCTAGGATTCACCAATAAACCAATACAATGGATTGTTAAACATACACCCCGGTCTTTCCATTTTATTAAATCTGACCGGGTATAGGACCCGCCCGATGGGCTAGCCATCGGGCGCTCTCCGCCGTTTTGTCGCTTAGCAGGGGCTCTTGCCCGTTAGAGTGGCTTGCGTGCCCTTTTATGATGTAGGGTTATGTGATTTCGTTGCATAACTCTATAGCATAAATTGTTTACGTTTATGCCTCTCATTTGAGGGAAAGAGTCATACAAAGTGCTTTTGTATGAGTTTTTCACTCAAATGGAAATAAATGGCTACGTCTACGTTTGGATCTTGATTGCGTTGGGAGGGTGCGAGAGGGCACCACCTCTATCTGGATGCCCCACTCTCATTTGTGGGTTATAAGGATCGTCGTTAATGGCGAAGTCTCCGCCAGGCCATCCGTTTTTGCTCGCCCCAACTATTTCTCTGAACAAGCTATTTCAACCCTTAGTAGGTTACCTCGGCCTCGACACCAGTCGATCGGCATTCGATCCCTTTAATTCGTGAATGCGAAATTTTTTTTGTAGTGGGTCCTTGTGCTAGGGGGAAAGAACCCGCCCCACGACACAGCAACGCAAGCCTGCCAGTGCATTCGCGCGTCCCTAGACAAGGCCAATCTCAGCGGATCCCAACATCCTCTTCCGGTAAGGCAGTAAACCATCGCTGCAGTCCTTTACGGACATATTGATACCCTCATTTCACTACAATATTCCGCAGGGAGTCTCGAGTGAAGGTATCGAATCTTGAAGTCACTTGTGATGAGATAAATCTTCTCGATAGAGCTGGTATCGAAATTGATAGTACAACTCCGGATAGAAATGGAAACAGGATTATATGTGAAGGATTGCATAAACCTGCCCAGATTGGAACACATTTTGAATTGATTCATCTACCAAACCCTGAAAGAGGGAATGAAATATTTTCAGAGGTCGTTGAAGCAAAAGTTTCTGACTTCAAATCAAGCTTGAACGGCCAATCAATTCTTCATTTAAATGAAACATTTACATCTGACTTCATACCGAGCTTGAATCTTATTGAGTATTTTGTCAGCTATGAAGAATTGTGTTTCGTATTTTGCCGGGTAAACAACAAGAAATCCTCCAACATTTGCCTGAGGTTGCTATTAGAAATTATTACATATTGTTCAACAACATATTGAGCAATTCATATTTCTCAAATGAATGGCAAAAGGCTAAGGTATTTCCGATCTTGAAGAAATGAAAAGAATCTTCGAGCCCTAAAAGCTACCGACCAATCAGCTTGCTGCCTAATATCAACAAGGTATTTGAAGTGATACTGAACAGAGCATTAAATGCCCACATAGAGAAATATGAGCTGATGACGAGTCGCCAATTTGGTTTTCGTGCCAGGCATTTGACCATATATGCGATACCGAAAGTAATCTCAAACATCTGCTGGAAACTAAGCAACAGAGAATATGTTGGAGCGCGTCTCATTGACATGGAGAAAGCCTTCGATACGGTATAGTTAGATGAACTAATCTTTAAAATCCTTCATGACAGGTTCCCCAGACACTTTGTTGCTATGATGTGCAATACTCGTATGTTATGCGGGAAATCATTTATTGTTACTGATGGAAATCTGACGACCATGCGCTTCAAGGTCTTGAATTGTCTACAGCAGGGAACAGTTACTGTACCTCTGCTTTTCTCAATATTCATTCGCAAGCTATTGAACGGCTTTGATTTTAGCGTCTCGCCAACGCGATCATTGTTAGCGACTGTTGATGATCTGATCATATATACGGTAGACTTAAAAGCTATAATAGTTCAGAGTAATCTCTAAAAATCGTTCAATGATGTGTAGCTCTACACTGACAATTGGTGAGTGAAAATCAATGCACAAAAGTGCGAAACAATGTTTTTTTGGACAACGCTGAAGGAGTCCAGTCAAGACCTGAAGCGCAATTAGAAGGATTTCCACAATATGGCTGGTAAGGGTACTTCAGAACGGGTTCCACATAGATTCTGTGTTCGATGCCTCAGTATTTATCTCGATCGGTATCTGTACTATACTGAACTTGTCAAAATCATGTAATCATGGCCCTTTGACGACTCTATCATTCCAGATACATCGATCAAAATGTCAAAGTTATATATGACAAGACCCTGGTTCTAACAGTTTTAACATATGGATGTCAGATATGGTACAATCAGAGTGCTAGTACTATGAAAAGATTAAGAGTTTTCGAAAGGAAAGGTCTTCGTGCATGCACTGGTATGTACAGAAAGCCTGAGATGGATTGAAAGCATCATATATCAAATAAAAGAATTGATCAAACTGCTAACGTGACGAAAGTCAATATCTTCATATCGAGAATGCTTCGAAATTATATCGCAAGATCTGGAACTGTGATTGAAATCCCCTGGATCTCACTGCCGTTCCACCCAACAGACGGGTATTCTGAGACTTGTCTCACTACTGGCTTCATTCCTCAGAAGCATTCATGTATTTGGACATGAATCGATATGTTTTTGATTCTGACAGTATCCCAGTCATATATCGCATATATGATAAGAAGATAAAATATCCTCCAAATTTGAGTTCACGAGACCAACAATCTCAATGGAGATACTCATTTGCTAGATTCGTTGAAACGGATCGAGCTGAGACGGAGTGATCTAGGTATTGGTGGCTGAATGACAACGTCTAAATTATTCGTGTTTGTTTTGTTTTCTGTCATATCTACAGTATACGTATACCTTAAGGAAAACCCGTCAATTTGAACACATTGCAATTTGGGAAAGCCAATAACATAAGCAAATAAACTTTACTTTTTAGATATATTTAAATTTGTAACAAAAATGCAGATGGCGCTACGTAATGATTTGTAGTCATATTACAAATAAAAACTAGTCAATATTTGAATACACGAAATATAAAAAACTATATATTTGTATAAACTCAAACAAACGCTGAGTACAAAATATTATAATATATAAAAAAACAGATATTGGAAAAAAATGAAAAAATATAATATTAACAGGAACTAATTAATGAAGTCAAAGTTACTGAATCTAAAATTTATTAATTGTAACTAGTAAAACCAAAAAATTTTATTGTATAAATACTGATATTATGGAAAATAAGATGAAGTGCAAAATTTAAATACAAGTAATTCTTTCTTTCCTGTAGTTAGAGATTTTCAGCGGAAACAGAAGCGGCAGGTGAGTATGTTGTCGAGTGAGTGAGGTTCTATGTAATCCGTGAGAAAGTGGTTCAGTGCTTTCGGCTCGACTCGCGGTGTCGTAGTTTGAATTTGTCGATGTTAATTAGCGTACGTTACTTCGATTCGGGTTAATGTAGCTTGTCTGGCATCGCGTTAGTATGCAAATCAAGAGCGCTCCGCTTTGATGTTTGTCATTTTTGATTTGTGAGAAGTCTTGAAAATGAAAGGTAAACTAGAGTTCAGTTTTAAATTTCCTTTTGGAAAAATTTTGGAACACGTTTTGAACGGGCAATTGAGTCGGTGGGTGAAAAACTATAGACGATTGAAGTCTACTCACATCAAGACCCTCGATCGAAATTCCTCTCCAAACTAGCTAGTTGAGAAGCAGGTACTTTGGGGGTGAACTGCAAACATCTGAACGTGTAGACCTTAAGAGACACAGTTTCTTGATGCAGCACAAGACTTCACATCTTCAACCGATGAAAGGTCGGTTTTACTTTCCTTCGGGAAATCTTGACCGAAGCGAAAGTAGAAAATCATTACCAATTCATATATAATGTCAACTTAAACTTTACGCAACTTCAAGGAAATAATAAAATCCTGTAAGTTGACCCATCCCAAGGGCTCCACAAGTGATTACGCTTCGCTTCGAAATGACTTCCAAATACGCTAAAAGGGGTCTAATAAATTTTATGGAATGGGTGCCAAATCAATTTCGATTCCTTTTCAGTGCATTTCAAAGTGGGCTTTTATTTACTTTTTTTCAAAAAATTTTTTCAAATATATTTATAGTCTGCATTCAGGGTATCATTGTTATTTTGAATAGATTTTCATAAATTTCGAGTGCCCTCAGAGCCATTTGATTTTAATAATTTATACAGGGTTATCCATTTCGTAGTAGGCAGGTATAACCCTGCCATTTGACATCTGTCAGAATTAAATGTCATAAAAAGCGTGTTTTTTTAATTGAAGGTTTGCCATTTAGAAATATGAATCGTTTAACACTCGAAGAACGCGTTAAAATTATTAAACTTTATTATAAAAATAGTGATTCTGCTGTATCAACATTTAGGGCTTTACAAGACGATTACGGTCGACATAATCGACCTACACAGCAAACAATTTCGAACACAGTGAAAAAATTTGAAAAGACTGGATCAGTTATTGATATTGCAAGGCCTGTGCATCATTGCAACATTCGTTCTGCTGAAAATATCGCTGTCATTGCTCAAAGTGTGGAGGAAGACCCGAATTTGTCGAGTCCTCGACGTGCTCAACATTCGGGCTTGTCTTACGGCTCATTGTGGCGGATTTTGCATTTAGATTTGCGGCTCCATCCATACAAAATCCAACTCACTCAAGAACGTAAGCCTCAAGACCATACACAATGCAGAATGTATGCGAATTGGGTGATTTAACAACAAGCCATTGATAACGATTTTTCGAACAAAATTTTCTTTAGTGATGAGGCTCATTTTTGGCTCAGTGCTTACGTAAATAAACAGAATTGCCACATATGAGGCTCTCAAAGCCTCAGTTGATCATAGAAAGGCCTTTGCATCCGGAAAAAGTAGTCGTTTGGTGTGCATTATGGTCTGGTGGTGTTATTGGCCCGTATTTTTTCGAAAACGATGAAGGAAGAGCCATTACAGTCAATTCTGACCGCTATGGACGGATGTTAACCGATTTTTTTTGGAGAGAAATTGAAGATTATGATCTGAAGAACATGTAGTTTCAACAGGACGGAGCCACCAGCCACACAACACAGGCTAATCGAGCACTTTTGCAAGAGAAATTTCCAGGAGGCGTAATGAGATTGAGTGATGTCAATTGGCCCGCAAGATCCTGCAACCTAATAGCTTTGGATTTCTTTTTATGGGGCTATGCGAAAGATCGAGTTTACGCGAACAATCCCCAAAATGTTGAGCTTTGAAAACCAATATTCGTGAAGTTATGGCCGAGATATTGCCGGAAATGGGACGAAAAGTCATTGAAAATTACCTCATAAGGATTGAGGCTTGTAAGAGGTCCCGTGGAAGATATTTGAACAATGTTGTATATCACGTATAATGGCAAGGTTTAATCTTTATATTGAATAAAAAATTTTGTTTCCATCTGAGTATTTAATGTGTTTTCTTTAGCTCTACTTTCCCAAGCGTAAAATGGATAACCCTATATTTTAAATGTGCAGGATGTTCGAAAATATTAAGAATGGTTTAAATAAAGCAGATTTTCATTTTTCATTTTCATATTGATCGACTTCAGATTACAAAAGCATGTCTACTAGCATCGATTGCTTTTGCTTATACTAAGGTTTAAAAGTCAAATCGATTTTTTTCATAATTTTGAACCATTTTACATTCGATTCATGCAAGATATTGTCCGTACATACATACCAGTATGTAGTTTGCACTTATTTGTATGCTGAAGCATTTAAATTGAAAAGGATCAATAATATTTTTTTAACTGACGATTTCCACGTTGATTCAGTTACTGTAGCATTTATTGGATGCAATCATCTCTGTTTCGACGGTGGCAATATATTGTAATTCGCCGACATCGACTGGCGAAAGTGGAATCCAATTTCAACACCTTTTTTATCGGATTTGCGAGTCGGAAAGTCGGTGGATTATTGATATAAAAGAGTATTTAGTAGTAATATTGGTTTTATTGTAATAATGCTTCATTAAGGCATTTAACTTGTTCAAACGAAAAATCTTTTTGCATTTTCGCTTCTTTATTTAATTCATAGATATAATCATGATGCATTTGTGTACCATTGGATACCATAGAATACTTTAGGATGAAAGCTCTGCAAATCATCGGAGAAAAATTCTATAGATGAAAGTAAATTTTATCTTTCATCAGAACAAGGGAGTGTTTTGTTTTTCTTTTTCTTTCCAGTAACCGAAAAGTCCCAGTCAGAATACTTCAATAAGTTACGAAACGAAAGTAGAATGGATAAAACTCTTAAATACGATAATTCCAAGCCATTTAGATAAGCCGAGAGTGGATTCATTTTTAATTCAATTAGTGAAACTTTATCTCGGTTTCGATTCAGTAATGGAAGCTCAAACCATTTGCGCTCTTTCTCGGCAGCGTTGGTTGCTGTATTCCCTTCAATGCTCCCTTCCAACCAATTCCTTGTTGAGTCGATAGCAATGGCGGAAAGATACAGCAATCCAATGTCGTTGAAGGTTGTGCTACCAAGGATTTATCAAACCCCATAATGGTGATAATGTGAAGGACTAAGTATGGTCAATTAATTATTTATAGAAATGTACTTAGGATATTTTTCTGTGAAACATTGCCGAAGTATATGATATAGGGAAAAGAAGTTCTGAGAAAAGAAGTTTTGGGAAATTATAATAAACTTTTTCGTGGATTTTCTTCAAATGTTTTTCTAGTAAAATTTGAACTGGTTTATTAAAGTAACAACAATATACTTTTATGATAAAATATACCTATATATTACTCGATAATCATACATTTCTGATAAAAATATTAAAAAACATATTTAAAGGTTTCTTCCAAATAAAAAATATAGGATATACACGTAATTTCCTATATTCCCGTCCACCAAACTATGAAAAATTGATACTCGACTGTATTTCGCACCAACTTTTCTATTCTTGCACATTTTTTACTATCAGGTTTTACCCATCCTGGTAAAATCTTTGAAAAACAAACAACTAACGCCCCCTCCCCGGCAGGACGTGAATAAAAGAAAATTCGCAATGCCTGCAGCAAACTGATAACATAACAACAATAAAACATAACATGAGCGAACATCCTTGAGTTTGACCAAAAAAGAATGGAAAATCCTCCAAAATATGAAAAAAGTAGAGTATAAGAAAAAAGTACAAAGCCCACAAAGTCTGCAACATTTTTATTTATTGCTGAAACTTTTCTATGTCATCTCGATAGATAAAGTCCTTCTCTTGAAAAAGTTGTCCTAGAGAAAGGCAACGATACAAGGGAAGGATAAGTGAAAATACTCTTGAGTATATGTAGTCATAAGTACTGTCTGCAGTATGCAATCTCCCACTATGGCCTTAGAGAAGTGGTTTATAGGATGAGCATGAATTGGTTGAGATCAATTCAAAATTCTTAATGGAAATGAAATAGGGTTTCAACCAACTTTATAATAGAAATCGTGATCATATCATATTTCCTTCTTTCTTTATAATATTCAAATTCATGTCTTGAAATATCCCAATTTTGGATTCTAATTGTCAACACTAGTCAGAAACTTAATCATGATACAGTTAGAAAAGAAACAAGTTGGGTCGACAGAACTGCGCTCATGCCAGAAGGGTTCTGTACTCAACTTACGATATCCTGTTACCAGTAATCAATAAACTCCAGCAAAACTTTCACATCTATAGCAAATACATACTCATTTTAAATGAAAAAGGATTGTTACTCCGTTTTAATCTGCAGCCATTTTATTGCAATAAAACTAACGACTTTTTACTGAATAAAATCCTAAAGGTATTTTAAATTCGGTAAAGATCAAACTTAAAGTATAGTATCTCGTTCGACAAAAAGCCCGAATGGTAAATAAACTGTACATGTTTTGTTGTAGTCGAAGAAGCATTAAATAGCTATTACTTCCGCAAATACAATTTTACAGTATTCCAACTTCCAAAGCATAAGAATCTTTCCTTGAACAACTTAAATTTAAAGAAATTCTACTATTATTAACAAAGTTCAGTGAATTTCAACTTTTGAGGTGTTTGTTATTCATGAGCTTATAAGAACCTACCTAGGTTTTGATTATGAGTTAGTAGCCTTTACCTTATATACTGAAGTTTGTTACAGCCACGGTAGCCACCGCAGCTGCAGACAATAAATTTTTGCAGAGGATTCTTTACCCCGAGGTGCCATACTGAGGCCGGCTAGCGCTCAGTCGTATCGTGGGTATGTCGGGGAATCCTCTATCCGTGCTGTACCGACCTACATAAAAAACCACATAAGGTAAGGAAGGAAGGGGAGGACATTTTGAGAAATGAAAACTATGTGTTTTTACACCTTCATGGCCGTTTATTACAAAGTAAACTTCATTATGAAAAATATCAATATAAATGGGAAAAAGAAAGACCAAAACCCCCTTTCAATTACATGGTAATAACAAAGAAAAAGTAGAGCAAAACCATAGCAAAAAAAATTGGAAACAAATGAAATTAAGTATGACAAGAAGTATGACAACGACAAATTTTATTTAGTTATATAAAAACACTGAATGCACATACCCCTTTACTTTTGCAGAGCACTCTGTAACTGAGAAGGGGAGGCGGCACTCTGAAACATTGATAGTTAAAATGTTACAGTTAAAAAACTTAAAGTATCCCGGCCACTACAACGAAATCTCGCTCGGCACTCTTTCCGACTGTTCTGCTCAGAATGATGTTCGATTTTATGAATCACTCTATTGGCGTCAAGTTCTATTTTTGTATTTTCACTTATTTCCCATCCGGATTATGTACAGTAACTGAATTCATCTGGAAAACTTCATGAAACTTTTATTTGAATTCTCGATTGTTTAAAAAATTGAATAAATGGTAGGGATTCTCTTTGCACCAACTTGAATTGCTTTATTTCATTTATAAATTACTTCTTTCTTTGATATTTTGCAGTTTTCACCACTTTCTTCAAAACGGAAGGGTAAGGGGACCCAGCCCGTCAAGAAGACGCCTCTTGATGAGTACTGTAGGGTCAGTGCTACTGTACGGAGCAGAAGTATGGGGCGACGCTCTCAGCAAGGAGGTATACCGAAAACTTTTGGCCCAGGTACAGAGAAAGGGAACACTGAGAATTGCATCTTCATATCCGACAGTCTCTGATTCGGCGGTGAGAGTTATTGCAGGCTCCTTGCTAGCGAGCGCCGCGCTATTCACCTGTGCCGAAACGAGGATGCGAGGGAGATGGTTGTCCGCGAGGAGAGACAGCGCTCGCTCAACGATTGGCAACAGTCTTGGGTCAATTGCACGGAAGGAAGGTGGACTGCGCGCCTCATCCCGGATGTGAGACCGTAGCTAAATCGAAGGCATGGTGAGACTGACTTCCATCTAACCCAGCATTTGAGCGGGCATGAGTGTTTTCAGTCTTATCTGCTCAAGATTGGTAAGTCGCGGTCCCCCGATTGTCGGTTTTGCCCAGGAGAGAAGAACAATGCCTGCCACACATTTTTTGCGTGTATAAAATGGGACCGGCTACGAAGGGAACTCTACAGAGATGTAAGAGCTCTCCCCGGATGATATAGTTGCGGTGATGCTCGTATCGGTAGACAAATGGAACCAGGTGGCCCATTATGCTCGGGCAGTCCTAAAATATAAAAGGGACTTACAGCAGTCGGGGGCGCTAGGGCTGGGGGATCGCTTTTCTGGCACCTCCTCTTCCCCTACCCCCTCCTGCTAAGAAAGGGATTCCCCACTTGAAGGCGACTCACGGTGTAAAAAAACGAGACCTGACCCGAATATGTGTCAAACGGTTCCAGGCTGACAGGGGAGATGTCTAGTGGGTAGTTCAGTCGCCTTCATGCAAGCATGGGAGTCCCACACTCTGTGCATAAATGGCATTCACCTCCCTACCACAAAAAAACGGAATCATCACTAGATAATCGCGGTAACCGGTTGCCAACAATTTTTCTTTATTGTCTTTCAACAGATATCTGAGTATTAATTTGCCACGAGCTCACTGGTGTACAAATTTTATTTCACTTTTCCTAATCATCCTCAAGAAACCCGGAAATAAACGTAAAATAAATTGATTTTCCGTCTTTCCAGTTAGCCCGTCCAAATCTCCACTTAATACACTTTCACTGCTCTTCAAAATTCACTGTCTACATTAAAAGAAAATAAAAAGAATAAATTAATCGAATGAAGGAATGCAAATATAATTACTGTACCGAACTAACAAAAGTAAAAAAAACACGAGATTTAATTTAGTCAATAGAATGAAGAGAGAAGTAAATGGAAGAAATTATAATTAAAATGAACAAACCAAAGCATTCGAAGAAAATCCATTAGACTGCAAAAGAATGTTAAAAGAGAATAAAGGTTTGTATAAAAAAAAACAAGGTAGATCGCGTGCTGGTCAATATTTGTAAATACTGAATCAATTACAGGTGAAAACAGACGAGACCTTAGCATGAATGAATGCGCAAGCAATTCTTCGCAACAAGTTGAGGAAAAATAACATAAATTTACTCAATATTTTTATTAAAAACGGTCACCATTTTGTTTACGATTACTGATATCACTTGTTGGAAATATATTCATGATATATATCATCTCGGGAATTTTCTTCCAAATCCTAACCAAACTGTAGTGTCGGAGTCGATTGGAAATACATATTGCTCCATAGCCATGTATTACATTGTTGTTGCTGTAACACCGAAAATTCAAAATATCATAACTTCGTTAACTAAATAGTACCCGATCCTTCTGAAATGTTCACGGCTGATTAATTTTACAAGTAACTATCTAGATATCGAACTAAAAAACATACTAAAGGCTAGCCCAACCAAATCTCACGATGTTAATCGTAAATAAAAAACAAAGTTTTCAGAGAATTATGTTAATATTTTTTATTATAAAGGGTGGTCCAAGCACCATGCACGATGTTAATTGGGAGTCACGTCTTAGCGTCAAGTTTTTCGCTCAATTGAATTTGACATTTCTTTGTTTCAGTGTTTGACAAACTCAATATACTGTTGAGCAGCGCGTTAAGGTTGTTGAAGCCTTTTACAAAAATGGGCATTCAAATCAAAATTCATTTCGTGCACTTCGTGTTTTTTTTGTCAGCATAAGCGACCAAATGTGTCCACAATTGGGAGAATTGTGCGAACATTTCAGCAAACTGGGTCTGCAGGAAATGTGAAATCACCTGTGCATGCTCGCCCGGTTCGTTCTGCGGAAAATATTGCTGTTGTTCGCGATAGTGTGACAGAAGAGCCGTCAACCTCGACTCGTCATCTTGCCCAACAATTGAACATCTCACGAACATAACTGATGCGAATTTTGAATAAAGATTTAAATTCACATGCTTACAAGGTTCAATTGACTCAAGAGCTGAAGCCTACTGACCATTTCAAGCATCGGCAATACGGCAAATGGTTGGTTGAACAGACAGAAGGGAATGGTGACTTTACAAAGAAAATCAGCGACGAGGCACACTTTCACCTCAGTGGATTCATTAACAAGCAGAGTTCCCGCATTTGGACAAATTAAAATCCACGAGTGATTGTTGAAAAGCCGATGCATCCACAAAGAGTGATTGTTTGGTGCGGTTTATGGGCTGGTGGCGTCATCGGGCCGCACTTCTTCAAAAATGAGGTTACCGTGAATGGTGTTCGCTATTGCGAGATGATAACGGACTTCTTGTGGCCAGAAATTGAGATTATGGACCTTGGCGATATGTGGTTTCAACAGGATGTTACCACTTGCCACACAGCCGACGAAACAATGGGTCTTTTGCGCAAGAGATTCAATGGCCGTGTTATCTCACGTTGTGGCGAAGTTGATTGGCCGCCACGATCATGTAATTTGACACCGTTGAACTTCTTTCTCTGGGGATATTTAAAAGAAAAATTGTACTTCAATAAGCCAAGAACAATTCAAGAGCTAAAGGATGAGATAATTCAGCACATTAACGACATTGAACCTCAATTATGTCTCAGAGTCATTGAAAATACGGACCATCGGATAGAAGTATGCCACCAAAGCCACGATGAGTATTCGGGCGATATCTTGTGCCACACATTTTCAATTCTGCTTCTTCTGCCTACTCCATCATCGATATTACTATTTAAGCAGCTTGTACTATAACATTATTTGATACGCTACTCGACTATCTTTGGTGAGAATTTCCTTTGGAAGGTCAGATCCTTATATGAGGAGACCCCCCTTAAAAGCCTTTGACATTTTTTTGACTATGGAATTTTCATTAACCAGAAACTTCTGAGCTGCTCACAAAATTTGATGACTGTAAAGCCGTCAAAAGAAAACTTGCTGTGACGGACGGACAGTTGACAATTTTAATAAGGTATTGCAAAAAAAAAAATTTTTACAAAACCTTAAAAAATTGGTCTATAAATTTATGGAATCCTCTATCATTTGACAAATCTTTCATATCTTCATTTGGCATACTGAAGAACTACTTATGAATTAAATTTATAAATAAAAAAATTTCAAACTTAAATTCTAAAACCTCAATAATACTCTCTAGCCTATAGATTTGTCATAGTATTAATCAAAAAACTTACTTCATGAAATCTGGTTAAAGCTCCAATACGTTGCTCATATGAGGGCAATGTTTTAGATATTACAATAATATATGGACAATCTACTTTGAAATCCCCACTGTAAGCGCCTAATTTTTTATTGTACAATTTGCTCACGACATAAGACAGTCCCGCCGTAAACGATCCCAAGGCTGACTGAGAAAGGAGGAGGGATCCCTTGTTTCACCCACCCCCCAGCTTCAATGATTCCTCATCCTAAGTCCCACCACTAAATGGTAGTAAAGTGTCACGGGGTCGTACATTGGGCTTACTGGTTTTCCAACGATGCGACATTAAATAGCGAGAAATGTCAATAACTACAAATACACCCACAGCTCTACTACTAAACCTACTTACACATCCTTTGTGATATCATTAGAGGTGGAGGCGAGTCTTGCGCAAATGATAACGGAATTGGAAGTAATAACCATGCCAGTGGAACGGAGGGTGGGCGATAATCCAGCTCCTTGTCCCTTGAAAGCCCTACATCATTCCGAAATCTGCAACAGACCCACGGAAAGGATCGGAACTACGGCGATGACCTTATAACCGAAAAAAGAGCTATGGCACTGGATCCTAGAATATCAAATGACCAAACCACCCTTCCGCTGTTAAAGACCTTTAACAACAGGCCAGTCAATATAAATTAAACATACTGGCAATCCAGGGAACGAACTGGACTAGAAGTGTTATTCTAGATATGAGATCGCACACAATATTCAAAAGTTGGAAGCCTACTGGAAAGCGAGAATTCAGAGTGGCCTTTATTGTAAATAGGCAGTTCATATAGCACGTTATAGATTTTTATGCAGTTAATGAATGGTTGTGTGCGATCCGTATACAAGCGAAATTCTTCATGCCTGGCTGATAAGTGCACATACTCTGCCCGAAGAAATCACCTGGAGAGACCAATTAACTTATTGCCTACAAACAACACAAAAATCATTCTGAGGTTGGTAATGAACTATCTCATTGGGGAGACACTGGAGGATATATCCTCCATGATGAAACAAATGACAATGGCCAGCGCCTGATTGACTTTGGATGTAGCAGAAATCTAGTTCGACTTGCTTCCCACATTGATGCATACAAAAAATGACCTGGGTATCATTGGAAATCAAATCAACCAAACCATGATCCAACAATATTGGGCCTAAAGCATACTTGACGTCCGTACATACTAAGCAGCCAATTACAACTTGGATCATTACTTGATCAAATTAATTTATCGACGTCGTATCTCAAAGGCGCTGTCGCCAAAGACCAAACCTCTACAGAATATCAACATCGAAAGGCTCTAAACGGCGTATGTGGCCAAAAATTTTACAGAGAACCTCGACAACCAAATAGCTCTCATCCTATTCGATACATTGCTGAAAACAAGCAACGAGCTATGGATGGAAGTGAAAGCGGCAATTAAGACCGTGCCAGAACAGACAATCGGACCGCAAGGCCGGTTCGAAAGATACGATTGGTTTTATGATGAATGCCAGAATGCATTAAACAAAAAAATCAGGTGAATGAAGAATTCTTAGATAGGAAAAACAGGAGGAAAAGAGACCACAATAAAAATTTCTGAAGAATAGTGAATAAGATAATTAGAACTAAGAAAAGCAAATACGATGACAACCTATTGAGAAGTATCGGTGTAAGTCTAGCGAGCGAACAAGCATACATGGTAGTGAAAAGCCTGAAAGTGGTTTTCAGCCCAAGACCGCGCTCTGCCGTGATGACATTGGCACTGATGAAAACGGGATAAAGGAAAGATTGGCATCATATTTCAAAGATCTCCTTCATTCTCTGCACACCTTCAGAACATCGAAGCTGACAGATATTCCTGGAGAGCTTCTATTGGCCCCACCAACTCTGAATGAACTTTGTTCCTCCGTCAAAGCCCAAAAAAATAATAAAGCGCGGGGCATTGATGAGATTCTATTGGAGCTCATTAAATATGGTGGGAGTGATGCTCATCCAGCGTATTTAGCAACAAGAACATATGTCGAATGAGAAGAGCCAATCAGTTATATTCCCAAACTACAAAAAAAGTTACAAGATGTAGTGCGAAAATATAGAGGCATATCACTTCATTGTACGGCGTATCAAATATTTACAGAGATCTTAAAAAATAAAATCGGATCATACACCAATAGTATTATTGGGGAGTATAAAGGTAGTCTTAGAGTGGGTAGACAATAGACTAATTGTTTACTGTCAAGCAGGTACTTGAAAAATGGTGGGAGTCCAACACAGACGTACACCAAATTTTCATTGACGTTAAGCAAGCATACGACAGTATTGATTGTAGCATAGTATACCAAATAATGCTTTGCTTGAATGAAAATAAAACAAAGCTCATGACACCGTCAAGGAAAAATACCTTATCTACGCAAAATATCACACTTGGCGAATACAGTATCGAAACTGTGCGTAAATTTTTATATTTGTGTCACAATACCGAGACCGGCAATGAAAGAGAAGAAATACGCCGAAGAATACAGCTCGCAAATAAAATATTTTATTCAGTTTTGACGATCTTGAAGACCAGCGCATACACAGGAAAACAAAGCTTCAAGTACATAAATCGATCATAAGACCTGTGCTATGCTATGCGTGGAAAACATCCACAAACATATTGAACGCCTTCGAAATATGGGTCCTGAACCCAATAATTGGAGCGAAGCTAGACAGGAACCTTATGAAATTTGCAACAAGGCGTAGGTTTCAACGATTGTAAGACTGCGGAAGCTGCAATGGGCTGGCCACATAAATCGTATGGATGATCAACGGATACCCAAAAAGGCACTCGTTGGGAGATATGAAGGGGGGAGACCAGTCGGGAAACCGAGGAAATGCTGGCTTGACTTGGTCGACGAAGAAAATTCATCGCTGCTCGGATTTAAAATTGGAAGTCGCGGTCAATGGACCGAGACAGTTGGAGACGCTTTTTGCAGGAAGTGAAAACCCGAGAAGGGCTGTAGCGCTACAAAGAAGAGAAGATGAGACAGTTACTTAAAAATATAAATCAATGGATTGCTTCAATATATATTACTTCCCACATTGAGTCCTCCAATAAAAACCTGTAAGTTAGAACACCTGTATGTAAATATTCATATTGGCTTAAATGTTTTATCAATAAATCATTAATTATATTTTTGTAGCTTTTTAAGACACATATTTGTGAATTTATTGCTTCGATGGCATTGTTCATCATCTTTTTCATCGAAAGCTTTGTACTGTAACAAAGACGTTGTGGATTGAAATTTTTGAAAAGAGTAATAGGAATGCCAATTTTCAATATTAAAATGTGTGGTGGCATACCTAGCAAATTAAGTGAATTCAAGGATTTCGTTGGATCCTGTCTTGATTCATGACAGTATCGATGGACTTATATTTCACCTGATATTCTATTTTGAATGCTGAAAATAATGAAATTGACATCATTCATCGTAGCAGTTAATACAATACGTGCATTGAGCCAGCAATGATTTTTGTAATTCAATACTACTATCGATGGAAAATTAAAATTGATGTTGCAAAAACGAAGTCAATATTCTTCATTAGGAAGCGTAAGCCTGTTCACCTACCCAAGCGAGCCATAAATTTTTTAGGACAAACTATTCCCTAGAGTGAGGGTCTCAATTATCTTAGGCTTATATTCGAGGAAAAACTAACCTTCAGAAGTCATATTGAGCATAATAGCTCTAAACCGTTTAAGGCCGTGCTCTAGCTGTACCCCCCTCTTAATCGCAATTCGCGTTTCAATACCAGAAACATAGACCTCATCGTCAAAGTGGCAATCCAACCGATCATCCTATATGGCTCACCTACCTGGATCGAATGTGCTAAATATCTAGCAACAAAGCTTCAGTTCATGCAAAATAGATACCTGAAAATGGTACTTAATAAACCGTTTTACTTTTCTTCTGCAAAACTACACAGCCTTGCTGGCGTTAGTTTAATTTATAAACTCGCTGCATCTCGCCGTGATAAATTAATCGCGAAAGCAAATAACTCGTCTAATCCGCTAATTCATGCCTTGGTGAACTGAAAAGCAGCAGTTACTACCACCTATCTCTTTGGCCTTATAGATTTTAGCTAGTTATAAGTAGATAGTTAAGTTATGTTAAGCTTGTAATAAGTTCAGTAGAGGTTTTGGCCGAAATTTTCTTCTACATAATTGTAATATTTACATCAAAATACGATACTACACATCATTTTAAGTAATTTTCAAACGATGGTGAAATGACTTTGTCCGAACACCTACTATACTATAAGGCCTCTGTAGCGCATACATTCTAACAAAGAAAAATTATAAATAACAATTCATCTCTGGTTGATCTCATCTTATAAAAATTTATTGGCAGTGTAATACATTGCGTCAATCTGTCAACGGTCATCTCGCTATTATCAATTTCCACGTGAAACGTTCCAAACCAGTGTGAGGTAGAAAGGGTGAGTAGATGCATCATTTTGTAGTGGAACATGCATATTGGTTTTCAAAGTCAATTGCTTTTTACGTTGCCATAGGACTGATAATTTAAGACATGCATTAAGCTTATCAGTGGATGTTGAATGTGGTATAATGAGCTTATCAAAAATCACCAGACAATAAAATGAGTGCCCCACCGAAAGGCTGTCCTTTGTCCCATAAACATTTTTTTGTCAAGCATTTTTGGGAGCCATTGTGCATTCGTCCTATAAGATAAGTTCACTTGTTTGGTGAACTTTACACGTTCTGAAGTTTTTGGTGATATTGCATGTTTGCATCAACGGCAATACCCCGTTTGACCACTATTTAAATTTGCTGTTGCAATTACAGATGGTGCAATTGCCAATACAATTTTACAACAAAAGATCGTAGTTTCATCACTAACCAGAGCCGTGGTACCAACGTGATCTCAGAAAAATAAGGTTTCTGGAATATTTGGAATACCAGCAAAATTTCTGCAGAGGGAGGTCCTCATCTAAGTATAATCCTCTCATCTGACTAAAATATACAATATGGTCATAGAGGCATCGCCTTACTTTGTACATCATAAAAAGTGCTCTCCAAAATCATAGAAAGAAAAAAAGAATTGGCCTACCGATACCAAATAAACAAAACTATTGACTAGAAAATTATTTAAATTTACCAACCAAAATTATACAGTTTATTAGTCGTTGTTTTTTTAGCATTTAACATGTATAAATACTGGGATTGTCTTATGTACATTTTTACGTACACATTCTAGGAAAGAATCAAAGGAGAATGCTTACTTTCTACCAGAAGGCGTGAATATCTTGTAAATCTTACAGGCTCATTTAAAGTTGCTTTGTCGATTAGATATCGCACTCAAATGGTACCACTGAGGATATCAAACGCAAAGTAAGAGCAAACTACAAGTCTGCGGGAGGCGCGTGATGTCATGTTAAGAATCGATAGCCGATTATCATATGATGGCAAATTATGAAAATTTTGTGGATCATAGAGCGATCTGAAAGCAAATAGCAAGAACTATTTCTGAACGGACTCCAACCTTTGTAAGTGAAATCAAAGAATGGATTCCAAACGACATAAGTGTTTTGTTTATTTGATATCTACAGGCCGATTCTCCTTTTCTTGAAAAGCTGGTGGGCCTTGCTTTCTGGAGTGAACAGACTCGTTTCGACTCCTTTGAGCCATATTCAATGTCGAAAGGATGTGTGGAAGGAAAAGACTCAATAGAGGTGTAGGATGGGTTAAGCAGATAGGTACTAAATTAGGCCAGGTGTAGGGATGCTTTTGTTTTGTGGATATATGGATGCCCATTTGTTCCAGTTTCCGTTTCTATCGAAGAGTGAGGTCTAGTGCTGATCAAATTGCATTGGAATTTGTAATAAGTTGTTCGTTGATAATGTTACCGTCTGTTTCTCTATGTTTATGTTAAAAATATGATTTTCCTAGCAAGTGGCTGTTCTCATTGCCTCCATTATCTGAGGGTGTATCGTTAAGCCCAAGTCCAAGTAAAAGTTATGATGAAAATTATCATCTCTAATTCATCCGACGAAACATTTCTAAACTAAACATTATATTACTATAGACTTGAATGATATGCAGGACATATCTTTCGACAGGGAGAACATCTCCTAGTTTAGATCGAATGACAAATGAACTGGCCAGTAATGAAAATTCCAAGAATATTCAAAATGGTGTTAGAAACTTCGACCTAGCAATCCCCTCCCATCTACAGCCCGAATTTCATGCCCAGTCGCCTATATCACCAAAAAGATCTCTCTAAGTTTACAGATAGTGACTCAAATCGTGTCCTGTCTTGCAAAACGGGAATAGTGCATTGCCCATTAATGGAGCCTGCAATGATAATGATAGTTATGATGTGAACGGAAAAAAACAGTTTCAGACATTAAATGCTGAGAAAACTTAATAACTCTAAATACACCTACAGCTCTGCGACAAAATCCTACTTCAATTTCTTTGTGGGGACGTAAGAGAGTGAAAGTGGGTCTTTTGCACCTAATAATGGAATTAAAAGTAATGACTATACCACCAAATGAAAGTTGGGTGACGGGCTAGCTCCTTATCCATAGAAACCCCGACATTGTTTCGAAACCAGCAAACTGAGCCTTGGAATGGCTAAATCGATACAACCATGAGCTGCATGGAATTTTTGACGATCCGGAGGTCTCAACGATTGTAAGACTGTTAAAGCTGCAATAAGCTGGCCACATAAATCGTACGGACGAACATGGAAGTCGAAAAATGTATTCGTCGGAAGAACTGAAGGACAGAGACCAGTGAGGAAACCGAGAAAACACTGGTCTGAGTCGGTAGACGAAAACAGTTTATCGCTGCTCTGACTTTGGAATGAAAGGACAGAGTCAATAGACTGAGATAGTTGGAGACACTATTTGCAGGAAACGAAGGCCCGAGATGGGCTGTAATGCAACGAAGAAGAAGAAGATATTCAAATTACGGGGAAGACAGTAACAATTTATTTTGTATTGAACAATGACAAAGTGAAACAGCCTGCAAGTTATACAAATGAAAATGTTAACAATACAATCAACAGCTGCCCATTCAGCAGTAGCGTTATCGTTCTTGAGCTGACGACAATTAAACCTTGTGATAAATCATTACTGAATTGAAACCAATAGAAATTATTACGTGAGAAAACAATGTTTGTGATTATCTGTCGAACGAATCTCGTTATCAGTAGTTTCAGCTGCCATAAAATTAGAACACGAAGTGAAAGCCATGACCAACGAAGTATCGGAAGCATCTCCACCACTGCAAGATCAGCTTCACGTTTACCAGTAGAAATTACTCCAACTCTATAAATAGAAATACACTCATAAGGAAGCAGTTGCGGTAACAAATAAGATGAAAATATTCGTGATGGCAACTTCGTTCTGAAAACTCCAAGTGCTGAATAAGTTAGTCTTTTACAGCTGACCGATCAAAGAATTGGAAATGTTATCAGCATCTATGTACGTGTACATTGAAAGATATTTCAGGCTACGTGTAGTGAACATGGGTGGATTAAACTGTCCGTGATGACTGCAGCGATGGTTTGCTGCCTCGGCGGGAGAGCCTGATGGGTTTTGCCAAGATTGGCCTTGTCTGAGGACGCGTGAATGTGCTGGCAGGCTAGCATTGCTGTGTCGTAGGGCGGATTCTTTTTCCCCAGCACAAGGGTCCACTACGAAAAAACTTCGCATTCACGAATTAAGAGATACAGGTCCATATCGACCGGAGTTGAGGCCCAGGTAACCTACTAAGGGTTAAAAATTGCTCAAGCTAACGGCAAACTGGACCTAGCGAAAACATACTGAACTTGAGAGGACTTCGTCGTTACCGATAATACTTATTGCCCCAAATAAGAGGGGGGCATCCAGGTGGTGAGCCAACCATGTGTGTCATTTTATCAACTGGAACCCCCATTCGATATGTATTTTTTTGGACGTATTTAAGTCCATGAACTATTTCACACTGTTTCTTAAGTGACGATAAATCACTATTAAAATCAAGTTTCATATTATTAGGCACATCTACGCATAATTTTACACTATGACTTTTCGTGGATCATTTGGTTCAACAATAACCAATCCTACTTGCACATCTCCTAACAATGCTTCCTTATAGCACAGAACACTTTCATTTTCTTGATCGCCGCTAAGATTTCTTCAATCGTTTTTTTTTGTGGCGGTGGTTGATAGTTTGAATCCTGCTCCTCTACATCACTATGCTCGTGTGGATCAACTTCGACTTCTTTTTCTGTTGACGGGGGATCTTTTCTTTAGCTATCCGAAAGTGAGGCTACACCAACAATCCAAGCTGGGAAATTTATCGCGTTACCGCATCAATTAGAAAACGAGACTTTAAAAGAATACTGGGCAAACAAGAAATGATAATTCAATCACACATATTTTCGATTTCGCTGGCATGCACAGGTGTAAACGAGATAGTCCTACTGTGGGGAATTCGATCTATAAGACGTATTTTGCATTCGAATTTCGACACTTTATCCACTTTTTATTTATTTTATTTAGTTTGGTGTACAAGCTCAGCTCCTGATGCAAGGGTTCAATGCTTCCTCGACATAAATTTATCGACAATGTGAAAAGCTATGTTGTAGCAATGACGCGTGCAAACCAAAAACATTTATTAATCGATGCTCGATGATGTCTCTTTTAATGTAATCCAATAAATTGTTTGACTACTTCTCAGGCAGACAATCCAAAACTTGTTCGGATTCGATTCGGACTCGGTCGATGTTTAAAAAGCACTTTTGCATTCATTCAAGGGCATACTTTTTATAACCTTCTGTTTGAATTATATTTTTCTTTCTCTCTTAATCTATTTACTTTCTTTTGATTTAATTTCACATGTCACTGCATCAATGTCCATTATGAGGCGCAACTCCAGCATTACTACCCTCTCCCTAGCGTCGAACTTTTCTCGCTAGCATAGCACTTGGAACGACATGTATTTTCAACGACGACAATTTTGGGGTCACTTAGTATTGGAAATTCCACTACATTTCTGTTAGCATGGACACTTTCCATATAAAATCACTTTTTTGTCGCGACACCCTTGTGTCGTTTCAAATTCGTATGCATTCATAGCCCACTCCCTATTAAATCCCAGATAAGCCACGTCTAACTAAATAACTCAAATAAAACGGCACAACCACCGCCGTCGCGTATATGACCAAATGCATGGAGTTTAGAATTAGGATCGAGCTTTCGTGGATTTCCCTTGCTCCGACTTTTATTCATACCTTCATCGACTTTTTTTCATACATTTTATGTACGCGGTTTAATTCGAATTTCCTTCGAGCTCATATTAGCTCGAAGGAAATTCGAATTAAACCGCGTACAAAAAATGTATGAATAAAAGTGTAACGGCCACCGCGCGTTCACCTTACAGTGCACTGACATCACTCAACATAATTATCATCAATTAAAATCAGAACGACCGCAGCGATATCGCGATGATATGGTCATTTTTCCAGGGCTATTGTGGTAGACGGGGCTTTTGTTTCATATGACAACCGTTAGAGCACTTTTTTGTTAATCACCGCTTGTCGGCGCGGTTCTCCCTGTGTGCTTGCTATACCGATCAAAAGTAGACTCCTCGTTTTGTGCCCAATAGTCACCTTACGGGACATGTTGCACCGGTAGTTGACAAGCCAGCTTATCCGTCTCTGTAGATTGCATTCGGCAATGCATTTCGTGTATGAGCTGCGTTAAAAGGTGTTGCCGTGCCCAAATTTTAATTGTAGAGTTAAATTGTTAAATTTTTTAAAATTTGTAAATAAAATTTGGATCAGTATTATGGAGGTTTTCGAGCAGTTTGCTTAGGCATCTACTCGATTACTACATACCTCCGACCAGCTTCAGGCAAAGCACGATTGTTAGTGTTACAAAAGATGAAACAGTTGGAACGTCCATGTGAATACAATCTGATCTAGTTACTGAGGTAGATGTTCCCAACGACAAATGAAGATCTACAAGGGTTTTGGGATATGGCAGATGCTGCAATTATCAAATATCGATTCTTTCTTCATTAAAATTGAAATTTTGAAGTAAAATAATTGACAGAAACCAACACCACAAGTTCCTAGTGCTCTACAAGATTCAAAATTAGCGAGAAGGTTAGTGCCCAATAAAATATTCAATGGTATAAGCACGTTTACAACAAATGGAACTGCGAATACTAAGCAGTCAAGCATTGTCAGCTTTGCATCACAGAGGTGAAAGGCCCAGCGAAAACAAATTATGGAGCTTAAAAGAAGGAACAAGCTCGCCATGGAATCGACAGAATAACAGCAACCGAAACCAACAAAACAAACATCTGGTTAACATTTTGTCTGCTACTTACCATTACAGCCGATAGGTGGAAGTAGTCGAGCAATGGAAGTTCACATTTGCATTGTCCAATGATAAACAATTTGGATGCCACTAGTGGAGCACACAAGCCAAAAAAAGTTTATTTCACTCAAAGGAAGAGTTGAAACGTGAACTGAAGAGGGAACAAAAAACAGAGGATCGTGCTGTTTTTATGTGGACAACCAGCAACCATAATGTGGAAGTTTTTACAAAGAAGACATCTTTTGTCAACGATCAGTGGTTGAAGCAAGGAGTTTGGAAAGTAATATATTTTGTTAGTATAGGTCGATAATATCCGGTCTCACTGTTTTAACCCTTTCACGACCAAAGGAAGTATTTTTCCTCAACTTTAAGTTGGTAACTACGGCATTTTCTTCAAACGTTGTTCGCTTTTTTTTGTATGCATTATCAAACTAGAACATAAGTCGTATGGAATAACGTAAATAGGAGCATTTACGACAAAACAAAGAACTGTCAAATCAATTGGCGCCAACGGAAAAAAAGCGCGTGCTCCACTTCGTTTAATTAACAGTTCCTGTGTTGTGTTTCAGTGAATTACAGTGTTTTTCATCTGTTTTATACTATTCGGTAAGTATTGTTGTGTGCAATAATAAACAGTTTTCAAAAAAATAAAAAATAAAGTCTAAAAGCGGCATTTAATGTTATGGGAAGTATACTTCCCTGTGTTCCATAAGTAATAGTAGCTACAAGAACAAGTGTTATGCTTATTATTTTGCTAGTAATTGTTTTTTATTTATGTATTTAAATATTTTACACAGAAATGCCTACAGGAGGACGAAGAGAATTCCATTTACGAGATGATGAGATCTTGCAAATTCTCTAGGCAGATAATAGTGATGGGGAAGATGAGCTTCAGTTGGACGAAGAAGATCAGCAGTTTATAGCTCAAGATGTCGAAAATGGAGCTGAAGATTCAGTTCAAGCCGAAAAAAGCGTAACTTCAAATGCCGTTTTGCACGAAACTTCTGAAGATATTCCTAATTTTCGATGGAGGAAAAATGTTTATGTACCTTATGCGTTTCAAGCAAGTGAGTATGAATTTGGTCGTGTGAATTTATTTAGTAATCGGCAAGATATGCTGACACCGATGGAAATTTTCACGGAAGTTACTCAAATTGAGAAACTAGTAGCTGACATAGTAGTGAAGGAAAGCATTAGGTACGCCGAACAAAATGGAAGAATTTTTACAATTGACTCAGAAGAAATGAAAGCGTTTTTGGGTATAAACTATGTTATGAGCTACCATATTTTGCCAACATTAAGAAATTACTGGTCGACTGATGAAGATATGTCTGTTCCTTTTATTGCAAACGTTATGCCAAGAACAAGATTTGAGCAAATTCGGCAAAATTTACATTTTTCCAATAACGATGACCAGTCAAGATTGAGTGATAGAGCCTTCAAAATTAGGTCAGTAATGCAGCACTTTAATTTGTGCTTTCAAGAGGCCATGAATAATTCTATGAGGCAGTCAATCGATGAACACATGGTCAAGTTCAAAGGACATAACACCATGAAGCAGTATATAAAAAACAAACCTATTAAATGGGGCTTCAAAATGTGGTGCAGGGCTGAGTCTGCCACAGGCTACCTTTTTAGTTTGATCTGTATACAGGCAAAAGAATGCACACAGAAGTTGGACTAGGAGAATCTGTTGTACTTAGTCTAACGTAAAAGCTTAAAGGTCTGGGATGTGAAGTATACAACTTTTTCAATTCTCCTGCTTTGCAATACAAACTAATGAAGCAAAATACAAAAGCCTGCGGCACTGTTCGCACCTCTAGAAAAAACCTACCCAGGTCCTTGCCGCTGGACAAAAATATGCGCAGAGGAGATATCTACTATGAAAGTGCAAATGGCATATCATTCGTAAAATGGATGGACACTAAATCAGTTCATATGTTGACCAATTTCATATCTCCAATACTGCCCAGTACAGTAAAAAGAAGGAAGTCAGGCACTGCTGAAAAAATAAATGTCACTTGTCCAAAAACGATCGTGTGTTACAATAAACATATGGGTGGTGTCGATCTTATGGATCAGCGCAAAGTGTGCTACGAACTTGATCGAAAAGCCAACATTAAATACTATCTTCGACTTTTTTTCGATTTGATGGATATAGCACTGAACAATGCGTTTATAGTGTATACAAAGTTGCATGAAGCTAAACGTGTGGAAGGCCCACTTCTTAATAGCCTTGAATATCGCCAGCATATTTCCCGAATTCTAATCAATAATTACACATGTCGACAGCGATCAAGGGCCACAGTAATCAGTAGTGATAAGCAGCGTATAGCTATAAAACACATTTTACCAGCCCACAATATGCAAAAATCAGAAAAAATGAAAAGATGTGCAAACTGTGCTAAACACCGTGTGGAAAATAGGACCAACAACGTCTGTGTTATGTGCAATGTTCATCTGTGCTTCACAGCAAAAAGGAATTGCTATGCCAAATACCATCTATAAAAAATCAATAACTGAAATAGTTTTAATCTACCTGTCATAATTTTGAGATTTTTGTAAAGAAAATGCTAAGATAAGCATAGTAATAAAACCTACTGAGTAACATGTAAAGCCATTATTTTTTTTTCTTTGACGCCCAGAGGGAAGAATACTTCCCATGAAATTCCAAAAAAAACTACGTATAGCTATGTAAGTTTTTGGTGTTTTTTATTCGTTTTACACCAAAACAAACTAAAATAAGTAGATACATCACAATATTTTGCCGTAGAAAGCTTATGGTCCTGAAAGGGTTAAGCTTCTTTTTCTTTCAGTCCAAGATGAAAGCTTCGGAAACCATCTACTCGCTTGGCGGTTGAAACAGAGGTTTGGGGTCAATGTTATTGGTGCCCACACCCGTCTCTGACGAGCAAACTGGGGCCCCCAGAACCCTCGACCGGAGCGCCCCTTGAGAAAGAGTAACAAGATCAAACTGATTGATTGGATAGTGAGCAAATCTTTAAGATTTACGATGGAACTTATTTTGAACTTTGAGAAATCTAAAATATCAAGTGGAAGCTGCAAAAACTTGTAAGGGTAAATGTAAGTTGATTTAAGATTGAAATGATCTAGTAGATGGTGGGCTAAGCTTCTAAGGAAAACGATCTCAAAAAAATCCGCAGATTTTTATAGGAATTGAATTAATTCATTAATTCATCTGTTTGGAATCCATACATTAACAAGTTGAAGTAGCAGGAGGATGCTCCTGCCAGAAGGGTATTGTAAAACAATTAGTAAATCAAACAATATATTCTGCATATCAAAACTTGACTAATATATAGATTCCATAAATTGAGTTCGAAAAATTATTATGGTTATTATAATTTTAAACTCGATACCATTTTGTTTCAAGTGGTTTGACCACGTCGCTTGATGAGTCATGATAACACATGGATATTACTAACAATTTCTAAAATTTTTATCAAAATTCCTACATATTTGTAGTGTCTCGGTCCGTTGCAAGCGTGTATCTTCCTAGTATCACGTGTTAATGTTGTTGTAATTGTTAAATATTCAATCGGCTGTAACTTAGCTGTTTATTGTTCAATTATTGTGAAATTTTCGAACCATATACAATCACTTTCAGAAAATTTAAATTATAGATTTTGGAAAATCTAAGGGCCACATCTTGATTTTATAGACAAAAAAGCAAAATTTATAAAATGTACTATTATTAACAAAGTTGATCGAATTTCGACTTCTAAGGTATTTGTTGCCCTTGTGAATGAAAAATTGACAGTTCAAGTACTGTTTTGAAAAGCTCTTATAAAGAACTTTCATTTGATACTCATATTGGCTACCTTTGATGAATTTTTTTTTTTTCAGCGGCCACTCCCCTGTACTGTAATCATCGATTCATGGCCTATTTTTTCGAACCCTAGAATTGTAACAAAGCCCTTTCGCTGGGAGCTCTCTCCTGCCTCCTCGACTTGTTTCACGTATGAGTATTAATTGTAGGTACTCATTTTCAGTCATTTATTAAATTGAATCAAGTGTTAAAAGCATGCGCCTTAAACGTTGAAGTTGGGGCAAAATAACTCAAAATTATTCAATCTTCGCATTTAAAACAGCCACTATTTTGGTTTACGATTACTAATACCGCTAGCTGAGCCAATTCTCAAAGGAATTCATGATACCTATCATTCCTGAAACTTTCATGCAAATCCTAGCAAAGCTGTAGTATCTGAGTCAGTAAAAAGCGCATATTGTTCCATAGCGATATGTTGCCATAGTAATACAGCGCATATTGTTCCATAGTAATACAGGAAAATTCAAATCACTATAATTTCATTAAATACCATTCGATCTTTATGAAACTTTCAGGACAGATTAATCTTATTAATAGTCATCTGTGTACTGAATTTTATTGAATTTAAGGGCACCGTTAAGATTTTATTCAAGAAAACATAAAACCGATAAATCATACTATTACTAACAAAGTTGAGTGAATTACGACTTCTCACGTATTTGTTGTTGTTGTACTCATAAAGGCCTACATTCATGATTTTTTTCAGATTTTTTGGGTCAAAGGTGTCCAATCGCGAGGGGGGGGACACAAAATTTCCGTACATTTCCCCCTCCCCTGCACTCCTCGAAGCAAAATTTGTCATTTTAAGACATGTTTTGAAAAGTGCTCATCAAGACCTTTCATTTGATACCCATATTGCCTACATGCGATGAAAACTTTTTTTTCAGGGGCAACTCCCCTATATGGGGAGACCCCCCTTAAAGACTTTATAAATTTTTTTTCGCGTTGAAACTTTGAAGAGGGCGTCACTTTGCACCTACCTACAAAATCTTATGTTTCTAGCTTATGTAGTTTGCGAGAAAAAGTGGTGTGACACACGGACGGACGGACGGACAGACGGACAGACAGGACGCGAAACTAATAGGGTATTGTAAAATAATTTTACAATACCCTAAAAAAAGCAAAATGATCCACACGTGCAATTTTGAAAACTATTTCTAGCCCATGGTTTATTGTACTGAAGAGCAATTTGACTAATTGATGTTGATTTATTGTAAGCTGTAGCTGTTGATCCACCCTTGGAGTCACATTCTTCTTTTATATGTTATGAATTAATTTTATTGATGCATGGTTATTCGTGCTCAGCGGAAAATCCATACGAGGGTTAACATTTGTTGCAAACTTTGAGCATTTTTTGAGGCATACCAAGATTTTATCGGAACGAAGACTGTATTATAGTTGGATTAGCACCATCCACGATTGAGTTACATATTGGCAATAACGGGCCGCCAGTACAGGGAGCCTTCCTTTGAAAAGTATCGCAAAAATAGCAGTTTGAAATAGGGTGGAATTTGTATGCACATTTTGCCCACTAAAAAAGCACTCCAATCTCACATATCTCATTGCTTTACTTTTTATTTATAAATCTAGAAGCCAAAGAAAAGCTCACCCATCTAGAAGCACTATTTGATTGTGTTTCTTGTTTTCGTACCTTCATTGTAAATTCCATGCACCATATATTATACCGATGTCTTAATATTTCCAAGCTCTCCCAACACTCAAATGTATTATTTCACTAGAACACTGAAACATTATAAATAAACACCAATGGATATAACTTAACACTTTCCGGTGGAAATCCCTTCAGTTACTCCATTTTCGATGTCACCTATAAATTGCATCACCGTGCTGTACTGTAGTGATAGAGGCAAAAAAGTGTAAAGATCGCTACGAAATGCCATAAGGTCAATACAGTATTCCTTCGTAAATATAAAGAGTCTGCCATTTGTCTAATGTTCAGAAAAGGAAGCTCGAGCGCGATTGTTGGTTTACCTATCTCAATGTGTAGGGATGGGAGGGATCGAATAAATTTTTGATGTTACTCAATTTTAAGGTCTTACCAGAAATCAAAACCTTGAACTAAGCCAACATTTGTAAGTAACTAGCTATTAAAGTTTGTAGAATTAGCTTCACTCACGTTCTTCTCCAAGGAAATTTGGCAAAAACTCAATTACCCAAGACACAAGGTGCATAAACAAATGATATCCTTTCAAGCAAACAGTAAACCCCATTAAGTCCTTACCTTTCCCTGCTATGCACTCTAGTCAGGTGTGAAAGCACAAAAAACCAGCAGCGCGTCAGGTAGAGCTGTGTCTGCATGGCGCAATAAATTGCACATTTCGGAGGAACAGACACCAAGAAGGCATTGAAAAGACGATAGAACTCAATAAATCCTTAGAATTCCGGAATGCACATTCACTTGTTCTTTTGGATTCATGATTAAGGATTCCGCACTCCGCAGCGAGTCCAAATCATGTTAACAGGCGGTTTATCATCATTGCCAAGCCACCCATGAGTAGAATACGGAAGGCGTCTTTGACGTAAGACTCCGGAAGTTGAATGTTGCGTGCGTGGAAGCAATTAGAACGAAACTGACTATTAGGGGATATGTCCGGTTATGAAGTACACAAGTAACGATTGCAATGAATGAATGCATAGGAAGGGTGAGTTTGGCTTCATGGTACCAGAGGTTCTGTACAAATTTTTTTTAAATATTGTGAATATCGTCCATAAATTTGATAAACTTATCTAATCATCTACTTTTCATAAAATTTCTTGGACTAGGCATCCCATCTTTTAGCACTGAATCCTTATGCAAGATTGCCTGATTGCGAAAAAAGTGTCATTGGGAGAGTTAGTGGAAAAGTTACGAGCCCCTGAACACATTCAGCTCATACGTAAAGGTTATAATAATGCCCACCCAATATGCTCTTTTTACCGCCTAACTGCGTAATTGGTAAGAATGGTGTTTAGTGCCCGACTATAGATTCCATGTATGAAGTTGAATTATGAGCGCAGTAAATTTTCGGTAAATACTGGTCTTCTCGCGGATGTTGAAAATAACTCATCGACAACCTTATGAATATTTACATTGGACACTCAGGACTTAAGCTAACCGCTGGGCAATTGGATTTGATTTATATTATTGTTGCACCACTGTAGACATGGAAAGTGTTTCGATTAGAATTTATTGCAATATGCAGAAAAAGGTGAGATTAGGTAGTGAATTGTTTTATAACTAGTTGTGAGGTCTACATATGATCAGGGAGGCGATTTGAGGGGTAAGTTTTTAAGAATGAGTTATTTTCCTGAAAATTGCAAGCTCATACAATAAAGGAATGGATTTTATGCAAAATATACATCCAGGCATATTCTACTTGGTAATTTTATTTTATGCCTTATATGGACTAAGTCCTTACTGTACAAACGAGTCAAACCGCCTAAGTCCCCTAGAATTAAATTTTTCCTTCAGAACTATGAAGTTCACACAAAACTTAAACTAAATCATATATATCTTTGATTAAATTACGTGGGATAAAACAGTCCAAATGTACTAAAAAAATGTGTTAATTACACTTACAATGAAATGAAATTAGCATTACGCTTAATAATTGCCACGAAAGTCGAATATTCGAATGTGTCTCAAATTGATGATTTAGTTTATGGTCAGATGTGATGTCTTACGGCTCAAAAAGCATTTCGACTAGCTTAAGTCTCTAGGTTGGTATGAATTCGAGTGAGTAAATTTTTGAATGAATAATGTCTACATATTTACTAAACATTCACTACAACATAAAATTGTTGCTTCACAATGAGCGCATTGTTGCGTGCGAACAAATACAAAATTCTCGTGTATACTTACGCTTCATCACTGAAGTAGTTGCGAGCGAACAAACATTACCTATGTACTCGCGCTTCGCCAATGAAATTAGTCAAGCAAGCACATACGCCCATTGCTATCGAAGCATGTCGTAGAATGATCAAGCATAAAAGTAAATAAGCAAACGGAAAAGCAAATGAAAGAGATTAACCCGCAATGCGCTTCACACGATTATCACATCGTGAACGACAAGCTTTGGGTGTGCTTCGAAGAGAGTTTAGCTGAAAGGAGAGCTGAAAGTTCCGGCGTAAATGCTCTCTTGTTCAAGGTCCCCAGTTTCGCATATTCACCATCCGAGCAAGCGAGACGGAGTGGGGAGGAAAAGCTTTCGTGGATCGAGAGCGCACGTGTTCGACTACTCAGCACGTTTTAAGAGAATTGAGGTTGAAAGCTCACGAAAGAACGGTATTTAAAGTTCTTGGGCAAAGCATGCCAGGGAGTCTTGTTCGAGCGTGCTGCTACCTATTCATCATTTTACAACGTTTAAGCGTTCGTGGTTTAAGTTTTAAACGGGGGGATTGTTCACAGCCTAACAAAATGGTGAGGGGTGAGGTGTTGGCTTGTGCCGCGATCCCCAATTGGCCTTTTGGTGTTCCAAGCCGTGTGGCCACCCCGAATCATTAGCATGTCAAGTTGATTTCCTCTACAGGCTGTGAAGCGCGACAAGTCAGGGTAAAAGTGAAAAGCACTTCACTCAATATGGATATAGGTTTTCAATAATTTAATATGTGAAATGTAATGTTGAAAAAAATGAACAAAAAAGTAAAACAATTAATAAAACAAAAGTTTGCCTTTGTTGATTTGGTTTAGATGGGTAGAGTAGCAGGTAAGTGTCGTACAGCGAGATCTCTCCCGGGGAGCCCTGATGATGTATGTAGGATAAACGTCAAATCGAGCTTCCAGTTCATACCAGTATACATAGGGTATACTCGTTATGTAACAGAATGGCAGGAGGAAGAAAGAGGAACAGCTATTAATTTGGTATACGCCTTTACATTAAATGTTATGTTAGTTTTTCAAATTGGGTGATTGCGTATGAATATGGTTATTTATTTATTTATTTAAATTCCATATAACAGTTTAAACACCAGCCAATTACAGAAAGGAACAAAACAAACAGAAAAGAAAATTAATGCAAGTTCGAGCTAAGTGAAAAAATTAAAATATAATGAAATGCAATGATTTTAACTATAGTAAGTACTAAGTTGAAAAAAAATTACTGGTAAAATTAAATTAAAGCACAAAACAAGTCAAATTTTTAATCCAATTGAGTTGTAAGGATCAGACTTCTTAATCTCAATTTAAAAACAAAGTATAAGTCAAAACAAGTTGGGTAAACAGACCTACGCTCATGTCAGAAGGGTTTTGTATTCAATTTACAAAATGCAGTCACCAGATCGAATCAAATCAGGGAACATGTCAAAGACGATTTTATTGGAGAAAATATGAAATACGAAGATCATACTATCATTAACAAAGTTGAACGAATTTCGACTTCTGAGGTTTTTGGTATTGTTATACTCATAAATATCTCGCTTGATAATTATTTCAGATGTCCATCCGCGACGGAGGAAACACATTTTTCATGTATTTCCCCCCTGTGCCCCCACTGAAGCAAAAACTGACAGTTTAATAACTATTTTGAAAAGCTCCCATGAAAAATTTCATTTCATACTCGTATCGATTACGTTTGATAAATTTTTTTTTCAGGGACCACTCTCCTGTACTGAAATCATCGATTCATGGCCAATTTTTTCGAATCCTAGAATGGTTACAAAACCCTTTTGCTAGGAGCTCTCTCCCACCTCCTTGACTTGTTTCACTTATGAGCATTAATTCTAGGTACTCCTCTTCAGTCATTCATTCAATTGAATCAAGTGTTCAAAGCATGCACCTTAAACATTGAAGTTGGGAGAAAATAACTCAAAGTTCTTCAATCTTCGTATTTAAAACAGCCACTATTTTGTTTTACGATTACTGATACCACTAGCTGAACCGATTCTCATAGATATACATGACACCTATCATTCCTGAAATTTTCATGCAAATCCTAGCAAAACTGTAGTGTCTGAGTCAGTAAAAAGCGCATGTTGCTCAATAGCCATATGTTGCCATAGTAATCAATGCAGCGCATATTGTTCCATAGTAATACAGGAAAATTCTAACCGCTATAACTTCGCTAAATATGATTCAATCTTTATGAAACTTTCAGGACGAATCAATCTTATAAATAGACATCTAGGTACTGAATTTCATTGAATTTAAGGGTACCGTTAAGATTTTATTCAAGAAAACATAAAATCGATAAATCATACTGTTACTAACAAAGTTGAGTGAATTGCGACTTCTCACGTATTTGTTGTTGTTGTACTCATCAAGGCCTACTTTTATGATTTTTTTCCGATTTTTTGGATCACAGGTGTCCAATCGCGAGGGGGGGGACACAAATTTTTCGTGTATTTCCCCTCCCTGTGCGCCCCTTGAAGCGAATTTTGCCAAACTAAGACCTGCTTTAAAAGGTTCTCATCAAGACCTTTCATTTGATACCCATATTGGCTACCTTCAATGAAATTTTTTTTCGGGGGGTCACTCTTCTATATGGGGAGCCCCCCTTAAATACCTTATAAAATTTGTTTGTAGTTGAACTTTGAAGAGATCACCACTTTACACCTACGCACAAAATTTGATGTTTCTAGCTTAAGTAGTTTCCGAGAAAAACTGCTGTGACACACGGACGGACGGACGGACGGGCAGACGGACAGACTGGTCGCGAAACTAGAAGGGTTTTGTAAAATTATTTTACAAAACCCTAAAAAGGACCAAGCTCAAGCTTATCATGTTGTCGTATCATTCATATAATGGGAGAAGGAAAAATTGTTTGCATGAGAAGAACGGGATGGTTGGCGAAAACGTAAGTCTGCATACAATGTTGATGAAATTTGATTGTGGTAGAGTTGATACAGAAAACGCTAATCTAGATAGATGCGACGGAATGCGACAGTTGATATAGAACTTTGAATTTGTGAAACAAGACACGAGTAAATTTTCGATAGATGCTCCCTAACGAGTTAGTGAGGTAGGAGTGTCAAGGAGACTAAACTACAGAGCAATATTCAAGGATAGGATGGACAAGACAAATAAACAAGCGGATGGGGGTAGTTATATTAGTAAATTTATAAGCATGCCTGAAATAAGTCCCAATATTTTTGAGGCCCTAGTAGTCACGATTAGAATGTGTACATCAAAATTGAGCTGAGGGTCAAAAGTAACACCGAGATCCTTAGCAGAGCTCACAGCAGCGAGTGGACTTCATTTAACATATGGATGAAAGTCAGTGAAGATTGATTTCGATTAAAAGTCATTTCATAGCATTTGGCAACATTAAGACAGAGGTAGTTAGATAAACATCAATTACTTAGCGCAATCAAGTCCATCTGAAGATATTGACAATCTTGTACAGATCTTATAGCTCGAAATACTTTGAAATCATCGGCATACAGTAGGTGATTGGAGGCGATAACCGAAGGAAGATCACTTATACACAATAGGAATAGGAGGGGATCTAAAATGGAACCTTGAGGAGCACCAGAGGATGGATAAAATGGAATAGAGGTAATTCTACAGTAACTAATATCACATATACTAGAAGACAGGTAGGAATCCATCCATGATAAAAGATGGCCAGCAACCGCAAATGCTTTCAGTTTGTGACAGAGTAGTTGATGCTTGACCATTTCAAACGCCTTGGAGAAGTCACTGAAGATGAAATCAACCTACAATCGATTGTCTAGGGCCTTCGCAATGTAATCGGTGAATTCAATTAAACTTGAGGTCGTTGAGCGACTATTGAGAAACCCATATTTTTCCTTCGATAAAAAAGAGTTCAATGAAATTGAAAGCTGGTTATGTACCAGATGCTCGAATTATTTCAGAAAACAAGATATTAAGGAAATTGGACGATGATTGGACACAGAATAAGGATCACCACTTTTAAGAATAGGAACAACGTTTGCTCTTCTCCAACAAGTAGGGAAAGTACCAGTCCTTAGACTGAGGTTGAAGAAAAGAGCCGGAGGGATACAAAGTGAAGGCGCTAAAGACTTGACGAAAATATTCGGTAAGCCATCAGGACCAGGTGAAATATTAGGACCAAGTGAATTAATGAGGGATTTAACTTCAATAACATAAAGTCAGTGAAAAGTAAAGAAATGTCAATGCAGTGAATTACAGGTGTATTAACTGGATAGGAGACATGAGAAGAAGGAATAAAAGTTGACGAGAAGAACTGAGAGAACAAGTTGGAAATATCCTGGGGAGAAGAGCTAACGATATTATTTCAGTGGACAGAAGAAGCGACAGAAGAAGAGGACTTGAAGGATATAATGTATGACCAGATGGATTTCACATTATTCGCCATAAGTGAACTCTCCAAGCTACTGGAGTAGTTTTTCATTGCAGTCTTTAGTTCATTTTTGCTACAACCGTAACCCTTGAAACGGTGGTGTGCCTTACTTTCAGCATTCAAGGCACAAAGTACTTACTTAGTTAGCCATGGCTTCTGCTTTACTATGCGAAGAGCTTGTAAAGGTGTGAAATGTTTGATCAACTCATAGAGGTAATTATAAAACTAACTCAGAGCTTCCTCATACTACAAGTTATCAAAAAACTCCACCCAGTCAACCAAGTTCAGTTCAGAGGGAAGAACTTCTTAGTTTGCTTTGAAGAAGTTAAATTTTGAAGAAAAAGCAAAAGTACGATGTGTCGAAGGTGCAACTGAGCGATCGAGCGATAATGGTGGATGATGACTATCAATGCGCACAAGAGGACTCAATGCTAGGGAAACAGATAGACAGTAAAGTGGAAAGTTAGAAAGAACAAGGTCAAGGACCCGACCATTAGCATTAGGGATATTATTGAATTGCATCATTGAACAGAGTGATAGAAACGAGGAAAGGGATATAGAAGGTACATCGGTTGATCAAACAGAGAAAGGAAGGTTCTTCGTCCATTTCACTGTTCCCAAATTAAGATCATCGCATACTAGAATTAAAGATTGCGGATGATGCAAGAAGACATAAGACGAAAACTCGTCAAAGAATGTCTCTTTCATATACAGAGAGAGTTACTAGGTATGTGAACAGAGGAAACTAATAAAGATGTATTGTTAGGAAGGAAGATCTTCACTATTACATAATCAACAACACGGGAAAATCAACACAAAGAGAGCTACGTTCTGCACTCCTAAAAGCTATAAGGGCCCCATCTCTATTTTTTTGTATTTGCAGAGGCCAAATCCCGGTCACAACGGTAAATATCAAAATCAAGGGAAATTTTATGTAACTAGGTTTCTGTAAAACATACAAATGCATCTTCGCCGATCTGTAACGATAAAAAGAGCTTATCAAGCTTGACCTTTAACCCTCTCACATTTTGATAATATATTGAAACGTTAGAAGTTAAGTTACAGTCATGAAATCTTCTACTAGTTCGTAGGCTGCGGTCTTCCCGGTGCACGAAAGGTCTTCCTTCTTCTTGAGCTTAATGGTTTAATAAGTACTCCAGGTGGCCAAACTTCAGGATTTGAAATTGTATCCCAATTCGAGGGCACTGTAAGCTTGAAACAAGCTACCACTCTGTCCTCTAGATTACCAATTGTCAATTTGTGACAACTAATAACTTTAAAAGTTGAACTAACTTTTTCGCAAACGTAGTTTTTTAAGGTAGCCCGCGGTTATATGGTAGCTTAGGCATGAAATAAAAATCCCTTTTGGAGGGGATACAATGTCAAGAGGTGGGACTTTATCATCCGAAATCAGAGTAGCCACAGCCGATGTGTCAATACCAGATGAGGGTGGAAGACTAGGCGAAGGATTATTTTTGGTTTAAGGGATTGATGTAGGTCCTGGATTGATTGATGTAAGTCCCGGAAAGCCGTCACGTGTCACAGGTAATTCATTACCAGTGATGTGCTGAATTGCTGGTACCTATACGTCTAGTAAAAAAATAAAATAATATAATTTTTTCTTGTAAGTTTTTGTCTTCCCAACAGTCCTTAAAAACTCATATAGTCTCCACACGATTTTTGAAAAAAATTTTTTGGTTTAAACCATAATAACAAGAACAATTTGTTCCTATAAAATGAGTTTGAATTCAAATGAAAGGTTTGATGGCAAGAAATCAAGTTAAGACGGGAAGTACGCAGGATGAGTGCTGGTAGACAAGAATATTCTTTGATGCTAGCAATCTTTGGTGAGTACCATCCCCACGTGCCCGAGCAAGTGGAGATTTCTCAAAGATTCTTGCACAAACTATGACTTGGCAATGCTTTCTGAACTACAAATAGCATTTCAACTGACTATTTTGGACGTCATGCGTGAACGCCTCCAATCTTTATATCATAACATCTTCGTCCCAGTAAAAAATTGATAGGCCTCAGATTACGTTTGAAGTGTGCACTATTGAGTTGGCAGTGCAGGTGGAATTGAGATGGACTCCTGATTAATGCTGGTCTGGCTCTAAGCATCGGTCTCCAAAAGGGATGGTGCACAATTAACAAACCCAAGGTCAGTGTTCAGGGACTACATTTTTAATTATGTATCTAACGCCGAACGAATAAATATAATCTTTCCAAACCAAGCTTTATGATTTGGAAGACGCTGTCTCAAATACAAATGGCCACGTACTCATTGAAAGAGGCTTCAATGCGCAGCAATCGAGTGACGCATGCCTTAAATTGCTCCGCGAGGAAAATAAGCCCAAAAAATGGTGACCAGGATGGGCTCGCCAGGCTGAACACCACTGATTTTTCTCAATACTGAATGTGAAGGAACCGTACCGAATGTGACATTCGTCTCGGGTTCCCTAGTATGGAGGATATACAATTGGAAAGTATTAAAAGACTGCTCAGCCAGTGGTCATCGGTTCATTTTGCCTGAAATTCGTGATGCCACCTCCCAATGCACGTGCTTTCAACCTTCCACTATTAGATGGAGCATTGAAAGAATGGATGTCAAGAGATTTATTGAGGTGCTCATGACAGTTGCAACGCTGCTGGAAGATTTACAGGGGACTCAAGGGCCAGCAGCTCAAAACGTAGTGAAATGAACTAAGAACATCATTAATTCTGCTTGCATTGTTTCTACGCCCCATCAAAGGTCCCGGCATGGCAAGCTTCCAATGTACTGGTGGTCAACTGAAATCGCTGAAAAGCGAAGGGAGTGTCACAAGCTTCAACGGGTATGGAATCAAGACAAGACCTGCAACCCATTAGCAGCATGCAAACCAGCAAGAAAATGCCTTTGCAAAATGATTAACAACAATAAGGCTCACTGCTAATAAAATCTAGTGAAGAATGTGAACAGGGATCCATGGGGACTTGCCAACAAGCTGGCGATGTAGAAGCTTAGTGCTCTACGCAAACCCCTGCATATATAGCATAAACTATAGACAATACTGCCCCTATTCCCTAGAGCTACTCCAACTGGGGTTCCGGTCCCGGGGTTGCTCGTCGGAGGACGAGTGAGTGGGTGCCACTCACTCCAAAAATACCCCCGTGTAGCATCCGAGCGAGAATGTGGCATGCCGGAGCATGATTTCTACGCCTGAATCTGCACCACACTTCTGGGAACTAAAATTCACCTCCAAAAAGGGAAATTTTCACTCTTCCACCAACTTCCAACGCACTTACTGCTGAGCAACCCTAAGGAAGACCTGTACCGGCTGAAAAAAAAGGAGCCAATTTGGTGAATAACCATACCACCTCAACTTCCACAATTCGCCATAAGCTCTAGACAACTGAGGCAACTTGCATTCAGCACACCCGAGTGTGTCGCCTCAACTAGCAAAAAGCATCACCTGAGCCATGCGCACACCTTTTGGAGGCAAATAAACAAATCCAATTTTCTAATTCATTTCACTGAAAAACATAATATTGATATATTTCACGAAAATTTCACTTCCCTTTACTTAACACTTATCGCTAAAATGAAATAGTACAAATAAGCAGAATCAAGAAAAATACTTAGCTTAAATTTTTTCTCGAAGTTGGGGGCCCCTTTCATTTGTGCGTTACTTCTCCCAGAAGTATAAGCTCCCTTTCACCTCCACTCCACTGAAATGTACACCCTGTTCCAATCTCCAGCTACTCTAACTCCCTTGGAAAATCACTCGTTGGCAGCGCAATCTTACGTTTCGCTTAGCAATTGCCTCTCCGGCAACGCTGTTCTGATCGCTGCTCTGGTCGCCTTCTGCTTCCTCCTAGGATTCACGTTGATAGAAAAAAGAGACCGCTCCACTGACCAACCGTCGTTAAATAAATTATCCTCAACGGAGCACCGGTTCAATTTCAAGGACAACTGGACGGAATGTTTTCATTTCGCGGTCCAAGTTAAATTTTTTGAAAAACAAAGCCCAGTGAGTGCATTTTAGTATAGTCAATTAGTAATTTGGATGTGTCGTAATGTGGCGATATGGGAAGCAGTTGTGGCCGGAAAAATTGGATCGTAGGATCTTCTTATCCCCTAAGGTAATGCATTGGTGTTGTCCTTTCGGTGAAATTTCTCTGTTTTTATCTCGGCCAAATCATTTCCGATTTAATATCCCGGTTACGTTTTGCTCTTTCTTTACTCACAACAACAATTATTGACGTAGCTTTTTCTTCTTTCCCGTCCACGCTACCCACTGAGCTATTAGCAGATTTCTTTGTCGTGTTGATGTTTTATTGGCATTTTGATGAGAGTGATGCTTAGTGGTATAGGATTTATTTTTATGATGATCTACTGAGCTTTTGCGAACTTCCAATTCGTGGTCATAGTTTGTATCAATGAAATCAATATCAGACCCAGCGCTTAAATGTAATTTTGATCGGTGAACACCTATCAGACCCTCATTTGGGACCGTACAGGCTGCTGTTATGGTGAGTGTTCCTGTTGGATAGCAGGATATTTCATTATCCGGAAGCTCATTGGGTTCCTTTCCATGGTGAATTTCTGGACCTGGAGAGAACACACTATCCATTCACCCTTCCAAATACTTTGTAATGAATGCGCCATCGCCCAGTTCTCACGGTCCAAAGACAGCTGAATGTCTTCCCCAATCTCTTGAATCACTAATGAAGCTAAGTTGATTAAAATACGTTGTTACTTTTGTCAAAGTAATGGCATGATTTCCAAATATTACTAACTATTTAGTTAAACAATTTTTTTTAGCCTTCCTGTGCAAGGTTTGTAGAATTAGTTAAAGTTTCCATTAATGATCAGCGGGCTGATTCATTTCTCCTTACTTCTGATGGCCCTTCACTAATTACATGAAACTCCCTGTTTGAATTCTGAACCTAATTCTTTAAAGTAATCACAAAGTTGTTGGAACTGAAAGAGGTAGTCTTACATTAAAAACAAAGAAAGCTGCAGGTACAGATGGCATCCCAGCTGAGACGTTGGAGTTCATCCATCACCATTTTACTGACTCGCAACTCAGTACGATCAATGCCTACCTGCGAGTAGGGGTCTTCTCAGGGCGTTAGAAAGTAAGAAGACTTGTACTGATCAGCTACGCGGAAAGAAATCCCTGATCGCTTTTTAGCATACCGCGCATTGTGCATACCAGATATAACTGGAAACGACTAGAGAAACTCATCAATGGAAGACTCACTGACCCAATTCGTGCTGCTGCGACCTATCTCCTGGCGGTACAGCTTTAGAGCAGAACGTTCCACCCAAAGACATATAAACAAATGGACGAGCAACGAGAATCTGTGTATTCGTCCATGTGAGAAGCAAATTTGCCACATAAATAAGTTATAAATAACTTACGCTCTCGAAACTATATGATTCCCTCTGCTTCTCCTTCCCCTTTTTTCCAGACAGGTTTTTCTTTCCTCTCTTCAGAAGATTCGCTTCCCCCACTGACACCCGCGCACACCAACGAAATTTCATTTCACGTGCACACGATCGCGCCTTCGTTATCATTCGGAAAATAGTTTGAATACAAACAACAAACGACTCTCATAGAAAACTCGAACGTCAAAGCAAAAGAAAATCGAAAAGAGCGCGAAACATGCGGGAAAACTCATGTGTCAAAGCGGATGGAAATTTCGTAAATTTTTAATTAAAACAGTGAATTAAAGTTCCGATTGCGTACGCGCGATCTTTAAAATTAAAAACTTTTTAAATGTGAACGTGTTTCGCCGTGAATAGAATGCTAAAACAAAAGCATATCACTTCACACCTCAACTTCACACAACTTTAGCGAAGGTTGCCAATTGCTTCGGCTCTCACGACCGGTTGCGGATCCAGTACTCTCTATATCTATGGTTCCACCCTTGTTGCGATGAGCGCGTTCTAGAAGGTGAAGGTATATGCCAGTACCAAGGGTTATGTAGGTATTTTGGTGACACGTGATGCTCGGAATACCATGTAACACGTTTTTCTTTGTTGATGGTTCACCATATACCTTAGTTTTCTAATTTACAAAAAAAAAACACAATAAAAATTTTTTTTTTAACTGACATACATCACATTATAAAGATAAGAATAGGCAAGATGATAGAAAAATAATGAGTCAGTTTTCAATTTTGGTCAGAAGAACAAAAAAAAAGGATAATTAATTAAAAAAGAGAATTTTTTTTCTGATTAGTATTCTGAAAGAGAATAAAAGTGAATAGGAGTTGATATTTTCAATTTGAGAATTAAAGAAGTTTCTGAGTAGGAGAAAAGAAAGTTTTGATTTGGGAGGAAGCAAAGAAAGCTTTTGTTTGAAAACATTTCCCAGAAGAAAGAAAAGGATAATTGTTAATTGGGAAGTAACAAAAGAAGATTCGTGAAGAATAAGCAGAAAAGATTGGTTAAGGCAATTTTTTAGAGCTTCTAGAAAAGAAAAGTCCCAGAAGAAAATAAGTTACATCACGATGTAAATTTCTTATCGTCAAGAAATAATAATAATTTCACTAAGCAAATAATTTATCTTGTGTTATTGTTTTTTAGAAGAAAAATACAACTTGGTGATCTTCTATCAAGGAAACCAGAGGCGATGTATAAGGATCAAGAGTTGATCTCGGAGACGACAATAAACATGGAAGCTCCCAAGTGCTGCTTTGTTACCATGGTCAGACGTGTTGTTCGGTGCGGAGAGTCCTAATACTGCTTGAGACTGCCTTGTATAGTTTGCTGACTTCTCAGGGGACGTTCTAATCCCACAAAAATCAAGACACTTCTGCGTTCGCTTCGAGTCGGACTTTGTAGCTTTGATTGACTGTTCTCAAAACATTTTATTTCTACAACTCTCACCTAGTGGTGTGGTTTCAATTCCAATTCCGTGCAATCTACCCGTGGTTTCGTTTAGAGACTGAGTGATTACGAGCCAGTGGAGCCAATTGACAAGTGTGGTGTATTTTTACGTAAACTTTCAACTTTCAGCGTGTGCCCGTGCTCCTAGAGATGAAGCCGCGCCTGGCTGTCTGTACGTCACTGCCTTTCCCAAAGCACACGTTTGCCTTCCTTGTATACTTGGATACCTTCATGGCAAATGTCATCAAACGAATCTGGATTGAAAAGCAGAAGAAGATTTATTGAAAAAGAAGAAAAGAGTCGGAATCAGAACATAGAGAAGAAGATTTTTTTCAATAATCTATGAAGAAGATCAATTTCAATTGGGATCCTAAGTAATTTTTTTTTTGTTTTTATTTTTTAACTATCATAATTGATTAGCCAGAACTATCATAATTGATTAGCCCGAACTATCATCATTGATTAGCCAGAACTATCATAATTGACTAGCTAGAACTATCATGATAGATTAGCCAGAATTATCATAATATAATTAAATTTTAAATTAGGATATTTGATTTTTTTTTAAATTTAATTATTGTATATATATATATATATATATATATATATATATATATATATATATATATAAATACATATTATATTATATTTTATATAAACACATTGAACACTTTATTTTTTTTTTACTATTACATATTTCAAGATGATAAGTATATAGTGGATCATGGGGTAAAATCTCTTAGGTGAGAGATGAATCACCTCCCGTACTATATGTCGATCTGACGAGCTAAGAATGGTAAATTAGTGATCCCCTTCGGTCAGTGACTCGAGTGGGTTTACCCATCTCACAATGTAGTTATTCCTTTTGTGGATATTTTCTTTCTGAGTGATTAATTATTTTGGCTGTCCTATTAATATTCAAAATTCAAAAACTGTAATAAAACCTTACGGGACTAGTGACACTTTTCTGTTCTCCACATATAAAGTACCATTAACCCTCCCCTGAGAGTGAATTCTGTATAATTTGTCACCATATGGTACTCGTGGAGCTTGTCTTTCAAGCATGATGACAAAAATGTCCTCATAATAGCCCTCAACTCCGCTAGAATGTAAGTTACACCGGGTGTTACTCAAGGGTCTGTCCTTAGTGTAGGCATATGGAAAATATCGTAAGATGAGGAAATGAGACCAGAACTGCTGGTTGAGTCACGCTGATCAGCTATGCAGATAATGTTGCAGCGCTAGTTGCTGGAGGCATCGTCAAACAGGGACAATTTGGACTATGTATGCTAATGCACCAGGTGAGAGACTGGACGACTGCTCGCAAGTTCAGGCTAGCACTAGAGAAAACTAAACTTGTCATCCTCACAAAGAAAAGGATCTCCAGAATAAGGACGATAAGTATTAGGGAACTAATGATTGAATTGAAATCATCAGTAAGAAAAGTTTCTCTAATAAAGATGCTCTAGGCTTATTGGCTCTGTGTCGAATTATGGCCAAAGTAGGAGGACCCAACCCATAAAGGAGATGGATTTTGATGGGTGCCATAGACTCTGTGCCACCGTATGGAGCAGAAATATAAGGTAACGCTCTCAGCAAGAAATTGCACCAAAACTCTTGATACTAGTACAGAGAATAGCCGTACTAAGGATTCTTTTTCATCTTATTCGCAGCACTACAGCCCCTCTTGGACCTTTGCTTCCTGCAAATAGCGCCTCCAACTGTCTTGGTCCGTTGACCGAGCAGGGATAAGCTGTTTTCGTCAACCGAGTCAAAACAGCGTTTTCTTGGTTTCTCCACTGGTCTCTGGCCTTCAGTTCTCCCAACGCATACCTATTCGGGTATCTGTTATTCGTCCATACGATTCACATGATCAGTTCATCGCAGCTTCCACAGTCATACAATCGTTGAGATCTCTAGCTCGTCAAAAATTTCATACAGCTTATGGTTGTATCGAATTTGCCCTTGGGTCCCATCCAACTTCGCTCCGATTATTCGCCTCAAGACTCGTCACTCAAAGGCATTCAATGTATTTGCGGATGCTTGGATTAGGGTCCATGTTTCACAACCATAGCATAACACAGGTCTTTTCACAGATTTGTATACTTGGAGCTAGTTTTCAAAACTATACAAACTGAATAAAATATTTTATTTGTGAGTTATATTCTCCAGTGTATTTCGTCTCTTTCATTAGCGCTTCTCATCATTTTGTGTGGTGTTATTATATCCAAGGCATTCGAAACATTTAAGAGGTGCTATTCTTTGCCGTATTCTACAGACAACCCACCCTATTCTTACTTTGCCCTTATTCAGATATTGTTCGATGTCCTTTTCAGTCAAGTCAATAAAGGCCATGCATTGTCCCCTATGGTTTTCCGTTGTCAGCCTCGCTTTGATCCTGCCTGCGATAAGGAGCTCCCTTTTGATGGCCACTCCTACCTCGGCCAGGTCCTCGGCACAGTAAATGTCTCTTATTTCGACTGTTGCCATCGGTTCGAGCAAGGCTATAATTGCACTTTTGCCGACCACTTTCTTTACTGTATCGCAGAATGATTCTTTATTTTCGCCCTCTGTTCCGAATTTGACCAGTATGTCGCTCAACCACGTTAGTTGTGCAACTTTGATAGCAGTGTACATGTCTTCGGGCTTTACGTTATCCTTGATATCACTTCTGCGCAGGATCCGCCATCTTGAGGTTTTACAAGCAATGCCTGCTGCCGGGGTCTTTGTTGGGACTTCTTTCTATACTGTTTCGCATCAGGTATTTTTTCTTGTTGGGTATCCTTGAGAAATTTATTTTCCGGGAATTTTCGCAGGAGTTTCTTTGCGGCTTTCTTCGCTCCTTTTGTCAGCGCTATCTGGTATACCAAATCTAGCCTTCTGTGCTCATCAAGCGCCTTTTCCTTCCTTCTTGTATCCCTAGACGCTGGACAATTTATGGTGGAGGTATCTGGACCTGTCCTTTAAGCTTAACCTCCAGCGCTTCTTTAGCCTTCTACTCTTCTTTAGCCCTCCGATCCTCTTCGGCCTTTAACCAGCTCCTCCGGTAATGCTCTTTGTAGTCTAAGAGCTCCTCTGGTTCAAGGAGCCCATTTTTTACATATTTGCTGATTTTTGGCAAGTAGCATGTAGATTTCATTCTTTTTAGATCGTCTCCCACTTTTCGCAGTAGCCTTTTTTCTTCATGTCACTGGACCTTTCTTGGGAGAGGTTATCGGCTTCCATTTCCGAGCGCAGTACTTCTGCCACATTTTCGACAGTGGCGATGAAATCACACAATAGCGGTTTATGGTCTTGAATTATTTCCTTTAATACATAAATGTATGAGACCCTATTTTTTTCTCATGAAAATTTACTTAATTTTCACAAAAAAATCAAGCTTCATGTTTTATTATTAAGATAGTATATATTTATATTTTCACTCACATATTATTCTTGTCATTCACGTATCCCGCTAACATAGTAGCAACCTACAAAAACCACATTTGAGAAAATGACTTCTCTATTATAAATTTCGTCAGCCCAATTAATGTAGTGCTCACAATATCTGAAACGCCTACATTAAATCATCTTCATGCAATCGGTAAAATCAATATCTGCAGGTAATAATTTATAACGATATTTTCAGCTCAATTCGAAATGTGTATTCTCCTTTCTATTCATGAATTTCTCCTTGTTGTCGTTAGGAGTGCCAAATGTTCGCACTCCACGCTACTACGAAACATGTCCGTTTTGTCAATGAACCGTCAATAACAACTAAAATCAAATGGTGGCCAAAATATGATCTAATTATCGCACAAATTGCCACCAGCGCTCATCATAAATCTGTCTATTAGTCAACCATTAAAAATATACAGTATAATCCATGTGCAGTGTGCATGAAGGCACAATTGAATATTTCTCAGGGAGCTTTGAGTGTGAGTGGCATCCTTTCACAGCCACACAACAGCAATTAGAATTAGACACCCTCCTATGAATCTTTACTGCTCGTGGCCATAATTACTTATAATTATTATTTGAATACGCGCTGTTCCATCTCAAACCAAAATATTGAAGATGCACGAAGCCGTTCCTTAAGATAAGATTTTCGATTTGAACTAACTAATCCTTCAGACATTGTTACACTTCAGCATATATTCCCAATGTCAAGTTACCACTCATTTGTTATCCTGCAGCTTAGCACAGTTTGCATCGTTGCATTCAAAAGACACGACTTAATCTAAACAGGGTAGACATCCGTTGAAACCCTTGTGCCTACTGACGGAATTCAACAATGTTCAGATAAATCTTTTCAATCCTTTCGTACTCAGCAATATACGTGAACCAGATCTAGGACCCACGAACGTGGTCAAATGCCACACATAAAGGACAATATTTTTCGTCAAAAGCCTACCAAATCACCAACTGTCCATAATTGCGTGATATATGTGTCGTTAGGATTCCCATCCATTAGATCCGTCCGTATTGTCCCAGACTAACGTATCCTGAATGTTTATGCCAATCCATCTATCTCCAGGGACTGCAGCCGAATGTTCTCATACAACCGAATTCAAATTCGTTGCCTGGAGGTGAATGTATGATGTTTAGTCATTCATGAGCTAATCCTGATTCAGGTCAAAAGCTGAAATTAGCAGTAAATGTAACACATATGGAGGCACTACATTGTCCCCAGTACACCTGACAATGATGAGTACTTGCTGTTTAGCTGTTTTGATCCTCCTGCATGAGATAGCAAGCCTGGTAGTTCAAAAGCTTCCACGATTCCATTTAGGGGTAATTTTAATTTCTAGAGTTTCGATGTGTTGACGGTTTCAGTGAACGTACGAGTACATCATCAGAGAATAGAATCCATAGAAGATAGTTGAAATGAGTAGATAAAATCTCGCAAATTTCGCCGAAAAGGACATGGCAAACAAGTGAGCGTGTCGAACATTTGATAATAAATTAATTCGAGGTCTCTGATTGCATATTATTCCAAAAAATCAACTTTTTCATATTGATTTCTTAGAGTGATGTAGAGCGAAAAAAGGAAGAAGCACTAAAAAAGTTTCCTTTGAAAAACATATATGCCTAAAATGTGCTGCAAATTATGAATAAGATTTAATTTAAGCCATTTAGTATTGAAGAAAAATTTGAGGTGATGGATCATCATGAAATCTCGCTCATTTGTTTGTCTATGATTTGTTTTATGATGGGGCAAGATGGCTGTTACAGCCAATCTTGAATGCTAAAATCTTGATGCAGCACACTCAACAACCCTACCCATCAGACCCTACACGTTATTTTAGAGTAACGAAATACGAGTAGGTCCGCAAGATTAGCGTCAGTGAGCATATTAATTTGACACTAAATATCGATAGCCTGGTATGGACAGAGGCTTGGCACTCACATACATAGTCCATGGCTGTCTCATCATCTTCTAAGCACCGTTAGCAAATAGGGTCTTCAGCAATACCTGTTCTATAGAAATAAGCACATAGGGAACTGCGTTCTGTGACTAGTCCAACCCCTAGCTTTACACTCTTTCCTATTTAATTTATGAAGAAAATCAGTTAACCTCTGATTTGACCCTTCTAGTAGGGATTTATTAAGTCTATACCTATCACAATCCCGCCAAAACTTCGCCAACTGAGTTTTCAGCCGGCGGTTTATCTTGTGAATGATATTAGAGCTGGGAACTCCTCTACTGAGTTCTGGGCTGTAGGGCAAAGTCTTAGAGCATTTTTTCGCTAAAGCATCGGCTTTTTATTGCTATCGTATCCTCTATACGCTTGAACCCAAAAAAAAACCTGAGGAAATTGTGTCTCTCAGCAAAAGTCTGCTCATGCATTTATGGACAATTTTCAATGTTATTTTTGTCCCGAGAGGGAAAGTCGTGCTACCTGGCAATCACCGCAGATGTTAATAGGGGTATCGGTTAATTCATGCAGTTTTTTTTCGAAAATTGAAGCCTTATTGTGAAAAATTGCTTTTAGACGATCGGAAATGAGTTGTTGAGTGACGCCAAGTGACGCCAAGTGAGCAATGTCTCCAATTCGTGATCTTCAAACTTTTTTGGCTGTCCGGGCCGTTCATCGTCCTCCAAGTCAAAAATTCGACATTTTCAAAGTAAAAAAAGTATTGGTGTTTAAGCTTCAGCTAAATGGCACATACTGATTCTGAAACTATATGACAGTAACTTTCCAACACGTATTTGAAAAGGTGAATCACTGGAATACAAAATCAAGTTACGCCATCTGTTAGAAAACCGCACGAATTAACCGGTACCCCTATTAACTTGCCTCACTTTCGGCGCATTTTCTTTGTATAGGATACCTCGTCTAGTTGTAAACACGTTTGCCTGAAACATTTAAATGAGCATTTCTAGTAGTATTATTGTAATTTCTGCATATCTTAGTTTATAATAAGATTGATCCTGGACCCACTCATGCAAAGGTCAGGTCTGGCTCATTGACTAGTGACACCAGATGTGACCACTTGGTTCTGTCTGGGATTCTGACATGAAACTTTCCGTAAAAAAATCAGAACAACACTCATACTGCCGGGTGGCATAAGTGCTTCAAGAAATATTCCAATAAAAACTTGAAGATTATATGACAATCTCCTGAAAATCTTCCTACTAGTTTTGCTGCACTGTTGAGTTGTAGGCAGAGTTCTTTGGCAGTAGTTAATAACCGTGATAAAATGTTGATGTCATCGGCAAAGGCTATCACTTGGCTCGACTCGTATAGTAATGTACCTTGTGTCTCAAAAGTTAGCTTTCTTATGACGTATTCCAGAGCCAAGTTGAATATTAATGGGGCCAGTCCGTCCCCCCCCCCAGTTTTAGTCCAATATTTGTGTCAAAGGCATCGATGAGTTGATTGTTGATGCGGACTTAGGAAACGTCGTTGTCATTTTTGTGAGACGGACTAATTTGGCTGGGATGCCATAGCAAAGCATTATTTAGTACAGTACGTTACGATCAGCACTACCGTATGGTTGCTTATAGTCAACGAATATTTGGTGTACGTCTATATTGAACCCCCAGCATTTCTCATGTATCTGCTTGAATGTGAACTATTGGTCTATTGTCGATCTACCTGCTTTAAAATGACCTTGACACTCCCCAATAACACTTTTTGCGTATGATCTGATTTTATTTTCAAAAATCTTCGGAAATGTTTTGTACGCCATACAAAGTAGTGATATGCCTCTATAATTTTCGCACTGTAGCTTGTCATCTATTCTGCTGATAGGGAATATAATTGATTGGCTCCACTCTTTTGGCATATATTCTTGTTGCCAAATGTGCTGGATGACTTTGTGAATTACTTTTTGAATACTGCTGCCACAATATTTGATGAGCTCTACTGGTATCTCATCGATGCTTTGGGCTTTGATGGTGTAACAAACTACCTCTAGAGTTGGTGAGGCCACTGGAAGCCTTCTTATCTATAGATTCCGATGTTCTTGAGCGGTGCAGAGGATTTAGGAGATGCTTGAAATATGATGCCTATCTTCCTTTAGCGCTGGTTTTATCAGCAATGACATTGCCGATATGATCACGACACAGCTCGGGCAGATAACCTCATTTCAGGCTTTTCACTACTTTGTATGCTTGGCTTGTGTTGTTGCTTGCTAGATTCACATGGATACTTATCAACTGGTCGTTGTAGTATTTTATTTTCTTAATTCTAATTATCTAAACTAAACTATCTAAAACTAACGACAAGATACAAAGAGTACTAACGATCTTTCTTACACAACAAGGCAGACTTCAATTATGCGTTGCACCTACAAAACCACGCACATGAGCCTGACGCTATGACACACTCTATGAAATTGCTACACAAACAAAGCAAAGGACTGAGACTTTTCTGTCATCCTAGAAAGGCTTGTAATTTATAAACATAGAAAGACAGACGGTAATATCATCAACAAACAACTTGTTACCAATTCCGACAAAATTTTCTCAGTACTAGACCACACTCGTATGGACGAACAACGGATACCCAAGAAGGTATTTGTTGGGAGAACTGAAGGCCGGCGGCCAGTAGGGAAACCGAGGAAACGCTGGTCTGACTCGGTCGATGAAGGCAGTTCATCGCTGCTCGGATTTCGGAATTGGAAGATGCGGTCAACGGACCGAGACAGTTGGAGGCGCTATTTGCAGGAAGTGGAGGCCCGAAAGGGGCTGTAGTGCTAAGAAGAAGAAGAAGAAGAAGACCACACTCTTAGACAAAAACGGAAACGAGATGAAACAAAACAAACGGACATCCAACAAGCAAAAACAAGTTGGGTAGACAGACCTATGCTCATGTCAGAAGGGTTTTGTACTCAACTTACAAAATGCAGTAACCAGTAACGAATAAAATCAAGAAACATGTCATGTTCGAGGATCATACTATTATTGGCAAAGTTGAAAGAATTTCGACTTCTGAGGTATTTGTTTTAGTTATACCCACAAATATCTCCCTTGATAATTATTTCAGATTTTTTAAGATCACGGGTGTCCATTCGCGAGGGAGGAAACACATTTTTCATGTACTACCCCCCCTACGCCCCCACTGAAGCAAAAACTGTCAGTTTAAGAACTGTTTTGAAAAGCTCTCAGAGAGAACTTTCAGTTGATACTCATATCGGCTACCTTTCATGAAATTTTCTTTCAGGGACCACTCCTCTGTACTGTAATCATCGATTCATGGCCTGTTTTTTCGAATCTTAGAATGGCTACAAAGCCCTTTTGCTAGGAGCTCTCTCCTGCCTTTCCGACTTGTTTCAATTGTATGTACTCATCTTCATGATACCTATCATTCCTGAAATTTTCATGCAAATCCTAGCAAAGCTGTAGTGTCTAAGTCGGTAAAAAGCGCATATGGCTCCATAGCCATATGTTTCCATAGTAATACAGGACATATTGTTCCATGGTAATGCAGGAAAATTCAAATCGCTATAACTTCTTTAAATACTGTTCGATCTTTATGAAACTTTCAGAAAAGATTAATCTTATAAATAGTCATCTGTGTGCTAAATTTTATTGAATTTAAGGGTACCATCCAGATTTTATTCAAGAAAACATAAAATCAATAAATTATACTATTACTAACAAAGTTGAGTGAATTTTGACTTCTCATGCATTTGTTGTTGTTGTACTCATAAAGGCCTACATCCATGATTTTTTTCAAATTTTTCGGATGGAAGGTGTCCAATCGCGAGGGGGGTACGCGAAAAGTTCGTACATTTCCCCTTCCCCTGCCCCCCTCGGTACTCATAAGGCAATTTTAAGACTTGTTTTGGAAAGATCTCGTTGAGACCTTTCCAATGATACCCTACTCGACTACCAATGGTGAAAATTTTTTTTGGGGGGGTCACCTCCCTATATGGGGAGACCCCCCTTAATCCCCTTTGAAAAATTTTTCCACCATTGAATTTTCAAGAAGTCACCACTTCTGGCCTTTCCACAAAGTTTCATGCCTGTAGCTTCTATAGTTTCGGAGAAAAAGTGCTGTGACATACAGACGGACGGACGGACAGACGGACACAGGTCGTGATTGCAATAGGGTTTTGTATTTTAGTACAAAACCCTTAAAAACAAAAACTTAATATCCCTCTACCTGGCATAATTTAGTACATGACGTAATTTACTACCTGACCTAATTACCCGTCTGCTAATTACCCAACCGCTTAACCCGTCGTACGACTATATAAAGTCATTCCCTTCAACGCATCCTTTAGACACTGAAGATGACTCGAAACGCATCTGCTCACACAACAAAGTAAGGCCCGACGGCTTTTAAAGCAAAAAGAGAATTGGCCTGCGGATACCAAGTAAACAAAATTACTGACTCCTTCCATACTGTTTCGATGTTTAATCTTGGGAACTACTTTCTCAATCGTTTCCAATGTCAGCTTCTCTAACTTTGGCAAATAGAGATCTATTTCATCGTTAGTTAGATTGCTGCTATTAGGAACCATTGAGCAAGAGTTGCCATCATCAGAAGGAAGACATTGCTTCTGGTACTCTCGATTAAACTTCTTTTGAAACTTTCCCCAGTCTGTTTTTTGGAAATTCAACCGATGATTTTCATGTTGAACTGGAATGAGGAAGAAATCATCCCCCCTTCGATGATTGATTTCTATTACGATTGAGTTATGGTCGCTATCATAAGGAAGCACCTGCAGTTTCTGTTGAGGACAATTAAAGCTGAATTCAAGTCCAAATATGAATTTGTCCTAGGGTATGTGTGGAGCTCCGATCCATATAGATTGCACCTGTATTCAATTCTCTGTTCTCTGTTATCCACGATTTCAAGAATATACCTCCTGGATTATTGGTGGCGTTCAGCCATGATATGTTCATGGCGTTCAGGTCACCAGCAAGAATATAATAATCATGCAGCCTGTTCAATTCGAGTATTTCAAATAAGGAGTTGAGCTCTTCCTTGAGCTTGAGAACAGTTCCACCAGTTGCATAGGCAGAGATAACGAAGAGGTTATCCCCGCCTGGCAATGAGATTTTGATAACGGACACTTCAAGAGATTCAAAGCTTTTGAATTAGACTTTTTCAATATTTTGGATACAATAGGTTCTTCGGACCAATATCCCGGTGCCACCGTCCCCATCACCATTTACCCTATCGTTTCTTAGGAGTTCAAAATCCTTGAATGTCATGGAGTGCCATGAATTGAGGTGGGTTTAAGTGAGAAGCATGATGTCAGGCTTGCGAAGGAGCTCCAAGAGACAACCACGTTAATGTAGACTCACAATTGGGTTGACGTTGATTGAGATGAGACGAGTCCTATCCATGGAAATGTGACTGGATGGCAAGTTATTTTGAGGCATTTGAAAGCCCTAAACGCTGAAAAATAGAGTTAATTTTAAAATTCTGTTTATCGATTCTCTCTGATAAAGAATTTAATTTCCGATAAATTTTAAGAAGCAGCTCATTATTGCCACTAACATTATTTATTCTATTTACATTATCTGCTGGTCCTCTTGCAGCAAGTGTAAATGGCACCCCGGGGTTGATGAAGTTGATAAGTATCACTTTGGGTGTACTTGACTTTGTTTTGGAGTAAATTTTGTCTTTGCATCTTGATACCGGGGGCATCCTTGAAATGATACTGTATGGCCAAAGACACCGTAGTTCATACAATATAATTTTTCTTTTGGCTCCGCCTGAGCCAATTTGCACTCACTGGGAGCATGGGCATCTTTGCATTTTACACATCTATATTTCATGGCGCAATTGGCAGCCAAATGACCAAAACTTTGCCACCCGTAGCACTGGTTGACCTCGCTTTTCTGGAAGCGTTCCCACCTCACCACACAAAACTTCAAGTACCTTAATTTTTGTAGGACACTTGAACTGTTTTTGCTGGAAATCTGGACTATGTAATAAGGCAAGTTTTTACGCTCGACAATCGATCTCCTTGTTGAAAAGTCTTTATCTGTGATAAATGTTATCTCTATTGCAACTTCTTGAAACACCTGAAGGAGATTGACTGTGTCCTCTCCACAGTCCAGACCCTTCAATAAAAAGGTCTGGTTTTTTCGCTTTTGGGACTGTATGTAAAATGCGGAACATGTTGGGAATTCAACACACTTTTTGCTGCCTGGAAATCAACCAGTGACTTAGTTCTAATTGTCAGTTTATCGGCATTGACTCTTTTGATCTCAAAATCATGTAGCTTATTTTCAGCTGCCAGAAGCCGAACCATATCTTTGCCCGTTTGCCCAAATACATTGGTTGATGGGACTTTTTCTTTCCTTTGATTATTCTTGACGGACGGAACAGCAGACAAAACTTTTGGTTTTTAGGTCTTTGTAAAAAATTTTTTTACAAAGACCTACTAGTTTCGCGACCTGTCTGTCCGTCCGTCCGTCTGTCCGTGCGTCACAGCTGATTTCCTCAGAAACTATAGAAGCTAGAATGCTCAAACTTTGTGAAAAGGTCAGAAGTGATGATCTCTCAACAGTTATGGCCTTGACAAAAATTTAAAAAATGTTTAAGGGGGGTTCCCCCTAATAACGAATTGGCCCTTAAAAATTTTTTTTTAACAAAGGTAGTCGAGTGGGGTATCAAATGAAAGGTCTTGATTAGAACTTTTAGAATCTGAAATAAAAAAATCATTTTTGGAATTAGGGGGTCCAGGGGAAGGCAAAATGTACCCAAAATTTGTGTCCCCCCCCTCGCGATTGGACACCTTTCAGCCGAAAAATCTGAAAATTATCACGAATGTGGACCTTTATGAGTACAAGGGCAACAAATACCTTAGAAATCGAAATTCGCTCAACTTTGTTAATAATAGTATGATTTGTAGATTTTACATTTTTGCCCATAAAATCATAACGGTACCTTTAAACTTCTTGAAATTTTGCAATTGTGTAGACTAACATAAGATATATATGTTCACAAAATTTAATTGAGATCGAATTATAATCAAGTGAGTTATAGCCGTTTCAATTATATGGAATTACAACAACGATAACACGTGTTTATGGTTCATATAGGGTTTTCCAATAAGAGGTGTTATTTTAATATTAAAAGAAAAATGCCATTTTTTAAAATAAATGATCGGATGTTTAGTTCATTATAAAGAAGAAGATATGCCGTTAATAGCAATGACTAACATTGGGCAAATAACCACTACGACACGCTTACAGGACCATATCCTCTTCATAAAATTTACCATTACCAAATCGCAAAGTGGCTACCCTATGTCCTCGATAGCCTCACAAATTTCATCTTTGAGATCTTGAATTGACGCTGGGCTATTGGCATAGGCCTTCTCTATCACGTGGCTCCAAAGGAAGAAGTCGCAAGGTGTTAAATCAGAAGATCTATTCAAAATAACACCTCTTATTGGAAAACCCTATATATATTTAAAATTGACTTAGGTACTTTTATTTTCTTTCAATTTTCATGAAAATTTAAGGAATAGTATTCAACTTGAACATGTTCAATCGGCCGAGCATTCAGAAAAATCATTTAAGCGGGATTAAAATGGCGGCTGCACTGTGCTTATGAGAGAAACTGTGCATCTTTTGTATAAAGTTGAACGATTTCATATCTAAGTATTGGATGAATAATTCAAGTTATCGATTCACGCCATTAGAAAACTTGCTTCTAGCCCTAGGATGTTTACAAAGACCTTCTGGTAGGAGCACTCTCCTGCTTACTCAACTTGTTTTTTTCTCAACCTTGTCAGCTTTCTCGTAAGCTTTAATTATCTGCTCGATCTCGATAAAATTTGCGCTTTTCTTCATTATCATCGTATCTTCATTTGAGCTTTTTTTTCGCCCGTCATCGTTGGCGAGAGACACAATCGTTCTGGTTGATGGCTGAAGCCATCGGGCTCGTCACTTTTGCAGCAAGACTAGAGGGAATGCTCTTAAACCGGGACTTCCCTTCAACAAGGCTATCTTGTTCAAATCCTGAAATGCATATCTTTTTTATAGTTTTAGCGGGTTCTTGGAGAAATTTTCGCAAGTATTCCGTTTGGCAATTCGTCGACATGCATTATGCAAATTGAACAGCATTTAACATTAAGATAATTTTTTTACCCTCAACGGGACCTTACGGTTGTGGTCCAGCGGTTCCGGTTTCCTTCGGTGAAGACAGCGTGGGCACCAACTAGGTTTATGCCCTGGATGCTCGCTCAGCCGTCAAGTGAGTAAAAGGCTTACCTTAAATCGATTTGCGTGGTATAATTTGGTGTTTTCTGTTCCAGTTTTTCGCACCAAACAAAATCAAAAGTCGCCAAAATCAGTTCCATCAGAGCTATTACACGGCCCTGCGGGCAAAAGAATCTTTATCGATCCTCACCACTTCCTCACTTGCATTCTACCTGCAATTCAGTACAACGGGGAAAATCAAAATACCAAAGCAAAAGAACCTAGGTTGCAATTATAAGCCTACATGCACTCACTTTTCTGCACAATCACTTTCACGTTGCCTGATTCCACGGAATTCCGGCGAGACTTCCAAGCCAAATTTTACACCTTTTGGATTTACTATTCTGGGAATGATACGCCGCAAATTTCGTGACCACATTTTATTACAATTTTCAAATTCTGAGGTTGAACAATCTAATAAAACTGAACTTACGTCTGCTTGTTAATTATTTTCCTCGACAGATTGGGAGCGATTGGCTGGACTTCCACTGCTTCGGCAATTCTCTCCCAAACTCTGCTCTGAATTCGTCGAAACGTTTGCTATATCAAGAAACTCTGCCACTCCGTACCACCACCTATTAGCAAAATTTTCGCTTTCTACTGCTCGTCCTTCACTCCTTTACGAATCTCTGCCTGGTGTCGTCGTTGCAGTCGCACTAAAAAAAGACCCCTCTCGTTGCTCCATACGTTTTTATTCACAATGAATCCTCCGCTATGAGAAGGGATGAACTTTCTAACCCCGGTACTTCTGGTACTTTACTCCAATCGCTACATTTTGTATGGTGCAGTGTTCACGCACCCTCCGGCATTTCCAAAGTTGCATGTATTTTTCAACTTGTGATTTCAGTCGGCATTGATCATTTTGACATTTATGCAACATCTCGTGGTAGGAAAGTATAACCCTGCCGTTTGACATCTCTCAGAATTAAATGTCATCCAAAGCGTGTTTTCATTTAGTTGAAGGTTTGCCATTTACAAATATGGATCGTTTAACAGTCGAAGAATGCGTTAGAATTATTAAATTTTATTATAAAAATGGTGATTCTGATGTATCAACATTAAGGGCTTTACGAGCCGATTACGGTCGACATAATCTACACAGCAAACAATTTCGAACACAGTGAGAAAATTTGAAGAGACTGGATCAGTTATTGATATTGCAAGGCCTGTGCATCATCGCAACATTCGTTCTGCTGAAAATATCGCTGTCGTTGCTCAAAGTGCGGAGGAAGACCCGAATTTGTCGATTCCTTGACGTGCTCAACATTTGGGCTTGTCTTACGGCTCATTGTGGCAGATTTTGCATTTGGATTTGCATCCCCATCCATACGAAATCCAACTCACTCAAGAACTTAAGCCTCAAGACCATACACAATGCAGAAGGTATGCGAATTGGGTGATTGAACAAACAGCCATTGATAACAATTTTTCGAACAAAATTTTCTTTGGTGATGAGGTTCATTTTTCGCTCAGTGGCTACGTAAATTAACAGAATTGCCGCATGTGGGGCTCTCAAAATCCTCAGGTGATCGCAGAAAGGCCTTTGCATCCGGAAAAAGTGACCGTTTGGTGTGCATTATGGTCTGATGGTGTTATTGGCCCGTATTTTTTTGGAAACGATCAAGGAAGAGCCATTACAGTCAATTCTGGCCGCTATGAAGGGATGTTAACCGATTATTTTTGGAGTGAAATTGAAGATTATGATTTGAAGAACATGTGGTTTCAACACGATGTAGCCACAAGCCCCATAAAACAGGCTAATCGAGCACTTTTGCAAGAGAAATTTCCAGGACGCGTTATTTTGAGATTGAGTGATGTCAATTGAACCGCAAGATCCTGCGACCTAACACCTTTGGGTTTCTTTTTATGGAGCTATGCAAAAGATCGTGTTTACGCGAACAATGTCCAAAATCTTGAGCAATGGAAAACCAATATTCGTGAAGCTATTGCCGAGATATTGCGGGAAATGTGCCGAAAAGTCATTGAAAATTACCTCAAAAGGATTGAGGCCTGTAAGAGGTTCTGTGGTAAATATTTGAATAATGTTGTGTTTTGCGTATAATGGCAAGATTCAGTCCTTATATTAAATAAAAAAATTTGTTTTCACCTGAATATTTTATGTGTTTTCTTTAGCTTTACTTTCCCAAGTGTAAAATGGATAACCCTATATGTATCAATAACAAAAGTGTAAATTGGATTGGTAGTGGTCTCAGCCCAGGGTGAAAAGAATCCCAAATACGAGTGGGATTAACGTGGAGGTTTAAAATATGATGGAACATGTTCGGTTGCGCAACATGGGACCTGTGTCGCCAGGAATTCCGCAACTATCTGCGATTGGTCCAGTTTGTGTCTCCAGGAAAGGGATGCTGGTCTTCTCCACTTAGGATTAGTTTTGCAAGGCATAATAGTTATTATTTTACTTGCTTTAATTATTGATCAGTAAACGTTAAAAGACGAGTGAGCATCGTAGCAATACCGGAAATTTGTTTTTTTTTTGTGCATCATTAAACTGTCAGGTGTGTTTAATACGAAGTCCAAGGCAAATTTTTGGCTGTCAAGTGTTAGTAATTCAAATATAGGTATGACTCTTGGTTTCATTGCGATCCAGTGCATGACACAGTGATTGTACAAACCAAGATCCTTTGGTTGCATTACCCACAAGAAGAATCCTGTGATGGTTGAGTATGTTATTAAAAAGTCAGCATGAATTGAAATTTTCTAGCTCATAGAAGATTCTCAATCGTTTCAATTGTTTTTGTCAGCAGTATACCGCCATCCAATTGATTACCTTGGCAAGCTTGTATGAAAAATAATTTCAATTTACCCGCTAGTGACGAACAATTGTTTGCGGTGAATTGGTGCCACAATTACCCAATTTACCGTGCGATAAAATTGTAATGAGTAAGCCATCGTTATATGTGTGATTCATACGTGCAACGTCGATGATTTATTGTTGGTTTTCGCGCAGCGTCAAGTCTCTGCTACCAATGGGCAATGACAACGCTTCAGCTTGTTGCCGTAGACGAGAAGGATGCGACGTCAAGCAGAAGAAAAGAAAACACATGAGTCCTGAAAATTTCCTAACGACTTGGCCGCACTCACTGCAAAAATGCGTTCCTATCTAAGGCGCCTCAAAAAATGTCCTTAGTCTCAAGGCAATCATTTATCTATCGATAGCTCAAGGGGAAAAATCTCATAAGGGAGATTGGAAATGCGTTCTTGGTTTCAAAATGAAACCGGTCAGGACGCACATCTCATGTACGAGTATGTTACTCGTGTTGATTTGTCGACGGCTGACAATGAAATGGACTCAGTGATACAACTACATTGAAAAAATGTGCATCGTATACAAAGTCAGCATGGATGCAATGTTGGACCATGTAGACCTCAGACAGGGCGCAGCTAGCCTGAATGTTGAAATAGGTCACAATCATGTTTACCACTACGTCTGACCTGGCCCAATCACTTCGAATCCGAGACGTTTGAAGCACTTTGCGATGCAATCGCAGTTGACGTTAGTACCAGTACGGGATTTCAGCGAGGGGATATCGAAATGTTCATGGTTGAGAATCGTGACATGTGTTTTATTCGTAGGCATAGCGCTCAATGGGCATCCGTGCCACCTGGCATTGTCGATATTGTTAGAACTTGACTCGCAAACTTCACGGTCATCATTTTCGCAGCCTAAAAATCCATTCCAGCCCTTCCAAATAGACTAGTGGTGACAAATTCTTGAATTCCCGAAGTTAACAAATATATGTACTTTACATCCAATGTTTTGTTAAAAACTCCACGAGTTCAAAACTCAAATTAATCAACATGAGCAACATTAATTCAATCATTTACTTACAAATACAGTTCATTTATTGCAAGGGAATTGACTGAGACGTCTAATTAGTTTGGCTCGTAGAATTTTCCTTCGCGCAATAGGCAGTCTGGACGCGGTTGTTTATGAAAGTGATTGAGACAGAATCCAAAGCCATAGTGGAAATTCAACCCATGACAAATGTAGAAATAAAGACATTTCAACTATCTTTTCATTACAAAATTTATCTTCCCTTGTCTTAAAATTAAGGAAACGCTTATCAGTTCAAATGCACTCTGCAACTTTATTTAATCACATTGAATCTCAGCTTATAATATTTTTCCTATATATGCAATTTAAACCTCCAATATTCAGCTATTATCTAATAAATTCAGTATTACACTCATACATAAACCATCCCATCCCCTATTGATTGTTTTCACACACTATCGAAATAACCTTTGAAAAGAGCTGAGTTAAAATAGCATTGAATACCACGAAAATCCCTGGTCTCATTGCTTAATCCAAACGCCTGGGTTAGTGAAATCCTATAATCGCGAGCCGAAATCCAATGAAAGCCGATTATGGCTGATGCTCTCGGTATCACCACACCAATCAAAACAATATTGCGAATTAGCAATCAGAGTCGGTAGTGGGAAAACAGATAAAAAAATTTACGCTCATAATGCTGAATTCCATTGAAAATTCATTTCAACAGGATTTTAATTAGGAAACAATTATTTGTAAATATGATTCAAAAGCGGAGTAAGACTGTGAGATACAGTATCGGCAATATGATTGAATTTGCGAGATTACACAATATTTAATTGCCCTTAATAAATTTTACTTAGACTGAATTTGACCAGAATTTGAATTCAGAACTTACACACTTTAACCGATTTTGATAACTTTGCCATGTTCCCCCTTAAGGTGCCAATTAAAGTTAATATATGTATTTCAGGAAAAGTTTTAATTTGCTTCTGATTGACCGACTTCCATAGTAATCATTAATGGATGTACGTAGAAAAAGAACCAAATGCAGGTAAACTTTTAAATTACATTCAATGACCATGGACCGTAATGAGCCAACATTAATCACGAACGCAATACACATATTCACTTTGATTCAATAAAAACATCCATCACAAGTTCCAACAAAGTAAAATAACTAATTACAAGTTCATACACTCATGACATAATCTGTCCTTTTTAATGTCAATAAAAGCCCACATTTATTTCAATATGTAATCATTTTTTTCACTCGCATTCCCTCTCCCTGTTATAGTGATAAAAACGCGGAATCAACGAATTTTATCGTCCTTTTCAACACGTCATCATCCGAATATCCATTCAATAAAGCCATTATGAAGTGAAGGACTCATTCACGGATGGTTTCGTCCACTCATACTCGTATTATCTCATTTTTATTTGGCGGAATGCCAGTGCAGCAAGTAACAAGGACATAAAATGTTGTACAGAAGCGAGAACAACATTGTTTATTGTAAAGCTGTTTATTATGGATTTTTTCGATGTAAATTATTTAATTATGCTATTTTGTGTTGATTTAATCGATTTCAATTAATTCGATGACCGACCGTGCATTATTGTTTTAATTAAATGACTTAAAACTTGTTGAATCAATGAAGATGGTTTGGATACTGAAATTGAAGGGTTCGGTGTAGGAGTTCAATGATTTACTTAAATTAAGCATGATTGACGTGACTAGAGAGTCTCAGTGATTTTTCTCTTATCTCAATTCGAATTACACCGATGAAATTCGACATATGCTAAATACTTAAAGTTGCTATTCAATTTGGCTCTGCAGTACTTCATAAGGAAGCTACCTGTTGATACACGAGGCACATTTCTATACAAGTCAAGCCAAATTGTAGCCAATGCGGATGACATCAACATTTTGTCACGGTCATTAACAACAGCCAAAGAACTTTTCCTGAAACTCGAGGGCGAAGCAAAACTAGTAGGGCTACAGATCAATGAAAATAAAACAAAGCTCATGACGCAGTCGAGAAAAATACCTCAAATACTCAAAATAACACACTTGGCGAATACAGTGTAGTGAAAGGTAGGTAGATAAATGTCCGTAAAGGACTGCAGCGATGGTCTGCTGCCTCGGTGAAAGAACATGTTGATATCCGCCGAGAATGCCCTTGTCTGGGGACGCGAGTCACGTCACGGCCTATACTTACCAGTAACATCAAAGCTCATACTTACCTCAGCATAAATTCATCAGCATAAGTTCATTCATCATATATACATTCAACCTAAATTCATAATTCTCAAAGAGATCAGTTTCCAAATTCTTGAATTTCAGTCTAGACACTTTGTAATCATTTTGTTCAATTCTCATATTCACTTGCACACGCTGCTTAGCCAGCATTAACTTAGATTCAAACTTTACAATTTTATGTTAATTCCAAGTCAGTCTTTAATCAAACCTTGTGTAGTAAACATCTTAAAGAATAGTAAATCAACTTTAAACTTAAACTTTGTTTTTTTTAAATCAAACGTTAAACTTAACATAATTGGCGCAGTCATGCGGATTTTTCTTTTTGCAAAAAAAACGTTTAACATATTCTCGGAAGTATACGCGGGAAGTTAAAGGTGCGAAATACGGCTCGAAACGTAAAGTGAAGTGAAGAAGCTGACTATTATTCAACCTCGCAAGGAATTGGCCAACGGGTCATTGACCACAAATTAATCAATTCTCGAAGGATTATCGAGAAAATAAAGGACTCAGTCATAATTATTTTAACAGTAATGCTGATCGTGAAGGGACAAAAGATCGAAATACACGAACTGAACAACAACCACGGACTTCTACCACTCCGACTGGGGATGACTAGAAACATAATTACTTATAGCAACCTAATCCACATAATTCAGCTGGACAACTATGAAAGACCATTGACAACATCAAGACTTCTATTACAAAACTCAACGAAAGTCATGAAACAGCCGAAACTTTAGCTATCACCAAAATTAAAATTACAGAGCTAACACACAAACTCGAAACCTTAAAACCCAGACTTCGAACAAAACGTGGACTTATTAATTGACTCGGTTCTTTAATCAAGGGTATCACAGGAAACATGGACGCAGATGACGCAACTGAAATAAATAAAAACATCGATGCGCTAATGTCGAATCAATCCGTATTGAAATCTAAACTTACAAGTCAATCGAAGTTAAATCACTTGACCATGGAACGATTCGATAACATCACCAACCATATCAATATGCGAACCGAGATAATAAACAGATATCTAAATTATTCACAAAACAAAATTAAAAAAGAAAACGATTTTATGATTCATGTGCAGCACTTAAACCAAATTAACTATAACATTGACCTTTTAAATAACCACCTTTCTGACATTTCTGAAGCCATCATACTTGCCAGACTAAATATCATTTCGAAGTAAATTCTAAACCAAATTGAACTCCTGAAAATCCTAGAAAACTTACAAAACCAATCAGTCGATGTCCAATCCGTTGAACATATCTTTGAACTTTTGAATCTTCAGGCATACTACAATAGCACCAATATTATAATCAACATCCAAATTCCCATCCTATCTACTACAAGATTTCCATTCTTCCACATCATTCCACTTCCACAATCGAATCACCAGAAAACCATTACCAAACCCTTTATCGCCCTGAAACTTAAAAGTGTCCAATTTTTTGACGTAAAATGTCCTAAGAACGAGGGAACTTTTTATTGCAAACAAAACCAAAATGTTTACAAGTTGGCAAGCGATTCCAGATGCATCGCCGATATCATACATGGAAGAGAAGCATCATGTCAATCGGAAACTGACGCATATATGCCGGACATTTCGCAACCGGAACAAAACTACATCCTTGTCACGAACATACCTGAAACAAAATTAATCACCACTTGCGACTCAACCAATGGATTGATTTCCGGAACTGCACTAATCCACTACAAAGGATGCGACATCAACATAAATGGAATTACATACAGCAGTACCAACAACATATTTTGGAATAGCGTCAACATTTCTCTGATCACTCCCGGAAGAAAAAATAATACCGATCCTTCAATCAACATCGATCTTCATACCCTTAACCGTTTCAAGTTCCCCGATACAAACGAAACCAACCTCCTCGAAATTTCAATACGAAGTCACGTCATCCAAACCATCACTGTTTTCATCCTCGTGTCTACAATTCTTTACGTATACTTACGGTGCAGATGAACCAAAAATACCCTGCATCAAAGACGCAATCCTGCTCCATCTACGTTACCGATTTTCCTCTAGCTGTCACCCTTCTTAGGGGGGAGGAGTTACGTCACGGCCTATACTTACCAGTAAAATCAAAGCTCATACTTACCTCAGCATAAATTCATCAGCATAAGTTCATTCATCATAAATACATTCAACTTAAATTCATAATTCTCAAAGAGATCAGTTTCTAAATTCTTGAATTTCAGTCTAGACACTTTGTAATCATTTTGTTCAATTCTCATATTCATTTGCACACACTACTTAGCCAGCATTAACTTAGACTCAAACTTTACAATTTTATGTTAATTTCAAGTCAGTCTTTCATCAAACCTTGTGTAGTAAACGTCTTAAAGAATAATAAATCAACTTTAAGCTTAAGATTTGTTTTTTTTAAATCAAACGTTAAACTTAACATAATTCACGTGAGTGCACTGGCAGGCTAGCATTGCGGTGTCGTGGGGCGGGTTCGTTCACCCAGCACAAGGACCCACTGCAAAAGAATTTCGCATTCACCAATTCTTGGATCTCAAAAGAAGGGGCGACCGAAGTCGCAATAATGTAGATAACTGCAAAGGGGAGAATTGTTTGTTCAAAGAACAATCTGAAACAAACTGAAACATTCCGTCGTTACCCGACGATTCATCCGACAACTGGATGGTGGTGGTGCCCCCTCGCACCCGCCCAACCGGATCAAGATCCATAAATGTTGCAGTGGCCATACATTTCCCTTCTGAGTGGAAAACTCATACGACGTAACTTGTATGAGCCTTCCCATCAGAGAAGAAATATAGCGATGACCAATTTATATCATAGAGTTATGTGAGCGAATCACATAACCCTATGCCATAAAAAGGTACCTTGCTCGAGGCCACTCAACGCGCAAGAGTCCCCGAAACTAAAGAAAGTTGGAGCGCGCCCGATGGCTAGCTCAATTTTTTAGACAAAGCCTTCCACCATACCGGGTCCTGTACCCGGTCAGAAGGAGCCAAAAGGAAAAGACCGACGTTGTTAGATTTTTTTAGCAATTCATATTATTTTTCTCTCATTTGACAATAATTAATATTTGTTTTCACAAGATCCTCGAGTAATTTTTTTAGTATTTTTCTGAACAAAGATCATTCATCAAATTTATATTATTCGTAAGTAAAACGTTTCTTAAACTACTATCAATGAACTTAATAGATTGAAAAGGATTTTTATTCGGAAATTGAAATTAGACTTTTAACTAAGTTACTTTGCATAATATACTATTCATTCCTTTCTACACAAAGTTCAAACCAACTATGTAATTAATTCTTGTTTTCTTCAAACATTAAATTAGATTCTTAGGATCTCAAGCTTACGCTAACAATTTGAATTTTTTTATTCTTAATTAGAATTTCATAAGTGTGAATATTTACAGGGTTGGATTTCTAAAAATGCTGTTAATTTTATTCTTGTTTTGATCTTTTAAAGAGAAAATTATTCAAGCTAAAAGCTGTTGCGAATTCCGGCGTACCGACTTTCTCCCATTCGCAACTTCAAATTGCCGCCGTAATATTTCCACCTTCCTTTGGGCACTCCTACCTTTTCCTCTGTGAATTTATTTATTTTATTAACATTTTTCCATTTTCCCTTTAATTTTTATTTCCCCATCATCACAATCCTATCCTTTCCCTTATTTCCAACTACAAAAAAAAATAATACATACTAATAATTTCAATTTTCCCACTAACAACATTTCATTCATTAATTCCCACTAACAAAATTATATTCAATACCTTTTTCCTAACAAAACATAATTCCTTTCCTTCATACTAACTAATTCTATTCCCACTAACAAATTTTATTTTTTATACTAACAAAAATTAATTCACGTTCCCCTACTAACAAAATTCAATCTCATGCCCACATGCAACGTTCAAGTTACTTATGAGATGAATGGGAGATCAACAATCCATGGCACCATTAGCTGCGACGTGAGATCTCGATCGAGGGTCTGCTGGAACCATAGGTTCAAGTTCCCCGGGCGTCCGGAAGCACTCTTTTTGGGGTATAGGCAAAACCAATAGCTTCCGTAATTTATATGTGACACTTTGAATTCAACCAAGCGCTTCTTGGATTGTGCAAATTGCCATATGTAAAACAATGGATACTATTGAGTTTGTCGATACGGGAAAAAAGATGTGTGGGTAGCGGAATCGAAGTGTAATGAACTTCGATTACGTTATCCAGATGCGGCAGCGGTAATTTGAGAATAATTTGGATTGCGGGATCGAATTGGATGAAGGTGAAATGGGAATTAAGTGGTTAGAATTGGGGAGTCAGTATTTGACGTCGGAAAGAAGTGTGAGCGCTTTGTGTGTGAATTTTTCGGAGTCCGTTGCGAGTTAGAAAGTGGAAGAAGTTCTTTGACGGAGTGAAGAAGAGTTTTTGTTAATCGAAAGTGTATGTTGACTTGCGTTTGGGGTTTTAATTTGGGGTTGGGATTTCCAATATGGGTGTTGGGTGAATTTTGGGGGAAAATAGTTTTAATTTGGATGTTAGTACAGAAAGTACGAAAGTTTAAGTGATAGAATATACTTTTAACGAAACACAAACTAATTCAAAGTGTGTTGTGAACTAACTGAAATTTAAAGATAACCAAAAGAATTAAGAAGAAGTGAAAAAAGGAAAGAAAGAAAAAACTGTGAATTAAACAAATTCTATTCTAAAGTGAGGAGAAACAAAAATATAGTGCCGGAGGATAAGAGTGAGAAAGTCATACAGTTCAAATAAGCCAGTGTGGAAATTACAAAAGGTGGCCGTTTTACCATCCCTCTTGATTTTTTTTTTGTACATTCCAGAGACTTCTCCTTTACTTTTCAGAGCCCCCCGCTTCTTTCTTGGCCTTTTCTCGAGTGCTCGGAGTTTTGCAGGAAAGTAAGTGAGTATAGATTTATTTTCTTTACTTTTTGCATTGTTTCAAATTACTTGATTTTACATAGTTTTATATATTTAGTTAATCTTGGTTTAATCTTTGAAGGGGCGGATTTGATTGTAATTAGTTTTTTTTCTTTTTGTAAAATTTGTGAATGGTTTTTTTTATATAATTTTTGGATTTTTGTTAAATAAAACGGCCATGTCACATTAGAAACCATACTTTCATTTCTTGAAATGACCTCCCCCTTTCCCATCCTTTTCCCTTTGTGCTATTTATTTCATGTTAGGTGGCTCAGCACGAGCAGAGGGTGTCCCGGAAGTCCCACGACACGACTGAGCGCTAGCCACCCCGGGTTACACACCTCTCTGCTAATTACTTAATGTCTGCAACTGCGGTGACTTCCGTGATTGCTACAAAGCATATGTCCATTTAATTATTCATTTCAACCAAATTTTTATGTTGGATCAATTCTACGATTATGTCTATAGATGAAGAATTGGTTTCAATTGCGCAAAAATAATTTCGTTTTGGAACATATAAAAATGTAAGGTTGCTTCTCCCTTTTTCAGGCTAGCTTCCGCGTTTTAAAGACAATCCAAAGGTAGGAGCGGTTTATAAGCAAAAGATCTCAGCCCCATCAAGCATGATCAAAATTAGTCCTGGCTTTTCCTGAACGAACCAAACTGGAGCTATATACATTCTTCAATTATACTCCCCAAAAAAAACTTCCTTTAGTAAACCTTAGATGGCTTTTAGGAACAAGAGTATTAAAAATACACATGAGCAAATCAACGAAATAATTGACTATACACACCAACCTCTAAAGTTTCCGCGAGGCATTTAATAAAGTTCGTTTCTCAGGACATACAAATCTATGCCACTGAATTTAATGAGGTTTATTTAAGTTGAATTAAATACCGGTACATACAAACAGAAAGAAAGGTTCGATTAAACTCCCTCAACTGAGCCAGTGAACTTCAATACCCAAAGTTACACTTATTGATTGCAGTCTGACAAAAATCCCATGTGAAAACTTGCTTAAAAGGTTGAAAGCTACGTGGTTCGATTTTCTCGTAAATTTGGAATTAAACAACTCGCTTCCTTTCCTTACCTGGCCATACTGTGTTGAATTCTTCGAAACAATCTTTGGAGCCCTCGATGTAGAAAATCAATGGGCCTACTAGTATGGGAATGGAGCAACGAACCTTGTGAATATCTCTACATTCAACTATCATTCGTTTGGGTCTTTTCAACAGAATACTTTGAAGTCGCTCCTAGTTTCAGATAGCAGCATTGATAAGTATGTTCAAAAACGAAAATACTTCATTTTTTCGTAGCGCTTAAACATAAGAATCATAATCAATAATATCCAAATCGTATGGAAAACTTCACCTTAAAACCATTTAATTTAAATTGAAAAATCTAATTAAAAGATATCATGATATTAAAACCGTTCAATAATCGAGAATAATGTTCCCGCTTTTGTAACCTAGCTTAAATTATAAATGACTTGTTTCTCTATCGTATATGTAAATTTAAATAAATATTTTTGTACCCATTAATGCAATTTCGTTTCGAATTTCGAATAAATTTTGACGAGAAAAAGTCACAATGGTTCTGTAGCCAACTATCAACTTTATTAAATAAATTATCCAAAAGCAAAAGCGTCCATCATATAACCAATACCACTTTGATTCCACGATTCTTTACGCTTCTCAATGACTTGCTTTGTTTGATGAGTACATCTTCCACATCACAATCACCTTCATTTGCAGCATGGTCCTCAAACTTGGAATTTGTGATAAGTTTAGCATACGGCTGCTGTTGCTGCGCTGTTTCGTCCGAGACAAATGGTAGACTTTCATCGATTAGTATATTTAAGCTTTCATCCTCATCCAATCCTTTATATTTTTTAAATACCTCCTGCATACGCCGGACATGGGCTTCTGGGGCAAAGTCTTTATCCAGCTCTTCCTCCTTGAACGGCAGCTCCCCGCCGCCGGAAAGTTCCTTCTGAATCCTCTTTTGAATTTCTTTTCGTCCAATTTCCCTGAGGTTTGAAGAGCTAGAGGTCTCTTCAAACCTTCGTTCGCTTTTCCCCAATTTGCGCTCTTTCGTTTCTAATCGTTTTTCCTTGTCTTCCGTATTATCATCCGAGTTTTGGAAAAATTTTGTTTCTTTATTATAAATTTTTTGGATTTTTACCTCTAAGCAGTGCAAGTGTCTCATAAGATTCTTCATCGAACTGTTCACTTGCTACGACTTCATCCTCTGAACCATCCGAGTTCTTCCCAGATGATGACTCCGAGACTCCGCTTTCGTCACGATATTCTCTTGGGCAATTCCCTCTGGCGGAGCCCGTCACATGATCTAGCACAATCCTCATTCGTTTTCATCTATTTGCTTCTGACGCTGATGCAAAAATGAAAAACTCAGAACCTACAAAGAAAAAAAAACGGTACATTGAAGGTACAGGTTGTGAGCAATTGACACATCTCACACATATTGAAATTTTGCAGTTCACAACCGTTCGCCTTGTACACTAACAGGAATCTTCCTTCACCTGTTTTCCAAACATGGCACCTCACCCATATGAAGGGTGGTACTCCAATGTCCAGAGAACTGCTTTCCTTGCTGATCGGTTAAATATCAATCACAAGAAAGCAAATCTAAGTCAGCAGTGGGCAACGTTACACAACACAAACTTCTGCAGCACAAAATTAAGCATCGTTTGCGCAAACACAACAAAACTTTTATGTCGCTAGCTGCCGAAAACACTTCACGTCCAACACTGACTGTCGTCTCAACCTCACCTCCACCCAGCTCCCTCAACTGTTATAGTTGCTCATTTATGGGTTGCCATTAATTAAAATTTTGATAGGAGATAGAAGGGTTCGAGCAGTTTCATATTGTAACTGCTCGAAACTAAAATTAACTGAAGTGAAAAGAGAAATGGAAAGGATTTCAAAATAGTAATAAAACATAAATTTCATGACGAATACAATTAAAGTGAACCGTTTAAATATGAGATAAAGAAAATTGATATAAAAATTACGTTTAATAATAACAAGGGACAAAAAAACAATTTTATGAATTACAATTAAAATTTCGGTCAAAGGGTAGGAATGTTTTCGAGCAGTTTGCTGGTGTGACTGCTCGATTACTACAACAGTATCGAAAATGTGAGTGAATTGTGTATTTAGGCACCAAAATAACGAAGACGGGCAATGAAAGAGACGAAATACGCCGAAGAATACAGCTCGCAAATAAAATACATTATTCAGTATTGACGATCCTGAAGACCAGCTACATACACAGGAAAATAAAACTCCAAGCATACAAATCTGTGATACAATGGGTGTGAAACATGGAACCTAACCCAAGCATCCGCAAATATATTGAATGCCTTTGAGCGACGGGTCCTGAGGCGAATTATTGGAGCAAAGCTCGACGGGGACCAATGGCGATACAACCATGAGCTGTATGAAATTGTTGGTGAACCGGAGGTCCCAACGGTTGTAAAACTGCGGAAGCTGCAATGGGCTAGACACATGAATCGTATGGACGAACAACGGATACCCAAAAAGGTACTCGTTGGGAGAACTGAAGGCCGGAACCGAGTGGGGAAACCAAGGAAACGCTGATCTGACTCGGTCGACGAACACATTTCATCGCTGCTCGGATTTTGGAATTGGAAGATGCGGTCAACGGACCGAGACAGTTGGAGGCGCTATTTGCAGGACGCGAAGGCCCGAAAGGGGCTGTTGTGCTAAGAAGAAGAATTTTTAACATAAACTAACAATATTATAAGCAGTAATAATGAGCTGAAACTTAGAACGAAATAACGAAAAAACACAAAAAAAAAACAGAAAAAAACACAAATAATAATTGCTCCATCTCAGCTCGACCAGCTTCAACGATCTAGCAAATGTGTACCTGCGTTGGAAATGTTGGTCTTTTGAACTCAAATTCGGAGGATATTTGATCTTCTTATCGGTGGCCCGTCTATATATGTGATATATGATTGAGATACCGTCAGAATCGAAAACATATCGATTCATGTCCAAATACACGAATGCTTCTGGAGGAACGAAGTCAATTGCGAGACAAGACTCAATATACCCGTCTGTAGGGTGGAATGGCTGTGAAATCCAGGGGTTTTTGCTCACAGTCACAAATCTTGTTATATGATTCCGAAGAACCCTCAATATGAAGATATCGACTCTCGTCATTTTAGCTATTTCTATTTGATATATAATGCTTCCAATCCATCTCAGGCTTTCTGTGCATACCACTACATGCAATAAGATATTTCCTTTCAAAAACTCTTAATCTTTCCATAGTACCAGCACATTGGTTGTCCAAGATTTGACATCCATCCGTCCAAGCTGATCTAGTCAGGGTCTTGTAACAGATAATTTTGACTTTTTGATCAATGTATTTGGAATGAAAGAATCGTTGAAGCGACATGACTACTTGTTGTGCTTTACTGAGCATGATTTTGACATGTTCAGTATAATACAGATACTGATCGAGATGAACATCGAAGTATCGAACGCAGAATTTATGTGGAACCTATTCTGAACTATCCTTACTAGCCATAATGTGAAAATCCTTCCAATTACGTTTCAGGTCTTGACTGATCCCCTGCAGTGTTGTCTAAAACAAAATTCTTTCGCACTTCTACGCATTGATTTTCATTCGTCAATTGTTTCTATAGAGCTGCACATCATTCAATATTTTTTAAAGGTTGCTCTGAACTATTGATCATCAGCAAACGTTACCAATGATCTCGGTAGTGAGGCGTTAAAATTAAAACTGTTCAATAGCTTGCGAATGAATATTGAGAAAAGCAGAGGCGCAGTAGCTGTTCCCTGCAGTGGACTATTGAAGACCATGAAGTCACGCATTGTTGTCAGATTTCCATCAATTACAGCAAACAATTTCCCGTATAACATATTGCACATCATGGTGACAAGGTATCTGGAGAACTTGTGCTGAAGGAGTTTAAAAACTTGTTCATTTACCGTATCGAAGGCTTTCTTCATATCAATGAGACACGCTCCAACACATTCTCTATCATTCGGTTTCCAACAGATGCTCGAGGTTACTGTAATTGTCGCATGTATGGTCAAACGCCTAGCATGAAAACTGAATTGGCAATTCGGCATCAACTCATACTTCTCAATGTAGGCGTTTGATACTTTGTTTAGTATCACTTCAAATACCTTGCTGATGTTAGGCAGCAAAGTGATTGGATGACAGCTTTTAGGATTCGAAGATTATTTTCGTTTCTTCAAGATCGGAAATAGCTTAGCCTTTTTCCACGCATTTGGAAAATATGAATTGTTCAACATGTTGTTGAACAATATGCAATAGTTCCTAATAGCAACATCAGGCAAATGTCGAAGAACTCTATTTGGAATTCCGTCAACCACATGATTTTTTGTTATTTGTCCTGTGAAATATGAAACACAAGTTTACATGGCTGACAAAACAATCAATAAGATTCAAGCTCGGTATGAGGTCAGATGTTAATGTTTCATTGAAATGAAAAATTGATTCGCTATTGAGGCTTGATTTGAAGTTAGAAACTTTTGTTTCAACGATCTCTGCAAGTTTTTGGTTCCCTCTCTCAGGGTTTAGTAGATGAACCAATTCAAAATGTGTTCCAATCAGCGCAAGTTTATACAATTTATACTCCTGTTTCCATTTCTATCCGGAGTCTTACTATCAATTTCGATACCAGCCCTATCGAGAATATTTTTCTCATCAATAGTGACTTCAAGACTCGGTACCTTCACTCGATACTTCTTAAGGAATATGCTATTCACTTTTGCGAAAACTCCATTTAGGTCCTGTGGGCTAATGGTCCTCAATTTTTCCGCCCATTGATTGCTGACTTCACTCCTGAAGTATGAACAGATTAAGTTCCGGACATTCTTCAGGTGTAACTTCAACAAAGCTAACGAGGGATGATTGTAGTCCAACAATTGCCAATAAATATTGTTGACACGAGTGGGAAGAAGGCTTTTCAATCTTTTCAACCTTGCAATATTGGTGTTTCATAGCCTTCCATATTGTTTCAATGCTTAATATTGAGAAGTTTTTTCTCAATCGTTTCCAGCAACAGCTTCCCTTACTCCAACAAATAGAGATCTATTTTATCGTTAGTTAAATTCCTGTCATTATAAACCATTGAGCAAGCGTTTCAATTATCAGAAGGAGGATGCTACATCTGGTAATTCCAATTAAATTTTTTTTTGAAACTTGCCCCAAGCCGTTTGTTTTGAAATTCAACCGATGATTTTCATGTTGAACTGGAATGAAGAAGACATCACCTCTTTGATGACTGATTTCCATTACAATTGCGTCATTACATTGGTCCAAATATAATTTTGTCCTAGGGTATGTTGGACACTCTGACGCTCCTGTATTCAATTAGGTTCTCTGTTATCCACGATTTTATGATGATTGTTGGCGTTCAGCCATGATGTTTGCCGGTAAGAATATAATAATTATGACCAGTAAGAATATAATAATTATGGAGCACTTAATAAGTATTTTAAACAGGGAATTAAGCTCCTCCTTGAACCTGAGGACGTTTCGACCAATTGCATGGGCAGAGATAATGAAGATGTAACCCCCACCTGGCAGTGAAATTTTGATAACGGACACTTCAAGAAATTAAAAGTTCTTAAATTTTACTTTGTCAATATTTTGGAAACAATAGGGTATTCTAACCAATATCCCAGTGCCACCTCCCCCATCACCATTTACCCTATTGTTTCATTTGAATTCAAAATCTTCGAGTGTCATGGAGCGCCACGAATTGAGGTGGGTTTCAATGAGAAGCATGATGTCAGGCTTTCGCTTGACAATAAATTCAAGGAGATAGTCACATCGATGCAGAGTAACAATGGAGTTGATCGAGATGAGACGAAGCTTATCCATGGAAATGTGACCGGATGACAAATTATTTTGAGGCATTTGAAAGATTTAAACGCTGAAAAACAAAGTTAATTCTTGAATCTTCTTTATCGGTTCCCTCCGATGAAAAATTAAGTTGCTGGTAAATTTTAAGAAGCAGCTCATTGTTTCTTCTTAAATTACTTATTTATCTGCTGGTCCTCTAGCGGCGAGTACAAATGATACCCCAGGCTTCACGAAGTTGCAGGGTGTTACACTGTGGCGTACTTGCGCTTGTTTTGACTTTTGTATCTTGATATCGAGGGCATCTTCAATATGATGCTGGATGACCAAATACACCGCAGTTAACGCAGTATAGTTTTTCTTTAGGCTCCATCTGAGCACTCACCGAGGGCATGAACATCTTTGCATTTAATGCACCGGTAGTGCATGACGCAGTTGACAGCCGAAGTACATAATCTTTGACACTGGTAACACTGGTTGAGTTCTCTTTTCTGACGGCCTTCCCACCTCACCACTCGGAAATTCAAATACTTTATTTGTGGAAGGGTACTTGGACTGCTTTTGAATGAAATTCGTACCATATAAAGTGGAAAATTCTTCTTTTCTCCGGTCGATCTTCTTGTTCCATGGATTTTGACAGAAATGATTTCAAGTTTTGGGGCATCTTCCTTGAGCATCTGAAGAAGATCAACCGTATTTCCCGCAGTCCAGACCATTCAACAAAAAGGGTTGATTTTTTTCACTTTTTAGGCTGTAGATGAAGTCTGGAACCTCCCCAGAATTCAATGCAGCTTTGGTAAACTTGAATTTAACCAGTGATTTTGCTCTAATAGCTATTTTTTAACCATTAACTCTTCTGATATCGAAATTGGTTAGTTTATTTTCAGCTGCCAACAGCCGAACCATACCTTTTCCGCTTTGACCGAATACATTGATTCTCGGAACTTTTCCTGCCGTTTTTGTGGTTTTCTCAGAGGAGCCAGCAGAACTGCGAGCTGGTTTCTTCTCCTTGTTTTTATATACTGAATAAAATTTACATCATTATCTTGATCAGTATTACATTCGATGTTTTATGTAAGTAAATAAACTGAAAAAATATGTATTCATAAAAAATCTCTAAATGTGTATGTAAATAAGAATACGTTTAAGGAAGTAGTTTGTTTCATGTAATATCAATAAATTACACTAACAATGTATTTGAAATTAATTTAATTCAATAAAGAAATCAAAACATTTTCATTGGCAACAATTTCAATCGCAAAAAAGAAGCAGATGAATTTCAGTTAACTTTTGTGGTATATGGGCCCACTGTGTGTTGCGAAAATATCGTTCCACTGTCTGCCGAGTACATAAACGGTCTCAGATTTTTTTCACGTGACAAGAACTCAGAACAATTGCTCCATCCAGAAATTTTATATAGGACAAACGTTCCTATAGAGGTTATCACTAAAAAATGGTTTGTAAATATAACACCTGTTTGCAGAGTTGTGCCCTTATGGAGAACTTTTAAGGGGATGATAAAAAGGCATCATCAAAGAAAAATTGTTTTACTTAAATTTCAATTCAAACCTTCTAAATATAATATTTTCTTACATCTACGCGATCACTGTTCGTAGTTAATATCATAAGCTAAATAAATTTTAAGTCAAGATTAATAAAAAAATATTTTATTTCGACAAGTATTTCATTTTAAAAAACTATTTAGAAAATATGTATTTTGTGTTTAGTATTTTAAATATAATTTCCAAAAGTATCTTGCATCTGAAATATTTTATTTAAAAGTATCTTAGTTCCAAATACTTTTTATGAGTTATCTCGCAAATCTCTGCCAAACTGCTGCCGCATCTATATCGAATGTTCTCCTTGCAGATTAGCACTGAATTTTTATTCCCTACCTACTGTCAAAGCTGTTAAACGGCAGTACAAAGAGCAATATACAAATGCCATTGTAATTTGTAATTGGATACATATTCAATCCTATTACTTTCATCCAATTACTATTTCAATTCTTCAGAGGAAAGCCATTATTCATTACAACTACTGTAATCCAAATGGATGAAATTTTAATTACCATTACTCAGGAATGAATTTTTTAACTATTCAATTACAATTACTTTTAATGAGAATAGAAAAGTGATTGTGATAAATTTAGAGTAAGCATTCCAAAAAAAGCCTTATTTAAGACCTTTTGGCTTTTGGACTCACGTCGAAAAAATGAAATGGTGCTAGATCAGATCAGTTTCAGCTTGCCATACTCTAAGAGCAAGTGAAGAAACCAGTAAAAGCCCTGATATCATTTTGCGTTAATTTTCATCATTAACAGTATCATTTTATAAGAGTTTGTTGATGCATGTTGCATTATTTATTTAAGCTTAGTTTAACTAGGCAATGTTTGTATATTGTTTCTTCAACATACCTACATCATCGTAGTGAAACACTTAAAACAAAATCTCAATCATTCTAACTTCAACCCGAAATCGGAGCAGCCAAAAAACACTTGATATTCCCCTAAAGGATTGTTATTTACGACTTTTTTCGGATCATTACTGTTCGTTTCCCTATTTATTCTGTTTGGAGCTCGGTGGCTAGTGTCAATCCTCCTCCGTTGATATTTATGAGATTTCCGCTTTCATCGTACACCTGCCTACCACTCTGCTATACAATGGAGTCTGATGACTCTTGCATTGCCAAGCAAATAGGACGAACAAACAACGAGAATAACAATGGCAACAACAACAAAATCGAAAACGTAAAATTTATTCGTACACCGCTATATCACATAAAAGTCATTCAGGCTCAAGGATGTATGATAATTTCCGGCGGAAAGGTAATCAAAAATCGCTTAGAGCAATCGAGAAGAAGAAATATTGGACAGAGTTTTTCGCTATTTATGCAAACTCGGTGGAAGTGAGGGGTTGTAGCCGGAAGATGGTGACACTTTCCTTACAGGTAGGACATACATATGATGTTATGCGAAAATAATGGAATTTGTCTTAAGGAAACGGATGTGATGAGTTTTGAAAATAAAACATCTGGGCGGGAAATATGATTTTGAAAAGTCTGCGACTGTTGTGTCAGAGGAGATTGAATATGAAGTAGCAGACGGCGTGACATTAAACATTTTTTTATGAATTTTTTTTTTTGAAGTGTTTAGATGGAAATTTGTGTCGTTGAAATTTCACCGCTCCTCAGGCAGGTAAAAATTTCATTCTTATTGTCTTATGTCAACAACTTTTAAAATCAAATTAATTTTAAACGAGCATCGCTTATTGAAACCTTCAAAAAATAACTGCGTATTTTCATAGACTTGAGAAAACATTTCAATCCCACAAAACGATTCATCTACGATTGCTTTATTTAACGTCTCCTTAAGCTCGTTCAATAACTGCATGCGCCCCATCATGTTTGCTTCCTTTATCAGACCATCGACAACCATATTATTCCTTCTTTTCACCATAAAAGACGATACCTATCATAATATTGAGCTCGACACAACTTTATTGAACGACATGTCCTAGTCGCTGAATCGTCGTCCTTCATGGAAATAAACGACAAAAATAAAACTTAGTAAACACTACTCGTGTACAGTCTACGACTCCGGACATAGATCACAGCCAACCATGCATCCACTGCGAAAGGAATAAGGACATGAACTGCTGTTTATGGTATCATATTTAGGGATGATCCGGGGCATGAGATATCTTGATAAATCGCATCATAAACAAATTTATCGACATCATAACACGGATACACAGAGATTTTATTGAAAAACGAACTACTTTGGGGATAAACGGGAAATACGGAAGCCACCCCCGAGCTTCCGTCGACGAAGACCCAGGGAGGGTTCACTTTCGACGGGAAATTGAAACGTTTGGAATCGCATTCTTCAGTGAAATTCGTCGAGTGAATGCAATAATTTGTTTTCCCAACATCTCTGTGTGATAGTTGAGCCGGGCCAAGATAAATAGGATAACAGTGTTGCATACTTTATTTGATTGCCAGCGACCGATAGTTGGTCCATCCGCCTCTCGATGGTCATTCTTTACTTGTGTTAATGTGTCGAATGGAATTCAATGAAATTAAAGCGATTTAAAGATAAACGGATGCAACCTATGGATACTGAGGGATGCATGTGAATGTATTGGAGTAAATCCTGGCCAGATTGGCAAAGTTGCGGAGTCGAATTGGAAGTGCAGCGAGTTTAATCGAATCCTGAATTGGTGGGAACAGACCAGAGCCAGGATTGCATTGTGTGATTGATTGCTTCACTTGATTGAGCACTCAACGTACCGCATCCGATCGCTTTCAATGGGGCAGCAAGTTAAATTGGGTCGTTTGTATAACATCCCTACAAAATAAATTCTGACAAAACAGTTTACCAAAAAGTCCTGGTCGAATGGGATGCCAATAATGGTATGTTTTGTTGGGCAATGCTTGATTGTTGAAGGCTTTGTAAGATGGTTTGAATACCTGAATACATACTGATCATATTTTTATGAAACTAGTTTTTCCTTCTTATTCCTTTTATCCTTGTTATAATTCTTTATGTAAGTTTTTATTACAATTCATTCAGAGATTGGAAGTTCAATCGCAAAACGAAAAATGAACCAATAAAGTAAGCAAGTCGATGTAGCAGGAGAGTGGTCTTGCAAGAAGGGTTTTGTAAACCAATTAGTAAATCAATGTCTTATGAACATCAAAAATTGCACCATAGATTCCATAAATTGAGTTCGATAACTAAAATACGGCTGTTTTGTATTTCAATTCGCCACCATTTAGTTTGCAGTGTGTGCTTCATTATTTATGTATGATGACACATCGATGTTACAATCTGTTTCTAAAATTTTCATCAAAATCTCTATTTAGTGTCTACGTCCTCTGCAAAGGTGTATCTCCATAACATTACGCGTTCTTTTTATAGTTGTTAAATTTCAATCGACAGCAACTAAGTTGCTTATAGCTCGATTGTTATAAATATTTAGTACATCTGTGACTAATAAATGTAGATACGATTAAGCGTTCCCTCTTGATATTACGGATAAAAACGTAAAATTCATATAAAATGGGTATTGTTATCAACAAAGATGATCGAATTTTTTTGCATTGTACTCTTAAAGACCTACTTCCATGATTTTTTTTCGTATTTTTCTGATCAAAGGGGTCCGATGGCGAGGAGGTGGATTTTTCGTAAATTTCCACTCCCCCTACATCTGTAAATGCAAATAGCGATAGTTTGAGACCTGTTTTGAATAGTTTTCCTTTCATTTGCTACCCATGTTGGCTTTTCGGTAAAAAAAAATGTTAAGGTTCACCCTCCATATGGGGACCCCTCTTAAAAACCTAATAAAATTCTTTTAGTGACCAAACTTTGAAAAATAGTGTTACGTAGCAGCCGAATCGTTATATCAAAGACGTAAATAAATAAGAAAAATCTTTTAGCCCAAATATACAGGATCCTGTGTTTACCAGCTGCGCCAAGTTTATAATAAACATCAATGATACCAACATACCTCCATTCCCTACCACTCTCTCCAACCTTTTTTCATCGTTGCACAACGCTTGTGCAATTTGCGCTTCATACGTCGTCAATTCCTACGTGTGCCTCCAGGCAATGCTAAAACATCGGTATAAGGGGCACATAAAATGCTGTGAAGTACTCCTTTCCTGCGAGTCTAGTCCGATTCGTGAATGGTTCTCAGAGATAAAAAAAAATATTATAATACGACGCAGTGAAAAGAAAGTCGGAGTTTATAAAAACTAGCTGTCTTTAAGTATCTCGACGTTAGGGTCTAAAATGCCCTAAGATACAGCATTTTCAATCCTCCGGACATATCATTAATTTGAATTTATTAGATATTCCTTAAGCCTTTTCTTAAAAACCAATAATGAGTTTGCGTTTTTCACTGTTTCTGGAAGATTGTTGTATATACGCAGAGCATCATTCGTTGCATCGTTCTTTAGTCGATCAGTTCTAGCGTAAGGTATTACAAAATTGTTCGTATTCCTTGAATTTTATGGATTTATTTGTAATACTTTTATAAAGGGGCTTCGTTCCAATTCACTGGAAATCAGACCCTTGAAGTTAAACTTAGCTTTCTCCATAGTAATGATTTGACTGAAAGTGAGTGCATTGGTCCGTTTATACACTAGTCTTGTTGGAGTGAGAATTGGAAGGTTTAGAATATTTTTATATGCTTTAGTTAGTATCCTGGATATAATACAATATTAAGGTTTTGCTTTAACGATTGACTCCAAATGACCACCGCATAATGTAGCTTTGTCAGTACAAATGCGTTCAATACAAGTTTCTTTATATTCATTGGAAAACCTCCATACCTTCTCAACATTCCTATCATTGGTGCTAGTTGTCTCCTCAAATTATTTATGTGTCGCAACCATGTCAAACGATGACCAATGGTAATACCGAGATTTTTAATTTCAAACACTCGTTGCAAGTTTTTACCGTTAATGTTTAGGTCACTTTCTATGTCTTCCTTATTCTTCTGTTTAAAAATAATGTATTTTGTCCTTATAGTATTCAATGCTAGCTTGTTTTCAATAAGCCATGAACGATATTTATCTAGATCCTCGTTGATGATATTCTCCATGGCAACTTTATAATGTCCTGAATAAAGAAGTACAGTATCATCAGCATATAATGTGTGGTGCGCTTTCAGTTTACATATATTCAAATTATTAGTGCATAGCTAAAACAAGGTTGGTCCAAGTATGGATCCTTGAGGAACCCCCGATATCATTGGTGCTAGATTGCTCAAGACATTATAAACTGATATCTTCCTTCCAAATAACTTTTAAAAAGTACCATACTATTCAAGTTTTTGAAGTAACAGGTCATGATCAACCGTATCAAAAGCTTTCTTCAGGTCCATAAAAATTTCAATAACATAATTTCCTTTATCAAGACTTTCATTGATGTAACGTGAGACAGAAAGTAACGCATCGAAAATACTCTTGTTCTTTTGAAAGCCAAACTGCTTCAGATTTATGATAGAATTGTCTACTAAGAAAGATTTTCAACGATTATTTACAAGTTTTTCGAATATTTGCTGTTCCTCATAGGCATGCTTCATTGTTAGAGTCCATGCCAAAAAATTCAGTATTTGATGACATGATCCAGAGTAATTAATTATATTTTACTTCATTTATTATTCTCCATATTTCGTGTGAGTTGTCCGCCGCTGTTTCCAATCTTCTGGAGTAATATGAAAATTTAGCTTCTTTTATGGGACGTTTTGATTCTCTTCCTTTGGTTAATACTAGCCTCAATAACTTTCTTTGTTACCATGTAAGTTATCGACATCTAATCTTTTTCTCAATGGTAGAATCATGCTTCGAGTCTGTAATCATACTTTTGAGCTCCATACGATTTTCAGGTTTTCGGTTTGTTAGTAACTGTTGAAATTTCGATTTAAAAAGATCCTTGTCTAACTATCTGATTATTTTGAGGGTAGGTTTTTGCTTATTGAGACTTCCATGGACGACAATTTTTAGAACACGATGATCTAGCTCCGGCCAATCTGCAAGTGTGAATTTAATGTTTTCAGCAATTTTTTTATCATTCGTTGCTATGTGATCCGGGCAGGTACTTGAAGTCGGGCGAGTGATTTTGTCCTTATTGACAATGACTGCTCCATTTGTTTCCAGGTTATCTTTGTACATCCTCGATTCTGGATATTCTGCAATCACGTCTATGTTTGTGTCAGCAACCGTGATTAAATTTTTTTCAGTAGAGTAGATTACATCTATTACTGTGCAGAAGTCCTGCGCATTGAGACGATTGGGATTATAGTAAGTACCGATTTTTAGTTTTTTATCTACGCAGGTTATTTCAATTATTCTTATATTATATACTTTATGCCAGATGGTACTCGCTTTGTCACGAAATTAATTGTATTTTTTATATAAATTGCTGTACCTCCTCCTCTTCCGGGCCTGCAGGTGAAAACGGAACTATATCCCGAAATATTATAAAACTTTGCTTCTTCAGGATAGATCCATATTTCGTTTGTATAATCAGATCCGTTTCAGGATTTTGCTGCCGATGAATTTGAATATCACTCACTTGTGTCGCAGGCTTCTTATACTGGCATAAAAGATAGTTAATTTGTGGCTTGATTAAGTTTTGTGATTGATAATGATCAACAAAATTGTAGTCAGTAATCCTCCTGGCAATTACAATCATTCTTTGATACTCTGGACACTCCCACAAGTCTACTCTGTGTGAGTGATCAGCATTCTGATTATTACGCATACAGTTGTAACCGTTCTCATGTGTGCTTTTGCATTGCATTTCGAGCTCATGCTTTCCTCCACATTTCACACAGATTTGTTCTCCTTCACATTTCGACGTCTTATGGCTACATTTTTGAGACTTAAAGCATCTCGTAACGTTAAAGTCTTCCTTCACACAAAATATGACCCAATATTAATTCTAAACACAACTACAGCGTTAATGTGTTCGAAATGGTGTGAGGTCTTCTAACTGATTCCGGTCTGAACGGCGTTGGCGGTGCTTCTCCCGTTGCTTCTTGCCACGCTTTTTCTGGAGGGCCCGCGTTTGGTCGCGAAAACGGGCTTTCTCTCCCGGTGTGATGCTGACTTGAACCAAACGCAGCAGCTCCCCCAGTTGGTGCCACAATTTTGTCTGCTGACCTCCTCTGCGTGGCTTCAAGGGGAGTATTGGGGAGGTTTGTCGCTTTTGCCCAAATGTGGGCTGTTGTTTCCGCTACGTTCGAGCCCTATACCCTTCCAACGTGGTGAGCCGGGGGCCGATAGGGGTTCCGCTGTGAGAACGACGTCTAAGGGGGGCCTGATGGTTGTTGGCGGTGGAACTGTAGCTCAGCGGGCTTCTGAGCGAGGAAGGACAGCATAGGCAGCCTCGGACGGCTGCTTTGTTCCCCTTGGGCTGACGGGAGCCTACGAATAAACTGAGTGGTTAGCAAGAAGAATCGAGGGCCTCTAGGATGGAGGCGGATGGGCTCGTGGAGCTACTTACCATCGACTAGAACTGGGGAGTGCCGAGGAGCCCATGCAACGAGAAGATGCCCAGGACAAGGCGTAAGCCAAGGAGTCCTATTTAATGGTGAGGCAGGTGGCGAACGGGAACTGATGAGGTCTGGCCAGGCGTAAGCTGAGAAGCTGAAGTAATGATGGGATGCAGCAACACAGCAGAAGGACCAGGCGCAAGCCAAGGGACCCTATCTGATGATGGGGCTGACGGCAAGGCAACTGATGAAGTCCAACCAGGCGTAAGCTGAGGAGTCGAAGTATTGATGGGATGGAGCATGGCACTCTAAATTCAACAAATTGGTCAAAGAAAACCAATATCAAATATTATTAAAGGGAGATCCCTAAATATATTCGATTTATTGGAAAAGAGAGGAAAAACCAACCAACTCCATTAAAAATTAACGTATTGTATAAATAATACAACAAAATAGTGAAAATTTAACTTATATCTAAACAACTTCTAACCTAACACTAATAAAATTCAATCGAGAAAAATGTTTTCTTATTCTAATATAATACTTTTATAATACACTTAACATGAACATTCTAACTTATCTCTTGTCCTAATATAATACACATCACAATATACCTAACCTTAATGTTGAAACATATCACTAATTTCTGGAAAAACTGCTTACATGAATAGACAACAATAACACTAAATGCAGCAAGAATGAGCTGTAAATCAAAACAAAGTTTGGAAAAACACAAGCAACGAATAACCTCAAATAACTTAGCCACTGTCATTCACCCATAATACTAAGATTGCTCCATCCTAGCCAGATCAGTTTCAACAAACATAGCAATGAGTATCTACACAATGGAATTTTTGGTCTCTGGAACTCAAATTCGGAGAATATTTTTTCTTCTTATCATCGGGTCGCACATTAGATTTACTGGCTCCCCAATGATGGGACACAAGATGCCGAGATATGCCAATAACGGCAAATACGAGTACACCTGCAGCTCTGCTACTAAATCTTACTTACAGAGGGTGAAGGCGAGTCTTCCACGCCTGATAACGGAATTAAAACGCCGGAATGGAGGTTGGTAGCTCCTCGTCCCTGTAAATCCTACATTCTTTAAAATCCTGTAACAAAGCCTCGGAATGGATTGGATCTACGGCAACGACCTTGCAACCGAAAAAATAACTTGAGCATTGGATCCTGGAACGTCAAATCACTGTTGAAGACCTACAATAGGCCAGTCAATATAAATTTAACATACTGACAATCCCGGAAACGAACTGAACTGCAAGATATTCAAGATAGGGGATTGTTTACAATATTCAAAAGTAGGAAGCCTGCTGGAAAGCGAGAATTTGGAGTGGCCTTTATTGTGGATAGGAAGTTCAAATCACACGCTATTTATTTCTACGCAATAAACGGTTGTATACGATCCATGTTAAAGTGAGATTTTTCAAAATTTTGGCTGATAAATGTACACGCTCCGAAAGAAGAAAAGTACGAAAAAGCGAAAGAAATGTTTTATAATCACCTAGAAAGACTAGTCGACTCCTTGCTTCCAAACAACCAACATACTGTTACATGTACAAATAATTACATGTACAAATAATTCTGCGAGCTACTGTCGCAATTGTTTTCATAATCATTAAGAACCTCAACAAATGAATTTACTCGAACCCACGAGAACCCAACAAGCATGATCAACATCTGCAAGTGACGTCACTCCATTCATTAATTTGCTCGAATCTACCAGGTACCTCTCGGTAGAACATTCGCCAATGTACGAGAAATGGGTGAATAGGTAGAGACCCTATATAAAGGCGAGCTGAATGAATGGGGGGGGATCATTCATTACAACCGCGATAGAAAACTGCGATATAGTGGAACGCGAAGTAAAGACGATTGATTGTTTGAGTGCGAAGTGATTTTAAGTGGACAGTTGAATGACAAATTTATAGACTTAGTGAAAATTAAAATTGTGAAATACTAAAATAAGTAATTGTGCATTTTTGTGATTAATTGAATAAACTCTTTTAAGTTAATTTAAAAGACATTGCGTTTTCACTTCCCCGGAACATTAAAATTATTGGCCGCGAACCGAAAAACACGCGACAATACTAACTCTGGGTGATTACAGCGCTAAGGCTGGCAATGCGTTATCTCATCGGAGAACGACTAGAGGATATACATAGTTAGCATTGACAATGACCATATGCACAATACTGAAAGTGCCTTTATAATTATAACAGTACGATCCTGAATTGTAACGTTTTTTATTGGTGTATGCTTTTCCTTCTACACTACTGAGGCAATTGGGAAAATTTCACCGTTCTTCAAAGTCATTGGCAACTTTCTTTCTTTGCAAACGTTTTTTTTTTCTTTTAAACATTATTATATCATGATTCATTTCATTTCAGACTGAACATCTATCAAATACAGCAGCACAAGAAGAAGAGGAACTCCCTACAGACTGTCCACCGACGCTGAAAAAAAAACAAATAAAATTTATAGAGCTCAATAGATGAGCTAGTCAGCTTAGCTTCAGCTTACTTTAAGAAGTCTGAAACTGAATCAGAGATCGTGGGGAAATTCTGGGCTTTTAAATTAAGTTAGTTACCTGCAGGCCACAAGCAGCTCACATAAAAAATTATAAATAACACCCTGTTTGAAGGAAAAATGGAGAATTTCACTAGTCATGGTGTTACATTTTTATCTTCGGACAATACGGTCATAAGACCTATATATATGTCATCATATTCTCCCCATTCAACTCGTTCAACCACTCCATCACCTGCCGTGAGTCCTTCTTCACTAAACGGGTTACATAATTTTCCGCAGATACCTGTATATATTCAACCGATTCCCCAAGCTGAAGCTTCAATGATTCATGTCGTGCAACAAAATTCACCTGACACCCTCAACCCTCAAACTCAAAAAGAGATGCCTACAGTTGCGGAGTATTTATCCACATAAGACTCCTTCTAAGTTTTGAATAAATTTATCCATTATGTCCATAGTTATAGGCCCAAATAAATTAATAAGAATTTGAACTTAGGTATATTTTTAGTTAGTTTGCAATCCTTACCTGCTATAGCTTCACACGTTTCCAGAATAATTTTCTCCAACGTTTGAGGAGCTATAACACAATTAAATTTCAAATTTTCTAGATCCATGCCAGAAGCTAGGTATCTTAATATAATGGAAAGCCTTGTTAAGTTTGAGGAGTAGTAATAATATAGCTTTCAAAGATACCGGACGTGTTTTCCTTGAAAAGCAAAGTCAGACCCCAGGCAGGGATATTATTATTATTGTCATGTTATTTTATTCCACCCAGACAGGGAACCAGTACGCGTAACGCGGTCCGTGGATAATGAAATTAAATTAGTTGAAGTATAGTGTAGAGACATGAGTGATAGTTAGCGTAGATACAAGACCCGGTCAAGCACGAAACCGCTCGAAGATGACGAATATAGCTCAACGGAAGGCACATGTGGTGGGGCAGACCAGCCAGAAGTGCAGTTAGTAGACAAAAAACGTGTTAACAAGAAGGCGCGTGATGCCGTCTCTAGAAAGTTCGATGACAGTTTGATCACCACTTCATTCGACGACTTTTGCAGACAAGTTCAACAGCTGTCAAGTCAGTTGAACGAAATGGCGGCATTGAACGAGAAAACATCGCCATCAAGTGACATGGCCAGATGCTGTGACACCATTTACACCTTTGTTCCAAGGCAAGCCAAAATGGGCTTACCTACATTTGATGGAAACCCAGACGAATGTTTGAAAGCGAGTACCACCGAACGACAGACGGGGGAAAGTTTTCATCGACTGAGAATGTTGGAAGGCTACAAGACGTGCTGGGAGGTGAAGCGCTGGATTCTGTGAGATCGCTACTCATTTCCCCTAACAGCGCAGAGAGGATCATGGAGCTTCTCAAACGAAGGTTTGGTCGAGCTGAGTTTATAACCAATGCTCTCATAGCGAAAACAAAAGTATTATCGGCACCGAAAGAAGATCGTCCGGAGACTATAATATTGTTCGCTACTGGAGTCAAAAATTTAACAGTGATGCGTGAGCTAATGCACAGACCAGAATACTTGAACAATCCGGATCTATTGAGAACACGCGAGCAAAAACTCCCACCGATCCTTAGTATAATGTGGTCAGACTATTTGAGCGAAAGACCGTGCGATGAACAAAAGCGACTGGTTGGAGCCTTAAAATCGAAAATAAAAACGGTGGTTGAAACTAATCAAAAATGTCGTGTGTGCGATGGTGTATGTAAGACAATTGACAAATGCCCGAAATTCATTAAAATGGACATAGATAGTCGGTGGAAAGAAGTAATGAAACATAGGTTGTGCTTTTCGTGTTTTAAACAAAATCATTTGACCAGACTTTGTAAAGACAAAATTAAATGTGGAAAGGATCAGTGTTTAAAATATCACCACAAACTTCTTCATCCCACAAACGCGCAAAATAATGACAGTCAAGTGCCAACTGAACTCTGTCACAGTGGTTCTAGTTCGTTGTTGACTAAATTACGCATTGTACCAGTGATAATAAGAGTTCGGTTACAACTGTCAAAACGTTTGCATTAATGGACTCCGGTGCAATGATGACATTGATACAAAGTGAAATCACGCAAAAATTAGGTGTAAGAGGCCCTAGGTCCCATTTGACGATTCAATGGGCAAACAGCGCTATTGACTTTCGTGAAAATTCCGGAAGTGTGACATATGATATCTGTGGCACATATAGAGGTGCAAAAACATTTGAACTTCAAAACGCAAGGACAGAGACAAATCTACACTTGCCCAACCAGACCGTGGATAAAGACAAACTTAAATCGCAGTGGCCGTATCTTCAGAGTATTGAATTTGAAGGTTATAGTGACGCCAGATAAAGACAAACTTACATCGCAGTGGCGGTATCTTCAGAGTATTGAATTTGAAGGTTATAGTGACGCTACGCCGACAATCCTCATTGAAGAAGACAATGGACTTTTGATCGCGACGCGGCAGCTTGTTCATAAATCAAGAAACTGTCCAATTGCGAGTAAAACTTGGCTCGGTTGGTCTATTAGTGGAAACGACAGCACTAATATGCATCAAGACGCAACCGTAAATTACATCATGCAACACAACAAGACATCGACCTTCATGAACTAGTGAAGCAGTCTTTCAAATTGGATGATTTGTGTACGGGCGAAGCTAATTTGAGGGAAAGGTCCCATGAAGACAGCAAAGCATTAGAAATCATAGAGCAGACGACTCGTCAACAGGACAGTGGACGATGGGAGACAGGCTTACCTTGGAAAAGACAAGATATTACTCTGCTGGACAGTAAAGCAGTTGCGTTGATACGTCTCTACCATCTCGAGAGGAAACACGACAAAAAAAAAAGACATGAAAACAGCATACAAAAAGATCATCGACGACCACATCGCGAAAGGGTATTTGGTGAAAGTTAATCCCGATTCCTTAAAGGGTGACAGGCTATGGTATTTATCACATTTTGCTGTATTCAATCCGAACAAACCTGGCAAGAATCGGATGGTATTGGACGCCAAAGCGCAAATCCCAGGCGTCAGCCTCAACGACGTTCTTATGACTGGACCGGACCTTTTGCAGTCGCTACCAGGAGTGTTAATGCGGTTCCGAGGTGGAAGATATGGATTCACCGCCGACATCAAAGAGATGTTTCATCGAATAAGCATTCGCGCAGAAGACACATATGTCAACTTGTATTGTGGCGAGACGACAAGCGGGACAGGCCTCCAGATATTTACCGCATGACAGCAATGATATTTGGTGCTTGTTGCTCCCCAAGTTGGGCGATATTCGTTTTAAACAAAAATTCAGAGCGATTCAAGGACAAGTACCCTGAAGCAACTAAGGCAATACAAACAAATCATTACATGGATGATTATCTCGGTAGTGCTGATGACATAAACACTGCCAAAGACTTAATCAAACACATTATCGAAATTCATTCGCCGGTGGGTTTGAAATGAGAAACTGACGCGCATCATCGCCAGAACTGCTCAAAGACATTCCAAAGGATCTCCAGCACACGATCAGTACAGTGTATTTCGACAAAGAAGCCCTAGGACGAGTTCTTGGCTTAGTCTGGTGCATGAAAACCGACACATTTACGTTTTCTTCTAAACTTAATATCGACAAAGGTCTATTGGAAGGCAGACGATGTCCCACCAAACGCGAAGTACTGAGGCTAGTAATGTCAATTTTCGAGCCCTTGGGATTTGTGGCTCATTTTGTAATAGTTGGTCGAATATTGGTCCAGGAGATTTGGAAAAGCATTATTGACTCGGACGAGTAATTGAAGGAAAAACAACGACCAACAGGGTTCAACTGTATAAAGGAACTTAGACAACTCGAGACAGTGAGGGTTCCTCGATGTTATTCCCCCAAATTCCTAAATAACGATACTCGTGAACTTCATGTGTTCGTTGATGCCAGTGATCAATCATACGCAGCCGTTGGCTATGTGGGAACCAAATGTGACGACGACATTCAAGTATCCTTTGTGGCAGCTAGAGCCAAATGCTGTCCAATCAAACAACTAACCACACCAAAGAAAGAATTACAAGCCGCGCATCTGGCGCCTGGCGGCAATTATTAAAACCGAACATGACGTAACAGTTCAGAAGAAAGTCTTCTGGACAGACTCAACTAGTGTCCTTTCCTGGATTGAAGACGATTCGAAACGATTTAACCAGTTCTACGCGAACCGACTTGGCGAGATTGCTGAATTATCGGACCAACGTGAATGGCGTTGGGTGCCAACGAGAGAAAACGTTGCCGACCTTGCAACCCGAGTGACATCCAAGGAATTTACATGTGATGGCAGATGGTTCCAAGGACCTGCGTTCCTCCAACAGGACGAGACGCCAGGGCCAAATCGACGGCTGAACGAGAATGAAGACAAGTCGAATATTGAACATGCGTACTTTATATTCGAATGAGAAAACCGAAGCAGCTGTACTCATTACCTGACGTGACAAGATTTTCATCATGGCTTCGACTTATTCGTGCCACAGGATATGTAATTAGGTATGTGGCCAATTGTCGAGCAAGAAGTCGAATCCAAGAAGGCGAACAAGGCACTATTCTCGTTGGAGAATTGTCTGTCATCGAACTTGAGAGGGCTGAAAATTTATGGATTCAACAATCTTAAAGTGTCCATTTTAGAACTGAACGAAATACTTTGCTGAAAGGTGGAAAACTAGAGAAAAGTAGTCGGCTTTTTAAACTTACCCCTAAAATTGACGAATGGATTATTCGGCTTATGACAAGGATGACAGCCCTAGAAGACCCTACGCCAGCCAAACGAGGACCGATCATTTTTTATGGCAAAGACACTTATGTTTCACTACTTGTTGTACACTATCATCAGCAAGCTAATCATATTGGGTTCGAAACTGTTTTGAACGAACTACGGCAGCATTACTGGATTTGATGGTGCGCCCGACATTGAAACAAATTTGCAATGAATGCAGCACATGTTAAATGAGAAGAGCGAAACCAGCCAGCACAGTAATGGGTCAACTGCCAAAGGCGCGGTTAATGTTTGGAAGCCCCGCATTTTCATATACTGGCGTGGATTACTTTGGCCCTCTTATGGTGAAAATTGGATGACGTAAGGAAAAATGGTATGGGGTTTTCTTTACATGCACTATACGGGCAATCCAGACTTATCAACTGGCAGCTGCATTCAGGCAATAACTAGATTTATATCCAGACGGGGTTGCCCCAAGGAAATATTCTCGGACAATGGGACGAACTTTAGAGGTGCAAACAATGAGCTTCGTGATTGCTTGCGAAAACTTGACGTTGACGAGTTCCGGGCAAAGTTGACGATTCATAGAATTAAATGGACTTTCATCCCACCATTATCTCCGCACATGGGAGGCGCATGGGAGTGACTTGTGAGGTCTATTAAAGCAGCCCTGTTCATCGTTTTGAAGGAATCTAGCCCACGAGAAGATACGTTATTAACGTTCTTGACTCAAGTCGAGCATTTAATCAACCTTCGACCACTTGTTGAAGTATGTATCTCATCACCCAGATGATCCAGAAGCGCTGACTCCGAATCATTTTTTGATCGGAAGGTCGTCAATGTCAGCACCAATGAGCGAATTCAATGATAAGGATCTAATTTTGCGATGACAATAGAGACATTTGCAGCAATTGACAGATTTATTTTGGAGCAGGTGGAGAAAGGATTACCTTCCAAAACTGCAGAGGACAACGAAGTGTCTTACCCCTGGAAAAGGTATAAAGGTTGGCTACGTGGTATTAATAGTAGACAGCAACGAAGTCAGAGGCAACTGGCTGAAGGGAGTTGTTCAACAAGTATACCCGTCGAAACGAGACGGAAGGATACAAGTGATAGATGTAAAAACGACAAAAGGAGTTTATAAACGACCGATAGTGAAGTTCTGTGTACTCAATTTGGGTAATGACGACTCAAGCGACATCAATACCGGGGCGGAGGATGTTAATGGAAAATAATGACAGATCCTGATGACTTATGTCACAGGCAAAAACACTTACATATGAATTGAATTACATTGAACTTTAATTTGTTATACTTGTTAAGTTTGAGGAGTAGTAATAATATAGCTTTCAAAGATACCGGACGTGTTTTCCTTGAAAAGCAAAGTCAGATCCCAGACAGGGATATTATTATTATTGTCATGTATATTGAAGCGTATTGATGAGGCTTCAATATTATTGATAAATGCATATTAATCAATATATTGATAGCGTATGTTTTTCGAAAGTTATTCGTCTCATTTTCATATAGACAGTACAATATATAATAAAGTTTGTTCTGTGTAAAAAAAAAGACTAATAGCTATTGAAATCAGAAAGCTATAGCGTTTTATACTAGACACTATATACACTGTTCATGCATGCTATATATAATAACAAGTGTACACATGTGAATGGGCCTTAACTCTTATTTATCACCAACTTCAGGTCCATATATTGACAGATGATGACAGTTTGGTCTTTTACAACTCTAACCATGGCATCATACACATCAGCTGAACGATTTATTATTGTTAAAACTTTTCAACAAAAATAATGAATCGCCAGTGCAAACATTTCGCGCTCTACGTGAAAGTTTGAAATCTAATAATTTCACGAAATGGACCCATAAATTGGCCGGCGGGATCGTGTGATTTGACTCCTTGTGACTTCTTCCTTTGGGGATTTCTGAAGGATCGTATTTACGCTGATACTTCCCAGACTACTGAAGCATTAAAAAACAATATTCGAGCCAACATACGCCTAATAACGCCGGAAACGTGCGAAAATGTCATCGGAAATTACAATCATCGTTTGATAGTCTGTAAAGCAGCACGAGGTGCACATATGCCCAAAGAAATGTTTTATATTTAATTGTAAGGGACTAAATTTTTATAATAATTAACATTACAGCCCAATCTTCACACAAACTATGTTTTTTTCGACAAAAATGGATACACTTGTTATGAATCACCCTTTAGATATGCGGCTTTGCAGTATCCCCGATGTATGATGATAGAAAGATGACTACTGTGTTTTTGCTTTGATTTAACACACTTCCATGCCTTGTATTCTAATCATCATAAATCGTTTCCTTCATACTTAACAACATAATTTACATGAAAAATATACACACATTCACAAATTCATTCCTCAATTCCCAAAAGGTCACATTACATTATCATGAACAATTTATCAAATCATCGTTCAACAGCAACCCCATTATTCCTCGAAAACGTGACGAAAAAAAACAGGAGACAATGCGCTAGTCGCTTAGCTGTCGCATGTAACAATCATTTACATATCCTGACACAATACAGCGAGTGAATTTAGAGCTTAATACAAAATTAACGTAAATTAAATGTCATAAAAAGTCATTTCCCACGGCAAACATCATATGGTGGATGGCGCAGCATGTCCTTATATATGACTTTATGCTGGTTGCCAGCCGTCAAGACGCGAAAACAACAGGCCGCCGGGAATATCCCGTGAACACTGTAAGGTATCAGAATCCTTGCAGGCAGCGTGAGAAATGTCGGCAAAACATGGGGCAAAAGCGCTGCTTGGAGTTCTTGTTCAGGAAGTAACAGAGTTGAGAACATACGCGAAAGTCAGAGGACCAGGTATCCTGTACTCGGAGATCAGGCGGATTTGAACCTCCCCCCCCCTCATGTGTTGGTTTTATTACAGCAAATATGTGTTAAATGAAAAGCATATTTTCGTGTGAACATTATCTTTATCCACAGTAGAATTTAAATGAACGCACATTATGTCGGCTTTTTGGCACACAGGACTTGTTTGTCGCCTTCAGAATGGTGTCATGGGTTGTTTTTCTTAAAACGGGAGCAGTGGGATCTGGTCACAATTTCTGGTTCATAAAAGATAATTAATTCTCAAAGAAAATATGGGAAACTTTCCTTCCTTTAAAGAACAGTAATGACCTTATCAAAAGATTCATTAAAGGCACGACCAGATAATAGATTTTAGAATTTGTAATAAGAGTCCTCAACAAAAAATTTACTAAAACAATACCTTATCCTTGTCACTACTTCTCCTTTGACGTTCATCCCTGTTCCCAAAATATATACATTCATTAATCGTCGGTAAAATTTCGAACACTAGTCGTAAGAGGTTGATAAAGCGAACAAACCCAAAACACAATCCCAACCCTACTAAATACTACGGTATGTCCCGTCTCCAGTGGAGGTCCTTGAATTATTGCCAAACAATGGGGGAATGAACATGAAGGTGTGAAATTTACATCAGGTACAAAATATTCCTTTGCCAACACTCGTTGGAATTACGTACGCCATCAGATAGCAGCATCAGTGAGAGAGTGTTAATTTTTGGGGGCAAGATAAACAGCCCCCGATAACGCAACCTGAGTTACGTGCCTAAAGAAAATTTGTATAATTGAACGGAACGATTGCATACGATGGAGACAATTATTTTGGAGGGCGCTCACGTAGAGTGAAGAATTTAAATGGGATAACGATTTGTACTCGAGATAATCTTTAGAGTGAACTCTTGAAATGACTGCTGGGATGATTTGGAAGGATTTGTAATTTGTATTTGCTAATATATCAATCGAAATTCTCCATGAGTGTCAAATTAAATGATTTTCTTTTAAATATATCCTGAGATCTGCGTCAGAAATTGGTCATCAATTTTATCCACCAACTGCATAATCGACATGTTTGCGGGCTCAGAAAATTGGTTTGATCAAGAATGGATGCTGCGAGTGCAGCCAACTTTAATTTGGCAGAATTACTAGATTCCTTAGTCTCATACTAAGGTGGGCTAGCACTCAGTCGAGTCAGCTTCCTTTTTGGAAGAAAGTCTACTTATACAGGGCCACATTACATTTACATGGCGAACACAATGAGCGAGGAGGAGAGAGGAGATTCATTTTGAGAAATGAAAAAAATTGAAGTATTAACGATATGTTAAATTATCATTTCAAAGTTACATAAAAAAATATACACCTAAACTACGAAATGCTGCCAAGTTTTTATCAGAGAGGCAAAATAAAAATATATTAAAAAAACTAGATGGTGATTTGGAAATCAAAAAGAAAATTGAATCATAAAAATAAAAAGTTGTAGTGGCAGAAAAAGTTCTCCTGCCAGACAGATTACGTAAACAAATTGAATATTGAACAATGTCCTGCGAGTATTGTTAAGTATTAAGAGTTTTGTCAATTTTATTTTTATGCTGGAACACTTCTTTGACATTTCGTTTTCTAGACAAATACTCACGCATACATATACACATTCTTTTTGCTATAAATATTCGCACACTCAATGTAAATCGTTCATTTCCAAAAGTAATATCCGTACAATAAAGACGTATTAAAATAAAACGCTAATAATATTTCCAATTGGTTATGGTGCCCAGTCAACGCAAAACTGTATAGTTCTTTAGACATTCATAGAAAAATCGAGATTTGAAATTATTACGGACGATTGTGAAATTCGGCAACAGAGCGGTAAACGAGCATTCTAGGAAAACAGACACGGACACGTTGTTGCTTGATTTTTCGGTGTGAATTGCGGATCGTTTTGAGAACGTTTTGTAGAATTTAGTTCCAAATTCACGGAAATTCGTTGATACGTAATTATTTCTGGTCGATGAAATTACTTTTGGTGGATAAAAATGCCTAAAGTTGGTGAAACGATTAAAATTGAAAAATTACAACAAGCATCGCAGTGGCCAACATGGCGATTCACAGTGAGCGTAACATTGGTTGCGCATGATATATTCGATGTAGTTTCTGGAGAAGAAAGTATTCCAAATGAAATAGCTGGCGATGAGGCAGTGGTTGCAGAAAATCGGAAGAAATCTTTGGCCTGGAAAAAGAAAAATGCGCGTGCTCAAAAGATTATTGCAACGTCACTTGGTGAAAAAACAATTATTCACATTATTAATTGCACAACATCGAAAGCAATGTGGGACAAATTACACACAGTTTTTGAGCAGAAGCATGAGGCTGGCAAACATTTACTCCAGCAACGTTTCTTTTCATTCGCGAAAGACAAAGGTGATGACATGGCAACACATATTGCGAAACTCGAAACAATCGTACAGCAGTTGAGGGATTTGGGAGTACACATCGATAATAATATGGTTATGACAAAAATTCTCATGACATTGCCGGCAGAGTACAAGCATTTCGTGAGTGCATGGAAATCAACGGAACAACGTTTACAAACGATTGAAAATTTAACAAGTCGATTGATGATCGAAGAAAGCCGTGTGAATTCCAATGAAAAACAAGAGTCATCATCGGAAGCATTTTTTGCGCGTCAGAATAATTCGACAAAAAAGAAACTAAATTTTCGACAGAACAGTTCATCGGCTGAAAATAAAAATCAAGCAAATAAACTACAAAGAAGTTTCAAATGTTTCAATTGTGGTGGTGATAATCACTATAAGCGCGATTGCAAGGCACCAAAGAAGAAACAAACAAATAAACCTGGTAATGAAAACAAATCAGAGCAAGAAAAAGAATCGAAGGCATTCTTTTGTGAATCTGGCAAGACATCATCGGATGTAATTTGGTTTGCTGATTCTGGTGCATCGGACCACGTTTGTAATCGTCGTGAGTGGTTTCGTACGTATAATAAATTTGAGTTTCAGCGGTCGATAATGGTGTCTAACGGTGGAGCAACATATGCTTATGGCTCTGGTGAAATCGATGTTTTGTCGTTTACAGGCGACAGATGGATAAAGAAAATATTATCAAATGTTTTGTACGTGCCGAATAATCATGCAAATCTACTTTCAGAAACAAAAGTTTTGGATAATGGTCATAAAACGCGATCGATTAGTCAACTGTTCGAGATTTTGGATGGTGATAGAGTTGTGGCAACTGGTAAACGACATGGATCCTTGTTTAAAATGAATTTTAAAGTGATCCTACCTGATCAACGTAGTGATTCATCGGTAAATATGACATTAAAAACAAATTCGTTACGTGAATGGCATGAACGGTTGGCACATCAAAATAACGCACATGTCAAAGAAATTCTGAAAAGTCGAAACATTTCTTTTCTAGATGAAAGTTTCAATTGTGATGGATGTGCATATGGAACACAACATAAATTAAGTTTTGAGTCGCGTGATGAGAAATCGAATAAGTGCGGACAAATCATATTTGCAGATGTTTGTGGTCCAATTGAAGAAAAATCATTGGGTTGTTCCAGATATTTTGTTCTTTTCAAAGATGATTATTCACACATGTGCTTTGTGTACTTTCTAAATCAAAAGTCCGAAACCTATGAAAAATTCAAGAATTTTGTCAAAATTGCCGAGGAGTGTGGTCATCCGGTTAAGATTTTGCAGACAGACAATGGTACAGAATTTGTTAATGAATTAATGACTTCATTTATGGAAGAAAACGGTATCCGTCATCGTCGTTCAATACCATACACACCAGAACAAAATGGTAGCGCGGAACAAGAAATGGGAACAATAATGGAATCTGCCAGATCGATGATTCATGCAAAAGATTTGAATCCAAATTTATGGGCGGAAGCTGTTAACTCGGCAGTTTATGTGATCAATCGAACGGGTACAAGCACAGTTAAAGGAAAACCGCCATATGAGCTATGGTATGGTAAGAAACCATCAATTGATCATTTTCGGGTGTTTGGTTCCGAAGTATATATGCATATTGTCAAACAAAAACGGAAGAAGCTACATCCGAAAGCAAAGAAATGCATATTTGTTGGCTATGACGAAAATGTGAAAGGTTATCGTGTGCTGGATCCAGATACAAACAAAGTTGAATTAGCTCGTGATGTAAAGTTTCTTATGAGCGATCACGCTGAGGTTTCATTGCCACCAATAGAGGAAAACGATAATGATATCGATGGAAGCGGTAATCTGGAACAAGATACCGAAGTGGAACATGAAAATGAAAATAGAACGAATGAAAACGAAAAAGTTCCTCAATTGGTTCGGCCGGCACCGATAAGACGTCGGCGACCGACTACATTGTCAGACATCAATGTTGAAAATATTGTTCCGGGACGTTTAAGAAGCAGAGATGACCGTTGTTCATTAGATCAATCTTCGTTATTTTTGTCATTTCAATGTGAACCAAATTCATATGAAGAAGCTATGACATCAAATGATCGGAAACAATGGGAGCGTGCGATGCAAGACGAATTCGATTCGTTGATGGTAAATGAGACTTGGGAACTTGTACCGAAGCCAGAAAAGCAAAAAGTGATTGATAATAAATGGGTTTATAAAGTTAAAACAAACCCGAATGGTTCAATTGAGCGGAACAAGGCTCGGCTTGTAGTTCGCAGATTCAATCAACAATTTGGAATAGATTATGAAGGAACATTCAGTCCGGTTATGCGGTTCAGTTCATTGCGTGTTTTACTATCAATTGCTGCGTCAAATAAAATGAAACTGAAACAATTCGATGTGAAAACGGCGTTTCTTTATGGTGACCTGGAAGATGATGTTTACATGCAACAACCAATAGGATTCACCGATAACACGGGTCGAGTATGCAAATTACGGAAGAGCCTTTATGGTTTAAAGCAAGCTTCCCGGTGTTGGAATCAAAAATTCAAATCGTTCATTGAAAAGTTTGGTTTTATAGCTTGTCAATCGGATCCATGTGTTTTCGTGAAATCTGATAGCCAAGACATAGTCATTTTGGCGTTATACGTGGACGATGGGATAATCATGGGAAATAATGATCCAAATATTGAATTGGTGGTTCAACATCTGCAGGAAGAATTCGAAACCAAATTGGTCAATGTTGGTTGCTTTCTGGGCATTCAAATCGAGCAGTTGCAAAGCGGTTCGATTTTTATTCATCAGAATGCTTATGCACGGAAAGTTTTACAGAAATTTGGCATGGAAATGTGCAATCCGGTGAGTGTTCCATGTGATTCAAATCAAAAACTAAGCAAATTCGAAGATGCAGATGATGGAAAATACCCATATCGACAATTGATTGGCAGTTTAATGTATCTTGCCATTGCTACACGGCCAGATATATGTTATGCTGTTGGTTTGGTCAGTCGGTACATGGAGCATCCAAAATATATTCATGTGAATGCAGCCAAACGCATTCTGAAGTATATCAAAGGAACTTTGAATCATGGATTGCTGTATTGTAGTGGCAATAAAAATCAATTTTACGGATACAGTGATTCAGATTACGCTGGAAATTTAGACACGCGCAAATCAACAACAGGCTATGCATTTTTCATCAATGGTGGCATAGTTAGTTGGTGTTCGCAAAGTCAGAAATGTGTCACTTTGTCAGCAACGGAGGCCGAATATGTGGCGGCAGCTGAAGGTACAAAGGAGTTGATTTGGTTAAAACGATTACTCGACGAATTGTTACCAAATCCATTCGGTGAACCGAAACTGTTTATGGACAATCAAAGTGCGATTCGTCTCGTGAAGAATCCAGAATTCCACAAACGCACGAAACATATCGATGTTGACTATCATTACATTCGTGAAAAATTCAACGAAAAACGTTTTTCTTTGGAACATGTTTGCAGCCAAGATCAATTGGCGGATTGTTTAACGAAAGCATTACCAAGGGACCGGTTTGAATATTTACGAAATGCGATGAATATTACATCAATCGACAATAATTGACTTTTAACGTAACGTTTTTGATATGTGATGTTGATTAATTGATAATTCTATTTCATTATTTAATATGACAAAAAGTGGGAGTGTTAAGTATTAAGAGTTTTGTCAATTTTATTTTTATGCTGGAACACTTCTTTGACATTTCGTTTTCTAGAACAATACTCACGCATACATTTACACATTCTTTTTGCTATAAATATTCGCACACTCAATGTAAATCGTTCATTTCCAAAAGTAATATCCGTACAATAAAGACGTATTAAAATAAAACGCTAATAATATTTCCAATTAGTATCAATAATTTGGTTTCAATTGAATAAAAAAAATTAAACCTGTCTGGGAAAGTGCTCAAGAAACCTTTATGGGAAGACTCACTGATACGATTCATGCTGCTAGGGTCCCCGGCAGTATAGTTTAGAGCAGCGAGCTCCATCATTGATGAGCTTGCCGAAATGGTGAGTGCTGTTCTATGGGCGTAAGCACATAGCCGTACCAAGTGAAGGATAGTCCTTTTGTTAATACTTGATGTTAGGAATGGTTTTCATTCCACTGAGTGGGTAGATATGTATACTGGGAACGTAGAAAATACCTCTTCAAGACCCTGAATATTTGATGCAGATTTAGAGGGACTACCACAAGTTCCATGGTACTATGACATTAAACAATGCTGGTGAAGGATGAAAGTTACGTCGGGCTTCGCTCAAGGATCTACCCTTAGTACAGACTTGTGGAATATAATGCACAACGGCGAACTAGGATTTGAGCTACCGGATAAGTAGCACCTGATTAGCTATGCGGATGAATTTGTTGCACTAGTCACCGGACGCACAGTTGAACATGCACAACTTAAGCTAGGTATACTAATGCACCGAGTGAAAAACTAGATGCCTACTCATGGGTTCAGCGCAGTACTAAAGAAAACCTAAGTGGTCATCCTAACAAAGAAGAAAGTCTCCAGAGTAAGGACGGCACATATCAGGAAAGTGCTAATCAAATCGAAATCAGAGCAAGGTACCCGGGGTTACTGATAAACTTAAAGGTGAGTATCTCTGAACAAATCATGGCCTTTGCTTCATGCAACCAGTGCCTTCATCTGTCTTGGTCCATTGACAACGTTACAATCATTGAGACCTCCAGTTCGTCAAAAATTTCTTGCAGCTCATGGTTGTACCAAGTTCACCATGTAATGAATCATGCGACGCCGCTGACGACCACTACCAACACACCTTGCTGCTAGGTGGCTTGTCATTTCATGTTGGTTGTGACGGGCGCACATCCCTCGTCAATTTTGTCGTGGGATGTCAAGGTGAATTGACAGCCACATGGCAGTGGAGTGTGTGAGTGGGGGCCGTCATTGAAGAGCGGTCGACGAATTTCTGAAATTTCGCGGGGGTAACTAGTTTTGTGGGTGAAAGTGACGAAAAGTAAGCAGGTCAAAAGTGATCGACGCATGGCACTCATACGAGTCAGGAAAGCGCAAGAATTGAGTTGCTTATTCACATATTTCTGGTTGCGAAATTGTTTGTCAGACGTAAGTACACGTTTTTCGGTTAAGAGATCGATTACAATGCTTATTCCCTGAAGCTGTATCATCATCATCAGGATCTGCTTTATCATTACCATTTGATCAATGGACTCACTGAGTGTAGAGCAACTACGGCCGATGATAAGAACTCGGTAGTAAATGATTTCGGTCGTATGACAAGCGGAATCATATCACCATCTGAAATACCTGATTTACCTACTCAGTCCAAACCACCATCTCCACGACGAAACAGCAGTGTAGATCCTCCGTTTGTTACCCCGAATTCATCTCAGCAAAGTAACGGATCAGTCAGCCCTTAGCACAAAAATCATCGTCGGTCGTACAACAGTCTTAACGTCTTCGTAGAGTTTTTGAAGTGAAAATACTTCAGTCATCTAAAAAAAAGTTGTAACAGTTGACGATTCATTCACCAATCGATGCAGTTGAACTCTTTAGAGTATCACAAATAGCTTTAAGTAAAATAAATATGGAACTACCTAGAGAAGATAAATTTAGGAAAAAGCATTTTAAAATAGTTTTGCCAAACTATAACAAAAAAAAAGAAGGAAACATTGAAATAATGGAAGTAGAGATACAACACACAAGTGGAAACAATTAGTTATTAAGAAAAGATACAAGCATAGATTGTATGCATTTTTTGGGTGTTTTGGAAAATAACCAATTAGTCCAACGAGTGCGTCTGGTATCAGTTGGTAGTTGACAATTGATCGATATTCCTACTCGTTTCTTGAACTTTAAAATGGAAACAACCACGATACATATTTTTAAAAGATGTAATTTTATTAAACGGAAACAATTAGACATAAATCCAAAAACACAAATAAATAACCATTTGAGAATATCTGATCAGCATGCCACAAGGATTCTAAAAGCATGATTTTGTTTCGACCCCGCCTATTATTATTTTATTTGTAAGTTTTAATTCAATTTAAATTGAGTTCTTGTATTATACTTGGAATTAGTAAGTGATGGAGTTTCCAGCATGTAGCTGCTATGTATGTGCATGTGGAATGTAAATTTAAGGAGAAAGTGATGTAAATATTAATTATATAATATTGGCTAGTCTTGTGGCTGGTATACATAATTTAACTTTACATTTAAAAATAACGTAATCTCATATTAAATAAAATTGAGAGCTTAAATATGATCTAGCACAAGAAGTTGCGCAAAAGATATTGCAATATCTTGAATTAGCAGTTTGCTTGTTGAACATAGAATTAAAATAAAGTTTACAATTAAATAGAAAAAAAACGAGAAAGGAGTAGAATACTGAGCCAAGATTCGAAAGTAGCGAAATTCCAATACGTAATATGAAAATAATTATTTGCATAGAATAGCATTCGCGACAAATAAAACTCATAAACTATAAGCTATAGAAAACAGTAATGCAAGTCGTGTTATGTTCGTAAAAACCAATTGGGGCTTTTCTATTTTTTTAGGGTTTTGTAAAATAATTTTACAAAACCCTACTAGTTTCGCGACCAGTCTGTCCGTCTGTCCGTCTGTCTGTCCGTCCGTCCGTCCGTCCGTCCGTCCGTGTGTCACAGCAGTTTTTCTCGGAAACTACTTAAGCTAGAAACATCAAATTTTGTGTGTAGGTGTAAAGTGGTAATCTCTCAAAGTTCAGCTACAAAAAAATTTTATAAGGTATTTAAGGGGGGTCTCCCCATATAGGAGAGTGACCCCCCGAAAAAAAAATTTCATTGAAGGTAGCCGATATGGGTATCAAATGAAAGGTCTTGATGAGAGCTTTTCAAAACAGGTCTTAGTTTGCCAAAATTTGCTTCGAGGGGCGCACAGGGAGGGGAAATAGACGAAAAATTTGTGTCCCCCCCCCCTCGCGATTGGACACCTGTGATCCGAAAAATCTGAAAAAAATCAGGAATGTAGGCCTTGGTGAGTACAACAACAACAAATACGTGAGAAGTCGCAATTCACTCAACTTTGTTAGTAATAGTATGATTTATCGATTTTATGTTTTCTTGAATAAAATCTTAACGGTACCCTTAAATTCGATGAAATTTAGTACACAGATGACTATTAATAACATTAATTTACCCTGCAAGTTTCATAAAGATTCCATCATATTTAGCGAAGTTATAGCGGTTTGAATTTTCCTGTATTACTATGGAACAATATGCGCTGCATGTATTACTATGGCAACATATGGCTATGGAACAACATGCGCTTTTTACCGACTCAGACACTACAGTTTTGCTAGGATTTGCATGAAAATTTCAGGAATGATAGGTGTCATGTATATCTTTGAGAATCGGTTCAGCTAGTAGTATCAGTAATCGTAAAACAAGATAATGGCTGTTTTAAATGCGAAGATTGAATAATTTGGAGCTATTTTTTCCCAACTTCAACGTTTAAGGTGCATGCTTTGAACACTTGATTCAATTGAATGAATGACTGAAGATGAGTACCTACAATTAATGCTCATAAGTGAAATAAGTCAAGGAGGTGGGAGAGAGCTCCTAGCAAAAGGGTTTTGTAACCATTCTAGGATTCGAAAAAATTGGCCATTAATCGATGATTTCAGCACAGGAGTGTGGCCCCTGAAAAAAAAATTCATCAAACGTAGCCGATTTGAGTATGAAATGAAAGTTTTCATGGGAGCTTTTCAAAACAGTTGTTAAACTGTCAGTTTTTGCTTCAGTGGGGGCACAGGGGGGAAATACATGAAAAATGTGTTTCCTCCGTCGCGGATGGACATCTGAAATAATTATCAAGGGAGATATTTATGAGTATAACAATACCAAAAACCTCAAAAGTCGAAATTCATTGAACTTTGTTAAAAATAGTATGATCTTCGCATTTCATAATTTCTCCAATAAAATCGCCTTTGACATGTTTCTTGATTTGATTCGATCTGGTGACTGCATTTTGTAAATTGAATACAAAACCCTTCTGACATGAGCGAAGGTCTGTTTACCCAACTTGTTTTATCAAATTTTAATGACTATCAGCACCCGCGCGGTTTGAGATGGATGCAAGGAATGAAATGCAAGTCGGCGTCTGATGCTTTGCTTGTAAGGATGCCCAAAATCAAAGTCAGTTTGAATAATTTAAAAATAATACCTGTTCCCCTCAAGGTTTTTATAATTAGTATCTAAGATTTTAAATTGTACGGTTTCCCTTGTTAATAAAAGAGGATATATGCATGTATTCAATCAGTCATGAACATTATTTGTAGCAAGCCTAACCCTTGAAACTTCAATACTGAAAAAAAAAATATTATTTTGAAAAAGGAATTTGGGGGGCTAGCCTTCAGTTTGGAACAATTTTACTCTTATTCAGATTTCATAGGTTATCGGGAAAATATTATAGGTTCGAACTCGTTTTCGATGTAAATGAAGTATGATTGAGCACTATATATAGAGAACTCTGATAATCATTAAAAGAAAATTGAAATTTTTTTTACTTGCCTTTGCGAGAGTTTAGCTATAAAGCTTACATGACCTTAGATTACCGTTTTCTGATTTAAGCACTATAATCCAGGTTATGTTCGTTACTTTTAAAAGTAAATACATTAAGCAATTTAGTAAGCTTTTGGAAACTTTACATACTCCTTTTTTTTAAATCATTGCCTACACACCATACAATTTACATAGCACTTAAAATTTATTCATCGAACCTCAACGTTGTTTACTTGTATTACTATATTTAAGGTGAAGTTCGGAGGAACAGTCTTAAAAAAATTAATTATAGCCAAAGTATTTTTAAGACTAAAAACCAGGATCAAACCTTAGCTGTTACAATATTTAATGCTATTGTATGGATTGAAAGTTTCTATAAAAAAAAATAAAATAATAACATGAATCGCTAAACAGTAACCACGACTTTCCTTTCCAGTGGTTCCTTTCTTTCAGCGGAAAGTAGAGTGCATGGTAAGTATGCCGTCGTGAGGGTAGGGTTTGAGAAAATCCGCTGAGGTCGGTTTCGCGTCGCGCGCGGTACGCGGTACCTTTGTTGGTTTGGCCTTTTCATTAGCGTAGCTTTCGTCGGGTTTGAATTAGCGTTGTATATTTTTCGGTACCGCGTCGGGAATTCGGGAACGCGAAGTAAAGATTAGATTTTTGTTCTTTGACTGGTTGAAGGAAGAAATACGGAGTAACGTAAAGTAGGTTTCTTCTCCGTATGATTGTGTTTTGTGACGCGTTTGAAAACGGGCATTTATTGGTGGCTGAAAATTGTAGATGAGCGTAATCCATTTGAAGACCCGCGACGAAATACTCTCCGATCTAGCTAGCCGACAAGCAGCCACCGCGAAAATGGATTACGGTGCACGGATTGGTTGACCGGTTGGTAGCATCCGTTGGCAACTCAGACTTAACGTCTAGAACCGATGAGAGGTCGGTTCCTCGTTCGGACTTAGACAGAAAATCATTACAACCATTGGTTCCCGTCTAGCTTCACTCCTATTATTTGCTTAAGGACCCGCCTTTTGAAGACGTTCAATATGTTTGCGGATGCTTCGGTTAAGGTCCCTGTTTCACACCTATAGCATAGCACAACGGACAACGTTTAGGTCTTTCAAATGTTTCAAAACAACTTACATTCAGCTACATACCAATGGATGGACCTCATCTCATCTCGTTCAGTGTCAACTGCATTTTTCCTCTATATTGACGTGACCATCTCCTTGAATTCATTATTCAGCAAAAGTCTAGCATCATGCTTCTCACCAAAACCCACCTCAATTCATGGCATTTAAAGACGTTCAAGGATTTTGAATCCCTTAGAACGGACGGGGTAATAGATGATGAAGAAGGGAGTACCGGCATATAAGTAAGAAGATCCTATCGTTCCTACATATTAATAAAATTGAATTCATAGACTTTGAATGTCTTGAAGTGCCGGTCGTCAAAATTTCACTGCCCGGTGGGGATAAACTGTCCATTTTCTCGATCCACGAAATGGTTCGAAGCGTTCTGAGACTCTATCATCATACATCGAGGATACTGCAAAGCCGCGTATCTAGCATGCATGAACAGTGTATATAGTGTCTAGTATAAAACGCTATAGCTGTTGATTTAAATAGCTATTAGTCTTTTTTTTGCACAGAACAAACTTTATTATATATGGTACTGTCTATATTAAAATGAGACGAATAATTTTCAAAAAACATACGCTATAGCGTTTTCTACCAGATAATATACGCATCTTTTATTCATGCTAGATATGCGCTTTTCTACTATTCCCAACGATATTTTGCTCCCACCAGCGAAATCGGGTTATAAAAAGTTGGTTTGTCAATATACGAGTAATTTTACGTAGTTTGGAGTTCTTTCCGAAATAGACGATCAATATATTGATCAATATGCATTTATCAATAATATTGAAGCCTCATCAATACGCTTCAATATACGAGTAGCTTTAATATACGAGTAGCTTCAATATACGAGTTCTATCAATACGAAGACCAGATATTGTTTGACTTTTGTTGGTTACGCTTGGAAAATTCGCTATTTGCTGTGCAAGTTATTAGTTGTATTAACTAATTTTTCAATTGTCTCCCAGAGTGATTTAACTTTTCTTATCTTGACTTTGGCTGTGGATGAAATGAAAAAAGGAAAAATTAAAAGAGAAAGGCGCTGGTCAAAAGAATGGTACAAGCCTAGAGATCATTTTACATATAAACGTTTACTTAAATATCTGCGAGTTGCAGAGCCATAGGATTATAAAAATTTCCTCCGAATGGATGAAGCGGCCTTTCATAAATTATTGGAGCTAATTAGGCCTAAAATTGAAAAAAAAAAAGATACGGTCATGTGTAGAGCGATTTCGACAAGTCAAAGGCTTTCCATTATATCTAGAAGATCTAGAAGATTTGAAATTTACTTGTGCAATAACTCCTCACACATTGGAGAAAATCATTCTGGAAACGTGCGAAGCTATAGCTGGAGCTTTGAAGTAAATATATACAGGTAAGGATTGCAAACTAACTAAAAATATACAGGGTTTTCCAATAAGAGGTGTTATTTTGATATTAAAAGAAAAATGCCATTTTTTAATATAAATGATCAAATGTATAAACATTATAAAGAAAAAATAGTGAAAAATAACATCAGGCAAATGACCACCACGACCGCGCTTACAGGACCATATCCTTTTCATGAAATTTTCCATAACCAAATCGCAAAATGGCTGCCCTATGTCCTCGATAGCCTCACGAATTCCATCTTTGAGGTCTTGAATCGACGTTGGGCTGTTGACGTAGACCATCTCTTTCATATGGCCTCAAAGGAAGAAGTTGCAAGGTGTTAAATCACAAGAGCTCTGTGGCCAATTGTGATCACCTCTTCCAGAGAAAACACTGTCCGGAAACTTTTCCCGTAAAAGATCAATGGTTTCGTTGCTTGTGTAGCACGCAGCGCCGTCTTGTTGAAGACGGCGCTGCGTCTTCAACAAGACGCATGCCATTCAATTCCGGCCATAAAAAAATCATTAATCATCTTTCGATAGCGCAATCCATTCACCGTAACTGTTGCTCCAGCCTCATTTTCGAAAAAGTAAGGTCCAATAACTTTGCCGGACCATAAACCGCACCAAACAGTCACACGTTCAGGATAAAGAGGCTTTTCAATAATAACTCTTGGGTTTTCCGAGCCCCAGATGCGAAAATTTTGATTGTTGACGAAGCCACCGAGGTGGAAAGGGGCCTCATCACTGAAGATGATTTTTCGATGGAATTACGGATCATTTTCATGCATTTCAAGGACCCAATCAGCAAAGACACGACGTTTTTGATGATTGACCGGCTTGAGTTCTTGAGTTAACTGAACTTTATATAAGCCTTTGCAGTGGCAAGGTATTTCTCTTCTGAGTGGAAAACTCATACAACTTAACTTGCATAAGCTTTCCCATCAGAAGAGAAGTACCCCGGTGACCAATTTATGCCATAGAATTATGCAATTCGATTACATAACTCTATGCCATAAAGAGGCACTCTGCTTGGGCCACTCAACCCGCAGTACGGGACATTCCCACGATTACGCTAAACGTTAGGTGCTGTAACTCTTCACTCTCCTCCACACATCACCATCACCAGCTGGTGCTCCGTTCATTTTCACGACTGAAATCTTTTAGATTACTTGGAACAAAAATCACAAACTCTCCAGGATTCCGCACAATCCTAACACTTCATGAAATTCCACAAATCCGACTTCACAAGCAAATCTTTAAAATCGTCGTCCGCCGCTCAACAATGTCGATCGTTCCGAATTCAATCTTTTCCCGCAAATTGAATTTTCTTGTCTCATCCACCGTTAGCGACAATCTCCCTGTTAAAAACCTACACACACCCGATACCAACCCCCGAATCAACTTTTCCTCCCAATTTCTTGCGGCAGACTCCCCTTGGCCGGCTCAGACATTCACGCAGGCAGATTCGAACATTTCGAGTCAATCTACCTTTGCATGTTTGGCAGAGTTATTGGAAGGGTTACTGGTGCCATCGGCCACATCTTCATTCGTTTCTGTAGCGGTTGGAATTTCGTATGCCGCTTCTAAACATTGACTGGCTACTTCAATGCTCGACGGTGGATGATTTCTCGTTCAATGAATTGCTGTCGCACAACCGGCTGTTGGGCGGATTGCACTGCATTTTTGGGATGAGGTCTGCATAATAAAGTGGAAGAGATAGAAAGCAAGATCACCTTCAATTGCACGCCGCGGGTGGTCACTGTCTAGTATTGTCTGCAGTTTATTTCTATTTAATCGTATTTGATCTGTATTTCTTTATTCCTCACTTTGCCAACGCTTTCTTGTTATTTGCGCGCCTCTTCACTTTTCTGTTTTTGTTTTCGCGGAATTCTGGTTTATAGGGAATAGATCCCTCTTCTATCGGTTGGTTTGAATTTAAAATAGGTTTTCGTGGGTCTAATAAAGCCCACGGCATTTCAACGATTGCCCCATTCGAGATACCAATAAGAACATGTTTGTTAGTGATTCCTCTCTCCGTTATTGTTTCCCGCATAGTCTCTACAGTAGACGGAAGAATATATGATTGTTTCTCTATGAATGGAACAGTTAAGGCATCTAGTGAGCTCCAGGTTGTACTGTTTGTTTGAACTTTTCCTTCGTATAATTCCACAGTAGTTAATTCAGTTCTTCTCACTTTATCATTATAGTATGAATAAACAACCCAATTTTCAGAGTGTACTATATGCAATGGTTCACGTGCCTTGCGGTGAGACATTGAATAGACAATGACCCCTGACACAACATCAACTAAATAAACATTTAAAACATATTTATGAACTGGGTCCAAACTTTGTGTAACATGTAATAAACATAAGCAGTCGAGCAGCCCCGTGGTGATCAGGAGTGGCTGCTCCTGAAGAGATAAGGTGGTCACCCCGTCGAAACTGCTTAGTTTGTTGTTTTACTAGTGTAAAGTAAACTGCATCCGTCAAGTTTCCATCCTTTAGGCAGAGATGAGTGGTTGACTTCAGCCACTTTAACATCTTTAGGTTTGACATTCCCCTTGTAATGCAACGACCTTCTTCGGTGAAAGTAACGGTTGCTTTTTGTGTAATGTTTGCGTTTGTCTCAAGCCTCCGTGTCCGCTAACTTTAACGAGGCAAAACAATATTGAATTTCTGTAGAGTAGATTAATTGACACCTAATATAACTTTTCTAAAGACAATAAAAATTGATCGGTGCGTCTTGTAGAGTAGAGTACGCGTGATAAGTATTTTGTAGTGTAGCTTTGTGGTTCGACAAGAACCCGCCTCATATGATCCCGCAAATGCTAGTCGTCAAGCACGCGTACGCGGTCGTTAAGCGAAGCTAGTTAGCTGAGCTCGGTGTTGTTTTAGCTCGCTGACACTTGTGCCAGACCATCGGCACCCGTGTCTTACACGGACATTTCGAAATTCATTACAAACAACTGCTACTAAATTTGAATTTATATCTTTATATAAAACAGAACAATCACTTAATACTCTGCCTTGCGAATGAACATGTTCATAAGGATTTTTTCCAGCAATCTTTTATATTTTCGCAGCTGTTTGCATTTATGCCCGATATTGTAAGGGTATTTGCAGTTTTCATGATAGAAATAACCGTCGGTAACCCCAAAGCAAGTGTATAAAATGTATTTGCGTTTAACTCTTTCCCGCATGTCAACGGTTTGTCTGACAACGCTACGATCTGATCGTCTATCAAAATAGCTCCATTGCGACCTACTGCTTTAAGTTTCATCTTAGGGGTAGTATTTAAAGAGAGTTTTTCAATTTGTGTCGAATCAGAAGCCAAGTCGAGCCAAATCAATTGACTTTTGTCCAAGCGAACATAATAAGATCCAGCTAGAATACAGTCCGCGTCTTGTATCCAGGGAGCTGTAATCTTCGCGGTAGTTCCACTACTTTGTCCAGTCATTGTAATATACTTTGTTACTTCCAAATGTGATCCTCAAACAGGAATAACATGATATAAATATGTATTATGGAAACCCACTGGCTGTACTCCGCCCGATTTTGCTGTATGGGCATCACTGACCATTCCCATAGGACATAGCCAGTTGCAGGTGATCAACCTCACACAATCGCTGGTGAATACATTTGGATCCATGGCACTTATGCTTGTTGCATTTTCACGTGTGCTTGTCGCATTTCCACGAGGCTGTGGTGGGCCCCCATTATTCATGACGCGGACACGCTCCGTGCTCAATTACTACACCCTAAGACCCACTCTTTATGCAAAATACGGTGTAATGGCGTTTGTGGAATGCCTAATTCCAAAGAACGGTGAAGAATTGACAAACCTGGGATTTCTTCAACACTTTCAGCTACAACAGCAATATTCTCAGCTGTTCTTGAGTGACGTGCCCGGGTTTTATTCAGATACAAAAACATATTGAGTTCGCATAAGTAGGAAAAATTAATATTAACTCTCTCACCTCTAAGCATGGTGGTCGCCATCACCGGTGTGTATCTAAGAGTGATGGCCTGATGAGAATTAGTACACACGTCGAAACCACCTTCTTCTAACATTTTTCTTCTCTAATAATTTTTCAGAAAAATTATTATTAAAAAATATGCAACTCAGTCATGTAGCTGCAAACAATTTTCATAAGTAATTTACAATTTCGCAGTTTTAAACTATTCATCAGCCGTTTTCCCCCGTTAATATGAGCCACTGTAACATTACACCAAATTCGTTCAAAAACTGAACGAAACTGTAAAACAGCTGATGTATGTCATTTTATTCTCTCTATTGGATTTTTGCTTATCACTTCTCATCTTGTTTATTCCTATTTCCACTTCTTTGTTTACATCAAGAACCAGCTGGCTAGAGAATCTAGCACGGTATTCGTTGTTTATCGTTGTTGGTCGTGAATAGAATTGCCTGTGCGTATTTCATGTAAACGTGAAACAGAAACGGCTACCTCATGTCGCGCATTGATAATATTCTAATTCAAGTTAGAGCTGAATTAAATCGAAATGGAATTAAATTATGGCTGGAACCCTACTACGTCGAAGACATTGGAACCATCGAATCAGAGATGGAGGTTAGTCTTTTGTTTATCATCCAAAATTAGATTCTTAGGACACGTCACGTTTAATATTTCCAGCGTGTGGCAAGGGACATCTCCAAAGTCCTGAATATTCGCTATGATTATAGCTTGGCAGCGGTTAACGAGTTGCAATCCAATGCTCTGGAGAAATTGCGAGCTCGAAAAGAATTTCAGGAGAGTGGTATGTAGAATTACAATTTATGATGAAATTAAAAAAATTGGTTCAATTGGGAAATATAGTGAAGTCTATCCCATGCTGATCCCCATAGGAAGTCAGATATCTCATTCTTCAGAAAAATAATTTTTACTGATTTGGATGCCTAAGTGAAAATTTCGAGTTATTTTCCTTTAGATTAAAGCATTTTCTCTTTTTGCTACATTTTTCATTGCGACTGTTATTGGGTTCAAAAAAAATTAATATTTATTGTTAGTTTCACAAAATCACATGCCAAGTCTTCTTTCCGATTTTTTTACTGCTAGTCTACGACGAATATTGACTATGTATTGTCTGGTAGCATTTTTCGAATTCTACATTTTGTAGTATAACTCTCCAAAAAAATGATATTGCGTCTTAGCATATCGAGTGAATTTAGCCGCAAATATAACCACACTGTTAAAGACTTGCTAAGATTATTTAGGCATGCCCTTGCCAGGAATGATGTGTGCGAGTATAACAAAAATTTAAGACCTGAAAATTATACGTAGTAAAAAGGTTTTTAGGAAAAATCGCAAATCCTTGCGACTATCGACATGGCATGAAGAGCCACAGTGTCCAGGCTTCCATTTAACCATGTGTTTCGGTATTCACGCGACTATCTTGTCGTAGTCAGTTCGAAGCCTTAAATGCATTGATAATGAGTTGAACGCCGCAATCTGTTTCAGCCTTTTTATACCATAGAGCTTTCTTAGATGCCAAGGCTCCTGAAAATCTATAACAACACCCTAGTGTCCGCATGAGAAAAAATCACGTTGCAGTTAAATCAGAGTTAGCTTGAAACTAAAACAATATTCTTCATCATAAAAACCCCAAAATAACAATTTACTTTCTGTTGTAATATTACTAAAATCAAGGTCTGAATAGGATCTTAAAGATATTTTTGGTTGTTCAACTTATCTGAAAATTTTAAGAAGATTGAATCAAAAATATTCTGTCTAGTTCGACAGAAATCTCAAAAAGTAGAAAATCCGTAAATTATTACAAGAAATTGAAATTAGCCGATTTTTGATAGGAAATTATTTACATTTTAATTAATCAATTTATTTTCCTTTAATACCTACAATATACTATAATTTAATTTTGCAAATACTTGTATTTCACCAACGACTTGCTTGCTTCATCAGTGTGGGTTCGATTGAGGAGAAAAATGGTGAATCGCCTGGATGTTTGTGTCCTATTCGTCGTTATCCGCGCTTTTTATTATCGTCTATGAACACTTCGTAACTACCCACTTCAATCCTGCCGTCATTATTGCTTGTATTTGTGCGACATGAAAAAACCATTAAATCATATTTCCTAATGAACTTTAACAACAGAGAATAAACAGTGCCTTGATCCCTATTGAAGAAATATTTTTGATGCCTTTTGTAGAGTTCGATGATCTTGCTTGCGTCTAGTTTTCTTGGATCTTGGATGTGGCTGGCAATCTTTGCGTCTTCGATACTGATCAAAATGATTCTCCTACACGATCTGCTCTATTACTTTTGAACAGAACTGCCTTAAATTTATCTTCTTTGCTTTTTCCGTTTCCCTTATGTGTTCTTTTAAACGTGTCTCAAGATTTCTTCTCGTTTGTCCCACATAAACTTTGCTGCAGTGGCAACTAGACATGGGTAACGCAGCGCTGCGCCGCGCAATTGCGTTGAAGCACTATCAATGATACCACTGCGTTGATACCGATCCTCGGTATCAGCAGCGCAGTAGCGCATTTTGGCATCAACCTCTATGGCGAGAGATTTAACCATAGATCTCAGAGAGAATGGATACGAAATGCATCGAGAGAATTGAAGCACTTTATCATGTAGAGTGAAGTTGGCGCGTTATTAGCTGTTGATTCGAATTTCAAATAAATTTGACGTGACGTCTCCCACTAATTTTCCCATCTTGAACTAAATCAATTTTCCGTGCAGGTATTCTAACTTGAACGATATAAAAGATTCAACATTACTTGCCCTACGAAGGATACGTCCCTGACATGCTTCCTAGAGCTGTTTTTACAACCTCACACGCGTCACTACATTTTTCATTTTCCGACACAAAAACACTCGCGATCCGTAACAAACTTTTCAGTTTGGTTGACCATCACATTTGCAACGCATTTGCACTAGTTTCAACATGGTTTATCTTAAAAAAATTGTTTGTGGACAATTTCAAATTCAACTTGATTAGACGTTTCCCATCAATGTTGAAATTTCACAAATCATATGTTTTCAATCATATGGTTGATATTTTGTTGACAATTCGGGGGTTAAGGTGTAAGAGGAGTGGGATTTTTGTGAGAGCAACTAGAGAGGCACTTGAATGTGTGGATTCTCTAGCGGCGTGAAAGGCAGGGGGATTTCAATTCGCATGCGAGAGGAAGGCATGTACGTAGTAAAAGTACTTCACTCACGTATGGATGAAAATAAGCTCGTTTCGCGTCCATTACTTTATATGTCTTTGGATTTAACGCTTGGCATCAACACAGTTGCGGTGTATTGTGATTTAACACCTTGCGACTTCTTCCTTTGGGGCCACGTGAAAGAGAACATCTACGCCAATAGCCCAGCGTCGATTCAAGACCTCAAAGATGAAATCGTGAGGCTATTGAGGACATAGGGCAGCCACTTTGCGATTTGGTTATGGATAGTTTCATGAAAAGGATATGGTCCTGTAAGCGTGGTCGTGGTGGTCATTACCTGATGTTGTTTTTCACTATTAACGGAATACCTTCTTTATGATGAAATAAACATTCGATCATTCATATTAAAAAATGGCATTTTTCGTAACACCTCTTATTGGAAAACCCTATATCTATTGCTCTGGCATTGGCAATGCCAAGCCATTTGGCTTAGGGCTACGTTACGGCGCGGCGCCCAGTGTATCAAGCATAGAAGCATGCGATCATGGTATCGCAGCAGAATGGCATCAACGCAGACAAAAGCGCAAAATATATCAAGCATATGTTAATCTTATAAAATCAAAGTATCATAGCGCAACGTTATCAGCGTAGTGCGTTGATACCACTGCTGGCGCTGGTATCAGTGTATCAGCGCATCAAAATTTGATGCGTTACACACGTGTAGTGGCAACAGTTAATTCTGTATATGATTGGCTTTGCCATTTCTTCCACTGGGTCGTTTATTGATTCAAATAGTTTTATTAGCTTGTTATATCTGCTGCTGAACATCGTGTTTAATCCTTGTTTCCTTACCTCATCTTTCATTGACCATGAGATTTGATTGAAGCTAAGTAATATTCTTCTTCTCGGCTCTTTATTTTCTTTGAAAGTTGTGACTGCCTCCAATTTGTCAGACCTTTGACGTTTTCGTATCGAATTCGTTAACATTTCATTGGAGTATTTGTTCAACCTGGCGATTTCAAAAAATGTGCACTCTTTCCGTCTTCTTCTCTTACTGGCTTATAGGAATGATTAGCATCCGGTGGATCATGTGGACGAACGTCCACGTCTCTAATAATTTTTCAGAAAAATTATTATTAAAAATATGCAACTCATTTATGTAGCTGCAAACAATTCCATAAGTAATTTGATGCCTTGTGCTGTTAAGTATGGTTTGAAATATTGGGAGTAACCCTGCTTGTATATGTTGGTTTTCTTAAAATCTCGAGTTCAATTCGCTTCCTATTCCTATCAGCAAAACGTCTAGAAATGGTCATTTTCCGTTCGTTTTTATAGGTAATGCGTAGTTTCTTGTGTAATCCGTTGAGCTAACATTTGTCGTAAATCCTGCTTTTTGATAATGACGACCGCGGTCAGAGTACCTTTTCAAAATCTCAGAATGCGATGCTCCAGTGTTAACATTGATTCCACCTTTTTTCGCTGGCAAACCGGGATAGGGGGTTGCCTATTGAAGCTCCCATGAACTGTTTGTAAAACTCACCCCTAAACTTGATATAATTTTCCTCCATAGTCTGGTAAGTTTGATGTATAGTTTTATTTCACTATTACTCATACATTGTTCTTCCGATTTTTGTAGGTGCATCTATTCTTCAATAATCTTGATGGCTTCCTTGACCCAGATGCTAAGAAATAGGGCTTCTACGTCAAAAGAGACCATCATCTCATCTTCAATTTGTGCAATTATCCGCATGTGCCGGGTGAACTCCTTCGTATTTTTCTCGCAATATGTGCTGAATTTTACTGGCATGTTTTTGAACTACTAACCACTTCGCTAGTGATCTCTCCGCTAAAACAGTTTCCCAGGTTTATGTATCTTTGGGAGGTTTTTATTCTGGAGATGATTGGATTAGTCACTCGTAATCTGCTGTTTTTTTAATCACGTGGCTGCACTTTTTAGGGTTTTGTACTAAAATACAAAACCCTATTGCAATCACGACCTGTGTCCGTCTGTCCGTCTGTCCGTCCGTCCGTCCGTCCGTCCGTCCGTCTGTATGTCACAGCACTTTTTCTCCAAAACTATAAGGGCTACAGCCATGAAACTTTGTAGAAAGGTCAGAAATGGTGACCTCTTGAAAGTTCAAGGGTGGAAAAATTGTTCAAAGGCGTTTAAGGGGGGTCTCCCCATATAAGGGGGTGACCCCTCAAAAAAAAATTTTCACCATTGGTAGTCGAGTAGGGTGTCATTGGAAAGGTCTCAATGAGATCTTTTCAAAACAAGTCTTAAAATTGTCTTATAAGTACAGAGGGGGGCAGGGGAAGGGGAAATGTACGAACTTTTCGCGTACCCCCCCCCCCCCCCCGCGATTGGACACCTTCCATCCGAAAAATCTGAAAAAAATCATGAATGTAGGCCTTTATGAGTACAACAACAACAAATACATGAGAAGTCGAAATTCACTCAAATTTGTTAGTAATAGTATGATTTATCGATTTTGTGTTTTCTTGAATAAAACCTAAACGGTACCCTTAAACTCAATAAAATTTTACAAAGAGATGACTATTCATAAGATTAATCTTTTCTGAAAGATAAAGATCGAATAGTATTTACCGAAGTTATAGCGATTTGAATTTTCGTGCATTACTATGGAGCAATATGCCCTGTATTACTATGAAAACATATTGCTATGGAGCCATATGCGCTTTTTACCGACTTAGACACTACAGCTTTGCTAGAATTTGCATGAAAATTTCAGGAGTGACAGGTATCATGAAGATGAGTACATACAATTGAAACAAGTCGAAGAGGCAGGAGAGAGCTCCTAGCAAAAGGGCTTTGTAACCATTCTAGGATTCGAAAAAATAGGCCATGAATCGATGATTACAGTACAGAGGAGTGGCCCCTGAAAAAAAATTTCATGAAAGGTAGCCGATATGAGTATCAACTGAAAGTTCTCTATGAGAGCTTTTCAAAACAGTTCTTAAACTGACAGTTTTTGCTTCAGTGGGAGCACAGGGGGGGAAATACATGAAAAATGTGTTTCCTCCCTCGCGAATGGACACCAGTGATCTAAAAAATCTGAAAAAAATATCAAAGGAGATATTTATGGGTATAACTATAACAAATACCTCAGAAGTCAAAATTCGTTCAACTTTGTTAATAATAGTATGATCCTCGAATTTCACATTTTCTCCAATAAAATCGTCTTTGACATGTTTCTTGATTTTATTCGTTGCTGGTTACTGCATTTTGCAAGTTGAGTACAAAACCCTTCTGACATGAGCATAGGTCTGTCTACCCAACTTGTTTAACGTTGTTTTCTCTGAGATTTAACCCACTTCCAGAACTGATTAAAATTTAAAACAGTGTAACGCTATCATGTACAATGATTTGAGACTGAACAGAATGTTTTTGACCTTTTGGTGCATTATATTGGATTCGCCATATTGAATTTTAAGAGTTTGTTTTCAGATTTGTAAAAGGTGGCCCAAAAACCCAAGTATATTCAATTTTGTTGCCAAATCCCTTTATATGCCTTCGAGGTCACGATTGAAGTTTGGCATAACTCGTTACGCCATATTGGATCCGCCATCTTTAATTTTGCAATTCTGACCTTGAATTTGAATTTAGCTACCTCCAAAAAATAAATACGTATCAAAAGTATGCTCACAGTATTTTTTTCTTAAATATTTACAAAATACATGCAGTATGCACTTATAATATTTTATGAATCAAATTAGACACCTTCTTTCACTCATACCTTACTAATTAAAGATACGCTCAACTTGAAACTTTATCAAAAGCATGTTATAATTGTAAATTATTTTGCAGTCAATTATTTTTTTTTTTATTTGATATCCGCTGGCCAATTCTCTATTTTCTTGAAAAGCCGTCGGGCCTTGCTTTATTGAGTGAGCAGACACGTAATTTTCAGTGACTGAATCTTCTTCAAGAAATGAACTCAAAGGAGTCGAAACGCGTCTGCTCACTTAACAAAGCAAGACCCGACGGCTTTTCAATAAAATAAATAAGTCGTAAATTGTTTACAGTATAATTTAGGGATGCAAAAAATGGGCGAACTTAGGCCTGCTTTTGCGGTAGCTCTTTGATGATTAGCTTTACATTATAAGTGCGAATGTTTAACTCTTCCACTGTTTATATAATAAACTCTACCATCTTCATCACTCATGGCATCGCTCCGATTTGGGCGTTCACCTCTAGTAATAGTTCTGCGACCTCGTTCGCCAATTGGAAATATGCTGTTCCCATCGTTTCCTCGATCTCTCAACTGGATTTTTCCTTACGCTCTACCCTTCGACGTTCGTCTGGGGAGCCTATGCTCTTCCATTGTCTCCACATGTCCTGCCTATTGCAATTTGTGTTGCTTTCCGCATCCGCAGGTGTCTCGTCAAGATGATACAACCCGTCGTTATAACGAAGTCTCCACTCTGCTCCATACTAAACTGGGCCATATATCCTCCTGACCACTTTGCTTTCGAATACGCCCTTGGCCTTTTCGGGAACATTTGTAAAAGTCCAGGTTTCAGATCCATACAGCAGCGTAGGTCTTATTAGTGACTTCTATACGCGAACGAACACGATTTTCCCTGTGAACATCTCTGGATCTTAGCATAGGAAGTACCCTGAAGTAGGCTTTGTTCGTAGCGTTTATTCTTTTCCATATTTCAGTCTTTTCTATGTGCTTCCTATCAAGATGGGCTCCCAAAATATGGGAAGCTATCCACACTTTGGTTTTGTCGTGCTGGAATGTCTTTCCTTGTTTGGGCTTGAAATTAGTTTTAGTTTCATTGACTAGGAGGCCGAGTTTTGAAATCCGATTAGCGATGAACTGTCTTCGTCCACCGACTCAGACCAGTGCTTCCTCGGTTTCCCCACTAGTATCCACCCTTCAGTTCTCCCAACGAATACCTTTTTGGGTATCCGTTGTTCGTCCATACGATTCATGTGGCCAGCCCATCGCAGCTTCCGCAGTCTTACAATTGTTGAGACCTCCGGCTCGTCAAAAATTTCCTAAAGCTCCTGGTAATGTCGAATTTGCCATCTAGCTTCGCTCGTATTATCGCCTCAGGACCCGTTAGGGTCCATGTTTCACACCCATAGCACAACACAGGTCTTATCACAGATTTGTATACTTGGAGCTTTGTTTTCCTTTGTATGCAAATGGTCTTCAAGATCGTCAAAATTGAATAAAATATTTTATTTTCAAGCTATATTCTTCGGCGTATTTCGTCGTTTTCATTCCCGGTTCTCGTTATTTTAGCGCCTAAAAATACAAATTCGCCTTTCGATATTGTACATATTCGCCAAGTGTGATATTTTGGGCATTTGAGATATTTTTTTCCTCGACTGCGTCATGAGATTTGTTTTATTCTCATTGATTTGTAGCCCTACTAGTTTTGCTTCGCTGTCGAGTTTCAGGAAGAGTTCTTGTTAATGAACGCGACAAAATGTTGAGTCGTCCGCATAGGCTACTACTTGGCTCGACTTGTATTTTTTTTTTGTGGTAGGGAGGTGAACGCTCATTTACACACAGAGTGTGGGATTCCCATGCTCGCAAGAAGGCGACTGGACTACCCACTAAACACCTCTCCTGTCAACCTCAGAACCCAGCCTGGAACAGTTTGACACATTACTTCGGGCCAGGCCTCGTTTTGTTACGCCGTGAGGCACCTTCAACCTGGGGGACTCCTCTTCTAGCGGAAGGGGAGAGGGGAAGAGGAAGTGCCAGACAAGCGATCCCCCAGCGCCAACACCCCCGGCTTCTGTGAGTCTCGTTTAGCTTTTAGGACTGCCCGAACATAATGTGCCACCTGGTTCCATTTGTCAACCGATTCGAGCATCACCGCGACTATATTATCTGAGGTGAGCTCTCCCGTCTCCCTGTGGAGGGCCTTTCGCAGCCCGTCCCATTTTATGAGCGCAAAAAATGTGTGGCGGGCATTGTCTTCCTCTCCTGGGCAATACCCATGCCCGCTCAAAAGCTGGGTCAGATAGAAGTCAGTCTCACCATGCCTTCAATTTAGCCACGGTCTCATATCCGGGATGAGGCGCGCAGTCCAGCTTCCCTTCGTGCAATTTAACTAAGACTGCTGCCAATCGTTGAGTGAGCGCTGTCTCTCTTCGCGGAGAACCATCTGCCTCGCATCCTCTTTTCGACGCAGATAAATAGAGCGGCGCTCTCTAGCAAGGAGGCTGACAGATATCACACCTGCAATGACCGCCGAATTAGAAACTGTCGGATACGAAGATGCAATCCTCAGCGCCCCTCTTGTCTGTAATCTCTGTTTTCAAATCCAAGCGGACAGCTTACTGTTAAGCTAAGTCGTTCATTGACACTGTAAAAATGAAAGATCCTTCAGAGGAGTTTCCAAACATTTTGTATTTATTATGTTTCGTGTGCTAGTTTCATTCGGACTCGGAATTAAGTCCTCGTATTGAAACGAAATAAACAACTTATATTAAGAACCACTCAAATGTAGAAATTTGCTTTGCTCTAGTGACTGTGGTCATTAGTCCTGCCTAGGTAGGGATGGCGAAGAAACTGTTTTCCTGTTTTTTGTACTAATTTGTATCTGGTTTTTTATCCGGCTCTTGAATTTGAAAGAAAAAACCAGTTTAAACCGATAGAAAAAACCAGTTTAAACCGATAGAAAAAAACTCGGTTTACCGAACCAAAAATCCGGTTTTCGTTTAAATTGGTGCGGTTTTTCCCATCCCTAGAGTAGCATGTCCGTTTTATCTGATGGCGTTTTCCTGACCACATTTTCCATAACAATATTGACCAACATTGGGGCTAGCCCATCCGCCTGTTTTAAGCCTGAGTTCGTTGGTAAGCTTTCAATCAAATCTCCGTTAACTTTGACCTGAGACTCGGTATTTAGCATTGTAACCTTGGTCGTGCGGACGAGTTTACTTGGAATGCCAAAGTCAAACATTATTTTGTACAGGAGATTTCTGTCAACAATGACATATGCTTGCTTAAAGTCTACGCAGAGCTGATATACATCGATATTATATTCCCAGCACTTTTCTAGCATCAGTTTTACTGAAAATATCTGGTAATTCGTAGACCATCCACTTCAAAAACCACCTTGGACTCTCGAATGATATTTTAATAATAGAGCTTCAGTCTTCGTTCAATGACTTTACACAGCACTTTATGTTATATGATGGGCTCAACAGAGCAGTCCCTCTGTAATCTTCAAAGCGTAGCCTGTCACCCTTTTTAAGTAAGGGGCATATAATACTGTCCGCCAGTCATCTGGTAGCTGATCCTCTGACCATATCCTATCATCAAGTAAATTTCAATAATTTTTTAAGGGTTTTAAAACCTACAATTACAACTTGCACGTTCCTTTCTCTCACTTTTGCAATATTGTATGTCTTATGTACTCTTAACATGATCATCTACTACGTTATTCCACTCTACCACAGATTGAATCCAACCATCAGCAAAGCAACTGAAATTGTCAAAAAAATATCAAAACAGGTGGTAACAGATCGGCCAATCTGACTACAGGCCGATCTCGGTACAGTACCAGCGTTGATCGATATTTCTTTCGGATGGCTACCGGCTGGACGGGCCCAATATCTTAAATCAGCAGTGTCTAGAATTCCTTCATACAAAATGTGCGTTAGCTCACAATTTTCGAGATCTTTTATCACGTAACAATCATGGGGGAGGATACGATGAACGATATACGGTCCGCGATATTTCGGAATCAATTTCTTATTAAGGACTACAGAAGTGTCTACATTTTGGACAACAACATCACGCACTTGGTATATTTAGTGGGGGGATGGCTTCGCTTGGCATACTGCTGAAGGTTATGATTCTGAGGCTGATGGTTGGCTGTACCGCCGTTCTATCGAACTAAATCCAAATTAACCTGGGTTGCACTAGTTTTTGAATCAAGGTATTCGGCTAAATCGTCAACCACAGAGCCACGCTGAGTAGTGCCAAACATGAAACTAAGAATTTGACATGTAGAGTGGATAGTGTTAGTTAAAGCATATTTGACTCTAGTAAAGAAAAGAGACCAATCGAAATACTCTAAGGATTCAGACAGCCTAGCATACATGGAGTTAAAACACGGTTAGTACGCTCAACGTGAGCATTAGCTTGAGGAGGTGCGACAGCCTCCTTGACGTGAATGCTGTTGCGCTCCTGTAAAAATGAAGCAAATCCATACGAAGTAAAACATGATCCTCGATCAGAAATTATTGGCGGAGGCGACCGTAATAGTCAAAATACTTTTGTAAAGATGCACAAACCTCACGGTTACTAGTAGAATTAAAGCATATAACTTAATATATTTAGTGAAAGCATCAACATCACAGAGAAGATATAGTGGCGCTTCGAACGAACGCTGGGAAACGGACCGTAGTGGTCAATATGAAGTGCGTCCAACGAAATAAGGGCTTTCTCAATGGGGTTCAAATCTCGTTCATTAACAAACTTAGATGCAGGGGATACAATTTTGTAGGTATGCCTGAAACTTTTCTCTCATTCAAGGGAGAAACAGTCTTCTCAACACTAAAAAGACCGATACCTTTGTGCACAATACGGATAATGTTACATTCCATTTCCAGTGGAACATAAAAGGCAATCGTTCCATCTACCATTTTCCGATACAACCCGTCACTCAGTTCACAGTAGTCTACCGGGCCTCGCTCGGAGTGCTTAAATTTTAGAATCACGTGTAGTGAATTGTATGAGTATTAAATGTCCGTAAAGGACTGCAGCGATGGTCTGCTTGCCTCGGCGAGCGAGGATGTTGGTGCTCGCCGAAATTCTCCTGGTCTGAGGACGCGTGAATGCGCTGGCAGGCTAGCATTGCGGTGTCATGGAGCGGGTTGTTTTCCCCAGCACAAGGGCCCACTACAAATTGGGGATAACACGACTCGGTCCGACGGTGTCGAGACCAAAGTAACCTACTAAAAAGAAGGGTTGCCAAAGTAATCGACTGACTGGGCTTGGCGAAAGCGACCGAGATTGGAGAGGATTTCGTCTTTACTATAGATATTTACGGCCCCCAAATAATAGTGGAACATCCAGGTGCAAGCGATGCCCCCTCGCACACCCCCATCCGGATCAAGATCCATTGTAGACGTGGCCAGATGTTTTCCATTTGAATGAAAATCTCATACAAACATAATTGTTCCCTCATATGGGAAACATCAACGTTTCAGATTTATGTTATAAGCTTATATGATAGAATCACATAATACTACAACATAAATAAGAACGCAAGCGGAAGCCCACTCTACTTGCGAGAGCACCTGCAATGCAAAGCGAAGGGGTGAGCTCACCCCGTGGCTAGCTCATGAGTGGAGGCGCCAGCTAACATGGCACTACTCAGATCCCATACCCTGTCCAGGTGTCAAATAAATAGAAAGACCGAGTTTATAAGTCGATTTATCTATTCATGCTTTTCTCGTATTTATAAAACATAAATATAACATTAATAACTATAAAAATTAATAATCCCGAAATGTAGAATAATGTTTCATCAGAAATATTGTGGATAAAAAATTTAATCATATAAGGCCAATATAAATATAAAGTTTTTCGTTTTAGATACTTTTCGTAGTAAAATGATTTCGATGGATTCAATTCAGATCGTAAAGTTTGTTTAAATTTTTAGCAAATCTTGAATCCTATTTATAAATACCATGCTATTGTAAAGTGTGTGTTCGTGTGTTTTCCATATATCAAATTGGACCGTCGTTTTTTTATTGCAACTTTATCTTTCTGCTGTGTTTGGAGGGGTTTTATTTTATTTTAAGGGTTATTAGAAAAATGTAGGTAGGAAGGTTGCATTCGCGTTTAAATTAGACGATTTCAATAAATATAAAAATCTATAAAAAATATAATATACAATTCAAGCCATAAAAGAAACGGGTACTTTCCCAATCCTCCTCCGACGAGCGCTCGTAGATGGAGTGGGTAAGGCCTGCGAACATAAAATTCTCTTTTCATCGAGTTGAGGAATACTACGTGTAATCCGTGATCAAAAGTCGATAAATAGAATTTGCTAATCTCAATAACAACGAACCAAAAACTTTTAAAAATCGATCAATCTCATTTCATTCATTATGCCGAATAGCAGGTATTGATTGTGGAAAAGATAATCCTATCATCACAAAAATACTATGCAAATGCGGAGGAAAATAAATTGGATTCCTTCAACAGAACGCCCCGGGGTCAGCATGGTTCAAAGTTGAAGTATTTGTTAATTAAAGCGATGTTGCTGAGAAATTCCCATGGAAAACTGCTGCGGTTCAGTTCCAGGTGCTAAGTTTCGATCCCACACTGGTAAAGCATCTAAAAGATCTGAAATTAGCATCTGTTGCTGCTGATGTTGTAGTTGTTGGTGCTTATCTCCATTGTTGTCATCACGGCTCAATTTATTTTATTAACAAAACGACTTGAAATGAGTTCAATTTCATTCAAAGACTCCACAACTCTTCAATGCATACTAGCATGGCACTTAATTGAGAAGTTTCAGAGCCGGCCGTCATCGTACCGTCCTTTCTGCCGTCGGTTTTATGTCTGTAGACAATGTATTGACAAATTCTCATCAAGTCCTGTCGCAAATTACAACATAGCCAATTCCACTAGTCTTCAATTGCAAACGTCTTTGAAACGATTTAATGCAGCACTTTAGCATTTTACACAAAGTTCACAACTATTACGGTTCTACCGACAAAATATCAAAATACGGATATTCTGTTTGCCCTTAATCCAATCTAACCGGATAATTTGTAAATCCGCTAAGACAAACTGCAAATTTTCTTCTTGCCGTCGTCTGATTTAACGAATTTTCGGGGCGTTTGCCTCGATTTTGCGGTTCACGATTGCACTTTCCAACATTCGTTGCATAGATCACTTTTCAATCGGAATCTCCCTGAAAATCACTCGTCGCCCCGTGTCGCACACTCCAATAAGTACGCGGCACAATTAGTTGATTGCTTTACTGCACTCACTCATATTTATTTATCCGGCAGGCACTCGGTCACAAAGTAAAGAACCCCCAAAAAATAATCACCATCTTGATTTCAATCAAGAGGGTCAATGTGCAAAATTTGTTTAACTTTTCGAGCACAAAAACTTGGTCGCGAGTGGAGCCGGCATACGAACGGACACCTTTAGCGTGTACTTCACTTCCCTCCTTTCCTAATGCGAATTTTGCCACTAAACAAAAATCAAAAGGTGCTAGTTGCACGGAATACAGGGACGGCAATTCGACGAGAAAATTTCCGACGCGATCAATTTTCTTCCTTGTTTTGCGGAAATCACCAATGCAGCCGCAATGGGCTGCTCATTTCGTGACCGTGATTTTTTCCACTTGTTCAAAGCGGTCAGACTCGAACCGATACACATTGCGCCAAAACCTCGTCCGACGTCTGACCGGTGGATATGAATCAGCCCTGAATTTCACGAGGGAGTTTGATTTATTTCGCTTATCTTGTACTCTCCTTTTTGGTTCAAGGTGCGGTGACAATTAAACTGGGATTGTACTAACTTGATTGTGTTGATTGGCAGCAATTCGTTAATGATTACAATGTTTGGGATTATTGTCGTCCATATTTAATTCGGATTATGGTTACTATCAATAGGAACACAAGGATATTTTAGCTATTCACAAAATTCAAGCAAAATTTTGCGTTTTAATTACCAACGACGGCATGGAAAGAGAAGATTGCACAGCCGGAATCAATTTCACTAATGACGATTTCAGTCGCGATTCGTCGATTTGGGTGGGCTAGGGCGAATTGCAATGCACTTTTTCTTGCATGACGACACGGGATCGGCAACTTCTTTCCTCGCGTTTATAGCATTTTGCCAATGAAAAACGTTAAATTTAAATTCCAAAGCCAATACTTGACTGATACATATGTAAGATCTTTCTGTGTGCAAATTAAATGTAACACTGGCAAATACATTCGCGACGTCCGACACGCCTGCTGATAACATGAAGCCACCCTGCATCTGTCAACGGTTATTTCATTCGCAAGCCCTCTGCTTGCCGTCAACGGTTGTTTAATTGGTGAGATAACGCCATTCATTTTTCTAAATTGCGCTGCAAAGGGGCTGGCCGTCATCGAATTTTAGTTGTAAATTAAATTTTTTTATTTTATATTTTTATAATAATTTTTTTGTAATCTTACTACACACGGCACTGAACAATTTTCTTCAGTAAACGCTTTAATGGAATTTCTACTAAGGGCGGTTAGCGAGGTAATGGCGCTTTGGAGTGGCCGGCTCTTGTTCCTCCTGATATTGCTCATACATAACAGTAATCCTCTTGATTTCCTCCAGAGTCTTAGCACCAAACACAGCGGAAATACTCATTCGGGGAATTAGTCCCTTGACGACAAAACAACTCAGCTTCAGGCATTCCTCTTTGATTAGCTAGTGCTCCCATGATAATGAGATATTCCTGTATGGACTCCTCGGTTTTAATGGTACGACTTGCTAGCGATCGATAAACAGCGCGCTTATCTGTGTCCCACTGGAATCCATCCACTAGCACCGTCTACAGTTGCTATAAATCACTCACAGAAACACAGTGAGCAGTGCTGCTACTGTTACCACCATAAGGGGATAAGCATAAATATATCTGGTCCGGTCGTGAGCGTCTTTCAAATCCATGAGTCCATTATAATCCGCTAGTCACTTACTTATTGGGTAAGCTCCATGCCCGGAAATGGAGGCATAGCTTTTTCTACAGCGATAAAGTCCATAGATCCACTGCGATCTGCATACTCTTCAAATTTTTGCCGATGTATGTCACGTTAAAGTTTCGGAATTTCATGTTCGAGCTGCAGGCGAGTGAGTTTTGCCTGCTACTGTGCTAATTCGGGTATCATCTGTGGAGGCTAAACGTTGGCGTATTATTACACGTTGGGTTTTGCTGTTGGTTTCCATAATTATCAGCGGTAACAACACAACTATCATTGGATATTTCGGCTGCTAGTAATCTCACGGGGCTCATTATTAGGCTGCTGACGAAGATTAACGGGAACCTCCGGTGGATTGGCTGTTCCGATAATTGTTTAAGTTTTTACTTCGTCTATAGCGACTGTCATCTCGTTCCCCGGTTAGAACAACGTCAAAAACAGATAAGTACATAAATGACGAAGTGCACAAGATCTGTAAAGAATCAGTTCTTACCACAGATATAAGATTTGAATCGATTCGAGCAGAAACCAAAAAGGATCAAAAGCTGAAAAACTAGTCCAGGAATTGCAAAATAACGATGTACCAGACTCTGAATTTATCATTGATCAAAGTATTGTAGTTAGGGAACAACATGTGGTTATGCTAGCGACTCTACAAGCCTTCGTACTCCAGGAATTACACCGTACATACCTAGGAGTTACGAAAACGAAAGAACTTGCAAGAAAGTATGTACATATATTATAACAAATCGACAAAGACATCGAAAAAATAGTACGGAAATGCGTTCAGTGTGCATCCGTTCAGAACACTAAACCGTAAACCCGACTCCACCCTTGGCAAGAACCAGGCAGCAATTGAAAGTGCATACTTATCGAGTAAGCCGGACCAATAAAGAGCTATCATTTCTCAATTATAATGAACGCGAAATCGAAATGGGTTGAAATTGAAATTTTCTCATCAGCATCGACCATTAAACTGTTATTTGACGTTTCCTCAAGGCACGACTACCCGCAATATCCGTATAAACTTGGATGCCTTTAGACTGCAGAGATCGCAGCAAGAATCTTCTACCATACCCACCCCTGGAACAAGGCGGATGGCAATCGGGCGCCGAGCTCGAGCTAAATTCTTTAAAAATAATAAAAATTTCTGGAAAAGTGGCACTGTAATCGAAAAATACGGTCAGTTTTATTATTTTGTAGAACTAGATGATGGATATAAATTAAAACGACCCATTGACTAACCACGGCGAACGGAAGTGCAACATCAGTAAAAGCTGAGGTCGGATGACGTCAAGGACGCGACATAAATAGGAAGACAAGAAGCGGACACACATGCGGGCAACCTTCTTCGACGAATCAAGAAGTCGAGAACATGTCGAGGAAACAGGACAGGTCCAATAGCCGCTAATCGAATCTGCAGCTCAATCACCTATTCAGACTAAAGATTCACTGCAACCAGCCTCAGCGACTGCAAGTTATGAAGAGAGTCTTAGCGGACCAGAAGCTGTACACCACGAGGAATCAAGGGTGACCACGATTTTTAAATGTTGACAGCCCACTGCCTCTACTGTCAGTCATTGAAGATTCTTACACTCGTACCTTAAAATACGTGTCTCGGGTTAAATGTAATTACACCCGTAAACAATATAGAATACAACAACATGATACAGCACAATACCCTATTAAAATCGTGAACGCCAAGCATACATCATGGCTGAACGCCACCAATAATCCAAGAGGTGTATTCCTGAAATCGTGGATAACAGAGAACCAAATTGAATACAGGTGCACTCTATATGGGTCGGAGTTCCCAACATACCCTAGGACAAATTCATATTTGGACCTTTGCATTGCTGACGCAAGACTCGAATTCAACTTTAATAGTCCTCAACGGAAACTGCAGGTGCTTCTTTATGATAGCAACCATAACGCAATCGTAATGGAAATCAATCATCACAGGGATGATTTCTTCCTCATTCCAGTTCAACATGAAAATCATCGGTTGAATTTCAAAAAAACAGACTGGGGAAAGTTTCAAAAGAAGTTTAATCGCGAGTACCAGAAGCAATGTCCCCCTTCTGATGGTGGCAACTCTTGCTCAATTGTTCCTAATGACAGGAATCTAACTAACGATGAAATAGATGTCTATTTGTCGAAGTTAGAGAAGCTGACGTTGGAAACGATTGAGAAAGTAGTTCCCAAGATTAAACATCGAAACAATATGGAAGGATATGAAACACCAACCATCGCAACGTTGAAAAGATTGAAAAGCCTTCTTCTCACACGCGTCAACAATATTCATCGACGATTTTTGGACTACAACCATCCCTCGTTGTCGTTGTTGAAATTACATCTGAAGAATGTCCGGAACTTAATCCGGTCATACTTCAGGAGTGAGGTCAGCAATCAATGGGCGGAAAAATTGAGGGGTATTAGCCCACAGGACCCAGACGGCGTGTTCGCGAAAGTGAATAGCATATTCCGCAAGAAGTCTCGAGTGAAGGTATCGAATCTTGAAGTCACTAGTGATGAGATAAATCTTTTCGAAAGGGCTGGTACCGAAATTGATAGTACGACTCCGGATAGAAATGGAAACAGGATTATTTGTGAAGGATTGGATAAACTTGCCCTGATTGGAACACATTTTGAATTGGTTCATCTACCGAACCCTGAGAGAGGGAATGAAATATTTTTAGAGGTCGTTGAAGCAAACGTTTCCAACTTCACATCAAGCCTGAACGGCCAATCATATCTTCATTTCAATGAAACATCTGACCTCATACCGAGCTTGAATCTTATTGATTATTTTGTCAGCGCTGAAGAATTGTGTTTCATATTTCGCAAGATAAACAACAAGAAATCATGTGGTACTGATGGTGTTTCAAATGTAGTTCTCCGACATTTGCCTGAGGTTGCTATTAGGAACTATTGCATATTGTTCAACAACATGTTGAGCAATTCATATTTCCCAAATGAGTGGAAAAAAGCTAAGGTATTCCCGATCTTGAAGAAAGGAAAAGAATCTTCATGCCCGAAAAGCTATCGCCCAATCAGCTTGCTGTCTAACATCAGCAAGGTGTTTGAAGTGATACTCAACAGAGCATTAAACGCCCACATTGAGGAAAATGAGTTGATGCCGAATTGCCAATTTGGTTTTTGTGCCAGGCATTCGACCACACATGCAATAACGAAAGTAACCTCAGACATCTGTTGGAAACTAAATGATAGACAATGTGTTGGAGCATGTCTCATTGATATGGAGAAAGCCTTCGATACGGTGTGGTTAGATGGACTAATTTTTAAATTCCTTAAGGACAAGTTCCGCAGACACTTTGTCGCCATGATGTGTAATATGTTGTACGGGAAATCGTTTGTTGTAACTGATGGAAATCTGACAACAATGCGCGAGTTCAAGGTCTTGAATGGTCTAGAGCAGGGAACAGTTACTGCGCCTCTGCTCTTCTCAAGCTTCATTCGCAAGCTATTGAATGGCTTTGATTTTAACGTCTCGCCAACGCGATCATTGGTAGCGTTTGCTGATGATCTGATCATCTATACGGCAGACCGAAAAGCTACAATAGTTCAGAGCAATCTCCAAAAAATGTTCAATGATGTACAGCTGTACACTGACACTTGGCGAATGAAAATCAATGCGCAGAAGTGTGAAACAATCTTGTTTCGGACAACGCTGCAGAGGATCAGTCAAGACCTGAAACGTAATTGGAAAGATTTACACATCATGGCTGCCGAGGGTAGTTCAGAACGAGTTCCACATAAATCCTGTGTTCGATACCTCGGTGTTTATCTCGATCAGTATCTGTACTATACTGAAAATGTGAAAATCATGCTCAGTAAGGCACTTAAAGTAGTCATGGCCCTTCGAAAGCTCTTTCATTCCAGATACATTGATCAAAGGGTCAAAATTATCTGTTAAAAGACACTGGTTAGACCAGTTTTGACATATGGATGTCAGATCTGGTGCAACCAGAGTGCTAGTACTATGGAAAAATTAAGAGTTTTCGAAAGGAAATGTCTTCGTGCATGTACTGGTTTGTACAGAAAACCTGAGACGGATTGGAAACATTATATATCGAATAGAAGAATTTATCAAACTGCTGAAGTGACTAGAGTCGATATCTTCATATTGAAGCTTCTTCGGAATCATATCGCAAGATCTGTGACTGTGAGTGAAAACCCTTGGATTTCACAGCCGTTCCACCCTACAGATATATTGCGACTTGCCTCGCTACTGGCTTCATTCCTCCAGAAGCATTCGTGTATTTGGACATGAATCGATATGTTTTTGATTCTGACGGCGTCCCAGTCATATATCACATATATCGACGGGCCACCGATAAGAAGATAAAATATCCTCCGAGTTTGAGTTCACGAGACCAACGATTTCAATGGAGATACTCATTTGCTAGATTCGTTGAAGCTGATCGAGTTGAGACGGCGCAATCCAGGTATTGGTGGCTGAATGACAATGTCTAAATTATTCGTGTTTATTTTCAGTTTTGGTGTTTTTCGTTATTTCGTTTTTTGAGTTTCAGCTCATTATTGCTACATTTAGTGTTGTTGTTTATTTTTGTTAAAAATTAGGTATGGGTTAGGTTTATATTATGTTTATTATATTAGGTTAGAGATAAGGTTAAACGCTTAGGTTAGGAACATTGTTATAGATTTTTTAAGTATTAGATAAAGTTTTTGATTGCATTTATTAGAATTAAGTTAAAACATATTAGATGTATGATCAAAGTTCACTGCAGTGCTAAGATGATAAATAATTTTAGAATAGTGTTGGTTTGTTTTTTCTCCTTTTTCCAATTGAATTTTAAAAATATGTAATAATCTTCATTGATTTGAATTTGCTATAGTTTTTTTTTTTAAATGTGTTTAATGATAACGTACAAATTTAGAGAGCCATTTGGGCCATTAAGTTTTTTATTGTTATTGTTTGGAATTTGCTTTATATTCTCTTAAAATTTATAACGATTAGTATTAAATAAAGCGCTTTTGACTTTGACTTTGACTTTACCCTATTAAAATCGATACCTGTCTGTTCGTCCGTCCATCTGTCCATCAGTGCGTCACAGTATGTTTTCTCAGAAACTAGAAAAGCCACAGTCATCAAATCTTGTGAAAAGCTCGGAAGTTTCACAGTTGAAAAAAAATTACAAAGGATTTTAAAGGGGTCTCCCCATATAAGGAAATTTTTCACCTAAGTTAGTCGAGTAGGATATTAAATGAAAGGTATTAACAGGATCTTTCAATATCAAATAAATCTCCAAATAAATGTTCCTCCAACTTTTCCAGAAAAACGCAAATATTTTAAATTTAATGCTAAACAAATATATATTTCGGAGGCAAGAGTTCCTCCTTCTTCAGTGTTTTTTTGTTATGGTTTAATTCCAAATAGTATCCGCTTTTTATATCCCTTACATTAATTACATTCTACCTATTTTTGTCTTTGAGACCTATCAATTAACCTATATCCTTAATTACATTTTATTATCCCTGGTTAAGAGGTATCATTTATTGCTTATCCCTCATTTATTGCTTTTCCCTGCTATTATAATTCGTTTATTATATTTTAAATATTATTTAGATTTAATTAGATCTAGTATCCTTGAGTAACCGTTGCCCACATCTTCATTGAGCCGTGCGTTTTCCGGTTGTCGAATAATCCAAAGGCTCTCATATGCGTCCAATTTCCGATTGTTGCTCACGTCTTGTATTACTTCTAGATCATCCCAATTGATTGCGTGATTAGTTTCTACAATATGCTTGGCGACGGCGGACTTAGCTGTATCACCAGGTGCTTTCCTTGACTTTAGCTTCTCTGCTTCCTTGATATGCTCGCTGAACCTTGTTTTGACTGATCGCTTAGTTTGTCCGATGTACGATATCTGGCATGTCTGGCAGGTAATTTTATATATGCCACATTTTTCATCCTTTTGCTTCCTATCCTTCGGTGTGCCTAGTCTGGATCCTATTTTGAATTTCCGGCTCGTGGGTATCGCTGTTATGTCGACTTTCTTCAGGATTTTCCCGATCTTCCCAAAGATCTTTGAATACGTTATTGCTGCTCTTTGATTTTGTTCCAGGTTCCGGTTTTGTTCATGGAGAGTGGTTAGCGATGCCGCTTTTATTCTTGTTTCCATTCTCCTTTGTATTGACAAGATTTCGCTTTCCTTGTATCCGTTCATCTTCGCTGTCCTCAAAATAAACGTCTTCTCTCGCTCATATCGCTGTTTCGTTAACGGAGTCGTCAGCATTCGGTATATCCAACTGTTGAACGTTGCCATCTTTGTTTGGTACGAGTGGTGTGATGTGGCTGGTATCGTCCTCTGTGTATTCGTGGGTTTCCTGAAAATATCAAACTCTAAAACATTATTACTTCTTATTATTTTAATGTCTAGAAAAGGTATTTCGTTGTTATTCTCCACTTCTATTGTGAAGGTGATATTTTTATGTATTTCATTCATTTTCTTTAATGTCTCTTCAATTTTATCCCTCTTCACTATCGCGAGAACGTCGTCAACATAACGGATCCACATTCTTGGGAAGACGCCCTCTTCAGCTATTCTTTGTTCTACCCATCCCATAAAAACTTCACTCAAGAGGGGGGACAACTGGAACTACTAAACAAGGGCTTGAATTTCGCAATTAGTGACCAACATCTACCGAAGGAAGACATTGTGATGGACGTAGAATCCGCCATCAAATATCTGCCGTTAGAAAAGAAACAAGTAATAAGGGAGGAAACAATAAAAGCCGTGAAAGCAACCAATTTGAACATAAGGAACAATGAGTACAGCGTTGTGAAGGAATTGCAGGAAAAGCCGGTGTTCTACCTTAAAGCTGACAAAGGGAATAAGATTGTTATAATGGACAAACCAAAATATGACCAACTGGTTTTCGAGAAGCTGAATATTGGAGAATACCACGAATTGAGGAAAAACCCGTTGCCGGACTCAATCAAAAGAATAGAGAAAGCCCTGACGGATTGCCAGGAAGTGATACCTAGCAAAATTGCGTTAAGGGTAACGAATCCAGTACTTCCACGAATTAAATGCCTGCCAAAGATACACAAAGCAGGTAACGAGATGCGTGAAATCATAACCTGCAGGGACGCCCCCACAAGCAAAATCGCGACATGGCTGGTGGAGGAATGCAAAAAAAAATGTGAAAAACCTCCAAGTAACTACTCAGTAAAAAACAGAGGGGAATTGATCGAGAAGTTAATGACAGCAAAGCGCATCGAAGCAGACGAAATACTAGTGTCTTTTGACGTGAAAGCACTTTTCCCAAGTGTCCCAGTAAAACAGGCGTTGGCGTTGTTCGAGGATTGGCTAACTAGCCAGACTGATTTCAAAACATCAAAGAAGCGATTAAGATGTTTCTACAAATTGGCAACTCTTTGCATGTCAGAGACCTATTTTACCTTCAGAGGAAGATATTTCAAGCAAAAATCCGGCGTGGCAATGGGGAACCCATTGTCCCCCCTCTTGAGTGAAGTTTTTATGGGATGGGTAGAACAAAGAATAGCTGAAGAGGGCGTCTTCCCAAGAATGTGGATCCGTTATGTTGACGACGTTCTCGCGATAGTGAAGAGGGATAAAATTGAAGAGACATTAAAGAAAATGAATGAAATACATAAAAATATCACCTTCACAATAGAAGTGGAGAATAACAACGAAATACCTTTTCTAGACATTAAAATAATAAGAAGTAATAATGTTTTAGAGTTTGATATTTTCAGGAAACCCACGAATACACAGAGGACGATACCAGCCACATCACACCACTCGTACCAAACAAAGATGGCAACGTTCAACAGTTGGATATACCGAATGCTGACGACTCCGTTAACGAAACAGCGATATGAGCGAGAGAAGACGTTTATTTTGAGGACAGCGAAGATGAACGGATACAAGGAAAGCGAAATCTTGTCAATACAAAGGAGAATGGAAACAAGAATAAAAGCGGCATCGCTAACCACTCTCCATGAACAAAACCGGAACCTGGAACAAAATCAAAGAGCAGCAATAACGTATTCAAAGATCTTTGGGAAGATCGGGAAAATCCTGAAGAAAGTCGACATAACAGCGATACCCACGAGCCGGAAATTCAAAATAGGATCCAGACTAGGCACACCGAAGGATAGGAAGCAAAAGGATGAAAAATGTGGCATATATAAAATTACCTGCCAGACATGCCAGATATCGTACATCGGACAAACTAAGCGATCAGTCAAAACAAGGTTCAGCGAGCATATCAAGGAAGCAGAGAAGCTAAAGTCAAGGAAAGCACCTGGTGATACAGCTAAGTCCGCCGTCACCAAGCATATTGTAGAAACTAATCACGCAATCAATTGGGATGATCTAGAAGTAATACAAGACGTGAGCAACAATCGGAAATTGGACGCATATGAGAGCCTTTGGATTATTCGACAACCGGAAAACGCACGGCTCAATGAAGATGTGGGCAACGGTTACTCAAGGATACTAGATCTAATTAAATCTAAATAATATTTAAAATATAATAAACGAATTATAATAGCAGGGAAAAGCAATAAATGAGGGATAAGCAATAAATGATACCTCTTAACCAGGGATAATAAAATGTAATTAAGGATATAGGTTAATTGATAGGTCTCAAAGACAAAAATAGGTAGAATGTAATTAATGTAAGGGATATAAAAAGCGGGTACTATTTGGAATTAAACCATAACAAAAAAACACTGAAGAAGGAGGAACTCTTGCCTCCGAAATATATATTTGTTTAGCATTAAATTTAAAATATTTGCGTTTTTCTGGAAAAGTTGGAGGAACATTTATTTGGAGATTTTTTAAATGGCGCAAAAAAACCGAGATAACGAAGAATTTTCAATATCAGTTATTAAAGCTGTAATATCGATAACGGCGTAAGAAGGGGAAGCGGAAAAATATGAAAAAATTGTGTGTTTATATTTAATATTCCCCTCTGTTAAGTTTAAATTTTATATTGCCTTCTCTGAAATTTTTCATTCACCCTTACGAATAATTTAATTACAGGCATTGCAACTGTAAAAGTACGAACAGTCCGGCAGACGAATGGAGCCAACTTGCTGACAATCAAAATTCCATTAAATTCACTTGGAAAAGAACTTCAACAAAAAATCGGTGATGATCTGCATATTGCTGCTGATCATGTTAAGTTGATTTCTTCAGGAAAAGTAATCGATCCCGATAAGCCACTCCTTGAACAAGGTCCCATTTGTTAACAGTTCTTTAAACCTTATATTAACTAATATTTCATTTAGGTGTCAACAATAACCAGCAGCTTATGGCAGTTATAATTGAGGATAATTCAAACAATGCCAGTGAATTTGAAATGTACGACAGGGTTCATAAGGCTAAGTCCGATGCTGCCCTCTTAGCTAACAATGAAAGGGATTCTTTTATGCAACTCGAAGATCAAGACGGGAATCCAATTCATATGCCTCCTAACGAACGAAAGGCTTTGATGTTTGCTCTTGCTCTGCATGAAAAGGGTCGGGCGGCACTTAAGCGTGAAAAATATCACGAAGCTTTGATTTTATTTCTCGAAGCTGATCGCGAATTTTCAACATGCAATGCTAACATTCTACAAACTGTTGACAACTACGCTCTCCTTAATCTGGACATTGTTTGGTGTTACTTATGCTTAAAAAGTTTAACACAACTCCCAGATGCTGAGAGACGTCTTTACATCTGCGAAGAAAATTTCAGACGTACTTACGGCGACAATATGGATCGTGTTCGATCATTGAAGGGAAATGCGGAAAATGAAAAGGCTTTGGTAATGCGTCTTCATCTACTGCAAGCCGTTCTCATGTTTCATCAAAATCGGAGGGACGAAGCGAAGGGACTTTTGATGTTAGCTGAGGCCGAACTTCGAGGGCTTAAAGTTGACGAAGGAAGTGTTTCTATTCTAATGGACATGGGCTATAGAGCTGCCGAATCGAGAGTGGCTTTGCGTGCATGTGGCGGAGATGTGGATCGCGCTGTTGCTTATATTCTTGAAAGAAGGGAAGCCAAAGAACAAGCTAGGAGGAAAGGAAAAGAGGAAACGGAATTGAATAAGCAATTGTCGAAAAACGACAATGAATGGGTTAATCCAAGAAGTTTACATACACTCATTGGAATGGGATTCCAAAAAGATTTGGCTACTGTTGCTTTGAAGAAAAGTAATAATGATTTACAAATGGCGGTATGTGTATTAAATTAAAGTTTTTAATCCTGAAACTCCAATTCTTTCGATTTCAGCTTGACATGCTGCAACAAAATTCCGAGGCGCTTGCAGCTGAAGCTGCAAAAGAAGTTAAAGTCAATGAAGATCTCATAGAGGAGGTACATTCATCTTAACGCAAAAATGAATTAAATACTATCTATTTTCCTATAGATTGTCAAAATTGGCTTTGATCCAGAAATTGTGCGATTGGCTCTCGAGCAAGCTACAAACAATTCAGAAAAGGCCATAGAAATACTTTTGAAAATGAAAAATGATGGAAGTTACGATGAAATGTTGACGGCATTCTTAGACAACATGCCGTCAACGAGTACTGAAGCAAGACAACAGCAGGAGAAAGTAGTAAAGAAGCTCAAGGCAGCAACTGATAATTATAAAGAAACATTGGAGGTAAGTTCATGTTACACTTTATATTCGACCAATTTTTAATGAAATTCTTTCCACGTAGGCTTATAATCGATTTGCTGAAGATGTTTCAAATGAAGACGAAGAATATTTGAACTTGCCTTTGATTCGAGAAGAAAATATTCTCTTGGAATACAAAAGATTCTTGCAATAATTTTGTGCATTTGTGTGATATATGGATTGTTATTTTGACGAAAATCAGGTTAACAACTGATATAAATGCTTCCGCTCTAATATCAGGTATTATCCTTAAAGAATGAAAACGAGATCATATTTTTGTAGTTTTGGTGTTGTGTTATAACCAAAAAATGTGAAATAATCATAATAAAGTGAAAAATATAAAATCACGATGAATATATTTTGTGTTTAGTTAAAAGATATTTTTTTAAGGGTAGTCCATGGATGCGAAGGCCCGGCTTTGTGACAGTTGATAACTGAATGATTACTGAATAAACACAAGTTCAACGGTTTATCTGGTTGCCTTCTTATCTGTTTCCCTTCCTACCTCTTAAATCTAGCCTATCTCTCAATGGGGTTATTCACACTCTTCGTCGCATTCTTCAAGGTTCAACTTTTGGTGCAATCATGTATTAGTTCAAGTTTGGTGTCCATACTTGTGAAATTACTTCAAAATAATCACAGAATCCCGTTTTTTGCATTACGCCTTTCTATTTTATCCATCCTGATGTTTAAAATTCCAAAATCTGCTGCCTCTACGATGTTCGTTTGTCTACTAAAAAATATTTGACCTGCAAAGGAGTATTGGAAGTGCACATTGTCCATTATTACTTTAAGGGAAATAGATAGCTGCTCATTAACTTCGTTACTTGCCAAAATCTATTTGACAGCTCTCCAATTTGCATATCCTTCGTCTTCAACCAAGTCGATTACGTCTTGCTAGAACTGCTTCTGAGAGGATAAGTTGGCCAGGCAGACGTCGTCAACAGGTTAGAGATCTTTTTAAACTAACTGGTTAACGGAACCCTGTCTTTTATACGATAAACATTTTGTCAATGTGCATCACTGAGCCCATATCATTACCAACAAGTGCACATTAGCAGCGTACAGGAGATTTGCGCCTTAACCGGTTTCCCAAAAATGCATTTCCAATCTCCCTTACGAGATTTTTCCCTTTAGCTATCGATAAATGAATTATTGCCTTGAAGTTTAGGAAAATTTCTGAGGCACAGCTGATGGATATGCATTTGTTGCAGTGCGTGCGGCCATGATTTCTAAATCTTTTTTTCATACAATTGGTGGTTGCACCTCATTCGCGATTGATCCCCTTCTTATTCGGCCCTGAAATGCGCCTCAGGATCCGCCTTTCGAAAGCGTTCAAAACATTTGCGGAGGCCTGTGGGAGTGTTGTCTATGTCTCATATCCATAGCATAGTCCAGGTCTTATCATAGATTAGTAAACTTAGATTTTGATTTTCCTGTCTACGCAGCTGGCCTTCTAAAAAGTTTTGTATACGAACTGTATTCTGCGCTTTATTTCTGCCGTTTCACTACCAGCTTGCAGCCAAGATAAACAAATTCGTCTACATTTTTCAGGTTAGATTCGTAGATTCCTTGGTTTTGTCGATCGTAAATATTTTTCCTGGTTTCCAACATGACTTCCGTTTTAGACTCGTTGATCTTTAGCTCCAATTGCCTTGCTTCTTGGTCCAGCTTGAGCAGGACAAAATACTGATGTTATCCGCATAGGCTACAATTTGGCTCCATTTGTAAAGTATAGTAATACGCCTTTCATATCAGCAGGTAGATAATACATATGTCAGCATGTGGATAGCATATTAAGTACGCTAGAGCTAGAGTTAATAGCAGTTGGGCCCACCCAAACCCTGCTTTAATCTGGCCTTTGGGTCAAAGGCGTTTGTCAGTTGGCTATTGATTCTGACTTTTGAAGTTGTTGATGACAGCGATTCTCGTCAGACGGGCTAGTTTTGTTGGGATTCCAAACTGAAGCATTATTCTGTACAGTATTTCGTGGTCAATACTGTCTTATACTTATTTAAAATCTACAAAGATTTAATATGTTTAGTGTTGTACTCCCAACATTTTTCAAAAATTTCCGTAACTGTAAATAGTTGACCGTCCAGGTCTAAAACCACTTCGATATTCCCCAATAATTTTTTCAGCTTAAGTTGGCAGTCTAGTTTCTAGTACGTTAGTAATATTTTGTCGGATGTACAAGGCAGTGATATGCCTCTGTAATTTTTTTCGTGGAAAAGGATGATAATTCACTGGTACCACTCATGCGGCAATTGCTTTTCACCCCAGATGTGCTCGAGCGTCTTGCATATGGCCTTTGACGCAGCCGTACCGCAATGTGTTACTGATTCCGCTGGAATCTTAGTGCTTTATTCGTTGTTTGGCATTTTATGGCGGAGTTTATTTCTTTCAGAGTTGGAGGGGCCAATGTGGACTTATCGAATATTTCAACTAACTCCGAAGCTCTTGAGCTGTGAAATAAATTAAGGAGCTCTTTGAAATATGTAGCTTATCTTTCCTTAATCCTATCATCGTCAGCAATGTGTTATCTCTTCCGTCTTAGCAGAGTGTGGTGTTGGATTGATATAATTGCCTTATACTTTTCACTACTTTGTAGGCGTGTCTCGATCTGTAGCTTGCTGGTTTTCATTTATAGACCTTTATTGGGTTCGTAATACTTACTTCTCTTACTTCTAATTAATTTATTAGTTACTTGATGGAGGTTCTCCTACGTTTCTGAGTTTGTTCTTGTATTTTTTTGAAGATGCCTAACTTTCCCATGTGAAGCATTCTGGCATTTATAATCAAACCAGTTGTTTCTTCTGTGCCGGGGTACATTCCCAACCTCCTTTACCTTATTGATACTGGCGCAGATGTATCTGTAATGCAACGATCAATTTATCGCGGACCAGTAAAAGTATCGCAACGGCGATTATAAACCGCCAACTCATTACCAATCAGTACTTTGGCTCGCAAATTTTCCAAATCGAGCTCAGGTTTAAGCGCCCATTGAAATAGAGATTTCAAGTAACTGGCGTCCACAAGCCAATTATAGAAGCCGGTCTGTTGCAGCGTTTCGGGATTGTCGTGGATATAAAAAAAAACAATCGCCTCATTGACAATAGGGGCAAACTTCATTGAAGTTTTTTGAAAATGAGTTCCATAGGATCATCGAGCAGTTTCTAGAAGTCATGGCATCTCAAGGATTCATTAAGAAGAGAGAAAATAATGTAGTACACCACATCCTTACCAGAGGACCCCAGTAGCGGAGCGCGCTTGCAGGCCTCCACCAGACTTCGCATAGCTCAGCAAAAATGTGACCGCATGATCCACATGCATATTTGTCCACCGTCCAGTAGTGCATATGCGACCCCAAAATAAGTAGGTACTGGCATATGTGTGGCGATTATAGACCCCTGAATTTTGTTACGATTCCGGACAGATAGCCGATCACGCAAATATATGATGCATTGCATGTTGACAGTGCAACCATTTTCACCACACTTGATTTGACCCGCGCCAACCAAATCTTTGTGGCCAACGAGGAAATCGGCAAAACGGCAATAATCAAACTGTTTGACCTTTTTAAATTCCCAGTTACGACATTGTCTACGAAAAGCAAGAGAAACTTTTCAACGTTTCATGAACAAAATCTTGCATAGCCTCGAGTTTGCTAGATGCTTTTTTGATAAAATCCAGTTTTTTTAAAGAGTCGCTAAGAGCCCGTAGAATACTTTAAACAAGTTGGGTAAATAGACCTACGCTCATATCAGAAGGATTTTGTATTCAATTTACAAAATACAGTCACCAGATCGAATCAAATCAAGAAACATGTCAAAGGCAATTTTATTGGAGAAAATATGAAATTCGAAGATCATACTATTATTAACAAAGTTGAACGAATCTCGACTTCTGGGGTTTTCGTTATGGTTATACTCATAAATATCTCCCTTGATAATTATTTCAGATGTCCATTCGCGAGGGAGGAAACACATTTTTCATGTATTTCCCCCCTGTGCCCCCACTGAAGCAAAAACTGACAGTATAACAACTGTTGAAAAGCTCCCATGAAAAATTTCATTTCATACTCATATTGGCTACCTTGGAATCCTCGAATGGTTACAAAGCCCTTTTGCTAGGAGCCCTCTCCCGCCTTTTTGATTTGTTTCACTTATGGTTATTAATTGTGGGTACTCATCTTCAGTCATTCATTAAATTAAATCAAGTGTTCAAAGCATGCACCTTAAACGTTGAAGTTGGAAAAACTAACTCAAAATTATTCAACCTTCGCATTTAAAACAGCCACCATTTTGTTTTACGATTACTGATACCACTAGCTGAACCGATTCTCAAAGATATTCATGATACCTATCATTCCTGAAATTTTCATGCAAATCCTAGCACAACTGTAGTGTCTGAGTCGGTAAAAAGCGCATGTTGTTCTATAGCCATATGTTGCCATAGTAATAAATGCAGCGCATATTGTTCCATAGTAATACAGGAAAATTCAAACCGCTATAACTTCGTGAATTATGATTCAATCTTTATGAAACTTTGAGGATAGATACATCTTATAAATTGTTATCTGTGTACTGAATTTCATTGAATTTAAGGGTACCGTTAAGATTTTATTCAAGAAAACATAAAATCCGTAAATCATACTATTACTAACAAAGTTGAGTGAATTGCGACTTCTCACGTATTTGTTGTTGTTGTACTCATCAAGGCCTACTTTCATGATTTTTTTCAGATTTTTCGGATCACAGGTGTCCAATCGCGAGGGGGGGGACACAAATTTTTCGTGTATTTCCCCTCCCTGTGCCCCCCTCGAAGCAAACTGTGCCAAACTAAGACCTGTTTTAAAAAGTTCCCATCAAGACCTTTCATTTGATACCCATATCGGCTATCTTAAATTAATTTTTTTTTCGGGGGGTCACTCCCCTATATGGGGAGACCCCCCTTAAATACCTTATAAAATTTTTTTGTAGTTGAACTTTGAAGAGAACACCACTTTACTCCTACATACAAAATTTGATGTTTCTAGCTTAAGTAGTTCCCGAGAAAAAGTGGTGTGTCACACGGACGGGACAGACAGACGGACAGACAGACAGACAGGACGCGATTTTAGAAGGGTTTTGTAAAATTATTTTACAAAACCCTAAAAAAAGGGTTGGAACGGTTGAAAAACTATACCGACAGGAAAAGCAGAGGTAGAGTACCTGGGCCACAGCATCTCCAACAAGGATGCGTAACCGTTAGCGTCTCGAATTCTGGAGATGTTCAACGTAAAGTAACATAAAAAATTGTATGAAACACGGAAATTTTTGGGTCAGCCAAAAGAAAAACTAGCGTCCGGTTCAGTGGACTGAAAGCACCACTAACGCATTCAATGAATGCAAGGCGGCTCTCACCAGGCGACAATTCTGCTACACCCACACGACGGCACTCCACTTTGTCTCACTACCGACTCTTTGGACTTGGGATTCGGCAGTGTTCTGGAATAACAGAGTTATGGCTTATCGTACCTGTTAGGATTTTACTCCAGAAAACTGAAAGGTCCTGAAACACGTTATAGCACGTACGATAGGGACCTGTTACCAACTTTTCAAGGTGTCAAACATTTTCGGCACATGGTCAAAGGTCGAAATTTTTGAACCAGGACGGATCACAAGCCGTTGATATATAGATGTACAAGCCCATCAATTGGAACTCATTTCAGAATTCACAACAGACAACATCGTAGCAGATATGCTTTCTCGGGTCAAAGCAAAAGAGCTCCCGATGATCATTGATGCACAGCAGCTGGCAGCCGCTCAGATGAGGCACACTCGTATTATGGAAGGTGCATGTCGATGGTTCAGGCAATGAAGTCGTCTGCAATTTTTCCACGGAAGTCATACGACCATATATTCCCAAAGATTTTGGATTTGGTTCAAAATACTGCGCATCCAAACAAATGAATTACAATTGAACTAATTCGAAGGACATTCGTAAAGCCCAACATCAAAAAGGACGTCATGCAGTGAGCAAAGACTTGCGTAGCTTGGCAAGCCAGCAAATTCTGCAGCATATCAAGACAAGCCCAGCCAGTTTCGCAGTACAATCGAAGAGATTTCAGCATGTTCATTTCACTTTAGTCAGGCCTCGACCTCAATCCAACGACTCCAGATATCTTCTAACAATGATAGATCGTTATTTGTGATGGCCAGAAGTGCTGCCGTTGCTTTCGCTTGATGCGGACAATGACGCATTATGCCGTTTCGAAGCACCAGAAACAATCACAACGGACCAGGGAATTTAATTTGAAGCGCGTTTTGGAATGTAGTCGCACTCGGACAATGGCCTATCATTTGCAGTCCATCGAGTTGGTGACACAATAGCACAAAAGGCTGAAAGTGGATGGACAGAAATCCTGAACATTGTTCTGTTCGTGTTCAGGACACCCTTTAAGAACATGGGTTGCACAGCAGCAGAACTAGTTTACTGAACCATACTTTGTATCCCCGGAGAAATCATATTTACTGACCTGGATTCTCCCTGCAGCCTACACCTACAATGGCCTATCATTTGCAGTCCATCGAGTTGGTGACACGATAGCACAAAAGGCTGAAAGTGGATGGACAGAAATCCTGAACATTGTTCTGTTCGTGTTCAGGACACCCTTGAAGAACATGGGTTGCACAGCAGCAGAACTAGTTTACTGAACCATACTTTGTATCCCCGGAGAAATCATATTTACTGACCTGGATTCTCCCTGCAGCCTACACCTACAGCTAATCATTATAGACAGACTCCGTTTTAGTTTAAGGAGCTACTGTCTTATTTTTCTTCGCACCGACGCAGTTCGCAAGTCGTTAGAGCCATCGTTTACGGGACCATTCAAAGTCGTCAAAAGAATCAGCGACCAAGTGTTTAGTATCCAGCAAGACGACCGTGCACAACATCTCTGTAGAATGCTTAAAGCCTGTATTTTTGGTACACGAGAAAGAAATATTTCCAGCTGCAAACTTCCATGTGTACAGCAATCATAATCGAACCATACGTGACACAAGAATATGGTGTCAGATGCTTTGGAGGGAATACTGTAGCGGTTGATGAAATCCTACTACTCTCCGTCATGAACAGCATAATCAGCAAGAAGATCGAAAATTTAGAAATCGCAACTATTTCCCATGACTAACCTGACTTCTGACGAGACCATGATTGAGTTTTGGCGTCTAGAGAAATAGTCAGCTGGGCGAGTGAATTATTATCTGATTGTGTAATTATTCTGTATTTTTAAATAAATTTTGGCGTGTATTCAACTGGATTTTGTGATTCCTACACAATTGACATGCCAACATACACCGTGCTTAAAAATAAGGAAGGAAGGAAGCCGTAAGCTTGGAGCGGCGTTCATTGTTAACAGAATATTTGAACAAATTATCACCAACTTCAAGGCCGTTAATTAATGGATCTGTGTGATTCATATCAAGCCCAAATTTTTCAATGTCTGGCACTGTCACGTGCTACAAGAGACAAGGAAGAAAAAAAAAATAACACTGTCGATACATTGCCGTCAAACGACATTACGATTGTTCTGGGTGACTTCAACATAAAAATCATGGAGACGCGTAAAATAACAACCGGTGGACACAGCCTTCATGCTGAGGCCAGCGACAATGAACCTGATAAACTTCGCTAGTAGGAGAGGCTTCACAATAAGCTCGAAACACTTTTCGCATCGAAATATCCACAAAAGAACGTGGGAATCCCCAGATGATCGCACATTAGGCCAAATTGACCATGTTCTCAGATAAAAACGAGCTGCCACCAGCATGTTCGACACACGCTCGTTTTGCTTCATTATAAAGGTCAAGTTCCAATGCCGTATAGTGTAAGCAAGGAAGATCAGCTACCCCATGGTACCAGATACATAAGCTAAATGATAGCTCAGTAATACCCGCATATAAGTACGTCAGCACTGGAAAATCACATAAACATACTCGCAGGTGGGAAAAAGTAAGATATCAAAAACATGTGGAAGACAGTAAAAGATGTAGTAACAGAAGAGATTTATAAACATGTTGGGTAGACAGAACTACGCTAGTGTCAGAAGGGTTTTGTACTTAACATACGATATGCAGACATACGAGTATAGAATGATTAAATTCAAGAATAACTTTAATGGCATGCACAACAGATATGTTTGCTTTAAAAGAAAAACCAGTTTTACTCTATTTTAATTGGCCACATTTTGTTGCAATATTGCTAAAACCGTTGACTAAGCCGAACCCTAAATGTCTTTTTGATATATTATATATTTCGAAAAAAAAGTGTAGCGTCTGGTTTGATGGGAAGCCCATGTAGTAGAAAAACATTGTTTGATTATTGTAATCGGGAAAATTCAAATGGCAATAACTTCTGTACATTCTATTAAAACTTATAGAGTAAAAGGACCTTTTAAATGACACTTAAATATCTACTTTCGCCCGATTGAATCATACTAATACAGTTTTACTGGCGAAAATATTTAATTTACAGATGTTACTATTATTAGCCAAGTTGAACGAATTTCTACCATTAAGTTATTTGTCATTGGATCTATCTTCATAATTTTTCGACCGATTATTTTTAGCTGCTCATCTTTAGCTATTCATTAATAGCTTCAATCAATTCTTAATAGCATGTAACTTAAATGTTGAAATTCGCGAAAAATACACCGTTTTATGCAATGTTCTCATTTAAAATGGCTGCCATTTTGTTTAACGATTACGGATGTCACACGTTGAACAAATTTTCAAAGATATTCATCATGAATATAATTCCTGAAACGTTCATGTAAATCTTAGCAAACCCGTAGTGTCTGAGTTGCTTGGAAGTGCATATTGTCCCATAGCCACGAAACATATAAAGGGTGGTCCAAGCAAAACGCACAATATTAATTGTAAATAAAACAAAAAGTTTACAGAGAATTATGTTATTTTTTATTACAAGTATAATAGAAGGATCTATGACAATTATGTGCCAAACAAAATATCGCCCAAATGCCCACCACGGGTACGGTGGCATACTTTTATCCGATGGTCCATATTTTCAATGACTCCGAGACGTAATTGAGGTTCAATGTCGTTAATGTGCTGAATTATCTCATCCTTTAGCTCTTGAACTTTTCTTGGTTTATTGACGTACACTTTTTCTTTTGAATATCGGCAGAGAAAGAAGTCTAACGGTGTCAAATCACATCGTGGCGGCCAATTAAGATCGCCACAACGTGTGATAACACGGCCATTGAATTTCTCGCGCAAAAGGGTCATTGTTTCGTTGGCTGTGAGGCAAGTGGCATCATTCTGTCGGAACTACATATCGTCCAGGTGCATAATCTCAATTTCTGGCCACAACACCATTCACGGTAACTACTTGGCCGTCCTCATTTTCAAAGAAGTACGGCCCGATGACGCCGCCAACCCATAAACCGCACCAAACAGTCACTCTTTGTGGATGCATCGGCTTTCCAACAATCACTTGTGGATTCTCATCTGCCCAAATGCGGCAATTCTGCTTGTTAACGAATCGACTGAGGTGAAAGTGTACTTCGTCGCTGAAGATGATTTTCTTCGTAAAGTCACCATTCCCTTCTGTCTATTCAACCAACCATTCGGCGTATTGCCGACGCTTGAAATGGTCAGTAGGCTTCAGCTCTTGAGCGAATTGAGCCTTGTAAGCGTGTGAATTCAAATCATTATTCAAAATTCACATCAGTGATGTTCGATTGTCGGGCACGACGACGAGTCGAGGTTGATGGCTCTTCTGCCACACTATTGCAAACAACAGCAATGTTTTCCGCCAAACCAAATTGGACGAGCATGCACAGGTGATTTCACATTTCCTACAGATCCAGTTTGCTGAAATTTGAGCACGATTTGGTCGATTATGCTGACAAAAAAAATCACCAAGTGCACGAATTGCATTTTGATTTGAACGGCCATTTTCTTAAAAGGCTTCAACAACCTTTACTCACTGCTCAATTGTGTACCTCTCCATGGTTAAATTTGTCAAACACTGAAACAAAGAAATGGCGAAAAACTTTACGTTAAGATGTGACTCCCAATTGACATCGTGCATTGCGGTTGGACCACCCTTTAGTTGCTGTTGTAATATAGGAAAATTTAAACCCCTCATAACTCTGTTAAATAGTATTCGATCTTTCTGAAATTTCCAGTAATGATTAAATTTCTAAACTGATATGTACCTGTACAATTTTATTGAATTCCTATATTAATAATTATAAACACAGCTACAAGGTTAATACAATATAGTCAAAATGGTGTAGAATTCCCTAACTGGTTCTGGTCTGGGTGGTGTTGGCGGTGGTTCTCCCGTTGCTTCTTGCGACGCTGTTTCTGGAAAGCCCCTGCTTGGTCGCGGAGACGGGCTTTCTCCTCCGGTGTGACGCAGATCCGAACTAAACGCAACAGCTCCCCCCAGTTGGTGCCACCCCCTTTATCCACTGCCGTCCTGTGCGTGGTTTCGAGGGGGATACTGGGGAGGTTAGTCACTTCTGTCTAGCTGTGGGCTCTTGTGGTCGCTGCTGTCGAGCCCTATACTCTTCCAACGTGATGGGCTGCAGGACCGATAGGGGCTCCGCAGCAAGAACGACGTCTAAGGAGGACCTGATGGTTGTTGGCGGTGGAATTGTAGCTCGACGGGCTTCTGGGTGAGGCGGGACAGCATGGGCGGCTTCCGACCACTCCCTTGTTCTCTTGGACTGTCGGGAGCCTGCAAATAAACAGAATGGTTAGCTAGAAGAATCGGGGACCTATAGGATGGAGATGAATGGGCTTGTGGAGCCACTTATCATCGAACAGGCCCGGGGTGTGCCGAGGAGGCGATGTGGCGAGAGGATGCCCAGGACCAGTTGTAAGCCAAGGAGACCTATTCGATGGTGGGGTCGGTGGCCAACGGCGACTGATGAGATCCGGTCGGGCGTAAGCTGAGGAGCCGAAATAATGATAGGATGCCCAGGACCAGGCGTAAGCCAAGGGGCCCTATTCTATGGTGGGGCTGGTGGTGAACGGTGACTGATGAGGTCCAGCCAGGTGTAAGCAGAGGAACCGAAGTATTGATAGGATGCCCAGGACCAGGCGTAAGCCAAGAAGTCCTATTCCAAGGTGGGGCTGGTGGCGCACGGTGACTGATGAGGTCCGGCCAGGCGTAGGCCGAGGAGTCGAAGTAATAATGGGAAGCAGCAACACAGCAGATAGGCCAGGTGCAAGCCAAGGGACCCAATTCAGTTGAAGTTGAATGTGTCCAGGGTAAAGCTGAGGTGCGAAATTACGTCTTTGCTTCCTGAGAGCGATTTCTCCGCTCCTTGCGACTTTATACGCGTAAAATGCTGACGCCGCCGATTAGGGCTATTGATCCTTTCCCCGATCGATCAGAACTTCACCTTTCATGTCTGCTGCCCGTATATTTTCGTCAATCAATTTTCTTTCATAAACAGAGCTCAGTACTCTATGCCGGTTATCATGCTGCATGCATTTGCTTCAATCCAATTTTTTTATTGGGCAGAGTTCAATAATTTAAGTCAGGTGAAATTCTGAGCTTGCATTTTCTTTAATTCAATTATCTTCATTAAACAGAGTTCAATAATTCAGTCAGGTGAAATGCTAAACTTGTGTTTTCTTCAATTCATTTTTCTTCCTCCGTAGAATTACTAACCATAGTCTACTAAACGCTTGCGGAGGTCAAGTTGCATGTCCAATGCATGGTATTGTTTTTATTCCAGAATAGAATATCATCCGCTAACGCCTTTGTGATGATCAAATTTCCAACTACATATCATCGCTGCTGTGTGTCTAAATGCATGGTGTGTTAATTCCATATTCCCCATCCTTGGCCCTGTTGGGCTTTCCCAACCTTGAATCGCATCGCTATGACGTGCATTAGGTGTCATTTTAATTTTTATACGATGGTCGTGGGATATGTTCAGCATATTTTTTTTGTGGTTATGTTTGAATGCTTGTTGTTTAGTTCATTTTGCTTATAATTAGATTTGTTTCTCTATACAGTATTCGATATTAATATAATTAGCGGTTTTTGAAAGTATAATGAATTTTTAGATTGTAATTGTTTTGTATGTTTGTATGTATTTATTGTATCTATTTTATAATTAGTTTGTAAATTGTAATTGTTTTGTATCTGTCTTTCTATGCGGTCTTTGATAGTATTGATGTCTATTAATAGTTTGGATTTTTAAAATATGTACGTACAATTTTTATAGCGGTTACAATGTTTGTTATGAATGAGTTTTTTTTGGAGTTTCGTCTAACTTGCTAAAAGATTTTTCTTGTTTATCTAAGTCTTTGATATAACGATTCGGCTGCTATGCAACACCAAGGTCCGGCTCGGGCTGTCACGCCATAGTCTATGGCGTGACGCCATAGTCTATGGCCCATAGATGATAAATATATCTTCTTTTTTGTAGCACTATAGCCCCTCTCGGGCCTTCGCTTAGAGATAGTTAGAGTATCTCATTTTTATGACCCCATTGATTTTTTTGGAAGTCAGTACCATGCTCCCGTGTGCTTGTTCAGCTATGATATGATCTGATTAAATCAGTACATACCACCACTGAGTGAACGCTCGTAGTCTGTCCGAAAAATCCCCTTGAACTAAATCACGTTGCTCGGAACGAGATTTGAACCTGGGACCTTCGGCTTAAACGTTCATGCTCTAACCACTAGACCACACAGACTACATTGATAAATATATAAAGATAAGAAAAACCACACCGGCTTAACCGAAAACTGCTTTTTTTGGTTCGAAAAACCGGTTATTTCCGGAGGTTTTTTGCGCCCGGTATAAACCGGTTTTTAGGTTTTTGTAAAATAATTTTACAAAACCCTACTAGTTTCGCGACCAGTCTGTCCGTCTGTCCGGCCGTCCGTCCGTCCGTCTGTGTGTCACAGCAGTTTTTCTCGGAAACTACTTAAGCTAGAAACATCAAATTTTGTGTGTAGGTGTAAAGTGGTGATCTCTTCAAAGTTAATTTACAAAAAAATTTTATAAGGTATTTAAGGGGGTCTCCCCATATAGGAGAGTGACTCCCCGAAAAAAAATTTCATTGAAGATAGGCGATATGGATATCAAATGAAAGGTCTTGATGAGAATGTTTCAAAACAGGTCTTAGTTTGACAAAATACACGAAAAATTTGTGTCCCCCCTCGCGATTGGACACCTGTGATCTGAATAATCTGGAAAAAATCAGGAATGTAGGCCTTGGTGAGTACAACAACAACAATACGTTAGAAGTCGCAATTCACTCAACTTTGTTAGTAATAGTATGATTTATCGATTTTATGTATTCTTGAATAAAATCTTAACGGTACCCTTAAATTCAATAAAATTCAGGACGTAGATGTCTATTTATAAGATTGATCTATCCTCAAAGTTTCATAAAGATTGAATCATATTTAGCGAAGTTATAGCGGTTTGAATTTTCCTGTATTACTATGGAACAATATGCGCTGCATTGATTACTATGGCAACATATGGCTATGGAACAACATGCGCTTTTTACTGACTCAGACACTACAGTTTTGCTAGGATTTGCATGAAAATTTCAGGAATGATAGGTGTAATGTATATCTTTGAGAATCGGTTCAGCTAGTGGTATCAGTAATCGTAAAACAAAATAGTGGCTGTTTTAAACGCGAAGATTGAATAATTTTGAGTTATTTTTCTCAACTTGAACGTTTAAGGTGCATGCTTTGAACACTTGATTCAATTTAATGAGTGACTGAAGATGAGTACCTACAATTAATGCTCATAAGTGAAAAAAGTCAAGGAGGCGGGAGAGAGCTTCTAGCAAAAGGGGTTTGTAACCATTCTAGGATTCGAAAAAATTGGCCATAAATCGATGATAACATTACAGGAGAGTGGCCCCTGGAAAAAAAAATCATCAAACGTAGCCAATATGAGTATGAAATGAAAGTTTTCATGGGAGCTTTTCAAAACAGTTGTTAAACTGTCAGTTTTTGCTTCAGTGGGGGCACAGGGGGGAAATACATGAAAAATGTGTTTCCTCCGTCGTGGATGGACATCTGAAATAATTATCAAGGGAGATATTTCTGAGTATAACAATACCAAAATCCTCAGAAGTCGACATTTGTTCAACTGTGTTAATAATAGTATGATCTGCGTATTTCATATTTTCTCCAATAAAATCGTCTTTGACATGTTTCTTGATTTGATTCGATCTGGTGACAGCATTTTGTAAATTGAATACAAAACCCTTCTGACATGAGCGTAGGTCTGTTTACCCAGCTTGTTTCTTTCAAATTCAAGAACCAGATAAAAAATCGGATACAACTGAATACAAAAAACCGGAAAACAGTTTCTTCGCCATCCCTACCTTGGCAAAATTAATGACCGCAGCCAACATAGCAAAGTGAATTTCAACGTTTGATCGGTTCTTGGCATTAGATGTTTTTTTCGTTTCAATGTGGAGGACTTCACTCGAAGTGCGAAGTGAAGCTAGCATACGATACACAATAAATGCAAAATGTTTAGTGACTAACTGAAGGATCTTTCTTCCTTATGCTGTAAATGACTGACTTAACTTAACAGAAAGCTGCCACCTCTGATTTCAATACATAAGTCTCTTATTTTTAACAAAAATATGAAATATCCTTCAATTCACTTGCATTTAAATAATTTTGGGTGTAAATAATCGAATACCATTTATACCTAAAGTTAATCAATGCACATAAAAATATACATTTAATTTAGATTTGAGTTTTCTTATTCAAACAATTTGCTAAGAAAAAATCGGCTCTTCCAAAAACCGTTTTTTCTGGCTGTAAAAAATCGGTCGGTTAAACCAAAGATGAAAAACACCAGAAAACCGAAGAGCCGGTTTTTATTTAATCGAAAACTGCCATCCCTATGAATATGGATTTGTCATTAGTAAAAGTAAAACTGAAGAATTTTGGTTGCCCAAGGCACTGGAGAAGTTTATATTGTGAAGCTCAATTGGAGGAGAAGGGTGAATAAGGAAAAGTATCAGAAAGTTATTTACCCCGCGAAAAGTATTAAAGTGTTGTCACGGACAAATTCTTACCAGACCTCAGCACTTGCCTCTGCAAAAGATTTGCCCGAATCACCCGAGCCAAGTATTATCGGAAACGTTGTAACTAGAGATATGTTGTAATCATTATTAATACTAAGAGTAAACATAGTATGTAAGTTAGCAAGATAGATAATGGTTCTGCGAAAGTTTGCCTCCGAAGACCAAACGTTGAAAAATGCACGTATCGTTGGCGGCACACATATCAATGCACATACGGCAGTTTTAATCGACGAACGATTCGATGGGCGGCTTGTAATATATACTCGACACAAGATGAAGTTGCTGCGGCGTTGGCTGAAGCAGATTATCTGATATTCGCATGGGGTGGTGAGACCGAAGGAGATTTTTGGTGGTGCAACGATAGTTGTGCAAATGCTGAAAATGAGCTACCAAATATGATTTTGGATGATGGAGGCGATGCAACAGAGTTAATGCTGAAGAAATATCCAGCACCGTGTATATTTCTGAAATTGCCCTACCTGCACTCTTGTAATGATTTAATCATTTTACGTCCGAACGCGGAACCGACCTCTCATCGGTTCTAGACGTTAAGTCTGAGTAGTGCCAACGGATGGTACCAACCGGTCAACCAATCCGTGCACCGTAACCCATTCACGCGGTGGCTGCTTGTCGGCCAGCTAGATCGGAGAGGATTTCGGTCGCGGGTCTCCGAATGGGTTACGCTCATTTACATATTTCAGCCACCTATACACGCCCGTTTTCAAACGCGTTACAAACAAAACCATACGGAGAGGAAACCTATTCTACGTTACTCCGTATTTCTTCTCATAACCAGTCAAAAAGAACAAAATCTAATTTTTATTTCGCGTTCCCGAATTCCCGACGCGGTACCGAAAAGTATACTACGATAACTCAACCCGACGAATGCTACGTTAAGGAAAAACCAAAAACAACTAAGGTACCGCGTACCGCGCACGACGCGAAACCGACTTCAGCGGATTTTTTCCAAACCCTACCCTCGCGACGGCATACCTACCCTGCACTTCATTTCCCGCTGAAAAGCAGAACTACTGGAAAGGAAAATCCATCTTTTGTTAGCAATTCATACTATTGTAGTTATTCCTTGCAATCATTAATACAATATTCATCAATTATAATAAGAATAAAAAAAATTGTTAATAGCTGGAATGTGGGGTGGTATGGAGTTAGTGCGATTTAGCACCTTAACTCCCTCATATCTGTGGGTACTACAGTACCCACTTACCTTCCTGAGCCAGTTTCAGTCAATATACAATTTTAGAAATAAATTTTTATGTAGTTATTTGGCGGATAGTTGGGTAATGTAAATCATCCTCGTTCCGAACAGTTCGAAGGAATGCCAGGGTACTATTATTATGGTTGTCTATTGTATCAAAAAGTTTCAGTGCTCTGTCACGTACGTATTTTTCAACTGTCTCAAGTCGTAGGTCCTTGTATATGTCCGTGTTCCTAATGTACCATGAAATTCTTAAGATATTTCGAATAATTCTATTTTGGAAGGACTGGAGTGCTTTTTTGTTAGTCTTTGTCGTCTGGTAGAAAGCAGTACTACCGTAAAGTAGCGTCGGTCGTATAATTTGTTTGTAGATGAGCAGTCGATTTTTAAGGCTAAGTTTTTTAGGTTCAATGAGTGGGTATAGTTTGGAGAGAAGTCCAATACAGTGTCCCCGTTTATTTTGTATATGTTGTCTCCATGTCAGGCCTGTGTCGAATGTAAGTCCAAGGTATTTAGCTGTTGGTGTCCAGTCTATTGTTTCATTGTCGACGTTTAGTCTCTGTGGAGTTTGTAGTGGTTTTCTTGTGATGAATATGGCCTGTGTTTTATCAGAATTAAGTCTAATCTTCCATTTGCGAAAGTATTCCAATAAAATGTTTATCGATCGTTGCAAGTTTGAGGTGATGACTCTTGCCTGTCGTGCTGTAACAAATATACAGGTATCATCAGCGTAGAGTGATAATTTTACTTTTGGAGGCAGTGTAGGAAGATCTGCAGTAAATATATTATATAGGACCGGTGATATGGGCTAGCCCTGAGGAACTCCAGCATCAATTGGTCTCAGGCTTGAGAGTTGTTTGTCAATTCTGACACGGAATGATCTGCCTTCCAAGAAGGAGCCAATTATTTGAGTGAGCTGCAATGGCATATTAAACTGATGCATTTTGAAGATAAGTCCTGCATGCCAGACTTTATCAAAGGCCTTAGCTATGTCAAACATAACTAAGCCTGTTGAATTCCTGCGATTAAAGCCTGTTCTGATATGTTGGACCACTCTAACCAGCTAAATTGTTAATACAAAACTTAGTCCATATTATACTTATTTTTTTTTCTTATTGATATAATTTCTCTTTCTTCTTACTTCGGATTCAATGTATTGTTTATAATGTAAATATATAAAAGGTGTATTGTATGTATTACATTTAATTCATACTCCTTTCCATCTATACATCCGAATTTTAAAATGTTTTTGTTTTTGCTTTAGTACTATCATTTTGAATTTTCGCATGCATATATAGTATTTACTTGGGTTACAATTGTATATGTTTGGTTTTTATTTATAAAGTGTTTTTTTTTTCGATAAGTGAAATATTTAGAGTGTCATACATAGGTAGTAACTTTTCACTTTTTAACCCTTACTTCTTGCTTTACTTTTCAGAGATTTACATTCAAACAATAACTAATGTCTTTTACTTAGGCTAATTATAGAACAATATTTAAATTTAAGAGTATAATATCTTGCACAATACATGGCATATAAAATATCTATCCGTAGTTATTATCAAAGGTTAATAATTTTAGTGATCAATGATTAATAAAGTTTATAGACTTAAGAAAGTCATAAAATTCATTTCGAATTCGAATATTTTCCGGTAATTTGAAAATTTAATGAGATATACGGCGATTAAAATCCAAGTGTTATGGCCATTCAATATTATTTGGTTGAATAAATATCTTTCGTTTTGTTTTTAAATAATGTACATATTTTTCCTTAAATTCTATTTGCTAACTGCAATGAGACTGAAAACATTCATATCGTTTTAAATTAATTGAAATGATCAATGTTGCTAAAATTATATTTTGAGCTTAATTTCGTATAAATCTATAAATTGTATCAATGATTGAATTGACTGCTAATTACATTGTTTTTGTATAATATTCTCTACAAAACAAAATTATATTAATTTATTTGCTCAATTAAGTTATACTTATAGCCGTATCAAGGAGATTCCCGCAGCTTTTGACCAGCATTTGGAACAATGAATTACGTCAACTCTGATTTTTTTTGAAGAAACCACCGTCTTACAAAATATTATACTGTCATTCTTAAGATACTTATATGAAAATACTTCAATGTATTGTATAATAAGATTCCATTATATTGTACAATATATAACTAATATACTTTCTTTCCGTGGTTGTCATCAAATACTAATCAATGTTACTGGTCAGGGATTTAAATTAAATCCTTATTGGCACGATTTAAATAGTAATCTAAATTACATTAATCATTTAAAATAATTATATTATAACATAGCAGTAAAATTTTTATATTGATTTATATTGATTTGTTGTTTATTTTGATTATTTTTGGTGATTATTCAAGATGAATTTAGTGGCAAATAATGTAAGCGTAAGAAATAATAACACCATTGAACTTTATGTTATTGAAAAAAAAATGAAGTTTACGTCTCACTGTTATTTGCTGTTAAATTGTATGCATAATAATTTGATATGACTAGGTTTTTATTATGAAATAAATTCAAATTAACCATACAAATAATTTGATAGCTTTCATATACAATATTTTCTTAACAAAAATCGGTAGGTATGGTTGAAGATATCCTTTATTATTTTAATGTTTTTCTAAGCCTTACCACGCATTGTGTAAAGTGAAGAATAATTAAACTTAAACTTCATGAGATATTTAATGAATGATAAAATAGCATTAAATGGCAAATTACTAGGCAATGAGTATTTTTATAAGACATTGCCAATAAAGAAACATAAATTGCATTGTTAAATAAAACTCAATTAATTAATTAAAGTAATATATCACATTGACCCTGCATTCTTTTATAAATTTACTAAACATTGAAATGGTGACTTCCTAAGAGTTGACGTGAGTAGATTACACTTTAATACTGTTTTCCAGCCACTGTTTCAATCTGCCTGTTTAAAACGCGTTCGGAAATTTCTTCAAGAGGTAATTTAGAAATTTTACGCTACGTTCCCGTTCCTTTTCAGGATTTCCAATAAATCAACGAGAACCACGTCAACCTTACGCGTTCGCAATCTGCTGACCAACGAAGTGCCAGACATCAGCTATTCTAATCTTAACCAAAGCATCCTACACTAAATAAAATTGCCAAAATACAAACTCTGTGACCGCGAACTTAACCAAAAGCACAGAATCACTTAGTCGCGGATTACATCAAACCCCGCCCACTCGACCTCACACTCACATTCCAGTCTCTTTTCATTAATTGTGCATTTTTTTTAAATCTTATCAAACTGAAAATTTTAACTTGATTTCAGCAAAAACATATGTCAATAGCTTTTATAATCCCAACTTATATTATAAACGCGAATGTGATTTAGTTTGTACACACATTTTCAGGGGTACAGAAAATAATATAGGATACCTTTTAACCCGAGAAAGGCTATTCCCTTGGTTTGTTCGTTATGCTTGCTTGCCTTAACTGCGTAACCGTCGTTGTCAGGAGCACAGAAAAGGCCGTAGGGTGCCTTTAATCCCAAAAAGCTACTGTTGCCTACAGAAAAAAATTGTTTTATACTAGCTTTTACCCCTAGCTTTGCTCGGCGGGCCTGGGATGCTGATGTTCTATAACATATGTCTAGTTAGGCTTTTAGGGTGATTTGAATTTAGTAGTTTTCTTATTGTTTTCATACGGAGAGCTTATTAAGTACTTGGACGTTACAATTGAATTAAAATTTAACCAATATTTTTGGGAAACCGATATATCCTACGATGATTTCTCATTATGACGTTTTCAGAATTTACTCCGTTTTCTTTAATAATCACAGCATGTCAAACTTACTTTGGAAAGGATTGACTATACTGTTGACAACGAAAGTGAAATATGATGGTGACCTTTTGTGAAATTCATGTAAACGCACCACAATATGCGAAACAAAGGAAATATACTCGGCTTTCTTGATATGATTCCCTGATCATAACGTTGTAAGAGTTATTAAACGTACTTTTGGACACTTACCACCGAGCTCGGCAGTGATTTTCCTTGGTCACCTGGATCATCCTCAGCTCCATTAGCATTCCCATAAGCCACACTTTCTCCGCCTTCAGTGTCTGTATTGCTTTTGATATTGGTAGGATTCTTCGTGATGTCAGTTGCATAGCACAATTTAAAGTTGTATGCCACATGTAACTCATTGTTGCATTGTAGACAGATATGATGTGGAAGGCGGTCAGTCAAGGTGATCGATGATGATGCAATCGATTGAAGCATGCGAAGAGCATCTTCGTTTCCTTTTTCTAGATGCGTCCAACTGTTACGAATAACCGTTGTTTTCATACAGAAGACGATTTGTGCAAAACCATCAATGAAACAATAATTTTGGACAATATTCGCTCGCAATGTTTTGTTTTCTACCACCGAACTGTCGAAAATCACCACACTTGTCGATATATAGTAAAAGCTTAGACAAATGAAACACTTTGGTCTAGAACAATCTTCACTCTCACTCATCGGACAGTTAACCGCGCACCTTCTGTACCTTTTTGACGTTTGGGATGGCAATTGTGGGAGGCATTGCCAGATATATATGCTTCGAATGTATCAGTGTTTAATTACAGCGGATCACGTTGACAGAAAATATTTCTCCACAAATATAAATATTTGAAGAAAAATATTTTCTGCGCAATGATCTCTGCACGAAAGATGAAGTCTGCTTGCACTTCGAAGTCATACATATCTGGCCGGGTGCTAGGGTTCGGGATCGGAATCACCTCGATTCCCGGGCGTAGGCGTCACATTACACTCTTCAGGCCAGCATGGACGGTTTTCGTGTGGTGAAACTTAATGAAGTTACTCGAAATGTAGACGTTGTTGTGACCGCCACCGGTAATCAAAATGTGTAATTTGTGATCATATGGATGTTTAAGTAGCAAGTTAACATCTTCCTACACCCAATAACATCTACTGCTGCCGAAAATAAACATATAACAACAGGAAGACACTTGAAGTCTCAATCAGGCACGGCCTTCAACATCGAAAATAAGCAAAACTAATTTAAAAAACACAGGGAAAAAACTTGCAGCAAGAAGGTTCGAGCCACGGATATTTAGGGCTCCAAGACGCAATATAGTACAAGAATCTATGAGTTCAAGAAGTCGCGGTCAACTTCACCGAAAGAAATTTCAACGGGGCGAGGAAATCCCATCCAAGGCGAGGACGGACCGAATCGTGAGCGAAGGGCTCTCTTTTCCGTTTTGGACTCCGTTTGGGAAGGTCCCGCCAGCGAGCGAAGGAAGTCATCCCAGCTAGGGATACTCGAGTCGGTGACTGGAGTATTTTGTGGAACTGGAGGGTAAAACGTGACTCCCATTAGAAGGACAGCGCCAGGAATTCCTCCGCGAAGACAACAAACAGAAATATCGGGCCGCCACGGACACGCCACGAGAAATCGTAATATACTTTCATCAGGATACACGTTGCTAGCGTGCAATGGAACACAAACGAGGCATAAAATTTACCGGGGGCCCCCGTCGTCGAGATAGTCAAGTTAGGTAAATATAGTTTAGAATTAAGGCATAATCTCTTGAAAGTTATTTACCATGGTAGTAATATAAAAAAAAGAAAAATATTCTTGCGTTTGTTCCAAAACTAATTGGTAAAATAATAATGAATTGTGAATTTACAGTGAATCGCTTGAACATTTATTTCTTCTCTCGGTGATACTTGATTCGGGAGTGATTAAAGAAATTTCAAGGCACCCATTTTCTGCCTCAATAATCTGCAAGTGCTGGGGTATACTCGGATATGGGTCTTTGTTTAGTGTGAATTACAGCTCACGGGGAACTTAATTCCACGTATACGAGGATTTAGGACAGGTAGAGTGCAGAATTGTCGCGGGATAGTTACGTGTGTTGTCCTCCTTCTCTAGGCTAGTGATTTCATTTCTTCCCTAAAGGTGAAGACTCCGGCGCCAGCCAAGCTCGTCTCAAGGCTTGGGGGGACAACTTTACGGGTAGACGAGTGGCGCCCACGCCCGTCTCCGACGGAGCGACCCAAGACCCAAAACGCCCCCGACCGGAGTCAGAAGGTATGGTTGAGTCATCTTCGCGAGAAAGTTTTATCGCGTAAAAGTGTATCTATCAGGTTTCAATTTTGATTGGTGTTTTAAAGAAAAAATTGCAATGTCTATGGTAGTGATAACCGGGAAGACAAGAAGGAGCCGCAGAACGGGGAGCCAAGCTCGTCCAAGGCTTGGGGGAAAAGTTATTCGTAAGGACAAGAGGCGTTCACATTTGTCTCTGATAGGGAAAATCGGGACCCTGGAACCCGGCCGGAGCTCCCCCAATCTTGTGTGGCAATATGTTTAGGGATATTGTTTCTCGTTTTAACATATAAGTCGATGTCAATCCATTCCCAATTTGAGGAGAACTACCTTCAGCTAATCGTTTTGCTGTCGTTCCTACAGTTCCAGAGAAGTATTTCCCACATGAAAAGTGTTTCTTTTAAGCAGGGGTCATTTCCATACTATATCTCCCAATTCATAGTCCTTGAAAGCAGAGCAAGTTTGTGAATATTCTTCGGCGGCCACTACTACGCTTTGAATTTTCAAAGGGTTGGTCATTGTGAAAGAAGGGCCCATTTATGTCATTTGTGTACTTTTATGCATCTTTGGTTACTTTTTCCGTTAAGCTAAGGGGGTATTTGAATTCGTAAAACGATTCTCCTCTTGTTTGCTCCAGTTAGATATTTGTCCTTATAACTTGCTATTTGTTTTGGACATGTAAAGGTTTCAAGGATTATTTGTTGTCACACATTTCAGATGGCTTTTACTAAGACCTTCCAGGCAAAATTCCCTGAGCTAAGTATCTTATGATAAATGAATTGGGAATGTTTTTAGGAACAAAGGTCTGAAACTGGAACGGAACCCTCAATGGGGGAATTGAAAGATCTTCTCAACCTATCTGAACCCTTTTGAAAAAATTCTTGATTACGAATTACTATTTATCCTGCGTTTGTTTATATACTTCTTCTACTACTTCTCGTTTATAAGGAGAAAGCATACAAGGTATTCATAAATAAAACCAAAATTAATTGGACATCATAAATATTATTTACAAATACATTAAGAAGGTGAATCTTTAAGTGGTCATTTAACCGTGAAATTGAATCCATATCGTTACGTGTAAAGTTATTTCTATAAACTCTTTCCATATATGATGATTTTGAAACGTCATTATCTTTCAATCAAGTTAGTTTGAATGTAGACAATTTTAATATCTTATATCATTGCGGAAGAGCTCCATTCTTCGCATAATAATTATAGACCATTTAAAGCAATTACATTAGAAATATATTTATATGGAGAGATTCTTAACCATATATTTATAATGAAGGGCTAACCAACTTTCAGACAGACCTACCGTGTGCTGGATCATTGGATGTTACCGGAAGTGAGACCTACCTGATCACATACTCTGTTGAAAGTTACAGAACTGCTTTAAAATTATTATTTCATTTATCGTCTGGTGTAGTACAGATTAAAACAAGTTCAGAATATCATGGTGAACTTGCACAATTATAGTACAATCTAAGATATCAAAATTACATGTTTTAAAAAATAGTAGTTCTCAGTCAAGGTAAGTATTTTATACATCTCGTGCGGTACTTTGTGAATTTCCCGCCATTTCTCAACAATCATGATGATTCCACGAACTGCACAAGCTCCATAAGCCTCATCACGAGCCCTGTGAAAAAATATTTTTATATCTAGAATTCACACCTAAACCTGCTTGACCTTCAGATAAATTCATAATTGAATATTCGACGTTTGACTAGCAGAATTTGATGACTTGTGATAGTCGTAAAGATACAATATTTGATTTACATATTGGATGCTAACATGGTCATTACATGACTCCGCTAAGTTCAGCCATCGTATTTCCGCGTTACCAACGAACGTTGATTGGCATTTTGAAAAGTTTCGAGCCTGCAATTAAACGGTGGAGTTCCAGAGAACAAGTTCTATAATTCTGTGAAAAGGAAATAAGCTCAGTATGTATTTGCCTCAGCCTCCATTAATTGCTACTATATAGCGACAAGCTTAAATGAATTGTATCTACTAGATACGCGTAAGCTCACGTTCACAGTTATAGTAATCATATTCAGTATTTATGCAATTATAATAATAATTTGAATTTATTATAAGTATCTTAAAGAAAAACTACAGTTGTCGATACCAGACGTAGAAAACAGTCAACAAGATAGTAAACTGGAAATCAACTTACATTCAATTACTCTGAAATGGCATATTTGAGGAAACTTAATGGGAAAATAACTCTAAATTATCTGATAAAACTTATAATGGCTTACCACATGTGATTGGTACTTACTCTGGTATACACAAGTGTTTTTGTGACAGTATAGGCTCAAGTTTAGTAATGAATTTGTAAAAAGTCAGAAATTATTGAAAAATAATATGCAGATGATACTATCTACCGAAATTACAAACAAATTTCAGTGCCGCAGAAGTAACGTTCGTTGCGCTCCATGAATTATTTATGAATTCAAACCAGAATGGCTGTTTTAATTGACGAATTGTTTATTTATGTGTGGTCGCTTATAGAGAAATCGATATTGCACTTTGTTTTGAACACGCGTCCAATTGGATGGAAGTTTGCACGTCTGGATATATGTGTAGAAGATAAGTGTGTTATTGAATTGTACTCGTTATATCAAATTTCATTTTCAAATGAATTTTTATGTTCTTTGCAATCTTCACATAATTAATAATCAAAACCATCGTGCTTTCACGCTTTTGTAAAGTATTGATTTTGGCAATCGATCTTCTAAAATCAATTTTGAATCTGAGTCGAGAAGTTCCATTTTGCTTACAAATTGATCTCCATCAAGTCTTAGAAATTGCAAAATTCTGCAGGTCATTATTTTAAGCAACAATTACCTTTCAGTGGACGCATGGAACCCTTTGACGAGGCGAGGGGTATAGTAGTTCGACCTACGAGGGCGGTCCGATAATTAACGAAAATTTTGAAAAAGTGACAATTTATTTCTCAACATAATATCCTCTTAGCCGTGACCTTCTTACTCAGGCCCGAAAACTGAAACATTACGTCACGTCACGAACTAACCTCTTCGAGTTGCCTCATCAGCGCCATCTAGTCCTGTTCAAATTAAACAAATTTCCTAACGATTTTTGACAGTATATATGACTGTGTGTTTGAAATTTCATCAGTACTATGTCAAAGGTTTATTTTAGATATGATGCGTCGAAGACATTTGCGCGCATATATATGTGTTTCCTTCGTTTGTATCCATTCGGCTGAATTTCATCTGAGAATTGTCATACTTGACAATCTCAAAAGCCTACTTTCGGCCTACTGAAATGGCGCTTATAGCCCAGTCATATTAGGTAAAAAAAGGGGTCAACCTCGGAATGAAAGATAATAAGCTGCAAATTGGTATGAACCTTTGTTTTGTCATTCTAAATGTTGTCTCAAAAGTCACAATCGTTATCGTGTTCGCGTCTCAAGATATTCAAGGTCAAAGGTCACAAAAATCGGTTTTTCGCGAATATCTGGCTTCCTATCGGTTAAATGAGATTTGCATTTATTATAAAAGTTGTAGGCTATAAAATTCCCTACAACTTTTGTTTAAACTTTTTTTTCATACGACCAACCGTTTTGAAGGTAGAGCGCGAAGAGTGCACATCGTACAGTCATATACGGCTAATGCAAGGTCAAGCGTGAGTTATGGTTATCAGTACGTTATAAAGTCAATTATTTACTTGGAAATTATAATTATTAAACAATGCCTATTATTTATGTACTAACTATTAATTATTTATATTTAATTAAAGTAAGTAACTTGATTATTTATATATAATTATTCATATTTAACTCATCATTGACACAGCTATTGCCTTATCAGAACATCAAAAGACTGCTGTCATCATAGGAGAAGATATCGATTTGCTCGTTATTTTAATTGGACGTACTCAGTCACATCATCAGGAAATTTTTTTGAAAAAAGTTGGCAAAGGCAATGTCAAAACACAAATATATTCTACTAAAAGTTTTGACCAATATCCTCGTACTAAAAAGCACATTTTATTTTTACACGCATTCAGTGGCTGTGACACGACTTCTGCGCTATTTAAAAAAGGAAAAAAAACTGTTACTAGAGCATTGGAAAAAATTCCTGATTTAGATAAACTGGTGGAAGTATTTCAACAAGAAAACTGCCCAAAACAAACATTATTAGAAAATGGAGTGCGCATCTTGTTGGCATTATATAATGCTCCAAAATCTGAGGACAACATTGATCATTTCCGCTACACGCAATTCATCAAATTTACAAAACTAAATAAACCTGTACAACTGTCAACACTTCCACCAACAAGTGTAGCAGCTCATCAACACATAAAACGTGTCTACTACCAGATTCAAACGTGGTTAGGGAAGGACTTAGAACCTAAAGAATGGGGCTGGATGCTTGAAAATGAAATCCTGGAGCCCATACGAACGTTATTACCTCCAGCACCAGCCGAACTACTAAACGTAATATTTTGCAATTGCAAAAATGGTTGTGGTTCCCGCTGTGGATGCAGAAAATCAGGGCTAAAATGTTCTTTAGCTTGCGGCCAGTGCAACGGACAAGCTTGCCTCAACGCTTCACTGTATCCAAGTAATCCCGATGAAGAAAATACATATGATCCCGATATTCTGGAAGGTTTGGAGATGAACATGACAGATAATGAGGATGATGACAATGAATCGAACATTTTTGAGCGACAAGAAGAAGAAGACGACGAACAAGAAGAAGATAATTAGCTTCCATTTCCAATTTCATTACAATTAAAATCAACAAAGATACTTTTGATATTTGAACTCACATTTTGATAAATGTATATTATGCCGTATTTAATAATAAATAAAAATATGTGTAAAATATATACTCTTACTATCATTTTAACTTAAAATAAAACTAAAATATATAATCCAGAATTAATAATATTTTATACTTAAATAGTTAAATATGAATAATTATATATAAATAATCAAGTTACTTACTTTAATTAAATATAAATAATTAATAGTTAGTACATAAATAATAGGCATTGTTTAATAATTATAATTTCCAAGTAAATAATTGACTTTATAACGTACTGATAACCATAACTCACGCTTGACCTTGCATTAGGCCGTATATGACTGTACGATGTGCACTCTTCGCGCTCTACCTTCAAAACGGTTGGTCGTATGAAAAAAAAGTTTAAACAAAAGTTGTAGGGAATTGTATAGCCTACAACTTTTATAATAAATGCAAATCTCATTTAACCGATAGGAAGCCAGATATTCGCGAAAAACCGATTTTTGTGACCTTTGACCTTGAATATCTTGAGACGCGAACACGATAATGATTTTGACTTTTGAGACAACATTTAGAATGACAAAACAAAGGTTCATACCAATTTGCAGCTTATTATCTTTCATTCCGAGGTGAAAGCCCTAATATGACTGGGCTATTACAAGTTTTCTGGATAGCTGTTTTCGGAAATTTAGGGCTACTGAGCAGCTGTTTCCGATACGCGAAGTAATGTCAGGTACGTTAATTGGTTTCCTTATGGGACTGAGTAAGAAGGCAACGACTTAGCTCACTACACTTGACCCAGAGATGTTTCAACTTTTTTAATCCGTCTGAAAAATAAGTTTTCTTGAGGTCTACAAAGTAGGCCTCCATGGGGGGGATGACCTTCTCATTCGACTCAAATTTCTGCTCGGCGAGTGATTTTTCAACTTCGTTATTCATTAGATACTTTTCCAAAGACACAAATCTGTTTGTTTAAATAAACAATATATATTTCGGGAGTAATAGTGCTCCCTACTTCAGTGTTTTTAAGATATGCTTTAGCTGCAAAACTATTTTTCTATTAATACCCTTCACAATTATACCTTTTTTCCAAATCCCTTTTCACTTTAATTACCTTGTTACATTTATCACTTAACCTAGAATCATTTATTATTCTTTCATATATTGCTTAATAACCCTATTGCTGAATTACCCTAGAATTAACATCCTTAATCATCCTATTTAAGGGGATTTATTTGTACATATTTTAAATATTCTTCAATCAAAATTATTTTTAATTACTGTTGTTTTATACGAGGGTCAAGTACTTAGCGTATACAAGAAAAACGAAAATTTTGGAAAGGTATTTTTCCACATGATCTCCTTCAAGCTCGATACACTTGGCCCAGCGATGCTCTAACTTTTTCAACCCGTCCAAAAAATACATTTTCTCGAGGGCTTCAAAATAGGCCTCCGTGGCGGCGATGACCTCCTCATTCGACCCAAATTCCCGGCGAGTGATTTTTTCAGGTTTGGAAACAAAAAGTAGTCACAGGGGCCAAACCTGGAGAGTACGGTGGATGGGGCAGCACTTCGTCGTGCAATTCGACCAATTTGGCCATGGCGACGGCGGAGGTGTGAGGCGGCGCGTTGTCGTGGTGGAACAGGACTTTTTTCTTCACCAAGCGGGGCCGCTTTTTCTTCAATTCGACGTCAAATCGGCCCAATAAGTCTGCATAGTAGCGCCCCGTGATTGTTTTACCCTTCTCGAGGTAATCGATGTGAATCACACCTTGTGAATCCCAGAAAACGGTGGCCATCACCTTTCCGGTCGATCGAAGAGTCTTCGCCTTCTTCGGAGCACGTTCGCCGGGTGAAGTCCACTGTTTCAACTGTTTCTTGATCTCTGGTGTATACCAGTGGATCCATGTTTCGTCGACGGTCACGAAACGACGCAAGAACTCCACTGGATTGCGCTGAAACAGCGCCCAACACGTCGCCGATGTGGTCTCACGGTTGCGCTTGTTTTCCGGTGTGAGCAAACGCGGCACCCATCGCGCCGACAGCTTTCTCATGCCCAGTTCTTCGTGTAGAATATGATGAACCGTTCCTTCTGCGATACCCACAGTCTCAGCTATCTCGCGAACCTTCAATCGATGGTCTGCCAACACGAAATCGTAGATTTTTTTAACGTTTTTCTCCGTAGCAGCCGTGGCTCATCAAAAACCGACGTGCGGCCACGAACAAACTCGTTGAACGAATTCTTGACGGTCGCCATCGAAGGAGAAGAGTCACCGTACACAGCATCCAAGCGATCTTTGATTTCACTTCGCGTTTTCCCTTCCAAAAATAAGAATCTAATCACTGAACGATATTGTTCTTTTTCCATTTTTGTACAACCGACCGACACGCTCGCTTCCAAAGGATTTCAAAACAAAACTAATGAAGGGAATTGACTGAAACTTGGACAGTAGGCTACTAAAAGAATGTACTGCACCATGGTAAAACTAATTTGTAATAGCAGCGCCATCGGGCGGTGAGGCTAAGTACTTGTTGAATGACCCTCGCATATATTATTGTTTTCTCCCATATCTCATTTTACATTACTGCTAAGGTCTGGTTATCTCCAATATCCGTGAATAACCGTTCCCGACATATTCGTTGAGCCTTGAGTTTTTCCGGCTTTCGTATTTCCAGTTTTCTTGTATCCCTTAATTCTTGTACTACCTCCAGATCCCCCCAATCGATTACGTGATTGCCTTCTATTATATGCTTAGCGATGGCTGACTTGGTGGTATCACTGGATGCTTTTCTTGATTTCAACTTCTCTGCCTCCTTGATGTGCTTGTTGTATCTACGAATCTACGAGGGTAATCCCAAAAGTACCCGACCTGACTTATGAATATAGGCAGTTTAAAAAAAAAATTACTGCGATTGACAATACCACCTTTCAACAACTTAATGTAGAAATTCATAACGGTACGTTTATTATTATTATTTTACAGACATCTAAAGTGAACGCTCTCAGTGAATTTGTAAATATGGAAAGAATCGGGCATCGTTATGTGAGACAATACTTTCATTTGAAAGGTCTAAGTCCAACCGATATCAAAGCCAAGTTGGATTCTACTCAGGGGAAGTCTGCTCCTTCTTTTACAATGGTCAAATATTGGGTAGCTGAGTTTAAGCGAGGTCGTACGAGCTGCCAAGATGAACACCGCAGTGGTCGACCAAGTGAGGCCACTACGTCAATACAAAATAGTATTGGATGACCGTCGACTAAAAGTGCGCGAGTTAGCAGACATGGTAGGCATTTCAAAAAGTGCTGTGCATCGCATTTTGACCGTAATATTGGACATGAAAAGGCTGCACGCAAGATGGGTGCCGCGTTTGCTCACATTGGAGCACAAATAGCAACGTTCCATCGAGTGTTTGACAATGTTTCGCAGCAATAAAGCCGAGTTTTTGCGTCGAGTCATAACTATGGATGAAACATGGGTCCATCATTTTACACCTGATACCAAGGAGCAGTCAAAGCAGTGGACTGAAAAGCGAAAACCGGCTCCAAAGAAAGCAAAGACAGTTCAGCCAGCTGGCAAGGTCATGGCATCCGTTTTCTGGGATGCGCGTGGAATAATATTTATTGATTATCTCGAAAAGGGAAAAACAATCAACGGCGCATATTATGCAGCCTTATTGGAGCGTTTGAGTGATGAAATCAAGAAAAGATGACACCATCTGACGAAAAAGAAAGTGTTGGTTCATCACGACAACGCACAAGTCCACACGAGCGTCATTGCGATGGCTAAAATCAATGAGTTGAAGTTAGAGTTGCTTTCTCACGCACCCTAGATCTGGCTCCCTCGGATTATTTTCTTTTTCCGAATTTGAAAAAATAGCTCGGCGGCAAAAGATTTGCCAACAATGAAGAGGTAGAGTATGCGGTTAATAGCTATTTTGAGGAGCTTGACAGTTCCTGCTATAAAGTGGGTATCGAACTATTGGAGAATATGTTGTATCGAGCTGAAAGGAGGGTAAATTGAAAAATAAAAAACGTTTTCGAAATTTTTTTACTGTTTTGATTGTCGGGTCGGGTACTTTTGGGACCGTAGTTTTCACGGGTAGCGATTGTATATATGCCGCCTTTTTCCTCCTTTTGCTTCTTATCTTTGGGTGCGGTTAGTCTGGATACCATTTTAATCTTTTGGCTAGTGGTTATAGCTGTTTTCTCGGCTATGTTCAGAATTTTCGCAATCTTGGTAAAACCCTTCGAACGTGTTACAGCTGCTCTTTGCTTTTGCTCAATGCCCTTGTTCTGTTCGTAGAGAGTGGTTAAGGATTCCGCTTTAAGTCTTCTCTCCATCTTTCTTGATATTGATATTATCTGGTCTTCGCTGTAGCCGTTCATTTTCACTGTCTCCAATATAAAGGTCTTCTCATGCTCATAAGGTTGCCTCATTAATGGGGGTAGTCAGCATCCTGTATATCCAGCTACTGAGTGTTGCCTTCGATGTCCGATGAGAGTGTTGGGATGTTGCTGGTATCGTCCACCGTGTGTTCGTATCGAACTATAATACATTAATTTTTCTGATTATTTTCAAACCTAAAAAAGGTATTTCATTCTCACTCTCCACTGAAGGTGTTATTGTAGTAATCGAGCAGCCCACCTAAGCAAACTGCTCGAGGGACCTTTACGAGAAAATAACAATGTAATAAATGCGGAACAATTTGATACGCCACTTATTAACATTATTAGTACTGACCCGAAATAAACTCCGCCCATTCTCGATAAAAAAAAATTTCCGAAAAAAATAAATCTAGTTGAGTGAACAACAATTGCAGAAGTGTTTTGTACCCAACGTGTGAAATGCAATCACCAGCAACGAATAAAGGCAAGAAACTTGTCAAAGAGATGTGCACGTTTATAAGAGAATCCATTGCTTCTGTACTTTCAACGGTCGTAATTTTGTTGGAAAATATCAAAAATCATTCAAATCATGAATTCCCCAAAAATGTGTATTATTAATCTTGTTTGAAAATTTCAAGAAGATCTAATCAAAACTGCCGTGTCAGATTCAATGGAAAGTCCGTAAAATACCAAAATAGTGTGTTATGGTTGTTGTATTTGGAGAAATTTCAAATGGCTATAACTTCCGTGAATATGATTGGATTGTAGAATATTAGGACCTTATGTAAAACTACTAAAATTTCTTTGAATTTAAAGGTATCCATACGATTTTATTGGGGAAAATCTGAAATTTAAATATCATACTATTATTAACAAAGTTTCCCGAATTTCGACTTCTAAGGTATTTTTTATTGTTGTACTCATAAACACCTACCCCCATAATTTTTTTCAGATTTTTCAGATCACAGGTGTCCAATCGCGAGGGAGGGTACACCAATTTTTCGCGTATTTCCCCTTCCTGTGCGCCCCCTGTTGTAAAAAATAAAAGTTTAAGCCCTGTTTTGAAAAGCTCTCATTGGATCCTTTCATTTGATACCCATATCGGCTACCTTTGATGAAATTTTTTTTTTTTGGGGCCACTTCCCTATATCAGGAGACCTGCCTTAAGAACTTGTAAAATTTTTTGTTGTAGTGAAAATTTGAAGAAGGCATCACTTTGCATATACGTGCAAAATTTTATGGTTGGCTTATACGGGTTGCGAGAAAAAGTCCTGTGACACACGGGCGCACGGACAGACAGGCGCAATTTTAGTAGGGTTTTGTAAAATTATTTTACAAAACCCTAAAAATAACAAATTGAAATCAATAATCGACAATCTACTGAAGCAATTGCTAGATTGTTGTAACAAGAATCTGCCGTTACCGCCATGAAGAGGCTTGTCGATGCAAGCGGGATTGATACAAACCAAGACTGGGAGTCTGAACAACGAAGAAAAAGTCCTCGCGTTGGGTGAACGGCACTCGTGTGCAATTTGCTCCACTGCTCGTTCTTTAAATATTTCGTATAACATTTATTTAAGAATTGATTGTATTTAATAGATAATGAAAGCAATTAATTTTTGAAAAGGCCCATGTGTTCATTTTCATTCAAACATTAGAATAAAAATTAATTAAAACGCTTGGTTGTGCGTAAACGCCAAAGTCGAAAATGTACTTTATGTATGTGGCTTTGGATTGATTAATCGATCATATTGAAATAAAAGTGGAGAAAGTGTTGATATTCAAATGCGAAAATGTCGGACAGATCAAGACCCCCTTTCAAGACAAAAGACAAGTAGCCAGTGAGTCTGAATTTAAAGTCACAGTCAAAGGAGTTGATTTTGATACGCGCGAATTGTGTTGACGAGAGTATTTTGCCCAGATAGTATTTCAAACATAAAATAAATTGTACAATAAAGCAAACAAAGAGTGTAAGTGAATGAAATCAGCAAAAAATCATTTTCCCTTGAAGTACCTACAAAACTGAGTTCCAATCTTCCGCGACGTGATCATTTTTGAATAGAACTTACATGTTTCGTTTGTTCGAGAAGACTTTATAAGTGACGGGTCGTATATTTACTTATTTATTTTACACGCATGTAAATTAAAACGTAGTGGAAGATAGCGGATAACAGTTGTATATAGCCAGGTCTGATTGCGGCGCAATGCTAGAAATGATCATGTTGATGACGGGTGCATTAAGTTGACCATACAAAATATACTCTGATTGCGTCATAACGTGGAGGTTTGGTTTGAAAGAAAAAAGTTGTCGCCTAAAATACCTTTTGAACTTCCTCGGGATTTGATTTCATTTTGACAATATGGGAGATAGTGCTGGCTATTGAACTAATTGGAAGTAGGAGGCTTTTGCACGAATCACAATTTCTGTTACAACATCGAGCTGAAAAGCAGTAGTCCGAATGTTTGACAACTGGTACCCAGATGAGTTTTTGAGAGGCATCACTTAAATACCATAACATAATGATTGGTTAACGTCATTACATCGGCTATTAATAACGGCACTTTATTTTGTCCTTTGTAAACTTTTTAGTTTTATCGTGTTTAATTTGAAAGTGATAGATCTACCATAAGAAAATAACTATAAACATATTAGGAGAAGTAATATAATTACGAATCGTGTCACATACCAAAATAAAATAAGTTACAGGACCTTACAGGCCCCAAACACGAGCGCTTGAAGGAGGAGGACTGGGTGAGTACCCTTTATGATCATTATAAATCTTAAAACTAAACATCTTTTATATAATTTAATTTTAATTTATATAATTTAATTTTAATTGTTTCTTTCATTCGTTCTCTTTTTTTCTGGAACTGCGTCCATAATTTTTAAGTACTTTAAAGCTAAAATGTAGCAATCCGGTTATTTTCATTTTTTAGATATTTATTTTTTTTTGAATAGTCGCGTGCTTCTTGAATGATGAAAATAGTTTCGATATGTAAAAAAAAGGTGAATTGATGAATTGAAGAAAACATTCGGTCTTTCCATTTGCATGGAACATTGAACGGGCATGGGAGCCGCCACGTTGGCTTGCCCTTCCACTCATGAGCTACCCATCGGGTGAGCTCACCACTTTTTCTTTGTCATTACAGGTGCTCTTGCAGGGTAGAGTAGATTCCGCTTGGGTTTCCCATTTATATTAAAGTCTTATATGATTACACCATATAAAACTTTAACACAAATCTGAAACACTCTTATTTTTCATTTGAAGGAATAATTCACGTGGCTTTTGTTTGTATGATTTTTTCATTTAGATAGAAAATATATGGCCACGTCTACAATGAATCGATAACGTTTTCGTTGTAGTGAAAAAGATAGAATTAAAGAGACTCGAAGGACTTTAAACAATATACACAAGAATATCACCTTCCCAATAGAAGTGGAGAGTGAGATTTCATTCTCACTTTTATTAGATTTAGAAATACTCAGAAGAAATAATATATTAGAAACCGACGTGTGACTACGTTGAAACTCGTTAAACCAATTATTTACGGTCACCATCACAGTAGCAGAGTCACTGTGCACAGCATCTAAGCGCACCTTGATTTCGCTGCATGACCTTCCTTCCCAAAACAAGAATCGAATCACTGACCGACATTGCTCTCTTTCCATTTTTCTAAAATCGGCGGATACGCCCGCTTCCAAACGTGGTCAAAGCAAAATTTCGAGTTCGATTCAGCTGAAATTTTGACAGTATTCGTCTACAAGAATGTACTAAACGATTGTGAATCTCTCTTGCGATAGTGGCACCGTTGGGTGGTGAGGCCACTCTCGTAGTAAATAAGTAAAGTGAAGCCACGCGGTAACTACAGCAAATATGAAAGAAGAGAATAATGAAATGTCTTCAATATCTGGCAAGTTTGGGAACCAAATCCCTACTGGCTGGCCAATTGGCCAAGCCCTAGTTGCTCAGAGTAATGCGACTTAGATTGCATGTTGCCGGCACATGGCATCAATTTAACGGGTGACTGCAATCAAACTAATGGACCGTTGACAGTCACACCCACTGTGCCAATGGGATGGTCAGCCACGACCTTAGATAGGGAGGCCAAGAGAAAACTCGGAGGGAAAAAGGCGGCTCGAGCCCCAGAAACCTAAGAAAAACGGATACCACTGTTAAGAAATCTAGAAAGATTTTGTGATGCAGTGAACATGGTTTCAATCATGTTTCCCATCATCTCTTGCATAATGTTTTGGAACTGTGTCTGCATTTTGTCCATATTGTGAGTTTGATTTTGTGTGCGTGGAGCTGTCTGTGACGTGGTTGTGTGGGTTGGGCCGAAGTAACTTGCAGAACGATATTCTCACGTTCTTTGGATTCCTGGGACAACCCCCACAGCTTGCTGAATTTTCTCCGCCACAGTTAACACATTTTGCTTTCTCTTCAATTTTCTTCGGATAGTCCGGGAATTACATTCAACACATCGAGACTGTACATGACAGTTCCTAGAAGAATGTCCAAATTGTTGGACATACCTTGGCCCGTATGAGGAAGCTGTGGACCCACGATGCACATAAGGTGGTAAACAGATTAAATATTATAAATATTGGTTTCAGATTTTGGGAGCAGAACCTTGACGAACTCTAGAAAGACCTTCTCTCATTTTAATATAATAGACTTCTATTTGGTTGAAGCCCTGAGACTGTAAGTCTTTCTTAATTTCTTCGACTGAAAGGCCATACAGACCCCTGATGCCAACACTCAGCTGTCTATCCTCTGGAAATATGTAGGTGTGATATTGTATTTCGTTTTCAGTTAGTGCTTTGGCCAGTCGTCTATGATCTGTGGGTGTAGTTGGTATGATTTGTATGCCGAGTTAGACCCTTTTCGCGGATATATATGATATGTTTTCATAGTATTAAGTATTTGGGACCATTTTGATGGCTCTCGTGAAATGATCGGAACTGTTTTAGGTGCTTGTGCTTGTGGTGCGGGTCGTGTGTTTGCAGTGTTGGTTTTGGTGAAATGGCCATTTCTGTAAATGTCGTAGCTGGTTTTGGTGGTGGAAGGGCAGGGAAAATCTCATCCTCTTTGTCTTTACTGCCACTCATGCAGTCAACTTCCTTTTCACTTTCTGAAGTTTCAAATGCGGAACAAGGAGGTGAAGACACCCTCACCTTTAATTTTTTCATCTGAGGGCTATCTTTCTTAGATTTTCCGTTTGCCTTAGCCTTATTTTTGAGCAGTAGCACTAGCTCTGCATTTTTTACAGCTACCAAATAACTTTTGTTTCGCTGATCGTCCAGCCCGGCATTTTAATAAGTGAAACTAAATCAGTTACGCTTTTGAGTGAAAACGGTCCGGTCGAAATTATTGAAAAGTAAAATGTGTTAAATTCTTAACATGAATTTTTAAAATAAAAATTTTTAGTTGATCAAAAAAAGAATAGGAGGAAAATTTTTCTATTTAAAATAAAAATTAAATATTATCAACTTTATAATTATATACGTATTACTGTAGCCCACATGCTTTCTCAATTTTAGACAGATTCCAAAATTGTTTTCATCTTTTTACCTCATACCACGGTGAGGTTTGCAGGAGGAATGAGTAGCCAAACAATATCGATCTCAGCTCACCTAGCGTTTGGTTTATCGACCCCGCTTGATAGCTCAGTGAACTACCAGAGTATGTATGGATGTAAGCAGAATTTATTAGAGATTATGCTATTGCACACTAATATACACAGTCTGATTTAGACCGTCATAGTGGACAGTTGTTCAGTGCGGATTTAAAAACGTACAGAGTAGTGAAACAGTGAAAAAGTGTGTGTGTATGTATGTGTGTAAATTGCACCATACAAACAACGAGCCAGTTGAAGCGGAAAAGAGCCAGATCCAATTCAAGATTCTTGGGTGAGTGTGTGTGTACTCACTTTACTTAGATTTAGTTAGTTTGACGAACGGACATAAATACTTGGTTATCGGACTCGGGTTATCATTTCTGCTCGGTGAAGAGCATTTTTAGTCGTTGTTAGGCAGAATGGAGGGGACGATGGGACCTGGACATGACCCAACGGACCAGCAAAACGTATTATTTCTCGAGCAATTTAGAAAATTGCAGAACCAGTTAGATCAGGTTCTCAAGGAGCTTCAATTAACGAGAGAGCAGCTTCAGGCCTCTCAACAACAACTGCTAAGCGCTCAAGCCGAACTCGCAGAACAACGTACCAAAAATGACGAGCTCTTACTGAAGCTCGTAGAAAAAACGTCGCCCAAAAAGGGTACGAAAAAACGGAGGTTGTTGAACTCCCCAACTCCCTCGACCAAATCGGCCTCCTCTTCAGAAGAGGAAAAACCAGAATCCGTGGAATCGGTTTCCGATGAAGAAATGGAGGAGGAACTCTGTGAAGAGGAGGCAGAGGAGGAACCGGAAGAAGGGGCATTTCCAACCCTTCCTCCCCCAAAACCTGCTGTAAATTTCCCAGAAATGAAGATAATCCCCAAAGCTAAACCTCCGACATCTCCAGCTCCTACCAATCCCTCTCCCAAAAAACCAGAACAGGATAACGAACAAAAACGAACGGTACCGATTGTACTACGTGAACCCGAAAAATGGACGAACTTTTCGAAGACGCTACGTGACAAAAACATAAAGTTTGTTTCGGCGAAACGTGTTTACCTCGGTATACAGATAATACCACAAACTACAACTGACCACCGACAGATGACGAAACTATTGACCGAACTAAAACTTCAATACCACACGTACTATCTGCCGGAAGACAAAAAACTAAACGTGGTCCTTCGTGGACTACATGGCCTCACCTGTGAGGAAATTAAGGAAGACCTCGAACTGCAAGGCTTTCACCCACTTGAAGTTTTCTTCATTAAATTGCAAAACGGTCCATCAAGACTCGTCAAAGTCCTCCTCCCAAAGGAGGAAACTTCTATCTTTAATATAACCGCGGTTTGCCATCTGATCTGCAAGGTGGAAGCGTTGAAACCGAGAAAAGGTCTATCGATGTGTCACAACTGCCAACAATTTGGTCATTCCTCGGGCAATTGTCATGCACAGGCGCGGTGCGTTAAATGTGATGGCATGCATCACCACAAAGAATGTGGCAAGGCGAGAGATGACACACCGAAATGTGTCAACTGTAAGGGAGAGCATCCGGCCAACTACGGGGGCTGTCCAAAAAATCCCAATAATATGAGGAAGACGTTTGCACAGATGGCTGCACAGAAAACCCCCAACACAAACACAAGCCTTCCCACAACCACAAAAACGAACAACATCTCAACGCCAACAGACAAAACACAATTCACCAAAAAACAACCACAAACAACACACAACACTTTCACTCCACCAGACATGGGACAATTCTTCGCCTCAATGCAATCTCAGTTTCAGCTGATGATGCAAGATATGATGACGAAGATGTTACAGGGAATGTTCTCTGCCCAAAACATGACACCAAACACAAATAAACGATAATGGATCCAGTGAATCACATTTCCATGCTCACGTGGAATGCAAATTCCTTGCTTCCGAAGGTTGGAGAGTTTAAACAATTTATACCAGATTATAAATTTGATATTATACTGCTCCAAGAAACCTTCCTGAAGCCCGGGACTCGTCTCCACATCCCCAACTACATACTGTACAGAAACGACAGAATGACTGGTAGGGGAGGTGGAACATCCATTCTCGTGAGAAGAAATGTGAATCACCACATAATTACAACACCACCAATGCAACGAGCAGAAGCCACCGCCATCAAAGTGCAAACGCCTGCCTTCGAATTTATCGTGATTTCCTTGTACAACCCCCCCAACAACAAACACCTAGCCCAAGACCTTGCTTCTCTCTTCAGCCTCGAAGGCCCAGTCCTGGTAATAGGTGACTTCAATGCATATCATCAGCAATGGGGAGCTGTGAGAAGAAATCAAGCAGGGACTGTGCTAAGTAGATTCATCACAAACATCGAAGGTAGCCTGCATATCCCCGATGAACCAACCCACTTTGGCCGAACATCCAACAACATTCTGGATATTGGAGAATTCCATCAAAACATAAGAATCAGGGTCCTCAATGAGCTCTCCTCAGACCACCAACCAGTTCACTTCTTAATAGAGGACGTTTTTATAGACGAACCTTTAAAAGTCAAGAAGATCGTAAATTGGAAGGCTTTCCAAGACTCGCTGGCAAACGAAAGTTTCACCCAAGAATTAAACACAGCTAGCGACGTCGAAAAAGTTATTCAAGAAATAACCGAGAAGATAAAACAGGCAAAAGAGGACCATACAGTCACAACTTCGGCAAGGGAACACAACCCCTATGAACTCCCTCAGGATATAAAAAACTTGATAAGGAGGAAGAACCAAGCCCGAAGAAGAGCTAGGAGCACGGGTGATCCTAGACTTAGAACGAAAGCCAACCAATTAACAAACAAAATCCGAAATCAAATCCACGAATTTCGTAACGAGCAATGGGAGAGCTTCTTACAGAGCCTAGAGCCTGGCGAGAATGCCTTTTGGAGGACTACTAAATATTTTCGAACGAAAAACAAGGTAGTTGTGCCACCAATCCATGGACCAAATGGCCTCAAATTCGACAATGCGGGTAAGGCGGAAGCCTTTGCAGACACATTAGAACTTCAGTTCCGCGAAAATATCTTCCAAGAGGAGGACATTGACGAAGAAGACCAAATTTTAAATAAAGTCCACGAAATAACACACACACAAATTCAGGCAGATAGTACACTAGAACCAACCAACTTAGAAGAGATAAAAGACCTTATACTAAGACTCAACAAACGTAAAGCACCTGGTTTCGATACACTGATAAACACGACGCTTAAATGGCTGCCTGACAACCTGCTACTGACAATCACCGACGTCATCAACGCAATCTTCCGTTTGCGGAGATACCCCAAAATATGGAAGTCGGCAGTGGTAATAGTTATCCCCAAACCAGGGAAGGACCTCACTTTTCCACAGAATTGGAGGCCAATCAGTCTCCTCTCATCTCTTTCCAAAATAGCTGAAAGAGCTATACTCAAAAGACTTCAAAATAATATAAACAAAAATCAAACTCTTCCTGATGAACAATTCGGATTCAGAACAGCTCATTCCACAGAACTCCAGCTAACAAGAGTGGTTCAACATATAAGAAACGGGATGAACCGCAGGAAGTCAACGGGCTTAGTTATGTTCGACATAGCGAAAGCCTTTGACAAAGTCTGGCATGCAGGACTTATCTTTAAGATGCATGAACTCAAAATACCACTCGCGTTGACACAAATAATACATTCATTCCTACAAGACAGATCTTTCCGTGTCAGAATCGACAACTTCTTTTCAAACCTGCGACCAATTCTAGCTGGAGTTCCCCAAGGATCACCTATTTCACCAGTCCTTTACAGCATATACACTTCTGACTTACCCAGCCTTCCCAGCAATGTTCAAGTTTCCCTATATGCTGATGATACATGTATATACTATTCAGCCCGACAAGCAGAAGTCATCACATTAAAACTGCAACAATCCATCAATACTTTCCTGGAATACTTCCGCAAATGGAAGATCAAACTAAATAACGACAAGACGCAGGCAATCTTTATCTCAAGACGTAGACATCAACAACCACCAACTTTACAAATAAATTCAGACATTATACCCTGGAACAGAACGGCAAAATACCTAGGACTAACGCTGGACCATAAACTGACATGGAATGACCACATACGAATAAAACGACAGCACTGCATTGGTATCCTATCCTCATTAAACCCTATCCTAAAACATAACCGGCTCAATATTAAAAATAAGTTGCTCATATATAAACAAATAATACGCCCGACTCTACTCTATGGATGCATCGCATTCTGCCAGACATCAAAGACCAACAAGAAAACCCTCCAGTCACTGCAAAACAGGGCCATAAGATGGATCTTCCAAATCCCATGGTATATTAGAAACACAGACATTTACAAAGACCTACGAATCGAGACCATTGACAAATATATACGCGACCGTGCTTTAAAACTGTTTGACAAAATAGACGAACACTCTAATAAAACCTTGGGATTTCTAAAGATCTCTGATAGGGCACGAGTGACTTACCCGAGCCTCCGATCTATATTAGACAGTACAGAAACTAACTCGCAATCTTAGGTAATAGTGAGTGCATAAGCACTCGCAGACAGGAATGGAGCAAAAGTGCTCAATCGCACTAGCTCCAAGGACCCCCCAACTCCAGGCAGGCACACTAATATTTTCGAACAGCATTGACTGCAAAGCAAGAGGTGACCACGCGAAGAGCTGTCTGCGTGGGTCAAGTGAGCTGCATTAGTGTCATTTACTCTTATTTAACCTTTGAGTATGAGAACCGAGAAGAACAGCGCATATCAATTTTATTGAAATATTGCGTTATGAGAACCAAGAAGAACGGCTCATGCAAAACAATACAAGATTTAAACGTTCAGCCGGCTCGTTGCCCTTAACACTCTTCCCCCGGCGTAGCTTGTGCAGCCTCTTCCTTTAATAACACGACAAGCTTGCTTCTTACGTCGGTGACTTGATTCCACCCTTTGGTCCCTTGTAACTCTGTTCGATAGTTCCCAAAGGCCAGATATTTTACGGAGACGTGTGGTAAGCTACGATCACGATATCGTCGATTCGAATCGATTGCTCCTTGCTTGTTGATCTTCATCGTAGCATTAGCATGGGTAGGTATTCCTGCACCCATCGCCACTGAAAGTGATCAGTAAGGGTTTGAGTTGCTAGCCAAGCCCGTCAGTCGGCCTCGGCATTTGGCCTCATAGTCGGCTGGCCCATTGACGATCCCAGCATGAAAGGGCTCGGCGTGAGTGCTGCTGAATCGTTCGTTGTATGCGCACGTTGATTAAAAATTCTGCCTCGGTCAAAGAAGTACTTAAGTCTTCTTTGATCAGCGCCTTTTCTCGCAACGGGACAGAATGCGCGCAGAGCGAGCGCAAGGAGGAAGACGAGTGGAATGCTGGGAGGAGTTAGATCCATCTTTTTACACCTTTTTTAGGAAGCAGACAACAGCGAGCAAGTGAGTCAATGTTTTGACCTATACAACCTTGATTCGTCCGATCATCACATATGCAGTGATGTTATGAAAAAGAGCTCCGAAAACAAAATTGGAAAATACAATTAGTGGAGCGAAAAATTCTTTGTTCTTGCAAAGGCGTATACAAGCGACAGAATGGACGATTTTACCCCAACGAAGCGCTTTATCAGGAGACAGCAATGAAGCCAATCAAATTTTATGTGGAAAAGCTTGTGGCGATAACGAGAGCAGTGGAGCACAAGGTGGAAATAGTTAGGGCACCAACGGATAACCGTTCAATGGGTGCAGCGAAAGAATAATTGTAGGGTAGTCTTAAGCAAATAATTTATTTATTTTGTAGAAATACAATTCTTAGAACTACTCTTAAAAGCTAATCAATTCAACCCTTAATTTTCCTATAATCTATTATCTTTTGATAATGTTGTGGATGTCTATATTTCAATATTTTGTTTTTTGGAAAAGATTAATATTGATTATTGAACTCCAGGAAAAGCCCTAAGGCTGAACTTATATGAATATTGTTATGCCAAGTTGTTTATGAATTGTATATACGTAGGAATTATAAAAACACCCAATAATGATCTTGTGCCTTGGTTTCCTCCGTTGTTGCAGGCAAAATGTTGCTTGTGTATTTCAACGCCTGCTTTGCCTCGCGCATGAGAAAGCGAGACAAAACAATGATTTCTGGGACCGTCCCATCTGCATGTTCGCAAGCGTAGTCGCACCAACGTGATCGTAGATATGGGTGAACTTTTTTTAACACTTCGCGTGCCAGCATTGGGTTGTATAAGTATCCACGCCAGTAGTTTTTCTGGAGAACGCAAGTCACGTTGTGAAGGTTGATGGCGAAATCATGTAGCTCGATTGCTGACGAGCCAAGCTTTGGTAGCTTCTTCAGCTCATTGATTGCTCCACCAACGATGACATCTGGAAACTCAAAATAGTTCTCCAACGTCCTCATGATAATAGATCTGGAAACGAAATTACCACTGCCAATTGCCTCTTGGTCAAGGTATCCTTCAATTTCAATAATGTCAGTGTAGCTGATTTTTGCCTGGGTCCGATTCAGCTAACCGTAATTGCACTTCAATTCTGGCGAAAGCTTGCTATGACTTCGATCAGGGTTCGCTCATACCGGCCACGTGTTGTGGTGATTATCCTGCATCCGCTGTTTCAATCGATTTTTCCCACTCTGTGCATTCCTTTGTAATGATCGCTAGATTCCAGGGAAAGTCTTCGTGGATTCAGTTCGATCCTCTGTCTTTTACTTCTACTCATCTAGCTCCGCCGCATCCTTTTGGTTCCACGTGATAGCTTCCTTAATTGGTCGACGGCTGTTGGCAGTATTAAATAGATAATATGGCCTGCAAGTTCGAAAGATGCACTACTGTATGGGTCAAGTAGACTGTATTTAGTCGATCTTACTCTTGTTTTACTTTTATATATGAGAACCGGAAAGAACGGCTCATAGCAATGTTATTGTAATATTGTGTTATGAGAACCAAGAAGAACGGCTCATTTAAATCAATACGAAATTTTACGTTGAGTAGGCACGTTGTCCCTAATACTCTCTATTTTCTAATCATCATAACATTACTAATAAGGGCAATGTTCGTATCTTTTTTAATTAGGGTTGGCCAGCTGTCATATATTTCACTCTTTCATAACCGACTAGAAGACCTACAGGAGTGCCGCAATTCAAGAATATCAGATTGGAATAGTGAAGAGTAGACTGGATAGTGCTTGATTAAAGCATTTTATCTTTATTACTTATGGTTGGGTAGCGATTATACATATATTGTATTTCACTCATTCATAAACGCCTAGAAGACCTACAGAAGTGCTGTTATTCAAGAATATTAAGTTGGAATAGCAGATTATTTTAGTTGATAGTTTTAGTGAAGGGTAAGCTGAAGAAACAAAATGTAGCGCTAATTAATTGGTATTCGAGTTCATGAAGGACTGCAGGATTGGACTGCTGCGTCGGCGTGCCAGATGAAATTATTCGCTAGAAATACCACTGTCTGGAGACGCGTGCGTCTGCTTGCAACTAGCTGTGGGGCGGGTTCGTGTTTCCCCAGCATAAGGTCCACTACAGAACAATTTGTCAGATGTATGAATGGTCATCGTGGCAAAAATTTAAAAAAAGTCCCCGTTACTACCACCCATCGGAAAGGCAAATTTTTCGTAGGCACGCTTATTTTTAAAAGCAGATAATAATTTGATTTACCGCCCTTTAGAAAGTCAAGCACTGTTTCAAGAAAATGTTCGGTTGCAATATTGCTTGTGTTATATTCCATATATATATATATATATATATATATATATATATATATATATATATATATATATATATATATATTTGACAGATGAGTATTTTGTGATGATTTGTGAAGCTTTTATGTTCATTTAGATAATATTTAAATCTTAATATATTGTATATTCACTCATATATTACGTAAGCAACTTATAATAATTAAAATGGCGCAGAGAAAGTAATTACGTGATTGATTTATTTTAAAATATTTTGTGCCGTTAAGGTCAACTTTCAGTCTATAATGGTACATTTATTAGACCTCCCCTCGATGGGTAAACACAAAAAACCGGCCGATAAAACTAAGTGTAATCAAATGCCAGTAATTAGAAACTTAAAGCCCGCCTGTACGAGCTTTGAATGCAACTAATAACAAGACTTTCATTATACACAGGTATCATGTAATTAACTACTTCATTTGTAATTAAAAGAAATGATTCTTACGTTCCATTGTTTGTTCAAACGTCCTTTACAAATGATTAATATTGGGAAAATTATAATAATGGTTTAGAATAAATCAACTTGAATACCTTGACGTCATGGCTACCGATCAGGGGAATGGTCCAACTCATTTTCCAACTAAGTATGCGTATACTCGTACAATACTGATATGTACTCATCATCATTATTCCTAATTACATTGTCTGGTTAATTCTATTTTAATAACAAAGCCGTGAAAACTCTTCCATGTCTCATTTCCGTTTTGTGTGCCTACTTATAACCTAATTAAATCTGCACACTAGAATTTTGCAGCATCCTAAGGGCAACTTCAATTACGAGTATTATCAATCTCACGGAGAAAAATCGTGCAGAAATTTAGCGTGGACAATGATTGCCGTTTGTTTACTGGTTCATAAAATTTCCGTCTTGGAACTGGTTTCTCTGAAGAAATTGCTTCGGTTTGGCGACCCATTCCTAGTAGAGGTTGTTGTGGGACAGGTTGATGTGCATAATGTTAGTTTAGTGATGAATACTTGTTTTGATTTTGATTACGGAAAGTTCAGAGAATTTCATACACTTGAGATTCGATACGTGGAATTAAGAGTTTTGCTGGAAGTTATTTGTAAAGAGAAATGAAAATTGTACTCCGGTTGCGAATAGTAGAAATTTTAATCTCTAACGAAATGGCCAGTAGGAATTAGTTGTCTGTACAGAAATAAAACTTTATCAATATTCTCGTCTGAACTGGAGTCGGTTTTTATGAATGAATAAGTTCCAACTAATACAATTAAATTTAAAAAAATAAATTTTATTGAGGCGAGTATAAAAAGTTCTTATTTTTCTCAAACATGAAAAGGATAGATAAGAGTTCGTGTCGAGCAGTCGTCGAGGCAGCACGAATCAAGCAGCAAAAGGTTTTCGGAGGATTTTATGAATATTGAAATTAGGAGGAAATCGGAAATTCCAGGAGTTGCGGAATTTAGGAGGAACTTCGGAGGAAATTTTTTTTGGAAATTGTTGAAAAATAAAAGGAGTCAAAGCGCCTGGGCGAGGTGCGTAGTTAACGAGTAGGAAAATAAGTGGAATGACAGGAGTGGAGGAAAGGAGTTGAATTGGAATTGGAGAAATTGAAAAAATAACGAAAACGAAGGAAAGATTATCATAAAAGGCTCTTTTTATGTGTTATTATTTTTGTTCATAATGTAATTATTTTGCTTTTAAGTCTTTTAATTACTAGACAATTTGGGTTTCAGCTTTTACTTTCTTTTATTTTCCCGCGACAGTATTTCAAGTTCTGTCTTGGAACCTGTGGGTATGGGGGAAAATAATGAATATGGGGAGTGTTGCAACCGCGGAAGTCACCGCAGTTGCAGACATTAAGTTTCGGCAGAGGGGTGCGTGGCCCGGGGTGGCATACTGAGGCCGGCTAGCGCTCAGTCGAGTCGTGGGACTTTCGGGACAACCTCTGCTCGTGCTGAGCCACCCTACATAAAAACAATAATACAAAGGGATAAGGATGGGAAAGGGGAGGTCATATTGAGAAATGAAAAAATTATTTTTGCTTACAACTTAGCGGCCAATTTATTTGAAGAAAGAAAAATAAAAACAACAATAATCAATGAGCAAAAAAATAATAGTATAAAGCAAGCCAACTCCTTTGTTTTTAAATAATTTAATTCAAATTTCAAATATGCCAAAAAATATAAGTAAAAGTAAATATAATGAAAAATTTGTAATTGACTCACCGCTAATGATGCTGCAGAGCGCTCGGCAACCGAATGGGGGGACTGAAAATTAACTCCAATTTCAAAATATTAATATTACTTAACACACAACCCAAACCGGCCACTTTTATCACTACGATCCATCGTCTCAGTCTTAAACTGTTCATATGAAATTGAAGAAAATTCAACGTTCAAAATTTAGCCCTCCCCATAAACGAACAATGCAGTTTTAATAAACAATCAACCTTTACTTCCGGTTTTTCACAAACTATCAAACTTAGCACTTGTTTTGGTTTCTTCACATAATTTCATAATTTCCACTCTTTTCATCACTCCCAAACTCGCACCAATTTAATCTTGCAAAGTAGTTAATATTAATAAAATCCAGCACTTTGCTGCAACTTATATTCTAGGCGTCACGGAAAAGGGAAATTCACTTCTTAACACATCGCGATCTCACCCGAAACTTTTTACGTCTAATCGCTACATACAAATTAATGGAGTTTGCACCACAACACTTCCTTTGAATTCTCTCGTTTTTCCTTCTTTCAGTCCCAATAATCACAATTCATAATCCAATTCACACAGTAATTCCCGACACTTCATGAACCACTCCTACGATTCTCTCGAAATATGCACATCCGTCAACAACTTGAGATAAGTTTGTCGATTAAAACTTTCCTCACTTAATCCAAATCAGGACTTTTCTTATTATTTCCTCGTCATCATCGAAAAACTTGCTAAAAATAATCCCTTTAACCCTTTACCAATCCAAAAACTGACTGCCTTTTCCAATCCAGCATTTCACACCCAAAATCCAATCCCGTAATCATTTCATTTCTAATTACCACTGCCGCATCTGGGTAACGTAATCGAAGTTCAATACACTTCGATTCCGCTACCCACACATCTTTTTTTCGTATCGACAAACGCAATAATTTCCATTTTTCATATATGGCAATTTGCATAATCAAAGAAACGTTTGATTAGATACAAAGTGTCACATATATACGGAAACTATTGATTTTGCCGGTACGCCAAAAAGAGTGCTTCCTTGCGAGCGGGGAACTTGAACCCAGGGTCCCAGCAGACCCCCGGTTGAGAATCCACGACGCTACTAACGGAGCCACATTCCGTGGATTTTCCATTCATCAAATTAGCAACTTAAACTCTTTCTTGATGAGCATGAAATTGAAATTTGTCAATAGGGAAACGTGAATCAATTTTATGTTAATATGAAAAATAAAATTTGTTAGTGGGAGCTAATGAACAAAATTAGCTAGTATGAAGGAAGGAATTAGGTATTGTTAGAGAAAATGTATACAATGAAATTTTGTTAATGGGAATTAATGTATGGAGTGTTGTTAGTGGGAAAATTAAAATTATTATTATATTACTAGTTTCTTTGTAATTGAAAATAAGGGAAAAGAGTAGCATTGTAATGATGTGGAAATTAAAATTCTGGGGAAATTGGTAAAATTTTAATAAAATTAAATAAATATACAGGGGAAAAGGTATGAATGCCCAAAGGAAGGTAGAGATGTTACGGCGGCAATTTGAAGTTGCGAATGCGAGAATGTCGGTACGCCGGAATTCGCAACAGGAGCTTTCCGCTGCTAAATCTCACTTCACGTGGAAAGCGAGGAAAAACGTACAGCGTTTCTACGAGAAATTCGGGGGGACATAAAGGGGGGTTTATTCTGGACTTGCTTGCTAGTTGCAAGATGCAACTGCAATTCCGGAAGTTGCCAGTAACATGAAGATGGACGAGGGTGGAAGTTCCATGGACAGTGGTGACAAGAATGAGGCTATCGTAAGGCCAGAAGCCAAAAAAAGGCCAATAGGGTCTCCAACGCAAGAGCCTTGTTCAAAGGTATCGAAGATCCTTGAAGTGAGCGAGCGGGATTTTCTCCAGCTCAAAAAGGTGGCAAAAGTAGCTTCCGCACGTTTCTTGGGGGCCATACTCAAGCCAGTGGAAGGCTGGGCCTTGAGAGAAGTAAAGGGAAATCGAAGCCCTTGCAACCAAGCGTGGCTGTTACCAAAAAAGAGAGGGTATCTCCAATAGTGTGCTATAGGCTTGACTTGAAGACTTGCAGGGATAGTGCTCAAAGGGCATGCGCATGAAACTCCGAAAAGGAGCAAAAGTTCAACGTGACGATGAACAACTCCTCACGAGCTTCGATCCACCCTAAAATGGCTGAGGATCATACCAGCCTTTTTAATTTTTGGAAATGTGCTAAGGTGGTTTGCTGCACCTACACTCTCCCAGGAGAGAGAAAATTGACTCTCCTTCTCAAAGGCGTGCACAGCTCATACAACGGGAACAACGTTGTGGTTGAGCTGAAGGAACATCTCGGAGAAGATATCCTTTCAGCAAAAACGTTCTCCACTATAAACTCTAGGAGGGGAAAAAGGACGCTTTCATCCTCCTTAGTCCAGTTCAAACTGGACTTTGAAGTGAAGAAAGCAATGAACATGAAGTATAATGGGAGCGTCTACAGAAAAATTGCACTTCCCAGTGCTGCAACTGCCAAAGTTTTGGCCACGTCACTTCTAACTACGAGCTTGAAGTTAGATGCGTAAAATGTGACAAGCGGCATAAGTCCGTTGAATGTCCAATCTCGAAGGATAAGAAAAAGGACTGTGTCAACTGTAACGCTAAGGGGCACCCTGCAAGTTTCAGGGGTTGTCCTAAAGCAAAAGAAGTTGAAAAGAGGAGGAAAGATCTCCAAAAGAAAAAAAGGAAAGGAGGGATTTCATCACTGCCTCTATAAAAAACACTGTACGTAAGGCGTCTCGTACTCTAGCCTTTGCAAGTTGCAAAGAAGCAGCCTGCACCACAGTCTATACCAAATATCAGCCAATGCGGCAACCATAGCAGTCACAGAATGACCAAAATACGGTTTTGAGCATTGACTGCCAACAATTTTTCGGGTGTGACTTGTTCACACTCGTACGAAAAGTGGACTTATCCATCCCCAAAATAAAAAACTCACTAATCGTAGTGAGAAAAAGCTGCGTACTTAGAATTCACCAGCAAAGTATGTAGCCGTGATGAGTTCCATTAAACTCTCCATCCTCAACATATGTTCACCAGCTCTACGCTACAAAAGGAATTTCGTGCAAGAATACTTGAACGCCCATAGACCAGACTTCTTGTTTATATCGGAAATGAGGCTCAAAGAAAGGCACAGAGTGCATCTGGGAAAACACAAGATCATCGGGCGTGATGATCCAGAGGGAAATCTTGGAGTTGCTATGGCTCACAAAGATCACCTGAAAGTCCAAAGGCACTGCCTTCCAAGTCTGCGTTCGTGAGGATCTATGTTCGACATGGATACTCGGTGAGGGAACTGATTAACGACTTGGAAGCAGTGCTTACTCTGTGCAAAAAATTCGATTTCTATGCCATGCGCGATGATTTTAATGCGAAGCATCCCGATTTGAACAGGCCCTCATATAAATGGGATAACTTTGCTACAAAAAAATAATGCCCGGGATCCTCACTTATGATGGATCCATGCTCATGTATGACAAAGCCATCGCTGACTATCGCAAAACATTTTGCAGAAGTTCTTCAAGGAGAGAAAGTAAGTGAGGACTCTCCCATTACTTCGTTAGTGAGTAGCACCACAATGAATTTTGACAAGAACCATGAGCAGTTGTGCTTGGCCTTGTTCTCTGTTTCAAATTCCTCTGACACCTACTGGCCATGGTCTTTTTGTCAGTCCTGAGAGACTCACTTTGTTGGCACTGGAGCAAAATTCCAAAAAATCAGTAAGGGATGATGGAATATCCAATCATATGCTTAAGAGGCTTCTTGATGTTTTCTTTGTTCTCCTCGCGATCATTCTAAATAACTGCATTAACATTTGCTGCTTCCCTCAGCAATGGAAATGTGCAAAAATATTCGCAATACCCAAGAAGTCGGGCAGTATTGACGTAGTCGATATTTGGCCAATTTTGCTGCTTTCAATATTGGTAAGCTGCTAGTAAGGGTAATTCTTGAAAGCATCATACAATTCTTTGCGAGGGCAAGAATTGTGCCGGAAAGACAGTTTAGCTTCAACAAAGACCACCACACGGTGGATGCTATGGCCGTATTCCAAGCCGATATAACGAAAAGTTGGCGCAACTATAAGCTTGTTGTAGCTTGTCTGATCGATGTGGAGAAAGCCTTTGACTCTTTATGGATCAATGAGCTTCTCTACAAAATGATAAATCTTGGCTTTCCGGCCTATATTGTGAAAATTATAGGGAGCTTCATGAGGGGACGAACTGCCTTTGCGGAGGCTGGTGAAGGTAGGTCAGACTCATTTTGTATTAACTCGGGGGTTCCACAGGGATCCATATTAGGCCCATTTTATTCAACATATTCACCTCTGACGTCCCGGGTGTAAGAGCTGAATATAATCCCAGAATCCAGGTGAACCTCTTCGCTGACGACTTGTTAGTGTTGTCATGTGAGCACAATTTGCACTTTGCAGAGATGCGGCTACAAAAAAAAATTCGGAATCTCTTACTGCATATTACCGGAAATGGGAAATCAAGGTAAATGCAAAGAAAAGTAAATTAATTATGTTCAAGGACCCCCACAAAAACTTCGGCCACCGTGCTAGAGGCATCTGTGACTCCAGTATTAAGTTGAATGGGCAGATGGTGCACTGGTCTAGGTAAAAGAAGCACTTGGGGTAGGTTTTCGACAGGAAAGCTACCTTTAGTGCTCACGTTGATAATGTTTTGAAAAAGTGACTTATGCATACCATCTTCTTATACCTCTTTTCAGGAAACACTCAACAGTGATCAAGCGAGTCAAGATTTTGGCCTATAAAACCTTGATTCGTCCGATCATCACATATGCGGTGATGGTATGGCACGGAGCTCCGAAAATAAAATGGGACCAGATATCCTTCATGCTTGCACAGGCCTATACAGATGGGAGGAGGGTCGGCCCTACCCAAACGAGGCGCTGTTTTAGGAGGCAGGAATGGAGCCAACAAATTGTATGCAGAAAAACTGGTGGAATCATTAGAGCTAAGGAACACAAGGCGGAAGTAGTCAGGAGAGCAACAGACAACCACTCAATGGACACAGCGAATGAGTAGTTTTTAAGGTAGTCTTGAGGAAATAATGTACTTAACTTTAAGGAGCTCAATTTTTAAAACTGAAGTTGTTAGGACAAATGAATTTTACTCTAAACTTTGTGTAATAATCGGTAAATGTATGATAATGTTGTGGGTGTCAACATTTTAAAGTTTTGTTTCATCGAAAAATTAATATTGTTATCTAATTAAAGTAAATTATTATTGAGCACTGGCAAAAGCCTCAAGGCACAATCCGCGTGAATATTGTTAGGTTTAGTTATAAATGAATTGTACATATATATGTTAAAAATTAGAAATCACCGAATAAAGATCTTGAATCTTGAATCAACAATGAAAAGATAATGCGTAAGACTACAAGTAATTTATTTCAACTTTTATTTTAAGCTTAAAATTAAATTTACAATCCTTAAGTTAGAATTAATTAATCAGAAATGTGACTTTTGATTTTAATTGTGGAAGTTGTAGATACCTAAAATATTTAAAGTGTCGGGAATAAAGAAAGAGTACAAAGTAATGTTTGACTTTAGCGTTTCAACAAAACTAGTCCGCATGGTGAATGTCACGATGCTAAATACAGAGTCCCAGGGGAAGGTAAACGGTGAATCAACAGATAGCTTCAAAATTGAATCAGGCTTAAAACAAGGAGCTGGGCTTGCCCAAAATCAAAAGTCAAATACTTATCGTTATAAATTTTCAAATTTCCAAACAATCTAAATACTAAAACATAGTGGTCCAAATGGCTCTCTAAATTTATACATGCTCAATTAAACACATTTTATCAAAGAAGACAATATCAAATTCAAAGTAATTAAAATTATTACATATCATATGATTCAATTGAAAAAAGGGGGAAAAACAACCAACACTATTCTTTAACACAACAGTGAACTTGAACAACGAACGCTACCGGTAGTGTCATGGCAACAATAATTGAAGAGCACTGGCCACGGAAGAAATTGAGAAGAGTCAATCGCGTCTGAACCATCAACCGAGTCAATGTATTTTGAAGACAATAAATTGATTGTTAACAAACGATGCACGTTAGTTTATTGTTTTCCCTCTACAATTATCCTGTTCCCAAGGTCCATCCCTGACAAAATCAGAAGTGGGATCCAAGGATGGTTTAGAGCGGATTACAAGTAAAAACTCGAATCGTGCACGTAAAACGAACAGACGCCGTCGAAAGCCATTTTTTCCCTCCTCGCGATCTCAAGTTTAATTCTCCTACGGTTTGTCTGCGAAAAGAGACGAAAGGAGAAACGTGCGACATACATACGCAAGTGGCTACACATAATTGTAATAGTGGTTTGATTTCCCCTTCGGTGTGTATACGAGGGAAACGGAACGCAACACGATTCCGGTCAAAAAGGTCAATACGCTAAACAAGGAACGACTGAAACTTGAACTTAGACTACGGAACGCCTCTACGCAGGAGAATAAAGCCCAGCTGGAACAAAGACTCTGTGAAATTCTAGCTAATGACGAAATCGAAACGGATGTCAGAATGTTCGGGTGAAGATGATGTGCGCGAGTTGCGCGATGAAGTGAAGCGATTGAGCGAGTTAATATCAGCAGTCGTCGTCGTGTTACCGAACGGGGGAAAGTTGGCGACATCGTCAACAACTGAACAGATTAGCACTCAACCGATAGTAGCACAAGAGCCGACACTACCACTCACTAACGCCTTAAAATCGGGTGAAACACCGCCGGCAGTGACGTTCGAAGTTGATGCATGCGAACGATTGACTTATTTAGTATGTAGTGGACCGCATTTTCATAACATCCAAGATGCGACGGATATTTTACCAGACTTCGACCCGTCGTCCGAATCCGGCATGTTGGTGGTGCAGTTCCTTGATCGCGTCACGAAGCTTGCCGAGGTATATCAGTCGAACGATAGAGTTTTGGTGTTCGCCATGTAAGCCTCTTTAAAAGGGCCTGCTATAATTTGGAGCGATGGCTCTGCGCGGGTTCCTGGAAGCTGGCTTGCACTGGCCGAATCATTGAGACGAGATTTCCCTAGCCATGAAAGCGAGGCCGATGTTCACATAAAAATTATGAATCGCACCAGGGAGCCGAGCGAGACAACACAAAGTTACTTCTATACTATGCTATTGGGAAGACGAGGTAACTTAAGCGACCACGCTATAATCCGGTATATGAGGAACGGGCTAGGCATCTACCTTTGCAAAATGCGATCGCGAGCTCGATTTTTGACACCGTCAATGATCTTTAAGCTACGATAAAGAATTTCGAAACGATTCGATTCGAATTTTGGAGCCACGAACGGAGTCGAGACGAAACCTTGGACCACCACACAGCGAGGTATTATGTCATCGAATTCCCGAGCACAGCCGACTTCGAGCAATTCGGAATCTCGTCAAACGCTATGTTATAATTGTCTTGAGGTGGGGCATATTCCGCTGAACTGTCCAAAACCGCAACGGGAACAAAGGTGCGAGAAGTGTCAATAAGTATAAAATACGACCAAGCGATGCCCGGAAAATGAAGCTGCGACCGCCGTCAATAATGTTCATCGCATAAATTCAACAGAAAGAATTAATCCGCTTGTTAAGGAAGTTTTTCTCAACGGAAACAAAATTAAGTCCTTCATCGACCCCGGCAGCGAAAGAACACTCATTCAACGAACGATCGCAATTTCGGTGGGAGGCATGAAGCAGTGTTCACCGATCATCCTACGAGGCTTTGGAGGAGCTTTAGGAACGTGTAACCAGATACTCGAGGCCAAAATTCATTTGGATGGTAAGAATCTAAATGCAAAGATTATTCCGGGGGGCGACGACTTGATCTCGGAGTCACTTTTAATGGGGTCAGATCTACTCTTCACATCGGACAAACGACTGATCATTGAACCGGGAGGTTGTCGATTGGAAAACGCTTTCCAAAACGCTCCAACTTTTGAGCCGACGCTATCCATAAAAGAAAAGCACCAACTGTATCAGCTCATCAGTGAGCAGTGAGAATGCTTCTCTGAATCGCTTGCTCAGTTAGGTCAATGCAACTCGGTAACGATGACGATAAGGTTAATGACCTTAAAACCTATACGACGCCAGCCATACCGGGTACCGTTTACAAAGCGTGAGCGCGTTCAAGAAAGAGTAAATGAACTGCTCGAAAACGATATGATACGTCCATCATCATCAGAATATCCGTCTCTGTGTTGATTTCCGTGAGCTCTGTTCAATCACCAAAGTAAAACTCTCAGGATTAAACTTTCAATAACTACCAAACTTGAAACGAACGTCTTGAATAATGGATAAACGACAAGTGATTTTATTGATCATTAATGTGAATTTATATACAATGAAATTATGCTTACATCTAATAATTTGTCATTCATAGTTCATTGCATGAAATAAGCAAAATTCAGGCAATGACCTATGAATGTTTCATTTGTGCTGATCATATGTGCATGCATATGCAAATAGAAAAAGTGCGTACATCGAATTTATGCAATTGCGTTCAATGCACTGTATAGATCATTACATGCAGTGATGGGATATGCAGGCAATGACCCATGACAGTGAATGAAAGGTAATTTGCGCGCATATGCATTAATTAAGAAATTCAATTTCGGGTTCATATGTATTTGGATATGCATGTGCGCGCAAATATGCAAGGCGTTAATGAGCTGGATATGCATGCACATATTCCCGGGGCATGAAATGACAAGTTTCAATATGATTGTCTTCTTTGAGGCCGCAATCGAAATTCGCTTTGTGTTGCATCGGGGGATCCTGCCTTGGTGTGACTGCAATGACGTTGGTAACAGAAAATGAATCCCAAAATGAGGAGGATGATGATAGATGTAACGCCGGCAGTGTTGGCAACCACGTGATACGGTTTTGGCAACTGTAAATATTGTTGAGATGCAAGGAGTTGTAAGTCATTTTTTAATTTCTTAATATCGTCAGTGTGGTTAAGTGTGAGTATGCGGTGAAGTTCAGGTCGGGTGTGTTGGTGCATATTGTCCTTAATGTCAGTGATATTTATAGTTACTGGAAGATCGTAGCCGCTTTTTATTCTGCTTTGGTAATGGTGATGAGCAGTTATTGTGTAAGGTCCTTTAATGAACAATCCTTAAAGAAATGTAGAAGCCCCAATTTGAACAATTTGATTTGTTTTATTTGATTTCCGCAGACGACCGTTATTGGTGTTTCATTGCTGTGGAAATATATCCAGGAGTTAAGGTTGTATAGTTGGATCCATCTTTCGGCGGCGGGAACTGTTTCTATTTTACAGGTGTTTGGAAATTGTACTGGCTGGTCTTTCAACTGGAGTTCACAATGTGCGGGGCCGGCGTTCCTTGTAAAAAAGGCATGATTTTGATTGCAAATACGATTCCCATCAGGATCGACAAGACAACGATTGAGCTCGTCCTTTGACAGTTGGTAGTAGTAATCCCTGTGAAGTGTTAGAGCCAAAAAGTTAGAGTTGGTTTGTATTTGGACGTATCTTGCGTGTAGTTCGATAGTTAAAGGAATAATTTTAAATAGCTGGTAGATTTCATTTTTTTCCAATGGTACGGTTATTTTAAAGATGGTTTTGTTTCTCGAAATCCTCGCCTCGATACTCATAAGCATGTAGAGCTGGGTTAGTAGCTTATCCATAGAGTGGCCGGGAATGGTTAAAGTTGCCGGTATGTGCTCCCTAATTATTCGAATTTCGTTGGATAACTGGTCTGGAGAAAGAATTGAAGGGCTAACCTTTCCGTTCCGGCTGTCGGTCACAATGTTGAAAAGTAATGATTGCGTGTGTTCATAAGCTTCCATTATGGTTGCAAGATGTATCGCTAGAGTGTTGAACGTGGATAGGATTTGTTGCTCGTCCAGTACCTTATTTGTAGAATTAATCGTTGCCACGAAATTTTCAAAGTAGTTGTTGACTGTTCGCAGTTGTTTGTTAAAAAAGTCTCTGTCACGTGTAATTACATTCATAGTCGAGTCAATTAAAGAAGTCTGATTTTTAATGAGACTGAGTAAATGGTTGTCGTCAGTAGATATTCTGTCGATTGTTGATGACATCTCATCTGCATATTGCTGATCCAACAGGCCGAATAATTTGTTGCTGATTGTGCCAACGAAGTCAAATGGGGATCGTCTATGCCGGTTGATGGTGGTGTCCTTGTTAAGTAATAAATCATTCTTTATTTGAAGCTTGTCTACTCTGACTTGAAACTGGATTGCGAGTAGTGAGCACTGTCTATTATGTCCAAGGCTATCGCATATTTCTCTTATTCTTTTTACCTGAGCCTGAATATTTTGCAGCTCAATCCAGTAGTTCTGCATGTTATAATACACGATGATGTTCCAGTGGTCAGTAACCATAGAAATCTGGGAGATTTCTTCGAAGTAAGCGATTGTTCCGGATTTGAAAGGTGTTAACTTAATGTTGTCTTCTTCAGCGTATCCTTGCTTGATAGGTGCTCCTTTGATGGATGGAACCAAGAATACAAGTAGTACTAGTGCGATGCGCGACAGTGATGATGAACTTATTTTTGCTCGTTTCGGATTGGGTAGGCGCTCTGCTGGTGCTTGATGATTCTCGGATGGGCGATGAGATTGAAGAGGCAATGTGTTGGTGCTTGATGGTTCGGAGATGCGATCCTTTTCACGGTGGTATAGTGTATCGTTGAAAAGCCAATTAGGGTTGATTGGTTGTATTTTGCGTTTTTTATTCTTGGCTCTGGTCACCAAAGCGCTGATTAAAGGTCTCGCTTGATTTTCACATTTTGTATCCGAGGTTGGTGTAGTCTTAGCAGTTGCGAGTTGTGCTTCATTTGGGTCTGATGCAGCCTCCTCCAGTGGTAATGGGCAAAGATTATGAACAGCTCTTCGAAGAATTCCCTGTGCGGTTTTGACGTCCACAACTCGAACGCGACCATCAGGACCTTTATGTTCAGCGACAACTCTTCCTAAGGCCCATTTTAGCGGTGGTGCATTGTCATCCTTGAGAAGAACTAACGCGCCGAGAGGAAGCGTTGATATTGAGCTTGCCCATTTTGTTGTGATTTGTAGATGTTGTAAATACTCTTTGCTCCATCGATTCCAAAAGTCCCATTGGCAAGCTTCGATTTGTTCTTTCCTCTTCAAGAGTGACATTTTTTTGTCGGGAGAATGTGGGTTAGGGATAGTTGTTAAGGGTTCGCCAATCAAAAAATGAGCAGGAGTAAGGGGTTGCAGGTCATTTGGGTTGTTGGAGAGTGGAGTGAGGGGTCTGGAGTTCAGTATTGCTTCTATTTCGCTGATGATAGTATTCAACTCTTCATATGTAAGAGATGCACTGCTCATCACTCGTGTTAAGTGGTATTTGGCAGCCTTCACCGCCGCTTCCCATAATCCACCGAAATGTGGAGATCTTGGCGGGATAAACTTCCATATGATTTGTTCATCCGTACAGTACTGGGCAATATCGAGCTGTGTGTTTGGATTCGCAATCAGTTTCTGCAGCTCATTTATTTCGTTTTTGGCACCAATGAAATTTGTTGCGTTGTCGCAAAATATCTTAGCTGGTTTGCCTCTTCTGGCCATAAAACGTTTAAGGGCGCCCAGAAAGGCGTCTTTGGTTAAATCGGAAACTAGTTCCAAGTGTACCGCCTTGGTGGCAAAACATACAAAAACAGATATGTAGGATTTGGTGGGTCCTGCTGTGAAGGTCGTGTAATGGTTGGGGGCATCCCATAATTGCCTCCTCAAGATATAATGAAAACTTACAAAAAAAAGTTAATTTCAAAAACAGATATGTAGGATTTGGTGGGAGACTTACCCCGTATCCTATAATGAATGTAAATAGGACCACAAAAATCAATGCCAACATTTTTAAATGGACGTGACGGTTGAATGCGCTCTGCTGGCAGGTCTCCCATTATTTGTTCTAGGAGTTTTGGTTTGGCCCTGTAACAACGAATGCAGTAATTAACAATAGTTGTTGCTAGCTGCTTGCCTCTTAGAGGCCAATATTTTTGTCGGATGATGTTAAGAAGGTCTGTGGGGCCCGCATGTAAATGCCTTTGATGAACGTCTTGCACCAGTAATTTGACGAAACTGTCAGAATGAGGTAACAAAATAGGATGTTTTGCATCATAGTCTACGACTGATTTTTGGACCCTCCCACCGACTCGAATGAGGCCTTCTGCGTCTATATATGGTTTCATTGGACTTAATGGGTTTTTTTTTTGGGCAATATTGGTGTCCTTTTCAAAATTTTCACTTCCGTGTAAATGTACCTTTGAATTGATGCCACTTGATAAAACGAATCGAGGAGTTGTGAAAGAGTTTGATTGTTGGAGTTGTTGTCTAAACTTAATCCATTTTGATTCGAATTCTGGGGTCAGTCTTGTATCCCAGTCTATTTTCATCTGCCATAGCTCTTGTAAAAAAATCTTGCCTAATACAACAATCGGGTTAATTAGTCCTAATGGGTCATATATAAGGGCTACATCTTTAAGGACGGAACGTTTGGTTATTTCTCTTTGTGGTGACAATTCCACTCGAACTGAATAGACATCTGTCTCCGGGTACCAGATAAGTCCCAGTGACTTAGTGTGCAGCTCGTCTTCTGCGTCAAAAGATGCCATAGTTTCTCGTTGATCCTTGGGAATTGATTGGAGCAATGCTGGATGGTTTGCGCACCATTTACGCAATTGAAATCCCCCTCTGACGAGCATATTTCTGAGTTGAGTTTGTATTTGTATGGCTTCTTCTAAGTTGTTAGAGCCTGTGATAATGTCATCCACATAGAAGTCACGGAGTGCCGTTTTAGAGCCCAATGGATAGTTCTCTTTTTGCTCAGTTGCTAAGTGCTGTAATGCTTTTGTTGCAAGATATGGAGCACAAGAAGTACCGTACGTTACTGTACGTAATCGGTAAATTTTTAATTCTTTAGAAGGATCATCTCTCCAAACGATAAGTTGGAAGTTACGATCTTCTGGGGAGACTAGTATTTGACGATACATTTTCATTATATCTGCAGTAAACACAAATTTATGCAGCCGGAATCGTAACAGTATAGAAAATAATTCATCCTGAATGGTAGGGCTGACCATGAGAATGTCGTTCAGACCCTTATTATTCGATGATCTACAGGACCCATCAAAAACTACCCTCAATTTTGTTGTAGTGCTATCTGGTTTGAATACACAGTGGTGTGGAAGGTAATAGTGATCTTTTGGAATGGTTTTTGGTTCAACAGGTTCCATATGCCGAAGCTGTAGCAGCTCGTCCATAAATGCTGTGTATTGAAGTCTTAGGTCAGAATTTTTTGCAACCGTCTTTCTTGATTGAAGAAACGACAAACTGCAATTTTTTTTTGATTCACCCAATTCGATTGATGCGTCTTTAAAGGGAAGTCTTACTATGAATCGATCTTCATGGTTCTTTTTAAGAGTCTTGTAGAAGAAATCTTCACATTCTTTCTCTTCACTGGTAAGTGGATTAGCTCTATATTGAATGTTTTCGAGTTCCCAAAACTTCTCCAGGTGAGAGTCTAGGCTATTGGTAGAAATACCGCAAATAAAGGTTGAAGGTGGGTGATCACATTTGGCCTTTCCAAGAATGATCCATCCCAGAACTGAATTTTGAAGCGTCGGCAGATTTGGTGAGAATTTGATCTGACCAGCAGCCATTATATCGGCGTAGATGTCTGCTCCTAATAAAATGTCAACTCGACGAGGGATATTAAACTCAGGATCCGCGAGATCCATGTTGCTTGGGATGGGCCAAGACGTTGTATCCAAACTTCGACTTGGCTGATGTGAGGTTATCTCAGGGATAATGATCGCTCCAATTACTGTTTTGAAATCGCTTACCCTGGACTGAATTGTCAACATAACTCTCCCTTGTGTATTTAATTTTGAGCCCCCAATGCCGCTTATTTCAATTGATTGTGTGAGGCCTTTAAAACCAAGTTTATGAAGCAACTTCTCTATAATAAAGTTGAGTTGTGAGCCAGAATCTAAGATCGCTCTACTTGTTTTAAAGTTCCCATCCTTGCTTTTGACTTTGACCATAGCGGTGCCGAGGAACACATAGCTTGTTGCTTTAACACAACTTAAAGCTGAGTGGTTCAATTCACTTGCGGGTTTTTTTGTGAATTGTGCGTCAGAATCGGATAGTAGTGCTTCTGATTGTGCTATATTCTCTTCAAAATCAAAGTGCAGTAATGTGTGGTGTTTTTTGTTACACTTGTAGCAATTTCTAGAAGAGCAGTCTTTGATTGTGTGACCAGCTTGAAGACAATTTAGGCACCTTTGTAGCTTCTTAATAGTCGCGAATCTATCTTTTACCGAGAGTTGGAGGAATCTTGAGCACTGACGTAAATTATTGCATTGTTTTTTGCAAAACGTACATGAGTTTTTTTCTTTTGTGCTCAAAAATGCGGATTGCCGTTTCTCATTTTTTTTTTTATCTACTGTCAACAATATTGTCTAAAAGCTGGAACCTGGTTTCAATGAAATTGAGAAAGTTGTTTAGTTTTGGAAATTGGCGTGGGTTATCAAGAGATTGCTCAAAGAGACGGTGAGTTTCTTTATCTACTTTCTGAAGTAGTAAATGCACAATAATAGGATCCCAACTAGATGTCTCTATCTCCAAATTCGTGATACCACAAAGCGACTCTTTGATCGTATCGTGTAAACGTTTCAAATGTGTTGCAGTCTCAGCAAATGCAACTGGGATACTTAAAATGCTATTTAAAAAGGCTGTAACAATAAGGCGTTGGTTTTCATACCTGTTACGCAAAATTTGCCATGCGGTTTGATAGTTTTCCTTCGTGATGGGAAGATGTTCGATTAATCGACTGGCCTCTCCTTCTAGATTCGATCGTAGATAAAAGAGCTTCTGGGTGTCGGGTAGCACTTGGTTATCGATTATCTGCTAAAATAACTCTGAAAATGAAGACCACTTTAGGTAATCGCCTGAAAATGTCGGAATGTTAACTTTCGGTAACTTAAACGATGAGTTCAATGGACGAGTGTCTGTTGGAGTGGAGCCATTCTTCTCCATAGTCTCCATTAACTTAACAATTGTAGCTTGGTAGTTCTTTTCTAGGGATGACACGCATTCTGTGTCATAATTACTACTCTCAGCTGCTAGCTCGTGATGAGCACTAAAGATAGTTTCCCAATATTTTGTCAGCGTAGACAAATGTTGTTGACAAAAAATTGTTGAACGATTTGAGTTTTCGCCTAGCAAGTCGTTGACCAATTTTATTGAGTCATTCATTGAAGCAATCAATGATAATTGTTTCTTGACTGACTTTTCGGGAACGGAAACTGGTTGTAATTTTTCCGAATCCCGTAAACCGTCTTCTAACTCACCCTTGAGTTCCTCATATATTTCGCGCACCTGGGCTGGATAGTTTTCCTTGAAGTATGTGTGATCCTTGTTTGCTGCTCGCAAAAGCTGAATCTCTGCATCTCGTAACTGGAAAGCAGCCCAATCTGACTCTAATTTATGTAACCGATTTTCATAATATCGTCTGTTTTTCCTTGACTTAGAGTCCTTGAAGAAATTGGATAAGTACCTTTCACCAGCCTGTCCAATAGTGACCTGTTGAGAAGCTAGAGACTCCATTGAAGATAAAAATATTTATCTGCAAGTGAATAAGGAAAAAATTAATAGAGTGTCGATTGAAGTGAACAAAATGGGTGCAAATAAACTAAGTATCTTCTGAATAAGAAATACTTAGACAAAATTAACGAAGAACTCAATGCAGTGTTCACTGTCCCAACTTGGACAACTGGGGTCACCAATGTTCAATCACCAAAGTAAAACTCTCAGGATTAAACTTTCAATAACTACCAAACTTGAAACAAACGTCTTGAATAATGGATAAACGACAAGTGATTTTATTGATCATTAATGTGAATTTATATACAATGAAATTATGCTTACATCTAATAATTTGTCATTAATAGTTCATTGCATGAAATAAGCAAAATTCAGGCAATGACCTATGAATGTTTCATTTGTGCTGATCATATGTGCATGCATATGCAAACAGAAAAAGTGCGTACATCGAATTTATGCAATTGCGTTCAATGCACTGTATAGATCATTACATGCAGTGATGGGATATGCAGGCAATGACCCATGACAGTGAATGAAAGGTAATTTGCGCGCATATGCATTAATTAAGAAATTCAATTTTGGGTTCATATGCATTTGGGTATGCATGTGCGCGCAAATATGCAAGGCGTTAATGAGCTGGATATGCATGCACAAGCTCAATGCTATGAATGAAAAGCGTCCGTTTCTCATGCCAACAGTGAGGCGCAGCCGTCATCAATCGCGGTTAATATATTTTACACGACTCTCAACTTGATGTCCGGTTATTATCAAATACCAATCGTGGAAGAGTGCAGGAAATACACTGCATTAGTCACGTATGTAGGCCAATACGAATTCAACCGGATGCCATTCGGCCTGTGGAATGCACCGAGTTAATTTCATGAGGTCATTACCAAGTTGGTACCACAAATGGGAAATCGAGCAATTAGCTACGTAGATGAAGTAATTCTGCCCAGCACAACCATCGCCGAGGGTTTAATCAAACTCCGTGAATTCCTGGTTATACTTCGAGATGCCGGTATTACGCTCCGGCCCTCTGAGTGTACGTTTTTATCTAAACAAATCACGTTTTTCGATCATCGAGTCGATGAGGATGGAAGGAGCTGAAAAGACTAATGCAATTCAAGAGTTTCCGGAACCAACCAATGTTACAGAAGCTCGAAGATTTCTGGGATTGAGCGGGTTTTCCACAAATTCATTCGCGATTATTCTCTAATATTGAAATATTGAGGCCACATACACTTTTGTTGGAGCAGAAGGAGGATTCACAATTTTGTTGGTTGACCAAACAGCCAGACACATTCGAAAAATTGAGATCAGCACTTTGCTGTGATCCAGTGGTCAGTGCATACGATCCGAAGAAGGAACATCAAGTTCACACTGACGCAAGCACACTAGGTCTTGGTGGAATCCTCATGCAACGATATGACGGTGGCAATTTTAGACCGGTTTTCTACTACACCCGCCAGTGTAGCGAATCCAAAAGCAGGTACCATAGTCGTGAGCTTGAAGTTTTGGCTATCGTCGAGTCGTTGAAAAGATACCGCATTTATTTGCTCGGTAAGCATTTCGACATAATTAACGCTTGCGCCGCAATTAGCACCACAAGAACGTCTAAGCCATTGCTACCGCATATCGGTCGATGGTTTCTGAAACTACAGGAGAACAATTTGCACATCATACATTGATCGGCTGAAGGCATGAGTTACACAGATGCTCCAAGCAGGACTTCGAACGAACCCCCGAACGAGCCAGAGATAGCATCGGGGAACATAATGCGAGTGGAAGAAAACGAAGACTGGCTTGTGCTCCTTCAACGACAAGACGTGAAGTTGAAGGAGTTAATCGAAGCTCTGAGAGGCGACATTGAGTCCGCTCAATAAAAACAGATCAAGTCAGATTATCAGCTCAAAAACGGTCGGTTATATCGTAAGATCGACCAAGATCTTGAATTCGTCGTTCCGTCTGCAGTCAGGTGGAAAATCATCCGCACGTACCACGATGACATGGACCACTTTGGCCTTGAGAAAACCATTAATTGAGTTCGGCAAGATTTTTGGTTCAACAATTTCCGAAAATGCATCAAGTCGTACATCGTGGAATGTTTAGAGTGCTGCTATAATAAAGGAATCGCAGACGAACCGGAGGGTCAACTCATTTCGGATGAGGTGACACCTAATCCGTTCAGGACTTACACGTTGATCACCTGTGACCTTTTCCACGCAGTTGTGGAGGTAATTTACACATTATTAGAATATCTGATTCGTTCAGTAAGTACTTAATTTTGAGAGCTGTCAAAACTATGAAATCGAAGCCCGTCATCGACACCTTCAGGGATCTGACTTTGTACTTTGGTCTACCTAAGCGTATAATTAGCGATGCTTTTACATCACGATAATTTGCTGAATTCTGCGCATATAATGAGATTCAACATATTAAGTTTGCCTTCAGAACACTTCGAGCGAATGGGCAAATCGAACGTGCAAACCAGTCCATCTTATCATTTTTAATAACTGCACCAACTAATTCCAAGGATTGAGATTTACAATTGCGCAATTTTCAGTGGTCTCTGGATTCGTAATGTCACTCTGGAACTCAGTTTAGTCCTATCGAGTTGATATTCGATTATCGCTTTCGAGACTTCATCACGAATTGGCTAGTTATGGCTTTAACAGATGAAGTGACTGCTGATCCAACGGAATGCGAGATGATTAACTAAATACAATTGGCTGCAGAGCGAATAAGCACCGAACGAGAGAAATGGAGATTGAGGTTCAACGCGAAACACAAGAAACCTTCTATAAGGAAGGAGATCTCATCGTTCTAGAGAACGCACCTGCTGCTACGGAAGAATCTCGCAAGTTAGAGCCCAAACATCGCTGGCCCAAAATCATTTCGAAAGTTTTACGAAACGACGTGAGAATCGCTTGTCCCAACCAACGGAAATGCTGTTCGGTGTATACGAGCAAACAGTTGAAACCGTGGATAGTCGTGGTCCCGAACTTGATTTTTTCGATGATGCTGCGGATTCAGACACGGAGTAATGAATCGAGACGATTCAATGTCAGGATGGTCGAGTGTCATGGCAACACCAATTAAAGAGCACCGCCCACGGAGAAATCAGAAGAGTCAGTCGCATCTGAATCATCAATAAAATCATTGTATTTTGAACACAATAAATTGATTATCAACAAAGGGTGCACGTTAGTTTATTGTTTTCCCTCTACAATTATCCTGTTCCCAAGGTCCACCCCTGTCAGTAGTAATAGTGATAGTGACAGTGCAAGTATAATCACCAAAGTGGAAAGTGCAAGCAGGAACGAAAATCTAATTGAGAAGCAGAAGGGAAGGAGCCAGCAAAGAAGAACCAAGGAGTTTTCTGGGTGAGTGATTTTTGCTTTCCCTGGTTGCGAGACCATATTATTTTGTTTATCTCTCATTCGTAATACAAATATTTAATAGTTCGATAGGGTTCAACGTATTTGAGTTTTGTTTGGGTGGGTTGTGGATATGACGGATATATCCACAATAGACAATGATCAGCAGATTGCTCTGCTGATTACACGATTAAAAGCTTCGCAAACTGTGCAGGCACACCCTAGCGAAGTCTTACAGCAGTTGAGACAGGCTGAGCAGCAATTAAATGAAGTTAACTTGGAGTTGGCAGAACAACGCCAAGTTAACAAAGAGCTTATGGAGCGATTGGGGGATTTGGCGTTTGCTAAACCAAAAAAGAAAACTAAAAATAAAAAGAGGAAAATGGAGTCTTCATCAGCGAGCTGTCTGCCCTCTCCTTCTTGGGAAGAAGAAGCAATGGAAGAGGAAGCCATAGAAGAAGAAGATGAGGATAATGATTTCATGCAGGAAGCCTCTGCTGAGGAGGATGAAGAATTTCCTGCTCTGTCACCGCCAGGTCCCTCAAATGCTCTACCAGAGCTGGTCATCCCAACGAAAAGCGTCTGTAGTCCGCGTGATGTAGTGGTTAGAGCACTCACCCCGTAAGTAGGAGGTCCCTGTTTCAAGTCCCATTGGCGACAACAAAATTTGGTTTAAGTGGTTCTTGGGACGGACTATAAGCCGGTTCAGTTATGATACGCACTAGTTTAAAACCAGAACATATCGCAGCTGGGTGGACAATAAATTCGGTTTCTGAGTGCCAATAAATTCGATCAAGATAATGTGATACTCTAACTATCTCCAACCGAAGGCCCGAAAGGGGCTGCAGTGCTCAGGCAAACTTAAGCGTCTAGTATTAAATAAATATGTAAGTTGAGTATGAAATAAATATGTAAGTTTAAATCACGCGAGCCTACATAAACATTTGAAAATGAAGTAAATTCGATCCAATAAATCCAGTTCCCACTTTCTTTTATAGTTTTTTTTGGAGTAAAATATACTTGATTAGATATCGGCTAGCAAAAACAAAAAAAAACTAAAATAAAAAAATTTCCATGTAAGAACAAGTTTGTTCTCCACTAAGAATTAAACTAGCTAAGTTACTAGACAGCTGTTAAAACATAAAAATAAAGAACCTGACATACATAAGTCATCACTTTGACTTGAAAAAATACGAGAATTGAAAAATTTAGTAATAAAATTAAAGAATCAATATTAGCCTAACAAACAATTCCACTTAATATTCGTAATATTAACAATGCGCTATACTTAAGAGTAAGTTATTCGAATAAATTCTCTTACGATCGTTGGGGCTTTAAAGCTTACTACTGTTAACTTCTTTCACCAGTTCAACAGTTGAGTGGTACGATCGGGCTCGCGTGGACGTGGATCAATTTGGCGCCTATTTTCTTTTAGTTGTTCTAGTGAAAATTGAAATCTGAATTGAGTGGTAAAACTTTTCCCCAAATCAGTGAAGAGTTTTCTTAAGACACCAAATCAATATTATCTACAAGTGATCATCAAAATTAAATTTTATCTTTAAAAATTCCCAAAAAAAACGTTTTCTTTCCGTTACCACAACTATACAGTTGATCTGTGTGGCCTTAAGTTGTTGTTGTAGAGCGAATTGAAACAAAATAAAGTCCAACGCGATTTCAGTGAAAGTGATAAAGAATATATTTTTATAGAGTATTTTTGCATTCGTAGTGTGTGTCGGCCTAGTGAAGTGTGGATTGCTATCACTCCGGCAGTGCTAAGGGAGTGTCTTCTATTTGTTTCGTGGTATGTACGAATTAAAGGCCTAGTGTTAAAAATAAAACGTAATCAAATATTTATGTTGAGTACTTTTGTGATTACGTGAAATTGAATTTGTAATGAGTTCAATGTTCTTGAAGATTTCCTATGATGCGTTCAATTTTATGTTCCCGCAAGAACGAAATATATTCGCGGATGAGTATCTTCTCAACCGTGCTTCCTTCATTGGTTTTAATTTTTTATGTATTTTAATGTTGGATTTTTTTTCTAATTATTGTTTAATTGTTTCCCGCATAAAATAAAAATTAATGCGGTGTATTATTACCGGACAACCAATGTGGTATTTTTTGATTATGTAGTGACAGTGAATAATTATTATGGCTTTTAATCATTGACTGATTTCCTTGCAATGGAAGAAAGATTGTGCACATTTGCACATTGAGTTTTTTACGAAATTGTTCGAATTGAATTGATTCAACTACCATATCTTATTTCCTCTTCTGAAATCAGTAAACTTGTTTTTACTTTAGTAAGGTTTTAAACAACTGGTATTCGTTAAAATAATTCCTTCACAGAAGATACAACAGATTTCCATGCCCTTAAAATTAGACCAATGGAAACTAAGTCTGATTCTTAAAAAAAACAACTGCTTCCTCCATCTCGGCTCAAAATATCTGACTAAATTTATTAAAATTTTGTATGCTCCTTTTTATAACGAACTATAAGTTCTTTAAATTTACCAATAAAATCATTAAAATTTTCCTAGTTTTATGATTAACCTTAGGTTCAGGAATAATTGGAAGTTTCTTCTTATTATTGCCATGTTACGACTATGTTTGTCAGCTTACAATCCCAGCAGGGAACTTATGTGGAGTCTTCCTTTTATATCAGCAATTTATCTTGTGCTTTAACTCCTAACATTTTACTGGGAAACGGCACCCATTCATATTTGTTTCATTACGAACCTATTACAACTTGCCCACCTTCACACAAAAAAAAATACATTCTGTACACATTGTTGTGAACAATATACATATGTTGTATAATATGTTCGAAACTATCACCACTGTGTAGCGGTAGATTTACCATGGACCACCGCAAAGAATATCTTCTCAACTTTGGTGCTGTTGAAAATGTCTTGTGTGACCCCTGGATAGAAGTTGCTGTGGGGTATTTTTCCTCATGATATTCGTTTAATATTGCCTGACTAGCATCATCTGAAGCATTCCCAGAAAAAAAAACCGTGTATGGAATTTATGCTTTCTGGAATAAATCGACCTAATATGATGGTCTTACCATCTCTTTTTGTTTCAATGGAAGTTATGATATGGCAGAAAATAAAATAGAGCAATCTGCTTGCTTTAGAACCTACCCTAGCGAAATCGCTATCAGAGGTCCTGAATGTTTCACTTCATAAGGCATCTCTTGAGGCGTGGCTGCTTGCAGTTTATAGCAGCAATTTTCGGTGACAGGAATTTTCACCGGGTGTCATAAATTGACGGACTTACTCGATAGTAGAGCCAGTATGAGTATTTTAAGCACCTTGAACCTATTGTCAGGCTTGGGCTTGCATACGCATAACAATAGTGCTCATTGTCAGACTGCACCAGGATAAATGGATTCAATTTCAGGATACATCATCACAGTAATACGATTCAATATGTTGGAATCGATTTCAGGGACTTTTTCAAACTCGCACGAATCTACGTTAATAGCCGTCAAGCTTTTGAGCTCCAAATTATATTTTTTTATACCGAAAAATTTGCAAAACCTTTATTTAGCTAATCAGCGATTTCCCTCCAATCGGTAAAGAGATGTCGTGATGTTTGTCCCCCATCGGAAGCGTCTTCAGGTGTCGGATAGAGGGTGCCCTAACCAGCTAGCCGGTGGTTATGTGGGAAGATAAAATACTGTTCGCAAACCAAAACCGAATAAGTCGAAGCGCTCACAACGTCCACTTAGCATTTACTTGTCATGGAACAAGGACAACTGCCTCTGCAACGTATGAAGAACTATTCTTTTAGAACTTTGAATGTTAGATCATTGAATAGACCAGGGACAATGCGATGACTTCTGGATGAAATAAAGAAATGCAATGTCAACATCCTCGCAGTGCAAGAAACCAGATGGCATGGTGAAGAAACGTTTGACATTCGGACGCACAATATTTTTAAAAGCAGAAAACTGCGAGGAAACTGTGGCCTCGGGGCAGTTTTCTTGTTGACAGCACATTTAAACAAATTATCACCGATTTCAAGTCCGTTAAAGAAAGGATCTGTGCAATTCGTATCAAAACCAAATTCTTTAATGCCTTATTGTTCAACGGTCATGCACCCATAGAAAGCCAAATGGAGAAAACCAAGGACAAATTTTACAGCATCCTGGAATGTACTGCCGGTCCAAAGTCATCAAACGACATTAAAATTATTCTGGACCACTTCAATGCAAAAATCGGCCCATAGAGGAACAACCGGAGGGCATAGCCTCCATGTAGAGACCAGCGACAGCGGACAGTACCCGCTAGACTTAGCTACTAGTAGAGGCTTCACAGGAAGCTCCAAACACTTCTCACCTTGAGACATCCACAAATGAACTTGCACATCCCTAGATGGTCGTACATTCAACCAGATTGACCATGTTCTCATAAGAAAAACGACGGGCATCAGTGTTCTCGACACGTGTTTATTCCACAGTGCTATCTGTGATTAAGACAATTGTCTTATAAGGTCAAGTTCCGGTGCTACATTTCCAAGAGCTTTAAACAAGGAAGATCAGTTACTCCAAAATACACAAGCTAAATGATAGTTCAGTAGCGTTCACATACATGTCAGCGCTGAAAAATCGCATCAACATATCCCCGCAGGCGGGAGAAAGTAATGAACAACTGGTATGATGAAGAATGCAAAAGCGGGTAAAAACAAGTTGGGTAAACAGACCTACGCTCATGTCAGAAGGGTTTTGTATTCAATTTACAAAATGCAGTCACCAGATCGAATGAAACCAAGAAACATGTCAACGACAATTTTATTGGAGAAAATATGAAATACGAAGATCATACTATTATTAACAAAGTTGAACGAATTTCGACTTCTGAGGGCTTTGTTATTGTTATACTCATAAATATCTCCCTTGATAATTATTTCAGATGTCCATTCGCGAGGGAAGAAACACATTTTTCATGTATTTCCCCCCTGAAGCAAAAAGTGACAGTTTAAGAACTGTTTTGAAAAGCTTCCATGAAAACTTTCATTTCATACTCATATCGGCTACGTTTGATGATTTTTTTTTCAGGGGCCACTCCCCTGTACTGTTATCATCGATTAATGGCCAATATTTTCGAATCCTAGAATGGTTACAAAGCCCATTTGCTAGGAGCTTTCTCCCGCCTCCTTGACTTGTTTCACTTATGAGTATTAATTGCAGGTACTCATCTTCAATCATTCATTAAATTGAATCAAGTGTTCAAAGCATGCAACTTAAATGTTGAAGTTGGGAAAAAATAACTCAAAATTATTCAATCTTCGCATTTAAAACAGCCACTATTTTGCTTGGCGATTACTAATACCACTAGCTGAACCGATTCTCAAAGATATTCATGATACCTATCATTCCTGAAATTTTCATGCAAATCCTAGCAAAGCTGTGGTGTCTGAGTCGGTAAAAAGCGCATGTTGTTCTATAGCCATATGTTGACATAGTAATAAATGCAGCGCATATTGTTCCATAGTAATACAGGAAAATTCAAACCACTGTAACTTCGCTCGATATGATTCAATCTTTATGAAACTTTCAGGGTAGATCAATCTTATAAATAGTTATCTGTTTAGTGAATTTCATTGAATTTAAGGGTACCGTTAAGATTTTATTCAAGAAAACATAAAATCGATAAATCATACTATTACTAACAAAGTTGAGTAAATTGCCATTTTTCACGTATTTGTTAATGTTGTACTCATCAAGGCCTACATTCTTGATTTTTTTCAGATTTTTCGCATCACAGGTGTCCAATCGCGAGGGGGGGACACAAATTTTTCGTGTATTTCCCCTCCTTGTGCACCCCTTGAAGCAAACTTTGCCAAACTAAGACCTGTTTTGAAAAGTTCTCATCAAGACCTTTCATTTGATACCCATATCAGCTACCATCAATGAAATTTTTTTTCGGGGGGTCACTCCCCTATATGGGGAGACCCCCCTTAAATACCTTATAAAAATTTTTTGTAGTTGAACTTTGAAGAGAGCACCACTTTACACCTACATACAAAATTTGATGTTTCTAGCTTAAGTAGTTTCCGAGAAAAACTGCTGTGACACACGGACGGACGGATGGACAGACAGACAGACGGACAGACAGGACTCGATTTTAGAAGGGTTTTGTAAAATTATTTTACAAAACCCTAAAAAGAAACCAGGCGTACAAAGCATACATCCAGTGGTCAACTCCAGTCAATAAAGAACAATGCAACATCTTCTGAGGACAAACTAAAAAAATGTGCTGGAGAGAGAAACGACTGACCCTTAACACGAAGATCGAAGAGATAAACGAAAACATGACCCTACATGAAGTCAGATTGGCGTATGTCTCCAATTAAATAACTAAGAGAAGGCTTCAATTAATAAACAGGTGTTTGTAAAAGTGCACAAGGAGCAATCATAGGTAAACTAGTCGAAATTAAAAGTAGATGGCTACGATATTTCCAGAAGCTATTCACAGCGCCCCAGTAGTCCATGTGGAGCCATGGGTTAGGGCATGATCCGCTTGCACAGCAGCTCCAAGCTCAAACCTCGGTCGCGACACCGAGTTTGAGCTTCTGATGCTGCTGTTGGACTATCAGCCCACCCAGCTGTGATGGGTACTAATTGAAAAATTAGGTAATAGCCACATGGTTGAGTGTGACATTGACCATGCCAACTCGAATTCCGTTACGATCATAGAACTGCAATAATAAGCCTCAACGTGAAGGCTCGGATTTGGACTATAGTGCGATGGATTATTATTATTATTACCCTTATTCAAAGCATCTCTAGCATCCACTGAAGCTGTGAACATTCCAGAAGCAGAGCAAGAGGTTCCAGCTTCACCACTAAATAGAGCCAAAGTATAGGTAGGAGTTCGTGACTCGGAAAAGGTAAGGCTCCTATAATAGATGGCGTACTAGCAGAATTGCTCCAGAGGGGATCCCCATCTGAGTAACGTCCACCAACTGATAAGCAAAACATGGTCGAAAAACCAGTTACCAGAGGGCTGGCAAAGAAGTATAATGTGTCCTGTACAAAAAATGGGGCCAAGTTAAGGTGTAAAAATTATAGAGCCATCGCTTTACTGTGTGCATCTTATGAAGTGCTCTCTAAATCTATAGAAGCAAAATTAAAGCCGTAGTATGAAAGTATTATAGGAGAGTATCAATGAGACTTTCGATGTAGATGATCTACAATGGACCTAAAATTCTCAGTTAAGCAAATGCTCGAAAAGTCCTGGAAATATAACCTTGATGTGCGTTAACTTTTTATAGGCTCCAAGCAAGCATGCGACAATGTCATCACAAAGACCCTTGAATATTCTAAGCGTCGTTAATTTTAATTAAATCATCTTAATTCATTCATTTGATTTTTATTCGCGTTAATTTGTGTGAACGTTGTCGATTTCAAAGCCTTAACATATACTTCTTTGTTGTCTTTTGAATTCGTTTTTAACTTTTTAAATGGAAATTACTTTTATCTTTCTCGATAAAGCTTGTTTATCTTAGTTTTACACCTCGTTTTAATATTGTTAAATTCTATCTTCTTAAATAACATTTAAATTATACTTACAACAATGTCAGCTTATATTTTTAAGTAAACAATAAATTTTTAAGTCTTGTCACTGATATTTTCTTTGTAGTACAATCTAAACTATTACGGTGCATAATAAACTCACGACCTGTAATTTTTGCAAAAATATTTGAATGTCCATTCAACAAAAAAAAAAATCAATGGAATTTGATTTTTTTTGCGCTTGTTAACTCGTTACTCTGTGATATTCGAAATATATTAAAGCTATTAGTGTGTAAGCTACATACTATCTATAAGCTGTACGTTATTTTATTATGAATGGATTATCTGAAATTGTGAGAAAGATGACATTTTATAAAATGGTCGAAGATTTACGTGGATAGAACCATCATTTAAGGGACGCCGAGATTCCTATTTTTGAAAAGCGCCAACACACTACTGTATAATCGTAAAGTAAATCGAATATTTTTAAGGAATTTGATTTACGAATACGTTAAACATACAACAGTATGGACAGAAATGTTTTGTACAAAGTAATGTTTGACTTTGGCATCCCAACAAATGATGCTAAACATAGAGTTCCAGCTCAAGGTAACCGGCAAGCTAATAGACAGATTTATAATGCTATTAGGCTTAAAACAAGGGGATGGGCTTGCCCCAAGCTCTTTGATATTACATTGGAGCATGCCCTCAGGGTGACATCAGCTAAAACCTCGGGTACACTAATATTCAAGTTCACAAAATTCGTAGCATATGCTGATGATGTCAATATTATGGCACGTTAAATCTCAGATGTAAGAGTATTTCTGGGCCTAGAATCTGCAGCGAACCAAATCGGCGTAAGAGTTGATGAAACAAAAACTAAATTCATGACTCACACTTGAAAGAGCACTCCAGTCCGACAAAACCTGATCCCTTGAGACTGCAATCTTGAAATTGTGGATAACTCTGTTCCTCTAGGAGACAATCTGAATAGAAGAGCCACCAAAAAGAACGAGATTTTTGTTTTTTTCGAAGTCTCATTTTGCTACGCTATGAGGTGCCTTCAAGCTGGGGAATCCCTCCTCCAGCGGGAGTGCAGCGATGAAGAGGAATTGCTATATAAGTGATCCCCGACCTCCAACGTCTCTAGCTGCTGTGAGTCTCTTTTATCTTTTAGGACTGCCCGAACATAATGTGACAAATGATTTCGTTTGTCAATCGATCCAAAAATCACCGTGATCGTACTCTCCGGGAAGTATTCTCCTGTTTTCTTGTAGAGGTCTTGTTGGAGCCTGCCCCATTGTTCACATGGAAAAATATGTGGCAGGTGTCTTCTTCCTGTCCTCGGCAAAACCGATAATGGGGGACTATGACTTACTCTTGTGCAGGCAGGACTGAAAACATCCATGCCTGCTCAAATATGGGTGAAATAGAAGTCAGTCTCACCATGCCTTTAATTAAGCCACGGTCTCACATCCAGAATAAGATGCGCAGTCCACCTTCCTTTCGTGAAATTCATCCAAAACTGCTGCCGATCGTTGAGTGAGTACTGTTTTTTCTTGCAGGTAATTGTCTCCCTCGTGTCCTTGCCTCGATGCAGGTAAATATCACAGTGACCTCCAGTAACGAGGGAGACAGAAATCGGGCCTGCAATAACTCACAGCCGAATCAGGAACTATCGGATATGAAGATGCAATCTTCAGTGCTCCTCGAAGATGCAATCCTCAGTGCAATCCTCAGTGCTCCTCCTCTCCACCTCTGGTATGGTATGAATGGTGGAGTGACGTGCTCTAAAGTAGTACTGCCGAAGAGATAGGTTCCCAGTAGCACGAAATGCGTCAGTGCGTCTTTCCTTAATAAGTTTATCTAGCACTTTCTCAGCCGTATCTAGCGGTATGTTCTGAGCTGAAAGTCAGGATAGTGGAGATAGATAAGTGGATGCCGCATACATGCCGTAAGTAAAGCCTATTACTCCATACTTCCCATTTTAAGGCCCGGAGCTATGCATAGGCTTATTTATGAATCTTTAGTTGAATACGTACGCAGTAAAGTATATTACTCCATACATCCCATTCTAAGATCCGAAGTTATGCACTGGCGTATTTATGAATCACTAGTTAAATACGTTTTTTTAAATACAAGTGAAACATGGACCCTGACGAGCGAATCTGAAAAGGCAGTGGATATAATTGAATGCAAAGTACTCTGAAAAATCGACGCCCCAGTGAAACAAGAAACAGAGTGGAGATTATATTACAATTATGATTTACATGAACTATTTGATGAGCTTTCTGTGTCTGCTTGCGTAAAGTAGGACTTGTAGAAAAAATGGAAGAAAACCAGCTTCCCAAAAGAACATTAAAGGGTAGACAACAAGGTAGACGTCCAGTGAAAAGACCGAAGACTTAATGGGAAAACATGATAGAAGCTGAGAGCAGACCCTTGTTGGGGGTGATCAACTTGTGGACGAAATCGCAGGACGATGGTAATTGGAGGAGATTAATCCTGGGGGCCAAGGCTTTGCTTGAGCCATCGCGCCATAGGTTGTGGAGCGAAACTGGCTGAAAGAGGAATTCGGGGAAAGAAAGGATTTTTTCCTGGTAGCCACAGCGGTTCCTCAAAAAAGGATTATAGGGCGAGCTTTGCATGCACATCTTTATTTTTCCTGGGTTCAAAGTCAAGGAGTTGTATTGGAATTGTAGCAGAGGTTATTAGGAGCAAACTTCAAGATGCTACCTTAAAGTTTTAGTGGTGGTTATTATTTTGGAAATCTGGAAGGAAATACCAGCATAAGAAAGCAAAGAAAAACGGCGGTAGTAGGGAATCTTTACAACTCTCTGCTGGTGGACTTCAACAGATAAGTAATGGGCCCTCAGCAAAGATCAGATAGTTCTTAAGTCTTTTTTCCAACATTTAAATAATGTAATTGAATCAATCAAATAATAGTCACTTTTTTCCAATGTGTTTTAATTAAATTAAATAAAAATAATTTTTTCCTTTTAACATTGGATATTTATTTTTGTGTAAAACGCGTTTTCGACTACTATTTGTAGTCTTCTTCAGTACAATGAACAATTTGAATTTTAGGTATTCTATTTATACGTGTAACGTTTAGTTATTCTAATGCTATTTTAATTGATTTTACTACCCCTAATTACTCTACTCTATTTTATTACATTAAACAAGACTGAGTTACAATTTCCTTGATCGGTATTCATTCTTAGTGCGTCAGGTACCTGCGTGATTTTCAGTGATTCAATAGCGTCAAGATGCCATGGGTTTTCCACTCGTCTTATCATCAACACATTTTCGTCGCCGATGTGGTGGTTTTCTTCGATCATATGCTTTGCGACCATTGATCTGATCATTCTTCCAGGATTCCTCCGGGCAATATCCGCTTCCCTGAAGTGTTCTCTCGGTCTTATCGGGATCAAACGTTTCGTTTGTCCGACGTAAATTTTCGGGCAATCCTTGCATGTTATTTGATACACTCCACTCGATTCACCAAATGATTTCGGGTCCTTAGCTGATCCTAGCTTTGATTTTAAGGTGTTATTCCGTGTTATTTGACATCATCACAAGAAGCCGGAATAACACCTTAAAATCAAAGCTAGGATCAGCTAAGGACCCGAAATCATTTGGTGAATCGAGTGGAGTGTATCAAATAACATGCAAGGATTGCCCGAAAATTTACGTCGGACAAACGAAACGTTTGATCCCGATAAGAGCGAGAGATCACTTCAGGGAAGCGGATATTGCCCGGAGGAATCCTGGAACAATGATCAGATCAACGGTCGCAAAGCATATGATCGAAGAAAACCACCACATCGGCGACGAAAATGTGTTGATGATAAGACGAGTGGAAAACCCATGGCATCTTGACGCTATTGAATCACTGACAATCATGCAGGTACCTGACGCACTAAGAATGAATACCGATCAAGGAAATTGTAACTCAGTCTTGTTTAATGTAATAAAATAGAGTAGAGTAATTAGGGGTAGTAAAATCAATTAAAATAGCATTAGAATAACTAAACGTTACACGTATAAATAGAATACCTAAAATTCAAATTGTTCATTGTACTGAAGAAGACTACAAATAGTAGTCGAAAACGCGTTTTACACAAAAATAAATATCCAATGTTAAAAGGAAAAAATTATTTTTATTTAATTTAATTAATGTAATTGAATTATTGATAGTACAACGTATATTGATTTCTTCTTCTTCGTAGCACTACAGCCCCTCTCGGGTCTTTGCTTCCTGCAACAAGCACCTCCAACTGTCTCGGTGCATTGATCACGTCCTCCAATTTTGAAATCCAAGTTACGATGAACTGTCCTCATCGACCGAGTCAAACCAACGTTTCTTCTGTTTCTCCACCGGTCTCCGCCCTTCAGTTCTCCCAACGAATACCTTTTCGGGTAGCCGTTGTTCATCCAGACGATTCGACGAATCATCGTGCTTGCGTAGACAAGGGAAACACTGTTGGATCGAGTCCTCAACACCGTATCAAGTCGGCTTCTCAAGTACTAGCGTGATATTCGGAGCTACGACCCAACAAACAATACGAGTATGTCGTGAGTTTTCAATGGACACTCCTTGCTTTTACATTCAAGCGAGAGTCGCAGAAGACTGTCGGCTAACATAGTTCAACCACCAAGTTTAACTTTAGATGTTGCCGAGAAAAAGGAACTATTCTTATCTGACCGCCCGTATGAACCTTAGTGATGGCCAGAAGAACAAGCGGAGCTGTTTCACGGATCAACACGCACTTATTAGCACACAAGTAGTTCGAGAGGAGCATTGGTGGTCTACCAGTTGTATCCTCGAAACCGCTGGTAACGCCAGTGAATCATATGACTGCTGGTTCCCCAACTTAAAAGAAAGTAAACTGTGCATGCAACTTATCGGGGAAAATTGAGCCGCATTAACTTCACGCACAATCCTGTCATGCCGCGTATAAACTCACAATTACTACAATATTATCTAAATTTTTCGATACATCCGAGCAATTAGGAAGTAAGCGCATATTATTTGCTCGCGGCGCACAAAATCAATCGGCATAGAAAAAAACAATAAACTGACAACTGTCGGCAGACGTCAGTTGGAAGTGGAAACATGGGAAGGTAATACAGCCTCCGAAACGTCAGGCCGGCTGCGTTCGATTTAGTATAAATTATACTAAACCCATGAATAGAATCGGAACCCGTGGAGTGGATTCTTAGAGATTAACCGGGAAAAATAGCGGTGATCCGTTGGACCGAGGGGATATAAGCTTCAACGAAAAATTGAACGGGGTCTTTTTAACTAGCTCGTGTGAGAGGGATTGGCAAAAGTTTGGTGGACGAACGTTACGTGTGGATTTGTGGAGTAAAGACAACAAAAGGAAGGTGTTCAAGTTGGAAGTACAGCCGGCGGAAGTATTCTAGCAAGGATAAGTAGGGCGGTGAACAGGAGAAGATAGCGCAACCTTCGAAGAAACGTATCCAAGAAGGGCATTTTCGATGGTGGACATTGCCTACGAGATCCAAGCAGGAATGGGAGACTGGAATAGTAAACACCCAATGGGCTCCTTACGAGCAAATCAGCAGGCGTCGCGAATTTGTACTGGTTGTGAGTAGATTTGCATTTGAATAGAATTTTAACCTAACATGGTACGATTACGAAAAGGTATTATGAACATGTTTTAATTATAACGTTGAAGATTTGAATAATCTTTCAACTCAGTTAGAACAAATCCTCTACAAGTCGGTTCGGAAGGTGAATCCCTATGTGAAATAAAGGTAAGGTAGTGTGCGGAAGGCTGAACCTCCCCCCTTGGATTCGTTTTCCTTGGAGCTGGTGCGATTTAGCACCCTAGCTCCCTTCTATCTGTGAGCAATAATTTGCCCACCATTATTGACGAGATTGTGCTATTCTAATTACTGTCAATTAAATTTTTCTTGAAGTTAGCGCGGATAGTTGGATAAGTTTCTTTTGGTAGTGCTTTGCGTTTTAGGATACCCAGGGTAGTGTTAGGATGGTTGTCCACTTTGTCGAGCAGTTTGAGTGCTTTGTCACGTACGAATATGTCAACAGGTTCTATTCTAAGGTCCTTGTATATGTCCGTATTTCTAACATACCATGGGATTCCGAAAATTTGCCGAATGCTTTTGTTTTGGATGGATTGTAGTGCCTTTTTGTTGGTCTCAGTCATCTGGTAGAAGGCTGTACTACCATATAGTAGCGTCGGTCGTATTATTTGTTTGTTGTAGGTTCTTGATGTTGAGTTTCTTGGCCTTAAGGAGTGGAAAGAGTTGGGATAGTACATTGTAGCAGTGTCCTCGTTTGTGGCGTATGTGGTCGGTCCAGGAGAGTTTGTTGTCGAATGTCAGTCCTAAGTATTTGGCTGTTCTTGACCAGGAAATATTTTCGTTTTCGTCAAAGTTTTCGGTTGTTGTTGTCTTTTTCTTGTTATAAATAATGCCTGGGTCTTGTCTGAGTTTAACTTGATCTTCCACTTGCGAAAATACTTCAAAAGTATGTCTATGGAGAGTTGCAGTTTGGTGGTGATGACTCTTGCTTGTCTGGATGAGTATAAAACACAGGTATCGTCGGCATATAGGGACTCGTGGACATTCAAAGGCAGCCGAGGTAGGTCTGCAGTAAAGATGTTGTATAGTATGGGGGAGATGGGTGATCCTTGTGGGACTCCAGCTTGAATTGGCCGCATGGTTGAGAGGTGGTTGTCAATTTTGACACGAAATGATCTGCCTTTTAGAAAGGAGCCAATAATTTGGATGATCTGCAGTGGCATTTGGGATTCATGCATTTTGTAAATAAGTCCTGCATGCCAGACTTTATCGAAGGCTTTGGCTATGTCAAACATAACCAAACCCGTTGATTTCCTGCGGTCTAGCCCTATTCTAATGTGTTGGACCACCCTAGTAAGCTGGAGTTCTGTGGAGTGTAGTGGCTTGAAGCCAAATTGTTCTTCTGGAAGTATTTCTTTTTCGGTAACAACCTCAGTTAGTCGATTTAGTAGCACCCGCTCTACTATTTTCGACAGAGAGGATAATAGGCTAATGGGTCGCCAGTTTTGTGGGTACATGAGGTTTTTACCAGGTTTTGGAAGAACAATAACTATTGCTGATTTCCATATTTTGGGGTATTTTCGCAAGCGGAAAATTTCGTTAATTATCGCTACTATTACATCGAGAATATTATCCGGGAGCCATTTTAACATGGTGTTTGATATTAAATCAAATCCCGGTGCTTTCCGTCTGTTCAGTACTTGTATGATGTCTTTAACCTCTTGAAGACAGGTGCTTTGTATTAGATCGGAGTCTGTAATGTCTGACCTCATGAGCCTGTTGGTCAACCGATTGACGTGGTCTTCGTGTTCGTCAAGGTCCTCCTCATCGGATGAATTTTCACAGAACTGTTGTTCTAGAGTATCTGCGAAGGCCTCCGCCTTACCAGAACTGTCGAATTTGATACCGTAAGGGCCGTGAATTGGTGGTATTATAAGTTTGTTTTTAATACGAAAATATTTGGAAACCCTCCAGAAAGCATCGCTCCCAGGCTCCAGACTTTGCAAGAAGCTCTCCTATTGTTCATTGCGGAATTTTGATATCCGATTACGTATTTTGTTCGTAATTTGATTTGCTTCCTGGCGTTATCTAGGATCACCTGTGTTCCTAGCCCTTCTCCGAACTCGATTCCTCCTCTTTATTAAATTTTTGATGTCGTTAGGGAGTTCATAGGGGTTTGTCACCCTTGTCAGAGTTGTGACTGTGTTGTCCTCTTTTGCCTGTATTATTTTGTCTGTGATTTCTTCTATCATTTTCTCTGTGTCGCTGGCTGTTTCAGGTGTTTGAATAATGGTTTCTTTAGCCAGTGCGACTTGGAAAGCTTGCCAATCAGTTTTCTTCTTTACTTGTAGGGGTTCGTCTATGTATATTCCTCCTATTAAGAAGAGCACCGGTTTGTGATCGGATGAAAGTTCGTCGAGGACTTCGATGCGTACATCGTGTTCAAAGGTACGTGATATACCAATATCGAGAGGATAACTATTTTGGTAGCCGTAATGTGTTGGTTCGTTGGGGATATGCAGGCTTAGTGGATTATCTGTGATGAATCGGTTTAACTCAGTCCCAGCACGATTGCTTCTCACAGCTCCCCAGCTTCGGTGATAGGCATTGAAGTCTCCGGCAAGGAGTATGGGACCCTGAAAGTCCAGAAGTTTTTTAATATCTTCAATGAGCGTAGCTGCCTTCGGGTGGCTGTATACCGAGACTACCATGAATTCAAAAGAATCCGTCTGCACTTGAATTGCAGTAGCTTCTAGTGTTTGTAACGTAGGTGTCTATACGAGATTATGGTTCACATTCCTTCTCACAAGAATGGCCGTTCCACCTCCTCTGCCTGTTGTTCTGTCATTTCTGTACAGAAAATAGTTAGGGAAGCGTAGGCGGTTTCCAGGCTTCAGAAAGGTTTCCTGGATGAGAATGATGTCAAACTTATAATCAAATATAAGTTGAGTCAACTCACCAGTCTTATGAAGCAGGGAATTTGCATTCCATGTGAGAATGGTTAAATGATCCATAAAGCTCATTATTGTTTCTTTGTCAGTGTGCTGTTGAAACTGTTTTGTGATGCAAACATTCCCTGGATCATTTTCGCCATCATGTCTTGCATCATGGTTTGGAAATGTGTTTGCATGGTGGCAAAGAGTGTGTCCATGTTGTTATTTGTGTATAGTGGAGTGTTTGCTTGTTTTTGTTTTTGTGTGTATTTATTTTGTTGTTGTGTAGATGTTGTGGTGGTTTTGTTGTTATTAGCAGCTGCAACTTGTGCGAACGATTTCCTGACATTCACTGGGTTCCGAGGACATCCACCATAGTTGGCTGGATGTTCTCCACCACAGTTCACACATTTCGGCTTTTCCTCTGCTTTTTTAACGCATTTGGAAAAATGGTGGAGCCCATCGCATTTAATACAACGGGCCTGAGCGTGACAATTTCTGGAGGAGTGTCCAAACTGCTGACAGTTGTGGCACATAACTTGTCCTGTACGGGGGCGTTGCGCTTCAACAGTGCATATGAGAAGGCTGAACCAGCTACACAAGGTGATTAATAGTGAGTATTAGGTAGTGCTTAGTGGTAGAACCGGGAAGAAAAAGAAAAAACGTGCAGGATTTTCACCAGTGTGTAAGAACGTGGTGTTGGTAGGTATAGCTTTCTCCTTAATTTGTACCCGCAAGCCGAGCTCTCGCTTGGCGGCTTATCGGGGCTTTACTGGACAAGCGAGTGGCGCTCCTTTGCCCGTCTCGGGATGAGCTTACCCGGGATTTCACTTAACCTTCATTTTATCCTGATTTACACATACATTCATATGAAACTTGTATGCATTTTATATGAAATTATGGATAAGTACGTGTTCAAAATGAAACATATTAAGTTGAATATTAAATTTATTTGGTAATTTTTATCTGAATCAATTGGTCGGTCATGCATTTGATGCAATCGTTTCGATTGTGTTCCGTTGTGCAAAAACAACAGGTAGTTTCATGTACATGGTTTTTTTGAACGTTGCTGCTGAACCAACTCATTGAAATGTAAGGCTTTGTCAAAGAAAGTCCAAGATCACGTGAAAAAATTCAATGAGATTTGTCTTTGTGTGTGGCCTGCCAGTTTGGGTTTATTTATTTCAAGGTGATTGGAACATTCGAAAAAAAAAATAGCCATTGGCCACCTGTTTGATTTTCTTTTACAGCTGTAACAGGATAACATTTTGTCAACTGTATCCACACCATTTGAATGAATAAACATTGATCCAGTCCAGTAAACTTTTTGATGAAAATATTTTCACAAACCTTTCGTTCAATTGTAGTAGGATATGATATCTGACGGTTTGTGGGACCCCATAAAATATCCTTCGAATTATGCAGTGTGCTTTGCAACACGGTGCTTTTATTTTTGCTTCTAACGTAAGAAACGAGCGTAGTGTCTTTGGTGAACGCAAATGTAAGTTCGAATAGTGGTCCTTTTTGCATTCAAGAAGTTTCGGTGTTATAGTTTTTTTATTTTTCCACATTGTTTCAACCATCGTGGTGTTTTTGAATAGCAATTTTGGTCAGATCCAGCGTTCGCCATGATTCTTTTCAATTGTGGCACCATCTGCTGAACTTTCCACAAGTAACATGTTTCAGCAGATACCAACAACCAGAACTTCAGGCCATATTTTTCGGGCTCTTTCGGTATATATTGACGAAATATGCACCGATCACGAAAACCAAACATTTGCTCATCCCCAGTTACACATTAACTCGGGTTAAAATAATCTAGCAAAAGATTAGACCACTAATTGAATACTTTTCGAATTTGAACAAATTTGTCAGTTGTTGCAGCAACAAGTTTGAAGCTTTTTGAACAAAATTAGAACAAAAACTGAAATGTGTAGTTATTTAGACAAGGGTACGATACAGGTTTATATCCTCTATCCATTCAACCTAAGTAAGTAGCAAAATACTTGCGGTTGCTTCAAATTATCACTTAATTGTATTTATATATGTTTAAATGTAGTTTTACAATAAATAGATTCCGAAAATAATTAAATACTAATCAAAGTCTTATCACACCAAATATAGTTCGGGATCTAAGTTATCTAAGTCTACTGGAAGCGCGTCAAGATTGTACTTTTGTATAAGTTTTCGTAGCTCTATGTAGAAGCACAATACACATAGCCAGCAATATGCCCAAATTTCTAAAATAAAAATAATCTTGAGAAATTTTTCTTACACTTTCTTTTATCCCTACCCAATGTTAATAACATTAACATAACTGCCAAACCAACTTCCCGGACATCAATTTCGACTATATGCTGCTTACCAAGAACTACACACAGTAACAGTGCCAACCGGTCCACTAAATCCAATGAGTTCACAACTAACCACGGCAGCATGAAGGCGGTCTTTTGACACTTGACACTGATCACCAGTTGCACTGAAAATACTATTTGAGCAATTGCAAGAAGGACTCGAAGGTAATCGATGTTATAGGCTGCAATAAAATAATCCTTAAACCATATCCAACACAATTCCGAATTCAAATCCACTTACGCACTTCAATTATCCTTGGCCAAAATCGATGGCTAAAATTCGTCAAAATAATAATCGCATATACGAATCCTTGCAAAATTCCAAGCCATGCTATAACAATCGTTCCCAGTTCGAGCGACAAACTGAATAGGAACCTTTTGATGAAAGCCATATTTCCAACAATTCGAGGATAAAATAACAAAAATTTACACTGGATAACGTCATGTGAGATCTAACTTGAAACTGATGAAAATTGTTTAGAATTTTCACATTCGAATGATCTTCTCATTGCCGAGAGATGTAATTTGTTTATTTTGTGAAGTGCTTGGAGAAAATTCAAGGTACGTAGGTGTGTATTTAAAATCGCTCCAGGAATAATTTCCACAATTCTTTAGATTTAAATTGTTTTGATTCACGCATCATTCAACTGTTAAATATTTTAAGTTTTCAAATAAAAGAATTTATTGAAAATTAAGAAATCATTGGAAGTTTCTTTTATACGAATAACTGAGACTGTGATTTTGAAGTTTATTGGGGCATAAATTTATTTCAAGACCTATTTTCTTGATAATTGTAGGAAGGTTATATGTAATAAAATTGAAGTACTCTTGCTTCGCTTCCCATAATTTTAAGTTTAATTTCTGGATTCCTTTTAATTTTGTGCGAAATTTGCTATTTGGTCTGCTTTAATTTTAATTGTGATTTTCAAGAGTTCCCTGTTTCATTTGTGGTTACTTACGGCCAATTCTGACAAACAGGTTTGCTGAGATGCGTTATTAACACCGGTATCTGCAAAATCCTGAATCGAAGCTCGTATTGTGCAGAGAAATAATACTGTTCCCATTACAAATAACTGACTTCAGAGTGCCCTTGAAAGAAATTCCGTGAATCATCTATGTAGCTTTTCTCTACATTGTACATTTTTCAAAAACTGCGTAAACTTCTTGAACTCTTTTCAAAATTGTCTCTTTTATTAAGTTTTTACAAGTGTTCCGATTCTACTACTAGAGTGGCCAGTTTTATGAGAATAATATGTAGATGTGGTAGCTATCCTACTCTCAAACTGGCCATAATCATTGCTCCAGCAATGTTGAATGAATCATTGCGAAGCTTTTCAGACCGTGAATTTATGAGCTGTTCTTCGAAGTTAAGGATCATCTTTGATTTATCAATTTCAACATGTGTATATCTACTAAATATAGTTACCATTATAAGTCGTAAGTTATAGCTGATCCATCAAAAGCTGCATTTCGATTATTTTATGTTGTCGAAAAATTCACACAATGCTCTCCATCGTTCATTTTACTTTAGCGTAGATTTTTAAATAGAAATTGAAAGCTTTTGTTTCAACAATAAACTTTTTAAAGTATTTCGTTTTATGATGCAATCTCAATTAGATTTATAATTTAAACTATAAATGTTAAATATGTATATTTGTAGATCGAATTAAGTCATTGACTAGTTAATGATTTGCAAATACTTGACCTTTAAATGTTCGGAAACAGTTGACTTATTGAATTTTCTGAAACTATGAAAAATATTCATATGTAAATTGGTAAAAATACTTAGGATTAATCTGATTTCTGGTTGGGCCAGCAATATTTCTTTGTAGCTATTTATATTAATAAACCAAACGGATTTCTTGTCTTTTTCTTAATTAATTTAAATATTTGAAATTAAATTCATTATGACCAGCATTGATTTCCTGTTTTTGTTATCAAAATACTAAAGAATATAGCATTGTGCATGATACTTAGCCTTAAACAGAAAATAATAGTTGATTAGGTGACTTTTAAAACAATTGTACTCGCATAAAAAGTTGTTGCGCCTTGCTACGTTCTCCTACAAAAGAGAGTCTTCAGTTGAGCTGCATTATTCTTTGCATGAGTCTCAACGAAAAGCAAGGTAATTTTCAAGGTTATATTTTCTTTTCACCATAAATTAATACTATCCGTTTGTAACAGATTATTAGCATCAGTCATTTTAAAATATTTTAATAATTCGGGTAAAAGCTTGCAATGCATTTGTGCTCCAAGGAAGATACGTTTCTCAGAAAAGCGTGTAAATCGAAATCCCAAAATTTCCATAGCAAAACCAGGTGAAGTGAAAACAGAGCAAAATTGTTAGCAGGAGTACCTTTTATTTTAGTGTAAAATAACAATATAACATAATGAAATAATAAATAACATAAATATGAAGATCCTTTTATAATAAAGTAAATAGAAAAAAAAAAATAGTTTGTAGTCCATCCTGTTGTAAAAGAGCAAAAAGAAAATTGAAATAACTAACATGAAATTATTTTTCTAACAAAAATTGAGGCAATTCAGTGGAATATACAAGTACGAGGTGTGTTCAAAAAATATCGCGAATTTTGTTTTTTTTCAAAAATTATTTATTTATTCATGAATATCTATTTTGTCCCCTTCAAAGTAATCCCCATGAGATATTATACACTTGTGCCAACGGTTTTTCCAATCTTCGAAGCACTTCAAAAAATCATTTTTTTTAATCTTGTTCAGCTCCTCCTTCGATGCCGTCTTTATCTCGTCAAGCGTAGCGTAACGTCGTCCTTTCATGGGCCTCTTCAGTTTAGGAAACAAGAAAAAGTCACAGGGGGCCAGTCTGGGGAATACGGTGGCTGCGGCATCATTAGTGTGTTGTTTTTGGCCAAAACGTCGCGCACAAGCAACGATGTGTGAGCAGGGGCGTTGGTGCAAAAGCCAATTTTTGTTCTCCCACAAATCCGGGCGTTTCTGGCGGATTGCATCGCGCAAATTGCGCATAACTTGCAGGTAATATTCCTTATTGACCGTTCTTCCCTGTGGCAAGAACTCATGATGCACCACGCCCCTGCAATCGAAGAAAACTGTCAGCAAAACTTTCACATTCGACCGAACTTGGCGCGCTTTTTTCGGTCTTGGTTCATGCGGCAGCTTCCATTGAGATGATTGAGCTTTGGTTTCCACGTCATAACCATAAACCCACGATTCGTCACCAGTTATGACCCTCTGGAGCAAATTTGGTTCGTCGCGGACAGAGTTTAACATCTCATTAGCAATGTTCATGCGTTGCTGTTTTTGGTCGCAATTGAGCAATTTTGGTACGAATTTCGCGGCGACCCGTCTCATGCCCAAATCGTTGATAAAAATCGAATGGCACGAGCCAATCGATATGTTTAGGTCCTCAGCAACTTCTGTAACGGTGATTCGACGATTGGCCAATACCATTTTCTCCACTTCATTAATTTTTTCGTCTGTTGTTGAAGTGCTCGGGCGTCCGGCCCGCTCTTCGTCGTTCACATCTTCTCGGCCTTCTAAAAACATTTTGTACCACAGATAAACGTTGCTTCGGTCCAAGGTAGCTTCTCCGTATGCCACAGTCAACATTCGGAATGCATCCGCGCACTTAATTTCGTTTTTCACACAAAATTTGATACACGTTCTTTGATCCATTTTTTTGAATATGTAAAAATCGAAGACGATTGAAAACACGTGCAAGTAAAGCAGCTATCACCAATTAAGTGAACATTCAAAATGGCCGAGCTTGTCGGCATAAGTGACAGACATGAGTACCAACATAACGCCACAAAAAAATCGAAATTCGAATATACGTAACCCGCAATTCAAAATTCGCGATACTTTTTGAACACACCTCGTATGTTCGTGATACTTTTTGAACACACCTCGTATGTGTCTTTCATTATACATGTCGTCAAGAAGATATCTGCCGAAATGATAAGGAGGCTACTGTTCAGGTTCACACAACTTATGTTGTTGTTGGTGACAACGTTAACATTAAGCTACATCAATACCATATACTGAAGAAATCTAGCTTCAAACAAGAAATAAATATACCATTTTGACAAAACTAACCTTTATGGACCATGAACTAAAAAATTAAAAAACTTTAAGTAGTTAAGCGCCTACTTTTACCAATATGTAGCGAAATGGATGAATTCTGGCAGCAAATAAGCCCTGTAAATATAATATATCTCCACTTACTCCTCTAATTACACAGATGATGCTGACGACGCTTAGACGTGAGAGAATCATTCCAATTTATTCTTGGAATTGTAATGATTGTCTCACCTCTAAGCGCGGTCGGCATTATCCGTGTATGTGTGTGTCTATAGTGTAACGCCCTGAAGGGAATTGCAGTTTACACGGGGAAACTACCTACAACTTAAATTTTTCTTCTTTAATAATTTTTCAAATAAAAAAAATACAAACAAAAATTTTTAAAAGGTAATTTTCGGCTATCGGAGCTATCTGAAACATAAGCATGTACTCTTGCGTTAAAGTCAAAACTCAGTATAGAGCACATAAACGTATGGATTTCCATTAAGCTGATATAAAAAAGGAAAAAGTTTAGCACATACAGCCATTCAACTTTATGAAAAGCTCAAAAGTGAAAGTTTTTGGGTGAAAAAAATGTTCAGTGAATTTTAAGGGGGCCCAGATAGCACAAAGACCACAAATAGATGCCTAAATATCATTACATTTTAGATATAGATCTTTAAGGCTGAGCTAACTGTTAGCGAAAAATTGACTAGTGGATGTCGTACATTCCGGAGTATGTTGCCTTTTTGTTTCGACGTTAGGGCGGCGAAAGTTTGACATATCCTAGACGACTTATTTCAGTCGCAAGTTGGAAAATTTATTCAACATTCACGGCAGGGCCTTTTGGCTCCCATCTAAGTATTGCCTATGGCCCCTACTGTGCAACTTCACTTCGATGGACTCCAGAGAATTGGTATCTCAGCATGGCTGGAACTAGATGCCAGAGCCAGTTATAAAGATTAATGAAAAATTACTTATCTCTTGGCTTTAACTTAAAGGCAATTTAATTTGGTCAATATATCTGACGTCCTTCGGTTCATTGTGCTGCCTGGGAGATTTCCCCATATATAGGGGTGATTCTCAAAAAACAGTGGTGTGTCATATTAAGGACCTCAATGAGATTTTTTCAAAGCAGGTCTTAAAACGATGTAATCCATATAGAGGGGGGGCAGGAGAGAGGGAAGTGCACGAAATGGTCACGTACTCCCTCTCCTCATGATTCGTTACTTTGATCCAAAAAATCTGGAAAAATTCATAAAAGTAGGTACTTATGAGCACAACAACAAAAAACACCTCAGAAGTCAAAATTCGAGAAAATATGTTAAAAAAAGTATGATTTATCAATTTAATCATTTCTTGAATAAAATCTTAAGTGTACCCGTAAATTCAATGATGGCCATTGAAGATAGATAGATGGCCATTTGTACGATTGATCTGCCCTGAAAAGATCAAAAGGATCGAATAGTATATAACGAAGTTATAGTAGTTTGAATTTTTCTATGTTATAATAACAACAATACACGACTGTGGAACAATATGTGCTTTCATTTGATTCAGTCACCACGGGTTTACTAGGATTTGCCTGAAAGTTTCAGGAAAAATATATTTTATGAATGTCTTTGAAATGTTGTTCAACGAGTAACATAAGTAAACGTGAAACGAAATAGCGGCCGTTCAAATAAGAATATTGAGTGAATTTTTGGTATTCTGCCCTAACTAGGCCTTTGATCGAACCAAACACTACACTCTTGATGGAATTTTCCTCAAGTGTTCAAATAAGATGAATAACAAAATGTCGTTCAAATTTCATTCAGTCAAAGGTTATTTGTAATATTGCAACGAAATAGCGGCTGGTTAAAATGGAGTAACAATGATTTTTCTTTTAAAGCAGATATGTATTTGGTATAGATGTCGTTACAGTTGTTCTTGAGATGATTCATTATTGGTGTTTGGATACCGTTGGTTGGATACAAAACTCTTTTGACATGAGCATTTTTGCCTGGTTTTCACCAGATCACCGAAATTAAGGAGTACCAGCTGTGGATAATGGCTAAGTTACTGTATATGCGATTTTATCCGCACTTTACCTGTACTTACCCCATGCAACAGAGAATATCATGTAAGTAGCTAAAAATGATCAAATTTTATACACAGTCACCTTTAAGACTTTGCTTTATATCGGTGAAAACTTTACAAACGGATGTTTTATTCCCTAGTATTGTCTATTCTTTCACCATTCATCATTGACCATCATTTATGGCGTAGCTCGAATTTGGGCCTTTGCTTCCAGCAGTAGTTGCCTCTAATCGTCGCGTTTCTGCGACTTCATTCGCAAATTGGAAATCCCAAGCAGGGAACCGCAGTCAGTATCAATTGAATGTTCCCGCCATTTTCTCGGTTTCCAAGTTTTACGTTTCACTTGCGTTCTACCCTTCAACGGTTGTCTGGGGAGTCTATGCTCTTCCATACTCTCCACATCCATTGAAGTTTATGTAGCTTGGCGCATGCGGATACAGATGAATAGTCATAAAAATTATAAAACCCGTCGTTTTAACGAAGTCGCCCTTATGGTCCATGCTTTACTGAGCCATATATACTCCTTAGCACTTTGCATTTGAATACGTCCACGGCCTTTTTGGAAACATTTATAAGCATCCAGGTTTCACACCCATACAGCGCATGGGTGTTATTTGTGACTTGTGTATGCGAATGTTATTTCCCCTGTGAACATCTCTAGATTTTTACATAGAAAGCACTGAGAAGTCTAGTGAATTATCAGTTTCTAACTGTCCGTAAAGGACTGCAGCGATGTTCTGCTGCCTCGGCAGAAGAAGATGGAGGTATCTGCCGAGAATGCCCTCGTCTGGAGACGCGTGAATGTGCTGGCAGGCTAGCATTGCGGTGTCGTAGGGCGGGTTCATTTCCCCAGCACGACGAGCCACTACAAAAAAATTTCGCACTCACGAATTTGATGGTCAATTAATCAAGAGGCGACCGAAGTCGCAAAAAGTGTAGATAACTACACCGAGGGAGATAGTACTTGTTCCGAGAACAAGTGGAACCTGAAAAGAAAGGCGGACTTGGGGTAACCTCGTCATTACCCGACGAAGCTCATGGCCCACAAATGAAAGAGGGGCAACCGGGTGGTGATGGAGCCCCTTCGCACCCACCCAACCGAAATAAATCCATATTTTGTTGCAGTGGCCAGATATTCCTCTTCTGAGTGGAAAACTCATACAACTTGACTTGTATGAACTTTTCCATCAGAAGGGGAGTACCCCGGTGACCAATTTATGCCATAGAATCATACAATTCGATTGCATAACGCTATGCCATAAAGAGGCACTCTGCTTGGGCCACTCAACCCGTGATGTCACCTGAAACAAAGAAGGATTAGTTAAGTACCCGGTGGCTGGCTCATGTTTTTCTGGGGCAGCCTGCCACCGTACCGGGTCCTATACCCGGGCAAAAGTTGTCGGAAAGGAAAGACCGATTTTCTAAAAATTTAGCACTTCATCCTTTTTTTCTTTATATTTCTTCGCAAATTAACTGGTTACAATTCAAACACCGCTTGTGCAATTCAACGCAAAGATATATGTATGTAACCAAATATGAAAAAAACATAGGTATATGAAAAAAATATATATACCTATCAAAAATAGGAAAAAATATATGTATGTGAAAAAAATTTATACCTCTAACAAAATAGGACAAAATGTGTATATGAAAAAAAATATATATATTTAAAAAAATGTAAAAAAATATGTATAGGGAAAAAAATATAAATATAAAAAAATAGGAAAAAAAAAATATATATATATACATATATATATATATATATATATATATATATATATATATATATATATATATATATATATATATATATATATATATATATATATATATATATATACCAAAATGTAAGGGTACTCACCCAAACATCCTCGTCGGGCGCCCGCTGACGATGTGGGTGGTCCTGGAATTCAGGCATTTACAACACTGAATGACTATTTTGCCGGTTTCACGAGTTGATCCGTCTTAATAACTTCCTGGCGCTCTTGCTGTACGTTAAATGTTATTCTATCGATTATTTAAACCAGTCTTTTGTAGAAATTAGTCGTTTTGATTATTTCGACAAGTTGTTTAAAGTAAGTATTAGGGTAGGAAATCCATTGCATATCCAGGCTTCCAAAATTTTAACAATAGTATTTACATGAGGGCCCCACACTGTTGTTGCAGACAATCAGTCAACTGTTTTTGCGTCGCAGAGAATAGTTCCACTCACTTCCAACCGTCAATCTGCGCCAAAGGCAAATAAGACTTATCACCTGAAGGCGAACACTCTGCTATCGCTGAGCTACACGAACCATAAACCGATCACTTCATGGACACGGAATGAAAATCAGATTCGCCCAAACAATTCCTTTGTTTTTTCGTTGACTGTGATATTCAAAACGTCAATCGTCAATCATAAACCATAAACTTCATGGACACGGAATAAAAATCAGATTCGGCTAAACAATTCCTTTGTTTTTTCGTTGACTGTGATATTCAAAACGTCACTAAGATATTCACCGCATAGAAAGATAGGAAAGAGTGGTTATCTGATTTTAATTTTGGAGCACATACGTTACGGAGCAAACAATCTTCAGATCCAACGAAGTCGAATACTATTGGATCACTATGAACGGATTCACTTCTTTCATTCCTGCAATCAGTTTCGGTCTGTTAATAATATGGTGATAGCCCCCGCTAATACAGGATGGGATAAAAGTAGTAAAACGGCAGTAATAACAACTGATCAACCAAATGGCGTTATACGGTCGAACGTAATAATGCAATAAATAATTGCTTCAGGGAATTAATCTTTGGGATGGATGAAGATAATGATGAATAAATTCTCTTTACAGTATGTCCAAAAATTTTGTTCGATCATACGCGCCTTCGTCTCGCAAAAAAAACCCGTGCACCTTGAGTTGATCTGGCTTCGCAAGTCCAGATTTCGTTAGCCACTGGCAAAAGTTCTCTCGCTGATCACCTTGAAGCTGTAATACTTCACCGTATTCGGGACGCTCTATTACTGTGCCATTGCACGCAAATTCCCTTTTACATGCTCGCACAATTTTCTTCAGGTCATATTCCGAGGAAAGGCCCGGCACCGTAGTTAGTGTTTTTTGACCATTTCTCTGCTGAATTCTTATGTGCGCAAGTCCGTCCTGTACAGTATCATCAGCACAATTGATTGCATCAGCAAAGGGGTCAAAGTTTTGCAAATTCTGGATGGACATACGATAAAGAAATTAAACCGGGCAAGAAATAAAACTGCCAATCGAATATCGGGCACAACTTGTCAAATCCAGATTCTGAAATTAAACTCCTCGCGTGTACGACGACTAGGCTCGAAAGACCTCGTTTTCATCATATACTGGATTCACTAAAATGACAACCGTCAAATATCGAACAGATGGAAAAACTAACTACCGAATATTTCCTTACATACATCCCATATCGATGGAATTTTAGTTCTTGCCTTAAATGTTGAACATGAGCGGGATCCTTTCGCAGAAGGCAATCACTCTGAAGAGGACAATCACACCAATTCGTTACTTCTTCCTCTTGTTCAACTTCCTAAAGTTTAGTAGAAATACAATTTTCAGCTTCAATTTTGATTATTTGTTCCGGCTATTGTGCTTCCTTTCTTTTGTTTTATTCTTCCAATCAATACTTCTTCTACTTCTCCTTAATCTCAATTAAATTTGATTTTTTGAGAGTAAATCAAAGTTCCCCGAGTATTCTTTGAATTTTACGTTGACCATTTCGTCAATACTTCTCTATTATTATGCCGCTAGTATCTATAACATTCTAAGGTGCTAACTGTTCATTTCTACACAGTTAAATTTTTGCCCGGAACTTTTAAAGGCCATGATATACGCACTTCATTCCGCGAAAATTGCAGCTTAAGAAAAAAACAATGAAAAACATTTTTCCTTATCGTCAAAATGCACACGATGCTTTTCAAACCCCGCTATTATTTCCATTCCCTTCTTTTGCCGCGATCACTTTACAGTTCTAGCCCCTCTTGCGGAAAGCGTATTTATTGCACTTGGACGATGAATATCACATTTTATATGGTCAGATCTAACGGATAAATTTGACTGAATTTCACTTAGTTATTCTAATCTTTTTCACAGCTGGTTTAATTCGAAATTAAGGGCACAATTTGCTCGGATGCAAGTAGATAGACCGGCTGAAGAAAAAACTTTTCGAACTGAACAATACACCTCTCCGGTCGGGATACACCACGAAGTCACTTTTCTTAATGCTTTCTCTCTTCGATTTTTCATCCAAAAATTTTTGACATCCGCGCACACGAAAAATTCATTTCTTCCCTTGATTACCACACCTGCGCCCTGTCAAAATCTTATATCGTCCCAGATCAATTTTAAAGGGCTGCGTTCGTTTGTTTAGTTGATCTGGGACATTTTATGCCTGAATTTCCTTTAACCCTTTTCCGGCGCCGAATAATTGAGCAGTTTTAGTTGTGCGGAAGAAAAGAAAAGAAAAAAAAAATAATAAAAATAAAAAAAAATAAAATCAGAGAAAAATCTATAAATTGACATAAATAGAAATAGAATTTGAATTCTATGTGGATTGATCCCATAATTTAAAGGGTAAAAAAGGAAGAGAAAAAAAATAGTAAATTTAACTAACTGCTCGATTACTACAGAAGAACGCTTTGTTTGCTGCATTTATCCTTTTCCATATTTCATTCTGTTCTGTGCCTTTTGTATTAAGATGGATTTCTAAGTATTGGAAGCTATCCACACTTTCCAGGTTCTAGTGGCCTAAGGTCACATTTTGTCATACAGACATTTCTTTCCTTTTTGAGTCAAGAATTTAGCTTCAGTTTCATTGATCAGGAGGCCCAGTTTTTTCATTTCTGACACCAGCCATATGAACGCTTGTTGCACATCTGGAGTTGCTCTGGGCATAATGTTAACATCGTCGGCATATGTTACAGTTCCGGGAACTTGTAGACTAGCATGCTCATGGTGTCTGTTAGGGTTTTCATGACCACAAGTTCTAGAACAATATTAAATAGTATTCGGGTAAGCCTATCCCCCCATTTTAGGCTTATTTTGATTGGGAAGCTTTCAGTCAAATCTCCATTAACTTTGACCTGAGACTCAGTTTTAGTATTGTAACCTTAGTGATGAGGATGAGGCTGGATGCCCCAAAGTCAAGCATTATTTGGTACAGGACATTTTTGTCAGCACTGTCGTATGCTTGCTTGAAGTCTATAAAGAGCTGATGTACATCAATATTATATCCTCAGCACTTTTTGAGCACCAGTTTGACCGCACTTTGTATATGATCAACAGTGCAATCACTCTGTTATTTTCTTAGCGTGGCCTGTCTCCCTTTTTATGCATATTATGCTTTTCTGCAAGTCATCTGGTAGCTGCTTTTCTGCCCATATCCTACATCTGATGAAGGAGGTTATGTAGTATGTTGCTCCGGCTTTGAACAGTTCTGTCGGTATGATTTCGATTCTAGGAGCTTTGTTCTTTTTGAGACTACGTATGGCTGCCTGTACCTCTTTATTCTGTTAACGTTGCTAATACACCTTCTAAAGCCCCTGGAATGCTCATAATTTCGGCAAATGTTGAGGGTGCTGTGGGAAGATTTTGGAAATATTGTAATAGTAATATAATACAATATTATATTACTTACAAAGAGTCATTGTCAGATTTTAAATCTGCCATAATGGAAAATTTACTAGAGTTTGTTATATTGCAATATGAGCTGACATTTGATGATCACATGATGTTTGTTTACATTGTGGGTGGAGTAGATTAAATAAAAGAGGCCCAGTTCGAAATAATGTATACCGGTCCTAGGCTAAGAGCTCTTAACAAAATGTTTATCAGTAGACAAGTCCAGCTGCTGGTCCTATACTGAAGTTGTAGATTCCTTTACCCAATATAAAAAAATTGGTACCATTTACCGAGCGTACGCTTCCAACAGAATTATATCAATAAGTCCTTAATTGCAATCCTCGTATAGTTATGCCAGTATCATTTACATTTTGAGTCAGCCTCAGAGAATCTTTTTTTATTATGAACCTTGGGGGTAAGAGGGTATATCCCCAAGGTTCATAATCGGCTAGAAAAGACTTCTCATTTCATTAAACTTGGATGCAAATTATTACCGTACATATATGCTTATAATTTAGTGTCGGCAATCTAAGATCTCAATCAAAAGATTACTGTCCAATGATTGTTTTTATCCATTAGCTTACTTAACTGTCATTTATTGTACATTTAGGTTGTTTGACAATTTTCTTAGATTTTGAACGTTACCACTCGCAATTTTTTTTGTATAGAGTTTTCTCTGTACAATTTGTTGCATGAGTAGGTAAGTATTGATCCATCTCTAAGCATTCACTTGTCAACTCACATCACAATGACGGCTTAATGTTGCCACTTCTGAAAGATAAATTTCAAATGAAACTTATTGTTGATAGACCCTATTATATGTGAATATTTTTAGGGCAATTCAAAAATTATCTGAACTTGAAGTTTATTTAAATCTGAATTTATCCCGTTCATTTTGAAATCAAATTTCAACACAGTGGCTTTGTTTCTTTTACTTGCTGAGGCAATTACATTCCAATTTCTCAAGAATGTACCGTCATATCATAGACGAAGACATCTGGCTTAATTGACAAAGTTGAGTATAACCATGGGGCAAAACAAATCGTATTTACCATTATCTGTTGGGGCTTGAAATACTTGAATTCCTTCAGCTTGATTAAATATTTTCATCATATTTTAAAACTAAGCAATTTTTGCGGCTACTAAAATTAATTTGTAACGGTAAATATTAATAAAAAAATCATACCTCATAAAATTGAATGAAAATAATTTAATCAAATTTTTCGCAATATCCGCCCAAAAAGTTTATATTATCTGTATAATTTTGTAGAACTCAAGCTAAACAATGCATAATTAATTGAAAAGCTTTCTCTGTTCCAGAAGTGAACAAGCATACATATATTTACATAATTTTAACTACATATGTATATAAAACAAATGTTGATGCCAACCATAAAATGAGTGTATAAACGATGAAAGCGGGCAACTACGAGTACCACAATAAACATAATTAAATTAGATACTCACCTTGAATGAGATTCTCAAATAGAGTATCTAAGAATCTTAGACACTATAAGATTCTATTTAGTAAACAAAATGCGCATGTTTGTATACAGAAATGATTTCATCCGCAAAGTTTTCTGTGAAACTGATTGATGAGATTAGGTTCTTTTTCGGTTTCAAATGTATTTGATTCTACTCACATTTCAAACAAACTAAAGGAAGTTTTTGAGTTTATCACATATTTTTCTCTCTCTTTCAGGTATGTACTTCCTTAATAAATTAAAATTGACTTCAATAACAATGCGACTGTATCGAACGGTTCGGTGTCATTGAAATATTGATAAACTTTTGAAAAGATATTTCCCACATAACAAGGCAAGTAAATTACCAAACATGTCTGTATTTTGTTAGCTGTTTAAATAAAATATTTCATTCCTAAAAAAGTCGAAGCGTACAACCAGATATTATGAAAATATTGAAAGTAAACTTCTTGTGCATATTTTGTGTGTGGGGTTTACCAGTAGCGTTTTAGTAATATTCAGTAGTTGCAGATTGCTTAATTCCGTCAAGTATTGTGCATGGGCGCTAGAAGCTCACAAACTACCAACGATTTATTGATTATTCAGCAGTTTTTCACTGACCTTTGAAAGATAATCGTAATTTTTTCGGTAATGTTGAGTTTGGCCTTGCCAAGCCGCGCAAACGTAAATATACAAATTGTAGAATTTATGGTTTTTTTTTACTATTAGCAACGGTTGAGTAGCGTTGAGAAACTAATGCTTATGGACAAATGGTTTTAATGATGATGTGTTACGTGTGGATATAAATTTTTGAATCAGTACAGTAAGTAAATTAAAAATTATGACAGATTTTAAGTTTAAGTTTTAAGCAAAAACACCAATCTAAAAATTTCGTTCAATATTAATAATGTCGTTTCTGTAGTACGCACTAAACTATTTCCAAACAATTTTTTGGATTTGATGCAATATTCTAAGCGTAAGGCGTACGAAGGTAGGTAAGTTCTAAGACCATTTATCTGAACTTAAATCATTTAATTGTATGTATATGAACTTAAAATAATGCTGGGTTATTTCAATGACTGGAGGATATAGCCTTCATGATGAAATAAATGACAACAGCCAGCACCTGATTGACTTTGCATGTAACAGAAATCTAGTCGTACGTTTGACTTGCTTCCCACATGGACGCATACATAAAACAACTTGGATATCACTGGATGGTACCACAAAAAATTAAATCATCCATCTTCTGATCCAACCACGTTGGGCCTCGAGCATACTTGACGTTCGTACATACCCAGGAGTCAATTATAACTTGGATCATTACTTGATCAAACTAATGTCTATATCTATATCAAAGGCGTACCCCGCTATGAAAATTCGACACCAAAAGGCTCCGTACGGCGTTTATGGGAAGAAATCATGGAAACCCGCGAAAACCAGCTTGCTTGCCGAAAACAAGCAACGAGCGGTGGAAGTGAAAGCGGTAATTAACACCGTGGCAGATGAGATGACCGAATACCAAGCCCGGCGCAAATGAAGAAATGATTCGTTCGATGATGAATGCCAGAATGTGTTCGACAAAAAAAAAATCAATCCTACAAACAGTATTTAAGTAGGAAAACCAGGACAAAGAGAGACAATTGTATAAGTCTCAGAAGAGTAGCGAATAAGATAACTAGAATTAAGAAAATATGACGACCAATTGAGAAGCACCGATGTAAGTCTAGCGAGCAACAACACAAGACAAGCATAGCAAGTAGTGAAAAGCCTGAAACGTGGTTATCTGCCCAAAACCACGCTCTGTCGTGATGATATCGGCAATGTCAACGTTGATGAAACCAAGATTAAGGAAAGATGGGCATCTTATTTCAAGAACCTTCTTAATTCACCGCACAGCTCTAGAATATTGGAGCCTATAGATGTTCCCGGAGAGCTTTCGTTGGTCCCATCAACTCTGGATGAAATTTGTTCCACGATCAAAGCCGAAGAGAATAATAAAGCGCCAAGCGTCGATGAAATTTCAGTGGAGCTCATTAAGTGCGGTAGCAGCGGTATTCAGAAACCCGCCACAAAGTCATCTAGCACATTTGTCAATAAGAACATATGCCGAACAAGTGGAGCTAATCAATTATACTCCCTATCCACAAAAAAGGTGACAAGCTACAGTGCGAGAACTATAGAGGCATATCCCAACTTTGTACGGCGAACAAAATATTTTCAAAGATCTTAGAATATAAAATAAGATCATACGCCGACAGTATTTTTGGGGAGTATTAAAGTGGTTTTAAAGCAGGTAGATCGACGATTGACCAATCAAGTCAAACAGGTACTTGAAAAGTACTGGGAGTTCAACATAGCTGTGCACCAATTTTTCATTGATTTGAAGCAAGCATACGACAGAATCGATTGTAACGTACTGTATCAAATAATGTTTTGCTTTGGTATCCCAACCGAATTTGCCCGTATAATCAAAATAACAATGACGTTGACGGCCTCCCAAGCCCGCATCAATAATCAACTCAATGACGCCTTTAACAGAAATATCTTACTAAAGCAGGAAGATGGGCTGGCCCCATTGTTATTCAAATTGACTCTGGGATATGTCATTAGAAAGCTACCTGTCGATAAAAGATGTACGTTACTATACAAGTCAAGGTAAGTGGTAGCCCATGTAGATTTTGTCGTGCTCGTGAATAACCACAAGATTTCCTGAAACTCGACAGCGATGTAAAACTAGTAGGGCTACAAATCAATGAAAATAAAACAAAGCTCATGATGCAGTCAAGGAAAAATACCTCAAATACCCAAAATATCACATTTGGCGAATGCAATGTCAAAAATGTAGGCAAATTTGTATACTTAGGTACCAAAATAACGAGAATCGTTAATAAGAGATGAAATACGCCGACGAATTCAGCTCGCAAATAAAATATTTTATTCAGTATTGACGATCTTGAAGACCACCCGCATACACAGGAAACGAAAGCTCCAAGTATACAAATCTGCGATAAGATCTGTGCTATGCTATGGGTATGAAACATAGACCCTAACCCAAGCATCCTTAAAAATATTGAACGCCTCTGAGAGTCAGGTCCTGAGACTAATAATTAGAGCGAAGCTAGACGGGGACCATTGGCAAATTCGTTACATCCATGATCTGTATGAAATTTTTGACGAGCCGGAGGTCTCAACGATTGTAAGACTACGGAAGCTGCAATGGACTGGCCACGGGAATCATATGAACAACAATGGATACTCAAAAAGGTATTCGTTGGGAGAACTGAAGGGCGGAGAACAGTCGTTAAACCGAGGAAACGCTGGTCTGACTCAGTCGACGAAGACTGTTCATTGTTGCGCGGATTTTAAAATTGGAGGACGCTGTCAATGGGTCGAGACAGTATGAGACGGTATATCTATATATATATTATATATATATATATATATATATATATATATATATATATATATATATATATATATATATATATATATGTATATATATATATATATATATATATATATATATATATATATATATATATATATATATATATATTTTCAGTAATAAAAGGACTGTGGATATTAGGGAATTAAAAATATCTTTTTCCATCATATCATAGGATACGTTGTTCCTACCAACCGCTTTCTTGGTTCGACTCGACTCGACTAACTGAGTACCTCGCCTACGGTGTTGCCAAGTTGGAGAAATTGGCCCAATTTTTTCGTAGTATTCGTCATTGTCATTAAAGTCGTAGGTATACAAATTTGGGCTGAATCAGTACCATGGTTTCATTTTATCACTCGTCAACACGGAACTGAATTTTCGTTTCTGTTCTTCCTCGAGGCTTTTGATAACATAGCGATCGTTTTTCAAAACTTTGGCCACTTCATATGGCCCTAAATACTTTGGCTCCAATTTATGGGACTCCCCGGTTGCAATTGGTATGTTCTGTATAAACACTAAATCGCTTTCTTCGTATAAAACAGGAGTCTTATGTTGCTCGTCGAATCTTATTTTCCATCATTCCTTTTCGGTCATGATGCGCTGTGCAGCCTTCTGCTGAATTTCGTTTATCGAAAGTTGAATATTGTCATCTGTATTGTCCTGTAGTGCTTGGATGATACAGTTCGCTGTTACATCCCTCAAACGGAAATCAAAAACTATCTGATTAGGTGTGAATCCGATCGTCGACTTAATTTGAGAATTTAGTACCCATTGCAAACTCGGTAGAAGCTCGTCCCACTTTTTACAATACATCATCGAACATTGTAGATATGACAATATTGATTGTTTAACGTGCTCAACTTGACCGTTAGCACGTGGAGCTCGCACAAATACCTTCACGGGATGAATATCATACGTTGCACAGTAATCCTCGAATTCTTTCGATGCAAATGCCGACCCTCGATCGCTTATAATGCAACATGATAACTACTGGTCCACTGTTGACTGCTCTCGTAGCTTGAACCATTGTGAATTTACTGAAAGGGTCCGTTACTGTGATTATGTATAGATTGCCTTTGTTAAACTTAGGAAATGGTCCTAAGTGATCAATATGCAATACCCTAAAAGGTATAGGTTCAACCTGTTCATAAAACAACCGACCTTTGGTTTTTCCTGCTGCTTCTTTATTGAGACAACATCTGGACATGAAGCAATGTACGACTTCACGTAGTTCTTGTATCCTATGGACCGTTTTATCAACGCCAAAATGACCGGCATCGTCATGACAACTTTTTACTAGTCTCCAATGGACGGCTGATGGCACTACAAATTTAAGATCGCCATTTACTTTCCGCATCAATCTTCCTTTCTTAGGAATGTAATCGCACTTTAATGGGGTAAATTGTAGTGATTTACACACTCCATCAATTATATCCATAATATCCTTTAGTTTCGGGTCCTGTCGCTGTAATGATATCAACCAGTAGCTCTGATCAGGTTTTTGGATCAGTTACACTTTAACTGCTATTGTTGTCGTTCTTGCGGTTGTTCGGGTGGTCGACGACTTAATGCATCGACATGCTTCATATTGCTTCCTGCTCGATGTACCACATCAAAGTCGAATTCTTGGAGTTTTAGCTGCCATCGAGCAACTCGATTGTTAAGTGAAGTGGTCAAGTTCATCGTCGATATTGCATTACAATCGGACACCACTCGGAAGTGTTTCAACGACTGCCAGTACCTCTAATTCGTGGCTACTGTACTTCGTTTAAGCATCGGTATAATGTCTACTGAAATATATTACTGGCCGCAATGGTTTCTCCTCCGTAGATTGCATCAAGACTCCGGCGGCACCCATAGAACTGGCGTCAGTGCGTACCTCGTGTTCAACCCATGGATCATAAAGAGCTAGAAACTCGTCTCTGTAGCGAGACGAGTTTTCAACTCGTTGAAGCTCATGTCTGCGGTCTTGTCCCATACGGAGGATTTCTGTTCCTTCGTTTTCAACAAATTTGTTAGCGGCTTAGAAATTTTTGAGAATAAATTTGCGGAAGTACCCTGCTAATCCAAGAAATCTTCTAACATCGGTCACATTTTCAGGCGTTGGAAATTTTTAGATAGAATCAAGTTTCTTGCTTCCGAGCTTCATTCCGTCTCTATGTATGCGATAACCCAAGAAGGTTATCTCGGATGCAAGAAACACACTTTGACGGTCTAAGTGTAAGATCCATCTCCCGTAAAATTTCCAGAACTTCCTTCATAGTTTTGAGGCCCTCACTCGCCGTCACACTGGGGATAATAACTTCATCCATATAGCTTCCATATAGCTTACGATAATTTTTGATTTCATACGACGCATTAAGTCGATCAGGACCTCTTGGAAAATCATCGGCGTATTTATGAGGGCAAAAGGCATCACATTGTACTCAAAATGACCAAGATGAGTCACAAATCCGGTGTACTGACGTGATTTTTCATCCATAGGAATTTTGTAGTATCCAGAGAATAAATCTAGTGTCGTGAAGAACTGCTTTCCCGCGAGTTGTGAGAGCTGTTCCTCAACAGTTGGCATTAGGTGCGGCTTCTTCTTGGTGATAGCGTTTGTCGCACAAAAGTCAATATAAAGACGATCCTTCCCATCTTGCTTAGGGACCAAAACAATAGGCAAAGAGTGTAATGAATTACTTGGACGAACTACGTTTGTGTGTGGTTTTGTACGGAATAGTTTGAATATAACTGACGAATATTCACGTTATCCACATATTCCGGTTTATTTCGACTTATGCATGTATCCGCACTGTGTCCTGTCTTTTGGCATGTAACACATCGCAGTTGTCGTTGGGGAAAAGAACAGTTCACGGAAATGTGCCCCGTTTTATAACAATTATAATAAACACGCTTTGACACGTCGTTTGTATCAGCAACAGTCGTCACTCCTGACACAGACTTAGTAAATGTTTTCTTTGACACAGAGTTCACGTTCATCGGGCTTACACTTTTTAATGACTATGTGATTTTCGCGTGACCGGTATGTTTATCTTACTTTGTTTTGTTAAATAAGTTTTAAGGCAACACAAAAACTCCTTAGTTATTTAGAATGTAAAGCACGCGATAGCGGTTTGCATTTGAACGTCGTCTAAACCTTCACCCATATATCTCATAATGGCTGCACGTCTACCTTCCACATACATTCGATAATAATGATCCGTATATGGATCATTTGAACGTCTAATGTTTGCCATCATACGAAGATGTACCTCGGCTTCATTTTTGGTTAACTCGAATATTCTAAAGAGCTTGCAAATTCATCGATGCTTTTGAAAATACCATTTCTTGCATCTAGCCATAATTTTGCTGGCCCTCGAACTTTTGTTTGCGCTGCAAACAGAACAAAGTTTTCATCCCATGAATGCTAGTGATTTCACATGATGAACAAATTGTTGCGCCATTAGTGATGTGCTTACCGTTATATCAAATTCTGGCATTATTTCAATGACGTCGCGCAAATTGTGGAACATGCTTTGGCGTACTGGGACTGGTTGTCGTGCCGTATATAGGAACTGATCTTCATCTGTCTGCGGTAGATGTAGATTCGGTGTTGATTCCATCACAACAGCCTCATTCGACACGTTTTGCCTATCGTCCGTCGGAAAACAAAGGCTAGAGGTTGATGCGATATTCAAGTTTGGAGGTTATGCCTAAAACAGAGTTTGCAAATCCGCCAGCAATACTCTGTACCTGAATATTTAATGCTTGAACTAAAGTTGTGAGATTTTGCACGCTTTCTTGCAACTTTATCGCTTCGTCGGATGCACGAGAGTTCTCTGCTAAAATTTCAACGTCGTCTCCATTGACGGCTTCCGTCAGATGTAAAATAGTTCGGGCTTGTTGCCTCTTGTCGGCAAATTTCGCGAACGTAGCTCATGTTTGAGCTCGTTGATTGTGAGCGAATCAATACGAACTATGGTGTCCGGCATTTTCAACTAAGAAATATGGCGGCCACACACGAATAAAAATTTGACACGACAATTGCGTTTATATTCACGATGCAAAATGTCGGCTAATCAATCGAAAATACGCAGCGAGCAGTTACGGGACAGCTAACTGTTATTAAAAGCACATAATATCCAATAAAGCGAAAATTTCGAAGCATCCTACAACTGAAACTGTCAGGAATAAAAGGAATGTGGATGTTAGGGGGGAATTGCTTTAATTAAAAGATAGCACCGCTTTGTTTCAGTAATGAATATTAACTTCCTCACCAATTCACGTTAAAAATATCTTTTTCCATCATATCATAGGATACGTTGTGCCTACCAAACCACTTGCTTGGTTCGACTCGACTAACTGAGTACCTCGCCACGGTGTTGCCCAGTTTAAGTTGACAATATATATATATATATATATATATATATATATATATATATATATATATATATATATATATATATATATATATATATATATTGTCGCGTGTATTCGGTTCGCGGCCAATAATTTTAATGTTCCGGGAAAGTGAAAACGCAATGTCTTTTAATTTAAGTTAAAAGAATTTATTTAATTACAAAAATGCACAATAAACAATTTAACAATTTAACACTTTCACTAATTTTAATTTTCACTATGAAAAAAATCAAACAATTGTCCATAAATTTCTTATCGCAATTGTCTTCTAAATCACTTCGCACTCAAACAATCAATCGTCTTTACTTCGCGTTCCACTATATCGCAGTTTTCTATCGCAGTTGTAATGAAAGAACCCCCCCATTCATTCAGCTCGCCTTTATATAGGGTCTCTACCTATTCACCCATTTCTCGTACATTATCGAATGTTCTACCGAGAGGTACCTGGTAGATTCGAGCAAATTAATGAATGGAGTGACGTCACTTGCAGATGTTGATCATGCTTGTTGGGTTCTCGTGGGTTCGAGTAAATTCATTTGTTGACGTTGATTATGAAAACAATTTCGACAGCAGCTCGCAGAATTATTTGTACATGTAACACTGCCCCCACCTCAGTTCTTTTCGCCCCGAAAAGATGTGTCGCTATTTGTAGTCAATTCTCCCTGGGTGTAATATGGGGCAAGACGGTCCAGATGCACGATTTTCATTTTAGCTCTCGGCTTACGATGTTCCTGTATTCGGTATACGACGTCGTTGATTCGCTTTGTAACTCGGTATGGTCCCTCCCAATTATGTTGCAACTTTGAAGACCTACCCTTTCGCCGTTGCGGGTTATAAAGCCACACCAAGTCATCTTGCTGAAAGCCAGTAGAATTAGCCTTTAGATCATACCTGGTCTTCATGCGGTCAGTAGCCGATTCGAGGTGTTTTCGCACTGTCCGATGTATCTGGTTCAACCGTTGTCTTAGATCACTTGCGTACTCCGAGACCGTTTGGGGTTTCTCAGGGGGTGTTCCGAACTTTATATCGGCTGGCAAACGAATAGTCTTTCCAAAAATGACTTTGGCTGGGGCTTGGCCCGTCGATGCATGTTCGGCAGCTCTGTACGCCATCAAGAATAGTGGGATATGTCGGTCCCAGTCCCTTTGGTTCTCGTCAACCATCTTGGCCAGATGTTTATTGAGCGTGCCGTTGAACCGTTCGACCATTCCATTGGATTGGGGATGCAGCGGTGTTGTCCTCGTCTTCCGTATTCCCAGTAGTTCACACATTTCGCCAAAAACTAGTGACTCAAAGTTTCGGCCTTGATCCGAATGTAGTTCGCTAGGTACGCCGTACCTACTGACCCAATTTAACACTAGCTGTTCGGCTACAGTAGTTGCTTCCTGGTTGGGAATGGGGTAGACCTCAGGCCACTTGCTGAAATGATCGGCTACAATCAGCATATATCGATTTCCCCAATCGGATTCAGGAAAGGGTCCTGCGATGTCAACAGCAATCCTTTCGAATGGCACGCCTACGTTATAGGTTTGCATTTGTCCTCTCAGTCGTCGCTTTGGGCCTCCGACGGAAGCGCAAATTGTGCATCTGCGACACCAGTCCTCTACGTCTTCTCGAGCGTGGAGCCAGTAGAACCTTTCCCGCAATTTCGCTAAGGTCTTGTTAACACCAGGGTGGCCTCCCGAGGATCCTTCATGCATTTCCTTAATCACATCGTGGATTCGGCTTTTGGGTAGTATAGTTTGCATCCTATAGGAGCTGCCATCCGCCGTTTCCCATTTCCGCTTGAGTACGCCACCCTCCACCTGTAGGGAGTTCCATTGTGCCCAATAGCTTTTCAGGGTTGCGCCATGCATCGAAACGTCCTTCCACTCCGGTCGCCCAGTTGTCTCCTTCCATACGAGCAATGGTCCGATGTCTTCATCGGCTAGCTGGGCATTTCGAATCTCCTTCGATGACCAACCTTCATCGAATTCCGCCGTTATCAGTCGCAGATCAACGGGCGGTTCCTTTTCCTCAATCCGTCGGCAATGCTTGCAGTTAGCTGGACATGGATGACGAGATAGGGCGTCAGCAATTCCATGAACTCTGCCCTTGTGAAGCAGTTGGGGCCTCACTAGGTCTGGTCGGATCGTCGATCGGGTTGCACCAGTGTCGTTTGTTAGGGTGCATTGTTCTTCATCAACTTGACCAGGAAGGCATCTGTCTGCTTCTCCACGATGTTGCCTTGGCACGGTGCTGGGGATGTCGATACTCCTAGCCAACGTTCGCCCCACGAAGTTGGCCCTTGCAGTTTGATGGGCCTCCATTCTAGGCTCCTGGCACGGTCTGGATCTCCACCACCCTGGACAATAGCTCGGTCTTCTTCCCTTCTTGCAGTCTCTTTGCAGGTGCCCTTTTTCCCCGCAATTCCAGCATCTAGGCGCACCAAACACCTGCAGCTCTCGCTCAATTCCCACGCGCTCACGCCTGCAATTATCTGCCAGTACCTCGCGAACCCGGGCAGTGGTACGGGTCACATTTTTGGCTGCCTCAAAATATAAACTATAAGCCAATGCATCCTTGACTGTTTGCTTTTGAGCTAACCGCACGGCTTGTTGCAATTCCTTGTCCTTTAAGGCGCTGATGAATGCTTCTGCTGCTACGTCATCTCGATGTTCTGGGTCGTACGCTAGGTAAGCCAAAAGTGCCAGTCGCTCAATGTCTTGTGCTAGCTGCTGCAAGGTTTCGCCAGACTTCTGGATCCGATGCCGTAGCTGTGCCCGGTAAATCTGCTTCAGATGATCCTCTCCGTAACGCATGTCCAGCGCATTCATTATAGCAACCGGGTTTGAATGCAGCTCAACGGGGATAGTCTGCAAAAGCTCGGCAGCTGGGCCTCTTAGAGCAAGAATTAACGCAGTTGCTCGTTCCTGCTCATTCCAGTGATTTATCCTAGCGGCTGCTTCAAACTGGATTTTGTAAATACTCCAGACCGTTTGCCCATCGAATATTGGTGCTTGCACATTTCTAGATGAGCTTTGCGCTGCGGTTATAATTGGGGCTGGTGAGGCGGTTATCACTGCCTTCGCTGCTTCCAAGTCCTTTTTCACTTTTTCCATCTCATGGTTTACCTGGCTGATCTCAAGGTTGATTCTCTCCTCGACCTGGTATACCTTCTCCTCGACGCATTTAAATTGGCTGTTGAGACTACTGAGCTCCGCTTTTATTTCGGTTGACTGTTTTTCGAGCTTCTGTGTGATGTCTGCCTTGATTTCGATCGCTTGTTGGTCCATTTTTGCTGATTGTTCATTTAGCTTCGCAGCTAAACTGGATGTCTGTTGTCGCTGCTCTTGCTGCATCAGCATTAACATTTGCATCAGCGCATTTTCTGGTTCCTTTGGTTTTTTTGTTTCTGCTTCACCACCTTCTGCGCCTTTTTCTGCATCTGAGGGCTCACCCGAATCCAGATACGCGCCTTCCGATTCAATTACGTCACGCAAGCGTGCAATCATAGTGGCCTTTGTACCTTGCGTAGCCAGGTTTCGCTGTTCCAACTCTTCCTCAAGCTCCGACATGGTCAATTCATTAATTTTTAAGTTTAGGCTTCGTGGCATTTTTAATGTTTCTTTAAATTTTCCTATTGTGCACTATAAAAATGTTCAAATATTCACTTTCAAAATTTTTCTTTCGCGCTTCTTGACACCACTGTCGCGTGTATTCGGTTCGCGGCCAATAATTTTAATGTTCCGGGAAAGTGAAATCGCAATGTCTTTTAATTTAAGTTAAAAGAATTTATTTAATTACAAAAATGCACAATAAACAATTTAACAATTTAACACTTTCACTAATTTTAATTTTCACTATGAAAAAAATCAAACACTTGTCCATAAATTTCTTATCGCAATTGTCTTCTAAATCACTTCGCACTCAAACAATCAATCGTCTTTACTTCGCGTTCCACTATATCGCAGTTTTCTATCGCGGTTGTAATGAAAGAACCCCCCCATTCATTCAGCTCGCCTTTATATAGGGTCTCTACCTATTCACCCATTTCTCGTACATTATCGAATGTTCTACCGAGAGGTACCTGGTAGATTCGAGCAAATTAATGAATGGAGTGACGTCACTTGCAGATGTTGATCATGCTTGTTGGGTTCTCGTGGGTTCGAGTAAATTCATTTGTTGACGTTGATTATGAAAACAATTGCGACAGCAGCTCGCAGAATTATTTGTACATGTAATTATTTGTACATGTAACAATATATATATATATATATATATATTGTTACATGTACAAATAATTACATGTACAAATAATTCTGCGAGCTACTGTCGCAATTGCTTTCATCATCATTAAGAACGTCAACGAATGAATTTACTCGAACCCAACAAGCATGATCAACATCTGCAAGTGACGTCACTCCATTCATGAACTTGCTCGAACCTACCAGGTACCTCTCGGTAGAACATTCGCCCATGTACGAGAAATGGGTGAATAGGTAGAGACCCTATATAAAGGCGAGCTGAATGAATGGGGGGGATCATTCATTCGACCGCGATAAGAACTGCGAAAGTGTGTGGGAAGTGTGTTTTCGTAATAGTGGAGTGATTTAGAAGACAATTGCGATAAGAAATTTATGGACAAGTGTTAGATTTTATTTTGAAAATTAAAATTAGTGAAAGTGTTAAATTGATCATTGTGCATTTTCTTGAATTAAATAAACTCTTTTAACTTAAATTAAAAGACATTGCGTTTTCACTTTCCCGGAACGTTAAAATTATAGGCCGCGAACCAATAACACGCGACAATGGTGTCAGAAGTGGGATAGAAAATTTTGGAAGTGAAAACGATTAAACATTTTTGAAGTGCACAATTGTGAAAGTTAACCTGGAAAAATAGCCGAAACAATAAAAATGCCAGGAAATTTACATCTTAAAATTAATCAATTGAGCATATCGGAGCTCAAAGAGGAGTTGGAACAACGAAATCTGGCTACACAAGGTACAAAGGCCATACTGATTGCACGCTTGCGTGATGCGATCGAGTCGGAAGGTGCGTATCTAGATTCGGGTGAGCCTACAGATGCAGAAAAAGGCGCAGAAGGTGGTGAAGCTGAAACAGCAAAGCCAAAGAAACCAGAAAATGCGCTGATGCAAATGTTAATGCTGATGCAGCAAGAACAGCGACAACAGTCATCCAATTTAACAGCGAAGTTAAACGAACAATCAGCGAAGCTAAATGAACAATCAGCGAAACTAGACCAACAAGCGTTCGAAATCAAGGCAGACATCACACAGAAGCTGGAAAAACAGTCAACCGAAATAAAAGCAGAGCTCAGTAGTCTCAACAGCCAAATTAAATGCGTCGAGGAGAAGGTGTACCAGGTCGAGGAGAGAATCAACCTTGAGATCAGCCAGGTCGAGGAAAGAATCAACCATGAGATGGAAAAAGTGAAAAAGGACTTGCAAGCAGCAAAGGCAGTAGTAACCGCCCCACCAGCACCAATTATAACCGCAGCGCAAAGCTCATCTAGAAATGTACAAGCACCAATATTCGATGGGCAAACGGTCTGGACTATTTACAAAATCCAGTTTGAAGCCGCCGCTAGGATAAATCACTGGAATGAGCAGGAACGAGCAACTGCGTTAATTCTTGCTCTAAGAGGCCCAGCTGCCGAGCTTTTGCAGACTATCCCCGTTGAGCTGCATTCAAACCCGGCTGCTATAATGAATGCGCTGGACATGCGTTATGGAGACGATCATCTGAAGCAGATTTACCGGGCGCAGCTACGGCATCGGATGCAGAAGTCTGGCGAAACCTTGCAGCAGCTAGCACAAGACATTGAGCGATTGGCACTTTTGGCTTACCCAGCGTACGACCCAGAACATCGAGATGACGTAGCAGCAGAAGCATTCATCAGCGCCTTAAAGGACAAGGAATTGCAACAAGCCGTGCGGTTAGCTCAAAAGCAAACAGTCAAGGAAGCATTGGCTTATAGTTTAAGTTTTGAGGCAGCCAAAAATGTGACCCGCACCACTGTCCGGGTTCGCGAGGTAGTGACAGATAAATCCAGGTGTGAGCGCGTGGGAATTGAGCGAGAGCTGCAGGTGAATGGTGCGCCTAGATGCTGGAATTGCGGGGAAAAAGGGCACCTGCAAAGAGACTGCAAGAAGGGGAGAAGACCGAGCTATTGTCCAGGGCGGTGGAGATCCAGGCCGTGTCAGGAGCCTAGAAGGGAGGCCCATCAAACTGCAAGGGCCAACTTCGTGGGGCGAACGTTGGCCACGAGTATCGACATCCCCAGCACCGTGCCAAGGCAACATCGTGGAGAAGCAGACAGATGCCTATCTGGTCAAGTTGATGAAGAACAATGCACCCTAACAAACGACACTGGTGCAACCCGATTGACGATCCGACCAGACCTAGTGAGGCCCCAACTGCTCCGCAAGGGCAGAGTTCATGGAATTACTGACGCCCTATCTCGTCATCCATGTCCAGCTAACTGCAAGCATTGCCGACGGATTGAGAAAAAGGAGCCGCCCGTTGATCTGCGAATGATAACGGCTGAATTCGATGAAGGTTGGTCATCGGAGGAGATTCGAAATGCCCAGCTAGCCGATGAAGACATCGGACCATTGCTCGTATGGAAGGAGACGACTGGGCGACCTGAGTGGAAGGACGTTTCAACGCATGGCGCAACCCTGAAAAGCTATTGGGCACAATGGAACTCCCTTCAGGTGGAGGGTGGTGTACTCAAGCGGAAATGGGAAACGGCGGGTGGCAGCTCCTATAGGATGCAAACTATACTACCCAAAAGCCGAATCCACGATGTGGTAAAGGAAATGCATGAAGGATCCTCAGGAGGCCATCTTGGTGTTAACAAAACCTTAGCGAAACTGCGGGAAAGATTCTACTGGCTCCACGCTCGAGAAGACGTAGAGGACTGGTGTCGCAGATGCACAATTTGCGCTTCCGTCAAAGGCCCAAAGCGACGACTGAGAGGACAAATGCAAACCTATAACGTAGGCGTGCCATTCGAAAGGATTGCTGTTGACATCGCTGGACCCTTTCCTGAATCCGATTGGGGAAATCGATATATGCTGGTTGTAGCTGATTATTTCAGCAAGTGGCCCGAGGTCTACCCCATTCCCAACCAGGAAGCAACTACTGTAGCCGAACAGCTAGTGTTAAATTGGGTCAGCAGGTTCGGCGTGCCTTGTGAACTACATTCGGATCAAGGCCGAAACTTTGAGTCACTAGTTTTTAGCGAAATGTGCGAGCAGCTGGGAATATGGAAAACGAGGACAACACCGCTGCATCCCCAATCCGATGGAATGGTCGAACGTTTCAACGGCACGCTCAATAAACACCTTGCCAAGATGGTTGACGAGAACCAAAGGGACTGGGACCGACATATCCCACTATTTTTAATGGCGTATAGAGCCGCTGAACATGCGTCGACGGGCCAAGCCCCAGCCAAAGTCATTTTTGGAAAGACTATTCGTTTGCCAGCCGATATAAAGTTCGGAACACCCCCTGAGAAACCCCAAACGATCTCGGAGTACGCAAGTGATCTAAGACAACGGTTGAACCAGATACATCGGACAGTGCGAAAACACCTCGAATCGGCTACTGACCGCATGAAGACCAGGTATGATCTAAAGGCTAATTCTACTGGCTTCCAGCAAGATGACTTGGTGTGGCTTTACAACCCGCAACGGCGAAAGGGTAGGTCTCCAAAGTTGCAACATAATTGGGAGGGACCATACCGAGTTACAAAGCGAATCAACGACGTCGTATACCGAATACAGGAACATCGTAAGCCGAGAGCTAAAATGAAAATCGTGCATCTGGACCGTCTTGCCCCATATTACACTCAGGGAGAATTGACTACAAATAGCGACACATCTTTTCGGGGCGAAAAGAACTGAGGTGGGGGCAGTGTTACATGTACAAATAATTACATGTACAAATAATTCTGCGAGCTACTGTCGCAATTGCTTTCATCATCATTAAGAACGTCAACGAATGAATTTACTCGAACCCAACAAGCATGATCAACATCTGCAAGTGACGTCACTCCATTCATGAACTTGCTCGAACCTACCAGGTACCTCTCGGTAGAACATTCGCCCATGTACGAGAAATGGGTGAATAGGTAGAGACCCTATATAAAGGCGAGCTGAATGAATGGGGGGGATCATTCATTCGACCGCGATAAGAACTGCGAAAGTGTGTGGGAAGTGTGTTTTCGTAATAGTGGAGTGATTTAGAAGACAATTGCGATAAGAAATTTATGGACAAGTGTTAGATTTTATTTTGAAAATTAAAATTAGTGAAAGTGTTAAATTGATCATTGTGCATTTTCTTGAATTAAATAAACTCTTTTAACTTAAATTAAAAGACATTGCGTTTTCACTTTCCCGGAACGTTAAAATTATAGGCCGCGAACCAATAACACGCGACAATATATATATATATATATATATATATATATATATATATATATATATATATATATATATATATAGTAGAAATTGCAAATAACGGGCAAAATATTTAATTATTCATCAAAATTACACGGAGCCAAATCTGGCGAATACGATGGTTGATCGATGGTATTTATTGCGTTTTTGGCGGTGAATTCGATCACAAAAATCGCAACGACTACTGAGGTGTACCGACTTAAGGAGCTGCTGTAAACAAATTGGTTGACAGATGGTGCTCATATTTGGCATAGTAATTACGGACAGTAATACCAACTTAACAAAATACATTTTTTTGAAATATCATTTACCCGGGGAATTTAAAATACAATTTCCGGATACTTCGCTGTCACAATCTATGCATATATATATATATATATATATATATATATATATATATATATATACAGAGGTGGCCAAAAGTGATCGGACAATACAAGAAACAAGCAATAAAATACTTTTACGAGCATAAGCTTTGAAATGAAATAAAAATTTTTCCCTTATATAAAAGTCACTTGTATTCTCAATTAATTGCACAAAAAAATAAAACAGAAATAAAAAGAATTTCACAAGAAAATTAACAACTAATTCAAATTCACATTGCATCAAGTGGACAAAAGTAATCGGACGTTCAATTGTAATACTTTTCTTTCTGATGATTCCATTAGAACATAGGCTTTTAATATCTAGTTGCGTATCCTTTTTGTTTTATAACTTCTGTTAACCTATTGGGCATAGACTGTACCAACTTACGGGTAACGTCCGGAGTAATGTTGTCCCATTCTTCTAATAACACCGTCTTCAGTTGACTTTTATTAGTAATGTGATGGTTCCTTTTTTTTTTATCCAGATGATCCCAAAGATGTTCGATGGGATTTAGGTCTGGGGATTGCGGTGGTGTTTTTAATTGACCAGGAGTGTTGAAAAGGAGCCACATACGAACATCATGAGCTGTATGCTTTGGGTCATTGTCTTGCTGGAACAAATAATGACCATCAAGACCCAATTTTTGTGCACTTTTTTTCAAATTTTCTTTCAAAATCGACAAGTAACCTAGTTTGTCCATAGGTTCGTCAATGAAAACAAGTTCTCCTACACCGTTGGCAGCCATGCAACCCCAGACCATTACACAGCCACCTCCGTGTTTTACTGTATGTTGAATGTTTTTGGGATGAAGCTCACTATTTTGAGTTCTCCACACCAACAACCTGCCGTCGGAGTGGTAGATATTAAACTTACTCTCATCAGAGAATATTATACGAGTCCAAAAGTCGAGCGGCTTGCTTTTAAATTCTTTTGCAAAGCATAATCTTTTCTTCTTATTAACTTTGCTAATTAGTGGTTTCTTTCGAGGTACTCTCGCTTGATAACCAGCACGGCTGAGAGCTCTACGAATAGTCCGGGCACTAACATTGGTACCATTTACATCTGCTAATTGATCCCTAATACTTCTGGACGTTGTAGTCGGATTCTTTTTAACAATTCTTAAGATTTTTCGTGCGTCTGTCTCTGTTAGTTTACATGGTCGACCACTCCTAATTTCGTTTTCCACCTGATTATTTTTTCTGAACTGTTTCACGATATCGAAAACTGTCGAACGACTTCTTCCAATTATTTTTGATATTTCAGAAAAGGATTTATTCTCTTTATACAACTTTATTATAACTTTTCTTTCATGTATACAGGTTTCTTTGCGATTCTTAGCCATGTTTAACTTTCTTCACTTAAAACTGACAAGTAAATGACTGATATCAGAAAAACACATATCAACATATAATTAGGGGAATTCCCTTTTAAACTCGGAAATGAAAAGAAAAGAATTGCTCCAAACTTCAATGACTAATTTCACACTTTTCAAAATGTCCGATTACTTTTGTCCACTTGATGCAATGTGAATTTGAATTAGTTGTTAATTTTCTTGTGAAAATCTTTTTATTTCTGTTTTATTTTTTTGTGCAATTAATTGAGAATACAAGTAACTTTTATATAAGGGAAAAATTTTTATTTCATTTCAAAGCTTATGCTCGTAAAAGTATTTTATTGCTTGTTTCTTGTATTGTCCGATCACTTTTGGCCACTTCTGTATATATATATATATATATATATATATATATATATATATATATATATATATATACATTTCCAAAGACATTACTGTTGCTCATGGTTGGTTGCTCTCAATTTGAATTTTCTATTATAGACGTATAAGAACAGCGAATTCATCATGAGATTCTCATAGGGATTAATAAAGCGTTATTATTTTACAAAGAAACGTGACCAACCGCTTAAACCTACCAGTTAAATTTAACTCGACAAGGTTTCGAGAAATTCAGCTAATATAGGCAACATTAATAAAATTATGACATAAAATTCCACCATAAAGTAAAATAGTTAATATAGTCATAGTTCTTTTACAAACTGCTTATTTGCTACTTTGCAATAGTACGAGTATTTGTGGATGTCTTACAACTGTCTAGAGTACAGAGTACCATGCGGTTTAATTCGCATTCAGGTTAGTCTACCTTTATTCAATTATTTCTTGGTACTTTTTAAGATGATCTCAGCAAAACGGGTTATGGAATTTGAAAGACATCTTGTGCCTAAAGAGTATACAACTGACGACAACAGGTACTCACATGGAGCTTACCCACACACAATAGTTGAAAGCTGAGCTACCAACGCAAGATGCATTGAAGATACTCCAACGAATCTCAACTGCTGCACTCCTCCATGATATCGTTTCAAATTTTTCCACTTTTCGAGCAAATGGAGCTGAATACGGAAGCAGTTGCACTATCTAACTGTCTTTACTTACAATGAAGCATGTAGCCATGTTACGCAGAACGAATGTGGGCTTTTCCACACAGGCACACACACATACCCGCTAATCATTCATATATTAATTGAATCGATTCACACGCGGTGTAATGCGAAATTGATTCAGGTCATCGCAATGTATTTGTTCGTTGCTATTCAGGTGACGAAAGTGAAAGCTTATCAAAAATGTTTTAACACTCTCAAGTTAGAAGCGCTCGTTGACCTTTATCTAATTTGTTATGAATCGTGACTGAGTAATTCTAGTAATAACAAATGTGTAAATGAAGATTTTCTGATGCACTTGTATGATACGAGACGAGGTCTTTGGTAGAATTTCGTTGATTACAGCTGTATTATGGTAGAAGAAGAAAAAATGTATTTAATAAGAAATTAATTATGCTGGCACGGCAAAAGTGTTTAAGTGGAAATTACGTACAGGTAGAATGCAACGTTCTCGTTGCATAACAATTGTACGTACTTGCCGAACTCTATGTAAACAATGTGAGGTTTAACGGAGGTAGTCGTATGTTTGTACATGTGCTTTGCTGATGATTCTGATTATGAGGAGAAGCAACCTTGGCTTTAATTACATCCATTATTTTGAGTCCCAATTTTTTCTTGAAGAGTTTAACCTTAAACTATGACCTGGAATTCATTAGTTTTGGAAAAGATTCAATGAAATATCCAATAGATAATTTGTGTGAGATGAGAATACTCAGTGGTTTCAAAGAAATTTTTTGGACTTAATTATCATCAAGATATTTCAGCTATGCTAAGTATTTATCTTACCACGATTAAAAATTAATTAATCAAATGTAGATGTAAAAGTTTTAATTGCTCTTTTTTCTTAAAGTACAGATGAATTATTCCTTTTGATTTCATCAGCAATTTAATAAAAAATTTATTAATTATTTATACTTTCAATATTTCGAGTCTTGGTTTGATTCATCACTGGGCTATAAATAATGAAATGATCAATTTTGAAAATACTTTTTGTACAATAATTTATGAAGAAGAATATACCTTATAAAATATTAAACAATTATAAAACTTACTAATTCACAATGTGTAATGTGACGCCTACGCCCGGGAATCGAAGTGATTCCGATCCCGAACCCTTGCACTCGGCCAGATGGGTATGATCTCGAAATGCAAGCGGACTTCATCTTTCGTGCGGATATCTTGCGCAGAAGATATTTTTTTTTTCTCCAAATATTTAGATCTGTGGATTTAAATATTTGAAACAGAATATTGAACAAAACCCCGACGCATTTCGAGACATATCCATTTGGGATTGCCCCTCCACCGTGGCCATCGAAAAACTATGCCACTGGCAACAAATGGAGATGCACATTGCCGCCATGTGGCGTTCCATTCCACACACATCTGTTTTGTCGGAGGAGAAAACCGGCGGAATTTGACAGCCACATGGCTAAGTGTGTCGGTAAATTCTTTTGCTAGCTACGGGAGGTGTGTCCATACTTTTAAGTGACATATATAAAGCGCATTCAGCGTCAACACAGAGATACGCGCGCAATTAAACAATAAAGTTAGAACTCGCAAGTTTGGAATTCCATTTTCACCGTACCTTGCGGGCACTCCCAGTTGTTTGCGGCCTTTACGATTTTCTTTGGCGCTGTGGATTGCAAAGTAGGCGAATTCGTTTTGCTCAATCTTCCGAACTGGACTCCAAGAACGAGCCGCGTCGCCCAGCGCTTGCAGTCAACGATCAGCGCAACCAGAGAAATTCCAGCAGCAGCAGCGAGACAACACGCGAGATGCGTACAATTGACAAAGAGTTTGCAGTCGGACGAATGCCGTGACTACTGTTTGGAGGTAAGCAAGTAAGTTTGACGGTGAAGGATCGGCAGTGCCCACGTCATTAATTTAACGGAATAAGTGCCAGAGCAAGATATGATTTGCATACCATCTCGCCATTAATTTCTTGCAACGTATTAAATCTAGCTTTGGAAGCTGTTTCCAAAAGTTAGAGTAGATGAAAGCTGTTCCAGGAGATGGAACATCACAAATCGCGTGTGGTGGGTACAAGTAATCACCGTCATTTGCGTAGTTTCGAATAATATCTTAATATGAATTGGCGTGAATTCAACACAGTTCATGATGTTGCTTGATAGATACACGGTATTTTGTTTTCCTCATGTGAGCCAAAGATTTATCTGTACGAGTGAACATATAAAACTGGATATAAAAATTAAACAGATAACACCAGTATGTTGACGTAGCTTCATTATAAATATGACCTACTAACCCTATAATAATTGCCGTCTGAAACATTTTTGTATTTTCTTTCATCAGAAGTTTACTTCTCGTTAATACACCAAAAATGAAATATTCAATAATCTAACAATCTACGTAATATCAGTCAATTTTCGATTTTCAACTGTTACCCAGTAATTAACATATGGACTCAAATTTAAAGGATACAATTATGTATATTGTAATATTTAAAGTATAAATATTAACGTGGAGGAATCAAAATATTGAATAAATTTAATGCTGTATTTTTCTGCTGTATATAACATCCATCGATCCACACCTTATTCATTATAATGTAGCATTTGCAAATGGATTGATAAATATATACACGCGATTAGATATTAACGTAAATTAGATAATGAAATTGTATTTTAGGTTCAATGGACGGAGTGAGATAGTTAAGAGATAATTGAACTAGTATGAAATTGCATGAGTGCGTAATATGTTTATATGTTTTATGTTTTTGAACGTCTACATTTTGATTTTTTTTGTTATTCGTGTGATTGGAGAGAATTTCAAAGATAAGCATAAATTAAAGGTCAAATGTTCTAACTTTCAAACTTTTAGTTTTGGTGTCTAGTTAATTGCATCTTACATAAATTGTCCTTTCTATATTTATGGCCAATATAACGATTCGAAAATCAAACATAATAGAAACTGAAATTTAACTTCCTATGAACTTAAAACATTTCCCCGTTTCGTAAAACGATTTCAACATTTATTGCATTTGAACTGCTTTGTACATTCGCCTGAATAACTCAAATGAATGATACTGTTTAGTGATTGGTAAAACATAATGAGAGTTAATTAATACATTCAAATTTTTACCTGAAATATTTTCTTCACCTTATGGTCCAGTACATTCTAAAAATGCCAAATTCACAGTTTTCATGTTTATACAGTTTTTATGTTGGCGGTCTCTGCTTGAGGTAAATTTATTTGATATAATAAAACCAAAAGCAAAGTTTATTTTCGAAATCCACATGATAATTTTTATTAAAATTTTTGACGTTTCGGTATGTACCTTTAGACAACTGAACGCCGCAACCCTCAAGAAAAATCATTGTATTGATTCCAAGTTTGAATTTGCTATCGTTTTATATGTATGTACATAGTTTGCTAAATGTACCAAGCTGTAGTGTTCTTAAATCCAAAGAGAATGTTAGAATATTTGACATGAAAAAAAAAGGATTTCTGTTAACTAATGTATGGCCTAAATATTCCAAATGCACTGTAAAATTAAATAAAATACCTTGGGTCAGAAGAGCAAAATCAATATGATTCGACGATACTCTCGTTTCCATTGAGGTATATTAGAACTTGTTTGGAATCATCAATATCGTTTCTCTTTAATTTGTCTTCAGTCAAATTACGGCTTGAAGGTAGAGGTTTTATAACATATCTATTGTGCTTCTGTTAATCGAAATCTAATTGCTATATATATATTTTAAATTCATCGTATGAAAGTAGTATTATTCTCGAAATGTGTTCTCCACAGTAATATTGAACTGCATTGTCGGTTATGATTATCTTATTTGACTTGTGGCACTCTTATAAAATTGAATATTGTATTTGAGCGTGAATTTACGCACAACAACACTCGTTGCTTCCTTTAATTTCATCTAAATTTATGAATATTTTTGTAATGAACGAATAGAGAGAAATAATTTTTCTTATTGTGATTGTAACAATTCTAGTGTTAACTGCGATAGACTCGTATTATCTACTATAATTCTAATTGTAACATATGAATATTAAACATGATTTATTAAGGAAGCCATAAGCCTTTCCGTTCCGCATGCTCTTTCTTTTGCAGCGGAAGTGATGACCGAGGGTAAGTATGTCTTGAAGGGGGTTAGGTTTTAATAATCTGCGGATGATTGATTTCTAATCGGTTACGGTCCGCGGTACCCTTGTTTGCGCTCGTTTTTTTCTTAGAGTAGGTTATTTTGGACTTGAGGTAGGTTAGCTTATTTTCTGGTACCGCGTCGGTGATTCGGTAACGCGCCTATGGAATTTTGTAGAGTTTTTGATTTGAGATCTGTGGAGAGATCACATCCAGAATTAACGTAACGTAGGTTTCCCGTTCTGGATGAGTATTTGTTGACGCGTTTGGAAATCGGGCATGTGAACCGGTGGCTGAGTTAAGTAACTCGGACTTAGTCTGCTCGCGTAAGACCCGCGACCGAAACTCCTCTCCGAACTAGCTAGCCTACAAGCAGCCACCACGGAGTAGACTAAGTGTGACCGGACTTGTTGACCTGAAGGGTACAGTCCATTGTCATTTCCAAGACTGCACGTCTCGAACCGATGAGAGGTCGGTTCTGATTGCGATCGAACGAGACGAAGTAGGAAACCGTTACAAATGAATAACTCGATTATGAACTTACATTCATTGTGAGCTAGTGAGTTTCATTGTTATATAATATTGAAATAAGTATGATATTGTTTTTTAATACATAATTGCATAAAAGGTAAAATTTTCAAAATTAATAAATAATGTAGATAAACTGAGTTGCAAAGTGTCATCATTTATTTATACATCCGATTAATAAGACAATTGATAATCAGCTGTGTATGCCTTGATTTGTATATGTGTACGTGAGAGTATTACCATCCAACAGTCTCCCTTGATATGAGCAGGTACACGAAAATACCTAAATTGTCTAGTCAATTTCGAGTAAGCCAAGAGTTTCGACAACCTTGGCGTGTGATTTACTTGGCAATGACTTCGTCATGACGTCGACTAGCATTTCGTCTGATGGAGTGTCCAATATTCTTATGGCACCATTCTTTACGGCCTAGCGAATGAACAACTGTATGCTAACGTGTTTCGTCCGATCGTGGAACTTGGTCGCCGTCACAAACTGTACTGCACCTTGATTATCACATTATATTATCCGATAGTATAAGGATGTCTAACTTGTGCAAGAGATTTGGCAGGTACATCAACTCTTTCATCAACTCTGTGAGCTCCTTGTATTTGGCCAATGCAACAGTCCTCTACTTTGTCGATTTCTAGGTTACGGCAGCTCCTGCCAGAATAAACACATATCTCGTATATAATCTAGAGTCTGCTAGACATTTTCTCTAATCCGCCTCAGCGTATCCGATGATTTTCTCAACAGGCTTATTATATATATTATAAAATGTTACGATAGGAATTTTTCTAACGAATAGAAAAGAAATTGCATACACTATTGGTCTAAACTGTTGGAATTTAACAGTAAAAAGTGCAAACACTATTGATCCAGTACAACAAACTTGCATAAGTTCTAAACTGTTCGAATAGAAAGGAAAATATAACAGTAAAAACCAGAGCCTCTTAGAAACTCTAAACTTTCCAATACAACATCCTTATATCGAAACATTGATCGTAAATATTCAAGACATCTACCGGAACTAAAATATGATTGATACATATCAAGAATAGATGTCACTGACAACGGCGAAGAGGTTTTAAAATCAAATTCTTTCCCACGCATTTTGGAAAGAGAATTTCTCTGAGGAAGCAAAAATAAAATATGCAAACAGTGAAGCAGGTAAGGGAAATTCAAGCGACTACTAATCGTTGCTTCTTGCTAGTTGGCTTTGCCTAACAATTTTTGAATACTAATTGGCCTTGGGCCTGATTAAGTCTAGTTGGCTTAAGTACCTAGACGTTTTTCATTTGACCTTTCTGCTGGTTGGCTTTGTCCAGCAGGATCATCTGAAGGAAACCAGTTGGCCTTGCGCCTGGTTAATTATAGTTGACTTAAGTACCTAGACGTATTTTATTTAACCTTTCTGCTAGTTGGCTTTGTCCAGCAAGATCGTCTGAAAGAAACCAATCGGCCTTGCGCCTGGATGAGTCTAGTTGGCTTAAGTGTCTAGAGGTATTTTATTTAACGTTTCTGCTGGTAGCCTTGTACCTGGTTCGGTCTAGTTGGCTTAAGTGTCTAGACCTGTTTCTACTTACCTCTTTCTGGTTAGCCTGCTCGCTCAGGAAACATAACGGTTTTCTGGTTGACCTTTTGGCCCAAAACCCCAGCCGCATATCTAAGTGCTCTAGTTGGCTATTTGCATATAACCCTTAGATGCCGCCGAAACTAAGTCTGGCAGAGACCATTGCAGCAGATCCCCGAGCCGGCCTCAAACCCATCAACATTGCTGAATACCGGGTCCAGCAGAAGGAGCGACTCGACACAAATGTGGTAGAAGCCAAACCACCAGTATTGCGTGGTGGCTGGCAGGTGCAGTTACGGCAGCGCACCTGCGAAGCAAAACGCCTGGCCAAGGTAGCATTGATTGCAGCAGAGTGCCGGAAATTCTGGCGCCTTGTCAGTGAATTGTGGCGGAAGTAGCGGCGTTGACAAAAGGCGCCTTAGCAACGACACGCCAGACAGGTGGCCCCCGACGACCAACCCCAGGCAACCAGAGTGGCAAAAAACACCTCCAACTCCGCAGCCCAAATCTAAGAGCTACTGCAAATTAGGGTCCTTAGTTCTTAAGGATTAAAGTGTAAATGAATAGTGAATTTAATGAAGTGAATTGAGAACTTAATGGGGAATAAATGAAATGTTCACTGAATTGATAACTTAATGAATAATGAATGAAATGTGAATTTGATTATAATGATATTAAATCTGATTAAAATAATAAACGACCTATATTACACTGGAGTTCAGCAAGAGTCCAAGTAGGTTGAAGTTAAAGGTAAGTGTGTTGGAGTGCAGACAAATGGCGCAAAGAGTAGGGCTAAAAAGATGATAAGATAGCAGTGCCTTTCACATATCTGCGTAAACATTTCGCCGCACGACGTGCTCGTCATTTGAGTTCTCATTGAATTAACTTAACACGCTTACACTGTGAGCTATGTAGGGTCTAGTTGTTACAGATAAATACATAATGGATCTACTTAATCCTCGATACCTTGAATTTCTTGTATCTTGTTCCGGGTTGACTTCACCTTCCAACTTAAATGTTGGACTCACTTTGGGGGTTGCAACTATTCATATTGAACTTCGTCAGCAACTCTTCAACATAGTCATTCTGGCTTAGAATTACCCTGTTTAATTTCGATGGCTAAGTAGCGTTTTGCCAATCGCAAGTCCTTCGTCTGGAAAGCTTTCTTCAAGTTATTCTTCAATTTTATAATTGAAGACTCATCATTTGATGCTACCAGCATGTCATCTACATATACTAGAACCATTATGACCTTACTAAATATGGACCAGATAATTTCAGTTCCAACCCTAATTTTCCTAGTGTAGTACATAGTCGCTCCTCCCATTTCTTACCAGATTGTCTCAATCCAAATATTGCTTTACGCAATCCGCAAACTTGGTCTTGCTTGATTTTGCCTATTTAGCATCTTCGCGGCTTTTCTACGAATGTCTGAGCTTCATTACTTGCGGCAAACGATAAACTCCAAAGCTTCTTTTAGTGCTGATGGGAACATGCGGTAACTACGCCCATCCGCTGAATTTGTACATCCAGTTGAGTTGACAATGCGGCAATCGAATCTTGCTACTGGTGCATATGTCTCAACGAAGTAATATCCAGGTCTCTTTGTAAAGTCCCTGGCTACTGATCGTGCTTTTAAGCATTCTATACGTTTCCCAGTTCCAGCTGTTTTTGGCCGTCCTTGCACACGTTTCAACAGTGGATCGTAATTGTATTCCTCATCGATTTTTTTTTGTCAGTAAAAGACCCAATTGGCTCTTTATATTTCTCATTCGTATCCATGTAGTTCATATCTAGAGACACATCACACTGAGTCTTCATAGTATACTTTTTATTATTGATTGTGACATCTCACGTTTTGACGACTTTTCATGTGTCGTGCAATCGAATTCTGTATGCGTTTGCCGTGTTAGAATATCCAACAAATCGTTCTTTGACCAACTTGTCATTAAAGAAAATAAGCGAAAAAAATTTGTCATTAAATTCGCGTCCTCCGGGACCCCTATGTAGCACGAACTCTTTTGAACCAAATATCCTCAGATGTCTCAGATTTTGTATTCTACTACACCAGAATTCAAATGGTGTTCTGCTCCCATGAGTTGTGCTTGGACTAAGTTTGCTTAGATAGTTCGAAGTAGCAATAGCTTCCATTCAAAGTGGCGTACCGAGTCCACATTGAATTAATAAATACCCAGCTATGTTAACTAGCATTCGATTTAAGCGCTCAGCAATGGAATTTTGTTGCAGCCTGTAATACACAGTCAAACGCTGTTTGATTCTTTCTTGTTTAAAAATTTCATCAAAGTCTAGATTACAAAATACAAGACCGTTGTCGAGTTGTAACGCCTTGATTTCATATCCTGTCTATTTCTCTACAAAATTCTTATATTCTTTGAATGCTTCGACGCATTCAAAGGCCAAGAAATTTCTAAATATTTGTAAAATTTGTTTTTTTTTCAAATTCGCTTATTGTGATGTGTCCATTTGAACCCCTTGTTAGTATTTGATTATGCAGTTAAATGCATGAAAAAGCTATTCAACAACACCAAAAAGCGAAATCTTTATTACTATATTTCCAAACATACACCATCGTTTTGATGTCCACGCAAGTTTTCTAAATGAAGTCCACTATATAACTGTATCCACAAAAAGGATGTGACTGTATTTCTAACCCATTTTCTTAGAAATGGTCAAGTTATTGGTCTAAATTTACTAAGCATTTAGCATTACCTTATACTCAATGTACAAATGACATAAAAAGCTTTTCAAGGAGTGAATGCCCAATTTTTTGTAGTTTACCGTAAGCTGAGTGTACACACCAACCACGTTAGAAGGTTACAGTATTGTAGTCTACCGTACGCTGAGTGTAGATACGAACCAGGTTAGAGGGCTAGAGCATAGATGTCACTAATGGCACTTCCGTTCACTTTTTTGTTCGGTATGGTTTTTCTGGGCTCACTCCTCTCGCAGAACCTCCGTAAAGGAAGCTAAACTTCCAACAAATAATAGAGAATGTGTTGGCATGTATCTTATTGATATGGAGAAAGCCTTCGATATAGTGTGGTTAGATGGACTTATTTATTCCTCAATGCAATCTCATCTTATCTCGATACACTTAGCCCAGCAATGCTCCAACTTCTTTAACCCGTCTGAAAAATCCGTTTTCTTGAAGTCTGCAAAGTAAGCCTCCATGGTGGCGATGACCTCTTCATTTGACTCAAATTTGCGCCTGGTGAGTGACTTTTTCAAGTCAGAAACAAAAAAAAGTCGCATGGGGCCAAATCTATAGAAAACGGTGGATAGAGTAGACCATAGTATACTCAAATAGTAGCCACACCTTTCATTTACCCTGTGTTGCACACTTTTTGAATTTTCCCAGGGGCACGTCAGCTGATCCGGGGCATGACAGCTGATCCCATGTTTCGCGCGCTCAAGAAACAAAGCAAAATGCAAATAAAATTTCCGACGCACGTGTTCTTTTACGCATTTCAGAACATAGGAGTGCTGCCACATCCTAACAAAAAACTAAAAGATTGCATGGAACGAATTTGTTTTTCTGCAATGTTATTGATTTTTTAGCTCTGGTAGCCCTGAAATCTCTCATCGAAGCATATGTTTATATTCGCGCCATTCCTCGCATCAGCGTTTACCATCTACCTGCTACCGAAGATTTATGGCTCGCTGTTCGGCTTGTGTTCGAATTTTTCCGGAGGGTTGATGGAGTGTGGTTACTAGTTGAGTATACTATGGAGTAGACGTTCGTAGTCCAATTTGACGGTGGAGGTGTGAACCAGCGCGTTGTCATGGTAAAAAAGCACTTCGACGAATAGAGCCTTTAATCTCTAACTCGGCGTCAAATACGCCCAATAATTCAGCATAATAGAGCACTGTGACCATTTTGCCCTTCTCCAGGTAGTCCATTAAGAATCCACCTTTTGAATCCCAGAAAATGATTGCCATTACCTATCCGGCCGATAGGACAGTCTTCTCCTTCTGCCGAGCACGTTCGCCAGGTAAAGTTTGCTGTTCTGTTTGCACCTTGGTCTCTGTGGAGCCATATTTTGTCAACGTTCACAAAAAGATGCAGAATCGCTTTCGATTGCACTTAAACAGCGTCAAACACTGCTCTGAAGTGGTTTTACGATTGCGTTTGTTGTCCAAAGTGAGCAAATTCGGAATCCATCGTGCCGACAGATTTTTTATGTCCAAAATTTCATGCAGAATATAACCCACGCATTCTGTTGAGATGCCTATTATCTCAGCTATCTTGCGCACTTTCAATCGGCGGTCTGCTAATATGAGGTCGTGAATTCTTGTCACGTTATCCTCCGTGGCAGCCGGTTTCTGGGCACCTAGGCATAGCTTACCAACGTGCGACCAAGTTGAAACTCATTAAACCAATTTTCACGGTCGCCATCGCAAGAGCGGAGTCACCGTACACCGCAATCACCGACCGTTTTTTTTTAGTCATATAAAGGGTTTTCTAATAAGAGGTGTTATTTTGAATAGCCCGCTATTTCGGTTGATGTCACCTTTGAAGCTGTTGTTTTTTGACATTTGATAAGTATAAACTACGCCATTAATAAAAATAGAACGATACACGCTTCAACAATGCATTGAAATTATTAAAATTCACTATAAAAATGGTGAAAATTTGACAGAGACGGTTCGTAAAACTCGAACTTTTTTGGGTCATCGTGAAGCACCTTGTCGAACCGTAATTCAGAAATTGGTGTAAAAATTCGAGCTGTTGGGACAACTTAGTGATGTGAAGAATAAAACCCGTGCACGTCCCTCAAGAACAGCTGAGAATATTGCTGCTGTAGCCGAAAGTGTTGAAGAAAACCCAGGTTTGTCCATTCCTCGTCGTTCTTTGGAACTAGGCATTCCACAAACGTCATTACACCGTATTGCGCATTAAGATTTGGGTCTTAAGGCTCGTAAAGTTCAGTTAACTCAAGAACTCAAGCCAGTCGATCATCAACAACGTCGTGTCTTTGCTGATTGGGTCCTTGAAATGCATGAAAATGAATTCCATCGAAAAATCATCTTGAGTGATGAGGCCCATTTCCACCTCGGTGGCTACGTCAACAAGCAAAATTGTCGCATCTGGGACTCGGAAAACCCAAGAATTATTGTTGAAAAGGCTCTCTATCCTCAACGTGTGACTCTTTGATGCGGTTTATGGTCTGGCGGAGTCATCGGACCTTACTTTTTCGAAAATGAGGCTGGAGCAACAGTTACAGTGAATGGATTACGCTATCGAGAGATGATTAATGATTTTTTATGGCCGGAATGGGATGGTATTGATCTGGACAACGTTTACTTACAACAAGACGGCGCTACGTGCCACACAAGCAACGAAACCAGTGATCTTTTATGGGAAATGTTTCCTGACATTGTTATCTCTCGGTGATCACAATTTGCGACCGATATCTTGTGATTTAACACCTTGCGACTTCTTCCTTTGGGGCCACGTGAAAAAAAAAGGTCGACGCCAACAGCCCAGCGTCCATTCAAGACCTCAAAGATGGAATTCGTGAGGCTATCGAGGACATAGGGCAGCTACAGGGTGCGGCAGCATAACTTCCTTTTTTCAAAATTCAACAAAACAAAAAAGTACGCTTCAACGGTAAATGCACGCTCCGCACTGTTCCAACGCATGATAGCGACTAACCAAAGGATGAGCAAAACTTTAAAATCACCTCTCTCGAATGAGACTACTAGCGCCGCGCTATAACAGTTAGCACTTTAAGGGCGGGCATTTCAAAAAAGGAAGTTATGCTGCCGCACCCTGTATTTTGCGATTTGGTTATGGAAAATTTCATGAAAAGGATATGGTCCTGTAAGCGTGTTGTGGTGGTCATTTGCCTGATGTTATTTTTCACCGCATACCTTCTTTTTTATAATGAAATAAACATCTGATAATTTATATCAAAAATTGAATTTTTCTTTTAATATCAAAATAACACCTCTTATTGGAAAAACCTATATAATTTTTATAGAGTTGGCTGGTTTTTTCTCCTTTTTTCAATTAATCGATTTTCATTGGGAAATGTGTTTCTTTGACTAATTTTTTAATTGAATACTATTTAAACGTAAAGTGCCACGTAAGCCATTATGTTTTTGAGTGCTTTAATGTTTTAAAACTTGCTTTATGTTTTTATAAAATTTATAACGATTGAATCAATGAAACATTTTTGAATTTGAAGACTGCTGGTGATTGTGGTGACAACGCAGTATTACTAATGACTGACTATTGTTGATAATTCTACTTATTGATTTTTCAACCGCAACAATCTGTTGACAGTTACTTTATTTGAAAATCTTAAGATTTTACAGCAATCATTCTTCCGTGAATGAAGTTTTGCGACCATACCTTTTACGTCATTGATTCATAATGATACACTACAAGCTGTTAACTAGGTATGACAAAGAAAAATTATCGGTTCGTTGACGTACATCAGAAATACAATATTTTCTGTAGTAGAATATCACAAAATATTGTTCGTGACTTTAAACCAAGTAACTGGCAGACTTTTTACGACCAAATCCATACTTTTCAAGCTCATGGTTTTACTTGATTAACAAGTCGAGTAATTAGGAGTATGCTCCTACCAGAAGGGCTTTGTAACCATTCTAGGGTTCGAAATAAATTTTCTGATGTCATGAATCGCTGATTTGAGCTATTCATCCAATGCTTGTATAGGAAATCGTTCAAACTCATCAAAAAGATACAGGGTATGCTTTCATAAGGACATAACAGCCATTTTGTTCCGGCTTAAATAATTTTTCTGAATACTCGGCTCATTAAACGTATTCAAATTAAACACTATTTCTTAAGTTTTCATTATAGTCCGAAGAAAATAATAGTGCCAAAGTTGACTTTATATCAACCATTTATATCAATCATCAATACGTCCTATAATTGTTGTAATTCCATGCAATTGAAATGGCTATATCACTTGATTATTATTATTTAAAATTTAAAAGCTATACTATTATCAACAAAGTTGTGTAAATTCTGAGTTCTGAGGTATTGCTGCCCTTGTACCCCTTGTCCAACGGTAAGAAGGCTCCTTTAGCAACGAGTATTGATCTAGTCATAATGCTTGCATCATCGGTGAATGCTACTATTTGTCTGGACTTGAAAAGTAGTGTGAGTGTAACGTCTGCCGGTATTTTTCTGTTGACGTGGTCTAGGTCGAGGTTGAAAAGCATGGGGGGCAAGTCCATATCCCTGTTTTAGACTTGACTCAATTTTGAAGACATCTGTTTTGTCCCCGTTGATCCTGACCTGAAACTTCGTGCTTCCATTGTGAGCTTGACCATGTGGGTGAGTTCGGTTGGAACACCAAAGTCCAGTATTATTTTATACAGGGCGTTTCTGTTCACACTTTTCTACGCTTGATTGAAGTCTACGAAGATTTGCTGAACACCAATTTAAATTCTCACACTTCTTGGGTACCTGTCTCACTGAAAATATTTGATCTATTGTAGACCATCCCTTCCAATCGCCGGCTTAGTGCTCTCCTATTATATTTTCATAAAAAGTTTGGAGTTTGCATGGAATTATTTTGGAGAGCACTTTATAGGATATGCATAGTCTGTAGCTCTCGGACAATTACTGGAATGAAATGTTGCTGACCAGTGCTGGCACTGGCTTTTTGTCAGTAAATCGTCTTGCTACACGTCAAGTAATAAAAAATATAAAATATTTCGAAAATGCTAGTTTTAAGTGTTGATGCTCCATAGTGTAGTAGTTTCAAAATTGATAAGATTGTCCATACAGGCCTGTAGTGGTGTTATGCTGCTTCAGCGAGCCAAGGATTGGTGCTCAACCGGAAACGACCTGGTCTAGGTACACGTGCGTGCGCTGGCAGGCTAGAGTCTGTGGAGTCATGGACGGAAATTTGGAGATCTACTGTAATTATAAGAAAAAGAAGAGAAGAAACAAGTTGGGTAAACAGACCTACGCTCATGTCAGAAGGGTTTTGTATTCAATTTTCAAAATGCAGTCACCAGATTGAATAAAGTCAAGAATGACGATTTTATTGGAGAAAATATGAAATTCGAAGATCATACTATTATTAACAAACTTGAACGAATTTAGACTTCTGAGGTTTTTGTTATTGGAATACTCATAAATATCTCCCTTGATAATTATTTCAGATGTCCATTCGTGAAGGAGGAAACCACATTTTTCATGTATTTCCCCCCTGTGCCCCACTGAAGCAAAAACTGACAGTTTAAGAACTGTTTTGAAAAGCTCCCATGAAAACTTTCATTGCATACTCATATTGGCTACATTTGATGATTTTTTTTTCAGGGGCCACTCTCCTGTACTGTTATCATCGATTAATGGCCAATTTTTTCGAATCCTAGAGTTGTTACAAAGCCATTTTGCTAGGAGCTCTCTCCCGCCTCCTTGACTTGTTTCACTAATGAGCATTAATTGTAGGTACTCATCTTCAGTCATTCATTAAATTGAATCAAGTGTTCAAAGCATGCAGCTTAAACGTTGAAGTTGGGAAAAAATAACTCAAAATTATTCAATCTTCGCATTTAAAACAGCCACTTTTTTGTTTTACGATTACTGATACCACTAGCTGAACCGATTCTCAAAGATATTCATGATACCTATCATTCCTGAAATTTTCATGCAAATCCTAGCAAAACTGTAGTGTCTGAGTCGGTAAAAAGCGCATGTTGTTCCATAGCCATATGTTGCCATAGTAATACATGCAGCGCATATTGTTCCATAGTAATACAGGAAAATTCAAACCACTATAACTTCGCTAGATATAATTCAATCTTTATGAAACTTGCAAGGTATATCAATCTTATTAATAGTCATCTGTGTACTCATTGAATTTGAGGGTACCGTTAAGATTTTATTCAAGAAAACATAAAATCGATAAATCATACTATTACTAACAAAGTTGAGTGAATTGCGACTTCTCACGTATTTGTTGTTGTCGTACTCATCAAGACCTACATTCTTGATTTTTTTGAGATTTTTCGGATCACAAGTGTCCAATCGCGAGGGAACACAAATTTTTCGTGTATTTCCCCTCCCTGTGCGCCCCTAGTAGCAAACTTTGCCAAACTAAGAACTGTTTTGAAAAGTTCTCATCAAGACCTTTCATTTGATACCCATATTGGCTACCTTTAATGAAATTTTTTTTCGGAGGATCACTCCCCTACATGGGGAGACCCCCCTTCAATACCTTATAAAATTTTTTTGTAGTTGAACTTTGAAGAGCACACCACTTAACACCTACACACAAAATTTGATGTTTCTAGCTGTGACACACGGACGGACGGACGGAAAAGGCCAAGGCCAGAACAAATGGTGGCTATAGCTTTTCCTACGTATTTTACTTACTTTCCCACACGTAATTAAGCGGGCAACTTTGTCTTTGATAAGGGAAATTGTAGCCCACGACAAGAAGCAGGGCATTCTGTTGGGGCTAATGCCCCTTGCATCTAAGGTCCTGATGACATGATTCTACATGTGAGGGCTCTCCTTACAACACTCAGAAAACCACTGCCCGATGGCTCACTAACATTTTGGATTTCATACCCGTTATGGTTCAAGAAAATGAGAAAAGAAAACCGAGATTTTTCGACCTAATAATTCATGGCTTTGTCTTAATTTTCGATTTATTTTATTGCAAAAAAGAGATAATGTACTTATGATATTTTGGTTCTCATTATTTTGCTCGATTTTTTACTAGATATTTTTCAATATGTATAGTTTCATGTAAACATTTAATTAGAGTTCGAATTACCAAATTTATTATTTTTACCAATTTCATATTATGATTATGAATAAAGAGCTTATTATTTATGGAATTCTTTGTAGCTACATGAATGAGTTGCATATTTTTAATAATAATTTTTCTGAAAAATTATTAGAAAAGAAAAAACCACCTTCTTCTAATATTTTGTTGCGACGTGGCACCGCTTCCACCTGGATGTCCAACTCATACTCCCCGAACCTGATAGGGTCAAAGTTAGAGTATATGAAGCGCACAGGTGCCCGGTGAGTTTATTAATTTCTCTGAATACCATAGGCAAGGATTTCAGAGCTGAGAGGCGTTGTTTGAATGAAGTGTTGAGCACAGAACGTAGCTTTTCCCGGATGATAGTGTTCAGACGGTATATACTGATGTAATAGGATTCACGTTTCTGTGGGAGATTCTTTTTAGTCTCTGTAGCCACCCAGGCTAGGTGCGGACAAGACCTGTCGAATAAGTCCATACATCTAATGATTCTGGAGGTAAGTTTATTTATTTCGTTTCGATTTGCTCTTGATGGTTATCTTGGCGATCATCCTCAAATGGACTCCTGTTGACTTGTGAGTATGAGTGGGTCAGAGAGTTTTTTGGGGTTATAGGTCGGAGTTCATTCAACGGTAGGTGCAGGAGTTGAGCATGTTGGTTTCATGGTGCTGGTACTGTGATATAGTTGGTTCCTCTAGGGCTTGTCGATAAATGAGCTACCTCTGGGGAAAGTTGGGACTCCTGCGTTGATAATTCTTAGACACATTTGATAACCTGATGACAACCATTGAAAAATTGTGTTGCCGTTGCTATTGATAGAGCGGTCGCCCCAAGAATGATGTAGTGCATAGAGGTCACCACCCCAGATGGCCTTGTCGTGGTTGTCAGCGATATTTAAAGTATGGTTTAGGCTAATGGTCAATGCAGAACCTAAGCTACAAGGGATGTAGGTAGACCCGATTAAAACTGTGTCCGCGTGAGCCACGCAGTTGGAGCGATACTAGGGTAAAAATATATCAGCCGCCGAGTGCTGTACATGTTTGGTGAGAACTGCGGTCCCTCGTCCTTGATTGCTGCGAAACATGGTGTAATGTGGGAAACGAGGCTTTTACGCTGCTCGTAGGCAGGTTTCGCTAGTCAAGACGAAGTCTGGGGAGTAGCGCTCCAACATATGTTGTAGTGCTAATCTTTTTGCGTGGCATTGTAGTGAATTGATATTAATTGCGAGGAATGTTAGTTTAGTTGTTACTTGGTACATCGATAAAAAAGTTGAGGAAGAAATTTACATGAGCTGTTGCTTTATGCTGAGGGGGAAGAAGTCGATATGTGGCCGCGAATTCTCTCGATCTTTTTAGGAGTGTGGCTCCAGAGACTCCGAGGTGCTCCTGCGTTTCTTAAGCATTGAATGCAAAAGGATTGCGGCTGTAGATAATGGGGGTTTCAAAGCTAAGGCAAAGGTTATGTGGGCATTGCTAGGTCGCTCATCTGGGATTGTGTTTGAATGGGAAGGCAGTGATGGAAAATCAAAGGGATTGTACACGTGTGGATAGGTGGGCATGAGCTACGGTGCACTTCTTCTTACTGCTCTCTTTTCCAGTAGTTTTTCTTTGAGTTTTGTCCGTTCAGACCAGCTCGTGAAGTTTGCGGGGTGGCTTCCGGAGTCGCAGAGTGTACAGAATACAAAAAGGACAGATTGGTCAGCAAGTGCGAGATCCTTAGTAGGATTTGTAAAGGGTCTTGCCCTTCGTGGCCTTTGCCACAAGCCACACAAATTGGTGGCACCTGAAAGATTGTGACAAATCTCCTTTTTTGGGTTTTTCCCAACTGATTTCTTGGATAAGGATATATCTTAACTGGATGAGTTTTTTGAGGTCCCTATCGCAACACAAAGTTACTCTTTAATGTTGGGAAGAGAGCTTAGACCTTTCAGTATAGCTACCGGTTTGTGGCGTTGCAATGGAGTGAATGAGTGTCCCCCAAGTTTTCGTTCCTTCATTGTTTTAAGGGTGAAATCGTACGCATCAATATTGTCTACTGCAATTTTGTAGACTCGGTAAATTATTTTACTCGATATCTTGTGTTTAGGCATTTTTTTCATGAGGAGAGCTATTGAAGGGAAAATTGGTGGAAGCAATGTATTTTTCGAGGGAACTGGGGAATAATTAGTTGCCTTCACCAAGATTTTATCCGATAAACGGAGATGATTCGAGTGGATAGAATCTATTATTTGAAACTAAATTTGTAGTTCCTGGTATTGTTTTCTTAAATCTACTTGCAAGCTTCCCAGTTACTAACTGGAATCTAAGCTGATCTGCTTCAAGGGCTGCTTGCAGTTCATCTAGATCTTCTGCGATTAACATGTTGACGTCCGTCCTAGCAACTTTTGGAGGCGAAACTAGATGTCGGTGATGATCGACATTGCGTTTCGGCCGTTCCAGGACGTTGGCGTTTTTTCATCGCTACGATGCGTGTTCTCTACTTTTCTCCTACCAGAAACATTTCGGTATCTGCTTTCAGTACAGCTGACTTTGCTTTGTTATTTGCTGGTCCGTTAATTGGGGCTTGACTCGCAGTTGCGGCTACTCCTGAGGACATCCTGACGCCAAGCTCTCGTTCAATTACATTGCGGACTTCTAATGATAGCAAAGCGTTTTTCGTCAGATTATTTGGCACCTTCGATGGTGCACTTTGCTGCGGCCATAGCCACTTGTTATTTTGCACAAGAATACTGCTTGCCCTTCTCGCGATCAATACACACTAATACTGACAATTTTGCTAGGGGCACTTTTAAGTTGTTGGTGGGCAAAGTAACGGGGTATTTCACGTTTATTTCTATATGCCGTATGTATTTACACATTCAGTCCTACTTTATTTTTTTTAGGCAATAAAACATTTTGACAAATTGAAAAAAATTATCTTTTTCTAGTAATGACTGACCAAAATGACTCGTAATCCGTAAATTACCTCCGCGATCCAAGAAGTCTATAGCCTCTGCGACCAGCACAGTAGTACCAATATACTTGCACTGACCGAAACCAACGAGCCTAGAAGCCATGTACTAAGTGATCAAAACTAAGTAAAATCCGTTGACACATTACTACGATAGTTTGGTAGACGTCTTTTAAATCGCTCCTGTCAAAAGTTTTCAAAAATTAAATTAATTTTTTAAAAACGTTAGTCCGAAGTTAATTTTTATCGGAAAAAATCTTATATTGTCGAAGTAATCGACTCAGGAAATTTCTATACAATATTTTTACTTCGATTGGTAACGAAAAACAAATTCACAAAGAAAATTTCGCCGCTGGTATGGAGGAGCCCGACGGCTTCCCACCGTTGGGGCAACCTGGGGAAACGACGAATATGAAAGTGGCGACAATCACCAAAAGAAAACATAACGAAGAAAACTCCGTAGATGGAGGGTGCAAGCTGAAAATAATAGCCGACAATCAACAAATGGCCAAATTGCAGAAAGAAAATGATGAACTAAGGCAAGAGATACAGTCTCTCAAGGATCTTTTCAAGAAAGAGATGAAGCCTCAACAGACGCAGCCACAAAATCAGTGGCAACAGGTAACAAAGCCGAAGAAAAATACAAAGCAAGTAGATCCAGAGGAAGTTCTAAGTGCTGGTGGCACCACCGCGAGCCAAAACTATTTTGCAGCGCTGGAGGGATTAACCGAAGATATGGAAATCGAAGAAAACATCGGAGGTAATTTTAATCAAGATAATGACGTTAATTTTATTCAATATTTAAAGAACAAAAATAAGGAGAAAAAACCAGCCCGCAGTTCTGCTGGTTCCTCTGAAAAAGCTTCCAACAAGACAGAAAAAGTTCCGCCAATCAACGTGTTCGGACAAACTGGGAAAGATATGGTTCGGCTATTGGCAGCAGAAAATAAACTGGCCAATTTCGAAATCAAAAGAGTTAATGCCAAAAAATGAACTATAAGGACGAAATCACTGGTTGATTTCAAGTCAGCCAAAGATGCGCTGATTTCTGGGGAGGTTCCACACTTCACCTATACCTCAAAAAGTGAAAAAAATCAGACCTTCTTGTTGAAGGGTTTGGACAGCGGAGAGGATACGGTCGATCTTCTTCAGGTGCTCAAGGAGGCTGCACCAGATATTGATTTTGTTTCAGTCAAAGCCTTTGCGACAAGAAGGTCGACCATAGAATTTACCACTTTACCTGGTACAAATTGCAAATAAGAGCAGTCCAAGTGCCCTTTAACAAATAAGGTACTTGAATTTCAGAGTGGTGAGGTGGGAACGCCTCCAGAAAAGAGAAGTCAACCAGTGTTACCGGTGTCAAAGATTTGGACATTTGTCTGCCAATTGTGCCATGCACTATCGTTGCGTAAAATGCAAAGACGTTCATGCTCCCGGTGAGTGCAAATTGGCTCAGACGGAGCCTAAAGAAAAATTATACTGGGTTAACTGCGGTGTTTTTGGTCACCCAGCATCATATCGAAAATGCTCCCGATATCAAGATGCAAAAGTTAAATTTGCTCCAAAGCAAGCACAAGTACACCGTAATATCATACTTTCCAACTTCGTCAAGCCCGGAGTATCATTTGCACTCGCCGCTAGAGGACCAGCAGGAAATGCTGGAAATAATGTAAATAATGTAAGTGGCAATAATGAGCTGCTTCTCAAAATTTACCAGCAACTTAATTCTTTATCGGAGAGAATCGACAAACGAGATTCAAAAATTAACTTTGCTTTTCAGCGTTTAGCTCTTTCAAATGCTTAATGATAACTTGTCATCCAGTCATATTCCCATGGATAGGCTTCGCCTCATATCGATCAACGTCAACTCTATCGTTGCTATACATCGACGTGATTATCTCCTTGAATTTGTTGTTAAGGAAAAGCCTGACATCATACTTCTCACCGAAACCCACCTCAATTCATGGTATTCCATGGAATTCAAAGATTTTGCATTCGTAAGAAACGATAGGGTGATACGTGATGGGGGAGGTGGCACCGGGATATTGGTACAAAGACCTTATTGTTTCCAAAATATTGAAAATGTCGAATTCAAAAACTTTGAATTTCTTGAAGTGTCCGTCATCAAAATTTCACTGCCAGGTGGGGATAACCTCTTCGTTATCTCTGCCTATGCAACTGGTCAAAATGTTCTCAAGTTCAAGGAGGAACTCAATTCCTTGTTTGAAATACTCGAATTGAACAGGCTGCATAATTATTATATTTTTGCCGGTGACCTGAATGCCATACATACATCATGGCTAAACGCCACCAATAATCCAAGAGGTGTATTCCTGAAATCATGGATAACAGAGAACCAAATTGAATACAGGTGCACTCTATATGGGTCAGAGCTCCCAACATACCCTAGGACAAATTCATATTTGGACCTCTGCATTGCTGACGCAAGACTTGAATTCAGCTTTAATACTCCTCAACGGAAACTGCAGGTGCTTCCTTACGATAGCGACCAAATCAATCATCAAAGGGATGATTTCTTCCTCATTCCAGTTCAACATGAAAACCATCGGTTGAATTTCAAAAAAACAGACTGGGGAAAGTTTCAAAAAAAGTTTAATCGGGAGCACCAGAAGCAATGTCCCACTTCTGATGATGGCAACGCTTGCTCAATGGTTCCTAGTGACAGAAATCTAACTGACGATGAAATAGATCTCTATTTGTCGAAATTAGAGAAGCTGACGTTGGAAACGATTGAGAAAGTTCTTCCCAAGATTAAACATCGAAACAATATGGAAGGATATGAAACACCAACTATTGCAAGGTTGAAAAGATTGAAAAGCCTTCTTCTCACACATGTCAACAATATTTATCGACGATTTTTGGACTACAACCATCCCTCGTTGGCTTTGTTGAAATTACACCTGAAAAATGTCCGGGACTTAATCCGTTCATACTTCAGGAGTAAGGTCAGCAATCAATGGGCGGAAAAGCTGAGGGGTATTAGCCCACAGGACCCAGATGGCGTTTTCGCGAAAGTGAATAGCTTATTCCACAGGAAGTCTCGAGTGAAGGTATCGAATCTTGAAGTCACTAGTGATGAGATAAATCTTCTCGATAGAGCTGGTATCGAAATTGATAGTACGACTCCGGATAGCAATGGAAACAGGATTATATGTGATGGATTGCAGAAACTTGCCCTGATTGGAACACCTTTTGAATTGGTTCATCTGCCAAACCCAGAGAGAAGGAATGAAATATTTTCGGAGGTCGTTGAAGCAAAAGTTTCCGACTTCAAATCAAGCCCGAACGGCCAATCAATTCTTCATTTCAATGAAACATTAACATCCGACCTCATACCGAGTTTGAATCTTATTGATTATTTTGTCAGCTATGAAGACTTGTGTTTCATATTTCGCTGAATAAACAACAAAAAATCATGTGGAACTGACGGTATTCCAAATATAGTTCTCCGATATTTGTCTGAGGTTGCTATTAGGAATTATTGCATATTGTTCAACAACATGTTGAACAATTCATATTTCCCAAATGAGTGGAAAAAGGCTAAGGTATTTCCGATCTTGAAGAAAGGAAAAGAATCTTCATGCCCTAAAAGCTATCGCCCAATCAGCTTGCTGCCTAACATCAGCAAGGTGTTTGAAGTGATACTCAACAGAGCATTAAACGCCCACATTGAGAAATATGAGTTGATGCCGAATTGCCAATTTGGTTTTCATGCCAGGCATTCGACCACACATGCAGTAACGAAAGTAACCTCAGACATCTGTTTGAAACTAAACAACAAAGAATGTGTTGGAGTATGTCTCATTGATATGGAGAAAGCCTTCGATACGGTGTGGTTAGATGGACTAGTTTTCAAACTTCTTCAGGACAAGTTCCCCATTCACCTTATCGGCATGATGTGTAATATGTTAAACGGGAAATCATTTGTTGTAACTGATGGAAATCTGACAACAATGCGCGAATTCAAGGTCTTGAATGGTCTACAGCAGGAAACAGTTACTGCATCCCTGCTTTTCTCAATATTTATTCGTAAGCTATTGAACAGCTTTGATTTTAATGTCTCGCCAACGCAATCATTGGTAGCGTTTGCTGATGATCTGATCATCTATACGGCAGACCGAAAAGCTACAATAGTTCAGAGCAATCTTCAAAAAATGTTTAATGATGTGCAGCTTTACACCGACAATTGGCGAATGAAAATCAATGCGCAGAAGTGCGAAACAATCTTGTTTCGGACAACGCTGCAGGGGGTCAGTCAAGACCTGAAACGTAATTGGAAGGATTTCCACATTATGGCTGGTGAGGGTAGTTCAGAACGGGTTCCACATAAATCCTATGTTCGATACCTCGGTGTGCATCTCGATCAGTATCTGTACTATACTGAACATGTCAAAATCATGCTCAGTAAAGCACTAAAAGTAGTCATGGCCCTTCGGCGACTCTTTCATTCCAGATACATTGATCAAAAAGTCAAAGTTATTTGTTACAAGACCCTGGTTAGGCCAGTTTTGACATACGGATGCCAGATCTGGTACAACCAGAGCGCTAGTACAATGGAAAGATTAAGAGTTTTCGAAAGGAAATGTCTTCGTGCATGTACGGGTTTGTACAGGAAGCCTGAGACGGATTGGAAGCACTTTATATTGAATAGAAAAATTTATCAAACCGCTCAAGTGACGAGGGTGGATATCTTCATATTGAGACTTCTTCGGAATCATATCGCAAGATCTGTAACTGTGAGTGAAAACCCTTGGATTTCACAGCCGTTCCACCCTACAGACGGATATATTGTGACTTGCCTCACTACTGGCTTCGTTCCTCCAGAAGCATTCGTGTATTAGGACATGAATCGATATGTTTTTGATTCTGACGGCGTCCCAATCATATATCACATATACCGACGGGCCACCGATAAGAAGATAAAATATCCTCCGAATCTGAGTTCACGAGATCAACAATTCCAATGGAGATACTCATTTGCTAGATTCGAAGAGGCTGGTCGAGCTGAGATGGAACAATCTAGGTATTGGTGGCTGAATGACAATGTCTAAATTATTCGTGTTTATTTTCTGTTTTTGTGCTTTTTCTCGTTACTTAGTTTTTTTGATTCAACTCATTATTGCTACATCTAGTATTGTTGTTTATTTGTATTATAAATAAGGTATAGGTTTCAATATAAGGTAAGGTTTTTTTTTTTTTTTGATAGAACTTATTTAGAATTAGGGTGTAACATATTAGGTATAGGATATAAGTTCACTGTTGTGTTAGTAGTATAAGTAATTTTTGAATAATGCTGGTTGGTTTTTTCTCCTTTTTCCAATTGAATCAAAAAATTTCTAATAATCTTAATTAATTTAAATTTGCAAGTGTATTTTTTTCATTAAATTGGTTTAACTGATAACATATAAATTTAGAGTGCCATTCGGGCCATTAAGTTTTTTATAGTTTTATTGTTTGGAATTTGCTTTATGTTCTTTTAAAAATTTATAACGATTGGTATTAAATAAAGCGCTTTTGACTTTGACTTGACTTTACTACGATAGTTTGGGAGTATACAAAATTATTGATCAAAATCACAAAAGAACTTACTAGAACTGCTGTTGAATTATATAATTTGAACGTAACTTAAATGTGGCATTGCCTATGAAAAAACTAATTAAGCTTTATTGTATAGATATTTTTTTATCATTTTTTTAGATAGTTTATCTGCTCAAAGAAGAAGGAGGTAGCAATGATGGTCTGAATGAAAACAAATCTGGGCTTTAATTTGCACAATCGTTGCAGAGCTACGAGGCAAAGTTACCTTCTTTGACTGAAAATTGAAAGATAGGAAAATCAAATGAGACAAATTCAACTAGAGGAAGGATAATTATAAATTGTATACTTTCCTAACAAAAATATTTCATGAAGATGAGGTCAATTCAAAATATTCAAAATAAACGCTCGCAACACATTGTGTTTGCTGAATATTATTTTAACGAATATTAGCTCCTATATCTGGCCTCAACAAATTTTAACTTTTTTTTTCCTTTTTCTCATAATTGTCAAGCTTATCTCAATTTCTAGGTAAAATTACAATGATTACAAGAGTTCTACTAGCATTGTTTGTAGAGCTGACTGACGATTACTGTTCCATATTTCTCTATTCTTAATTCATGACTAGCCATACGTTATTTTTAGCTACATTACTACAGTCTGTAATGGTATTTTGAAATCTTTCCTACTGTTGTAATTATCAGTAAAACGGGTTAAAAGGTCACCGCCGACGAGTCACACGCGTTTGAATTTCAGCGTATGTAGTAAAAATGAGTTGTCGAGTAGTTGCGGACCACAATCTGATTCTTGCGATAACAACTGGAATTAGATGGCTTCGGTGGATTCCATTACACATTTCCAACATCAATTGAAGTTGGAAGTAAAACGAAGATTAAACTCATGACGCAGCCTGGCTCCAAAGAGAAGAAAAAATCCTAAAGTCGTTGATCTTGATAACCTCACAGGTAACCTCCTCGTCAAGATCGCTATAATTAAATTGTGTAGTGTGTGCAAGTACTCGTGGATAAGTGCATTTTCCGATTCTGAAGCAGTTTCACGCATGTTTGTCTGAGTTCCGTACGATGTCACCCAAAGGCGAGTAAATTGTAGATTATTATTGCGATAAAAATTGTTGTCTTAAAGATGAAGTAATGTCGTGAGCTATTGAAAATTTTAAATACTGAAAAATAGCAGAATTTTCTGCTCATTTTTATCGATTAAAAAAAGTTCTAGCGATCCTCCCTGAAATGAATACAAGTCAATCTAAGGTAATCAACGTAAAGGTCATTGTCAAGTTCTAGTTAAACAGCTTTTCGTTTACATCTGGAATTTCAAAGTAGGTTCTGAAGATAACCGGCTTGAAACTGGTGTAATAAAAATTTGTCACGTTAAGTCTTTCTCGCTCCTACTGTATTTATCTGACGATCAGAATTACATTATACTTGCTCCAATAAGATGAATCCGGATCAAACAGAGGGATTAGCCTGCAACATAATTTTCTTCCAAACAGTTTTTATCCAGTCAAAACTCTTATACAAGTTATTCGCATATAATTGGATTGCTATGAAAAGACTTATGTTAATTAAAGCCTTTGGTATCGCTAATTGATTTTAATAGCAGGATTTATAAATATCATTTCCGCTTAGTACAAATAGAGAGATAAGCTTGATTCGATGGATAAAAGCGACTTATAATTTCGTTGGATTCAATAGAGATTTTAGCTTTTGTTTGGATTAAATAGCAAAAGTTCCACTAGAAATCATTGAAAATTATGATATAATAGTTTCTGAATCATTATAATGTGTTTGTGTTTATAAATCCAGTCAAAATAGACAATTCAAAATAATATTTCCAGAAATAATAACAAATATTGTTTTCGTTTAAGGAAAAATTAATACATTTCAATTCATTTAAACAGATTCGCTTTCACTGGATGTGCTTTCTTCATGAGTATCATAAGGTGACCTTTCTAATGTTTCTGGTAACAAGAGCTTTAATGTATTTGGTTAGAGAGAGGTGGTATCCTAAACGAAAGAAAAATTGTTTTTCACCCGAGCGTTTTGGCTATCAACTTAATAGCATTTTGAGCTCGATGGACGCCGGTTGCTTCCCGCATATGGCTGGTACCATTGAAAAATGATGCAGTTTCATCGAGGTGACTAGTACTTTCAGAGAGTTTTAAGGGGGTCTCCCCATATAGCGAGGTGACACTTCAAAAAAAATTTTTTTCACCGTTTGTAGTCGAGTAGAGTATCGTTATAAAGGTCTCAATGAGATCTTTCCAAAATAGGTCTTATAATTATCTTATCAGTACCGAGAGGGGCAGGGGAAGGAGACATGTACGAAATATACGCGTATCACCACCCCTCGTAATTGGATACCTTTCATCTGAAAAAATCAGGATTGTAGCCCTTTATGAGTACTATAACAAAAAAAAAGCGTGAGAAGTCGCAATTCACTCAACTTTGTTAGTAATCGTATGATTTATTAATTCTACACTTTCTTGAATAAAACTATCACCCTACCCTCAAATTCAACAAAATTTGATACAAAAATGGCTATTTATAAGATGGAATGCCCTGAGAGTTTCAAAAAGGCCGAATGGTATTGAACAAAGTTATACTGGTTTGAATTTTCCTGTATTACTATGGAACAAGATGCGCTGTATTACTATGGAACCATATGGCTATGGAACAATATGCACTTTTTATCGACTCAGACACTACAGGTTTGTTAAGAATTGCATGGAAGTTTCAGGATGGATAGGCATCATGAATACCTTTGTGGGTCTGTTCAACTAAAAAATGATAAATTTTGACTTTCTGGCCAATATTGTGAAAATTATAGGCAGCTGGTGAAGCTAGGTCAGTCCTATTTAGTATTGACTTGTTGGTCCCACACGGTTTTATATTAGACCCACACTAACATATTCACCTCTGACGTCCCGGACGTAAGAGACGAATATAACTCCGGAACCTAGGTGAACCTCTTTGCTGACGTGGCTACCTGAGCACAACTTTCACATTGCTGAAACTTGGCTCCAAAAACACTTAAAATCTCTGACTGCGTTCTATCAAAAATGGGGAAACAAGGTTAATGCAAAAAAAGCCAATGCATTGTGTGGAAGGACCGCCACAAAAACGTTGGCAATCGTGCAAGAGGCATCTGTGATTCCAGGGTTAAGTTGAATGGGCACATGGTGCACTATTCTAGGCAAACGAAGTTCTTGGGGGTAGTTTTCGATAGCAAGGCTCCCTTCAGTGCGTACGTTGACAATGTTTTGAAAAAAAAATGACTTTCGCGTACCATCTTTTTATAATTTTTTTCAGGAAACAGTCAACAGCGAGCAAGGGAGTCAAGGGTTTAGCCTATAAAACCCTGATTCGTCTGATTATCACTTATGCGTTGATGATATGAAAAGGAGCTCTAGAAACAAAATGGGGCAAGATAGGATTAGTGGAGCGAAAAACTCTTCGGACGTGCACAAGCCTATACAGACGGGAGGATGGACGGTCTTACTCCAGTGAGGCGCTGTACCAGGAGGCAGCGTGGAGCCAATCAAATTGTTTACGGGAGAGCTAGTGAAATCAGAAATAAGGAGAGCCGTGCAACGCAAGGTGGAAGTAGTCACCGCAGCGACAGATCACCATTTAATGAATGCAGCGAGCGAGTAGTTTTAAGGTAGTCTTAAGGAAATAATGCACTTAATTTTAAGAACTTCATTTGTTAAAACTAAGAAATTTTACACCTAATTTCTTTTACAGCCTATTAATGTTGAAAATATAGGCTCACTCTTCCTTCTCTACTCATTACATACACATACTATGACATGCATTTTTGGTATCGTTGTAAATTATACTTAAGTTTTTAGATGTGACCGCATAATAAATTAGACGTTTATCTCACGATGCGTTTCATTTTTCATGTAATATTCATTATTACTTAATATTTTGGTGTCGAAACCCAGGAATTAGAAAGTGCCGGATTTTTAAATTGTAGAAACATTCGAATAGTGAATATTATAAGTTAAACGAACGACGGAAATAACGGCGCGTACAACGTATCGTGGTCAAGTGAAAAAGATAACGAATGCTGTGAACAATTATTTAGCTACCTCCGAATCTAAAGTCTCTATAGAAAACGCTTCCAAATACGAGTATGACGACATTGAGGAGGAACTTAATTCTTTTATTCAACGTCTTACTTCAGCGCATGACAACCTCGACATTGCTAACCGTGAGATACAGGAGAAAAATCTTTTGAAGATGGAAGAATTTGAGAAAGTCGTCGAATATGAAAACATCGTGGTCATTGCGTTATCGCGTTTGAAGTGCCGGTTAGAAATTTTAAGGAAACGGCAAATACCAGCGGTTGTGTAGTACGGGAAATGCAATCCCGACAAATAGGAGGGATCAACGAAATTAGAACGATTAAAACTTAAGAAGTTTCCTGGCAATCATTCGGAATGGCTTCCCTTTCGGCAGCAATTAAAAGTTGCCTGCTGTTCATGAAAATTGTACATCGACTGGTGCACAGAAATTTCAGTAATTGCAATCAGTTTTAACGGGAAACGCAGAAAAAACTATAGTCGGCTTTAATGCTTCGGAAGAGTGTTACGGTAGTGCTTTCGCCCTCTTGCAAGAAGAGTATGGTGATTCGCAAAGATTGATTGGCAACGAGTTCCAACAACTCATGTCGATATCGCCAGTGACGAACGGGACAGATGTTGTAAGTCTACGTGGCTACGTGGCATATATAATAATAATTTCATATACACGCACTTTGACTGCATTGAACGTTTCTTCTTCTTCTTCTTCTTCTTCTTGGCACTACAGCCCCTTTTGGGCTTTCGCTTCCTGCAAACAGCGCCTCCGATTGTCTCGGTCCCTTGACCGCGTCATGCGATTCCGAAATCCGAGCAGCGATGAACTGTCTTCGTCGACTGAGTCAGACCAGCGTTTCCTCGGTTTCCCCACTGGCCGCCGGCCTTCAGTTCTCCCTACGAATACCTTCTTGGGTATCCGTTGTTCGTCCATACGATTCATGTGTCCAGCCCATTGCAGCTTCCACAGCCTTACAATCGTGGAGACCTCTGGTTCTTCAAAAATTTCATACAGCTCATGGTTGTATCGAATTCGCCATTGGTCCCCGTCTAGCTTCGCTCCGATTATTCGCCTCAGGACCCGCCGCTCAAAGGCTTTCAATATATTTGCGGACGCTTAGGTTAGGGTCCATGTTTCACACCCATAGCATAACACAGGTCTTATCACAGATTTGTATACTTGGAGCTTTATTTTTCTGTGTATGCAGCTGGTCTTCAAGATCGTTTATACTGAATAAAATATTTTATTTTCGGTGTATTTTGTCTCTTTCATTGCCCGTTTTCGTTATTTTGGCGCCTAAATACACAACATCGCTAACATCCTCGATACTGTATTCGCCAAGTGTAATATTTTGTGTATTCGAGGTATTTTTCCTCGACTGCGTCATGAGTTTGGTTTTATTTTCATTGATTTGTAGCCCTACTAGTTTTGCTTCGCTGTCGAGTTTCAGGAAGAGTTCTTTGGCAGTTGTTAGTGACCGTGACAGAATGTTGATGTCGTCCACATAGGCCAATACCTGGCTCGACTTGTATAGTAATGTACCTCGCGTATCGACAGGTAGCTTCCGTATGACGTACTCCAGAGCCAAATTGAATAGCAATGGGGCCAACCTATCTCCCTGCTTTAGTCCGATATTTGTGTCAAAGGCATCGGTGAGTTGGTTATTGATGCGGACTTGGGAGGTTGTCGACGTCATTGTCATTTTGGTAAGACGAACTAATTTGGCTGGGATGCATTATTTGGTACAGTACGTTACGATCAATACTGTCGTATGCTTGCTTGAAGTCATATGGTGTACGTCTATGTTGAACTCCCAGCATTTTTCAAGTACCTGCTTGACCGTGAACAATTGGTCTGTTGTTGATCTACCTGCCCTAAAACCACCTTGATACTCCCCAATAATACTGTTGGTGTATGATCCAATTTTATTTTCTAAGATTTTAGAAAATATTTTGTACGCCGTGCAAAGTAGTTATATGACTTCATAATTTTCGCACTGTAGCTTGGCACCTTTTTTGTGGATAGAGAATATAATTGATTGGCTCCGCTCTTTTGGCATATGTTCTTGTTGTCAAATGTGCTGGATAGCTTCATGAACACTACTGCCATCATATTTGATGAGCTCCACTGAATTCTCATCAATGCCCAGCGCTTTGTTATTCTTTTGGGCTTTGATGATGGAACAAACTTCATCCAGAGTTGGTGGGGCCAATGGAAGCTCTTGGCAGACATCTATAGGCTCCGATGTTCTGGAGCTGTGCGGAGGATTAAGGAGGTGCTTGAAATATGTTGACCATTTTTCCTTAATCTTGATTTCATCAGCGATTATATTGCCGCTGTCATCACGACAGGGCGTGGTTTTTGGCTGATAACCACGTTTCAGGCTTTTCACTACTTTGAATGCTTGCCTTGTATTATTGCTCGCTAAACTTATATCTATACTTCTCAATTGGTCGTCATAGTATTTTCTTTTCTTAATCCCAATTATCTTATTCGCTACTCTTCTGAGATTTTCATAGTGTTCTCTCTTCGTCCTGGTTTCCTACCTACGTATTCTTTGTACGCCTGATTCTTTTTATCTAACGCATTCTGGCACTCATCATCGAACCAATCATTCCTCTTGCCCCGGACTTGATGTCCGATCGTCTGTTCTGCCACGGCTCTGATAGTCGCTTTCACTTCCATCCAGAGCTCGTTGCTGGTTGTGGAGGGTCTCAGTTTGGAGCCTTTCGACGTCGTGTAGTGGGCTAGTCTTGGTTGAATATGCCTTTGACATACGACATCTATAGTTTAATGTGATCAAGTAATGATCTGAGCTACAATTGGCTCCTCGGTATGTACGGACGTCAAGTATGCTCGAGGCCCAACGTTGTTGGATCAGAACATGATTGATCTGGTTTTGTGTGTTGCCATCCGGTGATACCCAGGTCATTTTATGAATGTGTCGATGTGGGAAGCAAGTCAAACGTATGACTAGATTTCTGCTACATGCAAAGTCAATCAGGCGATGGCCCTTCTCATTTGTTTCATCACGGAAGATTCGCCTTCACAAAGGAGGTGTAAGCAGGATTTAGTAGCAGAGCTGTAGATGTTTTTACAGTTATGAGCATTTCTCGACATTTAATGTTACATTATTGGGGAACCAGTAAACCCAATGTGCACCCCGAGAGCATTTACTACCATTTAGTTGCAAAGTCAATCAGGCGATGGCCCTTGTCATTTGTTTCATCGTGGAGGCTCTATCCTCCAGTCGTTCCCCGATGAGATAGCTCATTGCCAACCGTAGCGTTAAAATCACCCAGAATAATTTTTGTGTCGTTTGTGGGCAATAAGTCGACCAGTCTTTTCAGGTGATTGTAAAACTATTCCTTCGTTTCTTCGTCTTTTTTTCGGTCGGGGCGTGAACATTAATCAGCCAGATTTTGAAGAATTTCGCTTTTATGCGGATCGCCCACAACCGTTAATTGACTGCGTTAAAATCAATAACGTGCCATTTGAACTCCCTATCCACAATGAAGGCCACTCCAAATTCTCGTTTTCCAGTAGGCTTCCCATTTTTAAATATTGTGTGCGATCTCATGTCTTGAATGTCGTTTCCAGTCCAATTCGTTTCCTGGACTGCCAGTATTTTTAATTGATATTGACTGGCCTGTTGTAAAAGGTCCTTAACAGCGCCTGGGTAATTTAGTGATCTGACATTCCAGGATCCAATGTCATAGTCCTTTTTTCGTTTGCGAGGTCGTTGCCGTGAGTCTAATCCATTCCGAGGCCTATCTGCAGGTTTCGAAACAATTAAAGGTTTCCCAGGGACGGGGAGTTAGCCTGTCGCCCAACCTCCATTCCGGTGGCATGGTTATTACGTCGATACCGTTATCAGGCACGGAAGATTCGCCTTCATCCTCTTACGTCCTCACAAAGGAGGTGTAAGCAGGATTCATTGCAGAGCTGTAAATGTATTTAAAGTTATGAGCATTTCTCGACACTTAATGTTACATTATTGGGGAACCAGTAAACCCAATGTGCACCCCGAAAGCATTTACTACCATTTAGTTGGGGGGGTTTGGGATGAGGAATCATGGAAGCTATGGGTTGGGGAAACAAGGGGTGCCCTCTTCCTTTCTCAAACGGGCTAGGGACCGTCTATGGCGGAGTTGAACGATTCACCTAACAGTTATTCTATTATGCTAAAACCGATAATAATAAAAGCACTACCGAATAAATTGACAGCTGGTTATTTTCGCTATCACGAATACTCCGAATCTATAGAGAACCGGCGAGCTAGTATAGATGCAGCCCCAATAGATATCAAAAACGATGACTACGAATCTGTTAACGAAAGCTTATCATGTTTTTCTCTGGCTGGTGCTAATCAAATAAAGGGTTTACTTAAATATTTAAAACGTGAAGTAAAGTCACTGGAAAGAGCATCACCAAATAGAGCAATCAAACATGTTTGACTTAACAAAACTAATCTTCGGTACCTACTGCTGCTGGTTTAGTGACTGTTAGCAATGCAATGAACTACCTTTTTTGTCTATCGAATAGCCACATCACAAGAAATTGTGATGCTAAATTGTCGATTCAAGAGAAAAAATCCATTCTTTAATGGAACGGTAGCTGCTTTCGCTGTACTGGTAGAGGGCACGTGTCGCATAAGTGTAGAATTGCTATTATATGCACAAATTGCTCGCGTCGACATGCCACAACTATGTGTGACTCCGGCTTTTCACGTAAAAACGAGGCAAAGCGACCAACAACCAACGACAATAGTATTCTGAACAAAGAGTTCACAACTTTGTATGCAGCTGCGGCTGGTGGAATAGGAAGAAACAATGTTCTATTGCAGACAGCACGAGCTTTTGTTCTTTCAAATGGTAACGAAAAGCTTCTGATTTGATTGATAATTGATGGTGGTAGCCAACGGACGTATATACGTCAAGCAGTAGTAGATCAATTGAAATTACCAGTTGTCGGAACGGAGAAAATGAGTTTGAACGCTTTCGGCGATGACAAAATTTCCGAATTTAAAATAATGCAAAAGGTTCTTGTGACGCTGAAAAGTCAGTTCAACCACGCGAAAGTTAAAACATCTGCGCAAGTTGTTCCAGAAATATGTGTGGACGTGCTTGAACAACCTAGACACACGGACAACGAGCTAAGAAAATTATATTAGCAGATTCAAACGTGAATGGAGGTGAGCAACTAGGTGGCCTTGGATTGGTGCTGATTTTTATTGGTCAGTGGTGACTGGTTTAGATAAAAAATTAAACGAAAAACTGGCAGCTGCCGAGACTATATTTGGGTGCACGTTGCATGGTTCTGTCAAGGCTCCTGCATCAGTGAACATGTGCACAATAACCATGTACTCTTCTGATGCAATCGATGAAAAAAGCTTCGTCAACTTGTGGCATCTGGAGCTTTTAGGAACTAAGCCTGAAGCGGAAGAAGCCACAAACGTCACAGATTCATTGCAAGAAAGCTGCATTACGAAGGTTGGTTGCCAATACAAAGCTTTTTTGCCCTGGAAAACTACGGGCCCAGCACTGGACTCTAATCGAGATGTTGCATTAAAAAGGCTGCAAAGGCTTATTCATTGCTTATCGAGGAATCCAAACGAACGTCTCCAGTATAATAAAGTGTTCAGGGAGTTTACTAATGCAGGGTTTGCTGAGCCGGTTGAGGTTGAAGGTCAAGGTTCTAATCAATTTTATCTACCTCATCGTCCAGTCTATTGTCCGGGTAAAGAAACCACAAAAATTCGAGTGGTATGCCATCTCTTAACGACCAATTGCATACAGGAACAAACTTGTTACCAGACATTATATATTATTGCAATTTCGTGTAGGCAGAAAAGGGCTCGTCACAGATATAAAAAAGGCCTCAGATTCTAATTGCAGAAAGAGGCCGAGACAGCCACAGATTCTTTTGGTTTGAATCCAAAGATAACTCGAATGAGATTGATCACGAGCATATTAAGGTTTATTGCATTACTCGAGTAACGTTTGGAGTCACCTGCAGCCCATTTCTTTTGTCCGCGACAATTAGGAAGCATTTGGATAACGAGATGTCAACATATCCTGAAACAGTGAAAATTCTGAAAAATTCCTTTTACATGGATGATCTTATCTTAAGCGTTAACAGTATTTCGAGCGCCCAACAAATTTACAACGATTCAAAGAATGCTGGAATGAAACTTCATAAGTGGACTACCAATGCTAGGAGATTGTAAAATACATTTAATGAAGAAATAACTACCAGCCAACAAAAGGTTTTGGGGATTATTTGGCATACTTTTACCGACAATATCTCTGTTTGCTTAATGTCTGCCAACGAGTTCATCAAGACATCACCACAGCCAACTAGACGAAGTGTCTTACGGCTGCTTTCTCGAATTTTCGATCCTTTTGGAATATTAAGCCCGATTATTATCCGCTTAAAGCTTATTTTCCAGAAAGCATGGAGCGAAAAGCTGGATTGGGATGTCAATTTGACCGAAACTATGCTGAACGATTGGGTTAAATGCGTCAACGGTATATCTTGCCTGGCAGAAGTTGGCCTTCTTCGATAGCTAATGCGACTAACAAGCAGCTTCATACATTTGCCGACGCTAGCTCGAAAGCTTTTATGCAGTAGCGTATATTCGAAGCGAGTGTAATCAGCACATTGATGTTCAAATAATGTGCGCAAAAGGTCGTCTCGCCCCATTAAAGGAAATAAATACGAATTCTCCGGAATCTAAAAACGCTAATTCAACAAAAGAGCTTAGTGTAGCACGTTTGGAACTAACTGCTGCTTTGGTTGTTTCAAGGCTTTGTACTTATATCAAAAGGTCAGTGAACGTAAAATTTGATAAGACATTCTTATGGACCGATTCCAAAATAACTTTATATTGGATAATTGGTGAAGGAAAGAAGTGGCAACCTTTTGTGGCAAATAGATTGCAAGAAATCAGAAGTTTGACGAATAAAACCGACTGATGACATTGTGCAGGACGAGAAAATCCAGCTGATCTATTCACTCGAGGAATCTGCGCAAAGCAACTTCTAAACAGCGATGCTTGGTTTCATGGACCTGATTGGTTAAGGAGAAATTTCTCGGAGTGGCCTATTAACCAGATGGATGTGCCAAGAAATGATTGCAATATAATCAATTTGATAACGCTATTCACGATTAGTACGTATCCAGCTCATTTAGTTCTTGGAACAGAATATTGTGAATTACATGTTATGTCATTCGATTCATTAAATTAAAATTGAAAAGAGTTTCGTCACTTAGTCATCAATATCCGGACGCAGAGGAACTTTTCGAAGCAGAAAAATAAAGCTAAGTTTCATACAGTTTTCGTTTTTTTCTAACGAAATTTGTCTTTTGCAGAGAGGCAAACCAATTGACTGTGCTTCAAATTTGTTCAAACTAAGCCCCTTTCTAGACGATGAAGGATTTCTACTTGTTGGCGATCGTCTCCAAGTGGCCGATGAATCTCCTGATGCTGTACATCCAATAATACTACCTAATTCATCTTATCTTACAAAATTGATTGGGGTGGACGCACATCAACGAAAATTTATATGTAATATTCAGTATTACTTAACAATTAATGTTTGATAATGTTGTGGGTGTCAGCATATTAAATTTTTTTTATTGAAAAAAATTAATATTGTAAACTGAAATAAAGTAAATGATAATTGACTTCGGGAAGAGTCCTAAGGCACAACCCGTATGAATATTGTTACATTAAATCAATAATATATATAGTATAAATGTTTCTAAATCAATAATATATTCATTATTTAAAAATTAGGAAAATCACCCAATCTCGAATCTTGCTACATTCAGCATCACGACGAGGATGAGGTAACGTCATTTCAATTGAAGATGGAAACTTTTTATCACCATGAAAGTATTTCCGTAAATTTTTGGTAGTGTTTCTAAATCAATAATAGCCGACCACCAACGATGGAATTCTCAAAATCGTTATTTCATTTTAATTCAATGCTCAACGTTAAACGCTCTGTTTGGCATAATGTTTGCAATCGAATTATTTCAAATTCTTTAGTAAAAAATTTAACATCTCATTAACTACGGCAGTAAATGACCATTTGTAAGCAGTCTTAGTATCAATTTATGCCTGACTGTGATTTATGTCTCCGCGTAGTTGGGTTCGAGGAACATTTTATCCACAACGTCTAAAAAGATTTACAATGATTTTTATAATAACCACCCACAGCATGTTCAAATCTACCACGAATGGATTTAAGTTTCCCTCCGCTTTGCTTCTTTTTATTTTCATTGCTATACTACTTGTACAGGTATAAATGAAAAATATTATAAACCATGTTTGGATACATATGCTTATTGGATTGACACTTTTTGAATTTGAAGATAAAAAATAAAGTTTTCTATTCTAATTTTAATATTTCGCTTTACTCTCTTACCAAAAATATTTAAGAGTTTGTATTTTAGAAAAACTTTGGGCATATCATCAGTTAAATTGCTAATGTAAAATTGCACCGAATCTATGCTACATTAAAATTAAAACACCGCAGCATAATACCTTCACTTTCATCTTCATTTCATCACTTTTCCTTCAAATTTTCCCAACAAGAAATTCGTTTCACATAATAAAATGTTCGTTGACTATTAGCCAAATGTTCGAAACAATAAATGCCACGTTTAAAGTTAATTTATGGAGCGTTTTAGAAAATTTTAACAAAACTCCCAAGCTGTGCTTGGAAAAAATAATTACTTAAAAATTGAAATGCCAAAAAACATAATTCATATTCTAGTCATGATGTGCAAGTATGTTCGTTTGCGCGAACAAGCATACATATGTGGTGATGCAGAGAAAAATTGTGAAAGAAAAAAAAAATTATTGCTCGAAGGCCACTTTTATCGTCTACAATATTTTGAAAGAAAGTCAGACCCAAGAAGTATCGAACAGATGTATTGTGATTGCAAAAAGATTGATTGCGCTTAGACAAGATTATGCTCATTTTTTGATGAGCTTAACCATGTTAATTACATAATTCTTCGAACAAGTTTTGCTGTTTCATTTACGAGTTGTTCTTCGAGTATGTGGGTTAAGATGTCTTAGCAAAAGTTCAAGTTCTACTTTGAAAGTTGTCGACTCATTGTTGGGGTCCATTTATTTTTCATTTCTTTGCGAATTACAGAGGGCATGTAAAAACTTTCGGGGTCACACTTGAACGCTTTATTCAGTGCCAAACAGTAATTGTGGGGCAGTTGGTCCAGTTTGAAAATAAGAATCATTTTTAATACGTATCAATCGATTGAAAATTATCTTGCTTTTTCATCTAAATTTATGTAGAAGAAGTCATTTGATGAACATATCTTTTTGATTTCTTCATACATTTACTATCCAGGCCTCAGAGAGATAGGTCTTGCTTGCTAGAACCGGTGATGGCAATAACACATCGATAGAAATACAGTAGCAATAAAATATAAATTCAAAAGAGATGCTCAGATGTTGCAACAGATATTTCTTAAAAACTGGAATCCTGTAACAAAGTGACAGTAGCGTAGCGTGAGTTTTTGACATCCAGGACTGACCGGGGACTTGCCGCCCTCCTTTTTTGGAGACAGATTTGTATTCAGAGCTTTTTCAGAACGAGAGAATTCGTCTGTCTCTATTAATCGAGCAGACACACAATCAAACTGCTCGAAAACCTTCCTATCTCCTACTCAAAATTTTGTGCCAGATTTGAAAAATGATGTAATTGATTTTATTTGCAAACATATTTTTTTAAGAATACTTTTTCGTTTTATTAATCTTATCAAATGTTATTTTTTTATCAAGTTTCCTTTATATTAAAATTTAAATGTGTCCCTTTAATTTCATTCGTCATGAGATTTCACTTTTATAGCTATTTAAAATTTTTCATTTCTTTACTCTAGTTAAAATATCTTTGCCCCATTTAAATTTCTTTCCTACATTGCAGATTTCCTTACTTCATTTCAATTTTCTCTACTTTAATTAAATATTGTTTTAAAAATTTCAAATCTGCATGTAAAATTCCGGGTTTGAGGAACGCTGATGTAATACTCCTAAACGGTGTATTACATCACGGAAGAGAAGGTAACAGAGCTGATGGATTCAGCTGAGGTGGTTCACCATATGCACGGGATGAAGAGAATAGACAAGATTGAAACGGATCGCAGAGTTGAATTATAACCGCGATACGGGAAGAACGGTAGACCGACGGTTGTCAGACACTAGAACGTCGTAGCATGAGAGCTTAATTTAGATTCCGAACTTCAAAAATCTTAAGTTTAATTGGACGTGCGGAAATGTAAATTAGAACCTTTTCTGGAAAACCGCCTACTTTTCGCAGATCGCGAAAGTGAATATCCCCGATTTTAAAAAGTGAAGACGCATTGTACCAACGCAGAGTGACGAAAGCTCTGCTGTCGGGAGCTATCGACACACTCCGTGAAGTTCGAGTGAATAATGCAATGTTCTTGCGATTTTGACACTTCCGCGTATCAATCTATGTAAATTTTATTTCAAGTCGTGAAAAATAATATTCCTGTTCTTCGTATGGCCCGAAATTGGAATATCTCAACCGTCACGTACGTATGGTACACATTATGCGAAAGCAAAAGAATAGTGGAATGTTCTGAGCAGAGTACGGGATGCAAGATGAAGGGAAAGAAGAAAGGCGCATTCGAATTTTCCATGGTGTGAGAAAGCGACTGACTCTTCCGTCGTGACTGGAAGAAAGATTACATTACATTGAGTTAAGTGCTGTGTGTCAGGGCAATCAGACTTACGTGGAAATTAGTTAGAAATTTGATTTTTATCGCTGGTAGTCGAGTTAAAAATATTTTGAAGTGACATAAGAGTGTTGGATAGTCCTAGACAAGCGTATGTGAACGAGCGAGAGAACGGTTGGCAGAGTGTGTTGGTTCGACGGTCGACGGCCACTGTTCCATTCGTTTGCCTATTGGTGAGCTTGCCCGCGTCCGTAGTCGATGTAACTTGTGAGAATCCCGAAGTGATGTGATACGACAGAGACCGGTGCGCTCGCGCATACCATAGTACAACAAACACTGCTTAATGTGTTCATCCAAAGTCAACGGAGTTTCGTCATGAAGTGCCGTAACTCATGAATGTTGCGCTAATCTTCCTGACAGAGATATCAGCAATTTTAGTGAAGGCGTAGCATTTATGAAAAGCCAAATTGTGTGGATGAGATCACGGGTTAGATTCTGCTTCCATCTGAGTAGTTTAACAGTAGCTTCATATTACATCCAGGCAATGTTTCCTTCTGCTTACTGCTGCGTAAATTATGCTCTGCAATTCGTGGGCTTACAAGTAAGACGCTATTTTTGTGAAATGTCCATTGCAGGGAAATCATACCTCTGCGAAAGTTAGTGAAACACGAAGATCGGCCGTACTATCTGTTTGAATCTTGCTCACGAAGCAGGCCAACTCTTCGCGTGAAACGCCTTTCGGAAATTGAGTACGAAGTAAGCGTGTAGCGAGTGTTTCTTGGGCTTCCACGACAATCTACTATTGATGGCCGCGCAGCTCTATGAATATTTATTGCTAACCGAAGAGCCCTTTGCTCCCTAAAATGCGATTAAAGATCAATCGAATTAGAAATTGATGTGTCGACCCAAAAGATGTCACCACTGAGTATACCTGCGGACCAGATAAATTTATGGTTTATTCTTGTAAGTGAGAAGACGAAGTAGCTTCTATTTGGTCTCTCGGACTCAGCTAGTGACGGTCTTTGATAACTGGCCTGAAGATAGAGAAGATGAACAGGTTTACAAGGCGGAAATCTTATGACTTATTTTTTACATTGCAACGTAGCTTTAGGTGCGTTAGAACTCCAGACAAGACCAATCTCGGCGGATCTTGACATCCTCTTCCACTGAGGCAGCAGACCATCGCTGCAGTCCTATACGGACCTTTTTCTACCCTATTTTCACTACATGTCGTCCGTTAAAAGTACCCTCAATGCAAAATCATATGACGAATTATACCAACTACAAATAATTTAGTGATAAGCTTTTATTTGTGAGCAAAAGAATAAAGTTATTGAAAACATAACATTAACAGAGTAAGAGAATAACGCTCCTGTAGCTAGTGAAAGAATGCTACATTTAATAAACACTTGAACATAAAAAATAAACAGAAAAAACTCATCTCTAGAAAATAAGCATAATAAATAATAATAATAATAATAACCACGCTACAGTCCAAATTGAACCTGGGCGTTGAGACGAGGTCGAGCATCTCCTTTTATGACCATAACGGTACTTGGAAGGTGATATGGTCGGCATCACGCTTGACTGTGTGATTATTACCTAATTTTACTCAGTACCCATCACAGCTGAGTGGGCTGGAAGTCCGTCAACAGATACTAACATCGAAAACTCGTTACACCGGGGTTTGAACTTAGTACCTGTCGCATTCACGGCTAGCCTCCTACCTACTACACCACGACGGTCGAGAAAAAATAAGCATAAGCTTCAAGTTAAATCAAAAATTAAATTTGAAAATTCTCATTAAGAGTTCTTATTTTGCTTAATGGATTGACAGGCAAACATAAATACCTTAAAATTATGAACTTATTTGCTTTTCTAAAGATGCTATTATTTTGATTATCTAGTTTTTTTCTAACTTTCATGCGTAAACTTCTATTGGGACATATTGTAATAGCAGCTTAATAAATAATCAAATAGTGAATTTGAAAAATGTTACTGTACAATCGGTTTAAAACACGAAGCCAACTGTAATGTGAAACACCGAAATAAATTAGCACTAATGTTCCGGTGCCAATATTTTCTTTTCTCACTAAGGAAAATTAGTTGTGTACAATTTTTTCTTCCACATTATAAGACCAGAAAATCAATGAAAAGTCGAGAAAGCATTTTTAAATCATCTTAATCATTCAAAAATTAACTTTTCTTGTTTTTTTAAAGCAAAATCTTTTATGCAACTTTCAACGTCGATTTCTATATCCCGCTCGATCGCCAGGATAGCTAAATTTGTTAATTCCAGTGTAGACATTGTTGATCTCAAATAGTTTTTTATGAGTTTAAGTTTCGAGAAGCTTCTCTCACAACTGGCATTGCTGAAGGCTAAGAAAATTCTCAACATTAGAAAAATATTTGGTAAAACATCTTCAAGCTTAAACTCAATGATATATTTTAGCAAGCCTAAAGCACCGGACTGAATCAACGTAGTTTTGTAATCTGGGTAAGCTGCAGCTTCGAAAGCCCGAAGACGTAATCGTTGAATTTTGAGTTCTCCTCTGTTAAAAAATTGAAGAGCTTCATCCAGGTTGAGTTCATCGACGCCTAATATTACTGCAGCCCTTAAAAAGTCATATTTTAGTGCCAAAGTTTTAAGCTGTTGAAATCTTTCTAATTTTTTCAGATTTTCCAGACCACAAGTGTCAAATGGCGAGGGGGGGGGACATAAATTGTTCGTGTATTTCCCCTACCTTTGCGCCCCTCGAAGCAAACTTCACCAAACTAAGACCTGTTATGAAAAGTTCTTATCAAGACCTTTAATTTGATACCCATGTCGGCTACCTGATGAATATTTTTTTTTTCGGGGGTCACTCCCCTATATGGGGAGACCCCCTTAAATACCTTATAAAATTTTTTTGTAGTTGGTATTTGAAGAGAGCACCACTTTACACCTACATACAAAATTTGATGTTTCTAGCTTAAGTAGTTTCCAAGAAAAACTGCTGTGACACACGGACGGACGGACAGACAGACTTACAGACAGGACGCGATTTTAGTAAGGTTTTGTAAAATTATTTTACAAAACCCTAAAAAAGCACAGCAGTGCTCTAGCGTGCCGAAGAAAGTTACGGAATTTACCTCCACTGAAGCTGCATGCATGCAAACCTGGTTTAATGAGTGATTTGAGCATGGCACGAATTCTGGATTAGGATTGAAGTCTGTTATCCTCTGTTATGCACCTGTGCGCCTTCCAGCCATCGTCGCAGCATTATCATACGCTTGTCCTCTAAAGTTGATAACTTTAAGTAAATCAGCTATGAGTTTGTTCACAATCATTTCACTTATGCCTTTAGCAGTTTTGTTTTTGGTCTCGATGAAATCCAAAAAGACTCCTTTACTCGAACCTCCTGATTTTCAACAACCACATATCGTTAGACTTGACGCCTTTGATGTTTATCCGAAATATCTGGAGTGCTGTCAAAAATTATTGAACAATATTTAGCCTTTTGTACACGAGCTATAATCTTTTGACGAACTTTACTTCCTAGAATTTCAATGAACTCGTTTTGAATTTCTAGTGACCTATACTACTGTGGCTAAAAAATAAGGTGACATTTGAATTTAAACTGCGCGCGTCGAATGATTTGGAAATTTTTTTTTTAGGTTGGTATTACTGTCAGTGACATCTATGTCAAATTTATATGTCAAAATATTCATTAGTGTTTGAGATACGCGTCGTTTTGTGAGCTACTAAAAGTGAGTTTTTCGTTTTTTGCGATGTCGAAATTTGTTGAATTTGCATTAAATTTTGTTTGCGGAATCAATTTTCTGCTGCGGATACATTGAGGATGTTGCAGAAAGCCTTTGGTGATGAGGCTATGTCTAGAAAAAATATTTACAAGTGGTATAGTGAGTTCCAAGCCGGCTGTGAACGTGTCGAAGGCGAAGAGCGTCCTGGGCGACCAGAAACCTCTTCTTTTCTTCGATTATCGTGATATTGTGCATTATGGGCCAAACAGTCAACAAGGAATATTATTTGAATGTTATGCGTCGTTTGCGTAACGCTATCCACCTAAAAAGGCCGGAATCGTTGAAAGACAATTCTTGGTTTTCACACCACGATAATGCACCATCCCATACTGCACTCGTAATTCGTGATCCTTTCGCCAAAAACTCAACCCATATCGTTCCGCAACCACCGTATTCACCTGATCTGGTGCCGTGCGACTTCTGGCTGTTAACTTAAAGCCATCCCGGAAACGACGCGTATCTCAAACACCCATGAATATTTTGACATGTAAATTTGACAAAAATGTCACTGACAGTGCTACCAACCTTAAAAAAAATAATTCTCCAAATCCTTTGACGCGCGCAGTTTAAATTCAAATGTCACCTTATTTTTTAGTTACAGTAGTAAGTTTGCGAAATTTTTTGGCCCATTTGGATTCTAACCAAATGCTCTCGGAGAACAAGACCGTACTTGGCCAGCAAATCCACTAATTCCAAAAAATGTGCCCCTGTTACCACTGGCCTTATCTTCCCTGTGGCTGCGTAACGCCAAATTTTGTTTTGCAAGAAACTGTATAATATGAAACTTTCATGCCATTTTTTAGTTTCTCTTGTGACTGCTTCTTGTTCTTTCTTATCAATTGTCTGTCCTTTCTGAAGCCTTACTTCTAGCTCCTTCCATTCGCAAAAATTTTCATTATGTTGAACACATGATTCATGATTGCCAACTTTTGGAATGAAACCCTCCGGAGCAGCAAAATTTCGAAACATTTGATTAATTTTCATCCTCAAATATATGACAACAGAAGCAAAACAATCAGGGTTTAGAAGGTGAATACGCCATCCAAGAACGTAAAACTCTTTCGCCGTTTGGCAATGTACGGTAGAACCAATCTCATGTTAGGCGTCTCATGGACAATATTGCTGCTCTAACATAGTTCTCGTCTCACTGAACAATGCGTGGTACTGCTGATCTTCAAAAAAGTCGACATTCAAGTGTTGAACAACTTCAGGACCTCGTTGAATCAAAAGTAACCTTAAATTTGAATCAACTTTTGCAGGCCGTTTTCCAATGTTGTTACTATTCAAATCTAAATCAGTGAGTATGTCACTTTGTTCTGGTACCAGAATACCAGAAAGCTCAATAGAAGTACTTGTACTTGGTTGTAGTAACTCCTCTTCTTCTTCTTCTTCTTCGTAGCCCTACAGCCTCTTTCGGGCCTTCGCTTAGAGATAGAGTATCTCATTGTCATGATCTAATGTATCGGCACTCCACAAGGTGATATGACCATTATCACGCTTTGGCCGTGTGTCCGTCCACCCAGCTGCGATACGTTCTGATTTTAAACCAGCACGTATCATAACTGAACAGGTTTATAGTCCATCCGAAGAACCACTCTAACTAAATTTCGTTGACGCCGATGAAACTTGAACTAAATACCTTCGGCTTACGGGCTTAGTGTTCTAACCACTAAGCCACGCGGACTACGGTTGTAGTACCTGTAACTCATCGTTAGTGAATTTTGCCAAAAGGTGAGCACCTAAAGAAATAACATTGGAAGGCTCTGGTGACATATGGGTACACTGCGGTGCGTCAGAAACTTTCACAAACTTTGATATAACACCTTTGTTTTTCCTTCCAGCCTCTTCCTTGGCTTTTTTTTAAATTGTGATAAAACGCCCCGCTTTCTTTTGTTCTTTTCATTTCCAGCTAAATAAGCTATAAATAAAAAGAAAAAAATACCGTAGCAGAGACAAAACGGAATTTATAATAGAAAGTCTATAATAGAAAGCAAATTTCTATCACAATATGTTTACTTACCTTAACTCCTTCGGTTTTCTCCGAAAAATTTTCCGTAGAAATTAGATTGAAACAAAATCAAACTATTCACTGATTACTACAGAGTTTTCCAATAACAGGTGTTATTTTGATATTAAAAGAAAAATACCATTTCTTAATATAAATGATCGGATGGCTATTCAATTATAAAGAAGTAAGTATGCCGTTAATAGTGAAAAATAACGTCAGACCACGACCACGCTTACAGGACCATATCCTTTTCATGAAATTTTTCATAACCAAATCGCAACGTGGCTGCCCTATGTCCTCGATAGCCTCATGAATTCCATCTTTGAGGTCTTGAATTGACGCTGGGCTGTTGGCGTAGACCTTTTCTTTCACGTGGCCTCAAAGGAAGAAGTCGCTAGGTGTTAAATCACAAGATCCCGGTGGCCAATTGTGATCGTCTCTTCGAGAAATAACACGGTCCAGAAACTTTTCCCGTAAAAGATCAATGGTTTCGTTACTTGTGTGGCACGAAGCGCCGTCTTGTTGTAAGTAAACGTTGTCCAGATCATTACCATACAATTCTGGCCATAAAAAATCATTAATCATCTCTCGATAGCGCAATTCATTCACTGTAACTGTTGCTCCAGCCTCATTTTCAAAAAAGTAAGGTCCAATGACCCCGCCGGACCATAAACCGCATCAAACACTCACACGTCGAAGATAAAGAGGCTTTTCAACAATAACTCTTGGGTTTTCCGAGCCCCAGATGCGACAACTTTGCTTGTTGACGAAGCCACCGAGGTGGAAATGAGCCTCATCACTCAAGATGATTTTTCGATGGAATTCCGGATCATTTTCATGCATTTCAAGGACCCAATCAGCAAAGACACGACGTTGTTGATGATCGACTGGCTTGAGTTCTTGTGTTAACTGAACTTTATAAGCCTTAAGACCCAAATCTTTATGCAAAATACGGTGTAATGACGTTTGTGGAATGCCTAATTCCAAAGAACTACGAAGAATGGACAAACCTGGGTTGTCTTCAACACTTTCGGCTACAGCATCAATATTCTCGGCTGTTCATGAGTGACGTGCACGGGTTGTATTCTTCACATCACTTAGTTGTCCCACCAGCTCGAATTATTCCACCGATTTCTGTATTGCGGTCCGAGTCTTGCGAACCGTCTCTACCAAATTTTCACCATTTTTATAGTGAATTTTAATAATTTCAATGTGTTGTTGAAGCGTGTATCGTTCCATCTTTATTAATAATGTAGTTCCTACTTGTCAAATGTCAAAAAATGACAGCTTCTAAAGTGACATCTACCAAAATAGCGGGCTATTCAAAATAACATCTCTTATTGGAAAGCCCTTTATTTATTTACTTACAACAAGCTCATGAATAACCTGTTAATACACTATTTCACTACACATCACTTTGACTTTAGTAATTTAAAGCTAGGTTTCAAAATTAATAGTTCCTCGATCAGTGATTTGAGACTTCGCTCATCGAACCAAGTATTAATGTGTCGTGGTAATGCAATCAGAACAACAAAGCAGCACCATCATTTGTTTATGTTATCCAGAACACCAAACCAACATCATCATTTGTTTATGTTATCTGGAGCCAATTTTCAATTTCCACTGTATCCACTGGCTACAAAAAATCGGGATACCAGTTTGAAAGTGAATGCTGCTTCTTGAAAACTCTTAAAAATTGTAGTATGTTCGATTATTCTTAATTAGAAAAGTTACTGCAATTTGAATTATTAGTTTGAATTATCCTTCTTGAAATCTTCCACATCATTACATACTCTAAAAAGCAAGGCATCATTGAAGCATTTATTTATTTGACCAAACAAGGTATACATTTTACATTCTATAAAAATACATATCACGGTTTCCTTTTTTTTTACAATATAAATTTACATTTGCAGTGAAGGATTGGAACCAAGGAACTTCGATAAATTGGATTTAAATTGGGACCTGGATATGGTTGGGGAATAAAGATGGGTCATCTTGTTGGAAAATTTTGACACACCTATTTATCGGCTCATTATCACCATAGATAGTATGATGTTTACTTTCTACGAGCAAAGATGAATGTCTCGTAAATCTTACTGGCTCGTTTAATATTATTTTTTTTATTAGATATTGGACTTTAACGGTTCTTCTAAGGACATCAAATGCGAAGCGAGGGCATAATGTGGTTCTACGGGAGGCAAGTGGTGTCATATTGAGAAGGGATAGCCGGCTATCGTATGATGGCAAATTATGGAAATTTTTTGGATCATAGAGGTATCTCAGAGCAAACAGTAGGAATTGTTTCTGAACGGACTCAAACCTCTTAGAGTGAACATCAAAGATCGGATTCCAAATGACACAAGCGTATTCCAGAATTGGGCGCACTAATGATGTGTATAACGTTTTCGTTACCCACAATTTCTTAAATTCTTTCACACGTCGTTTGGTGACACCTAAAAGCTTATTCGCTTTGCAGAGAACCTCATCGTAGTGCAAATCAAAGCGGAGTTTCTTATCTAAGTGAACACCAAGATCTACTACACTATCAACTCTGGAAAGCTTTGTATCATTGAGGTGATAATCAGATAATAAAATTGTACTTTTCCAAGAAAAACTTATCACCTGGCATTCTCAAAATTCAAATATAGAAGATTTTTGTTAGACCACTCTAATAGAGTATTTATTTTGTCCTACAGGAACAAAGAATCACTTTGGGATGCTATCACATAATATAATTTGAGACCATCCGCATAACATAAGTGTGGTACCTGTATATCGGATAACACTTCAGAAAGGTCCGCTTTAAAAATGTTGAAGAGAAGAGGTCCGAGGTGACTGTCTTGAGGAACACCGGAATAGACATGAATTCCGTTTGACACATATCCCTGAAATTTAATGGTTTGAGTCCAATTTTCGAGATACGAGTCAAGCCAGCCGATGAAGTAGGGAGCCAGTGATTCCAAATTTAGTCAATTTATGAGACAAAATCGTATGATTGACACGGTCAATAGCCTTACTGAACTCAGTATAAATTGCGTCGATCTGGTGTCCATTTTCCATTGCACAAAGGATGTTAGAGACCAAAATTGTTAAGTTGGCGACTGTGGATCGATTCTTTCTGAAGCCATGCTGTTGGTCATTGAGACGCAGTTCAATAAAAGGTGATATTTTGGAACATACTATTTTTTCAAATAACTTTGGGGTAGTGGATAGTATGGCAATCGCTCTATAATTTTCAAAGGCTCCTTTGCTTTTGTTTTTATGGATTGGAGTTAAGTAGGAGGATTTCCAGTATGCTGAGAACATGCCGCTTGATAGCGATTTGTTAAAAATGATACAAAGTGGTAAAACTAATTGTTCTCTGCATTGAAATAAAAAATATGGAGGAAGTAAATCAGGGCCAGGTCCATGATTAAAATCAAGAGTTTCAATTGCGTCGAATATGTCAGCTTCTGAAACTGAAATTTCTTGCAGTACAGGCCCACATTCTGTGTCTAGTGGCGAAAAATTATGGAAATCGTTTGCTGAACAGTAAACTGATTGAAAATGGTCTGCAAAATAATTACTGATTTCTTCAGGGAGAGTAGAACTACAGTCTTTAAAGGTCATTTGTTTAGAATAACCATGAGCTTTGCGTTTGATGTTCACAAATTCAAAAAATTTCTTGCGGTCTTTGACGATGTTTTCACCTATAACATTAACATATACTTCATAGGCCTCGCGTGACTTCAATTGAAATTCTTTTGACAGTTCATCATGCTCTCTTTTAATTTCGTCATTCACATCAGATCTACTTTACATAATTTTATACCGAAAATTGTTTCATCATGCCAGTAGATGAGGCACTATGTCTCATATTCTGAAGTGATGGTGAAATGATAAGAGGAGAATATGTTATTTTTGGCTCTTTGCATTTGTGTGAGCAATAAAGAGATTGCAAAAGTTTCCACTAGGAGCCCGTTGAAGGTTCGGGTTAGCGCGGGTGTATTTCGAAAAATGAATTGCTGTTATTTTATAGAAAAACTTATGACGCTTGCCGCCCCTTTTTATGTGCCGCCCGGGGCAATGGCCCCCCCGGCACCCCCCACGCTACGCTTGTGCAAAGTGAGGGGGGAATGATTCCTACATAAATGAATGAAGTACAATCATGAAGATATTTATTTTCATATTTTCTGTTATAAAAAAAATTATTTCAAGTCTACTATCAGCTTTTGAATAATAATCTAAATTCACCTTCAAATAGTATTGCTAAGCGAAATTACTAATGGCACATAGAATCCACTATGATCGCAAAAGGTTTCAAGAATTTCACGAGCAATAAGTTTAATACACAACTTAAAAATTTCTTGTGAACTTGCCCATTAAGAGTTTTGTTGCTTCAATGCAGTAAGCATTAAATCAAATAGTAGTTCTCATTGCTCAATAATGATGTCGTAAATAAGCGTATTTCGTACTGCTTTGCATATTATCTACCTACTTGCTAATTTATGTACATACATATATCATGATCTCTTAGCTTTCTTGTTCGTCTGCTTCTTGGAAGAAGCCCAGGCTGAATTGTGAGCATATTTGTGTTATTCATTTAAGATGATTTGCTAATTGAATTATTTCTCAAGGACATTAACACGTACGCGTACATGTCAATGTCAAATGACACATTAAAGATATTCTGTGATGATTTAGCCAAGATAAGATTTAAAAGATTTTGATCTGAAGCTTGATTGTTTAAAATAGTTCCTGCATTTGTCTCACCTCTTCTTCTCTAGATTTTTGAGTCTGCTCTTTGTACTGACTTGCTCCAGTCCGGTATAACCAGTACCCTTTTCTACCATTTGACAACAATTCTACTAATTTAGAAAAATTTTCCTCTGCGTCAAAGTAAATTATGATAATCATTTGAAATGCCATTTTATTCGCAATCTCAGTCCGACTAATCAAGGTTGGATTAACATTTTCATTAATAAGGAAGCATTTCAACTCTATGCGCTAATAATAATTCAACTTATAAATAAAGAGTTTAAATAAATTTGATCTGGTGCTACTTAATGACGACATTTGTGTGATTTTTACGCACACGTTAATGTATCTATTTGTTAACGATAGAAAAACAAAAGTGCAATCAAACCTGCCTATTTAGTACCCATCATTTTGTTTTGTCATAACGAAGCCATTTAAGTTGACCAACAAGTCGAAAAATTGTGCATGATATGTATATAAATCTGAAAATCAACTATATGGGAATATTATTTCGCTACAGAAGTTTTTGTGGTCTGCTAAGTTTAGAATTGAATAAAATTTAATATTTCCGGATATATGAGGATATTACTAGTAACAGCTGAAATGTTAAAAGTAAAATGTTACTTGTATTGTAGAATTCAATCACGAGAGGTGGAAAATTATATTTACGTTTTTGAGTTAGTTTGTTTCAAAAACAAATTGAATGAGCAGAAGAGCGCTTCTACCAAAATAGCTTAGTTATAAAATTAAGAAATCAAGCAATGATCTTCGAGTATCAACAATAGAATCATACATAGAGCTCTTTTATTAAGTGAGAGTTTTAATTTCAGGATACCTAAAATTATCACCATTTATTAACACTATGCTGTTATCACTCATTGAGTATTTTATAAACGGAATGTTAAAGAACGATATCTTGGATTTTCCGGTTGGAGCCTTCGGACCCGGTTGCTTGACGGAGGACGGCGTGAGCGCCATTCATTTGTGGCCAATAGGCCCCGACGAATCGCCAAAGGAGAAACGGCCCACCGGATATGCAGATCTCTCTGGCCTGTCCGTCAATTCTGGGAAAGAATGGAAAGGGCTACTGATTCCGCAGATAAAGGGGAGAAAGAAGAAAAACGGATTTCGCACAAAAACCCCATTCTCCATCGTTCGAAATATGTCAATCCACGCGTAGAACACCTCCTGAGCCAAGTTTACAAACAAAGCATACTTTCAATTAGTCATTTCACTCTTTTATGGTTTTCATACGTTACTCCACATCTCGACATCTATTTGCTATTTCCTAAGGTACCAAAACGAATTTACTAGTGTTTACTCATTATTCAAGATAAGGTCCTCTGATGCTTCACCGCCGTACTCTTTATGTCGTCACTTTTTGTTGCTCCGGTCGAAAATAAATTTTCAGAACTCCACTCGCTCGTATGTGTAATCTTGCTTCCTCTGCTACTCCGCTTTACTGTCTCCTCGGGATCTTCACTTGCTTTTAATATTTTTTCTTTTTCAGTTCATCCTCACGGCTCTCCAGCAAATGAAAAAACAGTGACCTTGAGTCATCTTCCTTCACACCTCGGATTTTCCGCACAGTCTGGGAATAGGACCGTACGGAAAATCCGCTACTTGGGAGTAAATTTCCACTTTTAGTCCCCCAAGAGCTCAACAAGTTCCAAAGCTATACGGACCGTGCACTGGTTGATTTAGACCAAGCTGGCGCGATGATAAACTCCACCTTAGACGGTTCCAAACCCAGTTGAGAGAAGAGGAGGGATCGCCTCATTGCCCCATCCCCAGCTTCCATGATTCCTCGTCCTAAATCCTTCAATTAAATGGTAGTAATGGTCTCGGGGTCGCACATTGGGTTTACTGATTCCCCAATGATGGGACACTAAATACAGCTCTACTGCTAAATCCTACTTACACCTCCTTTGTGGTGACGTAAGAAGGTGAAGGCGAGCCTTTCGCGCCTGGTAACGAAATTCAAAGTGATAACCATGTCGCCGGAATAGAGGTTGGGCGACAAGCTAACTTCCCGTTCCTGGAAAACCCTACATTGTTTTGAAACCTGCAACAATGCCTCGGAATAGATTGGATCTATGTCAATGACCCTGCAACCGAAAAAAGGACTATGGCATTAGATCCTAGAATGTCAGATCCTTGAACAACCCTGGCGTTGTTAAGAACCTTTTACAATGGGCCAGTCAATTTAAATTAAACTGACTGGTAATCCAGGAAACGAACTGAACTGAAAGTAATAATCAAGATATGAGATTGCACACAATATTCAAAAGTGGAAGCCCACTCGAAAGCGAGAATTGTGGATAGGGGGTTCAAATCATACTTAATTGGTTAAGAGACAGTTGTTACGGGAGCCGCAGTGCAAATATTACTCGGTCCGTGCTCCGTCGTTCCTCTCTGTGTACTGTAAATGGCAACATATGTGAAAAGCTGCGAATTGTAATCAAAACATCTGTGGGTGATGCGTTGTATCATTCATTAGCAGAAGGGCGTGTGTATTAAACATATACACATAAGACTTCGCAATTGACCGTACCAGCTCAGTGGAACAAATTGGTTACACGCTTGTGCAATTAAGCAAATCGAGCGGAAGCCTGAGCTTTGTGCTTGAACCAGTCACAGAGAGATGGCGGTAAAACAAATAATAACTGAACTTTGATCATTGAGTATTTGAAATTGTCTTCATTACTTTAGTTGGTAAGCAATTAAGTCAGCATAGTTATGCTATAAAAAAAAATATAGAAGCAAGAAAATCGAGAGGTATTTCTCCTTTTGCTGGGTCAAGGCGTGCGCCCAAGCTTATTCTATCCAAAGGCACTTAGCCCGGGATAAGCGAATTAAGAATACCTTCAACTGCATACTCAAGGCATCTGCGTGAGTATAAGCGCCCCAAAGCAGTTGCGCCCGGGGCCTGCAGTTGAACAAATAATTGGCAATTAGGCCCGGCGCCTGCAGTTAATGTCTTAATAGATTGGTTTCTTTTCCCCCTGAATGACTAAGAAATATAATTAAAGTAAATGTAAATTGCAGATATTTTACAGCTCCATTGATGCTCCAACTTTATACGTATGCAAACATAAAACCCCACTAATTGTCTCTGGAATAAATTAATTATTAGAAGAATTTATTAGTAAAATATTGTATTAATATTATATAGTCAACTGAACGTGTAATTGCATAACATAACAAAGAACGAAATAAAAATTAAGTCATTAAATAAACGAACACCTTTTCACTGATCTGGTTGTCAAGTATGAAGTAGCAGGTAAGTCTTATACAGGGACATCTCTCTCTCCCGGGGAGCCTTGATGTGTATATAGGATTGATATCATGTCAAGCTCCCAGTGCGTGCCAGTATACACAGAGTATACTGGCATTGGAACACAGTCAACAAACGTATGTGTGCGATCCGTATAAAAACGAAATTCTTCAATATATGGCTGATGGACGAACACGCCCCGTCTGAAGAAAAGGACAAAGAAACGAAAGAAATGTTCTACCATCACTTGGAAAGACAAGTCGACTCATTTCCTAGAAACGATATGAAAATAGTTCTGGGTGATTTCATCGCTAAGGTTGGCAATGAGCTATCTCACCAGAGAACAACTGCAGAATACAGCTTCCACAATGAAACAAATGACAACGCCCTGTGCCTCAATGACTTTGCATGAACGACTAGCTTCCCACATCGACGATTACATAAAATGACCTGGGTATCACCGGATGGCAACACACAATGCCAGATCGACCATGTTCTGATCTGACAACGTCGGTCGGTGGCAAAAACTTTAAAGGAAACCCTGACAACCAGTTGGTTCCCATCTTATCAGACACATTGCCATGTTGATGTAAGTCCACAAGCAACAGCACAATACAAGCATATAAAGTATTAAAAATCCAGAAAGGAGGTTATCAGCCTAGATCACGTTTTGTAGGGATGACATCGGAAACATCATTGCTGATGTAAACAGGATTAAAGAAAAATAGGTATCATATTTCAAGAACCTTCTTAAGCCTCCCCACAGCTCTAGAACATTGGAACTTATAGGTGTTCCCGCAGAGCTTCCATTGGCCCTATCAACACTGGATGAAGTTTGTTCCACCATTAAAGCCCCAAAGAATAATAAAGTGTTGGACATCGATGAGATTCTAATGAGGCTCATTAAATATGGTGGCAGTGATGCTTAGAAAGCCATTCATAAAATCATCCAGCATGTGGTGCAACAAGAACATATGCAAAATGAGTGAAGCCAGTCAATTATACTCCCTATCCATGAAAAATGTGATAAGCTACAGTGTGAAAATTATAGAGAAATATTACTAGTTTGTACGACGTACAAAATATATTCAAAAAATTTAGAAAATAAAATCAGATCATACGCCAACAGTATTTTTGGAGAGTATCAATGTGGCTTTAGCGCTGGTAGATAGACCAATCGACCACTGTGGAGCAGGTAATTGAAAAATGCTGCGATTCAACATATGTAAATGTAAACCAAATTTTCCTTGACTTTAAGCAAGCATACGACAGTATTGATTGTAACGCGCTGTACCAAATAATGCTTTGCTTTTGTATCCCAGCCAAATTATTCTTTCTTATCAGAATGACAAAGGAGTCGAAAACCTCACAAGCCCGTGCACCTTTGACACAAATTTTGGACTAAAGAAGGGAGATGGGGTGGCTCCAGTGCTATACCATTTGGTTTTTAAATATATTATCAAAAAGCTACCTGTCGATGGAAGAGGTACAATAGTATACAAGTTGAACCAAGTGGCAGCCTATGCGGATGACATCAATATTTTTTCACGATAGCTAACAACTGCCAAAGAATTTATCCTGAAACTCGACAGCGAAGCAAAACTAGTAGGGCTACAAATCAATGAGAAAAATAAATTAAATACACAAAATATTACACTTGGTGAATGCAGTATTGAAAATTTGGGCGGTTTTGTGGCGCCAAAATAACAAGAACTGGCAATGAAAGAGGCAAAATACGCCGAAGAATACAGCACGCAAATCAAATATTGCATTCAGTTTTGAGGATGTTGAAGACCAGCTGCATACATAGGAAGAGAAAGCTCCAAGTACACAAATCTGTGATAAGACCTGTGTTATGCAATGGGTGTGAAAACTGGACCGTATTGCATGCATCCGCAAACATATTGAATGCCTTCGAGAGACGAGTCCTATTAGTCGCAGAGGAGACGTTGATAAGTCAACATCTCCTGCAATAAATGATAACACAGTAAAAGTAGAGTAAAGAGAGAAAAGAATAGGAAAGAGATAAAGCATAGGAAGAAGGAGACAGAAGATTAGAAGTAGAAGTTAGAAAAAGGAAGGAAGCTGAAGTTAGAAGGAGAAAGAAGATATGAAGGGACGGAGATAGATAGAGATAAAAATAGAAGACAGAAAAGAAAAAGAAGAGAAAACAAGTTGTCTGAACAGACCTACGCTCATGTCAGAAAGGTTTTGTATCCAACTTCTCAGAAATACAGTCACCGGCAATGAATAACGTCAAGAAATATGTCAAAGAGATGCGCACGTTTAGAAGAAAATCCATTGTTTTTCTATTTTCAACGGTCGCCATTTTGTTGCAAACCTACAAAAATCACACAAATCATGGATTCCCAAAAATATTAATGTTATTTATCTTATTTGAAAATTTCAAGAAGGTCAAGTCAAAACTGCAGTGACTGATTCGATAGAAAGTCCGTCAAATACCAAAATCATGTGTTATTGTTGTTGTAATTGGAGAAACTTCAAATGGCTATAACTTCCGTGTTTATCATTCGTTTTTCATCAAACTTACACCGTTTAAAGACCTTTTGTAGGACTAATTTGTTCAGTTTAAGGGTATCTATACGATTTTATTAGGGAAAATGTGAAATTCGAATATCATACTATTATTCACAAAGTTGAGCGAATTTTGACTTCTAAGGTATTTGTTATTGTTGTACTCATGAAAACCTCCACCCCTAATTTTTCCAGATTTTTCGGATCACAGGTGTCCAATCGCGAGGGGGGGACACAAATTTTTCGTGTATTTCCCCTCCCTGTGAGCCCCTCGAAGCGAACTTTGCCAAAATAAGACCTGTTTTGAAAATTGCTTGTCAAGACCTTTCATTTGATGCCCATATCGGCTACCATTTATGATTTTTTTCGGGGGTCACTCCCCTATATGGGGAGACCCCCCTTAAATACCTTATAAATTTTTTTTGTAGTTGAACTTTGAAGAGTGCACCACTTTACACCTACATACAAAATTTGATATTTCTGGCTTAAGTAGTTTCCGAGAAAAACTGCTGTGACACACGGACGGACGGACAGGCAGACGGACAGACAGGACGCGATTTTAGTAGTATTTTGTAAAGTAATTTTACAAAACCCTAAAAAGACAGACGATAAAAAGTGATTGAAAGAGATAGTAGAAACTGATCTAGTTAAAAGATAGAAACGTAAGAATTCAAGGGACTCTGGGTGAGTACTTTGGTATTATTTTGCTGGCCTGGGTCAATTTCAGTGATTTTATTTTTCCAAATTTTTGGAATTTTTTTATATTTTTGTATTGGATTGAGTTATTTGGGGGATATTAAAAGTGAATAGATAGTTCTTTTTAGTGGTCAGGATGTCGACAGATGGTGGCGTGGTTGCCAGGCGTGACGTATCCGACGAAGACGTGCACATTGCTTCGCTGGTTGCCCAGCTCGACAATATTACGCTGAAAAGATAAAGAGGATGAGATTTTCCCTGCCCTTCCACAACCAGAACCAGCTACGATATTTATAAACATGGCCATTACACCAAAAACCAACACAGCCGAACACTACTAACACACACCCTCACCGCAAACACAAATGGGCCTAAACGCTTAGTATTGTTAAAAGACAAGATGTGTATGAGCATCTGTGAAAAAGATCTACCTTGGTATACAAATTATACCACCAACACCCACAGATAACAGATGACTGACGAAAACACTAACTGACAACAAGATACAATATCATACTTACATACTTCCGGAAGATTGACAGTGGAATGTTGTCATCAGCGGCCTGTTTGGCCTTTCAGTCGAAGAGATCAAGGAAGACTTACAGTCTCAGGGCTTCAACCCAATCGAAGTATACTATATCAAAATGAGGGAAGGTCTTTCTAGGGTAGTCAAGGTTCTCCTCCCGAAATTTGAAACTAGCACCACCTTATGTGCATCGTGGAGGCACATCGTCCTCGTACGGGCATGGTATGTGCCACAATTACTAACAATTTGGACATTCTTCTAGAAACTGTCATGCAACGTCTCGATGCTTTAAATGCGATTCGCTTCGTCATTTCTCGGACTGTCCGAAGAATATTGAGGAGAAGCCAAAATGTGTCAACTGTGGCGGAGGACATCCAGCAAGCTACGAGGGTTGTCCCAGGAATACGAAGAACGTGAGAAGATTGTTCATGCAGGATGCTGCGGCCAAACCCACGCAACCAGCATAAAAACAAACAACCACGACACAGGCACTTCCACGCACACAAAATCAACCTCACCATATGGGCCAAATGTTCGCCAAAATACAGATACAATTCAAAAAATGATGCAAGATATGATGGTAAACCTGATTCAAACCATGTTCTCTGCATCTCAAAATGTCAACACTAAACACTAATGATTTTCATGAGCCACGTTTCAATTCTGACGTGGAAAGCGAGTTCCTTGCTTCAGCATACTGGTGAACTACAACAATTCATTTTTGATCATAAATACCACATCGTAATGATCCAAGAAACCTTTCTAAAGCCTGGAAAATGATTCCGGAACCCTAACTACATTATATACAGAAATGACAGAATGACGGGTAGAGGAGGCAGACCAGCCATTCTCGTGAGCCGAAACGTGAGTCATCATCTCATTAATACACCCGCATTTTAAAGACTAGAGGCCACAGCAATCATGGTGTGAACTGATTTTCTAGAGTTAATTGTGATTTCTGCCTACCACCCTCCAGAGAATATAATATTTTCAAATGACCTTAGAGTACTTCCTGCATTTAAAGGTCCTATCTACATCGCAGGACATCTCAATGCCTACGCTGTTGGGACCGAGCTCAATTCATTTTCACAGTAAATCACTTATACCTACATATGGACATTGGAATGTCGCGAGATTTCATTCAAAATGTTCGGTTAAATGTTCTAGACGAACTGTCTTCCGACCACAAAAAAGTCCTTTTCCCCATAGAAAACATCTTCATTGATGTTCCTATGCAGAAAGAGAAAACTACAAACTGGAAAGCGTTTGAAGTCGCATTAGCCAATGAAACTAATTTTCAATCACCTGAAACGGCTAATGACATCGACAACATCATTGAGAACGTAACTCCGAAAATTTTCAAGACAAAACAGGCACATACGGTCATAACTCCGAGAAGGGAAACGAATCCCTATTAACTCCCTCAGAATATCAAACGACTGATCAGGAGAAGGAATGAAGTTTGGAGGAGAGCTAGGTATACAGGTGACTCTATGCGATCCATAAACGCGATTCGGATGACAAATGAAATCCGTGATAGAATAAGGGTATTCCAAAACGAGCAATGGGAGAGCTTTTTGCTGAGTCTTGAGCCCGGGTGTGGTAGAGCCTGGAGAATGTCCAAGTACTTTCAGATAAACAGCAACATTGTGGTACCGCCTATTTATGGTCCGAATGGGATGCAATTGTACGATGCGGACAAGGCTGGAGTATTCGCGGATTCTCTGGAAATGCATATCCGTGCAAATCCTTCAGACGAGGAGGAATTTGAAATTGAAGAAAGAATTGAATCTTCTCTCAACAGACTCCTGAAGGATAACATTCAACATGAAGACAGGATTGAACCAACGGACTTAGACGAAATAAAAAACATTATACAGACACTCAACAAACATAAAGCACCTGGACATGACACTATCATAAAGGCAATGATTTTTTGGGTGCCGGACGATATTTTACAAACACTTACTGACAATATTAATGCCCGTTTGCAAAAGTATCCCAAGCTATGGAAATCAGCGGTTATAATTGTTTTTCCGAAACTTCAAAAGGACCCATAATTTCCATAAAACTAGGCGGGCAGGGTGATTCTGCATCGACTCAATGAGGTTGTATCCTATAAAGATATCATACTGGAAGAATAATATGGCTCCAAAGCTAAACGCTCTACTGAGGTCCAGTTAGTTAGAGTGGTTCGACACATCAGAGCAGGCTTAAATCGCAAGAATTCGATAGGCCTAGTTATGTTTGATATAGCTAAGGCCTTTGATAAAGTCTGGCATACAGGATTTATCTTCAAAATGCGACTGCAGCTCACCCAAATTATTGGCTGCTTCTTAGACGGCAGAACATTCCGTGTCAGAATTGATGCTGGGGTCCCTCAGGGCTACCCACTCTGCCTCTAAGAGTAAAACTATCATTCTACGCTGATGATACTTGTATATTTAATGCAACACGACAAGACAGAGTCATCACTTCAAAGTTGCAAAGATCATTAAATATTATATTGGAATACGTTCATAAATGGACAATTAAGATTAATCCGGACAAAACACAGGGACTATTAATCACAAAGATAAGACAGCAAACTCTACAGAGACTTATCGTTGATAACAAGCCAGTTAACTGGACACCAACGGCTATTTACCTTGAACTTACATTCGACAGAAGACTCACATGGAAACAACAAATACAAAATAAACGAGGACACTGCATTGAACTTCTTTCCTCTCTATTCACACTCATTAAATCCAAAAGACTTAGCCTTAAAAATCGAATGCTCATATACAAACAGATTACATATATGACCGATGCTACTATATGGTAGTTCTGCTTTCTACCAGACGACAAAGACTAACAAAAAAGCACTCCTGTCCTTCCAAAATAGAAGTTTCGAAATATCTTAAGAATTCTATAGAACATTAGAAATACTGACATCTACAAGGACCTAAGAATAGAGACGGTTGAAAAATACGTACGTGATAAGGCACTGAAACTCTTTGATACAATTGACAACCATATTCATAGTACCCTAGCATTCCTTTGAACTTTATGAAACAGGGATGAATTAAGGTTCCCAATAATCCCTAAAATAAGACTGTAAAAATTAATTCTAAAAATCATATGATGATTGAAACTGACTCAGGAAGGTAGATGGTTACTGAAGTACTTATAGACATGAGGAAGTTAAGGTACTAAATTGCACTGACTCCACACCCCATACATTTCACGAGTATTTGATGATTTATTTGGACTAGTTGTTGAATGCAACATCAATCAAGTGCCCGCCTCTAATGAGCAAAGCAAAATGTGCCCTTTTTACAGTGTGTCCCATTACCTTTTCAAGCATCTCGGGTGGTATAGTGATGATTTCGGCACGAGTGTTTGCCTTGACTTCATCAATGGTCTGGGATTTGCTAGCGTTATGCTATGCTCTTCAAATAACCCCAAAAATCTAGAGATCTGTTTGACTAGTCGATGTTGCCTCCTCCTATGGGTACAACAACCGTCAAGACCTTTTTCACACATTTGTTGGCAGACATAATGATAACAGGCCAATTGAAAAGTCCCCGGTGTAATACACAGATGGCGGTGCTAGTATTAAATCCATATTATTTTTAGTTAGTACCAACCTTCAAACGATACGTGTCAAAATTTGACAGCAGTCCGACTAGTTTGTGAGATATTGCGTTGTGAGTGTAGCTACTTTTGTTATTTGAAAAAAGATGGAAAAAAGAGAATTTCGTGTGCTGATAAAATATTGCTTTTTGAAGGGGAAAAATACAGTTGAAGCAAAATCCTGGCTTGATAAAGAGTTTCCGGGGTCTGCACCAAGAAAAACAACCATCATTGATTGGTATGCTAAGTTTAAACGTGATGAAATGAGCACCGAAGACGGCGAACGCAGTGGACGCCGAAAAGAGGCTGAAACATCAAAAAAGTTCACAAAATAATTTTGAATGACCGTAAAGTGAAATTGATCGAGATAGCAGGCATTGTGAAGATATAATCTGAACTTGTACATCATATCATTCACGAATACAGGTATTTGTACATGAGAAAGCTGTGTGCGAAATGGGTGCCGCGTGAGCTCACAATCGATCAAAAGCAACAACGTGTTAATGGTTCTGAGCAGTGTTTAAGCGCAATAAACCTGAAATTTTGGCTCCATCATTTCACTCCGGAGTCCAATCGACAGTCAGCTGAGAGGACTGCACACGATGAACCGAATCCAAAGCGAGGAAAAACACAACAGTCAGCTGGCAAGGTTATGGCATCAGTATTTTGGGATGCTCAAGGTATAATATTCACTGAATACCTCCAAAAGGGCCAAAGAATCAACAGCGACTGTTATATAGCGTTATTGGATCGTTTAAAGGATAAAATCGTTAAAAAACAGCCCCATTTGACCGGGGCCTTTTCAACATCCACCAATATCGATTTCTTTCGACTGATTCGTTTTCTTTGAAGAAAATTGACGCAAAAGCCAGCCCAACCAGTCGCTTTTTATTCATGCAATGGTATTTCATGTATCTCGATGGGATTTCGCGTTCTACAAATGTGGTGATTTTGCTTATTAACGCCATCAGAAAATGTGATATCGTCCTCGTTGGTTATCAAAATTTGGCTCCAAAAATCAGGTTCAGTGTTAAAGATTCGAACGATTGTTTCGCCGTATTCGGTATAACGTGGATGACCCGTCGGCTATATTCTTTATGTTAATTGCACTTTATATAAAAACAAATGTAAACCTTTCTTCAAAATACGTGGTAAAGTGGTTCCACTGACGTCAAAATGCTGAGCGCGGCAACGATACGATATTGTTGGGTTTTCGGCAACGTTCTCTGTGGCCGCTTCAACTAGTTCATTGGAACGTGTTATTCGTCGATGTTGATCTTCTACTGTCCGGCGCTCAACGAAATTTGGCATCAAACGAAGAATAGTCGTGTCAGAAGGAGCTTGTTGGTCACGATATTTTTGACGATTTACACGTTGAGTTAACACAATTGAACAAAATTTTAAGTATCTAGAGTAGGGGTTCCCAACCTTTTCTTGGTCAGGGACCACTTTTATATTATTCTTGTTAGCAGGGACCAAGATGCAGGTACAATAAAAATAAACTGTAATAATCAAACTGAAACTTAAATTAAAAACTCAATAGGAAATTACATAAAAGAAATAATAATATTTTTAGGGTAAAAATCTGTAATTTTGTATTAATGTGATTTCTGTGCTTGCATCTTCTTCGCGATTTCGGCTATCCTAGGACTAATATTATTACTCAAAGCTACACGCAAATCATCACTAACTTTCAAACGATTCCTCGCCTTGTTTTTAATTACCAACGAAGCAGAAAATCCTTGTTCACATAAATAAGTTGTTGAGAAAACCATAAAATAGCGCAAGGCGATTTCTCGAAGTTTAATATAAGAAATTGCTTTCTTACACCAAAACGACTCAAGTGAATTAGATTCAAAAGCATCCTTGCAGTTTCTGTCATTTTGGATTTCAATAAGTTCTTCCTGGGTTCCTTCAGTAACTTCACCAGCGTCCGTGCTAAAAGGGTTTCGTATCAGTTTTTGAACTCGATTGGGTTCATCAATCAACATTTATAAATGAGTCTTGATATTTTCTTGTATATTTGCTTTACTAGCGTCATACTTTTTATCTTCCATAAGTGCTTTTAATGTCGCAAATGCAAAATAATTATTTTCTTCAATTTTACGTAACCACAACTGGAGTTTGCAAATAAAAGCGCGAAGTTTATCTTCAAAAATGAATATATTTGCGACGTTTTCTAATTGTTTTTTTCCGGAACCTTGCAGTTGCATATTCAATTTATTTAAGTGTGTGAAAATATCCACAAGATAAGCCAAATTCAGCTGACATGCCGGATTAGTAAACAGTTTCAACAGATCATTCATTTTTTTGTCAACCACAAAAATCTCAACCTCTGCTCTTAGTTCATATAATCTTCCCAACATATTAGCTTTCGATAGCCATCGAACCTCTGTGTGAAAGAGAAGTGCCTCATAGTCAGAGTTCATTTCAGTGCACATTTTTTTTTAAAACGGCGTGTATTCAAGGAGCTGCTTTTGATAACATTTACAACTTTTATAGCCATTTGCAATGTAACATTAAGGCATCCAGGAAGAGTCTTAGAAGCTAACGCCTGGCGATGTATGATACAGTGCGTTGTTATTACCTTTGGATTTTTCTGTTTTACTAACGTCGCCAGCCCGGAACATGATCCCAACATTGCCGGAGCACCATCAGTACAGAGGACGACGAGTTTACCCCACATAAGATTATGTTTGTCAAAATATTCCGATATTGAGTTCATGATGTCGATACCTTTTGATGTTGTTTCCAATTCCCGTGAAATTAATAATTCTTCTTTAATTATGTTGTCGTCGTCTAAAAAGCGAACAAATACAAGAAGTTGACAACAATTCGAAATATCAGTCGATTCTTCACACTGCAAAGCGAAAAATGGCGACTTTTTGATTCTTGAAACAAGTTGCTCCTCTATATCATTTGACATAAGTTCAATTCGAGCTTTCACCGTGTTATTGGACAGAGCTATATCTTGTATTTTTTTCTTGGCCTCTGATCCCAAAACTTCTTCGACGGCTTTGATTAAACACGGTTTCACTAGTATTTCTCCGACTGTGTGAGGTTTTTAGATTGTGCTATTATTTTAGAAATCTCAAACAACGCTACTAATAATTTTTCCGATGTTGCGAATCTCGTACCACTTGAATCGAGTTTCATTTTTTTTAAGGTTCTTTAATTTTTCTTCAAAGAATTCTAGCGGACGGTCAGACGAATTTGGATGTACCGTTTCTAAGTGGCGTTTTAATTTCACTGGTTTCAACGCGTCATTTGTGAGAACTGTTGCGCATATAACGCATTGTAGTTTTATTTCTCCGTTACTTTCTATCGAGGTAAAACCAAATTTTATATAACTATTGTCGTATTTTCTCTTAGGCGCCATGTTCTGAAAATAAGATACAAAAATGATACCGCATACAAACCAAGAAAATAAAAGCATAAGTTTTATTATAATATGATCGCGTAAGCTAGCTTATATAAAATATTTATTTTTTAAATAATATCCAAAGTAGTTTTAGTTAACAAACAATAAACTACGTTGTGATAGGTACGATCCCGCCAAAAGACAAACAGTAATAGCCGCATTGAAAATATTCAATTAATAACGGCCCGAAAACGATCATTTTAATAATACCTTCGGATAGGGCTTATCAAAAAAATGTTCACTCACCTATATTATTTACGAAAGAATTCAATAAATAAAGTTAAGATCAATGGTCAGCAATGAATGGTTGGTTAAGTAATACTAAATAGTATTACTGACACTCAGATATAACAAATGACAGCGCAATGTGAAAGTAATTCCTTGCACACGATACACGTTTGATTGTAGGCAGATCGCAGACGTTGTATCGTCTTTGCCGAGCCGGCACGGTGGTCCGACGTACCGCACCTTCCACCCGCGCTCTTCTCACTCACTGCACGGCCACCAACGGCTAACCGTCCGCTAAATTTAAAATCGTTCGCGGACCACAATTTTGGCTTCTGCGGACCACTGCTGGTCCACGGACCACTGGTTGGAAACCAGTGATCTAGAGGATAATAACAACTTTAAGGGGAATTTTCAAATATCAAAATGATAGCTACTCAAGGTCCGCAAGGTAGGGTCTTTAAAAGTCACAATTTTTACCGGACTTATATGAAACTTAGTAAGGAGATATATTTTTAAGATCTTAAAATCTTCTAGGTGTAGGATCCAAATGGCAGCATTTCAAATATGCAATTTTTTTAAGTTTTTCAACGCGTTTTAATTAAACTTGAAATTCTACGTTATTGAAACAAGCTCTTTCATCTATAAACTGCAATGATGAATTAAAAATTTTTTAAGCTGCCATTTTCAGTAGCAATCGAATATTTTTGTGTTGTCTAGAGTGAAATCCCGGTATGAACAAAATATTCTTCAGATGGATATATGTACTTTAAAACAATCAAAAATCAACAACTTAAAATGTAATTAGCGGCCTCCCAAAGTTCAGACAATAAGTAAAGTTGATTCTTTTAGTAGCAACTGAAGTGTGGCAATGTTTTAAAATTATTCATATTAAATGCATTTATACAACAGAAGAAGAAGTGTTTGACTTCAATTATAGAGCTTTATTAAATTTCCAAAGTTTGAAAGACTTTAGAAACCATGATTTCGATATATAATAAATTTAATACTAAAATTGGTTTTATAAGATCTGATAACACTCCACGTTTTCTATTTTTTGATGTCATTGCCCAAGGTGGTGGTTATTCCATTAAGTAAATTTTCAGGTGTTCAGATTTGTCTATTACGGCCATGTTTCTAAACGTACGTATTTCAATTAAATTTATTATGATTTAACGTAAAATCTACGCAAATTCCAAAAATGCTCTAAGCCGTATCATAGATACGAAATTTAAAATTATCTTTCTTTCGTAAATAAGCTACGTAAGTTGCAATCAAAATTCTAGTAGTATGCAATCCTATTTGCTTATTGAAACTAATGGTGCCTACGAGAAATTTGTCTTTCCGGCTGCTGGTGCCAACGGGGAGTTTTTTTCTCACATAACTTTTTCGTTCAAAGTATGATACAATGCATGAAGTTAGTAATTTCAATGTGACTTTAACCTCTCTAGCAACAATTCAAAACAAACAATTAATTTTAGAATGTGAGAATTTTTCTATAAAAATTAATATTTAATTATAGTGAGAATCACATAGCAATGAAACAACCATTGGCGATGAAACGATAAAAATAGTAGCAATTTTCCTTCATAAAATTCAACTATCTATAAATTCCTCAGTGCAAATCGTTGTGAGAATGCAAAATGGACGTTAATCCAAGAAATAATTAAGTCATAAATATGCAGAAGATGAAAGATTTTGTTGCTGAATTCATGATTGCGCTTTGTTTCGTTTTTGATATCATTTTTGCGGTCTACATTGGACTTCTATTCTAAATTAAAGCTATTTTGAATTTACGTTTCACATTTCAGCACAATACAGACAAAATGCAATGATAAGACAAACAAACTTAAAACTAAATTCCAAGAAAAATAAAATTGTTTCCAATGAAGTTCGAGACAAACTTCAGGTTTATCAAATCGCGTAGTTTCATCATTTCTAGAGGGTTAATGCTAAAACTATAGACTGCAATGTACTTTACTGCAAATAAAACAAATGAAATTGATTCGAGTAATATTAAAAAATTTAATGGAAATAATGGTCTCCCATATGTTGGTAATAATATCATTATTATGTCAGAAAATGCAAAGTCGACTTTCCTTTGCCCTTTTGGTTTAATAATTCCTGAAAAGAATTATCAGAGGTCATTTGAAAAAGGCTTTAAATTGAAATGTACTATGTCCTAAATTTATGACTGCAATAACTTTTATATCAGTCATCAAATTAGTCTTCAGTGAAAATACATCTTAAGTCGATAGTAATTAAAAGTGTTATTCAAAATAATTTATATACGCGACAATAACAGACAATGACTAATTGCATTTCTTTTAATTTCAGATTTTTAAAATGGATAGTTGTTGTGCAATCAGATAATGGTTAAGATAAAAGATCAATTCAGTTGGGTCCAAATAAAGGCCCTTCTGAAGAAGGATGTCTTGGTTCGAATACGACAGCCAGTAAGTATTGAAGAAACTCCTAGTATTATCCGCGGAACTATATTGAAGTTAAACATGTTCCTTTCTTACAGTGGATGACGATTGTACAATTTCTGTGGCCATGTGTGATATTTATAGCATTATACAGTTTACGGGGAAGGTTTCAGCCCTCTTTAAAGCCTGAATGCCAGTTCCAATCCAGAGAGCTGCCAACGAAAAACCATCTCCTGTCGTTTTTCCATTCATACATTTGTTCGATTGAAAATTCTTGCATAGATTCGAAGCACTATGAAGAATATTCAACACATAATGAGGCACCGTAAGTATTATTAACACAATGCATAGTACGTTATCCTTATTTTAATTTTTCCACAAAGAATACTTAATACTACGCATACGCATGGGCGGAGTTAACCACTGGATGTTGGGGGTGGGCATGCGGGGTTCTGATTGTATGCATAAACAGTAATGAATTGGGACCATTTAATTACAAATCATGTTAATTTTACATCTTTACTAATTCAAAATGTATTTAAAGATACACAACAATACATTTAGTGTCAAGAAAGTAAAAAAATTAGGCAAATTTACAGAATTAAAAACCTAAAGAAAAAGACTGGGTGTAATTAAAATCAATATTTTAACATTTGCAAATATTTAATCCGGCAGTTCATGTTCAATACTTGTAGGGTATAGGCCTAGTTTCAAGCAAGGGTTATCTTTCTTCTTCTTCTTCTTTGAGCTATAAACACCAACCAAACTCTCTGAGTCCAATTTTCTTGCAACATATGATTCAGAACATTGGATCATAAGGTCGTTTATCCTTTCTTGCCCCATAGTGCACTGCAACCAGTTGTGAATCCGCTTCATCGCTGAAAAAGATCTCTCACAGGTGGCACTATTTGATGGCAAGAAAAGAGCAATTTTCAGAAGGGTACCATAACTTTTGTAAGTCTCTGAGCCGGTTTTTGACACCACTTCCATTAATTTTGCCACAATTTCCTTGAGCGGTTTCGTTTGCAGACATATACCGGAATTTTCCACAACTCTTCTCAAAACTGCTATTTCTGCCTTCAGCATATTTGTATCAACTTCAGGTATAGAAAACATTTTAATGAATAGTTCTGCTCTAGCTTCATCTAACTCAGATAAACTGTTCGCTGGCATTAACGATATCCAAAGCTTCGCCGCTGAACCTTCTTTTAAACTCTTCAATTAAAATATCCAGCAAAGAATAATGAAAGTCGTTCCAGAACTTATTTTTTACGAGATTATCCCTATTCTGCGCATAAATTGTTTCAGAATACATATCATCCCGGTTTCTCTAACCTACTGAACTATAAATTTGAAAATCATTAATGTTTTTCGAGATCATTCGAGGCCATTTTGGCTTGGAGCTACTACCTGCAGCAATGCCATCCCCATCTTCGTGTTGATCCTTAGATTAAACTCTTTGTCAAAACTCTTTATGTCTTGCCATTTCCTATCCCATGAGACTTCGTTTCGATTGTTAGTTAGCTTCTTTGTCACACACTTAGTGACACTTACACTTTGTGCAACTGATGAGTCAGGTTTCTGCAGAGCTTGGCTTACATAGATATAGAGAGTACTGGACCCGCAACCGGTCGTGAGAGCCGAAACAATTAGCAACGTTCGCTAAAGTTGTGTGAAGTGAGGTTTGAAGTGATATGCTTTAGTTTTAGCACTTTATTCACTCCGAAACACGTTCACGTTTAAAAAGTTTATAAATTTGAAGATCGCGTGTACGAAATCGGCACTTTATAGTTCACTGTTTTTATTAAAAATTTACGCATTTTCCATCCGCTTTGACACATGAGTTTTCTCGCCGTTTTCGCGCCTCTTTCTTTTTCTTTTGCTTTGACGTTCGAGTTTTCTGTGAGAGTCGTTTGTTGTGTTGTACTCAAAATGTTTTACGAATGATAACGAAGGCGTGATCATGTGCATGTAAAATTAAATTTTGTCGCTGTGCCGGGTGTCAGTGGGGGAAGTGATACTTCTGAAGAGAGGAAAGAAAAAGCTGTCTGGAAACAAAGGGGAACGAGAAGCAGAGGGAATCATATAGTTTCGGGAGCGTAAGTTATTTATAACTTATTTATGTGGCAAATTTGCTTCTCACATGGACAAGTACACAGATTCTCGTTGCTCGTCCATTTATTTATATGTCTTTGTTGGCTTAGTATATAATTAATGGCAGGTACTGAGAAGCCACTGACAAACATACGAAAAAATCCAGTGATATTACAGACGAAAGCGACCCTTTGCCTCTGGATTTTTGGGATTCCTGATGGCAGATGCTGTTGCTGTGAGTGCAACAATGACTGTAGAGTAGTTTCTTTTCACAGATAAAACTAAAGTGGCACGGCAAGATCAGCGAGTATCACTCAGCTTGTGAAGTTAATGAGGTCCTGGGCTGGTTATGTTTAGCTCATTGTGTGTCAAGTAGCTAACGTATTAGTACAAACACTGTATAATGTTCAAAAAACTGCAGCTTAAATCGTCGTATCTTTGCAAACTGCTACTAGAACTAGGTTGACTTTGTGGGCGAAGCAATGGACATAGATTGCATAGGGGTTACGTTTTTTGACGAAAGCTTATAAACCGTTGTTTATTCTAGACATTGCACTGGCTCCACCATAAGCCTGGCCAACCATCAAAGCACTTTATCCAAGATCTCCTAATTTTTGAAATATAACATCACCCAAAGAAAGAGTGGTTCTTGAAAGATACAAATCTTCCATGGCTGTTACTCTTTCTATTAACTCGTGTCCTACTAAGTACCGAACGCAAATGTAAAGTTGCTGAGATCTATGGGATTTAGCTTCATCTACCATTAGTGCAAAAACTCAGAGCTGTTTATTTCATCTACAATTTTTCTCAAAACTTCTGTTGTTATGATACACATCAACTCGTTTTAGACGTTAGCGCTAGTCATGTTAAAATACTTATTGAATTTTTCTTTGAATTTTTTATCGTACTTGGAAGCAAATCACACATATTACGTTAAAAATGGGCGCTACGTCGCAACAAGCGATTCCAGTTGGGGGCCTTGGGGTCCCGACTAGCCCATGGAGACGTGGAGATAGCGCCACTCGCCAACCGTCCGTTCGGATCTTTCGGGTTTTTTAAACAGACCAACGAATGGTGATCCGTGATCACACTGAACTGAGTTCTTTCTAGATATGGGCGCAGTTTTTCTACTGCCCACAACACCGTTAAACATTCTTTTTCCGTGGTCGAGCACTTCTTCTCTAACTTTGTCAAGCTACGGCTGAGGTAGCAGACTACCTTCTCCTCCTCTGCGTCCTCTTGACTCAACACTGCCCCCAGCCCTGTGTCAGAAGCATCAGTTTGAACTTTGAAGGGCTTGGTAAAATCAGAGCATGTCAGGATTGGTACTGTGGATAGCTTAGTTTTACAACGCAGAAAAGCCTCCTCGCATTCAGCAGTCTACACGAATTTCCGATTTTTCCTCAGCAAATCAGTCAGTAGAGCAGTTAGTGTGGCGTGATCCGGTATAAACCGACGGTACCACGATACCATGCCCATACTTGCCGCACTTTCTTCACGTTTGTAGGTTGTGGGATGTTCAGCAAACAATCCACTTTATCTGGATCACATGTAGTCCTCTGTCATCCACCACGTACCCTAGATATTTAAGTTGCGGGTGACAAAACTCAAATTTTTCGCGAGATACTCAAAGCCCTGCTTCACGCAACCGGCGTAGCACTTCTAACAAAACCTCCAGATGGGTCCTGAGCTCTGGGATGACCACGATCACATCATCCAGATAGACGAATACGTAAGGCTCCAACTCTGGTCCCAGTATTTGGTCTACCAATCGTTGCAATGTAGCAGGGGTATATGAAGACCAAACGTCATGCGTTTGAAGTGAAACAGACCCCTCCCTGGAATGGTGAATACCGTGAAAGGTTTTGATTTCTTGGCCATCGGAACCTGCCAATACGCAGACTTAATGTCTAGAGTGGACAAATATTTAGCGTTTCGGAGCTTATCTAGCGTAGCAGATACATACGGGATAGGATATGTGTCTCGTTCTGATACTTTGTTTAGTTTTCGATAGTCAACCCAGAAACGGTATTTCCCATCTTTCTTTTTGACTAGTAGGATCGGGGATGACCAAGCACTAGAGGAAGGTTCAACGACTCTTAACTCGAGCATTTTGTCCAGCTCAGCATTGATGTGTTGCTGGACAGCAGATGAAACGGGATAGTTTCGTTGTTTTATAGGTGGAGAGTTGGTTTTAATCTCGTGTTCTACCACGCTTGTGCGACCAAGGCCTTCCCCATCAGCTCGAACTCCTCCTCTATCAGCCTCTGAAATTCATCCTCTGGTTTCGTCAGCCGAGATCTCGCTTGTAGCGCCTCTGGGGTAGCTGTGACGGCAAACTTGCACGACTCACTCTTAAGATTCAGAACAATCCCAAATAACCGTAAAAAGTTTACCCCCAGTATAAGGGGGTGATTCGCGGCTGGCACTACCAGCATCGGCATCCACTTCGTGTGGCCTTTGACAGTGAGGGGCACCCAAGCTTCCCCTTCTATTTTTGCCCCAGCGTTATAAGCCATCTTTATTGAGACTTGTTCCGCTGGGTTCACTTCCATGCCACAAGTCTTTAGCCTCTCCCAGGTTCCCCCGCCCAGGATTGAGTGTATCGCCCCCGAGTCGACTAGGCCCAACAATGGTAGTTCGAGAATTCGCACTCTTAAATGTGGCCGGTTGTCATCCGGTACCCTTCACAGTGTATAGCTCAATATTCCCTCTCGGACGGCGGATTCAGCCTTTATTCCCTTGCTCTCTCCGCCGCCTAGTGAGCACGGTTTCTTTTTTTTCACGGATTTCTGGCCAATGAAGGACAGGCAGCGATCAACCTATTCTCAGGAGGAGAAAAAAAACATCGTGCACATCTGGCGAATCATCAAATAAAAGATTAACCAATTGGGAGAAGGAAAAGAAAAACTGCTCAAGACAACCGACGAATTAAATTGGATCAGGCATATTGAGTTGAAAAGAAGAAACGGTGCAAGCGTACTTTTGAATATTGCTTTGCATTAAATTACTGTTGAATAATATTTGCATTAATTATTTTTGAATTAGAATTGGATTTCTTTAAATAATGTTTTGTGCCGTGCAAGTGTTTCAGCATTCATTTGTTGACGGAAGGCTTAGATTTTGCCTGGAGTGCGCAAGGATCTTTCCGTGTAGGACCTCAACCCGCGTTAGTTCTCTTCAGGTTTTTTTTTTTCTTGTTGAAAGTCAGTGATTATCCTGGTGTAAGTTAATGGTGTTAGGAGAACTCTGCGGAAGTGGTGATATGTGGCTCGACGAGCCAAATAGGAGCGCCAGTGATTATCCTGGTGGAAGGAAAATTCCGGGAAGCCTCGCCAATTGGCTCCTGGGGACAATTCTAGGGTTGGCGAGTGGCGCTATCTACCCCGTCTCCACGGGCTAGTCGGGACCCCAACCGGAATCGGTTGTTGCGACGTAGCGCCCATTTTCAACGTAACGCACAATTTCAAGAAATTCCCTTTGTTGTCTGACATATCAGGCTCATCATGAACCCTTAGAGGAAACCCCTGTTTTGACAGATATAGCAATATATCAATCAACTTTTTCATATAGTCTCTGTTTTCTAGCAACGGTTCTTTATGACAGTCAGACAATAGTGTTGATACAGACTGAGTTGGTTTTCTGTATTCAAGCCATTTTGACATGAAAAAAGAATGGGTTGCACTAATTACATGCTTATCTATTTTCTCACAAGCTTTTTTTCCAATTTTTCATTCTCTTTTCAACAAACAACTCTTCTCTGTTGCTTGAGGGAAACTGCTGTAATGATTTTGAACACACGCCTTAAACGTTGAGATTTCCCGACGTCTCATCAGTTCTGGACGTGAAGTCTCGGAACGTGACAATGGACTGTACCCATCAGGTCAACAAGTCCAGACACTCTTAGTCTACTCCAAGGTGGCTGCTGGCTAGCTAGCTAGTTCAAAGAGGAGTTTTGGTTGCAGGTCTTACGTGAGCAGACTAAGTCCGAAATACAAAAACTCAGCCACTGGACCACATACTACATTTAAAACGCGTCAAACAACTTCCATCCACTCTCTTCATTCCGGATGAAATAAACAAAAACAATCGCGAAAAAAAATTAGTTCCCAAATATCACCGACGCGACGCCCGAAAAACCCTAATCGAATGCAAAATCGAAAAAATCTACTCTAATAAAAACACGCAAACACAACAATGGCACCGCGTGCCGACTGCAACGTGAAACTGACCATTCGCGGATTACGAGGCCCTACCCTTTCAGCGGCATACTCACCTCTCTTCTTCCATTTCCGTAATTGTAATTCTGGGCTCGGCTATTGGTATTGGCAGCAGAGGATTCACGTTAGTAATCTCTCTGTAATTTGTGCGCTGAAGATGTTCCGAATTCTGCATGTGTTCCACTCGACAGGGAGGCTCATCAGCATTGCTAAGCGGGCGTTTGGCCGCAAAAAGTTCTCTGGTTGCGAATACTGAAGGAGCTGCAGATAGTGGGAGCTCTACGCCACTAATGCTGTGTCAGAACTTGTAAGTGAGCTGTACTATATCGAAATGTTATCGAACTTACCTGTAAGGTTTGAAAAGACTAGGCTTGTCGTATGAAACGGGCAGAATACCAGTTGGCGACAGAGAATATGAGTGTGGAGGCGCAGTCATCAGATGTCCTGGAAGTAACGAACGAATGGGGCTGCTGCCACTGTCACTGCGAATCTTCGAACCGGGATCAGAACTAACTGTACTCAGAGACAACGTGGAACTCTACTTCCGACACACGTCAGTCACGGTTCAGTGACAGCGATTCGTTTAAAGGTCGCTCACGAACTGCCAACGTCAGTGGCGTAGGGTATGTGGATCGGCTGGTCGGTGTTAGTGGCGTAGGGCGCCAAGAGCGAAGTTATTACACTGCCTATAGACAAAGCAAAAAAATGCATTTTTTTTAATGCTGTATTCTACCCATTCATACTTTTTATGGTACAAAAGAGAAAAGTTGCCGTTTCTACTACCTGGAAAGTCTGTCAGGGGGTAACACTGCAAGACTGGACGAGCTGGTCCACCACAAAGATCACCAAGGTTATTTGACGGGAACCTAGGTGCAGGGGCAAGGTCAGTTTTTGTTTCTTCGAAACAACTTGACGACGTTTGAGGGTTAGGTGTCTGTTTACAAGTATCACTATGTGCACCTGGTTTGTTGTTTATAGTTTTGATGCTTTGATTTTCATTTGCTACAGGTTTTTGTTTAAAAAAACGAACAAATGTCTGGCTTCAATTTGTTACTCATGTTTGCACACGCGCAACGCACTGTCTAAACGTATGTGATGACAATGAACACCGAACTGACACAATGTGGTGGCGCGGTAAGTTTGACAGTTAGTGTTGCCAACGGCAATGTTACATTTTCTCACAGCAATCTAAAAAATAACCCTACTCATAATTAGGTCGCCTCGACGATGATAAACGCGTTCTATTTTTCATTAGCATAGGTGAACATGGGTAGCAATGCAAATAAAGAAGAGAGAATTATTTTTAACGCAGCAACTATTACAGTAAGATAGTGAAATAGCTTAGGATTAGTTGATTGAATAATTATTAAACTGTTAATCAAGGGTTTATTATTTGTCTTACTTAACAGGCCCCCGGGAACTCCGCCCGTGCGCATACGTCACTCAAACGATTTTTAATATAACTTTACGAGATAGTTCGTATATATGAGCCCCGCACATTAAAAATTTCTAGTTAGTTTTCAAGTCTTAGTTGACTAGGAGAAGAGTCTATGGTAATTTGCAATACGTTATCGCTGAGAGCGACAAGATTGTGATTTCATTGTAACTACACTAATTATTCATATATTACTACACTTCAACCGCAATACTTATTCATTTTGTTTAGTTATTTATCTTTTTTAATAATTACAGGTTAAAGCCAGTTATTAACATTGTTCAAACCTTACTTAACGAAGATGCTCTCTACAAAACAATTGTGGAACTACCCGAAAAAGCAAATTTTGTGGGAGCTGCTTTTGCTCTGGTAACAAATTCCAAATTCAGTTACATGGAAAGTAGGTTTGAATTAAATTAATTTTTATTTGATAATTTTTAATTTTTCCTTAGAAAACATAAACGATTTGGTTAGCAGGCTTCCCGAAGTTGAGAAGTTACTTGGAGGAAACTTTGACATAAAAAAGTTGTTTGCTGGTAATTTTCCTAAAACTTCCTTCTGGTCAGATATTCATCATAAAAACAATTCATTTTCAATTGTAGACAATCAAATGTTCTCTAGATCTGGTAACATAATATGTGGAAAACCGTTTCCGCGAAGTGATAATATCCGATACGTAAATAATATTTTGTACTCGGAGGACTTTAATGGGGCTAATCCAGATGAATTGAATGCTATGCCAAGTAATTGACAATAATTTAAGCACTATTTTTGATTTTCCCTAATAGACATTGTATCATCATAGCACCATATTGCAAACAATTATATTTGGACGTTACTAACAATAACTTTGGAAAAATGACGTGGAGTCAAATAATGCCAATCATACAAGGAAAAATTATCTATGGTCCAAATACAGATGAAGTTGACGAAATTATGTCTTATGTAAGTAAAAAGATGGCTTTCATTCTTATATACGTACTAGTAAAATCATCCGTCAAATCAATAAATGACCGACTAGAATCAATATTTAGGACCATGGCTATATGTCATCCTCCTTATCATTTTATATGTAGATTTATAGACGGTAGCCGTATGGAGCAAAGAACGCGTGACGATTTCTACAAATAAATTTATTAAGATAAGAAATACAAAGATAAAATGGGTAACGTCGTCTCGGACTCGAAGTTGAGATTTACGTGGACGTAGGTGAAAGACTGACTGAATGAGCGAATGGATGAATGAAGGAACGAATGAATGTTTGATGTGTTATCCACTTTTATTCATTGATAACGCAGACGACGCACGGCAAACGATAGTTCTCCTAGTCGCACATCCGCCAGCACATTTGATGCATCATAAACTTTGCTTCTGTTGATTCCAATTAAGATATGCTGACGCGCGTTCGATACATCGTCGTGTAGATATTGGATACGGGCGGACGTGTGCCGTAAGCGGTATCTGGACACAACATAGTTGCGCGTGTTTGCGTCGGCGATAAAGTTGCGAGTCCCCACAATGTCGTCAGCACATGAATATGGATCATGCATGCAAACCATTGCATGGCCCGAGGCGCACAAGCATGCAGGTTGGATAGATGGTTGGACCGCTACTGGTCAAATATGGATGAGCTTTTTTGCTCAAGACCCACATTATAAATTTTTTAAATCGTGGTGGGCCAATAATCCAACAATTATTCGTTGCCACAAAATAGAATTTTTTCTGTGAAGGAGATTAATGAAAACGCAGGATGATACAAGATCAAATCATTGCAATGCATTGTATTACAATTTTATTTTATTGAATTTTAAGTTTTAATAATAAGAAGAAAACTTGACAATAAATGAGTTCAAGAGTATAGAACAACTGCAAAACTTAAAAAGTACAATCATTTTTTAGTGAGAAAATTGTATTTGTTTGCCACTTAAAAGTCCAGTGCGTTTAGGGTCAAAGTTTGTAGTTTGGATCATAAAGATTGATTTCAAAGGTTCATCTGATAAAGAAGATCTGTCTTTCTATTTAACAAACTTCAGTTTTGAAAAAGTCTGCCCAAACTTGTAGGTGGATTCAAAAAGACAAAGCATAGTTCGAGCATGATTTTTTATATTCTTAATGTCTTTTTCTGGGAGAGAACTCGCAAATATAAGTAAGTTGCCTTCTTTGTAGCATTCCTGGAAATTCGTCTTGAGTGAGTTGTTGGTTTTCGCATTGGCAATCCAGGAAACGAATTTAACTGGAAGTGATATTCAAGATATGAGATTGCACACAATATTCAAAGGTGGGAAGCCTGCTCGAAAACGAAAATTCGGTGTGGTCTTCATTGTGGATAGGAGATCAAATCGCACATTACTGCTTTTAAGGAAATCAATGAACGGTTGTGTGCGATACCTATAAAAGGGAAATTTTTCAAAATTCGGCTAATAAATGCACACATCCCGACTAAAGAAAAAGACGAAGAAACGAAGGAAACGTTCTACAATCATCTGAAAAGACTAGTCGAATCATTGCATACCAACGACACAAAAATAATTCTGAGTGATTTCAATGCTAAGGTTGGCTATGAGCTATTTCATCGGGGAATGACTGGGGGATATAGCCTCCAAGATGAAACGAATGACAACGGCCAGCGCCTGATTGACTTTATATGTAGCAGAAATCTAGTCATACGTTCGACTTGCTTCCCACGCATACATAAAATGACAAGGCTATCACCGGATGGCAACACACAAAACTAGATCGACCATGTTTTGATACAACAAGGTTGGGCCTCGTGCATACTTGATGTCCGCACATACCGAGGTGACCGTTATGACTCGGATCATCACTTGGTTAACGATGTCGTAAGTCATGGGGACCCTCGATAACCAGCTAGCTCTCATGCTTTCAGATACATCGCTGAAAACAAGCAACAAGCTATGGGCGGAAGTGAAATCGACAATTAAGACCGTAGCAGACGATCGAACGCCAAGCCCGATGATGAGTGCCAGAATATGTCGGACAAACGGAATCAGGCGTGCATGCAATACCTAGGTAGAAAAACCAAGACGAAGAGAAAACACCATGAAAATCTCAGAAGAGAAGCGAATAAGATCATTAGAATTAAGAAAAGAAAATACTATGACGACCAATTGAGAAGTATAGATGTAAGCTTAGCGAGAAACAACACAAAACAAGCACACAAAGTAGTGACAAGCCTTGAACGTGGCTATCAGCCCAAGACCACAGTCTGCCGTGATAACATTGGCAGCATCATTGCTGATGAAAACAGGATTAACCCTTTGCGAGGCGATACATGAAAGGCTCGATGATTTAGAAAGTTTGTTTGTATGTATATATATATATATATATATATATATATATATATATATATATATATATATATATATATATATATATATATATATATATATATATATATATATATATATATATATATATATATATATATATATATATATATCTATATATATATATATATATATATATATATATATATATATATATATATATAAATGTATATATATATATATATATATATATATATATATATATATATATATATATATATATATATATATATATAATATATATTTATATATCATTTCAAATTATAATTTAAAATTCAAGCAAACAATTTTTTTTATTGAAGTATACTTCCCAAGGATATATTTTTTAATACCACTGCCCATATTACAAAGAGTGGTATATTTTAAAGCAAGTTTTTTTATCACTCTTACAGAGGGGTACATTGCAAATGGAACACATCCACTTTGTTCTTCGCTGATGTTTTGTGAAACACATCCACTTGGTTCTTTGCTAATGTTTTGTGAAACTGCAATGAGCCTAGTGGCGCGGCGATGTCCTTTTCGGCAAATGCTGTCCTGTTATTCGATACGATATGTCGAGAAATGGCTTATTCTTACGTTTCTGAATCGGCGGGATTTGATCTTCTTTTTCGTGTTGGCAAAGAAATTGTTGTTAATTTCAGTGGGTTCGGGGTTTTCAGTTGATAAAAAGTTGAGTCCAAGTTGACAAAATGTTCAATTTATTGAACTGGGTTTCAAAAAATACAACGGACTAAACTTCTGAATAAATATTATTATATCGACACACAACTATACATCAATATATTCAATTAACCAGAGATGTCTTTTGCAATTAACCGACACAACTTTTATGCACGAGGAAAACAGACGGATTGATTATTATTTCATTCACTTTTGATTTATATAGCTAAATCCAATTCAAAATGATTTCCCGACTACTCGTTTTGCAAGGTAAGGATAGAGTCACCTGTCAGTTGATCAAATCTCAACAGTAATGCTTGTCAAGTAGGATAGTATTTCGAGCTTGAAGTCTTTAAGGTTCCCTCGATAGATTTAAATTTAGCAATGATGTATGCGTTCACCAAAGTCACATCAAGGGAATGAATGAAAATTCTTGGCCACCACTTTCGACTTTTACGGTCCAATTCATAACACTTCTTGAGTTGATCGAATTTATCAACGTTATTCATGTACCAGTTGTAGTCGCATATTTTGTGAGGATATTGAATAGTTTGGAGGTTTACATCGAATCCACGTCTTTGCGCTTCACTTACATTAGAAGGATTGTGAAAGTTTGATAAAACTGTAACCGCTTTTTTATCCATCCATTTCAAATAAAGACGTCTAGTATTACAGATTTTCCAACCTAAATCACCTCTACGTAAATGCTTGTCAGCTATCAAATCATTTGGTAAGTGCTTCTTTTTGGCCTTTACGGTTCCACATGCATAAATCCCTTTTTGTTTCAGTTCAACAAGAAGATCATGTGAGGCAAAAAAATTATCGAAATATAATTTAAAATTTCGATTGCTTATATTGAAGACAAATCTAAAACAATCCTTTCACCCAAATTTTTCCTTATTGCGTTGTCTTTTTTGCCGGTGTATACTTCAAAATTATAAGTATAGCTGCTTTCATCACATAGCATCCAACATTTGTAGCCTCTGTTTCAAGGTACTTCTTCCCTTGAATTTTATTCTAGACTTGTCTATGACAACATATTCACCAGGTTCAAAGCATTTCTGATGTCTCTCCAACACCTTGTAAAGCTTATTATTATTGGGTGCTCCTCTCTGAGGCCTAACAGGCATTATTTAGTAACCAGCAGTTTTCCAGATTGTTGGGCATAGGAATTCTTTTGGAAAACTATATGGTCAATAATTTGGTTGGTCAAAACTTTGTTGAAAATACTTTTTGCGTCTTTGGTCTCCCAATTGAGATCTGATGGTCCATGATGGGTGCCAGTGAACTTATTTGGAGGATCGACATTACAATCTTTGCTCCAGTTTGGAATGGCCTGAACTGATACCGGACCGCGCTCCACTTGCATATTGGATAAAAGAATATTATCGCTTTCATCAAAATTATCTTTGGAAGCCTATCCACATGCAAATGTGCAAAAATTTATCCATTTTTTGTTACCTATTACAGAAAATAACTTACATACAACGGCCTTTCATCTTCAACGTGGGTGGAATGAAGCAAGAAACATTCTTCTAAATCACTTGCATAATTTTCGACGTCTAAGGATTTTCCATCAGAGAGTGTATCGACATATTCCTCCTTATATTGTTGCAAGAAATATGGAGTTTCTTCCTCCGTGAGGTTTTCTCTATTCATTTTTCCTTTTTTATATGGAACATAAGTTTTAAGTAAATATGTGTAGTGAAATAGGTATAGAAATGCGATGGTCTGCTGCTTCAGCGGAAGAGGATGTTCAGATCTGCCGAGATTGGCCTTGTCTGGGGACGCGTGAATACGCTGGCAGGCTAGCGTTGTGGTGTCATGGGGCGGGTTCTTTCCCCCTAGTACAACGACCCACTGCAAAAATATTTCGCATTCCCGAATTAAAGGGTCGAATGCCGATCGACTGGTGTCAAGGCCGAGGTAACCTACTAAGGGTTGAAATGTCTGTTCGAAGAACAAATCGGGCTGAGAAAAAACGGACGGACTGGCAGAGACTTCGTCGTTACCCGACGATCCTTCTGGGTCACAAATAAGAGTGGGGCATCTAGATGGAGGTGGTGCCCCTTCGCACCTCCCCAACCAGATCAAGATCCAAACGTAGACGTGGCCATATATATCTCCCATTTGAGTGGAAAACTCATACAAACATAATTTGCATTAACTTTCCCATCAAATAAGAAATATAGACGTGACCAATTTATGTTAGCGGAAGGCCACTCTACCCGGCAAGAGCCCCTGTTAACAACAAAAAACGGAGGAGCGCGCCCGATGGCTAGCCCACATGAGCAGACGAGCCTGCCATCGATGCAGGTCCTATACCCGGTCAGGTACATTGAAATGGAAAAACCGAGGGTGTAATTTAATAATCCATTGTATTATTTATTTATCTCAATCAACATTGACAGTAGAAGACTTACAAGGTTTCGATATCTAACCTGACAGTAAATTATTTGAATGGAAAATTACTCGCTCTAATGCACGATAAGAAAAACGTTTTTCTTATTTAATAGACTATGATAATATTTAACAACAACTATTGATTCACATATAAATGCATTTGTTTCTAATTTTTCAATTGAATGTTTAGATTTATTCGCGTTGTTATCAACTTATACCCATTTTTCGTAGTAACTGGATAATTAATTAATTAACTGACACGTTAAGTTACATCAATGCGATGTAACTGAATCTCCGTGGAAATTGCATCATATTTAATCAATTTTATATTGATTATAATCTAAACGAAAAATTTAAAATCTAACTTACTTTTATAACTTTGCAATTCTAGTAAGTAAGATCTTTCGCGAATTGGCAATAAACTTCTTGCCTTACTTGTTGTTTCCAAAGCATCTTTAAGACTTTGGTGTAAATCCAGAATTGGTTTTTCGGTAATTCTTTTGGCAAAATGCTATTACCGTGCACAAATCGTGAGCTGCTTCTTGGATATTATCGGAAATTTCTTTTGCTGTTTTACGTATTTAGTGGGCTTGGTGAGCTATATCACGCGATGTTGGAAGAATCCTATGAACGATGATTTGCATCTTACTCAACACATTAAATGTGCATTATCACATTGGAATTGACGCTTTTGAGTCGAAGTGGAGTCGTGACTATCCAAAGCTAAACTGCAATTTGTTCAGTTAATATTGTTATTGTCTTATTGCGAATTGAGGAATTCTATTTGAACAATCAGCAACTCTGCCTCCTATTATTTGTTTTGTGAGTAGCTCAAGGAATGCATCAGATAGAGATTAATCAGCCAAGGTCGAATGGACATGAGCACTTTTATCGTAAATTTCCAAGCACTTTACGGAAATAGCACTTTTTGCTACTGCGCTCTATCCACACTGGCTGGCACAAGGAACACAATAATAGATATTGGACTGGATGCTCTGATTCACCAGATTTTACTAACAATAGATTGGCTACCGACAATCACGACCATTGCAAAACAAAAATAATTCCCAACCTTCCTCAATCCCACTCGCAGCTGTCCAAGTCTTTCTCTTATCCCACTCATGACATTTCGTTCTATTCACTGCATATCTGATTCGCTTTTCTTCGCGCAGCCAATGCAAGGCTTCACTGGGAACAGATTTTCAGGGCCGCCACGGCACGTCATACACTTTCCCACGACACAATCCACCATAATCACTCATTCCAATTTGTTTTCCAGAAGCAACACGCATAGTGTGACGATTAGATTTTATTTTAAACGAAATGTCGAAAAATAGTGCCGGTGATTATGATGTCGTCGATGTGATGATATTCAGTCGAGAATGCCGATGTTTAAGTGAATAGCTAGGTCTAGTTCTGCATGCATTTAGTACAAAATACTCTCAAGCATTCAGCGAAGCTCCTTCTCAATCACACTTCCACCTCCACCTTTTGACTATGGAGTGGTTACAAAATAACAGACTTCAATGAATCTACTGTTGAAAATTAATTTTCCCAGTTAGAATCGATGAAAATAATTGATTTATTTAAACACATTCACGAGTTATTCTTGTAATATTTTTTTTAAACAAGGGAAGATTAAGACAGAGCGCAATATTATTTATTTAAAATTTCAGGCGGAAACCAAGAAAAAGTGACCGGTGTGAAGCTGCAAATATACACGACGTGTAAGTATAACTCCCGTCTTCAAAACGTTGCCAAGAAAATATAGCCGTCGTTCTTTGCATCCGCTCCGTTTAACCGTCCAAGTCCAACTCCCCGCTCTTTTCCCAATCCCAGCCGAATCTGCATCCTACAGCGGTGGTTTTCTCGCGCCCAAGCAGATTTTTCTCTTTGCTTGTCCGTCGTCTACCGTATCGTCACGCTGTTACGGTGGATGAATACGAGCCCCTTACTCAGCCACTGTAGATTGCATTTGGTAATGCAATCCGAGGAATGCTGTATTTTATCAGCGTTCCCATACTGGAAATTCTATGTGGCAGATTTAAAATTTTTAAAAACAATATTTAACTGAAGTAAAGAAAAATGAAGAAAATTTTTTAATAGGAATAAAAATTAAATCTCATGAAAAATATAATTAAAGCGTAACTTTTAAATTTAATATAGAGGAAAATTGATATAAAGTTACATTTAATAATAGAGGGAAATTGATATAAAATTACGTTTGATATAACGGAAAATTGATATAAAATTATGTTTGATATGAAGGAAAATTGATATAAAATTACATTTAATAATAATCATAAGAAAGAAAACTATTTTACAAATGAAGATTATGAATGGAAATAATTAATTACTTTTCCAAATCTGCCACATCAAATCACAAGTAGAGGACAGGAAATTTTTCGGGCAGTTTGCTTGTGGAACTGCTCAATTAATACATATGTACAATGGGCAGTGGTATGCATTTCATCCCGCTTCCTGGTAACCATAACACCAACCTTGTATTGCACTTTTCACTCAAAGCAATTACACTCAACAATTTATCGCACCGAGGAACAGCTACGTTTTCACTTTTAAAATTTTTGCGTATTGTATACTCATGAAAACATACTAACCAAATGAGCGTTCTCAACAAGTGATCAAGTCACCGGCATAACGGTTCTACAAAATTTAGAAGTCAAGCTCTGAGGAAACAAACAAAATTTCATTTGATAGGAATGAGTTTGTCGCATGTAATACAATGGTATTAAAAGGAAACCACTGCCCAGAAAATTTTTTTAGAAAATGTGGTATAAAATATATACCACTGCTCCGCAAAGAGTTAAGGAAAGATGGGCATCATATTTCAAGAGCCTCCTTAGCCCTTCGCACAGCTCCAGAACATCGGAGCTTATAGATATTCCTGGATAGATTCCATTGGCCCCAACAACTCAAAATCATAAAGAATAATAAAGCGCTGGGCATCGATCAGATTCCAGGGGAGTTCATTAAATATGGTGAAAGCGGTGCTCAGAAAGCCATCCTTAAAATCATCCAGCACAATTGGCAATAAGGACATATGATGAAAGAGTGGAGCCAATCAATCATACTCTCTATCCACAAAAAAAGGTAACAAGCTAAAGTCTGAAAATTATAGAGGCATATCATCAATAATACACTAACAGTATTATGGTGGAGTATCAAGGTGGTTTTAGAGCAGTTAAATCGAAAATATATCAATTGTTCACTGTCAACCAGGTACTTAAAAAATGCTGGGAGTTCAACATAGACGTACACCAAATTATCGTTGAGTTTAAGCAAGCATACGACAGTATTGATCGTAACGTACTGTACCAAATAATGCTTTGCATTGGTATTCCAACAAAATTAGTCCGTCTTACCAAAATGACAATGACGTTGACAACCTGCCAAGCCTGCATCAATAACCAACTCACCGACGCCTTTGACACAAATATCGGACTAAAATAGAGACATGGACTGGCCCCATTGCTATTCAATTTGGCTTTGGAATACGGCATAAGAAAGCTACCTGTCGATACAAAAGGTGCTTTACTGTTTAAGTCAAGCTAAGTCACAGTCATTAACAACCGCCAAAGAACTATTCCTGAAACTCGACTGCAAAGCAAAACTAGTAGGGCTACAAATCGATAAGAATAAAACAAAACTCATGACGCAGTCGATGAAAAATATCTCAGATGCCCAAAATATCACACTTGGTGAATACGATATTGAAAATGTAGGCAAATTTCTATATTTAATTGCTAAAATAACAAGAACCGGCAATGAAAGGGACGAAATACGCCGCACAATACGGCTCGCAAACAAAATACATTATTCAGGTTTGACCATACCCAAGAAAACAAAGCTCCAAGTATACCAATCTGTGATAAGACCTGAGCTATACTATGGGTGTGAAACATGAACCCTAGCCCAGGCATCCGCAAACATATTGAACGCATTCGAAATACGGGTCCTGAGGCAAATAAGCGGAGCGAAGGTAGCCGGGGACCAATGGCAATTTCGATACAATCATGAAATGTGTAAAAATTTTGACGAGCGGGAGGTCTCAACGACTGTAAGACTGTGGAAACTGAAACAGACTGGCAACATGAATCTTATGGACGAACGACGGATACCCAAAAACGTATTCGTTGAGAGAACTGAAGGCCCGAGATCAGTAAGAGATCAGAAACGCTAATCTGACTCGGTTCTTCTTCTTCTTCTTAGCACTACAGCCCCTCTCGAGGCTTTGCTTCCTGCAAACAGCGCCTTCAACTGACTTGGTTCATTGACCGCGTCTTTCAATTCCGAAATCCGAGCAGCGATGAACTGTCTTCGTCGACCGAGTCAGACCAGCGTTTCCTCGGTTTCCTCTCTGGTCTCCGGCCTTCAGTTCTCCCAACGAATACCTTCTTGGGTATCCGTTGTTCGTCCATACGATTCATGTGTCCAGCCCATTGCAGCTTCTGCAGTCTTACAATCGTTGAGACCTCCGGATCGTCAAAAGTTTCATACAGCTCATGGTTGTATCGAATTCGCCATTGGTTCCCGTCTAGCTTCGCTCCGATTATTCGCCTCAGAACCCGTCGCTCAAAGGCGTTCAATATATTTGCGGATGCTTTGGTTAGAGTCCATGTTTCACATCTGACTCGGTTGACGAAGACAATTCATCGCTGCTCCGATTTCGAAATTGGAGGACGCGGACGCGCTTTTGCAGGAAGCACAGGGTCGATAGGGGCTGTAATGCTACAAAGAACAAGTCTGGGTCCCATTTACTGAATGTATTTTCTAGAAAAGTGAAGCCTAAGACCCTTGGTTCAGAGATACTTCTTTGAATTTTGTGCTGTGACTTATTTTGCAAATGTTCATTTACTGATCGGGACGGTATTTCCTTAGGAGGCGAATCTTGAGAAGAATAAATTGTTGGGTGAAAGTTAGCTCTTATTCGTTGTTCAAGTAATCAAAGCAATTGGTGACACTGGATTTCATGTAGGTTCGGCCAATATCTCAACTAATTATTATATATTCAAAAAAACACATTACAAACCAAGTAAATTAAATTCTACTTTTTTAGGCTAACCAAACATTTGATGAAATGGGCAAACTTCTCAACTTGGCTAGTGCACTTAATACTGTGATGATCAAACTTCGTACTGACGAACATTTCAAGTCGCAATTTTTCCGGTTGTTGGAATTAGTAAAATCTCCGCTAATTCAACAGGCAGTAGTAGGAGCCATTGACATTAAAATGGTAGAGCAAGTCGCGAATCGCATTGCCACAGATGAAGTCATCGCCGACGTTATTCGAACAGCTTTCAACATCATCGAATGTTTTGCCATCGATCGATTTGTCCCTGTGGACTCAGAAGAATCTCTCGAAAAGAAAGCATTCGAGCTGAGTAAGAAAAAACTCTTCTACGCTGCAATTTATTTCAATCAGAGCTCGGAAAAGGATATTGTCTATAAATTCCGCATGGATGTAGACAACACTCCGGTGACAATTGAGAATCAAAACCGCTTCTGGTTCCCTGGACCAGAGGCAAGCTTTGAGCTTGATATGCGTTACCATCGTGGATTCCTGCAGATAAAACATGCTCTCGATGTTGGAATAATCAAAGCAAAGAAGAAGGCAAAGTTGCTGAATGAAACCTCTATAAGCGATACAGGCACTGATACCAAAGATGACGATGATTGGTTCTTTGGTGGAAATGACGATAATGATGACGAATTTAACTATGATGATGAAGAAAATACTACCATACCAGCTATTTCGTCAACGACAGAAGGACTCATCCCAAACGATTCACTTCCATTGGAATTCGATTTTAACAGTACTAACAGCGATAATGAAACTGAAGCGAGTGTGACAGAGCTTGATGATAAGACGGATCAAAATGGAAACGAAACTGAACCCAAAACTAGGACGAAAAGGCAAATTGGAGCTGGGGGATTCTTAGATTTACTTTTTGGTACGGCGGCAAAGAAAGCGGTTCCAGATAAATTCGAAATAGATGATATGCTGGTTCATACTAAACAATTCCCATATCCCGAGTATACCAGGGATGAGTAAGTAGTGTAGGAAATAACATTGGTTACTATTTCAACGAATTCTTTTATAATTTTAGTTTTAAGACTGGACTTTACTTAGCTCAATCAGTACAAATGGCGTTCTTCATAGCACTGATAGTTCAAATTGCAACTTGTACAAGGTATAGAATATGGATGAAAGAAAGCCGTAATACAATGGTAAGCAATATTTTCACTTGAATTTTCATAATTCATTGTATTCATTACGAAATTGTGAAAATTACTGCTTGAAATTTGACTGACTCTAGTCCTGCTAGAATTGTTCACTTTATTAACATACCTTTGTCGTTTAAACGCGTCTTATATAAGAAAACGTGGTTTATTTGTTCCCGTATTCTATAATTTACAGTTAATGCGCACGATGGGACTTAAGGAGTCTTCGGAAATTATAACATGGCTAATAACAACTTTTATCGAGATCGCAATTGTTTTCGTTTTATGCTGCTTTATTTTGTACACTGGAAGAATTATGCAATATACGAGCTTAACATTCCTATTTTTGTTTTTAGTCCTTTTTGGACTCTGTGTTATATCTTTCTGGTGAGTACTCGATCCTTTAATCCTCTCATCCAGAGCTACAATCAGCATTGCATGTTTTTTGTTTCAGCTACATGTGTTCAACCTTCTTCAGCTCCGCAAGTATAGGATCCGTGTCATCATCGATTCTCTTCCTCATTTCTTTCATGCCCTACATCATTATTATCTCACTTGGTGCAACCTTATCAGGATTCCTGAAATTCATTACAAATCTTTCTTTCTCAACTGCATTCTGTTATGCATGGAATGTTATCATGCGTTTGGAATTGCAAGAGAAAGGCATGTCACTAGTTGGAAGCTCCGATAGTGAATTTCGTTATGCTGTGTGTATGATGATCCTTGATTTTATTCTTTACGCAGCTATTGGGCTTATTGTAGAAAGACTGAAAAATGGTAGATATTTCTATGCTCTTAAGTTTGTTTTTTGTGCTAATATTGGTATCATTACAGATGAATTCAAGTTCCATAAAGTTGCAAGAGAAGACCTGGATATAAATGTTGGCTGTGTGATGGAGAATGTTTCAAAAATTTATCCACCTACCAAAGTGGCTGTTAGCAATGTATCTATAACTTTCCCTAAGGATAATGTGACATGCTTGCTTGGAAGGAATGGAGCTGGAAAAAGTACGCTAATGTAAGATTCTTATGACATTGGTATATTGTAAATATTTGGTTTTTTGATTTAGTACATCAAATAGTTAATCACATAAAATTATCATTTGGTAGATCTCTTTGGAGAAAATAATCAAAAAATTAATTGAAATCGCAAGTATCGAGTCATAATGAGTAGAAGGGAGATGAATAATTATCCGAAATCGGACTTGCCAATAACACGTTTCTTTTTGACAAACTTTCAGCTTCCTTTAAGTCTTCCTTTAATTTCTTTGGTTCCGCTGCTAGATACTTCTCTTGAGCCTATTGTGGTGGATGTTAGGATACACGAAATAAAGGGTTTATAACCCAAGTGTATTTTCTCAGTTATTGTGACAATAATGATATGCAATTTACATAGAGACATCGCTAAACCACATGCGGCTCGGCATTCACTACTCAACCGACTGAACGAAACAGTTCTTAACTATAATCTAGATCAAACACGTCCGTAATCTACACAATGATACAGGTTAGGTCAAATATACTCGCACGCTTCATTAAAGGCTCCCCCACTTATTTTAAAGAACTTATTTTAAGGAACTCTGGTAGACCTGAGTGATGGTCACTGACGGACTAGGCTGAACAAGCGGGCCATGTGTGTCGAATTGTGTACCTGGACGGTTTTCATGTGTCAAAGTTGGCGTTGGTGGCGACCCTTTCTGTGCTGCAGAATCGAAGAAGGTGTCGACCAACTGATTAATGTGGCGTTTCAGAGTGCGGCCAGTATCCGATTCGACTATATAATTGTACTGTCGAAGTTTCCCCCCTGATGTTGTCGAATTGCTGAACGTCTTGATTTCCTAAGTGAATCTTTGCTTGCACTCTCTCTCCTACTTGGAGGCTACGAACCTGTAAGGCGGTAGGTATTGTTGGAGCAAGAGCTTTGCTGTTAGGGAGCAGGGCGTTGAGACGAGTGCGAATCCTTCTCTTTAGGTACAGCCCCGAAGGAGACAGACCTGACGCTAAAGGTGTTGCTCTATAGCGGAATATTATGTCCTATAGCTTGATAGACAGGGGACCGGGATCATCAGCAGCAGCCTTGAGTCTTTTCTTCAACGTCTGGATGCTGCGTTTCACGAGACCATTGGTAGCTGGATGACTCGACGCGCTGAACTTTTGGAATGCCCCACGCTCTTTACAATATCTCTGGAATTCTTCCCCCTTTAAAAATCGTAGCGTTTTCATAAACCTTCATGTAGGGGTAACCATGCACCAAAAAGATGGTTTCAAGTGAGAGATTGTTGAAGCAGAAGACGGAACATCACGGATTATGCGAACCTCTACCCACTTCCACTTTACATCCATGCACATCAAAAGGAAATGTCCTTCTAAAGGGCCCACATAGTCGTTGTGAACTCACAAGCAATTTTCATCAAGCTGATCCCAGGGATGAATTAGCGCTTTCTGCGGACTGTGGCAAACTTTGGCACAGTCTTCTCAATAAACATATCTCCTGGTGAGTTGCTTCATCCTCATGATTCCCCCATGTATTTCATGAAGCTCTTGCAAAATTGGTATTTGGACGGGCCTTCGGATCACTGCTCGCTCGGAATGGAATAGCATGTTGCCAAAAACAGTGTACAAGCTATCCTTGCGGCTGGTCTTTAGCTCCTGTAGTAATGTTTGCAACTTCAGGCCTTTTGCAGTTTCCTCAGCGACTACCTCTGCGGTGATAGACAAACTGGAGATCTGGAGCGGTGTTTAAGCATATACCGCGTTGACTTCTTGATAAATTAAAATTTCTGGTGACTGACTAGTTGTAGAGACTGGTGCACGAAGCAGACAGTTGACATTTTCATTTTCTTTTCCCTTCTTGCATTGAACTGTGTAGTCGAGCCCACTGAGGAAAGAGGCATACCAAAACAAATGCAAAGAGGTCATCTGCGGCAGTGTACAGTCTGGATGAAAAATCCTTGAAAGTGGCTCATTGACTGTAACGAGTACGAAACGTTTGCTGAATAAGTAATTGAAGAAGTGCATCGCTGCATATACGATAGCCAAAGCTTCTCTGTCAAGCTAACTGTAATTTGACTAAACCTGTGTCAGAGCTCGTGAGACGTAGCCGATTGGATGCTTGTGACCATCAATTTCGTGGCTAAGTACTGTGGCTATTCCGGTTGGTGAGGCATCAGCTGTGAGTATAACTTGTTTTGAAGGATCAAACGGAATGAGCACTATGTCTGAGCATATTTTTGTCTTGAGATTCACGAAGTAAGCCTCAGCAGCTGCAAATCAAAAGAAACGTTCACCCGTCCTGAGGTAGCGGCGTAGTGGGTACGTTTTGGAAGAGAAGTCTGGAATGAACTTAGTATAATATATGACTAAGCCAAGGAATCTCCTCAATTTATCCACATTTTTCAGTCGCAGCATCCGAGAACTTGGTTGAACCTTAGCTGGGTACTTCTAAATATGATTGTGTGCCACTACATGACTGAGGTAATTTATGGTTTCCGAGAAGAATGATCATTTAGCATGATTGAGGTGAAGGTAATTTTCTTTGAGATGTTCCAGGCATGTGCCGAGATTTGTGGTGCACTCCTCAAGATCTGAGCCATGATAGATGATGTCATCAAAGTATGCCTTGACCTTTGGAATGCCACTCAGCAATTCACCCAGGACTCAGTTGAATCTCGCTGGAGCGGTCATAATACCGAAGCTGAGGCGGTTCATTTTGAACGTATCCTTATGCTTTGAGATCGTTTGAATATTGCTCTCTTCTTCATCGACCCGTAAATGCAAATATGCCTTGTGCAAGTCCAATTTACAAAAGTATTTGGAACCTCTGAGACTATACAGAACCTCATCTATTCTGCGGATGGACTGATTAAAAGCAACGAGTTTGGAATTCACCCGACACTTCTAATCCACGCATAACCTTATCCCATCGTCGGACCTAGCTATAACAACGAGTGCCGATCCCTAATCGCTTGATGCAATCGGACCAATGAATCTTTGAGACTCCAGTGTGACTAACTCTGTCTCAACTCGCTCTCGCAGTGCAAAGCGAACAACGTGTTCACGGATGAAAACTAATTTGACGCCTTCTCTGAGTTAAAGCTTGACTTCTACGTTCGGAACACACCCAATCCTTTCTTCGCAAATCAAGCAAAGTGACTACGTTGATGTTGAGTGGACGGAGAGCTGAGTTTTTGTAGCTATCCATCTCGTTAAGGCTGATTCCGAGACTACGAATCCACATGCGTCCAAGCAAAGCGTCATTTCCTGCTGGCACTATGAATAGATCGGGTTCCATTGAATTCTCTTTGTAGGCGACTGAGACGGTGACTTCACTTATAAGCTTGATGAAGTGATCTGAGTAAGAGCAGAAGGAGACTAAAGTCAGTTGCAGTGGTACTCTGAGTCCCAATTAGTTGATAATAGTTTCTGAGTACAAAGAGAAACGTGCGCCTGATTCTACTTCAAATACTTGCGGCTTGCTGCTGAGTGTGACCACAAAAATGTACTTATCAGTGTCGGGTCCAACCTCGTACAAATCCTCGATGCTTTTACTGCGAGCGATACAATATTTGCTCTTGAGGTGATGATCTTCTCCTTGAGGATTATGAGTTAACAGGTTTTTGGTCTTCGATTTTCGGAGCTGGGTAGTGGTGCAGACTTTGGTGACATGACCGATTTTTTCACAAGAGGTGCACTTCATGGATTTGCGATCTGTTCTGCAGTCGCGCAGACTATCGTTGGCGCGACCACAGTTGAGAAAAAGACCTTCGAATTCTAATGACCGTTAATCTATATGGCTTCTAGAAATACGAGACTGAGAACGATAACGTGGATGAGAACTGGACTGACGACAATTGTCTTGAGACTTGGAACGCTGGTGGCTACGACAACTTCCTTGTTGACGACGATCGATTTTGTTTGCATCTCCAGCTCAATACAGTGGCTTCTCTAGTAGTTTACTCAGTTGACTTGACGCGAACCGAGATGCTACCAGTGCTGTGGCTTTTATTAGAAATCCGTCGAAATTTTTGAGCTTTGTGTCTTATAGGATCTGTTTGCGTATCCAGATGTCCTTCAGGTCTCTGATGAACTGAGCAAGACGAAGGAATATATCAGCTATGGAGAACTTCTTTTTAAAGGTGGCATTGGGTCAAATAGTGTAGAATCACAGTCTTTCAACTTCCCTTACAGATATGCGACCAATTCCAAGATTGACTGTTGTGGCTGCTGAGTGATGTTGAGAAAGTAGTGCTGAGAAATGACGGTTAGGACTGATGAAGCCAGCATTTTTTTCGAAATTACCCTTCAAGGTTTTGAATTCGATTTCCTTGATTATTTGGTCCTGGAAATGCAGCTAGGTTCTTATAGTGATCTTTCCCAATCGATGAATGCATTTCTAAGATCACAATGGTTGTCAAAAGGCTTCATGTACAACGAAACTTTTTCGTTTCTGACGTCATAGATTTCAAAAGGTGCACCTTGTGTTGTTGGTGCAATTTACTGACTTCCAAGAGTAGCTGTCAAAACTGATAAGAACTTTTCAAACTGCTCCGAATTCATTGTCTCCGATTTGCGATTGCTCACTAATTTTGAGTAGGCCCAAAATGTGTAAATTATCTCAGAACTAATATAAAAATGCTAAAACAGCGTAAAATTGGGAAAAACAGAAGCAGAAAGTATCTTTGGAGCGGCTGCTGAAACAGTAGGAACAGATGCGACTTGGAACCGCGACGGGCGCGATGGCGACTGGTTAATGTTAATGTCAGTCAATTTTCACAATATTTTGCCTTTTTTTATGGTTTTGTAAAATAATTTTACAAACCCCTACTAAAATCGCGCCCTGCCTGTCCGTCCATCCGCCCGTCCGTGTGTCACAGCACTTTTTCTCGCAAACTACTAAACCTAGAAACATCAAATTTTGTATGCAGGTGTAAAGTGGCGCTCTCTTGAAAGTTCAACTACAAAAAAATTTTTTAAGGTATTTAAGGGGGTCTCCCCATATAGAACAGTAGCCCCTGAAAAAATAATTTTATCAATGGTAGCCGATATGGGTATTAAATGAAAGGTCTTGATGAGAACTTATGAACGCAGGTTTGACACTTTTTGCTTCGAGGGGCGCGCAGGGAGGGGAAATACACGAAAAATTTGTGCCCCCGCCCTCGCGATTGGACACCTGTGATCCGAAAAATCTGGAAAAAATCATGGAGGTAAGTGTTTATGAGGACAACAACAACAAATACCTTAGAAGTCAAAATTCGCTCAACTTTGTTAATAATAGTATGATATTCGAATTTCACATTTCCCCCAATAAAATCGTATAGGTAGTATTTAAACTGAACAAATTTGATATTTGGTTAGTCATGTGTATGCTTTGATCGTTCTACCTAAGTGCAGAAAACTCAAATGTTTCGTAATAATTATTGTTATTATTTGGGGTGATGTTATTGTTTTTCTGATTCAACGGGCCTAAAAAAAACGAAGGTAGTAGCTTGTGAGATTATTTCAAAATAGAGGAGAATTAATCACTACTTGCATAAAATTGGACTACTGGAAAAATTCGAAGCGCTCTATAGATATTCGAACAAAGTGAACCTATGAAAGATGGAGTACAGAATATTCAATAATTACATCCTACAACGTAGGCTCCTATAAAAGAAATACAATAGTTATAGTTTAGGATGTTCTACCGTCAGCCTTGCTAGAGTTTGAACATCGATTTTGTACCATTGGTATTTTTCTGGATATCTAAATTAGAGGTCTCCGGTAATTAATTGCACTGGTTTTACATTTATAATTTGAATCCAAATACAGGATTTTCACACTGTGCTTTAGAGTCTCAAATAGGAGACTTCACCGCTTTAACTCTCCCTGTTATAACTCTCTATAATGAAAGACTGTAGTGAGCTCGCATTGATTTTTTTTTCTTTTTCATTTAGCATGTAGTAGTTTTTATTGGAGAACCAACTTTAAGGACTTTGGCTGAGGGTCTAATCAACCATGAGTTGAAATGGTTCATCAGATACACTTTGAGTTATTATGCGATATTTGTGTGGTTGAAAATATAAGATCTGTATTTGATTGCTCAGTCCGAAAGTTCCAATCATATCTTCAATGTAGTGAATGTTCTTTTGAATTGTATCTGTGGATTCAATAATATATGTTTGGGATGTTAAAAATATTACTGATATTTTATGATTACCTACCTCTTTTCTAAAGCAATATACTTAGGTCTACGAGGAAGTGGATATCACTGGACACATAGCTGATGCGCAAGGAAAAGGAAATGCTGATCCCGGCCATAGTAAATCAAAGACTCTCAAGAACCAGCTACAGGAGAAGGTTGAAGCATGTGCGGTAGATTTTCCACACTATTACATCAAGCGCGAGTAAGGTGCTGAAGGAGATATGCTACGGAAATTCCAGCAGATTCTCTGGAAAATACTTAAGATTGCCAGCATGCAAAAAAACGCTTCGAAATACATAAAAGACGGTATGATTGAGTTGGAAAAGGCGCTTGGCCGCATCTTTGACTGCGGCTTGCACTAGCAAAAGGGGGAGGTGGAGTGTCAGAGCCTGTTTGATTAATGAAATGCTTTGCCACCCGAACATACCGGAGTCCCTAGAGCTGGCCAGCTACGGCAAATTAAGCGAGTAGCCTGCTCTGAAGGCACTCAAAAATATGGGTAAGGAAGGAAGTTCTGGCTTCTAACCTCGGAAACTGGGTAACCAACCATCCACGAGAAGAAGAAAAACGATGCGATGCCCAAAAAATAATGGGGGCAGCATAAAATCGGTCAACGAGAAAGGGCTACACCGACAAACTCTGGATTATACATGAAAAAAAATACAAGAGAAGCATATGGCAGGGACAACGAGGGAGGATGTCAACGTCAAACCAGCGCCAGAAAAAATATACGTGGATATTTTGAGGACAATGTACTAGAAGGCTTCTCCAGATGAAACTGGAGCTTCAGTTAGACAAATAAGAACAACCACTTAGCGAAGGGTTCTCCTTGAAATTGCACGCTGCGACGGCCGCATTAAACTTCAGGAAAAATCTGAATTCACATAACCTGTTTTCTAGGGGAAAGAGGGAGCAACCAGATTGAGTTCTGCGAAGAAGCTCAACAATGGCTTCCCTGGCTTTGTTTGGTTCGCAAAAATGTTTTTGCAATGTTCTAAAAATTTTACGGGGTTGAGATATACGGTAGAGGTTGAGAAGATAGTTTTCCGATGAAGAGGTGAAGCAATTAAGCTTGTTGTTGCGTAATGAATTAGCAATAAAATATCAACCTACAATGAATTCTTCCTGATAAAGTGGATGATGTTATTATATGGAGGAGGCGTGAGATACACGGTCGGGATGAAAGGGTGGTTTCGGGAACTTGCTTGTTGCTTAGATTGCCAGTTTTCTATCTATACGTTTTCCTGAGATACATACGTGGTTGATGTAGCCTAAATCTTAAGCCAAATTACCTGCTTTTCCGGAGGAAGGGGAGGAGCAATCAGATCGAGTTCTGCATAAAAACTCAGCAATATTTTCTCCTGGCCTTATTTTGTGTGCAAAAAATGTAGCGGTAGGGGTTGATGAGATGGTTTTCCGGGGGAAGTGTGGAGCAATAAAACTTTTTGACGCGTTCTAAATTAGCAATAAAATATGTACCTATAATAAATGCTCTCTAATAAAGTGGATGATGTATAGCTTAATATGGACTAGGGGTGAGTCACGTGGCGGGGGTTGAAGAGTGGGCTTGGGAACTTGCTTGTTACTAATATCACCAGCAATAAAGTATGCAACCTCCAAAAAGTCTCTATCTGCATTGATTCTTGAGATACGGAGGTGGCTGATGTGTTTAAAACCACATTACTCGCTTTCCAGGGAAAGGGAAATAAAATTTTGTGTTGCGTAAAAAATTAGCAATAAATATCAATAAAATATGGATTTATAATGAATGCTCTCAAATAAAGTGGATGATGTAGCTTAATAGGCTTGCTTGTGATGGCAGGCATAATCGGCTCTTGGCTCTTGAATGCAAGGGAGCACCCAAAGGTCGCTCGAAAATGAACTACATCAAGTAGCAGTGCCAGCAACTGCCAAAACAATGCAAAAGTGGCAGCAACGCTGGAATGCAAGTGCATTCTTTATTGGACTTCTTGAACCATGTCCAACTCGGAAACACCAAGAAGAGAACTTCTACCTTTCTCAGTTTCTAACGGGGCACGGATATTAAGGTGATTGTCGTCATTGAATGGAGAAGGTTGGAACACAGACTGCGGAGACTGCAATGGGCTGGCCATGTGAATCGTTTGGACTCACAACAGGATACCCAAAAAGGTATTTGTTGGAAGAACTGAAGGGCAAAGTCCAGTGAGAAAACCGAGAAAATACTAATTTGACTCGGTTGACAGTTCATCGCTTGTTAGGTTTCGAAATTGGAGGACGTGGTCGATGAACGGAGATAGTTGAAGGTATTTTTGCAGGAAGCGAAAAAGGGCTACAACACTACGAAGAAGGAGAATAGGCAAGCAAAATGAGTGAATTGATAATATCTGGAGCCATGTTGTCAATTTGAATGCAATGCCAAGTTTACCTCTTGGTGTATCTTTTCTATGGTCTAAACTGGGTGTAAGTGTAAGTATCAGGATTCAAAACCACTTCAATGTTTTCTTGTTTAATTGTATTCATTATGTTTACGGTACTTTCCTCTTTTACGGCTTCTTTTGATTTCACTTAATTTTTGATTCACCATTAACAACGATCATTGCTTCAGTTGTGTTAACCTATCCATTAAATCCTTGAAAAAAAGCTTGTTTTATTTCAGTTTGCATTTAAAAATGGGATTTGCCTCCATTTAGAAATGTGGCGTCCCGGTTCTTCAAATGTTGTCTCACTGGGCTATATATATGAGACCTTGGTGTAGTCATCAGAAAGGACGGTTGGTCTTATTTCCAATCCTTTTAGCTGAAAGGTATAGGCATTTCACTTCTGATGTCGGATTCCTTCTTTTTTCAACAGAGTTTTAGCCATTTTTCTTTTTTTTTGAATTTCACTCTCCATTCTCATTAGAAGTTTTATCTTCTAATTAGTCTGTTTTTTGGACCATATTACGACCTTCTCATTAATTATGTGTTTTAAGTAAGTAGACGAAGATTGATGTTGAGCAATTGCCAAAAAATGTAGTTAAATATGACTTTCCTCTAAGGGATACCATTTGAGTCAAACCAATATCATTGTAGTATTGTAAACAACCTATAATAACATAACTTGGTAGTTTGTGTTTCATATTTTTTGCATTTATGTATTGCAATTCGTGCAGCTCACTAAAATTATGTGAACATGTTTTTTTTCTTTTTGTGAAAGTTATTTATGCATTGAGTGTGGGGCTTCCAAGCGTGCTAGACGTTTGGACTTCTAGACTACTTAACCCCTCTCCTGTCAACCTGAGAATCTAATCTGGCAGCCCAAACATAGCACTTTGAGCAAAATTTGCCACCACCAACTGCTTGAAATACACTCTGTTAATAGTCAGCCACCATTACTGATCCAGAAATGAGTTTCTTAGTTTCGAGCAGATCTTCTTTGTTCACTATGTGAGTAGTTCCCTTGAGTCAAAACATCATCCGAATTCATCACAGTTCGTCCTCAGAGACAAACCAGTGGTGAAAGTTTCGTTTTTAATCCAAAACAGTTTCTTTTCGGCCTGATTTTTAAGAACAATACCTATCAAAATGCTTTTTACCGAGGTTTCTAAAACGTTTTTCGGTTGATTAATATATAAAACAAAATAATTTAAAAATCAAAATGGTAAAATTTAAGCTTTTATATTTGATTCTTCCTTAGAAAAATACTCACTGGCCAGATAACACCAACCTCAGGGCATATTGCGCTATCACAGTCACTATGTGACGGAATTAAAATGGATCAGATTGGTCTATGCTCACAAGATAATGTCCTTATCCCCCATCTTACTGCAAAAGAGCATTTGGAAATGTACGCTCGAATCAAGTTGGAAGGTGGCTTTGAATTGGAAGTGGCGAGGACAATGAAGAGTCTAAGCTTTGGTAAATATGAAAACTACGAAGCTTACAAACTTTCTGGGGGATATCAGCGTCGATTGTGTGTTGCCATTGCTTTTATTGGTAAGTAAACATTTAATGCAATTATAGAACAATAAAAATTCTAAATAATATACACTTCAGGTTCGCCTAACTTAGTCATTCTTGACGAGCCATGCAGTGGAGTAGATACAAAAGCCAGAAAGACTGTTTGGGAATTGGTCGAAACATTGCGTAAAGGACGTGCTGTTGTCTTAGCAACACATTACTTAGACGAAGCAGAATACCTAGGAGACTCAGTAATGATCATGAATCAAGGCAAAGTAATTGCTGAGCATAGTCCAGAAAGTCTTAAGAAACTTTTCACTGAATGGTTCGAGCTGACAATCGTTTTCGAAGATGGATTGAATGCAATCGAAATAATCCAATCTTCATTAATGGAGTACATTGACAATCCAACTATAACTCAAATTCCTGAAACAAAAATATTTGAGGTGAAGGTACCGTATGTTGGATCAACAGGAGAGCCAAATAGGTAAGCGACTGTTTGCATTAATTAAAAGAGATACTTTTCCAATATCATAAATTTCATTCCAGATGTGCTCAACTGATTGAACATCTTGAAAATCTACGTCATAAAGGCAAAATACGAGACATCACAATATCCAGCAAAAATCTTGAAGAAGTTTTCAATTCTTTGAACAAGGAAAATAATGAATACATGAACGGCGATTTGGATGGTGATACAAAATATGAAAAGATCGATTTGAGCAAAAACGATGTAACCATACGTAATCATTTACCTCAATCGGAAATGGCTCAGTATTTGTTGATGAAGCGCTTGAAACACTTCCGTCGTAATTTCAGACTCTTAATATGCGTGCTTTTGCTGCCAGCTTTATTTGAAATCATTGCCATGGGATTCTTGCAAATTCGACCCGGAGGAGACCATGATAGAGTACTTAATTTATCGAAAGCTTTGTACAATAATTCTGTTGAGTTCCTAAGCTATGAGCAGAGCAATCAGTATGGAATGGATACTTATCAGCTTCTTAAGAATGATTGTAGTAATTGTCACAATTTTAATAACTCGCAAAAGGCTTATTCATGGATACTCGATTCCTTTAACGAGTATCATATGAATAGGTATGGCGGATTATCGATCAATGATTCTCAAAGTATGGTTTGGTATAACAACAAAGGATATCATTCAATGATGGCGTGGCTGACGGATTTGAACAATCATCTGTTCAGAACGGAAATGAATGACTCGGAATATACGATTATAACTATAAACGATCCAATACGTCTGGGAGTTGAAGAGCTGAGTGCTTCATCAATGTAAGTAGAAAAGTAAAACAAACAAAAATGATTTTAGTATGTATAACCGACTAGTAATAAAAAGTTCTTGAGTCTAAACAATTTCAATGAAATCTTATCATAATCATGAAAAGTGCATCTATTTGAATTTGAACAACTGGTATAGTTCTAGTCGGTCTAAATACAATAATACCGATTTTAGGATTGCCTTAAAATTTCTGAAGACATTGCAAATATATCTGGAAACTTATGGTAGATTTTCGTTATTGAAACATTGAAATTTACTAAACTTTTACTGGGTATTGTTAAATTAAAGCTAAGATAGGCCTCAAATTTATCTACATTCATATCAAAATGCACAAAATTGATGATAAAAATCCAATCTGCATTTTCTCCCGTTAAAGATCGACAGTGTCTCTACAATAAAATATACTGACAATCAATTGAAGGATCCACTTAAATACACGCCACCAAATGCATTAAACTAAACCAAGCTTTTTGTGGCTACCAGGAGGGATATTGAAGCTCTACTCCCTCTTTCATGCTCACATATATCACTTTATTGTACTTATTGACCATATATAGGTACTTTTTTGAGTATGCAAACGAGTAAGATAACTTTTTGACAAGTTCTTGCCTTCTATGCACTTTAACTCTGTCTTTTGAGTATCGAAATTTCCCGTGAATACCATTCATTTGGTTGTCTAAATAGTTCCTTTTAGTAAATTTTTAATGGTACCGTCGATGCGTGGGTAAGCCTTTTTTAAAACTTAAAACTTTGTTTTTGTACCGACATTTATCTTTTTCATCACTATTGTTGCATGGTAGTCGAACAACAACAAATAACAAAAAACAAAGAAGTCACTATTAATACTAGTTCTTACATTTTAATAGCGATAAGCCTTCCATGATGAGTACAACTATTCCATTTTGCTTAAGGTTGATTTTGTTTCTGTTCACTAATTAGCAACATCAACTGATCCTCTGTTCTTTTATTTTTAAAGATTTGCGTTTCATATTACAACTACTATCTGTATATTATCTTTTTAATAAAGTCATAGATGACTTCAAACTTTCTTGTCGATATCCGAAAAATTATTTTAGATTACCTGTTCAAAATGTTTGCTCTTATTTGGCGCTCAGGAATCGACTGTCCTATTCCTTGATACTGATTCAATTGCCCTCCCAACCAACTTCAACTCACTCAATTATTTTGTCCAAATTGACCTCACCGTTGGACGTAAAACTAATTCTCGGAAAGAATTTTCATGCAATTAAAATTTGTACGGATAAGCATTACATAGAGTTCTACTTCCTTCCAAGGAAGCCTTGACTTTGATTTGAGGCTCTTCTAAAGCCTTTGATATAATATAACATTATAGATCTTACTGGGCGATCACGTTTGCATGTTACTAGATATGCTTATCAATTATCTGCAGAGCATGAACTATAACAAGTAGAGAAAGGAAATTCAAGTAGAAATAAAGATTTATTTGTGATATATTCGTACATAAAAATGAAATCAGAGAAAACAGGACAAACGGATAGAGTAAACTTTATTTTCAAGCTAGGACAAACACTTTTTTTTTGTGCAGCGACATTTTCTGATTTGATTTTGGAAGTACTAAATGGGAACATAATTAAACAAGGTGAATTAGCAAGAGGGTGCTCTTGTCAGAAGGAAACGCATTGACAATCAGTCCGGCGTAGATGATTCTTTACTTTTACGTTTACCACTCATCTTCGACTGATGTAAACACGACACTGAAACGCACTGATAATCAAACCGGCGTAGATAACTGACTGGCGCTAATGCAGTGAAACAATAACGTAATAAAAACCGTATTTGTAAGAAAAATATTCCAAATATTCGTAAAAGCTTCTTGCTATAAATGTGCTGTCCTTTTTAAAATTGCCACGGTGAACCCAGTAGCTTGGATGATCGGAACTCGGATAACCAGACTTCTACTGCATTCATAAAAATGAAAAATTTACAAGCCATACTACTCCGACCCATATAACATACTTTTGAACTCAATCTGGTTTTGTGTTATCCACAGTCTCATGTCAGAAGGGTTTTGTACTCAATCTACAATATGCATACACCAATAATGAATAAACTCAAGAAAAACTTTAGCGACATCTGCAACAAATAAATACATACTTGCTTTAAAAGAAAAAACATTGTTACTCCTTCAAATGGATCATTTCGCTCTTTTCACATCAATTTAATGTAAATCTATAGATAATTTTTTGCTCTACAGTGAGCTTCCATTGCGTCGTATAGATTTACATTAAATTGATGTGAAAAGAGCAAAATGATCCATTTAAAGGAGTGACAATGTTTTTCCTTTTAATGCAAGTATGTACAGGGTGATTCATAATAAGTGTACACATGTGAATGATCCATTTAAAGTTTAGCTAAGACAAGTACTTACAGGAGGAAATTTAACCTGATCATAATTCGTAGTTACAAAAACATATTGAGTTCGCATAAGTAGGAAAATTAAAAAATAACTCTCACCTCTAAGCATGGTGATCGCCATCACCGGTGTGTATCTAATAAAGTGATGGCCCGATGAGAATAAGTACACATGTCGAAACCACCTTCTTCTAACATTTTTCTTCTCTAATAATTTTTCAGAAAAAAAAACTTAAAAGATATGCATGTAGCTACAAATGTAGCTACAAAGAATTTCGTAAGTAATTGTTACTCCATTTTAACCTGCCACCATTTTGTTGCAATATAACTAACAAACATTGACTGAATGAAGTCTTAAAGTCTTTCTCTGAGAACTTTCAAATGGCTATCACTTCCGTCAATGCGATTTAACTTTATTGAAATTTCGAGATATAACGACCTTGTCTTGGACTATTTAAATTTAAGGGCACCCGTATGTATTCACTTGGTAAACTTTTACATTTACAAATTCTACTATTAATAACAAAGTTGAGTGATTTGGACTTCTACGATTTTTGTTATTGTTGTTCTCATGACAAACTACCACCATGATTTTGCCACCTTTAAAATGTACGTTTTCATCAATAGCCTGTACTTTCAATGCTGAAGTTGCGGGAAAATAATGCAAATTTACTTAATATTCTCAGTTAAAACGACCGCCATTTTGTTTAACGATTACTAATATCACTCGTTGAACAGATTCTCAAAGATGTGCATGCTATACATCCTTCCTGAAAATTCAATGCAAATCCTAACAAGGCTGTAGTGTCTGAGTGAAAAGGAAGCGCATATTGCGTCATAGCCATGTATTGCTGTTGTTGTAACACCGAACATTTAAACCAAAATAACTTGTTAAATACTATAATTAACCTTAGAAGTAACCACATGGACGGAAAATTTCATTGGATTTAAGGGTACCCTTACGATTTTATTCAAGAAAATGTAAAATTGGTAAATCATACTATACTATTACTAACAAAGTTTAGCGAATTTCAATTTCTCAAGTATTTATCGTTGTTGTACTCATAAGGAACTGCTTTCATGATTTTTTTCTGATTTTTCGGTTTACAGGTGTCCAATCGCAAGGGGGAGAACACAACGTTTTCGTGTTCTTCCGCTTCCCCTATCTACCCTGTCAACGATAATGCAATTTTAATAGCGGAGATTAGGAGATCTCATCAATTCCTTTCATTTGATATCCTGACTGATGACTAGTGCTCGCATTAGATTTACCGTATATTGAAAATGGGTTTTCAACATTTCCAAAATATCCACCCATCTAGCGGAGTTGGTGTTCCTAGCGTAGAGTGTCAACAAGAAGACGATTCGTCACTTGGTGCGGTTATATGCCTCTGCCTTTTTGGACCATTCTCACCGCCTCTGCAATCGCATCAATTGTGGAGCGTCCTGCTCTAAAACCATATTACCGAGGAGATAGATCCCCAGTAGCACAAATTGTGACAGTAAGTCTTCCCTTGAAAAGTTTCTCTGGCACTTTTCCAGCCGCGTCTAGCATACATAAAGAGCTGTATGCATACGGCGATCCAGAATTTCTCTTTCCTTTGCTGATCAGCATGAGCCTCGACACATTCCATCGTACCGAGAAAACATTGGCAATCGTTGAATGTGCTAACCAACAAGTCAAGACAATGGTGATACACAAGTTGCAACATCTCAGCTGGAACACCATCGGGGCCTATAGCCTTCCGTTTTGGTTGTATGAAGAGTGGAAACCCGATTAATGCTTCACCATCGACGGCGTCAGCACATTTGAGATGGGTGGCGAAAAGTACCTGTACTATCTCTTCCACTTTTTTTGCTTCATATATGTAGAGTTTTCGTAGGGCACCAAACTTTCGCAGTACTAGCTTGTAGCCAAGGCGCCACGGATCCTCTTGTCCACTAGATCTTAACAGCAGCGAGCCTTGCTGTTATTAATCAGTTTGCGAAGGCATTTCCTGGCCGACTTATTTACTGCTAGCCTGTTGCATTGAGCCTCTTGTCGAAGCTTGTGACACTCGCTTCGCTTTTCAGCAATTTTAGCTAACCAACAGTTGTAATGAATTTTTTTCTCAAAATCCGTGTAGGACACGGGTGCCGATTGCCTGGCACAAATGTCAGCGAGCTATAAACACCACCGAGCTCAGCTGGCTAGCTTCGCTTTACTTGTCGGCTAGCTATTTGCGGGATTATATGAGGCGCGTTCTTGTCGAGCCATGAAGTTACACTACAAAATATTTTTAACGCGTACTCTACTCTACAAGACGTACCGATCAATTTTTAGTATCTTTAGAAATGTTCTATTATGTGTCAATTAAGCTACTCTACAGTAATTCAAAACGTTTTTTTTTGTCTTCTTAAAGTTTGCGGACACGGGGCGATGAGATAAATGCAAACATTCTACAAAAAGCAACCGTTACTTTCTCTGAAGAAGGTCGTTGCATTCCAAGGGGAATGTCAAACGTAAAGATGTTAAAGTGGCTGAAGTGAACCACGCATCTCCTCCCAAAGGATGGAAATTTGACGGAAGTCGTTAATTTTAATCTTGTAAAACAATAAACTAAGCAATTTCGACGGGGTGACCACCTTATCTCTTCAGGAGCAGCCACTCCTAATCACCACGGGGCTGGTCGACTGCTTAGGTTTATTACACAGTACACTGGGGGTTTGCTGTGCCGGGTGTTTCGATGGGGTATAGAAGCGCTATAAGTAGTCGTGATGATGCTCATAGTTGAGTTCACTACGTCTTGAACTACCAATTCTTCTGTCCCCTACGAGTCCTGCTGCAGCAGAGCACCCACTGTGAGCACTTCAATGAACCTCTCGATGTCCATTCTTTCATCATGGCTGCCATTTCTAGATTTGTTTTCCCCGGAGATCTGTTTGAGGCATACACTATTCGATTGCTTTACAGTTGAAGTCTCTTCCAACGAGCACGTTATTATCTGCGTGCGGGGCAGCATCCTCCAAAGCATTAACTTGGCTTGGAAATATAATATCGGTTTGTTTGGCGTTAGATACACTCTAAAGGTGTTCCTTGAGCACCGAACCAGCACATGACTAGCCACCCGACCACGGTCCTCCACCTGGAAATCACTGTTCCGTAACCCAGATCGCGTCAGTACCAGTTTCATCAGGATACCATGATGTAGAAATTTTATCGTAGTGCTTCAGAAGCAAAATGTCCGCGTTCAAATCCCTCACAAAGCTCTCAAGTAGATTTTGGGTGGTTGAACTGCAGCACAGGTTTATCTGTTAAATACGGATCATCGAAGTTCTGATTTTGTCATGGCTGGGCTTCCTGGAAAACCTGTCTTTTTTAGGGTATTGTAAAATTATTTTACAATACCCTACTAAAATCGCGTCTTGTCTGTCCGTCTGTCCGTGTGTCACACCACTTTTTCTCAAAAACTACAGAAGCTAGAAACATAAGATTTTGTGAGTAGGTGCGAAATGACGCCCTCTTCAAAGTTTCACCCTGAAAAGAAACTTATAAGGTCTTTAAGGGGAGTTGCCCCCGAAAAATTTTTTTTTATCGCATGTAGGCAATATGAGTATCAAATGAAAGGTTTTAATAAGAACTTTTCAAAACAGGCCTTAAACCAACAAATTTTCCTTTGAGGGGTGCAGGGGAAGGGGAAATGTCCGAAAATTTTTTGTCCCCCCCCTTGACCCGAAAAATCTGAAAAAAATCGGAGAGGTGTAGCCTTAGGAATACAAGGGCAACAAATACCTAAGAAGCCGAAATTCGATCAACTTTGTTAATAATAGTACATTTTGTAAATTTTGCATTTTTGCCTATAAAATCAAGATGGGATGGGGAATTTTTTTGAAAGTAATTGTATGTGTCCTGAAAGTTTCACAATAATTGAACAATAAACAGCTAAGTTACAGCCGATTGAATATTTAACAATTACTACCACATCAACACGTTACTAGGGAGATATACGTTTGCGATAGACCTAGACACTACAAATATGTAGGAATTTCGATAAAAATTTTAGAAATGTTTTGTAATATTGATGTGTTATCATGACTAACTAAGCGACGGGGTCAAAACACTTGAAACAAAATGGGGGCGAGTTTAAAATCATAATAGCTATAATAACTTTTCGAACTGTATTTATGGAATCTGTTTATTAGTCAAGTTTTGATATTCAGAAAATATTGTTTGATTTACTACTTGTTTTACAATACCCTTCTGGCAGGAGCACTCTCTTGCTACTTCAACTTATTTTCTTTTTAGTCTGCCTTGCTCGTACACTCTTTTCCTTTATGTCCCATTTCACCACATTTGTAACATAGTAAACTCTTATCGGGTCCGTTGCATACTTGTATGGTGTGCTCAGAGCCATGGCATTTGAGGCATTGAAGAGGCGCTTCTCTTTGCTGTATCCTGCAGATGACCGTTTATTCTTACTTTGCTCTCATTCAGAAATTGTCCGCCATCTTTTTCGGTCGTCAATGATGGCCATACATTTTCCCCTACAGTTTTCTAGTGTCAGCCTTACTTTGATCCTACCCACGGTATAGAGCTCCATGTTGATGGCCTCTTCTACTTCGGTCAGGTCCATGACATAGTCAATGTCTCTTATTTCGATCGTTATCAAAGGCTCAAGCGAGGCTACAGTTACGCTTTTGCCGAGGAACTTTTTCACTGCGTCGCAGAATGCTTCCATATTGTCGGCCTCTGCTCTGAACTCGACCAGTATGTAGCACGACCGGGTCATGCTGCTCTAATAGCAGTGTTGGTGTCTTTGGGCCGTACATTTCCCCTGACATCCCGTAATACTTCTGCATAGTATTGACCATCTTTGGGTTTTACGACCAGTGCTTGCTGCCGGGGTCTTTGTTGTGGCCTCTAAGCAACTCCTTCAGTAATGCCCTATGTTGTCTAGGAATGCCTCTAGTTCAATGAGCTCATTGGTTACACCATTGCTGATTTTTGGCGAGTCGCATGCTGATTATATTCTTTTTAGAAAGTTTCCCGCTTTTCGGGTAAGCCTTTCTTCTTGGTGTGACTAGGTAGCAATTATACTTTGCAATATCTTTTCTTGGGAGAGTACATCGGCTTCCGTTTCCAAGTACAGTACTTCAGCCACATTTTTGACCGTGGCGGTGAAATTTCACCACGGCGCTTCTTTTCTGCGGTGGTGACTTTATGGAAGTCAAGATGGTTTGTTATTATTTCAGCATTTAAGACCCTTGCTCCGGTCACTTCGGGAGCAGTCACAGCAGTAATTGTCGAGTTCTCGCTGTTCTTTATATCTTCTTCTAAGGCTCGCGAATCTGGCACGTCCTGTAGAACTCCCCGCTCTTATTTTTAAGGCCGTCCTGGCGTTTGCATCGTTTTTTGCTGCGCTCGAAAGCTGTAGGAATTTCTGTTTGGGCAAGGATATCCGTTGTGCTCTGTTTTTCATCCGTTTTCACTGTTATTATACTCGTCGCCGTTTTTGTCGTCGTTGGTACTGTTCTCAATGTACTGTCAACATCGTGGCTGTAACTGTTGCTTCCATAGTCATTGTTGGTATTTTCACTTTGTTTTTTTTTGTCGAAAATGCTCCAGTTTGATTGGGTCCCTCCTCAAAGCTGCTATCTCCGTTCGTGCGTGGAGTCGCCTTTTTGGTCTCAAAGTTGTCTGCAGAGCAGGGAGACCACGCGAGGGTTGGCAGAAGTTCTTATGGGGACAAGTGCTCAGAGCCAGACGACCGCTAATCGTGAGTCTCTCTCAACAAAACATACACTTCCATCCCATTGCTGTGAACTTTAAACGTACTCCGAGACCTGCCAAGTTTTGACTGGGATGACGATGATGCGATAGTAGGAATAGAGCTGTTTACTCACAATTGTCACCTCAGCGCTATCGTGCAAAAATACTAGGTCCAAAACGTCATCTCCGCCAGCCCAAAGTATCAATTCAATTTCATTCATTGTCTGAAGCAGAGTCAAGATCCAGTTAGCGCCGTTCTCTGCCATCCCAGGAGGAACCTATGCCGACTCGGCGGGTTCTCTAATTCTGATTGGAACCGTTCCATTATTTTGGGTTGAGTTTCGGGGGAGATGTCTCTATGGAGGGGTGTGTTTATGTATTGACGGTTTTTGGCTTAGGGTTCATAGCCATCTCAGGTAAAGTTACTGAGGATTTCCGGGGCGGAAGGGTTGGGAAAGAGTTCCGTTGTTTTCCTTATCTTCTTGGTCAGTAGAGTTATCTGACTCCAATGTTACGCCTGCCTTTTCCTCTACTGTCTCGTCTGATGAGCCAGAAGATTTTGCAGAGGAGTATGGAGGTTTGAGCCTTAGTGAGTAATCAGCTGCTTTTCTTTCTGAGTATTTTTTCGATCTCCAACTTCTGCCAGCATGCTCGTTAAATTTTTCACTTTCTTCTTGAGAGCTGGAATTCTTGATTTTAATTCCTTATTTTCTATGGCTAAAGTCTCAACCATATCGTTAGAGATAATTTTTAGTTTTTGCTGCATATCAGCGGGAAACTGAAATTAACTTTAATTCCTTCGATTCAATATTTTATCGTTAATCGGTGACAGATCTGCTTCAAAGAGATGGGCATTTATATTCTCGGTGGCATTTACTATTCCTGGATGTCTACTTCAAATGTTTTCTCTATGTACGAATATTTCATGTTGGTGGCAGCCTCATCTCTTCGTTTTTGGTGCATATCTTTGTCAGTCTTCCAGCCCACTTTTCAGCGGGAAGGTACTTTTAAAATTGCTTTTAGATCTTAGTTTCCTTGTCTATGTCTTTCAAAAAAAAGTTTTTCTAATAAATATGTATTATCAATTTCCAATCAACGTTTAAAAAATTTGTTTAATTTATAAAATCAATGGCCGGAGTGAATTATAGATATATACATTTGAAGGCTACAAATGCTAGATCTAGATTAGCTTATTGCTCTTGGATGTACTCTTCAACACTTATTTCAATGACTTTTCTCAGATTATGATGTTTATAGATGGTGTCCGATCGTGACTGGGGGATAATATTAATTTACATATTTTGTATACCCTTGCGTCCTTTAGCGCTCTAACCAAAGTTTTGAATCTGAGCAATAAATTCTCGTCAAGATCTTTCGTCTAATCATATCGGCTACATTTTACAAGAAATCAAGCTTAAGCGTACCCCCTAAGAAAATCATATAAAAAGTTTTTAATACCGAAACGTCGGAGAGGTGACCTCATTTAACTATTACGCAAAGTATCATGATTTTAGCTTCTGTGGTTTTCAAGTAACTATGCAGTAATGTAAAATTCCTTGCAAATCAAATCATATTCTGCACTTGAAGTATGTTAACTCGTTAAAAATGGATCTCCTTATTCATATTTACAGTCTGCAACAAGTTGCTGATGCGGGAATATCTCTTATTGTTCTGATAGCCTTCAGCTTGGTGGTAGCAGGAGGTTCAGTATTCATTGTCAACGAACGAGTCAATGGAGAAAAATTGCAACAAACCTTGTGTGGGGTTAAAATCGAAACCTATTGGGGCGTTGCTCTATTTTGGGATACAATAGTAAGATCGAATTTTGCACTTCATTATCGCCAAACGAATACCCTACCCTGTCCCATTTCAGATTTACTTATTAGCCTTATTGCTGTGCGTGATAATATTTGAATTATTTGCTATTCCTACATACGTCGCAAAATCAAATCTAGACGGTATCTGCTTACTTTTGTTCCTTTATGGGTACGTATGAAATAAATTGTCCCCTGAATTCCAAGGGCAGATTTAAGTTTTTTTCTTTATTTCAGGTTTGCGTCCATACCAGCTGTTCACGTTTTCGAGAAATTATTCTCAGAAGCCAGTTTTGCGAACATGACGATATTTTGTCTGAATGTGGTCATTGCACTTACCACTACAACTGTGATAGTTTTGTTCGATGTGCTTGGCGAAACAGATGAGGCTGAACATTGGCGAAACTTCTTCAACAGATTATTCCTAATTTTCCCACAACACGCTCTATCCGATGGCTTGATAACGATCTGCAAAAATTATTTTGTGGTAAGTATCGAAAAATATTATCTTAATAGATATCCTTGTGGTACGACGACTCACTCTGACATTTTTTCTTTTCAGGCGGAAATTTTATCAAGATATTACATCGATACTTACAAATCTCCAATATCCAGCGATATCCTCCATCCACACTTCATAGCGTTGATCGTGCTTGGAATCTTCTTCATTGTACTTAATTATGCAATCGAAGAAGGTCACATAGCCAGATTATATGGAAAAATGTTTAAGCAGACATCGACTATTCAAGAGCTGCAAATTGTATCGATCCAGAATTCCCTGAAGAAAGATGATAAATACAAAACCTACAATGATTATGTCTTGAAGGTTGAAAATGTTTGCAAAATGTATGGAAAGAAGGAGCAAGCCGTAAAAAACGTTTCCTTTGATGTTAAGAGTGGGGAATGTTTTGGTCTACTTGGTAATAATGGTGCTGGAAAGTCAACAATTTTCAAAATGCTTTCTGGGCAAATGTCCCCTACATCTGGTACAATTAGTTTTTATAGAGTAAGTTCTAGTTTTTCTGTTGTCCATTTCATTAAACACGATTTTCCATCCCGAAATTTGAAATAAACGAGAATCTATTTTTTACAGAACAATATTGCCTACTGTCCACAAACGAGTGCTTTGGATCCATTGCTAACAGTGAAGGAAGTTATTGAGTTTTATGGTGCACTGAGACGAGTTAAAGACATACCGAGAGTAAGTACATTAGAAATCTTTTACCAAATTTCACAAATATATTATCACAAATAAATAGTGCAACATACTTTACTAATCATCAAACTCATGAATAAAAATTTCGATTTCTATTGATGCTTGCTCGTTCATCGACAAAATATTAATTTCACCACGATTCAACATCAAATAGTTTACATCATCCGCCATAAAAGCAGAAGGTTTTTGAGGGTATTTTAGGTTGCGTATCTGCAAAGAGAGAACTCAAATTAGGTTAAAATTTATTTTACTACGTTATTTGCTCAAACCTCGACAATGGAAGATCTAGATGAAGTCATGTCATGATCGAAAGCTGTTATGGTGCAATGAATGGTTTTTGTTGTCTCTACTGTAGCCAACCAGAGGACGATCACATCTTTCGACTTGTCTTCGGGATCAAAGAGTTGTTCACCCTTAAAATATGCAATAATTGTATCATGGGATTTTAAATTCTTAGTAGAAATTGCTTGTATTAAGAAACTATTGATAGTATTACCAACCAATTCTTTATCAGCAAGTATAAAGTTCAGGGATGTTTTGCAGCCCATTATCAGTATTGGCAGATGGTGCAAAAAGTGAGAATATTTCTCAGGCAAGAAGGAATTCGCTCGGCAAATACCAGCTAGTCCAGGTCTGTTTGACTCATTTCTGGAAACTGCTTTTTCAGCAAAATAGTTATAAATTGATTACAATAAATCTTACGTATCCTTCCCGCCATACGCGAGAACACCCAAACAAATATTCTCATTATAGTTGAATATGCTCTCGTCAAATATGAGAACCGATCGCCGAGTTCCGTCAATGTCCTGAAAATCGACTGGAAAACATTGCTTATGATCTCGAAGAAAGTGTGAAAGCACAGACGTTATCCCGATAGTTTGACTGCATGCCGTAACAGGACAGTTGATTGGACTCCTTGAAATATTAATCAGCGAATCGCCAGCTGTTGCATTCTTTCGTGCCATTTCATCGAGAAAGCGTCTCTCTGCTTCGTATTCGAACACCTCGCTGTCCTTGGATTTCATCTTGAATTTCACTAAATTTTGCGTACTGAAATTCTTTAGACAATCATCTATCTTACTTGAATCTAAAGTCAAATTGGTGAATTTCGAGTTTTGCAGTAAACACTTTTCCTTAGCGGATTGATACTCCTCCTCGTGGTATTTCTGTCGTTTAAACTTGCAATAGCTTTCCATGTGATCGTACATGGTGGGCTGAATGAACTTCTTTCGGGGTGGTCCAGTACCTTCGGATGATTCTTGCATTGCATCACAATTTTTACAAGATCGCATTTTCGATGACATTTGGAATTGAAATTTATTACGAATAGAGATCGAGTTTTCCTTATTTTCGTTATTTGTAATTGACTATTGTACGATTTTTTGCGGTACACCAAAAAATGGGGCAGTAAACTGGGACGGGAGCTGAACAAAATTGACTGTGAAAAAATGTCAGAATTTGAGTTTTGGCTTTATTGCGCCGCAACAAGTCATTTGAAAGGCAACTCTGTTTTACCAACTCTGTATTAACAATTTCATACATATTCTTCATTGCTTCAGTCAACTCTTTGATGAACAATTTTGATTTTTTTTTTCATAATTATAATAAGATTTGAATGAAAAGATTAATTGATAATTGCACTTAAATGATCTTTCATTCTAAAAGTACTAACCACAGTTCAAACCGGGTTACAGTAATGAATTATGACAATTTATCGTACATGCATACAGAAAAATAAACTTTTGTGTCGATGCTATTTATAATTATTTGCTTGATTACAATCAAACAAAAAAAGCGGCAACATGTGAATGCATATAGTACGAGCTTTCTGCGACGAAAAAAGAGTGATGGAGAGAGTGGTAGGGAACGGAGGTACTTTGGAAAAAACACCAAAACTTATTTTCAATCAGTTTATGCTTAAACCTATAAATGCAAGTAATTTTATTTATTTTAAACTAAGCATTGATACTCAAATTAACCATCAAACTTCTATCCAATAATGTTAGGCATAACCAAAAAAGGAAACCAACAGAAAATGAAGAAATTTTAATTTTCTATACATCACCATTCAGGAATGAACCTCAACAAACCCTCCAATAGAGTATGTCCCTTGCCAATGTTAACGTTGGTTTCCTTGTATAGCTGGCAAGCTGATTGGGCGATCGATTTAAGGGAATGAAGAGCCCTTTCCTTTCCCTAAAGCTGGGATGAGCTAAGCCTTTTTCTACACTGTTAGGAAATATAAATTATTTAACAGATTGTTGGTCATTATGCGATGATATCTAATAGCAACCTCAGGCAGGTAGTACAAAATGGTTTTTTAATGATTTTATTTATTTCAATTTGCTGCAATGGGTCGATCCCACTACGACCCGCAGATGCGAAGTCTTGAGAATGTGGCTTTGGCATTCAGGATTAATCTCTCTCAATCATCACGACTCTACGATTTCTTTCGCCAGTTGATCATTCCAAGCAAGGATCTGCTGTCAGATTCCACCATGTCTTCCCATTGATTCCATGGTCTTTTCGCTGGACGTCTAGTTTCTGCTCTATCCTTTTATGTTCTTTTCGGTGGCCGGTTTTCTTCCATGCTTTCTACAAGGCTCACCCATTACAATTTGCGTAACTTTACGCAACTAGATACAGGTGGTTCGTCGAATAGTTCACATAGCACATCGTTGTATAATAATAATAAGTTAGTCTCCTCTGTTTCATGTTTCAATAGAAGATCCTCGCTGTTCCTTGTTTCACTAGAAGATTTTCCGGAGCATTTTCCATTCAAATTTGTCCATTGCCTTTTGAGATTCACTCGTCAGGGTCCATGTTTCTCGTCCATATAACAGCACAGGTGTGACTATTAATTTCTAAATACTGTCGCGTGTTATGGTTCGCGGCCAATAATTTTAATTTTCCGGGAAAGTGAAAACGCAACGTCTTTTAAATTAAGTTAAAAGAGCTTATTTACTAAAAATGCACAATTTATAATTTCACTATTTTTACAAGTCGTCTATCAATGTTTACTTCAACTTGTCTATCACTTCAATCATTTCACAATCACTCAATCAATATCGCCTTTACCTCGCGCTCCACTCTATCGCAGTTTTTACTATCGCGGTTGTAATAATCCCCCCATTCATTCAGCTCGGCTTTATATAGGGTCTCTAGTCATTCAATTTATTTCTCGTACATTGGCGAATTACCTGGAATATTCGAGCAGCTTAATGAATGGGGCAGTGACTCACTTTCAGATGTTAATCATGCTTGGTGGGTTTTCGAGTACATTCGCTTGTTGATGTTCTTAATGGTTGTGAAAGCAATTTCGACAGTAGCTCGCAGAATTATTTGTACGTGTAACACTGCCCCCACCTCAGTTCTTTTCGCCCCGAAAAGATGTGTCGCCAGTTGTAGTCAATTCTCCCTGGATGTAATATGGGGTAAGACGGTCCAGGTGCACGATTTTCAGTTTGGCTCTTGGCTTACGGTATTCCTGTATGCGGTACACGATGTCGTTGATTCGCTTTGTAACTCGGTATGGTCCCTCTCAATTATGCTGCAACTTTGGAGACCTACCCTTTCACCGTTGCGGGTTATATAGGCACACAAAGTCATCTTGCTGGAAGCTAGTAGAATTTGCCTTTAGATCATACCTGGTCTTCATGCGGTCAATAGCCGATTCGAGGTTGTCGCACTGTCCGATGTATCTGGTTCACCCGTTGTCTTAGCTCACTTGCGTACTCCGAGATCGTTTGGGGTTTCTCAGGGAGTGTCCCGAACTTTATATCAGCTGGCAGAATTGACTTTGGCTGGGGCTTGGCCCGTCGATGCATATTCAGCAGCTCTGTATGACATCAAAAATAGTGGGATATGTCGGTCCCAGTCCCTTTGGTTCTCGTCAACCATCTTGGCCAGATGTTTATTGAGCGTGCCGTTGAAACGTTCGACCATTCCATCGGATTGGGGATGCAGTGGTGTTGTCCTAGTTTTCTGTATTCCCAGTAGTTCGCACATTTCGCCAAAAACTAGTGACTCAAAGTTTCGGCCTTGATCCGAATGTAGTTCGCAAGGTACGCCGTACCTACTGACCGAATTTAACATCAGCTGTTTGGCTCCAGTTGTTGCTTCCTGGTTGGGAATGGGGTCGACCTCGGGCCACTTGCCGAAATAATCGGCCACAACCAGCGTGTATCGATTTCCCCACTCGGATTCAGGGAACGGTCCTGCTATGTCAACAGCAATCCGTTCAAATGGCACGCCCACGTTATAGGTTTGCATTTGTACTCTCAGTCGTCGCTTTGGACCTCTGATGGAAGCGAAAATCATACATCGACGGCACCAGTCCTCTACGTCTTCTCGAGCGTGGAGCCAGTAGAACCTTTCCCGCAATTTCGCTAAGGTCTTGTTAACGCCAAGGTGGCCTCCCGAGGATCCTTCGTGCATCTCCTTAACCACATCGTGGATTCGGCTTTTGGGAAGTATAGTTTGCATCCTATAGGAGCTGCCATCCGCCGTTTCCCATTTCCGCTTGAGTACGCCACCCTCCACCTGAAAGGAGTTCCATTGTGCCCAATAGCTTTTCAGGGTTGCGCCATGCATTGAAACGTCCTTCCACTCAGGTCGCCCAGTTGTCTCCTTCCATACGAGCAATGGTCCGATGTGTTCATCGGCTAACTTGGCATTTCGAATCTCCTCCGATGACCAACCTTCATCGAATTCGGCCGTTATCACTCGCAGATCAACGGTCGGCTCCTTTTCCTCAATCTGCCGGGAATGCTTGCAGTTAGCTGGACATGGATGACGAGATAGGGCGTCAGCACTTCCATGAACTCTGCCCTTGTGAAGTAGTTGGGGCTTCACTAGGTCTGGTCGTATCGTCGATCGGGTTGCACCAGTGTCGCTTGTTATGGTGCAATGTTCTTCATCAACTTGACCAGGAAGGCATAAGTCTGCTTCTCCACGATGTAGTCTTGACACGTTGATTGGGATGCTGGGGATGTCGATCCTCCTAGCCAACGTCCGTCGCACGAAGTTGGCCCTTTCAGTTTGATGGGCTTCCATTTTAGGCTCCTGACACGGTCTGGATCTCCACCATCCTGGACAATAGCTTCGTTTCCTTCGCTTCTTGCAGTCTCTTTGCAGGTGCCTCTTTTCTCCGCAAGTCCAGCATCTAGGTGCCCCATTTTCCTGCGGCTCTCGCTCAATTTCGAAGCGCTCACGCCTGCACTCGTCTCCCACTACCTCGCGAACCCGGCCAGTGGTACGAGTCACATTTTTTGTTGTCTCAAAGTTTAAACTATAAGCCAATGCATCCTTAACTGTTTGCTTTTGAGCTAAACGCAGGGCTTGTTGCAATTCCTGGTCCTTTAATGCGCTGATGAATGCTTCTATCGCTGCGTCATCTCGATGTTCTGGGTCATACGCTGGGTAAGCCAAAAGTGCCAGTCGCTCAATGTCTTGGGCTAGCTGCTGTCAAGTTCCGCCAGACTTCTGCATCCGATGCCGTAGCTGTGACCGATAAATCTGCTTTAGATGATCGTCTCCATAACGCATGTCGAGTGCATTCATTATAGCAGCTCCGACATTTTAAATTCATTAATTTTTTAAAGTTAGATTGGCGGTATGTCATTATTTCGGCTTTTATTTTTTTTCACCAGTTTTCACGTTGAATTTCGCTATTGTGCATTTAAAAAAATGTTTAAAAGTTTTCACTTTCAAAGTTTTCTTTCTCACTTCTTGACACCACTGTCGCCTGTTGTGGTTCGCGGCCAATAATTTTAACGTTCGAGGAAAGTGAAAACGCAACGTCTTTTAAATTAAGTTAAAAGAGTTTATTTACTAGAAATGCACAATTTATAGTTTCACTATTTTTACAAGTCGTCTATCAATGTTTACTTCAACTTGTCTATCACTTCAATCATTTCACAATCACTCAATCAATATCGCGCTCCACTCTATCGCAGTTTTTACTATCGCGGTTGTAATAATCTCCCCATTCATTTAACTCGGCTTTATATAGGGTCTCTAGTCATTCAATTTATTTCTCGTACATTGGCGAAGTACCTGGAATATTCGAGCAGCTTAATGAATGAGGCAGTGACTCACTTTCAGATGTTGATCATGCTTGGTGGGTTTTCGAGTACATTCGCTTGTTGATGTTCTTAATGGTTGTGAAAACAATTGTGACAGTAGCTCGCAGAATTATTTGTGCATGTAACCATACGAAGCTTATTTTGCCTGTGCATGACTCTGGACCTTAGGAAGGGAAGCTTTTGCAGTGCTTATCCGGTGTTCAAGTTCATTCTTTTTGGCGTCTCTTATATTCAGTTTGGCTCTAAGATAAATGAAGTGACTCATCCTTTGAAGGTTATATTCTCATATGATCAGGTTTTGTTGGACTGGAGTGTTCTTCCTTGTTTTAGGCATGACTTTTGTTTAAGTTTCATTAACTTGTAGGCCAATTCGGTTTGCTTCAAATTCTAGACTTAGAAACACTTCTTTGGCATTTTCGATTGACGTTGCTATAATATTGATGCCATACGCTATCAGTTAGATCAACTCATAGCTACAAACCTCAACCCTGAAGGTATACTCATGTACCACGAGCAGCTGATGAGCCCCCATCTTCGTATGGTCAACTGATTGGTCGGGGCCTTTCGGGAGTATCGTGGTGGTTTGGTTAAAAACAAAGGTTGACCTTATAGCGTCCGATACAGATGGAACTCGTATGAAAATTGGGAGTTCCTCCAATGTAAACTGGAACCGTACTTGGAAGCGAAGATTGGCGCTTCTAACCGATCCCCGTTTAATGGCGACTGTGGGGCTTAGTCTATTCGCGAAAGGTACCCACGTAAATCATGTCGACATTCATACGCTTTCAGTTGTGTGGACGTGAGCATTTGTGAGCCAGAAGTTTTGTCTTTTGTCGAATGACGTATTTTAGCGTAAAGAGCATTAAACCAAGTCCACCCCCATATTTAAGTCTGATTCCATTATTTAGCTGTCCGTTAGTTTGCTGTTTACCCTGAACTAGGACTCCGCGTTTAGCATCGTGACTTTGACCCTGTGTACTAGTTTTGTTAGGCCGCTGAAGTCAGCCATTATTTTGTACGATGCATTTCTGTTGACACTGTCGTATGCTTGCTTGAAATCTACAGAGTTGGTGCACGTCGATGTAAATAAACTTTATCTTTTATAACCACACGGTATCGAAGACTTTCTCCATATCAATGAGACACGCTCCAACACATTCTCTGTTGTTTAGTTTCCAACAGATGTCTGAGATTACTTTCGTTATCGCATGTATGGTCGAATGCCTGCCACGAAAACTAAATTGGCAATTCGGCATCAACTCATATTTCTTAATTTGGGCGTTTAATGCTTTATTTAGTATCACCTCAAACACCTTGCTGATATTAGGCAGCAAGCTGATTGGGCGACAGCTTTTAGGACTCGAAAGTTATTTTCCTTTCTTCAAGATCGGAAATACCTTAGTCTTTTTCCACTCATTTGGGAAATATGAATTGCTCATAATGTTGTTGAACAATATGCAGTAATTCCTCATAGCAACTTCAGGCAAATCTCGGAGGACTATATTTGGAACACCATCAAAACCACATGATTTCTTGTTGTATATACTGCGAAATATGAAACACAAGTCTTCATAGCTGATAAAATAATCAATAAAATTCAAGCTTGGTATGAGGTCAGATGTTAATGTTTCATTGAAATATAGAATTGGTTCACCGTTCAGGTTTGATTTGAAGTCAGACAATTTGGCTTCGACGACCTCTGAAAATATTTGATTCCTTTTCTCAAGGTTTGGTAGATGAACCCATTCAAAATGAGTTCCGATCAGGTCAAGTTTATGCAATCCATCACATACGAGTATAATCCTATTACCATTTCTATCCAGAGTCGTACTATCAATTTCAATACCAGCCCTATCGAGAAGATTTAAGTCATCACTAGCGACTTCAAGATTCGATACTTTCACTCGAGACTTCTTACGGAATATGCTATTCACTTTCACAAAAACGCCATCTGGGGTCTGTGGGCTAATAGACCTCAAATTTCCCGCCCATTGAATGCTGACCTCCCTCCTTAAGTATGAACGGGTTAAGTTCCGAACATTTTTCAGGTATAATTTCAACAAAGCCAACGAGGGATGGTTGTGATCCAAAAACCACCGATAAGTATTGTTGACGCGTATGAGAAGAAGGCTTTTCAATCTTATCAATCTTGTAATGGTTGGTATTTCATATCCTTCCATATTGTTTCGATGTTTAATCTTTGGTACTATTTCCTCAATCGTTTCCAGCGTCAGCTTCTCTAACTTCGACAAATATTGATCTATTTCATCGTTAGCTAGATTCCTATCATAAGGAACCATTGAGCAAGCGTTGCCATCATCAGAAGGGGGACATTGCTTCTAGTACTCTCGATTAAACTTCTTTTGAAAATTTCCCCAGCCTGCCTTTTTGCAATTCAACCGATGATTTTCATGTTGAACTGGAATGAGGAAGAAATCATCTCTTTGATGATTGATTTCCATCAGATTGCGTTATGGTCGCTATCGTAAGGAAGCACCTGCAGTTTCCGTTGAGGACTATTAAAGTTGAATTCAAGTCTTGCGTCAGCAATGCAGAGGTCCAAATATGAATTTGTCCTAGGGTATGTTGGGAACTCCGACCCATGTAGATTGCACCTGTATCCAATTTGGTTCTCTGTTATCCACAATGTCAGGAAAGCACCTCTTGGATTAATAGTGGCGTTCAGCCATGATGTATGCTTGGCGTTCAGGTCACCAGCAAGAATATAATAGCTATGCAGCCTGTTCAATTCGAGTATTTCAAACAAGAAATTGAGTTCCTCCTTGAGCTTGAGAACAGTTCCACCAGTTGCATAGGCAGAGATAACGAAGAGGTTGTTCCCACCACCAGTGAAAGTTTCATAATGGACACATCGAGAGATTCAGAGTTTTTGAATTCGACTTTTTGAATGTTTTGGAAACAATAGGGTCATCGAATCAATACCTCGGTGCCACCTCCCCGATCACTGTTTACCCTATCGTTTCTTACGAATTAAAACGCTTTTCACTACCGAAGGTTACGCTCGAAATATTTTTCATTTATGTTTTACGTAAATTATCTGTTGATGTGTTTTGGCGCGCAACCTTCACTCCAAATTCTCTTCAAAATGTCTCTTCACTTCCGCATATCCCGACCATCCAATTTTGAAGTTCTTATCGGATATTACACCCACGAAAAAACATGAAATTTTCACTAGTTTTTCGAGCTTTTCACAACTTTTTCTTCGTTTGACAATAAATCTGAATTTCACAACCTTTCCACACTCCCTCTTTCAAAAACCGGCCCGCAAAATCCCCCAAGTCGTCCCTCACGTCCGCCCGGGTCGCCGGAAAACCCCATTCCCTTCTTAGCTGAGTCTGCATCCCACAAAGGTGGTTTTCCCGTCCCCAAGCAGATTTTTCTCCTTGCTTGCCCGTCGTCTACGTCACGCTGTTACGGTGGATGAAGACGAGCCCCTTGCTCAGCCCCTGTAGATCGCATTTAGCAATGCAATCTGTGGAATGCTGTATTATATCAGCGTTCCCACACTCTAAACTTCATTTGGCGGAATTAAAAATTGTTTCCCTTTTTTTTATTTTTAACAAAATTTAACTGAAGTAACCAAAAATTAAGAAAATTTTAAATAGTAATAAAATAAAATTTCATGGAAAATATAATTAAAAGAAAACGTTTAAATTTACTATAGAGGAAAATTACATTTAATAAGAAGAAAGAAAACTATTTTGTAACTTACGATTATGAATGGAAATAAGTAATGCTTTTTCTAAATCTGCCATTGAAATTTTGAATAGGAGTTAGAAAGGTTTTCGAGCAGTTTGATTGTGTGACTGCTCGATTACTACACTCCGTCTGAGTCAATTTGCACTCGCTGGGGGTATGGACATGTTTACACTTTACACATGTCTTTCATGGCACAATGGGCAGCCGAATAACCGAGTCTCTGGCACCTATAGCACTGGTTGACGTCGCTCTTCTGGAGGCATTCCCACCTCCCCACTCTGAAATTCAAGGAGCTTATTTTTTGAAGAGCACTTGGACTGCTTTTGCTCGAAATCCCGACTAAGTAAAAAGGCAAATTTTTATTTTGACAATCGACCTCATTGTTGTGAAGTCTTTAACTGCAATAAATTCTATTTCTGGTGCAACTTCTTGAAGCACCTGAAGGAGATCGACTGTGTCCTCACCACAGTCCAGACCCTCCAACAAAAAGGTTTGGTTTTTCTAGCTCTTGGGGGTGTACGTAAAATGCGGAACCTCCCCAGAAGTCAACGTACTTTTTCTGCCTGAACGTCGACCAATGACTTCGTTTTTATCGTCAGTTTGTCGGCACTCACTCTTTTGACCTCAAAATCAGTTAACTTATTTTCGGCTACCAAAAGCCGAACCATATCTCTACTTGTTTGCGCAAATACTTTGATTGGTGGAACTTTATCTTTCTTTTGATGAATATTGACAGACACATCAGCAGACAAAACCATTGGTTTTCTCTATTTTTAATTTTTAAATACTCGATGAATTCATTATCAGGCTCAGTAAAACAATTTTTAGAATTTTTGCTACCTTTATCCTCTTCAATGTTCATGGAATCGTCTAGCCCAGTTAACGCTGGACGTTTGCTCCGCCTGCGCTGAGGACAACTTCGATTCTTCGATTTTTGTCTTCGGTCGCTTTTGACTCTACTTCTTTTTCTTCGTTTTAGCTTTTTCTCGCCCGTCATCGTTGATGATGGGCTCCTCCATCTCGTTGTTTTTGCAGCGAGATTAGAGGGAATGTTCATAAGCCGGGACTTCCTTTGAATGTCTTTCCGCTTTTTGAGACTTCAGAAAAGAAACATTAGGTATTTGATAAGTGTTCCAATAATTCGTCGGTGATGATTTTCAATTAAAAAATTAGTTTCAACTGACTTTTGTTAAAAATTATTAATTTTTAAAATTATTGTCAGGAGGGATTTAAAGCTCGTCTGTACGCAATGATTGCTGGACGTAGAATTTTGCTTCGTAGTTCTCATTTCATCAGTGAAATGTGTTTGATCATTTCTTCTAGAGATGAGATTCTTAACTTTAATTCATTTGCTATTAGTAATGCGTCTTCTTCCTCGTTGTTACCCATAATTTTAAGTTTGAAGTGGTTCTTTCCTTTCGATCTTTTGTTTGAAGAATTTATCATTTGTTGTACTCAGTTCCGCCAAAGGTGGAATTACCCTCGCCAGCCATGATGTGAAAATCTTTCCAATTACTTTTCAGGTCCGTTGTCCGAAACAAAAATTTTTTCGCACCTGATGACGGCTTTCGTTCATACACAATCTAATTTGGTTTGAAATAAATATTTGATTCAATTTTTTCCAGCTTATTACAAATACCCTCAAATCATTCCATCTGGAGGATTATAAAGGTGTCCTCGTTAAAAACCTCAGCGGTGGCAATCGCCGAAAATTGAATGTTGCCGTTGCATGTTTCGGTGATACCAACACCATCCTTATGGATGAACCGACCAGCGATATGGATCCAGTAACACGGTCCCTAGTTTACCATGCAATCTCAGAGCTGATTTCAGAACGCCGATCTGTAGTGTTGACCTCACATACGATATCAGAAATCGATCGAGTTTGCCACCGAATTGCTGTACTTAAAGATGGGAAGATGATAACGACTGGAGCACCAGAGTATCTGAAGGAGCAGTTTGGTGGCTATTACTGCGTCACAATCTACTTCGATAAAATCCAAGCGCTATCAGTCGAGCGGGTAAGATGACCTTTTTGATTAACCTCAAGTGCAAGTGAAAATAACAAGACCTAATCTTTGTTTGCATCATTTTTCAGGAAATTACTCAAGAATTCTCCCAATGCCACGACGTTCAAGTTCATCCGCATTCGTTGAAGTTTGTTGTGAAAGTGAAACTGAAGCAGAATGATGTAAGTTATGTGTAATCATTAGTTGCTTGCTTCTAAATACAGGCAAGACTTTCTTTCAATCCTCATCAAAATTTTCCTCCATTACAAAATATTATTATCCCCAGGACACGGTTAAAATATTTTCAAATCCGAAAGAAAGTTTTGAGTCATTTTCCAATTAAAGCTCACGGTTATCAGCTTACAATTACTTCTAATTTTATGATTGCAATAAAGATTACCTTTACAATAAATTTATTGAGAAGAATTATCACCAAAAAAATTAATTATAGCTTTTATTGCGTATTTTGCTGTCTCTTTTTCCAATTACACCAATAATAATAATTATGAAAATTCCGCCTTGCAGAATCAAAATAACGAAATAATGGAAGACGATGGATGTCTATCGCTGAGCGAACTTGTGAAGAAATTAACTGCGTTTAGCGAAGAACGATCGATCCAGTATACGATAAATAAATGCAAATTGGATAAAGTTTTTGAAAATATTTTGGATTCAAATGATGGCGGATACGTTCACAAAGGATTTATCCAGACCGAAACCGCTGCATAATTGTGATAGCAGTTTTTAAGGTGCTTTATAAGATTACATCTAAGGAATTAATTTACTTAAATGGGGAATTGAAATGTTGTTTTGTAATTTTGTTTTAAGTACATTTAAGTTATGTTTGTATTAGTTTGTTTGTTACGGATTATTGTCAGTTTTTAAAACAAAGCTATGTATGTTATAAAATGGAAAAGAAATAATTTTTAAGTGATTAAATAATTTTAAAATGGGAAAACTGCTTTCTTATTATCCTTTATTGAAAGTTGGCCCAAAGCAGACTTGACTGCGTTATTTTTCAAATCAATGAATTATAAGAAACTCGAATAGTTTTATGAGTTTATTTCCACGTTGTTGCAAGACTAAACGTATTTTCTTATCAAATATCAATTTTAATCTTGCAAATAAATATTTAAAATTTTGGACTCTGAAATAATTTTTTAATAATTTTATTTTTGATTCTTACTTAATTTTATGCGTGAAAATATTTTCTATACATATAAATGCCAAAATAACTATTATATGATCAAAACGGATGGTAGGGTTCCGAAAACTCAATGTTGTGCAAGTATTAGTTAGCTGGAGGAGGATCATCTGAAAAATTAAAATAATGGGGTTATATATGATATCATATAAAATTTTGTGAATATCTCACTTTGTGGAGGATCCTTTCTCAATGAGGCCCCACAAGAACAGCAATGAGGGCATTTACGCGGGCCCGTTCGTATGCCTTGCAGGGATGTCAACAAATCGTTTAACTTATTGGCATTCGTTTCTTCTGGTACAATATTCTTTAAACCCTTCAATATTTCTTCAACTTCTTTCTGTTGTTTCTCCAAGTCTTGACTCTTATTAAGCAATCTCTCGGCTAAAACTCTGCAACAAGTTTTTTTCACTTTAGGAGGATATTTTGATTTTAGCTAAGATATGTTGTTTAAAATAAAAATTAACCAAGTAATGAAAGTGAATGGGTTATGTGTGAAGTCATTAACGAAAATTGTCAGACAATGAAGGTGAGACCTTGCCGAGCCCGACACAGCCATAATGGGAATGTGGATCAAATTCTCTGGAATCAGGAGATGAATATTGGGCCATGAGAGGTGCTATTGTGCAAGCAGAATTGCTAGTTACACGAATGTTAAAGTTGGATTTAAAGGTAATTCATCTACATAAGTATATGCTATTTAACATGAAATCTCAACAGGACTGATTTGGCCCGGCACATGGAATTCATTACCGATTATTAAAACGGCCACCTCTTTACAAGACTTGTAATGAATCATGCGACGCCGCTGGTGACCACTACCGACACACTTTGCTGCTAGGTGGCTTGCCATTTTGCGTTGGTTGCGACCAGTGCACATCCCACGTCTATTTTATCGTGGGATGCCAACAGAATTTTGACAGCCACATGGCAGCTGTGTGGAGTAGTGAGTGCCGGTGAAAAGTGACCAATGGTGAAGACATATCTCGTGAACAAAGTGAGTATTAAATTTTTCTCGAGGAAGGAATAAGTTTTCAACATAACTAAAGCTTCCTTGGGGAATCGTCACGCAACATTAGCAAAACTAAATACTACAGAACCTACAGCGTGCCCATTTACTTTCCGTTCGTACGGTATGTCACGATCTACATGAAGCAGCGTTGAGATATTTCAGTAACTCCACCGTGTCAAGTTACAGCTAGGTAGCGCTCGTCAACAAAAGACACCAGTGTACTAGTGCACCAAGGTAACGACAGGCTACGTACTGATTTGATTCGAGGACTAGATAAGGTTAAGAAAGTACGCTCTCACTCAGCCGATGTGGGGACTTGTTCGTGGCGCTAGTTCCGGTTTAAGTTGTACTATTCGCGATTAACAGAAGCGCTAGGCACGACGTCTTCTACGCTCGAATCTAAAATAAACAACTGACGGCACAGCCAAAATTCGATTCTCAGATCTCCACCATTCGGTTTCACTTACACGAAGAACAAGCAACGCGGCAAATTTACAAAGCGACCGGTAGCAACCAGACTAAATCATATTTTGCTGTTCACCATTATAAATCCATTTTATCCAATTACAGTGGACGTTCTACACAAGATTTGCCACCCACACGGCCAAGTACAGAGAATTGTAATCTTCAAAAAGAGTGGAGTACAAACGATGGTTGAATTCGACAGTCTTGAATCAGCACAAGAGCACGTGACAATTTACATGGAGCGACATATATTCAGGATGTTGCACTTTGAAAATTGAGTATGCAAAGCCCGAAAAACTTAACGGATACAAAGAATGATTCAGATACAAGTTGGGATTACACTTTATCTACAGCTGCCAAGGAATTGAGCAATGGTCGTACTCCACTATTACAGGAGCCAAGTTACGGCGGTCATCCACGGCCATATAGTGAGTACCAAACATAGAAAATAAACATCACACAAACATGCGTACACATAAACTATACATCTAAAACGTGTTAATCAAAATTGACGAGTCGGTTAAGAGTAAGCTACAATAGTTAAGACAGATTCAAATTTTTTTTTTCAAAATTTTAATGTTTCCGACTTATTCGTTTTAAAAGAATTAGTCGAAGGACTAAACCAGAAAGAACCTTAGATTCAGTAACACAAACTAAAGGACCCAAATAAGTCAGTTTTATTTATGGCAGCAGTATGAAATTTGAGCCTTTTGTTCGCAACATTAGACTTATTGAATAGAGATATGATCATTGATGATATGAAATACATAAGTACAACTTGATTTCCAACAGAGACCTTAATTGAAATTTCAATTTTGCTAACATTCGCTCGTTCTAATTAAGAAGCAATATCAAATATCTAGACTTCTAGATTCATCCCAACGAAATAGGAAACGATTCTAATTGCATTTGGCTAACGTATTCCAATTCATCATCGATCGTTTGATGAGGATCTTACAAAAGAACTATCTATAAAGCTGCTTTCACTATAAACTTAACTGAAAAATAAGTTTTAAACAATTCAGGTCATACTTGAATCTCCCTGCATTCATTCCATCGTGTTATAAATGAAGTGTCCATAACTAATAACATATTATATAAAAGGTGAGGGAATAATAACAACAAAAAAAATATATTCACGATGAGAATGTAGTCTTTCACATAAATGTTGGAAGTGTGCAATTCCCACTATTCTTACGTAAATTTTGTCTCATTTTCTTTTAAAAAAACACAGAAAACAACAAAAAGAACATTAAACAAAAAAACATAATGTGATGTTGCATAATATAATAATATTAAATTGCATATTAATATTCGAAGAGACAATGTTAATGTTTTATATATAAATAATGATTCAACTATTATTTAATTTTAATATATTATTTTTTTTTTAAATTCTCCGTGTATATATTTATCAATATTACGAATAATTTCTTACTTAGGTGTATATTTATCTATCACGTTAATATTAATTAAACGTAATTATATTACATTGATGAAGTTAATAAGAAGATAATTAATCTTAAGTGAATAATATGATGAAAAAAACTCAGAATAAGGTCATCAGATCATGAAGCAAATATAAATAGATAGTAAAGGATTCGGTTTGGGGAATAGTGTGGCTAAAATAACGTTTAAACTCCAATTGGTATAAAAAGATGAATTAAGTAATGAAAATAAATCAGACCATTTCATGACAAGAAAAATTCAAAAAATTACAATTTTGTTTCAAAAAGATAGATTTCACGTTTTATTTGGTCTCTTAAATATAATGTATTTTTCTGTAATTTGAATTAAAAGGTATATTCAATTTTAAGTTTTAGCATCTATGAACGATTTATTTGAGCTGGGCTCTATTTCACCAAGCCAATTCTTACATACATTCAGGATCATGCTAACAATACTAGCAACCATTAACTACCATTTAACTGTTATGCCTAACAACAGAAAACGTATACGTTTCACACTTTAAAACACAACCAATAATGGATTGTTTTTTTTTCGATTCAATGTATGTTTTTATTGAACAATCGATTCCTATTCTCATGAGTTCTAGAAGGGTAGACGGCAACTCATGCATGTATATATACCTAAATATTAATAAATGTGATTTGAGAGAATTTTTACATGATACCAGTAGATAATTTTTAAACTTTGATAATTCAGTTGGAAAGAATTATAATTTTAAAACTATTTTCTCCGGATTTCTCTTTAAAGAATAAAAAAATAAAGACGAAAATGAATTGCCAAACACTAACAACGACTTTCCTTTCCAGTAGTTCTGCTTTTCAGCGGGAAATGAGGTGCAGGGTAAGTATACCGTCGCGAGGGTAGGGTTTGAGAAAATCCGCTGAAGTCGGTTTCGCGTTGCGCGCGGTACGCGGTACCTTAGTTGTTTTTGATTTTTCTTTAACGTAGCTTTCGTCGGGTTGAGTTAACGTAGTATACTTTTCGGTACCGCGTCGGGAATTCGGGAACGCGAAATAAAAATTAGATTTTGTTCTTTTGATTGGCCATAGGAAGAAATACGGAGAAACGTAGAATAGGTTTCCTCTCCGTATGGTTTTGTTTTGTAACGTGTTTGAAAACGGGCGTGTATAGGTGGCTGAAATATGTAAATGAGCGTAACCCATTCGGAGACCCGCGACCGAAATCCTCTCCGATCTAGCTGGCCGACAAGCAGCCACCACGTGAATGGGTTACGGTGCACGGAGTGGTTGACCGGTTGGTACCATCCGTTGGCACTACTCAAACTTAACGTCTAGAACCGATGAGAGGTCGGCTCCGCGTTCGGACGTAAAATTTTAAATCATTACAGACTCTTATAATCCAGTGATTTTAAACGACAAATCAGCTCATATTGCAAATTGCTGTCTATTTCTGACTCTTCAAACTTATTGCGTTTCGGTATCCCTAACTCCACCGAGTCCACCGTTCGTACAATGTATTTGTGAAGAATTTAATAAAAGACAAGTATTGGGGAACTGTTGAGCCATTGCCCTCATACATATGGCCTGCCACATTAGTTGTGATGTCACAATGTCGACCATAAAAAACGAAGAGTGCCACAAAGATCCGCCATCACTTCTCGTTGACAATAAGCTTTGAGAACATAAACAATCGGTTCGACATAGTGAATTTATTTGAATTAATCCCAACATAGTGCTAATACTTCGTTTTCACATTAATGGTAAGTTAAATCAAGCTATGAAGCATAGTATACTCACATAGTATCCACACTCAATCTACGCTCCGGAAAAATCCGAACACAAGCCGAAGAGCGACCACAAACCTTCGGTAGCAGGTAGGTAGGTAAATGCTGACGCGAGGATTGTCGTGAATGTAAACATGTGCCTCGATGAAAGATTTCAGGATTACCAGAGCTCAAAAAATCAATAACTTTGCAGAAAAACAAATTCGTTCTATGCGATCTTTTAGTTTTTTATTAGGATCTGGCAGCACTCCCATGTTCTGAAATGGGTAAAAGAACACATGCGTCGGAAATTTTATTTGCTTATTGCTTTGTTTCTTGTATACGACAGGCCTCGGCTCAGCTGACGTGCCCCGGCTCAGCTGACCGAGAAAATTCAGAAAGTGTGCAACACAGGGTGAATGGAAGGTGCGGATACTATGTGAATATGCTATGCTATGAAGGTCCGATAATCTAGCTCCATTACTAGGAAACATCAAACATACAAAATAATAATAATCGCGGTCATCATTGTGAAGCAAAAGAACTTTTGTGTATTGCACTTAAACGTGAATAAAAATGCATTTGGAAATAACATAATGAGTTTGTTTTTTTCCTTTAAAACTATTTTTCTTGGCTCTCGAAAGAAAAATAGGAGTAGGGCTAAGGTAATCAAGTGATTTGTGGCATGGGCCCATGGTTTTTGTTTACATCCAGTCAGCTGATGCAATCCACACACAAATACAGTGGCAGAATTTTACAGAGACTATTTTCAGGTTTATTTGGTACATGACAGCTGGACGTTTGGAAGTTGAAAAGGTCAACATGCGTGTGAATTGGTCAATATCGAAATTATAAAAAAACCTATTAGAAAACGAAAGTATATTTCATCATACAAGATCATATACATAAAGTTTGAAAGTTGAAGACCGGAAGAAAGCAGAAACCCCATCTTGGGCGAGCGCCCATAAAATATTATTGTCAACAAGCAAACACGATGCCGGATCAAGCAAACACGATAGCGGAGCAAGCAAACACGATGGCAGAGCAACCAAAGACCAAAGCCGCCCGCAAGGAAATGCGTTCGGACATGATGGGTGCGGACGATACAACAGCAAAGTATTCAAGCTTCAACGAAGATATTAACCACATTAACTGTAAGGTAAATGAATTTATAGTAGCAAAGGATAAATTAGTTACCAAACGTAAAACCCCGGTTCCTATATCAATCCCACCCACATATAGCACTAACCCTTGGCAAACGATAGCCAAAATAATTACTCAAACGCGGCTAACAGTCGAGCAAAGAAGGTATGGTTCCCACCAATATTCATTAAAAATTTAAAAGCAACGGTATTTAAAGGTATCATGGGCGGATACACCCTTACAGATGGTACCCGTCTAGAGTACCGAATCACAAAATTGTCAAACTCCCGACTTAAAGTCATAGTGGACGGACTCGAGGCGCACGACTACACTATGAACCTGCTTAAGAACACAGAAGCAGTGGGATACTCATTCATCCCAAAGAAAAGAAAAAATGTGTCGTGATACTAAGGGGTATCAGTTCAGAATTTGGGGTGGAGTCTGTTCGAGAGGACATAGCCAGACAAATCCCGAATTTAGGCCTCCAGACCATTGCATAGTCGAAAGCAAATAAAATCGACCTAGATTTATTTAGGATTACAGTAGAATCGCAAGCTGATAAAAATGAAATGATAAAGCTGCGCTACATTTTGAACCAGAGAGCCGTATGGAAACGCCCTAAAAGGAGTGATCTGGTGCAATGCTATCGGTGTCAAAGATTCGGGCACGTATCCACCAATTGTGGTTTCCACATGAGATGTGTAGCATGCGGGGAGGGGCATGATTCCGAAAGCTGCCCCAGAAAAATATGGACAAGCCGGAAACTGAGCCATTCTGCACCATGTGCAAGACCCATGGGCATCCAGCCAATTTTTGCGGCTGTCCGGAACGGAAAAGATTGTTAGACAGGGCAATCGAAAACAAAGCCAAACGGACGGCACCTCAGAACAGATTCTCACCGCTCCTCAGCTACCCAAATACGATACCAACCCCTACAACTCTTCCTCCAATCGAACCTCATATTCAGAGGTTTTAAAGAAAGTAACTCCGACCCATAATTTTATTTCACCGACTCCTAATCCCATCGAACGTACAACAAATAACCGTGGATTGGCTGGGAGTCTCTCCCAGTGAACTCCTATCCAAGGTCAGGGCTTTCCTCCCATACTTTGACACCACTCCTGACCAAGAGAAGCCAATGGCGCTCCTCAATTTCTATTTCAACCTTTATGGTTGCAAATAGACTAACCATTCTATCCCTTAATATAACCTTACATGATAAGAGGCTCTACATTGCTGATTTGGTCAAATCGTCCCAACCCGACATCCTTCTTTTGAACGAAACAGTTCTTAACCATCACCGCAAAGTCCGTTTGGAGAACTACCATGTGCTTCGGAATGACAGTGGCAAAGGTACTGCGATACTGTTTCGAGATGATTTAGATATCCATCAAATCCCTTTTGAGCAAAATAATTCCTTATGTACGTTAGCAACGCTCAACACCAAGCGACCCAATGGAAACCCAGCCAAAATCCTTATAGCTCCCTATACCTCCCTCGCAACAGCCTCATCCCACGACTCATTTATACGAGGAAGAGACCTTAATGCCAGACACCAACACTGGGGGGACTTCACAAGAAATATCAACGGGAACTATCTATTTGAATGGCTCCATGCGGATGCCCTCCTCTCAGCGTCCATAGCAAATGCTGGGGTCCCAACATTTCCCAGAGGGAACTCATTTTTAGACAACTTCATAATATCCTCTGACCTCAACGATCCCACAATTCCCTTCACTTGCACCACATTTACCTCGTTATCGGACCATCATGGCCTCCATCTCAATATAACCCTTAGATCACACAAGCCAGTTCCTACTTGCCCACCTCACTATAGACCGTTTAATTCCATAGACTGGCCAAACTTCAGAAAAGACCTCAAAGACCTCCTTCCGAATCTCCCACCGGAAAATATCATTCTCTCGAACGCAGAAATAGACTCTCATATATCAGCACTAACATCTGCCATTATAGAGTGTCTAGACCAGCATGCCCCTTTCCAGAAACCACGCAGCCCGCTTTATAGATTTCTAACTCAGGAGACTCTTCAATTAATAAAAACTCGGAAGCATATGCTCCAATGGCTTAAGCGTATTTACCATCGAGGCTTTAACCGATACAATGAGGAGTATTTGGAACTTAAAACGCAAATAACGAGCATTTCCCGTCAAATCCAAAAACGTATCAGATCAGAAGTCAACTTCTTCTATTAAAGCAGACTGATATCACTGCGACCATATTCAGAATTTTTTTAAAACGATAACAATTCACGGGCTTTAAAAGTTCTAAATTCAACATTGAGAAAGACCCTATAAAGCGAGGGAACGAAGTCTTTACTGCACAATCTGAAAAGATCGTTGCATGTGAAGAATACTTCAAACAACTATATTGTCGCCGTGAGTCATCCAACATAGCTTTGAACAACAACGTTAAAGCAGAGGCTCTACTAACGATGGAAGGGAACGAGGGATCTTATTTAAATATATTCTCTAGTTATAATAAAGCATCCTCTCCATAACATCCAGTCTTCGCTAGGTTTTTCACCTCGAAAACGGAAGTAGAAGACCTCCTAAATGCCTTAAATAGCAAGCTATCTCACAGCCTTCATGGTATCCCGAGCAGAATACTCAAGAAGTGCAGAAAGACCATCTCCTCCTTATTGACGATATTATACAATAATTGTATTAATAATGGATATTTTCCAAAACCTTGAAAAGTTAGCAAACTAATACCAACACCAAAACCAGGTTGCGAAGGTAGCATTAATAATTTTCGGCCAATTTCCCTCTTGCCTAACATGGGTAAACCCCTTGAAAAAGTTATTCTGCGAAACTTGAACGAATTTACTAGTCCCCTGATCTCCGATTTTCAGTTTGGATTTGAACGTGAACGATCTACGGAGCATGCAATAATGCTATTGCACAATAGAGTCACCCGCAATCTTCGGCGGAAAGAGTGCACAGTGGCCTGTGCTCTAGACCTGAAAAAAGCGTTCGACTCAGTTTGGATTAACGGTCTCAAATACAAATTGAAAATGGCATCCTGTCCGGTCGCAATCCTCAGAATCCTATACAGCTTCCTTTCGGATAGAACATCCGAAATCAAACTGGGGAATCTCATTTCAAATCCTATCCCTATTAAATCGGGAGTCCCACAAAGCTCTATCCTCGGTCCCGCCCTGTTCAACTTTTTCCTTCATGACATCCCACGGCCAAACTGCTCGATATATATAATATATATGATATAGCAATGTATGCAGATGATATCCTCCTCACGGTCACCCATAGCCTCCCAGAGATGGCCCAAATAAAGCTGTAGCGCTCTGTCCTCAACATCTTTCAATATCTGAAGTACTGGGGGCTCGAAATAAATGCCAGCAAATCGGAACTGATCTGCTTCAGAAATGCCAGCGGGAGAGGGCACCGCCTTCAATATCTGAAGTACTGGGGGCTCGAAATAAATGCCAGCAAATCGGAACTGATGCCTCAGAAATGCCAGCGGGAGAGGGCACCACCTTGCTGTGTCTCAAAGTAGGAATGTGCAAGCACATATTGCTGGTGAAATCATCCCTCTCAAGGAAAATATCAAATACCTTGGAGTCCTTTTTAACAATCAACTTAAGGTCAATAGACACACAAGGAAAATTCTCAATAAAGTGAAAGCAGCGTCCGCAATTATTTCGTCTCTCTTTTCTTCGAAATCAGTCTGCCCAAAAATTAAGGTGTTAATGTACAAAACTCTTATTAGGCCGATCATTCCCTACGCGATTCCGGCATGGCTAACAATCTCGCCTACTGCGGCCGAAGAAATCCAAATCTTTGAGAGGAAGATCCTTAAGAAATGCCTATCCAAAAATAGACGGCCTAATAAGAAGTACTACAGGAATTCTATCCTTTACAAAGATACGGAGATAGAACCGATACTCGACTACATATTGGCAATATCTAAAAAACGCCTAGAGAAGCAGCGGGAGCACCCCCTTCAATGTATTCGCGCACTTTTCGACCCTACCACCACAAATAATAATCCCTACTACCCATGTCCCTTTAAAATCCTTGAACAATACCACCACGATCCCATTGATTCCGTAACTACCAATAAACCGACGTTTTACGTTTCATCTGAACCGAATTTATACCGTGGCTAAACAAAATATTTGTAAATTTAGTTAGTGCATAAGTGTAATAAAATAAAACCGCAAGATAAATATACATAAATGTAAATTCGAGTGCTATACTAAACAGCTTCTAGTTTTAGGTTAGATGTAGGAATAGATTTAATTTATATTAGGGTTAGATTTAGATTAAGTTTTAACGTATTTATTCGTCAAACTACTCAAGTCGTAAGCCATAAGAGCAAATGGCAAAGTCTATATATCTAAAAAAAACACTAATGTAGTATAAGTATACATATTTTCTAACCGTCAAAGTTTATTTGACATCCATATACTGTCAAATGTCACATAGTCATTAAGCATACTCTGTAATGTCAAGCTACAAAAAGTTTCAATAAATTTTACTTACTTACTTTGGTACATGACAAAGACGTCACTATGAAACAATTCGAATGTGGCGGGCTTTATGTATGAGGGCCATTGTTGAGCATATTACGGAAGTAATAGTTATGTTACTGTAGTCGGGAGCATAGTATACTCAACTAGTAACCACACTCCATCAACCCTCCGGAAAAATTCGAAAACAAGCCGAACAGCGAGCCATAAATCTTCGGTAGCAGGTAGATGGTAAACGCTGATGGCGCGAATATAAACATATGCTTCGATGAGAGATTTCAGGGCTACCAGAGCTAAAAAATCAATAACATTGCAGAAAAACAAATTCGTTCCATGCAATCTTTTAGTTTTTTATTAGGACTTGGCAGCACTCCTATGTTCTGAAATGCGTAAAAGAACACGTGCGTTGGAAATTTTATTTGCATTTTGCTTTGTTTCTTGAGCGCGCCAAACATGGGATCAGCTGTCATGCCCCGGATCAGCTGACGTGCCCCTGGGAAAATTCAAAAAGTGTGCAACACAGGGTAAATGAAAGGTGTGGCTACTATTTGAGTATACTATGGTCGGGAGTAAGGAGAAAAATGAGTGCGTAAATAAAGTCAATTTACGATCTGTTCATTGCCGTTACGTTGCGAACTAACCTCTTCGGTAGCCACATCAGCGCTAATATATGCATTTCCTTCTCGTTTGTTCTTTACTGCTTCCTTTCATCTGAGAAATGTCATATTTGACAATCTCAAAAGTCTACTTTCGGCCTACTGAGATGCCGCTTTCAAGTTTTCTGGACAGCAGTTTTCAGAAATTTAGGACTACTGAGCAGCTGTTTGCGGTAGACGAAGTGACGTCAAGTATGTCAATTATTTACTAATGGGCCTGAATAAGAAGGCAACGATCTGTTTCAGTAAAGTTTTTGTATGAGAAGACGCTTCGTTGGAGTTTAAGTTAAAAGTGCAAAGAGAAAAAGATGGTCATCGCAGTTAAAACGAGAATCTGGGTCCGAGTCTTTTCCAATCAAATAAAAAGAAAAAAATCAAACAGTCAAAATAAAACCTAGGACTGAAAGCATTGATTTAAAAATACATCAGGTTTCTTGTACAGAATATGCTTGTGATGATAAGATGTGTAGTGACATGGTTAGAGTAAATGTCCGTTCAGGACTGTAGCGATGATCTGCTGCCTCAGCGGGAGAGGATGGAAGTATCCGCCGAGATTTGGCCTTATCTGGGGATGCGGGAATGCGCTGGCAGGCTAGCGTCGCGGTGTCGTGGGGCGGGTTCTTTCCCCCTAGCACAAGACCCACTACAAAAACATTTTTCGCATGCATGAATTTGGACATGTAATTTCGACCGGAGTTGAAAAAAGGAGGTAACCTATTAGGGGCTATCAAATTGCTGCTTCGGAGGACAAATAGGGCCTTGAGAAAATGGACGGACTTAGAGGGACTTCGTCGTTACCGACGATACTTATAGCCCACAAATAAGAGTGGGGCATCCAGGTGGAAGTGCCATAAGTACCGTTGGTAAGGACGAACTTCCTTTCTCGAAGCCCTATTTGTCCTCTGAATCAGCAATTTGATAGCCTTTAATAGGCCACCTCCTTTTTTCGACTCCGGTCGAGAAGCAAATTACATTCCCAAATTCGTGGATGCGAAAAATGTTTTTGTAGTGGTCTTGTGCTAGGGGGAAGGAGCCCGTACCACGACACCGCAAACATAGCCTGCCAGCGCGTTCAGGCGTCCGCAGACAAGGCCAAATCTCGGTGGACTCAGCAGACTCGCTACAGTTCTTCACGGACATTCACATACACCTACTTTTTACTAAAGATGCGTATATTGAGCAAAATAAACTCAGTTCTAATTTTAGAGTACAAATAGAATTAAACAAGTTGAGTAAGCAGGAGAGTGCTCCTACCAGAAGGTCTTTGTAAACATCCCAGGGTTAGAAACAAGCTTTTTAATGGCGTTAATCGATAATTTGAATTATTCGTCCAATAGTTGGATATGAAATCGTTTAAATTTATGCAAAAGATGCACAGTATCTTTCATAAGCACTGTGGAGCCGCCATTTTGATCTAGTTTAAATGATTTTTCTGAATGCTCGGCCGATTGAACATGTTCAAGTTAAACACTATTCCTTAAATTTTCATGAAAATTGAAAGAAAATAAAAGTGCCTAAGTCAATTTTAAATATATATAGGGTTTTCCAATAAGAGGTGTTATTTTGAATAGATCTTGTGATTTAACACCTTGCAACTTCTTCCCTTGAGGCCACGTGAAATAGAAGGCCTACGCCAACAGCCCAGCGTTCATTCAAGACCTCAAAGATGAAATTCGTGAGGCTATCGAGGACATAGGGCAGCCAGTTTGCGATTTGGTCATGGAAAATTTCATGAAAAGGATATGGTCCTGTAAGCGTGTCGTGGTGGTTATTTGCCAGAAATTATTTTGTGCTATTAACCGCATATCTTCATCTTTATAATGAAATAAACATCCGATCATTCGTATTAAAAAATGGCATTTTTCTTTTAATATCAAAATAGCACCTCTTATTGGAAACCCCTATATCAACCATAAACACGTATTATTGTTGTTGTAATTCCATACAATTGAAATGGCTATAACTCACTTGATTATAATTCGATCTCAATTAAGTTTTGTGAACGTATATATCTTATATTAGTCTATATAATTGCAAAATGTCAAGAAGTTTAAAGGTACCGTTTTGATTTTATGGGCAAAAATGTAAAATCTACAAATCCTACTATTATTAACAAAGTAGAGCGAATTTAGATTTCTAAGGTATTTGTTGCCCTTGTACTCATGAAGGTCCATATTCGTGATAATTTTCATATTTTTCGGCTGAAAGGTGTCCAATCGCTTTGGGACACAAATTTTTGGTACATTTTGCCTTCCCCTGGACCCCCTTATTCATAAAATGATTTTATTATTTCAGATTCTAAAAGCTCAAGACCTTTCATTTGATGCCCCACTCGACTACCTTTGATAAAATAAATTTTTTAAGGGCCAATTCGTTGTTAGGGGAGGCCCCCTTTAAAAACTTTTTTTATTTTTGTTAAGACCTTAACTTTTGAGAGACCATCACTTCTGACCTGTTCACAAAGTTTGAGCATTCTAGCTTCAATAGTTTCTGAGGAAATCAGCTGTGACACACGGACAGACAGGTCGTGAAACTAGTAGGTCTTTGTAAAAAAATTTTTTACAAAGGCCTAAAAAAGGATGAATAAATCAAATGATCGGTGCAAGTTCCGAACAATCGTCAAACAACCGAATGTCGGAATTCTTAAACTATAAAAACCTGAAAAGAGCAGTGAATTAGTATTAATTTTTCTGAAGACAATCGTCATTACTATTATAAATGAATTATGGGTTAAAAGGAAGACAAGACAATACTAGCGCAGTGAACTGACTCCTTAGCGGAGAGTAGACGATGAAAAAATTGTTTTGAAGTAGAGTGAGATTAAACTGGGAGAAATCGGACTAGTGGCCGTTTAGATTTTGTAACGTTTTTGGTTTTGTGATAAAGTAAATGCAAAAAAGGAACAATTCATAAGTTTAATTTTGCAGTGGTTTTTCTTCACCCCCAGTTTCAGGTCACTCCGTAGGCAAGAAAAGGGGGAGTAATTTTTTTCATTATTTCAATTAAATTTAATTTGTTCTTGCTATTTGGTTAATACTAAATTATTTCAAAACGTATCGTTGCCTTGTCGATTTTTTTTAAATTTGCTTCGCTATTACAATTGTGCTATTTTTCCTTTCAATTTATTTGAATGAACTGGCTATGTACTATTTAAACACAATTTGTTTTCATTTCTCAGAATAATCCCTTCCTCTCATATTCCTTACTCCCCCCTTCATGTTAAGTTTTTATATGTAGGTTGGCCCGCGACACGACTGAGCGCTAGCCAGCCTCTGCCTGCCACTTCGGATTATACAGGCCTCTGCAACAACTTAATGTCTGCAATTGCGGTGACTTCCGTGGTTGCAACAAACACTTCTGACATGATCGTAGGTCTGTCTACTCAAGTTGCTTTTTATTGCATCGAATTGCAATATATAATTTCATAAATTGGACCAAATATAATTAATGGGATGATCACATATTTTTGTGTATCCCTTAATACCGATGTTCTAAACATTGTCTGGGTGGCACACTAGATGAAACGGATAAAGTGAAGTGCAGATCGCATTAGCGTTTTTGACGAAGAAATGGAGAGAGTGGTGCTAACGTGCTTTCTAACGTGCTTAGAACTTCACTAAATAATTGAACAATGAAAGTATAAGGAGACTTTAAGATAACGCGTAGCTTAAATGTCGTTACTTACGTGCTAGAGTTTTATTTAACTGAAATCTAATGCAGCAATAATACACTTTTTTGAGAAAAAATAAATAAATACCTGCTAAGTTGCTCAGGATCAGTCGGGTCTTCCTGTTTTCCAGTTTCTACAACCAAAAAATTTTGATATTGAATCATCTCCTTATAATAGACACCGCCTTACCAATTGATTTCTCCCAAGTTTGAACAATACGCTCCAGTCCAGATACGACAATATCCAAAGTTTTACTTAAATCTTCTCTAGGACTACTTCCCGCATTATCCATAGCTCTTGCAGTCGAATGTGCATCTGGTGCATCAAATGAGAATCCTTGCGATAAAGCAGTCTCTTCGATTTCCCGTTGCCGAAGTCTGCACAAATTATCCAGCTCATTAAGAGTCATTGATTGATCATTAGGAGCAGGAGCATTTCTAGTCATACAACAACCCGAGTTCGCTTGAGGGGGACGATTTGCTGTGCGAGGAGTGGGACAGGAGGATCCACTATTCACTCGTTGTGCATTGGCTAGTGCATAGGTTCTAGGATCCATAGGTTGGTTGTAAGCAGGTTGCGAAAGCCGCCGAGGATTTGCACACGATCCAGTGTTGGCGGCTTGTTTTTGACGAGTAAGATATTGAGGTCGGACGTTGGATGCGCTTGCCTGCAACACAAATCGATGAAAATTTTCTCATCAACTAAACTTCTGGAAATGAATGAATAATGCGATAAAATTCAATTCTTCCGAAACAACTAAAAGCGACAGGAGAATGCTTCAGGCAAATACATATTGTAAAACAATTTTAAAATCAAACAACGTGATATAAATAACAAAATTTGGCCGATACATATTAGTATTCCATGAATTGAGCTTGGAAAACTAATATACGAGTATGGGTTTTATATATTTTGACTAACCACCATTTTATTTTTAGTCTTCTGACCTCAATGATTGAGTAGGCATGATAACATATCAATGCTTCAAAATCGTTCTAAAATTTTCATCAAAATCTTCACACATCTGTGGTGCTTGGGTCCTAGTAAAGGGTTCTCCAATAAGAGGTGTTATTTTGAATAGTCCGCTATTTCGGTAGATGCCACTTTTGAAGCTGTCATTTTTTGACATTTGACAAGTAGAAACTACGCCATTAATAACAATGGTACAAAACATGTTTCAACAACGCTGAAATTATTAAAATTCACTATAAAATTGGTAAAAATTTGGCAGAGACTGTTCGTAAAACTCGAACATTTTTGGTTCGTCGTGAAGCACCTTGTCGGACTGTAATACAGAAATTGGTGGGAAAATTCGAGCTGTTGGGACAACTTAGTGATGTGAAGAATAAAACCCGTGCACATCACTCAAGAACAGCCGAGAATATTGCTGTTGTAGCCGAAAGTGCTGAAGAAAACCCAGGTTTGTCCATTCCTCGTCGTTTTTTGGAATTAGGCATTCCACAAACGCCATTACACCGTATTTTGCATAAAGATTTGGGTCTTAAGGCTTATAAAGTTCAGTTAACACAAGAACTCAAGCCGGTCGCTCATCAACAACGTTGTGTCTTTGCTGATTGGGTCTTTGAAATGCATGAAAACGATCCGGAATTCCATTGAAAAATCATCTTGAGTGATGAGGCCCATTTCCACCTCGGTGGCTTCGTCAACAAGCAAAATTATCGCACATGGGGCTCGAAAAACCCAAGAGTTGTTGTTGAAAAACCTCTCTATCTTCAATGTGTGATTGTTCGGTGCGGTTTATGGTCCGGCGGAGTCATTGAACCTTACTTTATCGAAAATGAGGCAGGAGCAACAGTTACGGTGAATGAATTGCGCTATCGAGAGATGATTGATGATTTTTTTATGGCCGGAATTGGAGGGTAATGATCTGGACAACGTTTACTTTCAGCAAGACGGCGCTACGTGCCACACAAGCAACGAAACCATTGATCTTTCACGAGAAAATTTTCCGGACCGTGTTATTTCTCGAAGAGACGATCACAATTGGCCACCAAGATCTTGTGATTTAACACCTAGCGACTTCTTCCTTTGGAGCCACGTGAAAGAGAAGGTCTATGCCAACAGCCCAGCGTCGATTCAAGACCTCAAAGATGGAACTAATGAGGCTATTGAGGACATAGGGCAGCCACGTTGCGATTTGGTTATGGAAAATTTAATGAAAAGGATATGGTCCTGTAAACGTGGTTGTGGTAATCATTTGCCTGATCTTATTTTTTGCTATTAACGGCATACATTTTTCTTTATAGTGAAATAAACAATCGATCATTTCTATAAAAAAATGGCATTTGTCTTTTAATATCAAATTAACACCTCTTATTGGAAAACCCTGTACTTGCATCACATGTAATTGTTGGTGTAGCTTATACATTTTCAATCGATCTATAAATTATCTGTTTATAGCGAGATTTTTATGAAACTTTCAGAAAATATGCGCTTTATGTCAAAATATTTAGATACAAATTTTCGGCAAATTCAAAGGTAGGGGACCTTCGGTTTTATGGATGAAAACGTAAAATACGTAAAATGTACTATTGTGAACAAATTTGATGGAGTTTTGACGAGGTATTTGTTGCACTTGTACTCATTGAGACATAGTTTTTTGATTTTTTGTTTTTGATTTTTCTGTCTAAAGATATCCAATCGTTAGGGGAGGCGCACACTTTTCTTTAATACTCACATTCCCTAACACTCTCTCCATCACTCTTTCATCTTCGCACAACGCTCATGCGATCTCCACGTCATACGTCGTCGATTCCTACATGTGCCTCTCAGACAATTTTAAAACATCGGTTTAAGGGGGCACACAAAATGCTGTGAAATACTCCTTTCCTGCTAGTTTAGTTTAATTCGTGAACAGTTCTCAGAGATGAAAAATATATTATATGACACAGTAAAAAAAACTGAGTTTATAAAATCTAGCTGTTTTTCATACATCAAGACCTGTTTTGAAAAGTTCTCATCAAAACCTTTCATTCGACCTCCATATTGGCTACGTTTGGTATGAGGAGACCCCCTTAAATTCTTTGAAATATTGTTTTTATAATGCATCTTTTGAGAGTTTCACGTTTGACCTACTTACAAAATTTCATTACTGTAGCTTTTGCGATTCGCTGTGACGCACGAATGGATGGACGGACAGACAGGTGGTGATTTTAGTAGGGTATTGCAAAAAATCTTTACAATACCCTTAAAAATGACTGAAATTATTATGGGTCGACAGCACAGAGAATGGTATCAGAAAACCACAATGGCTATCAACGTTAATAATGCTTCGATTAATATTTCAAAAATGGTCCTTATTTTGTGAATAACAATCACAAGTAATCCTTACCCGTCCTGATCTGTTGCTTGTAGGAGTTGAGGAGCCTCCTTTTAACGGTGCGACCCTTTGTGTCATGGTTCCATCTGGATTAAAAGTAAAAACAATCTCCTGGACCGGCGGGCTCGGCTGCTGTTGCCCCTGTTGTGGACGTTGGCAAGCACCACCAGCACTCGACCTCCAGGATGTTTGGTCCCATTCTTGCATTGCTGGTTCTTGACCGGCTCGAATGCGTTGATGACTCAGATTGATTGCCAATGATTGGTTGGATCCTAGATTCTTACTAGCTAATTGTCTTTTCGATTCGTTGACGAGTTGGTCTAGAAAAGTGTCTAATATATCGGTTACTAGTATAGCTAGTTTCACTGCACAACATTTTAAGGATTGGTGGTCGCCATCCATCCATCAATTATTTCCGGGTGAATTTAAAAAATAAATATACGTTTTTTGTAATTTTGATTTATGAATTATCTATGGAAATTTTGAGTATTCTAGCACTTATTGTATAAAAACTGTCAACTTATTTCGGAAAACTTGACAAACTTGATCCGAGTTAAATGCATAAGTGTAGTTAATATTACTGACTATTTTATTTCTAGGATGAAGTGCTGTAATAATTTTGCCAGGACATAAAGAGAAGGTCTAAAGGTAAGAGATGGTGCACTTGCTTCTGCATTCTAGTTTTTGACTGGAAATTGAGGGGTTATCAAATATGTGTTTTTTAATTACCTCCATTCCCTACCACTCTCTTTATAATTCCTTCTTCTTCGCACCATGCTTGTGCAATCTGCAATCACATTTCACTGCTTTATCAAGCGTACTTCTCCGATAATATTCAATACATTGGTATCAGGACGTATGAAGTATGAAGACTGCTGGAGATGGAGAATTTGGAGTGACCTTCATTGTGGATAGGGAGTCCAAATTGCACGTTATTGATTTTAAGGCAGTCAATGCATAAATTTTGCTGATCACCATATAAGCCCAGCCCGATGAAAAGAACAAAGAAACTAAGAAAACGTTCAACAATCACCTGAAAAAATTAGTCGACTCACTGGATTTAAACAACCCAAAAAAAATCTGGGTGATTTCAACGCATAGCTTGGCAATGAGCTATCTTATTGGGGATGACTGGAGGATATAACCTCCACGATAAAACAAATGACAACGGTCAGTGCCTGATTGACTTTACATGTAACAGAAATTTCGTTATACCTCCAACATGCTTCCCATGTCAACGCATAAATAAAATGATCTGAGCATCAACGGATGGCAACACACAAAACCAGATCGAACTACGTTGGAAAAAGAATCAGGCTTACAAAAAATATTTAGGTCAGAAAATCAGTGTGAAGAGAGAACATTATGAAAATCTCAGAAGAGTAGTGAACAAGAAAATTAGAAGTATGAGAACAAAATACTCTTACGACCAATTAAGAAGTATTAATGTAAACATAGCGAGTCACAACACAAGACATACAAAGTAGTGAAAAGCCTGAAACGAGGAGCGGAAAAGATCATTGTTTGCTCGAAAATATAAAGATTGGTCAGTAGATCAGTGGAAATCTGTGTTATGGACTGATGAATCAAATTTCGAGATTTTCGGATCCAGGTGGTGCCAGTATGTTCGTCGATATAAAGGTATAATCTTCAATGCATTGTGCCAACAGTTAAACGTGGTAGAGGCTCCGTGATAGTCTTGGGGTATTTCAGCTAAAATGGTGTTGGAAAACTGGTCAGAATCGACGGAATAATAGGGAAGGAACACTATCAAAATATTTTTCAGCGAAGTGCCATTCCATCCCACATTGGTTTGATAGGCAACGGATTTATTTTCAACAAGATGATGATCCCAAGTACACCTCGCATATGTGCACAAACTATCTACGGTCCAAGGAAGAGAAAGGTGTTCTCAAAATCATGGACTGGCCGCCGCAGTCCATGACGTCAACCCAATTATGGGATGAGCTCAACCGGCAGGTAAAGAACATGCAAGTGACCAGTAAAAAACTGTTGTTCGACAGGCTTAAAGTGGCTTGGGACTATCTTGCGCTGCAATCATCAAAGTGTGAGGTGCACATTCATGAAAAAAACCTGAAAACCTTTTGCGCGGTAGTGTATATGTTGGTAATAAGTGTGTATAAGTTTTAAAAATAAATTGAATGAATGTAAAGGTTAAGAATAATTAAAAAGGTGCAAGAAAGCTTGTTATCGACCAATAAAACATCAAAGCCTATATTACACAGTTATGTGCTTGAAAATATCAAATGGGGTTTTCCGAATTTCAGAAAGAAAATATTTGTCCGGACCCGTCCAGTAATATGCATTATTTATGACTGCTTATGTGTTATACGTATCTCAGCTGGTATAATCAAATATTGATGTCCAGACAAATTTAGAAGCAAGTCATGCACCCAGCATTTTTGTTAAGGACAAATGAAAAACGTCTGGCTATTACGGAAATCATATATCTAGATTAATATTTGGAGACAATAATATTTAAAAATATAATCGGTAATCTAAGAGAAATTAATTGAACGCGATTAATCGAATCATTACTAATTGCGACAAAGTATTTATAGGAATTATTTACAATTGAGTCGCGTGACACTTTTTAAATTATGTCTACAAAAAAGCATTTTCTTCAGATAACGATTAAGAACTTAACAAGAGATATGAATACGTCAGAACTATTATGTTCACGTGAAGTTGCAGCTTATTCATAATCAGTTCGAAGATATCAACAAAAATTTTTGAGCTAGGCGAAGTTTTTAATGTCGATAATCGTTTATATCATTCAAGTTTTTAACTTAATGCACTAATACCGTTGCTTCAAGGGGAAAGTCATTTATCTATGGTGAAAGCTTGATTCTTTTGTTAAACATTAATTGTTACATGTAGAGCCTTGATGTTGGTCCCTATAATGCGGGTTGGCGTTGCCTAATTTTAAATTAACACTTCCCATGCACTTTTGTCAAAATACATACAATTCTTGCCATGGCTCATGGTCTACTCAGAATACATGTTAATTGAGCTACATAAAGTAATTTACTTGAGTGATGGTCAGGAATATGTCCTGCCGCATGTGAATTATAATGGGGTGAGTGGATGAGGTTTTTTGTGGCTGGTAGGTGAAGTCTATTTACGCCCTGAGTGTGGAACTCCCAAATGCGTAATACTTCTGGACTACCCACTATACACCTCCCATGACAATCTGAGAACCAAGCCTAGAACCGTTTAATACATTAACTCGGATTGAGCCTTTGAGCGACAGAAATTTCATCCATAGTGGGAAAAAGAAAGGAGAAGAAATTACTGAAAATGAGAGCTCTCCACTCTCAACACCTTCCAATTCTAGCATGCCTTTGTCAACAGTCAGGACTACCAAAGCAAAATATACTACATGATTCTGTTGGTCAATTGATGTAAGCATCTTTCTTATTAGAGTTTCCGGAGAGAGTTCTCTGGTTTCACTGGAGAGACAAGTTCCTCCACTCATGAGCTAGCCATTGGATGAGCTCATCGTTTTTTGTTTTGTTGTCATAGACGCTTTCGCAGAGCTGCTTGGCCTTCCACAACCGATATGGGCTAAGGCAGCGTTTTTTGGATTTCGATCCGGTTGGGAGGGGTGCGTGGGGGCACCGCCACCACCTGGTGATCATCCTCAGCAAGGACGAAATCATCTCGAGTATCACGCGAGTTACGTTGTTTAACTAACGTTACGATAAAAATATTTTATTGTCATAACATTTCTTTATTATAATAATTTCTCTTGATTAAGATTTGGCACTTAATACGATTGAATTAGGTTTGCTGATTGACTTCTCTTATGAAAGAGCTAGGCCTTTCATAATATAAAAAGTGCAATACTGCATCTTTGCATCTTTGAATGCAGATTTTTTAGTTTATCAAGAAAGATGCTCATTCAGATGAAATTCGATTTTGCGATAAAAAGATAATCGATTGACTGGATGTTTATATAAGATAAGAATTGAATGATTATATAAGGATTCAATCAGATCAATGAATGAGAATTCAATTAAGTAAAAATGCAGAGTCAGCACAAAATGATTATGAAGCAAATTAGGTTGTTATGAATAAGTCTTTATTATGTTTTGAAGACTTAGCAATTATAACTCGTGTGGCTAATTTTTTATTCGACGTCGCATTTTTTTGTGATCCCTTTTGCCAGGTTATTTCACTCTTTTGCACCTTTTTACCAGCAAATCGGTTTTGTCTTTTTGACTCGGGCCATTGAATAAATCGTGTGTGCGAAAACATTTTTTTGTGGGCCCTTGTGCTGGGGGAAAAGAACCTGCCCCACGACACCGCAAAACTAGCTTGCTGGTGCACTTACGCATTCCCAGATAATGCCATTTTCAGAGCAGCACTGATTTTGCTCGGTGAGGCAACAGAACACCGCTGCAGTCGAGAACGGGCATCTAATATCAATCCTAAAATCAGTACAAGACTATTGCCAATCGCTGAGATATCGCTGTCTCTTCTCTTTAGTGACCACCCTCCTATCGCCTCCACTTCTCTACTGAGGGATATGTTTTGCTCTCTAACAAGGAGGGCGATGTGTATCACCCCTGCAACTACCAACACCACCGACATGAAGACTGTTCGGTATACAGGGATCAAAAAGTAGGAGTACTAAATCTCTGTAGCACGAAATGAACAGTACAGGATAGTTGGACCACCTGAGCGTGGTTGTGGAAAGCCTTTTGAAGAGATTAATATTTTTTCAATCGCCTGCGGGCAAGCGGATAGTAAGCACGTTGATTTCTGCGTACTTATGTTAATAAGTGTATTACACGTCTTGATTTCAAGACAATATTCCCAATTAAGCAATTATCGCCTTGGAATTGTTTCCGAGTAGGCTTGTAATGTGGGCGTTCCGGCGGGGGTCTTGAGGTCCCGGCTAACCCGTGGAGACGGGGTAGGTTGCCGCCACTCGTCAACCCGTAATATGCCCCCGGAGCCACTGACGAGTTTGAGCTCCCGGAACGAAACACTAAGGAAGAGAAGCGCAACGGGAAATTCAAAGCAAACACATGAAACGTAGGGAAAGCTAAATGATCCAAGATTAAGCAATTTTCTTATTCGTTTTCCCTACACTTAAAAAAATTTAGAGGAAACCCAACGCTTCAACATCAACCACTTTCCCGTTTCTTTCTTTTTCACTACACTTCTCGGGATTCCGCACTCCACCTGCGTCCGTTACGCGAAAAATCGTTGCGACCACTCCACAAGAGAGTTCGCTGGCTGAAAATTTATATCCTTCTTATTAAAAAAAAAAGAAACGCAAGAAATTCTAGTATATGAAAGTCAATATAATCACAATAAAAAAAGAAAGATGCTCTTAACTCTTCAATTATCTTCATCAACAAAATTTTTAGGGTTATGCTAGGTACCTCGTTTTTCTTTTGCTTTATAAATCACGACCTGTGCGTCACGTTAGGGGCCGCTTTTCGTTGAACGATGAACCGAATCCATATAAAAAGAATATACACGCAATCCAATCTCCGTCATAAATTTGTCCGCTTAACTATTGAATGTTGCAGAAAGTCACTTCTTGTCCGGTCAGCTAGCGATTATAATCCGAAAACACTTGTCCGCTCAACTTGTATCAGCAACCAATGGTCCACTCAGCTCCGGCTTCCGTGTACCAAAATCCACCCGTTGAATTAACCACACAAAAAAGAGAGCGCTTCCACCGTCGCTGGCCCTTTTATCACTTTTCCCGCAACGGCTCTTCTTCAACGGCTACGTTCAAGTCCAAGGCTGAGTTTTCATCGGCACTGTTGCTCAACCTTCAGCCTTAGTGATGTCACAAACCAACTTTCAGCATAGTGGCGCTTCAGTATTCTCCCTAATTTGCGGTTCAAACATCTATTTCACCTTTAACCGGAGATGTTAGGAATATTTGTAAGAGTATCACCACCTCCACGTTCATCGCATCGCTAAGTAGAACATTTGGATTAGATGCATTATTTCGGGTACTTTATGACGAATAATTTGGCGACAAATGTCGATTCACTTGGAGCAAAAAGTTTACTTTCCTTTACTTACTTTAACTTACCATCTCTGAGTATAATTCAAAATAAAGAGATAAATTTACAATCATAATTCTTACTTTACTTTAACTTACTATTTCTGAGTATAATTCATGTTCAGGAAGTCAAAAGAAATAAAACTACGATTAAAGTTCTTACCGGCTCTTCACCTCGTGGAGTGGTCTATAAAAATTTGTCATGTGTGCTCGATGTTTACGCTGGAGTGCTAGAAACCCTTGTCAGCCGTGACAAGTGTCATCGTGATCCAAGATGGCGAATAATCTTGAGCAGCGCTACATCGTCGATTTCTGCATAAAACCCAGGAAAACCACAATGGAGACCCTCGCAATGATTAGCAACGCCTACAAAACGGACAACTAATCTTTGAGTTTATCAAAACGCACTGTTATTTCACTGCTGCTTTCGATTTTATCGGCGTGTATTTGACTGTGCTTTCAACGACTTGCATTTTGGGGCGCTAGTCACATACCAGGATACCCGATCAAGCATAACTCATCCAGCAGCTTAATACTCAGTAACCGATATGTTGGCCAGAGTAGTTTAAGACCTCGTCTACTGCATGACATTACAGTCACAGATTATGAAGAGTCATATCAAGAGTCTGAGAGCATTTATTTTGTTTTTGGATAATTTTTTTTTCAAGCTAAAGAATTTGGCCTTCACCTGTCGGTGCGATAGGACAGTCTTCACCTTTTTTGGAGCACGTCCGCCAGATGGAGTCCACTGTTTCGAATGATTCTTGGTCTCTGGTATGTACTAGTGGAGCCATGTCTCGTCGACGGTTACAAAGCGATGCGGGAACTCCTTCGGATTGCGCTTAAACCACGTTAAACACTGCTTTGAAGTAGTTTCGTGGTTGCGTTTCTTGTCCAGAGTGAGCAAAAGTGGCACCCATCTCGCCGACAGCTTTCTCATAAACTATTTAAAAAATTAACAAAATTTACAATACTACTCTACACAGCAGAAATATAGGGTGACACTCTCAGTAAGGAGGAATACCAAAAGCACTTAGCACAGGTACAGAAAAGAGGAGCACTAAAGACTGTATCTTTATATCCGAAGATCTCGGATTTGTCAGTGAGAGTTATTGCTAGTGTGCAACCTATTGCCCTCCTTGCTGGAGATTGCCACTTTTTTTACCTGCATTGAAGTGGGAAGTGAGCGAGGCGTTCACTCGCGAGGAGAGACAGCACTCACTCAACGATTGGCAGCAGTCTGGGGTGAATTTCACGATGAGAAAGTGGACTGCGTGGCTTATCCCGGATGTCAGACTGTGGCTCAATCGAAGGCTTGGCAAAACTGGCTTCTATCTGACACAGCTTCTGAGTGGGGATGGGTGTTTTCAATCTTACCTGCACAAGATTGGTAAGTCATGGTTCCCTAACTACAAATTTTGCCTAGAAAAGAAAGACGATGCCTGGTACACATTTTTCGTGAGCGAAATATTGCACGGGCCGCTATGGAATCTTTACAGGGTGATGGAAGAGCTTACTCCGGGTAGTGTAGTCGTGGTAATGCTTGGATCGGTTGACACACTCACAGCAGCTGGGAACGTCGAGACTGAGCCAAAGTAATGTGCTGAACGGTTTCAGGCTAGGTTCTCAGGTTGACAGGGAGGTGTATAGTGAGTAGTTCAGTTGCTTGCAAGAATGAGAGCCCCACAATCAATGCGTAAATGACATTCGGCTCTCTCCCAAAAAAAAAATACCTGTAACTTAGAGGAATCCAAATGAAGATTTGGATAACCAACTGCAAATTGATGGGATCTTTAGAAATATTCTTTGAAATTGTGAATCGTTTTCTTCTTTGTCATAAATTTAAAGCTCTTGGCATATTGAGAGCCCTTTTATCCCGTATGTCATCTTATCTATCGTATCGTATTTGTCATGTACCTCTCTCTGGTACTATATCCACTCCTTTTTAGGGTTTTGTGCTTAAATACAAAATCCTATTGAAATCAGGTCCCATATCCGTCTCTCCGTCAATTTGTCTGTAAATCACAGCAGGTTTTCTCTAAAGTTATGGAAGCTAAAGCTATGAAACTTTGAAGAATGGTTATATAAGCACTCAAGAATATACAGAAGTCTTGGAATGTGGGGGTATGGAGTTAGTGCGATTTAGCACCTTAACTCCCTCGTATCTATGAGCACTACAGTACCCACTAACCTTCCTGAGCCAGCTTCAGTCAATATATAATTTTAGAAGTAAATTTTATACAGTTATTTGGCGGATTATCGGGTAACGTAAATCATCCCCGTTCCGAACAGTTCGAAGGAACGCCAGGGTACTATTAGTGTGGTTGTCTATTGTATCAAAAAGTTTCAGTGCTCTGTCATGTACGTATTTTTCAACTGTCTCAAGTCTTAGGTCCTTGTATATGTCCGTGTTTCTAATGTACCATAGAAATTTTAAGATCTTTCGAATAAATCTATTTTGGAAGGACTGGAGTGCTTTTTTGTTAGTCTTTGTTGTCTGGTAGAAAGCAGAACTACCGTATAGTAGCGTTGGTCGTATAATTTTTTTGTAGATAAGCAGTTGATTTTTAAGGCTAAGTTTTTTGGGTTCAATGAGTGGGTATAGCTTGGGGAGAAGTCTAATACAGTGTCCCCGTTTATTTTGTATGTGTTGTCTCCATGTCAGTCCTGTGTCGAATGTAAGTCCAAGGTATTTAGCCGTTGGCGCCCAGTCTATTGTTTCATTGTCAGCGCTTAGTCTCTGTGGAGTTTGTAGTGGTTTTCTTGTGATGAATATGGCCTGTGTTTTATCAGAATTAAGCCTGATTTCCATTTGCGAAAGTATTCCAACAAAATGTTTATCGATCGTTGCAAGTTTGAGGTGATGACTCTTGCTTGTCGTACTGTAACAAATATATAGGTATCATCAGCGTAGAGTGATAATTTTACTTTTGGAGACAGAGTAGGGAGGTCTGCAATAAATATATTGTAAAGGACCGGTGATATGGGCGAGCCCTGAGGAACTCCAGCATCAATTGGTCTTAGGCTTGAGAGTTGTTTGTCAATTCTGACACGGAATGATCTGCCTTCCAAGAAGGAGCTAATTATTTGAGTGAGCTGCAACGGCATATTGAACTGATGCATTTTGAAGATAAGTCCTGCATGCCAGACTTTATTAAATGCCTTTGCTATGTCAAACATAACTAAACCTGTTGAATTCCTGCGACTAAAGCCTGTTCTGATATGCTGGGCCACTCTAACCAGCTGGAGCTCAGTAGAGTGTTTGGCTTTGAAGCCATATTGTTCTTCCAGTACAATATCTTTATCAGATATAACCTCATAAAGTCGATGCAGAATCACCCATTCCGCAATTTTCGACGGCGAAGAGAGGAGACTGATGGGTCTCCAGTTTTGTGGAAATTGTGGGTTCTTTTGAGGTTTTGGGAAACACAATAATAACCATATTTCGGGATACTTTCGCAAACGAAATATCGCATTAATAATATCCGTAAGTGTTTGTAGAATATTGTCTGGTAGCCAAGAAATCATAGTGTTTGTAACAGTGTCGTTTCCAGTTGATTTATGTTTGTCGAGTGTCTGTATAATGTTTTTGATTTCATCTAAGTCCGTTGGTTTAATCCTGTCTTCGTGTTGAATGTTATCCATCATGAGCCTGTTGACAGAAGATTCAACTCTCTCCTCAGTTTCCAAGTCCTCCTCATCTCAAGAATTTTTGCGGAATTGTGATTCTAGAGAATCTGCAAATGCCTCTGCCTTACCTGCATCGTAGAATTGCATCCTATTCGGACCATGAATAGGCAGTACCACAATCTTACAGTTCTTCCCAAAGTATTTGGTCATTCTCTAGAAACTGGCACACCCAGGCTCGAGACTCTGCAAAAAGCTCTCCCATTGCTCGTCTCGGAATACCCTTATTTTATCACGGATTTCATTTGTCATCCGAGTAGCGTTCATGCGTAGCGTAGGGTCACCTGTAAACCTAGCTCTCCTCCGAACTTGATTCCTTCTCCTGATCAGTTGTTTGATATTCTGAGGGAGTTCATAGGGATTCGTTTCCCTTCTCGGAGTTATGACCGTGTGGTCCTCTTTTGCCTGTACAATTTTCTGAGTTATGTTCTCAATGATATTGTCGATGTCGTCGGCCGTTTCTGGTGATTGAAAATTAGTTTCATTGGCCAATGCGACTTCAAACGAACATCTATAAAGATGTTTTCTATGAGGAAAAGGACTTGTTTGTGGTCGGAAGACAGTTCGTCGAGGACATTTAATCGAACATTTTGTGTGAACTCTCGCGATATTCTGATGTCCAGTACAGAGCCTTTCCTTGACCCGAAATGTGTTGGCTCATTGGGGATATGCAGGCTGAAGTGGTTGGCTGTGATGAATGTATTGAGCTCGGTCCCAGCTTGATTGCTTCTCACAGCTCCCCAAAGGCGGTGTGTGGCATTTAGATCTCCTGCAATGAAGATAGGGCCGTCAAATGCAGTAAGTACTCTGAGATCATCTGAAAAAATTTCTATTTGACGGAGGATTGTAAACAGAAATCACAATGAACTCCAGAAAATCAGTTCGCACGTTGATTATTGTGTCCTCTAGTTTCTCAAGTGTGGGTGTATTGATGAGATAATGAATCACGTTTCGTCTCACGAGAATGGCCGTTCCGCCTCCCCTACCGGTGATTCTATCATTTCTGTACATGATGTAGTTGGGGATGCGGAATCGTCTTCCAGGCTTCAGAAAGGTTCTTGGATCATGATGATATCGTATTTATGATCAAAAATAAATTGTTATATTTCACCTGTGTTCTGAAGCAAGGAATTCGCATTCCACGTCACAATTGAAACGTGATTCATTAAACTCATTAGTGTTTAGTGTTGGTGACATTTTGAGATGCAGCGAACATGGTTTGAATCATGTTTGCCATCATCTCTTGCATCATGTTTTGGAACTGTGTCTGTATTTTGGCAAACATTTGGTCAATATTGTGAGTTTGATTTTGTATGCGTGGGGGAGCCTGTGTCGTGGTTGTTTGTTTTTGTGCTGGTTGTGTGGGTTGGGCCGCAGCAACCTGTGCGAACGATCTTCTCACGTTCTTTGGATTCCTGGGACAACCCCCGTAGCTTGCTGGATGTTCTCCGCCACAGTTAACACATTTTGCCTTATCTTCTATTTTCTTCGGACAGTTTGAAAAATGGTGAAGCGAATCGCATTTAACACATCGAGACTGTGCATGACAGTTGCTAGCAGAATGTCCAAATTGTTGACAATTGTGGCACATACCCTGGCCCGTACGAGGACGCTGTGTTTCCACGATGCACATAAGATGGCATACAGATTTTATGTTGTAAATATTTGTTTTGGTTTTTGGGAGGAGAGCCTTGACGACTTTAGAGAGACCTTCCCTCATTTTGATGTAAAAAACTTCAATTGGATTGAAGCCCTGAGACTGTAAGTCTTCTTTGATCCCTTCAGCTAAAAGGCCATAGAGACCCCTGATGACAACACTCAGCTGTCTATCTTCTGGAATATATAAGTGTGGTATTGCAGTTCGTTTTCTGTTAGTGCTTTGGTCAGTTGTCTGTGATCTGTGGGTGTAGTTGGTATAATTTGTATTCCCATGTAGACGCTTTTCGCGGATGTGTATGAAATGTTTTGTGTTTTCATGATATTCAGTGTTTGGGACCATTTTGAGGGCTCTCGTAAAATGGTCGGAACTGTTTTTGATTCTTGTGTTTGTGTTGCGGGTTGTGTGTTTGTAGTGTTTGGAACTGTCGGCTTTGGTTTTGGTGTGATGGCCATTTCTTTGAATATTGTAGCTGATTTTGGTGGCGGACGGGCAGGGAAAATCTCATCCTCTTTATCTTTGTTACTATCGCAGTCATATACAGAAGTGAACAACACCGCACTAGAAATAATCGAAGAGTATGTATATTTTGTTTAACTAATACACAAATCCAGTTCACTACTGCATGGAATCAATCGACGAATCAAGATGGCATGGAATGCGTTCGGAAAGAACTCGATTATATTCAAGTCTAAAATGAAGATGAACTTAAAAAAGAAAACCTTCGACCAATGCATCCTATCAGTCCTGCTACGGTAGTGAAATATCGGCACTAGCAACAGGAATAACGAGGAAAATTCAGGTTGCGCAAAGAGCTATAGAAAGATGAATGCTGGCATCACACGATGGGATCGCAAGAGGCTATTGTGTATACGAGAAAAGACCCAAGTAACAGACAAAATACACAGGGCCAAACCCTTGAAATGACGATGGGTTGGTGATCTGGCTGGAATGATGGACCACAAGAATGACGCAGTGGTACTAAAGAGGGATCAAACGTCCAAGAGGACGCCCGAACGTTCAATGTACCATAACTTAGAAATATTTATTTATTTATTTAATTCATCACTATTTTACAGAATGTGTAATCCCAATTATAAAATATAAATAAGAATACGTGTGCAAAAAAAAGTTAAAGCATAAATATAAAGTAAGAATTAATCTAAATTTAGCATTTATGCAGAATTAACGAGAAAAGAAATTATTGCTCGTAGAGTACTCTCCGCAGCATGCTTTCAAATGAACCAAATGAGCCAGAAGGAGGACCAAGCTGGAGATTTAGATATTCTCTTACCATATGAACCATCGGTGAGTGACTGTAAGATGCGGTTCAGCGGTAAAGCGTAGTATTGCAACGGCCAAGTACGAGAAGGGGGACGTATGCCAATGGTGTTGTTAAATTTCGACAATAACATGGCTCTCCTTAATTTAAATAGGCAGCATTGGTCAAGAAATTGCCTCCTTGCTTGCAGTGAAGGTAGACCAAGGAAATACTGGCGATCATCATAAGGGCGATACGGAATTTTATATTTGTTGAAAAGCGAGCCAGGAGAACCTATGCCGCACAGATTTAACTGCCACCACGAGATAATTAAGATGCGGGAACCATATCTGACATGCATATTCAAGAATTGAGCAAACCAGCATGACGAATAGCCGAACACAGGTTTGAAAGTTGAAACATCGGTGAGAGCAACGTAAGACAAAGCTCACGACCCAAAAAGCTTTCTTTTTAGGTCTTTGCAAAATTTTTTTTTACAAAGACCTACTAGTTTCGCGACTTGTCTGTCCGTCTGTCCGTGCGTCACAGCTAATTTCCTCAGAAACTATAGAAGCTAGAATGCTCAAACTTTGTGAAAAGGTCAGATGTGATTGTCTCTCAAAAGTTAAGGCCTTAGCAAAAATTTAAAAATTTTTTAAGGGATGTCCCCCCTAATAACGAATTGGCCCTTAAAATTTTTTTTTTATCAAAGGTAGTCGAGTTGGGTATCAAATGAAAGGTCTTGATTAAATCTTTTAGAATTTGAAATAAAAAACGTACCCAAAATTTGTGTCCCCCCCCCGCGATTGGACACCTTTCAGCCGAAAAATCTGAAAATTATCACGAACGTGGGCCTTTATGAGTACAAGGGCAACAAATACCTTAGAAATCGAAATTCGCTCTACTTTGTTAATAATAGTATGATTTGTAGATTTTACATTTTTGCCCGTAAAATCAAAACGGTATCTTTAAACGTCTTGAAATTTTGCAATTATATAGACTAACATAAGAAGTATATGTTCGCAAAACTTAATTGAGATCGAATTATAATCAAGTGAGTTATAGCCATTTCAATTGTATGGAATTACAACAACAATAATACGTGTTTATGGTTGATATAGGGGTTTCCAATAAGAGGTGCTATTTTGATATTAAAAGAAAAATGCCATTTTTTAATACGAATGATCGGATGTTTATTTCATTATAAAGATGAAGATATGCGGTTAATAGCAAAAAATAATTTCTGGCAAATAACCACCACGACACGCTTACAGGACCATATCCTTTTCATGAAATTTTCCATAACCAAATCGCAAAGTGGCTGCCCTATGTCCTCGATAGCCTCACGAATTTCATCTTTGAGGTCTTGAATGAACGCTGGGCTGTTGGCGTAGGCCTTCTTTTTCACGTGGCCTCAAGGGAAGAAGTTGCAAGGTATTAAATCACAAGATCTATTCAAAATAACACCTCTTATTTGAAAACCCTATATATATTTAAAATTGACTTAGGCACTTTTATTTTCTTTCAATTTTCATGAAAATTTAAGGAATAGTGTTTAACTTGAACATGTTCAATCGGCCGAGTATTCAGAAAAATCATTGAAACTAGATCAAAATGGCGGCTCCACTGTGCTTATGAAAGATACTGTGCATCTTATGCATAAATTTGAACGATTTTATATCCAAGTATTGGATGAATAGTTCAAGTTATCGATTCAAGCTATTAGAAAAATTGTTTCTAACCCTAGGATGTTTACAAAGACCTTCTGGTAGGAGTACTCTCCTGCTTACTCAACTTGTTTATTTTAAAAACGTGAACATTAGATTTCAAATGAGAATCAAAAGTCACACCTAAATCTTTGAAACTCTCGCCCAAAACGAGCACTGAGCTTCGATAGAGTACGAAAATTGAATGAGGTAAGTTTTATTGGTAAAGGTCACGGAAAGATACTTAGCCCTAAAATGCACCATTTTTCGTTTTGAGCGAAAAAAATCACAGTTATGTATTCTAACATGTAGAATTCGGGAAAAATAATGAAAAAAATCAGTTATGTCCTAATGTCCTGAAAATTCGATTTTTCCTGTATGTATCAGAAATGATACTTTGGCCTTTGGGGGTAGTATTAAAAATAGAGAGTTCAAGTCAATTTATGCAGTACAGTTTATTGTTATTCTTATTTTGGTACGGACAAAAGTAATTCAGTTTTTTTCTCTAGTAATAAATATCACAACATTTATTATAATCTTAATTCAATTATGAAAAAATAAATAAATCATTAGTTATGTTCTAACATTGTAAATAAAAAACTCAAATTTAGGCCTTCTTAGTGGGGCAATAAAAATTTATTGGTGGAAATCTTTAAAACAATTGTTTCCTTTATTGAAACAAACTGCAACTCCGCACTTTTCAAAAATTACATATGTAAGCTATTTGCACCCTGGCATTTTGCATCTGTTTCTACTTTCGGTGTAATGGCACCAATGTCCTATATTATCGGTACGTATTGGTTTCGGGGGGATGTAGCTCGTTGGTCCTCTCATTTTTTTCGCCTGAATTTCATGCTCGATATTGACCAGACTTGGTCTACCTCGTTTAGGTGTAACTACGCAGTCAGATTTGCACAAGCATTCAGCAACTTCAAATCGAAATTTCGCCAAGTTCAAAAAATGTTCCTTCTTGATAATGCAAGCTTTTCTATATAGCAACCACCTATTCACAAGGGTAAGGTCAAGTAAATGATAAAATATTCGTAAGTACCACTGTCGCGTTCGAATCATTATTTTATATCTTCCGATCAAACTGTCTAGAAGATCAACACCACCCATGTGTCGGTTGTATTCTTTGACAATCGAAGGACATGAAATTTCTACAACTTTTTTTTTGTTTTTTTGTCGAATCTTTGAATTTTTGCTAAAAGTAATGCGCCGACAAAATTCGACACTAATGTGACAAGTTTATTGTCCTTCCACGCAACAGTTGTAATATCTGTGCCATTTGCATTAGAAACGAATAAATACTGCCTCTTGGATCCTTTTTTGTGTCAGTGTCAGTAGGCTATTTACAATTAGGCATTCTATTCCTTCTCATTGTCCCTAAAGATAAGTAGGAAATCAAAGGTATCGTCGAATAAAAGTTATCAAAGAAAATTCGAAAATTTTGGTTTTTTGGGACGTTTTGAAGAAGCCGGACTACAACATTAGCACAATATCCCAAGTCTGGCTCTGTTGGTAGTGTCTTTATATTGGATCCCGTATATATTTCAAAGTTATAAGCATATCCACTGACGCCGCTCAAAACTAAAAATTTGAAACCCCATTTATGGGGGTTCATCGGCAAATATTGTTTGAGATAGTGCTTCGTTTTTGTTGAACATATTTGCTCGTCCACACACAAATATTGTTCGCATGGTATGCTTGCAAATTTAGCGTTTAAATAATCCAAAACAGACCGAAGTTTAAACAATCGATCAAAATCGTCATTATCCTTAGGTTGCATTTTTGAATTATTGTTGAAATGTAGGAATTTCTTCACATTCTCGAAATGCTTCAGGCTCATCGTTTCTTTGATATGTGGCACTCCAAGCTTTGTAGTCCAATAGCATCTTACATTGGGTATGTATATAACAGACATGAATGTACATAGCCCCAATTATTTTTTTACATCTGCAGCCTTGAAATAGTTTGTAGTACTTATATATTTCTGTTTTGCATATACGTTGGACTGTTGTACAATTGAGTTGATCAATTCATCATCAAAGAAGTATCGGAAATAATCGTTGGGACTTTCTAATGTCGATACCGATAAAGGCAGATTACTGTCTCCTCTGAACTGCTTTTGCTCTTCATTTAATATAAGGTTTTTTTCTTCCAAATTATATTTTTGAAAGAATCTTTATAATTTTGCAATTCACGTTCATCATATTCTTTATTTAGACGTTCATTTTCAGTCACATTTACTTCCTCTTTTAATTCATAACCAAAAACAATTGGAATGTTTTCGATATCGTAGTTTTCTTCATCTTCAGAATGATCAAATTTATCTTCGCTAACATCCCAATTGTCAATTATAAACTGCAGCTCATGCGGCTTCAGGGGCTTTTCGCTTTCACCTAGGTTCATTCTAAATATAAAGCAAAGACCACTGTAACATATTTGACACATACCACAAAATTCCCACTTACATCAAAAGCACTGCTTTTTTTCTTATGGAAGCACCACTGACACGATCGGGAGATGTTTACAAATATTATTAATTTTTTTTCAAAACTTAAGGTCGATTACAAACACCTAAACAAAACAAACACGACCAAAACCACTGATGAGCTCCTAAGTCTGATGCAAAATGGTTGGAGCGCTTTGTTACAAATATGATGAAATTAGCGTTGTGATGAAAGTGATATTCTATGCCGATTAATATTGATTTTTCCAGTATGTATCATTTATGATACAAAATGCATTTTAGGGTTAGAGATATTAAGTTGAAGTCGATTTCTATGACACCAAGAGTGCAACAGATTTAAGTCATCTTGAAGAGCTCCGCAATCCTGTTTTGACTCGAAATATCTTCAGCTCATCAGCATATACATGTAGAAGAAGGTTAGATGTAAAGATAGCTGGGAGGTCATTAAAAAAGAGGTTAAAAAGAAGATGACTTAAGATTTATCCCTGTGGAACACCAAAAATTGGAACGAAAGGGCGGGACGTAGACCCATTACAGATAACTGTGCAGGAACGATGAAAGAGAATGGAGGAAATCCAGGAGATAAGAGATCCCTGAATCCCAAAACGGCGGAGCTTATCGATCAGGATGTTGTGATCCACACTATCAAATGCTTTCGCAAAATCAGTGTAAATCACATCAACTTGACCTCCTAATTTAAGGGTGATTGCAATTGTGTTGATAAATTCACCTAGGTTGGTTACGGTAGAAAGTCCTCTCACAAATCCATGTTGATTTTCGGATAGGTTAGAGTGCAAAACATTGTAAAGTTTACAATGAACAAAGCCTTGCAGGATCCTTCCGAATCATGATAGGAGTAAAATGGGTCTGTAATTAGAAACCTACGAGCGGTCATCCACTTTACGCATGGGTAGGATATTTGCACATTTCCAAACGTCTGGAAAAGTACCCTTTTCGAGACTTGAATTAAAGATATAGGCGAGGGGAATACATAAGGATGAAGAGAGGGATTTAATAAAAATGTTAGGGACTCCATCCTCTGCGATCTGTAAGGGGTTAGTGTATTAATCAACTAATAATTCTGGAGCCACTGATGTTTTTATCACAATTATATCGCTCAACCCCCCGAATTGATGGATGTTGAATCCATTTCTTGATGAGATCCACCGTAGTTACGATGTTGAGAAAAGATCGTCGCATTTGATGATACAACATTTTTGTTCAGTGTTGAAAAAAATGTCTGAGACATCAATTCAACAAATTGAAAACCATACTATTAAGCTTAATCTTATCTGAATTCCTATTGCTAGTATTTCAAGCCATTAATAAATTAATGGGATACTGTAAAGCTAAATTTATCAGAATGACTTCACACAAGATATTAAAGAGAATATCTGAAAGTTTTTATGGGTAAAGCAATAGTACTAATAATAATAACACTTAAAAAATCTTCATTGAAATGATAATGTACGAGTATCTATTATCAACTGATTTGAAATAGACCAGTTTAATGTTTACAATTGAAATGAGTTTACTCCTTAACGCTTTAATTGCAAGCCTACCTGAATACCAAAGATTCTAATTACAAGTTGATAAGGGTGAATACGCTCTGTCTGGGTCGTCCAGACTACATAGTCGTCTTTCTTATCAGTATTTTCTTGTTGATAAACTTATTTATGCTTCGACAATCGAAAGGCTCTATGATATCTTCTAACTATACTATGTTATTTATGGCAATTCATTTCAGTCATCATTAGCTGATTCATTGTTAGAAGTATGTCCTCATATATTGAGGCCAGGTAAGCATATTTCACTTGACTAAGCGTAGAAAATCGAATTTGCCGGGAAGAAATTATGGGTCGATTTTAATAAACATCAAAATTCTACTTATGATAATTTATTTGGCGGATTGCATGAAAGACTATCCTTAGCAAATATTTCATGATTGAAATTGAACTTGTTGAGTTGCTTGGCATATGAGCGAAATCGCTTCAAATTTCAAAAGTCCTATGGATTCTAAACTTCCGACACTACTTGACTGTTGCACTAGTTCTGCAAAGGACAATAAAATCTTGCAAATATGGGTTAAAAGATGATTTTTGCTTGAATGAACTTTATTTCAATGCAAAATCTTTCTGAAGACAGTAAGAGTCTCTAGAAGACATTTCACTAAATATGGACTCTTTCATGATAGTACACTACTACGAATCTGAAAGTGTATGTGAAAGAAATCTTTAATTTTCATCGTAACTTTTCCAATCTAGCCTTTCATTCTGTTAACCAGTCAACTCTTTCCCTGATTTTTTTTCATCCTAGGAAATGCTTGCTAAGCTTATGTTAGACATATAGTATATTCAGGGAATAAGCGTAATAAACGAGTACATCAGGGAAAGAGTATCTTAACTTGTAAGTCTTATTAGTTGTTTTCATGTTGAAACTGGTTAAAAATAAAACATTTGATAACAACGAGTGAAAATCGCGTTCCTGGAACTCGCCACCCGGCTTAAAAGTTTAAAACAATTGTTTCATTCATCTTATCATCAAATTAATTACTTAATCTAAGGATTAAATTCTTTCCGCGAAACATATATAACCGATAAGAGCACACGACGCACGTACATCATGATTACCTTATCACCCACCTACTAGCTCATACAATCTTTGATAACATACATTGATGTGAATATTGAGTGAATTACAGCACACACTAGTGATCAGCAGCCATTCAAAATTGTATCTCGTGTGTGTACTCTTATCAAAATGCGCGCCAAAATTAATCAAAATATTGGAATGGATGTCAAGGTGAAAGTATTGCAGTTATAATATATAGCGAATATTAAATATTGAAAGCTATGAGTCGCACCTTGCTCCCCATTGAATTGATATTGTGAAATTTTCATTTTGAACATTAATAGGACAATGTCACTCATCATTTGTTGATGAATGGGAAGGTGACGTGAATGTGGTCAGGTATTTAATTTGGGCTTGATTTGATTAATATTTGAGCTGGGATTCATTATAACATCACAAAAAAATCCTTATTGCTTGTAAGGATATGTTAGCAATAACAATGGCTGATCGTAGATTTCATGCACTTTACAAAAATATATAAAACTGTGTATAAATAATGACAAATAATTCGGAAAATATTTAAATGTAGTTTATTAAGCAATTAATGGTAAAGGACGAAATACGTTGGGCAAAATTCAACTTTCTGACTTTGATGCTGATTTCTCTTCACCAGGAATGGACCTGCGGATAAATTCCCTTGATGGATGTTGCTTATGAAAGAAAAAAAATTGTAGTATGTCATACAAGTTTTTGGTGTTAATTTAATCATTGTCTATTCGGATATCAGCAGTAAGAAACATTCACTAGGTCATTTCGACCTTACCAAGTTTAAAAAAAATTACCCTGAAGTTTTATAGGTTTCGCTCAGTATCGGTCCAATATATTAGATCTCACCAAATTCAAAACAACCTGGCATAGTAAGTCTTATCAGAACTGCACACCATCCACCAAATCGTATTTTTGCTTAAATTTTGCAGGCTTCACTAATTATCCACTCTATCTCTTAGATCTTACCAAATTTTCAACAATTCTATTTTCAATTCTTTAGGGTTTACATACTATTCCCCTGATCGGACTCAGCTAATTTTCGTTAGTTAGTCCGTCTATAGCCTGAGATCTTTCATCATATTCACAATCACAAAGGTTGACTCGTTGTCTCCAAAAGCCTTTTCAAGTTCCAGAATATCTGATGCAGTTTCTGAGGGACTACATGAAGAAACAAAGCCTGCTTTATGATACGACACAGGTCCAACAAAGGATGGAGGTTACATTAGGTGTTGCCCAGGGATGTATCCTTGATTCAGAACTATGGAACGTGTCTTCAGACGGGCTACTGAGACTGGAGATGCCAAATGAGTTGCACTTGATCGACTATGTTGTGGTTCTAGTCACAAGACGCACCATTGAACAAGCACCAATTAAGCTAGGTATGCTAATGTGCCGAGATAGAAGCAGGGTGACTGCTCGTGGGCTCAGTCTAGTACTGGAGAAAACTGAAGTGGTCATCTTGACAAAGACGAGAATCCCTGAAGTAAGGCTGATCAGTATTGGTGACATACTAATCGAACCAAAGCCAGCGGTGAAGTATCTGGGACTACTGATTGTAATGATTTTTCTGACTCCGTCTCGTTCGATTCGAGATTTCTTCTTCTTCTTAGCACTACAGCCCCTTTCGGGCCTTCTCTTCTTGCAAACAGCGCTTTCAAATGTCTCGGTCCGTTGACCGCGTCTTCTAATTCCAAAATCCGAGCAGCGATGAACTGTCTTCGTCGACTGAGTCAGACCAGTGTTTCCTCGGTTTTCCCGCTGGCCACCGGCCTTCAGTTCTCCCAACGAATACCTTCTTGGGTATCCGTTGTTCGTCCATACGATTCATGTATCCAGCGCATTGCAGCTTAAGCAGTCTTATAATCCTTGAGACCTCCGGTTCGTCAAAAATTTCATACAGCTCATGGTTGTATCGAATTCACCATTGGTCCCCGTCTAGCTTTGCTCCGATTATTCGCCTCTGGACCCGTCGCTCAAAGGTGTTCAATACATTTGCGGATGCTTGGGTCAGGGTCCATGTTTCACACCCATAGCATAACATAGGTCTTATCACAGATTTGTATACTTGGAGCTTTGTTTTTTTGTGTATTCATCTGGTCTTCAAGATCATGAATACTGAACAGAATATTTTATATATATATATATATATATATATATATATATATATATATATATATATATATATATATATATATATATATATATATATATATTCTATGTATATTCTTCGGCATATTTCGTCTCTTTCATTGCCCGTTTACATTATTTTGGCGCCTAAATACACAGATTCGCTAAGATTTTCGATACTCTATTCTTCAAGTGTAATATTTTGTGTATTTGAGGTATTTTTCCTCGACTGCGGCATGAGGAAATTTTAAGGAATTTCTCATCGGTTATAGACGTGAAGTCTGGGAACGTGTCAGCGGTCTGTACCCATCAGGTCACCAAGCTCAGATACCTTTGTCTACTCCGAGGTGGCTCCTGGCAGGCTAGCTAGTTTGGAAAGAAATTTCGGTCAATGGTCTAATACGAGCAGACTAATTCCGAATTCTTATCAGGCGACTAATTCCGAGTTCTTATCAAATGCCCAATTTAAAACGCGTCGAATGACTTCCAACGACTAAATGTTATTTTAATTCCCTTGAATTTCCTATTTCTTTCGGTCCAAGGATGTGAACAACATGAAACATCCTCGACCAAAACCGCGCGCTTCCGAATATTCACCGACGCGGTGCCCAAAATAAGCTACTCGAAACTGAATCAATCTACTCCAACGAAAAAAAAATAACAAAAAAAACTCAAAACCAAACTACGGCACTCTCTTCTGACCGCAACACGAAATTGACCATTCGTGGATTTAATAAACCCTACCCCCTTTGGTGGCATACTCACCTTTAGCTTTCATATCCTTTTGAAAGAACGAGCACGCACTGGAAAGGAAAGAAGTTAGATCCGTTCAGCGATTTATCTTCTTCTTCTTAGCATTATAGCCACTCTCGGACCTTCGCTTCCTGCGAATAGCATCTCCAACTGTCTCGGTCCATTGACCGCGTCCTCCGATTTCAAAATCCGAGCAGCGATGAACTGTCTACGTTGACCGAGTCAGACTAGCGTGGCCTTGGTTTCCCCACTGGTTTCCGGCCTTCTGTTCTCCCTACGAATACTTTTTTGGGCAGGGGCGGCGGAACAGGTCTGAAGGGTATGTTGAGTAACTGAGTACAGCGAGGGAGGGGGAGGGTGGGGGGATTCACCTTAAAATATAAATATTATAGACAGAAAAAAAATTGTATATTCGCTTGAAATTCCATTTTATTATTAGCTGTCTCTTGTCATACATGTAAGTACAATTTTATTACTTAATTACCCGAAGTCATCGCAAACACATTGGTGCGCTTGGCATTTCTTTGAATGAATTCATCGATCAGTCGTTCGTCATCAATTTTGTCAGCTAAGTCATGATATATGTGTAAAATTGCGATGTAGTTCAGACGCTTCTGACCCATTGTTGAACGGAGATAATTCTTCAACATTTTTAAAGTTGAAAAACTTCGTTCGCTTGTACAAGATGAAGCAGGAATTGTCAATAATAATTTAACAAATCGAACATATTCTGGGACAAGGCCCTTGCACCATTCATGTTCTCGTAAAAAATTCACAACGTCTTTCAAATTCTGAACCTTTACATTTTTCTTTGTTGTCACCTCTAGAAACATATCCGTATCAGCGACTAGAGAATTTTTGTCGAAGTCATCTTAGTAAAATTTAACAATCTCTTCCCCATCCAAATTTATAGAGATTATGAAACTTTCAAGGGATTTAAAAAAAATTGCAGATTCAGTCCCAAACCTCCAATTTAAAGATGAAATTACCTGGCCATAAACTTCAAAGTAAATTTTCTTGTACATTTGTACTTGAAAATATTATCTCTACATTTTGAGTCAGGATTTAACCGTTTTGGGACGTTTCGCACTCGCGGAAGTTTTGCATCTTCAATATCTAATTCTTTGACACTTGCTTTTGTTTTGTCCCAAATCGTGTCAAATTTAGATTCGCGAGATAATTCCAAGACGTACTGTATGGCATCAACTTTTTCGAACGCTTCAACAACACTGAGTTGAGAATTTTGCAACTCCCTATTTAAATTCTCAATTAAATGAAATATTTCGATCAACATTGTTAAGAAAAACGAAAAATCGAACGTTTCCATTTTTTGAAGAAATCCAGATGCTTTGGTGGAGGCTGTGGCATTTACAGAAGAGTCTGATCCTAGCTCATGTAGAATCGTCATTATCGCTTTGTAATTTACACGGACAGTTCTGAGAGAACCTATTCTCATGGTAAACCTGAAACAATAAACGTAAAAATAATACATATAGCTTGAGTAGCTAAGGAATCCAATTCTGAAATGAAGTTTAAATATTAACCTGATTGGGCAATAAGCAGAAACGGCAACGCTTTTTTCTTCGTTGTCTTCGCGCAGTTCTTCTTGGATTTCTTTGAACCGGTCACAGCGTTTCAGTGAATCTCGAATAAAGTTAATGAGCTTTTTGACGATACTGACGAAGTTTTTTACTTGCATGATTTTTTCCAGTGCATCTTGGACAACCAGATTTAAATTATGTGCATTACAATGCACAAAAAGTGTTCGGGATTCTATTTCTTCCACTCTCGCCTGTAATCCAGTCAAACCACCAGAGACGTTTGCAGCACCATCATAGCATTGACCTCGACACTTGCTGGATGAAATGCCAAAACGAAAGAAAACATCCATGACGATTTCTATCAAGGTTGCCGCACTCGTGTTTGTCGTTGAATGAAAACCAAGGAAGAATTCTGATGACACGGGGTCTTCGAATACGACTCTAATGCAAATGGAAATTTGTTCAGTTCTTGAGCAATTGGGAGTTTCATCCAACAAGAAAGCAAAAAACTCGCAATTTTTTATCTCTTCGATGTTTGTCAACAAAACATTTTCTGTCATCATTTCAAGAATTTCATTTTGTATATCGTGATGAAGCCATTTATTTGAAGAACGTAGAAGCCACGATTCCAGCTCAGGAACAACTTCCGCGCGCGCTTTTAAAATTTTCAGGAAGTTTGAATTCTTATCATCTTGGCCACGTAGCGGCAAACCTTGTTGTCCTAATAGCTTGATGGTGCTGAATATTTTTCTGAGAGCTGTGCGATTGTCCCACATTTGTTTTTTCATTGCAGTCGATAAATACTGAACAACACTGATTTTACTGTCTTTCTGAAGGGTTTCTGCGTTTCTGATGTGAAATGTGCTTGTTGAATGTTTCTTGATTCTGCAAGATGCATTAACCCACGTGGAATATCCGTTTTCCACCCAAATTTTGCGTGAGCGTGTATCGTTGGCATTACATGATTGTGCTAAGTTTTTAGCACACGCTTCTGTACATATAGTGCAAATTGCCTTCTCAAATCCATTGAGACCTGGCCTAGGCGTGGATGCTGGAAAAAAGTTCGATAATTGTAGCGTCAATTTAAAAAAATAATAAAATTTTTATTTATTTGTTTATCTGTTGCTATTGGTACGGGAGAAAACGGAGTAAACAAAACACTGCTCGACTGCGCTTTCACTTGACCTTTTTACATTTTTAAAAATTTATTCGAATATTAAACTTAGGATTTTTCGATTTGTCGGGATTTTCAGTCTCAATTATCGGATGTTTTTCCCCGGATTTTTCTTTCGACGAGTTGGTTGATTCGGAGTCACCCTGTTGGCGTGTTTTCTCACTCTGGCTAATTTCAATTTCGTCCATTCTAGTTTCTTCTCTCTTCCGCTTCACTTTCACAACGAACTTATCCATTTTCCTCGCAGCTACACAAACACGCAGTGTGTTTCTCCGGTCTCCACACCTTCTCCAGTACACTGACCATCAGCTGAAATTAGCCTAAGCTAGAACTTATGGGTGTAAGTGGGGGAAAGTGCACTCTCCGCCACTAGCCCGAAGCTGTTTTAAGATGACTCGGAAGACTTTATCTATTCATCCTTCTTCCTGCTCTCAACTGATGTCCACATTTGGGTAGATCGTGCGTGGCCTATATAGATATAATAGATGCGACTATATGCGCTAGAACGGTGTTGCGCATGAGTGTTACATGAATTTGTGAACGCGAGAACTTGTGTACTCAGCGGTGCTAATTCTGATTACTCAATTCAGTTTTGTCTTTTGGGGCATGTTGAATTCAACATGCCAAAAATTTGGCCTGTACTAAGGTCAACATACTCAACATGCCTTCCGCCGCCCCTGTTTTTGGGTATCCGTTGTTCGTCCATACGATTCATGTGTCCAGCCCATTGCAGCTTCCGTAGTTTTATAATCGTTGAGACCTCCGGTTCGTCAAAAATTTCATACAGCTCATGGTTTTATCGAATTCACCTCTGGTCCCCGTTTAGCTCTGCTCCGGCTATTCGCCTCAGGACCCGCCGCTCAAAGACGTTCAATATATTTGCAGATACTTGGGTTAGAGACCATGTTTCATATCTGTAGCATAACACAGGTCTTATCACAGATTTGGGTACTTGGAGCTTTGTTTTCCTGTGTATGCAGCTGGTCTTCAAGATCGTCAATACTGAATAAACTACTTTATTTGCGAGCTGTATTCTTCCACGTATTGCGTCTCTTTGATTACCCCTTTTCATTATTTTGGTGCCTAGATACACAAATTTAAAAAAATGAAAGAAAGTATATATCCTTTAATTCTACTATTTATTTTAAATTTCGTATACAATTGTTTCGTTCTCTACTTGAGAACTTCCTCAGTACTACTATTCCCTTGACTATAAGTATCCTAATATTTATACTAAACTCATTAACGTATTAATATGAATCTCTAATTACACCTAATCCCTCAAAGTACTTTTACTTAATCTCTAATTACCTGATCCTTTACCATTCAAAAATTTGTTTTTCCTTAATTACTACTTAACTACCTTCATTATTTTGTAAGTTTGAAAAGCCAGGTGTATCCGTTACCTGGGTCGCCGTTCCAAATGTCCTGCGTCTTCCGATTGAATATCTCCAAGCTTTCTGCTACATCAAGCTTCCATCCGTTTGTAACCGTTTTCAGCATGCTTACGTTGTCCGCAGTGATGTCATGTTTTTCAAGGACTATATGCTCTGCTACTTTTGATTTGAAGTTTTTTGCATCCTGCTTTTTGTTTTTGTTGACTGCTTCCCTTAAGTGTTCATTCCATCTGACACCTAGTGATCTCCTCGTTTGTCCAATGAAACATCCATTACATTTCGTACACGATACCTTGTAGACTCCACTCCGCTCCATTTTGGGAATGGGGTCCTTGGTTGATCCAAGCAAGTTCTGTATTTTTGTGGCCCGGCTCGTATAAACTAGGTCGATGTCTACGTTCTTCATAGCCCTCTTCATTGTTTCCGTCCTTGAGTCAAACGTTACAACCAACCTCTTCCGTTGCTCGACTTCCGCAGTTAGTGTTGTGAACTTTTTATTGAAGATCTCCTTCGTTCGTTTGGCTATCAATTTGGTAACTTCATCCGTAGGGTATCCATTCCACTCGGCTAGCTTATAAATGTGGGACGTTTCTTTTTTCAGGCCTTCCTTATTCAATGGAAGCGTGAGCATTCGATTCACAAGCCAGCTAAATGTCGCCCATTTTTGCTGTTGGCAATGGTTCCAAGTGAAAGGAATTATCCGCATGGTGTCCGTTGGTTTGCGGTATATTTCGAATTCCAATCCATTAGCTCCTCTACATACCATTACGTCAAGGAATGGTAGCCGCCCCTCCGACTCCAGCTCGTGGGTGAAACTGATGTTGTTGTGTATTGAGTTGATCGCCGTGAGAATTTGCTGGACCTGATCCTCTTTGATGATCGTGAAGATATCGTCTACATAACGCACCCATCGATGTGGCAGTTTACCTTCTTGTGCTAACTTCTCCTCCAAAAATGCCATAAAAACTTCGCTTAGAAACGGGGAAAGAGGATTTCCCATTGGAGCACCACGTGTTTGCTTAAAAAATTCTCCCCTGAAGGTGAAATAGCTTTCACCCATGCAGAGTCTAGCCAGTTTCAAATACATTTTGGCTCGTGCTTTCCATTGTTCTCCTGATTCTTGTATCAGAATCCACTCCTCAAGTAACGTAAGTGCTTCTTTGGCCGGAATACTGGGAAAAAGTGCCTTAACGTCAAATGACACCATCGTATCCCCATCTTCCAAAGGTCCCCAGGACAAAACCTTTGAAGTAAATTCTGCCGAATTTGCTACTGATCTGGTAACAAATTTTTTGTCCATGTTATTGAATTCCTTGACTAACCACTTCGCAATTTTCTGAGTGGGAGCGTTTTCTGCTGACACAATTTCACGCATTTCATGGCCTGGCTTGTGAATCTTCGGAAGTCCTATGATCCTTGGCAGCGATGGGTTGGTTACTTTTAAGAATTTCTTGATTTCCTGAATCCATGGTTCACATTCTTTCAGCACTTTTTCCACTCTTTTTATTGACTCAGGAAGCGGATTATTTCGTAGACTGAAGTTTGGTCCCGTATTTATTTTTTCCCGCATTCTATTGTCGTAATCGGCCTTGTCCATGATCACTACGGCATTCCCTTTATCCGCTTTCATGTAGTAAACCGGTAGATTTTTGAGCTCCTTGATGATTCTATTCTCGTCCTGCTTTCCGACCCATCTAGTTTCTTTTCTCAGTGTATCTGCAGTGCTGGCTCTTATCTTTTGTTTTTCCTCTGCCGTCAGTCCATGCATGCTCGAAAGTCTATTGATCCCGGCTTCGATTTCTATGACGATATCTTCAGGTTTGGCTTTCGCTTCAGATTCTAGGCTCCGAAATACTTCTTTGACATCTGCTACTCGTTATGTGGACTTGAACATTGATGTACCCGAGGTATCAGCTGATGTTTTCCCGTTGCCTGATTCCATTTTGAAGCTACCCGCCAGCGCGCCATTTAACTAAACCTGGGGCTCTATGTTTAGCATAGTGACTTTGATCCTGCGGAATAGTTTTATTGGGACGCCAAGCTCAATTATTATTTTGTTTCGACACTGTCACGCGCTTACCCAGCATTTTTCGAGCACATACTTAACTGAGGACATTTGGTCTATTGTAGAACGTCTATTTTAAAAGCCTTTTTCATGATCTTCTGTAATATTTTCAAAGAGTGGCTTTGATTTTTTCTCCTTCTCACCTTAATTTGTTCCCTTTTTAATGTGCAGGACATATTTTAATTTTTTGCTAGTCCTCTTGTAAGTATTCCTCTGATCATATTCTGCTTATTAGTCAATGCACAAGGTTATTTAGATGGGGAACCAAAGCTATTTTGCTAATATTTCATATCTTCTAGCAGCCTCATTTTTTCCAAGATCCCGTACTGCTGCCTCTACTTTGTTTCGGTTAGTGGTGAGACTGGGACCTCTTGCTCGGCTTCTGAAATATTCAGAGCTTCAGAAGTTGTTGTGGATGTTGTGAATAGTATAAAATCGATGTGCACCAATTTTTGTAGGCTCCAAGCAAGCAAACGACAGTTTCGATAAGAAATGCGCTGTGCAAAATAATGCAGGGGATGAAAAAACTAAAGAAGCGTTCTACAATCACCTCGAAAGACCAGTCAACTTATTACCTAGAAGTGAAAAAAAACAGTTCTGAGTGGTCTTAACGCTAAAATTGGGTATGAGCTATCTCATCGGGGAACGACTGAAGGATACAGCTTCCATGATGAAACAAATGACAACAGCCAGCGCCTGATTGACTTTGCATGTAGTAGAAATCTAGTCATACGTTCAACTTGCTTCCTACATCAGCGCATACATACTACATACTACATACATACTGATTTGGATATCACTAGATGGCAATACACAAAACCGGATCGATAATACTCTAACCCAATAACGATGGGCCTCAAGCATACTTGTTGTCCGTACATACCAAGTAACCTATCGATGTCGTATGTTAAAGGCATATTTGGTGAAGATTAGCCTTCTACAGAAATTCTACATTGGAAGGCCCCAAACAGCGTCTGTGGCAAAAGTTTTCATGGAGACCCTCGACAGCCAGCTACATTGCTAAAAGCAAGGAACGAGCTGTGGGTGGAAGTGAAAATGGGAATCAAGACCGTAGCAGATCAGACAATATAAAATCAAACCCGACGCAAAAGAAATGATTGGTTTCATGACAGGAAAACCAGGACAAAGAAAGAACATTATGAAAATATCAGAAGAGTAGTAAATATGATAAATCAGGATTCAGAGAAGAAAATATGATAGTGACCAATTGAGAAGTGTCAATGTAAGTCTAGTGAGCAACAACACAAGATAAGTAAAGTAGTGAAAAGCATCAGTCCAAGACGACGCTCCGCGGTGTTGAAATCAGCAACGTCATCGCTGATGAAAACAATACAAAGGAAAAATGTGGATCATATTTCAAGAGCCATCTTGATGCTCCGTATAGCATTGGAGCCTATAGATATTACTAGAGAGCTTCCATTGGCCCCACCAACTCTGGATGAAGTTTATTCCACCAAAAAAGCCCAAAAGTATAGTAAAATACCGGGGATGGGTGAGGTTCCAGTAGAATTCATTAAATTTGGTGGTAACATCGTTCAGGAAGCAATCCATAAAGTCATTCAATATATTTCGGTATCCTTTAAAAAGATGACAAGCTAGATTGCGTAAACTATGTAGGCATATCACTACTTTGTGCGGTGCGCAAAAAAATTTCAAAGATCATATGCTAACAGTATTATTGGGAGTATCAAGTTGGCTTTAGAGCAGGTAGATTGAAGGCCGATCAAATGTTTACAGTCAAGTAGGTACTTGAAAAATGCTGAGACTTCAACATAAACGTACATCAAATTTTCGTTAAATTCAAGCAAACGTACGATAGTATTGATCATAGCGTACTGTACCAAATGATGCTATGATTTGGTATCTCAGCTAAATTAGTCCGTCTTACCAAGATGATAATGTCGTTGACAACCTCCCAAGTCCGCATCAGAATCAACTCACCAATGCCTTTGAAACAAATATTGGACTAAATCAGGGAGATGGGCTGGTTCCATTGTTATTCAATATGACTCTGGAAAATGTCATAAAATAGCTACCTGTCAGTGCAAGAGGTACGTAATTGTACAAGTTTAACCAAATGGTAGCCTATGCGGATAAGATCAACTGTTCATGAAACTTAAAAGCGAAGCAAAAGAAGTCGGGCTATAAACCAATGAGAATAAAACAGAGCTCTTAACGCAGTCAAGGAAAATACCTCAACTACACAAAATATCACACTTGGTGCATTAGTATCGAAACTGTGGGCTAATTTGTGTAGCTAGGCACCAAAACAATGAGACACCGTAACAAAAGAGACGAAATACACCGAAGAATACAGCTCGCAAATAAAATATTTTATTCAGCTTTTAAGTATCCAAATCTTTGTCATAGGACCTGTGCTATGCTACGGGACTATGAACCCACCCAGCTGTGATGGGTACTAATTGAAAAGTTAGGTAATAATCACATGGTTGAGCGTGATATTCATCACATTATTGCGGATTCCGTTACAGTCATGTACTGAGATACCCTAATAATAAAAATCTAAAGGCCAAGGTTCGGATTTGGACTGTTGTGCGATAGGGTATTATTATTACGCTACGGGTTTAGTGTAAAACATGGACCCTAACCCAAGCATCCATAAATATTGAGTGCCTTTGAAAGGCGGTCCTGAGGTGAGTAATTAGAGTGAAGCTAGATGGGGATGAATGGCGAATCCGATACATACCATAAGTTGTATGAAATATTTGACGAGCCGTACGATTGTAAGACTGCGGAATCTTCTATGAGCTAGCCAATTAAATCGTATGGATGAACAAGGGATACCTAAAAAGGTATTGGTTAAGAGAACTGAGGGACAGGGACCAGTGGAGAAGCCAAGGAAACGCTGGTCTGACTCGGTCGACGAAAATAGTTCATCGTTGCTCAGATTTTGAAAGTAGAAGACGTGGTCACTGGTCTGAGAGAGTTAGATGTGCGTTTAGCAGGAAGCGAAGGTCCAAGTAGGATTGTAGTGTTACAAAGAAGACGAAGTGTTCAATGCAAACATCGGCCAAGATACGGCGCATAGAGGAATAACCGCTGGGCACACCCTCCATGCAGAGACAAGCAACAACGGATAACGCCTGATAGATTTCGCTACTGGTAGAGGCTTCACAGTAAGCTCCACACAACTCTCGTGCCGGAACATCCACACAAGAACATGGGCATCCCCTGACGGTTGCACAGTCAACCAGATCGACCATGCTCTCATACAAAACTGAATCACCACCTGAATTCTCGACACGCGCTTGACTGCGGTGCTACCTTTGATTCGGACTACTACCTTATAATGGTCAAGTTTTAATGCCGCATCTCTAAGAACTGCAAATAATCATAATCAGTTACCCAAATGTACAAGATAGACAAGCTCAATTATAGCTCAGTAACGTCTTCAAACATATCAGCACTGAAAAATAGCAATAACTTGATTGCATCAAAACTATATGGAACAGAGTAAGGAATGCAGTAACAGATGTGGCCAAAGAGGTCTTGGGGCACCAGCCCCAAGACCTCTTTAAACGACTGGTGCGACGAAGAATGCTAGGAAGCGGTTGAAAGAAGGAACCAGGCGTACAAAAAATACATCTAGCGATCAACCCAGGTCAAAGAATAACAATACAATATCCTCTGACGACAAATTAAATAAGTGTGCCGAAGAAACGATTCACCAACAACACCAAGATCCAATAGACAAATGGAAACATGACCCTACATGAAGTCAGAATGCATATACATAATAATATTCAAAGTTTATTAGTAACAACATTTTTTTTTAGGGTTTAGTAAAATAATTTTACAAAACCCTACTAGACCTGTCTGTCCGTCTGTCCATCCGTGTGTCACAGCGCTTTTTCTCGCAAACTACTTAAGCTAGAAACATCAAGTGTTGTATGCAGGTGTAAAGTGGTGCTCTCTTCAAAGTTCAACTGCAAAAATTTTTATAAGGGGGGGTCTCCCCATAAAGGGGAGTGGCCCCCGAAAAAAAAATTTCATCAAAGGTAGCCGATATGGGTATCAAATTAAAGTTCTTGATGAGAACTTTTCAAAACAGGTCTTAATTTGATACTTTTTGCTTCGAGGGACGTGCAGGGAGGGGAAATACACGAAAAATTTGTGTGATCCCCCCCCCCCTCGCGATTGGACACCTGTGATCCGAAAAATCTGAAAAAATTATGGTGGTAGATGTTTATGAGCACAACAACAACAAATACCTTAGAAGTCAAAATTCACTCAACTTTGTTAATAATAGTATGGTATTCGAATTTCACATTTTCCCCAATAAAATCGCATCGGTTCCCTTATACTGAACGAAATTCGATATTTACGTAGTCCTACTAAGGATTCTTAAACTTTGTAAGTTTGATGAAAATCGAATGATATACACGGAAGTTATAGCCGTTTGAAATTTCTCCAATTACAACAACAATAGCACATGATTTTGGTATTTTATGGACTTTCCATCGAATCAGTCACTGCAGTTTTGATTTGATGTTCTTGAAATTTACCAATAAGGTCAACAACATTAATATTTTTGAGAATTCATGATTTGAGTGATTTTTGTCGGTTTGCAACAAAATGGCGACCATTGAAAATAGAAAAACAATGGATTTTCCTTTGAACGTGCACATCTCTTTGACATATTTCTTGACGTTATTCATTGCTGGTGACTGCATTTCTGAGAAGTTGGGTACAAAACCCTTCTGACATGAGCGTAGGTCTGTTTACCCAACTTGTTTGGTAGTAGAATGGTTCTACCTGCTCAACTTGTAATGTTTGCAAGTATTTCTTCAGACAAATATACATATGGAGTAGTTTAGATAAAAAATATAGGTAAGTAATAAAGATGTACCAAATGTGTTATTTTCTAGCTGCCAGAACAAGACCAGCACTCTTTACCTGGATATAGAGGAATTGAGATTGTTTAAATGGTAGTTTAGAGAAACAAGAATAAATACTCATCACTTCCAGGATGTAGTTGATAATCAAAAAACCTACTAACATAAGTACGTATTCGGAGGAAGTCTTCTTTAAACCAGACCTCCTCCTCTTCTAATAAAACTTCATGTCACCATTACCAAGCGTATAATGATTGATTTATTTTTCTTATAGAGGACGAGAAATCGATGTAGCTATAAATATTTAATAAGCTTAACTTGAACTAGAACATTTGAACGATAACACGAGCCATTATATTGAATTGAAGCTTATCTTTCTTGAATTCCCATGACACGTTGTACCTTACTAATTAGTCGTAATCTACAGTAGAAAGATAGCGGCTTCAAACAAATCCAAAGGTAAAATAAATCTTTATCTTGATTTTTATGAATTGCCTACAATTACTCAAGAATGATTTCTCTTTTGAATAACAAAGACATTATCCTGAAATAATTGATGCAGTGTAAAAATCGAAATCAAGAAAATTTACATAACAGTAATGACCTATGATCTCAAAGTGGAAATGCTATCATTACCCCCTTTTTATTACACAATAAAATCAAAGTTATCCAAAACGATGTCAATTTTTCGCCGTCATAAATATGCTTTTTGAAAACATGTCAATAATTATGAGTATCTGAGTATGATGAAGTGAAGTTAAAAGTTTTATATTGATTTTTTTAAATATTCGGCAATGTGGAATTAAACGTCCTAAAAACTCTAGAATGTATTAGGCTTAATCTAAATTAAGAATAAAGTAGATTGTTTGGAACGGCCGAAAAATGGCAGATATAGAGGAAGCAAAGAATGAGGAAGCAAACGCTGATTCGCAACAGGTATTTTCATCAATTTAAATACTAAATTTGAACATTTTGAAGATTCAACTTTTCAACCGGCTTAATTTATTTTCAGAGCTCACATCATTGGTTAGCGTCATCTTACATTTACGTATATGAAATTGGAGAAAGGGCTTGTTTTTATACCATCAAAGGTAATTAAATTCGTAATATAATTTTTTTCTATTTAGATGAAAATATATCCAGTCCTTGTAACGGACCACATGGATATAAGATTAGTATTTAATTAATTAAGCAAACCAATCACTATATAATTTCCTAAAAGTCTGAAAAAAATGATTCTTTCTTGATAATTTTTTTTTCTTAGGACTACAGCTCTTCCCGGGCATTCGCTTGCTGCGAAAAGCATCTACGGAAAAACGTCCTCCAAGTTCAAAATCTAAGCAGCGATGAACTTTCTTCTTGTAGACTGCTTTTCAGTTTACCCAACGAATATTTTTTTGGGAATCCGTTGTTCATCCATACGATTTATATGGCTAGTACACATTGCAGCTTCCACAGTTTTATAATCTTTGAGATCTCTGGCTCGTCACAAATTTCATACAGGTCATGGTTGTATCGAATTAGCCATTGGTGTCCGTCTAGCATTGCACCGATTATCGGCCTCATGACTCGTCTTTTGAAGGCGTTCAATATACCTGTATCTGCCAAAGCTTGTGTTAGGCTTCCAGAGCATAGAACAGCTCTTCATCACAGATTTGTATTGTATAGTTAGAGCTTTATTTTTCTGCGTATATAGCTGGTCTTTTAGATCGTCAAAAGTGAAAAAAATATTTTCGAGGGCAGTTCAAATATGATCGAGACAAATGCTATGTCACGTTATCTTGGCCTTACTATCGATCACCGTCTGACCTGGCTCCCGCATATAATCAACTTAAGGAGGCAATTAGCACCAATAATTGGATTGTTACGAAGATATGAGGAATTTCCAAAAAACATCAAGCATCTTGTTCTGAATGCCTTCGTACTGTCAAAAGTACATTACGGAGTGGTAATTTGGAGTCAGTCCTCAAAGCAACACCTAAATATAATTTCCAGGATATTAACCAAGGCGTATAAAAATATACATAATCTCCCAAGGCTCACGCCAACAAACATAGTGTATCAATCATGTAACGCATTAACTTTTGACCAAATCATTAAAATGGAGTAAGCCAAGTTTATCTTCAAAAGTTTAAATCTCAGCTTGTCGTCACAAACACCATTTATTAAAGTCTCACAAAAGAATCAATACAGTGCTAGGAACGCAAACCAATTTGTAATTCCTTTGGCAAGGACAGATCGCCTGAAGAACGATGCTACAAATGACGCCCTTCGTATATACAACAATCTTCCAGAATCAGTTAAAGAAGCGAATTCTCTTATGGTTTTCAAGAAAAGACTTAGGAACTATTTAATGAATAACGATTGAATCTCAGTGCAGAAACTTTCAACATAGCATCTTAGGTCAATTTTTGATCCTATCTTCGAGATGCCTCGAGAAACACCTACTATTATTATAATCTCAGTCCAGTAATTTCAACATAGCATTTTAGGGCATTGTTGACCCTATCGTCGAGATGCTTGAAGAGACAGCTATTCTTTTAACTCAGAGTTTTTTTTACTGCGTCGAATTTATAATTTTTTTTATCTCTGAGAGCTGATTCACGATATGGACAAGACAAGATTAACCGGAGGACTTCACATATTTTTGTGTGCCCCCTTATACCGATGTGTTATACATTGCCTGGGTGGCACACCTGAGGAAACGACGAAACGTGAAGTGCAGATCGCACGAGCGTTGTGCGACGAAGAAAGTGTGATGGAGAGAGCGGAAGGGAATGGAGGTAAAAAAAAAAAAAAAAAAACGTTTATATACTATCAAAAAAGTTTACAAAAATTTACAGTTTTTCTAGGTACTCTCCCCTTACAAGTTACGCATTTTTTCAAACTTTCCGGATTCCTTGGGCAACTCGTCGTTGGTGTTGAATCTATGATCTCTGAGGGCTTCTTTCAGTGGTCCAAATAGGTGATAGCCACAGGGTGATAAATCCGGCCTGTAGGGGGATGTTCCAGTAAATTCCACCCCAATTCCGATATTGTATCGAGCGTGAGACGCACTGTATGAGGGTGTGCGTTATCCTGGAGAAGAATCTCACTTCGTGCTGGAATGCTCCTCTGCTTCGAGCGATAGGCGGGTTTCACGTGTGTTTTTAGAAAGTTAGAGTAGTATGCAGCATTGATGAAACGTTGGATGCGCAAAAAGTCAACGTACAGCACGCCCCGTCGGTTCCGTAACACAGTACACATAACCTTACCCACGGATCTGGTTGTCTTCGCTTTGGCTGGCGCCCTTCCTCCTTCTTCCTTCACTTTTTAGATGACACCTCGCTTTCTGGAGTGTAATAGTGTATCCATGTCTCGTCTATAACCGATAGATGCATAGAAAGGCGTTTGGCGCGTCTATACTATCTATAACATTGGATTGCTGGCGCGCAACCATTTTTGAAAAGATCAAGGAGATTGTCACCCCTCGCGCGTTTTTCACCTCACCACGCGTATGTCGACAATCTATGTTATTGCTGTGACGTCCTGGGTTCTATACATCAGATGGTATTGCTGTCTCGTTTCTCTCAGTTGTCTCGGTGCTTCTTATATATGTCAACACGTGCTAAGTTCTCTAAATTATAAGTACCTAAAAATTTAAATACATTTTGAATTTTTTTCTGAAATCCTTAAAACCGTAAAGTATATTCTTGCTTTGAATTGAATCTAGTCTCGCGACATGATAAAATAAAACCATAGCATAACGAATTAAAATTCGGGGATTATTACGCAAGTGTATTGTCATTTAGTATTAATATCGAGATCAAGCGTAAAGATAAGTTAAATTTTGTGAGACAGATAACAAAGAAAGTCAGATACAGATATTAATAAACTTTGATAAGCTGATCATAACTCTTTGCCGTATTATTTGTGGTACGGTTTCCTTTTGTAACTTCACTAATAATTTTAGTTTTCACCAACTAAATCATAATGGAAGACCTTTATGAAGCTCAAAATCAGTTCTTAGCAAAATTGAAAGGCTTAGGGAGAAAATACGATGATCAGGACGCCTCAGAAATAGATAAGTTGTAATTGAATATTTTTAGAACTAGAAATTATATTCAGATATTGTCTTAAAACACATGAGAACATTCTTAAAAATGAAAATAAAAAACCGCAGAGGATAAGTATTTCATGCAGGATATTCTTTCAAAAGCTGAAGATGCCTATTATAGGAAAGAATAAATTTGATAGACTTTTAGCTGAATTTATGTCCGATGAGGTTCGTACCGAATTAAACCAATCGAATAGCTCCCAACAATACATAGTACATTCAGCATCACGACTATCTGTGATTAATGTCCATGAATTTGCGGGAAAACAAACCGATTGGGAAAGCTTTTGCGATTTATATTGTTCTGTTATTCATCAAATGAAACATTGAATAATGTTAAAAAATTTCACTATTTTAAGTCTTATTTATAGGGCAAAGCAGTAGATCTTATAAAAGACTACGATATCTCTGCGAATAATTATCTCACTGCATGGGAAACCTTATACGAAAAAAAGCGACGTTTAACCAACAAATATTTCTATAATCTTCTATCCGTTAAGCTTATGAAAGTCACTACATCTTCCTCTTTGAGCGAACTACAAAAAAGTGTGATAAATCCTATCGAATCACTAGCAAAAATAGGTCGTACAAAAGAGACGTTTAAAGACGATTTCACAGTGCACCTCATATCAAGTAATTTTGATCCTGCAACACAAATGGATTGGCATAAGAAGTTAGGTGATATGGTTGAACCTCCTACCTTGCAGCAACTACGCAAGTTCGTTCAAAAGTGTATTGTGACATTAGAGTCTACTTAACTCACGCCGCACACAAATAGCCCTGACCCCACTCCTGTGCCAAAAAAGGGCTTCAAGTCAGGCCCTACCAAGACCCTAACCAGTCATACTACTTACCAAGACCCTAACCAGTCATACTACTAATGGTAATAATGAGAGGACCTCTTCAGATGTGCGTCTCTATTGCAAGCAAGGTCATAAATTGCATCTATGTCCTTCGTTTAAGACCATTGATGTTAATGAACGAAAAAACTTTATTATTAAGCAACAACGTTGTTTCCGCAAAAATCTAATTAAAGAGTGTACATCAAATTATAATTGCCATTGTTGCGATAAGAGGTACCACTCATTGTTACATATCCATAAATCTAAACGCCAACTCGAATCAAAAGCTCAACAGTCTTCAGTTGAGGATTCGGATAAAAACCGTGAGCCTGAAAAATCACAAGATGTAAGGGACGACGCGTATTCATCTTCCAATTACAGAGGAATCGAGTATTTGCAAAATGTTACTAAATTCGCTGGTGTTTAGCTAGCTATGGCCCTGATACGATTAAAGGGGAACAATGGGTTAGAAGTTAAAGCTCGAGCTTTCATCTACCCATGCTCCCATGTCTCACTTGTCATGGCATCTTTATATCAGAGATTGCAATTGAAGCCTCGACGTGCCCACATACCTCTCAACGTCACCGGAGGCTCTCTTGTACCCAAATTGGCTGAGGTTACTATCAAGCCTCATTTCACATCATCTTATTCAAGTAAGATTGAAGTACTCGTAATTTCCAAGGTATCGTCTAACATTGCCCCTCCAATGCATACTTCTCAAGTGTTACCTCTTCTTGAGGGACTTGTTTTAGCTGATTCACAATACATGGATCACAATCACATTGATATGTTATTAAGTGCATTTAATCACGTTGAAATCGTGGAAAGCACTTTAATAAAAGGACAAGGTAATGAACCCTATCGCCACCAAATCAAGGTAAGGGTGGTACTTATCGGGCAATACTCCGAGCCCTCGTAATACGCCTTCGCACGTTACGTCTCTCCACATCTGCAATGATGTTGATCTTGTCCAGACTTTACAAAAGTGTTGGGTACAAGAACAGGTACCCAAGGCACCCATGTTTACGCCTGATGAGCAAGAGCTTACAGCTCACTTCGAGCAAACTCACTGTCATACTGATGAAGGTCGATATGTGCTGAGATTACTATTCAAAAAGTCAGTATCTCACAATGAAATAGATTTTACTCCTTCCTACCGCATATCTGAGAAGATGTTGCAGAAAACGGAAACTCGTTTTCAAAACGATTTCAAACAAACAAATGTATCATAGCATTATGAATGAGTATGAAACCATGGGACACATGACCACCGTATCATTTGATACATCTCTTTGGAAGGAGAAAAGCACGTCCACTAAATTACGTACATACGGTGTTTAACGGATCTTCGAAATTAAACTGTGGTGTATCATTGAATGATCTACTCGAAGTAGGTCCCAATCTGTTGTCCATGCTGACAGATTTGCTCATAGGGTGGCAAAATCATCGTTATGTCTTTGTCGCCGACATAGAAAAGATGTATCGTCAGATACTCATACATCCTGACAATCGCCATTACCAATGTATATTATGGAGATACGATCCATCCGAGCCCATCTTGGGTTATGAGTTGAATACGGTAGCCTATAGCTTAGCTTTATCGCCTTGTCAAGCTAACTTGACTATTAAGCAACTAGCCAAAGACCACATGATAAATCATCCATGGGGTGCATCAGTTCTTCATGATGAAATTTACATGGATGATGTTTTATCTGGCGGGCATACTGTTCAAGAAGCTAAGGACAAACAGAGTTATTGCACTGTCTACTTAATGGAGGTTTTCCTTTGAGAAAATACCACACGGATAATCCCGCAACTCTCCAGGGTATCGTTGATGATTATCTTGCTGAAAGATCAAAATCATTCGAAAATTTCGAGATGCAAACCTCAGTTTTGGGTCTGTCATGGAATCACTGTGAAGATAATTTTTACTTCAATGGTCTTCAGTTTGAAAACACCCGAAAATTCTCGAGTCATTTTATCTCGCACAGCTAAGCTGTTTGATCCACTTGGATGGTTAGCCCCCATCATTATCCATGCGAAAATATTAATGCAGCTTTTATGACAAGAAAAGAAAGGATGGGATGAAGAAATTTCATCGGAACATCAAAATTTTTGGTTGAAATGGGAAGCTGAGTTTTCTCAAATAAATTGTATTAAAATCCCATGTTGGACCAGCTACTCGCCTCAAGCAGAAATCGTTGAAATTCATGGGTTTGCCGATGCGTCTAAGCTCACATATGGCGCTTGTTTATATCTCAGAGTTGAGCATGAAAGTCGAGCTTTCGTAACACTTGTAACTGCCAAGAGTTAGGCAGCTCCATTGAAGCAATTACCCATCCCACGTTTAGAACTCTGAGCTGCCTGCTTGCTAGCCAAATCGGCGAAATATTATCTGAAAGCTTCTAAAATTGGTATTACACCTTCGCATTTATGGAGTGATTTCACTGATGTGCTTCAGAGGCTTAAAGGTCACTCTTTACATTGGAAGCCTTTTGTAGCAAACCGATGCTCTAGCATCCACAACAATATGCCTGAAGCTCGATGGCATTACGTAAAATCCAAGGGTAATCCCGCTGATATAGTATCGCGGGGTTGTACAGTCACTCTACTAACTCATAATGATCTATGATAAAAAGGACCATCTTGGCTATCTTAACCCACAAAATCATGGGTATTATCTCAAGATGAACCCCTAGAATCAAGAGAACCACCTCCTGGATAAAACTCTTCAAAACCTGTAGTCCATTTAATCACACCACCTCACTATGAATTCGACTTGATTCATCGTTTTTCGTCTGTCAATAAATTCTTGAGTCACCTAGTATTGTCTAAGATTTAAAGTGCACCTTTTAAGTCGCGTGACTAACAAAAGAAAAGAGTAAATCATAAGCTTCTTAGAGCATCCAAAGAATTATGTCACAGTGAAGCAAGGTACCAAAAGGAACACTTTGATGTCTAACGCCGAATCTCGTCTGACAAAAAATCGGTCGTCTCAATTTTTTATGGTATCGATCATGAAACCTCCTTTAATTTATTCATCAAAAAAACATACAGCCTGATGAGTTAAATAGTGCTCGCTTATTTATTGTCTATCTTTATCAGAGTCTTCATTTTGCTGAAATGCAATCTTCACTGAGAAAAGGGTTGCGATTGCCCAATTGCAACCCAATTTTAAGGTTGAATCCGTTCATGGATGATGATTTAATCAGAGTGGGAGGTTGATTAATAAACTCTCAACTAACACATGAGAATAAATTTCCCCTTTTACTGCATCATAATGATGACTTCACTAAAATGCTAATTAGTCAAACGCATTTAGACACCTTTCACGGTGGAATCCAGTTAACCCTCGGCACATTGCGTTTACAATATTGGATCTTAAAAGGACGGGTAGCTGTGAAATCATGCATTAAAACCTGTCATAAGTGCATACTTTACTCAAAAAAGGGTTGTACACAACTAATGGGAAATGTACCTCTAAATCGTACATTACCATCCAAACCCTTTAATATCTCTGGTATCGATTATGCTGGACCGATAAAAGTTCACTTAGCCAAAGTTAGAGACAATGTCACTCAAAAGGGCTGCATTGTTATTTTTGACTGTTTCTCTACTTGAAGAGTAGTCGAAGACTACTGTAGTGCTGCCTTAATTGCTGCATTTCATCGTTTCCCATCTCACAATGCTTTGAATGACATAGTTACCAGGGAACTTCTTTAGTCAGCGCTGATTCAGAGCTCACCTAGATCTTAGATCTTAGAATGGTCCGAAAAGGCAAAAAACCAACTATCCATAAGTGGCACTCAATGGTATTTCAACCCTCCAGGCGCCCCTCACTTCGGTGGTTTGTGGGAAAGTGCGGTAAAATCCATGAAGTACCATGTGTACCGAATGATTGGAGATCAAGTTTTGACTTTTATCGAATACTCTACCTTGCTTTGTCGAATTGAAGCGATTTTGAATTCGAGACCTCTGTTACCACTCAGTGATGACATAAGCGATTTAAATCCATTGACCCAAGCTCATTTTTTGATACAATGATCTTCGTATCTTATCCCTGAACCTAACCAACGCAATGATAGGATCCTAACGAGTAAACGCTGGAAGTTGTTAACTTAAATAACCCAACATTTCTGGGATAGATGGTCAGCTTAGTATCTAACTTTACTTCAAAATCGTACTAAATGGACTCAAAGGCAAGATTCTATTCAAGTCGGGGGTTTAGTTCGTATAAAGAGCTATACAGCCTTCCCTGGAAAATGGCCTTTAGAAATCGTTAAAAAAGTACATCCTGGCACCGATGGCCTGGCCAGAACTGCTACGATCAAGACCGCCGACACCGAGCATAAGTGCCCCATCGTCAAGCTCGTGTTACTGGAATGCGCGGTTTCGAGTACATAATGCACAAGTTCAATAATTATCTATAAATAATTTATGAATTTACCACACTAGTTAAGATATTCGAGAATTGAAACTACGAAATTGATTTATTTGAATGTACAATCATCTTTATGCATTACAACTATTAGTCCTAATAGTCAAGTTCTCCCTCACCTACAGAATTTTAGAGCCTTTAATTTTTGTTTCTATTCATCTTGCGACAGATGAAAAGGGGGAGAATGCTCGAGATTTTTGTTTTTCAGTATTACAGTTACTATTAGCCATAAGGCATTTTTTATTACCGCGCTTGTAAATCATTTAAAAGAGAACAGCCATCTGAGCGACGCCTCAATGTCAAGACAAAAATAACAGCTGGTTGACGTTCGTCTAAGAAGAAACTTCGAATTGACGATTCCTGTACATATCAGTCTTGCTAATACACCGTAACTACTCAGCACGTAATAAACTACATAAAAATACAGTCCACGTTTTTTCATTTACATTAGTAATGTTTACTTCTTACCTTTTAATCATAAATAATAATAGAAAATATTAAATTACAATTCTTGCTCAATAGGCCTGTACAAGTTTTATAATAATCAATTAAATAATAATTAACAATTAAATAAATACCTCACACAACTAAAACTTGATCAGTGCCTCACATTGGCGATTAAAGTTTTTATTGATACTTAGAGTAAAAACTTAGCTTTAAATTCAAATTTTTTTTTTTACTTTTCAGCATCCATACCAATGCTTTTGTATATGTATTTGGAATATTCGAAGACATCAACTATAGTGATTTATCATGTCTTTGAATCAATTGCGAGTTTCAGTTGTCTTTTGGGAGCAATCTTCGCAGATGGACACATTGGAAAGCTTCGGACTATTCTTTTCTCATCAATGCTTTACTTTTTGGGTTTGGCTTGCTTAATCGTCAGCGCCATACCACAGTCTTCCAAGCATATCTTCGCTTTACTTGGTTTGGCCTTTTGTGCAATAGCCTGTGGTGGTATCAGGCCGACCATTGCGGCATTTGGAGGAGATCAGTTTCCAGAGTCAAGCTACCAAAACAAACTTTTGCTTTTCTTCGTTATTTATGTGGCAGTCTCGTATGTAGGGATGTTTTTCGGACAAATACTGACTCCGGTCCTGAGAGACTTCAAACCATGCTACAAAACGGAGTGCTACCTTCTTCCATTTGTAGCTGGGCTGTTGATGCTTGTATGCGCAATTGGTATGCGTTGTTTTATTTTTTCGGTTCATCTGTAAATAAGATATATCCTTACAGTATCCCTTTTATTTGGACAGAGTAAGGTAAGAATGGTTCCCGTTAAAACACATGTGGTAATATTGGCACTGTTTGCTATTGGGGTTAGAACTTCCTAATATTGATATCCAACTGAGAAATAAAACTTCTAATCAACAGCTAGGCATCGTGAGGAAGATCAAGGCTATGCGTAAACGTATTCCGGTGGCATCACATTGGTTGGATCATGCTATACCAGAATGCGGAGCTCAAATAGTCGCGGACACGAAAATTCTTATGAGGCTACTCTTGCTCACACTGCCAGCTCCACTTTTTTTCATCATTTACTGTCAAACCGGGTCCAATTGGGTATTCCAGGCCAGATATATGAACCGCACTATGGGTCATATCGAACCAATGCCTGAAATGATTGTACTGGTTTATCCACTGCTTGCTATTGTCTTCATACCTATATATTATTTTGCGATTCACCGACTTCTAAATCTGCTCAGGATGCGAAGCTTAGTACAGAAAATTACAATCGGAGGATTTCTAGCGACGATTTCAATGGCACTAGCTGCAGTTGTAGAGGCAAATTTGGAAGTACCTGATGTCGCTATAGTCAGTCGAAAACAGTGATAACTCTCCTTCATTTTACAGAAAACACAACTGCTACCTCCTGAGCGAGGAATATGCCAATTCAGGATTTACAATGGCATTCCATATTGCAACATAACCCTAACCACGGATATCCCAGTAGCTCCTACAATTCGCATGAGACCAATGGGTTTATTCGAAAATATGCATTTAAATGTGAGATCTAAAAGCGAGTTCACTTATAATCTTACCTCAGAACAGTCGGAAAAGGAGGGTAAGTGACAACTTTATTTCCTGTTTTTTAATTAAAAATTTACTTCGGAATATTTCTAGCTTGCCCAAATGTGTATAACCAAAAGTTCAAACTTGAAGGACGTTCAGCAGTAAGCTATTTTTTTACGAAGAGGCAAGGGTCCTTTACTATTCTGAGGTTTTTCGACATTACGAAAAAACCCTTTGTTGGGGCTATGGTTCGAGTGCTTGCTACAGGTTTTGACGTAGGCAGAAAAATTAAAATCCGCCAATATGATGACGAGGACGAGGACGAGGAACCATTTTCTTTGGAAAATATTGATCCTTTTGTGGTCAAAACAAGTTTCATAGAATTCAATATTTGGGGCAAAACGGTCATTCGTCTCAATGTTACAAACGGAGATGTTATAGTGCTAATGTTTACCAAGACTCATCACGGTATGCTGAGAAAGGCGTTCCGATTGGCATCTGCAAGTCCCTTAAGCGTGTTCTGGCTAATACCTCAGTACGTTTTTCTGGCAATGGCTGATGTTATCATCACGATCAGCGTGTTGCATTTTGCGTATGTTACTGCGCCCGCTTCCATGAAAACGCTATTTATTGGTTGCTGGTATATGGCGATCCTGCTCGGAAATCTGCTGCTAATAATTATTATGAAATTGAACGTGTTTATTTGGAAAAAATATGAATATATATTTTATGCGGTTCTGATGTTAGTCGGGACGGTTGTATTTTCCGTCATTGCTTACCTGTACCAGAGGGAAGGACAGAAGGAGGTGGAAAGGAATGACTAAAATATTGCATAACACAAAGTCAACGCTTAAATTATGATTATTTGTAAAAAATTTGTCAAAATTAAGTATTTGATTAAGGGAAGAGTAAAGTCTTTTAGCATCAATCGTTTGTTCTTATTTTCGTTTGGATGACACGCACTTGTAAATCTGCAATCTTGCTAGGATTTAAATTGTCTATTACAATTGAGATACGAGTCCCACCAGAAAGTAACATGGAAGGTATCCTAGTAAGAGATTTGAATTCTACGTCCAGCACTAATTTTTAACCCAAATAAACAACAATACTAAATGTAGCAATAATGAGCTGAAACTCAAAAACTAAATAACGAATAACACAAAAACTGGAAATAAGCACAAATAACAGGCATTGTCATTTAGCCACCAATACCTGGACGGCACCGTCTCAATTCGATCAGCTTCAACGAATCTAGCAAATGAGTATCTCCATTGGAATTGTTGGTCTTGTGAACTCAAATTCGGAGGATATTTTATCTTCTTATCTGTGGCCCGTCGATATATGTGATATATGACTGGGACACTGTCAGAATCAAAAACATATCCATTCATGTCCACATACACAAATGCTTCTGGAGGAATGAAGCCAGTAGCGAGGCAAGTCGCTATATACCCGTCTGTAGGGTGGAACGGCTGTGAAATCCAAGGGTTTTCACTCACAGTCACAGATCTAGCGATATGATTCCGAAGAAGTTTCAATATGAAGATATCGACCCTGGTCACTTCAGCAGTTTGATAAATTCTTCTGTTCGATATATAATGTTTCCAATCCGTCTCAGGCTTTCTGTATAAATCAGTACATGCACGAAGACATTTCCTTTCAAAAACTCTTAATTTTTCCATAGTACTAGCGCTCTGGTTGTACCAGATCTGACATCCATATGTCAAAACTGGTCTAACCAGTGTCTTGTAACAGATAATTTTGACCTTTTGGTCAATGTTTCTGGAATGAAAGAGCCTTCGAAGGGCCATGACTACTTTAAGTGCCTTACTGAGCATGATTTTCACATGTTCAGTATAGTACAGATACTGATCGATATAAACACCGAGGTATCGAACACAGGATTTATGTGGAACCCGTTCTGAAATACCCTCAATCAATCAATCAAAAGCGCTTTATTTAATACTAATCGTTATAAATTTTAAAAGAATATAAAGCAAATTCCAAACAATAACAATCAAAAACTTAATGGCCCAAATGGCTCTCTAAATTTGTACGTTATCATTACACATTTAAAAAAAAAAAAAACTATAGCAAATTCAAATCAATGAAGATTATTTCATATTTTTTAAATTTAATTGGAAAAAGGAGAAAAAACCAACCAACACTATTCTAAAATTATTTATAATCTTAACACTACAGTGAACTTTGATCCTACACCTAATATGTTTTAACTTAATTCTAATAAATGCTATCAAAAACTTTATCTTATACTTAAAAAAATCTATAACAATGTTCCTAACCTAAGCGTTTTACCTTATCTCTAACCAAATATAATAAACATAATATAAACCTAACCTATACCTAATTTTTAACAAAAATAAACAACAACACTAAATGTAGCAATAATGAGCTGAAACTCAAAAACTAAATAACGAAGAACACCAAAACTGAAAATACACACGAATAATTTAGACATTGTCATTCAGCCACCAATACCTAGATTGCCCCATCTCAACTCGATCAGCCTCAACGAATCTAGCAAATGAGTACCTCCATTGGAACTGTTGGTCTCGTGAACTCAAATTAGGAGGATATTTTATCTTCTTATCGGTGGCCCGTCGATATATCTGATATATGACTGGGACGCCGTCAGAATCAAAAACATATCGATTCATGTCCAAATACACGAATGCTTCTGGAGGAATGAAGCCAGTAGCGAGGCAAGTCGCTATATACCCGTCTGTAGGGTGGAACGGCTGTGAAATCCAAGGGTTTTCACTCACAGTCACAGATCTTGCGATATGATTCCGAAGAAGTTTCAATATGAAGATATCGACCCTGGTCACTTCAGCAGTTTGATAAATTCCTCTGTTCGATATATAATGTTTCAAATCCGTCTCAGGCTTTCTGTATAAACCAGTACATGCACGAAGACATTTCCTTTCGAAAACTCTTAATTTTTCCATAGTACTAGCACTCTGGTTGTACCAGATCTGACATCAATATGTCAAAACTGGTCTAACCAGTGTCTTGTAACAGATAATTTTGACCTTTTGGTCAATGTATCTGGAATGAAAGAGCTTTCGAAGGGCCATGACTACTTTAAGTGCCTTACTGAGCATGGTTTTCACATGTTCAGTATAGTACAGATACTGATCGAGATAAACACCGAGGTATCGAACACAGGATTTATGTGGAACCCGTTCTAGACTACTCTCACCAGCCATGATGTGGAAATCTTTCCAATTACGTTTCAGGTCTTGACTGACCCCCTGCAGCGTTGTCCGAAACAAGATTGTTTCACACTTCTGCGCATTGATTTTCATTCGCCAATTGTCAGTGTACAGCTGTACATCATTGAACATTTTTTGGAGATTGCTCTGAACTATTGTAGCTTTTCGGTCTGCCGTATAGATGATCAGATCATCAGCAAACGCTACCAATGATCGCGTTGGCGAGACGTTAAAATCAAAGCCGTTCAATAGCTTGCGAATGAAGATTGAAAAGAGCAGAGGCGCAGAAACTGTTCCCTGCTGTAGACCATTCAAGACCTTGAACTCGCGCATTGTTGTCAGATTTCCATCAGTTACAACAAACGATTTCCCGTATAACATATTACACATCATGGCGACAAGGTGTCTGGGGATCTTGTCCTGAAGGAGTTTAAAAATAAGTCCATCTAACCACACCGTATCAAAGGCTTTCTCTATATCAATGAGACGTGCTTATTGCATGTGTGGTCGAATGCCTGGCACGAAAACCAAATTGGCAATTCGGCATCAACTCATTTTCCTCAATGTGGACGTTTAATGCTCTGTTGAGTATCACTTCAAACACCTTGCTGATGTTAGGCAGCAAGCTAATTGGGCGATAGCTTTTGGGGCATGAAGATTCTTTTCCTTTCTTCAAGATCGGAAATACCTTAGCCTTTTTCCACTCATTTAGGAAATATGAATTGCTCAACATGTTCTTGAACAATATGCAATAGTTCCTAATAGCAACCTCAGGCAAATGTCGGAGAACTACATTTGGAATACCATCAGTACCACATGATTTCTTGTTGTTTATCTTGCGAAATATGAAACACAAGTCTTCATAGCTGACAAAATAATCAATAAGATTCAAGCTCGGTATGAGGTCAGATATTAATGTTTCATTGAAATGAAGAATTGATTGCTCGTTCAGGCTTGATTTGAAGTCGGAAACTTTTGCTTCAACGACCTCTGAAAAAATTTCGTTCCCTCTGTCAGGGTTTGGTAGATGAACCAATTCAAAATGTGTTCCAATCAGGGCAAGTTTATCCAATCCTTCACAAATAATCCTGTTTCCATTTCTATCCGGAGTCGTACTATTAATTTCGATACCAGCCCTATCGAGAAGATTTATCTCATCACTAGTGACTTCAAGATTCGATACCTTCACTCGAGACTTCTTGCGGAATAAGCTATTCACTTTTGCGAGCACGCCGTCTGGGTCCTGTAGGCTAGTACCCCTTAATTTTTCCGCCCATTGATCGCTGACCTCACTCCTAAAGTATGAGCGGATTAAGTTCCGGACATTCTTCAGATGTAATTTCAACAAAGCCAACGAGGGATGGTTGTAATCCAAAAATCGTCGATAAATATTGTTGACGCGTGTGAGAAGAAGGCTTTTCAATCTTTTCAACGTTGCGATGGTTGGTGTTTCATATCCTTCCATATTGTTTCGATGTTTCATCTTGGGAACTACTTTCTCAATTGTTTCCAACGTCAGCTTCTCTAACTTCGTCAAATAGAGATCTATTTCATCGTTAGTTAGATTCCTGTCATAAGGAACCATTGAGCAAGAGTTGCCACCATCAGAAGTGGGACTTTGCTTCTGGTACTCGATTAAACTTCTTTTGAAACTTTTCACAGTCTGTTTTTTTGAAATTCAACCGATGATTTTCATGTCGAATTGGAATGAGGAAGAAATCATCCCTTTGATGATAGATTTCCATTACGATTGCGTTATGGTCGCTATCATAAGGAAGCACCTGCAGTTTCCGTTGAGGAGTATTAAAGCTGAATTCAAGTCTTGCGTCAGCAATGCAAAGGTCCAAATATGAATTTGTCCTAGGGTATGTTGGGAACTCCGACCCATATAGATTGCACCTGTAATCAATTTGGTTCTCTGTTATCCACGATTTCAGGAATACACCTCTTGGATTATTGGTGGCGTTCAGCCATGATGTATGCTTGGCGTTCAGGTCACCAGCAAGAATATAATAGTTATGCAGCCTGTTCAATTCGAGTATTTCAATAAGGAATTGAGCTCCAGTTCCACCAGTTGCATAGGCAGAGATCCCCACCTGGCAGTGAGATTTTGATAACGGACACTTCAAGAGATTCAAAGCTTTTGAATTCGACTTTTTCAATATTTTGGAAACGATAGGGTCTTCGAACCAATATCCCGGTGCCACCTCCCCCATCACCTGTTACCCTATTGTTTCTTACAAACTCAAAATCCTTGAATCTTATGGAGTGCCATCAACTGAGGTGGGTTTTGGTGAGAAGCACGATTTCAGGCTTTTGTCTGTCAATGAATTCAAGGAGATAATCACGCCAATGTAAAGTAACAATGGAGTTGACGTTGATCGAGACGAATCCTATCCGTGGAAATGTGGCTGGATGACAACTTCTTTTGAGGCATTTGAAAGCCCTAAACGCTGAAAAACAATGTTAATTTTCGAATCTTGTTTATCGATTCTCTCCGATAAGGAATTCAATTGCTGATAAATTTTGAGGAGCAGCTCATTATTGCCACTTACATTATTTATTTTATTTACATTGTCTGCTGGTCCTCTCGCAGCAAGTGCAAATGACACCCCGGGCTTGACGAAGTTGGTAGGTATCACACTGCGGTGTACTTGACTTTATTTCGGAGTTACTTTAACCTTTGCATCTTGATACCGGGGCATCCTCGATATGATACTGGATGACCGAAGGCACCGCACTTCACACAATATAGTTTTTCTTTTGGCTCCGCCTGAGCCAATTTGCACTCGCCGGGAGCATGAATGTCTTTGCATTTAACACACCTATATTTTATGGCGCAATTGGCAGCCGAACGCCCGAATCTTTGACACCTGTAGCACTGGTTGACCTCACTTTTCTGGAGGCGTTCCCACCTCACCACGCGGAAGTTCAAGTACCGTATTTTCTGCAGGGCACTCGAACTACTTTTGCTGGAAATCTGGAGTAAGTAGTCAGGCAAGTTTTTGCGCTCCACAGTCGATCTTCTCGTTGCAAAGTTTTTAACTGAAATAAATTATATTTCTGGTGCAACTTCTTGGAGCACCTGATGGAGATCGACTGTGTCCTCACCAAAGTCCAGACCCTTCAATAAAAAGGTTTGGTTCTTTTCGCTTTTCGGGATGTACGTGAAATGCGGAACACCTCCCGAATTTAAGGCACTTTTTGTTGCCTGGAAATCAACCAACGACCCCGTCCTAATTGTCAATTTATCGGCATTGACTTTTTTATCTCAAAATCTTTTAGTTTATTTTCGGCTGCGAAAAGCCGAACCATATCTTTGCCCGTTTGCCCAAATACATTGATTGGTGGGACTTTTTCTTTTTTTTCTTTTTTTTCATTAATCTCAACGGACGGACCAGCAGACAAACCTTTTGGTTTTTTCTCCCGATTTTTAATTTTAAGGTATTCAATGAACTCATTATCTAACTTAGACGTTTTACCTGGATCCTCTTCTTCATCGTTTCTTCAAGACCAGCTAGCGCTGCATAGTAATTTCTGCTGTTGTTTGCGCCTCCTGCGCTGAGGACATCCTCTTGATTAGCTTCTTCCTTTGCCTTTTTAGTTTTCTTGTCTTCGGTTTTTGAATTTGCTTGTCGGCCTTTCTTGGTTTCTTTATCTTTGTTGAACGTTAACGTTCCAACAAGTGCTTCTAACGATTTAACTCGAAGCTTGAGCTGTTCATTTTATTTTTCAAAATTTTCAGCTTTTTCTTTGTCTTTGATCAGCTGCTTGATTTCGATTACCGATAGGATTGTCGGTTTTTCTTCATTATCGTCGTATCTTCTTTTTAGTTTTTTTCGCCCGTCATCGTTGGTGATGGGCACGAACCTTTTCGTTGACGGCTGAAGCCATCGGGCTCCTGCATCTCGTTGCTTCTGCAGCGAGACTAGAGGGAATATTCTCAGACAGGGACTTCCCTTGAACGTATTTCCACTTTTGATATTTCTTCAGGAAATTAATTTCAGGTATTCGATAAATGTTCGAATAATTCGACGGTGATGATTTTGCTTTTGACTGGCTCGTAAAAAAATATTGCAATTATTTGAAACTGATTTTTGTGAAAAATTCCCGCAGACAGCTAGTTGCCAGCATGCAGCTGTCCTACTCAGACCTTGAAAAAATATTTGAATTGTAATGGGCAAGCCTGATTTTATTTGCAAATCTTTTGGTTCTTAGTAGTATAGAAAGAATATCGGGTGCAAGGTTGCGAAACGAAAATATTCCATTGCCTAAGAAATGCCCTTGAAGTACACATAACCCCAGACCTCCAACGACTTAAATCAAAAGAATTTTTTTCCTGATTTTAAAACACTTTACTGACTCTTTTCTTAATTACATACCTTAATTTAGATACATTTTTCCAATAAATAATTATTTGATAATGCAGAAAATTTTTTGTTTTATACTTCTTCGACCTTCTTCTTAACTGGCTTTTCATATAGAAATGCGACAATAGCGAATATCATCGTACCAATGAACATCAGAACTGTATAAAATGTATATTCATATGTTTTCCACGGAAACACACGCGACTTAATAATAATAATGAGCAGTAAATTCCCGAGTAGAATCGTCATATACCAGCATGCAATAAATAATGTTTTCATCGAAGGTGGAGCTGTCACGTACGCAAAGTGCAAAACACTGATCGTGATGATGACATCGCCCATGGCCAGGAAAACAAATTGAGGTATTAACCACAAAACGCTCATAGAATTCGGATACGCTAAGTAAATTCTTTTCCTTAGCAGATGATGATGCGATTTGCTTGCCAATAAAGTCAAGACTTCGCCCGTTGAAAATTCTGTCCTCAGTAGCAGTCGATCCTTCAGGAAAATATCAATGGTAGTACTTGGAACTCGAACTGGTTGGATGCTACTTGGGTGTCCTCTGAAATAAACAACGTCTTCGTATTCATATTCACGGACAGTCATTTTTCCGTAGGTGTCGAGGTCAGTGTTAAGGATACGAACAATCGCTCCTGTCCAAGGTTTCTTCATTATCTCGGTAAAACTTTTCACAACTACTCTGGAATTATTCCAGGTGAAAAAATAACTTATCGCTGAATGCTCTTTCAAATTGAACTTCTTGTTGTACATACTATGACAACCTGCAAGCAATAATCCTTAGAGATTGAATAAAAGTCAGTGATACAATCACTTACGCTTATTGTTCGACGTCAGGTTGTAAGTGAATTGAGCCTTCGATTTGACATTGATCTGCAAGTTTTCAAAAAATCCCATGGACTTCAAATAAATATTCCGAGCTTCTGGTATATCTGTTGTCAGATTGAACTTACAAAATGGAACTCCGTTGTAGATGCGAAATTGGCACACCCCTTCTCGCAGTGGTGGCATTTCAGTTTCCTATGAGGACCAACATAGATCGTTAAATTAACCAAATCATACTGTTCCCTGTACCTCCAAATATAATTCAACAACTGCTGCTAGAGCCACCGATATTGTCGCCAAAAACCCTCCAATGGTAATTTTTTGAACCAAACTTTTCAGCTTAAAAACATGCAGCAAAGGCTTGATCGCGAAAAAATAAATTGGAGTAAATAAGATTGCTAGCAAAGGATAAATCATGACAATTGATTCAGGGCTGCGCTCAATATTTCCTAGCGTTCGATTCATAGCTGCAGCTTGAAAGACCCAATTCGATCCAGTTTGGCAGTATATGATGAAGAAAAGTGGTGCAGGTAGTGTGAGCAAAACCTGCCTCATTAGTATTTTTGTGTCCTCTACGATTTGCTTTCCACATTCTGGGATAGCATGATCCAACCAATGTGCTTCAGCTGCGATCTTCCTCCGCAAAGCCTTGATCTTTCTAACAGTCCCCAGCTGTTGAATAGAAAAGTTATCTCCATTTTACTTATAAGATTTTCAAAACCGTACCCCTATAGCCTTTATTACCATAATTACCACATGTGTTTTCACTGGATTAATCCTATACTTGCTTTGACCAAATAGAAGGGAAACTAAAATATATAAATTTTTATTTGTTGCAAGACTCCATTGAAATAAAAAACGAACCAATTGCGCCCACCAGCAGCAGTAATCCTGCCACGAACGGCATTATGTAGCATTCCGTTTCATAACAAATACTGTATTTTCGTAGAATCGGAGTCAGTATTTGACCGACAAACATTCCTGAATGGGAGACCGCGACATAAATTACGAAGAAAATCAAAAGTTTCTTTTGATAGCTCGACTCATGAAATTGATCCCCTCCAAATGCCGCAACGGTCGGCCGGATTCCTCCACATGCTACAGCACATAAAGCTAATCCAACGAAGGTAAACGCTTTTTTGCTCGTGTCTGGTATGGCGCTTATAATTAAACACGAAAGGCCCGAAAAGTAAAGCATTGATGAGAAGAAAATAGTGCGAAATTTCCCAATGTGTCCATCCGCAAAAATTGCTCCCAAAAGACAACTGAAACTTGCAATTATTTCAAATATATGATATATGACTACAGTTGATGTTCTCGAGAGTCCCAAGTACAAGTACAAATGCATTGGCATCGATGCTGAAAACGGAACAAAAAGAAAAGTTAATTAGCTGGGTAGCATCCACTTAATATTGCTTCACATTGGTACTGTTTCGTGAAGAAAGCCTGTAACAGGCTGAAAACACTATTTTTCAAATTCAAATGCGCCTTATTAATTCAATCGTTATAAATTCTGTAAAAATATAAAGTAAGTTTTAAAATCTACTTAGTCCGCGTGGTTTGGTGCTTAGAGCACTTAGCCCGTAAGCCGAAGGTCTCTGGTTTGAGTTTCGGCGGCGGCAACGAGATTTAGTTCGAGTGTTTCTGCGGACGGACTATAAGCCTGCTCAGCTATGATACGTGCTGGTTTAAAATCAGAACGTATCGCAGCTGGGTGGACGGACACACGGCCAAAGCGTGATAATGATCATTTCACTTTGTGGAGTGCCGATACATTCGATCAAGACAGTGAAGTACTCCAACTATATCTAAGCGAAGGCCCGAAAAGGGCTGTCGTGCTACAACAAACAAAAGTTTTAAAATATAATATTCAATAACGAAATGACTCACATACACCCTAAATTTAAACAACATTCAATCAAAAAATTAGTCTCAGAAAAACATAATCAAATGTTATCAAATGAAAGTCCCTAAAAATTCTAGATTAATTAGAAACAAGTTGGGTAGACAGACCTATGCTCATGTCAGAAGGGTTTTGTACTCAACTTACAAAATGCAGTACCCAGTAACGAATAAAATCAAGAAAGATGTCATGTTCGAGGATCATACTATTATTAGCAGAGTTGAAAGAATTTTGACTTCTGAGGTATTTGTTATAGTTATACCCACAAATATCTCCCTTGATAATTATTTCAGATTTTTTAAGATCACGGGTGTCCATTCGCGAGGGAGGAAACACATTTTTCATGTATTTCCCTCCCCCCCCCACCTATGCCCCCACAGAAGCAAAAACTGTCAGTTTAAGAACTGTTTTGAAAAGCTCTCATAGAGAACTTTCAGTTGATATTCATATCGACTACCTTTCATGAAATTTTTTTTCAGGGGCCACTCCTCTCTACTGTAATCATCGATTCATGGCCTGTTTTTTAGAATCTTAGAATGGTTACAAAGCCCTTTTGCTAGGAGCTCTCTCCTGCCTTTCCGACTTGTTTCAATTGTATATACTCATCTTCATGATACCCATCATTTCTGAAATTTTCATGCAAATCCTAGCAAAGCTGTAGTTTCTAAGTCGGTAAAAAGCGCATATGGCTCCATAGCCATATGTTTCCATAGTAATACAGGGCATATTGTTCCATAGTAATGCAGGAAAATTCAAATCGCTATAACTTCGTTAAATATTATTCGATCTTTATGAAACTTGCAGAAAAGGTCAATCTTATAAATAATCATCTGTGTGCTAAATTTTATTGAATTTAAGGGTACCGTCTAGATTTTATTCAAGAAAACATAAAATCAATAAATCATACTATTACTAACAAAGTTGAGTGAATTTCGACTTCTCGTGTATTTGTTATTGCTGTACTCATTAAGGCCTACATCCATGATTTTTTTCAGATTTTTCGGATGGAAGGTGTCCAATCGCGAGGGGGGGGTACGCGAAAAGTTCGTACATTTCCCCTTCCCCTGCCCCCCTCGGTACTCGTAAGGAAATTTTAAGACTTGTTTTGAAAAGATCTTATTGAGACCTTTCCAATGACACCCTACTCGACTACCAATGGTGAAAATTTTTTTTAGGGGGATCACTTCCCTATATGGGGAGGCCCCCCTTAAACGCCTTTGAAAATTTTTCCCACCATTGAACTTTCAAGAGGTCACCACTTCTGACCTTTCCACAAAGTTTTATGGCTGTAGCTTCTATAGTTTCGGAGAAAAAGTGCTGTGACATACAGACGGACGGACAGACGGACACAGGTCGTGATTGCAATAGGGTTTTGAATTTTAGTACAAAACCCTAAAAAGAGAAAAAACCAATCAAATCTATTAAAAATTTACATATTGTACAATAGATACAACAAAATAGTGAACATACAGCTTATATACATCTAAATATATTCTAACCTAACTCTAGTAAAGTAAAGATTCAAAGTTTTCGAGGCAAAAAACTTTATATCAAACAGAAAAATTTATCAAACTGCTAAAGTAACACAAGAGTGCACATAATACAATGGTTAGAGTACTCGCTACATAAGCCAAAGGTCCCTGGTTCGATTCCCGTTGATCTCAACGAGACTTTTTTCCTGTTTCTTCGGACGGGCTATAAGCCCACTTTGTTATACGTGTTGATTTAAAATCAGAACGTATCGCAGCTGGGTATATGGACAGATGGCCAAAGCGTGGTACTGACCATACTCGTATCACCTCCAAAGCGATACGTTCGTTCAAGATAATGAAATAGTCTAACTATCTCTGTGAAGCCCGAAAGAGACTTCTGTGCTAAAGCAAAGTAACTATGGTAAAATTCAATGAAACAACTTTACATTATCCTAATTTAATCCTATCACAATATCAGCCTCAACTAACATATGAATATTTCCATTGAAATTGTTGGTCTCTGGAATTCAAATTCGGAGGATATTTTATCTTCTTGCCAGTTGCCCGCCTATATACAAATATGATATATAGCCGGAATACCGTTAGAGTCAAAAACATACCGATTAATGTCCAAAGACACGAATGATTCTGGAGGAATGCGTCCAGTAGTGAGACAATATACCCATTTGTAGGGTGAAACCGTTGTGAAATCCATGCATTTTGCTCACAGTCATAGAACAGGAGATATGATTTCGAAGTAGTTTCAATGGGAAGATATGAGCTCTCGTCGCTTATTTTTTACTTCAGCGCTACAGCCCCTTTCGGTCTTGCGCTTAGAGATAGTCAGAGTATATTATTATCTTCATCGTGTATTGGCACTTGAGAATAATATGATCAGTACCATGCTTTGGCCATATGTCCACCCATTCAGCTACGATACGTTCTGATTTTAAACCAGCACGTATCATAACTGAACGAAGTTATAATCCGTCCAAAGAATCACTCGAAACAAATATCGTTGTCAACAATTGAATTCAAACCAGGGACTTTTGGCTTACACAGCGAGTACTCCAACGACTACACTACGTGAACCGTCACTTAGCAGTTTAATAACCTCTTCAATTCGATAAATAGTGTTTTCAATTTGTCTCAGGCTTTCTGTACAAACCAGTACGTACAAGAAGATATTTCCTTTCGAAAATTCTTAATCTTTCCATAGTACTAGCACTCTGTTCGTATCAGATCTGAGATCCATATGTCCAAATCGGTCTAACCAGGGTCTTGTAACAGATAACTTCAATCTTTTGATAAATGTATCTGGCATGAATGAGTCAAAGCGACATGACTACTCTTTGTGCTTTACTGAGCATGATTTTGATATGCTCAGTATAGCACATACATTGATTGACATGAACACCGAGGTATTGTTACGTTTCGGCTAACTTGCGGAAATAAGGATGCCATTCACGAACCCTTGAAATGCCCCCAGGAGCCAATTGGGAGCTTGAGGCTTCCCAAAACTGCTAGTACAATTTAGAGGAAAAGGAAAAGAATTTGTGCCATATGCCATGACTACACCCATTTCTCTAAAATCAAATGGCTAATAATCAGTATGAAATTTAGGGAATCGATTCCAACAGGTAATTACTTTTTCCGTGCGCACCATTTGCTTTTCCTCACACTGGATAAACCCAACTGCCCACACTTTCACAAAACTACTCCGAATCTCTCTCACCAATTACAACCTTCACACTTCTGAAACTCTTGTTAGGAAGGGTTCCTGTCATACAAGGTGCAATTTAATTTGAATCCTTGCGACAACCATTCCACACATGATCACATCATTTGCTGAAACAATGATTTGAGGAAAAATACAAAACATAACAAAGTAATTTCGGTGTAGAAATTTTACTTAAATAACATTTAATTAGCGAAATTATACAATATTTCACAAACTTACGAGTTTCTTTTTTACAAATGTTGAGAGCCCCACTGTTTTTCAAACCGTAACCAGATTTGATCTTTAACTCCTTTGAATTCTTCTTTTACAGCCAGTAAGATCCGTCCTCGCTCAACGTCTGCAACGCTTCCGCTTCTTCCACACTTTCGTGATTCCGGTGAAAGTTCCCACAATGCCTTAGCTAATCCAAAAGCTGTTATTGCCAGCCCCACGCTGTTTATCTGCCACAAAAAAACCCACGAAATGAGGCGATTCCGACCGTCGTTCACTCTATTACCGCTACCGGCAATGGATCTCTTCTTGAGGTGAAGAACCCAAGTTCAAGACCACAGCAACCAACACAGCTGCTCAACTTTACAGCGTTTACCAATACTCAAACCAAGTTTTTGGTAGCCATCTTTTTTTCGTGCAGATCCTCTGCATTATCTATGAGACTTTGCTTGTAAATAGTGAAGTGTTCACTTGTCGTTTGATTGCTGGTTTGCGAATCGGCTTTACAGTTAAACTTACGCGCGGTATAATCCTGATGTCCACTGGAGACATCGCCGGGGAATGTTTAAAGCTCGTCATATTAGCTGAGGAACCGGTGAGCAGTGAATTTTGAATTCGTAATAATACATTTTTTCTTTGCAATTGGACATATTTGTGGAAGAATCATACTTTTCCTCACGTTCAATTTATGTATTTTTTGAAGAGGTTATCATTTGGCTGGTAGGGTGTAGCTTTATTGCTATATTTTAGCACATTGGGAAATAAATTTTCAGAATGGGGTAGGACACGAGCAATTTTTGTTTCCGATAGCCAATGTGATTACCACCGGGGTCATCATATGAACTTGGGATGTGGTATTTATATCCTTCTTCGTTATAGCTGTCCTCAGTGTCGTGATAGCTGCTCTCATCGTCGCCAGCTGATTCAGCCGAAGCCTCGACATCTGGGAGATTTGGAAGTCCCTCCAATATTTTATACTGGATTATGAGATGTTTGAGGGATTCATAAATTTAGAGTTGATAATTTTCATCACAACAATGGAAGACACCGAAGACTTCCCCTGCTAGAACGTCTTAGATGATGTCGATTTGTTGAGACGGAGTCCTGGAGCTCCGATGGTGTGTTACGTTGCAAGTAACGATATGGCTTGCCGTAAAATAAGAGCCAAATTTGAAGATGATTAAGGTGGTGCATCCCGGAATTCTTCTTTAGAATCAATAATTTTATTTATTTGACATCCACAGGCTAATTCTCTTTTTTCTTGAAAACCCACCATGCCCGCATTTGTTCTATGAGCAGACGCATTTTGACTCGTTTGGATCACCTCATGGGAACGGAGTTTGAAATTTGTCAGCGATAAATTGGTTAATAAACTACCGAGTACTCCTTCATTTTGACCGGCTAAATCTAAGATTCCTTAATCTTCTTCTTCGTACACTACAAACCCTTTCGGGCTTTCACTTCCTGCAAAAATCGCATTCAATAATAACCAATCAACCGCGCGCGATACTCGAAATGATTTCATCCTTGCGGAAGACGATCATGGCCCAAAAATAAGAGACGGGCATCCAGGTGGTTCCCAACCGGGTTGAAATCCAAAAAATGCTGCCTTGGCCCATATTGGTTGTGGAAGGTCAAGCAGCCCTGCGAGAGCACGTGTAACAATGTTATCATGCTTGCTAGATTTGTCGGAATGGCAGTAACGGTTGATTGGGTTGTAAGTGGAATGTTGGAATTACTTCACTCATTCCCATAGCACTAGAGTGTGAGTGTTCTATATTCTTCAAAATTCATGATTATATCAGCATCAATCTGATCATATATTTCTTTTCTTTGTGAGAATGCAATTCTTAAAACGTATTTCAATGTACTGTAAATGTTCTAAAAATACGTTGGTATTTCGGATAAACAAAGTTGAAGATGATACAGTGCACTAAAGTAGGCGTTGGATGTTGAATTTGAAAATCCACCAAATCCAAGACTTCAAACACTATTTGTTTGAAAAAATTTTGCTCGCATGGCCTGTAAATTTTCTTAGATGTTCTATTAAAACTGCTATTGATATGGTGACGCTATTGTCTACATATCTCGCACAAATGAAGATGACATTCATTCTAAATAAAATTACTTTTTCTTCAACTAATGTTACAGCCTCTTCCCACTTATTTTCGATCGATTCATTGTTAGTAGTGGCATTGATATTTATTTGTAATGGATGCCAATAATTCTCGAAAAAATGGTGGACTTTCACATAACAAGTAAATTCGATTTCTCCTAATAAAGAAAGGCTTTCGCAAATATGGGAAATAACCTCATCCAAATGAGCATTTAATTTTGATGAAAATTTTTTAAATCTATATTGTCCACTTAGTAATGCTTTGACCCATTCTTTTTCATAATCAGGATTATTTACCATCTTGAAATTTTAGTGTGCCAAAAGTTACACGCAATATTATACAATGTTGAACCAAACAGACCAAAGTACTGAATATTTTCTACTTCACTCAGGTCTTTAACGTATCGCTCCAAGTGGTTTCGAACAAAACAAATCGATTATTTTCAGCACCTGGGTGACTTTTTGAGGGTCACAATTTGTCTTGTGTACATATGTGAAGATAATTAAGCGTGAAATTCGATCAATTGGAATATTTTGAATTGCCTTCCTGAAGTTATTCACATCCGAAATTGGTTAGTAAGGAAAATGTTTAATTTAATAATATCCGTCTTGGATTTCTCCAAAGCAATATGTTTGATAAATTTACTGATGAGAGTGCCATAAGAGAAAAAATACAATAAAAGGCATTTTCATAAAGTTTTTCATACTTTTTCTATTTGTTATACGTAAAAATGTCTTTTCATGTTGGTAAAACAGATATTGATGTTTTCGCTGCTGGTGATGGAACATGTAATGTGACGCCTACGCCCGGGAATCGAAGTGATTCCGATCCCGAACCCTTGCATCTGTGCATCTGGAAATGCCCCTCCACCGTGGCCATCGAAAAACTATGCCACTGGCGACAGATGGAGAGGCACATTGCCGCCATGTGGCGTGCCATTCCACATACATCTGTTTTGTCGGATGTGACAACCGGTGGGGTTTGACAGCCACATGGAGAGGAAGTGCAAGTGGACAGTTCTTGAATGTTCGGGTAATTGTTGAGGATTGCCTGATTTAAATTTTGTCTAGTTTGATTCTTCAACTATTTGCTAGGTTGTTATTGCAAAACTGTGCGCGTAGCTAGCGAGTGATTCGACATAAAGCGTTTTTCTTCTACGTCGTCCGGAGCGTGTCATGGTGTGGTGTCGGTGGCGACTTGGCGCGGTCCTAGATTTGGTTGGAACTATTAAGAGGTAATTTTTTTTCGTTCGGTTTACATCAACCAAAAGTGTAGCTCAATTGGTTTTGGTTTTCCTAACAGTGCCCACATACAATCACTTTTTCGATTTCAATTCATCAATGAGGTTGACATCGCTAATCAGTTGTCAGCAGTGGTCTTTCTACCAGATCCAAATATCGGTTTTGCTAATCTCATCGCTACATCATTGGGTTTATTGCTATTACCGAATGGACCACTTGGCTGTTTTCTAGAGTATATCTCAACATTAAACGTTCATGTCATTTTTAAATTCACTAACGCAAGCAGTTTTGTTGGTATATATTGCCGAAACGGGCATTTTCTGCGGAATTTCATCTATGGTGACATTTTCACTAGGGCAATAACTCTAATGGCAATTCGTAACGAAATTTTGAAAGATTTCTTGAATGGGAGCATGTCGATCAAAAGCGAACCCAAACGGGATAGCTGTGCCTTTTAGAACGGCCGCGCTCGGCGAAGGGTTAAGGGCATCCGCTATGACTTTTTCGCAAAGATTGATTAGAGTAGTTTCACACGGTCCAATGAATCGATGTATAGACAATGGGATAGACAGGTCATGATTTTAACAGAGATTTGCAGAGTACTTTTAACAAAACCCTCAACCCTCACTGCTGCTTGTAAAAGAAAGATTTCGAAAAAGGAATGAAATCTTCTGAACGAAGAAAGTTGATTACGAACTTGTAAAAAAGTTGCTAGCAATGTTATTTTATAATACTTTTATTTACACAAATTTTTGTTTCATTAAGCTTAATCATCGTAGAACTTTTAGTTTAGTAATTTTTAACAACGCTTATTTGGTATCAGTAGAATTGGCCAAAAAGAGTACAAAGCTGTTAAAAGGTATTTTGTTTTTGAATCGACGCTTAAAGATCTTTCTTGTCCGTTTGCTTTACACCGGACAGCATGTTCAATTGCCTGCAATGTGAATATGAAAAGTTATATGCAGTATCTACTCTGCCTCAATCTTTCGATGAATACCTCATTGTTATTGATTTAACCTATTGATTTATATCATATGTAATATGTTTCTGTTAAATTTCAAATGATATCTTGGTGAATAGGTTTTTAAAGATTGAAATGATTTCGGGATGATCAAAATTTCTTTGAATGACCCCTTAACAACTGTTTCTTCATCTTTAATTTTATTCAAATCAATTTTATTCTATCGGTATCAAAATCAACAGTTCTATTTCAATCTTTAACAACCTCTACAATCACTCAAAGACAGGTATATTTATTCAGATATAAATATAGACAATAGCGAAAGAAATTATTTACAGAGATACCTCCTCCACAACTCACATAAATGCAATAGAACGGTTTTCTTTTTATTATATACATATTATAACAAATCAAATTATTTACATACACTCATCCCCCATCCACCCACACCCACTGCAATAGAATGGATTTTTTTTAATATACTTTATATACACCATACCCATATCCAAACAAATTACACACAATCCACACTTACAATAGACCAATTAATGCAATAGCCAGGATTTTTTTTTGTTAAATAGAAGATTTGTTATAATATTAACTCCACTTAAAAAATTGTATACAAACACAATAATAGCCACAATATTCAGCCGAAATATACCTCAAAACATTTTCGATTGCTATTAAACATTTAAAAATTAAAATGGAATCTTCAAAAGCAAATATCTTAAAACACTTTTACCTCTGAGAAAAGTTAACATAAATAAGAAATAGACATGTTTGTTGTCTACTTCGTGTAATTAAAAATATATACTGTCTTTTCTTTTGTCTTTTCTCTGCCTTTTACTGCATTGAACTATGTTGCAGAAACATGCATCTCAATTTTTGTTTTTTTTGATGCATTAATCCTAAGCATTAAATATCGTAAAATCTAGACGTAAAAGCTCATATTAAGTTTACTTAGCTCGTAGTATTTTGATATACAGGAAGAATAAAGTCGTAGATCAATGATCAGAAAAATTAAAAATAAGTCATGTGACGTTGTAAATAAAATTTTCAATTTTGATGTAAAGAATACTAGAAACGAAGATCGCGAAAATTTCAAATTCTTTTTCTATGATTGCCTTTTGTGCGATTTCCATCGATATTCTTTTGTTCATTTTTACATAGAACTAATATACCTATATAAATAGATATAGTATATCCCGTTTATAAATTAACTATCCAATTTAGGTATAAATTAAATTAATTCAAGAGAAAAATAGATCAAAAACATACAAAATCAAGTAAACGCGATATTTATATGATTTTTTTCTGATGCTTTATAAATCACAACCACACGATAGAGCATGTAACGTTAAAAGTTGAGCTGAAATCATATTGAACGGTGAGAAAAAGTAAAATCGGTAATTCGCAAAAGTATAGAATGTTTTATGAAGTAGAAAGAAAAAAATCCTTACAAAAAGTGTAAACCCGAAACAAACAAAGATCAATTCGTAATTAATTCAAATAAAAAGGATTTAATCAATTTTAAATAAATATAATCACAAAAAAAATATAATGTATTAAATAGCTAATAATTTTTTTTGATATTTGTTATTACAATAATATGTAAAATGTAAGAAAGACTACATTAAAGTAAACGGAAAAGAGAAATTACAATTTAATAATAGACAACACTATTAACATAGCTGTTATAAATAATAACCAAAACAGAATACAAAAAAAAAAAAAAAAATGACAAAATAAAATTTGTTCGCATTAATAGGAAGAAAATGAAACAAAGAGATAGAGGTACCCAAAACGATTTTGGTTTCTTCATATCATGCATTTTTACGTCAATTCCGTGCTAATGATCTGTACACATTTCTTAAGACGAACTAACACAATCTTTATGATTTCTAAATATTTTGTTGTTTTTTTTTATATTATTAAATAATTAAATGAGAAAATTGCATAATCGAAATTCAATCTAATTTACGTTGATATATGTAATATATTTTCTGGAATTAAAATAGAAATAGACCTTTACATTTAATTTTTGACTAAATTATAATGAATAAAGCCATGAATTGCTAAATAACCCAAGACTTTCCTTTTCAGTGGCTCGTTCTTTTTCAGTGGGAAGAGAGAGTGTAGGGTAGGTATGCCGTCGCGAGGGTAGGGTTTCGACAAATCCGCTGAGGTCGGTTTCGCGTCGCGCGCGGTACGCGGTACCTTTGATTGTTTCGTCATTTCATTAGAGTAGTTTTCGTCGGTTTAATTTCGAGTAGCATATTTTTCGGTACCGCGTCGGTAATTCGGTAACGCGCCTATGGAATTTTGTAGCGTTTTTGATTTGAGATCTGTGGAGAGATCACATCCAGAATTAACGTAACGTAGGTTTCCCGTTCTGGATGAGTAATTGTTGATGCGTTTGGAAATCGGGCATGTTCAGGTGGCTGAAATATTGTAATTGAGCGTAACCCATTCGGAGACCCGCGACCGAAATCCTTTCCGAACCAGCTGGCCGACAAGCAGCCACCGCGTGAATGGGTTACGATGCACGGATTGGTTGACCTGTTGGTACCATCCGTTGGCACTACTCAGACTTAACGTCTAGAACCGATGAGAGGTCGGTTCCGCGTTCGAACTTGAAAAGTTGAAAATCATTACAAACATTTGTCGATGTCGAATAGTATTTATCTCCTACTGTTTTTTTCGTGACGGTTCTTTAAGCAGTTTGCCTAGGCAGACTGCTTGATTACTACAAATCCACTCTGAACTACCCTCACCAGCTATAATGTGGAAGTCCTCTTAATTAAGTTTCAGGTCTTGACTGGCTCTCCTCAGCGTTGTTCGAAACGAAATTGTTTCGGACTTCTGTACACTGATTTACATTCGCCGATTTCCGGTGTTTTTATCACACATCATGAAACGTTTTTTTTTGAAGGTTGCTCAGCACATTTGCAGTTATTCAGTCTACCGTATGAATGATCAGATCATCAATAAATGCAACCAATGATCGCATTAAATCAAAGTCGTTCAATAACTTGCGAACAAATATTGAGAAAAACAGAGGCGCAGTAACTATTCCCTGCTATGGCCAATTGAAAAGTCCCCGGTCGAATGGGACCTTTTTTAACGATTTCAATATCATTTTTGGAGGCTAGCATTCTTTGGACAGCGCCACCTCTACGGACCCGAGGATATTGGGGGTGCCGTGAGGTTCCCTCCTAGGGTGACAGGTAACAACCCTGACTGGATCTGGACTACTCTTTGGACAACGAACTAGAATTGGGCTGGCGGATTTGATGGTTTGGACCTAGTTGCTTTGCACGGTAGCGCTGAGGTGACACTCTTGCGTGAATGGCACCAATTCAACTATCAAACCGCCTCCGTCCCGTTAAAACCTTGGAAGGCCTCGGAATACACTCGAAGTTAGCACCGTTGGGTTGGTAGCGTAGGTTCAGTTGAGACGGATTCCCGATTAGCGCTGTTCTGGCTCTGAGCACTTGTCCAGTAATTGGCTTGTGCCAAATCTTGCAAGGCCTCCCTGCTTTGCAAAGATAACCACGGGACCAAAAAGGTGACTACACACACGAACGAAGAGGCTTCGAGGGGGGACCCAATAATACTGGAGCACCTGCAGCCAAAATATTTACAGCACATCGGGAGTGGTACTAGCGATGACAAAAACAACGATTGATAGAATGACAGCAAAGACAGACGAAAAACAAAGATTAACAGACAGTCTCATTCAGACCATATTCCTGCCGTCCGGGCACAGCAAAAAAATGATGTAAACGCCAGAGCGCTCTAAAAAGGAAGAATATTAATAACGTCGAAAAGAGACGAATATAAAGAACATCGTGAAGAGAAGAATATCGAACATCGAAAATTCGATTTACTATTGCGATCGCTACTGAAGCGACTGAAGCAAGGATCATAAATCCCGAAATAATAACGAACCATTCTGAAGTCCACGAGGAGATTACGACAGGAAAAGACAGAAGTGATCGGACAAAAAAGCAACGTTGTGTGATTTCATCGCCAATGTTGAAAAAGTGGCGGAAGCACTGTATTTGAAAACGGAAGCCGAAAACCTCTCCCAAGAAAGATGGTCGCAAAGTACAATTGCCGCCCAGTGACATGAAGAAGAAAGGCTAATCCAAAAAGTGGGCGATGTTCTTAAAAAAAAAAAATCTTAATGCGACTCGCCAAAAATCAGCAAAGCAGTAAAGATTGGGCTCCTTGAACTAAAAGAGCTCCTAGACTGCAAAGGGCATTATCGGAGGAGCAGGTTAAAGGTCTATGAGGACCAAAAGGCTGAAGAAGAGCAGAAGGTGAAAGAAGCGCTGAGGGGTTAGGCTAAAGGGCACGCGCAGATAGCCCCAGCATCAAAAATCAATAAAAAAATGGCGTCTAGCCCAACTGAAGGAGATCGGGATAAAAGACGGAAGGAAGCGGCACTTGATGGGCCCGGAACGCCAGTTTAGGGGTTCCTGATAATGGTGACAAAAAAAGCGAAGAAAACCACAAAGAAACTCCTTGAAAAAGTGCCGCAAATGAAGTTCGCGCGGATGCCCAACAAGAAAAAAGACCTGAAGCAAAACAGGAAGAAAAGAAACCCCCACGAAGGCCCCGGCAGTAGGCACTGCTGGTAAAACCCCAAGACGGTCGATCCTACGTCAAGGTGCTGCGGAATATCAGGAGAAAAGTAAGGCCTGAAGTCACCAACAGTGCCATTAAAGCAGTACGACCAACGCGATTGGGCTACATAGTGGTCGGATTTGGAGCAGAGGCTGACAATAAAGAAGCCACCTGTGACGCTGTAAAGAAAGTCCTCGGCAAAAACGCAACTATTACCTTACTGGAGCCGATGGCAATGATCGAAATAATAGACATTGACTGCGTCACGGCCCTGGTCGAGGTAGAAGAGGCCATAAAAAGGGAGTTCCCTAGCGTGGGAAGGATCAAAGCGAGGTTAACACCAGAAAACCATAGGGACGTATGGCCATCATTGACTTGACCAAAAAGGACGCTGAACAATTTCTGAATAAAGGCAAAGTAAGAATAGGGTAAATTGTCTGTAGGATTCAGTGAAGTGTAGTACCTCACCATGTTTCAAAAGTCTTGGCTATGGTCACATGGCACAAGTATGGTAAGGACCCGATAGGAGTTCCCTATGTTGCAAATGTGGTGAAATGGTACATAAAAGGAAAGAGTGTACGAAGGAGACACACTGTATTCTTTGCAAGGATACTGATCCAAGACCTGATCTTGGACGTCTTGGGATCAGCAAAAGCAAATGTTGAGAAATATTCTTGGAGAAGAGCGGGAGACAGCAAAGCTTATTAATTAAATACCTACCCATTTGCAACAACTTATTAGAAACCAAAGATACCCTACATATTATTGATTGGCTGCATATTTGTGACTTCCAGTCATTTTAAAACTGTTATTTAATGTACCCCCATCCCCTTCCACTCCCTCCATCACTCTTTCATCGTTGCAAAACACTCGTGCGATCTATATTCACACGTTGTTGATACCTAAGTGGGCTTCCCAGGCAATGTTAAAACATCGGTAAAAGGGGGGCACACAAAATGCTGTAAAGTACTCCTTTCATGCATGTCTAGTTCAATTCGTGAACAGCTCTTAAAGATTAAAAACATATGTATAATACGACGCATTAAAGGAAAACTCTTATAAAACTAGCTGTATTTATTTATCTCAACAATAGGGTCTAATAAATGCCCTAATCTGCTGCATTGCCAATCCTTAGCCCAAGTAGAAATCAGTTTAGATATGCCTAAACGGGTATTAGGGCCTAATGCGGAAACAGTGTGGCTTGCCTAAGTTAAGCATGCCTAATGCGGGCCTAATGGATCATGCCTAAGCTAGGCATGACCAAGGTGTGACAAGCGATTTTGGAAATTTCGTCTTCAATTGCAATCTGGAGGGTAAAAAAATATTCAAATGAAAATTTTGCAAGTGAAAGAGAGATCAGGAATTTTTCACATTTTGTCAGTTGAGGCATACCTAATGTGGGCCTAATGAGGTCGTGATGGGACATGCCTAAGTCAGACATGCCTAATGCGGGCCCAATTACACAAGGTCAACTTGAGCGATTTTGAGAATTTCGCATTTCAATGTAACTTGGAGAACGACAGAAATGATCGAGGTGAGATAAGCGATTTTTCACTTTTTGTCAGTTTAGGCACGCCTAGTTAAGACTTAATGGAGTCTTAAAGGGGCCGTAATGTGGCATGCCTAAATTAAGCATGCGTGATGCGGACCTCATAAGGGCCTAATTAGGCATGCTTAATTTTGTTCAGTTTAGCATTTTTTGCCCGTAAGCCGAAGGTCTCTGGTTCGAGTTTCATTGGCGTCAACGAGATTTAGTTCGAGTGATTCTTTGGACGGACTATAAGCCTGTTCAGCTATGATACGTGCTGGTTTAAAATCAGAACGTATCGTAGCTGGGTGGGCAGATACACAGCCAAAGCGTGATAATGATCATATCACCTTGTGGAGTGCCGATACATTCGATCATGATAATGAGATACTCTAACTATCTCTAAGCAAAGGCCCGAAAGGGGCTGTAGTGCTACGAAAAAAAAAGCATTTGTTTAGGAAAACCCCATTAACCCCTAATGTTGAATGTAACCCCATCAATTCCTAAATACAACGTTTTTAGGCACTTATGGGACTTTCTGCATTAGGGCTTAATGTGGTTTTCGTAAACAATTGTTAAACAGAAAAATCTTTGTTGTGAAAAATGTAAGTAACACTAAAACTTATTAGTGAAAACTTAGCATTTTACGAACATTCGTCAAAAACGATAGTTTTACGAAAATATGCCAAAAACGATAGTTTTACGACATTCGTCAAAAAGGCAACCATTTTCTTTACTTTACAAATAAAGTTTCAATTTAGGCTATGAAGGGGCTTGCCTAAACAGTTCCTAAATAGAAAGCATCATGTTGTGCAAAACCAAAATAAAATAAAATTTCTTGGTAATAAATTACAATTACATGTAAAAGATGCAAATGAGCTTTAAATACTTGTTAGGATGTGATGAGGAGTTGATGATTTTTTCCCAAGTTAGGCATGCCTAATGCGGACCTAATGGGGCCCCTTATTCGGCATGCCTGAATTGAATAAAAATATTTCACTGCATATAATTTGCACCAGGGTTATGTTGTTGAGGTTATATACATAGGTTTATCGCAATTATGGATTTTCTTGAAAAATGTGTGAGTAATTTGCAAAGTGAAGAGAATGGTAAGTATTACGAACAAATTAATATCTTTTGTGTTGATTTTGCCAAGAAAGTTGTTTTAAGAACCCCACAAACCCCAGCGCGGCCAAAATTATGGTGTTTAGGCAAGCCGCAACACTGTTTGAATTAGGAACTATTTAGAAAGCCCCATCACTGCCTAAATCAGGAATTGCTTAGGCAAGCCTCGCCACAGCCTAAATTAGGAACCGTTTAGGCAAGCCCCGTTTAGGCAAGCAGTGATGGGGTAATGCGTCACATTTGGCATTAGGGTCTAATGTGAAATCCGCATTAGGCTCTAATGTCCGGTTAGGCATGCCTAATTAGGGCCTAATGTCTGGCTAAATTGAATTTCTATTCAAGAGGGCTTATCATTAATTTGAATTCCTCAGATGTTTCTTGTCTTTTCTTAAAAATTAATGATGAGCTCTTTTTTCACTGTCTCTGAAAGATTGTGATATATATATATATATATATATATATATATATATATATATATATATATATATATATATATATATATATATATATATATATATATGCAGAGCATCTTTCATTGCATTTTTCTTTAGTCGATGAATTCCGGCATAAGGTATTACAAAGTTGCTCGCATTTCTTGAACTATGTGGATTTATTTGTGATACTTTTATAAAGGGGTTATTCAATTCACCAGATTTTAGACATTTGAAGATAAACGTAGTTTTCTCCATTGTAATGACCAGCGTGTAGTATAACTTTGTTAGTGCAAACGTATTTCTTCTAAGTTTCTTCATATATACATTGGAATATCTCCATATCTTTTCAACATGCCTATCATTTGTGCTAGTTGTCTCCTCAAATTATTTATGTGTAGCAACCAGGTCAAATGATGAATCTATGTTAAGACCGAGATATTTGATTTATTGCACTCTGCAATTTTAAGCCTCCAAGTTTTAGGTCAACTTCTACATCTTCTTTCGTTTCCAAACAATGTATTTTGTCTTTGTAGTATTCAATGCTAGCTTGGTTTTGATAAACCATGAACGATATTTTTCTAGATCCTCGTTGATATTTCCCGTGGTAACTTTATCATGTCCCGAAGTACAGAACTACAGTATCATCAGCATAAAATATGTGGTGACTTTTCAGTCTAAATATATAATTATTAGTATACGATTATAGCAAAAGCAAGGTTGGGCCAAGTATGGAGCTTTGAGGGACCACCCGATTTCTTTCGTTCTAGATCGCTCAAGACATTATTAACTGATGTTCTTTGGGATCTTTGTTTCAAATAACTTTTAAAAAATTTCAGTTTGCCTTGCATATCATACAATTCTAGTTTTGGAAGTAATATATCATGATCAACCGTATGAAAACAATTTTTTAAGTCCACAAAAATTGCAAAAACATAGTCCTCTTTATCAAGACATTCATTGATAGACCGTGAGACAGAAAGTACCGCATCAAAAGTACTCTTGTTCTTTTGAAAACGAAACTGCTTCAAATTTATGATCGAATTGTCCATTAAGAAAGATTTTGGACGATTGTTTACAAGTTTTTCAAACATTCTGCATGTTTGTTTCTTTGTTGTGACACATAACGATTTCTCAAAAACGGTTAAAGCTAAATTAATATAATTCTGCCTGTAGATAGAATAAGTAAGAAATAAATTTTTTTAACGAAATCTGGAGATATTTTATTTTGTTCTCGATTTTTAACTGTACGAATCTATAGAAAGCAAGTGAAAGCAGACTTTTTCTGCTGAATCTATATAAAAATTGGAAACATTTGGGGATTCTATGGAACTTGTACATGCTAGGCGGACAAGAAATGGAAGGTGGTTGCACATCATCCAGGCAAACGGGAGCATGTATAAGAGGCTTGCAAATAGATACATTAATATAGATTATGGATCACATTTTGTGAAGGAGGACTTCAACGTAACGAGGTGTTATAAGTGTCAAAAATACAATCACAAAACATCAAAATGTGAAGGGGAGCAAATATGTGTAAAATGTGGAGGAAAGCATAACCTAAAGGACTACAAAAGCACGATTAGAAGTGCTCCAACTGTATTGGTAACAATAATAATGCTTATCATTCTCACAGAGCTGACTCGGTGGAGTGTCCGGAGGTTCAACGCAGAATATTGATCGCTAGGAGGAGCACCGACTACAATTTCGATGATTGCTAATCTTTCAAATCAATCAAGTAGAACAGATTCAACACTCATGTAAGCTAATATAAGAAGCTTAAGACACAAGCTAAATGATAGTCAGAATTTAGCAGCAAAATCCTGACATCAATTTGATTATTCTCAATGAAATCTGGATTTACCCAGAAGAAGCACGATTTAACAATATTGAAGGACATAATGCGGTATTCTCCTACAGACCTGGAAGAGGTGGAGGTACAGCAATGTACGTAAAAAATACAATCAATTTCGTTACCAAGAGAGTGACGCCTGATAAATATGACATTATAATAATTGAAGTACGCTATGCAGGTAAAACAAGTTGGGTAAACAGACCTACGCTCATGTCAGAAGGGTTTTGTATTCAATTTACAAAATGCAGTCACCAGATCGAATCAAATCAAGAAACATGTCAAAGACGATTTTATTGGAGAAAATATGAAATACGAAGATCATACTATTATTAACAAAGTTGAACAAATTTCGACTTCTGAGGTTTTCGGTATTGTTATACTCATAAATACCTCCCTTGATAATTATTTCAGATGTCCATCCGCGACGGAGGAAACACATTTTTCATGTATTTCCCCCCTGTGGCCCCACTGAAGAAAAAAATGACAGTTTCACAACTGTTTTGAAAAGCTCCCATGAAAACTTTCATTTCATACTCATATCGGCTACGTTTGATGAATGTTTTTTTCAGGGGCCACTCTCCTGTACTGTTATCATCAATTAATGGCCAATTTTTTCGAATCCTAGAATGGTTACAAAACCCTTTTGCTAAGAGCTCTCTCCCACCTCCTTGACTTGTTTCACTTATGAGCATTAATTGTAGGTACTCATCTTCAGTCATTCATTAAAATGAATCAAGTGTTCAAAGCATGCACCTTAAACGTTGAAGTTGGGAAAAAATAACTCAAAACTATTCAATCTTCGCATTTAAAACAGCCACTTTATTGTTTTACGATTACTGATACCACTAGCTGAACCGATTCTCAAAGATATACAAGACACCTATCATTTCTGAAATTTTCATGCAAATCCTAGCAAAACTGTAGTGTCTGAGTCGGTAAGAAGCGCATGTTGTTCCATAGCCATATGTTGCCGTAGTAATAAATGCAGCGCATATTGTTCCATAGTAATACAGGAAAATTCAAACCGCTATAACTTTGCTAAATACAATTCAATCTTTATGAAACTTTTAGGATAGATCAATATTATAAATAGAGATCTATATACTGAATTTCATTGAATTTAAGGGTGCCGTTAAGATTTTATTCAAGAAAACATAAAATCAATAAATCATACTATTACTAACAAAGTTGAGTGAATTGCGACTTCTAACGTATTTGTTGTTGTTGTACTCACCAAGGCCTACATTCCTGATTTTTTTCAGATTTTTCGGATGACAGGTGTCCAATCGCGAGGGGGGGGACACCAATTTTTCGTGTATTTCCCCTCCCTGTGCACCCCTCGAAGCAAGTTTTGCCAAACTAAGACCTGTTTTGAAAAGTTCTCATCAAAACCTTTCATTTGATACCCATATTGGCTACCTTGAATGAATTTTTTTTTTCGGGGGTCACTCCCCTATATGGGGAGACCCCCCTTAAATACCTTATAAAATTTTTTGGTAGTTGAACTTTGAAGAGAGCACCACTTTACACTTACATACAAAATTTGATGCTTCTAGCTTAAGTAGTTTCCGAGAAAAACTGCTGTGACACACGGACGGACGGACGGACAGACAGACAGACAGACGGACAGACGGACAGACGGACAGACAGGACACGATTTAAGAAGGGTTTTGTAAAATTATTTTACAAAACCCTAAAAATAAAAACAGGAACGTACTACAACCCCAATCGCATGAATGCGCAAGATTTTTGCACAGTACTAGATACATTATTCTCAACTGAAAAAAAATTTAATCACAGTAGCGGACACAAACATTGATGTACTAATTGAATCACCAGAATCAAGGATTTATAAGGATACGCTAGAAACAAATGGAACGGTAATCATAAACAACAACCAAATTACTCGCCCAGTGTCAAATACCTGTCTGGATCATATAGTAACCAATGATTTAAAAGTCGCTGAAAGAATGACATACACATCTGAGGACTGGCCGGAGCTGGATCACCGTGTGTTAAAAATTGCTATTCAAGACCAAACCCTGTACAAACAGAAGCCAACCTAGAAACGTTTAGATATCTAGACAAGGAGCTCTTTAAATCAAACATACGAGAATTACTGAAAAAGCGGAAACCAAATAGTATTATTGAACTCAAAAATATCATCATATCTGCTAAGTAAAGTTCTACCATTGAGGAAAAAATCAGGTGTCGACAACGGACTTGGATAACGAAAAAAGTAATTGATGCAAGTTTCAAAAAAAAGGAAGGCATACATGGACTACAGGAAGAACAGTGAAAACCAGGCTTTCAAGTTTGTATATATGCAAGCGAAAAAAGAATCGAAACTACTAGTGAAAGAGGCTAAATTCTCATATTTCTCAAGAAGAATGGAAACAGCGGCTGACAACTCCCATGAAATATGGAAAATAATAAATGAGGTAAAGGATAACTCTTCAACCCAGGGTATACCACAAAACTTTCAACTGAATCCTGCTGGGTCCGCTAATACATCGTGTCCACGTGACACGGCGAACTCATTAAATAACTTTTTTTCAACAATTGGTGGAAGAATCACTAAAGAAATCGTTGCCAGTTCAGCAAGCAATTTAAATACTACCAATATCTCAATAAATTCCATCCTTCACATTCATCAAACAAATATAAGAGAAGTCAAATGTAATCAATGAATTGAAAAAGAATAAGGCGCCAGGCATCGATAGCATCACGATGAATGAGATTAGTATAATTAAGGAGGACATAGCCCAGATTATGGCAAATTTTATAAACGTGCACATTAGGAATGGAACTTTTCCGGAAAAAGAAAAACTTGCAAAAATAGTTCCTATATTTAAGGGTGGTGATCATCTTGACGCGAATAACTATCGCCCGATTGCGCTGCTGACGGGATTTAGTAAGATATTTGCAAAAATACTAAACAATCGATTGACATCATTCTTAGTTGAAAACTCTTATCATAAGCCAACATTAGTAGCCCAGTCATATTAGGTAAAAAAAAAGGGGTCAACCTCGGAATGAAAGATAATAAGCTGCAAATTGGTATGAACCTTTGGTTTGTCATTCTAAATGTTGTCTCAAAAGTCACAATCGTTATCGTGTCCGCGTCTCAAGATATTCAAGGTCAAAGGTCACAAAAATCGGTTTTTCGCGAATATCTGGCTTCCTATCGGTTAAACGAGATTTGCATTTATTATAAAAGTTGTAGGCTATAAAATTCCCTACAACTTTTGTTTAAACTTTTTTTCATACGACCAACCGTTTTGAAGGTAGAGCGCGAAGAGTGCACATCGTACAGTCATATACGGCCTAATGCAAGGTCAAGCGTGAGTTATGGTTATCAGTACGTTATAAAGTCAATTATTTACTTGGAAATTATAATTATTAAACAATGCCTATTATTTATGTACTAACTATTAATTATTTATATTTAATTAAAGTAAGTAACTTGATTATTTATATATAATTATTCATATTTAACTATTTAAGTATAAAATATTATTAATTCTGGATTATATATTTTAGTTTTATTTTAAGTTAAAATGATAGTAAGAGTATATATTTTACACATATTTTTATTTATTATTAAATACGGCATAATATCAATATCAAAATGTGAGTTCAAATATCAAAAGTATCTTTGTTGATTTTAATTGTAAAGGTTCATACCAATTTGCAGCTTATTATCTTTCATTCCGCGGTGAAAGCCCTAATATAACTGGGCTATAGTTTGGTTTTCAAAAGAACAAGAGTACTTTGGATGCCCTACATTCTGTCACACGTTTGATCAATCTTGGACTTGACAGAGGTGATTATGTCATCGCAATTTTTGTGGATTCGAAAAAAGCATTTGATACAGTTGATTATGACCTCTTGCTTCGTAAACTTGAATCGTACGGTATTCAGGGTAGTCCTAAGCAGTTGTTTAAGAGTTACTTGGGGGGAAGATCGCAGAGATCTTTAATCAACAATGTCCTGAGCGATCAAGCACCTACGAAAACAGGAGTTTCCCAAGGCTTAATACTTGGCCCAACTTTGGTCCTGCTATACACAAATAATCTAAAAACATGTGGACTGACGGGATATCACACATTATATGCTGATGACACAGTTCTAATTTGTTCAGCACGAGACAAAACTGCCATTTAGAACACTATCAACGAGGATCTAGGAAAATTCCATCAGTGATTAATACTAGTTTGTTTCCAAACTAGTATTGAACACTTCAAAGACAAAATATATTAATTTTAAGCAAAAAAACAAAGGAGACATAGATGTCGGACTAAATATTAACGGCGAAAAATTGCAAAGAGTACTAGAAATGAAATATCATGGTGTTATTATAGACCATCGTTTGACCTGGTTACCACACATAAATAGCTTAAGGAGGCAATCAATTGCACATCAAGAAACTTGTTCTAAATGCGTTTGTCCTGGCGAAATTGCATTATGGAGTACTTATTTGGAATCAATCAGCAAAGCAACATTTAAACAGTATATCCAGGCTGCTGACCAAAGCGTATAAAAACATTCTGAAGCTGCCAAAGCTTACAAAAACTAGTTTGGTTTACCAATTGGCAAAATCATCAACCTTTAGTCAAATTATTATAATGGAGAACGCTATGTTTATCTACAGAAATTTAAAAACTAATGGATCGGAACGACCGCCATTAATTAAGGTATCACAGATCAACCCATATAATGCGAGGAATGCAGATCAATTCGTAATACCTTTTCCCAGAGCGGATCGTCTAAAGAACGATGCAACGTATATATAACAATATATAACAATCTACGAGAGATTGTTAAGGAAGCAAACTCACTTTTGGTATTTAAGAAAAGACTATGGGAGCATTTAATGAGCAGTAATTGAAGCATGGACCTGGATTCTGCTTTTATGAGCCTAGTATCTTAGGGCGTTTTTGACCCTATCGGCGAGATACTGAAGTGACAGTTACTTAAGAGTTTTTTTTGAATGCGTCGTATAATATTGAATTTTTTTTCATCTCTAAGAGCTGATTATGATTTTTGGACTAGATATTCATGAGAAGGATTAGTTCACATTATATTGTGTGCCCCCTTATACCGATGTATTAAACATCGTCTGGGTGGCACAAAGGACGAAGCGTCGTAATGCGAATGCAGATCGCATGAGCTTTGTGCGACGAAGAAAGAGTGTTGGAGAGAGTGGTAGGGAATGGAGGTATCTAAAAAACAATTATCTAAAAATTGGAAACGTTTAGGGAAAGTACAATGCTAGAAATGCAAATCAATTCGTAATACCTTTTGCAATAACGGGCCGTCTGAAGAACGATGCTATAAATGATGCGCTGCGAATATACAACAATCTTCCTGATTCAGTTAAGGACGCAAACTCACTTATAGTCTTTAAGAAAAGGCTTTAATTAATAACGTTTGAAATTTAGTCTAGTAAAGTTCAACATAGCATCTTAGGGCATTTGTGAAACCCTATCGTCGAGATGCTTGAAGAGACAGCTATTTTTTTATAACTCACGAGTTTTTTTTTACTGATCACGAATTGGACAAGAAAAGATTAATAGAATGACCAGATATTTTTGTGTGCACCTTTATACTGATGTTATAAACATTGTCTGGGTGTCACATTATAAGAAGCGACGAAATGTGAAGTGCAGATAGCACGAGCGTTGTGCGACGAAGAAAGTGTGATGGAGAGTGGTAGGGAATAGAGGTAAAAAAAAACTTTTGACCTTCAGTGCTCTACGGAATACCCAATATCGGATCCTGGGGCAATACGCTACTTCACTTCAATGACAAACGGAGGCATGAAAATGTTCCTTAATACTTTATACTTTCAACTTCAAAAGCAACTTACCTTTAATAGTATAAAATGCAGCTCTTTCTCCTAATTCATAAATGTTGATAAAGGAAGATGCGAGCCAATGATGCGGTTTCTGAAATCCGAATTGAATGATTTAATAATGCGTTAACAATACTTATATTATTAGAATCATCTGAACCTGTTGCGAAGTGTTATTCGCATCTTCACTCGTTGCTTCCCCAACTTCTTCATTACTGTCTCCCATGATTTTGTGTTTTCTTACACTTCACATTATTCTTAATTAATTTAGGGATAAGCCTAATTTGTTTCAAGGATATTAGCGCACTTAATAGTACATATTCATATAATTTAAAATTTGATAATTAGACTTTTAGCTTTACTTCTTCATGTTTAGATACTCTAGATCAATGACATTCGAATCAAGGCATTAGAATCATGTTGAATTAATGACACAAATATCGATTACTTTTCTTAATTAATTTAAATTTAGGACTGTGAACTCACAAAAATTGTCTCCAGTTACGAGCGATGTCTGGGCGCACCCTGTTGACTCATTTTCGCAATCTTTTGAGTACTTGGCGATAGTAGACTTGATTTACAGTTTGCCCCGATGGAACAAATTCTTTGTGGACGATCCCATAGCTATCAAAAAAGGCAATAATCATCGTTTTCCCCTGCGACTTGCTCATGCGAGAGTTTTTCGCGTGGGGGTGGTGCGATTACAACCATTGTGTGCTTTCGCGTTTGGTTTCCGGGTCGTATTGGAAAAACCAACAATTTAAGCGTACGTTTCCGAAGCTGTTTCGCCCAATCTGGCCCAAAATTTATCCGAACACAAACCGAACAGCGAGCCATAAATCTTCGGTAGCAGGTAGTTAGGTAAAAACTGACACGAAGATTGACGCGAATATAAACATGTGCTTCGATGAGAGATTTTAGGACTACCATATCTCAAAAAATCAATAACTTTGCTGAAAAACAAATTCGTTCCATGGAATCTTTTAGTTTTTTATTAGGATTTGGCAGCACTCCCATGTTCTGAAATGCGTAAAAGAACACGTGCGTCAGAAATCTTATTTGCTTTTTGCTTTGTTTCTTGAACGCGACAGGCCTGGGCTCAGCTGACGTGCCCCTGGGAAAATTCAAAAAGTGTGCAACACAGGGTAAATGAAAGGTGTGTGTACTAGGTAAATGTACTAATGGCGACGAGCAACACAAACACACGTTTATTCAACACGACACATCATGCGAACTAAACATGCTAGAGCGATGGTAAATATATCAATGGAGAGGGGAAGAATGCCGGCAAGAAGAAGGGAATTTCAAGGTCGCAGGTTTACTACAACAGCGGCGATAAAATCAGTCTCATTACTTAATTGTCACACCTCGTTAATACCTTTCGAGAAAATTGTCTGCAGTAAAGTGACCTTTGAATTTTTAAATGTAAAAATCATCCGTTTCATTAAATAATTGCCATACAATAAGTATAAAATAGATCATTTATATTTTCCTATCCTTAATTCTATAATTATAATGTGTCTAATGCAATCTACAAATCTATTGACTATGTTTAAATAATATTGAAATAGGGCAATGGTTTACGCATTCATAGAAATAGCAATTGTTTGTAAATAATCTAATTACTCAAAATCAGTATTTTTATTCAACTATACGCATTGTTCGCTTATAACACAACTAATATCGTAAATATTTTGATTACAGAACACTCCACATGACATGAATTCCATAATATTGTTTAAGCAAACTTAATCATAGATAAGATAGGCAGATGCAAATTCGTTGTGAAAGAAAAGTGAAAAGAAAGTTCAATATAAGTCAAACAAGATGCGAATTAAAAAGGAAAAATTCTTCGGTATATTTATCACTTCAAATGGACTTTAAAGCTTATTAAGTTAACTGTAAATGATTTAAAAGTTTAGAAATTAGAAAAATGAATCAGCAATTTATTTCTCAGTAAATGTTTTTGTTCTTGGGTTACGAGGTACTATCAACCTGACTTAATGAAGTAGATACTTTAGTTTTGTATACTATTAAATCATAGTAATTTAAATGGATAGTTTCATGTAAGCAAGACAGTAATCGGCTCAATTTGGGTTTTTATTCCTGTTAAGAAGGATTTTATAGCAATTTGGGTAGATGGGAGTATGTTCAATGTAAAATTTTTAAGCTGGAAGAAAAGAACAAAAATCAACTCCATAGTTTTATTATTTCAGGCACGAATTTAAAACCAGAATTTTATCAACCGATTTCCAAAGGAAAGAAGGTTATCAGTTCATCACGTATTTTTTTTTATGTTGCTTTTTAGGGTTTTGTAAAATAATTCTACAAAACCCTACTCAAATCGCGCCTGTCTGTCCGTCCATCCGTGTGACACAGGAATTTTTCTCGCAGACCATATAAGCTACAAACATAAAATTTTGTACAAAGGTGTAAAAAGGTGCCCTCTTCAATTATCCAATATAAACAAATTTCATAAGGTGCTTTAGGGAGGTCTCCCCATATATGGGAGTGGCCCCCTGAAAAAAAGTTACATCATCGGTAGCCGATATGGGTATCAAATGAAAGGTCCTGGTGAGAACTTTTCAAAACAGGCTTTCAACTGACTTTTTGTGCTTGTGTACCCCCTTCGCAATTGGACACCTGTGATCTGAAAAATCTGATAAAAATTATGGAGCAAGGTGTTTATGCATAGAACAGCCACAAATGCATCAGAAGTCGAAATTCACTAAAGTTTGATAGCAATATTACGATTTTCAAATTTTATATTTTTCCCGATAGAATCGTATGGGTACCCTTAAACTCAACGAAATTCGATATTTAAGTAGTATTATAAAAGGATCTAATAATATGTAAGTTTTATGAAAAGCAAATCATATTCACCGAAGTTATAGCAATTTGAAATTTTTCCGACTACACCAACAAAAACACACAATTTTGGTACTTTGTGGACTCCCCATCGAATCAGACACTGAAGTTTTCTTTTGATCTTTTTAACATTTTCGGATAAGACCAATAACATAAATATTTTTGGGAATTCATTATATGAATGATTTTTGTTACTTTCCAACAAAATCCCGACCGTTAAAAATAGAGAAACCATGATTTGCTTTTAAACGTGCACATCTCTTTAACGTGTTTCTTGACTTTGTTCGTTGTTGGTGATGTCATATCTAATAAAACTACCGAGTGCTCGACACAGACTAACTTATATATTTTTTCACTTCAATTTACAGTGGCATTACTACTTTAACATTTCATCTCAGTACTAATGTAGTTGCACTTAAATAAACAATAGGTGTCACTATAGTATACAAGTAATATTATTTTGATACAAATTTAACACGCTCCCATGTCAAAATAATTGGCACACGGATATTGAAAAAATATAAAAAATGTACATAAATGAAAAAAATTTACATGGGAGTTACACCTAACTGTTCAACAAAATTATTATGCTTTTGACAACTCAAACTTTTTGTAAATATATCTGCAGGCATAGAATTAGTATTTAAGTACTCTATTTTAATACAATTATTTTCAACTGCTGTTCTGACAAAATGAAATCTAATATCTATATGCTTGCTTCGTTTATGGAATACAGAATGTTTAGTTAACAATTGTGCACTCTGGTTGTCATTATATAACAATACAGGCAAATCATTTCTACATTTCAACTCAAATAACAAGTTCTTTAAGTATATGGCTTCCTTACTTGCTTCACATATGGCCATATACTCAGCTTCTGTGCTTGACAGAGCTATTGTTGACTGCTTTTTGCATTCAAATGAAATTAGACTACCAGACATTTTAAACATGAAACCTGTATAAGATTTGCGGTCAACACAATCTGATGCCCAATCTGCATCGGCATAACCTATCAGATCTAAATCATCTTTTACATATTTCAAACCAAAATGTTTAGTTTTTTGCAAATACTTTAAAATACGCTTTACATGCTTCCAATGAGTTTCATTATGATTGTTATTAAACTGGCTAAGGTAGCAAACAGAAAAAAATATATCAGGTCGGGTTAACATTGACAAATAGAGCAAACTTCCTATTAACTGCTGGTAGGGGTATTGTTTAGAACAATTATTATCACCCTTTTCAAGCTTCAAGTTTACTTCCATGGGTGTACTGACTGGATTACAATTTTTCATATTAAACTTATTCAACAAATGATCAACAAATTGTTCCTGGTCTACAAAAATCTCATTATTTTCCCTTCTAACCCTCATACCTAAACATTGTCTAATCTTTCCCAAGTCTTTCAACTTAAATTTACTTTTCAAATGATTTTTAAAGAAATTCAGTTTCCTTTTGACTGTCAGAAAAAACAAAAAAATCATCTACAAACAAAGCCACATATATTCTGGCATTATTACTAAGTTTCATGAATAAACAGGGTTCATATTCTGATTTTTTATAACCTAAATCATGTAGACAATCTTCTACGCGTTTATACCACGCCCTAGCAGACTGTTTTAGCCCGTAGATAGCACGTTTCAACTTTAACACTTTGTTTTCTTTATTACTACATTCAAAGTTCTGAGGTAAGCTCATATACACATTTTCATTTAAATATCCATTTAAAAATGCTGTGGTTACGTCTAAGTGAGTAATTTCTAAGTTATATTTGACACTTAATGCAAACAACAATCTTAATGTTGAATGACGGACAACTGGGGAGAATGTTTCTGTATAGTCTATTCCTGCCTTTTGGGAGAATCCTTTGGCGACTAGACGAGCACGATATCTCATATTATTTTCACAGTCCAGTTTTTTCCTAAACACCCACTTACCCTCAACCACTGTAGCTTGCTCTGGCCTGTTCACCACATCTCAAGCTTCATTTTCTTCGAATGATTTTAGTTCCTCCTGCATAGCTTTACACCATTCCTCTGATTCTGGTCCATTTACAGCCTCTTCATATGTTATCAGCTGGTCTGCACATAAATTTAAGTCTGTTTCAACACACATATTACTATAACCATATCTGTCAGGTTTTTTCCTTTCTCTAACAGCTTTATCTGGTTTTTCACACTCAATTAAATCTTTCAACTCCTTTGCTGGTATACTGTCAAAAAATTCATCTGAACTACTGTGTGAGTTTGATTCTTCGATGTAAGTACTGTCATTATTGTTACTCTTCACTGTACCAGCTGACACTTCAGAGTCCGAGCCATAAGAATCTTTATTCTGACCAAGACTGTCAGATGAGGACACATTGTTTTCATTTATTGTTGCTTGCACTATTTCTGAATTATCCTGCTCCATGACAGTGACATCCCTGCATGTTATCACTTTATTGGTACTGGGATTGTACAGGCTGTACCCCTTTATATTATCAGCATACCCAACTAAGTAATGCTTTTCTGCCTTTTTATCCCATTTCAGCCTTTTTGGTTTAGGGATGTGAGCCATAACTGTGCTTCCAAACAACCTTAGATGACTGACATTTGGCTTGCAGCCAGTCCAAAGTTCATAGGGAGTTTTTTGGTTCAACCCAGAAGCAACTGTTCTATTTTTTAAGTACACAGCTGTATGAACTGCTTCTGCCCAAAACTTCTTCTCAAACTTTGCATCATAAAGTAAGCATCTGGCTCTCTCCACAATAGTGCGGTTAAATCTTTCACACATCCCATTTTGTTCTGGGGTATATGGGTTGGTGCGCTGATGTATTATGCCATGTTGTTTTAAATAGTTCTCCATTTCATTTGAGCAAAATTCTGTGCCATTGTCTGTCCTTAGAACTTTTATACTGCAATTCATCTGTTTTTCAACCATAATCTTGAATTCTTTAAAACAGGAGTAGACTTCACTTTTATTCTGCAAAAAATAGACAAATGACATTCTACTATAGTCGTCCACAAATAGCAAGAAATATCTGGATGAGCCGATTGATTTGGTTTCCATCGGCCCACACACATCTGCATGAATCAAATCGAGGACATGCGTACTTCTATTACTGCTATGTGGAAATGGCAATCTGGTTTGTTTGGCTTCACAGCCCACTGTGCAATTGAACTTGCTGATCTCAGCTTTCTTGTCAAATTCTAAGCCATCAACAGCACCCTCTCTCATGTCATTCATGTCTTTGCTATTTATATGTCCAAGTCTTCTGTGCCAAATTACATTTGAGGTCGTTGTTGCTGAAGCCGCAAACAAACATGCTGACCTGGTGTTTAACTTGTAGACCCCATTTACTAACTGTGCTATGCCAATCAGATCATTCTGCCGATTTCTGATGTAACAACATTCCTGATGAAAACTGACTTTGTTACCATGCTTTATCAGCTGACTGACAGACAATAAGTTGGTGGTGAGTGTGGGAATGCATAACACATCTTTGACAACAATATCAAATTCCTTATTGTTCACAACAGTCGTAATTTGTGTATCTCCAGAGCACAATACAGGCATAGTTGTTTTGTTTGCAACTATAATCTCCTTTGTAGTGAGGTTACATGACGCATTTTTTATGTTGTCTTGGCTGATCATCATGTGACTACTGGCACCAGAGTCAATGTACCATTCATGCTTATCAAAACTGCCATTTAGAAATACTGCACTGAACGCATTTACTTGTTTTTCCTTTGTTTGCGGACATTGATTTTTATAGTGACCAGTTTGTTTACATTGATAGCATTTAATCACTTTGACAGGTCGGTTTGACTTTTCAACAGTTTTGACAACTTTATTTCCTTTACGGCGCTGCCAACCTTTAGATGCTAAAAATGCGCTTTCGGACTCACTGCTCCCAACATTATCGCTCATGTCCAACAATTTGGTTTTTATGACATCAGCAGATATGGCCAACCCAGAATGTTCGATCGCCATGATCATGGGCGAAAATTTGTCCGGCAATCCTGCCAACAACAGCGATCCTATCCATTCTTCATTAATGTCGAAACCCGTTCCTCTTAATTTTTGCGCCGTATCTATGACCTGCGTAACGTATGCCGTCATTGACTCGCTGCTCTCGAGGCGTATGGAAATCAAATTTCGTAACAAGCTAATCCTTCGGGTGAAACCAGAGTCGTCGAATAGCGTCTTGAGTTTTTTCCATATGTCCAAAGCGGTTTTTTCATTCTTGATATGTACGTATAACGACGAATCTATTGTCATCACCAATTTTGCTTTTGCCTTTTGTTCGTCGACGGTGACTGCGTTGCCGCTATCGCCGGCTTCTTGCTTGTTGATGTCGACGCCTTCCAAAATTAAGAAATTCTCGGCCACGAACGCCCACTCATCGTAATTCTCACGACCCCGGAGCTTCGGAACATTAATAATATAACTGCCAGCCATTTTTCACAGTATTTCCACAACAAATTACTATTTTAAGCGGGACTGGGCCCATAACCTAATAAAACTACCGAGTGCTCGACACAGACTAACTTATATATTTTTTCACTTCAATTTACAATGGCATTACTACTTTAACATTTCATCTCAGTACTAATGTAGTTGCACTTAAATAAACAATAGGTGTCACTATAGTATACAAGTAATATTATTTTGATACAAATTTAACAATATCGTAGCCGGAGGACAAAACCGTTCTGACATGAGTGTAGGTCTGTCTACTCAACTTGTTTTTTTATGTATGTTCACGCATAACTTTTGAACGGAGATAGATAGAAGAGTCCTGTTTTCAGCAAATGATACGGCTTTTTTGCTTTTAAGTTCCGTTTAAGGGACAAGAAATTCAATTAACGATAAAAGACTTTTACCTTTAAAACAAAAAAAAAGTTACTACTTTCACCCCGATTTTTCAGCACAACAGATCGACGCGTGTAAGGATTTTGATTAAAGAGGCTTTAAATAAAGGACAACATATTGAACTAAAATATATCGAAACAGAATTGTAATCCTTTCAAGGACTCTGTCGATATTATACTGGTGTCCCTCTTAAAAAAATTCTTTTCACTGCTCCTGTAGAATGTATGGGAGTCGAAATAGTTATTTCGTCTTCCCGTTCTCTTTTTGTCTTTTGCACTTATATACCTTGTAAGTCTCCTTTTTTTGTCTACAATACCTTCCTCACTGAAATATCTAGTGTTTTCTTATTGCATTTTTCATATTGTCACCTTATTTTATGTGGAGATTTCAGCCTTCCTAAACTCTCATGGTATGACATTCAGGTTGATTCTGACTCATCTTAAATTTAGTCTTTAATTTTTTCTTTTATGTCCATGTATTCTTTGGCTTAACCTAAAAAATTGTCTTAACGTTAAACTCTCTAGTATGGAGCAATCGTGGCTATGCTCACTTCCAGTTCTTTTTCCTTATCTTTCTCCTGATCCCCATCATCCCCCTTACGTTTTGTATATTGCTTCATTCCGTTATTGGTGGAAAGAGCGTCAGCGCTATCACTTTTATAAAACAAATTATTAGCAACTTTCAGAAACAATTCGCTCTGTTTGGTCCGCCTTCCTTCCTTCGTAGTCAGCTGAGCTTGGTCTTGTTTATAGCTCGCTGACTCACACTGACAATCGGTACCCATGCCCCACACAGATTTTTAGGGAAGAACAGTCATTACATTTTCATTCAAATGGTTCAAATAGTTCTGCAAAGTTTTTAATAAATTTGCTTGAAACAATAAACTTTAAATGCACCTTGTCATTGGCATCGTTTTCCATTTTATAAATTTGACAAGTCACTCCAAAAAGCTTTGGTTTTGTAAGCTACCACGTTCATGGTAATATCTTGGCAAATAAAAATATTCCGCCGTTAGTAGAACTTTTAAATACATCAAAAAATGAAGGAAGGTAAATTCCCTTTAATTTTACAACTTTTATTTTGATTCCGTATACAATTGTTTCGTTCTCTACTTGAGAGCTTCCTCAGTACTACTATTCCCTAAACTACAAGTGTCCTAATATTTATAATAAATTCATTACAATATTAAATTGAATCTCTAATTACACCTAACTTGTCTCTAATCCCTCAAAGTTCTTTTACTTAATCTCTAATTACCTGATCCTTTTACCATTCAAAATTTTGTTTTTCTCATTACTACTTAATTATATTCATTATTTTGTAAACTTGAACAGCCAGGTGTATCCGTTATCTGGATCGCCGTTCAAAATGTCCTGCGTCTTTTGATTGAATATTTCCAATTTTTCTGCTACATCAAGCTTCCACACGTTTGTAATTGTTTTCATAATGCTCACGTTGTCCGCAGTGATGTCATGTCTTTCAAGGACTATATGCTTCACCTCTTTTGATTTGAACTTTCTGCATCCTGCTTTTTGTTTTTGTTGACTGCTTCCCTTAAGTGTTCATTCCATCTGACACCTAGTGATCTCCTTGTTTGTCCAATATTACATCCATTACATTTCGTACACGATTCTTGTACGCTCCACTCCGCTCCATTTTGGATATGGGGTCCTTGGTTAATCGTAGCAAGTTATGCTGTTTTGTGGCCCGGCTCGTATAAACTAGGTCAATGTCTACGTTTTTCATAGCCCTATTCATTGTTTCCGTCCTTGCATCAAAAGTTACAACCAACCTCTTCCGTTGCTCGACTTCCGCAGTTAGCGTCGTAAACTTTTTGTTGAAGATCTCCTTCGTTCGTTTGGCTACCAATTTGGTGACTTCATCTGTAGGGTATCCATTCCACTTGGCTAACTTATCAATGTGGGACGTTTCTTTTTCCGGCCTTCCTTATTCAATGGAGGCGTGAGCATTTGATTCACAACCCAGCTAAATGTCGTCCATTTTTGCTGTTGGCAATGGTTCGAAGTGAAAGGAATTATCCGCATTGTGTCCGTTGGTTTGCGGTATATTTCGAGTTCCAATCCATTAAATTCCTCTACGTGCCATCACGCCCAGGAATGGTAGCCGCCCCTCTGACTCCAGCTCGTGTGTGAAACTGATGTTGTTGTGTATCGAGTTGATCGCCGTGAGAGTTTGCTGGGCCTGATCGTCTTTGATGATCATGAAGATATTGTCTACATAACGCATCCATCGATGTGGCAGTTTACCTTCTTGTGCTAGCTTCTTCTCCGGAAATGCCATTAAAACTTCGCTTAGAAACGGGAAAAGAGGGGTTCCCATTGAAGCACCACGTGTTTGTTTAAAAAATTCTCCCCTGAAAGTGAAATAGCTTTCACCCATGCAGAGTCTAGTCAGTTTCAAATACGTTTTGGCTCGTGGTTTCCATTATTCTCCTGATCCTTGTATCATAATCTACTCTTCAAGTAACGCAAGTGCTTCTTTGACCGGAATATTGGGAAAAAGTGCCTTGACGTCAAATGACGACATCGTATCGCCATCTTCCATAGGTCCCCAGGACAAAACCGTTGAAGTAAATTCTGCCGAATTCGCTGCTGATCTGGTAATAATTTTTTTGTCCATGTTATTGATTTCCTCGACCAGCCACTTCGCAATTTTCTGAGTGGGGGTGTTTTCTGCTGACACAATTTTACGCATTTCATGGCCTGGCTTGTGAATCTTCGGAAGTTGTATGATCCTTGGTAGTGATGGGTTGGTTGATTTTAAGAATTTCTTGAGGTCCTGAATCCATGGGTCACATTCTTTCAGCACTTTCTCCACTCTTTTTATTGACTCAGGCAGCGGATTATTTCGTAGACTGAAGTATGGTCCCGAATTTATTTTTCCCGCATTCAATTGTGGTAGTCGGCCTTGTCCATGATCACTAAAGCATTCCCTTTATCCGCTTTCATGTAGTAAACCAGTAGATTTTTGAGCTCCTTGATGATCCTATTCTCATCCTGCTTTCCGGCCCATCTAGTTTCTGTTTTCAGTGGATCTGCAGTGCTGGTTCTTATCCTTTGTTTTTCCTCTACCGTCAGTCGATGCATGTTAGAAAGTCTGTTGATCCCGGCTTCGATTCCCATGACGATATCTTCAGGTTTGACGTTCACGTTAATGGAGTTTTTCAGCCCCATGTTCAGTAGATTCAGTTGAGCTTGCGTAAATACCTCGGACCATTGATTGATGACTATGTTTTCGATTGTACGCACCTTGATTTGTTGGGACACTGTCACTTGTTCTCGTCTTAATTGATGAAACTTCTTTTCCAATATTAATTTCCCTCGCTTGCTCGGTAAAAGGATTAGGTAATTAGAGATTAAGTAAAAGAACTTTGAGGGATTAGAGACAGGTTAGGTGTAACTCGAGATTCAATTTAATACATAGTTTAATGAGTTTAGTATAAATATTAGGACACTTGTAGTTTAGGGAATAGTAGTACTGAGGAAGTTCTCAAGTAGAGAACGAAACAATTGTATACAAAATTAAAATAAAAATAGTAAAATTAAAGGCGGAACATCTTTATTTGCCAAAATATTTCCAAAGCTTTTTGGAGTGACTTATCAATTTAGTAGAATTAAAAGGAATTTGCCTTCTTTCGTTTTTTATGCAAATATTAAAGCGTTATTCGCAAACATGGTGGAATCAAAAAGATACTCTGGTATAATAATAGGATCGGTCTTTTCCGGGAAAACCACTGAATGACTTACAAATATGAGCATATTATAAATTTTGCCAGCTTCCAAATAACTAATGCCTGATAATAGGGTCAATTTTTTTCAGATATAAATGTTCCATAGGAAGTTCAGTATCAAAGTTCACTGTTGCTTTATTTGCAGTACTGCTAGCATTTTGTGCACCATCTTCTGAAGAGTTTCGCAAGGAGTTTCATGTGAAGTGAAACGATCTAAGCAACCAATGATATGCCTCTTCTACTGATAATATTTGAATTTGAAACCCTCCTGAGTGGCGCATTAATCAATTTCTTCTTCTTCATCCTTTTCTTTCCCGTCATTGTTTTTATCCACAATTTCTATTCGGTCTTCTACTTGGGCATCCTCTTATACACTCGCACCTTTATCAACGCACTAGCGAAATGAAATTTTAGAATGAATTTTTCCTTAACTTTAGAGACATTTAAGCTATAAATTTAATGCGCCTTTTATTTTTATCTTCACAGAAAACCTCGGCAAACGTCAACATGAAACTAGACATGAAGCGACCCCGAATTTTTTTCAAAAATTCTGAGAATCTTCTTAAATAGAGTAGAAATAGCAATCTCCAGGGTTTGAACAAAACTTGTTATCAAAGCATCTCTGTTTGTAAAATAAACAGTTTCTCCCAGGATCAAAAACAGCTACCTATCTAGAATCTGTGTTGCACTTAGAGATTCGTCTCAAGAGAGTTGCTCATTCAGGAATATATTGAGGGCAGTGTCTAATTTCGTTCTGCGTGGTTCTTTACGCCTTCTTTAAGGATACCTCTTAAGCTAGTATCCCAAAATAATTATGTTTCATTGGCAATGATACAATTGAAGCATTATTAAATTACTTTTCATTAAGCTGTTCGTCGTGACTAAACACACTGAGGTGGTTTTAGATTCATTTATTGTAATTTTAGGGCTAACTTAATGCAACTATACGAGTATTCTCCCTGGTTGTGGTTGGTCTCAATTGGTCGTCATTATAGTTTCTTTTTTTAATTCTGATTACTTATCCTATTCGCTTCTTCTGAGATTTTCACATAAAGTTTCTCTTCGCCCTAGTTTTCTTACCTAAATATTGTTTGTACAACTGGTTTGTATTATCCAATGTATCCTGACGCTCATCGCTAGATCACTTTTTTCTTTTTTTTTGTCCAATTGTTGATTACACCAAGGTCTTAATTGCTGCTTTCACTATTAGATCGTTGATAGTTTTCAGCGATATGTCTGATAGGATGGTTGTCGAGGGTTTCCGTAAAAACTTGTGCTTTTGAGACCATATGTAGCCTTCTAATATCAAATTTTTGTAGAGGACTGATCTTTGACGAATGCATCTTTGAAAAAAACATCGATATGTTGATCCAGTAATGACTGAGTTACACTTGCTATGCACGGACGTCAGGTATGCTAGAGGCCAATCTTTGTTGAATCAGTACATGTTTGATCTGGTTTCGTATGTTGTCATCCGTCAATACTCAGGTCATTTTATGTATGCATCGATGTACGAAGCAAGTCTAACGAATGACTAGATTTCTGCAATATGCAAAGTCAATCAAGGGCAGTTCGTTGTCATTTTTTTCATTGTGGAGGCTATATTCTCCAGTCGTTCCCCAACGAGAGAGAGCATTGCTCATCTTAGCGTTGAAATCAACCAGAATTATTTCGTATAATTTGTAGGCAATGAGCCGAAAAGTCTTTCCAGGTAATTGCAGAACGTTCATGAAAGTGTGGTCAAAGATCAAATAATCCAGTAAAATAAGAGCTCTAAAGTGTTAAGAATATAATATTGATGGACACTAGCTCTTCATAAATATTAAGCAAGTGTTGTACAGCTATTATAGAAATATTCTGTATGAAATAATGTTTGAATTCGATGATCGATGTAAATTCATTAACATGATAAACATAGCAATGCTAAACACAAAATCTCAGGTCAAAGTCAATAGAGATCTTACTAAAAGCTTCCAAACAGAATCTAGACCGTGTGAGAGTTAAAGAGTAGAACGTAAGAAACGTTGAGAACACTCTATGCATACTTACAGTAGATCCCTACATGGAAGTCTAAATCAGCGAGCTATGTTGTAGAACTGCGATGATTGGAGGCAAATTGTCTGGAAGGTGACACTTCCCTTTGCTTAGCATATTCATGCCCAGAAGAATTTTAGAAATAAAACAACTGTACGTTTAAATCAAAATAAGTTTTTAGTATCTTGTGGCATCGATAAAGCAAGAAACCCGGGAAAACGTTGAACTCGTGTTGAAACGTACATTGTTTTTGTTGTACTCGAAGAACTTTCAAATTGCTAGTACTTCCGTGCATGCGATATAACCTTACTGAAACTTCCAGACTATAAGGGTCATTCCTTGAACTACTTTTATTTAAATTTAAAGGTACCCGTATAAATTCAAATAAAATTTTCACCTTCAAAATCTACGTTTTCAATTTTACTTCAAATGCTGAAGTTGGGGAAAAATAACTTAAATTTACTCAACATTCTAATTTGAAACGGCCGCGATTTTATTATACGATAACGAATATCACTCGTTTAATAGATTCTCAAAGGTGTGCATGATATACTCGTACGAGTACATCCTTCCTGAAATGTTCATACAAACTCTAATAGGTCCATAGTGTCTGAGTCTATTAGAAGCACATATTGTTCAATAGCCACGTATTGTTGCTGCTGTAATATTGAAAATTAAACCACCATAGCTCCGTTAATATTGTCCGATTCTTCTGAAATTTTCATAATTTATTAGCCACATTAGTGGCCATATGTATCTAAACTTTCATTGGTATTTAAGGTACCTATATGATTCTATACAAGAAAATATAAAATTGATAAGCCATACTATTACAAACAAATTTTAGCGAATTTCAACTGCAGTATTTGTCGTTTCTGTACTCATAGAGACTTCACTCTATGATTTTTTTCTCAGATTTTTCAGTTCACAGGTGTTCAATCGCGAGGAAGGAGAACAATCACGATATTGCGATCCTGCAATCTTTTTAACAGATATTAACATATTTCATCAAAAAATTTCATTTAATACCCTACTCGACTATGTATATTTTTTTAAGATTTCACACCTTATATGAGGAGACCCCGGTTGCCAATTCCCTTATATTAGCTTTCTTCTCCATTGAAAACGCAACGATGACTTGTGTCATCAGTAGATTAGGCAGAAAAAAATGACCCCCATCTGTTTCCTTCAAGTCGCGTTGCGTTACATCTAAAATCGTATGCATGAAAAATAATTTTGTAGGGAGGACTTTGCGCTGGCGAGAAGGATCCGCCTCATGACACTACAGAAAGCTAGCTGCCAGCACTTGACTCATTGAGGCAGTTAACATCGTTGCTGTCTTCATGGACCAATAACACTTCTAAGTCCAATACAATTGTATACATAGGAAGGACAGTACGGAAACTGATGACAAGATACAAAGAGTACTTACGAACTTTCTTACACAACAAGGCAGACTCCAACTACTCGATGCCTCCACAAAACCATGCCCTTATGCCTGACGCTATGACAAACTCTATGATATTATTAAACAAATAAAGTAAGGGACCGAAACTTGATATTCTAGAAAGACTTGAAATATATAAACATAGAAAGACAGACGGTCACATAATCAACGAGAGGCTTATTTAAGATTTCGATGCATTTTTTCCAGTACTGAACCACACCTAACGACCAAAACGGAAGCGAGACGAACCAGACCAAACAGACATCAAACAACCCAAAAAACAAAAAACCTTATACAGGTATCCTCAACCTGGCCTAACCTAGGGCCTACCTGTTTAACCAAAGACATATAAACAAATGGACGAGCAACGAGAATCTGTGTACTCGTCCATGTGAGAAGCAAATTTGCCACATAAATAAGTTATAAATAACTTACGCTCTCGAAAATATATGATTCCCTCTGCTTCTCCTTCCCCTTTTTTCCAGACAGGTTTTTCTTTTCTCACTTCAGAAGAATCGCTTCCCCAACTGACACCCACGCACACCAACAAAATTTCATTTCACGTGCACACGATGGCGCCTTCGTTATCATTCGGTAAACAGTTTGAGTACAAACAACAATCGACTCTCACAGAAAACTCGAACGTCAAAGCAAAAGAAAATCGAAAAGAGCGCGAAACACGCGGGAAAACTCATGTGTCAAAGCGGATGGAAATTTCGTAAATTTTTAATTAAAACAGTGAATTAAAGTTCCGATTACGTACGCGGTATCTTTAAAATTAAAAATTTTTTAAATGTGAACGAGTTTCGCCGTGAATAGAGTGCTAAAATCAAAGCATATCACTTCAAACCTCAACTTCACACTACATTAGCGAAGGTTGCCAATTGCTTCGGCTCTCACGACCGGTTGCGGATCCAGTACTCTCTTTATCTATGTGTTTAACCCATCCTACACCTATATGAAATAACTTCCTTCCACAAATACTTTAGATACTCAAGATGACACAAAGGAGCGTCTACTCAGGCGAACAATTAAAAGTAGCAGGAGAGTGCTCCTGCCAGAGGGATATTGTAATGTAATTCGAAATTCAAACAACGTCTTCTGAATATCAAAATTTAGCGCGTACATATTTTTTTTTAAATTAATTGCGCTTGAAAACTAATATGTATATGGTTATCATGTGTTTTGATTTGTCATCATTTTATTTTCAGTGCTCTGATCTCAATGTTTGAATAGTCATGATAACATATCAATATTTCGAAAACATTTCTAAACTGTTCATCGGACTTCTTACCCATCTGTAGTGTTTAGGCCCTTAACAATCACGTGAAATTGTAGTTATAATTGATAAATTTTGAATCACCTATAACTTACCTGTTTATGGCTCAATTTTTATGAAAATATGTGTTTTACATCAGAAAATTTCAATTCAAATTTTTGGCTAATTTTACTGACCAAAGATGTCAATTGCAAGGGCGGGGACATACACACACCAATTTTTTCACACATTTTCCCTCACGTTGCATCCCTCCATGCAAATGCTTCTTGTTTAAGACCTGTTTAGAAAAGTTTTCATTAAGATCTTACATTTGATATCCATATTGGGTACCTTTGGTATAAAATTTGTTTAACGGTAGCCTCCTGATGTGGGGAGACCCTCCTCAAAACCTTATACGAGTAATTTTAGACCGCAGCTTTTGAGAGGGTACAACTTTTGACATACGTATAAAATTTCATCACTCTAGCCTATGTGGTTTGCGTGAAAATTCGCTGTGATGGACTGATGGACCGACAGGTTGCGATTTTAGTAGGGTATTGAAAAAATTGCTACAATACCCTAAAAAGCGTTGCCCGGTAGTTTTTCAAGTCAAAAGAGAATTGACGTGCGGATATCAAATCAACAAAATAGTTGACAACAACAAAAAGTATTTCCTTTGCGATAAGGGGTTTCTCTCGAACCAAACTCTAGACTTTTGTTTGGGTGTTTTTAAAAATGGTATAAGACAATTCGCTTGGGCAATTCGAAGAATTTATTTAATATGGTATTTTCATTTAATCATCGACAGATGCAGAAGGTGCGGTCATTTAAGGAGCTGAACAAGATATTTTAATTACGCCACCGATAGCACAGTCAGCCATTTGTACTCAGAGAAGACAAAGCTCTCGGAGTGGGTGGAATACCACATATCATCAATCATTCATATGAACATAACCTTCTTCGTCGACTAATATGTAAGATAGTAGCCGAAGAGTCGTAACGAAACTGTTGTCAAAAATGCATTATACAGGGTCTGTATAATAAGTAACCGGGCTGAGCGCCGTCAAAGCGTCTGCTAACCGGTATCTGGTGCTGTAGTGGTGGTGGGGGTCTAGGTAAAGCGAACCGGGCTGCAGCAGTTGTCTCCAAGTGCTTGATGAGATAGCATCGAGCGAGATCGGAGTGCGTGTTCAGTTACGTAGTCGGTGTGAAAATGGAGCGTACGATCGAGCAACGTGTTAGCATTAAATTTTGTGTCAAACTCAAGAAAACGGCCACGGAAACTCTTCAAATGATTCAAGAGGCTTACGGTGAGGATGTCCTGTCTAGAACTCAAGTTTTTCAGTGGCACAGAAATTCCCGGGAGGGTCGCGATGACGTCCATGACAAACAGCGTGTCGGCTCTCCATCACGAGTCACACGGACACATATGTGCGTAATGTGTTGAACAGTGATCGTCATCTGAGCATTCCTGAGACAAAACGGCAGAGTTTGGAGTGGCACACACCGGCGTCACCACGACCGACAAACGCGCGCATGAGCAAATCGAAGGTGAAGTCGATGCTCATTACTTTCTTTGACGTGAAAGGCATTGTTCACAAAGAGTTTGTGCCACCCGGCCAAACTGTAAACGGCCAGTACTACAGAGAGGTGCTCCGTCGACTAACCGCCCGGGTTCGCTGAGTCCGTCCGGAGATTGCCGGTTCGTGGATCCTCCATCACGACAATGCTCCGTCGCACACCTGCCTGCTCGTCACCGAGCAGTTGGCCAAACAGTCGAGAGCAACGTTGCCACAGCCTCCTTACAGTCCGGATATGGCACCAGTGGACTTCTTTCTGTTCCCCAAGATCAAGAGACAGCTTAAGGGGACGCGGTTCAGGACTCTGGAAAACGTTCAACGTGCTACGACGAGGGCTCTAGACAGCATCGAGGTTGCCGACTTCCAGGGAGCGTTCGGGGATTGAAAAATCCGGTATCAGCGTGTTATCGACTCCAACGGGGACTACTTTGAAGATTTCTAAAGAAAAATTGTACATATTTTGCCAATAAAAAATTTCCTGATTTCAGTCAGTCAGTTACTTACTATATAGACCCTGTATATCATTCAGCAAATACTGAAAGCGTAATCAGAGAAAATTAAAATGGTTTCTGATTTAGGCTGTTTCTCGGTGAAACAGACGCTCCATAGTGCTAAGAATATGTATTAATATTCACGAGCACCAGCTCCTCGTAGACTTTAAGCAAGAATTTTACAGTATTGACGAAAATATTCTGTACAAAATAATGCTAGCCTGCGGCCAACATAAACTCGTTCACATGATTAACAAAGCAATGCTAAATAAAGTACCAGTTCTCAGATCAAAGTCACTTCCAAACATGATCTGACGTTGAAAAATAGAACTTCAGAGAAATGTCCAGAAAGGAGACCCAAAACAACGTTGAGAAGACGCAGTGCATGCCTACAGCGGATTCCTGTTTGGAATTCCAAGTTAAGGACCGACGTTGACAACTCCTTTCAAGCCTTTGCATGGAGATAATTTGAGTATCTCAAATTCGTGATAAAATTAATCGGCACTTGGGAAGGTGATATGTTCAATACCAGACTTTGACCGTGTGCCTGTCCATTCAGCTGTGAAACGTTCTGGTTTTAAGCCAGTACGATGATGAACTGCTATGATTGTAGATCAATGAACCGTAAGGCGACACTTTGAATTGCAACTTCAGTATAGATAATAATGATCCTGTACTTTATTTTCTATGATTAGAATGTTCAAGCATAGAAGCAATTACAGAAATGAAACAATTATACATTTAAATCAAACTGGATTTTGATTAGTTCAGGTAACACAAAAAAGCAAATGGTTGCTGGTTTACTTTTGACATCTTTTTAAAAAAAGTAAGCATAGATTATTGCAGGATCCATTGATTCGACAGGAAAATTGAAAAGCAATCTCTAACAAATAGTCAAAGCTAAACTCTAATAGACAGATTCCCATTGATTGCCTTGGTACAATTAATCACAGTATGGAGGTTTTAGTGCCTTTTGCCCTGCTCATATGTGTCAGTGATTATTTCATGAACTCATTCTAAATCAGTCAATCAGGATGTATATTTTGATCTCTACGTTTCTTGAAGAAGACAGTTTAGTTAGCAGTCCAGATCATGATAACAAAGTTGGAAAGCAAAGCGAGAATCATGTACGAGTATTGACTTTACTCTATGGGAAAATTTTCGTACTACCTATTGACTTTACCAATATATTATATTTTCTAGCTTAAATCGACCAGTTTGTTCATTTAGTGGAATTGTTTTCGGGAAATACTAAAATGCAAAGAAACCTGAATGTCATAACCCGCGAACTCGATGAACGTATATTATAAATATTATGGCTCATTACTCACGTCCCCATCAAAAGCCAGGAACATCATTTTAAGGTAATGTAAAACATGTTCAGCTTTACATCAGGGATAGCTTCTAGGTATAGAGATCAGATATGTTACCATAAAGTGCAGAGTACTTTCCGTCTTCAAAAGAGGATAAGGTAAAAAGATGTCAATGAACATTTTTTTCATGGGCACAAGCAATGGTCATTTCCGACCAGTGAGTGGTCGTATTAAACAATTGTCTAGACTTGTTTTTAGCAAATAGTACCTTTTAGTCCTAGTAGCATCGTGGTTAGAGTGCTAGCCGCTTAAGTTGAACGCCACTAGTTCGAATCCGCCATCTGGGTTCGAGACAGCACCCGCCTTCAGGTGCAGGGCCATGGACGCGGGGATGGTTTTGTGTGGGTGCGGTGGTCAGGGATAACATATTTCAGTGTTTATCTGACGCCTAACGAGGCAATGCCATCTTTTCGAACCAAACTCGATGCCCTGGAGGACGTTGTCTCGAACACAGAGGGCCACATGCTGGTTGAGGGAGACTTCAACGCTAGAGCCATTGAATGGGGTATGCCACAATCCGACCCAAGGGTAAAGCAAATCTTGGACATGGCGGCCAGAACAGCGCTTTTTGTCCTAAATACTGGTAACACCCCTACTTTCCACCGCTGGGGTTGCGTAGGAACCATACCCGTTGTGACACTCGCTTCGGAGTCCCTGGTACCTAGAGTACACAACTGGCGAGTACTAGAGGACTACTCGGCTAGTGATCACCAGTATATAGCTGTTGAGATTCACGACGGTGATACTCTGCGTGCATATGCCCAAACTTCAATCCTCGGATGGAGGACTGGGAGGATGGATGTTGAGAGGTTCGCTGACGTGCTTACGGCAGGTGCACCGTTCTGGGAGCTCCGCCAGGGAGTGGAGGGCCTACATCCAAGGACTTGGTGAACTCAACTATGAGTACCATCATAACTGCTTGCGAGTCTTCCATGCCCCGTCAGAGACCCCGACACGGTAAGCCTCCAGTACACTGGTGGTCAAACGAGATCGCCGAACAAAGAAGCGAGTGTCACAAACATCGGCGAGAGGACCAGCGGGTGCGAACACGGGAGGAGGCAGACTCTAGGCTAGCAGCATACAGGTCTGGCAGGAAATATCTTCGCAGGCTTATTAACAAGAGCAAGGCCCGATGCTGGCAAGACCTCGTGGACGATGTAAATAGGGATCCGTGGGGCCTAGGTTACAAGCTGGTCATGCGAAAACTTGGTGCCCAACGGAAGCCCTGCTAACATGAAGCAGAGAAGATGGATGAGATTGTACGGGCACTATTCCCTACGCACCCTGTCCGTGTCGATCCAGCTCATGCACAAATACCATTAGAATGCTCACCTTTCACAATGGTGGAACTGGAGCAGGCAATTCTATCCATGAAAGCAAGGAAGGCACCGGGACCAGATGGCGTTCCTGCTGAGGTTTTGCAGTTTGTCTACAAGCTTTGTCCTGACTTGTTGCTCAGTATGTTCAACGCTTGCCTTTACGAAGGTGTATTTCCGGAACGCTGGAAAGTGGCGACGCTCGTGCTGATCAGCAAGGGGAAGGGAAATTCCGAGTTGGCGTCTGCATACCGCCCGTTATGTATGCTAGACACGGCTGGGAAAGTGCTCGAGAAACTCATCAAGGGAAGACTCACTGACGCGGTCCATTCTGCCGGGGACCTATCTCCACGGCAGTATGGTTTTAGAGCAGGTCACTCCACTATTGACGCGATAGCGGAAGTAGTGAGCGCGGTCCAAAGAGCGGAGGCTCACTGCCAGTCAAACAAAAGGGTTGTGTTGCTCGTGACGCTTGACCTCAGAAATGCCTTCAATTCCGCTAGATGGGCGGGTATTCTGGAAGCACTGGAAAACTCTTTTCAAGTTCCAGAATATCAGATGCGGATTTTGAAGAACTACCTGACAGACCGGAGCCTGCTCTATGAGACGAAGGAGGGTCGGCGGAGGGTGGAAGTTACATCGGGTGTTGCACAAGGCTCCATCCTTGGCCCAGACCTGTGGAACATCACGTACGACGGGCTACTGAGAATCGAGCTGCTGGATGAGTCGCGCTTGATCAGCTATACAGATGATGTCGCGGCGCTAGTTGCGGGACGCACTGTTGAACAAGCGCAACTCAGACTGGGTATGCTAATACGCCGAGACTGACTTCTATCTAACTCAGCTACTGAGTGGACATGGATACTTTCGGTCTTACCTGCACAAGATTGGTAAGTCACGGTCTCCTGACTGCATATTCTGTGCTGGAGAGGTCGATGATGCCTACCACACATTTTTTGTATGCAAGAGGTGGGAAAGGCAGCCCGGTGACCTCATTGAAGAAATGGGAGATCTCTCACCGGATGAACTCACTGGAGAGATGCTCACACCCATTGACAAATGGAACTGTGTGGCACATTACACTCGGGCAGTCCTTAAGATAAAAAGGAAAATATATGAGCGCCTAGAGGCGTCCAGGGCGGAGGGGTCTCTTTTCTAGAAATCCCTCTCCCTTCCCCTCCCTCCACTGGAAAAGGGATCCCTGTAGCCCGGTGGCGCCTAAACGCGTAGAGAAACAAGGCTTAGCCCGAAGTAATGTGTCAAACGGTTCCAAGCTAGGTTCTCAGATTGACAGGGGAGGTGTTTAGTGGGTAGTCCAAGGGTATCCTCCATGGGAGGCCCACACTGCCAGACTCGGCGGGCGTAAATGCCTTCACCACCCTACCACAAAAAAAAATTGTTTCGAGTCCCGATGAGGGCGTTGAAATTGGTTTCGAGTGCATCTTTGGGCGGACTTTGATCCTACTCAGCTGTGATTGGCACTGGTACTAACCATATGGAAAAACGGGATACTGACCATATAACCTGTAAGAGCACTGTTACGGTCATGTAAGAAACCATCTTATATACTTGAACACCATAGTTCAGAAAGGACTGCTGTGCGAGGAATTGTTACAGTTATTTTTAATTACTTTTAAGGAAGAATAGAAATAGCTTAAAATTCCAAAAGACATAAGCTATTACCTAGCATATAAATTGCCCCAATGCTCAGATGAAAAACGATTTGAGCCCTCATAAAAAACACATTTCCTTTCACAGACTTTAAAAACCAGCTGAAATTGCTTTATCATGAGGTTTGATATAATCCTGAGGATGAGAGATAATATTTTCAGCTTATCTTAGCTGTTGGCTTAATTAATAGAAATTTACAATTACCTTTAAAGATTTAAGCTTAATAGCACTTTCGCTACTGATATGACGAATTGTTCAAAGATGAACTTGAATTTTTAAGATAAAAATAAAAATGAAACGTCGAATGGTAAGCTTTCATTGTGTTAATCGCATCAGTGACGATATACATAAGATTTCATTTGAAAGATACTAGGCTGATAGTCATAGAATTTTATTACAATCAGTTACTTACAACTTTTCTACGGTGTGAATTCAAAGCTCAGTGTACTCTTTGCTATCATGCAGTACACACAATAATTAGAATTTAAGTTGCTTTCTAAAAAAAGTTAATAATTTATAAATATTTTTTTATAAGAATTGAAAATTACTTAAAAAATTAATAGTTTTCGCGAAGAAAGGAGTAATAATAACGAGCCAACATGAGTGATGACAAAAAACAAGGTGATTATTTAATAAATTTTGTATTTGTTGTTGAAAATCTACTTGATGTTAAACATTTCATAAATTTTGAAAATAGTTTACATTTTACAATTTGACATAATAACGGGAGAAAGTGCTGCAAAATCAAACAAGTGAATGTTCTCTTTTATTTCGTATTCATCCCCTGTACCTAATCTGAACATTAAATTAATTTCTGAATTACTTAATTTTATTGGACAACTTAACACCCAATATGATGATCGCTAAAGAAAATGTTAAATTTTTAATTTATTATGGACTCTAAAGATTAATTTTTATGAACTACAAAATATTTTTTTTTTAAGTTGATTGTGTTTGTTTTGATTAATATGACATTATATTAATTAAGTGGTGATAAATAGAAGGTGTAATTTATTTGTCGGTATTTTTTTTACAAGCAATGCAAAAGATATTGCTGCCAGGTCGTAAAAAATTATTTAAAATAAATAAAATCCATTAATTTTGGTTTGGAGTGTGATTGTGAAAAAAAAGATTTGCATACATATTTTCGTCAAGTTTTATTTAATAAAAATACTTAAATTTTCTTAAGATTACTTATCTTGAGATAACTATGGCCCTCCATGATGTAAAGGATAGTGCGAAACTCCGCGTCCAATGGTGAAGCACTGTCAATATTGAAATTCACCATACCGTAAGAACCTATCTTAACTTAGGATTTATCACCATTGAGTGAGTGAGTTTGTTGGTGGTCTCAAAAATATTCTAACCAATAGAAAATTAACTATCTAGAGAATACACAATGGCTTTCCTAAATCAAAGGAAGAGTATTTTGTTCTTTTGTTTCACTTCGGTTCAAATTCACTTATTCTGTTAAGACTTAAAAATATTATCCAGAAGGAACGCAGTTATACGGACACTATAGAAATTCTTTTACTTAAGCGCAAAATGTTGTCTTTTCTTGCCTAATGAGGTTTTACCTTCCTAACAATAAGATTTTTTACGATAATTGCACTACTTCTTATGTCTACTGCATGTATGTAATCATTCCTGCTAAAGGTGGTCGACTCAGACTGCGTGTAGTACAGGCTACAGGGTGTTATAAATACATTTGGTTAGAACTTACGACAATCTGTACAGGGCTCTCCTATTCCTTTGCGAAGGCCACTGAATTTATTCTTTTATTGTTTGTATAAAAACAATGTTTACCAGGCGTCATCGTTTTCTCCTGGGGAAAAAATGCAACCAGGAGACTGTAACTTATCAATCTTGTGCAGCTATCACAGAAAATATCCAAAACATCTCAAGAGCTTCTTCCAGAAGAAATCAATCTCACCATGCTTTTGGTGTTTAAATGACGACTTCAGATTATGAGACACGATTCCTTTTATTTTGTTTGCCCAATATTGTTGCTATTCACCAAGTGAGCATAGTTTTCTCTCATCACCTAAATATCTATTCAGGTAGATATTTTTGCGCTTTCTAGCGATGGATACCTCCGCTGTAATCGCCAGCAGCCAGTAGTCCCCGTTATGTAGTGGCTAGAGCATTCAACCAGTATGCCGAAGGTCCCTGGTTCGAGTCCCGTTGGCGCCAACGAGAATTAGTTCCAGTGATTCTCCGGACGGACTCTAAGTCCATTCAGTTATGATACGTGCTGGTTTAAAATTAGAATGTAGCGCAGCTGGGTAGATGGACACATGGCCAAACCATGGTACTGTCCACATCACTGTGTTGAGTGCCAATACATTCAACCAATATAATGAAATACTCTAGCTATCTCTAAGCGAAGGCTCGAGAGGGGCTGTAGTGCTAAAGCAATCGCCAGCACCATTGGTTCAGAGACTTAAAAATGTTCAGATGCCATTCACAGCACAGCCGCTGTTTTTGGTACAACTCCTTGATGAGAGCGTCACTCTATAACTCTAAACCAACTGTTGCACAGACCGTATGGTATTCATCAAAAGTTGCCTTTTTGTTAAGAGAGGTCCTCCTATGTTAGCCATCGGTTGACATAGTGCTGATATACCAGCCGAAGTTTCATTAGTCACTGCCTTTGTTTGCTTAGAGAAACTAGGCTTCGAGAACATCAGTAATTTCAGGTTCCCTGATGCTAATAGTCTTTACTTTAGGAGAAATCAATGAGGCAGAGCCCCGGCCTGCCATACTGCTGAGGAGTTGGGCCATCAGCAGCTTGGGTCACGTCGGTCATTCTTCTTCAACACCTTGTTAAAATTGGTACCTATCTATCCGTCTGTACATCAGTGCTTCATAGTAAGTTGAAACTTGAGTCACCAAATCTTGTAAGTAGTTCAGAAGTGTCTGGTTAATGAAAGCCCCGGCCTGCCATACTGCTGAGGAGTTGGGCCATTAGCAGCTTAGATCACGTCAGTCATTCTTCTTCAACACCTTGTTAAAATCGGTACCTATCTATCCGTCCGTACATCAGTGCTTCATAGTAAGTTGTCTCAGGGAGTCGAGAAACTAGAGTCACCAAACCTTGTAAGTAGTTCAGAAGTGTCTGGTTAATGAAAGTTTCATAGTTGAAAGAATTCCAAACTATTTTAAATGAGTCTCCTCTTGTTAGAATCCGACCCCTTAAATATTTTTTTTAGTCCAGTAGATCATCAAATGAAATGTCTTGATAAGAACATTATAACATCAACAGCAGAGTAGGCAACAAGCAGTATTAGTAGAGTAGGCTACAAATGATAAAGAGTGTACAAAGGGAGAGAACTGCATCCTTTGTAGTATGCTGCTCCGAAACCAGATTGGAAGAACGTCTACAAATCAGGAAAGTATCATGTTTTCCAAAAAGACCCGTATCCTGCAGGAAACGTATACGGCAGTAAAACTGCCCAAGACTTACTTGAGCAGTTTGCGAGGAACATGAAAATAAATTTTTGCTGATGAGTTAACAAAACAATGGCAAAAGTTGATCATCATAGTACCCTAACAAAAGTAGTACTGTCGTCATCTAGGTTAGGAACAGTATTGGTTTCCTAGTAGAAGGCTATGAATGGAATGATCGTTTCATGTAGGTTCAGTGCTCAGGGACTACATTTTTTTGACTGTACCTAACGCTAAACGAACTGATACATCTTTCCAAGTGAAGCTTATTGTTCTGGAAGAGATGCTGTCTCGAATCTATATGACCACGTTCTTATTGGGGAAGACTTCACTGCTAAAGTAATCAAATAACGCATGCCTTAAACTGATTCGCAGGCAAAATGAGTCTTAGAGATGTTGTCGTCGTACTGAATACTGGCGATACGAAGATTTCCGCTATGGAATTATACCAAATGTAACATTCATCTTTGAGCCCTTGTACTGAAGCTATACAATTGGAGACTATTAGAGGACTATTTAGCCAGTGATTATAAGTACATTCTATTTAAGATCCATGGTGTTGCTTCCCAATGCTCATGCTCTTGAGTTTCTACGATTAGGCAGAAAATAGTGGGATAGACGTCGAGAGGTTTGTTGGGGTGTTCACAGCTGGAGGCTGAAGGGTTAGTAGCTCAAGATGTGGTGAACTCAATTATGAGCATTGCTATGCCTACTTATAGTGCTTCTATGCCCCGTCAGAAACCCTGATATTGCATGCTTCTAATGTACTGGTAGTTGACTGAAATTGCTGAAAGGCCAAGGGAGTGCTATAAGTGAAGGGATTGTCATAAGAGAAGGGAGTGTCATAAGCTTCAACATGAAGCTCAACAAACATGACACTGGAGCGAGCCATGCAACTAGTTAGCACGAAAATGCCTCCGCAAAATGAGTAGCAGTAAGGCTCGGTAATGGCAAGATCTAGTAGAAAATGTGAACAGGGATTCGTGGAGCCTTGTCTGTAAGTTAGTTATGCAGAAGCTTGGTTCCCTACACAAGTCCGGCATGTATGAAGCAGCAAAGATGGACGAAATAGTGTAGGCATTGCAAAACATCAGTTGAATCCTCACTCTAACGTGACTGGAACTGAAATCATTGAAACCAAGGAAAGTTCCAGGGTCAGACGGAATTCCACCTGAGGTGTTGCGGCTCGTCTTCCACCATTGTCCTGAATTGTTGGTTTTTCTGGAAAGTTGGAAGGAAGCAGAGTTCATACTGGTCAGCAAAGGGAACGGAAACTTCAGATTACTCTCTGCATATCACCCTTTAAGGCTGGGAAATTGCCAGAGAAACTTATCAAGGGAGAACGTAACCGATTCGTGGTACCAAGAAACTATCTGCATAGCAGTACATCTTTAGAGCAAGATGTTCTACCATTGATGAAAATGTAGACGTGATGAACACGGCCCAAAATACCAAGTGCATCAAGCGATTGGTGGGCCTGGAAGTGACGCTTGATGTTTGGAATACCTTCAATTCAAAGGGATGGGTGGATATTTTCAATACGTTGAAAACCCTTTTTCAAGGTCCAGAATAACTTATGTGGCTTTTGAGGGATTACCTGAAGATCCAAAGCTTACTTTATGATACGACATAGGGCTGATGAAGGCTGAAAGTTACATCGGGTGCTGCCCGGAGATCTATCCCTGCTTCAGACCTCTTAAATCTATCATACTATTGATTACTAAGACTCAAACTGCTAGGTTTGTTATGCCTGACCAGCTATGCGGATGATTTTGAGACGCTAGTTGCTGGACGAGCCATAAAAGAAGTGCAACTTAAACTAGATATGCGCTTCAGGTGAGAAACTCGATGACTTGAGCTGCAGAGAAATTCAAAGTGGGCAACCTGTCAAAGAAGAGAATACCCAAAGTAACGACAATCAGTATTTGAGAAGTATTTGTTGAACCGAAACCATGAGTGAAGACTTGGGGTTGTTGATCAACTCGAAAATGAGTTTCTCTGAGTAAATCAGGACAACGGCTGATAAAACTGCTTCAGGTATACTGGCTCTGAGTCAACTTATGACCGACGTGTTACATAACCAGTATACCCTATGTATACTGATATGAACTGGGAGCACATTTGATGTGTATCCAATATACATCATCAAGGCTCCCGGGGAAAGACCTCACTGTAACACCACTTACCTGCTACTCTGTCCATTTTCACTAAATCAACCAAGGCAAAAGTTTATTTTATTAATTATTTTATTTTCTCTGTTCCTATTTTTATCTAACATTACATTTTACAAATTACATTATTGGAGACTTATATCAATATTGAGCCTGTAGAGAATCAAATGGACGTGTTAATGGTTCGGGGTGGCCATACAGCGTGGAACGCAAAAAGGCCGATTGAGGATCGCGGCGCAAGCCAACACCTCACCCCTCACCACTTCGTTGAACACTGGACGATATCTTCGGCTGAACTTTAAATCGCGAATACTTTAAGCGTCTAAGTGATAACTGGGTAGCAGCACGCTCCCTTTTGGATTTGAATACAAACTCTCTGGTATAAGACTGCCCAAGAACATTAAATACCATTCTTTCATGAGCTTTCAACCTAAATTCTCTTTAAAGGTGCTGAGTAGCCGAACACGTGCGCTCTCGTTCCACGAAAGTTTTCCCTACCCGCTTCGTCTCGCTTGCTCGGCTGGTGAATATGCGAAACTGGGGAAATTGAGCGAAAGAGTGTTTTTCGCTTAAGCTTTCGACTTCGAAAGAGTGCTTTCAGTTTAAGCTTTCGGTTTTCCCAAGATCTCTTGTGGTAAAACAGCGAAACTGGGGACATTGAGCGAAAGAGTGTTTATTCCGGAACTTTCGGTTTTCCTTTCCGCTTACCTCTCTTCGAAGCACCCCGTTCGTTCACGATGTGAATATCGTTGCGGGTTGAACTTTCTCGTTCACTTATCTGCTCGCTTATTTACTTGCGCATGTGTTTCCATGGCTAATTTTCATTGGCGAAGTGCGAGTACATAGGTGTTGTTTGCTCGCTACTATTGCAGTTATGAAGCGGGAATATATCCGAGTATGTTTATGTGTTCACTCGCAACATTCCTCCGGCAGTTGAAAAAAGGATTTAGTGTACTTGGAGAGTACAATAAATCGTCGCTCTACTCCGGTGATCTGGATTACTTAATGTTGCCCAATAGATTACGCTCACTCTTGGTTTTTAGCAATTTTCGTTGTTGGTAGAGTCTCGCTACATTCCCTTTTGTGTAAATCATTCGTACTTATATCTCGCGCTGGTATTGTCCACTGTACTTCTCGCAACTTATTATTAACCGTTGTTTTGCTGCTGATTTATGTGTAATTTACTAGATGCTAACGCGCCAATGTTATAATTCTATCCAATTGACGTTACTTAATATGTTGTTACAAGCCAACGTTAGAATTGTAAATTTCCACATTTATGAATTAATGAGTTAATATTTGGTTTGATACTATACAATGTTTTGTTTGATTCAATCATAAATTAATATAATAATATTTAGTTTGGTACCATAAGTTGATGCTAATTAATATGTATTACCTATCCATTTTGCTTTAATGAACTACTACAAATATGAATTAATAATTTGAAGTTTGATTTCATACAATGTTTTGTTTGATTCTGTTGTAAATGACAGGATTATGAACTATTTCGTTTTAATATAATATTGAAAAACATACTGAACATATTTTCCGTTCTTAAATAGTTTTTTCTTGACAATAAACTATTATATATTTTTTTACAATTGAAAAATAGCGGTGTACAATTTATTCTTTTAATTGGTTTTACTTAATAATATGGTTACAATTTCTTTTAAGATCCATATTCAATGCTGATTTTTTTTTTTTTGTATTTGGAAGTTAATGGTTTTCTCTTATTTTTAACATTACTTATCATCTTGGAATTTTTATTCTAATCGTATATTTTTTGGCTTTTAATTTCCTCATTTCTTTCAAATAATATTAAAGTTTTCTTGCGTATATTCAAATATTTTAATTACTAATTAATTCGATGTTGCTTTTGGTTAGTGGTTATTACTCGTATTAGGGTGTTACTATTTGTTTAGTACAGGTTTTAGTAAATTATAACAGTTAGCGTTAGTGAGGATTTAATGTGGACGGCTTTCAAAATAGTTTAAATTTGCAAAGAAATTCGTTTTTTATTCTATTCATGGTTCATTAATATTCTATTAAATTACTTTCTTCAATGCTATAACAAAAGTTCTTTATGTAAAATTATATATTGTGCGAATAGGTTAGTAGGGAAGTTTCAATAGGAAATATTGTTAAAGCTTTAGCGGTTATTTATTGCGAATGAGTTAATATGTAAGCGGGGAATGAATATTTCACACGATCGTTACGTTCGGGAATTGATCCGCTTCGGAAGAAGTTTTGCCGAGAGAATAGCTTTCCATTGATGTAGCTTAGGAGTCGTTGTTGTTGTATTCCCACGACTTTAGTATAAGCTATCTTGGCTTTATAGGGTGCGCGTGAGTGTGATAAATAAACTTTCCCCTTAATATGCATGGTTAATGTTGTTAATGGGAATGGGAGTCATGGATTGAAGGTTTATGTGATTGTTTTTGCTCGCCGCTAACGAGCTTTGAAGATATGATTAGCATTGCTTCTGCAAAGATGCATGAGAAAATTGAATGAAGCGATGTATTGTAGCTTTTACATGCGCTGATTGCTAGGAAGTATGTGAAGTATATGATATGTATGTACTAATTCGTGGTTGGCTGCTAATTGCCTTGAAGAGCATTTGTTTTTAATTAAGTCGGCTTAATGCATTTCGTAGTGGGCAGGGCTTTTAATTCATCTATGCTATGCGATTATGTAGGAGGAAGAGCTTTTGAGGTATATGCATTTAATTGCCGTTTAATTGGCTTAAGTTGTATATTACATACTTTTTTCCCATTTGTAGTTGTAAAAAGGGAGGGCTATTAGAAATGTATTCAGCAGTATGTGTAAATAGTTGTGGATTATTTATAAATCGGAATTATAATGTACGTTTTTTATTAAGTATAGAAATGTTTAATGAGTTAATATGAATGAATTCGATCTTTTTCTCAAACTGAAATTAGAAGGAGCAATTCTGAACTCTGGTGTATGCTTTTATTGATTTTAGTGAATTGTTAAATAGATATACTGCATTAAAAATATCTTGCGAGCAATTATTGTAAAAGATGATCGAAGCGACACAATCACTATATGGGCTTGGGAACATATAGTTTCGGTCTTCATTCAAGACCCTATATGTGTTCCGTCTAATTTTTCCCTAGTGTGTGTCTACTAAGTTTGGCATAATGCTGTCCTGGACCTTACTAGAAGACAGTACAGTGCCGTGCGAGGTCACTTCATTAGCCGTTAATAAAATTCTGATCTCGATCTTGAAAAAACGATTGTTTAAAGCATCTTGAAGTATATATTATAGCATTCTAAGACACTATTTGGTATTTTCGCCATATATGAAGTAAAAGGGTGGGAAATGGGTGGGTTTTTGAATTGTCTTGCGCTTTCTACAGGGATTTTATTTGTGACTTTTTTCTAATAGTTAGCAGTTATATAATGCATTCATTGTGCAAGGAAACGTAGTGGCTTGTTTAAAGGGTACATGGTTGATAGTGTGTTGTAAACCCTTTTGGATCAACAGCTCAGCGGCTACGACTGGATGGTAAATTGATGTCTCTTTTGCATATGACTTAATACTATATGTAGCGTGTCTGCCGAAAGTTGAAATCGGGCAGCTCAGAGGCTCAGAGGGACTTATAACTAAAAATAGCGTGTCCGTCGACAGCTAATGCCAACGGCTCAGGGGCTGTTGTTAAATTTACTGGTTTTCATTCCAGTGATTGTGCAATTAGACATAGAAAAAGCGTGTCTGCTGATAGTTTTGCCTGCCACTTTTCCCGTTTCCTTAACATGATGGAGTTGCAGTGGATTTTGTAAGAGATAATTTGTTTTGGGGTAAAATCGTTTGCATTGTGCATTGTTCTTATAACTAAAATTCTGTTGTTTCAAATTTCCCATACTTTAATTGTTTCAGTGTAACTTGAAATTAAATTAGTTTCATGTTTATTTGCGTTGGAAAATTGCCGTTCTCATGTAAATTATTTTTTTTTATTTGTTTAGCGCAGTTAATTTATTTAGTTTGCTCTTCAATGTTTTTGCATTTAAAAATATTGCCCAGATGTCTATCTATTCAATTTGCAGTTAAATGTTTGTTTTTGTTTGCTCTTTTAATTATGCTTCAGTTAATTCGAATGCTCATTCAATTCAAGAGATAAGACTTTAATATGCATGTGGGTACGCGTATTGTCCAAGCAGTCGGAGTGATAAGTGGTATCATATTTCGATAACAATGGGCACGCGTTTGTTTGCTCGTATTAAGTTTTCGTTTTGCTTATTTGTGTTTAATATTTACTTGTAATGTTTTGTGTTTTGCATGTTAGTTGATTGAAACTTTATATCTTTATAAATTCTACGTTGGGTTTGAACGAGTTAGGAGTTAGTTCGAATGACTTTCAGATAAGAAAGATGAGATTTAAGATATATGAATGAGGGAGTAAATGAATGAAGAATTAAATGTTCAAGATGACTTTTTGATTTTAGGACTGGTCTTATTTGATGGATATTATGAGTAGAAATATTATTATATTTGAATGTTGATATTATGTTTTAGTTATTAAAATGATCAATAGGATTTTTTGTTTCGATTAAGGAGTGATCTGGGTAGATGACCAGTATGGGTAGCGTTAAACTGATATTATGTTTTTGTTGTTTAAACGATTAACATGATCCCATATTTTTTAGAGGACTGGTGAAGTTTCATACTTTCTTTTTGTTATTTAAATGATTGAAATAATTATTTGATTTTTTTTTTTCGTTTTAAGAAGGTTGATTTAGTTTTATGCACTGTATTAGTAGCGTTGTTATGATGTGGGGATATTGATACAATATTTTTGTTTTTTTAAAATGATTAAAATTATTAGTTGATTTTTTTTTAGGAAAGCTGATCTAGTTTGATGGACTGTTTGAATAATATTGATATTATTATATTTAAATAATGAACATTATCTTTTGATTTTTTTTTAAAGAAGGTTGATCCAGTTTGATGGACAGTATGAGTAGCAATGGTGTCTTACAGGAGTGGAATGGTTTGAGATAACGGCTGGGTGAATAGATTTTTCAGCCCATTTAAATTCGCTACATAGTGCACTACACTGTGGTCTCTGCAAAACCGATATCCTACCGGCTGCGCCAATTATGTTACATAACCAGTATACCCTATGTATACTGATATGAACTGGGAGCACATTTGATGTGTATCCAATATACATCATCAAGGCTCCCGGGGAAAGACCTCACTGTAACACCACTTACCTGCTACTCTGTCCATTTTCACTAAATCAACCAAGGCAAAAGTTTATTTTATTAATTATTTTATTTTCTCTGTTCCTATTTTTATCTAACATTACATTTTACAAATTACATTATTGGAGACTTATATCAATATTGAGCCTGTAGAGAATCAAATGGACGTGTTAATGGTTCGGGGTGGCCATACAGCGTGGAACGCAAAAAGGCCGATTGAGGATCGCGGCGCAAGCCAACACCTCACCCCTCACCACTTCGTTGAACACTGGACGATATCTTCGGCTGAACTTTAAATCGCGAATACTTTAAGCGTCTAAGTGATAACTGGGTAGCAGCACGCTCCCTTTTGGATTTGAATACAAACTCTCTGGTATAAGACTGCCCAAGAACATTAAATACCATTCTTTCATGAGCTTTCAACCTAAATTCTCTTTAAAGGTGCTGAGTAGCCGAACACGTGCGCTCTCGTTCCACGAAAGTTTTCCCTACCCGCTTCGTCTCGCTTGCTCGGCTGGTGAATATGCGAAACTGGGGAAATTGAGCGAAAGAGTGTTTTTCGCTTAAGCTTTCGACTTCGAAAGAGTGCTTTCAGTTTAAGCTTTCGGTTTTCCCAAGATCTCTTGTGGTAAAACAGCGAAACTGGGGACATTGAGCGAAAGAGTGTTTATTCCGGAACTTTCGGTTTTCCTTTCCGCTTACCTCTCTTCGAAGCACCCCGTTCGTTCACGATGTGAATATCGTTGCGGGTTGAACTTTCTCGTTCACTTATCTGCTCGCTTATTTACTTGCGCATGTGTTTCCATGGCTAATTTTCATTGGCGAAGTGCGAGTACATAGGTGTTGTTTGCTCGCTACTATTGCAGTTATGAAGCGGGAATATATCCGAGTATGTTTATGTGTTCACTCGCAACAGACGTAGGGGACCCAATCCATCAAGAAGGCGACTTTTGATGAGGTCCATAGAGTGGAATTTACTGTTCGAAGCATAAATATGGGGCAAAATTCTCAGCAAGGAGCTGTACCAAAAATGAAAAGGTACACTGACGATTGTATCTTCACTGCTGCCAGCCTCTGGTTTGGTTGAGCTAGTCATCGCAAGCGTGATATATATCACCCTCCTTGCTAGAGAGCGCTGTACTATCTACATGTGTTGAAATGATGAAACAAAGAAGACAGTTGCTCGCGAGAGGAGACAATGCTGAGTCAATGATTAGCGCAGGCCTAGGTGAGCAGCACGGAGAGAAGAAAAGTTGCACACATTGTGCCTAATCTGAGGTTGTGGTTCAATTGAACGCATGGTGAGACTGACTTCTACCTTACCCCGCTCTTAAGCGGGCACAGGTGTTCTTAGTCTTACTTGAACAAGATTGTTAAATCGCGGTCCGCTGGCTATTAATTTTCCACAGGAGAGGAAAACGATGCCTGCTACATGCAAAAAAAATGGTCTAGGCTCTATAAAGAATCAGGAGAACTCTTTCTATATAGACACAGCAGGGATATTTTTGGCTTGGTTGAAAAATGGAATCATGTGGCACATTTTATTTGGACAGTCCTAAAAGATAACAAGGCCTACGAACAGTCAGGAACATTGGAGTTGGGGGATTATTTTTCTAGCAATCTCTCCTGTTCCAGTAGAGGAGAAATCCTCCAACTTGAAGGCACCTCACGGCGTGGTAAAAAGAAGCTTAGCTTGAAGAAATATGTCAAACAGTTCCAAACTAAGTTCTCAAGTTGGCAACAAAGCCTTGCAGTGGGTAGTCCAAACGTCTTGCACATCTTGGGGCCTCACATTCAAGGTGTAAATTGCTTTCACCTCTCAACCGCAAAAAAAAACTTTCTTGACAACCTTGCAGCACTCCACAAATATTCCAAGCAAGTATTAAACTTACAGAGGAATAAGTCATGGAAAAGGTGATATATCGACTGCAGTATCTCAGCTGAAATATCATCTGTTCCTGGCATCTTTATGCCTTTCATTGTTAGAACTAGCTCTGTCCATTATATCCTTGGAGAAAGTGGATTTGGCTATATTATAGATGGTATAAACATGGACAATATGTATGAAAAACAGCCCCCACTATCTCTTCCATGTTTTTGCCCCATATGAGAAGTGCGTCTGTTAACTTCCGAAAGACTAGCTTACAGCAATATATACGTTTTGCTGGCGTTCTCCACAAGACATTTTCACCAAGGGACGTTTCTGCTATTTTACTTACATAGAGTTTTCCAGGTCAACCACTTTTTTGTTGTAAGCACCTTTTTGAGCCGAGATGACGAAAGTACCCTCAAAAGTCGTTCAGGTGGATGTTAGGTGGTTGTACTTTGGTGTAAATTTGTCTTGTGGGTAAGAATGGAAAGAGCTAAATCAGATAGAAGTCAATGTCATCATTCCACCGACTGAGCCACGGCTTCAGTTTACGACTGTTGTAAATTGCTGAGAGGGCGTTGTCTCTCTTTGTCTCTACACGGGTAGAGATTTATGAGTTTCCTGACAAAGAGGGCAAAGAGTAAAACTCCTGAGGCTAGCAGCGGACTTTACTGCTATTAATAAGCTTGCGATGATACTTCATGGCTGGATATAGTATGTTGATAAAAGCACTGTTTTGGGCCCAGATGGTTAAAGTACAAGGTTCATCAGGTACCACGACAAAAAAAAATTGAAAATTACTTAGGTATAGTTAAGTCCACGTGGTGTAGTGGTCAGAGCACTAAGCCCGTAAGCCGAAGGTTTCTGGTTCAAGTTTCGTTGGCGTCAACGAGATTTAGTTCGAGTGATTCTTCCGACGGACTATAAGCCTGTTCGTATCGCAGCTGGGTAGACGGAACACATCGGCGAAGCGTGATAATGACCATATCACCTTGTAGAGTACTGATACATTCGATCATGACAATGAGATACTCTAACTATCTCCAAGCGAAGGCCCAAAAGGGACTGTAGTGCTATGAAAAAAAAAAATTGTCATTCTAGTTGGAAAATATAAATTAATAACATAATTTAAGTATTTTAGACGAGATATTTTTATATCTTTTTCAATGCAACTTTAGCTCATAGTTTTAGACCGCGCTAGAAGAAGATTGTCCCTAAATTTTTAATATAAAAATATTTGTGCAACCAATTAATCAACATGACACGCATATGTCTCTGATTGAAAGATCATTCACACGAATGGTCGACAATTTAACTACGTAAAGTGCAGAGCAAAAACGAAACAAGTACCTACTTCCACTTGAATGTATAGTACTTATTAATAAACAGACAATTATTATTGTAAATAATTTTAAGGTCATTTCAAAAGTTTCACCAGTCAATCTTCTAATAACATTCCAGATTCAACAGGTCCTACCTGCAATTTAACTTTTGTTTACTAAATTTCGTGTTGGTATGATTTTCAAATTTATTTCTAAGAAATAATTCACAAATACCTCCTAGATCAGTCCTGATATTATTTTGCGTAATTACCAAACACGTTAATTGTTTGCATCCGCCATAAGTATAAGATTTTTGTTTCATAATAGGTAATAAAATTAATTACTGTATTGTGCTATACGTTATCCGTATCAGTAAAGTGAGATGATTTATAGTTACAATTAAAAAAAAATTCGTCTTGTAAACGATTTTGATTAGTTTAATATTATTACGATAAAATCGAATGCAACTAATGACGCAAATTGGTTAGTTACGATTACGGATAATGAATCGCATTCTTGAGATAAAAGACATTTGTAGAGATTAGTTTCGAAGTGCGATTCTATTTAGTTTTAAGTGCAACAATTTTTAAGCAGACTAGACGTCTTTGTTTTTTATAATTAAATTTATCGAAGTAAAATGGTGTGACTCGAAAGCTTTGTGTCCTGGTGATCACTATTCCTTGAAAATTTAGTGGTAAGAGACAGAAACGGGTAAGGCATATTCAAAAAACTTGGACAAATTCCGGAAGTGTTTAGTGGTAGAACCTTGTGCAATATTTACACACTAAAAAAAACCTGACTTCAAAACTTTTTCGAATATGAGATTCTTTTTTAACTTACGTATAACTTTTGGAAATGCTATCTTTTGAACGAGCTAGCGTATTGCGCTGAAATATGCTTGATCAACTAAATTATAAAAACTCACTTTGGTAGTCAACCGCCGATTGACATGTAGTAAAATGGTAGGTATAAATGTCCGTAAAGGACTGCAGCGATGGTTTGCTGCCTCGGCGAAGGAAGATGTTGATATCCGCCGAGAATGCCCTTGTCTGGGGACGCGTGAATGCGCTGGCAGGCTAGTATTGTGGTATCGTGGGGCGGGTTCGTTCCCCCAGCACAAGGATCCACTACAAAAAATTTCTCGCATTCACAAATTCTTGGGTCTGACCGGTGACCGAAGTCGAAAGAATTGTAGGTAACTACAAAGAGGGAGGAATTGCTTGTTCAAAGAACAAGTTGACACAAGCCAAAACAGACGGACTTAGGGTAACCTCGTTACAGTGGGACAACCGGATGGTGGTGGTGCCCCCTCGCACCCCCCCAACCGGATCAAGATCCATAAACGTTGCAGTGGCCATATATTTTTAAGAACAAGCAATTTATAAGAACAAAATTAAGTAATAAACATTTCATAAGAAAAAAAATTAATTAAATTCATTAATAAGAATTTTATAATAAAGAAATTATAATAAAGAAATTAACTAATAATCATTTCATGATAAAAAAGTTTAAATAATAAGCAAATAAAAGGGTACTTACCCAACCTTTCGACGAGCGCTCGTTGACGAGGTGGGCAGGCCCTGGAAATTTTTATTATTGAATTTACACCATCCTTATTCATTAGCTTATTAATTTTCCAAACGTTTTTCTTTTATATCATAAACTTAAAATTTTAACGATTCCAAAATGAAATTTGATTTAGTAAATTAACTAATTTTAAAGTTATCCGCCAAGTTCCCGTTTGAAAACGCATTTCTTCACTTTTCAAAATGCCTGCTTGGTTTTCCGTCAAAATTGGTAGGGCTGGTTTTAGAAAGATCCGAAAAAATATAGCGGCAATCAGGTGATAATCGTTGCTAAATTAGGAAGAAGCGGAACGCGATGAAATTGTCGGCCGATGCCCGTTATTCACTATTAAGTGTGGGCTTGCATTTAGCTTATGCAAGTGAATTTCACTGTCAGGGCGCGAATGCACACCAACCGCAATCACCTTGACGCGCACTCGTTTACTGCTCAAAGGCACTTCACCATTGCCCACAAACTATTAGACGCTGTTTGACATGAAAAAACTCGATGATCTTAAGGGGCCAGTTCCAAGGAGTTTTGATGCACCGCGGAATTATGACCGTTCACCCGCACTTACAGCTACAATTCCATTCTTGGAGAATATCTCGAGTATATCTTTTGGTTTAGCTACAATTTATTTACTTCATAAGGAATCCGCGCAATTCCTTCCACAAATTGAAACAAAAAAAAAAAAGAAATTCTCAATTACCTAAAATCCACCAGATACTTTATTTCATTCACTTGTCTATTAATCAAACTGATGAAATTGCCAATAAAACTTGAAACTACTTTGTATGTGGTCTAAGTTAAAATCTCGAACAATCCGTACGTGCATGAGCAAACACTCTTCCACCAGCGAAAGGAACGTCTCGAGTTTTTCACCTGATGAACGGCGGCCGCAGTTCCTATCCATGTATTTTCGCGAACAAAAAACGAGAAAATCAACGCGCCTCGGTCTCGAACTGGGAAAATATCCACCATTTGCACGGCAATTCGAGCACGGCACAAAGCGCGCGGAGCGGGTCGAATCGTCCAAACATGGTATTTATTCCAAGACAACTCTCGACTCCCAATTCGAACCAATCTCCTTATGATCAAGCGCGAGCACTCTTCTCACCAGCCATTCTTCGCGTGCTTGCCGCCTGAAGGTCTTAAGTGGACTCTCCTTCTTCCAGTTCGGATCCGTCCAAAACTGGTCTTCGTTTCCACATCCCGTCCCTACGGTGAAAAATCCATCAGCTGTCCACCCAGTTGAATTCGAATGCATTACATCATGTAATGCGCCGTTGCCCTGCACTAAGTCAGGGTTCTACATCGTAAATTGTAAAGGGCAGATTCGAAATTTTCAACAAAAACCAAATTTTAATTGTAGTGGGGAAATTTTAACTAAACTAAAGAAATAAAAATTGAAGTAAAGAAATTTAACTAAATTGAAGAAAATTTAAATGGAGTGAACAAATTTACATGCAGCAAGGATTTAACAAAATTTTAAATGGTAATGAACATTTAAATTTTATAAAAAGATTCAAATTTCAAATTTCTATGTAGAGAAAATTAATCAAATTACATTTACTAGTAACAATAGGAAGAAAAACTATTCTACAAGCTACAATTATAGAAAAAATTTACATATTTTTATTTTAAATCTGCCCTTACAATTTAAATAGGAGATAGGAGGGTTTTCGAGCAGTTTGCTGGTATAACTGCTCAATTACTACAGACAAATTTTACTCGAAAAATCTTGTCCAAAGATAGGGCACATTATTGGCTTAACGGGTGAACATATGTTACTAAACAAATAAAATTTTCTCATACAAACTGGGATTCACTCATAGGAGACTCAATGAAATACTACATGGGCTGATTTTTAATGAAAGCGAGGGTTTTTTGGGCAGAGTTATATGTATTCCTCAACATAGCTGTCTTCAAGGGCCTCGATGCCCTTTTTACTGTACGAAACGTCCAAACCTTCCAAATACACCTCGGTACTTGCAATGACTCCTTATTCAATCTTAATCTCATTCCTGCTAGAGGTTTTAGGACAGTGATAGCCATTGGGGGCCAAGCTTGGAGAATACGGTGGGCGAGCAACCAATGTGAATTGTAATTAGTCTAATTTGGCCATCGCTTTCCAGGTTGTGTGAGACGGTGTGTTATCGTGACAGATTACTACCGTATTAAAACTAATAATTTTTGCATGCTAATATGGAAGGTCTTAAAATATGCAAAATGTACATATTGGCAAGAGGATGGCCTACTAAAATCTAAATTTGGTGGTTAGTAAATCTTAAAAATTGGGGGATTTCAATTTAATATTTCTCGATTCAATTTTTAGCCCTACTAGCTTTGCTTCACTTTCAAATTTCAGGAAAAGTTCTTTGCCGGTTGTTAACGACCGTTAGAAAATATTGATGGCATCGGCATAGGCTACTACTTGGCTCAACTTGTATAGTAGTTTTCCTCGTGTATCGACAGGTTGTTTCCTTATGGCGTAGTCTAAGAGCCAAATTGAATAGCAATGGGGCCAGCGTATATCCATGCCTTAGTCCGAATTGTATGAAAGGCATCGGTAAGTTGGTTATTGATGCAGACTTGGGAGATTGTCAACATCATTTTCATTTTGGGTAAGATGGGCTAATGTGGCCGGGATACCAACGCATTATTTGGTACAATGCGTTACAATCAATACTGTTGTATGCTTGCTTAAAGTCATCAAAAATACGGTGTAGGTCTATGTTGAACTTCCAGCATTTTTCAAGTACCTGCTTGACTGTGAACAATTGGTCCATTGTGCATGTACCCGCCCTGAAATACCTTTGACACTCCCCAATAATACTGTTGGCTTATGATCTGATTTTATTTTCTAAGATCTTTTAAAATATTTTTGACGCCGCACAAAGTAGTGATATATCACTAGAGTTTTTAAACTGTAGCTTGCCACCTCTTTTGTGTCTAGGGAGTATAATTGATTGGCTCAACTTTTTAGGTATATTTTCTTGTTGCCAAATGTGCTAGATGACTTTATAAATGGCTTCGTGAATATCGCTGTTGCCATATTTAATGAGCTCACCGTACATAAATCTTATCGGTGCCCGACGCCATATTATTTTCTTGGCTTGGATTGTGGAAAAAACTTCATTCACTTCCATGAAATGTGATGCTCGTCCTCCGTCCTTTTTATTTTCATCAGCGAAGATGTTGCCAATGTCATAACGACAGGGCATCGTCTTTGGCTGGGAACCTCACTTCGGGCTTTTTACTACTTTGTATGCTTATCTTATGTTGTGACGCGCTTGACTCACATCGATGCTTCGCAATTGGTCATCATAGTATTTCCTTTTCTTAATTCTAATAATCTTATTCAGTACGCTCCTGAGATTTTTATCATGTTCTCTCTTTGCCCGGCTTTTCCTTCCTAAATATTCTTTGTACTGCTGATTCTTTTTGCCTGACGCATTGTGGCACTCATCATCGAATCGATTATTTTTTTTCCGTCGGGCTTGATTTTCGATTGTCTGTTTTTCTTCTTCTTCTTTATAGCACTACAACCCCTCTCTGGATTTTGCTTCCTGCAAATAGCGCCTTCAACTGTCTCGGTCCATTGACCGCTTCATTCAATTTCGAAATCCGACCGACCAGCGTTTCCTCGATCTAACCACTAGACTCTTGCTTTCAGCACCCCCAAAGAATACCTTTTACCGGGTATCCGTTGTTTGTCCAGATGATTCATGTGGTCAGCTCACTGCAGCTTCCGCAGTCTTATAATCGTTGAGACTTCTGGCTCATCAAAAATTTCATACAGCTCATGGTTGTATCGAATTTGCCATTGGTCCCCGTCTGGCTTTGCTATGATTATTCTTCTCAGGACCCGTCGCTCAAAGGCGTTCAATATATTTGCGGATACTTGGGTTGAGATCCATGTTTCACACCCATAGCATAACACATATCGTATCATAGATTTGTATACCTGGGGCTTTGTTTTCCTATGTATGCAGCTGGTCTTCAAGATCGTGAAAACTGAATAAAATATTTTATTAACGAGCTATATTCTTATGCGTATTGATAATGTGTAATATGAACATATATAATGTGTGATTTGAACTCCCTCTCCACAATGAAGACTACTCCAAGTTCTCGCTTTCCAGCAGGCTTCCCGTTTCTGGATACTGTGTGTGAGCTCATTGACTGGTCTATTTTAAAATGCATTTAACAGCGCCAGGGCTGTTCAGTTATCTGACAATCGAAGATGCAATACGATAGTCTTTTTTCAGTTGCAAGGCCATTGCCATGAGCGCAACGCATTCTGAGACTCTGTTGCAGGAATGAGGAGATAGCTTTTCGCACAACTTCCATTCCGGTGACTTGGTTATTACTTTTAATCCCCTAATGATGTGTGGAAGATTCGCCTTCACCCTCTTGTGTTCCCACAAAGGACATATAAGTAAGATTTAGAAGCAGAGCTGTAGCAGTTTTTGCAATTATTGGCACTTTTCGGTATTTAATATCTCATCCTTAGGGAACCAGTGAACCCATTGTACGACCCTGAGACCCTTTACTGCCATTTGGTTATGGGATTTAGGACGAGGAATCATGGAATCTCGGAGTGAAGGAATCAAGGGGATCTTCCTCAACCAGGCTTGGGACCGTCTACGGGGGAGTTGCATGAAACAGACAGGGTGCCAAAACTCTTCTCGATATTCATTGGCCCCTATTGAATGACTTTAATTTAACATATCGCGAACATGAACATTAGTGGCGTTTGCTGATGACCTGATAATTGGTATGGCCGACCTAAGACTACAATCGTTTAACGAGCACCGACGACTAGCAAATGACCGTGAATGCGCAAAAATATGAAACAATTTTGTTTTAGAAAACTCTGTGGGTGGCCATACAAGACCTGAAGCGTAGTCGGAAAGATTTCATATTATGGCTGGTACGGAAAATTCAGAACGGCTTCAAGATAACTCCTATTTTCAATATTTCTGTATTCAATTCGATCAGTATATGTACTACAAGGTCTGTCCAGAAAGTTACAGATATTTTGGTCTGGCACGGCAGCGAGCGGGACTGACGCCACCATCTTGATGTCGGAGTGTTTTTGTACGCATTATGCAACCAGCCGTAGTAGTTTGCATATCGTGCCGTACATACTTTTTATGCAATGGAGTGTTAAAATGAGCACTGCAACTGAAAATTCAACCAATTAAGAGGTGCAAACAGTGATAATGTTTTTGTTAGCGAAAAATGGATGTTTGGGTTCCTCACGAATTAAAGGAAATCCAACTCACCAAATGCATAAACATATGCGATTCTTTGCTGGATCGTCACCACAACGACCCATCTCTAAAAAGAATCATAACTGGTGATGAAAAATGGGTTGTTTACGATAAAATAGTCCAAAAACGATCATAAACCAAGTAAGATGAGTCCCCAAAATCGACATCCAAAGCCAATATTCACCAAAAGAAGATTATGCTTTCTGTGTAGTGAGATTGCAAGGGTATAGTCCTAAGAAGTAACTATTGATTCGAATGTCTACTGTCGTCAACTATCGAAATTGAACGAAGAAATTAAGAAAAAACACGCTGAACTGGCCAATCGCAAAGATGTGATGTTCCATTATAATAACGCCAGACCCAACACCTCTTTGATAACCTGTCAAAAATTAATGGAGCTCAATTTGGAACTGATGCCACATCCACGCTATAGGCTTGACTTAGCACCGTCAGACTATCGCTCAAAAACATTTGAATGGTAAAACTTTTGATTCCGGTCAGGCTGTTAAAAATGAAAACCAAAGTTTCTTCGAACGTGGAATTTTTCAACTTACCAAAAGGTGGTGAAAGCTCATCCAACAAAATGGTCAATAATAGGGGTACCGGTGAATTCGTTCGAAAATCGGATTTTTATTGTGAAAAAATGGTTACAAATTTAATATCCAAACTATTGTCCATCACTAGCTATGACTTTTTCCCATTTTTCTGTCAATTCACGAGTCCTGTCTCTGAAAAATTCGGCCAGCTTCTCCGCTATCCACGAATCGATCCAATTTTTGACTTCTTCATAATTGGAGAAGTGCTGGTCAGCCAGGGCATGTTGCATTGATTGGAAGAGATAGTAATTGGATGGCGCAAGGTCTGGACTATACGGTGGGTGGGGTAGGACATCCCATTTGAGTGTTTCAAGGTAGGTTTTGACGAACTGTGCAACATGTGGCCGAGCATTGTCATGTTGCGAAATTGCCTTGCCGTGCCTTTGTTCATATTCCGGCCGTTTTTTGCGCAGTGCTCGGCTCAAACGCATCAATTGTCGTCGGTAGACTTCCCTTGTGATTGTTTCATTCGGTTGCAACAGCTCATGATAGATCAGACACAGCTGGTCCCACCCAATACACAGCATAACCTTCAGGCCATGGATATTCTGAACGGCTGTCGATGATGATGCATGGCCGGGGTATCCATACGTTGCCCGACGTTTTGGATTATCGTAATGGACCCACTTTTCATCGTCAGTGACAATTCGATGCAAAAAACTTTTTTTGTACCGTTGAAGCAGTTGTTCACACGTGAAAAATTGGCGTTCGACGTCTGTTGGCTTCAATTCATACGGCACCCAATGGCCTACCTTCCGGATCATTCTCATTGCTTTTAGACGATCGAAAATGGTTTGTTGAGCGACACCAAGTGATTTTGCAAGTTCTTCTTGCGTTTGGGATAGATCTTGGTCGAGCAATGTCTCCAATTCGTGATCTTCAAACATTTTTGGTTGTCCGGGCCGTTCATCGTCCTCCAAGTCAAAACTGCCACTTTTAAACTGTGCAAACCATTTCTGGCACGTACGCTCCAGCTAGTGCATGCACACTATACACTTCATATTGAAGTAATGAAGGAGTACTCCGCGCAAAAATACTTTGTTCGGCACAAAATTAGACATTTTTAGAGTAAAGAAAAGTATTGTTGTTTACGCTTCAGCTAAATAACACATACTGATTCTAAAACTGTATGACAGTAGCTTTCCAACACATATTTGGAAAGGTGAATCACTGGAATAAAAATCAAGTTACGCCATCTGTTAGAAAACCGCATGAATTAACCGGTACTACCATTAAATAAATTTACTTTGAAAAACATAAAAAAAACGACATTTATTATCGAACAACCCAATATATGGGCTTGGCCTCTCCGTTTTCCCTAGATCCCCAACGGTCGCTACTATAAGGATTTTTTTTTATGATTATAATAAGGCTTGCCTTAAGAAATAATTTGAGATGTCCGGAAAATACACAAGGAAAATTTCGGAAAGAGCTTTTCAAGGAATAAAACTCAATCCTCTATTCTTAGGTGCCAGTGATGAAAAACGATGAAGCTATGAACTTTTAAAATAAAACTTGGATAGCACATTTCTTCCAATTTTCTTTACGTAATGAGAATTTCTTCAAATTATCTATTAGTACTCAAATTACCTGCTCCTAATAGTTTGAAGTATGTTATGGTCTTCAGAATTTATCAATCAAAACAACGTAATTTTCAATGTCCTAGTTTCCAGGAAGGCAAGAATCATACTGAAAAAGTTGTTTATTTTGTAAACATACAAAACAATTGAATGTTTGCCTTCAACACATGAATCGAAAGCCGTTGACTGATTATTTTCAAGTATGTCGATGATTAGGCTTGGTATTTATCCATGAGCATACCACACATTATTATGTATTGAGAAACTCATTGAGCAAGTTTTGTTCCAAGCCTTGTCTAAAACTACATGGTTTTGAGATCACTGATAATTTAAAACAAACATTTGATTGCATTTAATTTGTTACAGAAGCGGAAACGGTCAAAAATGGCGACTCATGGGCCGTTGAAAAGAAAATTGATGATGGCGAGGTTGAATCACAACAAGAAGTAAGTATATAATTATTTAAAGCAAATATTCAATATTCAATATTCACCGTATCAATTGTATTTAAAGAAATTGCCCTATCCCAAAGCCATTGCTTTCATTATTGGAAATGAGTTTTGCGAGCGATTCAACTACTATGGAATGAGAAGTAAGTATTTCATTTAGTACTCAAGTAAATATACCTTAACATACATTTTACCTTACTCCCTTCAGCAATTTTGGTCATTTACTTGACCAGAATACTTCTCTACTCACAGGATACTGCGACCGTTATTTATCACGTTTTCACCATGTTGGTATACTTATTTTGTGTTTTTGGAGCATTCATTTCCGACAGTTGGCTTGGAAAATTCAGGACAATTATGTACTTGTCTGTAGTATATGTGCTCGGAAGTGTCATCATTTCACTAGGAGCAATTGAACCGCTAAATTTGGCGCCAGTTGCTATGACGCTCATTGGATTGTTCCTCATCGCATTAGGGTCAGGAGGTATCAAGCCATGTGTAGCCGCCTTTGGTGGAGATCAATTCAAGCTTCCTGAGCAACTGAAGCAAATGGCTACATTTTTCTCGATTTTCTACTTTGCCATCAATTCAGGATCGTTGCTTTCAACAACTATCACTCCTATTTTGCGGCAAGATGTCCATTGTTTCGATAATGAACATTGTTTCCCACTGGCGTTTGGCGTTCCTGCTGTACTTATGGTTATCTCTATTAGTAAGTATAGTTGACATTTAGATATCTTCTCTTAAATTTTATTTTATGTTGGTGTATATAATGATTAAATTTCTTCTAGTTGTGTTCATTCTGGGTAAACCACTTTACGTGAACAAGCCGCCAGAAGGAAATACCTTTGCTCTTGTCGTTAAAGCAATCGGAGTAAGTATATTTTCACATTATTTTTCAATTTTTCCCTATGATATTGTTTATTCAGAATTCTAACTATGGCTAATAGAAAGAGCTATCCACTTTCCTAAATTGGATTTTAAGAATCAGCTTCATCTTTCAGACAAATAATAACAAATAATGATAAAAACAAGCTGGGTAGACAGACTTACGGTCATGTAAGAAGGGTTTTGTACCCAACGTGCGAAATGCAATCACCAGCAACGAATAAAGGCAAGAAACTTGTCAAAGAGATGTGCACGTTCATTTATTACAAACTAACAAAAATCATTCAAATCACGAATTCCCAAAAAATTTATATTTTTGATCTTATTTGAAAATTTCAAGAAGATCAAATCAAAACTGCAGTGTCAGATTCAATGGAAAGTCCGTAAAATATCAAAATCGTGTATTATTGGGGTTGTATTTGGAGAAATTTCAAACGCCTATAACTTCCGTGAATATGATAAGATTTTCATCAAACTTGCAGAATATTAGTATCTTATATAAAGTTACGAAAATTTAAGGGTATCAATACCCTTAAAGGGTATCCATACGATTTGATTGGGAAAAATGTGAAATTCGAATATCATACTATTATTAACATAGTTGAGTGAATTTTGACTTCAAAGGTATTTGTTGTAATTGTACTTATAAATATCTATCTCCACAATTTTTTTCAGATTTTTTGGATCGCAGGTGTCCAATCGCGAGTGGGGGGGACACAAATTTTTCGTGCATTTGCCCTTCCTGTGCGCTCCCTGTAGAAAAAAATACCAGTTCAAGCGCTCTTTTGAAAAGTCCTTATTAAGACCTTTAATTTGATACCCATATCGGCTACCTTTGATCAAACTTTTTTTCCGGGGCCACTCCCCTATGTAGGGAGACCCCCGTTAAGCACCTTGTAAAATTTTTTTTGTAATGAAACTTTGAAGAGGGCGTCACTGTACACCTATGTACAAAATTTTATGTTTCTAGCTTATACGGTTTGCTAGAAAAAGTGCTGTGACATACGGACGGTCGGACGGACGGACCAACAGGCGCGATTTTAGTAGGCTTTTGTAAAATTATTTTACAAAACCTTAAAAAGGTCAAAGAAGAAATGGTTACAGCACTTGACTTGAGTTCGGGGGAGAAGCTTCTATGCTATTGACTCAAACTGCAGTTGAAACCATTACTGATAACATTACCGGGCGGATTCGTATAGCATGTAAGGCTTGAATACCCAAACGAAATTGTCCCGTAGGAGGCAATATACGAGTATCCACTGATGGAATGATGAAATAGCGGAATTAGAGCGTCCAAAGTATGTATAATGAGCCAAACTTTTTGCTACCTACACTGCAGCAAAGAAACAGCAAACGCGCTAAATGCTTGGCTTAACATTCTACTTGGTACAATATTTATGGAACATATCATAAGCTTGCTGTTCTCTATGCATCTTCCCGGAAGAGACGATTTCATAGCTATTAATCAATTGAATCTTTTACTCTTTTACCGGAAAAACTTGGCCTCGTAGTATTCCATATAGGAGCTGCCGATCATAGCAAAGCGCCTATGCATTGGGCGATCTATGGTTGCCTACCATTGGTCCATTGCTAGCAATTGATTGGCAGACTTGACAAAATTAGAATGCGTTGCAGTGGAAAACATGCCAATGAAGGGCTAACAATGGCCTAAGTATGGGCCAAGTTTATTTTTGAAGAGATTACCGTACAGAAATCACGCATCATTATTAAAAGTTGCCTAAGCATTTTCTATACATTGGTCGACCATTTTCCAAGCATTGGCCGATCAGGAGCACAAAATCTTTTGGAAACACTCGTATGTCGTGAAAAGATAATTTAGAAATTAAATTTTTTCCATTGTAATGTATAAATTATTAACATAATATGCTTAGGACTGCAACTTTATGCTCACGGTTATCAAAACGACAATTAGCTCGGCATTAGTATAATATTGGCTCACCATTGGCTGTGACAATTTGCCAAGCATTGGCCCAGCATTTGCAATAATCACTGTCTCAGTATTATTCATTGGCCTGATTTCATCATCCAATATTTTGCCCAACATTGGCCAATGCATTCGCCGATGAAGGGAACAAACAGGCCAAGCAAACTCTATTTGAGTTTTAAAATGAAAGGCCAAAAGGCTCCAGGTCCAAGTAAAGTTGTATAATTCTTGTTTTTTTGTCGGAGTTTTCCGTTAATATGAATAAGTAAGGTAGCAGTCCGCGTACACGCTAAAAAAACGAGGAAGCTCCTTGCAGGATCGATCGAGCCATGCCTGCTATCGGCAACTAGATCAGCAGGGGACCTTTCTAACAAACAGCATGATTTTTGGAAAGAGCATTCATAGATTGGTGTAATCAAAGGATTTATTGGAGCAGGTTTAAGAGCAAAGGAGTTATGCATAGTGTCCATTATATCGAATGTACAAAATATCTTCAATTTGGTGAGGTGGACAGACATGCTGGAGCGCCAGAGTAGAGGTCTTGTATCCCTAGTTGATTGCTTGTGGAATTATCTCAGGGACCGACCTTTAGTTTATGACACGAATGAGTCAGTGAGAAGGAGGCCGGTCACGTTACCAGCAATACCGTGGTTGATCTGAGGACATAATTTTTGTATTGCTACGAACGATAATCTTTTGTGCCCAGAAATGCCTCTGCCATCTTTATTACTACCGGACCTGATGTTGTTGCAAAAATCAGTGTAATTAACTGAAATTACGAGAGTCATGCTCATGTTGATCAGCTCTGTCAAGGCTCAAAACAGCACGTTAGCACATCTTTAAGGTATATGAGAAAGGCACTAAGCTTGCCCAAGTATTGACTTGGTTATTGTTGAATATGGAGAACCCTTAAAAAACAAGATGACGGTTATCAATGGCAGCAACTACATTGCTATTAAATGGCTTGGAAGTCTGCGTATTTTTATTCTTAATGTAAAGTTCAATAGCTCAGCCATAGACGGTCCCATCCCCATTAGAGAAAGGAGGAGGGAACCCCTTGTTTCCCCAATCCATAGCTTCTATGAGTCCTCATCCCAAACCCCCCCAATCAAATGGTAGTAAATGCTCTCAGGGTCACACATCGGGCTTACTGGTTGCCCAATAATGTAACATTAAATGCAGAAAAATGTTAATAGCTGTAAATGCATCTACAGCACTGCTACTAAATCCTACTTACACCTCCTTTGTGGGGATATAAGAGGGTGATGGTGAATCTTTCGATTCTGATAACGGAATCGACGTAATAACCATGTCACCGGAATGGAGGTTGGGCGACGGGCTAACTCCCCAACCCTGGAAAAGCCTGCGATGCTTCAAAACCTGTAGATGGGTCTCGAAATGGATTGGAATCACGGCAACGACCTTGCAAATGAAAAAAGGACTATGACATTAGATCCTGGAATATCAGATCACTTAATTACCTTGGCACTGTTAAGGATCTTTTACAACAGGCTAGTCAATATCAATTAAAAATACTGGCAATTCAGCAAACGGACTGGACTGAAAAAGACATTCAAGACATGAGATCGCACACAAAATTCAAAAGTGGGAAGCCTACTGGAAAACGAAAATTCAGAGTGGCCTTCGTTGTGGATAGGGAGTTCAAATTGCATGTTATTGATTCTCAGGCAATAAACGAACGGGTGTGTGTGAACCGTATAAAAGCGAAATTCTTTAAAATCAAAATAAAAGCGAAATTCTTCAAAATCTGGCTGATTAATGTTCACGCCCCTACCGCAGAAAAGGACGAAGAAACGAAGGAAATGTTCTACAACCACCTGAAAAGACTAGTCGATTCATTGCCTACAAACGAGTCAAAAATAATTCTAGGTGACTTCAACGCTAAGGTTGGCAATGAGCGTTCTCATCGGGGAACGACTGGAGGATACAGCCTCTGCGATTACACAAATGACAACGACCAGCTCCTGATTGACTTTGCATGTAGCAGAAATCTAGTCATACGTTCGACTTGCTTCCCACATCAATGTATTCGTAAAATGACCTGAGTATCACCGGATGGCAACATACAAAACCAGATCGATTGTGTTCTGATCCAACAACGTTGGGCCTCGAGCTTACTTGGTTTCCGTACATACCAAGGAGCCAATTGTTACTCAGATCATTACTTGATCAAATTAACCTATCGATGTCATATGTCAAAGACATTTGGTAAAGACCAGCCCGCTACAAAAATTTGACATCGAAAGGTTCCAAATGGCGTCTGTGGCCAAAAATTTCATGAAGGCCCTCGATAACCAGCTGGCTCCCATCTTATCATACGCATCGTTAAAGACGAACAATGAGCACTGGTTGGAAGTAAAAGCGGCAATTAATACCATGACAAAACAGACGATGAGATTTCAAGCCCGGTGCAACAGGAATGATTGGTTCGATGATGAGTACCAGAATGCGTTAGATTAAAAGAATCCGGAGTAAAAAGAATACGTAGGTAGGAAAATCAGGACGAAGAGAGAACACCATGAAAATATCAGAAGAGTAGCGAATAAGTTAATTAGAATTAAGAAAAGAAAATACTATAACGACCAATTGAGAAGTATAGATGTAAGCCTAGCGAGCAACAACATAAGACAAACATACAAAGTAGTGAAAAGCCTGAAAAGTGGTTATGAGCCCAAAACCACGCTCTAACCTGATGACATCAGCAATATCATCGCTGATGAAACCAAAATTCAGGAAAGATGGGTGTCATATTTCAAGAATCTCTTTAACCCTCCGCACAGCTCCAGAACATTGGAGCCTTTAGAGACCTGCAGAGAGGTTCCATTGGCCCCACCAACTCTGGATGAAGTTTGTTCTATCATCAAAACCCCAAAAGAATAATAAAGCGCCGGGCATTGAGGAGGTTCCACTGTAGCTCATCAAATATGGTGGCAGTAGTGTTATTAAAGCTATTCACAAAGTCAACCAGCACATTTGGCAACAAGAACATATACCGAAAGAGTGGAGCCAATCAATTATTTTCACTATCCACAAAAAAGGTGACAAGCTACAGTGCGAAAATTATAGAGGCATATCACTACTTTGTACAGCGTACAACACTTTTTCGAAAATCTTAGAAAATAAAATCGGATCATATGCGAATAGTAATATTGGGCAATATCAAGGTGGTTTTAGAGCAGGTCGACCGACAATAGACCAATTGTTCACAGTCAAGTAGGTACTTGAAAAGTGCTAAGAGTTCAATATAGACGTACACCAAATTTTCGTTGACGGCAGTATTGATCGTAACGTACTGTACCAAATAATGCTCTGCTTTGGCATCCCAGCCAAATTAGTCCGTCTCGCCAAAATGACAATGACGTCGACGACCTCCCAAGTCCGCATCAATAACCAACTCACCGATACCTTTGACACAAATGTCGGGCTAAAGCAGGGGGATGGGTTGGCCCCATTGCTATTTAATTTGGCTCTGGAGTACGTCATAAGGAAGCTGCCTGTCGACACGCGAGGTACATTACTATACAAGTTGAGCCAAATGGTAGCCTATGCGGATGATATAAACTCTTTGTCACGGTCATTAACAACTGCCAAAGAACTTTTCCTGAAATTCGACAACGAAGCAAAACTAGTAGGGCTACAAATCAATGAAAATAAAACAAAGCTCGTGACACAGTCAAGGAAAAAAACCTCAAGCACGAAAAATATCACGATGAAATACACAGAAAAATACAGCTCGCAAATAAAATATTTTATTCAAAGTATACAAATCGGTGATAACTTCTGTGTTATGCTATGTGTGTGAAACATGAACCCTAACCTAAGAACCCGCAAATATATTAGCATCTTTGAGCGACCTGAGGCGAATAATCGGAGCGAAGCTAGACGGGGACCGATGGGGAATTTGATGCAACCATGAGCTGTATGAAATTTTTGACCAACCGGAGGTCTCAACGATTGTAAGAGTGCGGAAGCTGCAATGGGCTGGACACATGAATCGTATGAACGAATAACGGATACCCAAAAAGGTATTCGTTGGAGAACTGAAAGCTGGAGACCAGTGGGGAAACCGAGGAAACGGTGGTCTGACTCGGTTGGCGAAGACATTTCATCGCTGCTCGGATTTCGCAATTGGAGGACGCGGTCAATGAACCGAGACAGTTTGAGCCACTGTAGTGCTAAGAAGAAGAAGAAGTAAAGTTCAGTAGAACACACTTCTTACTTTCTATCGGGTCCCATTTACAGGATAAGAAATTCAAGCAACAGTACAGGACTTTCACCGTTAAAATTAAGAAATTTCTGACGTTCACCCTGATTTTTCAGCATACTGATCGACGCGTGTAAGGATTTTGATAGTAGAGGTTTCAAATGAAGCACAACCTATTTCATCTAAAATGTATCCGAACGGAATTGTAATCCTTTCAAGGACTTTGCAGATACTAACAGTTCAATATGATAAATTGATGTCGAGGAATTGAATTTGAATAATTTTTCGTTCGAACAGTGCCAATTATTTGGCCCTCTTCAAAGGTTTGATGGAGATACCGAATCCTTTGGTGATGGATGAAGAAAATGATAAGTATCCTTAATTTTCTTCACAAAGGGTAAATTTTAGTAAATAATTTCTAAATAAACAATAAATTAATTCTCGATGAAGCATAAATACAAGTCAACAGGAGGGAGCGAGCACTAACGCTGGCACTCTTTACTTCAGAATCTTCCACGAAGAAAATTTTGAAGCTGACGGTTTTCTTCCAGTTAATTTTGGCTTGTACTTGCTACGAGTATATCAAGGTTGACAGTTATAATCTACTTACTTGAAGTACGCAGTTTGTTTTACAATGAGCCAATATCCTGTGGTCCATTTACTCCTTCGGTTACGCTAGATTTAATGTCCATTGACTGGTTTAGTTCCATTTTTAGTTCCACGGGGCGATAGCAATTAAACGTCAAGCTGGACAGTACCAACATACCATAGTAAAGGTTTTATTGAAAACCGAAGATGTTCCAGGAGTCGGGCATTCATATACAAAGAACTGAATGTTTCTTTAGGCATTCAATCCTGGGCATACGCTGTTCCACTTTGGCTTTCGGGTATTTCGCTCCTTTTACAGAGCAAAGAAGCCGTTCTTACAGCTGTTGCTTTACAAGTTGGGTAAGCTACTTTTTTTTTACCCAACTTCACATTCTTATGCATAAACTTGTCGACTGGAAATCAATGACTAGGTTTTCTGTTGGATCGCCTTGTAATAGAAAAGGATTCAAAATAAAAACCTCAAGTGCTCAAGTGTAAGGATGGTATTAATCAACATGAATGTGTGGGAGTGGAAACCAAGGTTGTTAGGCATTTTGTATCTTGAAAATAGCTAAAGATATATTGCGGTACTATTAGCTTAAGAATCTCTTATACCTGCAGCAAATGTTTCCATTATAAGAATTGAAATTTAGCTAGTAGCAACCTTCATGGCTCTGTTTTCAGCAAGCACTCTTGTAGAGGGTATATGGCTAATACTATGGTTGCTAATTGTGAATATACCATAAGCTTATCATGTATGGCAAATTAACTTTATATGGTAGTTTCTATGCATCCGTTCTTATGCTTCTTCAAGCATTATTGATATTCTTCATGCAAGTTTTTTCTGGAATTGAGAGGGTCCTCCCACTTTTTTTTATCATACAGTAACTGCAGAGGTTTTTGACGTATTTGAATTGTACTTGACTTTATTGCAGAAGTATGGAAAAATCATCTAATTATATAGAAATGCGCACTATAATGCACGGACACGTGTAGGCAATAGTGCTTAATTCTGCAACTGCAACCATGCTTAAATTGAGCTTAGCCCTCAGGTTGTTGATAATCTATGGAGTCCATGTACCAGGCGTTTCGTTTGACTAGGATTCTTGCCACGTTTTGAGTGGACGTTTTCTTCCCATTTAAGTGACAATTTCACGTAAGCACCCATTTTCATGCAATTACCCGTAAATATTTCTGCATTTACTATTAACGAGCGTAGTGAGTTTTGCTCCTGCAATTCCTAATGCCACTGGCTCGGAGCCTTGGTATGCAGATGCAATTGGTAGCCCTCCTTGTCTCTATACCTTGACAAGCTTATGTCGATACTGCTCGTTGCTAATGAGAACACTCTGAACTCATCAAATGTAGACATTTGAATGAAGTATCTCTCCCTACATTCGCTATGAGGTGAGCCCTCTCCCCATGCCAATAGCTTTATTCTGGTCATTTTTTTATTTATCAGAATGATCTCTTATGTTTTCTCCAAGGATATCTCTTGACGTATTGTATTAACTTACCTAGTTTATGTACCATACATTCAACGATTAAGTGGGACTTCTCGAGCAGACCAAGGCTCACTTAGTAGATTTTTGTACGAGATGGTCAATAGGTCAGGTCTAACCTTCCTTCATGTGGTAGATAAAGATATGAGCCCTTCAAAATTTTTCGTATTCTGAAGCTTTACTTAAATGAGAGCCTTGATTGCATCGGTGAGTCTTTTGATTGAGTTTTTCAAGTGCATTCTTAGCCTTTCCCAGCATCATTGTAGCCTTGATCAGATGATTAAGCTTTGTTAGAACCTCAAAATCAATCACAATGTTGGAGAGGACAATCTTTTCGACTCAGTATTATTTTCTTGAAAGCTGCAGAAAACTATTTGTAATGGTGTTATGTTCCAAGTACTTTTACAATTCCACGTGTTTCTCAGAAAAAAAGGACAGCCCCTCTTGAGCCCATTTAGCTCTTATGAAATCTTAATTCGAAGTTATCTGATGAACTTCTTTGTACTATGCTGAATTGACAGATTCTTTCACTAGAAGGGCATAAATCTACTGTATCCATTACTATCCATCTATCCTTTTCAGAATGGAATCGCCACCAAATTCAGGGAACGTAAAACAAATCCAAAGGAACATTTCCTTGATTATGCCGTGCCAAAATTTGGTCAACAGCTTGTCGATGATGTCAAAGTGTTGCTTCGTGTTCTTGTCCTTTACATTCCTATTCCGGTATTTTGGGCTCTTTTCGATCAACAAGGATCACGATGGACTTTCCAAGCAACAATGATGGATGGCGATATTGGCGCATTCGAAATCAAACCCGAGCAAATGCAATTAGCAAATCCGTTATTAATCTTAGTACTGATTCCATGCTACGAGTATGCTTTCTACCCACTTTTGGCAAAGATTGGAGTAAGACGACCACTACAAAAGTTGACGATTGGAGGTATTTTAGCTGGAGTAGCTTTTGTGCTTTCTGCTCTTGTCGAATTGGCTATTGTGGTAAGTTAAAAGGTACACTATTAAAGAATAAGTAATTCTGAATTGATTGTTCATCCTCAGCCTACCCATGGAGTTCTACCTTCTGAAGGTATGAGCCAACTAAGAATGTTCAATACACTTCCGGGATGCGATTACGCATTTACAACAACAGTGCCAGGTCATGAACGTATTGAACTGAAGTCGCTTGGTTATTTTGAGAAGTTAGAAATCGATGTTTCTAAGAAAATGGAGCATACTTTTAGTGCTACCGCACCAGGTAAGTTTTATAACTTTTATGTGGCATTTAGCCTTATCTTATTTAATTTCTTTAAGGTTGCGGTGCAATTCCTTCCCAGGAACTTGAACTTGAGAGCAATACTGCAGTTAGTTACTATATAACAGGAACTCCAACAAATCCAGAAATTAGAAAATACCATGATGACACTGAAAAATCCGAGCAAGGTTTTGCTAAGATACGTGTCTTGCCATACAAAACGCGAAATGTTGAAATGTACTTCAAGCCCAAATTGAACAAACGAATTGACTTTAATGAAACCGAGTTAGTGGGATTACAACAAGCTGAATATGACCTTATTTTCGGTGATCAAACTGTTTGGAGCCACTATGCCAGACCAGGGGACGTGATGACTTTGATTATCATCGATAAAGGTGAATCGAAGCCAGATGTGAAAGTTCACCGACTTGCTCCTGAGAACTCTGTGAGCATGCTATGGCAAATCCCACAATATTTCGTAATGACACTGGGCGAAGTAATGTTCTCCGTTACTGGCTTGGAGTTCTCATATGCTCAAGCTCCATTAACCATGAAAGCTGTATTGCAAGCCTGCTGGCAATTGACAATTGCTGTCGGAAATCTGCTTGTCGTAATTATTGCTGAAATTCCACTTTTTGATAATCAAGCCTATGAGTACTTCTTATTCGCTGGCCTTATGTTCGTTGACATGCTTCTGTTCATGTTTTTGGCTGTCAGATATGTACCGAATGATCCAAACAAAGTGAAAGAAATTACTGAAGAAGAAGAGACTGGTAAAAAAGGAATTATTAATCCTACCTTCCATGAAGACTAAGAGACTAATTTATTTTTTATTGTATTTTATAAGCGATGTTGTTAAGTTTTGAATAGAGTATTTTTACAAAGTATTGATTGCTTTTAATTATTTATATATTCTGGTATTTTCTCATCAATGAATGATCATTTAGAGATCATATCATATCAATAAAAGTAAGTTCAAGGATTTTTCATGATGATTTAGTCACGAAGGAAAGCCGCAGAAAATAATTTTATAAAAAAGTTTAACGCTTGTTAAAGCCCAAGAAATTCCATTTTACTATTCAGTTATATATTGACATTATTGATGAGTAGTCATATATGAAAATAGCTCTGGATCTACTTTCTGGATCATCGAGTTAAACTTCCCGGCTATGAATTAAAAACTTGTCCATAATTTTTGAATTTGACTAAAAGTATGAAAATCTCTCAGAGGATTTGTTATCTTAATGCATTGTTTTCCTAATTAAGTGCGTCTAGACAATTTATATAATCTACAGATTATTTTTTCCCGTTTTTAAATAAAATTACTATTTTTATGACTAATGACTCAAACGAAATATAATTTTTTTCTGTTCATCGTTACTGTTAACTTTTAAATTGTATTCTTTTGTTGACTTATATTTATTACCGATTAATTTGCTGATCATTCTGCTGGCTCATTTTGAGTCTTGTTAGTGGTAATTCAAAATCATGCTGATAACTTATTTCGTAAAATCTGCAAAATCATGTTCATTTATAGTTAAAATACCATTGGTTTTGATAAACATATGATTATTTTAAGACCTGACACTGCATTTTTTCAAACTGCAACTACATATTCTTGGTGGCAGTCTTTGGAGTCAATGTCTTATCCAAAGTGTCAATTAAGCTTTCATTTCTGATCTTGTCAACTGATTAGGTTAGTGTTTTGTTAGACTTCATAGAATTGTCACCAAAACGGGAATTGCATTGAGAATTCTTGAAGAGTCTTTGGAGCGTTAATGGAATTCACAATTGTGTCCAACAATTTTAGTATTCAAATTTCTTTTTTCCTAGAAAATCGTCGGGCCTTGCCTTTTTAAGCGAGGAGATGGGTTTGGACTCCTTTGAGTTGACACTGAAGATAACTCAAAGGAGTTGAAACGCATCTGCCCACTTAATAAGACATTTACACTGAATATGACTGAACGGAGTCAAAATGCGTCAAAGTCAAAAGCACTTTATTCAATACTAAACGGTATAAATTTTCAAAGAATATAAATTAAATTCCAAATACACGAATGACTCTGGAGGAACGAAGCCAGTAGCGAGGCAAGTCACAATATATCCGTCTGTAGGGTGGAACGGATGTGAAATCCCGCTCACAGTTGCAGATTTTGCAATATAATTTCAAATTTCACTATGAATACATCGATTCTCGTTACTTTAGCAGTTTGATAAATTTTCCCATTCGATATAAAGTGTTTTCAATCCGTCTCAGGCTTTCTATAAAAACCAGTACATAAACGAAGACATTTTCTTTCGAAAACATTTATTCTTTCCATAGTACTATTACTTTGGTTGTACAATGTTGATCCATATGTCACATCCATATGTCAAAACTGATGTAACCAGGGCCTTGTAACAGATAGCTTCGGACTTTTGATCGATGTATTTCGAATGAAAGATCATCGAAAGGCCATGACTACTTTTTTGTTTTACTTAGCATGTTTTTGACATGTTCAGTATAATACGGATACTGATTAAGATGAACACCGGGGCATCAGACACAGGATTTGTGTGAAACCCGTTCTGAGCTACCTTCACCAGTCATACTCGTAATGTGAAAATCCTTCTAATTACGTTTCAGGCCTTGACTGACCCCCTGCACTGTTATCCGAAACAAGATTGTTTCGCACTTCTGCGCATTGATTTTCATTCGCCAATTTTATGTGTAGAGCTGCACGTCATCGAACATTTTTTGAAGATTGCTCTGAATTATTGTAGGTTTTTGGTCTGCCATATAAATGATCAGATCATAAGCAAACGCTACCAATGATCGCGCTGGCAAGATGTAAAAAATACAGCTGTTCAATAGCTTTCGAATGAATATTGAGAAAAGGAGAGTCGTCATAACTGTTCCCTGCTGTAGACTATTCAAGACCTTGAAGTCGGGTATTGTCGTCTGATTTCCCTCAGTTACAAAAAATGATTTCCCGTATAACATATTGCATGTCATGATGACCGAATGTCTGGGAAACCTGTAACAAAGTAGTTTAAAAATTAGTCCATCTAACCCTACCATATTGAAGGCTTTCTCCATATCAATGAGACACGCTCCAAAACATTCTCTACCATTTCGTTTTCAAAAGATGTCTGATTTTACTTTCGGTATCGCATGTTTGGTCGAATGTCTGGCACGGAAAACAAATTGGCAATTCGGCATCAACTCATTTTTCTCAATGTGGACGTTTAATGCTTTGTCTAGTACCACTTCCAATACCTTGTTGATGTTAAGCAGCAAGCTGATTGGGCGATGACTTTTAGGACTCGAAGATTCTTTTCCTTTCTTCAAGATCGCAGATCTGCAGTTTCCGTTGAGGACTATTGAAGCTGAATTCAAGTCTTGCATCAGCAATGCAGAGGTCCAAATATGAATTTGTTCTAGGGTATTTTAGGAGCTCCGACACATAAAGATTGCACTTGTATACAATTTCGATCTCTGTTATCTACAAATTCAGGAATACAACTTTTGAAGTATTGTTGGCGTTCAGCCATGATGTATACCCGGCAAGGATATAATAAATATGCAGCCCGTCCAATTCGAGTATTTCAAAGAAGGAATTGACCTCCTCCATGAATATTTCGACCAGTTGTATAGGCAAAGATAATGAAGAGGTTATCCCCACCTAGCAGTGAAATTTTGATAACGGACATTTCAAGAAAATCAAAGTTTATGAATTCGACTTTTTCAATATTTTGGAAACAATAGGGTCTTCAAACCAGTATCTGGTCACACTTCTCCATCACCGTTTACTCTATCATTTCTTACGAATTCCAATTCCTTAAATGTCATGGAGTTTGACATCCCTAACGACTGGGGTGCTTCAGCAACAGGAGCCCTGCAGTCCCGACTTTGCTCACCGCGGACGGGCGTGGGTGCCAACTCACTGTTTTGGCCTCGACCCCACACTTAACCGGCCAGCGAGTAAGGCGGTTTGCCGAAGCTCGTTCCACGAACACACCTTCCACTAAGAAAACGCACAAAATATCACTACTCGGGGTGGACCCTATCTCCTCCAACCAACGCTTCGCCACTCAAACACCACCAAAGAATCAACACGCTAACGTACACCCGCGCGCGATATTTCCCCGAGCCAACCTGTTACACTTCCTGAAAAAATTTACTAAGAAATAATACCACTTTCCTTGATATTAAAGGGATATAATTATAACTTGTGAAAATCTTAAACAAGCAAATTTTCTATACAATATATGAAATAAAGCTTATCAACAAAAAAACAAATCTTAACGATTTTGTCGACTAACATCTGTCACCTAATTTAGCTAATAAGGAGGCCTCCCAGTAGAACTCCAGTCGTCAACGGCACGACGAAAAAAGATCCTGCGCTGATTCCACGCACTCTTCCTGGGTCGCACGCGTACAATGGCCAATTGATGGTAGTTATCCTTCTCCCGGTGGTGATTGACGTCGACAATAATTGTCTTAGTTCTGCTTCTCTTTCCTTTTTTTCTATTTCTTTCGGAACTCCGCACCCTTTATTATCAAATACTTTTTTTGCCTTCGCCACTACATGTTCGAATCACAAAAGAGGGATTTTCTTTGTCCCTCACCCTTTTATTAACTCGTTTCCAACGGAGCACCGCTAAAGTTCTCCATATTACGCAATATTTTCTAGGAGGAGTCGTCTTAATTTTGTATAAAATTGTATGTTCTGTTGGGTTTGAAAGTTTCATATAGGTTGTTACGGGCTTTGTAAATGGACTTTCAATGGCAAATTTTCATGTCGCAACGCCCTCTCTATTGCACGATGATAATCATCACTATCTTTGACAGGCTTATCATCGCCACTACCAGTATTCATTGAATCGGTATTATCTTCTAACGACATTCGTGATATTTCACCCATTGAAGTTTCGACTGGAGTTTGGAATATGCATTTGAGTTTTGAATCCATTAACTCTTCTGGTTGGACTTCCTTCCACAATTTATCGAAGTGTTATACCCTCAGCAATAAAAAGACTTTTTACCATAAATTTGCGTTTATTATTTTGGGAATCATGTTCACCACCGGTTCTTCCACCACCAACACGTTGGTTTGGTCCAACTCCGCCACCGCCTTAAAAGTTACGATTTATGTTGCCACCGGGATTATTAGGTTTATGTGCATGATCAAAGTGTTCTCCTATTGCTAACGATTAATTTCCTAATCTTCTCGGTCCTCACAATGATTCCTTCCTAATGCATCCTTTTGACTCGTTCTTTCCGTAGTTGTTGATCACAGATGCTGTCGTTGTGGAGCAACTGTGCACATACAGGAGTGGTATCGTGAACTTCATCGAGCCTAACTAATCTAAGTTGAGCTGCATTAATCTAACTTGAGGAAATTAAAGTCTACTCTACTGTAGCCATTAACATTCGAATTTATTCTTATTTCTAACTTTACCAGAACTATGTACAATACATGGTAAAGTTTTCCATCCCAGTTTGGCTTGAGGATGCATCCTTCGTACCACGTTTAAGTGGTGTTTCAGTCGGCTACCTTCTCAAATTTTCCGTTACAGGAATGCCATCAGTTGAGGTGGATTTCAGTGAGATGGCATGGTGTCAGGCTTTAGCTTATCAATGAATTCAAGGAGATAGCCACGTCGATGTAACAATGGAGTTGATGTTGAATCCTATCCATGGGAATGTGACTAGATTACAAGTTATTTTGAGGCATTTGAAAGTCCTAAGCACTGAAAGACAAAATTAATTTATGTATTTTGTTTATAGATTCTATCCGATGAAGAAGTTAGTTGTTGGGAAATTTTGAAAGGCAGCTCATTATTGCCATTTACATTATTTGCAACATTTTCTGCTGGTCCTCTAGCAGAAAGTGCAAATGATACTCTGGGCTTGACGAAGTTCGGAGCTAAGACACTGCGGTGTAGTTGTATTTGCTTTGGGACAAATTTTACTCTCGCATCTTGATATCGGGAGAATCCTCGATATGATACTGGATAACCAAAAACACCGCTATTAACACAGTATAATTTTTATTTTGGGTCCGTCCGAGCCAATTTGCACTCATCGGGAACATGAACGTCTTTGCATTGGACGCACCGATAATACATGGCGCAGTTGGCAGCCAAATGTCCAAATCTTTGATACTGACAACACTGGTATACTTCTCTTTTCTAGAGGCATTCCCACCCCACCACTCGGAAGCTCAAGTGCCTTATTTGTTGAAGAGCACTTGGACTGCTATTATTTAAAATCTGTACCAAGTAAAGTTGTAGATTCTTCTTTTCTACCGTTGATCTTTATGTCACGAAGGTTTTAACGGAAATAAATTCAATTTTAAGTGCAGCTTCCTTGAGCATCTGAGGAAGATCGACGGTTTCCTCTCTGCAGTCCAAGCATTTCAACAAAAAGATCTGATTCTTCTTATTTTTTGGGGAATAGTTGAAATGTGGAACCCCCCAGAATTCAGTGCATTTTAAGCTGACTTTAAATCAACCAGTGATTTTGTCTTAATTGTTAATTTCTCAGCATTTACTCTTTTAATCTCAAAATCGGTTAATTTGTTTTCGGCTGCCAATAGCCGAACCATATCCTTTCCGCTTTGACCGAACACCTTAATTGGCGGAACTTTTTCTGTAATTTTGGAGACTTTTCATAATTTTATTTCTAAAGCACTGAATAAAACTAACATCGTTATCTTTATCAGAATTACCTTCACTACATTCTTCAACGTCAATTTCTTGTTGTAGTCCGTCCAGCGCTGCATAAGAGTTTTGGCTAATGTTATCGCCTCCAGGACCTAGTATTTCTTCTGGAATAGCTTGTTTGACTGCTTTCTTTGCCTTAGTTTCTGTGCTTTAGTAGTTCTGCATCTTGAGTTTTCATCTCTCTCTTAAACAGACCTTCAAGAGATTGTAGTCGTAGTCGTAATTCTTGATCCTCATGTCGAAGTCGAATCACTTCTTGTTGGTTTTCAACTATTTGGGTTTTACGTCCGTAATCTGCGTAGCTTTCCTGGTTGCTCGTATGTCTCCTTTTGTTGACGATTACAGCCAATTTTATATTGCTTGGCTCCTTGAGGCCCTCCAACGATGGTAAGCCGTGGGGCTCCTCCATACCAGTAGTCCCAAGTTTGTCTTTGGATTATTTGCTTTCACATCTTCACTGATCTTGTGACTAGCTGCTGATTTATTGATGAAATCCTCCCAGTTTTTCAAAGTATGTTTGCTAGAGGTCATGTTCAACTTCTTGAATTTTTCCAATATCAAATTGGCAATTTTCAAAGTAGGCAAATCTACAGACGTGAAAATTTCCCGCAACTCATTTTCTTCATTGCAAACATTAGACAGATATGTTACTCTTGATATTCTTAGTTTATTGACATCTTCAACGGGACCTTTGCATCCTTTGATCATTTTCTCTATCCGTTTGACTAAGTCCGGTAGTGGGTCGTTTCTTAGCTCAAAGAAATTCAATTCTTTAATTTTTTGAGGACATATTGTTTTTTTTCAGCCCTCAAGTAACAGATCAGTTTCTGAATCAACTCCTTCAGAATTTAGAGCTTCAATCACATTAATGACTCCCAAACGCTGTAATCTAGCCATTTGCGCTGCAACACTATATACTGGTGGGTGCCTAGGTGGTCCTTCGGGTGGTGGTGGATTATGAACAATGATTATGCTACATGACGGTGACCATCACTTACTACAGGTGAGTTCTTTTGTCCAGAAGTTGATGCTCAAAGATTGATTATGGCGTAGGTGTTCTGCATCCACAAGTGTTTGTGTGATGTCGAAGTTTCCTTTGTGTCAAGTTGTAGTCTATTTAGTTGACAGTTTAGCCACAGACTAGAGCCCATAATTGAGGTCAAGATGGCTTTTCGGTTTTAGGTATTTTAGTTTTTGAATGGAAAGCTATGGTAAGCTGTCTACTCGCAAAGTGGATGAAGCAAGGATTTAGGGTCGAAGTGAGTGGTATCTATGCCCGTCACTGGCAAGCAAAACCGCGGCCTGTAGAACTTTCTGCAATGATTTTTCGTTCTCGTTTGTTCGAGAGATCTCCCGAAGGATATCTAAATCGACCTCTCATCGGTTATAGACGTGAAGTCTGGAAGCGTGTCAAAGGACTGTAACTATCAGGTTAACAAGTTTTGACACCCTTAGGCTACTTCAAAGTGGCTGCTGGCAGACTAGCTAGTTTGGAGAGAAATTTTGGTTGCAGGTTTTCCGGGAGCAGAGTAAGTCCAAATAAAAAAATCAGCAACTGATTCAAATGCCCGATTTAAAATGCGTCGAATAACTTCCACCGACTAGACTTTTATTTAACTTGGCTAAAAATGCGTGCTCCCGAATATTCACCTACGCAGTGCCTGAAATAAACTACTCGAACTCAATCCGAATCAATCTTTTCTAATGCAAAAATCAAACTATGGCACCACGTATCGACCGCAATACGAAACCGACCAGTCGGAGATTATCGAAACCCTACCCTCTGGGCGGCATACTTACCTTCGTTGTCGCTTCCCTCTGAAAAAAGAACATGTTTTGCTGAAAGGAAAGACTGCATTGAATCAGCAATTCATAATTATGTTTATTCAATTTCTTAGCATATTTTCAAATATTTATATTTCTATATATATACCTTAATTAATTCTTATGTGAAAAATAACCACATTTTGCTTTCATCTTAAATACTAATCACATTTCTTTCCTTCACACGTCTAATCCTTTCCTTTTGCAATCTATTTTACATATCCATTTTATACTATCAAAAAAATACTGTTTCGGCCATTATAAATGACTATTATTCGTGTTGGTTCTAGTCTACCTGTGTATATGTGTACAAAGGTGTAAAGCGTTTGTTGATTATAATTAATATTATTATCGTCGTTTGAATTTTACATTTATCATTCTTTTTCTAAATTTATATCATTATTTACTTTCATTCCACCATTACTGTATACAATGCTCGGCTAAATTTCGACGAACTAATGCATCTTTGACTGAATTAAGGACAATTAACAACAAGTTGGGTAGACAGACCTATGCTCATGTCAGAAGGGTTTTGTACTCAAATTACAAAATGCAGTAACCAGCAACGAATAAAATCAAGAAACGCGTCATGTTTGAGGATCATACTATTACGAACAAAGTTGAAAGAATGTTAACTTCTGAGGTATTTGTTAAAGTTATACCCATAAATATCTCGCTTGATAATTTTTTCCGATTTTTTAGATCACGAGTGTCCATTCGCGAGCGAGGAAACACATTTTTCATGTATTTCCCACCCCCCGTGCCCCCACTGAAGCAAAAACTGTCAGTTTAGGAACTGTTTTGAAAAGCTCTCATAGAGAACTTTCATTTGATACTCATATCGGGTACCTTTCATGAAATTTTTTTCAGGGGCCACTCCTCTGTACTGTAATCAGCGATTCATGGCCTATTTTTCCGAATCCTAGAGTGGTTATAAAGCCCTTTTGCTAGGAGCTCTCTCCTGCCTCTTCGACTTGTTTCAATCATATGTACTCATCTTCATTATACCTTTCATTCCTGAAATTTTCATGCAAATCCTAGCAAAGCTGTAGTGTCTAAGTCGGTAAAAAGCGCATATGGCTCCATAGCTATATGTTTCCATAGTAATACAGGGCACATTGTTCCATAGTAATACAGGAAAATTCAAATCCCTATGACTTAGTCAAATACTTTCAGAAAAGATTAATCTTATAAATAGTCAATTTAAGGGTACCGTTTAGATTTTATCCAAGAAAACATAAAATCGATAAATCATACTATTACTAACAAAGTTGAATGAATTTTGACTTCTCATGTATTTTTTGTTGTTGTACTCATTAAGGCCTACATTCATGATTTTTTCCAGACTTTTCGGATGGTAGGTGTCCAACCGCGATGGGGGGTATGTAATGTGACGCCTACGCCCGGGAATCGAAGTGATTCCGATCCCGAACCCTTGCACTCGGCCAGATGGGTATGACCTCGAAATGCAAGCGGACTTCATCTTTCGTGCGGATATCGTTGCGCAGAAAATATTTTTTTTATCTCCAAATATTTAGATCTGTGGATTTAAATATTTGAGACAGAATATTAAACAAAACCCCGACGCATTTCGAGACATATCCATCTGGGAATGCCCCCTCCACCGTGGCCATCGAAAAACTATGCCACTGGCGACAAATGGAGATGCACATTGCCGCCATGTGGCGTTCCATTCCACACATCTGTTTTGTCCGATGAGAAAACCGGTAGAATTTGACAGCCACATGGCGAGTGCAAGGAGGTTTGGCTGCCAGTGAAAAAAGGTGACGGAATTCTGTGCATACAAAAATAAGTGCATTTAAATTAGTGTAGTTTATGGCACAGTGGTCGGTGGTGATAAGTTAACTAAACAATAATTTACAACGGAAAGCATATGATAACCGATATAGCGGGATTTTTGCAAAAGGACCGCGAAAACTTATCTGAATTCCTTAAAAAAGTGCATCGGCAACGAAAAGATCGGAATCAGGTAAGTTCTAAATAACTTAATGGAATCAGGTGGTAATTGAGCTTTATTAGCATTAGATGAGAGTTTCGATGGGAATGCAAGGGCGTAAGCGTTACAAATTCCAACACCAAATCCACAGGCACGACAAAGTCTTGAGATGGGATTTAATAATTTATTAAAAATGGCAGCCGAAAGACGTCCTAAAAATGAACGATGGAATAAATCTTGATCAAACGCTAGCCTCTAAACATTGAGCGATGAATCATAAATAGGATTATTATATTCTTATTGGCTACCAGGAGTTCTTGTCAACCATCGTAATTGTCGCAAAAGAAATGAATGGCTCGCCGGTCATATATTGGATTGTTTTGATTCTTTTTTTTGGTTCGAGGAGTGTTTGAAGCGAATTTTTTAGAAAGTCGCCGTCGAGTTGTGAAAGTATTTGCAATGATTGCAGAGACCTAAAAAGGGACTTGCAAGCTGATTGCCAGAGAGGATGTCAATATTTTAATATTGTATTTTTAGTATCTGTAACAGATGAAAATAAAGTATCAAGCATTGACGCGTATGAAGGCAAAGGTAGGAGCTCATGTTCGGAGGCATACGATCAAAATGAACGGCGCAATGCCTGCTTTTTGGGATGTGCAAGGATGTCAGAAATTCAAAATCAGGCTCCTTATATCAACAATTGGATAATTTTCATGGGGGAATCAGATAGCGGTATGGTATTGTTACCCAGCGATTCACAAGCGCTTAATGCTAATGACTGGTTATTATTGGAGTCGTTTCTAAAGCAAGACGACAGTGAACTAGGGGAGAGTATTGTTACCGATACTGTTATCACTGAGCGTCAACTGTCTCCAAAAGAATTTCTGGGACAAAGCATGCCCTGGTGGATGTGGTGCTTTCCGATTATTATGTTAATAGTCGCTTTGTGGGATTGCCATGGGGATTCATCAGCAAGACATATTGGAGATGACGTACCAAATAATCATGAAATCATATTGAATGATAAATTAATCTATCGATCACTTGCCGTTCTGCCTCCAAAGTATTCGGAAAGTGAAAAAAATTTTCTCACTGACAGCGAAGACGAAGAAAAAAATATCAAATTCGCTGTGAATACTTAAACAAAGCATTTACAATGACTCGCATTTGAAAGAAATAGTGTTATTGCATATGAATATTTTTAGGAATTTTTGCTGATTTATTTTCGTTTAATTATTTAGTAGAATAGTTCGCTTTTAGTATAAATATAATACATTCCTCTTGTGTATTATTATTTTTTTAAATAATTTTAAGGGATTTCTTGACAATTGTTTCTTACATACAAATAGATACCAATAGACACAAGTTTCATATCTATTCAGTTGTTATAAAAAAACAATCGCTTCAACAATGTTAAACAAAGAAAGAATTAGTTATAATATCAAAAAAAAAAAAAAAAAAAAACTATCTCGTGACAAAAAAAAAGGCTGGGATCACACTAGTATGCATGAAACGGTTGTGCAACAAGCCATGAAAATCAAAATATTTCTCCGATTTTTGTATTAGTGAAGTAATCGTTTAATTTCTAAGATAAGAATTTGCATCTTTTATTTATTATTGAATCAATTAGCAAATATAAGTAATATTTTAAAGAAGATCAAACTTATATAATGTCAAGAAAATTTAATTGTTAAAAAATATAAAAAAATGTTACATTGTAAAGGCAATTAATGAAGTTGAACCAAAGATATTTTCTTGATTACACTGCCACGTTATCATCTAATAGCAAAGGAAATAACAAAGTTGCATTATTTAAATGAAATCTGCAAAAAGGAGGTTTGAATGTCAGAAATTATAAATAAAAAAATGACGTATTTACAAACTAAGCTAAATAATTGTAAGCAAAACCTATTAGAAGTATTGACAAAACAAAATGTAACTTCCCCTATAGATGAACAATTTCAATCATGTTGCCAACATAACAGATTATTCTTTAAATAGACTGTTAATTTTCAAGTTACATCTAATTTTAAAAGTAATAATAATATAACATGAATTGCTAAAAGTAAACACGCCTTTCTTTTTCGGTGGTTCTTCTTGTTTCAGCGGGAAAGTGAGTGTAGAGTAGGTATGCCGTCGCGAGGGTAGGGTTTCGCCAAATCCGCTGAGGTCGGTTTCGCTTCGGTTACGGTCCGCGGTACCCTTGTTTGCGCTCGTTCTTTTTTCTTAGGGTAGGTTATTTTGGACTTGAGGTAGGTTAGCTTATTTTCTGGTACCGCGTCGGTGATTCGGTAACGCGCCTATGGGATTTTGTAGCGTTTTTGATTTGAGATCTGTGGAGAGATCACATCCAGAATTAACGTAACGTAGGTTTCCCGTTCTGGATGAGTAGTTGTTGACGCGTTTGGAAATCGGGCATGTGAACCGGTGGCTGAGTTAAGTAACTCGGACTTAGTCTGCTCGCGTAAGACCCGCGACCGAAACTCCTCTCCGAACTAGCTAGCCTACAAGCAGCCACCACGGAGTAGACTAAGTGTGACCGGACTTGTTGACCTGAAGGGTACAGTCCGTTGTCATTTCCAAGACTGCACGTCTCGAACCGATGAGAGGTCGGTTCCGCGTTCGAACCTAAAAGGTAGAAAATCATTACAGGTATGCGAAAAGTTCGTACATTTCCCCTCCTCCTGCCCCCTCAGTGCTCATAAGGCAATTTTAAGACTTGTTTTGAAAAGATCTCACTGAGACCTTTCCAATGACACCCTACTCGACTACCAATGGTGAAAATTTTTTTTTTGAGGGGTCACCTCCCTATATGGGGAGACCCCCCTTAAACCCCTTTGAAAAATTTTTCCACCCTTGAATTTTCAAGAAGTCACCACTATCGACCTTTTCACAAAGTTTCATGGCTGTAGCCTCTATAGTTTCGGAGAAAAAGTGCTGTGACATACAGACGGATGGACGGACAGACGGGCACAGGTCGTGATTGCAATAGGGTTTTGTATTTTAGTATAAAACCCTAAAAAACACTGAAGAAGGAGGAACTCTTACCTCCGAAATATATATTTGTTTAGCATTGAATTTACAATATTTGCGTTTTTCTGGAAAAGTTGGAGGAACATTTATTTGGAGAATTTTTTACAATTTTAATATTTTGCATATCAACAACATTGGTACAATGATAATAAATGCCAGTGAGAAAATGTTAAAAAACTTTTATAAATATTTCTAAAATGAAATTATGTACATCTAACAGCTTATGTGGATTACCAGTAAATTGTGGTACGTGGGGCATTTGAAAAGTCCGTGCAAAAATAAAAATTGCTTACGTATTTGGGGTAAACCTTTTTTTATTTTTCGACATAGTTTCATTTAAGATGTTCTAGTGCATTGATCCCTTCTGCATACTAGGATTTGTCCAAGTCTGCAAAATATGCATTAGTGTCTGTAATCACCTCCTCGTTTGAATAAAATCTTTGTCCCGCCAGCCATTTGGATCACAAATAGTAGTCGGAGGGAGCCAAGTCTGGAGAATAGGGAGGATGTGAAACGAGTTGGAATCCTATTCCCATTAATTTTGCGACCACAAATGTTGAGGTGTGTACTGGTCCATTTCTTGAAAATCATGCGACTTCTTTGATTCACACAATTGCCAAACACAAAGAAATAGACCAATATGGCTGAAACTTTTCAAACGCTATATCAGTCTCAGGAACTCGCACCCTTTGTACTAGTAAATCAGTTTTATTAAGAAGTAATATTATTGAGATTGCTTGAAATGTACGATTATTTACGATTGCATCGCAGATACGTTTTTTTAATCTCTCTTTGTTTTCCTGCTTTTGCCAAGAACCTGGTCAAATTCCAAATAGGAGACTAACAATAATATTGATGATTTTTTTGTCGTTGTGTTCTTTGTCCCCCAACATCAATGAATATGAAAGGAATGTTCTGTATTTTTATTGGAAATTCATATGCGGCCTTGATTGCTTTTAATTCAGAAAGGTTGGTATATAATTGTGTCGTGCTATTCGATCAAATTCAATAAAAAATAACTGACAGAACGACTAACTTGAAATTCTCTCCACCTTTCATACGCTCGTCGTATTCCGTATCGTGCCACAATTTCCTTATAATAGGTTCGTAATCCAAAAACATATCGGTACTAATATCATGAGTACTTTGAAAATTTTTGACTTGTGTTGCTTCACATTCGGCACTTAGTTTACCCCAAAGGAATGTCAAGTTTCTCACGTGCGTCGACTAGCCCCTGCATACCTTTAATAATATTTTGATAGATGATATACTGAAACTCGCACCTCATAACAGCTATGGGAATTGGATAAATAATACAGGAAGCGATAACCCAAAAGAAGGCTAGAGTTTGAAAGTCACATGTACACTTATTCAACTTGTCAAACCAAAAACAGAGACAGCGCAATACATGGTATTGTTTTCCAAATGAATGGTACATGATCCGTCTGTTTCCTTATTCTAAAAACAGGAGCTAGCTGTGTGTAAACAGGCACCGTTCTTGTGCATTACCACACAGGTCTATGTATTTATAAAGCTTTTGTTGCTTGGTTAAAACCCCCTAAATATGTTTCAGCCACAGAATAAATCAATTATTTACTTAATCGTGTTGATAAGCATTTCTGCCAATACTACTTTCAACTACAACTTTGATTATTTGCTGACATAATCAACAACAACTTGATCCTCGTCTTTTGAATCATCCACTATAAATGATTACAAGTACGGTCAAAAGATTCAAACAACAATACTGTTAATGCAGATTACAGATCCGTAGCTGAAAATTTTCAATTTGGCCTAAAAGGATGACATCAACTGTCACTGTTTCTAGGGGAAGGAACGTATTCTTCCGCAGCCTGTAAATAGTGCCACACCAATTGTCTTTACAACTTAATTCCTGTAAAGTCCTATGCAACTACACTAGGATCACTAAAGAACTTACTTTCATACTACTCCGCACTGAATTCGTCCATTTCAAATTTCGGTGCCACTGCCAGGGTTGAAATTTAATGCCGGAATGGCCGTCGTTTACGAAAATATAAATCAGTCGCTGACTAGCTCTTTTTTTGCACTTAAGAACCTCTCACAGTTGTCCAAACCGATGAGGAGTTATTGGCTTGTTCGTACCTATTTCTATGAAAAAGTTTCAGCAGATTCGTTCTTGTCCAGATCCAGCGATACTAATTCTTTGCAATGGGTTGTAATCGCGCTGAAATGATTTAGTTGTTAACACATGTCGTAACAAGGGGGTAAATAACATACTCTAGTCGCAAGTCAGAAGCTTGATGGCATCCTGATAAATTCAAACGTTTTCCTTGGGCAATACTGAGCTATCTGCATTAGGACATAGTCGGTCACGCTAGGGGTGTTAGCATAACAAAGGACTTTGAATTTATCTACCTTCCAAAAGAAAACCATGAGACAACTTTTGCCTATTGCATAACGGTAGGATATGTCCAACTCCACCACGTTACTTTGATGCAGGGTCTGCGCGTCCACTGTTCCCGACGTTAACCATTCACACATTGACAGTTTCACTGCGCGCTTGAAAGACTGATGCAATGTTGGGTGAATTAAAGCCGAGTAAATTAATTTTCTGGCGGTAAAAGAAACTTCTCTCCACGAGTCTTTACGCAACCTGGAGCAGCAACGGAAATTGGACAAGTCCTCGAGTGAAATGTGTTACCGGTGTGCTTTGAGCTTGAATAAAAGCTGACGCCGCAATTCCTAATTCATTCAGAGCATCCTTGATTAGAGAAAAATAAACACCATTTGCTTTAGATTGGTTACCCTACAGATATTGTGCTTGGTCTGGCAAAATTACTAATTATATCATCCTAACGATTCTGTCCATTTTTTCGTGACTTGTATTTGGTTACGTTGATTCTAATGTTTCACAGTTAATTTTTATAAGAATTTCACTTTCTTAAATTCAAAGCAATATTGCTGAAAAGCAAGTATCGGTTCGATCTTTAAGAAAGGTAGTCGCAGTCATGTGAATTGACCTGAGCTCCTATTCCATGGTTGAAATGACTTCATTAATATTCCATTCACTTAATATATTATACATCCTTATACTTGGTACTTAAAGTACATATTTTACCATGCCAATGGCTGATAAAGTTTTTTCAGGCCAATTGGCTCTGAGTTGGCTTATGGCTAACGTAGGGGGACCCAACCTTTCAAGACAAATTTTGATGACGTCCGTAGAGTCGGTGTTACTGTACGGAGCAGAGATATGGGGTGAGAAGAAGAGCACTGTGAACTAAATCTTCATATATGACAGTCTCTGATTGGGCAGTGTTAGTTATCGCAGGTGTAATGTATATCATCCTCCTTACTAGAAAGTGTCATACTATCTACCTGTGTAAAAACGAAGACACGAAGGAGACAATTGCCTGCGAGCAGAGGCAACGCTCGCTCAAAGATTAGCAGCAGTCATGGGTTAATACTATGAAGAAAAGTTGAGTTACGTACCTCATCCGTGATCTCAGATCGTGGCTCAATCGAACGCATGGTGAGGCTGACATCTATTTGACCCAGCTTTTGAGTGACATTGGTGTTTTAAGTCTTACTTGCCCAAGATTGGTAAGTCAAGGTCACCCAACGGTAGGTTTTGTGTAAGAGAGGAAGACAATGCCTGCCGCAGATTTTTTGCATGCAAAAAATGAGACAGACTTCCCTGGAACCTCCACAAAAAACATGAGAGTATTCCCAGGATAGTCTAATCGGGGAAATGCTTGGATATGTAGTAAAATTAGGGTAGGTGTAATGTCCTTCAGCGATGGTCTACTGCCTCAGCGGAAGAGGATGTTGAGATCCACCAAGATGGGCTTTGGCTGGGGACGCGTGAATGCGATAGCAGGCTAGCATTGCGGTGTCATTGGGCGGGTTCTCTTCCCCAGCACAAGGACCCATTGCAAAAGAATTTCGCATCCACGAATTCCGGGGTTTGAGAAATGTCGACTGAAGTCAAAAAGGAGGCAACCAACTCAGGGTCAAAGGAAATTGCTGACTTAAAGAACAAACTGGACCTCTGGAAGACGGACGGACTTAAGAGGACTTTGTCGCTTCCGAAATTTCTTATGGCCCACAAATAAGAGTGGGGCATCCAGATGGTAGCGGTGCTCTCTCGCACCCTCCCAACCAGATCAAGATTCAAACATAGACGTGGCCATGTATTTCCCATTTGAGTGAAAAACTCATACAAAAATACTTTGTACGACTCTTTCCCTCAAATGAGAAATACAAACATAATCGATTTATGCTATAGCATTATGTAATGAATTCACATAACCCTATTTCATAAATGGGCGCGCAAGCGGAAGGCCACTCTATCCGGTAAGAGTCCCTATTAAACAAAAGAAGCGAAGGAGCGCGCCCGACGGTATTCATTTCAATTTTTATACATTTTATACCAAAATTCATGGTTATTTGATATATGATAAGAGATATAAGGCATAACGTTAATTGTTAGCAAAACAATTGGAAAAAAGTGTACATACTTGTGTTGTTGCTTAGTGAGAGAAATAACATTTAATAAAGAATAATTTGTTGAATAAAACATACTTATATTCCTTTAACTCCATAATTTAAAACAAAAATCAAACTGCCAATTTTCAAATATCAGTGTTCGCTATCCGTGGCCTTAACGCCACTAAGTTTCATTAGAAGATAAGTTTATTCGGGCACCGTCACATATACGCAAATACATGCTTCCGGTATCTAACGACTGAGCAACCACGCATTACCGAAATCATAATGGGTTTTGTAATAAAAATTTAAAGCTAATTATAGTTATTAACTCAAGTAAATGTTTCGCTCTAATAGGATTTGTATAACATTGACTACTCCCTTCTCACTAATTGCATTGCTGTGCCATGCTTGATCTTGAGAAGACCCTATCCTCAGTCAAAACTACAACACGAATCATTCATCGCAATGCAAGAAACTGAAGCGAATTCGGGCTGCGGACGTGAAAAAATCCACGGGACGTTGATACCAATTTATTTCATTAGTCAGGCGTGCCAATCCAATTACGTTGAGAGTAACAAAATGCATTTCGAATTTAGACGTTTTCTTCACCCAAGGACTTCTTTCAATGATATACTACGGCAAAATTGAATACGATTTATATTCTATCGTGTCTTCATTTACATCAAGACTCACCGATTTTGAAGAGCTATTTGTAAAGAAACTTTATGTAGTTCCTTCCGAAGTTTCTAATGAATTTGCCCCGTAGTGCTGTACACTCGGACTCTTCAATTTCGGTATTCCTGTCAGAATCGCAGCAACTACAGTACAGCGCTCCGTTCATTAAAAGGGGGAAAAAAACTGCTGTACGCTTCTACACGAAAAGTGACACATTTGCGTTCTTGAAATGCTAGGGTTGTACATTGTAGACTACCAATTGTACATTGGAGACTACCAATTAAATAACCGATATGTTGGACTCAGTGACATGAAGGTTACCAGTGGCATCTGTGTGAGCACCACAAATGCACCATTTATCTTTTCATTGATATCTTTGGAATCAGAAGGTATCACACATTTTCTATTCTAGGAGCGCAAACGTTACTATACTCGTATATGTACGTCGTCTATGGGGACCATCAATTACCTCTCGAGGAACACAGTCTCAACCAATTCCACTTCATTTCACGGTCATTCTACGTTGGCTGTTTCGCGTTCGCACTAAATTGATATATTTGGGTTCGTCGTTCCTCAATTGCTTAAAATTCCTTTGAGCATTTCAGCTGCAAAACACTCGTTATTAATTTTGAATCTTTCTTGGACACTGATCGTTGCTTCGGAGAACTATTCTTTCTCATTGAAGATGACGAAATGACAACGGGATATCGATTAGCCGGAGTAAATTGATCGGTCTCCCAATGCTTAAAAAATCTGCTTGAACAACAATTTGAAATTTTAATGGGAAGAAAGGGAACAAGTTTTGTAAAAGTTTTCTTAGTAGGTGGGCAATTTGGGGAAAAATTGAATCTTTCAAGAGAACACCATCACTGAACTGGTAGAAATCCAATCAAAGTAATACGCAGTTGCGGAGATTCTAAATTGCTCAGATTCACTGCTCACTTCGAGTCGCTGTTGAGAATCAACTTTTTCAATCAATAAAAGTACTGATAATCCTATATGCAATGTCCTAGGCAAAAAGTGCAGCAAAATTTTCACTAGCCGAAGTCGTCGTTTCCGCCGTTTGCGTTAACGCAAATTGAATTAAAGACGGGATTAGCCGGAAACGATGGAAGTAAGTCGAAGCAGCACTTGGAGCACAACACTTTGCATTTTATGCTTTCCCTATTTTTGAATCGAATCCTTGCGTAATGGCACTGAACGAACAATCCCCACAATTTTGGCCCAAAATTCAATGGGGAAAAGTGAAATGTACGATTTATGAACTTTAAAACGATTTGGAAATCAAATTTGATCTAATTTCCCAAGTATTCACGACTTTAAGACGCGGTTCTTCGCGTCTCTGCTGTATCGCCGTCCAAGTCAAACTCCACGATCCATCTCAAACTTGTCTCTCTCTCGATTCCTTTTCAATCCCAGCCGAATCTACATGCCATAACGGTGGTTTTCTAGCGCCCAAGTAGATTTCCCTCTTCGCTTGTCTGTCATCTACCGTATCGTCACGCCACTACGGTGGGTAAAGACGAGCCCTTTGCCCAGCAACTGTAGATTGCATTTGAGCCGCAATCTGTGGAGTGCTGTATATATCAGTGTTCTCATGTTAGAATTTTCAATTGCAGATGAGTTATTAAGTTAATAAAAAATAATTATATATAGAAAAGTTAAATTATAATGCAAAGATAAATCTCATGAAGCATGTCAATGTAGAAAAAATTTACGTTTAATATATAAAGAAAAATAATATAAATTTATATTTATAATAAAAATTTTAAAATTTTGTTTTATTTTTTCTAAGTTTAATAATTTACTAAAGTTTCACTTTGAGTAATTAAATTTTTCAAATCTGCAATTGAAATTTCGGAATAGTGTTATCCCGGCTTTCGGCAGTTTGCTTGGGTGACTTCTCGATTACTACAGATCACTTAAAAAATCAAACCATGTAGCTCATTATACATGGGTGGTCCTAAAAGAAAAAAAGGGGCTCACAGCAGCTGGGAACGTCGGGTTTGACCAATCACTATTCTAGCCATCCCTCCTACTTCCTTTTTTCTTGCTAGAAGAGGCATCCCCCAACTTGAAGGTACCCCGCCGCGTAAAAAAAACGAGACTAAGCCCGAAGTAATGTGTCACATAGCTCCAACTTAAATTCTCATGTTGACAGGAGAGGAATTTAGTAGGTAGTCCAGATGTCTTGCGCATCTGAAAACCTTACACTCAGGGCATAAAAAGTCTTCACCTCCCAACCACAAAATAACCTCGTCATTTTAATTTCACGAGATGGTAAAACTAAAAATTAGCAGAGTATTTAATAAAATATTAATATATTGTCGCGTGTTATTGGTTCGCGGCCTATAATTTTAACGTTCCGGGAAAGTGAAAACGCAATGTCTTTTAATTTAAGTTAAAAGAGTTTATTCAATTAAATAAAATGCACAATAATCAGTTAACACTTTCACTAATTTTAATTGTCCCTATTAAAATTATCTAACACTTGTCCATAAATTTATTATCGCAATTGTCTTCTAAATTACTTCACTATTACGAAACACACTTTTCTACTACTCGAAGAATATCGCTTCCCACACACAATCGCAGTTCTTCTCGCGGTCGAATGAATGATTCCCCCATTCATTCAGCTCGCCTTTATATAGGGTCTCTAAGTATTCACCCATTTCTCGCATATTGGCGAACGTTCTACCGAGAGGTACCTGGTAGGTTCGAGCAAATTAATGAATGGAGTGACGTCGCTTGCAGATGTTGATTATGCTTGTTGAATTTACTCGTGGGTTCGAGTAAATTCATTTGTTGACGTTCTTAATGATGATGAAAACAATTGCGACAGTAGCTCGCAGAATTATTTGTACATGTAATTATTTGTACATGTAACAATATCAATACTTCATCACTAAATGTCACCACCCTATATTGCCTCTTCCAGGTCAACCCGTAACTGGCCACTATGCTATTCATTTCTTTGGTGGGAAAACTGCTATCTTTTCTGTTCCGAGCTGATGTCCCCATATCAGGGAACTCAAACTTGGAATAGATTTGTATTCAAACGAGGTGTAAATATGCTTTATATACAAGGTGCGTTCCAAAATAAACGAGACTTTTGTCATAAAATTTTTTTTGTGGCTCCATCTGTGAATGAGATAGTGCGTTGGAAAGTTGCATCCCTTCCTAACTTCCATTGAAAGTTTGATGACATTCGGTTCAGTGGAAGCGAAGTTATTGCGTCTGAAGTGACAGTATGTTTGTGTCATCGGTACAAAAATGAGCTTCGAACGACGAGCTAATATCAAATTTTGTTTTAAAATAAGTAAAACGTTTACCGAAACATTTGAATTGATGAAAAAAGTATATGGCGATGATTGTCTATCTTGTGCCAGAGTTCATGAGTAGTTTACACGTTTCATAGATGGTCGTGAGGACATAAATGACGATGAACATTCAATTGCTGGTATCTTTGAGTTGATTATAGAGACGGAAATAATAAATTTAAAATACGTTAACATTGTGGCCAGAAAAATTATACAGCTCTCAATAAAAACGTAAAGTAAAAGTGATCTAGAGTACGATCACTAGCCAAACAAAAACAAACTAGCTGTACGTTTTCGTTTTACTATTTAGAATCAGGCAACATGTCCTGTCGTGAATACAAAATTCGTCAATGAATTCTCACTTCCACTTTTACTTCTATTTTGAGAATATGCATTTATGTAATTCTATAAAGTTTCGATGATGCTGTCTGTCAGTTTTGACTAAAAATCACTCCCCCAAACTCTTATCTTGACTCAAATTCCCAAATACGACTTTCCATTGGCAGTAGAAAATCGATCGTCTGAAGCAATTGAACAATTTCCTATAATTCCAGACAAAATCGATCGAAACCACTGGCTGATTAGTTTGAATCAGTCATGTCTTTATCAGCAACGATTTACGCTTATTAACATATCATTAATTATACTTATCGATATTCGATCATATAATAATTGGAGGACATTTAACTCATGAAAGACAAGAAAATCAGATGGCATACTTCATTGAATTATAATGGCTATCTTGACGCATTTTGATACATTTATCAGCAATGAATTCCAGCAAAATGAAACAAGTTACTAAGTCAAGTTGATCTTGAGTCGGTCACCGGACTATTTTTTAGGTGAAAAATAGCTAAGCTTAATTGAATGATAATATTTGAGATTAGAGCTGTAATCTTGGGAAATTCCCAATATTAGCTTGTAAATTTTACTCGGACACGTAGAGCAAAACCAAACATTAAATGAAGGATTAAAACTAATTTTACATTTATTTCCCTATATATTTAACAGGTCATTCAATAAGTCTGTAGAATAAGTAAGCAAAAAATAAAGTTTTGGCAAAACTCGATTCTATTATTCAAAATAGTTGCCTTTGAGGGCGATACAATGAGTATAGCGATTTTCTAACTTTTCGATACCACTTTATAGTACGATTTCTATTTCTCATCAAAATAGGCCTCAGTTTCAGCGATTACCTCATCATTGGACTTAAAATTTCTTTCCAGCAAGCCTTTTCTTGAGCTCTGGGGCTAAATCTGGAGAACACGGTGGGAGGGTACGCAATTCAAAGCCCAACTCATTCAATTTTGCCATCGTTTTCATCGATTTGTGACATGGTGCATTGTCTTGGGGAAACAACACTTTTTTCTTTCAAAAATGCGGCTGTTTCTTTGCGATTTCAGCTTTCAGTCGATCCAAAAGTGCACACTGACAGTCGCTGTTGATGGTGATTCCTTTTTGGAGATCGTTGATGATATTATTCCGTTCACATCCCAAAATACAGATACCATCACTTTACTGGCCGATTGTTACATCTTTGCTAGCTTTGGATTCGGTTTATCGACTGTTGTCCGCTCAACTGACTGTCTTTTGGATTTTGGTGTTTAATAGTAAAGCCATGTTGCATCCATTATCACATGTCGACGATAGAATTTAATTTTATTGCGGCTCAACAGCGCCAAACACTCCTCTAAAGTATCAATGCATTATTGTTTTTGGTTGACTGTGAGCTCACGTGGCACCAACTTTGCACAGAGGTTTCGCATACCCAAATGTTCATGTCAAATGGTAAAAACACTACCATTTGATATCTATCAGCTAGCTCGTGCACCTTCAATTTGCGATCTTTCATAACCAATTTGTGAATTTTTTAAATGTTTTCTGGAATAACTGCCTCATTTGGGCGTCCACTGCGCTCTGCATCGTTTGTGCTGGTACGACAACGTTTAAGTTCAGCAATCCACGACTCTATCATTTGTCTCGATGGAGCAGAGTCCGGATAATGTTTATCAAGCCATTGTTGGTGTTCACTGTATTTTTTTTCGTCAAAAAGCAATGCTTTATCAAAACTCGAAATTCACTTTTTCCCATTTTTAGGTTATTGTAAAATCATTTTACAATACCCTACTAAAATCGCGTCCTGTCTAACCATCTGTCCGTCTGTCACACCCCTTTTTTCTCGCAAACTAAATAAGCCGGAAACTTAAGATTTTGTAAGTAGGTGCGAAGTGACGCCCTTTTCAAAGTTTTATCACGAAAAGCAATTCATAAGGTCTTTAAGGGGAAAAAAAAGTTTTCATCGCATGTAGGCAATATGGGTAGCAAATAAAAGGTCTTAATGAGAACTTTTCAAAACAGGTCTTAAGCCAACAAGTTTTGCTTTGAGGAGTGCAGGGGAAGGGGAAATGTACGAACACTTTGTGTCCGAAAAAATCACAGGTGTGTGACTTTAGGAGTACAAGGGCAACAAATACCTCAGAAGTCGAAATTCGATCAACTTTGTTAATAATAGTACATATTATAACTTTTACATTTTTGCCTATAAAATCAAGGTGGGACACTTGAATTTCCCAAAAACTCCAATTTAGGTTTCTCGAAAGTAATTGTATGTGTCCCGAAAATTTAACAATTGAACAATAAACAGCTAAGTTACAGCCGATTGAATATTTAACAATTACAACAACATTAACACGTGATACTAGAGAGATACACGTTTGCAAAGGTCCTAGACACTACAAATATGTAGGAATTTGGCTAAAAATTTTAGAAATGGTTTGTAATATCGATGTGTTATCATCACTAATTAAGCAACGAGGTCAAAACACTTGAAACAAATAGTGGCGAGTTTAAAATCATAATAACCATAATAATTTTTCGAACTCAATTTATGGAATCTGCATATTAGCCAAGTTTTGATTGTTTGATTAACTAATTCTTATTACAATACCCTTCTGGAAGGAGCACTCTCCTGCTACTTCAACTTGTTTTTTAATAAGAAAAGTTGCATCGCACCAAATGCTATAACTCACTAATCATAGTTCGATTGCTGTCAAATTTATCTACGTGTCGTTTGAAGGTTAGTACTAATTAAAAATCATATGGGAATGTGAGGGCTCTGGCACCCCTCAATAATAAAAAGAATCTCAGAGTCAATAAATATTTAGATTTTATTTTATAATTATAATAAACGACGCGCACAATATGGGAGCCGGTAGAAGGAAGGACCTTGAGCATTCGTGTACGAGTGAAAAAGGAAGTTATCGCTTTTTCTTAAAAAGATTACAGCTTTTCGTTACGGCGAGCGGTGAAATCCTGTACAACACCTCCGCTGTTATTGTCTTGTCGCTACAGTACTCCCTCCTGAATGGCTTTGACGTTTGTTAATATCAATATGAAATTTTTATAAAATATTATTTGTCGAATCTCACTTTGCTTGTTCGATTTTTAGCTTTCGGTCCGGTATACGTTCTCTGAAGTGAACATTGTTGAATAGGCGGCTGTATCGCTGAATTCGCAGTGCACACAAAATATGCGGATTTGATATACTCAACGCTGACATGAGTTTTTTTCCCGTTGATTGCCAATTTAAATGCTTTCTGTGTTCTTTCCAGAACTTTATATGGTCCGTCATATGGAGGCTTCAAAGGTTTTCTCACCCGACCTATACGCAAAAATACATATGAGCAAGTTGCGAGATCTTGGTGTACGAATACTTTCCGCTTGTCGTGGCGCGATGCAGGTGTTGCGCGGACTTCCTTCATATGCTCGCAGAACTTTTCAGCATACAGTTTTGTGTCCGGTTGCATATCTCAGTCGAAAAAGAATTCTCCGGGCATTCGGAGCGTTGTTCCTTAGACCAATTCTGCAGATATTGCCTTGACGTCTTCTTTAGTGCCAGTAAGACTGTTGGCAAAACGTCCATCCATTCATGGTTATAATGGCACATAATGGCAGCTTTAAATGATCGGTGGCAACGCTCCACCAGGATGATATGCAGTTGTTCAAACTTTTTAACAGCCCACTAAATGAGTTAGTGATTGGAAAATGAGGGATTTGAACTGTAATCCCTGGTCCAATATTAGTAAAGTAGGTACTCCAAAGCGGGCAATCCAGTTGCAGTAAAAAGCAGCAGCAACTTCATCAGCAGTTATTGTCTTTGACGGAACCGCCTCGGGCCACCTTGTGAAGTGATCAATTATTGTCAAAACATATCAATATTCTTTCGAAAGTTTTAAAGGTCCAACAATGTTGATGTGGACATGACTGAATCTCACGTCAGGACTTTATATCTACCCGGGTGGAGGTCTGGCATGCCTTCCTATTTCGCTGCGCTTGCACGCAAGATATGTACGAGCTTAATCCAATATATCTTTCGACATACATACTTCTTAGCTTTGCTGTCTTCGTTGAACGTCCACTGGGATGAGAAAGGTTATGCGTTAGCTCAAATACCTGCCTCCTTAGTATTTTTGGAATGTATGATCAAACCTCGCTCATTGAAACATCACAATAGATCGATGAATCATCGCCGGTCAATCTTATTTTCCGAAAGTTGATGCTTGAGTTAGCCTGGAGCTCACATTTTAATTCTTCATCATCCTCCTGATCTTTTGCCAAATCCTCAACGGTGTTCATTACTGGCATGGAGATACTATCAATTCGAAATAGTGCATCCGCTGTTGCGTTTTCTTTTCCAGTGATGCGGACAATGTTTGTGGGAAACTAACCAATGAAACTTAACTGTCCTAGTTGACGTGGAGATGCTTTGTCAGACTTCTGGTTAAACGCGTTAGTAATTGGCTTGTGGTCTGTTCTGATGATGATCGGGCGTCCCTCAAACATATGGCGAAAATATTTTACTGCGCCATAAATCGCTTGCAGTTAATGGTCGTAAGTGCTATATTTACATTGTGCTTTGCTGAACTTTTTTGAGAAGAATCCGAGTGGTTCTCAAGAATTATCGTTTAAATGCTCGAGGACTGCTCCCGTTGCCGTATCGGATGCATCAAATTTGATCGCAAGAGTAGCGTTTTCGATGGAATGGCACAATAATGTAGCACGAGTAATTTGCCATTTACATTCCTCAAAGGCCGATTCCACTTGTGAATTCCATATTATTGGTCGTTTGTCTTTTTTCGTTGCTCCAATCAGATATTCGTGTCGAGGTGCTTGAATAGATGCTGTATTTTTCAGCAATTTCCTATAAGAATTGATTGCTCCTGGGAATCTTCTGATCTCCGATATGGTTGATGGCTTTTTAAAGTTTAATGTCATTTTTACACGGTCAGGAAGTGGTTTTATACCGTATTTATCGATAAGGTAACCCAGAAATTGCACGATCAAAATGACAAATGTGCATTTACAAGTTTCAAATGTTCACGGTGTTCATCGTTTGACTAGGACGCGATGAGGATGTCGTCGATATGTGCATAACAAAACTTTAGACCATGTAGAACGTTATCAATGTATCGTTGGAATGTCATTACGTTAAACTCGTACAGTGCGAACGGTGTTCTCACTGCTGCTTTGGGAATATTTTCCGGTGCTACTGAAATTCGGTTGTATGCCCTCATTGAGTCCAAAATTGAAAACACGGTGCATCCGTGAAGGTTGTTCCTTCCCGGGATAGTAATAGCATTGATTCGGCGATAATCCACGCAAAGTATAAATTTTATATAGTGACGGATTTGGGTAGGAGCCTTGCAGAACACCGGCAGTAATACTTTTCGCTGGAGAAGTGCTTTCCCCTACTTTGACTTGGAATTTCTATCAATTAAAAATATTTGTAAATGATTCAACAAGTGTGGAAGTGTATTATATTTCTGAATTTTATAGACAAGAGCTTCATTCCAGACTGTATCGAAGGCTTTTTCTATGTCCAGCGCCACCAAGCCTACAAACAGTTTATTGCACATCGCTGCTTTGACGTCCTTCGTAACATGGAAAAGCTGATGCTCTGTCAAATATCTGTTTCCGAAGCCGAATCGGAAATCAGATAGGATATTATTGTTACCCATTAAATCATTTAATCTTTTTAAGATTACTCTTTCAAAGAGCTTACCTAAACCTGGTAGAAGGCTAATGGGCCTATAATTGTCGGAAGAGTGCGGATCTCTTCCAAGCTTCAGGATAGGTATAACACGAGCTTGTTTCCAGATGGATGGAAATAAAGAGAGCCTAAGGCAAGCGTTGAATAGGAAGCATATGAAGGCTATTCCTTTTGTGGGTAAATTTTTAAGAACAATATTTGGCAGGCCATCGATACCTGGATCTTTGCCGTTTTTAACTTTTTTGAGGAAACTTATTATTTCTCTGGTTTTTATTAATGCACCAGGAGGTAAAGATGTTCGGTTAGGTGGTTATTCCAAAGCTTTAGCCACTATCATTTCTACTAGATTTTTTCAGAACCTATAGGAAATATTATGGAACTGATTAAATTTATCTGAAAGTATATCTGCTTTCTCTTGTCAAAGTCAAAGTCAAAGTCAAAAGTGCTTTATTTAATACCAATCGTTATAAATTTTTAAAAGAACATAAAGCAAATTCCAAACAATAAAACTATAAAAAACTTAATGGCCCGAATGGCTCTCTAAATTTATACGTTATCAGTTAAACACATTTTATGAAAAAAATACACTTGCAAATTTTAATTAATTAAGATTATTAGATATTTTTTGATTCAATTGGAAAAAGGAGAAAAAACCAACCAGCATTATTCAAAAATTACTTATACTACTAACACAAAAATGAACTTATATCCTATACCTACTATGTTAAACCCTAATTCTAAATAAGTTCAATCGAAAAAAAAAAAAACGTCACCTTATATTGAAACCTATACCTAATTTATAATACAAATAAACAACAATACGATGTAGCAATAATGAGATGAATCTAAAAAACTAAGTAACGAGAAAAAGCACAAAAACAGAAAATAAACACGAATAATTTAGACATTGTCATTCAGCCACCAATACCTAGATTGTTCCATCTCAGCTCAACCAGCCTCAACGAATCTAGCAAATGAGTATCTCCATTGGAATTGTTGGTCTCGTGAACTCAGATTCGGAGGATATTTTATTTTCTTATCGGTGGCCCGTCGGTATATGTGATATATGATTGGGACGCCGTCAGAATCAAAAACATAACGATTCATGTCCAAATACACGAATGCTTCTGGAGGAATGAAGCCAGTAGTGAGGCAAGTCACAATATACCCGCCTGTAGGGTGGAACGGCTGTGAAATCCAAGGGTTTTCACTCACAGTTACAGATCTTGCGATATGATTCCGAAGAAGCTTCAATATGAAGATATCGACTCTTGTCACTTGAGCGGTTTGATAAATTTTTCTATTCGATATATAGTGCTTCCAATCCGTCTCAGGCTTTCTGTACAAACCAGTACATGCACGAAGACATTTCCTTTCGAAAACTCTTAATCTTTCCATTGTACTAGCACTCTGGTTGTACCAGATCTGGCATCCGTATGTCTAAACTGGCCTAACCAGGGTCTTGTAACAAATAACTTTGACTTTTTGATCAATGTATCTGGAATGAAAGAGTCGCCGAAGGGCCATGACTACTTTAAGTGCTTTACTGAGCATGATTTTCACATGTTCAGTATAGTACAGATACTGATCGAGATGAACACCGAGGTATCGAACACAGGATTTATGTGGAACCCGTTCTGAACTACCCTCACCAGCCATAATGTGGAAATCCTTCCAATTACGTTTCAGGTCTTGACTGGCCCCCTGCAGCGTTGTCCGAAACAAAATTGTTTCGCACTTCTGCGCATTGATTTTCATTCGCCAATTGTCGGTGTAGAGCTGCACATCATTAAACATTTTTTGAAGATTGCTCTGAACTATTGTAGCTTTTCGGTCTGCCGTATAGATGATCAGATCATCAGCAAACGCTACCAATGATCGCGTTGGCGAGACATTAAAATCAAAGCTGTTCAATAGCTTGCGAATAAATATTGAGAAAAGCAGGGGCGCAGTAACTGTTCCCTGCTGTAGACCATTCAAGACCTTGAATTCGCGTATTGTTGTCAGATTTCCATCAGTTACAACAAATGATTTCCCGTATAACATATTACACATCATGGCGACAAGGTGTCTGGGGAACCTGTCCTGAAGAAGTTTGAAAACTAGTCCATCTAACCACACCGTATCGAAGGCTTTCTCCATATCAATGAGACATGCTCCAACACATTCTTTGTTGTTTAGTTTCCAACAGATGTCTGAGGTTACTTTCGTTATTGCATGTATGGTCGAATGCCTGGCACGAAAACCAAATTGGCAATTCGGTATCAACTCATATTTCTCAATGTGGGCGTTTAATGCTCTGTTGAGTATCACTTCAAACACCTTGCTGATGTTAGGCAGCAAGCTGATTGGGCGATAGCTTTTGGGGCATGAAGATTCTTTTCCTTTCTTCAAGATCGGAAATACCTTAGCGTTTTTCCACTCATTTGGGAAATATGAATTGTTCAACATGTTGTTGAACAATATGCAATAATTTCTAATAGCAACCTCAGGCAAATGTCGGAGAACCGTCAGTACCACATGATTTTTTGTTGTTTATCTCGCGAAATATGAAACACAAGTCTTCATAGCTGACAAAATAATCAATAAGATTCAAGCTCGGTATGAGGTCAGATGTTAATGTTTCATCGAAATGAAGAATTGATTGGCCGTTCAGGCTTGATTTGAAGTCAGAAACTTTTGCTTCAACGACCTCCGAAAATATTTCATTCCTTCTCTCTGGGTTTGGCAGATGAACCAATTCAAAATGTGTTCCAATCAGGGCAAGTTTCTGCAATCCTTCACATATAATCCTGTTTCCATTTCTATCCGGAGTCGTACTATCAATTTCGATACCAGCTCTATCAAGAAGATTTATCTCATCACTAGCGACTTCAAGATTCGATACCTTCACTCGAGACTTCCTGCGGAATAAGCTATTCACTTTCGCGAAAACGCCATCTGGGTCCTGTGGGCTAATACCCCTCAGTTTTTCCGCCCATTGATTGCTGACCTCACTCCTGAAGTATGAACGGATTAAGTTCCGGACATTCTTCAGGTGTAATTTCAACAAAGACAACGAGGGATGGTTGTAGTCCAAAAATCGTCGATAAATATTGTTGACGCGGGTGAGAAGAAGGCTTTTCAATCTTTTCAACCTTGCGATGGTTGGTGTTTCATATTGTTTCGAAGTTTAATCTTGGGAACAACTTTCTCAATCGTTTCCAACGTCAGCTTCTCTAACTTCGACAAATAGAGATCTATTTCATCGTCAGTTAGATTCCTGTTATTAGGAACCATTGAGCAAGCGTTGCCATCATCAGAAGAGGGACATTGCTTCTGGTACTCCCGATTAAACTTCTTTTGAAACTTTCCCCAGTCTGTTTATTTTGAAATTCAACCGATGGTTTTCATGTTGAACTTGAATGAGGAAGAAATCATCCCTTTGATGATTGATTTCCATTACGATTGCGTTATGATCGCTATCGTAAGGAAGCACCTGCAGTTTCCGTTGAGGACTATTAAAGCTGAATTCAAGTCTTGCGTCAGCAATGCAGAGGTCCAAATATGAATTTGTCCTAGGGTATGTTGGGAACTCCGACCCATATAGGTTGCACCTGTATTCAATTTGGTTCTCTGTTATCCATGATTTCAGGAATACACCTCTTGGATTATTGGTGGCGTTTAGCCATGATGTATGCTTGGCATTCAGGTCACCGGCAAAAATATAATAATTATGCAGCCTGTTCAATTCGAGTATTTCAAACAAGGAATTGAGTTCCTCCTTGAACTTGAGAACATTTTGACCAGTTGCATAGGCAGAGATAACGAAGAGGTTATCCCCACCTGGCAGTGAAATTTTGATGACGGACACTTCAAGAAATTCAAAGTTTTTGAATTCGACTTTTTCAATATTTTGGAAACAATAGGGTCTTCTAACCAATATCCCGGTGCCACCTCCCCCATCACCTATTACCCTATCGTTTCTTACGAATGCAAAATCTTTGAATTCCATGGAATGCCATGAATTGAGGTGGGTTTCAGTGAGAAGTATGATGTCAGGCTTTTGCTTAACAACAAATTCAAGGAGATAATCACGTCGTTGACGTTGATCGATATGAGGCGAAGCCTATCCATGGGAATATGACTGGATGACAAGTTATTATTAGGCATTTGAAAGACCTAAACGCTGAAAAGCAAAGTTAATTTTTGAATCTTGTTTGTCGATTCTCTCCGATAAAGAGTTAAGTTGCTGGTAAATTTTGAGAAGCAGCTCATTATTGCCACTTACATTATTTACATTATTTCCAGCATTTTCTGCTGGTCCTCTAGCGGCGAGTGCAAATGATACTCCGGGCTTGACGAAGTTGGAAGGTATGATATTACGGTGTATTTGTGTTTGCTTTGGAGCAAATTTAACTTTTGCATCTTGATATCGGGAGCATCCTCGATATGATGCTGGGTGACCAAAAACACCGCAGTTAACGCAGTATAATTTTTCTTTAATCTCCGTCTGAGCCAATTTGCAATCACCGGGAGCATGAACGTCTTTGCATTTAACGCAACGATAGTGCATGGCACAATTGGCAGCCGAATGTCCAAATCTTTGACACCGGTAACACTGGTTGACTTCTCTTTTTTGGAGGCGTTCCCACCTCACCACTCTGAAATTCAAGTACCTTATTTGTTGAAGGGCACTTGGACTGCTCTTATTCGCAATTTGTACCAGGTAAAGTGGTAAATTCTTCCTTTCTATGGTCGACCTTCTTGTCGCAAAGGCTTTGACTGAAACAAAATCAATATCTGGTGCAGCCTCCTTGAGCACCTGAAGAAGATCGACCGTATCCTCTCCGCTGTCCAAACCCTTCAACAAGAAGGTCTGATTCTTTTCACTTTTTGGGGTATAGGTGAAGTGTGGAACCTCCCCAGAAATCAGCGCATCTTTGGCTGACTTGAAATCAACCAGTGATTTCGTCCTTGTAGTTCATTTTTCGGCATTAACTCTTTTGATTTCGAAATTTGCCAGTTTATTTTCGGCTGCCAATAGCCGAACCATATCTTTCCCGGTTTGTCCGAACACGTTGATTGGCGGAACTTTTTCTGTCTTGTTGGAAGCTTTTTCAGAGGAACCAGCAGAACTGCGGGCTGGTTTTTTCTCCTTATTTTTGTTCTTTAAATATTGAATAAAATTAACGTCATTATCTTGATTAAAATTACCTCCGATGTTTTCTTCGATTTCCATATCTTCGGTTAATCCCTCCAGCGCTGCAAAATAATTTTGGCTCTCGTTGGTGCCGCCAGCACTTAGAACTTCCTCTGGATTTACTTGCTTAGTACTTTTCTTCGGCTTTGTTACCTGTTGCCATTGATTTTGTGGCTGCGTCTGTTGAGGCTTCATCCCTTTCTTGAAAAGATCCTTGAGAGACTGTATCTCTTGCCTTAGTTCATCATTTTCTTTCTGCAATTTGGCCATTTGTTGATTGTCCGCTATTATTTGCAGCTTGCACCCTCCATCTGCGGAGTTTTCTTCATTATGTTTTCTTTTGATGATTGTCGCCAGTTTCGTATTCGTCGTTTCCCCAGGTTGCCCCAACGGTGGGAAGCCGTCGGGCTCCTCCATACCAGCGTCGAAATTTTCTTTGTGAATTTGTTTTTCGTTACCAATCGAAGTAAAAATATTCGATAGAAATTTCCTGAGTCGATTACTTCGACAATATAAGATTTTTTCCGATAAAAATTAACTTCGGACCAACGTTTTTAAAAAATTAATTTAATTTTTGAAAACTTTGACAGGAGCGATTTAAAAGACGTCTATACGCAAAGACTACTACGATCCATCCTCTGCTTTCTCTTGATTGGAGTAAATATGCGCTTCGTTGTTATTTATCATCGAATATGATAGCATATAATACTTCCGTTTAAAAATTCTATTTAGAAACCAGACTTTCCTTGAGTTGTAGTCCAGATTTGCAATATACTAATTGTTCCATCGGAAATTCCGAAGCTCCTTAGATCTATTTCTAATTGCTAGTGAGGCTATAAACACTGATTTTGAGAGACCTTATGCATGTTTTTCGCCATTTATGCCACAATGAATATCGTTTTCTTATCAGATTGTAATTTTACTTATTTCTTATAAATTTTTTGAGATGTTGACGCCATGCGATTCTCTTTAAACTGGCAATTTTATCGGCTTAAAAAAATATTACGATTGGCCATGAGTAAGTGAATCATTTTACTTAGGGTATAAAGACACAATACTTGTAGAACAACCAAAACAAATAGAGCGTAACTTGAAATAAGTAGATGCTGGGATGTTGAATTGGAAAATACCGGGGAGATTTCATTCAAAAGTGGTAGATTTTCTCAAGTCTCTCCGGTGACTTCGCGATATTTCCGCATCCCATCATGTTAGTCGCACTGTTTGATTGGTATAGTGAGTTTTGACACACGGATAACCATTCAGTTGCGTGTGAGGTCATGGGATATTTCGACGACGGAGCTTAGTGAAAATTCGTGTTAAACTCTTTTACAAAAATTTCGTCGTGCTTCTGCGCCAAAACTGCTTTAAAACATTTTCCATGAACCTTATTTATGGCGTCAAGTGTTTGTCTGTAAATTCAGTGCACTATCCAAGAAAGTACAGAGTTATCCATTTCGTGGTAGGAAAGTATAACCCTGCCATTTGACATCTGTCAGAATTAAATGTCATCCAAAGCGTGCTTTTTTGTTGAAGGTTTGCCATTCGGAAATATGGATCGTTTAACAGTCGAAGAACGCGTTAAAATTATTAAATTTTATTATAAAAATGGTGATTCTGCTGTATCAACATTTAGGGCTTTATGAGCCGATTACGGTCGACATAATCGACCTACACAGCCAACAATTTCGAACACAGTGAGAAAATTTTAAGAGACTGGATCGGTTTTTGATATTGCAAGACCTGTGCATCATCGCAATATTCATTCTGCTGAAAATATCGCTGTCGTTGCTCAAAGTGTGGAGGAAGACCCGCATTTGTCAATTCCTCGACGTGCTCAACATTGGGCTTGTCTTACGGCTCATTGTGGCAGATTTTGCATTTGGATTAGCATCTCCATCCGTACAAAACCCAACTCACTCAAGAACTTAAGCCTCAAGACCCTACACAAGGCAGAATGTATGCGAATTGGGTGATTGAACAACAAGCCATTGATAACGATTTTTCGGACAAAATTTTCTTCAGTGAGGAGGCTCATGTTTTGCTCAGTGGTTAAGTAAATAAACAGAATTGCCGCATATGGGGCTCTTCAAAATCCTAAGGTGATCGCAAAAAGGCCTTTGCATCCAAAAAAGTGACCGTTTGGTGTGAAGTAGGGCCTGGTGGTGTTATTGGCCTGTATTTTTTTGAAAACGATCAAGGAAGAGCCATTACAGTCAATTCTGACCGCTATGGACGGATGTTAACCGATTATTTTTGGAGAGAAATTGAAGATTATGATCTGGAGCACATGTGGTTCCAACAGGATGGAGCCACAAGCCACACAACACAGGCTAATCGAGCACTGTTGCAAGAGAAATTTCCAGGACGCGTAATTTCGAGATTGAGTGATTTCAATTGGCCCGCAAGATCCTGCGACCTAACACCTTTGGATTTTTTTTTACGGGGCTATGCGAAAGATCGTGTTTACGCAAACAATCTTCAAAATCTTGAGAAATTGAAAACCAATATTCGTGAAGTTATGGCCGAGATATTGCCGAAAATGTGCCGAAAAGTCATTGAAAATGACCTCAAAAGGGTTGAAGCCTGCAAGAGGTCCCGTGGAGGACATTCAAATAATGTTTTATTTCACATATAATGGCAAGGCTCATTCTTTATATTAAATAAAAAAATTTTGTTTTTATCTGAACATTATATGTATTTTCTTTAGCTTTACTTTCCCAAGCGTAAAATGAATAACCCTATACATAACACAACACGATACATTTGTGGTCAGACATCATGATCCATCCTTAGTTTGTATTCGGCGAGCTAAATTGGCGATAGCACCAAGGAGAGCTGTAAGACGGATAAGCTGGTGAGACGTTTTCATTAAGTTCCTTAATCGTATCTATTACAAATTCTGGGCATTATTTTTGATGCGCATGCGTCCAAATTGCCGATTCTAAGTCGGATCCAGTCCCCCGAACGTGTGTAATGCATTGAACCATCAGCGAATACATGTTTGAGATCAACCAAGTTAATCAATCATCAACATTTCAGAAGGATTAATCAGTATTTGACGAAGTTATGCCTATTTGAATTTTTATACATTACAACAACAACAATGCATGGCGGTGGAACAATATGCACTTCAAACTTATTCAAACACTATGGACTTGTTAGGATATGCATAAAAAATTCAGGAAAAATATATATCATGCATATCTTTGAGAATTAATTGAACAAATCAGAAATCTTAAAATAAAATGGTGGCCGTTTGAAATGAGAATATTGAATAAATTTGGGTTACTTTCCCCAGCTTTAAAATATAAAACACGACTTTTAATTCGGCAAAGATCAACCCTCTACAGAAATTTGACATCAAAGCGCTCCAAACGGCGTCTGTAGTGAAAAATTTCACGGAGACCCTCGTCAACTAGCAAGCTTCCATCGTGTCAAATACACATCTGAAAACAAGTAACGAGCTATGCGTTGGAAGTGAAAGCAGCAATTAAGACCGTAGCAGAACAGACAATCAGACATCAAGCCCGGCGCAAAAGAAATGACTGGTTCGATGATGAGTGTCAGAATGCGTTCAACAAAATGGATCAGGCGTACGAAAAATACGAGTATAGAGGTACGAAAATCAAAAAGAAGAGAGAACAGAATATTCTGAAAATCTGAGAAGAGTATCGAACAAGGTAATTAGAATAAAGAAGAGAGAATACTATGAGGACAAATTGAGAAGTATTGATGTAAGTCTAGCGAGGAACAATACAAGACAAGCACACAAAGTAGTGAAAAGCGTGAAGCAAGATTATCACCCCAAGACCACATTATGCCGAGATGACATCGGCAACATCATCGCTGATGAAAACAAGATTAAGGAAAGAGCCCTTTATAATTCAAGAGTTTCGTAAATCCTCTATATAGCTTCAGAATATCGGAGCCTACAGATATTTCCGCAGAGCTTCCATTGGTCTCGCCAACTCACGATGAAGTTTGTTCCAACATCAAAGCCCAAAAGGATACTAAATCGCCGGGCATCGATGAGATTTCAGCAGAGCTCATCAAATATGTCACCCAGCACATTTGACAACAAGGACACATGCCAAATAAATGGAGCCTATAAATTTTATTCCTTATCCACTAAACAGTCAATAAGTTAGAGTGTAAAATTTTAAAGGCATATCACTAATTTGTACGGCGTACAAAATATTTTCAAAGATCTTAAAAAATCAAATTAGATCATATGCCAACAGTATTATTGAGTAGTCGTTGTCATTTTGGTAAGACGACGACCTCCCAAGTCCGCATCAATAACCAACTAACCGATGCCTTTGACACAAATATCGGACTAAAGCAGGAAGGTGGGCTGACTCCATCGCTATTCAATTTGGCTCAGGAGTACGTCATAAGGAAGCTACCTGTCGATACACGAGGTGCATTACTATACAATTTGAGCCAAGTAGTGGCCTATGCGGACTACTGCCAAATAACTTTTCCTGAAACTCGACAGCGAAGTAAAACTAGTTGGGCTACAAATCAATGAGACTAAAACAAAGCTCATGACACAGTCAAAGAAAAATACCTCAGTATCGAAAATGTTAGCAAATTTGTGTACCTAGGCGCCAAAATAACAAAAACGGGTAATGAAAGAGAGGAAATCCGCCGAAGAATACAACTCGCAAATAAAATATTTTATTCAGTATTGACGGTTTTGAAAACCAGCTGCATACACAGGAAAACAAAGCTCCGTATACAAATCTGTGATAATACCTATGTTATGCTATGGGTGTGAAACATGGACCCTAACCCAAGCATCCGCAAATATATTGAACGCCTTTGAGCGACGGGTCCTGAGGCGAATAATCGGAGCGAAGGTAGACGGGGACCAATGGCGAATTCGATTCAACCATGAGTTGGATGAAATTTTTAACGAACTGGAGGTCTCAATGATTGTAAGACTGCGGAACCTGTAATGGGCTGGCCACATTAATCGTATGAACAAACAGCGGAGCGGAGAACAGCGGGGAAACCGAGCAAACGCTGGTTTGACTCGGTCGACGAAGAGACTTTATCGCTGCTCGGATTTTGAAATTGATGGACGCGGTCAGTGGGCCGAGACAGATGGAGGTGCTTGTTGCTGGTGGTGAAGGCCCGATAGGGGCTGTAGTGCTATGAAGAGGAGTATAAATGCAACGATGGAGTGGTTATATTTTAATGAATCTTCCATATTTATTACATTGAGCTAGTTATTGAAAGATATCAGAAGATGAGGCAATAATCTAAGTGTTATTCACAGCCAATGTTCTTTGTCTTCCTTAATCTATCGAGTACCAATATGCCCAACTGGATAATACTTCTAAGCTTCTTGAATCAATGGAAATCTGAAAAAAAATCGTATGGGTATATTTTCTTTTCATAGTAAAGGGGCAAAAAGTACTTTAAATGGCGAAAGTTACTCAATTATTTATATCATTTTCAATTCTGCATAGTTTCGAATAAATATACCTATTAGTTAAATGAAATTTGCTGTTCAGATAACTAAAATTAGTATTAATATGTAATGCCCTATAAATTGCAAAAGTAATGAGCCTTTCACTATTTGTATTGCCTATTTTAAAAAAATAATATGGTTTGGCCTCACTGACATAAGAAGGGAGCGTGTAAAACAACTAAAGGATCTAATCAATGTGCGAGAATATGTTACATGTGTAACTTTTATGCGTCTTTAAAAAAATGTACTTATATCAGCAATTAACGATTAACAATAGTGAAATTTACTCGCACTCTCTAATATAATAAATTGAAAGAAAACAATAATCGTTTTAACAAGTACCAATAACATGCAACTTTTGTTGCGATATGAAAATATTTCGATAAGATCGGATTGACGGGTATGCAAGATTATAAATAATTGTGATATTGAATCCTATCACAAGTACCGTTCATATCCATGGCGGAAAGTTGCTTTTTTGGCATTTATTTAACTGATATATCATAATATTCAATTTAGTTAGTTCGGTTAAAGCGCTCGAAGGTAGTGAACGCACTAATAATATGCGGTATACACTTTAGTTAGTCCTTAAATTGAAATCGGTACCCGTCCGAAGAACTTTTACGCACATTTAAGATATTTGAATTGGATTTTCGAAAATAGAGTCGGAAGAATCAATCGTGTAGGGATAGCGAACTTTGAAATATATCAAAATGAGTGACGATCAGAAAGTCAAAGGTGAATTTGTTAATGATAATTTAGTGAATCATGATAGATGAAATAGTGAAAAACAGTGGATATCCTAGCATATATTCATTAAAATAGGTTTGCCCCAGAAAAAATACTTAAATCGCGTTGTTATTTGTGTATTTGTAATGTTAAAGCAACTCACCCACCTCCGATTGCTTCATATCAATGCCCAAACTATTAACGAATATATGATACCAAGCTCTAATTTCTGCACGATTCCCTCTTTTTGTATCCTATGGCTTCGTCGTCCTCCAAAATCGGTGAAACGTTACCTATCTTCTAATAAACACAATTCGGCTCCTGAAAGTTATATTTTTGTTGTAGCACTACAGCCCCTTTCAGGTCGTTGCTTAGAGAGTGCTAGAGTATCTCATTATCATGATCGAATGTGTTGGCACTCCATAAGGTGCCCGTCCACCCAGCTGCGATACGTTCTGATTTTAAACCAGCTCGTACCATAACTGAACGGGCTTTTAGTCTGTCCGAAGAATCACTCTAACTTAATCTCGTTGCCGTCAACGAGAGTCAAACTAGGGACCTTCGGCTAACAGGATGAGTGCTCTAACCACTACACCATGCGGACTATCTTAAAAGTTATAAAGGGTTTTTGCATTAGGGACAAACACGCTCTTAAACATTATCAATGAATTGTCAACGTCAAAACGTTAGTTAAAGTCAACATTTTCATCACGGTAAAGTTCATCTTCAGCGATAAAGCTCATTTCTGGCTCAATGGCTTTTTTAGTAAGCAAAATATGCATCATTGGTCAGCAACAAACCCATATGGTCTTCTTGAGACAACATTGCATCCGCAAAATATTACTGTTTGGTGCGGTTTTCATGCCGGAGGTGTAATTGTGCCGTATTTTTTTGGTGGATGAAAACGACCGTCAAGTTACCGTCAATGGAGAGAGCTATCGTGTTATGTTGGAAGATTATTTGTGGCCAGAATTGGATGAACTTGACATCAACAATATGTGGTTTCAACAAGACGGTGCCACAAGCCACACAGCATGCCAATTTCAATTTATTTATTTATTGTTATGTCCTTAATGGAGAACCATGTTGGAGCACTTCGATTTTACTCTACGGAGTAACATTATCAATAATTTGCTGCGTGTTTCATTCTTCTACAAATAAAAGCGTGGACCTTGTATTTGGGCAACGAATATGTTTCACTAAATACACAGGCCTTGCAATAAAACTTATTGGCCATGTTGCATTAAAAATTTAATCTTTGGTCAGATATCTCCAAGTAGAGGCTTTCAAAAGATACATTTGGTTAGTTTCTAAGAATCAAAATCTTATCCTTTAGATTGTTAAGAAAAGCATGAGACTTGCCTAAAGGGAAAATGTCAATTTTGGCTTTGTGCTATAATGAATAAAATAATTTTCCTGCAAAATATAATGTGCTTTCGCAAAAAAGGTATTCCGGCAATACGAGCTGTTTTCAACTGAAAAAAACGAATTTCTGGAGTCACCATCTTTTGATTTGAGACATTGTTAGAAATAATTCACGATATCTTTATTCAAGTACAAAGTACATTATCAAAACGCTCAGTCATCCTTTTCCTTCAACTCGAGGTATGCACTTTGTGAAAGCCTATAAAGCCCTCGTCAATGCACAGTCATTCTTTTTAATCTTCTCCCCCATGCAAACAAATACTATACGACAATACTATTGAAACGGTTTACCCAAATTAAATCATGAAAATAATTCAGTATAAATTAATATTTCAATTGTTATCGCTGACATGATTTAGACGACGGTAAGCCATCGTTCCTATTAATTTAAAGCAAATGCATTATTTATTGGGAAAATATAAAATCTTGATCGCTTAATCGCTGCAATTAATTCCTCAGTAAAGGATTGCAGTATTTTTACAAACTAACTCATACAAGAATTACCTAATCCTTTAGGGATTGTTAGCTTTGGGGCATAAAATCAAAGATAATCACATAAAAAATACGAGCCAAATAAAGATTTTCACCTATTGATCACCACACACGGTATCAGTATCTAATCTGACAATTTTTGAGATTTGCGCCAGTTTGAAGGAGGAGATATATGACTTTGAGCTGAAAATCTATTCCATCATAACAGGTTGAAAATTTATATGATAAAATCTCTATGAATTCTCCTTAACCTTTGAACCAATTGATTAATATTTGATTTGATTTCGTGGTATTTTGTGAAGCAACACCAGGTGTAAATATTTTTTAACATGTTTTCGATATCTTTAATTCAAACTGAAGTAAACGATCACAGAAACGTTTCAGTTTGCGAACTAAGCGTATTTAGGGGAATGAAATGGTACTTCATTATCACTAATAAATTTATTCGCGAACAGAACCTATATTATACACTTCACAAGATACAAGTTAGGCTAGGATGAATGTAGAATAAAAGGCGCGTCTTGCTGTTCGTGCAATAAACTACAACCTGCTGCGACACATGTATCACCACCCTCTTTTCACTCGATGCTCGCTGCAAAGAATCCAAGCATCGCCAAGGAACGAAGGAAGATCAAAAAGAAAACGCGTCTATGATACCTGAAATGACATGTTCACACTCTGCATGTGCGTGTATAATTCTTTGTTTACGCCTAGACTGGGAAGTGGAGGCGCTGTAACTATTCCCTACCCAATGAGCTTCGCGGGGTGCAAAGGGAATGAAAATATAACGCGCTTTTTGTCCTATGGTATATTTGCCGTTGATGGTAGCTGAGCAGGTAACGAAGGAGCGACGGATGTTGGCGAATGAGCCGGTGACCTGCTACGTTGTGGCGTTGGCTGTGAAGTCTCAGGCTTTGGTATGGAGGCTGATGAATCGACTAGAGTGGAAGTTTGTGAATCTGTGATTACTGGATGCCTTAAATCTGCTGCAGCGATGTAAGTGGGCTTCAGCTGATCGGTCGATAGTGTTTTTACTATGCTAATGACGTCTGTGATTAAAGAGCGCTCGCCGATACGCTTTATCCCTCAATGAAGGCCAGAGTACGGTTGCTCCAGTGGATTTTTTGGCGGAAAGCATATTCTTCTTCTTTTTCTTAGCACTACAGCCCCTCTCGGGCCTTCACTTCCTGCAAATACCGCCTCCAACTGTCTTGGTCCATTGACCGCGTCTTCCAATTTCGAAATCCGAGTCAACCGAGTCAGACTAGCGTTTCCTCAGTTTCCCCACTGGTCTCCGGCCGTCAGTTTTCCAACGAATACCTTCTTGGGTATCCGTTGTTTGTCCATACGATTCATGTGTCCAACCGATTGCAGCTTCCGTAGTCTTACAATCCTTGAGACCTCCGGTTTGTCAAAAATTTCATACAGCTCATGGTTGTATCGAATTCGCCATTGGTCCCGGTCAAGCTTCGCTCCGATTATTCGCCTCAGGACCCGCCACTCAAAGGCGTTCAATATATTTGCAGATGCTTGGGTTAGGGTCAATGTTTCACACCCATAGCATAACACAGGTCTTATCATAGATTTGTATACTTAGAGCTTTGTTTTCCTGTGTATGCAGCTGGTCTTCAAGATCATCAATACTAAATAGACTATTTTATTTGCGAGCTGTATTCTATGGCGTATTTCGTCTCTTTCACCACCCCTTTTCGCTATTTTGGCGCCTAAATACACAAATTTGCTAACATTCTCAATGCTGTATTCGCTAAGTGTGATATTTTGTGTATTTAAGGTATTTGTCCTCGACTCCGTCATGAGCTTTGGTTTATTTCCATTGATTTGTAGCCCTACTAGTTTTGCTTCGCTGTCGAGTTTCAGGAAAGGTTCTTTGGCAGTTGTTTATGACCGTGACAGAATGTTGATGTCGTCTGCATAGGCCACTACCTGGCTCGACTTGAATAGTAATGTACCTCGCGTATCAACAGGTAGCTTGCGTATGACGTACTCCAGAGCCAAATTGAATAGCAATGGGACCAGCTCATCTCCCTGCTTTAGTCCGATATTTGTGCCAAAGGCATCGGTGAGTTGGTTATTGATGCGGACTTGGGAGGTCGTCGACGTCATTGTCATTTTAGTAAGACGGACTAATTTCGCTGGGATGTCAAATCGAAGCATTATTTGGTACAGTACGTTACGATCAATACTGTCATATGCTTGTTCCAAATCAACAAAAATTTGGTGTACGTGTATGTTGAACTCCCAGCGCTTTTCAAGTACCTGCTTGACTGTGAACAATTGGTCTGTTGTTGATCTACCTGCCCTAAAACCATCTTGATACTCCCCAATAATACTGTTGGCGTATGATCCGATTTTATTTTCTAAGATTTTAGAAAATATTTTGTACGCCGTTCAAAGTAGTTATATGCCTCTCTAATTTTCGCACTCTAGCTTGTCACCTTTTTTGTGGATAGGGAATATAATTGATTGGCTCCACTCCTTCGGCATATGTTCTTGTTGCCAAATGTACTGGATGACTTTGTGAATAGCTTGATGAACACTACTGCCACCATATTTGGTGAGTTCCACTGGAATCTCATCGATGCTCGGCGCTTTGTTATTCTTTTGAGCTTTGATGATGGAACAAACTTCATCCAGAGTTGGTGGGGCCAATGGAAGCTCTCCGCAGACATCTATAGGCTCAGATGTTCTGAAGCGATCTGGAGGATTAAGGAGTTTTTTGAAATATGATGCCCATCTTTCCTTCCGCTGATTAAGGAAAACATATTCGCCATGGCTAAGTCCCTGAAAACGAAAGGGCGGTAGTTGACATGTCTGGAAGCTTGGATCGGGTGAATGGCGTTGAACAGGCGACGGAGGTCGGTAACGAAATCTGCCGGAGTACAAACGCAAACAGGACGGGGATAAATGAATTCACCTGGAATGCGAAGTGATGTCCCAAAGACTAGTTCTGCTGGCGAGGCCTGAAGGTCCTCCTTGAAAGCCGTTCGCAAACCAAGGAGTACGGTCGGAAGTACTTTCGGCCAGGAGTTTCGGGAGCACTGTCGAAGGCTGCAAACAATGTACATGTGAGAGAAGCCTTGAGGGTGTGATGCATATGCTCTACCATGCCGTTCAATTCGACGTGGTAAGTGCTCGTATGAATTTGATGAGCTCCTAGGAGGCGAGATAGTTCACGGTGAAGCTCAGCCTCGAGTGGCATTCCAAAGCAGGATATTCAATTGTCAACGAGAGCACGGGTGACAGTTGCGGCTGTCTTGTCACATACTGGTCTTGCCTACGGCCAAGGGGTGAAGCGATTTATAATAGTTAGACAGTGTTCAATATTTTCAGCGAGTGGCACTCTGATCAGGTCCAAATGGAACTGGTCGAATCTTTGATCCGGTGCTGTGAAATTTCTTAGCTCCACTCTGTTGTGGCGATGAACCTTTGACTTTTAACAGAGGATGCACTGCTTGGCCCACCGAAATTCGCCTCTATGCAAGCTTGGCCAAAAATATTTGAGGGCGATGCGCTTAGGAGTAGCACGACCACTCGGATGAGACAAATTGTGAGCTGCGTCAAATGCTTGTTTACGTAGTGAGACTTTGATGTCGTGTTCAGTGCAAGCCAATGAAAATCCGTTGAGCTCAAGGCGTCGAAGCTTGAAACGATGGATAGCTAATAGGTGCGGTAGCTTTTCATCTTTCTATTGCTCAGCGCTAATGGTGCTGAGGTTGCAGGCAGCAGAAATGGAGACAGTTTCCGCGCGCAAGAGCGCGTGGGCTACAGCGTTTTCTTCCCCAGGTGTGTATTCCAGCTGGGTATTAAACGACGATATAAAATCTAATTGCCGAATCTACCGAGGCGATGTCTTCCTGATCGTTGCTTGAGTGCATGAGTGAGCAGCCGATGATCTGTATAGGTGGTGAGCTGCCTGCCTTCAAGAATGCGCTGGAAATGCCTGATTGCAGCGAATATGACTAGAAGCTCCCGATCGTAGGTCGAATATTTCGCCTTCTCGAGAAGAATCCTAGTGGGACGTAGGTACAATCAGTTAGCTGCTGATCCGAAACTGTGTCTATGGCGGTGTTGGATGCATCCATGCGTAAAGCGAGCACTGAGTGGGTGAGAGAAAATCTGAGGTTGTTGCAGAAGCTATAGCCTGTTTGCAGCGCATGAAAGAATCGTTGGCCTGCTCGGACCAGGCAAGCTTAGCTTTCTTTTTCTTGATTCCTTTAAGTAAGTCAGTGAGAGGAGCTTGAAACATAGCAGCTTTTGGAATGCAGCCCCGGTAAAAGTTCAGCATTCCCACGAAACTTCCGAGCTGCGTAGTGTCCTTGGGTCTTGGGAAGTCGATGATGGCCTGGATCTTTGGCAGAAGTGCTCGAAAACCTTCTTTCGACACGTGATAGCCGCAAAATGTTACCAGCGGCCGGTTGATCTGACATTTAGTCCAGTTAATTTGGAGGCATGCTTCTATTAAGTCGAGAGAAGTTTACGAGGCGCGCCTGATGCTCTTCGTGGCTGTCTGAGCTGGGGAGAAGCTCATCCTGATATTTATGACCGAATGGTAGATTTCTCAGGACATGATCAATTGTAGGCTGCATGGTTTAAGTCGCATTCTTCAGACCAAGTGTCATGCCCAATAACTCGAACAATCCAAAAGGCGTCGTGACTGCTGTCTTTTCAATGTCTTCCGGTGCCATCGGGATCTGGTAAAAGGCTTTGTGAAGGTCGATGACCGTAAACATTTCGCCTTGAGCATCCTTCAGTAAGTCCTCTATTACTGAAAGTGGGTAACGGTTAGGGCGGGCGATTCCGTGTGAAGAGGACTGTCCCACTGTCTCGCTGAGGAGCGGATGATTTTTCACTCTAGCAATTCGCTGAATTCCCTTTTAGCTGCGCTTAGTCGTTCACCTGAGAGTCGACGTGGTCAGGCAAATACTGGTGGGCCACTACTAACGATGTGGTGCTGAACGGGTAGATCAGGAACGTGCGCCATCTCACCAAAGTGAGCAGAGCTTTTGGCGAAATCATCGATAAGCCTTGCGTAGACCTCTTTTAGAGATCCGTGAGGCATGATCTTGGGTGCAGCAATAATAATAGAGTGCATTTCCGGAACTGGACCAATTGAGCAAAGTGCTGAAAAGCTGGTGCGACCATCAAGTAATCAGTGATTTTGGAGATCTATGAGAAGTCCGTGGTGTTTCAAAGCGTCTGCTCCAAGAATTTCCGTCTGTACGTTTGCGATGATAAAGCTCCACTGAGAAGGGTGGCGTAAACCAAGGTTTAAGCTGAGCTGTCTCACTCCGAAGGTTGCAATAGGTGCTCCGTTGGCTGCAGTAAGAGTCAAACTCTGTTTTTGAAGCGGTTTCTTGAAAACTTTTTTAGGAATTATAGAGAGTTCAGATCCTGAGTCGACGAGAAATCGGATCATCCAAGACGTAAAGGCGGCTTTCTGAAGAGTTGTCGGTGACGGCCAACAAAAGTATCGCCTGCTTCTTCAGTTTTCCTGAGATATCTGTGCCTGAACGGAGAAGGAACAAGGCTGCCTGCAATGCTGCGCGCGCCTGCCGTGCCTCGTGTGATACCAACAGTACCCCGTTCTTTCGCTGGGGCCTGGTGTAGAGGAGTGGACCTGACGTTTACGGCCACTGCGTGATACTGAACGGCTTCTCTGATCTGGATCTTTCGTATCTAATTGGAGCTCGCGAGTAATGTTCGTGAATTAGGCGATGGCCTGTCACATTGAAGATAGCTCCTGCGTTAGCAGATTGGGCGGGAGCTGCGTAGGTGCATAGCCGGACGAAGGCATTGAAATTCGAAATTGAGAAGTCATCATGATAGATGGTCCTATGTCATGAGCCTCATCAGCTACAGCAGCGAGCTCTTCGAGTATCTGGCCTTTTATAAGAAGAAGTATGCGGCACGTCTGCTGTGGTAAAAGATCAAACCACTTGACTCGTAAGACATCATCTCCGACAAGTGTGCCGGCAAGTGTCCGCATGTGGCGCAGTAGTTGCGACGGCCTTTTATCCCCGAGCTCTACTGCAGACTAAAGGTTATGGAGCTGCGAGTCTGGTGAATCAGTGAGGTGCAAAACTATGGTTTTCTTCAGCATGTTATAACTGTCTGCCACCGGCGGCGTACGGAGAGTATCGGAAATGTCCGCAACTGTTTCAAGGGCCAGAGCTCCGACAAAGAGGTGATACTTTGCTAAGTCCGGAGCTATTTTGTGCACGTGAAACTGTGGCTCAATCTGAAAAAACCATAGTTCGGGACCCGACCGCCAAAATGACGGCAATTTGCAGCTACCCACGACATTCACCTGTTGCTGCCCAGCGGGATCAGGAGCCAAATGATCTCGTTCCTCGGCTACGATCTGTTTGGCATGGTTCTCCATACTCATTTTGGAACTTACTGATGGTTTACGTAACTGTAATTGCGAGTGTTTTTCGAATTACCGTCTGACATAAGCATTGAGTACAATTCGCACTGCCGAAAGAGTTCACAATATTTTGCTTTTCTGTTGTTCTTTTGTTTTAAATACGGGGGTCACCACTTTAGTGAGATGAAATGGTACTTCATTAACACTAATAAATTCATTCGAGAACTGACTCTACAATTTACATTTCACAAGATACAAGTTAGGCTAAGATAAATGTAGAATGAAAGGCGCGCCAACACTAAAACAAGTTTTTTATACATTTTCCTTCCTTCTGCACCCTTCGAAGCAAAAAGTGCCAGTTTGAGACCTGTTTTGAAAAATTATCTTCTAGGCGTTTCATTTGAGATCCATATTGGCTATCTTTGGTGAAAACACTTTTGAACAACTCACAAAATTTTGTGTTTTAGCTCATGTGGGTCGCAAGAAAATTTGCTGTCATGTACATATAGACGGCATTTTGTTTATTTGATGTCCACAGACTAATTCCTTCCTTCCAATCGCCTTACTGTTTTGAGCGAACAGACGCGTTTCAACTCCTTTGAGTCAAACCCGTTGAAAAGGATGAAAACTTTGATTTGCTATCAATCTCTTTTTTTAACGATTTTCTTAATTTCATTGAAATCGTACATACATTTTGAATATTTCCTTCAAAACCATAAAATGAACCATGGAAATAATCGTAAAAAGAGAACTCAATTGTGAAGATCAACCGACGAAATCCAATAGATGCGCTGAAATCAAAAAGTGAAGATATTAATTTCTTCGAGCTAGTATGAGGTGAAAAGGGAAGTGGGATAACGCACGATAATCCAGTTTCAGTCCAATGTCATGATGGACCTGAATATCATAGCAAACAGAGTAATGGGATGCAGGGGTCAATGTAAGAAATATACTCGTATATTTTGTAAATTATGGTAAATTCGCTCAACTAGCATCTGATCTTGCAATGGTTGCTATTTTGCATTATCATACATAAAACTCGTTTTAAACGAAAATCAAGCTAGCAAAACAAGTAAATTTATATCATTTGAAGTCGCAAAGTTAATTTGAGTGAAGTTTGAAGCTTACTTTTAGGGTGTATCTTTTCTGTGGAGTTAATGAAAGCGTGGCCAATTTATTGAACATTTATATTATTGGAACTTGACGCTAGATGTCCGTACTTTCAAATATCGTGAAAGCTCGAACTTTATATATATGTCATTTTGAAGGTACATTTGACAACTATCAAAATCAGTCAACAAAACAATTTTATCTTGTGTGCAATTGGAGAAAAAGACAGCATTTGCGGGAGGTTCTGTTGGGTCATTTTTTTGCAAAGAAAACTGCTGCGGAAAGTCATCGTCTGCTTGTAAAAGTTTATGGCGACGATGCTTTAGCGAAAAGACAGTGTTTTGAATGATGAATGGTTTCAACGCTTCATAAGTGCCAATTTTGACATCACAGACAAAGAGCGCCCAGGACAGCCAAAAAAGTTTGAAGACGAAGAATTGCAGACGTTACTCGATGAGGATTCATGTCAAATGCAAGACAAACTTGCCAAATCGTTGGGAGTGACTCAGCAAGCCATTTCGAAGCGTTTGAAAGCCGCCAGATACATTCAGAAGCAAGGTAATTGGGTTCCCTATGAGTTGAAGCCAAAAGACGTTGAACGGCGCTTCTGTATGTCTGAAATGCTACTTGAGCGCCATAAAAAGAAATCATTTTTGCATCGGATCGTGACTGGAGATGAAAAATGGATCCATTATGACAATCCCAAGCGCAAAAAGTCATACGTGAAGCCCGGCCAACCAAACAAATCAACGGCGAAGCCAAATATCTATGTCACCAAGGTTATGCTGTGTATTTGGTGGGATCAGAAGGGGCTGTTATATCATGAGTTGTTGAAATCGGGCCAGACAATCACAGGTGACCTGTACCGAACACAATTAATACGTTCGAAGCGTGCCATCATCGAAAAACGCTCGGAATATGCGACCAGACACGAGGCTATAATTTTTCATCATGACAACGCTCGGCCGCATGTTGCAAGACCCGTGAAAAACTATTGAGAAAAAGGTGGATGGGAAGTTTCGGCCCATCTGCCTTATAGTCCGGACCTTGCTTCGTCTGACTTTCATTTATTTCGCTCGATGCAAAACGCCCTCACCGGAATACGCTTCACTTCAGAGAAAGGCATCTGAAATTGGATAGATTCGTTATTGGCCGCCAAGCCGGTGCAATTTTTTTGGGATGGAATTGATAAATTGCCCGAAAGATGGGGAAATGTTTAGCTTCTGATGGACAATACTTTGAATAAAATATATTGCAAGGTTTTTCCACAATAAAGCACCAAAGAAAATAATTAATCAAAGAGGGAACAATAGGAAAAAATGATCAATAACTCAGGAAAACAAAGTTATTTGGAATTTATTTATTTATTTAAAAAAAAAAAAATCTTACATACTAGTAATCCAATTACAAGTCAATTAAAACAATATGTAAATACAAACATACGAATTCAAAATATGGAAGGAATTAAAGAAATAAAATCACAATACGATATCAAAAATTAAGATTTATAGGAGTATTTATAAATGATTTTTCATTGAAGTTTTGAATACGCCAAGAGACTGTGGTAGAAGACCAAGACTTCGCTGGTTGTGCATACGAGGTAAGCGTGGTAAGGGAGAGTGGAGGAAGGTATTAGTACGTGCATACGGAACCTGAAATTGAAGCGAGGATCTATTCGGGTGAGCAGCATCGAATGTATTTATTTGCCCGCATACATTTTGAGGTAAAAGGCTATGACGGAGCTTGAACAAAAGACATTCGTCACGGAAAGATCTTCTGGACTCGAGGGTAGGGGAGTAAGGATAGTTGAATTTGAAGAAGAGATACCATATGAATCTGCGTTGAACTAGCTCAAGAGTATCGATGTGCTTCCTGTGGTATGGACTCCAAATTTGGGAGCAGTACTCCAAATTACTACGTATTAGTGAGAAGTAAAGACACCTACAGGATGTGATATGTTGGAATGACGAAGCGAATTGTAAAATAAATCCAGTTAAGCGAGAGGCTTTCTAAATAATATGAGCAATGTTCAGATCAAACTTCAGTTTACAATCGAAAAGCACACCAAGATCCTTGAAGGTGGTTACATTGCTCAAAGGGATACCAACAAGCCTATACGTTGAGAGAAGAGGAAATTTTTTACAGGAGAATGTCATCTGATGGCATTTGCAAACATTTAAGGAGAGATGGTTTGATTCACACCAGTCACTAAGAAGCTGAAGATCGGTTTGAAGGATATCCACGTCTAACAGGGAATCAATAACTCGAAAAATCTTGGAGTAAAGGAGATAGGGGGATGTGATAACAGAAGCTAGATCATTGACAAAAAGCGGAACTCCCGAGCTCGGGTGAAAAGAAGAAGAGAAGTTAGAGTTAAAAGTGACTACACATTGACGATTTAGGACATAGAAAAGAAGCCAGGGATAGAGACATATAGGGACATCGAACCCTAAAATTTTCTCAAATAAGAGAGAGTCATCCACTGAATCAAAGGCTTTTGAGAAATAGTAAAAATACCGTCAACTTGTTGTTGCTGATCGAGGGAAGCTGCAATATTATAGACAAAAGAAAGTAAATTTTTAAGGATAGATCTACCTCTGACAAAATCATGCTGTTGATCTGCTAAAGATGACAGGACAAGTGGATACAGCGCATCAGAAACTATCTTTTCAAGAATTTCGCCAAAACAAGCAAGAAGGGAAATAGAACGATAATTTGAGACGGTATTACGATCACCAGATTTGAAGATACGAAAATGTGGGCAATTTTCCATTCGGAGAGGAAAACCCACAGGATAAACTCAAATTAAAAAAATTTGAAAGGGAAACACAAAGTGAAGAAGATAAAGATTTTGCTAGAAAATTTGGAATGCCATCAGGGCCTACACTGGTACTTTTGTCAAGATTATTTAAGAGTAGCTCAAACTGCAGGGATTTGTACGAAAAGTAGTAGAGAAAAAATAACAAGAAGATAGGTTGAAGGAAGGAAAATGCTTAGCCCTGCCGAAAAAAGAAGAAAAATAAGAAGCGAAGAGTTCACAAGATTTTTGAGGAGAAGACGATGTCATGGTGAGAGGTCCTTAAAGTTTTACGTACGAACTGGACCCACGAGTTTGATTGGACATTAACGTAGTTTCAATGTGTTTAAAATATGCATAAAGGGGCGATTTCATTAGCCGCGGCACGATGCTCTTCGAATTTAGCGAGGTCAGTTGGAAGACCAGTGGATAAGAATTTTCTGCGGGGAGCATCTTTAGCTTTAATTACAATGGCAACATCTGAATTAAAGCAAGGAGCATTTTTAGGTCTTCTTGCTGGAAATACAGGAGTAGATTGCGAGATTAAGAACGAAAGAAACATATAGAGTTTATTAATACAATCTTCAGTGTGGAGATTGCTGAAGAAGGAGTGAAATCATCACAGTATTTGCTAGTAAGGGAAATATGTCTACCCACTAGAACGCCTCCATCGTCAGACTTACCAGTAGCATCACAGTCTCTATCTCTGCGGAAAATTAAATGGTTCGGAAGTAGCTCACTATTACTAATGTCATCTATCAGTCATGTTTCCGTTAGATAGATGATCTTACCAGGAAAAGGATGGGAAAATGCGAAGTTCAGTAGTCTTAATCCTCAGGCCGCGAACATTTTGGTAATAGCATGTCAAGAATGAATGACGAGGCCTAAGAGATGTTTCTTCTGTGGCGAAAGGACACAAAATGGTCCCGCTTACGAATCGGGGAGAAGTTTTTGACGAATACACCCGGCGGGTCGAAATCCCTTATCAAGCAAGATACTTAGGTTAGCTTAAAAAAGTAATTTTGAAAGATGCAATTAATCTGTTTGTCTTTCCATTAGGCGTAAGCTTGGTGCACTGGAGTAGCTCAGGATTAGAGTTCAGTTTGTACTTTATATGAGCGATGATGTCTTCAACTGGTGTGCTATATTCTAACCTCGAAAGAAATATTTGTAGCGCGGGGGGGATATAGCACACAGTGGGGCAGCAAGTTTCATGACAGTAATGTTTGTCGTCATATCGGCTCCAGGTGAGGGCCCCCGACTGGCAGATGTAGATCCTGGTGAGCCTACGTTTCTTATCATCAATTCGGTATCAGCAAGCTACAAATCTTGTAACAGAGATTTTGGGTTAGTCCCGATACCAAGTAAACGTTGCGGTGTTATGGAAGGAGGCTGCAGAAGTTTAAGTCGCTGCTGATTAGATGTCAATTGCAGATGTTTCAGTTGTACTTGTTGCTGTAGTTGTTGTACATGATGGTGATAGCTACTGTTGTGTTATTTTCCATTAACGAAGCCAATGTTTATGTTAATAATGTGGACTACAATTGGAGATACTTTGGGAACTTCTCAAAGTGATGTGAGCGAAGAACTCCAAGAAAAGTGTCCCTTACGTGACTACAGCTAGTGGATTCTCATTCTCCTGTTGGCTTCTAGCTGGGTAGTTACATATTTTTTCTCATGATAAAACCATGTCCAATCTTCCAAACAAGTATGACCAAAAAGTGATGAGCTCTCTCATAAGGCTATATTTTAAAGTATAGGCATGTTAAACTATTCAACAGCTCTTGATTTTTTTCTTGTTTTGATATTATATTTTTTTCTTTTGGTTTTTTTTGTTGATTGTTTTGATATTTATGTGACAAAGATGATTATCACAGAGCTTTTGAATTAAAAAACTTTAAAAGTACAGAGGCATATGTTGAACTAAACCATTGCCTTCTTACTCAGGCCCATAAGAAAATCAATTATCGTACCTGACGACACTTCGCGTACTGGAAATTCCCGAAAACAGCTGTCCAGAAGGCTTGAAAGCAGCATCTGAGTAGACCGAAAGTAGGCTTTTGACGTTGGCAAGTATGACATTTTTTAGGTGAAATTCCTCGGATGACATTTAGCCAAAATGACACAGACCAGAAGGATATATATTTGCGCGCTAATGGCTTCGAGGGCCGAAATCTAAAACAAATCGTTGACATAGTACTGATAAAATATCAGACCTGCTGCTAAAATCTTTAAAAAAAACTTGTTTGATTTGTACAATACGAGATGACGTGGATGAGCCTACTCAAAGAGGCTAGTCTGCGGTGTGACGTAGTGTTTCCGTCTTCAGACCTGAGTAAGAAAGGAACCGCTAAGCGCAAACTTGTAACCGATTTTATCTGGATAAAATAAAAATTATGAAGAGGACAAAAAATAATATTTTATCATGCATCGCATCCTGAATATTAAAGGGTAGAGCACACGGTAGACGTCCAGTGGAAAGACCAAGGACTCGACGAAAAGACAGGATAGAAGCTTACAGCAGATCCTTGTTGGGAGTCAATAACTGGCGGATAAGGTTGCGGAACTGTGATGATTGGAGGAGATTAATTCTGGAGGCCATGGCCAGGCTAGGGCGTTCGCACCATTGATGATAATACATTGCTTCCTAGAATCAATCTTATATCATTTATCATTTCATACATTTATATTTTTAAGCATGTAGTTAAGCATTGTCTTACTATAAATTTTCCAGAAGTCGGCAATGGCTCTCAAGCTGAAAGTGAAAAGAAAATGGAGGATCCTACTGAAATCGAAGCACAAGGAAAGGTAAATATCAGACTGAATCAAAGTGCATATTAATATACGGTGGCATTACTTCTATAGAAATTAAAGTATCCCCGGTCGATTGCATTCATTGTAGGCAATGAGTTCTGCGAAAGATTCAACTACTATGGAATGAGAAGTAAGTTTTGATGCTCTACACAATAAAATCATACTTGAAACGATACTTTCTTTAAACTTTAATAATCAACTAAATTTTTGTGTAATTCATAGCCATTTTGGTGATATATTTGACTAGGATGCTTCTGTATAGTCAAGATACAGCTACTGTTATTTACCATGTCTTCACAAGTTTGGTGTACCTGTTCTGTGTTTTTGGAGCCTTTATTTCGGACAGTTGGCTGGGGAAATTCAAGACGATTTTTTATTTGTCAATTGTTTACGTAGCAGGAAGTGTTATTATCGCCCTAGGCTCTATTGAACCATTGAATCTAGCTCCAGTAGCTATGACTCTTGTTGGTTTGTTCCTAATAGCCCTTGGCTCTGGTGGCATTAAACCATGTGTCTCAGCATTTGGTGGTGATCAATTCAAATTACCAGAGCAAGTTAAGCAAATGGCGACATTCTTCTCAATTTTCTACTTCGCTATCAACTCTGGATCCTTAATTTCAACGACAGTAACGCCTATTCTCAGGCAAGATGTTCAATGTTTTGACAATGAAAGCTGCTTTCCATTGGCGTTTGGTGTTCCCGCGGTTCTTATGGTTATTTCTATTGGTAAGCAAACACTTATTTGTAAATTGCTTGTGAAATAATATTTGATATCGTTACAGTTGTATTTGTATTGGGGCGTCCATTATACGTCAGCAAACCTCCAGAAGGAAATACCTTCGCACTAGTTGTTAAAGCTATCACAGTAAGTTTTATTCTCCTAAATTCAAACTATATTTGTCTTGTTTCTTTTATTTTATATCCGCAGACCAATTCTCTTTTTTCTTGAAAAGCCGTCGGGCCTTGCCTTTTTTAATGAGCAGACGGATTCATATCCCTAAACCACTGAAGATGACTTAAAGGAGTCAAAACGTGTCCACTATCTTGAAAACGCAAAACCTGATGGCTTTTCAAGAAAAAAAATAAATAAATAAAACATTATTTTAAATTTTGTTACTTTTCGCGAATTAGCATAGTCCTCAATTCCTGTTCATATGTTTGAGCTATTCAATATCTACAATCTTCAAATTGTGTAGAACTTTTTTAACTTTTTCTAGCATTTTCACTTCTAGATTAATTTTAAAATTTGCTTACGATAAGTACTCATAATATTTTCAATTTCAGCATGGTAGCATAAGTAAAATACGAGAGCGTAAAACGAATCCAAAGGACCATTTCTTAGATTACGCAGCCGACAAATACGGGCAGCAACTTGTTGAGGATGTAAAAGTCTTACTTCGAATACTTCTCCTCTACATTCCACTTCCTGTGTTTTGGGCGCTCTTTGAACAGCAAGGATCACGCTGGACCTTCCAAGCAACGATGATGGATGGAGATTTGGGCGCATTTGAGATCAAACCGGAGCAAATGCAGTTGGCGAATCCTTTAATGATATTGATCTTTATTCCCGCCTACGAATATATTTTCTATCCCTTACTGGCCAAAATCGGTATCACAAGACCTCTTCAAAAGTTGACGATTGGCGGTACGCTGGCTGGTGTGGCGTTTGTTCTCTCTGCTCTCGTCGAGTTGGCAATTATAGTACGTAATTATTAATACTGGAGCTTGAAAAAAGCTTATTGAATGTATTTTTACAGCCTACATATGGAATCTTACCATCAGAGGGAATGAGCCAACTTAGGATGTTTAACGCGCTTCCAGGATGCAAATACACATTCACAACCAACATACCAAATGCAAATAAAATCGAATTGGATTCCATGCTATTTTTCCAAGAATTAGAAATCGATATCAAGAAAACTACCTCATACCCTTACACAGTCACTTCTTCTGGTAAGTTGTTTGTCCTTATCTGTGGCTTTACAAACTATCAAATAATTTCATTATAGCTGGGTGTGGTTCACTGCCGTCTGGATCATTTGAGTTGAAAGATGAAACAGCAATCAGCTACTACATAACTGGAACTCCTAGTAACCCCAGACTTGAGAAATATGAAGACCATCCAGAAAAATCTGAGCAAGGATTTGCGAAAATCCGAGTCCTGCCATATTTAACCCAAACCGTTGGAAGTATGTATTTTAAACCTAAACTGAATAAACAAGTTGACATTAACGGTACCCAGATCACGGAGCTTCAGCAAGCAGAATACGATCTGATGTTTGACGACAAATTAGTTTGGACTCACTACGCCAGGCCTGGTGATGTTATCACCGTCGTAGCCATTGAAAAAGGAACTGACTTTGATGTTGCTGCACATCGCGTAGCTCCTGTAAATTCTGTAAACATATTTTGGCAGTTACCGCAGTATTTGGTAATGACTTTGGGTGAAGTCATGTACTCAGTTACTGGTTTACAATTCTCTTATGCTCAGGCACCTCTCTCGATGAAATCTGTGATACAAGCATGCTGGCAATTGACCATTGCTGTGGGTAATATTGTCGTTGCAATTGTTGCTGAAAGTTCCGCTTTCAGCAACCGTTCCCATGAATATTTCCTTTTTGCCGGGCTGATGTTCGTTGACATGGTAGTTTTCGCCTTCCTTGCTATGAGGTATAAATCACATGATCCAAATGTGCGGAGGGATGAGTTGGAACCAAATTTAGATGAAACTGAGGACAAGGGCAAAAAGGGAGTACTTAATCCTACCTTCAGTGAAGACTAGTTATATTGTTATGTTAAGAGTTTTTTTTTTACATATTTGTTGTTAATAAGTTGAAATAAAATTTGAAAAAGATACAATTCTAAGTGATTTTCGATAATAAGTGATGAAAATCGAATTGATAAAAATTTAAATACCCTAAGCATTTTAGATTCAAAATTTATTTTTTCTGTTCAATAATTCTAGGTAGGTATTTATTGATATCAATTAATTTTTATGAGAAATAAATTAGTAATCTGAAATACTATACTCAAGAAGGAACAAGTAATTATCCCGTTTGTTAAAATTTTTTTTTTGCTTCCTCTAAAAAGGCAAGAGCAAACAATTAATTCACAAAAAAACATTGTGACAATTTGCTTATTATTGTTGGGGTGCAATCTTGGCGACTTCTTCGTGATTCTTCGAGTCTAATTTGACAAGGTCGCAAATACAATTTTTTAATCAGCTATGGTAATCTTGAAGACCAGCTGCATACATAGGAAAACAAAGCTCCAAGTATACAAATCTGTGAAAAGACCAGTGCTATGGATGTGAAACATGGACCCTAACCCCAGCATCCGCAAATATATCAACGCCATGGCGCGACGGGTCCTGAGGTGATTAATTGGAGCGAAACTAGACGGGGACCAATGTTGAATTTAATGCAATCATGGGCTGTGTGAAATTTTTGACAAGCCGGAGGTCTCAACGATTGTAAGACTGTAGAAACTGCAATGGGCTGGCCATGTGAATCGTATGGATGAACAAGGGAGTCCCAAAAAGGCATTCGTTGGGAGAACTGAAGGGCGAAGATCAGTGGGGAGACCGAGGAAAACGCTGGTCTGGCTCGTTCGACGAAGACAGTTCATCACTGCTCAGATTCCGAAATCGGAGGAAGCGGTCAGTGGGCCGAGACAATTAGAGGCACTTGTTTCATGAAGCGAAGGTCTGAGAGAGGCTGTCGTGCTACAATGAAGAAGGGAAAACATTCAAGAAATCAGTTTTGATTGACGTTATGAGCCATTGTACATATTGTGGATCTAGCTGCTCGAAACTATACAGCCTAGGTGAAATTCGAGCATTAACAGTCCGAACATAAATATCACAACGTATGCTCGAAGTTCACAGCATTTTATTAGTCATATAGTTTAGGGTGAGGCAGACCCTCAATCTACACCGGCCAAACTCTGTCTACCTGTCTCCATAAGCGCAGGTCCCAACCCTCGTACAACCTCCCTACTTTGCGAAGATGGACATGGGTCCAACAAGGTGACTGTTCACACAAACGGAGGTAGTGGCTCCAAGAGTGGCTCCCCAATATGATATACTTGCTATCAAAAACCATACTAATGATAAAGGAATTTATGACAGACCAAAATAGACAAACGAATAGGAAACCGAAGCCCTAATATCAACCAATGATACAGGGAATATTTGGCTACAGGGGTCTTACATGAGAGAGAGAATATTGGAGAGGACTTGCGAGATCTAAAAAGCTACTAGACCACATTGAAATCTTTGAACATAGTTGGTTAAAATTTTAAGAGAGAGTTACCAACTGAAATGCTAGAAGGACCAGTAAAATGATAGCGTATATCACAATCGATGGAGACTAGGAAAAATGGATCAAGGGCAAAGCATACAACGAAAATGCTATGGAAGAAGGGTGGTTCCAGAAAGTAAAAAAAAAACAGCCAGTAAGGTGGCAAAGAAGCTTTTACACCCCAAAATCCAAGATAAAATGCACAATCAGGAAATAAACTAAAAATGGATGCGATATAGCATAGAGAAGGAAATAAAATCCATGGCACAGACCACCCTTACAGGGATAATGCAGGTCACCAGGAGTATTCTCGGAAGCTTGTATTATTTGCGGAGTGCCACTCCCACCTACTCGAGGAAATAGAGGTTTCCATAGGGTTCCTCCTGGACTATACGGGAATTAACCCTGGCATAATACAAGGACTATGATTCGAGTGACGAATTAGAATTGAAGCTTTTGACTGGCGCAGATGACGTTTTGGACTTAGCTGCTTAGCATACTAGCGCCAAGGTGACACTCGTAGGAAAACGGCTGCAATCAAAATATTATACCATCTCTGTCTCGTTCGATGTTTGTACTCCAGATTAGTACTAGTCTAGTTCTGAGTAACTGTTCCCGGAAGGGTTTGCGCCAATTCTCATATGGCCTTCTTGCCTCGCAACGAAAGCCGTGGGATACGAATGGAGGTAGCGACGCCAAGGGAAAACTCAATCAACCTGAACTTGACTCCCTGAAAAAAAAACAACGACTATACTAAACGTAGCACACAAGACAAGACAAGAACAATGACAGCAACGGCAAAGCCAACAAAATGAACGAAGAACAACGGACAACCTTGTTCAATCGGAAATTCTTGCGGCATTTGGCCGTAGCGAAGAAATGATTCAAATACCAGAACATCCTACGAAAGAAGAAGAGAAACCTCTGCAGTGCGTAAGAGACGAACACATGGTAGAGGTAAATAAAAGACTAGAGAAATCAATGATTGCTACCTCCACTATGAAACGTATTAAAGTACAGAACCATAATAAGAAAATACTATCTCCAAGAAGACACCGAGCAAGTAAATCATCCTGAAATCATTAACAAAAGAGTGGCTCTACTGTAAAACAGAAATGGTTCTGAAACACATCATTGCCTGCTATAAATTCCGACGAGTCTCTGCAAGGAGGTTAAAAATGGAATTCTGCAATTATAAGAACTCTTAACATGAATAGGACCCTATAGGCGCAGGCAGCTGAAGACAGAGGAAGAGCAAAAGATGATAGCGTCGAAGTCTTCTCAACGCCTACTTATAGCAAAATGTTGACGGGCAGCCCAATGAAAAGAGATCGAGAAAAACGGACAAAGGACAAGGATAAAACATCGAAGAATGACGCTTTATAGAGTGAAGGGTTCAAGATGGTGCCATCTAAAGAAGCCCAAAAGTAGCTGAAAAACTGGGCTCGAAAGTTAAAAGGGTAAACTTCTCCGAAAATCGTAATAATATGGATCATCGGATGCGGCTCAAGGAATCTAAAATAAGATGCAGCGTAAACTTAGTCGCCAGGTACTACTGGCCCAACCCAGATACGGTATATCCAATGCAGATGTTCTGCATGAAATCAAAGGAATGGTGAAACCGAAGGATATCCAAGCTGCTTTCAGAGCTATACGGCTAAATTGTTCAGGCAACCTACTGGTAGAATTCGGACCAGAAATTACAAACAAAGATGCGTTTCGTGACCCAGTCAAAAAATGCTTCGAAAAAACGACTTTTGCCTCACGTGACCCAATAGCCGAGATAGACCTTAAAATGAGATTTCTCTGGTTCAAGTGGGCCGAAAGTTAAGTTGACCCAACTAAGAATAGGGTAATAACACAACCAGAACACAACTTTTAATTTCAAAAACGTTATTGTAAAGTCAACATAGGATGCATTTCGGCTAGTGCGCTAGCTATTATCATATGCAAGACTAAGTACAAAGTGATTTTCCCACAAGCACTCAAATTTAAATTAACGAATCATACAGTATAGAAAAAATAGACTAGTATATGCTATAAACAATATAAATCAACTCAACGTTTAAAACAGTAAATATCGGAACAAACATTGTGATAAACGATAATTATTTTAACAATTGACAATCGAACACATATTAAATAGTGGTGATTAATTATTGCCCAGATCAGCATTGATAGCATAATTATCGTTTTGGACATATGCTCTTTTATATGAATCGAGCTTACGATCATCATGTACATATTTTAGTAAACATGCGTTGTCAAGGGTCCATAATTTTATTTTGACTCGAAGGAACCGGTTGCATCCATATTGGCGGAAAATTATATCGAGTCTATTTGTAATGGAAGGAGCTTCAGTAGTTGACACTCTTTTAAAATTGTCCTCGTTTCTTCTGTTGGCTTACGTTAAAAGTGTCTTTAAATTATTTCTAAATGTTTTCCTGAATGTCGCTAAGTTATAATGAGAATAAGTTCATTGCTTCAAAGTCAAAGTCAAAGCCGCTTTATTCAATACTAGCCGTTATAAATTAAAAAAAAAAATGAAGAAAATTCTAAAGAATAAAAATACGAAAAATTAATGGTCCCGATGGCTCTTTAAATTTATATATTACCAGTGATTCACATTTAATTTGAAAGAGTATACCAAATTCAAAAATTAAAAATATTACACATTTTATGATTCAATTGGAAAAAGAAGAAAAAACCAACCATCACTATTCACAAATAATTTATAACTTTAACACTACAGTGAACTAATATGTTAAAGCCTAATTATCCCCACCTGGCAGTGAGATTTTGATAACGGACACTTCAAGATATTCAAAGCTTTTGAATTCAACTTTATCAATATTTTGGAAACATTTGGGTCTTCTAATCAATATCCCGGTGGCACCTCCTCCATCACCATTTACCCTATCATTTCTTACGAATTCAAAATCCTTGTATCTCATGAAGTGCCATGAATTGAGGTAGATTTCAGTGAGAAGGATGATGTCAGGTTTTTCTTGACAAGAAGTTCCAATAGACAATCACGTCGATGTAAACTCACAATCAGCGATGCCCCTGTTCATCGCCGATATGATGCTGGAAGACCAAATACGCCGCAGTTTTTCTTTAGGCTCTGTCTGAGCCAATTTACATTTGCCGGGAGCATGGAAATCTTTGCACTTTACACATTTAAATTTGATGGCGCAATTGGCAGCTGAATGACCGAATCTTTGGCACATATAGCACTGGTTTACCCCGCTCTTTTGGAAGCATTTATACTTCAACACTAGGAAGTTCAAGTACTTTATTTTTTGAAGAGCACTCGAACTGCTTTTGCTCAAAATCCGGACTAATTAAAAAGTCAATTTTTTATGCTAGGCGATCGATCTCCTTGTTGCGAAGCCTTTAACTGTAATAAATTATATTTCTGGTGAAACTTCTTGAAGCACCTGAAGGTGATCGACTGTGTTCTCTCCGCAGTCTAGACTCTGCAATGAAAAGTCTAGTTTTCCTCACTCTTGGGGATGTTTGTAAAGTATGGGACCTCTCCAGTATTCAACGTACTTCTTGCTGGCTGAAAGTTGACCAATAACTTAGTTCTAATCGTCAGTTTGTCGGCATTCACTTTTTTTATCTCAAAATTATTTAATTTATTTTTGGCTGCCAAAAGCCGAACCATATCTTTACCAGTTTTTTTGATTAGTATTGACAGACAAACCAGCAGACAAAACTTTTGGTTTTTTCTCCCTATTTTTAAATGTTTGATGAATTCATTATCAGGTTTAGTAAAATAATGTTCATAATTCCTCTTCAATGTTCATGGAATCGTCAAGCCCAGCTAGCGCTGCATAATAGTTCGTACTGACGTTTGCTCCACCGGCACTGAGAATATTTTCTTGATGAGGTTCCTTTTGCAATTTTTTGATTTTTTACCTTCGATCGCTTTTCGCTTTTTGAGACTTCTTCAGAGAAGAAACTTTATCAATTTATCAAATATTATTATAATATGCTCATAAAATCAATTCGATCTAAAAAATCTCATCTCATCAATTCTATTTATATTATCTTCAATTGACTGCATATAGCGGGAATCAGTATGAACACCAAGGACACCTACCATCGGACCATCATACATTCGCTTATGATCATCAAACATCTTCAAGCTCTCATCCGCCATCGCCACTTCCATAATCACCAACGACCAACCAACCATGATCCGTTTTCGCCACTTTTATACACTGTACACCGGTGGCATTGGCACTACCAGCAAGCACGGCGACCGCCAAACCACCATGCATCCGCCCATGATCCCCAAAGCCTCGTAACTCATCATCCGTCGTCGCCATTTCCATACATTGTACATCGACAGCATCGTTGCTAGGACCAAGGACGGCTGCCACCGAACCATAATGTATTCATTCATATTCATCAACAACCCACCAAAAAGCATTCGTCGTCGCCACTTCAATATATTCCACATTGGTGGCATCAGTTCTAATACAAAGAATGGCTACCGCCGAGCCATCATGTATTTGCGCATGATCCCCAACGACCCACAAACCATCATCATCATCTCTACTTCAATACATTGCACATGAGTGGTGTCGATACCACGAGCAAGAACGGCTACCGCGGAACCACCATGCATTCACCCATGATCTCCAAATGCCCATCAACGCCACTTCAATACATTGCACATTGACAGCGTTGGTGCTAGGAGGAAGCACGGTTAGCGCGGGAATTCCATTCGTTCGCCCATGATCCCAAAATACGTACCAAACACTATCCATCATCAAAAAGCCAGCAACGACTATTTGTCGTCGCAATATCAATACATTGCACATTGATGACATCGATGCTAGGACCAAGGAAGGTTACCGCCAAACTATCAGGTTTTTGCTCAAGATCGGTGCTAGGAGCAAGCATGGCTACCGCCGAACCATCATAGATTCACTCGTGATTACCCATCAACCATCCGTCGTCGCCAATTTAATGCACTGCACACCGAAAGCATCAGTGCTAGGACCAAAGACGTCTACCGCAGAATCGCAATACATTCGCCCATGGTACCCAAATACCCACCAACGACCATCCGTCGTCGCAATTTCAAGACATTGAAGGCATAGGTATCGCCGTACCATCATCCATTCGCCCGTGGCCCCCAGACAACCACTGATAGACATTCGTCATCACCACCTTAATACATTGTACATGGCGGCATCGGTGTTATGACAAAGAACTAATGTTCATTAACTGACAATGGCCCGCTATCACCAATGGCATTCATTGCAAATTGGCGGAATTAGTTCAAGCTCCTAACAATAAAGTGAACTCCTTCATTCTTTTCTCATCAAAAACTATCGCTTAACCATCATCCATCTCCACCAAACCTAACATATATACTAGAAAACCATCAACCCAACAAACTACCTTACTATTCCCAATAAGGGCTCATATTATCCCCAAACACCCAGCAATGATCATCTGCCGTCGCCACTTGAATATCTCGCACGTCGACGGCATCGGTGCTAGGACCAAGCACGGCTACCGCCGTACCACCATACATTTGCCCATAATCCCCAAATACCCAGCAACGGCCAACCGTCGTTGCCACCTCAAGATATTCTACATTGGGGGCATCGATGCTAGGACCAAGCATGGTTACCGCCGAACCACCATGTACTCACTTATGAATCCCAAATGCCCCGCAATGACCATCCGTCGTCGCCACATGCACATCGGCGAGATTTGTACTAGGACCAAGCACGGCTACCGCCGTACCACCATGCATTATGCCATGATCCCCAAATACTAAGCAATGACCATCTGTCGTCGGCACTTCAATATATTGCACATCGGCGGCATCGGTGCTAGGAGCAAGCACAGGTACCATATATTCACCCATGATCCCCAAATACCTCCCAATGACTTTCCATCGTCGCAACGTCAATACGTTGCACATGGGTGCTAGGACCAAGGATTATTGTGCATGCACCCACAACGACCCACTATCACCAATCGCATTCATTTCACATCGGCGGAATCAGTTCTAGCACCTAGCAACGAAGTGGATTCCGACTCGACCCTCATGCATGTTCTTCTCACCACAATCCACCGCATGGCCACCATCCGCCGTCACCAAACATGCATATTAGAAAACCACCACTGCCAGTTTCCCAACAAACTGGTTTTACTATTCCCAATAAGGATTCGGGCGGAATGGGTAATTTAGCCGAAAAATTACATCGCAGCATGAGTAAACTTCGATTTAAAACAGATTGTCGCGCAAATGTCGTTTTGCTGTCCACCCGGAGTGTAAACGGTTCTGCTTTTTCGTTAAATCTGAAAATTTTTACACCCCACTAAAGAAGTTTCACCTCAAAAACTTTTAGAATACTTCAATAAATATGTCACAGGGTGCTACCACATGAACTATTCGAAAATGAAGGTTTGTTTTGTTGCGCGAATTGAAATTTTCGGATGACAACCCGTCGGACAACTAACGACGGCTACAATTTAGCGAATGTAGAACGTAGGTGCGTAGCCGATGAAGACTAGTTGGGGGGTCGCGGATGCAAGCCAGAACCGTAATTGAACGTTGAATTGCCCTGATGAAAAATTAACGGTTCGTCGGTTGCAACCGAGCTGATGAGAAACCTGGAGACAAAGAACGGGCAGCAGCTGAACGAAGGAAGAGATATTACATCAGCGACAGGGAAGTAAATTACATCAGTAAGAGCGGAGTAAGCTACATCAGCGACAGTGAAGTAATTTACTTCAGCGACAGGGAATTGAAACTTACATCAGCAGCAGTAAAGATTGGCGGTAGAAGTTTATTAACTAGGGCGCTGGAAGGAGAACTTCACGACGTGTTAATTCGGGGGCACCCAAACAGGAGAAGTAGATTTAAGTCAAGGATTTGTAATTATATTGAGCTCTTGGTGGATGACTAAAATTCACATCTTATTTTGAAAAAGAAAACGTTAGTCAACGTTTTGTTTTGTAATTATACTGAGCTTTTGGTGGTTGACTTTATATCTTGATTTAATATTGGTATTCTTTATTTAAAATCGTGGAGTTTATTTAAAATATTTATTCTTAGGTGAATTGTACACTTGGTTCGGGTGTGCTTCAGATTTCAGTTCGGGTTTCAGTGCATTTTGCGTCGGGTAAACTCATACTGGCTAAAGAGTGCGAAGTGGTCGCCCCGGCATTGACTAATTCTTTCTGGCTTATTAGAAATATTAGAACTCGTTTCCAACTGTGTGAGAGGTGTTTGGTGACCATGTTGCTCGCTTGGCAGCTACTTTGGACCAAGGGACAAGCGAGTGGCACCTCTCACGACTATCTCCAACGGGCGAGCCGGATCTGAAGTCCCAAGCCGAGGGATCTCCAAGCGGAGGGTAAAAATATCTTCTCCGCTTTGTCCGAATACATTGATCGTCGTGACTCTTCCCGCCTTTTTGGTGGCTTTTTCTTAGAAGCCAACAGAGCAGCGGATTGGTTTCTTCTACTTATTTTTATTTTTAAATAAAGTTCATATCAATATATTTATCAGAATTACCTTCGTCACGTTCACCAAGTTCCATTTCTTCTATAAATCCGTCCAGCGTGACATAAAAATTTTGACTGTCGTCTACCAGCACTAAGAATGTGTTCCGGGATCATTTGTTTTATACGCTTAGCCACCTTTGTTGCTTTTGCTGCTGCGGTTTTTGATTCATCATAATCACCAGCCTTAATTCATAATTTTCTCTTTGTGGTTTCATTATTTGTTCATTGTGTGCTTTTATTTGTAGTTTGCATCCGCCATACGTGGAGTTTCCTTGATTATATTTTCGTTTGTTGATTGTCGCCAGTTTCGTATTTGCCGTTTTCCCAAGGTTCCCTTATAGGTCGGAAGTCGCCGGGCTCCTTCATACTAGCAGTCCCGAAATTGTCTTTGGATTTTTCGATTTTATTTATGTATCTATGTCAAATAAGATTTGATATAAAGGGTGGTCCAACCAAAACTCGCAATGTTAATTGTAAATAAAACAAAAAGTTTTCAGAGAATTATGATAACATTTTTTATTATAATAGAAAAATCTATGACAATTATGCGTAAAATAAAATATTGCCCAAACACCCGCCACGGCTACGGTAGCACACTTCTATCCGATGGTCCATATTTTCGATGTCTCTGAGACACGATTGAGGTTCAATGTCGTTAATGTGCTGAATTATCTCATCCTTTAGCTCTAAAATTATTCTTGGCTTATTAACGTAAACTTTTTGTTTTCAATATCCCCGAACGAAGAAGTCCAACGGTGCAAATCACATGATTATGGCGGCCAATTAAAATCGCCACAACGTGAGATAACACGGCCATTGAATTTCTCGCGCAAAAGAGCCATTGTTTCGTTGGCTGTGTGGCAAGTTGGCACCACTTGTTGGAACCACATATCGTCCAGGTCCATAAATTCAATTTCTGGCCGCAAGAAGTCCGTTATCATTTCGCAACGACGACGAGTCGAGGTTGAGGGCTCTTCTGCCACACTATCGTGAACAATAGCAATGTTTTCCGCAGAACGAATTTGGCGAGCATGTACAGGTGATTTTACATTTCCTACAAACCTGGTTTGCTGAATTTTGTGCACAATTCTCCCAATTACGGACACATTTGGTCGATTATCCTGACCAAAAAAATCACGAAGTGCACGAAATGCATTTTGATTTGAACGCCCACTTTCGTAAAAGGCTTCAACAACCTAAACACACTGCTCAATTGTGAACCTCTCCATGGTTGAATATGTCAAACACTGAAACAAAAAAATGTCAAATTATGTTTGGCGAAAAACTTGACGTTAAGATGCGAATCATAATTAACATTGTGCATTATGGTTGGACTACCCTTTAAATTCCTTGAATCGATTTCCCAATATAAATTAACTTCCAACTGACGTTTTAAAAAATAAATTTAATTTTTGAAAATTTTTGACAGGAGCGACGAATGCTAGACGTAGAATCTAGCACAAAGATCCAGGAATTGATGGGAAGACACGATAGAAGCTGACAAGGGATCGTTTCGGGGACTTTTTAACTGGCGAGCGAGGACGCAGAGTCGTGATGATTGGAGAAGAGCAATCCTGGAGGCTAAGGCCCGGCTTGGGCTGTCGTACCATAGGTGAATGCTGCATATGCACATGCATATAGCTATCAGTTGGTTGTGTGTGGGTTCACTTGAATCTTCTTATATCTTAATTTTTGTAGCTTCTAGTAGGCTAAGTTCCTAGCGTTTGCTTGAAAAGTGTAAAATTTTCATTAATTTTCTTTCAAGAAGTGGTAAGCATATTTTTATTTTTCGTCTTTGTATCAGTAACTTCAACCATAGTCGTAGATTCTTTTTTCAAAAGACACCCTTATATCAATACAAACTTGACTTCATGAACTTCAATTTAGTTCAAATGCGTTATGATTTTCGAAATTCTTCTGTTTTAATTTTGTTGTTATTTATATATAAGCATATGTATGTTCCAATATTACTATTTTTGAAAAATTTTTCTGATTGATTTTCTATATAAATAAGGGCATAAAATATTTCGTCCTCCTTAGAAGTATGATAGACAACGTTCAAAGTTCACAGGAAAGTTTTCTGCATCGCCACTACACCGAGCGGTGAACAGTTTCAGATCTATTACGCTTTCACCGTTTTGAAATCCGATTTTATTTATGACAATTTGCTGTCACTCCGAACCTAGTTAACGTCATTTCCATAATAATTTATTTAAATACTTCACAGTCCATTTTGACCCTATTCAACGTCAGATTGAATATTTTTTCAATGACAAACTTATTTTTAGGCCACTTACTAGAAATCATCAAGTTATGTTTTTGATAAGGAGTAATCATCGCAACAATTCGTCGGTAAAACTTTTAACATGGGTAACTAACTGTTTTAACTTGCTGCATGAAAAGTGTACAATATTTTTCTTTCAGGGAAAAATGTTGCAGAAAGCATTGAAGCCGAACAAGTCGTAAGAATAATTCACAATCGATTGAAAAATATAATTAATTTAATTAATTTTAGCCCAAAATACCTTATCCAAAAGGAATGGTATTCCTTCTGGGGACAGAATTGTGCGAGAGGTTCACTTTTTATGGCATACGAGGTAATAAGGTTTGCAAACTGATGATTATTGTTTATATTTGAGAGCTTCTCCTATCTTCATACTCTTTTTTGGTACTTTGGTTCCTGTAATTTTTTGACAACTTGACTAATTTTGTCCTATTTTTTTATCTAAAACTCACAATTGCCTTATTTTGAAAAAATATTAGATTCTCAGATGTATTGATGTCTTGTTGACACAAGAAAATGATAATATCGTTTTCCAGGAATTTTGGCACTCTACTTAAACCGAATCCACTTCTATTCTCGAAAAGCTTCAACAATAATATATCACAGTTTCACGGGTTTTGGATATTTGACATGCCTTTTGGGAGCTATCGTTGCAGATGGATACACTGGCAAATACTGGACTATTATACTGTCTAAAGTTTTCTACTTGATTGGATGCTTTATGCTCGTGTTTGGGACAATTGATCAACTTCATTTCCCCCCTCAAGTCGCCACTATATTCGGTTTGATGTTAGTTGCCTTGGGGTCAGGAGCCATGAAACCATGTATATCAGCTTTTTGTGGCGATCAATTCACTCTACCAGAGCAAGAGAGGCATATGTCCATATTCTTCTCAATCTTCTACTTTTCAGTCAACACTGGAGCTTTATTAGCAATGTTTGGCACCCCAGTGCTCTATAGTGAGGTCCAGTGCTTTGGAAAAACGACATGTTTTGCCTTAGCGTTTGGACTGCCATCCATAGTACTGATATTGGCACTAGGTATATTCATTACATGCTATAATTTAATCGAAATAATGGCCAATAATTAATTTTTCAGTTATATTCGTTTCTGGAGGGCCTTTTTACAACAAAGAACCTCCAACTGGTAGCAAATGCATTTTGGTGGGCTTCGTCATCACAGTGAGTTAAAAATTATTAAAATTTCGTTCAGATTCTAGTACAAATCTTTCTAGCATGCTCTAGTAACGCAGTGCAAGCAAAGAAAAACAAACCCTCAAAAACACTTTTTGGATTATGCACAACCAACGTATGGCAGCCAATTAGTTGAAGATATCAAAGTTCTGCTGCGACAGGTCATACTCTATTTTCCTGCACCAGTATTTTGGGCTCTGTTCGAACAGAAGGGCTCTAGATGGGTCTTCCAAGCAACCAAAATGGATATGAAGCTATACAATGTCAACATTAAGCCCGAACATATGCAACTAATCAATCCCTTGATGATTTTGTTGTTCATTCCACTGTTCCAATATGCAATTTACCCTCTCCTCAAGATAATAGGAATAAAACGTCCCCTGCAAAAGCTAACCATTGGTGGTATTTTAGCGGGATGCTCATTTGTTGTTGCTGGGATTGTGGAATTATATGTTGAGGTACATATTGAGTTTTGAATTGAAGAAAAAATATATATATTTTTTGCAATATTTTAGCCTGCATTCAACGAACATATACCACCGGGAACTAGTCATTTAAGAATTTTCAACGGATTATCATCGTGTACATACACAGTTCATTCGAATATTCCAAACTCAACAACATTTACTGTAAGTCCGATGGCATACTATGAGAACGATTGTGTAAATATCAAAAAAATTGGCAGACTCCGGTTGAAATTTCATTCATCGAGCACTGGTAGGTATCCCAAGTCACTAGTTCAGCAAAAAATTGTCCATTCTTTAGATGCAAAATCAAAAAGACATATCTTCTTTGGCTGAAACACGAGGAATGTGGTGTTCAAGCAGTTTATTGCTGATTTACTCGTACTTATATGTTTTTTAATCTGATAAACCGACCTTAAATTTTTGTTTAAATTAATTTCTTTGTATTTTTGAATAGGCTGCTCAAGCTTTGCCAGATTAATTGGGCTCGAACAAAGAACTACTGAAAATTTTTTCATACATGGCTCTGGATCAAAACCATTGCTTGAGAAATACACTGTAAAGGAGATACACGTCAAAGATGGAAAGTACTTTGTACGTTCATTATTCTCCACAAAAAATATAACCAACGCATATATGGTACAAGAAGGAGCAAAGAAATCTACTGACTTACTACGGAACAATTTTTTGGAGCTAGACGCGGCAACATATCACATTTTCATAAACGGAAAAAAAACATGCACCCACCATGCCACGTATGGTGAATTGTTGACATTGATAGTGAGGAGTGACAGTAGAGGAGGCGTGACGAAAATCAGCATCATGCCTCGAAATCGATTGCATGTCTTTTGGCAGTTCCCTCAATACATTCTCATGTCCATGGGTGAGGTCATGTTTTCTATCACGGGACTGGAGTTCTCCTACGCACAAGCACCACTCAGTATGAAGTCTGTTCTCCAAGCTTGTTGGTTTCTTACCGTAGCGGTGGGCAACTTACTGGTAGTTATAATTGCCAGAACAAATCAGTTCCACTCTATGGCATACGAATTTTTTTTATTTGCTGGTCTTATGTTTTTAAGTATGATATTTTTTGTATTTTTAGCGTATTTCTATATTCCTAATAATCCAGTTAGTGAATTAAATATAGAAGATGTTCAATGATTTTTGATTAATTTTTCCATGAATATACTTGTATAATCATCATCTATGGTATAGCTGTAAGTCAGGCCAATGTCTCTAGTAGAAGTCGCCTCCAATAGCCTCTGTTCTGCAACCCTATTCGCCAGTTTGAAATCAAGCTGGGATCTGCTGCTAGCATCTAGTAAGTCTTCGCACAATTTCTTCGGTTTACCTACTCGATGCTTCCTTTGCAATTTACCCTTCAATGTTTCCGAAGTTGAATCAAAATTTGGTGCGTGTTGTTCACAATTATATCAAGAAAAACCTCAAGTATATTTTATAACAATAAAAACTTAATGGTAGACATATTTAAACAATAGAGCAATAACAATTATTCTACGTCTAGCACTCGTTGCGTGTAGACGTGTTTTTAATCGCTCCTGTCATTAATTTTATAAATTAATTAATTTTTCACAAAAGTCAGTTTCAAATAATTGCAATTTACAAGCCAGTCAAACGCAAATTTTGATTTTATTGGGAAAACCATCACCGTCGAATTATTCGAACATTTATCGAATACCTGAAATTCATTTCCTGAAAAAATATCAAAAGTGGAAATACGTTCAAGAGAAGTCCCGGTCTGAGAACATTCCCTCTAGTCTTGCTGCAAAAGCAACGAGATGGAGGAGCCCGATGGCTTCAGCCATCAATCAGAAGGATCATGCCCATCGCCAATGATGACGGGCGAAAAAAAAAACTTAAAAGAAGTTGCGAGAATAAAGAAGAAAAACCGACAATCCTATCAGTAATCGAAATCGAGCAGCTGATCCAAGAAAAAGAGAAAGCTGAAAAAATTGAAAAAGAAAATGAAGAACTCAAGCTTCGAGTCAAATCGTTAGAAGCACTTGTTGGAACATTAACGTTCAACAAAGATAAAGAAACCAAGAAAGGCCGACAAGCAAATTCAAAAACCGAAGACAAGAAAACTAAAAAGCAAAAGGAAGAAGCTAATCAAGAGGATGTCCTCAGCACAGGAGGCGCAAACGACAGCAGAAATTACTATGCAGCGCTAGCTGGTCTTGAAGAAACGATGAACATTGAAGAGGATGCAGGTAAAACTTCAAAGTTAGATAATGAGTTCATTGAATACCTTAAAATTAAAAACCGGGAGAAAAAATCAAAAGGTTTGTCTGCTGGTCCATCTGCTGGTCCGTCCGTTAAGATTAATGAAAATAAAGAAAAAGTCCCACCAATCAATGTATTTGGGCAAACGGGCAAAGATATGGTTCGGCTTTTGGCAGCCGAAAATAAGCTTGAAAGATTTTGAGATAAAAAGAGTCAATGCCGATAAATTTACAATTAGGACTAAGTGGTTGGTTGATTTCCAGGCAACAAAAAGTGACTTAAATTCTGGAGATGTTCCGCATTTCACGAACACCCCGAAAAGCGAAAAGAACCAAACCTTTTTATTGAAGGGTCTGGACTGTGGTGAAGACACAGTCGATCTCCTTCAGGTGCTCCAAGAAGTTGCACCAGAAATACAATTTATTTGAAAAGGATCGTAGTAGTCTTTGCGTATAAACGTCTTTTAAATCGCTCCTGTCAAAAGTTTTCAAAAATTAAATTAATTTTTTTAAAAACGTTAGTCCGAAGTTAATTTTTATCGGAAAAAATCGTATATTGTCGAAGTAATCGACTCAGGAAATTTCTATCGAATATTTTTACTTCAATTGGTAACGAAAAACAAATTCACAAAGAAAATTTCGCCGCTGGTATGGAGGAGCCCGACGGCTTCCCACCGTTGGGGCAACCTGGGGAAACGACGAATACAAAACTGGCGACAATAACCAAAAGAAAACATAACGAAGAAAACTCCGTAGATGGAGGGTGCAAGCTGCAAATAATAGCGGACAATCAACAGATGGCCAAATTACAAAAAGAAAATGATGAACTAAGGCAAGAGATACAGTCTCTCAAGGATCTTTTCAAGAAAGGGATGAAGCCTCAAAAGACGCAGCCGCAAAATCAATGGCAACAGGTAACAAAGCCGAAGAAAAGTGCAAAGCAAGTAAATCCAGAGGAAGTTCTAAGTGCTGGTGGCACCACCGCGAGCCAAAATTATTTTGCAGCGCTGGAGGGATTAACCGAAGATATGGAAATCGAAGAAAACATCGGAGGTAATTTTAATCAAGATAATGACGTTAATTTTATTGAATATTTAAAGAACAAAAATAAGGAGAAAAACAAGCCCGCAGTTCTGCTGGTTCCTCTGAAAAAGCTTCCAACAAGACAGAAAAAGTTCCGCCAATCAACGTGTTCGGACAAACCGGGAAAGATATGGTTCAGCTATTGGCAGCCGAAAATAAACTGGCCAATTTCGAAATAAAAAGAGTTAATGCCGAAAAATTAACTATAAGGACGAAATCACTGGTTGATTTCAAGTCAGCAAAAGATGCGCTGATTTCTCGGGAGGTTCCACACTTCACCTATACCCCAAAAAGTGAAAAAAATCAGACCTTCTTGTTGAAGGGTTTGGACAGCGGAGAGGATACGGTCGATCTTCTACAGGTGCTTAAGGACGCTGCACCAGATATTGATTTTGTTTCAGTCAAAGCCTTTGCGACAAGAAGGTCGACCGTAGAAAGGAAGAATTTACCACTTCACCTGGTACAAATTGCAAATAAGAGCAGTCCAAGTGCCCTTCAACAAATAAGGTACTTGAATTTCAGAGTGGTGAGGTGGGAACGCCTCCAGAAAATAGAAGTCAACCAGTGTTACCGGTGTCAAAGATTTGGACATTCGGCTGCCAATTGTGCCATGCACTATCGTTGCGTTAAATGCAAAGACGTTCATGATCCCGGTGAGTGCAAATTGGCTCAGACGGAGCCTAAAGAAAAATTATACTGCGTTAACTGCGGTGTTTTTGGTCACCCAGCATCATATCGCGGATGCTCCCGATATCAAGATGCAAAAGTTAAATTTGCTCCAAAGCAAACACAAGTACACCGTAATATCATACCTTCCAACTTCGTCAAGCCCGGAGTATCATTTGCACTCGCCGCTAGAGGACCAGCAGAAAATGCTGTAAATAATGTAAATAATGTAAGTGGCAATAATGAGCTGCTTCTCAAAATTTACCAGCAACTTAATTCTTTATCGGAGAGAATCGACAAACAAGATTCAAAAATTTTCAGCGTTTAGGTCTTTCAAATGCCTAATAATAACTTGTCATTCAGTCATATTCCCATGGATAGGCTTCGCCTCATATCGATCAACGTCAACTCTATCGTTGCTATACATCGACGTGATTATCTCCTTGAATTTGTTGTTAAGCAAAAGCCTGACATCATACTTCTCACTGAAACCCACCTCAATTCATGGCATTCCATGGAATTCAAAGATTTTGCATTCGTAAGAAACGATAGGGTAATAGGTGATGGAGGAGGTGGCACCGGGATATTGGTTCGAAGACCCTATTGTTTCCAAAATATTGAAAAAGTCGAATTCAAAAGCTTTGAATTTCTTGAAGTGTCCGTCATCAAAATTTCACTGCCAGGTGGGGATAACCTCTTCGTTATCTCTGCCTATGCAACTGGTCAAAATGTTCTCAAGTTCAAGGAGGAACTCAATTCCTTGTTTGAAATACTCGAATTGAACAGGCTGCATAATTATATTTTTGCCGGTGACCTGAATGCCAAGCATACATCATGGCTAAACGCCACCAATAATCCAAGAGGTGTATTCCTGAGGTCATGGATAACAGAGAACCAAATTGAATACAGGTGCGACCTATATGGGTCGGAGTTCCCAACATACCCTAGGACAAATTCATATTTGGACCTCTGCATTGCTGACGCAAGACTTGAATTCAGCTTGAATAGTCCTCAACGGAAACTGCAGGTGCTTCCTTACGATAGCGACCATAACGCAATCGTAATGGAAATCAATCATCAAAGGGATGATTTCTTCCTCATTCCAGTTCAACATGAAAATCATCGGTTGAATTTCAAAAAAACAGACTGGGGAAAGTTCCAAAAGAAAGTTAATCGCGAGTACCAGAAGCAATGTCCCCCTTCTGATGGTGGCAACTCTTGCTCAATGGTTCCTAATGACAGGAATCTAACTAACGATGAAATAGATGTCTATTTTTCGAAGTTAGGGAAGCTGACGTTGGAAACGATTGAGAAAGTAGTTCCCAAGATTAAACATCGAAACAATATGGAAGGATATGAAACACCAACCATCGCAAGGTTGGAAAGATTGAAAAGCCTTCTTCTGACACGCGTCAACAATATTTATCGACGATTTTTGGACTACAACCATCCCTCGTTGTCTTTGTTGAAATTACATCTGAAGAATGTTCGGAACTTAATCCGCTCATACTTCAGGAGTGAGGTCAGCAATCAATGGGCGGAAAAATTGAGGGGTATTAGCCCACAGGACCCAGATGGCGTGTTTGCGAATGTGAATAGCATATTCCGCAAGAAGTCTCGAGTGAAGGTATCGAATCTTGAAGTCACTAGTGATGAGATAAATCTTCTCGATAGGGCTGGTATCGAAATTGATAGTACGACTGCGGATAGAAATGGAAACAGGATTATTTGTGAAGGATTGGATAAACTTCCCCTGATTGGAACACATTTTGAATTGGTTCATCTACCAAACTCTGAGAGAGGGAATGAAATATTTTCAGAGGTCGTTGAAGCAAAAGTTTCCGACTTCAAATCAAGCCTGAACGGCCAATCAATTCTTCATTTCAATGAAACATTAACATCTGACCTCATACCGAGCTTGAATCTTATTGATTATTTTGTCAGCTATGAAGACTTGTGTTTCATATTTCGCAGAACAAACAAAAAAAAATCATGTGGTACTGATGGTATTCCAAATGTAGTTCTCCGACATTTGGCGGAGGTTGCTATTAGGAATTATTGCATATTGTTCAATAACATGTTGAGCAGTTCATATTTCCCAAATGAGTGGAAAAGGCTAAGGTATTTCCGATCTTGAAGAAAAGAAAAGAATCTTCGTGCCCCAAAAGCTATCGCCCAATCAGCTTGCTGCCTAACATCAGCAAGGTGTTTGAATTGATACTCAACAGAACATTAAACGCCCACATTGAGGAATATGAATTGATGCCGAATTGCCAATTTGGTTTTCATGCCAGGCATTCGACCACAAATGCAATAACGAAAGAAACCCCAGACATCTGTCGGAAACTAAATGATAGACATTGTGTTGGAGCATGTCTGATTGATATGGAGAAAGCCTTCGATACGGTGTGGTTAGATGGACTGGTTTTTAAACTCCTTCAGGACAAGTTCCCCAGACACCTTGTCGCCATGATGTGCAATATGTTATACGGGAAATCGTTTGTTGTAACTGATAGAAATCTGTGCGAATTCAAGGTCTTGAATGGTCTACAGTAGGGAACAGTTACTGCCCCTCTGCTCTTCTCAATCTTCATTCGCAAGCTATTGAACGGCTTTGATTTTAACGTCTCGCCAACGCGATCATTGGAAGCGTTTGCTGATGATCTGATCATCTATATGGCAGACCGAGGAGCTACAATAATTCAGGAAAATCTCGAAAACCTGATCAGTGATGTGCAGCTGTACACTGGCAAGTGGCGAATGAAAATCAATGCGCAAAAGTGTGAAACAATCTCGTTACGGACAACGTAATTGGAAAGATTTCCACATCATGGCTGGCGAGGGTAGACTAGAACGAGTTCCACATAAATCATGTGTTCGATACCTCAGTGTTTATCTCGATCAGTATCTGTACTATACTGAATATGTGAAAATCATGCTCAGTAAGGCACTCAAAGAAGTTATGGCCCTAACCCATGGACCTCAAGCCGATTATTACATATATTATGATTTGATTGGAAAGAATAGAAAAAACCAACCTACACTATTCAAAATTATTTATCATCTTAACACTACAGTGAGCTTTGATCTTGCACCTAATACGTTATAACCTAATTCTAATAAAATTTAATAAAAAAAACTTTATCTCATACTAACAAAATCTATCACAATATTCCTAGCCTAAGCGTTTAACCTTATCTCTAACCTAATATAATAAACATAACATATACCTAACCTATACCTTATTTTTAATAAAAATAAACAACAACACTAAATGTAGCAATAATGAGCTGAAACTCAAAAAACTAAATAACGAAAAACACCAAAACTGAAAATATACACGAATAATTTAGACATTGTCATCCAGCCACCAATACCTAGATTGCCCCATCTCAACTCGATCAGCTTCAACGAATCTAGCAAATGAGTATCTCCATTGGAATGGTTGGTCTCGTGAACTCAAACTCGGAGGATATTTTATCTTCTTATGGGTGGCCCGTCGATATATGTGATATATGACTGGGACGGCATCAGAATCAAAAACATATCGACTCATGTCCAAATACAAGAATGCTTCTGGAGGAACGAAGCCAGTAGCGAGGCAAGTCGCAACATACCCGTCTATAGGGTGGAACGGCTGTGAAATCCAAGGGTTTTCACTCACAGTCACAGATCTTGCGATATGATTCCGAAGAATATCGACCCTCGTCAATTCAGCAGTTTGATAGATTCTTCTATTCGATGTATAATGATTCCAATCTGTTTCAGGCTTTCTGTACAAACCCGTACATGCACGGACATTTCCTTTCGAAAACTCTTAATTTTTCCATAGTACTAGCACTCTGGTTGTACCAGATCTGACACCCATATGTCAAAATACATATTTTTCTTCTTCTGAGCATTACAGCCCCTCTCGGGCCCTCGCTTACTGCAAAAAGCGCCTCCAACTGTCTCGGTTCATTGATCGTCTCCTCCAATTTTGAAATCCGAGCAGTGATTGTCTTCGTCACCCGAATCAGACCAGCGTTTCCTTGGTTTCCCAACTGGTCTCCGCCTTTCAGTTCTCCGAACGAATAATTTTTTGGGTACCCGTTGTTCGTCCATACGATTTATGTAGCCAGCCCATTTTGGCTTTCGCAGTCTTACAGTCTTTGAGACCTCTGGCTCGTCAAAAATTCGATACAGATCGTAGTCGTATCGAATTCACCATTGGTCCCCGAATAGCTTCGCTACAATTATTTGCCTCAGGACACGTCTTTCGAAGGCGTTCAATATGTTTGGGAGATGCTTGGGTTAGGGTCCAAGTATCACATCCCTGGCATAGTACATGTCTTATCACAGATTTGCATACTTGGAGCTTTGTTTTCCTGTGTATGGAGCTAGTCTTTAAGATCGTCAAAACTGCATAAGTATAGTTGCGAGGTTCTCGTTATTTTGGCGGCTAAATAGACAAATTCGCCCAAATTTTCCATATAATACTTGCCAAGTCTGATATTTTGGGAATTTGATATATTTTTCCTCTACAGCATCTCATTAGTTATATCTTAATACCACTTTTTTAGGTGAATCGAAACAAAGTGTAAATTTTCTAGCCCTAAAAATTTTGACCAACCGCCATTTTAAATTTTTAAGAAGCAACTTCAAAAAATTATTTTTTGTTATCTAGAAAACTTGTGGCAGTATATATTGAACAGCCTTATCAACACTACAATAAGGATTTTATGCACTTTTTTGTTCTTTGAATGGCTACTATTTTGATTCTGGTTGCATAATTTTGATATTTTCATTGATGACTTAATTCTACACTCCAATAAAACTCTATGCCAAGTTTCGTCTAAATCAGAGCAATACATTGGTCACAATAGAAATGATGGATTTTTTTTTATTAATAAACTTAGCCGCGACATTTGTTCGATACATCTTGCCTAAAAATGTTACGCTCATCAAAGCAAAATAGTGACCATTAGGGCTGTCAAACAATTAACCTAAAAAGTGTATATTTGCAGAACGCAAACGTTCCAATTACGAAGAGTTGTTTCACCGATAATGAACTTGACCCAATTATGTATGATAATCTTTCAAAGCTGTAATATTTGAATAAGTTATAGCCTTACGACTTAACTGGTTGTATTTTTTCAATAAATTAAAATTTTCATTGGATTTCGTCTGCATAATGCTGTATTTCAAATTTTTTTCCCCGAAAAAAAAAAAAATAATAAGAACCATATTTCGATAAACCATCAACATTTTACTCAATACCAACAAAATAAAATACAGACAATATTCTCATTAAATTAAAATCTAACTTTCCCCTTCCACTACAGATTTGTTGGGATAGCAGGGCACATAATAATAAGCAAGGACCACAAATACTGTCATATCACAAGTCATGAGAATGGCAAACAAGAAATATTCACGGGGCATATTACCAGCAGGAAACAATAATGCAACGAATACAACAATGAGATTCCCAATGGCTACTGTTAGTAGCCAGCATGCTTGAATTGCTGCCTTCATGCTTTTCGGTGCCTGCGAATAAAAAAACTCTAAGCCCGTTATCGAGTACATTACCTCGCCCATTGTTATCAAAATGTATTGCGGGATTTGCCATAGCATATGGACAGTGCGAGCGGGAGCGACTTGAACGCTATGAATCTTTCGTCCTTCGTCAGCCAATATCAATGTTATTACATCCCCAGGCTTGGCATCATAATCCCAAACTACTCTATTCGAAAAAATCAGTTGATAGTTCGCAGGATGCAAGATTAGCAGTTGGCCATCGATTATACGATAAGTGTTTCCGATTGAGTCTTTGAAATACGCTTCTGAAGTATTTCTACTGTTAAAAAGCACTCGAACGTGTGATCTTCCTATTGAAGACTTCTTTGGATTTTCGTGGTATCTTTGAACCGAAGGATCTTGGCTTTCTCCTGTTATAAAGTAGCTGGTGGCTTGGTTACTTTCTAACTTGAATTCTCCCGAGAAGTGTGCACAGTCTAGATGATAAACGTTGTGAGATTATCTTAATATTCCTTTTGCTGTAAACATGGTATACCTGAATTACTTGAAACTAGCTCGTATGTGAAGTTTGCTTCTTCTTCAATAGGCACTGATAGTTCTTCATAATATGACATAGATGGCAGCATGAAACTAGAACGATTAGGCAAATTTGTATTGAATGTGTAATCACATTTTGTCATTCCATTGAATATTCTCAACTGACTAGACCCAGCCTTCAATGGTTCTCCATATGATTGCTAAAATAAGTTTTAAGTCAAAGCCACTCCTAGGAAATATTTTTTAACTACTCACTTGCAATATTGATTCCAGGAAACCAGATAAAAGAAATGCTAGTGCTGCTAACATGCACCCAGTAACCAATTTCTGCATTGGTCGTTTGATACCGCAACACATCAACAGTGGGTAAAGACCATACTCAAAGGCTGGTATCAGAATTATGATTAAGAGAGGGTTGATGAGTTGCATATGCTCCGGTTTGAGTTCCACGTTTCCCAGCTTGCCATCCATCATGGTAGCTTGAAATGTCCAACGGGATCCTTGTTGATCATAAAGGGCCCAAAACATTGGCATTGGGATGAATAAAATCAAAATTCGTAAAAGTATTTTTATATCCTCTATAAGCTGTTTGCCGTACTTTTCCTTAACGTAATCGAGGAAGTGAGGCTGATTTGCACTTTTTAATCTTCTAAGCCGCAGAATTATCGCCCGCTGCAAGTTATCAGGAATGAATAATAAATTTATTGACGATTGATTTATTTTTACATACAAAGATTGCAATGAGTACCACCAAACCAAACTGATCTCTTTGTGGTGAGCTTATTCGGTACAACCTCTTTCCAGCTAAAAATAAGACTGAAGGGAAAAATAGAAAAACTGAAAAAGTTTGTTCACCAGTTTAGCAATGTGCTTTACAATATATTCACAATATAGTGAAAAAATTAAATCTTAACTTTGCATATCCTTAAATAGAAACGATGCTTCTAAAACTTCATTTGAGCGAAATAACTAACAAACAGAAAAAAAACTAAAACAAGTTGAGTAAGCAGGAGAGGGCTCCTACCAGAAGGTCTTTGTAAACATCCTAGGGTTAGAAACAAGTTTTCTTATCGCGTGAATCGATAACTTGAATTATTCATCCAATACTTAGATATGAAATCGTTCAAATTTATACAAAAGATGCACAGTTTCTTTCATAAGCACAGTGCAGCCGCCATTTTAATCTAGCTTAAATGATTTTTCTGAATGCTCGGCCAATTGAACATGTTCAAGTTAAACACTATTCCTTAAATTTTCATGAAAATTGAAAGAAAATAAAAGTGCCTAAGTCAATTTTAAATATATATAGGGTTTTCCAATAAGAGGTGTTATTTTGAATAGATCTTCTGATTTAACACCTTGCGACTTCTTCCTTTGGAGCCACGTGATAGAGAAGGCCTATGCCAAAAGTCCAGCGTCAATTCAAGATCTCAAAGATGAAATTCCTGAGGCTATCGAGGACATAGGGTAGCCACTTTGCGATTTGGTTATGGAAAATTTCATGAAGAGGATATGGTCCTGTAAGCGTGTCGTAGTGGTTATTTGCCCAATGTTAGTTATTACTATTAACGGCATATCTTCTTCTTTATAATGAACTAAACATCTGATCATTTGTATTAAAAAATGGCATTTTTCTTTAATATCAAAATAACACCTCTAATTGGAAAACCCCATATGAACCATAAACACGTGTTATCGTTGTTGTAATTCCATATAATTGAAATGGCTATAACTCACTTGATTATGATTCGATCTCAATTAAATTTGGCGAACATATATATCTTATGTCATTCTATATAATTGCAAAATTTCAAGAAGTTTAAAGGTACCATTTTGATTTTATGGGCAAAAATGTAAAATCTACAAATCATACTATTATGAACAAAGTTGAGCAAATTTCGGTTTCTAAGGTATTTGTTGCCCTTGTACTCATAAACGTCCACATTCGTGATAATTTTCAGATTTTTTGGCTGAAAGGTGTCCAATCGCGAGGGGGGGGACACAAATTTTGGGTACATTTTGCCTTCCCGTGGACCCCCTTATTCATCAAATGATTTTTTTATTTCAGATTCTAAAAGTTCTAATTAAGACCTTTCATTTGATACCTCACTCGACTACCTTTGATTAAAAAAAATTTTTAAGGGCCAATTCGTTTATAGGGGGGACCCCCGTTAAACATTTTTTAGATTTTTGTCAAGGCCTTAAATTTTGAGAGACCATCACTTCTGATCTTTTCACAAAGTTTGAGCATTCTAGCTTCTATAGTTTCTGAGGAAATCAGCTGTGACGCACGGACAGACGGACAGACGGACGGACGGACAGACGGACAGACGGACAGACGGACAGACAGGTCGCGAAACTAGTAGGTCTTTGTAAAAAATTTTTTTACAAAGACCTAAAAAACAGAAAACGGACTCCAAAGCCGACTAAAAATGGTTAAATATAATTTATGGAATCAGAGTCAAACCAATTTTTCCCCGTTTTTGACACAATTGATTAATAACTTACTACTGCTCACTTTTCAATTCTATAGCCGAAATCTTCATGGATTACGAGGAATGTAATGGAGGAGGAATAATACCAAAAGTTTGGCTCAGATACGTTGACGATTTTATCATCATACAGTGGCGGAGCGAGGCGTGGGCGACTTGGGCGACCGCCTAAGGCCTCGCGCTTAGGGGGCCTCGCGCTTCTGAGCTTATTTTAGCTCAATAAAAATAAAAAAATATTACAAATATCTTAAAAACCATTAGAACGGCCAGTGCGTATTTAAATATAATCTAAAAATATATTGATTTCGATGTATTATAAGCGTTTATATAGTATAGGGCTATCCATTTTACGCTTGGGAAAGCGAAGCTAAACAAAACACATAAAATATTCAGATAACACAAAACTTTTTATTTAATATAAAGATTGAACCTTGCCATTATACGTGAAATAGAACATCATTCAAGCGTCTTCCACGGGACCTCTTACAGGCCTCAATCCTTTTGAGGTAATTTTCAACGACTTTTCGGCACATTTCCGGCAATATCTCTGCCATAACTTCACGAATATTGGTTTTCATAGCTCAAGATTTTGAAGATTGTTCGCGTAAACACGATATTTTGCCTAGCCTCATAAAAAGAAATCCAAAGGTGTTAGGTCGCAGGATCTTGCGGGCCAATTGACATCACTCAATCTCGAAATTACGTGTCCTGGAAATTTCTCTTGCAAAAGTGCTCGATTAGCCTGTGTTGTGTGGCTTATGGCTCCGTCCTGTTGGAACCACATGTTCTCCAGATCATAATCTTCAATTTCTCTCCAAAAATAATCGGTTAACATCCGTCCATAGCGGTCAGAATTGACTGTAATGGCTCTTCCTTGATCGTTTTCACAAAAATACGGGCCAATAACACCACTAGACCATAATGCACTCCTCACGGTTACTTTTTCCGGATGCAAAGGCCTTTCTGCAATCACCTGAGGATTTTGAAGAGCTTCATATGCGGCAATTCTGTTTATTTACGTAACCATTGAGCGAAAAATGAGCCTCATCACTGAAGAAAATTTTGTTCGAAAAAACGTTATCAATGGATTGATGTTCAATCACCCAATTCGCATACATTCTGTGTTGTGTATGGTTTTGAGGCTTAAGTTCTTGAGTGTGTTGGATTTTGTGTGGATGGAAATGCAAATCCAAATGCAGAATCTGCCACAATGAGCTGTAAGCCAAGCCCAAATGTTGAGCACGTCGAGGAATCGACAAATTCGGGTCTCCCTCCACACTTTGAGCAACGACAGCGATATTTTCAGCAGAACGAATGTTGCGATCATCCATAGGCCTTGCAATATCAATGACCGATCCAGCCTCTTTAAATTTTCTCAGTGTGTTCGAAATTGTTTGCAGTGTAGGTCGATTATGTGGACCGTAATCGGCTCGAAAAGCCCTAAATGTTGATACAACAGAATCACCATTTTTATAATAAAATTTAATAATTTTAACGCATTCTTCGACTAATAAACGATCCATATTTCTAAATGGCAAACCTTCAACTGAAATAAAACATGCTTTGGAGGACATTCAATTCTGACAGATGTCAAATGGCAGGGTTATACTTTCCTACCACGAAATGGATAACCCTGTATTAGGCAATATGTGTAAATCTATTCCGTACTCGCAGTTGTGATCCATGCCCATGCCATGGCCTAAATTTACGCTACGTAACGTGTACAGGGTGGTTTTTGCAGCTTACAGATTTAAGCTCTCTGGATACATGTATGCTAATGAAAATAATTAGCACGAAAATAAATTAATTTAATTTATGCCACTTTTTGCGGGCTTTGAATATTATACATTGTGCCTTTCTAATATCTCTAACAAAGCAACGCATCTAACCGGCTTATCTCCATTACTGACGACGCAAGTCACACTGCCTAGAGATTGATTTTCCAAATTTTCATAAAATTCGAAATTGATGGTGTTAGGTCGTGTTCATATGAGGAGCGAAAAATAGGAGCGTCAAACAAGTTAAGTCAAAGTCAAAGTCAAAAGCGCTTTATTTAATACTAATCGTTATAAATTTTAAAAGAATATAAAGCAAATTCCAAACAATCACAATCAAAAACTTAATGGCCCATATGGCTCTCTAAATTTATACGTTATTACTAACTCATTTCATCAAAAAAAAAACTATAGCAAATTCAATTAATTACGATTATTACATATTTTTAAAATTCAATTGGAAAAAGGAGAAAAAACCAACCAACACTATCCCAAAATTATTTATAATTACAACACAACAGTGAAACTTTGATCCTACATCTAATATGTTGTAACTTATTCCTAATCAAATACAATCAAAAACTTTATCTTATACTCAAAAAATTCTGTAACAATGTTCCTAACCTAAGTGTTTAATCTTATCTCTAACGGAATATAGTAAACATTACATATACCTAACCTATACCTAATTTTTAACAAAAATAAACAACAACACTAAATTTAGCAATAATGAGCTGAAACTCAAAAACGAAATAACGAAAAACACCAAAACTGAAAATAAACACGAATAATTTAGACATTGTCATTCAGCCACCAATACCTGGATTGCGCCGTCTCAACTCGATCAGCCTCAACGAATCTAGCAAATGAGTATCTCCATTCAAATCGTTGGTCTCGTGAACTCAAATTAGGAGGATATTTTATCTTCTTATCGATGGCCCGTCGATATATGTGATAAATGACTGGGACGCCGTCAGAATCAAAAACATATCGATTCATGTCCAAATACACGAATGCTTCTGGAGGAACGAAGCCAGTAGCGAGGCAAGTGGCTATATACCCGTCTGTAGGGTGGAACGGCTGTGAAATCCAAGGGTTTTCACTCACAGTCACAGATCTTGCGATATGATTCCGAAGAAGCTTCAATATGAAGATATCGACTCTAGTCACTTCAGCAGTTTGATAAATTCTTCTATTCGATATATAATGTTTCCAATCCGTCTCATGCTTTCTGTACAAACCAGTACATGCACGAAGACATTTCCTTTCGCAAACTCTTAATTTTTCCATAGTACTAGCGCTCTGGTTGTACCAGATCTGATATCCATATGTCAAAACTGGTCTAACCAGTGTCTTGTAACAGATAATTTTGACCTTTTGATCAATGTATCTGGAATGAAAGAGCTTTCGAAGGGCCATGACTACTTTAAGTGCCTTACTGAGCATGATTTTCACATGTTCAGTATAGTACAGATACTGATCGAGATAAACACCGAGGTATCGAACACAGAATTTATGTGGAACCCGTTCTAGACTACTCTCACCAGCCACGATGTGGAAATTTTCCAATTACGTTTCAGGTCTTGACTGACCCCCTGCAGCGTTGTCCGAAACAAGATCGTTTCACACTTCTGCGCATTGATTTTCATTCGCCACTTGCCAGTGTACAGCTGTACATCATTGAACATTTTTTGGAGATTGCTCTGAACTATTGTAGCTTTTCGGTCTGCCGTATAGATGATCAGATCATCAGCAAACGCTACCAATGATCGCGTTGGCGAGACGTTAAAATCAAAGCCGTTCAATAGCTTGCGAATGAAGATTGAGAAGAGCAGAGGCGCAGTAACTGTTCCCTGCTGTAGACCATTCAAGACCTTGAACTCGCGCATTGTTGTCAGATTTCCATCAGTTACAACAAACGATTTCCCGTATAACATATTACGCATCATGGCGACAAGGTATCTGGGGATCTTGTCTTGAAGGAGTTTAACAACTAGTCCATCTAACCATACCGTATCAAAGGCTTTCTCCATATCAACGAGACATGCTCCAACACATTGTCTATCATTTAGTTTCCGACAGATGTCTGAGGTTTCTTTCGTTATTGCATGTGTGGTCGAATGCCTGGCACGAAAACCAAATTGGCAATTCGGCATCAACTCATATTCCTCAATGTGGGCGTTTAATGCTCTGTTGAGTATCACTTCAAACACCTTGCTGATGTTAGACAGCAAGCTGATTGGGCGATAGCTTTTGGGGCATGAAGATTCTTTTCCTTTCTTCAAGATCGGAAATACCTTAGCTTTTCTCCACTCATTTGGGAAATATGAATTGCTCAACATGTTATTGAGCAATATGCAATAGTTCCTAATAGCAACCTCAGGCAAATGTCGGAGAACTACATTTGAAATACCATCAGTACCACATGATTTCTTGTTGTTTATCTTGCGAAATATGAAACACAAGTCTTCATAGCTGACAAAATAATCAATAAGATTCAAGCTCGGTATGAGGTCAGATGTTAATGTTTCATTGAAATGAAGAATTGATTGGCCGTTCAGGCTTGATTTGAAGTCGGAAACTTTTGCTTCAACGACCTCTGAAAAAATTTCGTTCCCTCTCTCAGGGCTTGGTAGATGAACCAATTCAAAATGTATTCCAATCAGGGTAAGTTTATCCAATCCTTCACAAATAATCCTGTTTCCATTTCTATCCGGACTCGTACTATCAATTTCGATACCAGCCCTATCGAGAAGATTTATCTCATCACTAGTGACTTCAAGATTCGATACCTTCACTCGAGACTTCTTGCGGAATATGCTATTCACTTTCGCGAACACGCCGTCTGGGTCCTGTGGGCTAATACCCCTCAATTTTTCCACCAATTGATTGCTGACCTCACTCCTGAAGTATGACCGGATTAAATTCCGGACATTCTTTAGATGTAATTTCAACAAAGACAACGAGGGATGGCTGTAGTCCAAAAATCGTCGATAAATATTGTTGACACGTGTGAGAAGAAGGCTTTTCAATATTTTCAACGTTGCGATGGTTGGTGTTTCATATCCTTCCATATTGTTTCGATGTTTAATCTTTGGAACTACTTTCTCAATCGTTTCCAACGTCAGCTTCTCTAACTTCGACAAATAGACATCTATTTCATCGTTAGTTAGATTCCTGTCATTAGGAACCATTGAGCAAGAGTTGCCACCATCAGAAGGGGGACATTGCTTCTGGTACTCACGATTAAACTTCTTTTGAAACTTTCCCTAGTCTGTTTTTTGAAATTCAACCGATGATTTTCATGTTGAACTGGAATGAGGAAGAAATCATCCCTGTGATGATTGATTTCCATTACGATTGCGTTATGGTCGCTATCAAAAGGAAGCACCTGCAGTTTCCGTTGAGGACTATTAAAGCTGAATTCAAGTCTTGCGTCAGCAATGCGAAGGTCCAAAAATGAATTTGTCCTAGGGTATGTTGGGAACTCCGACCCATATAGATTGCACCTGTATTCAATTTGGTTCTCTGTTATCCACGATTTCAAGAATACACCTCTTGGATTATTGGTGGCGTTCAGCCATGATGTATCCTTGGCGTTCAGGTCACCACCAAGAATATAATAGCTATGCAGCCTGTTCAGTTCGAGTATTTCGAACAAGGAATTGAGCTCCTCCTTGAGTTTGAGAACAGTTCCACCAGTTGCATAGGCAGAGATAACGAAGAGGTTATCTCCACCTGGCAGTGAGATTTTGATAACGGACACTTCAAGAGATTCAAAGCTTTTGAATTCGACTTTTTCAATATTTTGGAAACGATAGGGTCTTCGAACCAATATCCCGGTGCCACTTCCTCCATCACCGTTTACCCTATCGTTTCTTACGAACTCAAATCCTTGAATGTCATGGAGTGCCATGAACTGAGGTGGGTTTCAGTGAGAAGCACGATGTCAGGCTTTTGTCTGGCAATGAATTCAAGGAGATAATAACGCCGATGTAAAGTAACAATGGAGTTGACGTTGATCGAGATGAGACAAATCCTATCCGTGGGAATGTGGCTGGATGACAACTTATTTTGAGGCATTTGAAGGCCCTAAACGCTGAAAAACAATGTAAATTTTCGAATCTTGTTTATCGATTCGCTCCGATAAGGAATTTAGTTGCTGATAAATTTTAAGGAGCAGCTCATTATTGCCACTTACATTATTTATGCGTCAAACAAGTTTTACCCTAACGTATGTGCATAACGCCACTCCACGCAAAAACATTTTGGAGTGTGTTTAACGCCTCTCATTCTTCTTTTCTTCATAACGTGTTTGACGCTGGAACTTCACTCCACGTCTGAACACGACCTTTGAGATAATCTCAGATCCCTTCGAATTGAACTTCAACCGAATATTTATGTAAACATAAGCAAGCGACAAAATTCACTGGAGCTCGATACATGCTGCAGTGAAGTTCATCGCTAGCATATGTTTACATAAATATTCGGTTGAAGCCCAATTCTTAGAGATTGTACGTACATATAAGTTCATTCTTTCTGGTGCAGAGTACCGATTGTTTCTCAATTATTTTACTGTAAAAGAAATTGAGTAAAAGTGAGCTTTTTCTAGGGTTCCACAAAATTTTACATAAAGACGAAGAGATTTTTAGTAAATTTGGTAATTTTCCTTATTAACTTATTGGCACAGTATCCTCAAATAACATAAGCGGTACACAGCATGTATGTATGTTTGATACACACACCCTTTCCAAAGTTTTTAGTGCAGACTATACCGAATCCTTTTTGCATGAAAATTACCTCGTAAAGTTGATGTTATAACTGATTTTGAAATTTTAGACTTTGTGCATGGTGTTACTGTTTCCACCAAGTTTTTTTTATTTAAATACGATTCGCATAATTATAGCAAGAATCACACATATTGTTCTTTGTCCTATCTTCCATTCATACATTAAACGAACTTCAGAATGTCCCAGCGAGGCGGGATGTAGGGAGGAAATGGGAATCTAGGGCAACAAAAAGAAATAGGAAAGCAGAAAGAGCTTCCTCAAATCGGTCTTTGAGTTCAGGAATGATGAACTTACTCAAAAAAACTCCCAGCAATGAAAAGTCTGCTGAACCAGAGTTGGAAGTACGAACGGAATTACAATCTACCCTGTCAAAACCCGAGGTAGAAAACGGAGTCCCTAATGAACAGAAACATTGTCTGGCTGCAACAGTGATAAGAGAAATGTAGTCATGAGTAGTGCCGTCAGTTTACACCCAAGACTGTGGTCACTACCCATAACTGATTCTCGGCGTAGGATATTGTTCGAAGTGGTCCTATATAGTAATTATGCTCCAGTGATATCTATTCCAAAGATGATAGTCGTAGGCATTTTTCTCAGTTTCAATTTTCAAGGAAACTCAACAATGGTAAAACTCAACATCGTCGTTTGCTAGTTTACTCAATTTCTGAAAATAAAGCTTACTGCTTTCCATGCCGCCTTTTTAGCAATTCACAAACTCAGGTGGTCCAGGCAAAGAAGTTTTATAAATAAGCATGTTGAAAATAACATTAAATACACGACATTTGACTGAATCACGAAGGAGCTATACCGTAAATTATTACTTCACCGTTAAAGGCAAAAAGATTAAAGTTTGTCGGGAGTTTTTTCTATCAACTCCCAACATAACAGACTCCTTAATCAGAAGTACCATTGCAAAAACAAATGAACAAGGCAACCTTGGTAAGGATAAACGTGGTTAGCGGCCGCCTCATAATAAATTAACTGAAAGTCAGGCAATGCTTTTAGAAAAGCAAATAACTTCTTTTCCAGCGGTAGAGTCACACTATTGTCGTAAATCGACAGGGAGGAAATATTTGGACGCATCTCTTAATGTTCAAATCATGCATAAGATGTATCTTGAAGAGTATACGAAACAGAATTTAACTCCTGTGTCTATTGGTAAATACAGACAAGTGTTCCGGACCTACAATTTAGGGTTTTTCAAACCAAAAAAGGACCAGTGTAAGCTCTGCACAGCGTACAAATCGCTCAGTGTGGACGAAAAGGAGGAAAGGAAGGAACACTACGAGCGGTATATAGAAAGAAAGGAGTTGGCTCTACAAGCCAGAGATTTGGATAAAGAGGTCTCTAAACTAAACTCCAATGCCATTGCATTCAATTTTGATTTACAGGCCGTGTTAACTACGCCCAAAGGTCAGACTGGCGAGATATTCTACATGCGGAAATTGGCAGTCTACAATTTAACTATCGACAACCTTGCAAATCAAAAAGTCTTGTGCTATCTTTGGGACGAAACACAAGGAAAGAGGGGGGGCGAATGAAATATCTTCCTGCATTTTTGACTACATTTCTAGCCATAAGAATGCCGAATGTATAAGAATGATGTCGGATGCATGCGGAGGCCAACAAAAAAATTCGATATTTGCAGCAATGTGCTTAAAGCTTGTACAAACCCACCCAAAATTGCAAACTATTGATCACAAGTTTTTTGAAAGTGGACACACAGAAATGGAATGTGATTCCATACACTCGAAAATAGAAAAAAAATCAAAGTTTGTTGTCTATACGCCAGAAGGTTGGGCACAAGTAATACGTTCAGCTAGGACTAATCCATTTCCCTTTGAAGTGAAAAGTATGACGTATGATGACTTTATGGATTTTAAATTAGGTACATCTACGACTAACTTAAACATTCCATGGCGAAGGGTTTGCTGGCTTCGATACCAAAAAGATGCACCAGACACTTTATTCTACAAAACCAATTTCGAAGACGATTTCATTGTCACGAAAATTAGTATAAAACAAGTTGGGTAGACAGACCTATGCTCATGTCAGAAGGGTTTTGTACTCAACTTACAAAATGCAGTACCCAGTAACGAATAAAATCAAGAAAGATGTCATGTTCGAGGATCATTAGCAGAGTTGAAAGAATTTTGACTTCTGAGGTATATGTTATAGTTATACCCACAAATATCTCCCTTGATAATTATTTCAGATTTTTTAAGATCACGGGTGTCCATTCGCGAGGGAGGAAACACATTTTTCATGTATTTCCCCCCCCACCTATGCCCCCACAGAAGCAAAAACTGTCAGTTTAAGAACTGTTTTGAAAAGCTCTCATAGAGAACTTTCAGTTGATACTCATATCGACTACCTTTCATGAAATTTTTTTTCAGGGGCCACTCCTCTCTACTGTAATCATCGATTCATGGCCTGTTTTTTAGAATCTTAGAATGGTTACAAGGCCCTTTTGCTAGGAACTCTCTCCTGCCTTTCCGACTTGTTTCAATTGTATATGCTCATCTTCATGATACCCATCATTTCTGAAATTTTCACGCAAATCCTAGCAAAGCTGTAGTTTCTAAGTCGGTAAAAAGCGCATATGGCTCCATAGCCATATGTTTCCATAGTAATACAGGGCATATTGTTCCATAGTAATGCAGGAAAATTCAAATCGCTATAACTTCGTTAAATATAATTCGATCTTTATGAAACTTGCAGAAAGGGTCAATCTTATAAATAGTCATCTGTGTGCTAAATTTTATTGAATTTAAGGGTACCATCTAGATTTTATTTAAGAAAACATAAAATCAATAAATCATACTATTACTAACAAAGTTGAGTGAATTTCGACTTCTCGTGTATTTGTTGTTGTTGTACTCATAAAGGCCTACATTCATGATTTTTTTCAGATTTTTCGGATGGAAGGTGTCCAATCGCGAGGGGGGGGGTACGCGAAAAGTTCGTACGTTTCCCCTTCCCCTGCCCCCCTCGGTACTTGTAAGGCAATTTTAAGACTTGTTTTGAAAAGATCTTGTTGAGACCTTTCCAATGACACCCTACTCGACTACCAATGGTGAAATTTTTTTTTGGGAGGTCACTTCCCTATATGGGGAGACCCCCCTTAAACCCCTTTGAAAATTTTTTCCACCATTGAACTTTCAAGAAGTCACCACTTCTGACCTTTCCACAAAGTTTCATGGCTGTAGCTTCTATATTTTCGGAGAAAAAGTGCTGTGACATACAGACGGACGGACGGACGGACGGACGGACGGACGGACGAACGGACAGACGGACAGACGGACACAGGTCGTGATTGCAATAGGGTTTTGTATTTTAGTACAAAACCCTAAAAAGACGCACGGCCGCCAACCTTCAAAATGTTTACAACAAAGCCCTTGCCATTTCCAGTGCAAAATAGAAAGATCTGACAAAAATGTGCCAGGATCTCACAATTCCGAAAGCTTACCACAATTTTTACAGCTCAATACCCAGCAACGCCACAACAAGGGATTGCTTACCAGAACCAGACCAAGACGAAAATTCAGAATATGAATAAATACGTTTTTTTTTTAAATCTTCTCACAAATAACCATCAACATTGTATATTTTGTACGTAAATTAAATGAATTAATTTGAATTGAAAAGATTATTCATGCATCGGTTTTCTTAAAACATCAAATAAGTTGATGCCAAAACAATGAATGTGCCAAATTTCTTCTAAAAAACGAAATTAGCGAAAATGAACAACTGGGTGTGAAACACAAGGCAATTATTTACTTTATTAAAGAGAAAAGTTATTTATATTATTTAAAGCTGAGTATCAGGAAAAGCTCAAATGTTGAAATGCGATTTTCTCAAAACATCATTTTTGCACATTCGTGGTTTTGGCATTAACCCGACGATATTTTGTTCTTTGGCCTTCTATCTTCCATTCATACATTAAACGAACTTCAGAATGTCCCAGCGAGGCGGGATGTAGGGAGGAAATGGGAATCTGGGGCAACAAAAAGAAATAGGAAAGCAGAAAGAGCTTCCTCAAATCGGTCTTTGAGTTCAGGAATGATGAACTTACTCAAAAAAACTCCCAGCAATGAAAAGTCTGCTGAACCAGAGTTGGAAGTACGAATGGAATTCAAAACCCGAGGTAGAAAACGGAGTCCCTAATGAACAGAAACATTGTCTGGCTGCAACAGTGATAAGAGAAATGTAGTCATGAGCAGTGCCGTCACTTTACACCCAGGACTGTGGTCATTTCCCGTAACTGATTCTCGGCGCAGGATATTGTTCGAAGTGGTCCTATACAGTAATTATGCTCCAGTGATATCTAATCCAAAGATGATAGTCGTAGGTATTTTTCTCAGTTTCATTTTTCAAGGAAACTCAACAATGGTGAAACTCAACATCGTCGTTCGCTAGCTTACTCAATTTCTGAAAAAAAGCTTACTACTTTCCATGCCGCCTTTTTAGCAATTCTTAAAGTCAGGTGGTCCAGGCAGGATGCTATGATTGGAAGCACATAGGCAGTATATTACAGAGACACGAAAATAATAAAAAACATATGTCCTTTATGTTCCAATGGATAACATTGGAAAAAGCAATAATGCATGGCAAAACTATAGACAAAGCAAACGAAAGGCTTATTCGTGAATCTCAAAAACATTGGTAAAATTTGTTTGAAAGATTAATTGACATAATTAATTGTTTAGCCTCTCATAATCTGGCATTCCGTGGGCATAGAGAGTCTCTCAGAGAAGACTGCAGAGGCAGTTCCGGTAACTTCATAGACTTGTTCAAACTTTTATCTAAGTACGATGCTACACTTCGAGAACATATGAAACGCATCAATAATCAACAGCTTGTATCATATTATCTAAGCCAAGATATCCAAAATGAATTGATAATTTTAATGTCCAAAAGAGTTACCGAAGAAGTGATTCGTAGAGTGAAAGAGGCTAAATACTACTCGATTTTGCTTGAACGCACGAGGGACTATGCAGAGTCAAACAAACGTTGGTTATATTAAGATTTTGTAACATATCAACTGGTACAATTGAAGAAAATTTTATCGGTTAACTTGCTGTCGCGAAGACCATAGGAGAATATCTAGCTAATGCAATAATTAAAAAACTAGAAAGACATGGGATAGATATTCAATATTGTCGCGGCCAAGGATACGACAATGGTGCCAATGTGGCAGGCATAAACAGTGGCGTTAAAACGCGAATACTAAATATTAATTCAAGGCGTTTTTCACACCTTGCGGATGTCATAGTTGGAATCTGCTGCTAGTAAATGCAGCTAATTCTTCCGTGGCAGCAAAAACATTTTTTGGTTTCATTCAAAAAGTATACTTGTTATCTTCAAGATCGACAAATCAGTGGAAATTAATTAAAGGCAAATTAAAACTTACTATACTTAAAACTAACCATTATCTGAAACAAGATGGGAAAGCAGAATTGAAGCAGTGAAGGCCATATGACTTCAATTTGATGATGTTTTTGAATGCATTGAAAGCTTGAAAAATCATACAGAAGAATCAGATACACTCAGTGATTGTGATTCGATTTTGAATGAAATTCTTAGCTTGGAATTCATCATAGCTTTACATACATGGCATTCGCTATTGCTGTGAGTGAATATAATAAGCAAATAATGGCAAACCCAAGAAACTCAATTAAGTATTGCCCTCGGTCATTTACGCACGTTTTGTCATTGGATCAAAGAATATCGCCGAACTGGGTTCGAGCAATGTTTGTCGGAGACTTACAACTTTATTGATAAAAGCAATTATGATTTTCCAAAAAGATTCAAAAATAAGCCAGTGAGAGAATGATATTTGACTACGATAGTAGTGATAATCCCATTTAGACCCCCAAAAATCGTTTCGAAGTAGATTATTTTAATGATTGATTCCATAGTTATAAGCATGGATTTAAGATTTCTCGCTTTGAAGAAACACTTAGAATATTTTGGCTTTTCTTACGATTTCAATATATTAAAAAAATCTTTCAAAAGAGGGTTTATTGAAAAATTGCGAACACTAATACACAGCTCTTACAGCAAGTGAAAGCAGTGACTTCCATCCTCACGAACTTTATGAGGAACTGCAAATAATGATTCCGACTTTACCCAGTCACATATAAGATGTTAAACAGTGGCTCCAATATGTCACAGAAAATAGTTTAGAAGAAATCTATCCCAGCACTTACATTGCAATTCGAGTTTTACTGATGATTTCCATAAGTACTGTTGCGGATTCCGGCGTACCTACTTTCTCCCATTTGCAACTTCAAATTGCCCTCGCGACATCTCCACCTTCCTTTGGGCACTCCCACCTTTTCCTTTGTGTATTTATTTATTTTCATTAATATTTTCCCAATTTCCCTATAATTTTACTTCCCCATCATCACAATCCTACCCTTTTCCCTTATTTCCAACCAAAATAATATAATATATACTAATAATTTCAATTTTCCCACTGACAACATTCCATTCATTAATTCCCACTAACAAAACATTCAATACCTTTTCCCTAACAAAACCTAATTCCTTCCTTCATTATTGTGTTTGTCGATACGGAAAAAAAGATGTGTGGGAAGCGGAATCGAAGTATAATGAACTTCGATCACGTTACCCAGATGCGGCAGCGGTGATCGAAAACGAAGAAAGATTGCGGGATCGGATGGGATGGAGGTTAAATGTGGGATTAAGTTGTTAGGATTGGGGTAGTCAGTTTTTGGCTTGTGAGGGAGTGAAATTCTTTGCCGGTTTCGGAGAAAGTTTTGTTTGTAAATTTGGGGAATAAAAGGTGGTTGAAGTTAAGGTGTGAAGTTTAATGTATTGATTAAATACGTTGAAATAAAGTGGAATTTTTGACAGTTAAACAAGGAAACAGTTAAGTGAAGAAAAGATTTTTGATAGCAGAACGGTTTCTTCTTAGTGGTTGTGATACGGATGAAAAAGTTATAAGTGGATACGAGACGTGGAAAGAAAAACCCAAAACAACAAAAAAGGAACGAACATTAGATAGTGAGAATTGTGACAAGTGATACGGTTGATCACCTTCTGATCCTAAAGTGAAGTTAAAAATTGTAATTTTCTCATGTTCAATCCAAAATTTGTATAAAAAAAGAACGGTTTTCTTATGCAACAAGTGAGAATTACTTGTGGGGGTTGAATGTCCCAACAAACGGAAATTTTGACTAACTTATGCGAATTACTAGATGAAGTTACGATAAATTAAGACTGTAATTAACGGGAAATCACGGGCGGATTGAGAATTATGATGAAGTATCCGCTTATCAGTAATTAATGTGTTTGAATTTAAAGTCAATTAAATTTTGCTTTGACCCCACCTCTTTATTTTTGCGTCCTTCGCCGAGCGCTCGGAGATCCACGGAAAAAGAAGAAGGTAAGTAGTAATTAATATTTTTCCTTGTTTCTTTTTGACATCCTTTTATTTATTACGTATTTTTCCAGCTTATTGAAATTGGCTAGTTTTTTCTTTTGATTGATATCTCATTTAATTTGTTTTGCATTAAAAAAGTTATTGAGGGGTCTGTTTGGTTTTTGTTTTGATGGCTATCATTCTTTTTGCTGGATTTGTAAATTTTTCTTTTTTTTAATTAAATAAACGGCCATGTTTTGCTAAGCTTTAATTTTTCATTTCTCTATATGACTTCCTCCTCTCCCTTCCGTTTCCTTCCGTGTTAATGTTTTTATGTAAGGTGGCTCAGCATAAGCAGAGGGTGTCCCGGAAGTCCCACGACACGACTGAGCGCTAGCCGGCCTCAGTATGCCACCCCGGGTTACATATCCCTCTGCCAAAACTTAATGTCTGCAACTGCGGTGGCTTCTGCGGTTTGCCACAGTACTGCTTCCGCTGAAAGGAGCTTTTCGAAATTGAAACTGATAAAAAATTAATATATTTACGAAATACAATGGGACAGGAAAGACTTTCAGCTTTAGCTTTTTTATCCATCAAAGCAGGTATGTCATCTAAACTAGATTATAACGAAATTATTCAGGAGTTCAGTAAAGCTAAAAGCAGGAAATTTATTTTTACGTAATTCTTTCAATTGTTTCGACGACGTTGACGGCGAATTGTTTCAACGACTTATTAGCAAGTGGTATCATTTAGTAGGAGCGAGATTAGGAAAGCTTTTAAAGGAACTCCATTCAAACAATGAGTGAGTATTAAACCCATGTGTTACATTAACAAATCAATTTATTATAGTATAATTCTTGGTTTAACAGTAGAACACCAGTGAACTGAACATCTACGTATAAAAACGTACCTGAAATAACAATATCCTATGTAATTTTTGATTTGTTTAAGAAAAAGTTTAGCATTTTCACCTTTTCAACCGACTTCAAAAAAGGAGGCGGCTCTCAATTCGACTTGTTTTTTTTTGGACATCAATTACTGCAACATTAACGAACCGATTTTGATGATTGTTCCTTTTAATGAAAATGTATCATCCACCGGTGGTCCCATTTAAGTTTCGCAAAGATCAAATAACGGCAAAGGACATTTTTCGTTAAACTTAAAAAAATGTCGAGTTTCCCCGCAATTTTTTTAATGTTTGTACATCAATTACTACAACATTAATGAACCGATTTTCATGATTTTTCTTTTAAGTGCAAAACCATCATTCAGTGGTGGCCCTATTTAAGTTTCACTAAGATCAAATAATGGTATAAGGAATTTATTGTTAAACTAAGAAAATTTTCGGCATTCGCCCCAATTTTTCGGCGTAACTCATCGACATATATAAGTATTTTCATTATTGAGGTTTCACACGAGAGAAAACATATTGGACTAATATGTTTCGGTGCAGATTGTAATCTTTTTCAAGACTTTGCAGATATTAACAGTTAAGTATAGTACATGGATGTCGAGAAATAAAAATTTAACCCACTTTCGTACGAAATATACCCATAATTTTGCGCCTCTTCAAGAATTTGATGAAGGACACAGAACCGTTTGGTCATGGATGATGAAAACGATCAATATCGTTAATTTTTTGAATAAACAATTTATTCAAGTTACTCCTTTCTATCGGAAATACCCAATAAATTAATTCTAAATGAAGCTTAAATGCTCTCATTCATGAATGTTCTTTTCCTTAACATTCGTTCTTTACTTGATAGGGAAGTTATGATAAGATCTTTCCTTAGGTACCTTGGAAAAATTTTGCGAGCCTTGTAAATAATTCGCAAAATCCCTCCAAGAAGTAATAAGGATTAAATGACGGCAAATCATCATTTGAAAATTGACTCGTAGTTTAATTCGGGAAGTTAAAGTTAGTGATTGCTATACTAAAGATCAACGAGAACCCAGTCCTTAAAATTAGCGTATCTAATTTCCACGAAATCCTTCACAAAGGATGTGGGTATAGAATAAACGCAAAGGAGTATAAGGGTTAGAGAGACCTTTTTAGGGTTTTGTACTAAAATACAAAACCCTATTGCAATCACGACCTGTGTCCGTCTGTCCGTCCGTCCGTCCGTCCGTCTGTATGTCACAGCACTTTTTCTCCGAAACTATAAAGGCTACAGCCATGAAACTTTGTAGAAAGGTCAGAAGTGGTGACCTCTTGAAAGTTCAAGGGTGGAAAAATTTTTCAAAGGCGTTTAAGGGGGGTCTCCCCATATAAGGGGGTGACCCCTCAAAAAAAAATTTTCACTATTGGTAGTCGAGTAGGGTGTCATTGAAAAGGTCTCAATGAGATCTTTTCAAAACAAGTCTTAAAATTGTCTTATAAGTACCGAGGGGGGCAGGGGAAGGGGAAATGTACGAACTTTTCGCGTACCCCCCCTCGCGATTGGACACCTTCCATCCGAAAAATCTGAAAAAAATCATGAATGTAGGCCTTAATGAGTACAACAACAACAAATACATGAGAAGTCGAAATTCACTCAACTTTGTTAGTAATAGTATGATTTATCGATTTTGTGTTTTCTTGAATAAAATCTAAACGGTACCCTTAAACTCAATAAAATTTAGCAAAGAGATGACTATTTATAAGATTGATCTTTTCTAAAAGTTTCATAAAGATCGAATAGTATTTGCCGAAGTTATAGCGATTTGAATTTTCGTGTATTACTATGGAGCAATATGCCCTGTATTACTATGGAAACATATTGCTATGGAGCCATATGCGCTTTTTACCGACTTAGACACTACAGCTTTGCTAGAATTTGCATGAAAATTTCAGGAGTGATAGGTATCATGAAGATGAATACATACAATTGAAACAAGTCGAAGAGGCAGGAGAGAGCTCCTAGCAAAAGGGCTTTGTAACCATTCTAGGATTCGAAAAAATAGGCCATGAATCGATGATTACAGTACAGAGGAGTGGCCCCTGAAAAAAAATTTCATGAAAGGTAGCCGATATGAGTATCAACTGAAAGTTCTCTATGAGAGCTTTTCAAAACAGTTCTTAAACTGACAGTTTTTGCTTCAGTGGGAGCACAGGGGGGGAAATACATGAAAAATGTGTTTCCTCCCTCGCGAATGGACACCAGTGATCTAAAAAATCTGAAAAAAAATATCAAAGGAGATATTTATGGGTATTACTATAACAAATACCTCAGAAGTCAAAATTCGTTCAACTTTGTTAATAATAGTATGATCCTCGAATTTCACATTTTCTCCAATTGAATCGTCTTTGACATGTTTCTTGATTTTATTCATTGCTGGTTACTGCATTTTATAAGTTGAGTACAAAACCCTTCTGACATGAGCATAGGTCTGTCTACCCAACTTGTTTTTATTGGGCGATGTCTTTGCATAATATCGACGCATCTATGGATTTCAATAATTGAGGTTGCATAGAGAAACTACCAAATGGGGCTGATATGCGTAAGAACGGAATAGTGATGTAACGGTACCATAACAGAAGATAACCCCGTGGAAAAAGCTGGGCTTCAATGTATTCTTCTCAATTTTTTGAATGTGCTTCAAGAATTTGGTTGCTCGATGATTAGTGGATTTTGCGAACAAGCTATGACGGGTTCATGATTTTCACAACTTCTGGAAGAATTTTAAAACGATGAAAATACAATTTGGTAGAATGCTTTGAATCCATATCTTTATCCATATTTTTCATGATTCAGTGCTAAAAACCGTGAAACACAAAAACATTTTTGAAAAAATAAATAAAACCGACTTCAAAATGGCCTAAGAAGGATGAAATAATATTTTGGAATCGGTGCCAAATCAGTTTCCCCGTTTTGAAAAAAGTGAACGGCAACAACTTTTAAACAAATAACTAAAACGGGGAAAAACTAATTTAGCACCAATTCCAACAAAATATACCATCCTTTTTAGATAGTTTTGAAGTAGGTTTTATTTATTTTTTCAAAAGTTTTTTATTTTATGAAACTGTCTGGGCAAAAATAGAATACTGACTGATGACGACCAAACAGTGACCACGAGGCGCATTGCTCCGCTGATAATAGTATGCATTTCGCTAGTTGAAACAGTTTCGGTTAGCGCGGATCTTGGTTAGCCGGGGTTCTACTGTATTTAGAGGACAACCGCTGGTTGAACTTTAGCAATTTTATACACGAATACGAAATCATTCTAAATTCTGTCGAATTTATCAAATCCGTCCTTTGTGCAACTCACGAAACTCATTTTGCCCACATACAGTTTTTGACTTGCGCCGCCCCTGTCACCATAGTCCAAAAGAATAAAGTCTAACATTTTCTCGACGTAATCAATAGGGTGCCACCAAAGATTCCATTCACGATGGAAAAGGAAAATAATGGGACACTACCGTTTCTGGGCCTACTAATTATAAATAACGACAGGAAAGTCGAATTTGAAGTCTATCGAAAACCAACTTCCACCCAAAGGACCTTACTGGCAACGTCAGTACAAAAAATAGTTTCGAGAAGGAAAAAACATATATATTGGATATATTAAGGATACAGCCCGAGTAGTATAGAAAAATTAATATCCAAAAAACAATACCATGTCTACAAGAATCAGCATATCCCATTGTTCATACAAGATGACAACAATAGCGTAAAATGGAATAAATATTCCGATAGCAAATTCATTCTACAAAATCAAATCTCATTTCAAGCTGTTCAATGTCCGCATCGTTGCATCTAGCAGCGGCACTACCCGTAAAATTTGGCTAAGAAGCGAGAAGGACCGGTTACAAACGTTAGAAATTTACGCAATCAAGTCCAAAGAGTTCGAAAAATGTTATATCGGGCAAACGAAACGATTCATTGCAACACGGCTCTAAGAATACATGAAGGAGAACGGCGAGACTAGCATTCGTAGCGAACAGACGTGTTTTTAAAATCCTACGCCTAGCAATTGTTGCGTATAAACGTGTTTTTAATCGCTCCTGTCAATAATTTTCAAAAATTAAAATTGTTTTTAAAATGTCAATTCGAAGTTAATTTTTTAAAAAACTTAAGTCGTCGAATTATTCGAACAATTTATCGAATGTCTGGATTTTGCTTGCGAAAAAGTTCAAAAAAGATGAGACGCTTATTCGCCGGGGCATGGAGGAGTCCAATGGCTTCCCCTAGGCCAGGCATTGCAAATGCTATAAATGAAAAAATCATAAAATGAAAAAATCATGGAACGAAAAAACAACAAAGAAAGCTTTGAGCATGGGAAGCGTATTACGCTTCCAAGCAAAGAACTGGAAAGAGTAACCAGAGAAAATGCGAGTTACTAGAGAAAACGATGAAATAAAACTCTGAATTCAAAATTTGGGGAAGTGATCCGGCAATTAACAAACGTCGACAAAATAAAAGTGACCAAGCCACAAAATACGTCTGGAAAAGAAAAAGCGACAACAAATAATATGAATGAAAAATAGAAGCGAATACAAACAAGACGAATGAAAAAAAGTAGCCACGCAAAAGGCTCAGCAAACAAACAACGCAACATTACAGGATACGAAAAAGTCAACAGTCCATGATGCTGGTATCATATTAAGCGCGGGAGAAGCAAACGACAGCGCCAATCACTATGCAGTATTTGCTGTGATGAATGGCAATCTGGGCATTGAGATGGAGCGCCAAGAAAACCTAGTTAATACTAATGATTCTAATGATAATTTTATTGAATAGTTATTTTGAAAAAATAAGGAGAAGGAGAAGAAGCCAGCCGGTGTGTCTGCTCCTTCCCCTATTAAAAATAATAAGCAAACTGAGAAAGTTCCCCTGATTAATGTCTTTGGGCAGCGCGTAGGGGATATGGCTCGGCTATTGGCAGCCGAACATAAGATAGATAATTTCGAAGTTAGGAGAGTGACCGTTGATAAACTCACAATTAAAACAAAAACATTGCCTGGTTTCAGGCTAGCAAAAGATGTTCTTAATAGTGAACAAGCTCCCTACCTCACATACACGCCAAAGGTGGAAAAAAATCAGACTTTCCTGTTGAAGGGCTTGGACTGTGGAGAGAATACAGTTGATCTCCTTAATATATTACAGGATGCAGCACCAACTGTCAAATTCATTAGTTTGAAAAATTTTCTACAAGGAGATCAACTGTTAAAGGCAAAATATTACCAATTTGTACCAATTTCTATCGAAAGCAGTCCAAGTGCCCTCCAACAGGTAAGGCACTTGAAGTTTAGAGTTGTGAGGAGGGATCATCTCCAAATAACCGTCATCCAGTGTTGCAGGGGCCAGAGATTCGGTCATTCGACTGCTGATTATGCCATGCATTATCGCTGCGTTAAATGTAAAGATATTCATGCCCACGGTGAATGCAAATGGGCTTAGACGGAGCCAAAAGAAAAATTATATCGTGTGAACTACGGTACATTTAGTCATCCAGCACCCTTTTGAGGATGCCCCAAGTATCAATCTGCAAAAGTTAAATTGACCCCAAAACAAACCCTAGTACATCGCATTGTCTTACCTTCCAAACTCGTCGAACCGAACTTTCATTTGCAATTGCTGCTAGAGAACCAGTAGACAACAATGTAAATAAAATAAATAATGTAAGTGGCAATAATGAGCTGCTTCTCAAAATTTGCCAACAGTTTGAATCTCTTTCCGAAAGAATAAATAAGCAGGATCAAAAAATAAATTTCGTTTTTCAACGTTTAGGGCAACGTGCTTCAAAAAAGTTGGTCATCCAGTCACATTCCATGGATAAGCTTCGTCTCACCTGAATCAATGTCAACTTCATTGTTACTATATACCGACGTGAGTATCTCCTTGAATTCATTGTTCAGCAAAAGCCTGAAATCATGCTCCTCACTGAACCCACCTCAATTCATGGCACTCCATGACATTCAAGGATTTTGAATTCCTAAGAAACGATAGGGTAAACGGTGATGGAGGAAGTGGCACCGGGATATTGGTTCGAAGACCCTATTGTTTCCAAAATATTGAAACAGATGATTTCAAAAACTTTTAATCTTTTGAAGTGTCCGTTATCAAAATTTTACTGCCAGGTGGGGATAGCCTCCGTCATATCTACCTATGCAACTGGTCGAAATGTTCTCAAGAGCTCAACTATTTGTTTGAAATACTCGAATTGCACAGGCTGCATGGTTATTATATTCTTGCCGGTGGCCTAAATGTATCTTACATCATGGCTAAACGCCACCAATAATCCAAGAGGTGTATTCCTTAAATCGTGGATGACAAAGAACCAAATTGAATACACGTGCAATCTATATTGGTCGGAGTTTCCAACCTACCCTAGGGCAAATTCATTTTTGGAACTCTGCATTGCTGACGCAAGACTTGAATTCAGCTTTAATAGTCCCCAATGAAAATTGCAGGTGATTCCTTACGATAGCGACCATAACGCAATCGCAATGGAAATTCAAGGAATGATTTCTTCCTCATTCCAGTTCAACATGAAAATCATCGGCTGAATTTAAAAAAAAAAAAAAAAAGGATTGGGAAAGTTTCAAAAGAAGTTTAATTGGGAGTAACAGAAGCAGTGTCTTTCTTCTGATGATGGCAATTCTTGCTCAATGGTTCCTAATGACAGAAATCTAACTAACGATGAAATAGATCTCTATTTGTCGAAGCTAGAGAAGCTGACGTTGAAAACGATTGAGAAAGTTGTTCTCAAGATTAAATTTCTAAACAATGTAGAAGGATATGAAACACCTACCATCGCAAGGTTGAAAATATTGAAAAGCCTTCTTGACACAAGCATCAACAATATTTATCAGCGATTTTTGGACTACAATAATCCCTCGTTGGGTTTGTTGAAATTACAGCTGAAGAATGTCCAGAACTTAATCCGTTCATACTTCAGGTGTGGAGTCAGCAATCAATGGGCGGAAAAGCTGAGGGCTATTAGCCCACAGGACCCAGATGTGATTTTCATGAAAGTGAATAGCTTTTTCCGTAAGAAATCGCGAGTGGAGGTATCGGATCTTGGTGATCTTGGTGATGAGATAATTGTTAGTCCGACTCCGTACAGAAATGAAAACAGGATATGTGAAAGTCTGCCTTAACTTGTCCTGGTTGGAACACATTTTGAATTGGTTCATCTACCAATCTCTGAGAGAGGGAACCAAATACTTTCAGAGTTCGATGAGGCAAAAGTTTCAAATCAAGCCTGACTGGCAAATCTCTTCTTCATTTCAATGAAACATTAATATCTGACCTCATACCGAGCTTGATCTTATTGATTATTTTGTCAGCTATGAAAATTTGTGTTTCATATTTCGCAGGATAAACAACAAGAAATCATGTCGTATCGACGGTGCTCCAAATAAAGTTCTCCGACATTGCCTGAGGTTGCTCTTCTGAATTACTGCATATTGTTTAACAACATGTTGAGGAATTCATATTTCCCAAATGAGTGGAAAAAGGCTAAGGTGTTTCCGATCTTGAAGTAATGAAAAGAATCTTCATGCCCAAAAAGCTTTCGCCCAATCAGCTTTCCGCCTACCATCAGCACAGTGTTCGAAGTGATCCTGAACAGAGCATGAAACGCCCGCATTGAGAAATATGATTGGATGCCGAATTGCCAATTTGGTTTTCATGCCAGGCATTTGGCCACCTCAGACATCTGTTGGAAACTAAACAACAGAGAATGTATTGGGCGTGTCTCATTGAAATGGAGAAAGCCTTCGATACGGTGTGGTTAGATGGTATTATTTTTAACTCCATCGGGTCAGGTTCCGCAGACTGGTTGACGCCATAATTTGCAATATGTTATACGGGAAATCTTTTGTTGTTATTTTTTGAAATCTGACGACAATGCGCGACTTTAAGGTCTTGAATGGCTTACAGCAGGAAACAGTTACTGCGCCTTTGCTATATATTCATTCACAAGCTATTGAGCGGCTTTGATTTTAACATCTCGCCAACATGATCATTGGTAGCGTTTGCTGATGATCTAATCATCTGTACGTCAGACCGAAGAGCTACAATAATTTAGAGCAATCTTCAAAAATGTTTAATGATGTGCAGCTCTGCACCGACAACCGGCGAATGAAAATCAATACGCAGAAGTGCGAAACAATTTTGTTCCGGACAACACTGCAGGGGGTATGGAAAAATTAAGGGTTTTCGGAAAGAAATGGCTTCGTGTATGTACTGATACTGGTGTATTAAATAGCTCTTAACAAAGGAATAATTTTTCAAAATGATAAATGCGACTCAATTGGGTAGTTATATGCAAAAAATTCTGATAAGTAATTCTAGCCTATATTTCATACCAGCTTATCACTTCATGAAGACTTCCAAAGAGGCCTAATTGAGAAGGGTAAAAAAACAACAAAGCTTAAAAATTGGTAAGATACTTGATCTCTTAAAACAGTTCAAAATTATAATGAAATGAGTCACCGGTAAAGTCAGCAAAATAAATAACAAAATATTACAAATTCTAAAATGAGCACAAATATGACTTACCCAAACCAAGCACCATCAATCCGGCAGGTACACCAAACGCAAGAGAGTAGCAATGGTGCTTTCCAAAACAGTACACATCCTCTCGCAATGCAGGTGCTAAGCTTATTGAAATCAATGAGCCAGCATGAATAACAAGATACAACATAGAAAAATATTTTGCCGCTTGTCCATTCTGGTCTACTTGTTGGAATTGTTCTCTGCTAAATGCTGAAAGACATGGTTTAAGACAACCAGCTCCAAAAGCGACGAGAAGTAACCCAAATATCGCTGTAATCTGTGGAGATACTCGAAGTACGTCGAGTGTACTAAGGGTTAATAAAATGCATCCCCATATGTAGATAAGAGAAACACTCCATATTGTGCGAAATTTTCCCAGCAGCTCATCAGCCAAAACAGCTCCTACAATAATGCTAGTGTACATCAACCAGTTGAAAATATGATAAATTATGGTGGATTTGTCTCCACTGTAGTGGAGAATACGATTGAGGAATATTACAAGGATTGCTATAATTTAATGTGGATAAAATTCATTTAACCATTAGAAACAAATCTACTTCTGACTCCATAAAAAGCGAACCGCTCACAAAACTCATATCCTACAAGAACGGGAACAGCTTTTTTCCAAGAATATTTCTGAAAGTAAAACATTCTTATTCAAGACATATCATATTAACTTTGCTTGCGGTTTTAAAGCGACTTGCCACAACTTACGTTCGTCTGTGTAGTTTCACCTGTCAATCATCAATAAAATAAAAATCTTAAGATTGATGAAACTCAACATGCTTACCCATATTGTTTGAAAGTCTTAAAACTCGTCGCAAATAATTTTTTTAATAGACTACAATTTGATTTTATCAAAATTTTATATAATACAATAATAAATACGCTCTTAAAATACACACAATTTAAAGGAAAGTCAGACAAGAAATTGATTTACTTCTTAGCCATTTGTCAAACAAATTGATTTTGACATTCAATAAAAATAATTGAGACAGCTCACTGCATGTGTAACGTTTATTCAGTCCTTAATAAAATGGTTTATTTGATTTGTTTGAAATATTGGATGAATTAAAAGTTTTGAATAAAGAAATTACTTACCAATTTTTTTTCTATTTGTGGTTGGGAGATGAAGGCTGTTTACGACCTGAGTTTGGAGCTCCCAGGCGTGAGTTACATCCACCAGATATCCATAAGTTATATCCACCAGATATCCACAAAACACACCAACGTGAGACGCCTATCACGAGGCCATCCAACGTGAGAACATCAGACGTGGAAACATCAGTCAGCGAGGAATTCCAACGACATCCGAATCAGCAAAACGTATAATATTTCATTTGATATTTTCTAAATTGCAAAAAGGTAGTTTTAGATTAAAAATTAAAATCAGTCAGTTGTAATTAGTCAGTGGAATAAAGAAGTCGATCTAATTTGGAATCTTGCGTTTATTTTCATTGACAACATAAGAAGAACGTTAACTCGCGCAAGACGTCTGGACATTACTTCAGGCAAAGCCTAGCTTTGCTACGCTGCGAGGTGCCTTTAAGTTGGTGGTCCCTCTTGAGGGAGGGGAGAGAGGAAGAGGAATTTCTAGAAAAGTGGTCCCCCTTTTCTAACAATCCCTTTTTCTCCCTCCTGTCCTGGTTCCCTTACTATAAGTGGAATGCTAAAGCCAGCTAGACGATGGCTTTTAATGAAAATGCTCTGCACACGCTGGGCCACCTGAAAAGTTAAGACTGTTTATTTATGTTACAGTTTATACTTCATTTTAGTCGCGGAAAAGATCAATTATGTTTTTAAATTCAAACAAGAATGAGAAATTCGACAAAATATTACAAAAAAGTTAAAAGTTCCCTCCCCGTATGAATACTCGATGCAATATGGAATGAAAATTTATATCTTATTTAAAATAATGAATATTACTGACGAAAATATAGTTAAACAATCTTGCTGAAGAATAATTCACGAATTTCTTGATTTGTTCGAAAGACGTGAGTTCATATTTTGAGCCGTGAGAGTATTGGCAAGCTCTCACTTTACTTTGACTGACCTCGTTTCAAACTAACATACTCAAGTACACATTTAAAATATAGATTAATTTTATTATTAATTTCAATGAAACCTAATTCATCAGCAATGCAATATTTCCTCATAGCTCTTGCTCATACGGATAATTATAAGATATCGTTCATACGGATACGAGTAAAATATATTCTCAAGTCAAAGCACGTTGACGGAAACTATCATCAATAACAATACAAAGGTAAGAATACAAAGAGTCAGTGATCTTTAGCAATTCCAACTAATAACTCAATCTTACCTTCAAAACATAATAAAAGACAATGCATGCATGTTGATCCACACGATTGCATGAATTCGATCCCCGATTTTTAAGAAGAATCATACATAATTTCAAATTCATTGAAAACCCACAAAATTAATTTAAACCGCGAATTAACCGCTTTAATACTGCATTAACGTACTGCTGAATTCCCATGACGTAATGAATAAATAATTCAATTAAAGCGTTGAATACGAAATAGAAGACATGAATTGAAGTAATTAGAGAATCCGCTCACGAGTTTTGTGAATTTGATGCACATTCGACGGTGGCAAGCGTTTCAAATTAAATGATAATAAAATTGAAGTTAATGCATGTATTCACGGTCGTATCTTGACATTTATTTGAAATGCATTGCGAATAAATTTAAATGTATCATGCTCGGAGTACAAATTTTTTTTGATTATTTAGAGACCATTACTATCGGTCCAGATTGTAAAATATGTTGCAATTTGCATATGGAAGAAAATATTGCATACGCGCGTTTTAACGTTCGAAGAAATTGCAATTATTTGGTTTCATTTTTCATGGAGAACAATGTAAATAGACTGGAACTCGCACGCTTAGTAAAATATAAATAAATGGCAAAAACTGATACTAGTTTAAAGAAATGAAAATATTTATACCCATGGCGCAAACATCCATTCGAATTGCGCGTTTAATTAAAAAAATTCGATCATATACGAGATCACAAAATGTTAGGTTCACAAAATGCCGATAGAGAATGAAAGGGTGAGGAGGTAGATTTTAATCAAAATTATAATGATTAACATCAATTTGAACCCCAATGCATTTGTACAGCTGTTGTCGCAAGAAACATGAAACACAAGGGGTGTGCCCTTCAAAACCTAAAACCTCACAATATAGCATGTGGAAACTCCTTAAGGTTATTATGGCTATAGGTACATTCGAACTGCACCAACAATTTATGCAGTAAAACTAGGATCACACTAAGAATAAATTGTTTCAATGCAAAAAAAAATTGTTAAATCTTTTTGGACTGTATTGGTCTACGTGAAGCGATGACGTTATTCTGCACGATATACCCCTTATATAATTTTCTTACTTCTGTGGTTATCTTTACAAAATTGAACGGTTGATCGTTTGGTAATTAGTTCTGTTGAAATTTGGTTTCAAAAGAGCCTTCGAATTTAATCAAGCTATAGGTTTTGCAGTTGTGCACTTCTTTCCTGATTGAAAAAAGCTTGTATTTTTTGTAGCTTAATTTGCCAAATGAGCATTTTGGATACTTAAAAATTAAATATTACAAGCGTGGACGGATGGATGCGATATTAAAACCATAATCCTGATTAAATCCTGGCGCAATGAAATCAGTACAGCTGATGACACCAAATACCCTATGCGAGGTAAACTAACCACACCTGTGACGTTCAGGGGTCAGACGAAGGATATTACTTTCTACATTATCCCGTCTTTGACTCAGAATGTGTACCTTGGCGTCGATTTCGTCCTTCGCTTTGGACTGGCCTCCGATTTATTCACAGATTTGGCTTTAAACACCAGATATGTCAACGAAATCACTTCTATTCCCGATAGGCATGACCTGACGCCTAACCAACGGCAACGCCTGGAAGCATCCATCGCTGCTTTCCCATCTTACGCTACCCAAGGCCTTGGCCGCACCACCCTAGTCCCACACGCCATCGACGTTGGCGATAGTAAACCGATTAAGCAGAGACACTACGCCATCTCACCGGCCATGGAGAAATTGGTGTATGCGGAGCTGGATGGGATGCTCGAGTTGGGGGTCATAGAGGAGTCCCAAAGTGCCTGGTCATCACCGGTGATCTTGGTGGTGAAGCCAGGTAAAGTTCGCCTCTGTCTTGATGCCCGTAAGGTAAATGCGGTTACCATCAAGGACGCGTACCCTCTTCCACTCATCGATGGAATACTAGGGAGACTGCCTAAAGCCAATTATATCACCAGTCTCGACCTAAAAGACGCCTTCTGGCAAATTCCACTCGATGAGGGGTCGAGGGATAAGATCGCCTTCACAGAGCCTGGACGACCATTATATCAGTTCGTCACAATGCCCTTTGGCCTGTGTAACGCGCCGCAAACGATGACTCGGTTGATGGACAAGGTCATCCCACCTCACCTGAAACACCAAGTGTTCGTGTACCATCACGGAAACGTTCGATCAACACCTCCTACTTCTACAAGAAGTAGCCCTGCACATCAGTAAGGCGGGACTCACCATCAACGTACAGAAAAGTAAGTTTGTCATGAAAGAAGTCCGATACCTAGGTCATGTCATAGGACATGGCACTATCAAAACGGATCCAGACAAAACTCGTGCGATTGATGAGTTCCCCTTACCAAAAACTGTGAAGCAGCTACGACGCTTCCTTGGTGTGTGCGATTGGTACCGAAGGTTTGTTCGGAATTATGCAACAGTTTCAGCGCCCCTGTCAGACATGCTGCGGAAAGGGAAGTTTATTTGGACCGAACTCAGCCGAAAGACATTTGAAGAGCTAAAACAAGCCCTCACATCAGCTCCTGTCTTGCACAGCCCCGACTTCACGAAGCCCTTCTCCATTCATTGTGACGCAAGTCAACATGGAGTAGGAGCCGTGCTGGTGCAATTGACCGATGAAGGAGAGGAAGCTCCCATCGCCTTCATGTCCAATAAGCTGAATTCGGCCCAAAGAAACTATACTGTGTCCGAGCAGGAATGTTTGGCAGCGGTAATGGCTGTGAAGAAATTCCGAGCTTATATCGAGGGCCACCCATTCGAGATCATCACGGACCACGCTTCACTACAATGGTTGATGAACCAGGCAGATTTACATGGACGCCTAGCAAGATGGGCTCTTAAACTGCAAGGGTTCAAGTTTTCCATCAAACATCGGAAAGGGACCCAGAACATCGTACCCGACACTCTCTCACGGATGTTTTCCCCAGAGGGAGCCGAATTGACAATAAATGACGAGGGCCCCATCGAAATAGATTTGGATAGCCCACATTTCGAATCAGACAGCTACAAAGAGTTGAGGCAAACCATAGCGACCCAACAATCGCAGCTGCCTGATTTGAAGGTAATAGACGGCTACGTGTATAGACGAAATGAATACGCCACTGGTGATCCATGGCAGGAAGAAGAGTCCTGGAAACTCTGGGTACCGGAGGAAATGACACAACATCTGATCCTCCGCGCACATGACCATCCTTTAAGTGCCCACGGAGGTTACGGTCGGACGTTACGGCGACTCAAGAAATACTTCTTTTGGCCTAAAATGGCTTCGCAGGTCAAAGACTACGTGAGCGCCTATGAGACCTGTAAAGGCACCAAAGCGCCCAACCAGTCTCTTTGACCTCCTATGGGTCAACTCAACGTCCCAGAACGCGTATTCCAACGTCTATACATCGATCTACTCGGTCCATATCCTCGGTCTTCCATGGGACACATCGGAGCTATAGTCGTTCTAGACCAGCTTTCAAAATTCCCACTGGTGGAACCCATCCGTAAATTCACAACTCCATCGATCGTGAAATTCTTAGAGAATCGGGTATTCCGGTGTTCCAGAGAGTGTGTACTCAGACAACGAAGTACAGTTCCGGTCTCGGCAGTTTAAGGGCCTACTCGAGCAGTATGGCGTTGAACACCAACTGACGCCCATATACTCTCCTCAGTCTAACGCATCAGAATGGTTGAACCGCACCCTATTGGCCGCGATCCGTTCCTACGTCCACACATCCCAAAAGGATTGGGATCGGCGATTGTCTGCCATCACATGCGCCCTGCGATCCTCGTATCATTCCGTCACCGGTGTCGCCCCTTACTTTGCCGCCTTTGGACAGCATATGATTTGCCATGGTAAATCATACCGGCTGTTACGGCAACTAAAGTGTTTGGGAGACCCTGTCGTTGCGCTGGAGCCCCACGAACGTCTAGAAGACCTCCGCCAACAAATCGGACGGAAGATTAAGGCCGCAGGAAGTGCAAATGAGGCGCAGTACAATCTCAGGTCACGAGCTGCTAATTTCAAAGAAGGAGATGAAGTTTTCCGGCGAAACTTCCGCCAAAGTGACGCCGCGGGGCATTACAAGCGCCAAGCCACATAAAGAAGGTAATGGTTACCTGATAACGGACCCATCGGGAAAAGATGTGGGGATATACCACGCGAAAGACCTACGCCGATAGATAATTAGTCACGTCGGTTTGTCCGTCCGCATATATTTTCAAAAACGCGCAAGGTTGTATACTTCCGGCCAAACATAGACATAAGTCAGTCCGTTCGTCTGTCAATTGTGTGTTTTTCTTTTATTGTTCGTCATTTCTAGTCTCGACGCCGAAGCCAACCCATGGTACACAGAAAGATCCTTGAGCTCCTTTTTCGCAATCCGCATCGCCTTGGGATCGCGAGAAAATTAGCTGCCCTGTAGTAATCGAGGAGTTATGGCTCAAAAAACCAGCGCAGCAACCACAAGAATAGGCACAGCCGACACTCCGTACAAATTGGCTGCATTCAGTCCGGATGAGGCTCGCATGATAATTTGTGGTGAACAACATCCGGAATGGACGCGCGAAGATTTGATAAATTGCACGGAACCGACACTAGGATATTCAAAAGACAGTCCTGGATTCATTCGATTCGTCAACGTTCTCATGTGTATGACTGGCGCTGAGCGTAAAGCATTTTTACAATTTACAACTGGTTGCAGTAGTTTACCACCCGTTGGTCTTGCCAATTAACATCCACGTTTAACTGTTGTGCGTAAGGTTGATGCTGGTGAGGGCAGCTATCCGTCTGTTAATACCTGCGTCCACTATTTGAAACTGCCTGATTATCCAACGGAGGAAATTCTCAAAGAGCGATTGCTAACAGCCACTAAAGAAAAAGGATTCCATTTAAATTAGACTTAATAATTACAATTCATACAATTCATTCATTTCATTTTCTTGTGTTAATTTTTTTCTGCCTTTTAAAGAAAATAAACCACACCATATTATTAAACAATATATAAAACTCTAAATAAAATAATATCTTTAGTACCTATAATTTGATCTAGTTCTTGTATTGCTACTATTATTGATAACATATTTGTGAGCATGTTTAAGGAAAAGAGAATAATAAATTTAATTAGGTGAAAAAACAAAGCGTTTATTAGGCAAAACGGAATCGAATGTGAAGCTACACGCGACAACTGAATCTTTAGGAAAACATTTAATATGCATAGAATATTTTCAAAATATATCACTAATGCGAAGTACTACAAAATTTTGTAAATAGATCTAATTTGCTAGTTATGATTTGAGTTGAAACGGAGAATGCACATCTCCATCTGACTTTCTACTATGTCATCTGTTTGGAAATATGCAGAATTTTTAAAGAGCTTCTCTTTGAAAGCATCATCATTAATCCCTTGGGACTGATCTACTAAGCAGTTCTTTACAATTAATTATTAATGGAAAATGAGAGTCACTTCAATACAATTCATTGCTTAGTAGAGAAGCCTTCAAACTTTACTACATATGATAAAAAAGATTGGAAAATTACAATGATGAATAACTTTGTGCACGCAAATCAAAATACAAACAAGTTAATAAATTTATATAGCTAACATACATATATCCTAAAATTAAGATTTATATACAATTCTCCCAAAGTATGGTATGCACTGTGAGATGTTTTTGTATACACTTACACCCAGAAATAGACCCAACCCTTGAAAAGCAGAAAGATATGTTTGTTACCTAAAATTATATTAAAGCAGAGAATGCAACAAATGAACAGTCGAATAGCAGTTCGGGAAGACGATCGTGTAATTTTGAGACAGAGAAATTGTTTAGGAATTCTACTTCAACTATTGAAACCGGAAAGTTTAACTGTTGTGAGAATGCTTGTGGCATTGGGGAGTCGGAAGAGCAGATTGCACGTGGGAAGGAGGATTGATTGTTGATTCTCGTTCACAGCGCGGGTAGCAAACTATTTTCTAAAATTAAAACGAATGAAAATGATAAAATGATGATTGATAAGAAGAGGGCATTCAATATTGGGGGTGCGAGTTGAGCAGTCGTTGAAGTCGGTCGGGTTTTGGTTCCGCCTAAGATTGGGCATAACGTGGATTTTGATATCCGTCGGAGTAGCCGCCAAGTAACGGGGAATCAATTAAGTGCTTGAATGTTTGCGGTAAATTCTTTTACGTGAATGATATATTGGCAAGCGACGTGGAAATTACTTTGATTAATAGCCCGAGAGCAAAAATAGTGATTCGAATAATAAAAAGTGCTTTGAGAATGAAATACGAAGTGCAAGATATTTTTTTAAATTTTATCCGAGTGATATGAAGTTTGATTGCGGTCTGATTTGAGTTCAATTTTGAATGTTTCTAAATAAAACAAGTGTTGACCGTTGTCATCGAGATTTCTTGTGACAGTTTAATATAACAGTGTGCCACTGCGGTTGATATTTACCTTAACCCAAAATTAAACGTTTCCCCTCCTCGCCTGTTCAATGTTTGTGGGAAATTCGCAATACCTTTGGGAAATTTTGAAAAATGATGACACAGCTGGGAACCGAATCCCATGGCTGGTATACGGAATTTATCCCCCAATTTCAGTAATACTTATACGAATCGCAGTGCGATCGTCAAACGCTAACCGCCAGGTTCTATAGAACGGAACTGTCAAAACTACATCCTTCCGCTACAACCGCGGTAATTAATAGTTGAACAATTTATTCGATTGACATCTGATTTGTTCATTTGATCAGAATAAACCATAAGGGGTTGAGAGTTGAGTTGCGGTGTTTTGAAGTGGATTTTACGCGTGGACAATTGCCATTTTTAAGTGTTTAAACATCAAACAGCGACACAGTGCAGTAATTTACACGGCCCTAAATTGTAACTGATTGAAAATTTGTGACTTTCCTAGCATTTCGGCTAATTAATTTTCCCCGTGAGCCTAAACTAGTTAAACGCAATTTTTTTGCAATTTTCCACTTATTCGTGTATTGTGCAGCACGTTTCCCATTTCACATGCGTTTGTGCATTATGATCGGCGCGAAAAGATTTTCCGTCTTTCCTACACTCGAATTTCGAAGTGTTTATGTTTCGTGTAGGTGCAAAAATAGAGCCACGGGCATCTTATTGGATTTGATTCTAACCTGGCGTGTCCGAGAGAAAGGAGGATATTTTTTTTGCGTAATAATTATTAATCGAGGAAAAATAATTTTCTTTATATCAACCGTATTGAGAGCGACTTAAATAAATTTTAAATTTAAAAATTATGAATGAACATTTCAGTGGACCCCCCGCATTCTTCATCGAGCGCTCGAAGGACCATGTGGGGTAAGTACCTCTTTTGCCTCATGTCTTTTTTTTCAAATTGCTCTTATTTTTTGACGTTTATCTTTTTAAATTAATATGTTTTTCTATTTTTACATAAAACAAAAAAAATTTTTTTATTAAGAGTGTGATTGTATTGGTATAAAACATTATTTTTGATTCAATTAAATTAATATTTAATTGAATTTTAAAACTTATTTAAATTATAAATTGTATAAAGGAATTGTTATCGACAAGTTATGTTTATAGAATTTTTTAAAAATAATAATGTTTGAGTAACGTACGATTTTTGGTCTTTCCTTTTCGAAAATTCTAACCGGGTATAGGACCCGGTACGGTGGCAGGCTTCCACCTCAAAACATGAGCCAGCCACCGGGTACGCATTAATCCTTCTTTTGTTTCAGGTGACGTCTTGGGTTGAGTGGCCCAAGCAGAGTGCCTCTTTATGGCATAGAGTTATGCAATCAAATTGTATAATTCTATGGCATAAATTGGTCACCGGGGTACTCCCCTTCTGATGGGAAAGTTCATGCAATTCAAACTGTATGAGTTTTCCACTCAGAAGAGGAATACCTGGCCACTTCAACAAGATATATATGGATTTATTCCAGTTGGGTGGGTGCGAAGGGGCTCCACTATCACCCGTTTGCCCCTCTTTCATTTGTGGGCCATGAACTTCGTCGGGTAATGACAAGGTCACCCCAAGTCCGCCTTTCTTTTCAGGTTCCACTTGTTCTCGTAACAAGCTCTAATTCCCTCGGTGTAGTTATCTACACTTTTTGTGACTTCGGTCGCCTCTTGATCTCCAGCAGTCCAATTCGTGAATGCGAAATAATTTTGTAGTGGGTCCTCGTGCTGGGGAAATGAACCCGCCCCACGACACCGCAATGCCAGCCTGCCAGCGCATTCACGCGTCCCCAGACGAGGGCATTCTCAGCAGATACCGACACCTTCTTCTGCCGAGGCAGCAAACCATCGCTGCGGTCCTTCACGGACATATTGAAACTCCTCTAAATCACTACAAACTTTGATCCGAAAAATCTGAAGAAAATTACAGAGGTGTAACTTTATATGTACAAGGGCAACAAATACCTTAGAAGTTGAAATTCGATCAACTTTTTTAATAATAGTACATTTTATAAATTTTACGTTTTTGAATATAAAATCAAGATGGAACCCTTAAGTTTCCGAAAAACTACAATAAAAGTTTTCTAAAAATTATTGTTTGTTCCGAAAATTTCACAATAATCGAACAACAAACAGCTGAGTTACAGCCAATTGAATATTTAACAATTACAACAACATTAACACGTGATACTAGGGAGATACACGTTTGCAATGGACCTAGAAACTACAAATATGTAGAAAATTTGATAAAAATTTTAGAAATGGTTTTTAATATTGATATGTTATCATGACTAATCAAGCGACGGGATCAAAGCACTTGAAACAAAATGGTGGCAAGTTTAAAATCATCATATTGGTCAAGTTTTGATAAGCAGAATATATTGTTTTACAATACCCTTCTGGCAGGAGTACTCTCCTGCTACTTCAACTTGTTTAACATTCCCTGCATACCCATGATCAAGAATTGCAATTTTAAGACCAGATATTAAAAGATATCATTAAAACCGGTTGGAACCATGGAAGTCTCCGTATTTGCAGACATTAGGAATTAGCAGAGGGTTGCTCCACCCGGGGTGGGATACTGTAACCGGCTAGCGCTCAGCCGTGTTGCGGATGCTCTGCGACACTCTCTGCTCGTGCTGGGCCATTTCACACTTAAAACCTATCACGAAGTGAAGAAAAGGAAAGGACATCTTGAGAAATGAAAAGAACTGCGACTTAACACATCATGACAGTTTCATTTACTTATTAATTGGAATTTTCACAACAATTCAATGATATAAGGAAAGGAAATAACGAAATAGAAATTCAAATAACTTAAATAAATCAATTAAAACCCCCTTTCACTAAAAGTGAATCAAAACGAATTATTTTAATTTTAAATTTAGAACAATCGCATATATTTTTTTTTAATTTCAAGCTTTTTGACAAACGCAAATCATATGAGAAATGCTTATTCTTCTTCATAGTAGCACTACACAATAAAATACTCTATTTGTGAGCTGTATTCTTCGGCGTATTTTCTCTCTTTCATTACTGGTTCTCATTATTTAAAAAAACTACTCACCCTTTTTAAAGCCGCTGGGCGCTCTGCAGCAAGAAGGGGAGGGGGAAATTAATAACATTTTATAAAATGAAATTAGTTTCAACTCGAAAAAAAAACCATCAAACGGGCAAACACAAGAATTATCGCCGATAATTATTATACACGTCCATTGCTGTTTTGACTTCTAATTCATTAAATTTTTGATTGCCAAATCTATGGGACCGAGATGTCTTTCACGGGTGAGTTCATAAAGATCTAAAATATCGTTGTTATTTATATTGAATGCCGGGCGATACAGCCATACGCTAGGGTCCAAATCGTTCACTCCTAACCTACACTCCCAACATCATAACACTTTTTTGAGTTTTGTGGAAATTTATCCTCAGGTGAAAAATCTCAATTTTCTTCTAACCTAAATTTAGCTCTACCTTTTACTTTTGCAATCACATGCAATTTTAAGCAATATTTTTTTACGGGAATTCTCTTTAACCATTGGTACACAATGATCTCGTAGACGTTTTTATCATATTCCACGAGACTTCATTATTTGTAATTCCAAAATAAGTTCGAACATTCGTATGGTTTTCTTAATTTGGGGACTGATTCCGTTTGCCAGCTTCGATGTTTGATTTCTAGAAATCTTTAAATCTTTCTGTTGATTTCTGCGAATTTATCATTTGAATGAGATTCGAAAAAGTATCTTGCACTTAGAAATTTTTCTCAAAACTCGTTTATTTTTATTCAATTCACATATTTTTCAATCGAGCAACTATTCAAAGTAATTCCAACGTCACTTGACACTAGCTCATTCCGTAAACAAATTTACAATCGCCATGCAATACCTCCAACTTCAACGATTCTTCAACTCACCCGCCTTCACCTTTTTTTAGGGTTTTGTACTAAAATACAAAACCCTATTGCAATCACGACCTGTGTCCGTCTGTCCGTCTGTCCGTCCGTCCGTCCGTCCGTCTGTATGTCACAGCACTTTTTTTCCATAACCGTAGAGGCTACCGCCATGAAACTTTGTAGAAAGGTCAGAAGTGGTGACCTCTTAAAAGTTCAAGGGTGGAAAAATTTTTCAAAGGCGTTTAAGGGGGGTCTCCCCATATAAGGGGGTGACCCCTCAAAAAAAAATTTTCACCATTGGTAGTCGAGTAGGATGTCATTGGAAAGGTCTCAATGAGATCTTTTCAAAACAAGTCTTAAAATTGTCTTATTAGTACCGAGGGGGGCAGGGGAAGGGGAAATGTACGAACTTTTCGCGTACCCCCCCCCCCCCCTCGCGATTGGACACCTTCCATCCGAAAAATCTGAAAAAAATCATGAATGTAGGCCTTAATGAGTACAACAACAACAAATACATGAGAAGTCGAAATTCACTCAACTTTGTTAGTAATAGTATGATTTATCGATTTTGTGTTTTCTTGAATAAAATCTAAACGGTATCCTTAAACTCAATAAAATTTAGCAAAGAGATGACTATTTATAAGATTGATCTTTTCTAAAAGTTTCATAAAGATCGAATAGTATTTACCGAAGTTATAGCGATTTGAATTTTCGTGTATTACTATGGAGCAATATGCCCTGTATTACTATGGAAACATATTGCTATGGAGCCATATGCGCTTTTTACTGACTTAGACACTACGGCTTTGCTAGAATTTGCATGAAAATTTCAGGAGTGATAGGTATCATGAAGATGAGTACATACAATTGAAACAAGTCGAAGAGGCAGGAGAGAGCTCCTAGCAAAAGGGCTTTGTAACCATTCTAGGATTCGAAAAAATAGGCCATGAATCGATGATTACAGTACAGAGGAGTGGCCCCTGAAAAAACATTTCATGAAAGGTAGCCGATATGAGTATCAACTGAAAGTTCTCTATGAGAGCTTTTCAAAACAGTTCTTAAACTGACAGTTTTTGCTTCAGTGGGAGCACAGGGGGGGAAATACATGAAAAATGTGTTTCCTCCCTCGCGAATGGACACCAGTGATCTAAAAAATCTGAAAAAAATATCAAAGGAGATATTTATGGGTATTACTATAACCAATACCTCAGAAGTCAAAATTCGTTCAACCTTGTTGATAATAGTATGATCCTCGAATTTCACATTTTCTCCAATTAAATCGTCTTTGACATGTTTCTTGATTTTATTCGTTGCTGGTTACTGCATTTTGTAAGTTAAGTACAAAACCCTTCTGACGTGAGCATAGGTCTGTCCACCCAACTTGTTCTTCCTTCTCATCCAACAAAGTCTATAGTTCCGACCAAAGTCCATTCACGTAGTACCCACGCTCAACCTAGTCTCCAAAAAAAAGCCGAAAAGTGAGCCAAAAATCTTCGGCAGCAAGTAATGTACGTAAATACTAACGCGGGGATTAGCGCGAATATAAACATTTGCTTCGATGGGAAATTTTAGCATTACTAGATCTCAAAAAGTTAATAATTTTGCAGAAAAACAAATTTGTTCTATGCAATCTTTAAGTTTTTTATCAGGATATGGAAATGTTCCGATGTTCTGAAATGTGTAAGAGAACACCTGCATCGAAAATTTTATTTGCTTTTTATTTTGTTAATACGACAGGCCTCGGCTCAGCTGACCAGTCCCGGATCAGATGACCAGCCCTTAGGAATTCAGGAAGTGTGCAATAGAGGGTAAATGGAAACTGTGTTTACAATGTGTGTACACTATGGTTCCAACCAGACTCACTGTCTAAAACTAGCTCACTTTCCAAAATTCTCCCGCTAAAATTCTCTTGTCCCCCCGGTCAAGAGATCATCAGCCAACAACTGTCGTTGTCAACGCATCCCGCTCCAAAAGCTGATGCAAACTTGCTGTTGACGACAATGCCCAGATGCTCGCATCATTCAATAATAATAAAATATTTACTATTGCATGTTGTTGTTATTGACGTATATTTGAAGCAAATTATTTCGGGCTGGATATTTATTCATTAGAAACGTTTGGATGCTTGAATTTTCAACCATTGATTACTAATGATGAAAATTTTCCAACATTCGACACTTGGTGATCGGAACAAACCTTTCATTTGATATCCTACTCGACGGGCTTCAGTAAAAAAATATTTAAGGAGTCCATCCCCTCTCTTGAAAATTTTTTTGACTATAACATTTTCATAACCCTTCAAATTTCAAGCTTTTCAAAAAGTTTGACAACGGCATCTTCTTTAGCTCTTGAGAAAATTTATTATGATGGACTGATGGATGGGCGGATAGACAGGTGCCGTAAAAAGAATAAGCTCAATTTCTATCAGTTCAACCAAAACTATAGTTATTTAATCACAGAACTCTAAGACTTGCTCGACAGCAACAAATAACTGATGGTATAAGTAAGGAAGGCATTAAATTTTACTGTTATTTAAATAATATAAGGCTCGCTGTTCAAGATGAACAAGTTGGGTAAACAGACCTATGCTCATGTCAGAAGGGTTTTGTATTCAATTTACAAAATACAGTCACCAGATCGAATCAAATCAAGAAACATGTCAAAGACGATTTTATTGGAGAAAATATGAAATACGAAGATCAGACTATTATTAACAAAATTGAACGAATTTCGACTTCTGAGGTTTTTGGTATTGTTATTCTCAGAAATATCTCCCTTGATAATTATTTCAGATTTCCATCCGCGACGGAGGAAACACATTTTTCATGTAACACATTTTATATATTTTTGATTTTTTCAGATTTTTCGGATCACAGGTGTCCAATCGCGAGGGGGGACACAAATTTTTCGTGTATTTTCCCTCCCTGTGCGCCCATCGAAGCAAATTTTGCCAAACTATAACCTGTTTTGAAAAGTTCTCATCAAGACCTTTCATTTGATACCCATATTGGCTACCTTCAATGAATTTTTTTTTTCGAGCGGTCACTCTCCTATATGGGGAGACCCCCCTTAAATAACTTATAAAATTTTTTTGTAGTTGAACTTTGAAGAGATCACCACTTTACACCTACACACAAAATTTGATGATTCTAGCTTAAGCAGTTTCCGAGAAAAACTGCTGTGACACACGTACGGACGGACGGACAGACTGGTCGCGAAACTAGTATGTTTTTTAAAACAATTTTACAAAATACTGTCCATGCATCACAGCGGGTTTTCTCGCAAACAACCAGAGCTTCTTCTTCTGTATAGCACTACAGCCAATCTTGAGCGTTCGCTTCCTGCAAAAAATTCTTCAAGTGTTTCGGTCCATAGACAGTGTCTCCTATTTCAAATTTCGAACAGTGGTGAATTGTCTGCGTTGACTGAATCCGAATGGAGGAAACGATTTCCCGACAGATCTCTGAATCTTTAGTTCTCCCAACGAATACCTTTTTGGGTATCCGTTGTTCATCCATACGATTGACGTAGTCAGCCCATTGCAGCTTCCACAGCTTTAACTAGTTGAGACCTCCAGCTCGTCAAAAATTTTATACAGCTCATAGTTGTATCGGATTCACCATTGGTCCCCGTCTACGTTGTCTTCGAGTAGTCGTCTCATGGCTCGTGTCGTCTCATGGCTAGTGTTTGAGCATACTTGGGTTAGAGTCAATGTTTCACTGCCATAGCATAGCACAGGCCTTATCACAGATTTGTATACTTGCAGCTCTCTAAAAGTAAAATAGTGAAAAACAACTAATATTCAGTTATATTTCACTAATTCAAAAAGTCCCGCGTATATAGTTACATTTTCATTAATCTTTCTTCGCATATAAATTTCGCTGATTTTAATTGTGAAGGTGGCCATATTGACTAATCTTTTAGTGAAACTATGGTCCACTGGAAAAATTACTGAAATTTACACTAATTGTATTCTAGAAAAAACGTTGTTTTCTTGTGTATGCAGCTAGTCTTCAAGCTTGTCAGAATTGAATAAAATACTCGTATATTATTTACGAGCTGTATTCTTCGGCGTATTTCGTCACTTTTATTACTGGTTCTCGTCACTTTGGCGCGTAAAAACAAACATTTGCCCACATTTTTAATGTTGTATTCGCTAAGTGTGGTATTTTGTATATTTGAGGAATATTTCCACCAGTTTTGCTTTCCTGTCAAGTTTCAGGGAAAGTTCTTTAGCAGTTTTGAACAACCATGACGAAATATTGATGTCATCAGCATTTCTCAAGAATCCACTTCACTGTAAAAAATTGCTCTATTGTCGATCTAAAGCCTACCTTAGTACTCTCCAATAATAATGTTGGCAAATGATCTTGTTATATAGGGTTATCCATATTATGCTTGGGAAAGTAAAGCTAAACAAGACACATAAAATATTAAGATGGAAACTAAATTTTTAATTCAATATAAAAATTAAACCTTGGCATTATATGCAAAATACAACATCATTCAAATGTCTTCCGTTGAACCTCTTACAGGCCTCAATCTTTTTGAGGTCAAATTCAATGACTTTTCGGCACATTTCCGGCAATATCTCGGCCATAACTTCACGAATATTGGTTTTCAATTGCTCAAAATTTTGAGGATTGTTCGCGTGAACACGGTCTTTCGCATAGCCCCATAAAAAGAAATCCAAAGGCGTTAGGTCGCAGGATCTTGCGGGCCAATTGACATCACTCAATCTCGAAATTACGTGTCCTGGAAATTTTCTTGCAAAAGCGCTCGATTAGCCTATGTTGTGTGGCTTGTGGCTCTGTCCTGTTGGAACCACATGTTCTCCAGATCATAATATATAATAATCGGTTAACATCCGTCCATAGCGGTCAGAATTGACTGTAATGGCTCTTCCTTGATCGTTTTCAAAAAAATACGGGCCAATAACACCACCAGACCATAGTGCAAACCAAACGGTCACTTTTTCCGGATGAAAAGGCCTTTTTGCGGTCATCTGATGATTTTGAGAGCCCCATCTGCGGCAATTCTGTTTATTTACGTAACCACTGAGCGAAAAATGATCCTTATCACTGAAGAAAATTTTGTCCGAAAAATCGTTATCAATGGCTTGTTGTTCAATCACCCAATTCGCATACATTCTGCGTTATGTATGGTCTTGAGGCTTAAGTTCTTGTGTGAGTTGGATTTTGTACGGATGGAGATGCAAATCCAAATGTAAAATCCGCCACAATGAGCCGTAAGACAAGCCCAAATGTTGAACACGTCGAGGAATCTACGAATTCGGGTCTTCCTCCACACTTTGAGCAACGACAGCGATATTTTCAGCAGAACGAATGTTGCGATGATGCACAGGCCTTGCAATATCAATAACCGATCCAGTCACTTCAAATTTCCTCACTGTGTTCGAAATTGTTTGCAGTGTAGGTCGATTATGTCGAGCGTAATCGGCTCGTGAAGCCCTTAATGTTGATACAGTAGAATCACCATTTTTATAATAAAATTTAATAATTTTAACGCATTTTTCGACTGTTAAACGATCCATATTTCTAAATGGCAAACCTTTAGCTAAAACAACACGCTTTGGATGACACTTAATTTTGACAGATGTCAAATGGCTGGGTTATACTTTCCCAACTACGAAATGGATAACCCTATATTTTCCCTGATATTTGAAAATATGTTGTGCACTGTACAAAGTAGTGATTTGCCTCTACAGCTTTCGCACTATGCGTTTGCCTTTTTTGTTGATGAGAAAAATAATTGATTTGCTCCACTCACTTGGCATTTGCTCGTGTTTCCAAATGTGTTGAATGATTTTATGAATGATACCGCTACCACCATATTTGAAAAGCTCCACTGGAACCTGATCAATGCCCGGCAAATTATTATTATTATTGATGTTGGAACAAACTCCATTTTGATTTGACGGGGCCAATGGAAACTCTCTGGGAATATTTATAGCCACGGATGTTTTGGAGCTGTGCAGAGAATCTAGGAGGTTCTTGAGACATGATGCACATTTTTTCTTAATCCTGCTTTTATCATTGAAGATGTTGCCAATGTCTTCTTGGCGAAACGCGGTCTAGTCAGATAACTTGTTTCAGGCCTTTCACGACTTTGTAGGCCTCTTGCAAGAAGTAAAAGTTTCCAGCTACCACCACGAAAAAATCTAAGCAAGGTTTGGAAGCAAAGCTGTAGGTGTATCTGCAGTTATTGACATTTCATGGTATTGAATTACCCCTCATTGGTGAATCAGTAAATCCATTGCGCAGTCTCGAGACCATTAAAAACCATTTGGTCACCACCTTGTAGAGCTACAAACACGAATTTTAGTGAATGACCTCTCTAATGTTTCAATACACAAACATTTTATAAGTTCCTCCCAATATTGGAGTGAACGAAAACTTTTTTGTAAAGAGTAGCCATGATACATTTGAGTATAAAGTGAAACGTGTTGATAAAAAATATTCAAGACCAGGCGCCAAAATTGCAATGATAAGGGCGAAGATCGTGGGAGTAGTCAAACCATTTGAAAAAAAATTGTGTCCCATCCCTCCGCGATTGGATAGTTTTGCGTCAAATATTCTGAAAAAATATAGCATTAGGTCGAAATGAGTAAAAAAGCAATACGTACAATTCATAAAATATACTGTTATTAAGAAAGTTGATCGAATTTTAACTTCCGAGGCATTTGTTGGCCTAATTTTGTGATTTTTTTTATTTGACATATATATTGGCTACTTTTGGTAAAAAAAATTTTTTTCAAGTCATGTCTCTGTGTAGGGAGACTCCCCTTATCATAACGGATGACGAAAAATGAATTGTTTATGATAAGCAAGATGAGCCCCCACAATTGCCATACAGAGCCAATATTCAACAAAAGAAGATTATGCTTTCTATGTAGTGGGATGACAAGGCTATAGTCTACTTTGAGCTGCTTCCAAGAAACCAAACTATTCGAGTGTCAACCACTGAAATTGAATGAAGAAATTAAGAAAAAACCCCCTGCACTGCCCAATCGCAAAGCATGGTGTTCCATCGTGATAATGCCAGACCCTGATCAGGCTGTTAAAAATGAGTTGGACTTGTTCTTCGCTTCTAAAAACCAAGGCTTCTTCGAACGCGGAATTTTTTCACTTACCGAAAGATGGCAAAACGTCGTCCAATAAAATAGTTAATATATCATTGATTAATGTTGCTTGCTAATAAAAAAAAATTTACTTTAAAAAAATATGGAAAAAACAACATCAATTATCGAACAACCCAGTATATATATATATATATATATATATATATATATATATATATATATATATATGTATGTATATATATTTATATGTATATATATATATATATATATATATATATAGATATATATATATATATATATATATATATATATATATATAAATATATATATATATATATATATATATATATATATTTATATCTATACATAGATATATATATATATATATATATATATATATATATATATATATATATATATATATATATATATATATATATATATATATATATATATATATGTATATATATTTATATGTATAAATATTGTATATATATATATATATATATATATATATATATATATATTTATATATATATATATATATATATATATATATATATATATATTGTCGCGTGTTTTCGGTTCGCGGCCAATAATTTTAATGTTCCGGGGAAGTGAAAACGCAATGTCTTTTAAATTAAATTAAAAGAGTTTATTCAATTAATCACAAAAATGCACAATTACTTATTTTAGTATTTCACAATTTTAATTTTCACTAAGTCCATAAATTTGTCATTCAACTGTCCACTTAAAATCACTTCGCACTCAAACAATCAATCGTCTTTACTTCGCGTTCCACTATATCGCAGTTTTCTATCGCGGTTGTAATGAATGATCCCCCCATTCATTCAGCTCGCCTTTATATAGGGTCTCTACCTATTCACCCATTTCTCGTACATTGGCGAATGTTCTACCGAGAGGTATCTGGTAGATTCGAGCAAATTAATGAATGGAGTGACGTCACTTGCAGATGTTGATCATGCTTGTTGGGTTCTCGTGGGTTCGAGTAAATTCATTTGTTGACGTTCTTAATGATTATGAAAACAATTGCGACAGTAGCTCGCAGAATTATTTGTACATGTAATTATTTGTACATGTAACAATATATATATATATATATATATATATATATATATATATATATATATATATATATATATATATATATATATATATATATGTATATATTGGGTCTATAGCTTAATTCGTGCGGTTTGCTAAGAGATGGCGTAACTTGTGTAATATAACATCGTTCCAATATTCCGAACATGCGTTGGAAAGCTACTGTCATTGTGCGTCTTTTCAGTGTATGCCATTCATTTGAAGCGTCAACAACAATAATTTTTTTCACTCAAATATGTCGAACTTTGTTCCCGAAAAAGTATTTTTGCGGGGAATTCTTCTTCATGACTTTAATATGAAGAAAACTGCTGCCGAAAGTCATCGTATTTTGGTGGAAGTTTATGATGAACATACTCTAGCTGAGCGAACCTGCCAAAAGTGGTTTGCACGATTTAAAAGTGGTGATTTTAGCTTGGAAGATGATGAACGTCCTGGGCAGCCAAAAAAGTTTGAAGATGAAGAACTGGAAGCATCACTCGATGAAGATTCTTGCCAAAAACAAGAAGAGCTCGCAGAATCTTTGGGTGTCACTCAAGTAGCCATTTCAAAATGTTTAAAAGTAGCTGGATGTATTCAAAAGCAAGGAAATTGGGCGCCACATGAACTCAAGCCGAGAGATGTTGAAAGGCGGTTTTGGATGTCCGAAATGCTGCTGGAACGCAACAGAAGGAAGTCATTTTCGCATCAGATTGTTACTGGTGATGAAAAATGGATCCATTACGACAAACCCAAGCGCAAAAAATCATATGTGAAATCCGGCCAACCAGCCAAATCAACGGCAAAGCCGAATATGCACGACGCGAAGGTAATGCTCTGTATTTGGTGAGATCAGAAGGGTGTGCTGTATTATGAGCTGCAAAAACCAGGTGAAACAATCAATGGAGCACGCTACCAAACACAATCAATCCATTTGAAGAGAGCAGTAGCCGAAAAATGCCTGGAATATGCGACCAGACACGAGGCAATAATTTTCCATCATGACAACGCTCGGCCCCACGTTGTTTTTTTAGGTTGAGAACTATTTGGAAAACAGTGGATGGGAAGTTTTCCCCACCCGCCTTATAGCTCAGACCTTGCTCCTTCTGACTACCATTTGTTTCGATCGATGTAGAACGCACTCACTGGAATACGATTCATATCAGAGCAGGATATAAAAAATTGGCTTGATTCATTCTTGGCTGCCAAGCTGGCGCAGTTCTTTTGGGATGGCATCCACAAATTGCCAGAAAGATGGGAAAAGGTCATAGCTTCAGATGGGCAATACTTTGAATATACTATTGTACAATTTTTTTCTTAAATAAACGTTCAAATTTTGTAAAAAACCGCACGAATTAAGTTATAGGAGCATTTCTGAGCCTAGAATATGAAGCCAATCAAACTGGCCTACAAGTTAAAGAAACTAAAACTAAGCTTATGACTCAAACGATGGAGAACACCCCAGTCCAACAAAAGTGGATATAGAAGATTATCACTTTGAAAATGTGCATAGCTTTATCCCCACATTAGAGCCAACCTGAATAGAAGAGGCGGCAAAAGGGACGACATTGGATGCCACAAAAATGCCGCAATTAAAGCTTATTACTTCCCATTCTTAGGTACAAAGTTGTGCACCAGTAAAATAAGCTCCTGTGCTGTTACATAGAGGTGAAACATGAACCCTGACGAGTGAGTCTGAAAAGGCAGTGGATATATTTGAACACAAAGTGCTTTGAAAAATCTATGGCCCAGTGAAACAGGGAACAGAGTGGGGATTTCATTTCAAAGGATGAGTTGTATGAATTATTTGACAATTCACATTTATCTGCTTGCGTAGAGTCACGCAAATTACAATCAGTGGGCCATGTAGAAAGTATCTAAGAAAACCGGCTACCCAAATGAACACTGAAGTATAGAGCATAACTTAGATGTCCAGCAAAAATACCGGGGGACTCGATGAGAAGACACAAAAGAAGCTAACAGATCCCTGCTAGAAGCTAACAGATTCCCGCTAGGAGTGATCAACTGGCAAACGAGGTCGCAGTGGTGATGATTGGAGGAGATTAATCCTGGAGGCCAAGTCTCAGCTTGGGCTATCACGCCATAGATCACTGACTGACTGTACTCTACGAAGCTGATAACACTGTTTTGGAATGTCATCAGCAATATCTTTTATTTGACATCCCACATGACCACCTCCGCTAAAAAAGAAGGTAAAGCTCCCTTTTCGATATGGGGGGAGCCCCCTTAGAACCTAATGAAAAATTTATTGATATGTAAAACTTTTAACGGGAAATCATTTTTTATCTATCTATCAAGTTTGGTGTCTGTAGCTGCTATGGATTGGACGTCTGTTCGTCCAGATGTGCAAACAGATAAATAAAACGGATTTCAATAGGGTTGTGTATGTAGTAAAAACCGCTTGAAAATATGAAATACTCTTTTTTCGTTAATGTTTATTCAACTGTATGCAAGTTGCAATTAAGATTGTAGAAGTGCGTAATCCTATTTGCTTATTGAAACTAACTGTTCCCACGAGAAATTTGCCCTTTCAGTTGGTGGTGCCAACGGAAATTTCAACTGAATGCAGAAGCTCCCCATTGGCCTTAGAACTCCAAAAATGTTGAAGGAACTCATCTGTGCCGCGATGAAATCGAAAATTTTTCAATGGATAGTTCTAAGGCTTATGAGGTGTTTACCATTCGAGTACGTTTGAGGTGTTTACCATTCGAGTATTTAAAAAAAACTGAAATTACCGATAATCAGACCAATTCACTGTAGGTACAGATTTGGAAAATCAATGGAGATCTTTGGATCAATTTATATTTCAGTTATAATCTTGTGCAGAACAAAGTATTTTTGAGTAGCCCAACGAATGCCTGTCAATGAGGTTGAAATCATACCCTAAAGCTTTGACAATTGTCGAAGAATTGTCTTGTCATGTAGTTTTGTGTTTCAAGCGAGTTTATGTCAGTGCTACGAAGCTTTGCATCTTTAGGTGAATTAAATGAATGTAAGCTAAAATGTTGATCCAATTAATTGTTGCTTAACTTTCATTAATATTATAGACACAAAACTTTTAAGCAAATCGAAGGTAAATGTTGAAACTGATGCTCTAAAAAATCGAAGGAAATCCGGAGGCGAAGAGCCGGAAGATGATTTTGATGTGGTAAGTTTAATTGAAATTTTATTAATTGTTAGTTAGCCCCAAGGACATAATTTAAAATATATTTATTATTGATGAAACATGCTTAGCTACAAAATTTTTGAACAGATAGCTTGAGCTTAAATGTTATATCCAGACTCAATTTGATTTTAAAGAGCTAATTGAAACAAAATTTAGCTGAAAGGAAATATAACTGAATACAAAGAGCACATTAAGACATGATTGACAGGCAATTTTCATCAATTGAAATCGTTAAGAACACGAAGGAAAGTTGGTCTCCAACCGTCGAAATACAAACCCGGAAATGAATTCAACTAACAAGCTTTTGCAATATACCTTAAACTATCCAAACATAGAATTGTACCACATACGAGTGTAAATAATCAACGTGAACGCGTGACCCAGATAATGGATATAAAGAGCTTTGAACGCTAGCACGGTCGAGCCGCGAGTAATGCAAGCATTCAAGTTCAATGTCAACATTTTCACAGTTTACTAACTTAAGTTCCCCTTATCAAGTATCCAACAATGAATTTAAGTCTAGTTTTGAAGATTGCATTGTCATCTTGGATATTTGCCTACAGTGGATACGAATCTATTACAGTCCGCGGAGAGAATGGTTATTGAAGGCTAGTTGTTTTGCTAGAGATATTTAATTCCCGCAGAATTTTATTCCCATATGATTAATTAAAAATGTTTTGCATACACGTAATTTTAAAATGATTAAAAAGAATTTATGGTGGCACAGGGGAATGGCGGCGAATCGATTAAACAATACATTGACTATTGAATTGGGAATCTAATAAAAGCTTGATTCAAATCATTGGTTGTTATCCACTGATGTGTAAGGTGCGTTTAAATTTGAATATGTGAACATCTTCATGATTTAAGGACCAACGAGTTCCGCTCCATGGTCAAAACAACTCGAGAATTGTTTACCATTACGCTGAAAACCTTCAATAATATGCTGTCTCGACTGTATTGTTGCATTTATTAAGGCACACATTGTTTCCTAATTTAGAATACTTATTCAATGAAACATTTGCCTTTTGTATCATTTCAATGGGTCAAATTATTCTTGATTCGCTGCAGAAGCTGCTCAACTGTTCAGAAGATTTTTTGTTATAATATGGACGAAGAAATAGTAGCATAGCTCGCGTATAGGCAAACTGGATAAAAGATTTTGGTTAACAATTTGACGTGACGGTGCTTAGGGGTTAATGTAATTAAATATTGACCCCGCAATATTCTTTGCATCTAATAAACAAATAATTATATTCATATCCGCTTAATTTACACAACTACAATATGACCAATTTATTAGTGACTACTTCGATGACTTCTTTAAAGTGAACATAAGCAATATGAAGCATATTTACACTTACGATGATTGCAATCTAAATACGCTCAATATGCTAGCGTATGTGACCACGTCCTATAAAATGGTAGCCTGAGAGAATTTCTGTTGGCAGATTCCTCGCGTCGTTTCCAAAGCATGTTACCGGTAGCTTCTTTCTACCTTGTCCTTTAAATACTTTAATATAAGAAGGTTCGAAAATTGGCTTTTCCGAGCCAGTATAGTGCAGTTCCAAAAGATATGTTCTTTGAATGAAACTCGCAACAAACAATAAATAGTAATCAAACAATTTTTCAATGAATTAAGATAAACCAATAAATATTCAAACAAAATCTATAAACCATTTAAAGAAAATTAATGTTTCTATACACTACACAATGTATTTCAAGTTCAAAATAAATCATTGCACTCAATATTCAATAGTTTATGAGTATGTTGATAAGTAAAACAATAAAGCTTGAATTGAAAGTGTAAACACAATTCACTTACTGTCAACCATTCACGCTTATCCAAAATTTAGTGTCTTATTGGCCTCAATCGCAAAGTCTATGTCGTGAATTTTAATGGCCAGTTAAATTCAGCAGCTCGATCACTAGGTCGAATACCCACGCACCTCTATCTGCGTTAACAGTCATAAAATCAGAAATTTTAAATGCTGATACGTAAGCTTTAAGACATTTTAAACCTGACCTCGGCCCTGAGAAAATTCCAGAGTTTAAGTAGTTTTTTGAGATTTTATATTTGAATATGCAATATTCATTTTTAACATAATAATTTATATACTTCACTGAAAATTAATAAACAAACGGCCGATTTCATTCAAAGTTTGATACACAGTGAAAAAGAATGGGTTTTATTTTTATTCTTTAGTATCGAAACAAGTACTAATTTGGGCTGGTGAGTGTTTCTACAATGAACACGTTAAGTCAACAGAACTACGCTCATGTAAGAAGGGGTTTGTATTCAAGTTAGGTTATGCAATCACCAACAAGAGGAATACCAATGAATTGTATATGTTTCGAAGAAAAGCCATTCTTGCTCCAAAATGGCTGCCTTTGGTTGCAATGTTACAAAAAATAAGATTTTCAAAGATATTTTATATACGGCCATTCCGGGAAGAATTTCTTCAAGCATAACATAGATCTCTTTGATGAACTAAATAATAAATGTACCACAAATATATTGCATTGGTATTTTATGTATTTGTTATACATTTATTATTTGCTTAATAATCTGTAATATAATAGAAGTTTGTGCAGGACACAGATGCCGAGGTTCTGACACAAAGGTCAGCAACCTACAATGTAACGAAGACCGAGCTCAGCAGACTAGCTTCGCCTTACGATCGTGGACACGACTCGGCTAGCTATTTGCGGTATCCCATAGGGCGGATACTGTTGTACCACGAAGCTTCTTCTTCTTCGTGGCACCACAGCCCGTCTAAGGCCTTCAGTTCCTGCAAACAGCGTGTCTCGGTCCATTAGCCACATCCACCATATTCGAAATTTGACCACCGATGAACTGTCTTCGTTGACTGAGTCAGACTAGCGTTTCCGTGGCTTCCGCATTGGTCTCCAGGCTTCAGTACTTCCAACGAATACCTTTTTGGGTATCTGTTGTTTGTCTATACGATGCATGTGGCCAGCCCGTTGCAACTTTCACAGTCTTACAATCATTGAAACCTCCGGCTTGTCAAAAATTTCATACAGCTACTGGTTGTATCGAATTCACCATTGGTCCCCATCTAGCTTTGCTCCGATTACTCGCTTCAGCACCCGTCACTCAAAGGCGTTCAATTTGTTTGCAGATGCTTGGGTTAGGGTCCATGTTTCACATCCATAGCATAGCACAGGCCTTATCACAGATTTGCATACTTGGAACTCTGTTCTTCTGTGTATGCAGCTGGTCTTCAAGGTCGTCAATACTGAATAAATCATTTTATTCGCGTCTCTTTCATTGCCCGTTTTCGTTATTTTGGCACCTAAATACACAAATTTGCTAACATTCTCGATAATGTGTTCACCAAGTGTGATATTTTGCGTATTTGAGTAATTTTTCCTCGACTGCGTCATGAGCTTTGTTTTATTTTCATTGATTTGTAGCCTTACTAGCTTTGCTCCGCTGTCGACTTTCAGGAAGAGCTCTTTGGCATTTGTTAATGACCGTGACAGGATGTTGATGCCGTCCGCATAGGCTACTACTTGGCTCGACTTGTTTGATAATGCACCTCGCGTATCGACAGGTAGCTTCCGTATGGCGTACTCCAGAGCCAAATTGAATAGAAATAGGGCCAGCCCATCTCCCTACTTTAGTCCGATATTTGTGTCAAAGGCATTGGTGAGTTGGTTATCAATGTGGACTTGGAAGGTCACCAACGTCATTGTCATTGTGGTAAGATGGACTTATTTGGCCGGGATGGCAAAGCAAAGCATTATTTGGTACAGAACGTTACGATCAATACTGTCGTATGCTTGCTTGAAGTCAACAAAAATTTGGTGTACGTCTATGTTGAACTCCCAGCACTTTTCAAGTACCTGCTTGACTGTGAACACTTGACCTGTTGTTGATCTACCTGCCCTTAAACCACCTTGATGCTCCCCAAAAACACTGTTGGCGTATGGTTCGATTTTAAAGTGATGTGCCTCTATAATTTTCGCACTGTAGCTTGTCACGTTTTTTTGTGGATAGGGAATATAATTGATTGACTCCCCTCTTTTAGCATATGTTCTTGTTGCCAAATGTACTGGATGACTTTGTGAATGGCTTGATGAACACTACTGCCACCATACTTGATGAGCTCTGCTGGAATCTCATCGATGTCCGGCGCTTTATTATTCTTTTGGGCTTTGATGATGGAACAAACTTCATCCAGAGTTGGTGGGGCCAATGGAAGCTCCCCGCAGGCATCTATACGCTCCGATGTTCTAAAGCTGTGTGGAGAATTAAGGTGGCTCTTGAAATATGATGCCCATATTTCCTTAATCTTGTTTTCATCAGCGATGATGTTGCCGATGTCATCACGACAGAGCGTGGTTTTGGGCTGGCAACCAGGTTTCAGGCTTTTCACTACTTTGTATGCGTGTCTTGTGTTGTTGCTCGCTAAGCTTACATCTATACTTCTCAATTGGTCATCATAGTATTTTTTTTTCTTAATCCTAATTATCTTATTCGCTACTCTTCTGAGATTTCTATAGTGTTCTCTCTTTGTCCTGGTTTTCCTACGTACATATTCTTTGTACGCCTGATTCTTTTTATCTAACGCATTCTGGCACTCATCATCGAACCAATCATTTCTTTTGCGCCGGGCTTGATGTCCGATCGACTGTTCTGCCACGGTCCTGATAGCCGCTTTCACTTCCATCCAGAGCTCGTTGCTCGTCTTTAACGATGCGTCTGATAAGATGGGAGCCAGCTTGTTGTCGAGGGTCTTCGATATCAAATTTTTGTAGCGGGCTGGTCTTCGCTGAATATGCCTTTGACATATAACATCGATAGGTTAATTTGATCAAGTAATGATCTGAGTTACAATTGGCTCCTCGATATGTACGGACGTCAAGTATGCTCAAGGCCCAACGTTGTTGAACCAGAACATGATCGATCTGGCTTTGTGTGTTGCCATCCGGTGATACCCAGGTCATTTTATGAATGCGTCATTGGGAAAGCAAGTCGAATGTATGACTTGATTTTGCCTACATGCAAATTCAATCAGGCGCTGGCCCTTGTCATTTGTTTCATTATGGAGATAGCTCATTGGCAACCTTAGCGTTGAAATCACCCAGAATTATTTTTGTGTCGTTTGTGGGCAATGAGTGGCCAGTCTTTCCAGGTGATTGTGAAACAATTCCTTTGTTTCTTCGTCCTTTTCTTTGGTCGAGGCGTGAACATTAATCAGCCAGATTTTGAAGAATTTCGCTTTTATACGGATCGCACACAAACCTTCATTGACTGCAATGAAGGCAACTCCGAATTCTCTTTTTCCAGTAGGCTCCCCACTTTTGATATTGTGTGTGATCTCATGTCTTGAATATCGTTCCCAGTCCAATACGTTTCCTGGACTACCAGTATTTTTAATTGATATTGGCTGGCCTGTTGTAAAAGGTCTTCAACAGTGCCAGGGCAATTGAGTGATCTGAGATTCCAGGATCCAATGCCATAGTCCTTTTTTCGTTTATGAGGTCGTTGCCGTGAGTCCAACCCATTCCGAGGCCTACCTGCAGGTTTCGAAACTTTTAAAGTTTTTCCAGGGACGGGGAGTTAGCCCGTCGCCCGAACTCCATTCCCGTGGCATGGTCATTACGTCGATTCCTTTATCAGGCGCGGAAGATTCGCCTTCACCCTCTTACGTCCTCACAAGGGAGGTGTAAGTAGGATTTAGTAGCAGAGCAGTAGATCTATTAGCATTTCTCGGCATTAAATGTTACATTATTGGGTAACCAGTAAACCCAATGTGTACCCCGAGAGCATTACTACCGTTTAATTGGGGGCTTGGGATGAGGAATCATTGAAGCTATGCGTTGGGGAAACAAGGGGCTCCCTCTTGACATCCCAAGTAATTTCTATTATCTTTGATTTTTTTCTACTGAATGTCAATCAACCTACTCTACAAATATATCGAAACTTTATCTCACTAAAGTGGACACTAAAGTTAAAGACGAATGCAAACATCAAACATTACATTACAACACATGGTGTCAAACCTAAGGGTGTTAAAAGTAGTTAAAGTAAACCACTCATCTCTACTTAAATTACGGAAACGTTACGTGTAACAGTCTCTATTCTGATACCATTGTTGCTCAGTGTTTTGGAGTATTTTCAATCTCACCTGCATAAAATGGATCACGGTTCTCTGATTGTCAGTTTTCCCTAGGAGAGGTAGACAATGCCTGCCACACATTTTTTGTGTGCGAAAATGGGACAGGCCCCGAAAGGATCTCTACAGACAGATGGGAGAGCTCACCCCGGATAATATAGTCGCGGTGGTGCTTAGATCGGTTGACAAATGGAACCATATGGCACATTATGTTCGGGAAGTCCTAAAAGATATAAGGAACTCACAGCAGTCGAGGCTGGAGACCGTTTGTCTAGCTATTCCATTTCCTCTCTCCCGTCCCGCTAGAGGAGGGGTCCCTCAGACGCAAGGCACCTCGCGGTGTAACAAAACGAGACCTGGCCCGAAGTAATGTGTCAAACAGTTCAAGGCTAGGTTTTTAGATTGACAGGAGAGGTATTTAGTGGGTATTCCAGTCGCCTGTGAGCATGAGACTTCCACAATCAGTGCGTAAATGGCATTTAACCTCCCAACCATTAAAAAAATGCTGACTTGACAGCTATCAGTTTCGGGTGGAGTGACCGACTTCTCTCCCGTCAGAAGTTACCGATGCCAATCACCTCGGAGCAGCTTAATTACTGCTTTTTACGGTTTTGTAAAATCGCGTCCGGTCTGTCCGTCAGTCCATTCGTGTGTTACAGTACTTTTTCTCGCAAACGATATACGCTAGAAACATCAAATTTTGTATGCAGATGTAAAGTAGTGCCCTCTTCAAATTTAAATTACAAAAAAATGTTACTGAGTATTTAAGGGGAGTCTCCGTCCTCAGCGGAATGGCCAGTGAAAAAAAAAATTCATCAAGGGTAGCCGATATGGGTACCAAATGAAAGGTCTTTATGAGAACTTTTCAAAATTAGTCTTAAACTGACACTTTTTGCTTTGAGGGGCGCACAGAGAGAGGAAATACATGAAACATTTGTGTCCCCCCTCTTGATTGGATACCTATGATCTGATAAATCTGAAAAAAATATGGAGGTAGATGTTTATAAGCACAATAAAAACAAATACCTTAGAAGTCGAAATTCGCTCATTTAGGGTTTATTTAGGCTAACAGTGGGATCGAAAGCTGATAAGAACGAAGTAATTAAACTTCGCTATGTTCTGGACCAACAAGCTGGATAGGAACGTCCCAAAAGGAGCGACCTAGTACAATGCTATCGGTCTCAAAGATTCAGGCACGTATCCACCAATTGTGGATTCAGCAATGTGTAGCATGTGGGAAGGAGCATACTTTAGAAAGTTGGCCCAGAAAAAATATGGACAAATCAGAAACCACTCCATTCTGCACTATGTGTAAGGCCAATTTTTCCGGCTGTACGGAACGAAAAAGATAATTGGACAGAGCAATCGAAGCTAAAGCCAAACGGACAGCACCTCAGATTATATACCCACCGCTTTCCAGCTATCAAAATAGGTCACCAAACCCTACAAACCCACACCACTCTGCTCCTCTTTCCAACCGGACCTCATATGCAGAAGTTTTAAGAAACGGAACACTGCCCAGACTTTTATTTCACCGACTCTTAGTCCCGTCGAGCACGTGCAACAGAAAACCATGGAGTTGCTGGGAGTCTCTCCTAGTGATCTCATATTCAAGGTCAGGGCTTTTCTCCCATCCTTTGACGCCACTCCTGACCAAGAGAAGCCAATGGCTCTCCTCAATTTCTTTTTCAATCTTAATGGTTGCAATAGACACCATTCTTTCCCTAAATATTAACTCCCTAATTTCACATGATAAGAAGCTCTATATTGATGATTTGGTCAAATCCTCTCAACCCTGCATCCTCCTTGTAAACGAGACAGTTCTTAACCCTCAACACAAAGTCCGTGTGGAGAACTGCCATGTGCTTCGTAATGAGAGTGGTAGAGGTACTACGATACTGTTCCGGGATGATTTAGATATCCATCACATCCCTTTTAAACGAAATAATTTCTCATGTGTGCTAACAACCCTCAATACCAAGCAACCTAATGGAAACCCAGCCAAAAATTCTTATTGGCTCCCTATATATACCTCCCGTGCAATCTAGGTGCTAAGGTCCCATTTACACTTGCATTTACACTAAACCAAATACTCGGATTAAGAAAAGAAAATACTATGACGACCAATTGAGAAGTAAAGATGTAAGTTTAGCGAGCAACAACACAAAGAAAGCATAAAAAGTAGTGAAAAGCCGGAAATGGGGTTATCAGCCCAAAAACAGTCTCTGTCGTGATGACATCGGCTATATCATCGCTAATGAAACCAAGATTAAGGAATGGAATGGAATGGGCATCATATTTAAAGAACATCCTTAATCCTTCACACAGCTCCAGAACATTGGAGCCTATAGATGTATGCGGAGAGCGTCCATTGGCTCCACCAACTCTGGATGATGTTTGTTTAATCATCAAAGCCCAAAAGAATAATAAAGCAGACCAAAAGAATAATAAAGCGCAGGGCATTGATAAGATTCCAGTAGAACTCATCAAATATTGTGGCAGTAGTGTTCATCAAACTATTCACTAAGTCACCCAGTACATTTGAAAACAAGAACATATGCTGAAAGATTATCTTCCCTTCAAAAAAGTGCGAAAGTTATATAGGCATATCACTACTTTGTACGGCGTACAAAATATTTTCTAAAATCTTAGAAAATAAAATCGGATCATACGCCAACAGTTTTATTGGGGAGTATCAAGGTGGTTCTAGGGCAGGTAGATTAACAACAGGTCAAGTGTTCACAGTCAAGCAAGTACTTGAAAAGTGCTGGGAGTTCAACATAGACGTACACCAAATTTCGTTGACTTCAAGCAAGCATACAACAGTATTGATCGTAACGTTCTGTACCAAAAAATGCTTTGCTCTGGCATCCCAACCAAATTAGTCCGTCTTATCAAAATGACAATGACGTCGATGGCCTCCCAAGTCCGCATCGATAACCAACTCACCGATGCCTTTGACACAACTATCGGACTAAAGTAGGGAGATGGGCTGGCAGCATTGCTATTCAATTTGGCTCTGGAGTACGTCATAAGGAAGCTACCTGTCGATACACCAGGTACATTACTATACAAGTCAAGCCAAGTAATAGCCTATGCGGATGACATCAACATTTTGTCACGGTCATTAACAATTGCCAAAGAACTCTTCCTGAAACTCGACAGCGAAGCAAAATTAGTCGGGCTACAAATCAATGAAAGTAAAACAAAGCTCATGGCGCAGTCGAGGAAAAATACCTCCAATACACAAAATATCACACTTGGCGGATACAGTATCGAAAATGTGAGCGAATTTGTGTATTTAGGCGCCAAAATAACGAAAACGGGCAATGAAAGAGACAAAATACGCCGAAGAATACAACTTGCAAAGAAAATATTTCATTCGGTTTTGACAATATTGAAGACCAGCTGCATACACAGGAACCAAAGCTCCAAATATACAAATCTGGGATAAGACCTGTGTTATGCTATGGGTGTCAAACATGAACCCTAACCCAAGCATCCGCAAATATATTGAACGCCTCTGAGTGATGGGTCCTGAGGCGAATAATCGGAGCGAAGCTTGACGGCGACAAATGGCGAATTCGATACAACCATGAGCTGTATGAAATTTTTGATGAATCGGAGGTCTCAAGGACTATAAGACCGCGCAAGCTGCAATGGGCTGGACACATGAATCGTATGGATGAACAACGGATACCCAAGAAGGTATTCGTTGGGAGAAGTGAAGGCCGGAGACTAGTGGGGAAACCGAGGAAGCGCTGGCCTGACTCGATCAACGAAGACAGTTGTCGCTGCTTGGATTTTGGAATTGGAGGATGCGGTCAATAGATCAAGACAGTTTGCAGGAAGCGAAGGCCCGAGAAGGGGCTGTAGTGCTGAGAAGAAGAAGAAATACTTGCAACAGCCTCATCTCACGATTCATTTATACTCCTTAATGCCAGACGCGAACACTGGGGGGACTCCACAAGGAATACCAACGGGAACTACCTTTTCAAATGGCTCCATGCAGACGCCTTCCTCTTCCTCTTCCTCTAACTTCATAATATCCTCTGACCTCAACGATCCCACAATTCCTTTTACTTACTGCACATTTAGCTCGTTCTTGGATCATCTTGGCCTCCATCTCAACATAACCCTTAGATCACACATACCAGTTCTTACTTGCCCAACTCAATACAGACCGTTTAATTCCGTAGACTGGCCAAACTTCAGAAAAGACCTCAAAGACCTCCTTCCAAATCTCCCACCGGAAAATATCAGTCTCTCGAATGCACTAACATCTGCCATTAAAGAGTGTCTAGACCAGCATGCTCCCTTTCAGAAACCACGCAGACCGCTTTATAGACGTCTAGCTCAGGAGACTCTTCAATTAATAAAAAATCGGAAGCATATGCTCCAACAGCTCTAATGAATTTATTATGAAAGTTTCACCCGATTGAATGAGGAGCATTTGGAACTTAAAACGCAAATAACGAGCATTTCCTGGGAAACCCAAAAACACATCAAATCCGAAGTCTACTTTTAGAAAAGCAGATTGATATCACTGCGACCATCTTCAGATGTATTTAAAACTATAGATCAACTCACAAGCCGTAAAAGTTCCAAATTCAATATTGAGAAAGACTCTATAAAGCGAGGGAATGAAGTTTTTACTGCGCAATCTGACAAGACCGTTCCATGTAAGAGATACTTCAAACAACTATACCCTGGCCGAGAGTCGTCCAACAAAACTTTGAATAACAACGCTAAAGCAGAGGTAAAGGATCCTATTTGATTGTATTCTCCAGTTGTAATAACGCATCTTCTCCACAACATCCAGTCTTCACCGGTTTTTTCACCTCGAAAACGGAAGCAGAAGATCTCCTAAATGCTTTGAATAGCAAACTATCTTACGGCCTTGACAGCATCCCAAACAAAATACTCTAGAAGTGCAGGAAGACCATCTCCTTCTTCTTGACAATATTATACAACAATTGTATTAATAATGGATATTTTCCAAAATCTTAGAAAGTAAGTAAACTAATCCCAATTCTCAATCCAGGCTGCGAAGATAATATTAACAATTTTCGGCCAATTTCCCTTTTGACTAACATGGATAAACCCCTTAAAAAGATTATCCTGCAATACTTTAACAATTTTACAAATCCCCTGATCCCCGATTTTCAGTTTAGATTTGAACGCAAACGATCTTTGGAGCAAGCAATAATGCTATTGCACAATAGAGTCACCCGCAATCTTCGGCGAAAAGAGTGGACAGTGGCCTGTGCTCTAGGCCTAAAAAAAGCGTTCGACTTAGTTTGGATCAACGGTCTCAAGTACAAATTGAAAATGTTATCCTGTCCGGTCGCAATCCTCAGAATCCTGTATAGCTTTCTTTCGCATAGAACATCTCAAATTAAACTGGGGAATCTCATTTCAAATCCGATCCCTATCAACTCGGGAGTCCCACAAAGCTCTATCCTTGATCCCGCCCTCTTCAACTTTTTTCTTCACGATATCCCACGCTCGAACTGCTCGACTATCGATATGGATAATGGATGCAGACAATATGCTCCTCATTGTTACCTATAGCCTCCAAGCGATGGCCAAAATAAAGCTGCAGCGCTCTGTCCACAATACCGTTCAGTATCCAAAGGATTGGGGGCTCGAAATAGATGCCAGCAAATCGGAACTGATCTGCCTTAGAAATACCAGCGGGGGAGGGCACCACCTTCCTGTTTCCCAAAGTAGGAATGTGCAAGCTTATATTACTGGTGAAATCATTCCTCTCAAGGAAAATATCAAATAAGTTGGAGTCCATTTTAACAATCGACTTAAGGTGGATTGACACACCAGGAAACCCCTCAATAAAGCGAAAGCAGCATCCGCAATTATCTCGTCCCTCTTTTCCTTGAAAACAGTCTGCCGAAAAGCTAAGGTCTTAACGAACAAAACTCTAACTCGCCCAATCATTTCCTACACGTTTCCAGCATGGCTAACAATCTCGCCTACTGCTGCGGAAAAAATCCAGATCTTCAAGAGGAAGATCCTTAGGAAATTCCTGTCCAAATACAGACGGCCTAATAAGAAGCACTACAGGAACTCCATCCTTTACAGAAATACGGGGATACTTGTAGAACCGATTCTCCACTACATGCTAGTAACGACTAAAAAATGCCTAGAGAACTCACCACTGCAAATAATTCCTACTACCTATATCCCTTTAAAATTCTTGAACGATTCCACCATGATCCCAATAATTCCGTAATTACCAATAAACCAGCGTTTTATATTTCATGCGAACGAATCATATACCGTGGTTAAACAAAACCGCCAAATTCGGGTAGTTCATAAGTTTCATAAAATAAAATTTACTCAAGAATAAATATAAGATCGAATGCTGTACCAAACAGCTTACAGTTTTAGGTTAGATGTAGAAATAGATTTAATTTCTATTAGGATTGGACTTAGTTTAAGTTTTAACGTATTTATTTGTCAAACAGTTCAAGCCGTAAGCCAGAATAGCAAATGGCAATGTCTGTATACATCTATAAACACTGATGTAATATATGTAGTAATCGAGCAGTCATACAGGCAAACTGCTCGAGAACCCTCCTATCTCCTATTCAAAATTTAAATGAAAGATTTAGAAAAAATATTGAAAATATTTCCATTCATAATCGTAATTTGTAAAATAGTTTTCTTTTTCTAATTTTATATTTGTAATTTTATATCAATTTTCCTTTATATTAAATTTAAATGTTTCCCTGTAATTATATTCGCCATGAGATTTAACTTTTATTACTATTTAAAACCCTCCTCATTTTTCTTTATTTAGTTAAATTTGGTTTTTAAAATTTTTAAATCTGCCACATAAAAGTTCGAGTATGGGAACGCTGAACTAGTGCAGCCCAAAGGTGTATTACATCACGGAAGGTAAGCTAACTAGGCTGAGCTCAGCTGATGCGATTTACCGTATACACAGTAATGAAAAGAAGAAAAGGTCGGGTGTTTCTGGGACGGATCGGAAGTCTACTTACGACCTTCACCCGGCAAGTACGGAAGAACGGCGCGTTGGAAGAGTGCTCGCGTTTGATTGCGAAGAAATTTAAAAGCTCCGCTTGTCGCGGTTCGAAATTGCCTTAATAATTTATTATCTTGTAATATTTAAAATTTAAAATATTAAATTATAATTATTCGAATTTGGAGAGACCGGTTTGAATCGCCGAGGCACACGGACAGTGCAAGAGAATCAATTGTTTTACAGATGGCGGTCGTGTTGAATCAAAATGATATTTGTCCATGCTGGAGCGAAATAACATATGGGGATAGAGTAGTGAAATTTTGAAGTGAACAGTTATTTTTCTTTGTTAAATTTTTTAATATGAGGTGACATAGCGGAACCTACAATATGCTCAAGCTTTTAACTTGGTCTTCTTTGTTTTAAGTTAAAGATAATTCAAGTGTTTATGAAGTGCCAACGTGCTTACTTTGAAGGGACTTTCATCTCTTGGAGGTTCAGGTCGTTAAAAATACCTACGATGATTACCAACTTGTCACCAAAAAGGAATTGGAAGAGCTCAATCTCGATAATTCAATCGGAACAAATCTACTACGAGCTTGTATGCATGGCTATTTCATTGATGTTGGCCTGTACAATAAAGCGAAAGCTGTCATCGAACCATTTGCCTATGATAAATTCCGATAAGAAAAGATTCGGCAACAAATTGAAGCCAAACGACCAAGTCAACTTCAACTTAAAGCTTATCCACCTAAACCCAATCATGATTTGGCTTTGAAAATCATTAGTGAACAGAAGCCAACATAGGATGACCTTTTTGTTGGTTTACATAACTTTCAGAATTATAATTCTCACCAAACGAACCATTCTAATCAACAAATATAAAATTAATTATGGGTATAAAACAAAGAAAAATTTAAGAGTGCTTTGAGTGTCAAGTCACTACTCTAAACCTTGTTACTGGAATTTGATTGTTTGGATAAAATTTACAAAAAGTAAAAGCAGAGTTGGAGATAAATTCCTGATATTTGAATCATTAGATGAAACGCGGATGTAACCGATGGCGACCTGGATATTTGGATGAAATTACCAGAGCAAATGAAACATGATCCCATTTTAGCTGTTTATCGTAATGAATATGAGAAGGGAGTAGTCAACCATAATTATATAAGCTAGCCAAGTACATGTACGAAGTGTGTTCAAAAAATATCGCGAATTTTGTTTTTTTTTCAAAATTTATTTATTTATTCATGAATATCTATTTTGTCCCCTTCAAAGTAATCCCCATGAGATATTATACACTTGTGCCAACGGTTTTTCCAATCTTCGAAGCACTTCAAAAAATCATTTTTTTTAATCTTGTTCAGCTCCTCCTTCGATGCCGTCTTTATCTCGTCAAGCGTAGCGTAACGTCGTCCTTTCATGGACCTCTTCAGTTTAGGAAACAAGAAAAAGTCACAGGGGGCCAGATCTGGGGAATACGGTGGCTGCGGCATCATTAGTGTGTTGTTTTTGGCCAAAAAGTCGCGCACAAGCAACGATGTGTGAGCAGGGGCGTTATCGTGGTGCAAAAGCCAATTTTTGTTCTCCCACAAATCCGGGCGTTTCTGGCGGATTGCTTCGCGCAAATTGCGCATAACTTGCAGGTAATATTCCTTATTGACCGTTCTTCCCTGTGGCAAGAACTCATGATGCACCACGTCCCTGCAATCGAAGAAAACTGTCAGCAAAACTTTCACATTCGACCGAACTTGGCACGCTTTTTTCGGTCTTGGTTCATGCGGCAGCTTCCATTGAGATGATTGAGCTTTGGTTTCCACGTCATAACCATAAACCCACGATTTGTCACCAGTTATGACCCTCTGGAGCAAATTTGGTTCGTCGCGGACAGAGTTTAACATCTCATTAGCAATGTTCATGCGTTGCTGTTTTTGGTCGCAATTGAGCAATTTTGGTACGAATTTCGCGGCGACCCGTCTCATGCCCAAATCGTTGATAAAAATCGAATGGGACGAGCCAATCGATATGTTTAGGTCCTCAGCAACTTCTCTAACGGTGATTCGACGATTGGCCAATACCATTTTCTCCACTTCATTAATTTTTTCGTCCGTTGTTGAAGTGCTCGGGCGTCCGGCACGCTCTGCGTCGTTCACATCTTCTCGGCCTTCTAAAAACATTTTGTACCACCGATAAACGTTGCTTCGGTCCAAGGTAGCTTCTCCGTATGCCACAGTCAACATTCGGAATGCATCCGCGCACTTAATTTCGTTTTTCACACAAAATTTGATACACGTTCTTTGATCCATTTTTTTGAACACGTAAAAATCGAAGACGATTGAAAACACGTGCAAGTAAAGCAGCTATCACCAATCAAGTGAACATTCAAAATGGCCTAGCTTGTCGGCATAAGTGACAGACATGAATACCAACATAACGCCACAAAAAAATCGAATATACGTAACCCGCGATAAATTTTGAAATTCGTGATACTTTTTGAACATTAGAGCGAAATATTTGCTGGAGTTCATTACTATAACTAGCCTTCAATTTTATTTTTAAATGAAACGTAGCAGCGTTAAGACCAAGGATTGCACATATTTATATTTCAGTAAATTCAGTAAATCCACCCGCATCACCAGCGGGCGCCCGGCGAAGATGTAGGTGAGTACACCGTTTGTCTTCATTTTATAAATGTTTTTTTTATATTTATATTAAAATTATTTCAAATTATATTCTTTTTTTTTTTTGAATTGTAATTGAACGATTATAACTTGAAAATATCAAATACAGTAAACTCTACATCATGTGTTAAATGGAGTAAACTATGTATTTTTCACCTTTTCGTTGATCAAATTTATTTAATTTTTCCAATCATTTCACATGTTATAATTTATCCTGCGAAATGAAATAGTAATAAGAATAGAATCAAAAGGAAATATATTAAAGAAAAGAAAGTTAAAAGGCGATTGGATGTGGATTAATAGTTGGGATTGAATGAAGTTTTGATTGAGATTGGAAAATAGAATTGTTATAAAGAATGATAGAGATGGAAATAATAATGCTTGGCTAGTTAAATTTGAACTTCGGTCTTTCCATTTTGTTTTACCGGGCCGAGTATAGGACCTGCAACGATGGCAGGCTCCTCCTGTATAATGGGCTAGCCATCGAGCGCACTCCTCCGTTTTTTGCTGTTTAACAGGGGCTCTTGCCGGGTAGATTGACCACGTCTATATATCTCATTTGATGGGAAAATTCATGCAAATTAAGTTTGTATGAGTTTTTCACTCAAATGGGAAATATATTGCCACGTCTACGTTTGGATCTTGATCCGGTTGGGAGGGTGCGAGGGGGCACTACCTCCATCTGGATGCCCTACTCTTATTTGTAGGCCATAAGAATCGTTGGCAACGACGAAGTCCTTTTCGACTTTGGTCGACATTTCTTTGACCCTGGAATTCGTGGATGCGAGATTCTTTTGTAGTAGGTCCCTGTGCTGGGGAAAAGAACCCACCCCACAACACCAGCGCCAGCGGACATTTCAAATGTCACATAGTCATTAAGCAAACTCTGTAATGTCAAGTTATCAAAAGTCTCAGTAAAGTTTACTTACTTACATACGCTCTAGGAATTGTATTCTCACCGTCCGATCGTGAGCAATCAACTGCGCTATCGCTACCCGTCATCATGAAATTAAGTGTTATGTACTTTTATCTATTGTGATTCTTCTTTCTTAATTGTGGGCCAGTTTTTTGTTGAATAAATCGTAGAATGAGTTTCAACAGAAGCTTTGGGGGTTCACGTCTTGTTCTTGATACAAGTTTATTTAAATTACTATCATTGCCATTCATATATTTATTTTAACCAAATTTAAACTGCTTGTTAGTTAATTATACGTCCATTATGGAAAATGTGCCGCGATGATTCCAAAAGTAGTCAATCAGCAACTTTTATTTGTATCAACCAATATTTTTCAAAAATTTTAGGATTTGGCATGATTTGGCTTATAAAAGTCTAAATAGAGCCATTGAACCACTTAAATAGCTCTGTTACGAATAGTCGCGAGTAAATGCACTATTTTCGCAAAAAATGTGATTCAATGGAGGTTCTTTTTTGAGTGTTTCTTTGATGTATATTTCATAAGAACACTGTACATTAATAAGCCAGGGACCATATATGTATAACAGAAAAAATCATGAGATCGTAGGCATAAAGCTTGAAATTTTGCAAACTAGTGAAACTAATTAAAAAATAATTGATAAGTGGAAATAATTTTATAAATGAAACGATTTTACAAAGCTGTAAGTGAGTATTTCCTACAAAATATTGTTTTTTTTTTCCTAATCTTTTTAATTAATGAGCTTTATTAAAAATTCAATCCCCAATGCCTCGCTTGGATCACTAGTTTTGATAGTATCCATTTTCAAATCATGAATTATTTTTATTTTTATCAATATAAATGTGCAGGCCTAAGCTGCCAAATATGAGAAAATAGACTTGCTCTGTTTGTTAAATGCATTTTTCAACTTATTACAAAACTTAATGGAAGCTTCTACCGTTACGTTTAAAGTTCATTGAATTTGCATTAAAATATCATATTTCCATCTGAAACCTTCAATGCAATATATGCCAAAAATTAAGGTTCATCAACTAAATTCGATCAAACACACCCACGCAATAATTTACATGAATTTCATATTAACGCTATTTCTCTTTTCATTCGTTTTTCACAATACAAAATGCCATTGACTGACTTAAAACTAATTTCATTTTCATCTACGGTAGCTTTTAATGCCAATTTCATACTACTCCACATACCCTATTTGTTGCAAAAACCAAATTAAATTGGTTGTGGCTGATGTAATCGCGAAAAATTTACGGTTAGCTTTAAAAAGCCGTAAGTCAAAGCCAACCTTCCTTTTTGGCATCCATCGTTGTAGCTTTCACCTTAATCCAAACCAAGCAATTTTATCTTGTAGCCATAAGATAAATGACGTCGCGTTTTGTGCATTAAACAAAGTATGGACATGTGGCGATGCAAAGTTTACATATTATACTTATAAGAGAAGTATAGTATGATGTATCTTTGCAATTCAATGAAAATCGCACGTTTCACTTGAGCCTGCATCTACTACGCTTTGTACCTAGTATCTACTAGACCAGATAGCTTTGAGCACACGATGCATAGGCATGTGATACATACATATGTATGTAGAACTGGAAGCTCTATCTAAAAGTACGACACAATTGATATTATCTAATCTTCAGATTCCGTGATTGCTGCTGGACCAGTCTGGACCGAGTAAAATTACCACGACATAGAGACCTGTTTACAATGTACCGTCTGATTAAATTAACGATTTAAAAAGTAACTGCTGATTATCACTAGTTTAAACTAGATTATCATTTGCTTAGAATTAATATGTTAATAGAAAGAATGAGTGAGAATTCCACAGGTTGAACCAACTCCAAGTTTATATTGTCCGTTTCATTAAACTGATTTCGACTTGTGTTCCAAGAAGTATTGTGGATAGCATAAAATTATTTTGGAATCCCCGCAAAAGAAAAAAATTCCAACCGCAATTATTTGTGCACCACGCATTTAGAATCGTGAATTGGTGATCAGCGTACATACATATAATCTACAAGAATTACATGCATCAAAATAATTCCCTCCAAATATTACAAAAAATAAAATCGAATTGAAATGTTATAATGATCCGCGGAAATTTACCTGCCTTCGAATAAGATGAATGGGGACCAAATGTTGGTAAGCGATCTCAGCACCACATTGAGCTTACTGATTCCCCCATGAGGCAGTGAATATCGGAGAGCTTCAATAATTGTATCTTTTTATATCGACTGTTCTCCAGCTAATCCCATTTAAAACCTTACATGGGGGCGCCGGATACTTTTTAAAATGCTGAGATACACAAGGTGAATCTTTCGCACCTGTAATTGAAAATCCCTTCATAGTCCTTAGTGAGTACCGTACCATGAAGCCAGACTCAAGAAATCTGACGTCATTTTTTGGAGTCAAATCGAAATTCTTTGCAAATTGTTGGAAGCAACCAACATATCAATCAGGAGCCCTCAGCCGACTACATCAATGTAGAAGCCGTTGAGACCCTGTTTGAGGAAGATCTTCAAATCAAGCTTAGCCCTATCATATATCCCCACACTTTGGCAGATAGTCAAAGTTGTCTTTATTCCGAAACCTGAGAAAGATGGCTACTCTGAGGCTCAGTCCTGTCAGTCTTACCTCTTATTCGCTGAAGATACCGCAAAAGCTTTTCAGCTACTCATAAGATACACGACACTGCGAAGGAATCTCTCTGCGTTAAACAACAGTCATATTAACGGAGAAAATCCAGTGAAACTGCCCTTCACTCGCTAATTGCAATCATTATGGAGACGAACGAAGGAAGGGATATGTACTAGGAGTATTTCTTGATATTGAGTGAGCCTTTGACCAAGTACGATACAACTCCCAATGTGGAGCAGCAAGAGCAAGAGACTATGAACTAGGTCAGTGATATGTTCAAGCAAAGAATGCTACTACAACGAGAAGGGGAGGAAAATGTGTTGTACCCATCGTCGAGAAAGGATGCTTTCAAAGAGGAGTGACTTCCTCGCTGCTATGGAGTATATTGGTCAATTCTCTCTCAGTTAGGCTGGCACAATTGCCATAGGCAAATATCTTAGAGCTCTTTGCAAGAATATACGTGGCGTACACTTAGAATTACAAATAGTCGACCTCGCCACTGCATCGTTACAAACGCCAGGGTGCGATACGACAATATTGAGTGAGCTGTCAAAAGTGAACATTTAAGCTGTACGCATTAAACAGTAATAAATTATTAGTGAACTCGTTTTTAAAGTTATTGTTCGTGATCTTCTACTCTACTGAAAGAATAAGCGATTATAATTGGTGACCCCTGTATTCAGGACACACAAAAGTTTAAATGGAATGAGGTTATGTTCAATAAGCAAACAACCTATAAACGAGTGTCTCTCTGTATCAACATTTGCACCAGCATTTATTGTTAATCGCATTTGGCCAAGGCTGCCGAATTCAAAGGTATACAACACGTCCAAACGTGACATCAAAGTAATTCGCACAAGATGAAAGACACAATTTTATTGGATCCCGTTAATAAAACATCGGACGCCAATATGAGCTCGGTAGTGTTGGAATCATAAGGGGTTTAGGACTCGGAGGTAAACCAAAGCAGTGTCGTTAGGATACATTAAATAAAACTGCCACGCTTTCAGCAAAATGACCCGATCACCTAGTTTTTGCTCGCAGAATCCCAGTTTCTCGCGAATGGCATTAAAACTGACGGTGTTTCAAATCTTTCAACTAATTTGTGACATTGCACAATCACCACCGATGATAAACAAATACGAATACCTTAAAGCGAATCTAATCAAGCTATTTGGTATATCTGACAGTATTAAAATGGATCGCCTATTGAGTAAGTTGGAGTTCGATAGTAAACGGTCTGTAATGCATATCGAAAATCTTTTCATTCATCCTAATTGCAATCGCAATAAATTTACATTTCAAAATTCAAATTAAATTCCTATCAAAATTCCAATTCAAATTCTAATTCCTATTAAAAGATCTCATTACATGTACGACGTGCGTCAGAACAATATAGTAAACAAAAAACATCTGTTTACTTATTTCATTTGACTGTGCCGATGCATTGTCTTCACGCTCAAAGACAAGTTCATTGTCGGTATCTAAAGGGTGTTAGATTACGACTTCATTGAACTTGACTTTGACTATGCGGATGCATTATCTTCGCACTAAAATGCAATGCATTGTTTATAGAAGTGTCAGTTTGCAGTCAACAGAAAGATTTTCGCTTTATGTATTGATCCACATATGGAAAATCCAATGGATATGAATAGATACATTTTTATGAATAAGTTGTACTGTACATTTTTTATGAATAAGTTAGAATGCTCATGAGGATTTCAAATCATTGGTTAGTGCATTTCCGATGGGTAGATTTTTTTAAAAATAAAGTAAAGTTTTTTCCTATAGATTTCAATGAATGCATATATCTTTTGTACAGTTTTATGCGAAGCACGTTTTCCTTGCCAATGCATTTTCAGCATAAGAATTTTTTCATTATACTTTTCTTTTGGACTACAGATTTTTAGCTTGTCAAGATTTTTCTATAAATAGGCTAAGGGATAGTAAAGAAAATACAATCCTTTTATACATTTTTAACTGGCCACTCGCCTAGTGTATACTTTCTAAACTGGCATCGCTGCCTGAACAAATCTGGCCATCTAGCCTAGTAGTTTGGCATTCTGCCTGAACCTTAAATCGACCTCTGATACAGGCGCATACGCCAAGTATTCCGGCAATCTCTGCCTTAACTATATGCGTACCTAGACGCTGTATTGATTTCTAGGTAAAGTATTTATCTTGTTAGACTCAACATACCCTCCAATACAACAGGCCCTCACAGCGATTAAGCGAGATACAGGCCATTACTCTAGAAGACCTGCCAGATAATATTCTACAAAATTTATGGGCCTCATGGCTGCCAAATAATATTCGAGATATTTTAACCCCAAACGATACGCTTCCCATGATCGAACGGGTGGAGGTGGCTGATAAGATATTCGAATCGAACCAAACATCATCATTCATCATAACTGCACATCACGTGTCTAGAACAAAAACTAACGACCCACTCCATCATCGACTTGGTATATTGGAGAAACAAATGGGAGAACTTACCTCCTTAATAAGATCAATGAACCATGGAGCCTAGAATAAAACCAAGAGACCTGCCTCGGAATAGGTTATGATTTGAATGTTTGATTTTATCATTGAAAATATGGAGTCGAGGCCAAATCACGCACTATACCTTATAAATTCCAGACAACAACAAACTCTTAAAACTAATCCTCTTGCTATCTAGGACTGCACATTTAATCTAAAGAATATTGCTTGCATATCACGGACATTACTATACAAATCAACTTTTAATTTGACCCCGGATCGGTTATATCAGTTCTACCTATTAATAAAGTAAATGCATTAAAAAACAAGGGAAACGCCACCCTTTACGCAGCAAACAATACCGTCATAAGAACATACGTAGATAGGATATTAAACTTGAGGTTCGGAAATTGTACTGCTTATTCTTGGAAATCCGCAGTTGCCGGTGTCCACACTGCGAATTTGGGCGCGGTGTATCTTAAAAAAATATCAACAGATCAAGCAACCCAATTTGAACCCTTGCTATTTCAAATCTTGGCGAATTTGATTGGTGCCCAAAGGATAAAGAAAATCCCAAATCATTCAGCAGCAAATAGTATGACCGAAAGGGGATATAAGACATTCAAGGCTGCATTAATGGCTCATCTTTGTAATCAACTGACATCATGGCTAGAGCTCTTTTCAACGGTCCTCTTGAGTTTGCGAGCAGTAGTGAAGCTGGACATCGATGCATTTTCAGCGGAATTTTCATACGCGACCACAACCAAGTCACCCGGGGAATTCCTTACAAACAAAATTTCCCAGACTGAAACATGTTCATTCGGCAAAAACCTCAATGAGTAGATCTGCAACATTCGTCCGAAACCAACTACGCACCATATCAAACAGGACTTAATCATTCACACTATCTGGATAACTGCTCGCATGTATTTTCGAGGACGGATGCTGTTCGCAGGTCACTTGAACCACCGTATACCGGCCCGTATGAGGTGATCATCAGATCAACCAATTGTATATTCGCAATCAAACTAAAGGGCAAGCCTATAAACATCTCGACGTAGCGATTGAAACCAATTAATAATGCAAACCAGGAGTTCCAGGAACGAATAATGGACAGTGATACAACATTCCAAGCCTCCAGTTTCTCGGTCACAAATCCCCATCTGGACTCAAGCACATCAAGAGACAAACCAAACAAATCCAGGAACATCCATAATCGCGACATTTGTTGAATTTTCGGCTGATTTGTATTGAAATCGGTTCGGTCTCCAAGAAGGGAGTGTACTGTGGTGAACACTTAGAACTAAAAATAATCAATATTTTCAAAAAATAAAAAGAAAATTCCAAACAATAAAAAATAATAAAACTTGATGGTTCAAATGAATCTATAAATTGCAGCGCTACAAACGCTAGAGTGCAATACGACAATATTGTTCTTATATCATTTTTGAAGAATAGAGTGACCTGTCAAAAATGAATATCGAATTTAACATTTCAGATGTACTCAATAAACAGCAATAATTTATTTGTGAATTTCTAATTAAAGTGGTTGTGCATGATCTTCCATTCAGGCGAAAGGGCAAGAGAACATATTTACAAAAATCTTTGGACATACTTCGACAGCAAAAACAGGAAAAAAAGGCTGACTGTTAATCCGCACAAAACCATTGTGAAACTCTTTGCAAGAAAAATGAACTAATTCCATCACAACTGGATATCACTATCCAACTGCAATAAGATATCAAACATCTTAGGACTGCTTTGAATAGAAGGCTGTTTTGAAAGAATTGTATTCTTACAACGGCCAAACAAGCTACCAGACTTTTTGAACAATGCAGTTATGCTTTTTTTTTTTATTCGTAGCTTTTTCTCTAAATTTGACCAGTATATGGTCAGATCGGTTTACCCGTACTGCTTTGACAACAGCATCCATGAGTTGATCTTGGGGATAATATCTAGTCAAGATCTGTCATGTTTGGGTTTCTCTAGCAGTATATACCTCAGAAGTTTTTCTCTTTGTATCTTACCAGGTACTTTTTCTTGTTGCGCCTCTGGAAAAAGTATATTTCCTGGTACCTTTAGGAGGAGTCTCTTAGCTATCTTCAATAGCGTAGTCTAGAACTCCTGGTGTAAAGCGCCATTCCCATTAAGTTCCACCCACTTATATCACGGTCTTCCTCGATTGAACTAGAGGCCAACTTTTTACTTGTAGGCTTTACCCTCAGGTTTTACTTGGCGTTCTAATTTACCTCAGCTTTCAGCGCCTTTCTAGGGCGTATACTAGCTACGTTTATAATGCTAGTAGCATCTCTAGCTCCATGAGTCTATTTCTTTTGTTTATGCTGATGTTTTCTAGAAGTCACATGTGGATTTCTTCAAATTAACCGTTCTTCAAAGTGAACACATTGTACTATTTAGACTTTTCAGGAAAGAAAAGTTTAGCAATCCAATACCTGCTCGTGGTACCTCAAGTGCTTTGGCTATACTGAGGGCAAAATCATGCAACAGTGCAACGTCGTTTTCGTAGTTAGCTCTTTTTCTGCAATAATCTATTTTTCCAGCTAGGGGTAGCTCATTGCACTCTCCTCTCCTATAAGACTTTCCAGAGTTGAAGCCCTCTTTTTCTGCCCAAATCTAACATAAGCCTTGCTGATCTGGGTTCTATGAGCTTTGTCATTCAATCGCTCATTTTTCTTCGTTATGTGTATTCATATCAGTTGTATCCCCTCTTTTCGTTGCTAGGTTTAGTATTCTTATTGGCTGCATGGTTATTTTTGTGAAGCAAGGAGGCTATGCAAAGACTAGCTTCAGCCTTTATGTGGACAGGTACTCAGAATCAGACCAACACTTGTAGTGAAAGTAGGTTTATAAAAATGTCCGTTATGGACTGCAGCGATGGTCTACTGCCTCAGCGGAAGAGGATGTTAAGAGCCGCTGAGATTGACCTTGGCTGGGGACGCGTGAATGCGCTGACAGGCTAGCGTTGCGGTGTCTTGGGGTGTGTTACTTCCCCCCGCACAAGGACCCACTACAAAAGAATCTTGCATCCACGAATTTCTGGGGTCAAATAAAAGTCGACCAAAGTATGTTAGAAAAGGAGGTAATCAACTAAGGGTCAGACATTTTTGATGCAAACGGCAAACTAGATCTGGGGAAGACAGATGGAGGTGGTGCGCCTATACGCACCCTTCCAACCGGATCAAGGTCTAAACGTAGACGTGGCCATATATTTCCCATTTGAGTGGAAAACTCATACAAACATAATTTGCATGAATTTTCTCGTCAATTAAGAAATATAGATGTGGCCAATTTATGTTATAGAATTATGTGATGGAATCACATAACTCTATACCATAAAAGGGCACGCGAGCAGAAGGCCACCCTACCCGACAAGAGCCCCTGTTAAACAGTAAAAAATGGAGTAGAGCGCCCGATGGCCTATATTAGGGGAGAATCCTGCCATCGATGCGGGGCCTATACCCGGTCAGGTCGAACAAAATGGAAAGACCGTCGGGTAATGTTTTTAGATTTGTAAATTCGTGTAAATATGACAAAGCATCAGAATTCATAAGGTATAAATAATGATCATACATGTGAATGTGAACGATAATCGCGATTATGTACCATAAAAAAAAACGTTTTTCTTACTAAAAATATACAGTGTAACGGAGTATCACCTTCTTTTACTGTTCTAAAACTGTTCTTGGAGGATATCAGATTGATGTCTATAACAAATATATGAGGTTGTAATGCTCTGTTCACATCCTTAACGTCTGCAAATATATGTACATTTGTATATTAAATATTATCATCTCTTTTATAAACGAGGATGAAAAATACAAACATAGCCCTCTCAAAGCAAAATGTACTATTCTTCTTCTTGAATATCTATGAAAACACTATTAATTGATCTGCTTGAAAAATGCGTATATCGCCTCAAAATGTAGTCTTTTATGCATAAATTATTCGTTACTATTTACACTGTTTTATGTATAAAACATAAAAAATAAGATTGGTTAGAATTACGTAATTAGCTCATATTAATGTTAACTATTGATAAAGGCTATCAAAGATTACCGTAGTCATCTCTTATTTGAAGATACAATCCCAATATGGCGGTGAGCTTAGAAAAATCTTCTCGACACTTACTAAATAACTGCACAAGTCGAATAGCTAACATAAATAGTCCGTCTATTTTACGTATCGTCATTAATTTATGATATGATTCTGTAGGACAAGTGGAATTATCTCACCCATAAATTTACATGCCTTGTCCTTAATGCAGTTTGCTTCCGGATTGATGATTTCGAATATGAACGTTTTCGGCTAAGGACTTCTCCCACTAATATTCTACAGCAAAATCGAATTAAAAGCGATCACTCACCAATTCTGATTTGAGGAGCTGTTCATCGCAATGCAAAAAACGGAAGCAAGTTTGGGCTACGAACGTGAAGAATCCCCGGGACGTTGATATGGATTTATTTCCTTAGTCAAGCGCGTCAATCCAATTACGTTGTATTAATTAAATGCAGTTGGGCTTCGGGATTGACGTTTTCGGCCAAGGACTTCTTTCAATGATATCCTACGGTAAAATCGAATTAAAAGCGATCACTCACCATCCGAAATACTAAAGCGATTATTGATTTCTTGCGATAATGGAAACGTTCTAATCTGATGCCGTGGTCCGCTAGCAATCATCGATGAGTAGTCCGTTAAATATGATTTTGAAGTGTTATCAATTGCTAGAATACGACTCGAATGAAGGAAACATTTTTAAGATAATGAATGCATTCTACATTGAATTTATATGAAAGCATTTTATGATTATTTTATTTGAAATTTTAATGGGAAGAAAAGGAACACATTTTGTTCAAGTTTTGTTAATGGAAAATTGAACCTTTCAAGAGAACATCATCACTGAACTACTAGAAATCCTATCAAAGTAATATGCGATTGCGGAGAGTCTAAGCTGCTCAAATTCACTGCTCACTTCGAGTCACTGTTGAGGATAAAATTTTTCAATTACTGAAAACACTGATAATCCTATATGCAATGTCGTGGGCAAAAAGTTCAGCAAAATATTCACTAGCCGAAGTCGTTATTTGCCCCAGTCTCTGCGTTCACGCAAATTCAATTAGAGACGTGATTAACCGAAAACGGTGGAAGTAGGTCGAAGCAGCTGTGGGAGCACAACACTTTGCATTTTATGCCTTCACAATTTCAAGGTCGAATCCTCGCGCGACGGCACAGAACGAACAATCTCCGCAATTTTGCCGAAAATTCAATGGGGAAAAGTGAACTGAAATTAGTAATGAAAGCCGCCCAGATACACCATTCAAATGGAGCCTCCGGTTTCAAAAAATTCTCACGGCGTAATCCCTTTAATATACGTTTTAGAAACTTTAAGTGGTTTTCGAGTCTAATTTGATCTCGTTTTACATATCTTCCCGACTAAACACGGCCAAGTCAATCACGCCATTGTTTTTCCGTCTTCCTGGTGGCGCGGTCCAAGTCGAACTCCAAGATCCGTCCCAAAACTTGTGTTTCTTCGTTTCTTTTCCCGTGTACCGCTAAATCGCATCAGCTGCTAGCTCAGCCGGGTTCGCTTGCACTCGGTGACGTAATACACCGTTGGATTACATTAAATCAGTGTTCCCATATCCTTAATTATTATTGGCAGATTTGAAAATTTATTTAAGAAAAATTGATTAAGTAAAGAAATATGAAAAAAAGTCTAAACAGTAATAAAAGTTAAATTTCATGAATAATATAATTAAAAGGAAACGTTTAAATTTACTGTGACGCAAAATTGATATAAAAATTACATTTAGTGATAATAATAAGAAAGGAAACTATTTTAAAAATTACGATTATGAATGAAAATAATTAAATATTTTTCTAAATCTGCCTTTAAAATTTTGAATAGGAGATAGGAATGTTTTCAAGTAGTTTGTTTGTTTAACTGCTCAATTACTACACACTGATTGTGAGTCCATTTCAACCGAATCTACACCACCAACTCAATGATGTGAACTTCGAATGTACTCCGGGGCATGCCGAAGAATTACCCAGATGGAAACAGTATACATAGTGCTTAGGTTGGAGCGTTTCGTACGTGGTTCCACCTTGGCAATAACATGCAATGTAAGTAGGTTCAACATTTCCTATTGGCCAGCTCAAAACGTCAATTTTAATTTAATCTCCAATTTGCAGCTCAGATTTCCTGGAAGCCATTTAGAGTTTTCCAGGAAATCCCACGAAGAGGTGGCCTAGATTAAAGGTATTACATTGTAGTTCTTTTACGCTTAGTGATTTAGTCTGGCATCCAAAAAGCAGCCCTTACTGATTTAATCTTTTTACAACCCTTCGCGATAGTGAATTTAGCGTTGATTTGCACTGGATCATTGAGCACCATCCCACTAACCAAAGATTCTTTGGGTCGCGCATTCCAGTATACTTCAAATAAGGTACCTTTGCTAATAAATATTGTATTGAGATGGTATGCTTGATAAATGAAGCTTTAAAGATCCATAAAAAATTGCTGTGACATATGGAAACACAGAAGATCGTGTTTTGAATAGGGTTTTGAGTTCTTTTAGAAAAAATGTAAAGTAAAGTTTTTGGAGCATGACCTGGTCTTTATTGAAAGTTTATTAAATGCCATTTAGTCATTAAGCATATAGAGCACAATCTCATTTTCCACTTTCTTAGATACACTGTCTTAAACGTAATTTGAAATGAATGTGAATATTTATCTAATAATTAGTCATTAACAAAACATAACCGCTTAACCTTTGATTGAATAGAAAAAAGTCTAATAAAATCCTCATATTTTCGCTTCAATTTATGCTTAAATTACCTCATAAATTATCTCCTATTTATTTCTCATTTATTTAACTTATTTACTCTGAAAGTTTCAATAACGACCGCAATGAACTTTTTCTGGTTGAGTATATTTTTGTTAAGGCTTCACTTACCTTTATCCAGTATAAATTTATAAAGTATCAAGTAACCAACATAATTTGTAAATTTATGACTTTTTGAAATAACTATCATTAAATCAAACACATGAAAAAGATAATCTAAATTCCCGAATCGCGTCATGGTTAGTTAGCGGAAATTAAATTTGTGGCACGAGCGTATTAGTGTGAATTCTTTTGCCTTCTGAATAAATTGCTAAAAGTGACTTATAGTATCATTTTTGATTCATAAACAAATTGTTTATGTAATTTATGGATAATAATAAAACACTTAATGTAACCATGAATATTTTTACGACTTTATCAACAACTATTGAACGGTTAAAAAGAAATTCCCCACTAAAGGGGGGAAAAATCTACTCGATAATAATACTATAAAACTGAAACGTGCTACACTTTTATTGAAGCTTTCACTTAACATGAAAGAAAGTAAATACTATTAATTGTGGAATTGCTAGAATTTACATGTTCGTTAACATATTTTGAAGACATGTGGATGCAAATCACGTGTTCATGTTTTATCTAAAATCGATATGTAATGCTGCCACCAATATTCAAAAAGCACTTTACTATGTTTTTTTCTTCTTCTTCGTAGCACTACAGCCCCTCTCGGGCCTTCTTTTCCTGCAAATAGAGCCCCCAACTGTCTCGGCCCATTGACCGCGTCCTTCAATTTCGAAATCCGAGCCGCGATGAACTGTCTGCGTCGACCGAGTCAGCCCAGTGTTTCCTCGGTTTCCCCACTGGTCTTCGGCCTTCAGTTCTCTACAATTCATGTGGCCAGCCCATTGCAGCTTCCGCTGTCTTTCAATCGTTGAGACCTCCGGTTCGTCAAAAATTTCATACAGCTCATGGTTGTATCGAATTCACCATTAGTCTCCGTCTAGCTTTGCTCCGATTATTCGCCTTAGGACCCGTCACTCAAAGGCATTCAATATACAATATTTGCGGATACTTGTGTTAGGGTCCATGTTTCACACCCATAGCATAACACAGGTCTTATCTTTAAGAAAAAAACTCATCAGATCAAAAAAAATGGTGGAAACTCGAGTGTAATTATTTTATAAAGTAGTCCACGCTAACAAACCGTATCGAAGATTTGCTCTGTGTCTAACGTAATTATCCCTACAGAAAATTTCTGTCTGAAAATTGATTTTATATCGCTCGATACATGGCAAATCTTAAGGTCTGTTGAATAACAACTTCAAAAGCCGAATTGGAAATTTGGGAAGATATTATGATTATCTAAAAAATGGCCTGTAACTAGTTGATAGATATGCACCTTTGCCAGGCTTGCGAAGTGGAGATACTACGGCATACTTCCATGTAACCGAAAAGCAGCAAGCAGTAAATAGGCGACATAGGCATACGATTTGGAGCCTGAGCTAACCACAATAATTTTCATTTAAATCAAATATAAGTCGGTTTTATTTAAATTTAGTATAAAATGACAACTTGTACTGCCTCGTCATGCATGGACAAGGCGAATAAAACGCCTCTAGTGTATTGTTCTGGCTCCTGTGGTTTGCACTTCCATACAAAGTGTGTGAATTTGACAAGTTCCGTGTGCGAATACATTTTTAAATGGAACTCTGGAGTACACTGGTTCTGTGAAGCTTGTAGAAGGTGCGCTTTATCTGTTCATGCGACTTATCTGCAAAGTGTGAAGCGCACTGTAGATACTTTGGCAAATGAATTCAAGAAGCTGCAGCAGAAATTTGACAATTCAAAAAGTAAAATCAATGAACTACTAGAATCGGCCACAAACCAGCCGCCAACTTTGTCTAAAACGAAAGGTAAAAAATCGGATTCTAATGTAGCTTCACCAAAAATAACAACGCGTAGTATGGTTTCGCAGTTGGAGCAGCTTGGCCCTCAGACTTGTTTAACGCCTTCTGGTCCTATGAATTCAACCACTTTTGGCGTTGTGGATCCAGCTCCTCTCCCACAACCTGACGAGCAAGTTTCAAATCCCATGCGTAATTGCATTGAATGTGAAACATCATTGCACCATCAAAGGCCCCATGATCTGCAGGCGCCTGACATTTATATAGTGAAGCCGCCGATCCAGATTTTTGTTTCCCGCATTGCATATGATACCTCGGAAGAGCAACTTAAAGCATACGTTGAGTTTAAGCTCAATAAACTGAATGGCCATGGTGTTATTAGCTGCATTAAACTTACGAAGGAGAATATACCGAATCGGATTGTTGCTTCTTTCAAATTAACTGTGCCTGAGGAGTGCGCGTTAGTTACTTAGAGCAATTTTTGGCCACCTGGGGCTTTGGTGAAAAATTACACGCCCCTCAGAAAGAACTTTCGTGCAGCAGAGCAACGTCTCACCAACAACTTAACCTGTTAGGAACTCTACATATCAATCTATTACCATGTACTATCAAAATTTCAGGGGCTTAAGAACCAAGCTCGAGGACTTATCACTTTCCTGCCAACTAGCAAATGACTCTGTCATTTGTTTAACTGAAACATGGCTGAATGGAAATATTTCCAATCCAGAATTTCTGCCTGACCATATAGTCTACCGGTTTGATCGTGACCCTGGTGCAACAAATAAATCGGATGGTGGTGGGGTTTTAATTGCTGTTTGTAACTCCTTTGTAAGCTCACTATGTGCTGACTTCTGTTTTGCTCGTCCTGTTGAATGTGTAATTGTGAAAATTTCCCTTCCGCATAATACATCCCTATTAATTTGTACAGTGTATATTCCCTGCAATTCTCCTTTAGTTGTGTATGAATCCTTCTTTGATGAACTTTCTTCCTATCTTCTTGTTCGTCACCCTCATTCAAGAATCGCAGTTTGTGGAGATTTCAATCTACCCTCCGTTGAATGGGACACTCACACGATTCCTTCTATTTCTTCTACAAATTATATATCTTAGCTGCTTTCTTCTTTTCTTTCCCTCTGTTCTTGTTCACAATTTAACCATATCCGTAACCCTAATGGCTGTCTACTTGACCTTGTCCTTTCAAATGTCCAAGCTCATTGTATCTCTGTCTCTCATGCCTTGTTCCTTATATAAAGCCAGACCTTCATCATCCACCTTTGTCTCTAGATCTAGCGATTGAAACCTTCCAACCTCCGAGATATGCCACTGCCTTTCGGTTCAACTTTTTCAGAGCTAATTATGAGGCGATTAAAACTAATATGGACTCTGTCGACTGGTGTGCCTTTTTCTCTGGTATTGACTGCGATAATGCCATAGGTAAATTCTACGAATACCTCAATAATTTGATTACCGAATATACTCCTCCGCAATCTTCTTGTAAGGCTAAAACGAAGCCTTGATTCACTAACAGAGTTATATGTGCCTTAAAAGCAAAAGACAGGGAGCATCAGTGCTTCAAACTAACTGGATCTGAAGAAGCCAGACCTGAGTTTTGTAGACTAAGATCCATTGCTAAAGGCGAAATAAGGACTGCCATGAAGAACTACTTCAGCAGTTTAGAGACCTCCCTTATGACAAATAATGTCAAACCCTTTTGGTCCTATATCCGATCTTTAAAATCTTCCTCTACTATCCTCAATATTTTTAACCTCATGACACAATATATTCTTCCACCAACTCGAATGAAGCCAGTCCAATCCTTATCGCATCCTACTCTACTAATCCTCTTGAAGTCGAATCCCTTATTAATCTACTCGATCCTAATGTCAGTCCCGGTCCTGATGGATTGCCAAATATATTTGTGAAATCACTCAGTTCCTCTATATGTTTTCCCTTATCCCTTATTTTCAACCTCAGCCTTGTATCTTTCCCAATTATTGGAAAGATGCAAACGTTGTTCCAATCTTTAAAAATGGTGATCCGTCTATTGTTTCTAACTATCGTCCCATATCTCTGCTCTCCTGTTTCCCTAAACTGCTTGAACGCCTTGTACACGACAGACTTTCAGAACCATTGAGCTCAGTTATAAATCCGCAGCAACATGGCTTCGTGAAAGGCCGTTCCACTTCATCAAACTTAGCTGAATTCACAGACTATATTGCAAAAGCTCTGGACAAACAGTACCAAGTGGATGCCATCTTTACTGGCTTCTCCAAAGCTTTTGATTGTGTGAACCATTGTATTCTTTGCCAAAAGCTAGCTATGCTTGGTATCTCCGGCTCCCTACTCGCCTGGACCTCGTCATATCTTTCCAATCATTCGCGCCGTGTTGTTCTTAATGGAACAGCTTCCTCTCCTTTTTCCCCATCTTCCGGTGTCCCTTAAGGGTCAATCCTTAGGCCTCTCCTTTTCCTGCTATATGCTGATGATTTCAAAGTGTTTCGTTTAATTAAGACTCTTGACGATTGTCAGTTTCTCCAAAAGGACATACTTAATCTGTGTAGCTGGTGTTTGTCAAATTCCCTTTGTTTAAATGTTTCAAAATGTTTTAAGATGAGTTTTACTCTCAAAACAGTTACTTTAACGTACAACTACTCCCTTTGTGATGTTATTCTCTCTTCAGTGGACTCATGCAAAGACCTTGGTGTAATTTTTGATACCAAGCTCAAATTCGATATCCATATCCTTAGTATAACTGCCAGAGCATCGAAGACTTCCGGATTTATTCTGCAACATCTCCATAAATTTGGAAGCATTCCTACCGCTGTTCATTTATTCGCCTGCCTTGTTCACCCACTTCTTGAGTACTGTTCAGTTGTGTGGTCTCCTCGACAACAGTATTTAGTGACCTCACTAGAAACTGTCCAGCGAAAATTCACCAGGGTTTTGTTCTATAAATCTAATTTGCCATATGAGTCCTATGATCTTCGGTTGTCTATACTTCGTCTTCCTTCTCTGTCGTCACGTAGAAAGTTTTTAGATCAATGTTTCCTATACAAACTGTACCACCATCATATTGCATCCGCTCTTAGCGACGACTTGCACTTCAGGCAGATTGCACGTACTACCCGTTCCAGTAGTCTTCTTGAGGTTCCGTATGCTCGGACAGAACTATATTTTCACTCATTAATGCCGCGAATCATCAGGAAACATAATGAGCTCTAGCTTGGATCTTTTTCCTCATCTTACTCTGATTTCAAAAATAGATTACCAACTTTGGTAATTACGAATTCCATTTAATTAATAATAAAACTGTATGTAACTTTTAAATTTTAAATTATTATATTCTATTTTCATATTGTTTCTTTGCAAGGAATAACATTTCCACTCAATTTTGCACTTACTTTCTTCAAATTTATTAAGTTATTAAGTCTATTTTGTAATTGGACTTCTTAGTCTGTGAAATGGATCTATAAATAAAAAAAAAATGCTTTCTTGTGGAAGTTTTTTAATACTTTATAAGGAATACGATCAAAATTTGAGGCTTTACCGAATTTCAGCTATTCCTATTTTCCTAGGCTTTATTCTTTCTGTTAGAGGTATAGTTGTAGGCATAAAAATCTTATGTAGCTCAGAACTACAGCTATACCCACTAACCAAATTGTTCCATGAACAAATCGACGCTTCAATAACGAACAATTAATTCTAAAATAATAGAATAACAAGTTCGCGTATAATCAAGATGATTGATGATTATCTCTCTTTGGTTGTATCTATTTCTCTCATATACCTCAAGTGAGAATCGGGAGCTACCCATGATCAGCTGTTGTTTCTTTTTCTTTTTTACGCTTGAGGCGACGCTGGTGGTCATATACGAGACCGAAACAGCACTCCATTTCGAGTGTTTGAATAGTTAGATAGGAAGCCATATGGCAGCAGCGCTTACTACTACACACATGACCATCAGTAGGCCGACTTTGGTGGCTAACTTACATGGCGGTATATGAAGAATTTTGGAGGTGCCAACGAAAATTCGAAGTTTTGTACGGTTTTGAGGCGGATTTCTACAGTGAAATCCTGATGGCCCGCGGAGAACACAATAGCGCTCCTAGTGAAGTGAAAATTATTTCAGTTCTTATACCCGTTTAGTTTTTATCGCCTTCCAAAGTGAATTTATAAGAGTTTGTTTGCATCTCAACGCTGAGCTATCTGTCGAAGGTGCAAAACGTCTGTTTCATTTGCTCGTCTTGAAAGGTTTACGAGTACAGTGGGCTATACAAGGTGAATTTGTAGCATGCACGGAATGCGTTCCGCACGTTTTTTATTCGGAAAATAGTGTATATTACGAAATATAAGCATTTGCTAATGCCACGGTTGGGTGACAGCTACCGGAAGCAGCTACTTCTCATCCATTCACGCAAATGATAAATATGATAGGGCTGATGCGTTTAGCAATTTGGTACGGACCCGTATACGGTGGTTCCAATGGCTTCCTGATAGGATCGCAACCCAGGAAAACGTCCATGAGTGTACGTTTTTGAAGTCAAATAAATCAGGGCTTTCAAGATGAAAGAGGATTGGCCTGCGGATACCAAATAAATAAAATAAATAACTATAAATTGGGTTTATTGTGGTGAACCCTCAGTGGCGGTTACAGTAGACGCATCTGCTCACGGAGTTTTTTTTTTACAAAAATTGGTGATTCTGATAAAACAAGATTGAAAAAATGAACTCCCCGGAATGGTGCTCTATATACCACCCCAGTGGCTCAAAAAGATACATCATCCTTGAGTGGACATGGAAGCCTAACAGCATTGTGTCGAAGATCTCAGTCCACTTTTGAACACCTTTACACATCAGTAAAGATTATAGAACTCGATGCTAGCTTTCGACGACTCCGTTGGGTTGGGGGTGGTGTGCTGTGTTGCGGGTGCAATGACAGCCTACCAACTGCGTGAAAGCTTTGAAAAGGCAAGCTTCAAACTTTGTTCCTTGGTTATAGTTTCAGGTGCTCCGAATGTGCGTACCCAACTTAGAAAAATTGCGGCTGCTATTACGTACACGATGCAGTTTCATTGAGGAGCTGTATCAAGCTATTTAGAGAAACGACCAATTATGTTGAATAGCTAATGGTACCCATACACCGCAGGGAATAGTCCGACCACATCTATTTGAATATGTTGAAATCTACTTGGGGATGCTGGAAATTGCTGGAACTGTACGTGACAAAACTCTTACTGGCTAGGCAAGACATGCACATTCTTGCTCGCTGTTTTATATCCTTCTTCAACTTTGAATACACAAATTTCTATTGAATCAATTGGCTAGTGATACGGCTATTAGGATGACACATGGCCTAGTGTCTCCGGGAATATACGACCTAAGAGCACTCATCAAAAAATCGCAAACGATTAGTGTCATTGAACCATCCACTTGCATTATTTTAAATATGGTGCTGTGTCAGCTTTCCAAAACTACTGCAGTTTCGTGTCACTTGACTGCACCGTGACCAGTTTTTGTGAGCTAACAATAGTCAGAAACTCCACCTACTCTACGTGTGGAAGTATTTCAGCTGCTGTAGCGCTGGGAATTCCATTGCATGCGTTACAAAATGGTGATATAAATAGATTAGACCCAAAAATATGCGTAACCCCTAATTTCAGCTAACTGCCAGATTTTGGTAATATCCTCCACCTTGCTGAGGAATGACATGACTTCTTTGTGGCAGATTCGATACCGGTGACTTGTCAAAATGACACTTCCAGCCCTTTCCAGCAAATCGATCGGTTATTACTTTGCTTTTCTGCATCCGCTCTCTTTGTGAAATCATCTACGGAAGCCACAAGTACCCAGCGTAGTATCACATTTTGGGCACCAAGGGATTTAAGTGGCCCTGTCTTGATTCCTTCTAATATGATTTTTTTGATTGTTTGACTAGAAATCGCATTCTTACCATCAACCACCTCACCGTATTCGCCTGATATGGCTCTCTGTGACTTCTTCCCATTCAGAAAACTGCATTTGGCCATGAAAGGAAAACGGTTTGCGTCTGTAGAGGGCATACAAAAGGCTTGTACCGACATCCTGAAAGAAACTCCGGTCAATGTGGTAAAACACTCTTTCAAAAAGTTTTTGGATTGCGCAAAACAGTGCATCAACGCCAGAGGAGACTATTTTGAATGAATAAACTCGAATTTATCAAAACAAAGCTCCTGTCGTTTCTATTTTAGCTCAGTCTCGTTTATTTTGGAAAGCATCTTGTATATATATTGTTACATGTCCAAACAATTCTCCGAGCTACTGTCGCAATTGTTGTCGCAACTATTAATAACAACATGATCAACGAGTGTACTCGAAAGCACAAGAATCGACCAAGTAGATCCATGATCAATATCTAAAAGTGACGTCCCTGCGGATATTCAGAATTATATATATTGTTACATGTACAAATAATTACATGTACAAATAATTCTGCGAGCTACTGTCGCAATTGTTTTCACAACAATGAAGAACACGAATTCACTCGAAACCACGTGAACCCAACAAGCATGATCAACATCTGCAAGTGACGTCACTCCATTCATTAAATTTGCTCGAATCTACCAGGTACCTCTCGGTAGAACATTCACCAACGTACGAGAAATGGGTGAATAGGTAGAGACCCTATATAAAGGCGAGCTGAATGAATGGGGGGATCAGTCATTAGAACCGCGATAACAAACAAATGCGAAAGTGTGGAGTGAGAATTGATCGAGTAGTAGAAAAGTGTGTTTCGTAATAGTGAAGTAATTTAGAAGACAATTGCGATAATAAATTTATGGACAAGTGTTAGATAATTTTAATAGTGACAATTAAAATTAGTGAAAAGTGTTAACTGATTATTGTGCATTTTATTTAATTGAATAAACTCTTTTAACTTAAATTAAAAGACATTGCGTTTTCACTTTCCCGGAACGTTAAAATTATAGGCCGCGAACCAATAACACGCGACAATGGTGTCAAGAAGTGAGAAAGAAAAATTTTGAAAGTGAAAATTTGAACATTTTTATAGTGCACAATAGTAAAAGTTAAAGAAACATTAAAAATGCCACGAAACTTGCATCTAAGAATCAATGAATTGACCATGTCGGAGCTCAAGGAAGAGTTAGAACAGCGAAATCTGGCTACGCAAGGTACAAAGGCCACACTGATTGCACGCTTGCGCGACGCGATCGAGTCGGAAGGCGTGAATCTGGATTCGAGTGAGTTCTCAGATGCGGAAAAAGGCGCAGAAGGTGGAGAAGTAGAAACACCAAAATCGAAGGAGCCAGAAAATGTGCTAATGCAAATGTTAATGCTGATGTCATCGAGTCTGACTGCGAAGTTAAATGAACAATCAACGAAGCTAAACGAACAATCAGCGAAGCTGGACCAACAAGCAATCGAAATCAAAGCAGACATCAAGGCAGACATCACACAGAAGCTGGAGAAACAGTCAACCGAAATAAAAGCGGAGCTCGGTAGTCTCAACAAACAAATTAAAGGCGTCGAGGAAAAGGTTGACCAGGTCGAGGAAAAGGTTTACCAGGTCGAGGAAAAGGTCAGCCAGGTCGAGGAGAGAATCAACAATGAGATGGAAAATATGAAAAAGGAATTCGAAGCAACAAAGGCAGTAGTAACCACCTCACCAGCCCCAATTATAACCGCAGCACAAAGCTCATCTAGAAATGTGCAAGCACCAATATTCGATGGGCAAACGGTCTGGAGTATTTACAAAATCCAGTTTGAAGCAGCCGCTAGGATAAATCACTGGAATGAGCAGGAACGAGCAACTACGTTAATTCTTGCTCTAAGAGGCCCAGCTGCCGAGCTTTTGCAAACTATCCCCGTTGAGCTGCATTCAAACCCGGCTGCTATTATGAATGCGCTGGACATGCGTTATGGAGACGATCATCTGAAGCAGATTTACCGGGCACAGCTACGGCATCGGATGCAGAAGTCTGGCGAAACCTTGCAGCAGCTAGCACAAGACATTGAGCGACTGGCACTCTTGGCTTACCCAGCGTACGACCCAGAACATCGAGATGACGTAGCAGCAGAAGCATTCATCAGCGCCTTAAAGGACAAGGAATTGCAACAAGCCGTGCGGTTAGCTCAAAAGCAAACAGTCAAGGATGCATTGGCTTATAGTTTAAATTTTGAGGCAGCCAAAAATGTGACCCGTACCACTGCCCGGGTTCGCGAGGTAGTGGCAGATAATTGCAGGTGTGAGCGCGTGGGAATTGAGCAAGAGCTGCAGGTGAATGGTGCGCCTAGATGCTGGAATTGCGGGGAAAAAGGTCACCTGCAAAGAGACTGCAAGAAGGGAAGAAGACCGAGCTATTGTCCAGGGTGGTGGAGATCCAGACCGTGTCAGGAGTCTAGAATGGAGGCCCATCAAACTGCAAGGGCCAACTTCGTGGGGCGAACGTTGGCTAGGAGTATCGACATCCCCAGCACCGTGGCAAGGCAACATCGTGGAGAAGCAGACAGATGCCTTCCTGGTCAAGTTGATGAAGAACAATGCACCCTAACTAACGACACTGGTGCAACCCGATCGACGATCCGACCAGACCTAGTGAGGCCCCAACTGCTTCACAAGGGCAGAGTTCATGGAATTGCTGACGCCCTATCTCGTCATCCATGTCCAGCTAACTGCAAACATTGCCAACGGATTGAGGAAAAGGAGCTGCCCGTTAATCTGCGAGTGATAACGGCCGAATTCGATGAAGGTTGGTCATCGGAGGAGATTCGAAATGCCCAGTTAGCTGATGAAGACATCGGACCATTGCTCGTATGGAAGGAGACGACCGGGCGACCTGAGTGGAAAGACGTTTCAATGCATGGCGCAACCCTGAAAAGCTATTGGGCACAATGGAGCTCCCTTCAGGTGGAGGGTGGCGTACTCAAGCGGAAATGGGAAACGGCGGATGGTAGCTCCTATAGGATGCAAACTATTCTTCCCAAAAGCCGAATCCACGATGTGGTTAAGGAAATGCATGAAGGATCCTCGGGAGGCCACCTTGGTGTTAACAAGACCTTAGCGAAATTGCGGGAACGGTTCTACTGGCTCCACGCTCGAGAAGACGTAGAGGACTGGTGTCGCAGATGCACAATTTGCGCTTCCGTCAAAGGCCCAAAGCGACGACTGAGAGGACAAATGCAAGCCTATAACGTAGGCGTGCCATTCGAAAGGATTGCTGTTGACATCGCAGGACCCTTTCCTGAAACCGATTGGGGAAATCGATATATGCTGGTTGTAGCCGATTATTTCAGCAAGTGGCCCGAGGTCTACCCCATTCCCAACCAGGAAGCAACTACCGTAGCTGAACAGCTAGTGTTAAATTGGGTCAGTAGGTACGGCGTACCTTGCGAATTACATTCGGATCAAGGCCGAAACTTTGAGTCACTAGTTTTTGGCGAAATGTGCGAGCTGCTCGGAATACGGAAAACGAGGACAACACCGCTGCATCCCCAATCCGATGGAATGGTCGAACGTTTCAACGGCACGCTCAATAAACACCTTGCCAAGATGGTTGACGAGAACCAAAGGGACTGGGACCGACATATCCCACTATTTTTGATGGCGTACAGAGCTGCCGAACATGCATCGACGGGCCAAGCCCCAGCCAAAGTCATTTTTGGAAAGACTATTCGTCTGCCAGCCGATATAAAGTTCGGAACACCCCCTGAGAAACCCCAAACGGTCTCGGAGTACGCAAGTGATCTAAGACAACGGTTGAACCAGATACATCGGACAGTGCGAAAACACCTCGAATCGGCTACTGACCGCATGAAGACCAGGTATGATCTAAAGGCTAATTCTACTGGCTTCCAGCAAGATGACTTGGTGTGGCTTTATAACCCGCAACGGCGAAAGGGTAGGTCTCCAAAGTTGCAACATAATTGGGAGGGACCATACCGAGTTACAAAGCGAATCAACGACGTCGTATACCGAATACAGGAACATCGTAAGCCGAGAGCTAAAATGAAAATCGTGCATCTGGACCGTCTTGCCCCATATTACACCCAGGGAGAATTGACTACAAATAGCGACACATCTTTTCGGGGCGAAAAGAACTGAGGTGGGGGCAGTGTTACATGTACAAATAATTACATGTACAAATAATTCTGCGAGCTACTGTCGCAATTGTTTTCACAACAATGAAGAACACGAATTCACTCGAAACCACGTGAACCCAACAAGCATGATCAACATCTGCAAGTGACGTCACTCCATTCATTAAATTTGCTCGAATCTACCAGGTACCTCTCGGTAGAACATTCACCAACGTACGAGAAATGGGTGAATAGGTAGAGAACCTATATAAAGGCGAGCTGAATGAATGGGGGGATCAGTCATTAGAACCGCGATAACAAACAAATGCGAAAGTGTGGAGTGAGAATTGATCGAGTAGTAGAAAAGTGTGTTTCGTAATAGTGAAGTAATTTAGAAGACAATTGCGATACTAAATTTATGGACAAGTGTTAGATAATTTTAATAGTGACAATTAAAATTAGTGAAAAGTGTTAACTGATTATTGTGCATTTTATTTAATTGAATAAACTCTTTTAACTTAAATTAAAAGACATTGCGTTTTCACTTTCCCGGAACGTTAAAATTATAGGCCGCGAACCAATAACACGCGACAATATCATCAAAACATTCGCCAATATACGAGAAATGGATTGAGTAACTAGAGACCCTATATAAAGCCGAGCTGAATGAATGGGAGGAGGAGTAAAACCGTGATAGTAAAAACTGCTGTAAGAGTAGAGCGCGAATTAAAGGCGATATTGATTGATAGTGAAGTGAAATTTATAGACAAGTGAAAATAATAACATATTAATTAATTGTAAAATAGTGGAATTTATGATTGTGCATTTCTAGTAAATAAACTCTTAACTTAATTTAAAAGACAGTGCGTTTTCACTTTTCCGGAACATTAAAATTACCGACCGCGAACCATAACAGGTGACAGTGGTATCAGAAGTGAGAATGCAAATTTTGAAAGTGAAAACTTTTAAGCATTTTTAAAGTGCACAAAAGCAAAATCTAAGCTGGAAAGTGGTAGAAAAAAACAATAAAATGCCACGAAGCTTACATTTAAAAATTAATGAATTAACCATATCGGAGCTTAGGGAGAAGTTGGAACATCGAAATCTGGCTACAATAGGTACAAAGGCCATACTGATTGCACGCTCGCGTGACGCGATGGAGTCGGAAGCTGTGTATCTGGATTCGGATGAGAAGCAGAAACACCAAAATCAAAGGAATCAGAAAATGCGCTGATACAAATTTTGATGCTGATGCAGCAAGAGCAGCGACAACAGCATTGAAATCAAGGCAGACATCATACAGAAGTTGGAGGAGCAATCAACGAAGCTAAACGAACAGTCATCCAGTTTAACCGTGAAGCTAGATGAACAATAAGCGAAGCTGGACCAACAAGCGATCGAAATCAAGGCACGTTTGCAAAAACAGTCAACCAAGTGTGGAGCTCGGTAGTCTGAACAAACAAACTAAATGCGTCGAGGAAAAGGTTTACCAGGTTGAGGAGAAAATCAAACATGAGATGGAAAAAATGAGAAAGGAATTAGAAGCAGCGAAGGCAGCAGTAACCACCCCACCAGCCCCACTTGTAACCGCAGCGCAAAGTACATCCAGAAATAAGAACGCACCAACATTCGACGAACAAAGCGTCTGGAGTATTTACAAAACCCATTTTGAAGCCGCTAATAGGACAAATCACTGGAATCAGCAGGAACGAGCACCTGCATTAATTCTTGCTCTAAGAGGCCCAGCTGCAGAGCTTTTGCAAACTATGCCCGTTGAGTTGTACTCAAACTCGACTGCTATAATAAAGGCACTTGACATGCGTTGTGGAGACGATCATCTAAAGCAGATTTATCGGTCACAGCTACGGCATCGGATGCAGAAGTCTGGCGAAACCTTACAGCAGCTAGCCCAAGACATTGAGCGACTTGCACTCGGCTTATCCGGCTTACCACCCTGAACATTGAGATAACGCAGCAATAAAAGCATTCATCAGCGCATAAAAGGACGAGGAATTGCAACAAGTCATGCGTTTCGCTCAAAATCAAACGATTAAGGACGCATTGGCTTATAGACTGAATTTTGAGGCGGCAAAACATGTGACTCGTACTACTGCCCGGGCTTGCGAGATAGTAACAGATGAGCGCGGGTGTGAGCACGTAAAAGTTGAGCAAGACCGACAGTTAAATGGCGCGACTAGATGCTGGGATTGCGGGGAGAAGGGGCACTTGTAAAGGGGCTGCAAGAAGCGAAGAACACCGAGCCATTGTCCAGGGTGTGCAGCTAGGAGGAGATCCAGACCGAGTCAGGAGCCCAGAATAGAAGTCCTTCAAGCTGAGGGCGTCAACTTCATGAGACAGACGTTGGCTAGGTGGATTCGAGGTCCCCAGTACCACCATCACCGTGTCAAGACTTCATCGGCGAGAAGCAGACTTCTGCTTTCCGGGTCAAGTTGACGGAGAGTATTGCATCATAACAATCGACACTGGTGCAACCCGATCGATTATCTGACCAGACCTAGTGAGGCAACAACTACTTCACAAGGGCAGAATTTTCTCACTACGTACAGCCACGGGAGAAACTGCACCTGTCCATGGAGAGGTCAACCTCCAAGTACAGTTGGGAGACCTTGCGCTCCAACATAGTTTTCTCGTGGCGAACATTATAGATGACTGCATTTTCTGCGACCACGTGGTATTACGCTGGATTTTGGGCAAACATGTATTCAAATAGTGAAATGTCCAAGTATTGATGGATCCCAGCGTCCAAATGATGAACCGAAATCTTGCGAGGGCATTATATGGGCCAAGCTTGATGGTGATTCTGGAAACAACCGATCTTATCTGATAGAGTCCCCGAAGACATCGGCATTGCGCGGTTTGATTGTAGTACGAAGCCTTCTAAGATCTATAAGGAACGGATACGTGCCGGTTAGAGTTCATAACACCGCAGCCTCAACCACGAGCATCAAATCGTAAGAAGTCATTGGCAGCTACCAGCTTGTTTCCACCATCACCTCTTTGGAAGCTATTCACGACCATCATTGGAAAAAAAGGCAAGACACAGACAAAGCCAGGAAATCCACGTCTGTAATATTGAAGCAGACCAAATTGCCAGTGCAGCAATTCAAGCGAGCCTCTGATCTGGTTACCAAGTACAGTGACATCTTCTCAACAAGCCCGGATGACCAAGGCCGAACGAATATAATAACTTAGGTCATAGATACACAGGGAGCCAAGCTGATTCAACAAGCATCGAGACGTCTTCCTATAGCCAAGCAAGGAGAAGTGAGCGCACTGATTTTGGACATGAAAAAACAAGGTGTTATCGAGCCTTCCATCAGTCCATGGGCCCCGCCAGTAGTTTAGTAAAGAAAAAGGACGGTAGCACTCGTTTTGTGTCGACTTTAGGCAGCTTAACGACGTCACTAAGAAAAATGGTTACCCACTTCCACGCCTCGATGACATCATGGACACTTTAGCCGACACAAAATAGTTTTCTACACTCGATCTCAAGAGTGGCTCCTGGCAGGCAGAAATCGACAAGAAGGACCGAGAGAAGACCGCGTTTTCAGCTGGCACTAGATCGTGGCAATTTGTGGTGATGCCATTTGGGCTTTGCAATGCTCCAGCTACCTTCGAATGCCTGATGGAATACGTTCTACGAAGCCTAACCTGGAACACCTGTTTGGTGTAACTCGATGACATCATTGTTATCGGGTAACGTTCGAAGAGCATGTGCGAAACTTAGAAGAGGTTTTCTCCCGATTGCGACTGGCGAATTTGAAACTTAGTCCCGAAAAGTGTACCCTTTTCGCAGCTGAAGTAAAATACCTAGGATACCTTGTATTAGCAGAAGGGGTCAAAACAGACCCTGAGAAAATTGAAGCCGTGAAAAGCTGGCCAACACCAAACATTAAGCGCCAACTACGAAGTTTTCTGAGTCTGGCTATCTACTATCGAAGATTCGTCATCAAAGGCTTTGCCAAAATAGCTATGTGTCTCCATCAGTTAACCGAGAAAAATCATCCGTATGTCTGGAATGAATAATACGAGGTAGCCTTTGAGTCCTTGAAAGAGAAGCTGTGTGAAACCTGGAAAAATGTTTGTAGTTGAATTGGAGCTGTACTCTCTCAGCAGACCGATGGCAAATGAAGAGTTCTTTCGTATTACAGTCGAGTTCTCTCCCAAAGTCAGAGGAACTACTGCGTGACCAGGAAGGAGCTATTAGCTATAATAGAGGCAACCAAGCAGTTCCACAAGTACCTATATGGCCATGGCCTATATGGCTGAGATGGCTGCTTAGCTTCAAAAACCCCGAGGGACACGTTGCGAGATGGATTGAAAGATTGCGGTCATACGATTACAAAATTGTACATGTCGTCCATGTCCAGCCAACTGCAAGCATTGCTGACGGATTGAGAAAAAGGAGCCGACCGTTGATCTGCGATATATAACGGCCGAATTCGATGAAGGTCAGTCATTGAAGAAGATTCGAAACGCCCAGCTAGCTGATGAAGACATCTGACCATTGCTCGTATGGAAGGAGACAACTGGGCGACCTGAGTTGAACGACGTTTCAATGCATGGCGCAACCCTGAAAAGCTGTTGGGCACAATGGAACTCCCATCAGGCGTGGCGTAGTCAATCGGAAATGAGAAACAGCGGATGGCAGCTCCTATAGGATGCAAACTATACTTCCCAAAAGCCGAATCCTCGATGTGGTTAAGGAAATGCACGAGGAATCCTCGGGAGGCCACCTTAGTATTAACAAGACCTTAGCGAAATTGCGTGACAGGTTCGACTGGCTCCACGCTCGAGATGACTTAGAGGACTAGTGCCGTCGATGCACGATTTGCGCTTCCGTCAAAGGTCCAAAGCGACGATTTAGAGCACAAATGCAAACCTATAACGTGGAGATACCATTTGAAAGGATTGCTGTTGACATCGCAGGACCCTTTCCTGAATTTGAATGAGGAAATCGATACACGCTGGTTGTGGCCGACTATTTCAGCAAGTGGCTCGAGGTCTACCCCGTTCCCAACCAGGAAGCAACTACTGTAGCCGAACAGTTAATGTTAAATTGGCTCAGTAGGTACGGCGTACCTTGCGAACTACATTCGGATCAAGCCCGAAACTTTAAGTCACTAGTTTTTGGTGAAATGTACGAGCTACTGGGAATACGGAAAATGAGGACAACACTGCTACATCCCCAATCCAATGGAATGGTCGAACGTTTCAACGGCATACTTAGTAAACACCTGGCCAAGATGGTTGACGAGAACCAAAGGGACTGGGACCAGCACATCCCATTATTCTTTATGGCGTATAGAGCTGCCAAACACGCATCGACTGGCCAAGCCCCAGCCAAAGTCATTTTTGGAAAGACTACGAGTATTCGTCTGCTGGCTGATATAAAGTTCGGAACAACCCCTGAGAAACTCCAAACGATCTCAGAGTACGCAAGTGAGCTAAGGCAACGGTTCAACCAGATACATCGGACAGTGCAAAAACACTTCGGATCGGCTACTGACCGCATCTAGACCAGTTATGATCTAAGGGCAAATACTACTACCTTCCAGGGGGATGACTTGGTGTGGCTATACAAGGGTAGGTCTCCGAAGTTGCAGCATTATTGGGAGGGACCATGCCGGGTTGCAAAGCGAATCAACGACATCGTATATCGCATACAGGAACACCGTAAACCAAGAGCCGAACTGAAAATAGTGCTCCTGGACCATCTTGCCCCATATTACATCCAGGGAGACTTGACTACAACTAGCGACACATCTTTTCGGGGCGAAGAGAACTGAGGGGGGGGCAAGTTTTAAATTTCCAAATAATTCTGCGAGCTACTGTCGCAATTGTTGTCGCAACTATTAATAACATCATGATCAACGAATGTACTTGAAAACACAAGAATCGACCAAGTAGATCCATGATCAATAACTGAAAGTGACGTCACCGGGAATATTCAGAATTGCTTCAATATTCCAAGTAGTTCTCGTTAGAACATTCGCCAGTATACGAGAAATGGATTGAATGACTAGATACCCTATATAAAGCCGAGCGGAATGAATGGGAGGAATAGTAAGCCAGCAATAGTTAAAACTGCGATAAGAGTGGAGCGCGAATTAAAGGCGATATTGAGTGATAGTGAAGTGATTTTCGTGATAGACACAGTTGGAATATAAATTTATAGACAAGTGAAAAATAATAACATGTTAACTATTTGTAAAATAGTGAAATTAATGGTTGTGCATTTTTAGTAAATAAAGTTGAATCAACTGAATTTCTCTATCCGTCACTGACTCACTCAGAACATGAAACCCACCCAAGATATAACTGTAAAGTAACCCGGAAAGTATATCAACAGAATAAAATGTGTATGCTGTTATATTCAACCTTTTATAGGTATTGGTAATGTTCACAAATTTCTTCCGCCGTAATAATTGCTGGCTTTACAAAAAATCATCCATGAAGAGCGCGAAAAAAGTTGAATTTTGATATGTTCGTTATTTATATAATCACCTTCCCGCTTCTCAGTTATCTTTTTTTTAAATTATTTATCAGGGTTAAAACTTAACTCAACCGTTTCGTTCGATTTCCAAGCATCAATTGCGAAATAATCTTCAAGTCAGGTTGATTGGGGATTCCACAATATGAAGCCAGCGAACCACCAAACAAAAGCTAACGTAATGAACATGTTGTTTGTATTGTACCGCCAAAGCACTTGGGGCTCACCACTATACTTCATGTTCGCCAATACTACTAAAATAGTTAGTACGGAATCAAGTGCAGTTTGAATTCAACTAAGCTCAACTGGAAACGCAACTCAACGCCGCCAAATCGAATTGAATGTTGAACAGCGAAACAACCGTGACAAGGTGAACTTGCGCCAACCGCGAACTTTTCCATCATTCAATCTGCAACGTTCCGCGCACAATTCGTCAATTCGCCATTCACCGCCGCCGCAATCGCTCGCGAAATTTGAAATCGCGCGCGCACAATTCTACCTTCGAAAAGATCACGTAATTTAGCGCTGTTTTACAGGTGTACTGTAAATCGATCAGATGCATCTTGGCGCACTGTATGTAGAATTTTTTGGATAAAATTCCTTTGCATCCTCGCTTTCCTTGATGTCTTTGCTCGCCAAGTGTAAGAAAAAAGTCCCCGCAATAAAAGGTTGCAAATTATTGTTAATTTAATTGTGATGAGAGTGTCGGTAGCGTGTGAACCCTGAACGGAATGCAACGCCGATTCATATGGCGATGACCATTTATTGTTTGTGCTAATATTTTTACAATACAGTTAAGTTGAATAGTAAAGTTGTTAATATCTTGTGATATATTGTTGGTTAGTGTGATAAAAAAAAATAGCGAAGAATTGTTGTTTTAAGTTTTAGATAGTTAAAAACTTTCACTTGGGACTTGACTCGCTAAAATTTCTGCAGTGCACGAATATGGTCAGCACTAATTTGAAAATGGACGAAAAAATGGTAAGAAAAAATGTTTGGTTGGAATCAGTTAACTTTTCTGCTTCAACTTATAAAGCTAAATATTTTATTTATTGAAGCGCTCTAAAAGACAGAACTAGATGACATAATCCGGTCTGAGCTAAAAATTAACTGAATTAATTTTTAAGGTAAATTTATTTAAATGAAGACAACTTGGAACATAATTTGAACTGGTTCGTATAAAGTTACTAAACCAGAACTACCGATTTTGCATGACCGAGTAATAATTTAAAACATAAAATGAAAACGAACAAACGAATCCACGCAAAAATAGCCACTCGATATGTAATCTAATAATTCAGTTAAAATGTGGAACATATCGTTCAAACTGATTGATTTTCAATGAAATCGTTTGAGAGTAGTGAAGTCTAATCACCATCAGACTACGATTGCACCGTGTTAAGCATCTTTTCATTGTCATTAGAGAAATATTCGTCAAGCTTTTGATTGCATCAAGCCAAGAATAAATTGGCCTAGCTTTTTCTTCGCTCTTCTAATTCCACTGCGAATAATTTAATTGAACAATATTTGCATGAACAAGTTCTGTGCTTCAGAACTAGAATGAGTTTAGCGCCTCCTAATTAAAATTAATAGTCGAAACTGCTTTTGAAGAACGATTAATAGCATCAGTGTTCACCGTGTGGCCTTGTCTAAACTAAAAACTCAGGTACGTTTTTGCTTCAACTATTCTCAATTTCGGAAGAAAATTGATAGAATGACATAAAAAGAAAATCCTTTTAATTTTGCGTTTAAATTTTTTTTAAATCAATTTTCAACCGCAACCGCTTCATCTTCTTCAGCTATCGCTATTAGGCTCCAAATTCAAAACCTACATTTTGTAAACATTTTGTATTTTGGAATATTTCACCAGTTTTCTATTTGTGACTTTCCTCCTTTAAAAAATTATGTATTTATTAGGCATTACCTAAAAACACACAAAAGTGAGGTAACTTCTTTATTTTCAAAGCGTTTTCAGTACATAATCTACTTCTTAATGGACATTTTGGCTTAAGGATGAATAACTCATCTTCTGGAGCCTCTAGTTACAAAACTCTACTGAAAGCGGGTTTGTTTGTCCGTTAGCGATACTTTGGTGAACAACAGACTCATGCGATAAGATTTTCATGTTATCTCACCAAATACACAGCCATACCTTTTTCAAACAACATTTTTAGGTGACTTACTTTATAAATACTAGATAGATCCCGACTCATTCTATAGATACTCTTCTTCAAAAACGACCAGTGCAATCGTCCTCAGCAATGATCCACCCATATGGAAAACTAGTCGATAGAATTTTCATCAAGTTAAACAACTTTTTTTGGTTCTCAAGTTGCTTTTTCTAAATATCGCCACTTCGTTACGTAATTAAATTTTTGGTATTCCTCAAAATTTTGGTAAAAATTTTCACCGATTTTTTCACCAATTGATCAATGATGACGACGTAGTGTTACTTTGGCCTAGAAATCTCTAAAGTTAGTGAACCATTAAATAGAGACAGAAGTTCTGTTACAGATCCTACAACAGAAAGTGAAACTACTTTGGCATGAAATGACATTTGGGAAGTGATTGTACTTGAAATATGGCTCATACAAATTTGACTCTTCCTTCGTCCAGCAGGAATTCTTTGCATTCATAGCTTGACTATGCATACTTATTGTTTAAGCAATCTGTGGATAAACAAGTTGGGTAAACAGACCTACGCTCATGTCAGTAGGGTTTTGTATTCAATTTTCAAAATGCAGTCACCAGATTGTATAAAGTCAAGAAGCATATCAATGACGATTTTATTGGACAAACTATGAAATTCGAAGACCATACTGTTATTAACAAAGTTGAACAAATGTCGACTTCTGAGGTTTTTGTTATTGTTCTACTCATAAACATCTCCCTTGATAATTATTTCAGATGTCCATTCGCGACGGAGGAAACACATTTTTCATGTATTTCCCCCCTGTGCCCCCACTGAAGCAAAAACTGACAGTTTAAGAACTGTTTTGAAAAGCTCCCATGAAAACGTTCATTTCATACTCATATCGGCTACGTTTGATGAATTTTTTTTCAGGGGCCACTCTCCTGTACTGTTATCATCGATTAATAGCCAATTTTTTCGAAACCTAGAGTTGTTACAAAGCCCTTTTGTTAGAAGCTCCCTCCCGCCTCCTTGACTTGTTTCACTTATGAGTATTAATTGTAGGCACTCAGCTTCAGTCATTCATTAAATTGAATCAAGTGTTCAAAGCATGCACCTTAAACGTTAAAGTTGGGAAAAAATAACTCAAAGTTATTCAATCTTCGCATTTAAAACAGCCACTATTTTGTTTTACGATTACTGAAACCACTAGCTGAACTGATTCTCAAAGTTATTCATGACACCTATCATTCCTGAAATTTTCATGCAAATCCTAGCAAAACTGTAGTGTCTGAGTCGGTAAAAAGCGCATGTTGTTCCATAGCCATATGTTGCCATAGTAATACATGCAGCGCATATTGTTTAGTAACACAGGAAAATTCAAACCGCTATAACTTCGCTAAATATGATGCAATCTTTATGAAACTTGCAGGGTTGATCAATCTTATAAATAGACACCTGTGTACTGAATTTCATTGAATTTAAGGGTACCGTCAAGATTTTATTCAAGAAAACATAAAATCAATAAATCATACTATTACTAACAAAGTTGAGCGAATTGCGACTTCTCACGTATTTGTTGTTGTTGTACTCATCAAGGCCTACATTCGTGATTTTTTTAAGATTTTTCGGATCAACGGTGTCCAATCGCGAGGGGGGGGGACACAAATTTTTCGTGTATTTCCCCTCCCTGTGCGCCCCTCGAAGCAAACTTTGCCAAACTAACACCTGTTTTGAAAAGTTCTCATCAAGACCTTTCATTTGATACCCATATCGGCTACCTTCAATGAAATTTTTTTTTGGGGGGGTCACTCCCCTACATGGGGAGACCCCCCTTAAATACCTTATAAAATTTTTTAGTAGTTGAACTTTGAAGAGATCACCACTTTACACCTATATGCAAAATTTGATGCTTCTAGCTTCAGTAGTTTCCGAGAAAAACTGCTGTGACACACGGACGGACGGACGGACAGACAGACGGACAGACAGGACGCGATTTTAGAAGGGTTTTGTAAAATTATTTTACAAAACCCTAAAAATGTTACACTATTTATTTACATTAAAAATATTACCCTTTTTGAGACATATATATATATATATATATATATATATATATATATATATATATATATATATATATATATATATATATATATATATAAGGAGTGTTGCTCCAAAATAAACGAGAGTGAGCTAAAATAGAAACGACAGAAGCTTTGTTCTGATAAATTCGAGTTATTCAAAATAGTCCCCTCCGGCCTCGATACGCTGTTTTACGCGATCTAAAAGCCTTTCGAAAGAGTGTTTTAAGTCATTGACCGGAATGTCCTTCAAAATATCGGAATAAGCCTTTTGGATGCCTTCTACGGATGCAAAGCGTTTTCCTTTCATGGCCAAATGCAATTTTCCGAATAGGTAAAAGTCACAGGGAACCATATCAGGCGAATACGGTGAGTGATTGATGGTTAAAATGCAATATGTTGTCAAAAAATCAGTCACAAGAGTGGATTTTTATGAAATGATCGGTTAAAATGCGATAAATCGATGTTTTGGGGATATTCAACTCCAATTCTATGAATTTCAACGATGATTTTGGCTCATTTTTCGTCGTCATTTATGTCGTATGTTCGTCGTCATTTATGTCCTCACGATAATCTCTGAAACGTATAAACTGCTCATGAACTCTGGCGCGAGATAGACAATCATCGCCATAAACTTTTTTCATCAATTCAAATGTTTCGGCAAACGTTTTACCGTTTTTAAAACAAAATTTGATATTAACTCTTTTTTCAAAACTCATTTTTGCACTAATGACACCAACATACTATCACTTCGACGCAATAATTTCGCTTCCACTGTACCGAATGTCATCAAAATTTCACTAGAAGTCAAAGAAGGATGTAACTTTCCAACGCACTGTCTCATTTACAGATGACGCCACCAAAAAAAATTGTGACAAACGTCTCGTTTATTTTAGAACGTACCTTGTTTTCTAGGAGACCACATTTTATTTGAGGGTGTGTACCATCCTATTTGTAATGGCTCACACTTTTAATGGATGAAACTTCAAACTTCATTTCAAAATAATATCACGTTTCACTTCGACATAGCTGGTTCTTCATTTAAAATAAATACGCGTCTTAATTCACGACGCCGAAATTTTATTTAAGACGTTCTGAAGGCTTTTACCCCATTTGATATATATATACATATAATTATGCTGACCATCATATATCTTCTTCCTCATACCACCACAGCCCCTCTCGGGCCTTGCCTTTCTGCAACAAGCGCTTACAACTGTGTCGGCCCATCGACCGCGCCTTCAAATTTCGAAATCCAAGCAGTAATGAACTTTCTTCGTCGGCCGAGTCAGATAACATTTCCTCGATTTCCCAACTAGACTCCACCTTTCAGTTTTCCTCACTAATACCTTCTTGGGTATCCGTTGTTCGTCCATACAACCCAACATCGTTAATGTATCTTTAACGATTGGTTTTTCTCGCGCAATGCTATCGTTAACGAACTGTTAACGATTCTTTGAAGGGACTAAAATGGCTATCGTTAACGATTCGCCATTCTCGATACATTAACCAATCATTAACAAGTCTTTTATCTCGGGTCATTAGCGAATCATTTTTCTCCATACATTGACGAATCGTTTTTATAAAAACAGTGACTAATCGTATTTTCCGATGGTCAAACGATACATTTTTCTCGATTCATTAATGAATCTTTTTACTCGGTACGTTAACGATACATTTTTCTCGATACACTAACAGTTCGTATATGTCGATACTTCCTGAGTAGAAATTCAGTTTAGGCAGTCATTAGGCCCTAATGCTGAACATAACGCATTACCCCGTCACTGCTTAAATTATGTAGTGATGGGGCTTGCCTAAGCAGTTCCTAGTTTAGGCAGTGATGCGGTATGCCTAAACACTTCCTAATTTAGGCGGTGATGGAGTTTGCCTAAACAACTCCTAAATACAAACAACATTCTTGGCAAAGTCAACACAAAATACTTAAAAGTTTTCACATTTTTCAAGAAAATCCACATTTGTGATAAACCTATATATATATATATATATATATATATATATATATATATATATATATATATATATATATATATTTATATATATATATATATATATATATATATATATATATTTATATATATATATATATATATATATATATATATATATATATATATATATATATTTATATATATATATATATATATATATATATATATATTAATATATATATATATGTATATATATATACATAGATATATATATATATATATATATATATATATATATATAAGTATATATATATATATATATATATATAGATATATATATATATATGTATGTATTTATATATATATATATATATATATATATATATATATATATATATATATATATATATAGATGTATTTATATATATATATATATATATATATAGATGTATTTATATATATATATATATATATATATATATATATATATATATATATATATATATATATATATAGGCTGAACAATAAAACAATCTTTATTCGTTGAAGAGGTTTGTTACAAAATTCAGTATTTAAGAAGAACGAAACGAGATCACTTCTACTCGTGGCACGCTCTCGAAGTTGAGTCCCTTCAATCATGTTGCAGGCGCTGATCTCTCCGCCGTCAGTGTTGCCACCCGACACGGCCCTTCCTGATTGTCATCCGACTCGGATGAAGTGCCTGGCCATGCCTTCATTTTGTCCGCTACTATCACTGAATTGGTCTTTCACAACCTCCCTGCTTGCTGAGTCGATAGCAATCATGAGCAGGGACTTTTTCGATTCGATACGGTCCCAAATACTTCGATCTCATGTTTTGTTCAATTCCAAATTGGGTCTTTTCTATCGCCATGAACGCTCCAACATCATACTGCCGGCAAGGTTTTCTACGCAAGTCGTACCGCTCTCGATTTTCCGTTTGCCGCTGTGCTATTTCATTTTTCACTCGTTCACGCAAATCTCTTCGCTTATCGGTAAAGTTTCTTCGCAATTCTTCTTCGACAATCTCCGTCGATTCGATATCTTGAGGATGCTTCATCTTTACGCCAGTCAACAACTCGAAAGGTGTTGTATTGATGCTGCGATAAAATGTACTATTCAAATATCTTTGAGTTTTCTCGACATTTTTGAACCACTCATCAGATCTTTCTCTCGACAGCTTCGCTAAGACAGGAATAATAACGCCGTTGATTCTTTCGCATTGCCCATTTCCCCGAGGGACGCCGATACATATCATATGAAGCTCTATGTTGTTGTCCGCGCAATATCTCTTGAGAAAATTGGATGTGAAAGCGGGTCCTCTATCCGCAATAAATCTTCTTGCATTTTCGAACACGGCTGATAATATTTCTAACTTCTTGATGGTCTCCTCCGTTGATATTGACTTCACGGGAAAAAGCCAGGTAAACTTCGTAAATGCATCCACGAGCGTTAAAATGTAATTGTAGCACTTTCGCGTTGATGGCGTTGGTCCAAGGTAATCCCGGTGGAGTGTATCGATAGGTACTTCCCTCTTAAGAATATGATGAAAGACGCCTTCCTGCTTCCCTGTCTTCCTAGTCGATACGATGCACTCTATACAATTTTCGATATACCGTTGAATTTTTCGTTCAATCCGTGGCATGAAGAACTCGCTGTCTATCAATTCTCTGACTCTTTTGATTCCAAAATGCCCTTTATTACGGCTGCTTGCATATTTTCAGATACAACGATTCTTCCTCCATGAACACGATATCGCCGTGATATATATAATTCTTGTACGGCCCCGCTTCAAGTGCCTATTTAATCGCATTGATACCTTCATCGTCGTGTTGAGCCGCACGTACTTTACTCGCGACATCGTTGGCTATCATCATTACTGTTGCTCGAGATAAGGCGTCCACGTGTACCATTAGTTTCGCTGGCCGATGCTTCGCTGTGTACGTAAATTCTAATAGACTAATGACCCATCGTGCAATCTTAGGATGAATTTCCTTCTTTGCTACTGTTAGCTCAACTGCCATACAATCCGTAATGATTTTGAATTTGACTCCCAGCAGATACACCCTAAACTTTTTGACTTCTTCAACTATCGCTAGAAACTCCAATTCGTACGAATGATATCTTTTTCAACGTCAATGGTAGTATGGCTATAATACTAACATGGGTGCATCTTTTGATCACTTGGCTGTCTCTATAGTAGGATTGCAGCTAGACATTCCTTTCTCACATCTGTGTGAAGTTCCGTCTCAGCGAAGGGATCGTACAGACTTAGCACCAGGCTACTGGACAGCGCAACCTTAATGTCGTCGAATGCCACTATCTGCTCCTCTCCAAACTCGAATACAGCTCCCTTTTTCAGCATCAAACTCAATAGGCGCATTCGTCTTGCGAATTCAGGTACAAGTTTCCTGGGGTTGACACCTCTGCAGCTGCAATACTGTTCTCGGCTGTGGAAACTTCATAACTCATAACTTCATAGCTCAATTTTTCTGCCGCAAATTACATAGCCCAAATATTCGACACCGTCTTTTAAGAAGACACATTTCCTCAAATTAAATTGAATACCATTTTCTTCAGCCACATCTAATACCCATTTCAGTTTCAGGATTCCATCATTCGCGTCGATGGATGGTATTATCAGGTAATCCTCAAATGTTGATACTGTTCCGTCCTTTATCAAATCTCGGGAAACTTCGTCAATGATTCGCTTAACGTATTGCCACTTATACATAGACCAAATGGCGTTTTACAGAACCCGTATTGGCCATCTTGCGTAACGAACGCGGTATAGTTTCGACTAGATTTGGTTACAGGAATATGGAAATAAGAATTTTTCAAATGTGTCGCATTAACTCGTGCCGACGCCAATCAATCAAGCTGGTCCTCAATGATCAGCATAGGGAATCGATCTATTACAACTTTACTATTCAGGCTACGGTAATCTATATAGAGCCTATTCGACCCGTCTTTCTTCTTGACGACGACCACTTGACTTGCAAAGTCGCTCGATGATGGCCGCATTACACCTTCATTCAACCATTCCTTTACTTGACTGTCAACTACGGCCTTTTCTAAAGGTGCCAATCGTTTTGGGCGATGGTATATGGGCGGTTCATCCATCAGTGCTATAACCTGGTTTCTGTTTCTCCTTTGGAGTGTAGCTTTCACCAATTTTTGCACAACGTCTTTGAATTGGCCCCAAACGTTGAAATCGTTTTCCCGTGGTAGCATGAAATTATCATCCAGCTGTCGTCGTTGACTGGATCGTTGATCGCGTTCGAAGCCGATTCTTCAACTGTTTGCACGAGTGGCTTAATCTTCACAAACTTGCGCGTAATAATGTAGTTTACCGTCTTCAAAAATTGTCTACCGATTATCATATTAACACTCATGGCGTTTGTCGGGATAATGTTAACTTCAACAGAAAACACTATTCCTTCGACTTCAATGTCAATATTAACTCTCCCGATCGCGTGAGAAATTGAGTTACCGAATCCGCGAATTTTTATGTTACTTAGAGCCGTACTCGAAACTGTTCCTTCTAATTCCAGCCACAACGCATGTCCGATCAAATATAAGTCATTATAAGTGTCTACTGTCGCCGTAATTTTTTGGTCACTGACTTTCACATTAACAACGTTTTGATCTCCCATGAAACGCTCAATGAAATTCACCGTAGGGATCGAGTTGTTCACACCTTTCCTTTGCGAGCATTATCGCGATAAATTTTCATACGTTCCGCATTTAAAACACTTATTTCCTTTGTCTTTATCCGGGTAATCACTCGCTTTATACCCCGTCCCGCCACATAAAAAACATTGCCTACTTTCGTTCGAAGAACGTCCATGTTATTTACTGTCGCTACCGCCTTCTTTTATTCAGGTTTTTGCCTTGGGTTTTTATTTCTTCTTCGGATAGACATGCAATTTAGATTTTAGCTCAGCGATCGTTGTCGCCTCGTACAGGATCAATTTGTTCGCTGCGTCGTCGGCTATAGCATCGGAGACATACTCGTATATGGTGGCTTCATCTATCTTGACCGCCCTTGCTATGCGCTGCATTTCGTATAGGTATTCTAACAGGCTTTCCTCTGGCTTCTTCGTACGTTTGAGTAATTTTCTATGTACTTCCACGGCACTGAATTTTCTGTCGGACTCGGCACATAGAGCACGTTTCAGCTTGTCCCAACTATCCAAATCGTTCTCGGCGAACATGAATTTCCGCGCGAGTCCTGTTAATAATTTCTTCGCGCAAAGGAGTTTTTGTAGTTCAGTCCAACCGACTAATACATTCAAACTCTTCGAGCCACGCGGAGATACTTTGTCCATTCTCCGCATCGAATTTTGCAATACTATCTTCCACTTCGCGGAACGCGTATACCCCACTCGGTTCCCGGCTCACACTCACTGCCGCTGTGAGATTTTGAATCGGTGTTGATGTTCCTGCTAAAATATTCTCAACGATTGTCTCTTCACTCACGATTCATATCATATTGTCCGCCATCTCAACCATTTTGTTAGTTACCACGAGATTTGTTCTTCACATTCCACAATGCGAGCAGCTGATGCTTCTTTCGTCCCACTTTCTTTGAGACCCCGCATCGAGGACTCTCGTCCGAGTCCATTTTTGGTATACCGGTCAAGCCACTCTCTCACTTCCAATCTTAAGCGCGACGTTCTCTTACCCCATCCCTCTTTTCTCGGCAATCAGAAAAGTTCGCACAGCAATATTGCTGTGCGCGCGATATCACTTCGAAATGGCGCCGCCGACCGATACTGGCCTGGGAACAAACGGAATTAGATTTTTAATCAATGCTCATCCTGGTTGAGCCCCCTTGTAAAGGTTGAACAATAAAACAATCTTTATTCGTTGAAAAAGTTCGTTACAAAATACAGTATTTAGGAAGAACGAATTCAATAATTAAGAAGAACGAAACGAAACCACGTCTACTCACGGCACACTCTCGTAGTCGAATCCCTTCGATCATATTGCAGGTGACGATCTCTCCGCCGTCAGTGTTGCCACCCGACACATGTATAACCTCAACAACACGCCTTTGGTGCAAATTATATGCAGTGTAATATTTTGATTCAATTAACGAATGCCGCATTAGAGCCACATTAGGCCCACATTAAGCAATCCTAACTTAGGCATGCCTAATTCGGGGAAAAAGGATCAACTCCTCATCACATGAGAAAAGTTTTTCTTAGTCAAGTGCCCGCAGATACACTTTTCCCATTCGAAGGAATTCCCGTTGCACAGTCAAGCGCATGTTCTAACATTTTTCCTATTCCTAAGATTTTCGTTGCGTTTCATGTACTGCCTGCATACTGAAATTTACGTAGCCAGCCCATTATAGCTTCAACAGTCTTACAATCGTATAGGCCTCCGACTCATCGAAAATTCCATATAGCTCATGGTTGTATCTAATTCACCATTGGTTCCCGTCTATCTTCGCTTCCATTTTTTCGCCTCAGTACCCGTTTCTCAAAGGCGTTCAATATGTATGCCGATGATTGGGTTAGAGTCCATGTTTCACACCCGTAGCATAGCACAGGTCTTATCATAAATTTGTATACTTGGAGTTTTATTTTCCTGTGTATGCAGCTGGTCTTCAAGATCGTCAAAACTGAAGAAAATATTTTATTTGTGAGTAGTATTCTTCAGCATATTTCACCTCTTTCATTACTGACTCTCGTTATTCAGCACATAAATACATACATTCGGTCACATTTTCAACACAGTCTCTGTAATTTTGATATTTTGAATATTTGAGGTATTTTTCCTCAACTGCGTCATAAGTTTTGTTGTATTTCCATTTATTTGTAGCACTACTAGTTTTGCTTTACTGTCGATTTTCAGAAAAAGTTCTTTGACGGTTTTTGACAATAGTGACAGAAAGTTGATGTCGTCCGCATAGACTACCACTTGGCTTGAATTTTATAGTATGACATGTAACTTTCTGATGACATATCCCAGAGCCAAATTGAATAGCAATGGGGCCTGCCCATTTCCCTACGTTAGTCTGATATTTGTATCAAAGGCATCAATGAGTTGGTTATCGATGTGATCTTGGGAGGCTGTCGACGTGTTTGTTATCTTATAAGGTGGACTAATTTGGCTGGAATATCAAAACAAAGCATTGTTTGGTACTGTATTTCTAAAGTAACTGATTGACTGTAAGAAAATCGATCTATCGTCGAACTACATACTCTAAAGCCACCTTGATATTCCCCAAGATACTATTAGCGTATATTATTTTATTTTCTGTATTTGAAAATATTTCTTCACACTGTAGCTTGTCACCTTCTTTGTGGATAGGGAATAAAATTGATTGGCTCGATTTCTTCGGCATATATTCTTTTTCCCAAATGTGCTGGATAACTTCATGGATGGCTTTCTGAACACGGCTGCAACCATATTTAAGGAGCCCCGCTGGAATTTCTGAATAATGCCTTCATGTCTTATCGTCTTCGTGGAAATTTGTATTGTTTATACTATTGCAAACTAACTACAAAATATAAAGAGCACGAGGCAGACTCCAACTACGTGAAGTACCATGTACAGGAGCTAGACGCTATGAAAAACTCTATGGGATTGTTACACAAACAAAGCAAAGGACCGCTTCTTGACATCCTAGAAAGAATTGAAATATATAAACATAGAAAAACAGAAAGTAACATCATCAACGAAAAAGTTATTAAAAATTTCGACGCCGTTTTTTCAGTACTAGAGGACATCCATAGACAACACACAATGGAAGCTAGACGAACCAGAATAAATGAACACCCAACAACCCAAAAAACAAGAAAATCTAATATGCCTCCCACTGGCTCAACCTTGGGCCTTCCTGCTTAACTCATCCTACACCTATATGAAGTTATTTCCTTCCAAATATTCTTTAGATACTGAAGATGACTCAATGGAGTCGAAACGTGTCTACTCACTTAACCCTCCCAGTACACATGGGGTTAATTTGACCCCAGACCGATTGCAGCGCCTAGGCCTGCGGGAGAGTGGGGGTATTATGGGCCTCTAAGTATATTTTAGTGTCTTGACTATAAGTTTACATAGTTTGTTTACCTTTCGAAGACGTTAGTTATTGTTGAGAAACTTTGAAATCAGCCTGGGGTCAATTTGACCCCATTGTGTACTCAACGTCAATTTTGAGGTAAAAATTGAATTTTTTTTTACTTTATAAATGGATAGATTAATTCAAAAAGACAAAAAAAAGTTTGAAAGTATTTTTATATTTTTTTTTAAGCAATATGGAATATAATCTGAGATCTTGTGTGCGTAATCGTTTGTTGGCTGAAGACAGCGGTGATGATTTTGGCCGCAGTGGTTCCTCCGAAGATGACCACGTCTCTGAGCAATCATTATCTGATTATGAACTTTCTGAATGTTCAGAAAATGATGATGTGGAGAATGCAATTCTCAGTGAACGCCTTTTACAACAGCGTGAAAATTCAGCCGCACGAGGGAGACCAACATCAACATTGATCAGTAAAAATAAGACAACGTGGAAAATGGGAGCTGGTGAAAGATTATCAGGTTGGAATATATAAATATGCAAAATAAATACTTTCTTTTTAAGGGACACTATTGAGCTCATTTTTTCTTTATTCTGCTATGTCTTGAGAGTTTCCACGTAAATTTTTAGCCAAAAATATTATAAATTGAAAAAGTTACGATTTTTTATGTAAAAATGCTAATTTTCGTTTTTTCAGGTTGTTCACGAATTTTTTAGGTAGGCTAGGCACATTTAAGGCCTCGCTAATGTATGAGAATTACTAAAAGAGCTTTCAAACTATTTTTGCAAATTTTTTCCAACTAATATTTGTAGTGTAGGCGATACTGTATACGTTCAAAGAAGGTTGGAGTCAAATTGGCCCCATATGTACTCGATGATCGAAAAAATAGGTGTGTACTCGGAGGGTTAAAAAAGCAAGGCTCGATGGCTATTCAAAAACAAAAAGAATTGACCTGCAGATATCAAATAATCAACTAGATTAGATTTCAAAGGTCAACACCAAATCTATGTTATTGAAAGTCAAAGCTAAATCCATAACGCTGTATCATCTTCAGAATACCACAACCTTGTATTCTTTGCTAGGACATTCACTACCTCTTTGCTTTGCAGACAAGATATAGTATATATCTCGATCATGTAAGAACTGGATATTATGTGAATAAGTGTAAATTACCAAGAAAATCACTAACTTTTCATGAAAAAATCACTCTCAGCTCCACAGGAGTACTCAAACCAAGTTGACAGATGCTCCACATCAACAAGAGCGCATGGTTAATTTAACTAAAACTACTGTTGTATCTACACATTTAACTCATTAAGATAAATCACCATGAGATAAAGTTAAAAGAGTCACCCTGACGGATGTTGTTTTGCTCAGTATCATCTTTCTTCAATTCAGAAATCAATTTGGTCAATCATTGAGGATAAGAGTATTGATTGCTCTGTGCTTTGAAAAATTATTTTTCTCTCTCAGAAGCTTCTCATGTGTTTGTCTTGAAATCAAAGCTACCGTGACAGCTCTGTGAGTAGCAATGTTGTCTCTTAAATCTACACTTCAGAAGAATTTTTCAGCTAATCTATCAGCACACGTGCTCGACAAGCTTACTCAGTTGCTTCTGAGGAAGGAAGTTAGCCCACCTAAGTGGAGTCATCTCGCTGGCCTTCTACTTGCTGATCCTCGCTTTTACTATATAAGTCAAAGCCTATAGTCTATCTACTGGGTGCAGACATGTACTCAACTAGACTACTACTTAGAATGGCAAAGGCACTCCACTCGCTCAGAATATGGTCTTTAGATGGATTATTATTGGCAACACACAATAATATGTCACTACTTATTCATCGATTCAAGTATTTCACACTCAACTGGAATTATCACTATATAATACGTAAAAGCTCATCATAAGAGAGAGTGCAAAGAGTACTTCTCCAATTCAATGATAAGGGATGCAAAGGGCGATACATTGTCCAACTGCCCTTCAATTAGAAGAACTCTATTGCACGATTGAGAGAGACAGCCATCCCTGGTTTGATCCGATAAGAGAAACGCTAAAGTCGAGATATGAAGCTAGACTCTTTGTATACTGGATACAGGCAAGAATATACTAGTATTAGACTTGGACACATGGAACTTGTGTCACCAGATGAACTGTAATAGTATAGCTATACCTTTTCCATCACACAGTACCTCGTCATGGAATTTCAGATGAAATTCGACTAGTTTTCAATGCCTTACAACTAGAAAAATGTGGAGTTTCTCTCAATAATGCATTGTGTGTCGGACCAAAACTGTAGGTTGAGATCTTAGTAATTTTAATTTACTGAAAAATTTTCAAATATATGTTTGCTTCGGATATTGTAAAGATATTCCATCAAATTTTAGTTCACCCTTATGTGACGACAGGAATTGCCAGCAAATTATATGGAGAGGAGAATCAATAGCACCAATTCAAGTTTAAAAACTCATAACAGTTGTCCATGGAATTGCAACTACGCTATTTCAGACATTTTGATTTCTACAATAGTTGGCTCCAGGTGGCAAGTTGACACATCCTGAAGCTGCTAGAGGTTTGAACCAACAAGTATACGTCGGTACTTTCTTCAGGGAAGCTGAAGATCTCACCTTAATAATAAATCTACTTGATCAGCCCCTTGACCTGGTACGCTTAGCTGTCATGATGCTACCAATAGTTTTGGCATCATTCTCCTCAATGTTATTGATAGCAAAATCAAGGAGCTAGAAGTGGGAAACAACGAGCTCTTATAGTATGAATGCTAGAAATCAATTGGTTGCCATCTCTGATTCAGTTCACTCTCCATTTTGCGCTACCTTAAGTAACTCAGCTTGTTACGAAGGGTCAATCTCTTGGTCATCAGCTGAGTTTCTGCCTCTATATATGACTGCCATTCTATTTGATCGTCTTTGATGTACATATATCACTGGTAATCACCATTCCCAATGTTATACAAGGCTTTTTGCTTGAAAAACTTGACTGGAACCCAGCCATAACTTCAGAATTTCAAAACAGGTGGACGCCACTCACCGATTTATTACCAGATTTGAAGCAGATTCATGTTCAACGGTGGTTTGATCTTTCAATTAGATGACAATGAAATCTACACGATTTTACAGATGCTTCAAGTCCAGCCTATGTTGCTGCAACTTATGCTGTCATACCGGGTAAAGTCTTTTGATGGGTTAAACAAAACGAGCGCCTATTTCAGTACAAACGCGACCACGATTAAAGTAATATGGAGCAACGCTACTAGTGATTTTGATAAAGTACTAAGTTTCACAACTACCCCACATGCCAACGTAAATACATTTTTGGGCGGATTCTAAGATCATGTTGGACTGACTGGCAGATATTCGTCGTGAACTCTAGACCAAGGTTTAAAAGCCAGCCCATCTTCTTTTGTTTTGGTCCAACGTTGGTTTCAAAAGCATCGTTCTTGTTAGACGAACTAGCTTGGCTGGGATACCAAAATTCAGTATTATTTCATATAGCACATGATGGTCTATGCTATCACATGTTAGCTTAAAATTCATGAAGATTTGTTTGGACATCGATGTTGAATTCTCAACATTTTTCGAGCACCTTGATCATTGGTCCGTCGTTGAGCTTCCAGCTCTGAAACCACCTTGATACTCCTCAATAACGTTGTCGGGGTATGCTCTGACTCAAACTTATATTATTTCAGTGAAGATTTTGTAGGCAATGCAAGGCAGTAATATGCCCCGAAAATGTTTGTACAGTCGCTTATGTCTTTTATTGGTGGATAGAAAATGTGACATAAGCGGAGTCAAAATATGTAAAAAGTGTATCACAACCCTCGTGGCAGAACATCGAAAAAGATCCTTATGAGTGCAGGAACAACAAATACTCCAAAAGCTAATAAAAATATAGTTTGTGCATTTTATTTTTGTCCATAAAATCAAAAAAGGCCCTTAAGTAATCCGAAAATTGTTTTCAAGGTAGCTTAGTAGTAGATGCCAATAGAAAATTTCAACATTACAACAACATGTGGAAATACACATTACCAAATAACATAACTAAAGCTGGCTTCAGATTTTCAAGGCAATTCCCGAAACGGTCTGCAACATTGATTTTTTATCGTCATTATTCAATGAGCGAGGCCAGCAAAGCATAAGTAATATTGCGGCAAATTGCAATACATGATCCGGAAATTTGTATCTTTTCCTTAATTGAAGAATTATATGTATGGGCCGAGTTGATATCTGCTAGATATTTGCTTACAAACCGCTTCTGGCAGGAACGCTCTTCTGATACTTCAACTTGTTTTGCTCTTCTTAAAGCGTTTTTCTTTTGTCAATGCCTAACGTTTACCTAATTTGTTTGATGTGAGGGATAATTCTTATCTTCTCTCAAACATCTATGACATATGTAAATGACTTTGATGCTATTCAAAGCCAAAGATTTATGGATAACCATCTAACAAATTAAAATTTATCAACATTAAATCTAACATAGTTTTTTGAAGGCAATAAAATGCTTGAAATAGATCCAATAGAACCAGTCGCCAAAAACAAACTATGTAAAGACTAAAATTAAGTCGTTCGCGAAAAGGGTTTGTAAAAACCGGGTGTATTAGCATAGATTTGAATCTAAAATTTATAGTTGTTGCAATCTGATTGATACCTAACCAAGTACCATCAACACCTGACAACAATTTCGACGACACTTTGTAAAGAATTTTGCATACCTGTCGGCAACTAATCAACCCGCATAAGCTCAACATTCTCAATTAAAATTCAATTTGCCTAACCTCCAGCAGCCCGTGGAGACCTCATTTCAATCGGTTTCACTTAATTATGGCAATAGCCCATAGGTTCAATGATAAGATTAATGTTAGAAACCTGCATTTGTAGCGAAATACTAATGGTCCAACTAGTTTGGTGCTGTTAGCCTAGACCGAGACCAGACGAAAGATAAAACATTGTACTACCATGCGGTGGTGATATTTTCATAAGTCTACTTAAAAGCGATTAGCCTTCATGTAAAATACATTCATGCTAGTACGTATGTGATCATATGTAAAGTATCTACGATATTAAACTTGTTTTTAAAATTTTTCGGAAAAATTGGTTAGAAGAAAGTTGTATGTAGATTCTGTGACGCTTATTACCGGTTAGATTGAGCTTGGAAGCCGTGAAATGACGCAGATAAGGTGAGACATAAATGTGAATATATGTATGTTTACTTTTCAGGATATAATATTCAAGTTTATATGAATCGTAAATATGGATTAAGTTGATGAGAGAGACAGTGCATGATTTTAGAAAAGATACGACTAATTTTATCAGGCAATAGATAGTAAAATAAATTTTTTCTTACATAAGGACAATAATACAATAATAAAGCTTTGGTTTATCACCATTCGCATTTGGGGTACAATTCGAGCGGTGGCCTCCAGAATTTTTTTTTTTCATATTTTCTAACGCAAACCAAAGAACGATTATAAAAGTATCTGATTCTTTTAAAAATTGTACTTATTGCCTAATTATACTCAAATAATTTATTTTTCTCACAATTTTGCTCTGTTTTATATATACTTTAATGCAATCAATATATTGTGTGAAGAGTATGTGTTTGGGGAAACAAGGCTAGAATAACAAAAGAACTATGAAACAATCCCAAAATACCCTGAAAATGAGGAAATAAATCTATTGCCTAGCCACAAACGCTGAAAACAGGGACTTCTAATTTTTACATACTTCACACAAAATTTGTATTTTCATCCGAATGCAGCAATATGAAGTGATAAATGTAAGATTTCAATTAACAGGAAACTTAATAAGCTTTAATTTCGATCCAAGCGAGTTTCCAAAGTAAGGCACGCCGAGTTTAAGATATGTACAAATAACTGGGAATAACGTTCTATCAGCCTCTTAGATTTTGCATTTCATACGCTGAATCTCTGAGAGAAGGCACAATATCTTTAAGATGAACATATAAATTTATAGGAAATTTGAACTATTTAGATTTTGATCCCAATATAAATTTCAGTGGGACGCACCATTTTCGATATAAACGACGAATACTGAAAAAGCACTTTTTGAGTTCAATAAACCTCCTATTTTATCAGGGATTCGAGAAAATGGAGAAACTCTACCTCATAGCGATTTTAATCAGCTTTAATTTCGGACTGAATATTTTTTATTCTTCAATGCACTGTTTTCAAGATATTCAGCGAAAACTGAAAAATTGGCATTTGAGCCCATCCTCTGCGGGACCGGTAAACTTTATTTGGCGTTAGTCAAGGGACCTCGCCTCAAAAATTCCTGAAACTTTTGGAACCATGACTAAATGATGGCTTCATTCCGTTGAGTGTGGTAGGAAGTCATCGCGTTTCAACCATGCTGGAATGTCGGTATTTTAGGTCTTTGCAAGATAATATTACAAAACCCCTGCTAAAATCGCGGCCTGTCTGTCCGCCCGTGTGTCACAGCATTTTTTTCGCTATAAGCTAGAAACAACAAATTTTTTACGTTTAAAGTTCAACTATAAATAAGTCTTATAAAATATTTAAAGGGGGTCTCCCCAGACAGGGGCGTGACCCTCGAAAAAAAATTTCATCAAAGGTAGCCGATGTGGGCATCTATCTGGCAAGCTATCGAGTTTAGTGTCCCAAAACAATCAAGGGCTTCCTATAATTTAGAATTTGATGAAGAAACCTACAATCTAATAAGAAAGCGAAATTCTTTGCGACGTAAATGGCAAAAAACCCGCATTAGGTCTCACAAAGTTGGTGTTAATATCCTCACTCTAGCAATTAAGAACAAAATTGAGGGGCTTCGGAATCTCCGATGGAACAACATGCTATCAAATCTAGACTACAACTCGCGGAAAGTCTGGTTTTTAAATAGAACTTTTAAGTGAAAGTATCATGCGTTACAATATTCGATAACAAATAACAACAAAGAGCATACTGACTCCAATCAAGGAAAAGCAGATATACTTGCAGATAAATTTAATCAGTTCCATAATATCCCCAATAGGTTCTGCAACAATCTGGCAGAAATGATGGTGGCTAAAGCTTTAGAACAACAACCTAAACAAACATTTTTACCTCCTGGTGCATTAATAAAAACCAGGGAGCTGACAGGTTTACTTAAAAAAGTTAAAAACGGCAAAGCTCCAGGTATCGATGGCCTGCCAAATATAGTAGTTAAAAATTTACCCAAAAAAGGAATAGTTTTCTTATTCCACCTATTCAACGCTTTCCTTAGGCTTTTCTTCTTTCCATCCATCTGGAAACAAGCTCTAGTTATACCTATCCTGAAGAGATCCGCATTCTCCCAACAACTGCAGGCCCATTAGCTTACTACCAGGTTTAGGTAAGCTCCGTGAAAGAATATTCCTAAAAAGATTAAATGATTTAATGGCTAACAATAATATCCTACCTGATTTCAAATTCGGCTTCAGAAACAGATATTCGACAGAACATCAGGTTTTCCGTGTTACGAAGGACGTCAAAGCAGCAATCAACAATAAATTGTCTGTACGTTTGGTGACGCTGGACATAGAAAAAGCCTTCGATACAGTCTGACATGATGCTCTGGTCTATAAACTTCAGAAATATAACACACCCCCATACTTGTTGAACTTTTTGCAAGAATTTTTAACTGATACGAAGTTCCAGGTCAAAGAGGGGGAAGTATTTCCCCAGTGAAAAGTATAACTACCGGTGCCGGCTCCTGCCTAAGCCTATCACTATATAACATATATACGTCTGATTTCCCTTCTTTACCAAACTGCCAAGTTGCAGCTTTCCCCGAAGACATTTGCATACACAGCATAGTTACATATCCAACTTCCATTATAACCAGCCCTGAACGGCGTTAGAACTTACTTATCAATACTACCATAGATGGAAAATTAAAATTAATGTCGCAAAAGCGAAGTCAATATACTTCACCAGGGAGCGTAAGCCTGCTCACCTACCCAAGTGAACAATTAATTTTTTAAGGGCAAACTATTCCCTGGAGTGAGGATCTCAATTATCTTGGACTTATATTCGACAAAAAAACTAACCTTCAGAAGTCATATTGAGCATATTAGCTCCAAAGCGTTTAAGGCCGTGCTCTTGCTTTGCACCCTTCTTAATCGTAATTCGCGTCTCAACTCCAAAAACAAAGCTCTCATCGTCAAAATGGCAATCCAACCGATCATCCTATACGGTTACCTACCTGGATCCAATGTGCTAAATATCTAGTAACAAAGCTTCAAATCACCCAAAATAGATACCTGAAAAAGGTACTTCATAAACCGTTTTACTTCTTTTCTGAAAAACTACACAGCCTTGCTGGCGTTAGTCCAATTTATAAACTCGGTGCACCGTGCCGCGACAAATTAATCGCGAAAGCAAATGACTCGCCCAATCTACTAGTTCGTGCCCTGGCGAACTGAAAACCAGCAGGAGCCGTAATCTAGCCTCATAGATTTTAGCTAGTTATAAGTGGATAGTTACATAAGTTATGTTAAGGTAGTAATAAGTTCAGTAGAGGTTTTTTGCCTAAATTTTCCTCTACCTAATTGTAATATTCACATAGAAATACGATACTGCACATAGTTTTAAGTAATATTCAAACGATGTTGAAATGGCTTTGTCAGAACACCTACTTTATTATAAGGCCTCTGTACCGCATACATTCTTATAAAGAAAAATTATATACATATCCTTAAACTCAACAAAATTTGATATTTAAGTAGCCTTACAAAAGTTCCTAATACTTTGTAAAGTTGAAGCAAATTGAATCATACACTTGTAAGTCATAGCCATTTGAGATTTATCCAATTAAAACAACAATAACACATGATTTTGGTATTTTATGGACTTTCCATCGAGTCAGACACTGCGGTTTTGATTTGATCTGCTTAAAATTTTCAAATAAGATCAATAACATAAATATTTTTGGGAAAACATGATTTGAGTGATTTTTGTTATTTTGTAACAAAACGGCGACCACTGAAAATAGACAAACAATGGATTTTCTTATAAACGGACACATCTCTTTGACATATTTCTTGACTTTATTCGTTGCTGGTGACTTCATTTCGAACAAGTTGTGTACAAAGCCCTTCTGACATGAACGAAGGTCTGTCTACCCAACTTGTTTGGATTTCATCAAAGTCCAGCAGTATGGAGCTAAAACAGTACTTAGGTGGAAGTCAAAAGTTACTGCACTGAGTGTTTGAATTCGGTGTTTCAAATTGCGACTGAAATAATTCATCTTTGAAATGTTAGCCTTTTGTTACCCTAAACTCCAGGTTAAACAGATGACGTACTCCGCGACACAAGGCATCCATTAGTCAAGTTTCCACAGATAATAAGCTCAGTACTCGAGATTACCACAATATATCTTAAATGTGATGAATTTAAAGTGACTATTTGGAATCCTTATGCTCTACGTGCAGGTTTATTATTGCACTATTGTCTTCTAATTTTTAATATTTTTCATTAATAGGCTTCGATACTGTTTACTTGACAGTATGCTTGTGGAGCTTCTCATGATCCTGGCCGTTCATTTCTCCACGCAAAATCTCTCTAGCATATTGTGAACAGAAATATTAAATAGCTCTGTCAATATATTAATATTCGCAATAATGTTTCTTTTTGGTGAATTTCCGTAAAAATTTTAACGTTGGTGTTCTCAAATCTCAATTTTATGATCCTTATAAATACTACAATGATTCAGCATAAGGAAACCAAACAAATTTTAATTGATGGTTATTCTAACTTGTTTCAATTAAATAATTAATATTAAGTTGGTCTACCTTTCCATTTAATGACAGCAGCCACTGTTTTTGACGTTGCCTCCGCTAGCATAAGACATTTTTCTGCTTCCACTCGTGCTTTAACGCAGCAAGTAGTGATTGTTTATAACTGATAGTGTGCCTGCGGATGATTTTCTTCAAAATAGACCAAATTTGCTCAATCAGATTCAGATCTGGTGACTGTGGTGGCCATTTCAAAAGATTGATCCTTTTTTGGGCCATCCACGTCATGTATGCGCTGATTTGTGGCAAATTGCATTGTTTTACTGGAATTTTATGACGCTGGACTTTGTATTGCGGAAAATTTGCGTTATCAAAGGTGTTAGAGCTGTTTCAAGAGCTTTTATAGATTTCGTGCTGTTCATTCACCCCTCACACAACACCATTTTGCCCAGGCCATCGGCGGCCATGCAACCCCAGTTAATTATTAAGCGTCGACCATATTTCACTGTGGGCACCATGCATTCTGGGTTGTATACTTTCCCTATCCTTCGCCTGAGATAAACCACCCTAGGTGTTCCAAAAACCTAAGCAAAATGAAAAAAAAAATTTCTTTTGAAATTAAATATGTTTCCTTCCAGAAAATAATTTCAAAAACAATGACTAAATAGCAATATCTCAAAGTTTGGGTCGTCTGACCACAGTACGTTGGACCAATCTTCCAGTGTCCAATCTCTATGTTTGAGGACCCACTCCAACCAGCATTTAGATTTTTGTATTGAAATGCAAAACCCTATTGCAATCACGACCTGTGTCCGTCCGTCCGTCTGTATGTCACACAACTTTTTCTCGGAAACTATAGAAGCTACACCTATGAAACGGTATCAGTTCCATAAGGGAAAGGGAAACGTACGAACTTTTCACGTACCCTCCTCGCGATTGGACACCTTTCATCTGAAAAAAAACATGAATGTAGGCCTTCATGAGTACAACAACAACAAATACATGAAAAGTCGAAATTAACTCAACTTTGTTAGTAATAGTATGATTCATCGATTTCACCTTTTCTTGAATAAAATCTTAACGGTACACTTAAATTCAACCAAATATAATGTAACTGTTTACAAGATTGACCTGTCCTGCAAGTTTTATAAAGATCGAATAGTATTTAACAAAGTTATAGCGGTTTGAATTTACCTGTATTACCATGGAGCAATATGCGCTGTATTACTATGGAAACATATGGCTATGGAACAACATGCGCTTTTTACCGACTCATACACTACACGTTTGCTAGGATCTGCATAAAAGTTTCAGGAATGATAGGTATCATGAATATCTTTGAGAATTGGTTCAGCTAGTGGTATCAGTAATCGTAAAACAAATTAGTGGCTGTTTTCAATACGAATGTTGAATAATTTTGAGAATTTTTTTCCCAACTTCAACATTTAAGGTGCATTTTAACACTTGATTCAATTTAATGAATGACTGAAGATGAGTACCTGAAATTATTACCCATAGGTGAAACAAGTCGAGGAGGTTGGAGAGAGCTCCCAACAGAAGGGCTTTATAACCACCCTAGGGTTCGAAAAAAAATTCTGATGCCATGAATCGATGATTACAGTACAGAGGTGTGGCTCCTGTAAAAAAAATTTCATCAAAGGTAGCCGATATGACTATCAAATGGAAGGTCTTTATGAGAGCTTTTCAAAACAGTCCTTGAACTGACATTTTTTGCTTCATTGGGGATACGAAAAATGTGTTTCCTCCCTCGCAATTGGACACCTGTGATCCAAAAAACCTGAAAAAAATTGTTAAGGGAGATATTTATGGATACAACCATAACAAATACCTCAGAAGTCATAATTCGTTCAACTTTGTTAATAATAGTATGATCCTCGAATTTCACATTTTCCCCAATAAAATCGAATGGATCCCTTTAAAGTAGCCTTACATAAGGTCCTAATACTCTGTAAGTATGATGGAATTCGTATCATATTCACGGAAGTTGTGTCTATTTGAAATTTCTCCAATTACAACAACAATAACACACTATTTTGGTATTTTATGGACTTTCCATCGAGCCAGACACTGCAGTTTTGATTTGATGTTCTTAAAATTTTCAGAGAAGAACGATGACATAAATTTTCGGGATTTCATGGTTTGAGTGACAATGGATTTTCTTTTAAACGAGCGAATCTCTTTGACATGTTTTTGATATTATTCGATGCTGGTGATTGCATTTTGTAAGTTGAGTACAAAACCCTTCTGACATGAGCGTCGGTTTGTCTACCCAACTTGTTCTTATTGCGCTCCAACAGCCGTGACTTCTTTCTTGCTTTGCAACCTTTTATTTCAGCCTTATTTTAGGTCTGCCTTTTGTTTTACATAAATCTGCAGCGAGGTCCACAACGTGAGCACTACATTTCTCGGACTACTTTAACTTGAGACACGCCTTGGTCGCACAAAGGCTTTATTTTAACACATAGTTCTGCACTAAATTCCGTTTTTTAGCCATTTTTAACGCGATAAATGTCACTCTCTAATAGTCCGCATGGTGTATGGGTTAGAGCATTCAACCCGCAAGCCGAAGATCTCTGGTTCGAGTCATAATCCACCTCGATGCGTGAGTTTTAGAAACTTTTTTACGTTTCGCAATTAGCAGATCTTCGTACTTTGGATTATCTCTGCACCATTGGCGTAGTTTGATTTACGCAATTCAGTATAGCTTAGCTACCTACCTAGCATGGAAAGAAGTGAAAGCGGTAATTAACACCGTGATTGAACAGAAAATTGGACACCAATCCTGGTGCAAAAGAAGTTATTGGTTCGTTTATAAGTGCCTGGATGTGATGGACAAAAATAATCGAGCATACAAACAATGTTTCGATAGAAAAACCAGGACCAAGAGAGAGCATTATGAAAACCTCAGATGAGTAGCGAATAAGATAATTTGAAATAAGAAAAAAAAAATAATATGATGACCGATAGAGAAGCATCGATGTAAGTCTAGCGAGCAACAACACAATACAAGCACAGAATGTAGTGAAAAGCCTCAAACAAGGTTATCAGCCCAAGACTACGCTCTGCCATGATGACAATGGTAACATTATACCTGCAGGAACCAGGATTAAGGAAAAATGGGCATCATATTTCAAGATCCTTTTAAACCCCCCACACAGGCTTAGAACATCCGAACTTGTAGGAATTGCCGGAAAACTTCCATTGACCTCACCAACTCTGGATTAAGTTTTTCCCACCACCAAGGCGCGGAAAGGTTAAAAAAGTGCTGCGCATTAATGAGATTCCATTGAAGCTCAAAAAATATGGTGGCAGTGATGTTTGGGAAGCCAGCTCATTTGGCAGCAAGACCATATGCCGAGCGAGTGGAGCCAATAAATTACATCCCCTGTTCACAAAAAAGGTGACAAGGTACAGTGCAAAAACTATAGAGGTACATCACTACTTTATACGGCATACAAAACATTTTCAAAGATCTTAGAAAATAAAATTGGATCATACACCAACAGTATTATTGGGGAGTTTTAAGGTGGTTTTCGAGCACGTAGATCGACGATAGATCAATTGCTCACAGTCAAATAGGTACTTGTGGAATGCTGAGAGTTCAATATAGATATACAACAAGTTTCCGTTGACTTTAAGCAAGCATACGATAGTAGTGATCGTATTATCACCTTGCAAATAATGATTTGCTTTGGTATTCTAGCCAAATTTGTCCATCTTACCGAAATGACAATGACGGTGACAACCTTCCAAGACCGCATCAATAACAAACTTACCGATGCGTTTGACACAAATATCAAATTAAGGTAACGAGGAAAGCCAGCATCATTGCAATTTTATTTGACTCTAAATTACATATTGATACAACAGTTACGTTACTGTACAAATTGAGCCAAATAGTAGCCTATGCGAATGGCATCAACATTTTGTAACGGATGTTAGCAGGCACTAAAGAGTTCTTCCTGAAACTCGAAAGCGAAGCAAAACTAGTAGGCCTGCAAATCAATGAGAATAAAATAAGACTGATAATGGAATCGAAGAAAAATACCTCAAATATCGAATATATGTAGTGTCAAAAATGTGGACTAGCTTGTGTATTTTGGCGCGAAAGTGAAGAAAACTGGTAATAAAAGAGATGAAATGTGCCAAAGATCGATAATCTTTCGAATAAAATATTTTATTCAGCTCTGTGATAAAACCTGTGCTATGCTATAGATGTGAAACATGGACCCTTACCCAAGCATCCGCAAATATATTGAACGCATTCGAGAGAAGTAAAGAAAAACGGGGACTAATGGAGTATTCGATGCAACCATGAGCTGTATGAAATTTTTAACAAGCCAGAGGTCTAGAGAAGCAGCAATCGATTGGCCACGTGAATTGTATAAAACATAGTACATTCACATAGTACCCACACCATCCATTTACCCTGTGTTGCACACTTTCCGAATTTTCTCAGGGGGCGGTCAGCTGAGCCAAGGCCTATCGTATTCAAAAACCAAAATAAAAAACAAATAAAATTTCCGACGCAAGTCTTCTTTTACGCATTTCATAACATGGGAGTATTGCCAATTGTCCTAATGAAAAACTTAAAAGATAGCATTGAACGAATTTGTTTTTCTGCAAAGTTATGAATTTTTTGAGATTGGTAACCTTAAAATCTCTCATCGAAGCACATGTTTATATCGTGACAATCTTCACGTCAGCATTTCCTTACCCACTTGCTACCGAAGATTTATGGTTCGCTCTTCGGCTTTTGTTCGATTTGAAAGTAGAAATAAACAGCTTCTTTTAAATTTTGTGAATTTTATATATCATTTTTCTTTTCGAAATCAATTTTCGACCGTAACCGTTCGGTCTTCTTCAGCGAATAATTTATTTTCACTTACTTTCCTGCTTATATACTAGGTGTGTTTAAGGAAATATACTTTAAATCATTAAAAGGTAATTAGAGAAATTTGCTTAAGCTAATAAAAGGTAGGAAAGGTAATTTACAAAAGGGGTGGTTATAAAAAATATTGTTTTTACACAATTCAGAAAAGATAGCCATGATCTGCAGTTCCCATCATCCTGATTCATCAACTTTTTCCTTTCCCGGGTAATTGTCAGGCTTTCCATCACATCCAATTCACGTATGTCTCTAGCTTCCTTGATGACTACTGCGTCCTCCATTGTTATCTCGTGCCCCTTCGTGATAATAGGTTCCGCTACCGCCGACATGAAATTCGAAGTTCTTTCTTTCGTTTTTGCTGCTGCTGCTCCTTGATTCGCGTGCGATGAGTCTCCTCGTTTGACCTGTGTACACTTCTTCACATGTCCCACTTGTGTGATGCGATAGATAACAGATTTTTCGTGTGGTTCGAGTTTGTCCTTCATTGATCCGAGAACGTTTTTGAGCTGGTTCTTGCTGCTTGATTCGATTAACCGTGCAGAGTTGAGCTGATTTATTCGCCTCTTGATCCGATTCCTGATGCCTTCGTGATAAGTTAAAGCCTTCCAGTACCTGCTTTCGGTATTCACATTTGATAATGTTGATCACCCTTATCGCTGTCTAGTTATCTGGATCTTCTGTGCCATTCTCCTAATTGTCGAGCCCTTAAGGCCGTTTAGTCTAGCTGTCTCAACAATGTACCTCATCTCCTTTTCCTTAGCTTCTTTGCTTAGCGGCAAATCGAGCATCCTGTAAATCATTGCTCTGTACGGAGAAACCTTGATTTGCTGCGAATGATTTGATGTGTTTGGAATCGTTCTCTGTGTGTGATTTGCTTTCCGGTATAGATCGAAAGTTATATTTGTTTAGGTTCTCCTTACTACTGTATCTATGAACAATAGTTTACCGTATTTCTCTTCCTCCATCGTAAATACTATTTATATTCTTGTGGGATCGATTCAAGTAGACAAGCACCTTCTCCAGGTCACTCCTTTTCACATACGCAAACACATCGTCCACATATCGGACCCAATGTTTTGGTAACTGGATTCTCCTGCAGTCCTTCATCTAATATCGTCATAAATATCTCGTCAAAGAATGGTGAAAGTGGATTTCCCATCGCTACTCCACCTTTAGTCTCATGAAATTTCCCCCTAAAGGTGAAATAATTTTCGGTCATACAAAGTCTCGCAAGTTGGATATACTGGCTAGTTTTCATTTCCCAAGATAATTAATTTTCTTGGTGAGAAAGCCATTCTTCTATGTGATGGAGACCACCGGGATACTCGGAAATAGAGCTTTCATGTCGAAAGACACCATAATTTTGTCTTGCGCTGGTGAGCCACACAATAGAATTTTCTCAGAGAATTCTTTGCTGTTTTTTACCGATCTTCTATTCATTTGAGTCATTCCCTTAAATTCATTCACCAACCATCTTGCCAGTTTTTAGGTCGGTGCATTCACGGCCAAAATAATCTCACGCACTTCGTTCCCCTCTTTGTGTATTTTTGGCAAATACTTTATCCTAGGCAATGTAGGGTTGCTCACTCTAACCTTCGTCAATTCACGATGATGGAAGACAAAGACGGTAAACTATCGTTCCTAGATACAGTAGTAAGGAGAACCCAAACAAATATAACTTTCGATGTATACTGGAAAGCAACTCACACGCGAACGATTCCAAACACATCAAATCATTTGCAGCAGATCAAGGTTTCTCCGTACAGAGCCATGATCTACAGGATGCTCGATTTGCTACTAAGCAAAGAAGCTGAGGAAAAGGAGATGAGGTACATTGTTGAGACAGCTAGACAAAACGACCTTAAGGGCTCGACAATTAGGAGAATGGCACAGAAGATCCAGATAATTAGACAGCGACAGGGGCGACCAACATTATCAAATGCGAATACCGAAAGCAGGTACTGGAAGGCTTTAACTTATCACGAAGGCATCAGCAATCGGATCAAAAGGCGAATAAATCAGCTCAACTCTGTACGGTTAATCGAATCAAGCAGCAAGAAACAGCTCAAAAACGTTCTTGGATCAACGAAGGACAAATACGAACCACACGAAAAATGTACTATGGTATAGAGGAACAACGGATACCCAAAAATGTATTCGTTGGAGGAATGAAGGGCGGAGATCGGTGGGCAAACCGGGGAAATGATGGTCTGACTCGGCCGATGAAGACAGTTCATTGATGCTCGGATTTTGGAATTGAAGGATGCAGTTGATGGACCAAGACGGTTGGAGGCACTTTTTGCAGAATGCAAAGGCCCGAGAGAGGCTATAGTGCTACGAAGAAGAAGTTATTACACAATAGCGTACACACTTTGATTCGATATTCTGAAATAACCTACAGGTTGCCCACTATCTAACTATTATATCTTATGCATATATAATAGATCGTTCATTTCAGTTTTTATTCCATACATTCTCTTCTTTTTTCTTTGACCACACCTTATTGACCGCAAAAGTTCCTTTGGTCATAAGCCGCTTTTCTAATCTCTTCAGTGAGTTTATTCCAGATAAGTTTAGTTTTACTCATTTTTTGTTGTATTCAGACCAAAGTCAATTGCCAGATTTTTCAGAAAGCCAGAATACAACGCCTTATAAAATTTTCGAATCAACCTGGTTTCACAAATCAAATCAATTGGTCAATCAGGAAATTTTAAATTGCTAGTAGCATATTGCGTCCATTCTAACAAATAGCCATGACTATATCAGCTTCCAACATTGGAATGTATCTTTTTCTTAGCTTTATTGCAAAATTTTTAAGCACGTTCATGTAGTATCTTATAACCGAATCTCTCATTCATACATTACTTTTTCACAAGAAGGTTGGCAGCTATAAATCGAATACTGCTTGTTATGTTTACTATAATTATGCGAACATTCCCTTCTGTAATTGCGTCAGACAATACTCGGTTACACGACAATCATTTGCATATAGTATTTAATGGATTTGTGCACATGAGTGCTTTGCAAGAAAACGGTGCTAGTGTTTCAGTATTGTGAATGCAATAGCGCGCTTCGGTAGTAAATAATGCCATTGACATTATTAAATCTCAATATTTCAGATCGTTTACATCATTATAAATTGTACATAATCTTTTGATGAGTACTAGTAAGAAAATGATAAGCAAAAATAATTTAAGTATTACATACAAAGAAAAGATGAAGTGTACTATTAATAAAATATGAATAATACTCTTTCAGTGTGGTTTTAAGAGCTAGTTGCCCTTGTATTTATTGTTTGATCTTTCGATTTATCAACAACAACCACGTGGAATTAAATTATTTTCTGAAGTTTATCACCCACTCACTCGATGGTGAATATCAAAAGGTTTCATTTAAAACTCAATTTTAACCGCAACTTTGACGAATAGGTGATTCATTAGGAATTAAAATACAGCAAACAAATGTAGGAAGATTTAATGGTGACAATTGTAATCGGAAATAATTCATGAATGACTTCTCTGTGCATTTCATTTAAAAAATGCCTGGTATTATCACATGATGAAAACCAAAACTATATACGAGGTGTGTTCAAAAAGTAAGGTGACTTTTCAAATTTCTCGGACAACGTATATTCGATTATCGTAGTTTTTTTTATGTTGGTACACTCGTCACGAACATATATTTACAGTTTCAGCTATATAATATATTTAGTTTGTTTGTGAGAGGCGTAACGGTTAGAAGTGTTTTGCGTGCTCAGCGATTTTTAGCTATCGAAAAAAATGGATCAAAGATCAAGAATTTTTTGGCCAAAAACGACACCACAACCATGCCTCAGCCATCATATTCACCGAAATTGGCCCCATGTGACCTATGAAAAGACGGAGATTTGCAATGATTGAGGAGATAAAGACTGTATCGCTGGAAGAGCTCAAGGTTATACCGAAAAGTGCTTACAAGAAGTGCTTCGAGGATTGGAAAAAGCGTTGCCACAAGTGCATTGGCACAAGTGTATTGATTACTTAAAGGGGGCAACATAAATATTGACGAACAAATAAATATTTTTTCATAAAAATACAAAGCCACCTTATTATGCACCTCGTATGTACATACATATACATAAGTCTGGGGGAAATGATCCACAAGTTATCTAATTTTTCTTTTCAATCAGATACGAATTTCCATTGAAGCATTAGGTCCTTCCTCCTAATTTGTATAGAAATTAAAAACATTTACAACATAATTTTCCGTTTGTATTAAAAGCTCATAAATAAGTGGTTTACCAATTTTTTTTTCATGTTGTTAAACAAGATTTCCAGAATCGTGACTAATCGAAATATTAAACTACTTGTATCTCAAAAATGCACAATTGTTTCATAACACAGACGACTGAAAAGTTCCTCACGTATCGTGACCTTGTTTACCTGACTAAGCTTTAAATGCATTTTATCACACGTGGAATTTGCAGTTGAATTGCTTTCAGTCGCGAATTTCTTGAATACATAATTAAAGCTGTATAGTTATTTTCAGTTGAATAGTAACTATCTTAATGACTTCAATCCGGATATCAGGTTGACGAACAAAACTAGTTAAAACTCAATTTTTAATGTTGGGAATCCACCTCACAGTTGTTCACCTATACGTTTAAGTGCATTTTTACCAAGTGCAATGATATAATTGACTCATTAGATGACTTATGGAATTCTTTCCTTGCCTCTTTCGCATACAAAGATATACGTTTGTATGCTTATCCAAAGCAAATCTGTTATTAATGCGCTGGGGATATTATGCAATTATCTAGGTTCTAAAAAGTGTTAAGTAATAACTACTTCATTCAACCAATGACCTGTTACAGTAAAACTTCGAAATATTATGGAGTAAAAGATGGCAATTGTTCACATGTGGTAATAAATACTTCCTAAAACTATTCGTAGGCTAGTAAAAAATTTCAAAACACTTGTATAAATGTAAATATTCTCTCAACTATCCAGATAAATATTCTGCTTTTTTAGAATAGCTTGCAAAAAATAACAATAAATTGCTTAAGAGTAAATATTTAAAATATAAAATATACTCGTATAGCGAATCATATTTTACTTGCTCAACTGGTTTAACAATTACCATGGAAAATATTAGTCTAGATATGATAAAATAATTCCAGCTAGCTGGGTCATTCTGTAGAAATTCTTGACAAAGCGAAGCCGCACTATATTTAAAGGGGATTGCAAAATAATTTAACAATACCCTACTAAAATTGGGACCTGTCTGTCCGTCCTGCTCCGCATGTGTATAGTTACTTGTTCGTTTCGGGCTGTAACAATTTGGGAGACAACCCTCTTGACGATGTGACCTTTTCAGTGGAAGAAAATAAAAAAAACGAGAGTTCAAAATGATATAATTAATTTTATTCGTCTTTGTTGCTCGAAGATCTAAACTCTACTGTCATCATTGGTAAATGGTCCTTATATTAAAAATGCTTATCTTTGTTTCGTTAATACAAAACCTTCTTCTGTATCTTTTACCTACGAAAATGAGGAAATGTTTATTTCTATTTTAACATAGAAGTGTGAAAAATAGAAATATTTCCACACACCTTAAAATTGCAAATGCTCAAATGCTTATAGCTAAAATATAGGATTATCCATTTTACGCTTGGGAAAGTAAAGTTAAAGTAAACACATAAAATATTCAGATAGAAACAAAAATTTTTATTTAATATAAAGACTGAACCTTGCCATTATACGTGAAACACAACATCATTCAAATGTTCTCCACGCGACCTCTTACAGGCCACAATCCTTTTGAGGTAATTTTCAATGACTTTTTGGCACATTCCCGGCAATATCTCGGCCATTACTTCACGAATATTGTTTTTCAATTGCTCAAGATTTTGAGGATTGTTCACGTAACCACGACCTTTCGCATAGCCCCATAAAAAGAAATCCAAAGGTGTTAGGTCGCAGGATCTTGCGGGCCAATTGGCATCACTCAATCTCGAAATTACGTATCCTTGAAATTTCTCTTGCAAAAGTGCTCGATTAGCCTGTGTTGTGTGGCTCCATCCTGTTGGAACCACATGCTCTCCAGATCATAATCTTCAATTTCTCTCCGAAAATAATACCACCAGACCATAATGCAGACCAAACGGTCACTTTTTCCGGATGCAAAGACCTTTCTACGATCACCTGAGGATTTCGAGAGCCCCATATGCAGCAATTCTGTTTATTTACGTAACCACTGAGCCTCATCACTAAAGAAAATTTTTTTCAAAAAATCGTTATCAATAGCTTGTTGTTCAATCACCCAATTCGCATACGTTGTGTATGGTCTTGAGGCTTAGGTTCTTGAGTGAGTTGGATTTTGTATGGATAGAGATGTAAATCCAAATGCAAAATCCGCCACAATGAACCGTAAGACAAGCCCAAATGTTGAGCACGTCGAGGAATCGACGAATTCGGGTCTTCCTCCACACTTTGAGCAACGACAGCGATATTTTCAGCAGAACGAATGTTGCAATGATGCACAGGCTTTGCAAATTAATAACCAATCCAGTCTCTTCAAATTGTCTCCCTGTGTTCGAAATTGTTTGCTGTGTAGGTCGATTATGCCGACCGTATTCGGCTCGTAAAGCCCTAAATGTTGATACAGCAGAATCACCATTTTTATAATAAAATTTAATAATTTTAACGCGTTCTTCGACTGTTAAACGATCCATATTTCTGAATGGAAAACCTTCAACTAAAAAACACGCTTTGGATGACATTTAATTCTGACAGATGTCAAATGGCAGAGTTATACTTTCCTACCACCAAATGGATAACCCTGTATTAAGTTAAGTTATTATTAATATACTCAAAATTCGCAAACTTACAATTCTTCCTTAATTCCTAGGTTGGGAGCCCCGTTGATGGTCGAAATTCTCATACTTCTAGCTCTTCCGCTTCTACCCAATTAGCACGCTTGCGGCGGAACTCCATCGTTGCTTGCCGTCCGAATCAATTTTTGCTCGCTCCTTCCTCCTAGAATTCGCGACTGTTATTACTCGTGATCGCTATATCCCCTTCAAAATCCCCAATTGCCGCACGTTCGTTCTTCTCGGCTGTCCAATTATTCCGTAAAAAGAGACCACTTCAACCGTCGCTGGCTCTTTTACAACTTTGACGCAACGGCTCTTTGACTTTAGTTAAAGAACCCGAGTTCAAGGCTACAACAAACACCACGGCTGCTCAACCTTTCAGCGTTTTTCTCGGACGCAAATCCAGTTTTTCTTGGTGGCCATCTTTCTTTCGCGCACAACCATCTGCATTATCGATAACAGCCATATCGATTTGTTTTGGTTGCAGTTTCATTTATTATTTCGATACTTGTGTTTACGTGCACAAACGTTATTTTCGATTCTAGTAGTTAGTACTTCATTTGATTGTTCTCGCGCGGAAAATTTTGAAAATAATTAAGCGCGAAATATTTGAGAATAAAGAAGGTACGCATTTATGGTGGCGTATTTGGTTTACCCTTTCAGGTTTCAGGGGCCCTCTTCGTTGTTGATGCCATCATTGTGTCTGCAAAGAGATATTTTGGTTTTTTCAGACGATGAGTTCAAGGATTTTGTAAGTATGTATTTTGTTTTCGTAAGCCGGCACTGATTTATTTTGAGGAAATTATTTTGTTGGAAGTTGTTTCACGCAATTATGCATAAAATACTATGTATATAATTTTCAAGAATATTAAATCATTAAAAAAGACGTAGTAAACTCATTAATAATACTCGCAATAGAGAACTAAGTGTCTTTGTACCCTGTTGAAATTGATAAGAAACTCTCTTGGAGCTTGTTCTTTTTCAATTAGACTCAAAGTATTGCTAATGGCCACAAATTGAAGTCTTGCCGTACTTAAAGCATTATTTCCGTGAAGTATTCATTTTTATTTGTCTCGTTCAACTGCTTCGTGAACGAAAAATGTATGAAAGTATGAAACATTACCGTGGTGACAATTGGAAAGTTGTTTGCACATGGGACAAGCTACAAAATACGTTTCAGTATTGCGGTACGATGAATGTTACAGATTGGGGTAGCGTGCATAAGAGTACTGTAACCAACAAATAAGGTTACATTTGAATTTAAACTGCACGCGTCGAAGGACTTGGAGAATTTTTTTTTTAGGTTGGTAGTATAGTCAGTGACATCTTTGTCAAATTTAAATGTCAAAATATCCATAAGTGTTTGAGATACGCTTCGTTTCCGGGATGGCCTTCAGTTCCGTTTTCGCTGCGGCTTGAATCTCCTCTATCGTATCAAAACGGTGCCCCCGGAGCGGTCTTTTGAGCTTGCTGAATAGCCAGAAGTTGCACAACACCAGATCAAGTAAATACGGTGGTTGCGGAACAATATGTGTTGAGTTTTTGGCGAAATGATCACGAATTACGAGTGCAGTATGGGATGACGCATTATCGTGGTGTGAAAACGAAGAATTGTCTTTCCACAATCCCAGCCTTTTTAAGTGGATAGCGTTACGCAAACGACGCATAACGTTCAAATAATATTCCTTGTTGACTGTTTGGCCTGGCGGAAGGAATTCATAATGCACAACACCACGATAATCGAAGAAGAGAAAAAGTTGATGGTCGCCCAGGACGCTCTTCATCTTCGACACGTTCACGGCCGGCTTGAAACTCACTATACCATTTGTGAAATTTTTTTTTAGACATAGCCTCATCACCAAAGGCTTTCTGCACCATCCTCAACGTATCCGCAGCAGAAAATTGACTTCGTAAACAAAATTTAATGCAAATTCAACAAATTTCGACATCGCAAAAAACGAAAAACTCACTTTAAGCAGCTCACAAAACGACGCGTATCTCAAGCACTAATGAATATTTTGACATGTAAATTTTACAAAGATGTCACTGACAATACTACCAACCTTAAAAAAAATAATTCTCCAAATCCTTCGAAGCGCGCAGTTTAAATTCAAATGTCACCTAATTTTTTTATACACAGTTGCTGTTCATTAATACGAGAAGATACATTGGATCCGTATAAATGTGGAGAGTACTATACTGATGGATGTGCTTCAATTGGTTCTAATTTAGTCTTAGATCGAACTACAAAAGTCAGCAGAGTGGGAATTGTGTAAACAATTGGTCAGATAACCGGTGTATTATGTGTCTTCACAGGATTTTTAGCAGAAAACATTTGTGTGGACTACAGCATGTTTAATCCGCTAAATTTCTTAGTCATGTCATCCATATTAATAATCGCTGGGAATTTGATTCTTTTCGCAGGAATTTTATGCTTATTCGTTTCATTTAAAAAGAATAAATGGCTATTTATTGTTATTCAAATCATTCTGGGGATCACCATCTGCATGGAGTTATCAGCCAGTATCAGTGGTCATACGTTTAATAGTAATACACCGCTCTATGTTAGAACATTAGCATCGTATTTGATACCATCGGAATGATGATAGACGATATAACATCTTGACTTTGAGTAGCTTTGTGCACCCCGGAATCGTTTTTTGGGAGTTTGCGGCTCCCTAGCTCCAAATTTTCCTGCCAATCCTCGTTTTGGGAGCGAAGTTGAAATTCGGTAGCGAAGAATAACTGTTTTCTTTTTACTTAATCCCTAACCTTACTTAACGCTAATAATTACATGGTTTATACTAACATTACCTCTACTTGATCAATTAATCCTTCCTACCAGACCTTCAGCGCGTGAAGTCGTTCCTTGACAATATTCCGATTAGAATGTTGGAGTGCAAGGAATCCTTCCCTTTCAAGAGTGACTCCGGGGTTATTTTTTTTGTTTGTTTAATTTTATATCTCGAAACAATATATTCTGAAAATTTCATAGAAATTGAATAAAGTTACATCCAATTGTAATTTTTATAAGTAAGGCGTCATGCACTGTTGTTGATAGGCATGTTTCTAAATGATTTAAAAACTACCAACATAACATGATCCGCAAAAATATGGATGTTGATAACCAGATTTTATTTTTCTAGCTCATTTGAATGATTCTGCGTCGTTATGGGCCAATTTTTTAGAAATTTAATTTGAAATGTCGAAATTCAACCGACCTCTTCAATTAAACGAATGATAACTTCTTTTTGAGAAAAATATTTGAGGTTTCCTTTAATAAAAAGAGGATTTTTACATTTCCCTATGATTTCCCACTTGAAAGCAATTGAACTTAATTTATTTTAATATTTTTACAACTGATGGTAGTCACTTGTATGAGTTCAATAGTCATTTACATCTATCTAGTGCTTTTGGTTTTTGTCCTTCACTTAAATTGCGTTTTTCTAATATATCGATTCAAGTATCGCCCTAAATAAAATATACAGCCCTACTCTACTCAAACTTCCAAATTACTGATGCAATTGCCTGCCATCGATTCCATCAGATGATATTCTCCCAAGACTCCATGCAAGTAACGGAAATCGAACCTCAAAAAAACCTTTGCTACTTGCCGAAAATACGACCACTGACTAGGCCTGCAATTACGGAAATTGCAAGCAACTTGTTAAAATTTTTTGGAGGCTCGATCCATTGAATCTGAGCCCATAGTAAAAACATTTTCAGTTTCATTATAATTGCAGATTTTTGCAATTTCAGGTAGTTAAAATGAATAAATTTTGGTGAATAAGACTAAGCATGTTCATGATTGAGTATGTGGAGTTTTTTTTTCTCATTTCAAAAGATGGAGAAGAGGCGGGTCTGAGTAGAAAGCTTGAAGTGTTGACACGATTTTATATTAACAGTTCATTGACACAGCCGATTATTGGCAAATATTTGCAGACATTTTTTTCTTTTATATCGATTAAAGTTTTTACGAAAATACCGAAATTGCAACAAATTTACGATTTTATTAAACTGAAATTTTAACAGCAGTCGTAAGTTGCTTGCTTTATATGATTAAAGCTTGAAGACAGGTTTTGTATCTTATCGATAAAATGTTAAGTGATAGTTATTGTTTTTTACGGCTTTTACGTAATTTGCAATATTTTCTGCACAAAAAGAAGTTTTCGTTTTTGAAAATATGTCTGCATGTTACCGATTCTAGAGGTTAGTGTAGTTTTGATTATTTATGCAAAAATAAAAATATGTAGAGTCTACCGAACTTGAAATTTGGGGGAAATTTTGAATCCCAAATTAATTATAAAGTTGTTACATGATAAAATGCCTCCAACGGAGATTAACTCAGTTTATATTCAAACTCATTTGCAACAAGAATGAAATAACAAGACAGTGGTCTAACCATCTTTTAGGTTTTATATACGTCACATACATATCTATGCAGGAATCCCCTTGCGCTTTATTCTACATTCTACATTTCAGCGAAATATGCAAACCAGATTTTAATACATATGTAGGTCAGTTGGAAGCGTAAACAACATATAGTTGAAGCTGGACCTAGATTTGTAGACTCAGAGCCCTTTAAAGGTATCATTAAAACTAGAATTTACTATTTTATTTATTTGATATCCGCAGGCCCGGCTGCTTTACCAGAAAAAAAAATTACTATTTGTTTCAAACAGTTATGTGTTTACGCATTAGAGGGAGTCAATTTTCATCCTCATCACGAGATAAAAAAAAATGCTTCTGATACAATAAATAAAATTATACCTCAACGAAGTTCGCAAGAGCCGCATTTAAAGCAACCTAAATTTCCTACTAACTCCCATGGAAAGGACTAAAATTACCTCCTACAGAACTACTCTAGTACAACTTATTAAAGGCCTTAATAACTGCAATATTTTCCATCTAGATATACATACATTCATTTGGCATTTACGATTGTGAACTGAAATACAAAACTTTATAAGATTTGGTATCTGTGAGCCTATTTATCCACCCATCTAGAAGTCACAGCATTTTTTCTCGGAATCTATTGAATCAAGCTTTGTTAATATCTTTAAGGATTTATTTGATTAATAATGTCTTAATGTGAAATCAAAATGTTTTGTAGGAGGGAATTCAAGGCTATTTATGCCCTGATTATGGAGCTCCCAAGTTCAATATTATTCTGGACTACCCACTGAACACCCTCTTGCCAATCTGGTAGCCTAGCCTGGAACTGTTTGATACATTAATATGGGCTTAGTCTCGTTTTCCTATGCTTAGGGGCCCCTTGAGGATATATATATAGGAAAGAGAAGGAAGGAAAGAAGGAAAAAGAGTTGCTAGAAAAGAGGCACCTGCACCCTCAGCACCTCCTGATGCTTCAGTATGCCTTTTTCAAATTTCAAAAGCGCGCGAGCATAGTGCACTTCAACGAATGTATGCATTTTCCCGGTAAAAGATTCTGAGGACAGCTCTCAGACTCCATTGAAAAGGTCACCGTACAGCCCCTCTAACTATTTTAGTCTATTGACCGCATCCTCCTATTCTGAAATCCGAGCAGCGTTGAACGGTCTTCGCTGACCGAGTCAGACTAGCGTTTCTTCGGTTTCCCCTGCCTGCTAGTCTTCCCCACTGAATCTTGGTCTTAATGAATTTAAGAGCAACATATACCTCCAAAATCAAAATTTAATGAGCTTCGTCAGCAAAAATACAATTTTTGGATTTTAAATTTTTGTCCATAAATCATAAAGAATTCCCTTAAATTGAAAAATAACTTTCATTGTTTTATTCAAACAATACCACGTAATTGACCGCGGCCATACAAAAAAGACTAATTCCAACAAAAAATTCTTTTCTATGCCACTTAAATAAAAGTTTGTTTCGTATGCCAGAATAATAAGTAAGTAACGTCTCTTCAATGCATTAAGCCAAATTTGGACACATTTTTTTGCAGAATAAAGGCTTCCACTTTACGCAAACCTTTACCACAAGTCAGATTACTTGTGATTTATGGGAACGGAGTCCCAGAATAACGTTTAATCTACATTAATTCAAAGTTCAAATCATCCCTGATGACCGCAAAACATGCAGTCACTATAATACGGGTTCAGAATTCCCATGCATCACTTTAAATTTTAAACGGCCATTTTAACATGTCCTTCGAAATTTTTGCGCACAACTTCAATTGACTCATACTCAATTACTTTGAATCTCCTCTTAAAAATGAATTTAATTCTTTACGACCCTTCATAGTCGATTAAAAAAATCCGAAAATTAGGTTCTCTTACTCGATCATTAGCTAACTTCTTGTCGTCACAAAATTGACTTTATGTCTCAACTTATTCCCTTTATTCAAAATTTTTAGCGCTCATAAATTTTTCATTAAAATTTACTACAAACCAAACCTCTTCTTTCACTTTCGCTACCCTCCACAATCTGACTTTCCACAAATTCCGTTGCACTTTCTTAACATCCCGCCAAATCTGACCCAAAAACCAATCACATTCTTTCTTCCCAATTACCGCTGCCGTACCGAGGTAATGTAATCAAAGTTCAATTCACTTCAGTCCCGTTCCTCCCACATCTTTTCATTTCCGACAAATGCAACGATTTCCATTTGCATACATGGCGATTTGCATAACCATGATAGCGTTAAGTTATATGCAAATCATCATACACATGGAAATAATTGCTTTTGCTGAAATTTACTAAAAAAATTTCTGTGCCCGGGGGAACTCGAAGCCAGGATCGCCAGGATCGCAGCAGACCCCCCCAATTGTGAGTCCAAGGCACTAGCAACGGAGCCACCGCCGGACAATCTCCCATTTATTAAATAACCAACTTCAAGTATGCAGGACATTTGAAGGGTTGCATTAATGATTTTTTTTATTGGGCAATGGTATGAAATTTGTTACTAAGAGAGCTTGAATGATTTTTTGTTGGTATTTTAATGAAGAGGATTTTGTTAGTGGGAAATAAAGAATGGAATTTTGTTAGTAGGAAGGAAGGGATGAGATTTTGTTAGCAAAAAGGTATAAAATGAAGTTTTGTTAAGGGGAAGTAATGAATGAAATTTTGTTAGTGGGAAAGATAATATTACATTTTTCCTTATTTTTTGTACTTAAAAATAGGAATGGAATAGTAAAATTAATACGAAGAGGAGTAAAAAAAACAAGGTAAATGATTAAATGTTTTTTTTATTAAGAAAATCATTAAAAGGAAAAGGTAAGTGTGCCCAAAAGTACGTAGAGATGGGAATTAGGCAATTGAGCGGCCGGAATTGGCAAAAATCGTAGAGACGACTAAGCCCATGAGGGTCTTATTCAGCCGGATAAAAAAGGAACGTCAGCAGAGATCATTAGGAGTCCGATTGAATATCTTTAGCGTGGAACGTCCCAAGCAGCTTGCTGGACTAATCCTCAATCTCATATGACACTTATCCAACATGGCAACGAACCACTGCAGGAATAAAACGTGGAGCAAATTTAGCCGTGAATTGATCGGCTGCATTACTCACAGCGAAATTCCGCAGGAAAATTTTCTGACACTGGAATAGCTCACGGGGGCGAGCCCGAAGGTTGTAACGTTGAGCTCCATTGTGTCAGGCTCCTTCCAACTTAGCTCGATTGTGGTGTTTTACAGGTTGCAGACGATCACTGTTTGCAATTTACTGTTCCGTCCTCGAAAGCATTCAAGTTTCTAAGGAGCACGTACTCAGAGCCTTGTTGGATAGGGTGGTACCTGAATATGAGAGAATACGAGTAAAACGAAAATCTCGTGGACTCGCGAAGGCAAAATACGATTCCGAAAGATTCTCGTCGCACCTTGTAATGTTTTTTTAAAATTTCTTGCGAACGCGGAACCGACCTCTCATCGGTTCTAGACGTTAAGTCTGAGTAGTGCCAACAGATGGTACCAACCGGTCAACCAATCCGTGCACCGTAACCCATTCACGCGGTGGCTGCTTGTCGGCCAGCTAGATCGGAGAGGATTTCGGTCGCGGGTCTCCGAATGGGTTACGCTCATTTACAATATTCTGCCACCTGTACACGCCCGTTTTCAAACGCGTTACAAAAACAAAACCATACGGAGAGGAAACCTCCGTATTTCTTCATTAACCAGTCAAAAGTACAAAATCTAATTTTTATTTCGCGTTCCCGAATTCCCGACGCGGTACCGAAAAGTATACTACGTTAACTCAACCCGACGAAAGCTACGTTAAAGAAAAATCAAGAACAACTAAGGTACCGCGTACCGCGCGCGACGCGAAACCGACTTCAGCGGATTTTCTCAAACCCTACCCTCGCGACGGCATACTTACCCTGCACCCCATTTCCCGCTGAAAAGCAGAACTACTGGAAAGGAAAGTCGTGTTTTAATTAGCAATTCATTTTGTTTTTTTTTTTATTAGCAATTCATTTTGTTTTTTTTTCGAATCTGTATTAAAAAATATGTGCAAAGAGTTCAAAGCTCATTTTAAGCAAAATCTTAATGTCAATATTTATATTTTTTCTATGGTTTCAAACATATTCAATTTATATTTTTTATTCATATATACCTATTTAAATTAATTTGATTCTATTTTTCATTTGTTTTTATAATATAGATTTATGTTTAATTGAATATACTACAGAAATAATGATGTATTGTTTAAAATCCTTACTTAGAAATAATATTTTCCCCATGTTTTTTGTTATATCTGTTACATCTAATTTACATTTATCAATAATTTTGTATATCATTTTCACCTTAACATTTTACCCACATAAAATTTTTCTTCTAGTCTTTCTTATCCAATTGATATCAAAAATAAAATTTGACAAAATATAACATAACGTTCATTGTAGGAAAGCTACACTACTTAGAATTCATCATCTATCCTAAAAGTTGTTTTAAGACATTAATTTTCGCATTATTTGCTTGTAAACTTAAAAGTATTACTGATTTGCTTTGTCGCGAATTTCCGAAAAACAAAGAAAATATATAAATTGTTTATCCAATATTTCTAAAGATACCAAATTGTGTGTATCGAGAGCCGATAAGTATCGTATGTTTAATGTTGTTTTTATTTATAAATAGACTGTAATCAATACTTGTCATTTATATAGTAAGTAATAACAATCGTAATAAGTCTCATTGTATGTGAGTGTTAACGTAGAAAAGTTAAAATGAAGAAATGTTGATTTTTGTTTATAAATGTTATATAGTCATCGGATGAAATGGAATCATTATCAGTTTACTTGATTTTCATCATAAATATATATTAAATGGAAATGTGTTTTTCTTGTTTCTCCCTACTAGAAAATTTTAGTTTAATTTTAAATTGATTTTATATATTGAGGAAAATAATTAATTTGGCCTTCTGGTGTCTTTATGTTATTTATATCTTATCTTTTCCTCTGCTCCTTCGTGATTTGATAATGTCGTTACCATCCACAATACTGTCAAATGAGCAAACGACATATTTTAGAACGTTGATTTAGTAGAGATTCATCCACAATATACACACACACATTCCTAATTTCATGGAAAGTTCCGATTATAGCTGTTGGTGTTCCTTCTTTTACGTTTTACTCTTATTTATTTTTTTCTTATTATTCTGGATTGGTTGTGTGGCTACTATTTTATTTTATAGGCTCTTCTCATAATAAAAAATACATTCACGAAATATCCTATTGGTGATGTCCTGATGAAACTTGAATATTTGGTTTCCATTTATATTTCCTTTTGATTCCCATTAGTTTTATAAAGTTATGTATCATCCTTGTTCAAAGTGTTTTAATACTATTGTTCACTTAAGTAAGTCGATTTATAGTTATTGACAGAGTTATATGTAATGTCGAACATCAAAAACGGAAATGGTTAGTTCTAGCTACCATACTTAAAACCTCTTATATATAAGTTTCTTTTTGTAATTTGTATATTATTCTCAGATTATTATTTGGATTCTGCCTTGCCTTCTCTCTTTTTCAAACATTATTCTGTAAAGATCTTTATAAACCTTCTACTTGATCTGATTTTATTTAATTTTTTCTCTAGAAAATGTTCTTCCTCAGCTGCCTATCCTTGGTTGTTTGTATCTGACATCGATTTTTACCTTGCCACTACTCATTTGCCCGACGCCAAGGTTGGACCGCTATATCCTTGATTTCCATAACCACCACCTTGATTTTCTGCGTACTGTAATTGCCAGCATTGCCCCTTTGCCCATCACACTACGCGAAGCTGATTACTCACACAAAAAGTAACAGTCCAGATGCTTATTAGCAAGCGCACGCGGTTTATTGACCACAGATGTCAGAATAGAAGGATCTTCAAGTTCCGCTTCCAATTACTATTCCGGGTTTTCATTCGAGATTGCAAGAATAAATCTGCAATAAATGGCGAGCCTGCAGCGGGCGGCACAATTTCAGAATTGATTCATTTATCATGTACAGAAATACGCGCATTTGCGTCAGTATTTTTACTGATTTTCTCCTTTTCCAGACGAATCATCATTTTGTATTCGAATGCCATAATGTCCAGTCATTGCATATACTGTGATATCGCTTTGGCCGAGAATCTACTGACGGACGATGGGTTTTAATGGCAGTCACACAAAATGATGGATGAAGCTATTGGATATGCTTTGTGAGGCGATTAGCGCGAAATATTTCACAACGATTGTCAGAACAAAACAACACTTTCACTTCATCTTGTTTTCTGCGCCCGCATGCAATCGCAGTCCCTTATTAATTCCTCGGGTATGGATCCAGGCACGTAAGGTCAAATCTTCCCATAAGGTCTTCTTGATAACTACCTGATAAGATGAGTTACTGTAGTTATTCCCGTTCACCGCTACCGATTTGCCACCTTTTAATGGAAGTTTTTCCCTAGTGAACTTTTACAAGACATCTTGTACCCCTGACGTCTATTTATTCGTTTACGACCGACACGAAACTAAATTTCACAATTATAAAGCGATTTTACACTTTTTCCGACACCTGGGGGGGATCATTAAAGTCCACAAACAGGCGCTTCATAGGTCGTCTCCAAAGGGGTCTCAAAATGGAATTTGAAGGCTTGACTTATTTACATGTCGAACAGCTTTGGATGTGCTGATGCAAACGGGGCCAGCAGCAGTATCTTATGAGTTCCACAATGTGAGCGTCGGCGATCATCATGAGCTTATACTATAAGAGCTGTTGGTAACCCTCAGGAATCCATAGTTTTTTTCAGGGAATATCCGAAATCAGCGTTACAAAAGAACCAGTACTGATGTACACATGGCCATCAGCAAGGTGCAAATTCTGAAACTTATCTGGTCGCTTCAGAATTTGCTCCTTGAGATGTTCCATATTTTTTGAGTAACAACCGATTTCGATGTCGCTAACAAGTTTGATGATAGTGTCCGCTTTTTTTGTGAATCAAACATCAAAGACATCCATACAGTTCATTCTAATAGCACAGAGAAAAATTTTTATAAATGTGTGCAAGAACTGAAAAACAGCCGGATATGTCTGAATTTTGGGATAGAGGCTTCAAATACTTTCATTAATCTAATGAAAATCCTGCCATACACGCTGAACTCACATTTTGATTGAACTTCAAATTAGGGTCACTTTAGATACAGTTTCAGTTTAAAGCTTCAGTGGATCTACTAGGTTGTAGCCTTGAAAATATCCGCGCAGAATTTTGATACCTCAGTATTAAATTTTATCAAATTTCTGACCTAAATCTAGCACTTAAACCATAGCCTATAGCTCGACAAACGAATTTTATTAACTGTGCATGTAGTTAATAGTGTCTCTGAGTTGATTTTTAGTTTCCAGTATCATCAATGGAGTCGTTCACCTATCTCCTTTGTTTGACGTGCAGAGAATTTCATTTTTGACCTTTTATAGACTCCAAAAGTCCTCAAAAATCGGTATTTATACAGATGTAGCTCTAATAATTGGAATATCCTCAAAAAATGTATGAGCCATTCAGTTTGCATTCTCATCAAAGTTCAAAGCCTAAAGGGTTCTCTATTTACTTTTCTCGTCCAAAATTTAGACAACCATCACTGCCCGAAAATATTTTCAGGGTTTGTACTCCGCTCCCTTCTCTATATATTCTCAAAACCATCCATCGAACGTAGTTCCCTTACTTTTCACACAAATTTACGCAGATCGACCTCAGTAACATTATATACTTGTGATTGTAGTATTACATCGTTTTCGCACTAATCAAACACTCAATTCTTCGCAGACAATGGCCCACTGGCCATCTGGTACCGATCACGCTGATAGCAAACCATTAGTTTGCTAGGCCGATGTAATTCATTATTGTGATCACTCAGCACAATCATGATGACAAGAAGACAATCCTTAGTTATAAAAATTAAATTATTTTGGGCCGTACATACATAAAGTGAATTATTTTACATACATTCAAGATTCTGCAACTCATATAAATTATGAGTTTTCTGGTTTGAAGTTGCAAGACTTGAGCCTGAGCAAATGTGTGTCCAAATAAGACTGAACACATCCATGCCCGCTCAAAAGCTGGGTCAGATAGAATTCAGTCTCACCATGCTTTTGATTTAGCCACGGTCTCACATCCGAGATGAAGCGCGCAGTCCACCTTCCCTTCATGCAATTCACCCAAGACTGCTGCCAATCTATGAGTGAGCGCTGTCTCTCCTCGCGGGCGACAATCTCCCTCGCGTCCTCGTTTCAACGCAGTTAAATGGCGCGGTGCTCTCTAGCAAAGAGGGCAACAGGTATCACGCCTGCAATAACCCTCACCACCAAATCAGAGACTGCCGGATACGAAGATGCAATCTTCAGTGCTCCTCTTCTCTGTACCTGTGCCAAGCGTTTTCGGTATACCTCGTTACTGAGAGCGTCGCCCCATATTTCTTCTCCGTACAGTAGCACTGAGCCTACAGCACTTATCAAGAGGCATCTTCTTGATGGGCTGGGTTCCCCTATGTTGGCTATAAGTCGACTCAGAGCCGATACTCCTGAAGCAACCTTCTTAGCTGCTGTCCCGATTTGCTTAGAGAAACTCATCTTCGAGTCAGTAGCCTCAGGTACTTTACAGCTGCCTTTGATTCGGTTAGTATATCTCCAATACTGATCATCCTCACTCTAGGGACTCTCTTTTTTGTCAAGATGACCACTTCGGTTTTCTCCAGTGCGAAAATGAGCCCGTGCAGTCATCCAGTCTCTCATTTGGCGCATTAGCATACTCAGCCTAAGTTGCGCTTATTCAACGGTGCGTCCAGCGAACAGAGCCGAAACATCATCCACACAGCCGATAAAGTGCGACTCATCTGGCATCTCCAGTCTCTGTAGCCCGTCGTAAAAAACGTTCAACAGGTCTTGATCCATCCTTGTCCAGACCTGTGGAACGTGCCTTACGGCCAAGCCAAACTAGTGTTTCCTCAGCTTTCCCACTGTTCTCCGCCACCTAGGTATCCTTAAATTTAATGAAATTTGGTATTTAAGAAGCTATATGCAAGATCCTAATATTTCATGAATTTCTTAGGAATCGAACTTATTTACGGTGGTTATAGCCATTTCAAATTTCTCCAATTACAACAACAACGACACAGGGTTTTCCTACTATATGGGCTTTGTATTAATTCAGGCACTACATTTTCGATTGAATCTTCTCAAAACTCCCAAAATAGATTAATATCGTTAATATCTTAATGATCCCATCAACTTAGAGATACAACTTAGTGATACAGCAAAAAAATGGTGGTAATTCAAATTGGACTGAGAATGGAAATATTGAGTATATATGTCATGGACATTCTTCTTGATTTTATGCACATTACGGTAGTAAGTAACACTGACCATGAAATGAACGGCGAAGACTTTTTCTGAAGATGTTAACGCAGGTGATGAGTTGCAAATGAATGGCGACACCAAAAATGGGGTTGCGGCCATGGTAGAAATGTGAACGATGGCGACTATAGTAGGCGGAATGATGTCCGAATATTGTTATATTGGTGCTTTAAGCTGGGCGACCATTAAAAAGGAACATGATTGTCATCGATATTAAAGATAATTAAAGTATACATCCTGGAATCATTCTTTGGGAGATCGCGCCTCGCTAGCTCTAAAGTTTCGGCCAATCCTCGTCATGTTAGTAGAGTTGAACTTCGATGGCGAAGAATAGATATAGCTGCCGTGTTCTCCTTCCTTTTGAAATAAAAAATAAAAATAAATCTACTCGATTAATTAATCCTCCTTATCAGTCCTTCAGCGCGTGGAGTGGTTCCTTGACATTATTCCAATTAAAATGTTGGAGTACAAGGAATCCTTCCCTTCTTAGAGTGGCTCAGGGTTATACTTTTTTTTTTTGGTTTGTTTTACATTTTGTAACAACAAGTAGGGTAGACAGACGTACGCTCCTGTAAGAAAAGTTTTGTACGCAACCAACGATACGTAGGCACCGAAATGCCAATGATATTTTCACACCCAAAAAGAAAAACCATTGTTATTCCATTTCCAACGGCTACACTTTTGTTTAAACAGGGTTTTCCAATAAGAGGTGTTATTTTTTTAATATAAATGATTGGATGTTTATTGTGTTGTGAAGAAAAAGATTTGCCGTTAATAGTCAAAAATAATATCAGGCAAATGACCACCACGACCACGCTTACAGGACCATATCCTTTTCATGAATTTTTCCATAACCAAATCGCAAAGTGGCTGCCCTATGTCCCCGATAGCCTCACGAATCCCATCTTTGAGATCTTGAATCGACGCTGGGCTGTTGGCGTAGGCCTTCTCTTTCACGTGGCCCCAAAGGAAGAAGTCGCAAGGTGTTAAATCACAAGATCTCGGTGGCCAATTTGGATCTCCTCTTCGAGAGATAACACGGTCCGAAAACTTTTCCCGTAAAAAATCAATGGTTTCGTTGTTTGTGTGGTACGTAGCGCCGTCTTGTTGAAATTAAACGTTGGTCAGATCAATACCATCCGATTCCGGCCATACAAAATCTTTAATCATCTCTCGATAGCGCAATCCATTCACCGTAACTGTTGCTCCAGCCTCATTTTCGAAAAAGTAAGGACCAACGACTCCGCCGGACCATAAACCGCACCAAACAGTCACACGTTGAGGATAGAGAAGCTTTTCAACACCAACTCTTGGGCTTTTTCGAGCCCCAGATGCGACAATTTGCTTGTTGACGAAGCCATCGAGGTGGAAATGGGATGATTTTTCAATGGAATTCCGGATCATTTTCATGCGTTTCAAGGACTCAATCAGCAAAGACACGACGTTGTTGATGATCGACCGGCTTGAGTCCCTGTATTAACTGAACTTCATAAGCCTTAAGACCCAAATCTTTATGCAAAATACGGTGTTATGACGTTTGTGGAATGCCTAATTCCAAAGAACGACGAGGAATGGACAAACCTGGGTTTTCTTCAACACTTTCAGCTATAGTAGCAATATTCTCGGCTGTTCTTGAGGGACGTGCACAGGTTTTTTTCTTCATATCACTAAGTTGTCCTAACAGCTCGAATTTTCCACCAATTTCTGTATTGCGGTCCGACAAGGTGTTTCACAACGACCCAAAAATGTTCGAGTTTTACGAGCCGTCTCTGCCAAATTTTCACCATTTTTATAATGCATTTTAATCATTTCAATGCATTGTTGAAGCGTGTATTGTTCCATTTTTATTAATGGCGTAGTTTCTATTGGTTAAATGTCAAAAAATGACAGCTTCAAAAGTGACATCTACCGAAATAGCGGGCTATTCAAAATAACACCTCTTGTTAGAAAACCCTTTATAATAGAGATCATTCACATCATGAATTCCCAAAGATATTTGTGGTGTTCACTTTCCTGAAAATCTTAAGGAGGACAAATTAAAGCTCTTATATCTGGGAAGCCTATAGAGCATCCACGTTGTATGTTGTTGTTGTTATCAGAAAAAAATTCAAATGCCTATACCTTCGGTAAAAATGTTTAGCATTTTTGTAACTTACCGTTTCGTCTGACCTATTAATAGAATGGAAATAAATGGAATATATAGAATTGGCTGCAAGGATTGTGACAAGACATATAGCGGTCAAACGAAGCGGTCAATGAAGGTATGAGTCAACGAGCACATAAGCAAAGCAAGTAGAACGAAGAGAAATATCCAATCTGGCAAAACGGCGCAAATAAGGTCGAAAACCACACATTTGACACCAAAGATGCGAAAACCATATACAGCAGACGGGACTTCCAGGAAACTAGACGTGAAGGATAGAGTCAAAATCTACAAAAACGTAAAAGGAGACATACTCAACGCGAATCAAGGGAACGGCTATATTTGGCTGTTTAAGTACCTTTGAAGCATACAGGGAAGTCAAGTAAATTACCATAATGACCTGTTAAAACTTAGAAAAGCAATTAGACTAATCGCCATTTAAATAAAAAGAATAGATTTAAAAAAAGTCCTTTAATTATGTACGTGCGAATGAAGGCTGCAAGTAGTAGTTGAAACATATACATTTGCAAAAACAAATAAATAGCTAGAAGGAAACACAGCTGATTATTGTTTTTTAATTATATTCTTTGTACAATTCAAGCCCTACCAAATTGTCACGTTAGCCAACCTAAGAAACTCAGCTGTCACAATTGTCTGTAGAATAACTCAGTGCACAAATATTCGCGCTTTAAAGTTATAAGTTCTTTAATTGCTGAACAATAAGACTACAATCAATTAGTAAAGTGTGGAAATATTGCTCGGAGTCCGAAGCCACAAAAACATTTTTTTGTTAGCTCCAATTGTTCTTATATCTCAGTTCATTCCCTTGAAGGGACTGCAAGTTACGAAAAATATGAGGATAGCTCTCAAATCATATTTTATGTAAGTGATTCTATTCCCCAAACAATATTCAAACAATCGATTTCATTTCAATGCATTTTCACATCCCTTTCACGCATAAAAGCCATACCAAAGAAATAATTCCCATTCTGCAGTCATCGATCTTTCAATCAAAAATTGCGAAATCTACAGGAGGTGAACCTGCACGAGTTCAAAATTTCTCAATACAGACTTGGACGTCTTTTGCTTGTACCACTCGACATGAACTCGCAGTACTCGGAAACTTTCAATTAAAGATCACCAAAAAAGGGGGTACTTTAGCGCATTCGAGACGGTACTACAATCTTTTATGCAGAATTAAAAGTGAATTGTTTGATTGTTATGAGCGCTAAGTTGTCGGCCGCGTTGGTCCAATCTCCCATTGAAACGCCAATAACCAACACTCGGTAATTTATATGGAAGAGATAATTTACTTCTCGACGACAAGGAACGCGAAAAAAAGGAATTTCGGAAAAGATTGGCACAACACAAGAGCCAAAAGGTAGTTACATGCATTCACGGGAAAGATATATGAACACAACACTCAGCAAGAAGAAATAAGTTGTGCTTTTCGATCAGGTGGCCTAGTTACGGGTATATCTGGTTTGGTGGGCCTTGATTACCATTTCAGTCTGGAATTTATAATGAATGCCATTCACATTGAATGCTTAATTTTATCTGTTTTTTCGCGAACGATTCAACGCAATAACAGTAAAAATTGTACGTTAAAATGAAAATGAGATGAATTTTTGTGATAATGCGATTTTTAAAAGGTAAACTCTTCGATAAAATTTTGAAAATAATGACACTGAGATGTCGCCGTATTGCGTTTCCGATTTTGGAAAATTTTGCGATAGTCATGAACTAAATAAAAAATAAATTCCTCTGGATTGGCCGAGGTTGCATCGATATTTCATATGTCTTCCGTTCACGGAGATTGTAAACACATAAATATTGATATGTTATTGCTATTAATCTTTTTTTGGGAGAAATTTCGGTCAATTGCCATTAATCTCAAAAAGATACTTTCACCATGAAGGCTTGCATTCGAAGTTGAGTGCTTTAATTCTCTACTAAATCGGAATGGCAATATGAAAGTTCTATTGTCTATGCAAAAATATGTATTTATTTATTTACTCTTATTGCAATTTCTAGATTGTATCTTTTATACTAAGTTGCGATATTATCGAATTGAGTGCCATTGGATAGAGATTGAAGTAAAAGCTACCCTTGTACGTTTTTTGGGTCGAATCTTTCTATTTTTCGTTTGAAGAGGATAGTAGTATGTTCGAGGTCTCACTTTTTACGAAATTATGAGATTAGAGTAGGGAAAAAGTATTCCAACTAGCGAAAATCTTCAGTCTCGTTTTTCAAAATAAAGCTTTGTTTTCAGTTTTGCCCATTGCTATGAAACAATAAAAAATTAATGAATTAGAATAATATGAATATCCTAGATGATAAAGCTACTTCAGCAAATTATAATTAATCATTTCTATGGAAAAAAATTGGTTAATATAATGATAATAGTCTCATTAAAATAACCACCTAAAATTGAAAACGTGGTTGTAGGCCTGGACACTACTTTCTAGAATAGATTTTTACTGGAACCGTAAATGACATCAATGCAACTTGAAAACAAGTTCTCGGCAGGAAACATTCGTTATTCCGAAACAAAGACATTATTCTAAGTACCCATGTTTCATTTTCCATTGCGATTTGATCCTTGGGAATATTTATGATAGGACGCTTTTTCTTAAATTGTTTTTGTGAGAGTAGAAAAAGCAAATGAATGAAATAGCCTTGAATATTATCAGAATCTTTGAAATTTACATGAAACTTAAGTTTGCTTACACAAATTTACACAAAATTTACAAGGTACAACATTACTGAGAATATTATATTCTGATATAGGTATTTACTATTTACTATCTTTGTACTAATAAAATCCATTCTTCTCACATTTTTCTTCTTCGTCTACCTGATATACTGATAAAACAATTCAACCCTTTTTTGGGAAAAACTCATTTAAAACCGTTCGGGGCATCTTTTGAGGAAAACCTTTTTTAACAGTCACTTCCTTCAAACCTTTCAAAACATTTTTTTTAATGCTTCCAACATTTATAGTATTTGCAAAATGTTAATGCTTGTAACGGATAGATAGAGCACGGTTTTAGCATTGTTTAATGAGTAAGTAATAGGGGTACCGGTTAATTCGTGCGGTTTTCTAACAGATGGCGTAACTTTATTTTTATTCCAGCGATTCACCTTTTCAAATATGTGTTGGAAAGCTACTGTCATATAGTTTCAGAATCAGTATGTGTCATTTAGCTGACGCGTAAGCAACAATACTTTGTTTTACTCTGAAAATGTCGAATTTTGTGCCGAATAAAGTGGAGTACTTCTTCATTGAAGAAAAAGACTGCCGAAAGCCATCGTATTTTGGTGGAAGTGTATGGTGTATGGCAATTTTGACTTGGAGGCTCGGACAGCCAAAAAAGTTTGAAGATCACGAATTGGAGACATTGCTCGACTAAGATCCATCCCAAACTTGCAAAATCACTTAGCGTTGCTCAACAAACCATTTCCGATCGTCTAGAAGGAATTTTTCCCAATAAAGCTTCAATTTTCGAAAAAAACCGCATGAATTAACCGGTACCCCTATAGCAAAGGCCTAACACAGAAAGCACATTGATATAAAAGATGTTTTCAATTTACATTATAAGCAATTGTAATTGGGAAATAAAAAATTTTAATTCGTGAACAATAAGAATTGAAATTTTCCCCTTTTTGATTAAAACAACACACGAAGCCTTGGCGAACACATGTAGCCCCTGGGAAAATAGTAAAAGTTGGTAGTATAGGGCAAATGCAAAGTGAGGTGAGTGTATGTTTGTACTGTAGATAAAATGAATCATTTGAATTCCCCACACAAAAAGGTGTTAGACAAGGGGACACAATCTCTCCAAAGTTTTTCAATGCCACCCTGGAAAACATCTTTCAAGAACTAAAATGGGAAGAGAAGGGCCCACAAATTGATGGAGAACGCAACAATCACTTAAGATTTGCCGACGATATGGTCATAATTGCTCAAAGCCAAGAAGACCTACAACTCCTCCTAACTGAGCTTATCGAAGCCAGCGAAAAAGTCGGCCTAAGAATGAACCTAAGTAAAACAAAAGTTATGCGCAATGAACATCTAGGAGGTCAGGTCGAAATAGCACTGAACATCACCAGGCTAGGAACAGTAGAAGAATATACCTATCTAGGCCAGCTAGTACATAAATCCGGAGATATAACACCTGAAATTAATAAGCGAATCAAGCTAGCATGGAGCGCATTCGGGAGAAACTCTATCATATTCAAATCTAGAATGACTTTGTGACACTTTAAAAAGAAAACATTTGACCAATTAAGAACTGTTTAAAATGCATTACTTATAATACTCCTGGAAAAAGGAAAGTTTCGTGTTTCCAATCCCGAAAGGGGACAAACCATTTCAAACTATCCATATAGACCATTTAGGTCCGCTTGAGGTAACTCCGAGAAAAAATAAACACATTATAGCTATCATTGATGCATTTACAAAATATACAAAATGGTAGATCAACAAATACATCCGAAGTTATTTCCTGCTTGAAAAAGAATTTTAGTACGTTCAGTGTTCCACTTAAGACAATTAGCGATCGCGGTACTGCTTTTACGTCAGATGCGTTCAAAAACTTTTTGGCAGCTAATTATTTCGCTCATACTTTAGTAGTATCAGGTTCTCCAAAGTCTAATGGTCAAATTGAGAGGATCAACAAAGATTTAACGCCTATGTTAGCTAAATTATGTGATGTAGATAAAAAGATTTATTGGGACCGAATTTTGACAAAAGTAGAATTCTCATTTAATAACACCAAAAATAAATCTATAGATACAACCCCTAGTAAACTATTATATGGAGTGAATCAGACAAACCCTGAACTCGATAAAATTTTAGAACTATTAGAACGTGTTAATAATGGAACTGATAATTTAGAGAGCATAAGACAGCATGCGAAATAGGATTAGATTTAACCGAAGACGTAAACCTCCCAGAACTTATAATGTCGATGAGCAAGTCATGATTTCTAATGTCGATACGACTCCTGGCGTTAACAAAAAGTTAAGTCCTAAATATAGAGGACCTTATAAAATGGCAAAAGTGCTTCTGAATGATAGGTATGTAGTTATAGATATCGATTGATTTTGTATTACTAATAAACCAATCCAAGGTGTTTATGATGTTACGCGTATAAAGCCATACTTAGACTTAAGATACACCTCCATTAAATAAAATAGGATTATTATTACAACAAAATGTTAAATTTTAAGATTGGATATTTCAAATTGACGTATATTCTTTTGTAAACTAATATACCATAAACCATATTTCATTTAAAATTATAAATTAAGATATTAATCAAATATAAGTTTATGTATTAATCAATACAGCACTTATAACCATAGATACTATGTATATACGAGGGCGGTTCCAAAAGTACCCGACCCGACAAAGAAAACAGTAAAAATCTTTTCAATATATTCTTAGTACGCTTTTCCCAACGATGTTCAATAGCTTCGATACCCGCTTTATAGTAGGAACTGTCAAGCTCCTCAAAATAGCTATCAACCACAAACTCTACCTCTTCATTGTTTTCAAATATTTTGCCGCCGAGCCATTTTTTCAAATTCGGAAAAAGAAAATAATCCGAAGGAGCCAGATCTGGCGAATAGGGTGCATGAGGAAGCAATTCAAACTTCAACTCATTGGTTTTAGCCATCGCAATGATGCACGTGTGCACTGGTGCGTTGTCGTGATGAAACAACACTCTTTTTCGTCAGATGGGGCCGTTGTTTCTTAATTTCATCACTAAAACGCTGCAACAAGGCTGCATAATATGCACCGTTGATTGTTCTTCCTTTTTCGAGATAATATTATTCCAAGCGTATCACAGAAAACGGATGCCATGGCCTTGCCAGCTGACTGAACTGTCTTTGCTTTCTTTGGAGCCCGTTCTCCCTTTTCAGTCCACTGCTTTGACTGCTCCTTGGTCTCAGGAGTAAAATGATGAGCCCATGTTTCATTCATGGTTATCAATCGATGCAAAAACTCGGCTTTATTGCTGCGAAACATTGTCAAACACTCGATGGAAACATCCTCACGTTGCCGTTTGAGCTCCATTGTGAGCAAACGCGGCATCATCTTGCGCACAGCTTTCTCATGCCCACATTTTCGGTCAAAATGCGATGCACAGCACTTTTTGCAATGCCACTTTTAGTCAACGGTCATCCAATAACATTTTGAGGATTTTCTTCACATATTCTGACGTAGTGACCTCACTTGGTCGACCACTTCGGTGTTCATCTTGGAAGCTCGTACGAACTCGCTTAAACTCAGCTACCCAATATTTGACCATTGTATATGAAGAAGCTGACTTCTCCAGAGTAGAATCTAACTCGGCTTTGATATCAGTTGAACTTGGACCTTTCAAATGAAAGTATTGTATCACATAACGATTCCCAATTTTTTCCATATTTACAAATTCACTGAGAGCGTTCACTTTGGATGTCTTTAAAAAAATAATCATAAACGTACCATTATGAATTTTTCACATTAAGTTGTTGAAAGGTGGTATTGTCAATTGCAGCATTCTTTTTTTTTAAACTACTTGTATTCATAAGTCAGGTCAGTTACTATTGGGACTCCCCTCGTATGTACATATACTTCTAATTAAGTTTAACTTTAAGAAATCAAGTAATTTATGACCTTTGCGGAAATCAGATGGGATTTCAGTATTCCAGTTTTGAATTGATCCTTGAAATGCATAATAATATTTGAGTAATTAATCCAAATCAAAGTTAGGAACGGAAATTAGGCTTTATATTTCTATGTCGACTAATGAATCCCATTTAAGGATCAAGTTTAATTTTATGAATTGTGCACGGTGGATTCTATTTATAATTACTAGATTGACGTATCGTATTCAAGAGTTGAACTTATGAATACCTATTTTATTTATGTATTCAAATCGGAATATATGATTCGATAGATTTTGAATCCAGTAATCAGGGACGATTATGATCAGGATGGCCGAGTTGTAAGCATCCTCCCAGTGAAATCTTAATTTTCTGCTTTAAAAAACTTCTATTCTTGCAACTCATGTTTACTTGTTTTATTATGTCAACACTTATGTACTTATGTATTTATGCACTTATGTATTGGTTTCCTACTTTACGAAACTTCTATTATTGTTGTGTATTTGTGCGAATAAAGGGACTTATGATCGGATCGTCGAAGAGAAAAGACGTGTTTTAATTTTGAAGTTAATAACATGCTCATACATGAGTAAAGAAGAGTCGGTATTTTCTTGTTTGAAACCACAATCGCATCGTTAGCCGGGCCTCTTCCTTTACCTAGATAGCGGGCTGTGGTTGTTTTTTTTTGTTGTTGTAGAGTCATACTATCGGGACCTTAGGTCTAGCTGGGAGGGTTGCGAGGGGCATCAATCTGACCAGGAAGCCCGACCTCTTTTTGTGGGCTACAATTTCCCTCATCAATAATGAAGCCGCACACCTGATCACGTGCGGTAATAATAAGAAAGTAGGTATCAAAATTTCAACGACTAGTAGTGCTGGTCTTGACATTTTCTTGTGGTATCATTTATTTCCGATCCCAATTCGTACATGTGAAATGTTTTGTCGTGGACTTGGTGCGAGGGAAAAGAACGCTCCATGATCTCACAAGCAGCTAGCCTGTCATCAATGTACGCGTCTCGACACCATGTCATTTCTAGCTAAACACTGATCTTTAGCTTGCTGGGGCAGCATTTTATCGCTGCTGTCCTTTACAAACCTCTAACACTTGAAAATTACTACAAGGTTTTTGCAAATGTCTTATTATTGCATTGGATATCTTTGGGCTTTACCAGAACTGACAATTCAACTAATGATATTTCGTCATCAATTGATTTATTGGCGGTGCGCATATTTACTTTGCACTAAAAAATAAAGATCAAAATGAAAATACCTACCAAAGAAATTTCGTTTGAGCATTTTCCAAAATCTTGCAAATTTTTAACTAACCAGAATATCCAATACAATATACTGACAATTATTTATTTATTTATGTGGTCTTAATATTTACGGAAAATTTTTGAAGGAAATCGCTTTTCACTTTCACTTAGCCTTCCAAAACGTTTTTGCAAATTATTGTAGTTTCATTCTTCGCACCTTCATTAACCATTCACATTAACAGTGGTAATTATCAGAAGACCGCGATTACCATCATTTCGACATAACATGGCTCGAACAATTTTCTTTGTTTTGATCACAACACCGAACATTAGCCACCATTTATATTCGCAAGAAAATTATTCATATTTTCTAAGCATTCATCAAGAACAAACGCTTCATTTGTCATAAAATATTTTGTGCAAATTTGGCAACAAAACCTAATTTTCCATGTTTCGGTCTAATAGACAACAGACAGATTAAAACACTAATTGACTTCCATATATTTTAAACAAGGTTAAGCTAAATTACATAAAACTAACAATGCAAACTAACACAATTGCTTGGAGTGTAACTCACCGATAGTTGGCATACAAAAACGTGCTGTCTTACTCATTTCCCGTTGATTATTGCACTTTGATTTTTATATACTCCATTGTCAAGAATGCAGTTATAATGTGCAAATACTCGCATAATGCTTGGAGTGAAAAGTATTCATTTCCCGCATTACAACTATTGCATGAATAATATTTGCAATGTATTGCAAAATTTATAAGTGTAACATAGCATCTAAGAAACATATAAAAAAATTAAATAGAAAGTGTATTTCGTTTTTGATCTTTCCAAGATAATAATAGATATATCTTTATTTTAGCATTAACTAACATAAAATTTGAAAATTTCTCTTTGTAACCGATTGAATACTTTACTCATACAACGCATATTTTTATGTAACTACAATTCATAAGAGTAACAAACGCATAAACATAACTATGTTTTCAAGGCTAATAAACTACCATTGTTGAAAAAGTGAAACCGGAATGGTCTAATTGAAACGTGAAGAGCATAACGACTTAAAAATAGAAACATTTACTATGATTATCTTCTTCGAATTCGTTTGATCGACCTATAAATGGCGTAACATGTGTCACAAACAATTAATTCAACAGACTGCATCTTCATTTAGTTATTCATTTCTTTACACTCTATTTATGACCTTTCCCAACCCAAACTTCCATCGGCTAACAATTGCCTACCACTTACAATCAATTTAATCACCCGCGGGAATTGTCGATTGAATTAATCAGTCCTAACTGGATGCTATGTTTGAATGCCCAGTCACGTGATGAATTCATGAATTTGAAATTGAATCATTCAAGAAAGAAAAAAAATAGATATAGACGAAAGAACTTATTTTCAACAATATAAAAATGTTATTCCCAAGGGTTTTTGTTTTTTTGATTGAAAAAGAAGGAATTTCTTCATTCAAGAGTTACACAATTTGTAGCTACGCATAGAACAGGAGAATCGAAAAATCGCAGATTTGTTTCATTTCATTATATTTTAAGAAAAAAATTATCTTTAACGCTTCTCCTGCACAATTTTGGTTCGTAAAAAAAAATCTTTTGATCATTGCAGCTGTTATTCGATTATATCGTTCTCAACTGGTGTTCCGTGTTATTTAGAAGTCATTTAAATATTTTTGATGTCAATTCGGAGAACCGCTTCAAAGTGGCTTTGCAACAAAATCAAATTCTTTTATTGATTTTATTTTAAATACTCTAGAAACCAGTTAAGACGTCAGTAGGTAACAGGTGAGAAATACGAGTATGTGAATGGGAATGAAAACCCCAAAACAGAAATCAAGTTATTCGCTGCGGTACATAAGGTTCAATGATTGTTCTAACTCTATTTGAAACTCTATTCAAATATTGTTTGACCTCCAAATTGTAGACCAAACCTCTTGATTGACAATTGAAATTTTTGTTTTGAAGGCTCCAATCAATTTGTTCTATAACTCTAAAGAATGAATATATCTTGTAAAATTAGTTGCATGAATTAACATCAGGGACAAGGACGACAGATAGTAATTATTGGTCTCGTGTGTAACGAAATTCGCAAGAGAAAAAATTATAGAGTTTCTGACAGAATACTTTAAGCCATTGAAATTATGAAATTTAATTCTTCAAATCTGTTGATATTTTTGTAAAAGCAATACGAGTATAGCAATAGTTTTGTATAGGCAATATCTACAAATTCTACATTATTGGAAATTTAAAATTATTTTAGTCTATATTTGCAAATATATAATTTCGTTTGATTTCTGCTCTAATTCAATTTTCTTCTATTACAGACCCCAGTCAAATACCCGAAAGCGGTAGCTTTTATAATCAGTAACGAGTTTTGTGAAAGATTCAATTACTATGGCATGCGAAGTAAGTATTAAATATTACATTTTATATGAACATAAAATTGTTTAAAAGTAAGCGATGTAGAATATCTATGAAAAAAACTACGAAATCGTCTTACTTTTAGATGCCTCATTGCTTTGTTTGTCTTTGATGCAATTTAAGACTATTACATAATATCTCAAGTTTTGGAAAAATTCCCTACCTATCTGCCCGCTTATCAACGCCAGCATTCTCAGGAGCTATTGAAGATAGAATTATAAAACTTTGAGAAAAGCAGGGAGGTAGTGGTCAAACGTAAGACTTGTAGTTAAAAAAAACTCAGAGGATCATAAATGTGACCATTAAATTTCGGTCTATGATCAACTTTTTGCAGTATTATAATCAAAACGATTAGTTAAATAGAAATTTATGTAGAGCAACATTAAAATAAGTCATCAAATTTTCTTCTAGTTTCCTCTTCTTCGTAGCGCTATACACCCTCTCGGGCCTTCGCTTCTTGCAACACGCACCTCCAAGTGTCTCGGTCCAGTGACCGCGTCCTCCGATTTCGAAATCTCTACAGCCCCCCTCGGGCCTTCGCTTCCTGCAAATAGCGCCTCTAACTGTCTCGGTCCATGGACAACGTCCTCCAATTTCGAAATCTGAGCAGCGATGAACTGTCTTCGTAGACCGAGTCAGAGCCGCGTTTCCTTGGTTTCCCGACAGGTCTCCGGCCTTCAGTTCTCCCAACGAATACCTTTTTGGGGATCCTTTGTTCGTCCATACGATTCTTGTGTCCAGCCCATTGCAGCTTCTGCAGTCTGACAATCGTTGAAACCTCCGGGTCGTCAAAAATTTCATATATCTGATGGTTGTGTCGAATTCGCCATTGGTCCCCGTCTAGCTTCGCTCCGGTTATTCGCCGCAAGACCCGTCGCTCAAAGGCGTTCAATATATTTGCGGATGCTTGGGTTAGGGTCCATGTTTCACACCCATAGCATAACAAAGATCTTATCACAAATTTGTGTACTTGGAGCTTTGTTTTCCTGCGTATGTAGCTGGTTTTCAAGATCGTCAAAACTGAATTCACAGTACTATTTCAATTAAAGAAACCTTAACTAGATGACTAATTAATACTATATGATGATTATCTAAAAAGACTACATATACGCTGTTATCACTCTGTATAAGTATAGAAAATGTAATGTGACGCCTACGCCCGGGAATCGAAGTGATTCAGATGGGTATGACCTCGAAATGCAAGCAGACTTCATCTTTCGTGCCGATATCATTGCGCCGAAAATATTTTTCTTCAAATATTTATATTTGTGGAGAAATATTTTCAGTAGTAAAATACTGATACATTTCGAAGCATATCTATCTGGCAATGCCTCCCACAGTTGTCATCCAACTGTCAACGAGGCAGAAGGTTCGCGGTTAACTGTCGGGCGAGTGAATACATAAGCATCACTTGTATACCAGATCGTCACCGAAAGAAAAAGCGGTATTTCGGGAATTGACAACGATAATTTCAAGCAACAAAATTTCGACTAAAGGTCAGAATTTAGGCTAGTTGCAAAACGGTAGTACATACAACCTAGTGGTTGGCTAATTTTATTCGGTAGCAAACTGGTGATTCCTTGTGCATAAAGCGCGCGGTGCTTCGCGTTAAGTGAAAAGTTTCGCGAGGATTAGCGGAGGAAAAGCCCCACGTAAACAATTGGCAACAAAAGCAGCGCGCAAAAGTGCGCCATTGACAGGAGGTGTAAAGAAACCACATCGTTATCGTCCCGGTACGGTTGCTCTTCGAGAACTTCGTCGTTACCAGGAGTCCACAGAATTGTTGATCCGTAAATTACCGTCCCACGTTTGGTTCGTGAAATTGTTCGAGATTTCAAAACAGATCTTCGTTTCCAATCAGCTGTTTGGCGGGGATCCATCGGCAAACAATTTGTATCATTTGGATCATCACGCAACTCCACATCAACATAATAGACCTGGCATTGCGGTCTATGTTTTAGGATTTGGACAAAAAGGAGGGAAGGTAAAGCGACCTCGAGGTATGTAGGTTTTGTTGTTCTGGGATATAAAAACAAAGAACGAGAGAATCAGGATCAGAGCGAGGCCGGCTCCTAGATTTGTGTGGGATAGTGTACCTGGGAGTTGAAATGGTTTGGGGGCAGTAATAAAAGTTTGATTCGTCCGTTTAATTCGTCCTCCCGTGAACCAAATGCACATTGCTTTGAAATATTTCACCTAGTTTTTTGGAATTTTACTTTCGGCCATTGAACAACAACTACACGAATATTCTGACATCGGGTTCCTAGAAATTGGAAGTGAATGCATGGTGCGGATGAAATTGACCCTCGAAAATAGGTTACCAGCAAAAAAATCTTCACCTTAAAGGAGTGAATTGAAGTGATCGCATAGTTTGAAATGTGTTTAAATTAAGTTTTCAAAGCATTAACAAATTACATAATAAAAATTCCTACGAAATGGAACGAGAAGTGCTTTTTCAGCAGTTCTTAGGATACGGCTTCTACATGCAATTCATAAGCATTTGCTTTTAACTTAATAAAGCCACCAGAGGACATATCGCTAATAATACATTGCTGTTAACAGTGATTTTTCACCTTGAAACGTTATCCTCTATAACTGGGCGTTTTCCACGCACCCAAGTGCGTCGGAATCACATTTTGTTAGTTATCCTGTGGTGCAATATAAATGAGCTTGCAAAAAGGAAACCAATTCATTGGAATATCCCAACTTGACCTCTGCAAAAAGACTGTACACAAGTGTATGGTTTAGTGGATTTGATAAACCTTCAGGATATCCTGAAAATATGGAGTTAATCGTCAGCTGATGTTGATGAACTTTGCATAAATTATCTGATGGAATGACATGCGAAAATCCATAGAGGAGTTCGATTATGTGATTTGAGTGTTGCTGTTCAACCAATAAAAGGACACACGCATGCCAAGCAAAACGTCGTTTGTCGGATATTAAGTGAATGTAAACGAGTTTTCGATAAACTGAGTTCACAATCCTATCGCCGTCCTATGCTCGACGGTGAAGTTATAAGGCGAGATAGTAAGTCAGAATAGTAACGCAAAACATACGTTGTGTTGGCGTATACGGTGTGTGTATCCAAGCGATCCTTAGTTGAACAAAAATCGCGTAACGGCTCCTTCAATTAATTTTGGGAAGGTATCGAAATGTAATTTTAAGAAGTCAGCTTACTGCTCCAGAATTTATGTGATTTACCTAACGACATACAATCCGAATTTCAATTGTAATACGTACGTTTGGGCATTTAAAAAAAAAAAGATATATTTCTTATATCCAATGAATCGTCAAATGGATATTTTTGTACCTCTAGAATTTAATAAAAGCTAGCGTTCATAAAATTTGTAATGTGATACTTGAAGTTATGGACTTAATTGTGCACTTTCCATTCATGTATTAGTCCGATGGGCTAAATTTTGAATTTTCCACATTTAAAGTTAAACATGGATGATAATTGAACCTAATAAAATTTCTGTAATATTAAACCATTTAACGAAAACTCGTATCTGTCACAGTAGCTTCGAAATGAAAATTGGATAATGTACCTACTAGATAGTAATTTGTTTTGCATAAAAAAGTAAGATTTTTCTTCTTATGGACTAAGTTGCGGTCAAAAAAAAAATAAATAACACACAAATACGAATGTAATCAGAATTTATTATTAATGTGTAGCTTGAACATCAAAATTTAGTGGTTTTTTTACTTTAAATGCTATTTTTTTGCATATCGCGCTATTATGCCTACAGAGATAGTACACAACACTTTTTATAGAGCAGTAACAAAATATTTCCGATCTTAATTGAGATTCGTAAATCTTTCTTTCGTAGTTAATCCGATTTCCCGTCTACTCCCTAAAATTACAAGTATTCCTGCCCTCGCTCCCGTTTTTACTGGATAATTAGCAAAGGATTAGACCTTTATTAATCATTTTAGTATATATATGGTATCTCGGTTTAATATTGTGTTATTTAATTAATTAAATTAAAACAAATCATAAATAATTATTAAAAACAAAATTAAAGCCAATCACGTCTCATCAAATTTCTAGAGATGTCAAGCAAATTATGAGATGATTATTTTGTAAAGTGTAATTGCAAAATGAATGTTTAAGATTAAGTTCAAAAAGTGAAGAGAAGAAATTTAATGTAAATTTAAAATGAAACCAAGTTATGGTAGGAATAAAATGAATTAGTAAAGAAGCCCTAAGCCTTTCCGTTCCGCGTGCTCTTTCTTTTGCAGCGGAAGTGATGACCGAGGGTAAGTATGTCTTGAAGAGGGTTAGGTTTTCATAATCTGCGGATGATTGATTTCTAGTCGGTTACGGTCCGCGGTACCCTTGTTTGCGCTCGTTTTTTTCTTAGAGTAGATTATTTTGGACTTGAGGTAGTTTAGCTTATTTTCTGGTACCGCGTCGGTGATTCGGTAACGCGCCTATGGTGATTTTGTAGTGTTTTGATTTGAGATCTGTGGAGAGATCACATCCAGAACTAACGTAACGTAGGTTTCCTGTTCTGGATGAGTAGTTGTTGACGCGTTTATAAATCGGGCATGTGAATCGGTGGCTGAGTTACGTAACTCGGACTTAGTCTGCTCGCGTAAGACCCGCGACCGTAACTCCTCTCCGAACTAGCTAGCCTACAAGCAGCCACCACGGAGTAGACTAAGTGTGACCGGACTTATTGACCTGAAGGGTACAGTCCGTTGTCATTTGCAAGACTGCACGTCTCGAACCGATGAGAGGTCGGTTCTGATTGCGATCGAACGAGACGAAGTTAGGAAACCGTTACAAAAACTATAATATATGGAAAGTAAATCATCAAGCAAAATTAAATATTGCAATGATTCAAATTTTGTTTCTAATATACAAGAACGAAAAGAAAAAAAAACAATTTTCCTCTTATGTTAAATTACATTTAACCTCGGAAGGTAAAGATCGGGTAGACAACAAGAAGACACCTAGTGACAAATATAAACGAACAAATCTAAATAATGCAACAAAAATGACAAATACATCAATATCTACTTTACCGACAACTATAACAACAACAACTACCACATCAAGGGCAACAACAATAAATCCTCTAATGACTGCATCTACAGCGCATATTCCGAAACTGACAAAAGGACAATACCGGTTGGAAGTAGCAATGGTAGTCATTTGACACAAAATGGATCAAAAATGCATGCAACAAAATAACATAGCACACATGGTAGCACTAGTGGATTGGATAAACGACATCGTAGCTCAGATCCTCCATTAAGATTTAATCGTGGTCAATCTCCTCTGTTGTTGCTGAAGCACCTATTAGAATTAGGTCAATTGCAAGCATCACTGTAGTGAAATGGGTGTATATATATGTCCGTAAAGGACTGCAGCGATGGCCTGCTGCCTTGGCGAGAGAAGATGGTGGTGTTCGCCGAGATTGGCGTTGTCTGGCTGGCAGTCTAGCATTGCGGTGTCATGGGGTGGGTTCTTTCCCCCAGCACAAGGAAGGAACGACTACAACAAATGTTGCACTCACGAATTGACAGATAAAAATGCAAATCGGCAGGTGTCGAGGCCGAGGTTTCCTACTAAGGGCTGAAATTGCCAAAGTAACCAACAAACGGAGCCCGGTGAAAACAGATGAGACATGGGAGAATTTCATCTTTACCGACGATTCTTATGGCCCCTAAATAAGAATTGGGTGTCCAGGTGGAAGCAGTGCCACCCCCATCCGGATCAAATTCCAATGTAGACATGGCTTTGGGGAGCGCCGCCCCCACGGACCCGAGGATATGGGAGGCGCCGTGAGGTTCCCTCCTGGGATGACAGGTAACGACTCTGATTGGATCTGGACTACGCTTTGGACAACGAACTGGAAATGACGCTTTGGGCTGGCGGATGTGATGGTTCGGACCTAGTTGCTTTGCACAGTAGCGCCGAGGTAAAACTCTGCAGGACACTTCAGGTGTTCGAGCGGTGGGAGATAACATAAAGAGCACCGAAAATTCGATTGTAACTGCTGCGATCGTTACCGAAGCGACCGATGCAAGGGTCGCAAACCCCGACATTGCAACGAAAAATCCAGAAGCCAACGAGGAGATTACGGCACTAAAAGCAAAGAGTGACCAGACACCGCGTGAATGCACCGCCAAAGTTGAAAATGTGGTGGAAGTACTCGGAAGCGGAACGCGATAACCTCTCCCAAGGATGGTTGCAAGGTACAATTGTGGCCCAGCGATACGAAGAAGAAAGACTACTCCGAAAAGCGGGAGATGTTCTGAAAAGAATACAAGCTGCATGCTACTCCCAAAAAATCAGCAAAGCAGCAAAGGAAGGGCTCCTTGAACTAGAGGAGCTGCTAGATCGCATAGGGCACTATTGGAGGAGCTGGTTAAGGGCCGAAGACGAAGATAAGGCTAAAGAGGCGCTTGGGGCGAAATCTAAAGGCGACACGCAGAAAGCTCCACCATTAAACGTCAATAAAAGAATGGCGTCTAGCCCAATCAAAGGAGATCGGGATAAAAGAAGGAAGGAAGAGGCACTTGAAGGGCGTGGAGCACCAGATCAGGGTTTTCAGACAGTGCTTACAAAAGGAGCGAAGAAAGCCGCAAAAAAACTCCTTCAAAAAAATCCAGAAAGTAAAGTTCGTACGGACGCCCAATTACAAAAAGGACCTGATGCTAAGCAGGAGAGGCAGAAGCCCCGAAGAAGACCCCGGCAGCAGGCACTGCTTGTAAAGCCCCAAGATGGCCGATCCTACGCGGAGTTACTGCGGGACATCAGGGGAAACGTAAGGCCCGAAGACACCAATACTACCATTAAAAGAGTACGATCAACGCGGTCGGGCCACATACTGGTCGAATTCGGAGCAGAGGCCGGCAATAAAGATGCACTCTGTGACGCAGTAAAGAAAGTCCTCGGCAAAAGTGCAACTATAGCCCCGCTCGAGCCGATGGCAACTATCGAAATACGAGACATAGACTGTGTGACGGATCTGGCCGAGGTAGAAGAGGCCATCAAAAAGGAGTTCCCTAGCGTGGGAAGGATCAATGTGAGACTGACACCAGAAAACAACAGGGGACAACGCATGGCCATAGTTGACTTGACGCCGACCAATTCCTTAACAAGGGCAAAGTACAAATTGGGTGGGTTGTCTGTAGGATACGGCGAAGAGCAACGCCTCTTCAATGTTTCAAATGCCTTGGTTATGGTCACACCACACAAGTATGGAAAGGACCCGATAGGAGTTCCCTGTGTTACAAATGCGGTGAAATGGGACATAAAAGAAAAAGTGTACGAAGGAGGCACACTGTATTCTTTGCAAAGATGCTGATCCAAAACTTGATTTTGGACACGTCTTGGGATCAGGAAAATGCCGCATGGTCCAGGAAGCCCTAGCCAAGGCAAAATCAGAGCTCCGATGACCCGCATCCTGCAGCTAAACCTACACCGCAGTTCAACCGCCCAAAATCTGCTTGAGCAGTTTGCGAGGGACATGAAAGCCAACTTCTTGCTGCTGAGTGAGCAACACCATAATACAAGTCCTGCATTATGGCACTCTGATGAAACTGGTACGGCCACTATCTGGGTTCGGAACAGTGACTTTCAGGCGGAGAGTTGTGGACGGGGGGATGGTTTCGTGTGGGTTCGGTGCTCAGGGGTCACCTTCTTCAGTGTGTACCTAACGCCTAACGAGTCGATATCATCTTTCCAAGCCAAGCTTAATACATTGGAGGGCGCTGTCTCGAACGCAGAGGGCAAAGTGCTCGTTGGGGGTGACTTCAATGCTATAGCAATCGAATGGGGCATGCCTCAGACGGATTCGCGGGGGAGACAAATCCTGGAAATGGCGGCCAGGACGGCCCTCGTCGTACTAAACTCCGGAAACACGCCAACTTTCCGCCGTATTGGCTGTGAGGGAACCATACCGGACGTGACATTCGCCTCGGAGTCCTTAGTACGGAGGATACGCAACTGGAAAGTATTAGAGGACTACTCAGCCAGTGATCATCAGTGCATTCTGCTTGAAAGAAGTGATGCTGTCTCCCGACGTCCGTGCTCTTGGCCTTCTACAACTGGATAGAACATCGGAAGAATGGGCGTCGAGAGGTTCGTCAAGGTTCTCACAGCAGGTGAGCTGCTGCAGGGAGCTTCGGAAGGGACGGAAGAACTGGCAGCTCAAGATGTGGTGAACTCTACTATGAGCATAATCACGACTGATTGCTGCGCTTCTATGCCCCTTCGAAGACCCCGGCACGGCAAGCCGCCAGTGTACTGGTGGTCTACTGAAATCGCTGAAAAGCGGAGGGAGTGTCACAAGCTTCGGCGTGAGGCTCAACGGGCGCGGAACCGTGACGAGGCATGCAACCAGGTGGCAGCATATAAGTCGGCCAGGAAATGCCTTCGCAAACTGATCAACAGTAGCAAGGCTCGCTGCTGGCAAGACCTAGTGGACAATGTGAACAAGGATCCGTGGGGCCTTGGCTACAAGCTGGTCATGGGGAAACTTGGCGCCCTACGGAAGCCTTGTATACGTGATGCGGAAAAGATGGACGCAATAGTGCGGGGACTCTTCCCCACCCATCCCGTCCGTGTTGACGCTGTCCATGGTGAAACAGTAGTAGAGTGCCCACTCTTTACACAGCTGGAACTGGAGGAGGCAGTCCTCTCCTTAAAAGCGAGGAAGGCTCCAGGTCCAGATGGTGTTCCAGCTGAGGTTTTGCAGCTCGTCTATCACCATTGTCCTGACTTGCTGCTCAGCACATTCAACGCTTGCCTACGGGACGGGGTTTTCACGGTACGATGGAAGGTGTCGAGGCTCGTGCTGATCAGCAAGGGGAAGGGAAATCCCGATTCGCCGTCTGCATACCGCCTGTTATGCATGCTAGACATGGCTGGGAAAGTGCTGGAGAAACTCATCAAGGGAAGACTCACTGACGCGATTCGTGCTCCTGGGGACCTATCTCCTCGGCAGTACGGCCTTAGAGCAGGACGTTCTACCATTGATGCGATTGCAGAGGTGGTGAACGCGGTCCAAAAAGCAAAGGCATATAGTCGCATCAAGCGACGGATCGTCCTGTTGGTGACACTCAACGTCAGGAATGCCTTCAACTCCGCTAGATGGGTGGATACTCTGGACACGCTGGAAAACACTTTTCAAGTTGCAGAATATCCAATGCGGCTTTTGAGGAACTACCCAAAGGACCGAAGCCTGCTCTACAACACGACACAGGGCCAACGAAGGATGGAAATTACATCGGGTGTTGCCCAGGGATCTATCCTTGGTCCGGACCTGTGAAACGTGTCTTACGACGGGCCACTGAGACAGATGAGTCACGCTTGGTCGGCTATGCGGATGATGTTGCGGCTCTGGTCGCTGAACGCAACTTAGGCGAGGTATGCTAATGCGCCGAGTGAGGGACTGGATGACTGCTCCCGGGCTGAGTTTAGCACTGGAGAAAACCAAAGTGGTCATCTTGACAAAAAAGAGAATCCCTAGAGTAAGGATGATCAGTATTGGAGACATACAAATCGAATCGAAGCCAGCGGTGAAGTACCTGGGGCTACTGATCGACTCGAAGATGAGTTTCTCTGAGCAAATCAGGGCGACGTCTGAGAAGGCTGCTTCGGGAATATCGGCCCTGAGCCGACTTATGGCCAACGTAGCCTATCAAAAAGACGCCTCTTGATGAGTGCTGTGGGGTCAGTGCTACTGTATGGAGGTATGGGGCGACGCTCTCAGCAAGGAGGCGTGATACCTGTCGCCCTCCTTGCTAGAGAGCGCCGCGCTATTTACCTGCGCTGAAACGAGGGTGCGAGGGAGATAGTTGTCCGCGAGGAGAGACAGCGCTCACTCAACGATTGGCAGCAGTCTTGGGTAAATTGCACGAAGGGAAGGTGGACTGCGCGCCCCATCCCGGATGTGAGACCGTGGCTAAATCGAAGGCATGGTGAGACTGACTTCTATCTGACCCAGCTTTTGAGTGGGCACGGGTGGCATTTCCTCTTCTCCTCAGCTTGAAGGCGCCCCACGGCGTAACAAAACGAGACCTGGTCCGAAGTAATGTGTCAAACGGTTCCAGGCTGGGTTCTCAGATTGACAGGGGAGGTGTTTAGTGGGAAGTCCAGTCGCGCATGGGAGTCCCACACTCTGTGCATAAATGGCATTCACCTCTCTACCACAAAAAAAAATGGGGCCATGGAAGCTGACGGTACAAGAGAGATAGCTGTCTGCTCAGTTTTCAACTATGAAGTACGCTAACAGGATTATTTAGAGAACGGCGATAGCTAAGCGCTTAAGAAGATATTAGAGGAGTCTCTTTTTAGTGAAAATTTGACGGCAAAGAAGTTAGAATGTGCGGGGTATGTACAAAAACGTATGGGTGGTACCCAGCTAAGAAGGTTGAAGACGAATCAAAAAAATACGTTTTGTCAGATAAGAAGAGTTTGGGTGGCAGAAATTTCCTAGCCAATACTACCATAGATAAATTACAAGCCTATTGTGGCCTCATTATAAGTAGAATTTTCATAATCTTGATGCCAGCAAAAAAGCAGTTCGGACCACATTTTTTAGGTTTTGTACTAAAATACAAGCCCCCTATTGAGATCGGTACATGTGTCCGTCTGTATGTCACAGCAGTTTTGCTGGAAACTATAGCAGCTGCAGCCATAAAACTTTCGTCAAAAGTTATGACTTCTAGAAAGTTTTTGGGTGTAAACAATTTCAAAGATTTTTAAGGGGGTCCCCTAAAGAGAGGAGTGACTCTTAGAAAAAAAAATTAATCGTGAAAAGTGCGTGTTTTGTAGTTAAATGCAATCCCCTCAGTGCAATGTATTTTATGTATGCGACTTAAATGTGTTTAAATGTGTTTAGCGTTTAATTTAAAGTAACAGTAACTGCATACATGCAACTCTATAACTGTGGCCCATAATGTGCTTAAATGTGTTTAACGCTTAATTTAAAATAACAGTAACTGCACACACGCAACTCTATAACTGTGGCCCATAATTTTGTCATACTCTAATGAAAGTGCAGTTGTAATCGTAATCGTAATTTATTGACTGTTAAATTATTGCTTATTTGACCTTGAACCATATTGGTTTGTATTTAAATTCTTTGAATCATTTTTGCTGTTTTTGCATCTCGCTCGAACGACCTTGATTTTCCGTTTTCGTGCCAATAACTGATCGCGTAATTAAATTAAATATGAGTTTTAAGTGTTGCCTTCCGAATTGTTTGGCATTTGACCACACTTTTAAACATGTCATCTGCAAAGGCTTCTGCTCTCGGAAATTACATGGTGCCTGTACGGACGCACCGAGGGATTGGTACAATCCATATATTGAAGCCCACTTCATTTGCACGGATTGCCAAAGCTATGAGCAAGCACTTAATTGCATGTATGATCGCATGGTTGGCCAAATAGAATCTTTAATTGCAGAAAGATATCAATTAATAGCTCGCCACCAATCAAAGTCGAAAGCGAATGACGAAAGCTTCGTTGAAATGGCTAGCTGTTTTGATGACCTTGCTTCATCACTGGCATGCAGTAACAAAAAGATTCACAAAGCACTTGAAATGGTGGATAGACAAATGATTTCAATGAAAGAACTGATAGCTATAATTCAACACTCAAGCAGTGAAGGTCTTAGTAAAGAACCCATCGAGGAAATGGCCACCAAAGTTTTCAACAGACTTTCAGTACATGGAAACCACGAACAAAAAACAAAGCTTTCAGCCATTACATCAAAACTAGATAGCACTGATCAAAAGCTCTCAAGCTTGGAGGCAAAACTACTGGAGAAATATGCTGGTCATATAGCTTTCAACAATCCTGAAAGTATAATGAAGGAAAACAGAGAGTCGAAACACAAACACAGCGTGCATCCCTCTATGCCATCAGCTCCAGTTCCAGTGATGACCACAGCCAAGATCTTTAAGCTAGGAGCTATCTGGTTGGAAGAAGAGTGGGACAACAGATTATCTAAACTGGAGGCAGGAAACTCATCAGCAAACACAACATCATGCGACCTATTCTATTTAAGGAAAGTTCCCCATCATCTTAATGCAGGCGGCGTTCAGCGAAAACTTGAAACGGATTTCCTGATTAATGTATGCAGCGCAACAAACAAAGACGTGCCTTCAAAGTTTTTGTGCCGCACAGGTATGCATGGCTTTTCACCAATTTAAAAACGCATAACGGAGTCTACATCTGCAACGTGCATCGATGGAAAGACGAAGACTAATTTGAAAGTAATGATCCAGCGCGAAGGTCTTCCAATAGAAGTTGATGCCCTTCGTTGACTTTACTTAAGATTCCACGAAGAATTAGGCGTGTCCTCGGACCAAGTCAAAAAACATTTAGATACTTACGCCTCCAATATAAGCTCTAACTATATATCTTCACTTCAGAGATCAAGAGGGCAACACCAAAAATTTTTTCGTCCCCAATAATAAACTTTCATCCAGTAGCCTAAAACTCTTCTACCACAACTGCGGTGGCATAAGATGTAAAGTGAACAAACTCTTTCTTGACGCCAAATCGTGCCATTTCAATGTTCTGTGCCTTACAAAAACATGGTTGAATGACTCATTTCGTAACGAAGAGATTCTTGATTCTAATTGGAGATTTTTTAACCACTGGGCAGACACGGGGAGGGGGTGTTTTACTCGCTGCGCACACGAATTTCCCAAATGAGCTCATCCCTACTGCTACGAACAAATCTTTCCAGCATAAAATTGTTCGCATTAAAATGTCCAAATTCAATATATACTCGTATATTGGTGTTTTTTACATTCCCCCCAAATCCAGCGAAGCAACATACAATGATGTTTGCAGTGTTATTTCCTCTCTTGCGGGATCCATCGACGAGGAAGACAAGATTTTAATTGCGGGAGACTTTAATCGACCCAATTTAACATTCATCATTGAACCTGATGATAAGTGTCTTATTCCAGGTAATCTCCTAGATCACAGCGACTTCAACCTTATTAGTACATTCTATGGGAACGATTTGCAGCAGGTCGCTCCGACTCCCAATCAGAATGGTAATTGGCTTGATCTTATTTTTAGTAATGCTTATGACGAAGTAGTGGTCAATCCAACTAGGGATGTGGACAACTTATTCTCTAATAGTGTACACCATAACGCATTCTCTGTTGAATTGCCCAATGCTGATGAAACCTTTACTTTCTCATACAATAACTTAATTGTATATGACTTTCATAATGCTGACTACCAGGGCATTAATAATTATTTAAGTAATATTGACTGGACCGGTACACTTACAACTTTAGGTATAAACGATACGATAGATAGTTTCTATAAGATAATCATTGACACCGTTGAAAGTTACGATATTTACGAAACCAAAGAAACAAACTCCATAAAATCATACAAAAAAGATCCAATGTAAGCAATGAATTGAAAAGCAAATATGATCATCTGGCAAAAGAATTTCAATCAAAATCTAGAGAAGCTTATGAATCATATGTAAACACTATTGGAGAGAATATAATCCAGAATCCAAGGAAATTTTTTGACTTCGTAAATACTACACGTAAATCAAATGGGTACCCCAAGTCAATGGTTTATGGTGACTTAAGATCATCTTCGCCTGCAGAAATCTGTGATTTTTTCGCGAGTCATTTTCAATCTATTTATTCTACTAATAGCACCTCGTCCTATACTCCTTCTCCATCCACATGTTCAGCAGCTCTAATTAACGAGATGTTTATTTCTGAAGAAGAAATATTGAAAGCTATTGAGGAGCTTGATTTGAGCAAAGGACCAGGCCCTGATTTGCTTCCTCCCTAGTTTTTGTTCCACTGCATGGAGAAACTGCTTTTACCACTTTAAATTATTTTCAATAAGTCTCTCTCCTCATGAATATTGCCAACATACTGGAAACCATCCCATCTGATTCCAATTCACAAATGCAGTGACAAAGGGTCCGTTAAAAATTATAGAGGAATTGCTATATTATCAACCACTCCGAAACTATTTGAAAAAATTATCTGCTCCAAACTATCTCCCATCGTAGAGCCTCACCTTAATAGCCAACAGCATGGCTTCCGAAAAAATCACTCGACAACCACTAACCTCACCGTGATGGTGTCTACTACGCTATGTGAAATGGAAAAAGGACGCCAAATTGATGCTATATACACCGATTTTAGTAAAGCTTTCGATCGTGTCAACCACAAAATACTGTGTAAGAAGTTGCAGTAATTCGGAATCACTGGCTCATTACTTGCTTGGCTCTATTCTTACCTAGAAAACCGAACCCAAATAATCAAATTTCAGGGAAATTTGTCTAAAGAAATAAATGCCTATTCTGGAGTACCTCAAGGGAGTCATCTCGGTCCTCTTCTTTTTAATATATTCATCTCAGATCTGTCAGAAACCTTACCGGATATATCCCACTTATTACATGCGGATGATCTAAAACTGTATCATGTGATTACCTCTCAAAACGACTCACTATTCCTTCAAAGTAAGATAATCTCTCTGTTTGAATGGTCTTCCATAAACCAGCTTCATTTGAATTTGGAAAAATATCAGGTGATTACCTTTTCCCGCAAAAATTCAGTCTTCAAAGCTGATTATCACCTCAACAATACAAAACTGGCTAGAGTCGATAGTGTCAAAGATCTTGGTGTCATCCTGGATACAAAGATGCGGTTTAAGTTACATTACGATGAAATAGTTTCCAGAGCTAATAAGATCCTAGGTTTCATCAAGCGAAGAGCGAAGGAATTTAAGAACATATGGGTGACCAAAACCTTATACCTTTCTTTAGTCCGCCCCATACTGGAATATGGATGTTTCATTTGGAACCCTGTTTTTGATGTGCATATAGACAGAATTGAATCTGTTCAGAAACAGTTTCTGTTATTTGCTCTGAGATGTTTATATGATCCTAAAAACTACCAGACTTTACCATCATATGCACAAAGACTCCAAATTCTAAATATGACATCACTTTCCTCCCGAAGATCAATGATAATTTGCTGCTTCGCTTTTGACGTGCTTAGAGGCACCATTAGCATACCATAAATAACTAATAAAATAAAATTGAATGGACCATCAGGAACCACTAGGCATTCGCGTATTCTGATAGAAGAGCGGCATCATACTAGGTATGCAGACAGCGAGCCAATGAATAGATGTTGCAAAACATTTAACTCATTGAGTGCTCACTACTCTCCAACAATCTCCAGAGTCCAATTCAAATCCATTATCCTAAACGCCTTGTCGTCCCTAGTCCAATAAACTTAATCTAATTAAATATTTTGTAATTTTTAACTATATAATGATTTAATACTTTTAAAATTTTTGAGAATTGTTAATGCTATTAATTGTTATTTATGTATATCAATGTATTATATGTATGCCTTGTTTGGTAATAATAATAATAATAATAATAAAAAAGATCTTTTCAAAACAGACCTTAAAATGGCTTTATCGGTATCAAATGCGCAGGAGAAGGGGAAATAGACGATGAGCACCGTAAAATAATAGGTGAAAAAATCATGAAGGTACAAATAACTTAAAGATTGAAATTCGTTGAACTTTGCTAATAATAGCAAGATTTAAAAATTTAATATTGTATGTTAGGGTTTTCACGAATTCTTCAAATGGGCCAACGACTGTCGTGCTCATTCAACAAAAACGTGGGGCCTTTTTTTCTTATCCGCAACACGGTTTTCAGTTATAAAGGTTCAATTATGTATTGAATTGTAGATTGATTTTTATCAAGTACAAGGTGGGCCAGAAAGGCGTACGATTTTAAAAACACTCTTGCGTTTGAAGCTTTAGAGAGGGGACTGCGCGGGTGGTGGGGTTAAGCAGCTCGGCTCTCGGAAATTTAGTCGCGATGGATCACTTCACCGGAGCGCAACGTGCATTCTGCGTTAAACATTATTAAAAATCACAATTCGTGCGCTATTGTTCGGCGTTTATTTCGGCGTGAGTTTGGATTACATGACCTAAATCAGTGTCCGAAAGAAAGTGTGATTCGATCGTGGGTCAGAAAGTTCGAAGAGACTGGTTCGACTCTCAAACAGAAGCCTGCAGGACGCCCAAGGTCAACAAGAACGGAATTATCGGACCCTACTTCTTCGAAAAAACAAGGCCAATCTGTCACTGTAAATTCTGACCGATACATAGCCATGTTAAGGGATTTTTTCTTTCCACAACTGCAACAATTTGAAGCCTATAATCGTGTGACATGGTTTCAACAAGATGGCGCGACATGCCATACAGCTAATGCCTCTTTGGCGGTCGTAAACGAGATGTTTGCTGGGAAACTGATATCGCGCCGAGGTGACATTGCATGGCCTCCTAGAAGTCCGGATCTGACGCCACCGGACTTTTTTTTGTGGGGATACCTAAAAAGTAGAGTCTACACCAATAACCCAGCCACGATTAACCAGTTGAAGACCAATATCCGGGAAGAAATGGCAGCTATTCCCCGTGCAATGTACCAGCGAGTTTTTACCAATTTGAGGATCAGATTCGAAGAATGTTTGCAGCGGGATGGTGCACACCTGGATGACGTTATTTTTAAGAAATGAATTTCCCAGATGTCAATTTTTATAGAAATAAAAATTTGTATGTGAATTGTACTCAGTTTTTTTTTAATGATTTTTTCAAATTCGCAATTCTTTCTGGCCCACCCTGTATATCCGTGATGTCACGCAAAAATTTACGGTGTTTATGATACGATATTGATAATTCACGAATCGGAACAGAAGTGGTTTTTGGTTTACAACCCATTTTCACTTTTTTGGTAAATATTCATCCAAACGCACTCAATCGGCAACTAAACTTCTTCCCTGCAAGCGTAAAACTGCAATATCAAATTAGGATGTTTGTTATGAGCCAAGTAAATCAGTAAAAAACGTTGTATCAGGGCATTGAAAACTGTACGAATAACCAAGTGTACATAATAAATTCTTAGATATTGATATACTTCGAAAATTATTTTTCTAACTAAGTGCAGACATGCTGAAATATACTCGTATTGCAATACAAAATTTTTTGGGAAATTAGTGTCAAAAGCTGAATTATCATCTACAGAACTTAAGGTGTATTTGGCTCTCTACGAATACCCAAGTGACTTACTATATGTGCATCAGCTTCGCTTTAAAAATTTTTAGAAGTTTTAAAGCTCTCATTCATGTGCCGATATTATTTGAAGCAGGAAGATCTCATATGGGAAACTAGAAATGTGTTATTCACGACATAAAACAGCTGGATGGAATGCACTGGTTTAGTATGCCGCTTGTCCGCGCTTGCGGGTAACTTGCAATATTATAAGCTCTCCGACAAACGAACAAAGACATATACATTAATACCTAGAACTTAAAATTTCCAAATATTAATCGATTTCCGTACATTTTTCAGCTATCCTTGTACTCTACCTTACGCGGAAACTCAGTTATGACGATGATACAGCAACCGTTCTTTATCACATCTTTACCAGCTTGGTGTATTTCTTTCCACTTATTGGAGCGATTGTGGCGGATAGCTGGCTGGGTCGGTTCCGAACGATATTTTATCTATCTGTTGTATATTGCATAGGAACAGTGGTCATAGCGTTAGGAGCGATACCATCCCTCAACCTACCAGTGAAGTAAGCATCTCCAAAAACATACAAAACCCACCATTACAGTATCGAATTTTTCTTTGCAGCTTAGTCACAGTATTTGGTCTCATTCTCATCGCGGTCGGGACGGGTGGTATAAAGCCATGCGTTTCCGCCTTTGGAGGGGATCAATTCAAACTGCCGGAACAAGTGAAACAATTAGCAACATTTTTCTCTCTATTCTATTTTGCTATCAATGCAGGATCACTGATATCAACATCAATCACTCCAATTTTGCGCGAAGATATTCACTGCTTCGGCGAAAATGATTGTTTCTCATTGGCATTTGGAGTTCCCGCGGTACTTATGGTTTTGTCTATCGTTATCTTCATGATGGGAAAATCTATGTACTCCATTAAAAAACCAGCTGGAAATATGATCGTCTCAGTTTGGCAATGCATCACAGAAGCCCTGAGAAGGCGTTCTCAAGAAAAACGAATTTCACCTCGCGAACATTGGTTGGACTATGCTGAACCAAAGTTTGGCAGGACGCTCGTGGACGACACCAAGGACTTATTGAAAATTTTAGTGCTGTACTTACCACTGCCAGTTTTCTGGGCGCTGTTTGATCAACAAGGATCTCGTTGGACTTTCCAAGCAACACGCATGGTGGGAGATGTTGGCGGCTACCAAATCAAGCCCGATCAAATGCAGGTTGTGAATCCTCTTTTAATTTTAGCTTTCATTCCAATCTTTGACTATGGCGTATATCCTTTGCTGGAAAAAGTTGGCATCAAACGACCTCTGCAAAAGTTGACATTGGGAGGCTTACTGGCTGCCTTAGCTTTCATTCTCTCCGGAATAGTTGAACTGAACTTGGAAAAAACATATCCATTATTACCGTCAGCCAATGAAGCTCAGTTGAGGATATTTAATGTTATGCCATGTTCCTACACCTTCACTACCAACTTGCCAGACTTTTCGAACTTCACCATCAACAAAATGGATTCATTCACTGAGAAACATTTCGTTTTGAATGCAACTGAGTACTTCGATTATGAAGCGTTCTCAAGTGAACCTGATGTATGCTCACCCGTTAAAGGTAAATTCCGATTGACGCCTGAGACAGCTATGAGCTACTATGTGACTCAGGAAGGAGGCAAAGCTGGAATCTCGGATTATGTGGATTCACCTGAAAAGCCGAAGAAAGTATACCCAGTTGTGAGGGTGCTCGCTACTATTGACGATGCTGCACCATTGCGACTCAAAGGATTGCTGAGTGAAACCATTCTAAACACCACTCACACTGAACCAATCGAAGTTCCTGCAGACACATATGAGATTTATGTTAATGATAGAATGATTCACACAACCACGATCGATTTGGGAGGAGTTTATGTGTTTATGGTTGAAGGTGATAAAGCGAAAGGATATGTAAGTATTTTTGATGCTTCTTTTACTTTATAAAGCATTTGAACCCGGTTATTTCAGAGTTTCAGTCGCTACGTAATGACCGAGCCAAATTCCCTTCACATGCTCTGGCAATTGCCTCAATATGTTGTGATAACTGCCGGTGAAGTAATGTTCTCAGTCACAGGACTCGAGTTTTCGTTTACTCAAGCTCCTTCAAGTATGAAGTCCGTCCTCCAAGCTTGTTGGCTTTTGACAGTTGCCATTGGTAATCTACTTGTTGTGGCCATTGCAGAGTTCCGAATGATTGATTCTCAGGTAATTCTTCATAATCCTAAAGAAATAAAAAAGTGAAATGATGTTATCCTTCATCCTTTATTTACAGTCAACCGAATTCTTCCTCTTTGCTGTCTTAATGATAGTCGACATGGGTATATTCATACTCCTTGCACTCCGGTACAAATACACACAACCACGAGAGGATTACGATACCACCGAGGTGACATCACAGAACGCCGACTCGAAGAGCTCTCGCGGAGACAAATTCGATAAAGTGGAAGCGCAACGGTACTTAAACTCGACTACATCCAATGGTCATGCCAATCCAGCCTACGAGCGGGATTAAGGATTTATTTGTGATTTCTTCCTAGAAGAGCAATTCTAACATTAGTAAATAATTTAATATAATTCAACATTCCCTAAAATGTAAATTGAACGATTTTATACGTACCTTAGAGCAATTTTATTGTAAATATTGACCACATATTTGTAATGTTTAGATTTATATTTTAATTTTTTTATTAAGAATCGATGAGTATAAGTAACATATTTTTTACTATTTAATTTGTTATATTTAAACGGTGATAATAAACGAATCGAATTAGAGGATTTGTTTTATATTTAATCAAAAAAACACATTTTGGCCACTTGGTCACTTGCTGGTCATTATACGGGACTATCTCAGGGATGGATGGATACTCTATAACATCAAGGAGGGAGTAAGAAGGCGCTTTGTAACTTCTACTGGTGCACAGGGGTCAATCTAAGGACCTTACCTTTGAAATACCCTTTACGATTATCTGCTACGCCTGAAATGCCTGTCGATGTGTTTTTGATATTCTACCTCTAGCACTCGTTGCGAGTAGACGTGTTTTTAATCGCTCCTGTCATTAATTTTAAAGATTAATTAATTTTTCACAAAAGTCAGTTGAAAATAATTTTTAAGGTATTGTAAAATCATTTTACAATACCCTATTAAAATCGCGTCCTGTCTGTCCGTCCGTCCGTCCGTGTGTCACACCACTTTTTCTCGAAAACTACATAAAATTTTGTAAGTAGGTGCGAAGTGACGCCCTCTTCAAAGTTTCACCACGAAAAGAAATTTATAAGGTCTTTAAGAGGGGTCTCCCCATATAAGGGAGTTGCCCCCGAAAAAAAAGTTTTCATCGCACGTAAGCAATATGGGTATCAAATGAAAGGTCTTAATAGGAACTTTTCAAAACATGTCTTAAAATGACAAATTTTGTTTTGAGAGGGGAAGGGGAAATGTACGAAAATTTTGTGTTCCCCCTTTGACCCGAAAAATCTGAAAAAAATCATGGATGCAGACCTTTATGAGTACAACAACAACAAATACATGAGAAGTCGAAATTCACTCAACTTTGTTAGTAATAGTATGATTTATCGATTTTATGTTTTCTTGAATAAAATCTTAACGGGGCCCTTAAATTTAATAAAATTCAGTACACAGATGACTATTTATAAGATTAATCTGTTCTCTTTCATAAAGATCGAATGGTACTTAACGAAGTTAGAGCGATTTTAATTTTCCTGTATTACTATGGAACAATATGCGCTGTATTACTATGAAAACATACGAGTATGGCTATGGAACAATATGGGCTTTTTACCGACTTAGGCACTACAGCTTTGCTAGGATTTGCATGAAAATTGCAGGAATGATAGGTATCATGAATGTCTTTGAGAATTGGCTCAGCTAGTGGTATTAGTAATCGTAAAGCAAAATAGTGGCTGTTTTAAATGCGAAGATTGAATAATTTTGAGTTATTTTACCTCAACGTTTAAGGCGCATGCTTTTAACACTTGATTCAATTTAATGAATGACTGAAGATGAGTACCTACAATTAATACTCATAGGTGAAACAAGTCGAAGAGGAAGGAGAGAGCTCCTAGCAAAAGGGCTTTGTAACCATTCTAGGATTCGAAAAAAATTGGCCATGAATCGATGATTACAATACAGGGGAGTGGCCGCTGAAAAAAATTTCATCAAAGGTAGCCGATATGAATATGAAATGAAAGTTAAAATGACAATTTTTCCATCACAAGGGCAAGAAATACATTAGAATCGAAATTCGCTCAACTTTATTAATAATAGTACATTTTATAAATTTTGCTTTTTTGCCTATAAAATCAAGATGGGACCCTTAAATTTCACAAAATCTATAATTTAAGTTTTCTAAAAGTAATTGTATATAGAGCAATAAACAGCAAAGTTACGGCCGATTGAATATTTAACAATTACAACAACATTAACACGTGATACTAGGGAGATACACGCTTGCAACGGACCTAGACACTATAAATATGTAGGAATTTTGATAAAAATTTTAGAAATGGTTTGTAATATTGATGTGTTACCATGACTAATCAAGCGACGGGGTCAAAACACTTGAAACAAAATGGTGGCGAGCTTAAAATCATTTATTTTTATTTTATTTTTTTGTTTATTATCTTCGCTTTATTCCATAAATACTTAAAAATTAATTACAGTAATACAACTAAATACTACATATTTATGAAATAGTTGAGAACACTCTGTTGTCTAGTTGACAAGGGGCGAGTGCAATTATCATTTAATTTAAATTATGTGTAGATTATCGACGGGGAAAATCAACTAAATTAAATTCAAAAAAAAAATCAAAATTCAATACAGAAGCACAAAAGTAATGCGATGAAATTAAGGTAAAAAGGAAGTTTAATGCAATATTCAACAATATTCAAGCTAGACCGCGGGATAAAATACATTATTTATGGAAGAGAAATCAAAAAAGAAAAGCCAATGTTTAACATTATCAAGAAAAACTCCTTTCGTTCTTTCGCATCTGAGCTTCTCTGGTAACATGTTCTACAAACGAGGTGCCGTGACATGGTAAAAGCGTGAGAAGTGTGTTTTTGAAATAGTAGGAACATTCGCAAAAGTTACAGTATTCATTCTTAAGTTGTAGTTCTCATTATATCTTACAGAATAGTATCCAGACTTTTCAAAAAATATTTTGAGTACTTTGTAGCAGGACAAGTGCCGCAATGGCAGAATGTTTATTGATTTGAACAGATCAAAACTTGAAGTCTTTCGGTTGACTTTACATATTATTCTAATTGCATGCTTTTGCTTTATAATTAAAGGATCTTTTTTGTTAGAATATGCTCCACCCCAGCATGATTAACCATATTGCAATTTAGACTTAAGCAAGCTATCATAAACTACTCTTAAGATAGCCTGATTGCAGTAGAGACTTAGATGGTAAATTTGTCTCACTACTTTATTTGAATAATGCTTAAGGTGAAGTGTGTGGTTGGCCCAACTAACTTCGAACATTCGAAGTGTCAAAACAAAGAAGTGTCATTTTCAGCTCTCTGAATTTTTTGGCTTAAGTGAAGTTTAAATTCTGTCATAAATTATAATTAGCTGTGTGAAATAAGTGGAGTGGTTACTAGTGTCGTTTTATCAAGTTTTCGAGATAAGTAGCCAAGTCATCAATTTCATTGATTAAATTTATACTTAGGCGAACGAAAATTAACGGAACCCGAGATTCCCGTGTAGCTAAATTTATTCTAAACAATTTTTGAATTTAATTTTAAATTTATATTTTGATATTTTAAATTATTTTTTTTTGCAAGTACGGATTTCTGCATTTTTTTTTTCACTAACTATATTAAATAAATCAAGGATAATAAAAAATTTTATAAAAAGCAAATAATTGAAAAAGTTAAAAATATAATGGCTACTAAACCAGATAAGTGTGGGAATTAGGAAACCCGTGGAGGATATCCACTCGGCTATGGGGTGTGATGGCTTCTGCCTCAAGTGGTTTCATTTGAGGTGTATCAAAATGTCGGAGGAGAGATATCGGGCTATTATGGACATCACCGAAGATGTAATTTGGATGTGTGCCGGATGTAGAGCTCAGCACCGTAAATCTAAAGAAGAAAGAAGCACCGTAAATCTAAAGAATAACGCATGATGACCGGTCATTGATGCCTGCGTGGCAATGAGGTAGGCTGGGTAGAAGATTGTTCTGCATCTCTGCGAAGATCATCATGCATGCATGCCATGGGGCAGGCTGGGTAGAAGCCCTGTAAGGCCCTTCACCACCTTCTGCTCACCAATCAACTCGAGTTGCAGGTGTGAAAGAGAAGGCTACCTTGAGTTCGTCAGGCAATTGGGTTAGCAGGTGCGAAAGAGAAAACATATTGGTGTGAAGTTGACCAAAGTTCAACTGCTGAACAGGCAACTCATGATCGTATCGGACGGCTCAACTGATCGGCGATTGTGGATAACCCTCTTTGCATGATAAAGAGACCAGTCGATCATATGATACTAATACATAGACATTTGATAGCTATTATAATGTACATATGTAGACACATTTGTCCATGATATTTAATCATTTCACAGGTTGTGAGTAATGATGCAGCCTCAAGTCTTCCAAACCATTCAAACATCTTCTGAAAATGGATCAATGACCGATTTTTAGTCAGTTGGAGGTATCAAAATTTTACTCAATTGTTCAATGATAGGGAAAAAATCGTTCCGGTCATAGCATATCCCGGATAATCCAAAAGGGTTGATCATACATGAGAACGCCAAGATGATTCAATATACTTAATAAGTTCCACTTTAAACCCTTAATACATCGACTAAGCAACAGGCTGAACTAATTCATGTTAAGGCCCTAGCAATGGTTTGCATGAAGTAGAGATTGATTCAACAAGTTTGTGCTTTACAAAATGAATTCAATGGCTGATCCATGGGATCATATGATTTTTGGGCATATTGGATGAGTTCATAAGTGTAGCAACATAATTTCAATGCAATGGAACATTATAGTGGGCAATAAGGGTCCCATAGGCCGCAAATCCTATGAAGACATGAAAACCTGGAGAACTGAAATCGAATTGCAGTAGAAAGAGGATCCTATAGATTAGATAGACAGAGGTCAAGAGAAAAACTGACGCGGATAAAAAAGAATGGTGACTTGACTCATTCTTATGAAGAATGCATCAGTGTGAAATAAGATCAATTAATTCTCGAGCAAATAACAATGGCTTGCTCCTAATCAAGATTTGTTCACCAGAAGAGCAACATAGACGTGAAGATTCTTGTCTGACCCATGTATGCCTACGAATAACTTGGAAGATGATCAACATGCAGTCTTGGTAACCAATATGCCTAACGTAAATCGTGATGAGCATATGACATTTAAAGTAAATGTAAAAAAAAAAGCTGACTGCAACTGTATGGAAAGTAAGAATTTTTTTATGGGTAGATAATTACCAACAAACAAATAAATTTACCGAATGGGAGATAGCACGTTAAGTCAAACGCTCAACTTATTAACTAAAGATAGCTATACAGACAGCTAAAGAGATAGCATATCAACTAAGCAGACAGGGCATCAGCTAAAAAGAAAGCTACATAGACCACTTATCAGCTAAATAGACGGGTTTATCAGCTAAACGGTTAGCTCAGCAGACAGCATAACAACTAAACAGACAGGGCATCCGCCAAATAGACAGCTGCATAGACAGCATTATACATATAATAGACAGCTCATCAGCAAAAGTGACAGCTAAATAGACAGCTCAAGAGGATAGCATATCAGCTAAACAGACAGGGAATCGGCTTAAAAGACAGCATTACACATAAGATAGACAGCTCATCAGCAAAAGTGACAGCTAAATAGATAGTTTAACAGATAAAAAGACAGCTAATTAGCCTAGAAGCAATCTATTGTAGCCCAGCAGTACTCCTAAAAATTCTGAAGGAAATACGGAGCAAAGTGTCATTTCCTGTTACTGACTCCTACTCTTGTTATCTTGGTGGTTCAAGTCTTAACTCCATAGCACTTTCTTATCTTTGAATTTAAATCATGAGAGAAAGCAATATTATAGCATCCAAGGGCTAAACATGTTTACTCATGCAATAGAATTATCACCATATATTGAACTTGACCCCTCCTCCATCCGTAAATTCAGAAAAGTGAATATATATGCTGGTGTAATAAATATACATATTTAGTTTTACTACGAGAAGCAGTCATTTAAAATGATCGGAGCAGATCCAGTAACTTCGTCAGTCAGTCAGAAGCATGAAAAGGCCAGCCAGACTGATAAAGCTACTTCAGCCAGAAAAGTGAACAAGAAAGAGAAGAAACTAAAAAGAATCGAGAGAAACAGCGAATCTATTAGAAAAACCTCTTGCTGAACTAAACATACTATCTTGATGAAGGCTTACACAAAAGCAAAGTAATACTTGGATTTGACCCGCTGACATTTCAAGCGAAAATAATCTTCCGATGCAGTGGACAAAATCAGTTGGAGTTAGATAACAGTCAATGGACTTCACTTCGTCAATACCTCATTGATCTCAAGGATAGAGTAGATGAATTCCCTGCAAATCAGCTTTGACTTCTTGAACTCTTCTACATACCTATTGGAGGAGAGAGACTAATACTTAAATATCCCGAGCTCTTCACGCTTTTCATCTTGATGGATTTTTTCAACATTGTCATGCAATACAACAATTTGCTTACCGATTGTGTGAAGGAATACTATGACCAATATTGTGCAAGATGCAGAGAAAAAAGCGTACTTTAACTGGATATCAACGACTTCTTCACTCCAACTCAAACATCATTTGTAAATATAAACTACTCTAGGCTTTTTTATGAAATACCAGTACTATGTAACGATCTAATTTTCTATGTGATGAAATAAAATACTAAAAACCCTATAAACAATGTTTTACTTCACTTAAAGGAATTATTCATAAGGAAATTGGAAATTGAGACTTGGTAAACTACAAACTATTGTGAAAGGCTTTGAAATCAAGTATAATCTCTTGAGTCTATAAAATACTGAAATTTAATATTGAGAAACAGACCCTCATCTTAGCTGCACTGTACAAACTAGGACATGAATGTATGTTAACTTAAAGGCAGCACGTCGTTTTTTCTATCACTAGCACACATATAATTCTATGGATTATTATGAGGTTTTTAAAATTCAGCAAACCAACGTAAACGACGTCAAGAAAACTAGGAAAACATAGGTCAATACACTTTCACCGCGATAAGATCTATTTCAATGGTTATCCTATACTTCATGGAAGTGTACCGTGATATTTTTCCTGAACACCGAATACGAATCGAGAATTATATGCTTAAATATGGTAATATGGGCGAGAAAGTATCTAATAAACATGGAATACACTACCAAATATGTGAATGGTCCAACTCTAATACGACATCAGGCACTGATACATGCATTTGTCATTCATACGATCAAGAGACAAGAAATATTTTTAAACTAATAAAACAGTACATACTCCTGCAGTCTCGCATACATACGACAAAGTAATAATTCATAGCATCGGGTAGTATAAATAGTTCAAACAAAATTAGAGCCAACTGGTGGCCAGCGCTATTAGAATGTATCGGGAAATCCTCACCAGTAATTCATCAAGGAACATACTATTCTCATAACATACAACGAAAACAATATTAGAATTGAAACATCAACAGTTTACACTAGAGTGAAGGGGACATAAGCTACAATGATATGCTGAGGACATTGAATTGCTATATAAATTGTACAATAAACATTAAAAAGAAGTGAGAGGACTTATTATACATTTGTATGGTCCTAATGCTTAAATAGTGCAGCTGAATAAACCTGGGTTGAGTTAACTTGAAAATTGTTCAATATACTGTAGAATACATAAAAATATATAGCTATTTATCAGATGTGCTGTTAAAGATTTTATCAACATTTAGTAATATATGTTAAAAAATAGTATTACTCAATAAATTATTTTTATCAGAAAAATATACGGATTTTTTAATTTTATCAGCTGTTTTACCACCGTCCAAGCAAACAAATATCTTAAACAACCAAGCATAATAATTTAAACATTCTTAGCATATCCGAAACTCTCAAATATCAAACACTTAACTCTACCATTCATAAATATCCAATGAGAGACAAAAAAAAAACCTTCATTAGTTCATTCAACTCAATTGTACATCTGTTCATCAAATTACCAGCAGATAAACACCTCCTGAAAGTAATGATCATCTCTTAACATCCTACATTGACTCGCGACCATCCTTATCAAGAACACTTCATAGCATATGCTACTTGTCTATACAAGATGCGATGAGATCGATCTAAAAATAGCCTACCATAAACTCATATGCTACCACACATCGTTATCTATACCGAACTATCTTACATAAACATTAGCCTAAGTGATCTATAGTAGCAGTGCGCCAACCCAAAACATACCCTTTATGTTGAAAACTAATTAGATCTTCTTCAAACCTATAAAAATTCAACAAAGCATCCAGCAGAAAAAAAATTCTGATAAGAAAAAACTCAACAAGAATATATTTTACTTATGTGAAAATAATACTTGAATATGTCAATGAGCATACCCGACAATCCCTATGATGATAAATCTAGCATATTTAAAATATAGGAAATACGTATTTTACAATGCTCAAATATTGAAAATGTATATGACTATAGCTGCAGTGACTTTACGCTTAATACAAGCACACAAAGTATGAGGTTTGTAAATTCTCATGCAATCATATAGGCACTAAAAGCGATAATATGCATCCGAAAAGTATCAGCTAAATGGCATCATCCATGCATGCAAGCATTCCTAAGGAGATAACAAATTAAAAATTCTCATACTCAAAAACATCATCAAGTTCCTAATGCAGATATGGCCAAAGAGATCCGGAAATGTCGAAAAATCATACATACTGTGAAGAATGTGAGACAAGCATAAAATAATAGTTTTACTCTATATTATACTGACACTCATGAAACTACCTAAACTAAATAATACAGACCCACAATAACAACATGTAATTCAAAGTAAATATAAAAATTCATTTAATCTAGTGCATGCATATAATGCCATCATATAGGACTAAAAATAATTTTCCATGCATTATGGGCATAAACAAAAAATAATACCATAATACCAACAAACCTAACGCATTCACTTTTTTCTATATTAGCTTTTTCCTTTCAGTTCGTATCCAAAATTTATCAATGAAAATCTGTCCATATTTCTACTCATTAGGACCACCACGATGATTTCTACATCCATCATAAAAAAGTAGCATTCCAGAAGCCATAAACCGTAATATCTTTCCTATACAACATCCATAAATAATCTCAAATTTAGAATAGATACCCAAAACATACATGTCAACATAGTGATCTAAAAAATAGACCCAAACACTTATCAAAAGGGACAAATCATATGATGTACGAACAAAATTATCACCATCTCATGCACTACAAGATCATTAATTTGAAAAAATAACTCGTCTTGGAAGAAATTACTAGAATTTTGAACAAAACCAATGGGCATCCTATAGTAAAGAAAAAAACGAATGAATATAGTGCCATACTTCTACATAACAGTAAAATCAGAGAATGAAGTATAGAAACTGCTTTAAGAAATAAGTGATGATGATGCAGACAAACAAAATGCTGCTACAAGCAAACTGAAATTTAAAACTATACTTAATATCAAGAACGCATTATCTCTTTCACTGCATCCATAGGTTTGAGCAATCAACATAGTAGTCTAACCGAACAATATACATTGTAGACGATTCTTAAAGTACTATTGACATGAAACCGATAAAAGCAATAATATACAATAGCAATGAGTCACAAAACAAAGAAACGACGTATCCAAGCAAAAAGAAACTGAAAACGATCAATGAAAATAATAATCAGCAAACTAGAACAGGCGCATCTTTGAATGGACATTTATGAAAACACGTCTCAATGCCACGCATCACGTTACCCGCTGCCCACGGCCAACACAACAAGAAAAACTGCCTCCATCAAGCAAAACCATATTGCAATGCAATGTACGCCGTGCCACTTCTCTTCCACGCTGTAGATTCCGATGCCCCAAAACCTGCCGACAGGGAAGTCTATGCGTACGAAACACTACTCTTAACAAGCAAAATCACTTGCACATGCCACGCATCCCCTGAGGTCAATTTCCATGCTTAACAGAACTCGCCGCCGAACAAATCTACACCGCAATCACGATCCTCTGACAAGCGACGCAAATCATTCCGAATCACCGACAAGGCCGTCCATACTTAAAGACAGGCATCCTTTGATGAGAAACGCGGAAACAACCAAACGCTCACGAGACAAATTTCTACGGCTCGGTGGAAACATACACCTCAGATTACTTCCTCCAACAAGCGACGCGCATCACATCTACAATACCATCCATCTTTAACCACAGACATCAAACGAGGAGCAAAACGTACCTTAAGCATGCACCCATGAAGGAAATTCTCACGCCTTAGAACACCCGTCGAAAGGCAAGCCCGTCGCCCATCCAAAATGCAAAGCTACCCGTCTATAGCAGCGCCCTCCATCCCACACAACTACTCGCATCATAAAACTTCCGGCACGGCTAGCATGATCAAGCGAATCGGCCATTTCCACACGCGGTCGTCTATCCTTAGCCAAAGACACCAATCGCTGAGCAACGCGTTCCTTATTCAAGCGTCCATGAAGTAAATTCCCACGGCTTAGAATACGCGCTGACGGCACGTCCATCATCCATCAGTATCGCAGTCATCCGTCTATACAAACGCCCGCCGTCACCGCGCAGCCAATCGCACCATAAAAAACGTTCAGCATGCCTATTATGATAAAGTAAACCTATTGCCCAGAGCGCCACCTATCAATAGAACTTTCCTAATGAATTAGCAACCCTAATACTTCAAACTAACAACTCTAGACGTGGATCTCCTAGCATATACATTAAAACGACCATGGATAAAAAATTATCAACCACTAGGAGCGTTTAAGACCCGAGAAACACTTCCACCAAAGATCAATAACAAAACTACTCGAAGACTAGAAGCAATGAATACATAGGAAATCCTTCCAGATGAATAACAACCATGAATAGTATAATTATCTATCGCTAAAAGCGTCAAAGGCTAGCTCCCATTAATTTCAAACTTGTATATTAACCCAATATAAATGCCCGCTGAGAAATCTAGAGCTCTAATCTATTGATTGAAAATATGGGCCTATCCTAGACTATAATCAATATACCTAGTTTCACCATTTACCATTAGAGGCTACTTAGGCTAAGAAAGCGCACCCGTCATCTAAAGACATATGTCTACTTCTACTAACCGCTAGAGGCTACTAAGACCCGGAGCACTTGCCGACTTAACCATGACACAGATGTATATTTATCTAAGGCCCATACATACTCATCCCAGGCACTTAACTATACCACCCTAATACACTCACCCACACATCCAAGACACACATCCTCCCCTGGCAACCACCCAAAAGATCCACACCTACTCCGGACTCACACCTTCTTATCTCAGGCACCTACCTATACCACCCTAATATACACACCAATACATCCAAGACACACATCCTCCCCTGGCAACCACCCAAAAGATCCACACCTATTCCGGACTCACACCTTCTTATCTCAGGCACCTACCTATACCACCCTAATACACGCACCCACACACCCAAGACACACACCCTCGACAACATTTGAAATTTGTATGGAAAAAGTGGATTAGAACTGGGAAACTACCCCTACTAGCGCCATTAATTAAGGTATCACAGATCAACCCATATAATGCGAGGAATGCAAATCAATTCGTAATACCTTTTGCCAGAACGGATCAACTAAAGAACGATGCAACGAATGATGCTTTGCGTATATATAACAATCTACCAGAAATTGTTAAGGAAGCAAACTCACTTTTGGTATTTAATGAGTACTGATTGAAGCGTGGACCTGTAATTCTGCTTTTATGAGCCCAGTATCTTAGGGCGTTCTTTTTGACCCTATCGGCGAGATACTGAAGTGATAGTTACTCAGAGTTTTTTTTGAATGCGTCGTATGATATTGAATTTTTTTTTTATCTCTGAGAGCTGATCATGATTTTTTGGACTAGATGTTCACGAAAAGGACTAGTTCACATAATATTGTGTGCCCCCTTATACCGATGTGTTAAACATTGTCTGGGTGGCACAAAGGACCAAGCGACGTAATGTGAATGCAGATCGCACGAGCGTTGTGCGACGAAGAAAGAGTGATGGAGAGAGTGGTAGGGAATGGAGGTAATTAAAAAAAAAAAAAAAAAAAAAAAAGCTTATGATCTAATATAATGCCTAAGTATTTAAAACTGTACACGTTTTCAATTTCAAAGCAATTCTCGCTACAGTTAACATTTTTATTAATGCAGCATCACACACAGTTAAATTGTATCTTAGACAACTCGGCGAATGATAAATTAGTGGGAAGTTATTGCATACCGGACGTTTAATATTAAAAGCCATAAACTTTGTTTTGTTACTTATTAAAAGTTTATGATTACTGAACCACCTTCTTAAAATGTCTAGGTCATAGTTAACATCTGATAAAAGGTCAATCAAGCTATTACTAGAGTAGGTAAAGGCAGTATCAACTGCAAAGGCAGTGATTTTACCTTTAAAAGGCTGAATAAATAGGGAATTAATATATACTAAAAACAGAATTGGACCCAACACAGAACCTTGAGGAACGCCTACATTAATATACTTCTCAGAGCTAAAGCTCCGCTTGATTCTAACTATTTGCTTTCTGTTTTTTTAAATAGGAAACAAACCAGTCATAAATAAATCCTCTAAAGCCTCTCTAAAGCCTGCTTTGAAAAGTTTACTTAAGAGTAAAGTATGATCTACCATGTCAAAAGCTTTAGTGATGTCAATGAATAGACACGCTGGAAATTCTGATACATTTAAGCTATTGTATATTTCACCTGTTAATTTTTAAAGTGCATCTTCGGTAGATCTACTACTTCTGAATCCAAATTGGAAATCACTAAAGAAATGATTTCTATCTAAAAACGAAAGCATTCTGGATTTTATACCTTTCTCGAAAATCTTAGAAAAAGTCGATAACAGAGAAATGGGGCGATAATTGTTTAATGAAGTAGTATCTCCCTTATTGTGAAGCGGTATTACTACTGCTGTCTTCATAGATTCAGGGAAAACTACAGACTGCACACATAAGTTGAAGATAAAGTATAATACATCTGAAACGTGAAATGAAATATTTTTTAACATGGAGCTGGACGCATTATCAGAAGAACTTGAATTAGATATTTTAAGAGACTTAATAATTTTATGAATTTCCAACGCTGTGAAAGGCTCAAAGAAAAAACTTTCTGATATTCTATTACTTGAAACTAAAGAACTTTCAAATTGGTTTATAGAATTATTGATTGTTGAATCTTGATAAACACTTGCATTTGAAAAGAAATCATTAAATAAGTTAGCAACTTTCAAATTATCAGATACAGTTAAGTTATTATTATTTATAACAATATCCATATCAGCATTATTTCTGTTTAAAATTTCATTAACAATACACACCAGCATTTTCAACCAATCTGTTTTGAAAGTAGTTGTCTCTACAAAGTGGAATATCTCTTTTTAGTCTAGACATATTTTACTGTAGTATTCTCTAAGCCTATGATTATTAGGATGTCTTTTGACACGGGCACATAGTTGACTTTTCTTTTTAATTTTTCTCAAAAGAGATACAGTCATCCATTTCTTGAGACGCTTATTACGGCTATTGAAAGTTCTATTGCAATTAGATATATATTTTTGCAACTTTTTGAAAAAAATGTCCAAAGGGACACAGGGGTAATGCGCTGAATGAACATCCTCCCACATTTCAAAATGAAGATTAGTCTTCAGATAGACAAAATCAATTTTGTTATAAACACAATCATTAAGATCTTTCATTCTAGATACTCTATTTTTTAATTGGATGCAAGTTAGACTGTGATCACTTAATTTTAAACCAAGTGCCGCGGTTTTAAAACCTATGCGATTATTTCTATTAAGCCTAATAAATATAGGGTCTATGCAGGCGTTAAGTCGGGTGGGTTCTGAAAGTGCAGTATCAAATCCAAACGATGACAACGCTGATAGAAAATTATCTACATCTTGAGACTCAGATAAAATATTAATATTAAAATCACCCAAGAGTATTGTGTTTTTACTTTTTTGATTTTCCAAATATGACGAGAATTCATCTATAAAAACACTTACAGTCCATTTATGTAATCTATAAACGCAAGTGAAACTGTACTTAATATCACAAATTCTGCAACTAATGCTTACTATGTCGGCACTATTCATGTTAAACTTTTTTATTTCTACTTTTTCCAAACTGTTTCTTAAAAATAACCCGACACCACCTGCAGAGTACAAATTATTACAGGCCGCTTCAAATGTAAAGTTTGGAATTTTAAATGAAGAAATTTCATTGTCGTAAATCCAGATTTCAGAAACAACAAAATGGGTAGACAGACCTATGCTCATGTCAGAAGGGCTTTGTACTCAACTTACAAAATGCAGTAACCAGCAACGAATAAAATCAAGAAACACGTCATGTTCGAGGATCATACTATTATTAACAAAGTTGAAAGAATTTTGACTTCTGAGGTATTTGTTATAGTTATACTCATAAATATCCCCCTTGATAATTTTTTCAGAGTTTTTAGATCACGGGTGTCCATTCGCGAGGGAGGAAACACATTTTTCATGTATTTCCCACCCTGTGCCCCAACTGAAGCAAAAACTGTCAGTTTAAGAACGGTTTTGAAAAGCTCTCATAGTGAACTTTCAGTTGATACTCATATCGGCTACCTTTCATGAAATTTTTTTCAGGGGCCACTCCTCTGTACTGTAATCATCGATTCATGGCCTATTTTTTCGAATCCTAGAATGGTTACAAAGTCCTTTTGCTAGGAGCTCCCTCCTGCCTCTTCGACTTGTTTCAATTGTATGTACTCATCTTCATGATACCTATCATTCCTGAAATTTTCATGCAAATCCTAGCAAAGCTGTAGTGTCTAAGTCGGTAAAAAGCGCACATGGCTCCATAGCCATATGTTTCCATAGTAATACAGGGCATATTCTTCCATAGTAATACAGGAAAATTCAAATTGCTATAACTTCGTTAAATATTATTCGATCTTTATGAAACTTTCAGAAAAAATCAACCCTATAAATAGTCATCTGTTTTCATTGAATTTAAGGGTACCGTTTAGATTTTATTCAAGAAAACATAAAATCAATAAATCATATTATTACTAACAAAGTTGAGTGAATTTCGATTTCTCATGTATTTGTTGTTGTTGTACTCATAAGGCCTACATTCATGATTTTTTTCAGACTTTTCGGATGGAAGGTGTCCAATCGCGAGGGGGGGTACGCGAAAAGTTCGTACATTTCCCCTTCCCCTGCCCCCCTCGGTACTCATAAGGCAATTTGACTACCAACGGTGAAAATTTTTTTTGAGGGGTCACCTCCCTATATGGGGAGACCCCCCTTAAACCCCTTTGAAAAATTTGTTCACCCTTGAACTTTCAAGAAGTCACCACTTCTGACCTTTCCACAAAGTTTCATGGCTGTAGCCTCTATAGTTTCAGAGAAAAAGTGCTGTGACATACAGACGGACGGACGGACAGACGGACACAGGTCGTGATCGCAATAGGGTTTTGAATTTTAGTAGACAGTAAGAGAACCGTTAATAAAAACTCGTTTGTTGCTATTGCCATCCGCACCATCGTTCTCGTTATTAACGATCCCTTCTTTGTTTTCGCGCATTTTCGGCATTATTTTTCTTTTCAGCAAAAGAGATGCAAATTTCATGCACACAATTTTAGTTTTCGCATTGCCAGCTCTTACGTTCTTAACAAAACAAGAGACAATATCTTTGGGGTCGACCACATCGCCAGTTATGTTTGTTAGAAGCGTATCAACTCTCTCTTTAACATTTCTACTTGTGACATCGGAAATATCTACAATGTCTACTTCACACTGCTTTTCTCTTTGCTCTAGAAAATTGATTCTAACTTCCAAAGCTTCAACTTTTTTGTGAAGAGATGCATTATCAGCTTCTACTGATTGGATTTTCGCTAGCGCCTCAGTATTTATGCGCTTTAACTCAATGTTAAATTGCTTGAGATCAATTATTTCTTTGTAAAGCATTTCAAGCGTTATGCTTTCATTTACATCACTTATTTTGGTAACACTAACTATTACCTGTTAGCGCAAAAGTCGTAGTTAAAGTAGAACTCTTCGTGGAATGGTCGACGTTAGGTGAAGAGCAAACAGGTGCATCATTCAGAATTAATTTGCGTCTCTGTTTTTCACATTTTCTGCACTTAAAGCTCTGTTTATTCTTCTCAAAAATGTCAATTTCTCTTTTTTCCAAATTAGCACATTTTGCATGGCAGTAATCTTCAAAGTAATTGCACAGAATTTTTAAATCGTGTCTTTCAACTTTTGAACTACACAAACCGCACTTCATTTTACTTAGTATATATTGAATTTACACCGCACTCAAGGAATGTCACAGTTTAAGATATTACCCAGGTCCTTCGAATTCAAAATTTAATCTTTTCCACAGAGCAGTTTCTCTACGTGTGTCCCCATCATTACTCAAGAAAATCATAATAACCATAATAATTTTTCGAACTCAATTTATGGAATCTGTTTATTAGTCAAGTTTTGATATGCAGAATATATTGTTTGATTTGTTAACTGTTTTACAATACCCTTCTGGCAGGAGCACTCTCCTGCTACTTCAACTTGTTTATATATAAATCACATATATAATGTGGGTGAATTGGTATATTTAGGTGCCAAAATAACGAGAGCCGCTAATGAAAGACACGAAGTACATCGAAGAATACAGCTCAAAAATGAAACCATTTATTCAGTTTTTTTCGATCTTGAAAACCACTTGCATTGACAGAAATACAAACCTCCAAGTGCACAAATCTGTGATGTGACCTGTGCTATGCTATGAGTATGAAATATGGACCCTGACCTAAGCATCCGCAAACATATTGAATGCTTTCGAAACTCGAAAGACGGGTCCTGAGGCAAATAATTGGAGCAAAGCTATACGGGGACCAATGGCGGATTCGATACAACCATGAGCTGTATGAAATTTTTGACGAGCCGGAGGTCTCAACAATTGTAAGAGTGCGGAAGTTGCGATTGGCTGACCACATGAATCATATGGACGAACAATTGATACCCAAAAAGGTATTCGTTGGGACAACAGAAGGGCGGAGACCAGTGAAGAAACCACGGAAACGCTGGTCTGACTCGGGCGATGAAGACGGGGACGCAGTCAATGGACCGAGACAGTTCGAGACGCTTGTTACAAGAAGCCCAAGAGAAACTGTACTGCTACGAAGGAAAAGATATGTTATGGCTATACACTGGTGGTCGCTGATTACTTCAGTAAATGACATGAGATTTACACCATTCCCATCCAGGAAGCAAATTACTAAGGCCTAACAGATCGTGCGGAAAATTTGCAATCTGCTTAGACTGCAAAAATTAAGGGCAACACTACTTTATTCTCAATCCGATGGAATGATCGGACGCTTTAATAATAAACAAATAGTTGGAATGGCTCGTCAGAGAGACCTAACATATTCTATTATGCTTGATGGCGTACTGGTCCTATGAGCATCCATCAGCATCTGAAGCACTAGCTAAAGTTATCTTAGAAAAAATGATGCGTTTTTTGGCTGATCTGAAATTTGGAACAACTCTTGACCAGCCCCAAATGGTCTCAAAGTGCACAAGCTACCTAAGCTACCGGTCAAATCAAAAACACCGAACAGTGCCGAATGACCAGGAGTCATCTATGCATTGCATGAAGATGAGACATGATTTAAAGGCAAATTCATCTAGATTTCAACAAGATTAGTTGGTATGGTTATAAAACCTACGGTGCCGTAAAATTAATCGGGAGGGCCTATACAAAATTCTTAAGAGACTCTACGATAATGTGTATCGCATACAGGACCACTGGAAACCGGGAGCCAAAATGAAAATCATCAACCTAGACCGTCTTTCCTTTTATTTTGCGCAGAAACATATTTTCGGTCTTTAGATCCCGTATATGTCTAATGTGAGTTTTTTATGTCATATCGATTCATCTCGTGGGAATACGCATCTTATTTATGGATAATGCTTCGGTAACGCTAATACAACAGGTAGAATGCATCGTGAGAGATACCCAAACGTCTGTTCGGCAATTCATCATGAATAGACTTACGCCGCAGCAACGTTTTGTGAATGGGCCGAAGGAAAGATTGCCATTGGTTCACAATTACATTTGAAAATTTTGTTCAGTGATGAAGCACACTTTTGGTTAAATGGTTACATCAGCAAATGGAATTGCCACATTTAGAGTGATGATAACTCACAAGCAGTTGTCGAAACACCATTAAATCCCGGAAAAGTCACTGTTTGATGCGCTTTATGGGCCAGTGGGATAATTGCCCCACATGTCTTCACAATGTTACAGTCAACGGTAAATGGTACAGAGACACGACTACTAATTTTTTGGTGCCTCAATGAGATGGCATTCATGTTGCTGATATGTGGGGTCAGCAGGATGGTACCATATGCTACACAGCGCACGATACAATTAATTTAATCAAAGACATTTGACAAACGATTTACTTCAGGAAATGGCCCTGTTAACTGCCCAACACGTTCCTGCGATTTGAAACCGTTAAATTACTTTCTTTGCAGACATGTTAAGTTGAATCTCCACAACTGAGTACTTGGAAGTCAACATTCGAGTCAGTGTTGCCGACATCCAGCCTGATCAACTGTGAGCTAGTGAAAATTAAACCTCCAGATTATGCCGCTTAAGTGCCACCTACATCGGCTGCATGCCTAAAATCATCTTTAAATATTAAGGAAAAATATTTTTCAAATAAAGCCAATTTCATGGGTATTAAAAATATTTGCCTCCGTTTTATATCAAATGAAAGTACTCCACCTCTAAAAAACACCTTTATGATGAGTACAATGTCTGCTATCCCGAAATTACCCAGAGATAGTACAATCTTGTCAAACGATGCTGCAGATGATCCGCGATTCTTTGAATTTGGTCTAATGAATCACGTATGGTACGCGCAAAATCCACATTTGATGCGTGGTACCAGTTTAAAGCAAACATGTGGACGGGGATTTTGAATGGTAGAAAAACACCACAGTAGAAAGTACGAAGTTGTTGGGAATACCTACAGAAAGATGCGCGTTAAATGAAAGAGCGTTATGTACTCGGCATCTGTATCTATTCTACTCACACTAGTTGAAATGATGGGAATATTGGCACATGAGAATTCCAAAGGCAGCCCAACCGGAGTTTAAATGGATATGACGACTATCAGCTTTTAAAATCACTTTGGTATTTTTACGAAAACAGGACTAGTTTTGGTGCAATTGAGTGTACTGATTTGCATCCTTGAATGTACTGATTTGCAATTTAGGAGCAATTGAATGTACAGATTTGTAACCTTGAACAGAATGTACTGATTTGTAACCTTGAAGAGTAGTCAGTACCACCAAAGTTTTGATAAATATATTAAAATAATCGCTGAATCTACATATATCTGTGAATAGTCAAACAATATTGACTCGGTGAAAACGTGGTGAAATGTATAATCATTGTTGAAAGCTCAAATAAGTTTCCCTCGATTCAATTCATCACATTTATGAAATGGACAAAAATATACGAAGGAAAAATCACAATTTTACACCTAATATTACAAACGAAGATCATTGGCTACACTATGCTGTTCGAAAAGAATAATATGTGCGCCTGAACGTATGCAAAATTAAATAGTTCACAATAAAATAACTGAAGGTAAAATCGCGTGAAAATTCAGTTGAAGTAATTTTTTTTGTAAATCAATATGTTTAGTAATATTGATGCCTTTTTAACTCGCAATAAAATTCTTAATTTTTTTTCGAAAAAAATACATTTTTTACGTAGACTTTTTAGCTTCATCAATTAGATTTCAGAACAGTAAGAAGTCTGTAAAAAGCTTCCGAATTCTTGGCCAAATATAGAATAAAATCACTTCGAAGATTGCCGCTTTCATAAAATATTACATTTTATTCTATATGTTATATTGTATATTTTCACGAAAAATTCTAGAAATGTAGCAACAATGTTCGTTAATTTGAAACGCTCGTGAAAAAAAGTCAAAACAAAATCAGTTGAATAATTAAATCTAACATTTTTGAAAAACGATTCCACAAAAAAAATTTCCACCCAAGATTTATTAGGAAGAATGAGTTAGCAAAGGCCATCATCGTCATTATTGACAAAGTTTTCTTGCATTTGCTTAAGCTGACAAGTGAATCCTTTTACTCAGATAAAATCAATCTTTCATCGTTTTGATTAAATTATTCATATTGTATAAGGTAGCGTTAACAGAATGAATGGCGGAATTGTACTACTGGCGGCTGCGTCCTTGGGCTGCGGAATCACACCGGAGCTATGATCCAAAAGGTGCGAGTTGACTTTGGACTTGGGCGATTGCGTTATTGGCTCTGAACCAGCCATTTTATTATTTGAATTCACTATGGAACAGCTCGGTGTCAGATTGTATCCAGGAATAATCGTATTTGCTGGCTAGGATGATGTTGTAAAATATTAATCGATTTAATACTCACATTACTCTCAGAGGATAACTTTCGATTAGCTGTCAAGCCAATGCCAATGCCCACCGACTGGTACTCAATGAGGTGATTCATTTGGTTACTATACGTTATGATCATTGCTGTTGATTACTGACAATATTACTGCTTCCATTTCCATTGCTCGATTGACAGTATGTCGCAAAAACATTTCAAGTTGGTTGGAAGTTTGCCTGGGCACGTTGCTGTGATGATGGCGATGGGATGTTATCAAACAAGGACGATACTGCTGATGCGGAAGGTGAGTCAAGCGATTCATCTTTGCTGCTAGAGATCGTGATAACTGCTATTGGTGACGGTTTTCATTTATCGTTATTCTTTGCTGTTGTTTGATAATTGATCCTTAATTAATTGTATTGCTTCCGTGAGTACTTCTCAACGATGAATATGATTGACCTTGTACTGCAAGATGATTTGAAACAACTTCAGCATGATACCCTTTCTAGTAATGACTGCTCACTTGTTGAATCGGGTTCCCAGTCGGAGACAAAGAACCAAACGTGAGTAAGGCTGAGCCAGTCGAGGGTTGCCAAACCGTAGACGTTATGGAGCAGCAGTTGCGCATACGGGAGTGGTATCGAAGACGCTCTTCGTCGAGCCTAACTACTCTACTTTGGATTATATTAACTTACTTACTGTTATGATTTCATCTCGTACTTAAATTTGCAAAGAATGCGTACAATACACTATAAAGTTCCCTTACCCAGTCTGGCTCGAGGCTGCATTTTTCGTACCACGTTACCCTGATGAAGAGTCTCTGGTGGTGTTTAGATCGGCTGATTTAAACTATTCCTGAAGTTTCCGTAACAAACTGGAGGGTTCTAGGGACTACACGTCCAATGATCACTAGTGTTTAACATTTGAGATCAACGACGATTTTCTCGGTGCCCAGATGTCTAGTTTTTCACTAAGAGGATGGATGTTGAGAAGTTTGTCATCATGCACACAGCATAATCACCTCTGCCTAGAGCGTGCCAGCGAAACGGAAGATTAGCAGCTATGGATATGGTAAACTCAACAATGTGTATCATTTCGTTTACCTGAAGGTAGTGTAGTAATCGAACAGTCACACAAGCAAACTGCTCAAAAACCTTCCAAACCCTTATCCGAAATCGCAGATTTAGAAAAACAGGAAAGATATCATTATTTCCATTCATAGTTTTAATTTATAAAATATTTTTTTTTTTTCCTTATTATTAAATGTAATTTTATATCATTTTTCCTTATAATATATTTAAACGTTTCGCTTTAATAATATTCTTCATGATATTTAACTTTTATTATTATTTAAAATCTTATTTCAATTTTCTTTACTTCTGTAAATTTTTGAAAAATTTTAAATCTGCAGATCAGAATTTCGGACATAGGAACACTGATTTAGTGCATCCCAACTGTGTATTGCATTACCGAATGCAATCGAACTCGGCTGAGCGAGCAGTTGATTCGATTTGCCGTGGCGACATGGGAAAAGGAAAAAGAAAAAGATTTGGACGGATGAGTTAGTCCATGGGAGGTCGGGAAGAACCGCGGATAAATTGGCGAATTTTTGTTCGATAAGGCCCTTTTGTAATTCGATAAGTTTTGTCGCCATTTGGTTCGGTGCCGTGTGAAGTTATTAACATGATGTTAATAACTTCACACGGCACCGAACCGCGATGTTAATACCATCGCGTCTTAATTAATACTTGTTGAGAAGTTATTACCAATTATTTATTAGTTGAGGTTCCATAAAGGCAACTGCGGTGCAGTGAATCATACGGTTTCAAGATACAGAAACGACAAACGTTTCTCGACCGCCTTCTATACGAGTGTGTGTAAAGGTTGACCGTTGTCGCATCAAGCTCCGTTGTTTTCGCGGTTTTAAAGGTCCATCCTGCTCACAAAGTCCCTGACAGTTGCCGTAAAACTCGTAGGAACCCCAATCCTTAGCGCTTCAACTAAATATTTAGCATAAATCTTCGAAGTTATCGCGAGTTGCTGGGTTTTCTTAAATAAAAGAAAGGAATCTTTGACGGCTGACGTAATTCTCCACGCGAAACATAGTCGAGCGAAATCGAGTGGATCGAATCGTACGGTTTGTTGACACAACCAACGACAAACGTTTCTCGACCGCCTTCTATACGAGTCTGTGTAAAGGTTGACTGTCGTGCCGTCAGTATTTATTGGAATTGTTGAATTTGTTCTCTGAACACGGGCAGTGAATTATCAAAACAAATCGAGGCGAATTTTCTTAGAATGGTGGATAAAACTGGTAAAATTTTTTCGAAAAACAACGCGACCAAGCACGTAATTCAAGTTAAAGAGTTGAAACCTTACGTTCAGTGTGATAAGTCAGTAACTGCAGAATAAAGCGATAAAGCAGTTATTGATGACGCGTTTAATGTTTTGATCATTCTCTCTGAGAAGTTCTTGAACGATAAAACCTTACGCATTTGAGAATTTAGTGCCCGAGTAAAGTGATCTAATCTACATACTGGTCAACCTTGAACGTATTGCGCAAGTGCGTTAGAGGGAGTACAGTGTTGGTCAAAAATATTGCCCGGGTTTTCGTGTTTGAGAATGAGGTACGAAATCGCGATAAGTTGATGCGGTATTCTATGAATCTTAATGCATGCGTCATTGAGGAGAAAGAGAAAACAAGAACTTAACTCGCTGAATCAACGAAAAGCGTGCCAGCACGTTCTTATCGGCTCTCAACATACAAACAAAGTCATCTGAGGAAAATAAAATTAAAATTACAAAGAGGACATTGAAATATGGTTGGCATGTCAAGAACGGTAAATATTGCAAATTATATCTTTTCCGAAGACTGGAACTTATTTGAGAATTGGTGCTTGGGTCACTTTTCGTGTAGAAGCGTATAGCAGTGTTACTTTTTCAATTTAATGATCGGAGTGCTTGAGAATTTATCTAAAGATAAACAGCGAGTTAAAAATTGACAAAGTTTAGCATCGATTCGGGTCGTCTTGTAGAGCACGCGTGGGTAGTATAAGCGTATGCGTATTGATTTAGGTGTCGTGCAGGAATACTTAATTTATATAATTACTTATGGAATTCTTTGTAGCTACATGAATGAATTGCATATTTTTTTAATAATTTTTTTTTCTGAAAAATTATTAGAGAAGCAAAATGTTAGAAGAAGGTGGTTTACGTGTGTACTAATTCTCATCAGGCCATCACTCTTAGATATACACCGGTGATGGTGACCACCATGCTTAGAAGTGAGAGAGTTATTTTTAATTTTCCTACTTATGCAAACTCAATATGTTTTTGTAACTACGAATTATGTTCAAGTTAAATTTCCTCTTGTAAGTACTTGTCTTCGCTAAACTTTAAATGGATCATTTCACCCTTTTCACATCAATTCGTTTCCGGTTGGCTCCGATAGCTTTTTAAAATTACTTATGGAATTCTTTGTAGATACATGAATGTTTTGCATATTTTTTTAATAATTTCTTTTTTCTGAATCGGAGCCATCTGAAAACGAGATCGATATCCGCAGGACGCAATGAAAGCTTCACTGTAGAGCAAAAATTATCGTATAGGTTTACATTAAATTGATGTGAAAAGATCCATTTAAAGTTTAGCTAAGTTAATTTATATGTTAATTGAAGATAAAGATTCTTTATGTTGGCACACTCATCAAATTTACGCCGCAAATGTGACATGGAACCGATATAAAATTGGCGGAAATGATATATGATCGACAATTCTTTTGACGTTTAAGTGGAAATCACGTGACACCGTTTAGCTACGATGATTATTTGCGGCACATGCTTACATTTAAACTATGTTTTCCCTTCAATCAACCTCCACTAAGTAGCGATGCAACTCCGGACCTCCAAACTGAGTCGCTTGACAGGACTATTCAGTACAACAACTCCATGCGAACACAAATTCAAAAAGAAATTGCCCACAGTTGAAAAGCATGAACGGAAGGATGGTGTCCAAGCACTCACTGCATTAAACCTTGAAGCTCAAGTCACTAAGAGCATCCGTGATGTTATAGCCAAATGTCAAAGTGCTAAAGTTAACGACTATCATCTCGTGGACTATTTAATCCTTAAAGAAAAAAAAAGGAAGAAAGAAGGAGGAAATTTTATTTTTACCAATATTTGTTTTGTTTTACTCTTATAGATTTTAGTTATCTTCATGATAATAAATGTTTACTTTGAATTAGTGAAAGGAATACATTGAAAACTTTTCACTTACTTATGTTTCAAAGCCAATGATTATTTAAACATTAGAGATATATTCTTCAACACACATTGAGTTTTGCTTTAGGTGATAATCTGTTACACTTTATATTTTAAGTAAGAAAAACGTTTTTCTTGTCATACATAATCACGATTATATTTCAAATTTTCACAGGTGATTTTTTGAGTATTAAAATTTCATAGACCAAACATTCAACCAGCCGTAAAAGGCTGATTTTGCCTTATCAAACTTTCTATAATAGTCGTAAAGTATTTCAAATGCAAATTGATGAACATTTTCTCTGTTGTACGGCCTTGTAACATTCCTTCTTCCCATTTTATGTTAACCCATTTGAAATAACAAAATGGCCTTGTTAAATGTTCTCGCAACAATAAAATAAATGGATTGTTAAAATTTAAAACTCGGTCTTTCCCTTTCATTCACCCTGACCGGGTATAGGACCCGCATCGATGGCAGGGTCCTCCGCTAAAATGGGCTAGCCATCGGGCGGGCTCTTTTTTTTGCTTAACAGGGGCTCTTGCCGGGTAGAGTGGCCTTCCGCTCGCGTGCCCTTTCATGATATAGGGTCATGTGATTTCATTGCATAATGCTATGGCATAAATCAGTTACGTTTGTATTTCTCATTTGAGGGAAAGAGTCACACAAAAGACTCCTCCTAGCTGCTCACCCTGGACAATAGCTCGATTTTCTTCGGTTCTTGCAGTCTCTTTGCAGGTGCCCCTTCTCACCGCAATTCCAGCATTCATTAGTGCATTAAAGGACCAAGAACTGCAACAAGCCGTGCGTTTTGCTCAAAATCAAACGGTTAAGGACGCATTGGCCTATAGTCTGAACTTTGAGGCTGCGAAAAATGTGACTCGTACCACTGCCCGGGTTCGCGAGGTAGTGGCAGACGAGTGCAGGTGTGAGCGCGTGGGTATTGAGCGAGACCCCCAGGTAAATGGTGCAATTAGATGCTGGAATTGCGGTGAAAAGGGGCACTTGCTAAGAGACTGCAAGAAGCGAAGAAAACTGGGCTATTGCCTAGGGTGTGCAGCTAGGAGGAGATCCAGACCGAGTCAGGAGCCCAGAATGGAAGCCACTCAAAGTGAGGGGTCGTGAAACATGTAAGAGCCAACTTCGTGGGACAGAGGTAGGCAAGGAAGATCGACGTTCCCAGCACCACCATCACCGTGTCAAGACTACACCGTGGAGAAGCAGACTTATGCCTTCCGGGTGAAGTTGATGGAGAGCATTGCACCATAACAATTGACACTGGTGCAACCCGATCGATTATCCGCCCAGACCTAGTGAGGCAGCAACTACTTCACAAAGGCAGGATTTTTTGACTACGAACAGCTACGGAAGAAACTGCACCTGTCCATAGAGAGGTCAACCTTGAGATACAGTTGGGAGCTCTTGCGTTCCGACATAATTTTCTGGTCGTGAACATTATGGATGACTGCATTCTCGGAATGGATTTTCTGCGACCACATGGAATTACGTTGTATTTGGGCAAACGGGTTTTGAAATGGCGGAATGTCAAAGTATTGATGGAGGATCCCAACGTCCAAGTTCCCAAGATGAATGTGGTAGTATATATCGACACTGATGTACAAAAATCTTCCGAGAGCATTGTATGGGCCAAGCTTGATAGTGATTCTGACGTCGGCATTGCGCAGTTTGATTGAAAGACGAAGCCTTGTAAGATCTATAAGGAACATATACGTGCCGGTTAGAGTCCTTAACATCGCAAACTCAGCCACAAGCATCAAAGTGGGAGAAGTCATCGGCAGCTGCCAGCTTGTTTCTACCATCACCTCTTTGGAAGCTACTCACGACCATCATTGGAAAAAGAGGCAGGACACAGACAAAGCCCGGGAATTCACGTCTGCAATATTGAAGCAGACCAAATTGCCAGTGCAGCTATTCAAGCGAGCCTCTGATCTGGTGACCAAGTACAGTTACATCTTCTTAACAAGCCCGGATGACCAAGCCTGAACGAGTATGGTTACTCACGTCATAGATACACAGGGAGCCACGCTGATTCGGCAAACACCAAGACGTCTTCCTATAGCCAAACAAGGAGAAGTTAGCGCACTGATCTCGGACATGAAAAAACAAGGTGTTATTGAGCCTTCTGTCAGTCCATGGGCCGCGCCAGTAGTTCTAGTAAAGAAAAAGGATGGTAGAACTCATTTTTGTGTCGATTATAGGCAGCTTAACGCCGTCACTAAGAAAGATAGTTTTCCGCTTCCAGGCATCAACGACATCATGGGCGCTTCAGCAGACGCAAAATGATTTTCCACACTCAATCTTAGAAGTGGCTACTGGCAGGTAGAAATCGACAAGAAGGACCGAGAGAAGACCGCGTTTTCAGCTTGCACTATATTGTGGCAATTCGTGGTGATGCCTATGGGCTTTACAACGCTCCAGCCACCTTCGAACGCCTGATGGAATACGTGCTACGAGGCTTGACCTGGAAGACCTGCTTGGTGTACATAGATGACATCATTGTTACTGGGAGAACGTTCGAAGAGCATGTGCGGAACTTAGAAGAGGTTTTCTCTTAATTGCGACTGGCGAACTGAAACTTAGTCCCGACAAGTGTTCCCTTTTTGCAGCTGAAGTAAAATACCTGGGACAGGTTATATCAGCAGAAGGGGTCAAAACAGACCCTGAGAAAATTGAAGCCGTAAAAAGCTGGCCAACACCCAACAACAAGCGCCAACTACGAAGTTTTCTGGGTCCAGTGACCGACTATCGAAGATTCGTCAAAGACTTTGCCTAAATAGCTAAGTGTCTCCATCAGTTAACCGAGAAAAATCGTCCGTATATCTGGAATGAGCAATGTCAGGTAGCCTTTGAGACCTTGAAGGAGAAGTTGTATGAATCACCCGTGCTGGCATATCCAAAACCCGAAATAAAGTTTGGAGTTGACACTGATGCGAGCAATAGCTGGATTGGAGCCATACTCTCCCAGCAGATCGATGGCGAAGAAAGAGTCCTCTCGTATTACAGTCGAGTTCTCTCAAAAAGTGAGAGGAGCTAGGAGCTACCTGTATAATAGAGGCAACCAAGCAGTTTCGCAAGTACCTATATGGCTAGAAATTCGTTCTTCGAACAGACCATGCATCGCTGAGATGGCTACTTAACTTCAATAACCCCGAAGGGCAAGTTGCGAGATGGATCGAAAGATTACAGTCATACGACTACAAAACTGTTCATCAGAAGGGCGGAGTTCATGGAAATGCTGACGCCTTATCTCGTCGTCCATGTCCAGCTTACTGCAAGCATTGCCGATGAATTGAAGAAAAAGAGCCGACCGTTGATCTGCGAGTGATAACGCCCGAATTCGATGAAGGTTGGTCACTGGAGGAAATTCGAAACGCCCAGCTAGCCGATGAAGACATCGGACCATTGCTCGTATGGAAGGAACTGGGCGACCTGAGTGGAAGGACGTTTCGATGCATGGCGCCACCCTTGGCACCCCCTTGGTGTTAACAAGGCTTAAGCGAAATTGACGTAGAAGACTGGTGTCGAAGATGCACAATTTGCGCTTCCGTCATAGGTCCAAAGTGATGACTGAGAGGACAAATGCAAACCTATAACGTAGGGGTACCGTTTGAAAGGATTGCTGTTGACATCGCAGGACCCTTTCCTGAATCCGAGTGGGGAAATCGATACACGCTGGTTGTGGCCGATTATTTCAGCAAGTGGCTCAAGGTCTACCCCAGTAGGTACGGCGTACCTTGTGAACTATATTCGGGAATACGGACAACGAGGACAACACTGCTGCATCCCCAATCCGATGGAATGGTCGAACGTTTCAACGGCACACTCAATAAATACCCGGCCAAGATGGTTGACGAGAACCAATGGTATGGTATGATATGTATGATCTAAATGCAAATTCTACTGGATAGACAAGTGAAAAATAAAATTGTAAAATAGTGAAATTCATGATTGTGCATTCTCTGTAAATAAACTCTTTTAGCTTAATTTAAAAGACAGTGCGCTTTCACTTTCCCGGAACATTAAAATTATTGGCCGCGAACCATAACACACGACAATACTTTTGTATGAGTTTTTCACTCAAATGGGAAATACATGGCCACGTTTACGTTTGGATCTTCATCCGGTTGGGAGGGTGCTAGGGGGACCGCTTCCACCTGGATGCCCCACTCTTATTTGTGGGCCATAAGTATTGTCGGTAACGACGAAGTCATCTTAAGTCCGTCTGTTTTCTCCAGGCCCAGTTTGTCCTTTGAGTCGGCAATTTTCTTTGACCCTTAGTAGGTTACCTCCTTCTCGACTTCGGTCGATATTCCTTTGACCCTCGAAATTTGTGGATGCGAAATTTTTTTGTAGTGGGTCCTTGTGCTGGGGAAAAGAACCTGCCCCACGATATCGCAACGCTAGCCTGCCAGCGCATTCACGCGTCCCTAAACAAGGCCAATCTCGGCTGATCTTACCATCCTCTTTCGCCGAGGCAGCAAACCATCGCTGCAGTCCTTCCTTTGGTAGATGATGGATTAGGGACCCAATGGGTTTTCATTGTAAGCCAGTCATATGATGCCTAACCGATGCCCCGCTCATATAAAGCAAGGTTGACGAGATAGTGTAAGTAGGCTCTATTCCCTTGCATATCGTATCTGGGTTGATGAAATCCACTTTTCTCGTGAATGGGACTAGAGGAGGCAGTTCTAACCATGAAAGTAAGAAAATCGTCACTACCAAATAGGATTCCAGCTGAGTTGTTGCAGTTGGTTTTTCTACTTGACCCTGACTGGCCGCTCAATGTTTGTCTGCATAAAGGTGTATTCTCGGAGTGCTAGAAGATAGTGAGGCTCTGGCTGATCAGCAAGGGAAATCCCGAGTCACTGTCTCCATACTACCCCTTAGGTGTGCTAGATTTAGCCGAAGCTTCAGCGTGTGTATCTCAATAAAAATGAATTTTATTTTCGCCCTACCTACCCTATATTGTTCTTCTATTCTTCCTTGTCTCTTTCAAGCCTCAAAAAAATTGACCAGAGTACATGCGAGACCTATAACCGCAGGCAGGATAGAAGTAAATGATTGATATAGATGACATATCAAATTCTATTCGATAGGATACATACCATACACATACTAGAGATAATATAAAAACAGGAATTCAAATGTTGATTAAAAAGAAATAAAACACCAATTTTTTATCTGAAATAAAAAATTAACTTTATTTTTCTTTTTATTCTGTTAAAATTGTAGTTTACCATCTTTTTTCACTTCATTCTCTTGCTAAATATGAATTTTTATTAATTTTTTTCTCGGAAAACATTATAAAATCCGAATCGCTGAAAAAATCGGAGATTAATAATAATTTTCAATTTACAACCATAAAACTTAACATAAACTTAATCTAGAATATAAAAATACAATAATGTTAAGAGCAGTTGAAATTTCCTATAAAAACTGCAATATTTTAAATATTGTAAATATCACAATATTTTGTTTTTTGATTGATTCAAAAAGAATGTAAAGAAGGAATAACAAAATCGAGCGTGGAATTATTGTCGAATTGGGGTCCAAGGGTACTTACCGTAGAATAGGTCTAACCTAATATTGTTTAAGTATAAAATAGATAAAATCTAATTTGCACTTAATGATGAGAAAAATTATTGTCTGCTGGTGGTCTATTTTGCTGAGCGCTGAGGGTGGAAGGAGTGTTTTGTTACTAAACGTATGAGCAAATTAAATTTTGGCACCTTTTTTCTTGAAAGGATAATTTGCAAAAGAAAGAGTCTTCCCCAGTTTCGAATGTATCCAGACATTGCACGTTGGGGGCGGATCTGCTGCTTGTTCTTCCGGAAGGAGATGAAGTCGGCACATGCTTGGAGCGGGACGAAGAAGCACCAGTCTATTGTATCCTTCTGCAAATGATCAATTCGTTTGTAGAGATTCGCATCCTGACTTCGCGAGCTATCTGCGGTTGTTTAGCCTCGAGAGATAATATTCACAATTTGTGCAATAGATGGCAGGAGCGATGACGTGGCGTTTGCGGCACAGGTTACATTCCACCGCCTTCGCGGAAGCCTTTACAATGGCATTGTTGTAAACGCGGGTGGGTATGGCTGTTACATTAATGGTGCCATTTGCGTCAAGTTTCTCTCCTACCTGTTGAAGGGGTGTGGGCGTCGAGCACTGACTATCACCTTTTGTTCCTGGTTCAAAGCTCACTTTCTTTGGGCCAGCAACTTTCATTGGGGGTGGGTAGTAAGGTGACGTGGTATATTGCATCAGTTGAGCTTTCGCTTGTTGGTCCAAGCCATTCACGTAACCATGTGGCATTGGGACGCGCTGGTAAGGCGATTGGGAAAGCACTGGGGCATTCTTGTCGTCTCCATTTTGATATGCAAAGCCATTTTGAGCATTGAAGCCATTATTCAGAGGATATCCGTTTTGTGTCGGTTGTTGTTGTACTTGAGCTTGGTGTTGTTGTGCTTGCAATTGTTGATGTTTCTGCACCATTTGTCTTGAAACCAAGTAGCTTTGATTCGAAACGGGCATTTGAACTCGGTTCGCTGTATAATAGTTTTGTGCCTGCATCGGAACCTGCTGTTGATGTTGCGGTCCAACCAATCCATTCTCTTGTTGTCCTTGCTGATGATTCATCGGCAGATGTTGGCTATTCGCAACACCTGCGAGTCCATTCATGCTTGTGCGTGGTGGCGGATACTGTTGCGGCTGGTGGAGGTTGACGGGGCTGCTGCTCACAGTCATGACGCCACCATTGCTTGAGACTCCACTATTCGATGCTCCTGGCACATTTTGTACTTTGAAAATGTCCTGCACGGGCGTGTAGATCTGGGAACGAATTTGGTTTGGAAACTGAGGTCCGAAGTCATTGTACGATTGCGTTGGCTGATGTTGTTGGGTTCCTGATGATGCTGAGGATTGTTGCGAATATTGAGGGTAGCTGGGTGATTGCTGTTGTTGTTGCTGCTGCTGCTGTTGTCTGTATTGAAGATAGCGTTGCATTTCAGCGGCGAGTGGTTGCTTTTGGGCAAGTGGGTTTTGTGGAAGAGGGTTCTGCCCAAGCGGATTCTGAGCCAAGGGGTTTTGTGGCATTTGAGTTTGTGCTAATGGATTTTGTGGTGTAATGTTCCTGGGAGTTGCTTCGCTTTGTAACCTAAGAACATTCTGTTGTTGTTGCTGTGAGAACTGAGGAGCTGTAAGTTTTCGTTCTCCATCACCCACCGCTGCTGTTCGTAGAACTCGTTCTAGAATAGGGTTCGGAATAAATCCATCATCTTCTTCTTCGTCAGCTGTCGCCACTAAAATCACTTGGTCGCAAAATGAGACACTCTTCTTCTTTGTGCGCTTATTGTTGGAGTTATTCAAAGTTTGTTGTACTACGGCATTAAGCATTTCAACTTCACGCAACTCTTCGGCTATCTGGCTTTCAGCTATATCATATCGTGGCTTCGAAAGAATTTGCGATGGCGGTTGTTGCATTTGTTGAGGAAGTTTTCGAATGGGACAATCAACTTCATCAACGTCCTGTTGCTGTGCTTTTTGCACTGTTGGGCTGGGAAGGCCACTCATTGTTGTTCGAATTTGAGGCTTGCTCATGGCTTCATGCGCTAAAAATGCTTGTTGTATCAAGCAAGGTAAGGACTTACCATTTTCAAAACGGCTTGCAATATCTCGAACAGTTCCTGCCTTGTTCGCTTCATCCTGCTTTTTGTTTCGCAAATCGAAATGTGTTTGTTGCAATTCGCGCAACCATGCTTCAGTGCCATTCGACAATTGTTGCTGGGTTTGCTGCATTTTTGCATATTGTTGCCTTTGTTGTAGTTGAGCAAGAATACTCGTTGTGCCCTCAAGGCTATTGGCAATTTTATTTCTGCTTGCTTCAAGAGCTTGTATTTGATTTATTTGTTCGGTAAGAGGCTCCAGATCGATGGAAGGAGGTGGTGGTGGGAAATCTTCGCTAGCTTGACGCGAGTGGCACGATGATGACGGTGGGCTAGGATAGGGAGGAAGCTCCAAATTTGAGTCATATCTTCCGTCAACTTCATCAACGCCATCATCTTTGTAATTTCCTGCTGAGGAGTTGTAGTTGTCTGCTTTCATTGGGCTCTGCTCTTGGTGAACTTGAGCGCAAGTTGTGATTATTGTTTGGCACGAGTCCTCGCTAATGCTCGTGTTTGAACTCATTGTTGAGATGTTAGACAAATTGGCTTGATGGAATGGCTTTTGAGGGAATAACGCCTCTTGTTGTTGCTGAAGGTGTTGCTGTGTCAGAGCTGAGCTTGTGCGCATTGGAGGTGGTGGAGGTACCTTCGCTACAATTGCTAACTGTTTGCCACTACCATGGAAGCTCTTTCTCATCAAACGACTACGTTCTAAGTTGGGATTTGCGTTCGAGTCTCTGTATTCCAAATGCCCCTCAGACAAATAACCACTCATGCTATTCTTCATATCGTTAACCCCAACTGCACTATCGTCAACTGAGACAACTGGAACAGGCTGCTCCTTCGGCTTTTCAGCAGCATTACCCTCGGTTAGGTCAGGCATGGAACGATTTTTACGGCGGATAAGCCCACCCATCAAAAGCTTCCTACGAATCTTGTGCTGCTTTTTACCCGACTTTTCTTTTTCTTTCTTCTCATCCTTGTCTTCTTTGTGCTTCTTAAGAGTGTCCTTGGCATTAGCCAGAAGTGGCTCAGCCACTGTCAACTCTCTGGAAATTTTGTTGCGATCCTCGCTCCTGCTTCGCTTCTCTTTCTCATCGCGCTTGCCTCGGTTGAATATACTGCGGCTCTCCCTCTCAGGCTTCGGCTCATATTCAATAATATTATCATCTTCCATCGGCTTCAAAGTTCCCTTCTTCTTGGGCAGTGTGGCATAGATTTCAATGTTCTTTGAAACAGGCTTGTCCAATGTCTTATCCTTGCTGTTTTGACGAATGTGCTTAGGGATGCTGTTATTCCCGTCACGAATATTTCGTATTTCAGAAATATAGCCCGGATCCACGTCTGTACCCTTCTCAACAAGAATTCTACGATGAAGGCTTCTTGCCCGCATTATGCATGTATTATGCTTCATCCTTGCAAATGTCATTGTATGTGGATTGCTATAAGGAGCATCCATAGCTGCTCGCGCTTTCCCAGCTGCTGCGTTGCACAATACCAACGCAGTTTCAAGATCATGCACTTCCTCCGTCATCCTTGACTTTTCCAAGAGTTGATCGGCTTCTTGGCATAATCTTTCACAGTCACCAGTTAGAACTACTTGTTCAGGAATTTTGGCAAGTTGTGGATTATGCTGCTTAGGTGGATAGGAATCCGTTGAAGATAAAGAGAAGGAATCATATCCAGGATCATAGGGATGACCATTTCTGGTAGGGCTAGCTGGAACACCATTCCGCTTGCCAACCATATATAAATAAGGATTATCAAGAGTTGTGGAAGAGGCAGAACTTGCGCTATTGCGATCACCACTCCAGTTACCGGAATCTCTCCTTCTAGGCTGATTTAAATGGTCTGGAATAGAAATACCATCGCTACTAGGAGGCGATGAATTACCCGACCCAATAGCTCCAGATTCAGCGCTCAAACTCCTGTGCAGACTCAATTGCTGTTTGCGGACAGTTTGTGGATTACTGCCATTTTCAGCTGGCTTATGATTTAAAGCAGCATCTTTTTCATCAGTTCCCTCGTTATTGTAGAAAATCTTATCCTGAATTGTACTTAAATTTTGATATTGAGCATTTAAAATATTTTCAACGGTTTTCCGTCGAATATAATTTGCCTGATCGCTGTTTTGTGGAAAGATTTTGCTTTGAATTACACTAAGATTTTGATAGTCAACTGGACTGCGAGCTGGAGTTGGAGTTATTGCTCGTCGGGTAGTTCCGATTGGAGGCTTTTCCGGACTTGGAGTAACAGCACGTCGAACTGGTGAAACAGTTTCCGCTACGACTTCTTGGGCTTGTTGTGGCTGAGCTACTCCTGCTGGTGGTTGAGGGACTGCATACAATAGTAACAACGGTTGATAGCGACCACGACTGCATTTTTCCACGACTCCTTCCCAGTTAGGACCAACCTAAAAGAGGGTAAGAATATATTTAGAAAATAATTTCTTGTATTTTAAAAGCTGTAATTTTACCTCTTTAACGTTGGCATCGTCAAAATAAACCCAAACTTTCAATTTGGTGTGGAAAAAGAAGGTAGTATAGTGTTTGCCATAGTAGGATACAACCCCCACCAGTTCATGGTCTACAGATTGGGCCCATCGTTGATCTGATACTTGATGAAATACATCCCGTAGCCGGAGGGATGTCCCTATAGCTTTTAGAACGGCATGTACTTGTTCAGCTGCCGGACGCTCTGAGTCCCAAACGATTCCAATTGAAACAACATCTGGACGATTAAGTAAGGCACGACAAATTCCAATTTTAGCTCCACAAGCATTCTGTTAAAGTACAAAGAAATGAAAGTTACTTTCGATTCATCACTTATACAGGAAAATTAAGAAGTCTTCCTATGTAGATTAAGTTAAATCTTTACGGATCTTGTTTCAACTTATTGAAAGCGAAAGTGGAAGATATTTCTGGCATCTACTTCTCAAAGTCAAGCCGATTTAAATATTCAAATTTTCGAATACGTTAATGAGACTAAACAAAATTTTTATTTCTTTTTTCCACCAAAAAAATCATCAGTTTCTAAACAAATTAAGCATAATCTTTCTCTAATTGAAAAAATTGTCAGATGATACCCACGTTCAGTTTTCCGTAGTATTAATTACGGATCGATTTCAAGTGAAATTTCCATCAAACTCAAATCTGGACTACATTCCAGTTGAATTGTTGAGTGCATGCTTCTAAATGGCGACATGCTTGTTTTTCATCTCGTCAAGCAAAACGACTGGTTGATTATTTATTAACCTTATAGTACGCGAACATTAAAAAAAATCTGTTCATGTGAAATTCAAGGCTAGTCAAACAAGTTTCCATCAAGTTGGCTTACTGATAGGTAGTCGTTTTATTCCACATTCGACTAAAGTCTAAGAAGTATGTCACATCGCTGGCACTTTTGATTGGTAAATAATCGAAGTTTGCTGTAACGCCGCTGCTACACATGAATAAGTAATACAACAGCAATCTACCACGCTTGGATAGCGACAATATGGATTTTAGTTAACGATTAATGGAAAATATCAACCAAGTACCGATTCAAGTCATGAAATTAATGTGATTACTTAGAAGAGACTTGAAACGTTCAATTCAAGTCGCCTGTTAATGTTTTTTGATTACAAAGACGTTGAATATGTATTGTTAAGTAACTTAGTGGAATTATCAAGATTTCTTTTGAATTGCACATTCAGATTGATGTATTTTATAGGTTTTCAATGAGACTGAGACAGTTGTATGGATACGAAGAAGTTTGCCGATCGTTTGATCGATGACGAGAATATGAGTTGTAAATATAGAAAAATTATCGTTTTTTTTTGGTATTGCAAGGACAAATCTTGATGGTTGGGTTCAAATCTGGCTGGTAGTTGCAAATTTTTTTGATTCGCTCCTTTTTGAAATCTGAACTAAGAAAGCTGTGATAGATACGTATTGAGAATACAGATAAAGACCACACAGTTAATCCCTATACAGGTCATATCGCCTTCAGGAGTAGTGTTTGGTCTGGGACTACGATTCTCTTACAAATATCTATGCAGATTTTTGACCTGAATAGTTCAAAGTTGGCTGGAAGCCTTATAGCCCATAATGTTGTTAAAGGAATACTAGAGTCTAGAGAGGTCACTTACGATAATTAGATGAGAATCGTATCTTTGAAGTTTATTAATTAGTTTTCAAGCCACTTCGTTTTGTTTCTTCTAAAGAAAGAATTTGTTTGTATAAGGTTAGCGTTCCTTTCGATCTTTACGGACGATAGGAACTGTTATTGTAGCTGCAATTCGATTAAATTGAAAGCCGTATATCTCACTGGACTTTAAGCCAATTTCCATCAAATTTTCTGCACGCAAGGACCATATGTCAATGTACAACTTTTAAGGGTACCGTTTCGGTTTTATGGGGAAAAGTGTTTAATTTTCAAACCATACTATTATTAACAAAATTGAGTGAATTTTTACTTCTGATTTACTTGTGGCCTTTGTGCTCACTCATAAACATCTATCATTGTGATATTTTCAGTTTTTTTTCGGGCCTAAAGATGTCCAATCGCGACGGAGGACACACATTATTCGTAATTTTTGCCTCTCCCTGGACTTGTGGAGGCATATCATTACTTTGTACGGCGTACAAAATATTGTCGAAAATAATAGAAAATAAAATCAGATCATAGGCTCACAGTATTATTGGGGAGCGTCAAGGTGGCTTTATAGTGGGTAGACCGACGATAGACCAAGTGTTCACGGTTGAGCAGGTTTGAGAATTGCTGGGAGTTCAACATAGACATATACATCAAATTTTCATTGACTTTAAGCAAGCATACCATGATAGTTATCACAACATTTTATACCAAGAATGCTTTGCTTTGACATCCAAGCCAAATAAGTCGGGTCTTACCAAAATAACAATGATCTCGAAATCCTCCTAAGCCGGCATCAATAACCAACTGAAAGAAGTTTTTGACAAAAATATTGGACTAAAGCAAGGAGATCAGCTGACCTCATTGTTATTTAATTTGGCTCTGGAATACATCACAAGAAAGCCAAGTGGTAGTCTATGCTGACATCATCACGATAGTGTGGGCAAATTTGTGTAGGGGAAGAGTGGCATGAAAGAACCATGTTTTGAAAGAGCCGGTATGATTTACGCGGTAGTTTGTTATCGAAAGGGACATGAATTATGATGTTAACATAGCAATATTTGCCAGATGCTAACCACAAACATTTGACAGTTTACCGAAAGTAAACAGCGCGTGTGCAGCGTAATGAAGAATACGCCCCCACAAAGTAAAATTTTTGGTTAATTTTGCCTTTTTTCTTACGTGTAAAACTGGTAAGCTAGCAATCATATGATTATCCTAAAGTTTCAAAGATGAATCAGTGCTTTGAATCACAAATTTATTTTGCATGCAAAGCTTTGTTTTTTTATTTATTTTCGAGGTTATGTTATATAAGGGAATATGTTTTGAAGGAACTGGGCTACGATGTGATGAAAAAGCTGGCTCTTTCATCACCGGCTCTTTCATGACCAGAGATATTTATTAATTACAAGATCAAAAAACTATTTGATGCTCACATTTTAGAAAAAAATATATTTTTGACTTCAGGTAAAAATGGCATCTATAACAGTGAAACCGAAAAAATGTGAAAGGCCGACAGTATCTATAATATGTTAGAGGAAGCTGTTAAGAGAACGGACAGTCTGTAAATAAAACTACTCTTTTCTTCAACGTCTCAAGAGCTTACTTGGCTAATATAGTAAAGAAGGTAAAATTTTCTGGCGAATCAGCCTATGAACACAAACCTAATATAGGTAATAAGTGCATTTTTACTGTTGAACAAGATATTTAACACAGATGAAACGGGCTACAATACTGTGATCAATCCACCTAAAGTTATTGCCGAAAGAGGAACGAAACAAATCGGACCATTAAATTCAGGTGAGCGAGGAATTTTGGTAACAACTTGTTTTAATTAACGCTGCTTGTGGCTTTTTACCGCCGATTTTCGTTTTCCCACGAGTAAATTACATGGATACCATGTCAACCAATGTTCCTTCAATAGCTTTTGGATTAGGAAATATTTCTGGATGGATAAATGAGGAATGTTCGACTAAAGCTCTGGAACATTTTGTAGTGCATGTAAAGCCCTCAAAAGACAATCTGGCATTGATTATAATCGACAATCAAAGTTCACATTTTAACCTGAGATTGGTTCAATTTGCCAGAGAAACCCCTATTGTAATAGTGACCTTCCCACCACACTGTAGCCACAAGCTACTGCCCCTTGATGTGACAGTATATTGCCTTTTCAGGAGAGGGTAAAATATTGTTATGAATAAGTGGATGCTCTCGAATCCCAATAAAATGGTGACTATTTATCAAGTCGAACAATTTGTGAAAGATGCATATCTCTCAGTTTTTATCCTTCACATTATCCAAGATTTCAACAAAACTGGAATTCATCCCATTAATTCAAACATTTTGGGAGAAGAAGAGTTTCTATCATCATTTCTGACTTACAGACCTGATCCATCCGCAGAAGTCGATTCCGATAAGGAAAATGATAATGGAAACTTGACTGAACTCAAGGAGAATATGATTCTTACACTTTCATCTAGTTGTGAATATTCATTGCTGATTTCAAGAACCGAGAAACAAACTGCATCACGAGATTATTTAACGCATCCTACTTTTCAATTTATAGTTTCAATTGCGTCCACATCGGGGCATTCAGATATATCATAAAATCCAGAAAAGCTTGCAAAAAAATTAGAAATAAATAATGTAACAGACTCAGATACACCAGGTTTTGGTGAAGTTTTAATATTTTCACAAAGAAAAGAAAGTTTCAACTGAAGACAAAAATAATTGTTTAGTGTGCAGTGAAAATTATAGCCAAAGTGACCGTTGGGCACATGAATCCTGTGGCATAAAAAGGAGATTTTGTTGTGCCAAAACTGGTTTTAAGTTTTTTGAAGAGTTTATTTTTTACTTTGAATTCTTCATAGATATTTGAACTAACTTCTTAAAAACACTAAAGCTAATAACTAGTAATTGCTGATCTCAATGGGCTATTATAAGGTTTAAGTTTTAAGAAAATACCGGTGTCCAGTGTTTGTGTTAAATAAAAATTTATATAATATCTTCGATAATTTACAGCTCTTTCAAAACGGTGGTAGGTTTTTTCAGTACCTACGTGTTATGAAAGAGCTGAATTTAGGTCATTTTATAAATGACTCCAAGTTCAAGAAAATTGTTGATTTTTAAAAATATTTCATAACATAACATATAAAAAGGAATAAACAGTTATACGTATTACAAGTTTTATCCTTGTGCCTTTTTGCGTCTTTTGTTAAAACTATAAATTATCAATCGAATACATTGCCAATAATCAATTTGAAAGACATAATCATTAATATTTATGACGCACATATCCCACGATCCAGATAAAAAGGGTGCGGGGAAAGCCATGTAAAAAGTTTGATGAGGGTGAAACGCACACGTATTCTCACCGACGAGAAGTACTCGTATATACATATATTCATTTTTTTCTTAGGTTCCATTTAGGCTTTAATGAATTTCCTAATGAATGCAAGTAGTACATTCAGGGGTGCATCCACTAGTTTATTGGTCACTGGGAATTAAATGGGCTGAGTGATACATATACAGCGACAAAATGTGTATCGCATAGAAAATGAGCATGGGTGTGATTTTTTTCGAGTGATTCTTCGGATGGACTATAAGCCCACTCATTTAAAAGAGAACTTATCGTAGCTGAATATATCACCTTCTCGAGTGCCTAAACATTCGATTAGACAATGAGATACTCTAATAGGGGTACCGGAAAATTCGTGCGGTTTTCTAACAGATGGCGTAACTTGATTTTTATTTCAGTCATTCACCATTCCAAATATGTGTTAGAAAGCTACTGTCATATCGTTTCAGAATCAGTATGTGTCATTTAACTGAAGCGTAAACAACAATACTTTTTTTTACTCTGAAAATGTCGAATTTTGTGCCGAATAAAGTGTTTTTGCGGAGAGTACTTCTTCATTGAAGAAAAAGGCTGCCGAAAGTCATCGTATTTTGGTGGAAGTGCATGGTGTACATGCTCTAGTTGAGCGTACGTGCCAGAAGTGGTTTGCACGGTTTAAAAGTGGCAATTTCGACTTGGAGGACGATGAACGGCCCGGACAGCCAAAAAGGTTTGAAGATCACGAATTGGAGACATTGCTCGACCAAGATCTATCCCAAACGCAAGAAGAACTTGCAAAATCACTTGGCAACACTCAAAAAACCATTTCCGATCGTCTAAAGCAATGGGAATGATCCGGAAGGTAGGCCATTGAGTGCCGTATGAATTGAATCCAAGAGACGTCGAACGCCGATTTTTCACGTGTGAAGAACTGCTTCAACGGCACAAAAGAAAAATTTTTTTGCATCGAATTGTCACTGACGATGAAAAGTGGGTCCATTACGATAATCCAAAATGTCGGGCAACGTATGGATACCCCTTCCATCCATCATCATCGACGGCCGTTCAGAATATTCATGGCCTGAAGGTTATGCTGTGGATTTGGTGGGACCAGCTGGGTGTGATCTATTATGAGCTGTTGAAACCGAATAAAATAATCACAGGGAAAGTCTACCGATGACAATTGATGCGTTTGAGCGAAGCACTGCGCGAAAAACGGCCGGAATATGAACAAAGGCACGGCAAGCTAATTTTGCAACATGACAATGCTTGGCCACATGTTGCACAGGTCGTCAAACCTACCTTGAAATGCTCAAATGGAATGTCCTACCCCACCCGCCGTATAGTCTAGAGCTTGCGCCATCCGATTACTGACCAGCCCTTCTCCAATTATGAAGAAGTCAAAAATTGGATCGATTCGTGGATAGCGGAGAAGCCGGCCGAATTTTTCAGAGAGGGGATTCTTGAACTGCCAGAAATTTCCCACATAGCATAAATATCACATTTTGATTGGTGATTCATATTATTCAGTTTTATTTCTTGTATTTTGCTATGTAATGAACAATTAAATGAATTATCCAATTTTTTTTTCATTTTTCGGGGTCAAAATATTTATTCAATTGGACGCTAAGCTATATCAGTAAATATCACACAAGAAATTTGGACGTCTAGTCGTTTTAAATGTCGACAGCGTAAGTGCCATAGCATGTAATACATCTTTGGCTTTTGGTATAAGAAAATAGATTTTCTCCCACGCAATGTTGGAAACTTTATTTATTCATAAAATTATTTGTTTAAAAATGTGCTCTATCGGATAAGCTAGCTCTTGTTGACATTAGTGAGTCGATGAGCATGGCCTGAGTTCTGAGTTTGATGTCTTTCAAATTTCATATTGAATCCTTAAAAACCTTTGTAGTGCCGATCTAGGCGGTTTCTCGTCCAAGTTCTTAGATTTGACTTTAAAATTAGAAATGGCACCCAAGCCTACTGCAGAAGTAAATAAATTTATAACTCTGAAGAAATCAATTGCAGCATTGAGATAGGATTTAGGTATTTTTACAACATGTAGGATCAAACAAATCACACTGAGGATAGGGATACCTTACAAAAGAGCTACAATGGTCAACATCTGAAAATTGAGTTGGTGACGGAAAGCATTACACGACTTCATGCTAAGTTAGAGAATAACACCACAGAGGCGTATAGTTTGCACTTAGGTTAGGCTTCTCACTGCTTTTGACAAAAAAGAAACTTGTATTGGATAAGGAATTCCAAAAATTATGGCGAGGGCAAGGGATAATTGATAATTTAGTGACTATTCAATCTTCACTGGAACTCTCGCTACGTCTGTTAAAATATCTGAATATGGGGTTAAGTTATTCTACCAACACAAAAATTAATACCGAAATAATCACCGACATTGAAGCGGGAATCGGCCGGCTATAAAATATAGAGGCAAAAACGGTGGAGGAAAAATAAGCGTTGAGAGCAAGCACAGTAAACGCACTAAAGACAGGAAGCAAAAACCAAGGAAATCGGGAAGAAATGAGGACAGTCAACGAACCAGTATATTACATGAAAGCGGATAAAGGAAATGCATTTGACTTTGGACATGGAAGAATACGCCAATAGAACGCGAAAGAAATTCAACTGGGTCCGTATTTCAATTGCGATTGCGAACAAATTCGCTTCCTGAGAGTGGAGAGAGTGTTAAAAAATTTAAATCATGAAAGCGAAATTTGCATGCGAATGACCAACCCATCGTTGGCAAAGATAAAAGGCCTTCCTAAAATCCATAAACCAGGAAAACAATTGCAGGAGATAGTTTCGGTGAAAAACACTCCCACGTAAAAAACTGCTAAATGGTTGGTCAAGGAACTCAATAATATGAAAAAGAAGTTCACCACACGAGCAGTCAAAAATCCGGGCAATTCCACATCAAAAGTATTGTTTCCGAGACCGTTAGAAGAAAATGACAGGATAGTCTCGTTCAATGTCAAAGCGCTGTTTCCTATATTGGGCAAAGGAACTCTCATCACACTCGAAGAATGGCTACTCACATAACAAACGGGTGAAGGTTGGAACGAGAAGACAAAAATGTATTCGAGATTGGCAAGGCTCTGCATTATTGAGAGCTATTTCAAGTTTGGGCAAGAATTTTTAAGTAGACGTATTATGCTTCAATAGCAAAGCCTTTGTCCCCATTTTTAAGTGAAATTTTCATGTCTCACTTGGAATAAAAGCTACAACAAGAAGGGAAGTTACTGGATCGATGGGTAAGATATGTCCACGACGTGTTTACAATCATCAAGTGAGAGTTCTAATTGGAGGGTCTACTACAAAAAAAGAGGTAGATCCACTTTGAGAGAATTTGGATTCAAATTTACTATTTGGATCAACGAAATAATGCAGTCATTTTCACGAGAAAAACGATGCTTTAATCATTTAATGGAGCTGCATTTTTTGCGAAAACCGGAAAATTTTTGACATTTAATTGTAAATGTATGGTCAAAATTTCCCAAAAGTGGATCTACCTTTCTTTGCAGCAATGTTACTTCTGGTGGCACATAGCCTAACTATTTTAGGGCATCACAGATTCTCATGGCATATAGTTATAGTATGAAAGACTTTTGGTACTGCAGATCTTCCTTGATTCCTATGACGATGAAGTCATGTAAGTAATGATATGTAGCACTTAAATTGCGCGCTCTTGGTAGATAATTTGTATTCTATTGCGTTTCTGGGGAGAGTCTTGTTACTCTTTGATAGTTTTAAATACTACTTGAGAGAGTGGTTTAGCTCATCCTTAATTATTTATAATTCCATTTCTCAGTGCGCCAGTAATTGAATTTTGGTGTATTTACTTGCTCTAATTTTAAAGGTATTTTGTCAGGTTTGTATCTTAAATTTGTATGCCAAAAAGTCCATTGGAGATCTTTTAACATGTTCACATAAAGCTAATATCGGAGCATTTTTTTATATCTTTCACTTGGATTGCTCAGTAGATTAAATAAACAAACTGCACTCTCAAATGTATATTGACTCGAGTCATCCTATTCTTATTCAAAAAAAAAAAAAAAATACTTAAAGTTCTTGACTAAATTAGTAGAAATATTTTGACATTTTTTCAACACTTGTGTAACTTAAACTTACAAATGAACAACAAGTGCAAGAATCTATGGGACAAATTTACATCAACGATTCTTCTTAAGTTCCTACTAAAGCCAAAAAAAAGAGCAAACAATAACCAAACATCAACTGACTTAATCCAAAACCACAAAAACTACTACGTCATTGTCAAACCTTTCTTCTGAGATACTTCCAATTAAGTCATGGTACCGATTCGAGGCCACCAATTCTATACCGCGAAGCCATTTAAATACGTTCAATCATTTACTCCAAAACCGAAACGTAACAAATTTACTTTGCTTTTTTGCATGTACAAATGTAGTTTACTTGAGTGCATGAATATTTGTCAGAAGTATCTAAGAAAACGCTACATATACTTTTCTTCCAACCTACACTTGGCGCAACTCAATTTATTCCGAAAACTTTATACTGAGTATTCAAAAGAGTCCATGACGCGGAAAAATCACTTGCTGTTATTCTAGTTTCCATTAATGGTGGTAGGCAGTGAGACATAAGTCTTTATGCAGGCTTGGACTTATAAAAGACGTTAAGTAACCAGTTTAATAATAGAAAACATCTTAATCCGCCACCTTTGAGCGATAAATTTAAGCTGATATAGAATAGAAGGTATTATACTTACGGGACAATCGCGTATGTCGCCCATGTTGCCCGCTGATCGTAAAAGTTGTCCAAACGTTAATTGCTGATGACTTTGTATGGCCAAATTGTTTTGAGCTGTTAGCGCGGATGCTGAGACATAATGGACCATCTGCAAAGATTGAAAGTAAAAGGAAATATAAAATCGTGAGAATAAATAGAAGGAAATTAGGCGTAGGCTTACAATAATCAAGTCATGCCTTGTTCAGGCTCCAGATAAGGGTTCGAATTCGTACAAATTTAAAGCATCCCAAGCATGAAATAAATGAATCTTCAGTGAAAGTTTCGCGGAAAATTTTGATAGCGAAATCTTTCTGACTTTTTATTTGTTTAGCTTGTACGAGTAGATTGTCGTGAAGCATATTATCCAGAATTCAACAGATTCACCTCTCATACAGATACTATCATGCAAAATTGAGTTCAAGTGCATCAAACATATTAGTTTTACTTTCTTCGTGTGAAGATTTCCCAATTTGAATTTTACGTTTCTCCGAAAGACTCGTTGTTCGATTAATTTCATTCAGTGCATTTGTTTCCGTGCGATCAAGTCCCCACCTTATGTAGATTCGTCAGAAAACCAGTTGCATAAATTATTTATTGGAAAAAGTCAAACACATTCAGGTTTCCTCCTTTAGTTGTAAATTCGTACACAAGACGCTCATATATCGAATGTATGAATGACCGCAATTTTCCTTTGCTTTGCACTGGAAAAACTGGTTTGCCATTAAGGAGCTACTACTTACCAACTAAACCACAAGAAAGCCAACTGGTGACTTGGAAGTGAATAAAATAAAAATATTAAAACCACGGAAAAGTTAATATTATAACAATAACCATGCCAAGATGAAGCTCTTGCATTGTACTCGTAATTCGAACCGCACATGGCAGTCGATAGTGTTGCATCTTCAACAATTATTGGTCGTCGTCGATGAAGCAGGCTGAGCCGTGTCTTAAGAATAAGACGAATAGCGTGGTAACGGATTTAAGCAATTATTATCGTCATCATCGTAATTTCCAATGTTAATACAAGTGAATATCTTTACTATCGTCACGGAAGATGATTGTCGCCGAAAGATACGCCACGATGCTGTTAGGAAGCGAGAAAAGTTGTTTTGAGTGCGCAAGAAGCATTCGGAGGATTGTGGGGTAAAACTGCGTCAACTGTGCAAAGAAATTGATGCCAGTGGCCCCATTTTGGATTTGTTGACGCTGTTTTGACCCTTCTTCAATTTGATTTGCGGCTTGTTGACGCCGCGTGTTGATAAGTTTATGGATAAATATCAAATAATGAGTAAAAGAGTGTTGGAAGCGATTCCAAGTGTTATGAGACAATCTTTAATTCAATAATGAGGAAAATAGCACCGGAATAATGAAGTTCTCACCAGTAGGCATTTCTTGATTGTTTAAAAACTGAATATGAGGAGATTTTTGCAGATTTTACTTTCGATAAGTGAAAAATTTGATTCGTGGTATAGTGTTTCAGTTCAAGGCAGTTATGTAGTAGTGAGAAACAGTACCATTGTCGATTATTCTATGTAAAGCTTTCCTTGTTTTTAAGTGTCTAATTTGAGTGGAGGTTATCAGTTTTGTCTGTATATATTTATTTACAAATGGGCTTAACACTGAATTCACAAGTCCTACGGAGGAGGGGCATAATTTAATCCGCCGACTAGTAATGTATTCTGATGGCGTTAACATTATGTCGTTATCAACTCCAAAGTTTAAGTAAGCCTTCATACGGCTAGAGTTAGAAGCAAAAATAAATAAATAAAAACTCGGCCCAAAGATCAATGAAAATAAACTTAATTCATGAGCCAGATAAGAAAAGAAATGCCAGTCACATAAAACTGGACTAGGAAACTACATACTGAAAGGTGTGGAGAGCTTCCCATACTTAGGTATCCATCATTATACAGGCAGAAAGATCCCAAAAAAGAACGAAATTTTGCGAAGCATAAACGCAACAAGCAAAGCCTACTTTTCAGTATTTCTTATTCTGCAGAGGAAAAATAAACTTGGGACACTCAACTCACTTATAGAGCCTGTGCTGTAGAATAAATGTGAAGTGTAGATTCTTACTTACTGAAAAAAACCCTGAATTTATTGAAACACAAGCTGCTCAGGGAAAAATGCGGTAGATTGGAGAATTCATTGTTCATTACGATAATGAGTTGTACAAGTTGTACAACGTCCTCTATTTCCGTATGCACAAAAAAATTTAAAAAAAAAGAAAACCGACTTCGAAATGCCCTAAAAAGTATGAAACAAATTTTTTCCCCGATTCTTTTGTGGTGGTGTAGATGTTAAAGTATTTATGTTGAAATGAGGAATTCGATTTGGCACCGCTTCCATAAAATTTGTTTCATTTTTTTAGGGCATTTCGAAGTCGGTTTTCTTTTTTTCTAAAAGTTTTTTATTTCACCCTTTTCAGTAGCAAATTTTTTCATTTCAAACCTTTCAAAACTCAGTTTCTGCAATACATTGTGCCATGTATATTAAAATATAATTTTTTAATGCAATGCAAAAACCACTAGGGCTAAAATCGGCAGCGTTGATTTGAATCGCATTTAATCTGATACATTTAATACATGATCTCATCAACGCCTACCTTGAATTTAGGTTTCCTAAAAATCCGATATGAATTATAGCTTTAAGAAATTTTCGAATTTCGAACTTTGCGTAGCCGTCATTTTTATATTCTGACCTGACCCTAAAGTGCATTTCTATCGTTCAACTTTTTTCTACCTTTGAGCGGCCACCAAATTGTTCGCTTTAGATTTTTTTATTGTGAGCTTTATCACACACTTGAATAAATGTTTTTACCAGTTTTGTTACAAACCGGAGCTATACTTTGGTCAGAACAGAAACCACGGGTTTTCGTCTAAAACATCCTCTTCTTTGTTTTTACTTATCCAATTTGAATGATTAACAAAACTAGTCGAAATAATTCTGAAAATTTGGCGAAAATCGAAGCAAAATTGCGACCTCCAAGATAAATTTTGTTATATGTTATATGAAAGTTTCATGAAAATTATATCATATAGTTCAGTGAAAACTCGGCTATACATTTTCATGTTCATCTTTAAAGTTATGATCAGTTATATAAGGAAAAGTATATCTTCTTATGTTTCAATTCTAGCCGGGCTTTAGTACGGATATCACTAATTTTAGATTTCTGGGCATAACATATAATGTACTTGTATAATATTAACCGGAAAGTAACGAATCAACTCTATAATTTGCAATCACTCAATCCTTATTATTTCTTCGGGGAATTTCATATACCCCACGTGTAACGTTTAATTCTGAGGATGTAAGAAGGATCCTTTGCTAAGTTCATCAGTAAGCAAAAAATGAATGCGGAAGAGAAAAGCATCTTGAAATTATTCTTCTAAATATGGTTGAATTGTATTTATGCTACATTTAGAATTAATTTTTTGGTTATTTCCGGTAGAAATGATTGACTAAAATGTACCGTTTATGCAAAAAATTAAGGATACTGATCATTTTTATCATCCGTCACCAAAGTATTCGGTATCTCCATAAAATCCTTGAAGAGTGTCAACGAGTTAGCACTTTTCGTACGAGATATCATTTAAATACAATTTTTCGACGTCAATGTATCATATTGAACTGTGAATATCTACAGAGTCCTTGAAAGGATTAGAATTCTGTATCGATACATTTAAGATCATCAATATGTTGTCCTTCATTTGAAACCCCTACAATCAAAATCCTTACACGCATCGATCAGCTATGCTGAAAAATCGGGGTGAAAGTCGAAAATTTTTTAGTTTTAACGGTAAAAATCCTTTACCGTTACTTGGATTTCTTATCCTTTAAATAGGACCTAACAGGAAAAAATACGTATCATTTGCTGAAAACAGGGCTCTTCTATTTCTCTCCGTTTAAAAGTTATGCGTGAACATACATACAAAAAAAACAACATTAAAATATACGTGATGAATTGATAAACTTCTTTCTTTTGGAAGTCGGTTAGAAACTAGGCAAAATACAATGGTTTGGGCATGTAGAAAGGCTGGAAGAGCATTGACCACCGAGACATACGTTAGGGGATAGCTAATAGCAGATCTCTAAATGAAAAATTAAAATACTACTTAACAAGCACTATTTTTAATTTCTGCCATATACCGATATTTCGAGGACTAATTGTCTCCTTGCTCAGTGGCAATTTTCTGAAGCTATGTCGTCTTTACATTGGATTTTATAGCAAAAGTTATATTCAAGTCAGCATAAGTTAATTAAAGGACTTTTTTAGGTTTTACAGACAACTAGCGTATTACAATTACAAAATTATCTTGTGACAATTACACTAACTTCATTAAGTCACTGTAGCTGTTGCCAATGAAATGACTGTTTTCATCCTTTTTTCTTCGGGGACTCTCAATATCCATAAGCTTTTGTATGCATCTAGTTTCCTCCAATCTCCTACTTCATGCGCTATTTCCAGATTCTCCCACGTGATTTTATGTTTTTTTTTCAATCATACTCGTATGTCTCGCTACCGCAGATCTTGCTGCTTCCGTTGAACCACGTTTTGTAATTTGTTCCGCTTCTTTGATGTGTTCTTGCCACCTTATTTTTGCTAATCGATTTGTTTGCCCGATATAAATCAAGATGTACTCCAGGCAAGTGATCTTATAGATACCTACTTTTTTTTCTTGTTCCTCGTATCCTTTGTTGATTCTAACGCTACTTCTAGGCTTTATCTTCTGTTGGTGTAGACTGGACTGTTTCCCGTCTTTCCTATTATCCGTCCGAGCTTTTTCGAGATTGTTGTATGCATAAGGTGAATCCTTGTTGCCTGTTGTTCCTGTTTGAACAATGTCGTCAGCTGGTTTTTTCGTTGCTCCTGTTCCTTTTTCCGTATCCATTGTTCGATTATTTTCCTGCTGTACCAATTTTTAATCACTGTATCAATGATGTATTCTTTCTCTAGTTGTAATCGCTCGTTCGTCATTGGTGTCGCAACTATCCGATGAAAATTATACGCCACCATTTTATGTCCATACGTGTGGTTTGACTCGATTGGTATCGTCTTTGTATGACGAATTCAAATTTTCCCGAGTCTTTAATTATTTTGATGTCCAGAAAAGGTAGTTGGCCGTTCTTCTCCTTCTCCATTCCTATCCGTGGGTGTATATTGTTCAGTTCCTCCTCTGTTTTAATTACCGTAATGATGTCGTCCACGTACCTGATCCAAATTGTTGGCATTACCCCATTATTTTCAAGCTCCGTCTTCAGCCAGTCCATAAAGATGTCGCTTAAGATAGGGGAGAGAGGGTTACCCATTGCTGCTTCTGCTGTCACTTTGTAGTATCTCCCTCTAAACACAAAATAATTTTGACTCATGCATAAGGTGGCTAGTTTTGCATAGCATCTTACGCGTTTTTTTTTTCCATTTCGAGGCTTTATACCCCGAAAATGGGTATTGTAGCAGATCTCTACTTGGCATGAAAATTGGAAAGTCTGACCGCAGAACCGAGGAGATTGGCGAGAATCATCTTTCAATCCAAAGGCCTGACTTTGACATATGCCATAGACATGACGGATTGGATTTTTACGGACCAAAAGCTTGATAAATTAGGCCGAGGGACATGGCAGGATGAGGTTAGTAGCATTATAGCTTCTCACGGAGCTCTCTTCTTACACTGCTTATTGCCTAGGTCTATCGGCAGGCTTGTTCAGTGTTTGAATAGGATCAGCTATTAACTATCTTCGTCAGAAGATTCGGATTAGTACTTTCATGGCTTTCCATTGGTTTTCATCTCACAGTGTAGCGTAATCTTAACATAGGCAAATATGCGCGAAATAAATTTGCAATAAATCTGTAATAAGACCTGTGTTATGTTATGGGTGTGAAACATGGACCCTAACCCAAGCATTCGCAAATATATTGAACGCCTTTGAGCGACGGGTCTTGAGGCGAATAATAGAAGCTAGACGGGGACCAATGGCGAATTCGATGCAACCATGAGTTGTATGAAATTTTCGACGAACCGGAGGTCTCGACGATTGTAAGGCTGCGGAAGCTGCAATATGCTGGACACATGAATCGTATGGATGAACAACGGATACCCAAAAAGGTATTCGGTGGGAGAACTGAAGGCCGTAGACCAGTAGGAGAACGGAGGAAACGCTGGGCTGAGTCAGTTGACGAAGGCAGTTCATCGCTGCTCGGATTTCGACATTGGAGGACGCGGTCAATGGACAGAGACAGTTGGAGGCGCTATTTGCAGAAAGCGAAAGCCCGAGAGGGTCTGTAGTGCTACGAAGAAGAAGAAAGCTGTGTGATTTATTTCGGCCGAAGCCGAAATATATCTCATTCTATCCAAAAAGAATTGAACTAGAGATCTTAAGCCTAAACAGCTTGCATTCTGATTGCTGAAGTCTTTTTTGTATACACCTAATTTTTGTTTACGTTGGCGAAAAATGATTTTCTACAATGCGGTATCTGTTTTGTACAGTACGAAAAACTATTTAAACTCAAATTTTTTAAGGTTTTAACAGAAATCTATCCGCTCTATTAAAGAGTTGTGTTGAGTTTGATTAATTTTTTTCTTCGCTTAACTTGGCGGAACAGACAGCCAGATAGAATAATTCACCAATAAACATTTTATTGGACAATATTTTGTTTTAACACTATTCCCTTTTTCGGACTTTTGCTTAGAGATAAGAGTATCTCATTATCTAGATTCTATGTATCGGCAATCAAGATAATGATATTATCATTGCGATACATTCTGATTTTAAATCAGTACATATCATAACTGCACGGGCTTATATTCCATCCAAAGAATCACTTAAAACAAATCTCATTATCCCCAACGGGCTTGATCCAGGGACCTTTAGCTTATGGGGTGAGCACTCTAACCACTATATCACGCAGAAATGGTCATACTTGAAAAAATAAAGTATACGTACTACTGCATAATACCAAACAATATAGATACCTTTTTAAAAATCGTAAGGTTTATAATCATCTTGCAATAAACTGCTTTGGATGTAAATGCGGGATTAGGTTATTGGTGGGGCCTTCATTGACAAAAATAATTAGGATGTGTCTTCCTCTTAAGGTAGTTACCGAAATCAGTTTTTATCTAAATTGAAAATTTTAAACGCAAATTACTATAACTTTATCAAATCAGTTAGACAATTGAAACTCACGTTAGCACATTATTTTAAGACAGCATCTAAGTAAAAATAATCGGGGCTTAAACACGACCTTAAAAATGGCCTAATTACCTTTTTGGACATTTTTGGTCTAAACGTGACCGAAAATCTTGATTGAAAATAAAACTGGCCTAAATGAGGTCCAAAATTTGGATAAATGAGCAAGTAAGAGCGTCATTGGCTAATCTTGCCCCAAAATTGGCCTGAAAAGAATTATATCATTTACTTTTACACCCATTAGCATGATCTAAAAAGGGTCAAAACTGGCCCAAAAAAGAACCAGTTTGCTTACAAATATGAGCAAAATATTTGGCACCTAAAATTAGCCCAAACACAGTCTATTTGTTTTTGTAAAACTTCGAGCATTATAAAACCATTTAATTTTATTTTTAAGTGGTATTTAGTTCAATCAGTTAGTATTATGCACGCATGAAAGTAAGCGCTTTGTCATTAAAATTCAGTAAATTAAAAGAATATATAATTAAGTTTCAAAAATTGACTAAAGTTCTAAAGTGAGCATATTCATGGATACTTGATAAAAGGACAGTGAACAAAACAACCATTAACATTATCAAGTAAGTAAGGATATATCACAAGCAATCTTCAATTATTAATATTTTTTGACTCAATTCTTACTGATGAAACAATTTATTGAATTTTTGATTCACTTTGCAAAATCCAAAATGTAGGCACGTTTCAAACATTTCTTATTTTGTACATCAGTATATAAGAGATATTTTTCTATCAAATAAATATTTTTGTGTCTCACTTAGGCCTTGTTTGGGACAATTCGATTGTGAATTGGGCCAAATTCCTGCAGATAGGCCATGTTTAGGTCCTTTTTAGACGTTGCAAAATTATGGCTCTAATAACACTCTAAGCCTTGCTTGGTGCACCCCGAGTCGAAATTTCAAGCCTTCTTTCATTGACTCAAGTCACCCTTTTTAGGCTTGGAGTAGACTTTCTATTCATACACTTCTCGTTCTATATCTGCGGTACATATTGGAGCTAAACGAACCATTTGCCAATATGTAAGGAAAATTTAGGCTTCGAAAGAAGGCTTATTGAGGTCCATAGTGTACTAGTCTAAAGCCATCCTTAACATTTGGTTGCGATAACTAATCGCATGGTCTTCTGCAATAAAACATTTTTTCCGGAAAGCAACATTTTTATTGAGGCAGTAAATAAGTTTGTAAGAGTAATTCAATTTTCTTTGAAAGTACATTCAATCCATTTAATACAACTGTTTATAAAACATCTTTTGCACAAACAAATTACATTTGAATAAGATTCTTTACATTTTAAATTAAATACTCGTATGTAATATACCCCATTCACTTCAACACATGGTCTTCTAACGTGGAACCATCCTTTATATGTACCTGCCAATACGACCTAATTGCACGATATATTGGGTGAAAAACTTTCACATAAGATTGTGTAAAGTTTGAATAAGCAATGAAATCGACTTTTTTGATCTGATGTTGAGGTTTGTTTTAATTTTAAATCTCTAAAAAAAAGCATTATGAGTGGAGTTCACGAAAGATAAGAGCCATATGGTAGCAGCGCAACATGACTACATGTACATTCGCAAATTTATACGCTTTAGTCGTATGTTCATCCACACAGCTACGATACGTTCTGAATTTTAAACTAGTACGTATCATAACTGAACGGGCTTATACTCCGTCCAAAGAATCACACGAAAACAAATCTCGTTGTCACCGATGGGATTCGAGCCAGGGACCTTCGGCTTACGCAGCGAGTACTCTAACCACTACACTACGCGGACTACAAGAAAAACTACTGCATGGTTAAATGTCAACAGTACAAAGTGCGAAAATAGTAGAGGTCAAACGAAAGCAGTTACTGGTGTTTCCTATTGGTAAATTACAATATATTGAATTCAGGACTTAGCTGAATTGATTTGCTTTGTTAACTGTAATATTTTTTGGGGAGAATAACAGGGAATGAGGTAAACTTGACGTTTGGAAACCAAAAAAATCTAGAATCTAGAATCGTTTCTGGTTGCATTCAATAAGAAGAGATTCTTTAGATTTAGGGCTATTTTTAACACAAATATATCTTACACCGAACAAAATTTCGTTACTAAGATGTATTCCAGTTTTATTGTTCAGAGTATGTAACGTGACTCACGGCTCAATGATGGCACTTCTACCTAGTGATCTGTAATATTTGGGTTCAATTCAAGCCAAGTATGATTTAAAAGAAAAAACTTGAGTTGACTTTGTACTTTTAAGCAAGCTTTTCTCGGTACAGAAGCAAACACTGACCAGGTATAAGTTCTATCTGCGAGAAATAAATTAATTTTTTAAATACGTCATTGTATTTGCAACAGATAAATTATGGTCCCATCATTTTATATCTTTCTGGGATACAGTATTTTTTTGGAAGTAAATACACCTTCTAATAAACAAATTTCATACAATAATTGATTAGAAATTACATAAATTTTACAAATTATTTACAATAAATAGTCTACGTCTGTCGTGAGTGTATTTCTAAAGCTAAACTGTGATCTAGTTTGTATAAAATACTCGTAGAACTTCATCTCTAGTACATACAAAGGACTAATAAAATCTTAATGCTGCTAAATAGGGAGAATAATTCACTCTATGGTATTCAAATCAGTTTTCCCAGAGTCCAATAAGATAATTCTCCATAAGTGAAAAGGCGGTTGAATGCTGTTTATTTGGCTGTAATTCTGCAAACCTTTGAAAATGTTGTCAAGCAAATCAAACATTTTCCGCAAAATATTGGTTTTGTAGCTCTACAGCCTTTTTGGGCCTTTGCTTAGAGATCGTTCGAGAGGCAGTGTGTGCATCTACACAGCTGCAAGAGATTTTGACTTTATACCAGTACATATCACAACTAAATGAGCTTAAAAGTCTGTTCAGAATCACTCAAAACAAATTTTATTGTTACCAATGGGATTTGAACCAGGAATCTTCGGCTCACGGGATGAACACACGAACCACAATACTACGCGGGCTAGTGAAATATTACGATTGTTGATTTTATCTCGATTTTTTAAAGGGGCTAGAACTTGTAAACAAGCAGAATAAAACCAATTAAGTTTAATTGAAATGATAAATTTCTCTTAGAATTTCACAAGCACGGAAGACTGTTCATTTGGTTCTCCTCAAAAATTCCTCACTAAACTTGACTGAATACAAAGATGATTTTAAGGATTTAATAAAATAATTTATAAAATCTTACTAATCTATCTGCCTGCCTTGTCTGTAAAATTCTATTAATAGATCAAAAGTGCTGACTTTTCTAAAATTTTAAGCATAATTGTGAAAGGTTTTTTCGAGGAGATTGTTCAATTTACTCTCCTGCTACTTCATCTCCAACCTTAATTATTTATCTTTCATAATAAATGAATTACAGTTGATGAACAATTTTTCATATGAGTAATTTCAAACTCACATAAACAGCTACAAAACAAAAGATCGAAAATCGTCATCAGCCCGCTTTGAAAGTGTAGAAAATCTATTTTGGAATTGGCGCCGAATTAATTTTCCAGTTTCCTTCATTAAAAGAACACGTCACAATACCAAACCATAGTTGCCACAAAGGAAAATCAAATTAGCACTGATTTTGGAGCTATGATCCTTTTAAGAGTGCTTACAATTTAGTTTCCATTATTTTTTGTATTTCTTTAAATTGGATCTAATGTACTTCACATTAGTCCACCAACCAAATTTATTCTGCATAATAGATACATATAACCTGTTATATAAACTCGTAATATTCACACACACACACACTTCAGAACGTTGCATCAGAACAACCACCCACTCCAAAACGCAACTATGTTCACCTGCGTCGACAGTAATCCTTCCAGAATCATGATTAGATCATTTGGCAAAAGTGAATGAACGTAAATGTATGTTTCTATCCAAACTTCCATCCTCGTCAATTCGCTTTTCAATGTTGAATTCATCAAAAAATAATTCACGGCGTTGCAAATGTCCATCTCGAATACAAGTATGTGGGAGAACATCTTTGGACTTCACGCAACCGCCCAAAAAAGGATACACGATTGAAAGATTAACCAGATTTTTTTCTTCTGATTTTCGATGTCATTTGATTTATGTTTCCGGTTTTTATTTAAACCATTGTCTTATTGGCTTGGCTGCGTGTTGAATTAGAAACAAAGAAATGCGAAAATTGGTTAGTCGAGAAAAAGTCATTCAGGAAATATTTCTAATAAAACCAAAACTACCTTATTTTGGTATTTGTGCGGGGCTTTATGTTTAGTTTTGCATTAATTTGAATGCTACAACTAATTAGGCATGGTTTTATACTGTCATGTTTCATTTCTGGTCCATGCATACCATCTAAAATAGTCACATGTGAAATGGGCATGATGGTCAGGTCAAGAAGATTGTGCCAAATAATGACGAACTTGAAGACGCTCAATGTCAAGAGTATACGCAAATTAATCTCAATGTCTTCAGATAAAAATTTCATTAACTTTTTAAAATACATTCCGAACCATTGAAAACACCTTTTTTCATTAACTTTTTAATATAAATTCCAAAACATTGAAAACACCTTTTTTGCATCAAATGCGTACCCACATACCTTCCGTATCTGTATAAATTAAAATTCAATAATCAAATCAAACGATTTGATTTATTTTAACTTCGATTAATCGCTTCTTAGGTGGCATGGTATCAAGTGTTTTCACAATCATTCAACTATTCAATTTCATTTTTCATATATGGATACGTTGAACATAAATACAATTTAGTACGCATTGTATTGTATCTTTCAGGAAGACATACTATATTATTGTCCAAGAAGAAAAAAGAAGATTTACTACCGTTGCTGCCTACCTAGTGTCAAAGATAAAATTTGAAATTTTTCACAAGAAAAATTTTCAAGTGAAAGTGAAAGTTTTTATTATAACCATTTTAGTCAACATTTAAATTAATTCGTATCAGAACTCTCTAAATAACCGAGTTTTAATGTAAATGAGATCTATTCAATTTACTTACTAACATTTGAAATGACGACAATGTAATAAAATTTCATCGTGTAGGAATTCCATGTTCAATATGTGGAGATGATTTTTGTTGAAGCAGAGAATTTGTTTGGAATTTATAGCGGAAGTAATTAACAAAGTATTTAGACTAATGCAGACATTACTCGAGGGCGAGGAATATAGTAGTAGACAATATTGAAATTATATTTTATGTGGTAAAAAAAACAAGTTATGGAGGTAAAAGAAACTACTAGAAGAACTCATAGCTAATTTATAAGATGTCTACATTCTCTCCAAATGATTCATAAATGTAGCCTTAAAATCACGGTCATTACTTACGAGTATATGTGATGCATCTATTGAGTAATAATCAGTTCAGTATGCATTATTATAGCACCGGTCAATTCCTCTTATGGTCACAAACTACATTGATTGAGAGGTTTGGCAAAGATTTAAATAAAATACACATTTACTGAATTATTAAAAACTAATGCTGACTTATGCGTCGAAAATTTTCTCACTTGATAAAGTCCACAAAACTAAACAGGCACAACTTACGTCTTATAACACAGGTCTACAACGAAATAGCCTTTTACATAAAAATGTAGCATTTCTGTAATTTTTGATGAGCTGAATCCAATTATAGACGTTTTAATTGATAGCTCTTATTTTTTTGTTTATGTTATATTTAGCACAAAACGTAATTAGTGAGAAAAAATAGTATATTTTTACGAAATTTACAGATTTTAGTAATGTATTTGCCAAAATATTACTACAGTACATCGTTTTTTTTATGTATTCAATGCCTTATGTAATGTGTCTATCAGGTTAAACATCAGGTTATTTGCTATTTTTGACAAATTTTTTATTCATAATCTACAATTTTGAATACTTCCTTTAAATATGTTTACAGTGCGAATAATTTTGCTACATATATCGTAGTGTAAAACTAAGTAGCCAGTAATGTCCGATAAATCAACGGCTACTTATACTTTTTTGGGATTCGAGGCACGTAAAGAATATTCCTCTAGTGGAATCCCAACGAGTTCTCCTTTACACATTAAATTTGGGCTGAGGAAGAACTTTCCAAAAGCTGAAAGATGGTGCAGCCTTTAAGTACCTGCGAGGTATTTCTGGGTTTAAGCTATGTCAAAACAAAGGAAGGCATTTTTAACAGTCCTTAAATTCGAGAGATTCTGAAGGACAAAAAATTCATGAGCTTGTGAATATTGTTCTAGAAAAAAAAATCAGCAACTGGATTACGTGCAGCCTCTAAAAAATCACAATTTGCACTCTCATTTTGAATACGCGTATTTTCAACCATTTGCGATGAAGTAAGTTGCGAGTATGCTAAACAATTTTACCGAGATGTATCAGCAATGAGAAAGACAAAACAGGGGCGATCTATGTTGTCAATGCTAGCGGACTACGGCTGGAACTTTAAAATAAGATATTACTGATAGTATTTATAGCAGATCAGCGAAGAAAAAAAAAATTCTTGAGCCAAAACGGTTACAATCTTTTTGTTTCTTAGTTCTCAATTAACTGTAAAAGGTTAAAAATAAGAACAATTTTAGTGTTTTTTTTTTTTTCAAATAATACTTTGTTTTTCAAAACGTTGCTTACATTTACCAAATTAAATTTTTTTTGTTAACTTGAAACCAAAAGCAAATTTTAATTATTTGTTTGCATATACTCGTATTCTACCTAAGTTAGTATCGAATCACAGGGGATACCTCAAAGGCACATAAAAAGTTGGATTTTTTAACAGTGTGAGAGCTCAGGTTATTATTCGCCCTTTTGAAGCAAGCTTTAGACTTCTATCGAGAGGCGTCATCTATCGGGTATTTCAATCAGATATCCACACACCGGCATAATAAGAGGAACATAAAAACATTTTCAACAAATTTCTTTTCGTATTAATTTTTTTGGTACATTGTGTCTACTGAAATTAAAGCGACTAATTATACAACAATAGTTCTCGAAACAATGTAATCAAATTAAGATAAAGTCCGATCTAGGTTGCTTTTCTGCATAATTTTAAACTGATAAATTTTTAAATGAATTCACAACATTTAAAATCAGTACCGAGTATTGCCTCCACGGGCTTGTAAGATGGCTTGTATGCTATTGCCCATGCTCTGAATAAGGCTGTCAATTAATCCTGGACGCTAAATTTCGCTGCCAAATCCTCCTTCTGAGAATGGTCCAGCCGTGTTCTGTAGGATTCTTGTTCGATAATTCCACTGGCTGCGTTGATTGAGTGATACCTACTTCATTGGCGTAGCCACTCACTATATGCATAGTGTGGAGCCGAGCGTTGTCTTGCATAAAAATGAAATTTTCGCCTACGAATGGGACAAAAGGCACAACGCGGGATTTAAATGTTTGTAATGGACTTCATTTTCACAAGATATTTCTGAATTAACTGATTACATTTGAAGGGATTACTTGAAGAGCCATGATTTACAATTACTTGCGTTGTTGTTCATTAGCAGGGCCTTTTCTCTTAATATGGCAAGACTTTCCTTTGCATGCAATTCTCTCGTATCTCTTGCTTTTCGTATTAGCCTTACATCTTGCATTATGATTTCGGGTCCTTTGGTTATGATATGCTCCGCTACTGCTGGCCTAAAGTTATTTTTCTTCCCCTTTTTCTTCGCTGCACTTGCTTTAACTAAATGCTCTCACACTGTGGTGTTAATTATTCTTTTTGGTTGCCCAATGTATACTACCTGACAATCAGAGCACTCGATCCGGTAGATGCCCGATTTTTCGTGTGGTTGCCGTTTGCCCTTAGTTGATTCAAAGATGTTTTTCAGCTGATTTTTGCTATTCGATTCGATAATTCATATGGACATACCTTCTAGTATGCCTTTTCAGAATCCCGATTGAGTATTGTTGAGCGTTCTTTCCTTTGCCGAGTTTCCGAGAGCTTTCATATCAAACAATAGCATCACTTTGCCTTCTGCTGGCGAGCCGTGCGCTAACAGCTTTTCCGTGAATCCCTTGTTATTTTTGACGGAGTTGCTTTCTACTGATGATCTGTTTGAATTCCTCTACCAGTCATCTTGCTATTTTCTGTGCTGGAGTGTCTACAGTGGATATGATTTCTCGTATATCGTTTCGCTCTTTATGAATCTTCGGCAGACATTTGATCCTTGGTAGTGCTGGGTTAATTTCTCTCACTTTTGTCTGTTCCCCGATAAGCTGCTCGCAGTTTTTGATTGTACTTTCAAATCGTTTGATAGAATCCTCCAGATGGTTTCGGTGAAGCTCGAAAAAGGTGCCATTGTTGAGTTTTTCGGTGACCGCTTCCTCGTATTTGTCTATAATAACAACTGTGTTTTTTGGTCCGCTTTGATAAAATAGACTCATTTTTTCTTCACTTTAAAGGCTATGGCTATTTATGGATTCGTCGTTGACATTTGCGCCCCCAATATTCTTTTTGCTGCCCCTTTCCTCGCCGATGTTTTGTTTGTTTTCGGCGATTCGCTAATGGCTACTTCCATCTGTACAATTATGTCCTCTTTAGGAAATATCCATCCAATTTAGTATACATATAAGTACAATTTTTATATTAGGCAAAATAATCGCTGAAAACCGAACAATAACGCTTTTTCTATTTCATTTTTCCTCTACACAAAACAAAGTTTCTATAAAGTTTGCTGTTCTGTTTGACACCTTTACATTCTTTCCTTTCCATCCACAAAATTGACACAAAAACGGCTGTCACCACTAAATAAAACGCGACTCTGGTCAGTTGTCCATTCTCGTTGCTCGCGAGCAAACGCTTATCTTGCCACACGATGAGTTATCTTGAGTTTTGGTGCTTTTTCCGGAACATAAGACATGAAGCCAACTTCATTTAACTGTCCTTTTACTGTCCCTTAATTCACATTTATATGCTTGACTTCTTGCAATCAATTTAGGGTCTGAACAACTGTTCGTCGACGACTTCTTAAAGTCTGCTTCTTCTATGGCACTGCTTGCCTGATTTCTCTCTCTATACTGTCGAAAGATACGTTGAATCACCGATGTTGATACACCCAATGAGCAACTGACTGAGTGGTAGGTATGCCCCTCTTCGATCATGGTTATAGCCATATCCAAAGAAATTTCTGGTAAATCACTCATTTTGTAACTTTGGAATATATGTACTATTCCAAAGTTAACAGTAAATTGAGTCACAATCACCATACACAGCTCCCTATAATATTTTATCAGAATCAGTCAAAACGGCTGTCAGCAAATGCTTCAAGCATCATAAAACTTGCCATTATACTTGAAAACGAGAGCTCGGTACTTAAGTCAATTTCTAAATAGGGTATTAATATCGATATAAGTAAAAACCACTTATCAAGATACCTAACAAGATTGAAAAATTGCCCCGAAAATCTAGAAAAAATTTACGAAATTTTGGTAAGATAAGAGGTCATCAAGGAAATATAGATGCTTTCGAAGGATGAGTTTTCTAAAAAACATCTGTCAACATTCTGCAAGGAGAACTGTGGTCAATCAATAAAATGACGTTAAAAAATTAAAAACTTTTCAACGTGTTGCTCGTGTTGTTTCTCATCATAAAACTGGAAAACGTACAATATGTGGCCGGCCACGTCAAGTGTTTGTTAGAATCTGGGGTACGTCGAAGTGTGCTGAAAAGACGGATTAGTTTGAAACTTAAGGTGCTCACGAGAAATTTTCTATTCTGGCCGGTAGTGCCAAAGGAAATTGTTTTCATTCCTTGTCATATAATGTCCACTCGGAAATTGGATGGGAAATGTATATACATACATATATGTATGTAAAATTATATAAGGCTTTAAAAAAATACGTGGATAAAAAATCATCACAACGACGCGCCACTACTTAACCAAGAGGCAAAATTGATTAGTGTAGTGGGGCACAGTTTATAAATTGAAGCAAAGAGAAACAATTCTAGGCGAGTCAAAACTTTGTTAAAAAATTTTGTACTATTCAGTACTTTCTTTCATATACCGTTTCTTACAGCTTATTTGATGCACTGTAAAAAGCATCAAACAAATAGTTTGATGTAGTTTTTAAAATGGACATTTCTAAAATTTGGCTCATGCCTGAAATTAAGAAAAATGTTTTACCAATATTTTGTCAGCAGAAAGAAAGCAAACATTACGTCATTGTCTTTTATCTTCAAAGGTGCACACTAAACAGATTTTTTTTATAAAGATTTTTGTGTGTTTTAGTAAAATATTTGATGAAGACAGTTAAAAAGTGTCATATTTACAATGGGTTGCAGAACAACACTTGAGCAGCGAGAAATAGGAATTGACAATTTCAAAAATGGTGAACCTCAACGAAAAATCAGTAAAATTATTAATTCAAGCTTTTCTACGGTCTAGCGTATACTTCAAAGGGTTTTCAATGAAAAAAAAATTGGAAAACAAGGGTCGAAATCCACCAAACAAATCTTAAATGAGTCTAATGAACGGTGGATCCCAAGGACAATAAAAAAATCAAGTTATCAGCTACTAAACTGGTTGTTTAATGTTTACTGAGATTTGTGAAAAATACAGTGCAAAAAACATACGTCGTGTGCTAAGAAAGCATAGTTTTAATGGCCAAGTTGCACGGAAGAAGCCCTTCATTGATAACAAAAATCGCAAAAGCCGCCTGAATTTTGGTACTGAGAATATTTCAAAGGAGCGTTATTTTTGCTGACGAATCTAAATTCAACATATTTTGCTCAGATAGAATGACAGACGTATGGCACGAAAGCCAAATACAGTGCTCAAAAAAGATAATCTACATGAGACTGTTAGGCAGGGTGGCGGCAGCGTAACGGTTTGGGCCTGTATGTCAGCAGCTAGAGTTTGAAAACTGGCTTTGATTGAAATGAATATGGACGAGATCATGAATCTTAATATCGTAAAGGAAAATGTATACCAAAATGCAGACGAAATCGGAATTAGAGGTAAATTTCGATAATACCAAGATAAGGACCCAAACATAAGTCAGGAATTGTACAGTTCAGGCTAGTTTAGGATTGCCCTCATTTGATGGCTCCCCTTAGAATGTAATTGAGAGTTTATGGAGAAAAGAAAAACAATCGGAACTGCACGATTTACAACAAATATGATCTAGAAAAACTTTGTTCGAGCAATGAAACAAAACAACCCCAAAAATGACCAGAAAGCTTCCAGACAGACTGTGCTGAGCCAAAAAGGTAACCATACTAAATCTTAGTATTACACTGAAAAGCGTTTAACTGGATAACTTTAAAGAAAACTTATACTACATAAAATAAGGCGTGATATAAAATTTCGCCTTCAATTATTTTCTTGTTATCTAGTTTCTTAAGAATGAATTTTTGAAATAGTTAATTTGCTGAAATAAGCTTTATTTGATTAATTGCAGTTTAAATATAAATTGGTAGTTAGAGAAGTATTCATATGAAGATAGCTGGCATAGCTGAAGAAAAGATTTATAATACATATGGTGGAAAAAGTTCCACAAATCCACAAAATGGTATTAGATGACCGTCGACTAAAAGTGGGCAAGATAGCAGACATGGCAGGCATATCAAAAAGTGCTTTGCATAGCATTTTGACCGTAAATTTGGACATGAGAAAGCTGGGCGCAAGATGGGTGCCGCGTTCGCTCACAATGGAGCACAAACAGCAACGTGAGGATGTTTCCATCGAGTGTTTGACTATGTTTCGCAGCAATAAAGCCGAGTTTTTGCGTCGATTCATAACCATGGACGAAACATGGGTCCATCATTTTACAGCTGAGACCAAGGAGCAGTCAAAGCAGTGGACTGAAAAGGGAGAACCGGCTCCAAAGAAAGCTAAGACAGTTCAGTTAGCTGGCAAGGTCATGGCATCCGTTTTCTGGGAAGCGCGTGGAATAATATTTATTGATTATCTCGAAAAAGGAAAAACAATCAACGGCGCATATTATGCAGCCTTATTGCAACGTTTGTGTGATGAAATCAAGAAAAAACGGCCCCATCTGACGAAAAAGAAAGTGTTGTTTTATCACGACAACGCACAATTCGCCAGATCTGGTCCCCTCGGATTATTTTCTTTTTCCGAATTTGAAAAAATGGCTCAGCGGCAAAAGATTTGCCAACAATGACGAGGTAGGGTCTGCGGTTAGTAGCTATTTTGAGGAGCTTGACGGTTCCTACTATAAAGCGGGTATCGAAGTTATTGAACATCGTTGGGGAAAGTGTATCGAGCTGAAAGGAGAATATGTTGAAAAACATTTGCGAATTTTTTTTTACTGTTTTCTTTGTTGGTTCGAGTACTTTTGGGACCACCCTCGTTTTTAAGCAACATCCATGTTTAGTACAAGTACCTTTTTAAATTGATTGGCCGCACAACTTGGTCCGTAAGGAGCCCTTCAGTTCATGATTCTAATTTTATCAACTACTTTCTTTGCTTTTCTCTTTATTTTTTGTGACTACTTGATTTGATTTATGAACTAGTTGAGTAAGCAAGAGAGTGCTCTTATGAAAAAGGCTTTGTGGCCGTCCTAGACTTCAAAACTACTTTTCTGAAGACATGAATCAATGGCTTGAATTGTGAATCCGTTGTATATACCCGAAATCGTTCAAATATTTACGAATGACCGGCGGTTTCTTTCATCAACATAAAACAGGCGCCATTTCGTTCCATCTTAAATAAATTTTCTGAACAATCGATTAATTGAACATATTCAAATACAACACTTTTCATGAAATTCTCATGAAAAATCAAAAAAAAAATTGTAGTATCTATGGCAATTTGAAACATAGTACAGTAGAGTCTCGTTAATCCGGATATGGCCTGGTCCGGATCCTTCTGTAATCCGGATTGAGTGGAAAAATTGATTATTTCCATTATGTCCCTTGTAATCCGGACTGATCACAGTTTCGCTAATCCGGATCGCGTGTCATATAGCGCAATGATTAATAACACAGTGAAATTGTGCTGTATTCACTTACACACTTTTTTATATTTGTTTATAGACTTTATAGGTCCTATTTATATGTACGCTGGCCTATGTACATATATGTAAGTGAAATACCATATTGGTCACTATATTGAACTATGGACGTAACACATTTTTGCCATGTGCGTGTCTGTAGCACGGGGAACTCCCGAATATTCGCTTACACACTTTATACGAGTATGATTCGCTCATACACTTTATATTGACTATTTCTGCGTACGCTTTATTTCACTATTGTAGAATGGGGAATCCCCTTTAAGTATGAAAAGCAATAGAAGGAAAGTTTTTAGTCAGTTTCAGATTGAAATGGCACCAAAAAGGTCGCATACAACGTTAACTCTCGTAGAAAAAGAAAACATTTTAACGCAACTGAACAATGGCGCTAGCGAAAAAGTACTAGCAGAAAAATATGGTGTCGGTACATCAACAATTTCGGATATAAAGAAAAATAAAGAAAAAATAAAAAGGTATGTGCATCGGTAATTTTAAATGCTGCTTTTCTAGCTTCATCGCAAATTGCGTCATAACTCCAAAGGGAAGGAAAGTCTTGCGGGAACCGGAATATTCAGAAATGGAGAATAAACTGTATAAATGGTTTCTGCTGCAGCGAGAAAGGCATGCAACTGTAACAACGGACATTTTGCGAGCAAAGGCTGCTCAAATTCATGCCAAATGTTATAAGAATAAATCATTTACTGCGAGCAAAGGATGGGTCAATAGATTTAAACAAGTTGGGTAAACAGACCTACGCTCATGTCAGAAGGGTTTTGTATTCAATTTTCAAAATGCAGTCACCAGATTCAATAAAGTCAAGAAGCATGTCAATGACGATTTTATTATAGAAACTATGAAATTCGAAGATCATACTATTATTAACAAAGTTGAACGAATTTCGACTTCTGAGATTTTTGGTATTGTTATACTCATAAATATCTCCCTTGATAATTATTTCAGATGACCATTCGCGAGGGAGGAAACACATTTTTCATGTATTTCCCCCCTGTGACCCACTGAAGCAAAAACTGACAGTTTAAGAACTGTTTTGAAAAGCTCCCATGAAAACTTTCATTTCATACTCATATCAGTTACGTTTGATGAATTTTTTTTCAGGGGCCACTCTGCTGTACTGTTATCATCGATAGCCAACTTTTTCGAATCCTAGAGTTGTTACAAAACCCTTTTGATAGGAGCTCTCCCCTGCCTCCTTGAATTTTTTCACTTATGAGTATTAATTGTAAGTACTCATCTTCAGTCATTCATTAAATTGAATCAAATGTTCAAGGCATGCACCTGAAGAGTTGAAATTGGGTCAAAATAACTCAAAATTATTCAATCTTCGCATTTAAAACAGCCACTATTTTGTTTTACAGTTACTGATACCACTAGCTGAACCGATTCTCAAATATATTCATGACACCTATCATTCCTGAAATTTTCATGCAAATCCTAGCAAAACTGTAGTGTCTGAGTCGGTAAAACGCGCATGTTGTTCCATAGCCATATGTTGCCATAGTAATATATGCAGCGCATATTGTTCCATAGTAATACAGGAAAATTCAAACCGCTATAACTTCGCTAAATATTATTCAATCTTTGTGAAACTTGCAGGGTTAATCAACCTTATAAATAGTCATCTGTGTACTGAATTTCATTGAAGTTAAGGGTACCGTTAAGATTTAATTCAAGAAAACATAAAATCGATAAATCATACTATTACTAACAAAGTTGAGTGAATTGTGACTTCTCACGTATTTGTTGTTGTTGTACTCATCAAGGCCTATATTCTTGATTTTTTTCAGATTTTTCGGATCACAGGTGTCCAATCGCGAGGGGGGGGACACAAATTTTTCGTGTATTTCCCCTCCCTGTGCGCCCCTCGAAGAAAACTTTGCCAAACTAAGACATGTTTTGAGAAGTTCTCATCAAGACCTTTCATTTGATACCCATATCGGCTACCTTCAATGAAATTTTTTTTTCGGGGGGTCACTCCCCTACATGGGGAGACCCCCCTAAAATACCTTATAAAATCTTTTTGCGGTTGAACTTTGAAGAGAGCACCACTTTACACCTACATACAAAATTTGATGCTTCTAGATTAAGTAGTTTCCGAGAAAAACTGCTGTGACACACGGACGCACGGACGGACGGACGGACAGACAGACAGACGGACAGACAGGACGCGATTTTAGAAGGGTTTTGTAAAATTATTTTACAAAACCCTAAAAAAGACGTGGTCTTCGTCACCTCAAAGTAGTCGGAGAGAAGCTGTCTAACGATTCATCTAGTGTGCAACTCTTTCTACGAAAATTCTCTGAAAAGTTAATAAGGTGAATATATTGCCGTCTCAAATATATAATGCGGATGAATCTGCATTATTCTGGAAATTACTTCCTGAACGAACTTTGGTGTCTGCTACGGAAAGAGCCGCTCCGGGGAGAAAAACCTCAAAAGAGAGAGTAACTTTTCTAGCCTGTACGAATGGAAATGGCACACATAAGCTGAAAATGACGGTCATTGGAAAAGCAAAAATTCCAAGAGCATTTAAAAACTGCACCGACCTTCCAGTTGAATACTACTCAACGAAAAATGCATGGATGACTTCAACTCTTTTCCAAAAATGGTTTCACGAGTCGTTTGTCAAACAAGTACGGCAATTTCAAGCAGAGAACAACCTTAATGGGAAAGCAATTTTATTAGTCGACAATGCTCCATGCCACGCATCGGAAACGCAGCTAAAAAGTGATGATGGTAAAATTATGACATTGTTTCTTCCACCAAATTGCACGGCGCTTATCCAACCAATGGACCAAAACGCAATACGTTTAACGAAATTGCATTATCGGAAAAGCCTCCCGGTACACGTTTTATCTTTGGAAGAAAATGACATCTCGAAAGTCGTTAAAAATCTCACCATTAAAGATGCTGTGTTCTTGCTTGCAAATTATTGGGATAGGTTGTCGCCTGATGCAGTAGCAAAATGTTGGAATAATATTTTTAAACTATTCAGTAGATAGCAACTCGGTTAATATGGAAAACCATTCAAATGCTGAAGAGGATCCAGATGATAAATCTTGTTATCAATTCTCAAGAAGAAATGGTTGTCAGAGAATGAAGATGCACAGGAACTAACTTAAATCCGAGTTTTACTACAAAAAGTCAATGAAAATAATCAACCATCACAATCGGAAATTAATGAATGGCTCGTTGGAGATGGAAATAATTTACCCATTGACAGTGACGACAGTTCCTCCGTCGAAGAAGTTGACAACGATGAACCAAAAGTTAAACATGAAGACGCCATCAATAACTTCAGAACCTGCATACAATGGGCAGAGGAAAATAAAGTTGAATTGGAGAGTTTGACCATTCTAAGAACGTTACAGCAGCGTGCGATGGAGGCTAAGCAAGGGTGCATTCGTCAAACAAGAGTTACCGATTTTTATAAATAAATTTTTAGTTGATGGATATTCCATTACTTTATACTTACTGTTAACATTTATCTTGAATGGATTGTTTTTTTTCCTTGGAGATATCTTCATTTTATGTCAGTATGCCTTTGGTGATCCGGATTTCCGCATAATCCGGATTGGGCCGGTTTTAATTAATCCGGATTAGCGGGACTCTACTGTAGTACTATATACCGTCCACCACCACACGTTGTATTTTCATATAATTGAAATGGCTATATCTCGCTTGATTATAATTTGATTTCTTTGAAATTTTGTGGGACATAAGGGTCTTATGTTAAAATTCGTGATTGCGAAATTTATAAAATTTACGGGTACATTCCAATTTTATGGAACAAAACATACAAACCGACAAATCATACTATTACTAACAAAGTTGAATCAATTACAATTTATGAGGTGTTTGTTGCGCTTGCACTGGTAAAGACATACTTTCGTGATTTTTTCAGATTTTCGGCTTAAAGGTATCCATTTGCGAGGGTAGGTAGGTTGGGAATGCAAAATAATTTTTTCGAACATTTTGCTTCCCCTTGGGTCGCATGATTATTTTTTTTCAGATTCTAAAAGTTGTAATCAAGGCCTTTCATTTGATATTCCACTTGACTATTTTAGATAAAAAATTAGCTTCACTTTGGCATAATATCAAAGTAAGCATAAATAAATAATAAAATATAATAAGTTTATAAATAAAATGAAGACTAAAATTTTTTTTCAAATTTCGGTAAGCCCTAAACTGGTGAGAGATCACCACTTTTGATCTTTCCGCAAAGTTTGAGCTTTGTAACTATAATAGTTTCTGAGGAAGCATGCTGTGACGCACAGACAGGCGCGCGGACGGACGTACAGACTGGACGGTTTTTGTTAAATTTGTTTTAGAAAAACCTAAAAATGCATTATACAGTTTAACAATGAATAATGATTCAGTTTGAACTCAATTATGAAGAAACTTCATTTTTTCTGATTCACATTAATGGTTAATGTTTATAAATCGACTATGCAGAAACGAAAAATATATCTTGTTTTTTAGCACACTATGTGAAATATTAGATATAATATGAAAGTAAAATTGAATGTTTAAATCGAATTTATTTAATTGCCAAAGATGCATCAAAATCAACAGGCAAATAATTGCACTCGTAGAAAGTGTTTTCTAACATCAAATTTTTGTTTTGCATGTTATTCACAAATACATTATAATTACTGAAAGAAACTTTTTTAATAGCACAGACGACACTCACAAGAATTAACCTCGTAAATTTCAATCCTAAATTAACGAACGCAGACATTTAACGAATAAGGAAAAATAAATTGCTTCAACTAAATTGTTCGGCGAATTTTTAAAAGGTTTCAATCAATCAATATCATTTCAACAACTGAAAACCTTCATTATTCTCCTTATTCATATCATTTAGTTTTTCAAAATTTTCAACAACCAACTCATGAAAGACACTCATTTGCCGGATGCAATTATCATGCCTCAAAGTCAAGCACACTAAATGAAAATTTCACGCGTTTCCGCAAAATTCATTCATCTAATTACAATCAACCAATTAAATCGAAAGAAGAATAGTCAAATAACAATGTGAAATGCTCAACACAAAAAGTGTATAATTCAAAATTTAATTTCCACATACACACGAGTATATTTGGTATCTCTTCAATCATCATAAAGCACGATATCATTCATATTCATAGCCATATAATTACAAAGTGGGTGTTCATCGACCAAGAAAACGATTGTTCACCAACTAAACAATAAACAAAAAAAAAAAAACCGGCAAAGCACCAATAATCGTTGAAAGCGAAATTTCAAACAATTTTATGTACAAAAATTTGGAAAAAAGTTCATATAATAATGTTAAAGATATTATTGTGTTCATATGTGTGGAAGCCACTGAGTATGAGATGCGATATTCGATGTTTGTGTGGTAACATAATAGTTATCTCCTGTTCACCTTTGGCCTAGAAAATACCTTCATTATATGCTTTCTCATTGCGGCGCCCCCTGCAATTTTCGCCCAAAATATTTGATGACTTCCAAAATTATTACTCAGGCTTAAATGGACCGTCTCATGTTTATATTTCACTTACACACATTTCGGTATGACTAAGTGAACCTTCTGGCTTGCAACAAGAGTGAAAGCTCCCTACCAATCATCTTTGAATTGTTCAGCAGCCTCCAGTTATTTACAATCTACTTTTAAGATGAACTCATCATTCGATCAATACAAAAAGTCTTGCTCAAGCGTCTTCGGTTTGGCGGGCATGAAGATATTAAAGAGATTTCCAGGTGTCAATGGTTGAAAAGTATCTACGCAAAATTTGGTTGGTTGAAGTCATTGCGTAATGTAAGAGTTGAAAAGTTTTTCCTAATAATTTTAAGGTGTGATGAAGTAATTGAACAATTGAACGTTTGTTGCAAGTTGGATGTTGCATTGTAGCTTGATTAATTGCAAGCTATCACTTCACTTGACTCGATCCGATCCGAAGTGGCGGTTCCATTAATAATTACACATTAATGGTATGCTTGCACTTTTCAATTACGAATTAATGCATTCGAATTGTATTTCAGACATTTAAATGTTAGTTAAGTGATCTGCTTATTGTTGCGTTCCATTTGCAGAAGAAAAGGCAAAATAAGCTCAATGAATGGTACATACTCTGCATGTAACAGCCAATGAACAAGACATGATGCAAACCGTTTTCACGTTAAAATTAATTGAAATCAAATTCCAAAAGATTCAATTTCTGATCTACTCTGTTCGGGATTGTGATGATGTTAATGCAGCTGAACTGAAACTTACCTGAGTGAATGGCAATTGTTCGGAATTGGCACCGCATTTACAGACACTTTGTTCAATGACACGCATTGCAAAACGTCGATGAGCAACGCAAGTTGCTGTCTCACAGGAATCTCCATCGTCTGACGAAAGATGCGAATGGACCCTGTGCAGAAGAAGTTCAAAACATTCCGCCGCGTCACCCAAGCATCCAAGCGGAAAACGTCGACCAGCTAGCGGACCGCTAGCTAAAGCTCGACGCAATGGTTCAGGACATAGTGCTGGCTCTGAACTTGTTTGAAGCTGTTGAAATAATTCCTGGAAAATAAGAGGAAAATGAATGTAAAATGATTTATTAAGTTAGTTGTAAATCTACTAAATTTAAAAATTCATTTCATATTGCGTTTGATTTTTACTCGTTTTTACTAATTGTAAAATATAAATAATCATTTATATTCTACAAATCGATACAGATTATTTGTTTTTGTAAAATTTCATCTATTCGATAAGGCTAAAATAGTAACTTGGTGAAAACATTGCGTGATAAGGTGGCCATTAAGTTGGATTTTCGTATATGGTTAAAACTTTTTTTTTGAATTAAATATAAATCATTGATTATTTAGATAAATTTATCGTCCAATTAAATAAATCGATTTCCTTTCTATGGTCTTTCTATAAACAGTGTCTTTAATACTACAGTCATAAGCTTCAAGTTGCATTTATATAGAGTGGTTTATTATGAGTCTTAATCTCAAATAAAAGGCGCAAAGTTGAACTCTATCGTAAAAATTATATTCTAAGTCGAAAGAGAAATCTATGGCAACTACGTTTTAAAGATTATCTCGTTTAAATGTTGACTGCGACTACGCCGTAAATTGTCTATCTTGAGGGTCCAATTTTAGACGACGCGTTCCAACATAGCGACCGGTATTTCGCGAATGACACGAGTAATGTTGGCTTTCAAAGCGTCGATTGAAGCTGGCTAATCGCTGAAGACCAGAGACTTCGTGTGACCCCAAAGAAATCTAAAGGATTGATATCACACGATCTAGGCGGCCAATTTACTGGTCCAAAACGTAAAATCAGGTCATCGCCAAAATTATTTCTCAATAAGCCAGTTACTTTCGCTTTATGCGAAGTAGCGCCGTCTTTTTGAAATAAAATTTCACCGATACCACGGGTTTCAGTTTCAGGAGATAGCGAAAAATTCGTTATGATGGTGCAATAGCGGTCGCTATTAACGGTTACGTTCTCACTAGACTCATTTTTAAAGAAATATGGATCGATGATTTCACCGGCCATAAACCACAACAAACTGTGCCTTTCTGTAGCTATAGTGTAGCTGTTGCATCTCTTTAGGTTGGTAATTAGCCCAAATACGGCAATTCAGTTGATTATCGTATCAATTGAGCCAAAAATGCAACTCATCACCGAATAAAATTTCGCGATAAAACAGCAGATTTTCTTTGAGCTGATTCAGAGCCCATTATCCAAAAACACGACGCAAACCTACGTTGCCCGACTTCAATTCCTGCACGAGTTGAACTTTGTATGCCTTAAAATCAAGACATTTACGTAAAATACGCCAAGTCGTTGCGTACGACAAACCAAGCTGTTGAGAACGACGCTGTATAGATTCGTCACGGTCTTCAGCAACACTCTCAGCTACAGCCGCTATATTCTCTTCACTTTGTATTGGATGTGGTCGAATCGGTAGAGTATCATCCAATAATGTATGCTGGGTTTCAATTTGGGGATGGTATTGGCTATACTCGTAGTGGTTTCGGTAGATCGACGATTCACATCATAAATTGCTCTAAGAGCACGAAACGCTAATTTTCATAATATAACTGAAGAACTGGGATACGTTGTTGCGGCGTAAGTCTTTTCATGATGATTTGTCATACAATACTGAATAAAAATTACATTAAAGTTTGACAGGAGTCACGCGTGATCTGTAAAAAAAACGTCTATTGAAAATCGAATCTCAGAATGCAAAGTCTTGACTACAGTAAAAAACATGAAGGAACGCAAGTGGTGATTGGGGGTAAGATCAAGAATTGAATAGTTTTAATGACCTACTATGGAGCAACTTTATTTGGCAACCTATTTAAGCTGATAAATTAAAATTATATGATAAAACTTTCCACCAAACTTACAAACTTTTTGAAAACTAATAGGTGTTTTTCTCTATAGAGAAGGAGAGAGAGAGAAAGAAAGAAAGAAGACACAGAGAAGGAGTGATAAATCAATCGAAAGTACAAATAGCCTAAGATACAATTAACAAAGGAACAAGTTTTACTAAAAGCCGATGTCAATGATACCCCTACTCAGGCTCAACAGCGCCAGAAGAAAGAACAGAGATTGTTTGAAGATTCTTCTACACTGATTGCCAAGTAGTATCTAGAATGAACGAATAAACAACAAGGTTAACTTTTGGATTTTTACTAACGACAGCCTTCCCAGAACTTGTTGGCTGGATAAATTTGAATAACACCGCCAGAAAGAAAAGTCGCAAGGGTTTTGCTAGTAGAAGTAATGCAGAAAGCTCGGTAACAAATCAGTAGTTTATACGTTAGGTACAAATAACGAGGGTGTGTTGTCGAGCTTTAGTAGGTATTGAATCCAGATGAGGAAATTTAGTGATGCATGGCAATGTTCAATGTGAAATCTGCCAAACAAGTAGTTGTGTTGCTAAATTTATTCAGTTCGTATTATGCTGGTGATGATTTCATTATCGAGGATTTTTTCAAGGGCTGGCACTCGTAATAGCCTGAAAGGAAACGGGTACCGCCATGACTCCGAGAAAGCATGCACCTTGTAGATACACAAATCGAACTTACAGAAGGTATTGTAAACACATTGAAACTGTGGAGTGTGATAGGTAAATGCACCAGGATATTTAGAAACACCTTTGGCGAGGTGAAACGTTAATAAGAAGATCATTAGGAAGTGAAGGCAGTGGACGCAATAAAGAGGCCACCACATTATTGTGTGAACACGATAATTGCCATATCGTTTCTACGAAAATGGTGTCAAAAATAATGTGACGCAATTAAAACTTATCAAGTAGAAAATTGGCAATCGAACTCACTGGCACGATATGCTTATAGTGAACCACTATACAAGGTGCGTTCCAAAATAAACGAGGTTTTTGTCATAATTTTTTTTGTGGCACCATCTGTGAATGAGATAGTGCGTTGGAAAGTTACATCCCTCCCTGACTTCCAGTGAAAGTTTGGTGACATTCGGTTCAGTGGAAGCGAAGCTATTGCGTCTAAAATGACAGTATGTTTGTGTCATCGGTTCAAAAATGAGTTTCGAACACAGAGTTAATATCAAGTTTTGTTTTAAAAGCGGTAAAATGTTTACCGAAACATTTGAATTGATGAAAAAAGTTTATGGCGATGATTATCTACCTCGTGCCAGAGTTCATGAGTGGTTGACACGTTTCAGAGATGGTCGTAAGGACATTAATGACGAGCCGCCTAAAATCAGTGATCACCGAAATCATCGCATTTGAATCGATCATTTGGGCTAACGAAATGTCTGTGCACGTTTTTTTCCAAAAAAATGAGACTTTTGTCATGAAAATCCATTCTTGTGACTATTTTTTGACTAGAAATCGCATTTTAACCATCAATCACTCACCGTATTCAACTGATATGGCTCCCTGTGACTTCTACCTATACGGAAAATTGCATTTGACCATGAGAAAAAAACGCTTTGCGTCCATAGAGGGCATCCAAAAGGCTTGTACCGACATGCTGAAGGACGTTCCGGTCAATGACCTGAAACCTCTTTCGAAAAGCTTTTGGATCGCGCAAAACAGTGTATCGAGGCCGGAAGAAACTATTTTGAATAAATAAAGTCAGAACAAAGCTCTTGCCATTTCTATTTTAGCTCAGTCTCATTTATTTTGGAAAGCAATTTGTATATTCAAATTAAAACTTAAGAAACATACTCGTATAGTGAATCAATATTAGACAGAGACGTTTGTAATAAAGTTCAGTAGAAGTCTTTTAGAGGATACCTCATCAGATGAAGAACATTTTTGGAAGAAAGTTATTCCTCTCCTTAGGTTGAGAACAGTTTTGTTACTCCATTACAAAATCTGAATAAAACCAATGTATGTACTTAAAGAGGTCCTAGCCAAACACCTACCATAGAAAAAAGTTTGAAACTTGTTGAGGATCAGTAATGTTTTTGCAGTGTGAGTACTGACGCCAAACAAAGAAAAAACAAGTGTGAATCCATTAAACAGTCACCAGAAAAAGGATCTAAACCAGGGAAAAAAGACTAAGGGAGGGAGAATCCATGAACGGAAGAAAGCGGATAGGGTGGATGGAGGCGAAAATTGGAAGATAAAGAGCAGAAAAAAGGGGAGAAAGTGAATCAAATAAATTGAAAGATGAAAAATGTAAGAAGTGGCATAAAGATACGAGTTAGTAGTGGAGTTAGAGATCTAACATAAGCGAAAGTGATGAAAGGGCATTTGATTAGAAACAGATAACGCAGTTTAGATAATCGCAGGGTTGAAATTATTCCAATTGAAACAATATAGAATACCTAAAAAGATCCTTGATGAATACCGAATTTGGGTAAAAACGCTACTTTTTATTTCTGCTATTATAAAGTAGACCAGTGGGGAAACAGAGGAAACGCTTGTTTGACTCGGTTGACGAAGACAGTTCATCGCTGCTCGGATTTCGAAATTGGAGGACGCGGTCAATGGACCGAGACAGTCGGAGGTGCTATTTGCAGGAAGCGAAGGCCCGGGAGGGGCTGTAGTGATACGAAGAAGAAACTTCTATAATGCGTTATTAAAAAACCGAACTTTGAAAGATTGCTGTAGTTTCCGTCAAGTTGCAGCCCATTTTCATACTCAGAAGGTACAGTATTAGTTGTCTGCTAGTCGGTTTGCGGGAGTTTGATATCCACAATGTTTAGTTTAGCGAAAATAGGGTCAATTAATAAAGATATGAGCAAATTGATGGATGAAAGGAGGAATTTACTCGAAATTGAGGAAGGAAGTTATTTTATTCGGCCAGACTTGAACTGAGGTATTTGTGGTCTTTCCCTGGACTCACCGATACATGTGGTGATTTATTTGCTCCAATTTCTAAAAGTTCTTATCAATCGCTTTCCTTTGATATCCCATTCGATTATTTTTGATTGAAAAATTGTTTAAGGGTCACTTCAGTATGCATTTTGAAAATTTGGTTACACCGAAAGATTTGTGCTGTGAGTCATAGCCAGAAGGAGGACGGTTGCAAACCTCGTGTCGTTGTTAAATTTGTGAAAAAAGGCTCTTAAAAGAAGAAGATAAGTTGGAAAAATTTATTGAAATATTAGCTAGTTAATGTTGACAATGGAAAGATAGATGAAAAATCGAAAAGATGATATTCAGTACAGTAGCTGACCTCAGAAAAGATAAGGCTTCTGGAATAAATGGATTACTAGTAGAACTACTCCAGAGGGGGTTCCGCATCTAAGAGACCTTGTCCATGCACATATATGCAGAATATGGTCACAGGACCAGTTTCTAGAGGACAGGCGAAAAAATGTTATATGCCCTGTACACAAAAAGAGCGACAAGTTAAAGTGTGGAAATTATAGAAGCATCGATTTACTATGTACTTCTCATAAAGCTCGCTGCAAAATCATAGAATCAAAATTAGCGGTTTACAATAGACCAAATATTATCAGTTAAGCAAGTGCTCGAAAAGTACTGTGAATATAACATCGATTTGTAGACTTCAAGCGTCAGTGTCGTCCAAATATGCTGTGTAAAACAATTTTCGACTTTGGCATCCCAACAATACTAACCCGTATGGTCAAAATCATGATGCTGAACACAGAGTACTAGGTCAAAGCAAACGACAAATCAACGGACAGCTTCAAAATGGAGTCACGCTTAAAGCAAGGCGATGGACTTGTGGCAATGCTCTTTAATATTACGCTGGAACACGTCGTCATCAAGACATCATCTGAAACGTCGGTTACGCTAATTTTCAAGTCCATACAATTGGTAGCATCACCTGATGACGTCAATATTATGGCACAATCAATTTCAGATGCCAAAGGAGCCTTTCTGAGCCTAAAATCTGTAGCAAACGAATTGGTCTGCGAGTTAATGAAACAAAAATTAAATTCGTGACTCAAACGAGGAAGAACACTCTAGTCCGACGAAACCTGACCGTTGGGGACTATGAAATTGAAAGTCTGGATGATTTTATCCATCTTTGAGTTAACCTAAATAGAATCGGCGCCGAAAAGATGCCGCAAAAGCACCACAAATACAGCTTGCTTTGTACTGCCGTTTCTAAAGTCCACTACTGTGCAGAAACAAAATAAGCTTCAACAAACACTCGAATTCATTAAGCAGGTAACTTTTTGATCGTTTTTTAACTACTCATACTTTGAATTATTGCATATGTATAAGAAGTTTAGTAAACCGACACTGTGTAACATGAAACCGCATATGTATTTTATCTTTGGAGCGTAATTGATTCATACGCATCACAAAGCTCATTTTTGAGATTGTAAGGGCAGTTTTGTTATTCAGCTTACCTGAAGAATTGGTGAACATCCAATCAAGATTTTAGTATCTGATTCGATCAAATGATCAAGTGGTGGGAAAATTGTAGATTTTTTTGCTATCTGAGAAAAGGAAGAGCTAGAACTTCAGTAAATATGGTTCAATTTTATTAAAACTTATAGTGTATAAGGACTTTTTGTAGAAAAATTTAATACTAAATTTCTGTGAGTTTAAGGGTACTCATCCAAATTTACCGCAAAAAATCTTATATTTACAAATCCTAGCAATAATAGGATTTGTAAATATAAGATTTTTCTGCGGTAAATTTGGATGAGTACCCTTAAATTCACAGAAATTTAGTATTGAAATTAATTGAATTTTAATTTCTAAGGTACTTTTATTGTTGGACTTATAAAAACCTACGACCATACTTTTGTGATAGAATTCTTTCGTACTATTCCATTCCCCTTGTCTAGCCAGTTGTCGATATTGCAATTTACTAACTTTCAACTGATGCTAAAAGTTCTCAACAAGTTCTTGATATTCTTTGATATCTTGCCATTAAAACAAAATTTCAAGGCAAAATATGCTTATATAGAGAGACCCGCACTTAAAATAGTTCGAAATTTTTTTCGGCTATGGAACTTTCATTAACCAGAAACTTCTGATCTGTTCCCAAGATTTGATGATGGTAGCTTTTCTAGTTCTTGAGAAAATTTGCTATGATGTACGAGCGTCATTCAACAAGTACTTAGCCTACAGAAAAAAACAAAAATTTTGGAAAGAGCAATTTATTTTGCCACATAATCTCCTTCAAGCTTGATACACTTGGCTCAACGATGCTCTAACTTTCTCAACCTGTCCAAAAAATACATTTTCTCTAGGGCTGCAAAATAGGCCTAAGTGGCGGCGATGACCTCCTCATTCGACCCAAATCTATTCCCGGCGAGTGATTTTTTCAAGTTTGGAAACAAAAAGTAGTCACAGGGGGCCAAATCTGGAGAGTACGGTGGATAGAGCAGGAATTTGTAGCGCAATTCGACCAATTTGGCCATGGCGACGGCGGAGGTGTGAGCCGGCGCGTTGCCGTGGTGGAATAGCACTTTTTTCTTCGCCAAACGGGGCCGCTTTTTCTTCAATTCGACGTCAAATTGCATAGTAGCGCCTCGTGATTGATTCACCCTTCTCGAAGTAATCGATGCGGATCACACCTTGTGAATCCCAGAAAACGGTGGCCATCACCCTTCTGGCTGATCGAACAGTCTTCGCCTTCTTCGGAGCACGTTCGCCGGGTGAAGTCCACTGTTTCGACCGTTCCTTGGTCTCTGGTGTGTACCAGTGAATCCATGTTTCGTCAACAGTCACGAAACGACGCAAGAACTCCGCCGGATTGCGCTGAAACAGCACCAAACACGTCGCCGATGTGGTCTCACGGTTGCGTTTGTTTTCCGGTGTGAGCAGACCCATCGTGCCGACAGCTTTCTCATGCCCGGTTCTTCGTGTAGAATATGATGCACCGTTCCTTCTGCGATGCCCCCAGTCTCAGCTATCTCGCGAGCCTTCAATCGACGATCTGCCAACACGAGATCGTGGATTTTTTTAACGTTTTCCTCCGTAGCAGCCGTTCATCAAAAACCGACGTGCAGCCACGAACAAACTCGTTGAACCAATTCTTGACGGTCGCCAACAAAGGAAAGGAGTCAACGTACACAGCATTCAAGCGATCTTTGATTTCGTTGCGCGTTTTCCCTTCCAAAAACAAGAATCTAATCACTGAACGATATTGTTCTTTTTCCATTTTTGTACAACCGACCGACACGCTCGCTTCCAAAGGCTATCAAAACAAAACTAATGGAGGGAATCGACTGAAACTTTGATAGTAGGCTAGTAAAAGAATGTACTGCACGTAGGTAAAACTCTTTTGTAATAGCAGCGCCATCGGGCGGTGAGGCTAAGTACTTGTTGAATGACCCTCGTACTGAGGGACGGACTGACAGGTACCGATTCTAATAGGGTAGTGTAGAAATTTGTTTAACAAAATTCTTAAAACGACCGTCTTTCATACTTCTTTCAGAACCCAGCTGATACAATGCAGCTAGGAGTGAATTGTATTTTGCGATGATAGACCTGCAGATTAAAGTTGAAAGTTAATTTGCCCAGGAAAACAGCTGAAAAGTTTTGGCGAATATTTCTGCGTGATGAAATTTCGTTTTAATCATATTCCGAAAAGCGAATTTTGATACAAGGGATACGATAAGGAGTGAATCGGAACTTCGCGAAAAATTTTTAATGTATCGATACTATTTTTGAAGTTTTACGTGAGGACTATTGCGTAGGCCCACACTAGGCAACAGGATTGGCTGCTGATGGGGTTTCTTTTATCGTTTGTAGAAAAGCCTTTTGAGAAAATGCGAAGCCGGAGCCAAATCACGGGCTAAGGAATTCGATGTGATCGTAAGGGAAGAATCATTTCTGAGAACTCAAACTAATTCGGTGAGGATTTAGCCTCCTTAAGAATATTTAAATTTAATTTTTGGAATTCTATCTAATTCCGTGAAACAATGAAGAAAAGATTCTTAATACGTAAACTGGTTCAGTTAGGATTTCAGCTTTTTCGACTGAAACAGCCACTGGGAATAGCCCAGTTCATCTAGAACTCGGTGGTGATCAGAAGAATGAATGAGTGGAGCCTACGCCCGTCGCTGAAGAAAGCCAGCCCTTGATTCTAAAGGTACTGCGCTAATCAACAAGAAAAGATTCGATCTATGATGGAAGACCGAAAATTGAGCCCATTTCTTTTGGTTTGGATAGTTTTCTACCCCCAAATTTTCATAGCTTTAACTCAGTTAGCTCCATAGAGGAAAAATTTAGAAATATGCTTGAGTATCATAATTTTAACCTAGAAATAAAAATTTAAATATTTTAACTAAAATTTTCATAAATTCAAAATATAGGCATTGAGACACTGTTCTAGTAAAAAGCGTTGCTGAAGTGAAAGCTATAATGCTCAAAAAAATATTCAATTAAAATTGCAATTTGAAATGAAATATAATTCTTCTTCCCAATATATTCTTTCCCATCCTCTTCCATACTTTTTCTTATGACAGATAAATAGTTTTTATAGCTTTCATTCCTCAACGTTAATTAATAATATTAAAAGAAATTTTAATTAAATATTTCAGTATTAATTTGCTTCAAAACGGAAATGAAATGAACGTTTTTATACATACATGTAATATAGTAAATGAATAAATAAATAAATGTATACAGAAATTAGTCATGATAAAATTCAGTTTCACAGCATTAAATCAGATACACGAAAATTCAATCCTAAATCTTTTCATAACTAATTTCCGCATTTCAACTTCTCTAATCTACCGTCAATGAAATCATAGTAAAATAATTAATGTATTTTTTGTTCAAATTCAACTTACAACCACGGCATTGATACAATCGTGTTGCTCCTTTTGTATGATACGTCGCGCCAATTCCACTTTATCATTTCGCGTTAATGTTGCCGATTTGTACTCTTGACTAAAGAACTTGCTATCTAAATCTTGCATAGAACAAGTCGCGCTACTCAGAATAGTAGCGGGAGATTTATTTGTACTTCGCTTAAGACTACCAGTTGTTAAAGAAGATAATTGTGCTGTGTTAGGCACGAGGGTGGTATTTGAGGGGGTGTTAAATGCATTTTGGTTACTGCTAATGGTCTGCTGGTGCTGCTGTTGTTGTTGTGGTTGCTGTTGCGGCTGTTGAGCCGCAGATTGCTGCTCCTTCCGTTTATATCGAAATTTTATCATAATTTTTTCGCTTGCTTACAATTCACCACCGTGTTTAATCTTAATCCGATTTGGGCACGTCTAGATATAATTATTCATCTGTGTATTACACAAATCAAGATTAATTGAAATGAGTAAGCTAAAAATTTAATTTTCTAAGACATGTAGTGCAGATTACAAATTAGCATTCAAGTGTTGGCATACGAATTTCACGAATGTTTAAAAATTCGTTGTTGGATGGCATAGATTTCGCTGAGTTCAATGGAATCGTACGAGAAGTGTCACGTTTGTGTATTTCAATTTGGGTGACATGACCTCCGCGGTTTTTCGAAGTATCACTCACCCAGTCACTGACCACTTAAGAGTTTACGGTCCTTGAATATGTTTTATTGTTTGAATTAGGTGGAAAATACTGAGTCAACTAAATAAATTTCGTTTTAATTAAGAGATAGTTTCTTTTTAACCTTGGAGTACCTTTAGTTTCGTCAACTTGAGATTTGAGTGTTCAAAAGAAAAATGTGGATTTAATTGGTAAATTACATATGTCCATCGAAAAAATCAGATACAGTAACAACCTAGTTAAAATTGAAGTAAGACAACGAGAGCAAGAAGCATTTAGTTCACGTCATATATGAGCGATCGATGATTAATTGGACTACCTACACCGCATTTGAGGTATGCTAAAATGTACAGTATTAAACCAATTAAAATCGCCATCATTCATTAATTATGCAATTTTATATTTTAACATATGGTTAAATCAATTTGAATTAGGATAAAGTCAGAATTGTACATTCTAAGATGAAGACATGCTTTAAGGTCAAGATGAAACTGTCTGCAGAATCCAGCAAACAATTATATTTTCAACTGTACAAACCAACAAAGTTACCATCGAGTCAAAGAAAACCTTGAATCAATCATTCGAAAGTGGTTCTCTCTGTATGTAATAACATGTAAACTTGCTTAAGCTTTTTTTCGCGAGTCTCTTTATTCCTTCGATTCAATCTATAAGCGCGTACATATGAATATGTTTTTGATACGGTAATTTTGGCAACATCAAACGTATGAAAACATTTAAGACATTTTTGTAAGTAGTTACGAAACGATGCATTATATGTGCCAGTATGCTGGCACTCACATATGATATTAAATCTAACTTGCCTTTGCTTGTTTCTTTTTTTGTAGTCATACATATGGACTTGACTTTTGATATTATAATTACAAAGAAGTTTTTCCTTATACTTTTTCAAGACGTGATTGTATTTTGGAGATTTGGTTTATGAGCATTAAAAATGAGCAATCATTGCAAGTAGCAAGCAACTGTGGGTAAATGCTGGTAGTTGATATGAGTGTGTTACGAACGAATTGGGGATTTATATGAAGGTGTTAATTTATTGATTGTTTGGAGGTTGCTTGAATGGTTTTTATTAAATTTTCTTCTAGTTGAAATAAATGAAGGCGATAAGTACCTAATTATTAGCGTATTTTATGGGAATTTTGTTTGTTTTCCAATACATGTAATGAATGATATTAGAATATTAAGTAGTTCTTTGAAAAAATCGTCTAATAGCAACTATTCGTGAAAAAAACTGCCTTGAAAAGGGGCCAGGGTAAACCCACATTCTTTTATGGGTATTTAAACTAAACTGATTACGAAAAAATTAAATGGTTTATTATTGAATGATTGCCCTGAAAAATTATAATAAGAAGCTGAAGAATGATTTCGTTTATGACATCCTGTCTTACCTTATTTAGCACATTCGTGTGAATGCAGTTAACGAAACACGCGAAATCATGAAAAAATTAATTACTAAACGAATTCAAGCACGTGGGGTTTTATTGTTAAGAATGCAACATGTGACATTCATTATAATATTAATATTATTCCTTTCTATTTTCGACCAGTATCTCATTAATATTTTTAATAAAAACAGATATCAGATGATACAGAATGTGAAATTTTTTTACGACACACGAACTTGCATTGCTAATTGGGATAAAGTTAGGAGTATTTTTTGAATATTTCCAAGTCAGTTGGTTAAATTTGTCTAGGAACTGTCTTGCGTTATTAGGAACTATAGGTATATTCTGAGTTTTTTTAAAGGAATTAATTACCTGCTATCATATAAAAAAGGCGGATTAAGCTATCAAATTTTAAAGTTGATCTAAGGTTTGCTTGAAATACTAAAATATTTGATAATTGTAGCCATATTCAGGTTTCTAATATCTTCTTTCTTCTTCTTTGTAGCACTACAGCCCCTCTCGGGCCTTCGCTTAGAGATAGTTCCAGTATCTCATTTTCATGACCGTATTGATTTTTTCGGAAGTTGGCTTGGTTAGTACCATGCTCCCGTGTGCCTGCTTAGCTATGATATGATCTGATTAAATCAGTACATATCACCACTGAGTGAACACTCAAACTCTGTCCGAAAAATCTCCTGAACTAAATCACGTTGCTCCCAACGAGATTTGAACCTGGGACCTTCGGCTTATGCGTTCATGCTCTAACCACTAGACTACACAGACTTTTCTAATATCTATTTAATATAAATTCTTAAAAACGTACGAGTATCTTCAATAACTAGGTGAGTATGGAAAGCAGAACAATATGAAAAAATTGTGCTCTGAAATAAATCAAAGAGGGAGATCTTTATGGTCACTAATGCAACAAAACAATCAATGAAAATTTAAAACTCAAGCTAGATTGCAGCTACTTCAAAATTTTGATTGGGACCCTCAACGAAAAGGCTAATATAGCAAGTTTTAATGTATAATATTAATGACAAGCAAAGAATTTTCTAAGAACAAATAAGGCCGTCCCATTATAGACCTTTATTATTCTTTGCATTTTATCATTTGAACGCCTTAACATGTAAACGGATGCTCAATGTTTACTTTGGTACAGTGTATTCACTATCACTAACACGTAAATCGAAGACTAAAAGCCCGTTTTATTATATTAGGAGCATACTTCTCTCAACAAATTTTTTTTTTACTATTCTACCATTAACAGTATGATGTCAAAAGATACCAAAAGGAATGAAAGACATACTGAGTCAAAAAAAAATTTACTACCAAGCTGTATTCCATTTAGAACTACATTGTGCCAGTTCGAAGAAGAGTATATCGCATTCCTTTTTTGCTTTAAGATTACCAAAGTTGCTCCAAAATCACAGTAAGTGGGATCGTAATCGGATAGGAAAAGTTTTTAGTTAAGTTTTTGTAAACATTTTTTCCAGCATTAAATTTATTTTATTTGAAATTTTAAGATTTATTAATGTTTACTTCAAATTTAAGAAAAAAATTGTAGTAGACACGGGTTTCTCTTGATTTTTCTAATATTTATATGTCTCTTGCTTCATTTCAGTAGTCCGTGTAGTATAGTAGTTAGAGCGCTCACCGCTCGCGCAGAAGTTCCCATGTTCGGAGTTTGTCGGTGGCAACGAGATTGTGCTTGTGGTATTTCTGTCCGACTCTCAGTCAACGCAGCTGTAATGGGTGCTGATTGAAAAACCAGGCAAAAATCACTTCGTTGAGCGTGATTCTGACCATGTTACCTGGAATACCATGACGGTCATGAAATGAGATATCCTAACAAATCTCCACGCCAAGGTTCGAGTTGGAGACTAGTGTGCGATGTTATTATTATTGCTTTATTATACTATTACATTCACAAAGAAAACATTGTTGTAGGCAAAAGAAGAATTTTGCTTTGTAAAACTTTTGTACTTCCTATTTAATTCTTTATTTCAAAACTACGTAGGCAGTTTTTGAAAAAGAATAATAAATTATAAAAGATATTCGATACAAAAACTTTCGACAAAAATCACAAAAACTTTGATTTGAAGTTAGTCGTTCTTATCCATTCTGGTTGCAAAAAGCGTTTCCTCGTTACCTTTAAGTATTTTCTAAACTCAAATTTAATAAACGTAATGGTGTAAATATCAGAAAAACTAATAGATGGAAAATTTTTATGTGAGGAAAGTAGTAACAGATACTTTAAAATTCTATATTTTAAGTGTTTCAGTTGACTTATATCCAGGGTGCAACGAAGGAAAAGTTACTAAAATTTGATCATCATTACACGTTCTTTTACAGGGTGTTATAGTTACATTCCGGAACTATGCTGTCGACACCTAAGACTCATCCGCAGGTGCATTAATCTAAAGTTCACTATGGACCTCTGTTTCACATTATGAACTCGAAACACTTTAGAAATTTTCATTGTAATTATTACTGATTTCAACTACAATAAAATGTGATTCAGCTCAGAATCATATCTTTTATCTGCAACGAGGAAAATGCCTGCGAAAATATCATGAAACGCAGAAAGCATTATACAGAGCTTACTACTATATTTTATAGATCCAAACCCTCGTTGAAAATCTGGAAATACTCAATTCTTTTCGACCCTTAATCATTGACAATGTACTTGAATGGCATTACTTTGACAACGAATTATAGATTGTCATTAAACTATTTAGGTTAAAAACCAAATAGGAATCAACTCTACTCACATCAATCAGCACTCAACGCAATCAGAACTAACTTAAGCAATAAGCACAAATGTCATGCTAATTTATAAGGCTATCGGACTCTTTTCTGACTTTAACAATTTCCCCGTCCATCACATCCTATTCTCTCTTCCGAAGATTAAAAAACTTAAGGTTGGAAAAGTGCAATAGCACTCAAGTAGTGATCTATAGCAAGCTGTATGGATTCAAGTCAGTGCTAAGCTGATGGAAACAAACTGAGAAGAGTTCAAAAGGCTTTAATACAGCACGATGCTTTGCTACCAAATTTACTCAAATTTGCTAGGTCACTCTCAATCCTCGCCAAACTGAATGTGTGCTATAGGGCCAAAGGTTGTATTCGGAAAATAATTTGATGTTTATAACGTCATGTATCAACTCTTGATTCTCCTATTTAATAACAGACCCGATGAGACTTATAGAACCTGGGTTGTCCCCACGATTGTTGCTGTGATGGTGATATTTTACGTTGAAGAAAAAGTAGAGCGTTTATATGAATTAAAGTAGAGCGTTGCTTTTCCAGACTAGCTTATACCAGGCAAAGTTCAAATCGTAAAACAATTCAGGTGACGGACGCAATTATACACAGAGTAAAAACATAGCCCAAGCCGATTCAATGATCAAAATTGGCTCTCAGAGTCAAGAAGCAGACATGATTTCAAATTTATAGTTATAGTATTTATAGAGTCAAGAAGCAGACATGATTTCAAATTTTAGATACTAAGCTCCAAATAAGACTTTGATCTTTGTAAGTTCTGGTAAACTATTTGAAATTGGGAAAATGTTCAAATACTACAAACCAATGAGAATATAACATGAGCTACACGGTCGAGGAAAAATACCTCAAATATGGCGAATTCGATACAACCAATAGCGAATTCTATACAACCATGAGCTGTATGAAATTTTCGAAGAGTCAGAGGTCTCAACGATTGTAAGACTGTGGAGGCTACAATGGCCTGGGCACATGAATTGCATGAATGAAGAAAGGATACCCAAAAAGTTTGGGAGAACTGAAGGCCGGAGATCAGTCGGAAAACCGAGGAAACGCTGGTCTAACTCGGTCGATGAAGACAGTTCATCGCTGCTTGTATTTCGAAATTGGAGGACGCGGTCATTGGACCGCTTGCTGTAGAAAGCGACGGCTCGGGAGGGGCCGCCAATCTGAGAAGAAGTTTAAATTTTTTTTTTTGTTTTTATTTCAGATAAATTTTACAGAATAAATTCCAATTAGAAAATAGATAGACAGAAAGTTATCTTAAAAAAAGCTACAATTTAAGGCAAAACAAACATTATTACAAAAGATGCGAACGAAAGATATTTAGACAAATTTAAATGAGGAAACGTGATAAAATGAAAAATTAAGAATCCTACACAGCTTGGACTTGAGCACTGCGAGTGACTCTAAAGGAGGACCAAGCTGAAGGTATTCATGGTCACGGACGAGACGGATCAATGCGGAATGAAAATAAATATCTGTCCGCGCGAAAGCAATGGACTAAAATTGAGTAGATCTAGTTCTAGATGGAGGGCGTATGCAAATCGGATTTTGAATATCAGGTGGTAAAAAGCCTCGAGTAAGCTTAAAGAGCTGGTCAAGGTGTTGTGGCCTCATCTCCAAGAAAGAGATGCCAAAGTAGATACGACGTTCAACATATGGACGGTAGGATAGTTTGTATTTATAGAAAAGCCAGCGAGTAAATTTTCTCTGTACGGATACAACGGCACTCGAAAGGTATGTGTAAAATAGAGCGAACGAGTGAGATAAAAAGATGGACACATGTTTGAGTGCTAAAAGAAGTGTGGGAACAGCGCAGTACAAAGCCCGCAATTCAAACTGATCTAGATGTCATTTTGGGCAATGTGCCGGTCGAATCTGGGATGTTAGTCAAACGTCACACCAAGATCCTTAAATGGTCAACTGTTAAAAGTACTGAGCCAATAATTGAATAGTCAATGTTACGGTATTTAGTTTATTAGGAAAACATATGAAAACATTTAGGAACGTTGAGAGCAAGATGATTGATACGACACTATTCGTCCAATACATTAATGTCATTTCGGAGTATCAAGCAGTCATTCATCGAGCGAATGATTCTGAAGATTTTAAGATCGTCGGCATAGAGAACACGGTTGGAAGTAAAAGCACTAGGCAGGTCATTGATGAAAAGGTTGAATAGGAGAGGGCTAAGAATAGCCGGTATAAATCACGTCAACTTGACAACTCGAATCTAGAGTAAGAGCTATGAAATTGGAAAACTCTAGTAGATTAGTAACGGTTGAACGAGCTTTAATGAGCCCATGCTGCTTAACGGAGAGATTTGTATGGAAAGCATCGTAAATTCTGGATTGGACAAGCCTCTCTAAAGTTTTGCCGATTATTCTAAACGGAATTGCGGTTGCCAGATTTATGGCACGTTTCCATGCATTGTGGAAAACACCAGTCGAAAGACTCAAACTAAAAATCAAGGATAGGGGAAAACTCAGAGAAGAGCATAGCAATTTAATGAAGAATTTAGGAAGGCCATCAGGTCCCATAGATTTTCTTGCATCAATCGAGGCGATGATATCATCCACTTCTACAGAATTAGTAGAAATAAAGCCGAAATTGAAGTGAGCTGGACTATAGGAATTTATGGAACAAGGCGGGAAAGATCTGAAATTGGATGAAAAATAGTCGACAAAGAGATCGCATATGCCTTAATCATTAGAGGCTATTTTATGACGCAATGATACTGAATTAGGAAGAGTGTAGGAATATTTAAGTGAATGAGCATATGACCAAAAGGATCTGGAATTGTTGGAGCAGAAAGAGGCTTCAATGGACTGGTAATAGGCAAGTAAAGCTTGAGAAATAGCTTTTTTTGGCATCAGCTCGAAGAAGTTTGTACCCAAAAAGATCTATATTGGATCCCGATCGTAGGTACATTTTACGGACTTTGTATTTTACACGCAGTACTTGTGCAACCTCAGCATTGAGCCAAGCTGGATGCTTATGACTTGATGAACGAGTTAATAGCGTGAACTGAGCAATAATGTTGAACGGCGTAGAGTAGAAAGATTGTACAGCAAGGTCGGGGTTAATTGGATCCAAAAGAGAAATCCAATTAATGCTCACAAGCGTTGATACTATTCCTTTGTAGTTTGCTTTGAAAAAGTTAAAACGCCAAGAGTTGTTTTCCGGTGCAAACGTATTGAATGCACCGTTAATTGTGTTTCTATCGAAGGATGATGAATATCTGGTATAACATTATTATTTTGTCTCCAAATGCCGTGTAACAACAAATTCATTAAAAAAGTTTGAAGACAATAGGAAATTGATGGCTGCTGTAAAAGCATTTTAAAAAACTCAAGATAAAGATTTTTATAAAAAGAAATTCATACACTAGATAACATATGAGCTAAAATTATCAACTAACGTTGAAAATTAACTCAAAACTGATAAATATAAGGTTTTACATTAAAAGCGCCACATTTATCTTTTTAAATAAAACAAAAACGGTTTCAGATATTATTTTAGGTTAAAGTGAAATCAATGTTATTACGTATGTAACACAATATCATTCAAGTTACCACCGCAAAAGTTGTTGTAACTCTGACTCCGCTGAATCCGATTTCCATGATTCTTTGCACAATGCGGAAGATATTCCAACAATTTCATGTTCGATATTGGATCTGAGCACCTCTACAGTTTGCGGATGGTTAGCATAGACCAATGACTTGACGTAACCCCAAAGAAAAAAATTAATGGGGTCAAGTCACATAAGCGTTGATAGGACGATTTTTTTAAATGATTCGATTCTCAAATTTCGACTTGAAGTTTGTGTGACCAGCTGTGCGACATGTAAACCATCAAATTGCAACTATATGCTAACTAGGTTATTTTCTTATAATTCATGTTAAAACCCGGTTAACATGGCACGGAAGCGCACACCATTGACCGTGACTGAGTTTCCAAGATCATTGAAAAAAGTAGGAACCAATGGAATCACCAGCATGAAAACCACACTAATCAATTTTCGCGGAAAGCATTTTGTAAATGGCTTCGGGATGCTCACTTGACCAAATTCAGCAATTTTACTTGTTGACGGATCCGTTAAACCAAAAATGAGCTTCGCTATGATAAAGATCCGGAACCCGATTCTGTGCATAAATTTGCACCATCTCTAAAAATTGCTGAAGTATATATCTTTACATTATTGCAAATGGCAAACCTTCAACTGTTCAAACGTCAAAAATTTTGGCGATGAGGAAGTCTAATTTAAAGTTTTAAAAATATTTAGCTTTTTTTATAGAAGTACTATTAATTTCATTCACTTCCATCCTGGTCGAATGAAAATTTTATCAATTTTCTTATTCTTCTAAGCATCAGAAATTTTCCAAAAAACCTAGATACGATTGAAAAAGTAAAGTCAACATGGTTTTGCTCCGCGTGCCTACACTCTATCATGATTCTTGATTTTTTCAATTACCATTTAAAGTAGAAATTTTTAAATTCCCGCCTGAGCAGCGAAATTATGTTTCAGGAGAGACCACTGAATTTTTAAGATAGAAGCTTGAAACGATGAATAGGAAACTGGTATAGGCATCCATCAGTTTGCTCAATTTTTTTTTTTTTTTAATTTTTTGACTAAGACAATCCTATAGAGTTAACTTAACAGCAAAGGTTCGTATTACTTGCATGTTCTTCTGGCCTTACTAGCAGAGTATTCATTTTGTAAAACCAAGAGAGCCAGGAGGAAATATTGAAAGATAGATTTAAACTGGAGGCAAGTTTTTGACTTTTTTTAGCATGTATAATATTTTGCTGATTATTATGTATTTTTACCGACTGCCAGGGGAGAGAACGTTTCAACATGTTCTTGTTTTCTAGGACTTTTGAAAATGAATTTTACCAAAACTTATTAGTTACGCATCTTGTCTGTCCCATCTATCTGTCTGTACATCACACAAGCTTTGTTAAAAACTACGCACGTTGTGCAGAAGCCTGAATTAGTGGGCTCTCAACATTTTAGGTCTTATCGAAAATATTAAAAGTTTTGTGGATTGTCTCTTCAGGTTGTACATCAGGGAGTCTAAAGAGAAGCAAGAAGTATGAAATATTGGTGTCTCTCCCTCGCGACTTGTTATGTTTGAGTCTAAAAATCTGAAAAAGTCACGTAGGTAGATCTTTGAGATTACAAAGGCGAGGAAAAAATACCACTCACTCAACTTTAGTGCTATGATTTGTCAATTTTACGTTTTGTCCCGTGAAATAGAAATGGTACCCTTAAACTTCCTAAAATTTCGTTATTATGCAGACTGAAATAAAGTCCTCATGCCAACAACATTTCATAGAAATTGGAGCATAGTCAAGTTATGCTTCATATTATATGGAGTAACAGCAACAACATGGTTGGTATGTGGTTCAAATACGTCTATACCCTACAATTTTCTTCGGATTTCATGAAAATTTCAAGGATAATGTTTGATTTGATGATATTTAATTGGGCGAGCTTTTAGCAATATTATCCAAGCTGGAACAAAGTAGCGACTTTTTGGCTTTACGAAAGGACCCCTCCTCAATCTTTCGGGTATATTTTAACGATTTGATGCATGTGCAATGGATGCACCAAATTCATTGAGTTATGTTATTAGTGAAATCACTCGAAAACAAGCTCTTCTGTGGCCTTCTGGTAAGAATACTTTCTTGCTTACCCAACCTGTTTTATTTCATCTTAATTTTTTTTCTTTTTTTTAATTTTTATAATTTTGAATCTATTTAATTTTTATTATTTAAAAATTTTGTTTTTTTTTTAATTTTTTAAATTTTATTTTAAATTTTAAACGTTTTTTTAGTATTATTTTATATTTTTATGAACATAAGTCTCAGCTGTCCGTTTTACTCAAACGGCTGTGCATTTGTTGGTTTATTCGTCGCGGCGTGTTCGGACAACAGGATCACTTCGGCAAAGAGTGAACGGATCGACTGACGAACTGAGTCACATTCAGTTTCATAGACAGACTTAAGGAAACTGGGTCCATATGAAAACAAAATATTTGAGCAAACTGTGGATAAGGCTCAAACTGGACGTCAAAAAAGTGGTATTATTGCAAAATGTTGTAAATGTTTTAGAGGAATTAGCACAATTTGCCGATCAGAAATTTCAATTTTTCAGGAAAAGTATGCATCCTTTAATTCTTTTATGTATCGTTTTTAAGCTTAAAAAGACCAATATTAAATTTAAGAAAAGAAGGGAAATAAAAATAAAATCTTAGTAATAACAAGTGAGTAAAATGTGCTGAACAAAATCTCATAATCGACAAAATTATTATCTTAACTAATATCATGTTAAGGTCTGTCGTGATCATAGATTTTTAAGTATTATTATTTACTGAACATAATAATTCACATTCAAGGTTTACCTACACTGTAATCAAATAAATCGAATTATTTTCGATTAACCTAAGATAAAATCGTTAGACTTATAGATACTTAACCACGGATTATATTACTCATATAATACTTTTCTCTCTCGATATTATTGGTATAAATCGTATAGTAATGCAAATGGTGGAGATTTTCCAACCATGGATGGATGAATCATCGACTGGTTCCACAGATTAATTGGCTTCTAGCTTTAGTTTAATGATGATTTCAATCTAATTTAGATATTATGTCTTTAAGCATCTGTAGCAACACAATAGCTGAGATAATTTAGAGCTCAATCTTTGCTAAAAGATACGAATTTTTTTGCAGATGTTTTTATCACTTACAAATTTTAGTGTTTAGATAGTCCGTTACGTCAAACAATTATGTTTAATTCATATTCCTTAAATTTTCTAGCATTATAATCATATTCACACAATTTAACACTTGTTGAGTTTTCTTTCAACGATCATTGATTATGATTCCATCGCGGAGTTAAAATTCTATCCATTGGAAAACTCGTTTCAGCGAGCAATTGTTCAGTGCACTACCAGGTGCAATTATTAACTGATTACTCCCTATGGGTTTTGAATTTGGTTTCGCATAAACCTTTTCTATTCAGCACAAAACCCCAAGGGTAGATTCAATTCAATAATCAAAGAAATTGTGAATTTCCTTCGGCCATCGTCTTATAATGCAGCCAGCACTGCCGTTGTCGTTTCCTATCTTAAATTGTGGCTTGGCCCGACCGGCTAAACAGTCTTGAAAGAATGACGCGAATGAGTCATCGTGCAGACAGGAAATGTCTTAAGAATTGTACAGGTAAGACATTGTGTTGGTTGTAGACCTGGTCGTATTAAATTGACGATGGTTATACATAAAGGAACATACGATACGCCGTATATTATGTGAAATTCGTGATGAGCCCCTTATAAACTGCAGCTACAATGGTGAGGACACAGAAGATTGTATCTTCCTTCAATGGTATTTATTGTGGACAACTTTTATCGTTTCAAGCATGAAAGTTAATTATTCAATTAAAATTTTAGTTAAAATGCACTCAGTATAAGAACTCCCCATTCGTGTCTCTTCTCTGCTTGCCCGGCAATCAAAATTACATTTTATCGACTAGGTTTGAATTTCTTGAACAGGTGGTTGATGTCCATGTGAGTGCGGAACAAATATTGCGCCTGTTGCGTGCTATTTACCAAAGCCTTTTGCGGTAGTATCAATGTTGTATCGACATTTTGCTAACATGTGGTGGCAACATCTTTGGCTACTTTGGCTGACGGTGATGACCATCTTGGTCATCATCGCCATTATCAACGGCACCATCAATGAAGCGCGTATAGTTGTCGGGCATTAAACTGATGTCACGATCCACCGAGATCCATTTTAATCTGCCGATCAACTTTCTTTCTATGGTCGTGGTCTGTGTTAACAAGAATTGCGGTATCTCTTGAAGTAGAATAGTGGTGACTGTCTTGTTTACTTTGTATCCTAAATCAATTGTTGAGGTAATTCTTATTTTTTCACTTACTGCTTACACCACAGCTTAGTGAGTTTTAAATTAGCTCAAAATTCAACTTAAATACTGAAATGTCGCTTTTTTTCGAAAACACTTCTTAGAATTCGCAACAGTATGCGACCCACTGCCCGAAAAATTAGAGCAATAAACTGAAATATCTATTATGAATCATATTTTCTATAAATAATTAATACTGGATCATCACCATCATTGCTAAAAGCATAATTATCCGTATTATGGCGCGCATCAATGTTTTACCACTAAATGCAACGTAAGATGTTAATTTCTAAGCAAATATGAATAAAACGGCACCGCTAACATTTAAATGTGGGTTGTAATAAGTTACGGTGTCACGATTAAACAATAAGAGATCACGATGACGCGAACTGTGGTTCAAGTTTTTCAAGAGATTTGTATTCAGATTCAGATACAGCTGCATTCAATCTGCAAAATCTTACGGGTTGCTTTATATAATTCAAGTCGATGGGTTTTTGTTGTTATGTGTGGTGAATATTTACTTTGTGGACTTGGCACGTTTTATTTGAGGGTTATTAGTCATCGTTGATTTTGTTTTTGCAAAATAAATCGACAATCAAGTCTAGGAAATGAAGCTGCAGAAGGACAATGACGTTGCACACTATGAGAGATGCATTCGTTTGGTTGCTTTCTTGGAGGCATTATTAGTCATTGTTAGGGAATTTTTTTTTTTTTGAAGATGGAAGCTATATAAGGCAAAGGAAATCAATTTTTTTCTATTTTTGCGTATGAATAAAATTTCGACCCTATTACAAAATCATTAAAGAGCATACATAATCATGATGTAACACTTAACACATGTCTTTCTTACATCTTGCTTTCAAATTCGTAATTTTTTTCATAATTTATTTTGAATAAATGATCAGCTCGAGTTAAAAAAGAAAAATTTATTGCATTGAAAAATAATAAAATCAAAACTTTCAAAACGCACGCTTCGGACAATTTCATTCACATATTTTCCGAAACCGTTTCAACTTAAAAATGATATCTATTTCTCTTCTTTCAATTGTTCATAACAGTTCAGTGAAAATTGGAAATATTTCCTGCTGTGCTTCAATTTAAAAGTTGCAAATTTTCTTTACACACATGATTGCTTTGAAATGTTATTGAAAATAATCAAAGAAGTTTCACATAACATAATTCATGCATGTATTTTTGTAAAGAAGATCATGGTCATTTAGATTGTCGTGTCGTGATACTGGTCATGGTTGAAATTTTTGCATGCCAATACATATATGTATGTAATTATTAATTACAATTCAATCTGACATGAAAACATGTTTGATAATGAATTATATGTAACTTGAAATAAAAGGTACTTTTTTGGGTTGAATTTTTGAATAAATGATAGATGATTTTCATTGTAATTTGATCATGTTGTATTCCATGAACTCTTTTTTCTTTGACATCAATTTTTTGAATGATTTGACGTAAATTCTGGTTTATTTTTTGTTTGGAGGTTAGCGTATCTAATTAAAATAAATTTTTTTTTCGATTTTCATTCTTATGTTATGCGTGAACAAACATAAAATACAAAAAAAAAACTAGTTGAAGCAACTACTTCAACTAGTTTTTTTTTTGTATTTTATGTTCCCACTATCCAACTAGATAGTGCTGCTGTCAGAAAGTTTTTGTAAGTAAATTAGTGAATCAAACAATGCCCTAAAAATAGCAACTGCACTTAAACATATGTAGAATCTCTCAATTGATTTAAAAAAATATATACTTATGTGATTTTGCTGGCATTTTGTATGCGTTTTACTGACCTCGTTCCATGATCAATCGCAATGGGCTATCACTGTTATAAGCCATATATGAAATTATCATGAAAATTTGAACATATTTCCGGTGAAGGCTGGTTTACACCGAAAATTTGGAGAGGTTGCCACTTTTGACCTATGTATAAAGTTTCATAACTGTAGCTGTTGTAGTTTCAGAGAAAACTTGCGATGACGGACGAATGGATAGACAGAAAAAGAAAAGAACCCTTCCAGATTTTATACCATGTTTCAACTTCAATTTGTTTCGACTTGGTTTAGGATTGAATATTTTCAAAAAATAGTATTTGAATGCAGGCCAAAAGAGTGTGTAATTTATACATAGGGTTCTCAAATCTATAGGAGAACCAAATTGTTAATTAGGACTCTTGAAGTAACACCCAGGTCACTAGGATTCATAGGGTTAAAAAGATTTTATATTTTTGAAGTTCAGATTTATACAGAGTGGATTAAATAGAAACAAATCTGATTTTTTAATAAATTAAAGCTTTATCGCAAGAGTTCAAATTCCCATTCCTATTTTCTGGGCTTAAGAGATGAATTACTATCCTTTAAGACCAGCTTTTCAAGAATTTTTAAGGATTTTTGGGTCTATCTGATAGACAGCATTAATTTTAAAGGTCTAAATTGCTGATACGTATAATAGTTGGTGTGGTCTAGTGGTTAGAGCATGAGACGCATAAGCCGAAGGTCCCAGGTTCAAATCTCGTTGGTGAACAACGCGATTTAGTTCAGGGGATTTTTTGGACAGACTACAAGTGTTCACTCAGTGGTGATATGCACTGATTTAATCAGATCATATCATAGCTGAGCAGACACCCGGGAGCATGGTACTGACAAAACCAACTTTCGAAAAATATCAATACGGTCATGAAAATGAGATACTCCAACTATCTCTAAGCGAAGGCCCAAAGGGCCGGAGTGCTAAAAAGAAGAAGAAGATAATATCGAATTTACAGAGCACTTTTGACCTACGTATAAAGTTTCACAACTGTAACTGAAAAATCGTGGTGGCGGACGGACGGATGGACAGACAGGTTGCGAAAATAATAGAGTTTTGTAAGGTAAAAATGGGGTGAATATAAAAAGTGAAACAAATGACATAATAAAGAGCCCAGAGATAGCCAATTAAAAGTCAGCGAGAAGAATTAAGGAAATTTTAAGAAAAATTAACATTGCACCTGCAAGTGGAAGGTTAATTTTCTAAATCAGGAAATCATAAACTCGGTAAAAAATTGTGTATGGGAAAATGAAAAGACCAAGTTTTATGAAATAACGTATTTAAGATTTACTAGTCCGCGTGGTGTTGTGGTTAGAGTGCTTGCCTCGTAAGCCAAAGGCCCCTGGTTTAAATTCTATTGGTGACAATGAGACTTGTTTCGAGCGATTCTTGGACAGACTATAAGCCCATTAAGTGATGATACGTGTACTGGTTTAAAATCAGGGCATATCACAACCAGGTGGTTTTTGATAAAACTTTTACAAAATTTCGATCAACGATTTGAATGAATTCAAGATATCTAACGGAAGAAAATGGATGCCAAGACTGTTGTGATGTTACAGGAGGCTTTTGGAAATAGTGCCAGGTCTCAAAACATGATTTATTGCTTCCACAAAATGTTCAGGAAGGGCACAGAGGACGCCGAACACGAAGACCACGCTGAAAAGGTGAAGGAAGTTAGGGACATGCTCAACTCAGAACGTTGTATGAGCGTTAGAATGTTGGCAAAAGAGCGTGATGTTCCCAAAAGTACATGGGAACATCGCACTTTTCTGCACGGGAACATCACACTTCTTCGTATTGTTAGTGAGGATCTGGGCATGCGTAAGATTAGCGCAAAGATGGTGCTCATGGTCACCTTCGAAGACCAGTATGCTACTCAACAAGGATCTCTCGTGAAGTCTTTGAGCAGTGTGAAAGCGATCTTCCAGCCTTCTCCTTATTCCCAAATATCAAGAGCCATTTCAAGGGTCATCATTTCAGCACTTTAAAACTGATCCGAAATGCTATTACGAGGTGCTTGAAAGAGGTCCCCATCGACACCCTCCAGGACCCGTACTGCGAGTGGAAGAGACGCTGGCTCCGGTGTTTAGACGCGGAAGGAACCTACTTCGAAGAATTTTAACCACTTGTAGCCATAATCGCAATTTATTTTTTTCCCGAGTTCATTCAATTTTATGTTAGGTCAGACACTATCATTTTAAAGAAAGAAAAATATTGAGTTCAATATCGTAGTGCCTTATTTCATAGCACTTGAGTACTTGAAGACAAACTTAAATATTAAAACGATACGTTACAAAGCATTTTAAATGTTTTAGCTGTGCTAGCAAGTTTACTTCAAATTTTCAGGTTCAACTTTAGATTGCTGAAGTGTTAAAAATTGAGTTTGAGTATTTTTCCTTAAAGTACAGTATAGAGAAAAATGCCAGGTAAAGCTCAGATGAAAATAAAAATTATGTTTTGGTATTATTGAATATATTCCTGATCGCTTGGACAAATTTTAGAGCCCAAGGAAAAAAATTACGGTGGGTTAACGCTTGAGCCAAAAATACGTTGAACTCGATCGGATAAGTTTAACGTACCATCAAAAAATGCTGATCAACATGTTATATAGCAATAGCTACAGAATAAAATTGCAGGGAACAGGTTCGACTTTAGGGTTGGTATCATCAAGAAGATAACAATAAAATACATTATAAATCGACAAGCAAAGAGCAAGACTTTAAAAATGTGGGGAGACCAATTATAGAAAATAGCTAATTCTGAAAGTATTAAACATAAAAAATGACGGAAAGTACTTTAACAGAATCGATTAAATATAAGCAAAATTGTTTTCTAATTGACGTAGTTAGAAAATATACACAGTCATTCCTCTGCAGACGTCTATGAAAGAAATCAAAACCTCAAATATTTTTTTTTAGGCATTGTAAAAGGAATTTTACAAAGATCTACTAGTTTCACACCTTGTCTGTCCGTCTATCTGTACGTCACAGCAAGTTTGCTCAGAAACTTTAGCAGCTAGAAAGCTCAAACTTTGTTGAGAGGTTGGATGTGATGATCTCTCAAAAATTTAGGTCTTATCAAGCATTTCAAATTTGTTAAAGGGGGTCACTCCTTATAACGAAGTGACCTTTAAACATTTTTTGTACTAAAAATAGTCGAGTGAGGTATCAAATGAAAGGTAATAATTGGCACTTTTAGAATATGAAGCAAAAAATGTCCTTTTATGCATCAAGGGGTCCAGGGGGGAGGCAAAATATATGAAAAAAAATATGTCCTCCCCTTGTGATTGGACACTTTCGAGCCCTTTTGGTAGGAGCACTCTGTTGCCCACTCGACTTGTTTAATACCTCATTGTGTTTTAATTTAGGATTCGAGAAGCAAACTATTGTTTGCAAAGGCTAAAATAAGTTTTAAAATTTTTATATCGTTGATTTTGAAAGTTTTGGTATAAAAAATTTTATCTTGCGAATATCAAGATAGGGAAGCAGAGGATGATATGTCGGCTTTATAACAATTTTGTATCTGAACATGTAGTCGGTTGTAATTTTAAGAGAATTCTTACTGATTATTTTATGAGCTTTATTTTTTGAAACGTTCCGATGCTGCAATAAAACTGTTCTTCAAAATCACATTTGGAGCAGTGGGATATAATCTTTTATCTATAATATTAAAGCATATACAATACTATCCTTAATAGCTACATTCTTTATTTAAAAAAAAAGATAAAATGATAAAATCAGGTGCTGAGAAACTAATAATTTTACTTCCAACAATTCTCATTTATATTAAATCTGAATTTCTTAGTTAAAAATTATTGTATTTGCTGAAACTAACAAACATTCAAATATAAGTGAATAGAGGTACATATATAAGGATAGTCTATCTTAAAAAAATTTCACTTATGATAAGGTTTTAAAATGATAAATCAACAAATTGTTTTTGAATAAGATTGCATAAATTTTAAAATAATCATCATATTATGCACGCACTAGAAACCATAAAAAAATTAAAAAGGAGTACTTTTAGGGTTTTTTTGTCATATTCATGAAACTTTGTTTTAAAACCAAGAATTGTGAACACAAGAATTGTGCCCTGCATTCTATTTACTTCATTCAGATTTTCCTGGCCAAAAACAACGTTCCAGTTGTCTTTTATGCTATCTACTTTCCTGATATGGCCCAAAATTAAAGCTTCCATTCTAAGGGATTGGGATGTGTTTGAACTAATCAATGTATCATAAATACGAAGACCCAATTCTAGTCTATCCCATAGTAATCGAGTCTACAGTAGCAGGATTGCTGGAAAAGTTTTCGGAATCAATAAGGAGACTACTTTAAAATGCGTTGGGATTTTGGCTCATTCTACCAGCAAATTTAGAATGAAAGGATAATGGCTTGACATTTTGAACAAAGCGCATATGTACATATACTTAAATTTTCAATAATTTGGAGTCAAAATGAAATCTTTACCTCGACCACAATTATTCTGTATGTAGATGAATTGGCATAAAAATGAGTTGAAGTGATTTCATCACAAGGAAGAGAAGCTAAATTAACATTTAAAAATTTTCTTCAAGGCAGTTCATCTAAATTTTCGATAGATTTTATCTAAACTATCATTTTGATGTTTGTAGTAGTTTTCAGAGTTTTGTATTAATTGAAAAACACTATTCCATACGGTTTTGCTTGATCGCTCATCCGTCCGTTCGTCTGTGTGTCAAATCAGTTTTTCTCCGAATTTATAGCAGCTATAGACATCAAACTTTGTGCGCGGATTAGAAATGATAACCCTTTGAAAGATTGTGTATCAATAAATTTTTCAAAGATTTTTAAGGCGGGGTCCCCCTACATCGGAAGGGGAGGCGTAAAAAGTTTTCCTTACCGAAGGTGATCTTGTGGGTTGTCAAATAAAAAGTCTTGATGAGAACTTTCCAAAACAGGTCTTAAAACAGTGTTACCAGCTTTATCCCTTGCAATAAGAAATGGTGGTAGGTCTTTATGAGTTCGAATTTCACATTTTCCCCACCAATAAAATCGCATGAGGCTATTCATGCTCAACAACATTCGATGCTAAAGTAGTCTTACAATTGGTTCTTATACGCTGTAAGTTTGAAGGAAATCGAATCATATTCACAGAAGTTATAACCATTTGAAATTTCTTTGATTACATCAACAATTATAAACAATTTCGGGATTCTATGGACTTTCCATTGAATCAGACACTATACTACGGTTTCGTCGTGGATGACGGACACTTCTCAGGAGCTGCCACACGCCATCACCCACAGGGTAGCTCGACTGCGTGGTCCCAAGGTGAACATTAGACCCTTTATATGCATGTGGGAACACGCCCGACATGCAACTTATGTATATAAAGCTGCAAGTTTCCACACTAGATTGTAGTTATCAACTCAAACGTGTTAAGTATAAGCAGTTTTGCTGGCACCAGCCCTCATGCTGGAAATGCTGGTCTCCATCGGGCTAAGAAAATATGCAATCATGTTGATAGGCAAGATGGCCCGGGTGAAGAATAAGTAGTTCTTTCACTTAGGAGACCGGCACCATTTTACTTAACACATCAGACACTATCGTTTTGATTTGATCTTCTTAAAATTTACAGATCAGATGAATAACATATATATATATCAAGTGTAAAATGTATTGAGCCTGTTTTTGTCACCAGATGGTGCTCGTTGTCAATATCGGACAATACTGATCATATTGAGTCAAACTAACATGCATTTGAAAGGTGACATTCCAGTCTACAATTTTCATATGGACAGTTTTGCATTTTGTTATTCGTGTCAAAAGTTGTATTCATTTAAAAATGAGTGAATTTTCTGAAAAAAATCGTTATATTTTACAATATCACTGCTATCAAGGGGAGAATGCATCGCAGGCTTGTGAAAAAATTTGTAGTATACACGATCAAGATACTTTATCAAAAGCCACAGGCAAGAGATGGTTCGCACGCTTTCGTTCTGGAAATATTGATGTCAAAGATGCACCTCGCTCAGGTCGACCAATCACTGAAAAAGTCGAAATTTAAGAAGACCGACACATAAGCAGCCACGACATCGCTAAGGAACTGAATATCTATCGCCAAACAGTTTTGAACCATTTGTGTAAGGCTTGATACAGAAAGAAGTTCGACGTTTGGGTGCCGCATGAACTAACAAAAAATTTGATCGACCGAATTTCTATTTGTGCGTTCCAAAATAAACGTGGCTTTTGTCCCCGACTTCCAGTGAAAGTTTGGTGACATTCGGTTCAGTGGAAGCGAAGTTATTGAGTTTGCGTCCGTAGATGGCATCCAAAAGGCTTTTACCGACATCCTGATGGACATTCTGGTCAACGACTTGTATCACTCTTTCAAAAAGCTTTTGGATCGCGTAAAACAGTGTATCCAGGCCGGAGGAGACTATTTTGAATAAATAAACTTGAATTCATCAGAACAAAGTTCCTGTCGTTTCTATTTTAGCTCAGTCTTGTTTATTTTGGAGCGCTCCTTGTAAAACGCAACGAAATCGAGCCATTTTTGCAGTACATCATTACGGGCGATGAAAAATGGGTAAGATACGAGAATGTCGGTCGAAAAAGATCAAGGTCAAAAAAAGTTCAGGATTGACACCAAATAAGGTTATGCTGTGTGTATGGTGGGATTGGAAGGGAATTGTTTATCATGAGGTGCTAGAACCTGGCCAAACACTCGGCTCCGTACTGTCAGCAATTAAACAGATTGCAACAAGCAATTCAAAAAAAACGGCCAGAATTGATCAATAGAAAGGGCGTTGTCTTCCATCATGACAATGCCAGACAACACACATCTTTGATGACCCGGCAAAAATTGAAAGAGCTTGGCTCGCAAGTTTTGATGCATCCATCGTATTATCCAGACCTTGCACCATCAGACTACCATTTAGTTCAGTCTCTGCAAAACTGCCTTAATGAAAAGAAATTCACTTCTAAAAGGGACTATGAAAATCACTTGGCCAAGTTTTTCGTCGATAAACCACAGAAGTTCTACACAGATGGAATAATGGCTCTACCCAAAAAATGGCAAAAGGTCATAGATAATAATGGACAATATATACTTAAATAAAATCCATTTTAAATAAAAGAAATATTTAATCGAAAAATGACAAAAAGGCTCTATACTTTTTAGACTTACATATTTTGGGAATTCAAGTTGTTAGTAATTTTTGTTACATTGCAACAAAATGGCAACGGTTGAAAATGGGAACAACAATGGATCTTCTTTTAGACATGTACGCGTCTTTGACGTGTTTCTTGACTTTATTCGTTGTTTGTGACTGCATATCATAAGTTTAGTAAATACCCTACTGACAGCAGCATAGGTCTGTTTATCCAACTTATTTTTATTTTTATTATTGTTTTCGTAAGTAGTATTTAAATAGTATATCATCTTTCTATATTCCAAAATTCTTAGAAATTTCGAGCCTATAGTATGTAAATTATTCTGTCTTTACACAAATTTAGACAATGTTTATGAGGCATAGTTAGTCAGAAAACCTAAGAATCATACTTGAAAAACGAGCTCTTTGAATCAAACATACGAGAATTACTGAAGAAGCGGAAACCAAATAGTATTATTGAACTCAAAAATATCATCATAGGTGCTAAGCAAAGCTCTACAATTGAGAAAAAATCTGGTGTCGACAGCGGACTTGGATAACAAAAAAAGTAATTAATGCAAATATTAAAAAAAAGGAAGGCATACATGGACTACAGGAAGAACAACGGAAACCAGGATTTCAAGTTTGTATATATAGGTATGTAAGCGAAAAAAGAGTCGAAACGACTGGTGAAAGAGGTTAAATTCTCATATTTCTCAAGAAGAATGGAAACAGCGGCTGACAACTCCCATGAAATATGGAAAATAATGAAAGAGGGAAAGGATAACTCTTCACCCCGGGGTATATCACCAAACTTTCAACTGAATCCTGATGGGCCCTCTAATAAACCGAGTCCACGTGATGCAGTGAACTCATTAAATAATTTTTTTTTCAACAATTGGTGGAAGAATCACTAACGAAATCGTTGCCAGTTCAGAAAGCAATTTAAATACTGCAAATATCTCAATAAATTCCATCTTTCACATTCATCAAACAAACAAAAAGGAAGTCGTAAATGTAATCAATGGATTGAAAAAGAATAGGGCGCCAGGCATCAATAGCATCACGATGAATAAGATTAGTATAATCAAGGAGGACATAGCCGAGCTTATGGCAAATTTTACAAACTTGCATATTAGGAATGGGTCATTTCGGGAAGAAGGAAAACTTGCAAAAATAGTTCCCATATTTAAGGATGGTGATCATCTCGACCCGAATAACTATCGCCCGATTGCGCTGCTGACGGGATTCAGTAAGAAATTTGAAAAAATACTAAACAATTGATTGACATCATTCTTAGTTGAAAACTCTTCCGTTTTTCAAAAGAACAAGAGTACTTTGGATGCCCTACATTCTGTCACACGTTTCATCAATCTAGGACTTGACAGAGGTGATTATGTCATCGCAATTTTTGTGGAGTTGAAAAAAGCATTTGATACAGTTGATCATGACCTCTTGCTTCGTAAACTTGAATTGTATGGTATTCAAGGCAGTCCTAAGCAGTTGTTTAAGAGTTACTTGGAGGGATGGTCGGAGAGAACTTTAATCAACAATGTCCTGAGCGATCGAGTACCTACGAAAACAGGCGTTCCCTTTGGCTCACTACACGGCCCAACTTTGTTCCTGCTATACACAAATAATCTAAATACATGTGGGCTGACGATCTATCACACATGCTAATGACACAGTTCTGCTTTATTCAGGACGAGACAAAACTGCCATTGAGAACACTATCAACGTGAATCAGTGTTTAATCGAAGACAAATTAGTATTGAACACTACAAAGACAAAATATATTGTTTTTAAGCAAAAAAACAATGGAGACATACCTGTAGATGTCGAACAAGATATTGACGGCGAAAAATTGCAAGAATGCTATAAATGAAATATCTTGGTATTATCATAGACCATCGTATGATCTAGTTGCCACACATAAATAGCTTAAGGAGGCAATTAGCCACAATAATAGGATTATTAAGAAGGTATGAGTCTTTTCCAATGCACATCAAGAAACATGTTCTAAATCCATTTGTCCTGACGAAACTACATTATGGAGTACTTGTTTGGAGCCATCCAGCAAAGCAACATTTAAATAGTATATCCAGGCTGCTGACCAAAGCGTATAAAAACATTCTGAAACTGCCAATGCTTACTCAAACTAATTTGGTTTACCAATTTGCAAAATCATTAACGTTTAGTCAAATCATTATAGTGGAGAAAGCTAAGTTTATCTACAAAAATTTAAAAACTAATGGATCGGAACGAGCACCATTAATTATAAGGTATCGTAGATCAACCCATATACTGCGACGAATTCAGATCTATGCTGTTAATAGTGGAAAATAGCATCAGGCAAATGACCACCACGACCACGCTTACAGGAGTATATCCTTTTCATGAAATTTTCCATAACCAAATCGCAAAGTGGTTGCCCTATGTCTTCGATAGCCTCACGAATTCCATCTTTGAGGCCTTGAATCGACGCTGGGCTGTTAGCGTATGTTTGACCTTCTCTTTCACGTGGCCCTAAAGGAAGAAGTCGCAAGGTGTTAAATCACAAGATCTCGGTGGCCAATTGTGATCACCTCTTCGAGAGATAACACGGTCCGGAAACTTTTCCCGTAAAAGATCAATGGTTTCGTTGCTTGTGTGGCACGTAGCGCCGTCTTGTTGAAAGCAAACGCTGTCCAGATCAATACCATCCAATTCCGGCCATGAAAAATCATTAATCATCTCTCGATAGCGCAACCCATACACCGTAACTGTTACTTTAGCCTCATTTTCGAAAAAGTAAGGTCCAATGACTTCGCCGGACCATAAACCGCACCAAACAGTCACACGTTGAGGATAGAGAGGCTTTTCAACAATAACTCTTGGGTTTTCCGAGACCCAGATGCGACAATTTTGCTTGTTGACGAAGCCACCGAGGTGGAAATGGGCCTCATCACTCAAGATGATTTTTCGATGGAATCCCAGATCGTTTTCATGCATTTCAAGGACCCAATCAGCAAAGACACGACATTGTTTATGATCGACCGGCTTGAGTTCTTGTGTTAACTGAACTTTATAAGCCTTACGACCCAAATCTTTATGCAAAATACGGTATAATTACGTTTGTGGAATGCCAAATTCCAAAGAACGACGAGGAATGGACAAACCTGGGTTTTCTTCAACACTTTCGGCTACAGCAGCAATATTCTCGGCTGTTCTTGAGTGATGTGCACGGGTTTTATCCTGCACATCACTAAGTTGTTTCAACAGCTCGAATTTTTCCACCAATTTCTGTATTGCGGTCCGACAGGTGCTTCACGACCCAAAAATGTTCGAGTTTTACGAACCGTCTCTGACAAATTTTAACCATTTTATAGTGAATTTTAATAATTTCAATGCGTTGTTGAAGCGTTTATCGTCAATTTTTATTAATGGCGTAGTTTTTACTTGTCAAATGTCAAAAAATGACAGCTTCAAAAGTGACATCTACCGAAATAGCGGGCTATTCAAAATAACACCTCTTATTGGAAAACCCTTTACCAGAAATGGTTAAGAAAGCAAACTCTCTTTTAGTATTTAAGAAAAGACCAAGGGAACATTTAATGAGCACTGATTGAAGCGTGAACCTGTAGTTCGGCTTTTATGAGCTCAGTATCTTAGGGCATTTTTGGTCCTATCAGCGAGATAATTAAGAGTTTTTTTTTAATGCGTCTTATTATATTGAATTTTTTTTTATCTCTGAGAGCTGATCATGATTTTTGGACTAGATGTTTATGAAAAGGATTAGTTCAAATTATTTTGTGTGCCCCCTTATACCGATGTATTAAACATTGCCTGGGTGGCACAAAGGACGAAGCGACGTAATATAAATGCAGATCGCGTTATGCGACGAAGAAAGAGTGATAGAGAGAGTGGTAGGGAATGGAGGTATTAAAAAAAAGTGTTTTCTGAATTTATTTCTATGAGAAATATAGAGAACACATCAGTTTTAGGTCTAGTGAAAATCAATTGGAATGGTGGTTGGTGATTATTAATAGTGGGTTTTTGATTATAACACATTTCAACTCGACAATTAAACTTTTAGGTCACAATTGGTATTTTTGACAAGTAGTGTCTTTTTCATGAAAAAAACCACGATAAATTCACCAAAACTAAATTAAATGAGTAGTACAAGTAGCTGCTTATGACACTGAGACAGACCCTACAATACACATCGAAAATGTTGGCACTGAGAAACTACAAAAATTAAGTTAAATGCATTTGAGCTAACCTTCAGATTTTTTAAGTTTATAGCTGCACATTTCACTGACCACCACTTAAGTTCGTGGTCTTTGCATTCAAAATATGAGCAACAATTTGAACCACATAAACACAAACATCATTTTCAATCAAATCATCTCATTAAAATATTTCCATATTAAACAAAAGCACTTTAGCATCACCCAAAAATAAATATACTTTCATCGATGGGTCAAACACTTAATTATAGTCCTCCTAATGCAATATTAAATATACAACTCAATTATATTCTCAACTACATTTATAAGCTCAAAGTGCCCAGCAAATACATGAAGTAATCATTTAAAATTCAAGGCCGACAACCAAATCAAGTATCTATCACATATGCTTCAGCTACCAAATTGCATTAATAGAGTACTACAAATATTATCAGGCCTTTAGGTACGACCGAACAACAGCATTTCAAGTAAAACTCCCCAAACAACCGCCACATACGCGAGTATGGACAATACGATTACTTTTCAAGGTGAAGCAAGTGGCTTGTAATATTGAATTTATTTTTTACCAGTTCAATTTCAACTTTATGATACAAGAGATGAAAATATTATTTTATTATGAATAAGAAACAATCCGAAAATAATATACAATATAAGAAAAAAAATAACAATTTGCACAACTGTGCACAAGAGCCTGTTTATTTTTAAATATACTCATAGACAGAAAATTTAATTAAGCGAAACATTCAACGCGTTTCAAGTTATTATGAGCCTTGGGGCTAAAGTGATTGATAGTGAGGAGTGAACAGGGTTTGAGAGGTGAGTTGATAGGGTGTAACTAAAAAAAATCTGCCGATCGGAAGCTTTTTTTAATTCCAAAGCGAGTCCTCAAAAAATCATCCTTTTCGCAAATCCACACCTGCATCATCTTTTATTCATCTTTAATGAAATTCTAACGATCAGAATTAAAAACGGTGCTCCATAGAAAAATCCAAAACATAACAAAACCTGATTTTGAAAACTTCACAGCACTTCGCGTGGCTTGTCTTAGAAATTATAGCGTCTTCGAGGTCTCCTATTTCCTATCTTAGAACTGTACAAGAAGAAAACTAGCCGCGCTGCTGACTTGCATCGTTTTCTTTGATGATGCACGTGAAATCCTAAACCCCCTTGAGGTTTACTCTATAAACACACGATCCAAACGTACCTACATACATCATTAAGCCATCGGATGGATAGAAAAGATATCCGCGGAGCACTTCCCGCCAAGCAACGCTTATGGCCGTTAATCCGTGACTCTGAGATCAGGTTTAGGATTCGACAAATAGAAAGATAGTGAGCGAGTTCGGTTGGTGGAAGTCAAAAACGAATGCAGAGTGAAATATAAAATAGGTGAGGTTAATAACATATAGAAACTCAGCAGAGGACGAGTCAAAAACGTTCGAATCGTAAAAGTAATGCAAACCGGATCCTAAATAATAAATTCGCTCTGGGGTTCCATCTAGCGCAACCTTATTTTCTTTGGTGACGGTACTTGGATCTCTGATTGAGGACTATGTACCGATACTTGACTCGGGAATTGCTGGTGATGGTACTTCAAATATTTTCAAAACAATAAGACAATAGAGTCCTGCAAGAAGCAATTGATCGGCCAACAGTAACCACACACGCACTTGAGCCTAATTGAAATGCAAAGTGTGTTCCTCAGCTGAGGAGACAACATTACGCGACACAATCAACAGAACATTCCATCCACTCCCTTCTATATGTGGGTATTATTGTCGACAATTTTTACTAGTATCATTTTCAAGTCAATCTTGCGTCAATTTGCATATTACGTGAAATACATCTTGAGCAGGCAAAAACACCGTGAGCAGTGCAAAGTGACACGTCTTATTACTAAAACTTAAGTTCTATCTCAACACTTCTTCGTCCGATTCCAAACTCTTTAGCATTCATTGACTATGTATTCCTCTATATTCAATGCAAGCGTGCACGGTCGATAACCAACTTAGCATGAAGCGAATATCCAACAGGTGCTAATTTGTAATCCACTTGGTGAAGTAGTTTCATTGCACAATGCACACTATCAAAATCACACCTTTCTACTAATCACGTGAACATCAAACTCAACCCGATCTAGTCAGCACTATAATTGAACCAGTACGAGTACTATTTTGGGGGTTCTAATTGTTTGCACTTTAATCTTTCTTCTTCTTTGATTTTTTTTATCAAAACACTCTGAAGTCAAGAAGTACGCGACACCGCTTGTGTTACGTTAAAGTATCTCGCCAAGACTAACGACGCGCATTCGCTCATTGTTCCGCGTTGGCCCATTGGAACAGGTAAGATACAGGTAAACATCGCAATCTCCTCCATCTCCCACTCTCCGTATAAGGTAAATATCACCTAACAGTACAGCGCAGACTCAAACCTTAAAGATGTTGGTCGCCGCGTTTTAGTCTGCACAATCTGTATCTTTGTATCTTCAACGAATCCAAGGCGCAAACCAAGACGTGTGTCTACTGACGCCATCGGATACTGGGCTAAATTGTGCTAAAAGAGACCGAAGAAGAGGAGAAATACAACAATCGCTTGGCTTATACGGATTAAGAAACGAAAAGGTGCGCGTGTGCAGGTGAAACGCTTGTTTATGCTAAATCTCTTCTAAGCTGTAGCTACGGCTCTTAGTGCCGTTTTCTTCAAAATGGCCGCCAAATAAGATGCGCAAGAGATATTTTCCTAGCGTTGCTTCATACAAGTCAAGACACTGAAATGCTTTGTGTTGAAAATATGTTTTTCAATTAAACATAGTACATATATGTGTTTCTAATTTTAATATTTCAGGAAAGATAATCAGAAGATAGCACGAATAAGGTTCATTACACCTTTATAATTTTGTGTCAATATTTACACAATTGTGCATATGTACCTATTCTATTGTTGTGCGCCTATCTCAAAGGTTTCTTATCTATCAAGCAATCAACTCAGATGCTTGTTTCCAGAAAACGGTGCATTATTGTAGAACGCGCTTTGGGTCCATCAAAAAATTTTCCCCGCGTAAATTTTGAAGGTATTGTGAAATGAAAAGTAAAATCGTTTTCCCTCCGTTCATGGTGCATCTACAAATTTTCCAGGTAGATATGTTTGTTATGATTTTAAGGTGCCATCGTGAGATTTTTCCCACTGAATGAAACACGTGCACCTTACATGCATCTCACCGAACCCGCAGGGAGGATAGATAAACCTTTTCTTCACATGCAACCTCTATCATATTTCTTATATTTCTTTTCTTCACTGTGGATTTTTTTTATTCGTCAGATGCAAGTAAGTCGGTTGATTTGTTGGTCTCTAGCTGTGGAGGACTTTGAATACGGTGCTGATTCAGTTCAATGCTAGTCTTTACCTTAACCTGGACACTTTTAAGAAATATACGTTCATATGCATGAACTGTTGTAGTGCGCTCCCACGCAGAATGTGCATATGTAAGATAGAAGTACAGTTGATCATGCGACGAGGTTCTTGGATCGAGGTTTGTTAAAGAAAAGAAAAAACTCAAAATAGAAGGAGAGAAAGAAGTAGAAGGGTGCAATAATGAATAGCGTCATTAGACTTTTGCAATAAGCAAAAAAAAAACAGAAGTCGTAATTGAATGATTTTGCGGAGAGTTTTTTTTTTGGTTTTAAGTATAGTCTTGAAGAAAATGAGCTGCAAACTGGTTCGAGTGGAAGCGGTTAAAATTATAATAAAAGTAACAATTTTGTTTGAATACTAATGACTATTAAAGAGGAGTAACAAAGCTATATTTGTAAGAACTTATTAAGTAATAACTGTTATGATTCTAGTGGTGCGACAAGAATAAATTTACTACTAAAAACTTAAAACAGTGGAGCAATATTTAGTTGTAAAGTACCTTTTTTGGCATACATTGGACACAACAACTGTATACCAATCTGAGTGTTAAACTCTGAACATTTTGCCCAAAAACTTTTTTGAAAATTTTTAAATAAGTTGATTTTTATATTTATTGTGACTATATTACATTAAGGGGCTATACTGTGTAACCACCTAAAATTTAAATGATTTTTTGACTTTCGGAAAACAAAATATTGGAGATTTCCAAGTTCTTCAGTGTAATTTATTAGAAATAAACTATTTAGAACACATCACAACTGGGTGGACCGATCAACACCGAAAACATAACACTGACCATATCACCTTCTCCAGGGCCAATATGTTTGATCAAAATAATGAAATACTCTAACTATCTCTAAGGGTTGGACCAATTGCAATACGACTGCCGTGTATCGCGATTTTCAGTCGCAATGCAAGCACACTGCGACAAGGATCTTCAGGCATTCGAAGAACTGATATGCTCAATTGAAGGTATGCCTTTTCCAGGAATATATATGCTCTATTTTGTTTAAATTCGACAAATAGTCCAGCTCCAGATAAAGTTCAACCAATAATGGTGATTAGATGCAGGAGATTCATTAAATTTTGGTTTAAAGATCTATTTAATCTTTCTATTAAGCTTGGTGTTTTTCTTGTTACTTGGAAAATATCATTTTTAACCCCACGTTTTAAAAGTGGCGATCTAGCTGATATAAATGACTATAGGCCAGTCAACAAGTACGCTATTTTTTCAAAAATGTTAGGATAATTAGTATATTCGAAGTTGTTCCCCTTTTTCCGGAAATATATAGTGCCAATCAACATGGTTCTTTGGATTGCCGATCAACAGTTACTAATCTCTCGGTATATTCTGAATTTATTAGATTTACTTGAATAACAAGGAAACGGTTGACTCTATTTACACCGATTTTAGACGTGCTTTCGACTTAGTTAATTTTGAGCTTGTGGTTAGGAAACTTAAGGGGTAGAGATGGTCTGATATTTCGCAACGAGTGATTTTTTTCACAGTGATTACAAAAGAGCAATCCCAGGTTGCGATCGCATCATAAAAATCACTGCTACAAAAATGAGCAGGCTCGGCTCATCAATAGTAGCAGCGTGGTGCTAAGGTCCATTTCGAATATATCACACATATCACAGCTCACAGTCGAATATTCCTCATGAATGATCTCTGCTTGTGCTGACCAAAGTATTTTTGTGAGTAGCGTAAAACTTTATCATGTGATGGAACAAGCGCAACACCAAGACTGTAATTTTATTGATTTCAGAATATATTTGATGAAGTGGTATCGTCCACTGCTCTTTAGTGTGCATGTTTGGAATTTATGGCTGATCACTGCGCGGGCCGTCGCTGTATATGATGTCTTGACGATGCTAGCAGAAAGTTACTTTTCGATAGCGTGTGACTTTGTCATTTGATTAAAAAGAGCAATCCTAAGATTGGGATTTGTCTGATTTTAAATTATGTATATGTTTGATGAATTGATACGTCCACCGTCCTGTAGTATGAATATTTGGATATTATGGCTACTCAATGCTCAGCCGTCGTTGCATATGATGCCTCGACGATGCTTAGCATTAGCAGGGCGGCACATGCAGATTTTATTTTTAGCATAGGGCATATGGAAGCGAGAATGAAAAATTAAGACAGCTTTCATTTAATTGGCGTTTACGTTCCACGTTGGTTTAAGTGTTTTTGCTGCTAATTACTTCTGCATAGATTAAATGAAATTACAATGTAACTAAATATTTTACCTTGACATATTGAAAGTTGCTTTGGTAAGAGTTACATGAAATTTGTTTCCTTATGTTTGCTCCTGATTAATTTTTAAACTAAACTAAACGAAAACATACTTTTTTATGTAAGTGATAGAGGTATATAAGTTTTAGAAGATAATAGGGATTTGGTTGATTTATAATCAAATCTATTGGCGAATCAATACGGACTATTCTGTCAGAAATTCAAAACTTTCAAAAAAACTTTGAATTACTCAGAGATTATTCTGCAATAATGCCGTAATAGACTTGATTTACAAATAACATTTTCAAATTCATGATGGGATTTGAAGATATGCTTTGATTATAGTTTTTAAAATATATCTGTTCTATTTTTTTGCTTACTAAATATCATTATCAGCATTTATATTATCAATAATTTTCGGATGGCAATTGCTTGAATTTGTCTATTATTAAATATAAATTAAGCAAACTTAAAATAAAATTTATCATCTGTTGCATTTATAAAACGCATTTTGTCCTATAAAGGCATTATCAAGCTTCTAGCTAATCAATTATTGAATCCATAGCTTGATAATGCTTTTAAAGGGTAAAACGCTTCACAAAAATTGAACATGTAACATATATTATTTTAAATTAACAAGTATTTTATTTAACTTAAGCTTTGATTACTAAAATTATATCGAAAATGCAAACACAGAGTAAAATTTTATGGTGCCGGATTCCTTTGTATTGTATTTTCTTGTTACGCCATTTACAAATTTCTTTTCAGTTAAATGGATTCAAAATCGAAAAAAATGTCTAATATTTTTTAACCGTGATTGACAATATCAACTGTTTTGCGGAATATGATATTTGCAAGGCAAAGTTGTCCTATAAAACTTCTGTGAATAATCTGAATCGACATGTCACATTAAAACATCCGACAGTCAAAATTCCCAGTAGTAAATTCATAACGAAAACCAGCTCAAGAAATGTGCCCGTGAGTCATTTTAGTGATATGTCGTATATGTGTTTCCTTCGTGTCAATAACATTCAGCATACATTCACTACTTTTTTCTCTATATTCCAACGCAACAAACGTTCTGTATATTCCAACGAAACCTTGTCACCTTTAATCCATTCAACGAATCTGTCTATGCACTAGCTCATACCCATTCCTTTTATAAAATTAATTTTTAGAATGAATCTGCTCAAAGCACCAATCTATCGGCTACAATAATTGTGGAGCCGCAACCAGATACAAGCGCAAGTCACAATTCTCAAGAAAATCGAGAACTAACATCAATTAAACGATCGTTGAGTGTCCCCAATACCAATGGGGGCACTCAAAAATTTTGTGCCACAAAAATTGACGACGACCGCACAGCAAAAAATTGACGAGAATTTGATGCTTCTTTTTACGGTCGATTTTCAACCATTCAGTATTGTAGAACACTGGATTCCGGCGACGAATAAAATCGCTAAATAGTTCTTACACTTTTCCAACCCGACGCCAGATTTTCGACACTATGCTCACTCCTGCTTATGAAAAGTCTTCAATGAAGTGAAGCTTCTAATCAACTCAATCGTGAAGTGCAGTCTAACAACCTACTGTTGGACTTCTGTCAATGATGAAAGCTTCATTGCTGTGACTATTCATAGGTCGGTCTTATTAACTTGTGTGAGCTATAACGAGAGACACACAGGGTCTTTCAGAAAAAATTTCTTTAGCAGTATCTAACAGTGCTACAAATATTAAATCAGGGCTAAAAAATTTCGTCGGTTAGAAGCATTTCGGATGCCTGGCACACAGTATCAATTTGATTACGCAAGATGGACTCAACCCTTTAATGATTTTGCTTGACAAAGTCCGTAAAGTTGTTATTCATTTTAAAAGAAGCAGTGTATCGAATCAGGAATTCTTGCAATACCAACAAAAAGCAGGAAACGAACCCAAAAAATTATTTTTAGATGTTTCAACTCGATGGGATTCCACATTTTATATGCTGGAAAGGCTGTTTGAGCTTCAAGAAGCAGTCAAAGCCACTACAGCTCTGATCGACATAAATCGTTCAATTTTGTCTGCCGATGAATGGACAATTATAGCTGAAGCTATTAAAGTCCTTAAACCTTTTGAGGCGGTCACGAAAATTGTTGGCAGAGAATATTTTTTAACGGCTTCAGTCAAGATTGTACTTGTCTCTGGTTTGGAAAACGTGGTAGATCATTTTTCAAGAATGTGCTTTCATACGATTGTTATGTCAATGGTTTCCTCTTTGAAATCTGGCATTAGTTCTACATTCGATGATCTTGAATCATATGAAACATTTTGTTTAACAACATTTTCGGATCCTCGATTTAAGAGCATTGCCATCAAAAAAGATTGTACTACTGATTGGAACAAAAAGCCTTATTGAAGGAATAGCAACAAGGACTGCAAGTAGTAGTGGAAATTTAAATTCTACTGAAAGCCCCAAAATATCGCTGAAAACGATGTTTCGAATGATGAAATGTTAGTTTGGAGTGCCTATAATAAAGCAGTTTTGGAAATAAAACCAGTCAGGACAGCCTCTTTCAGATCACGTGTTGAAGTAGAAAGATATTTAGAGGAAGATATAATTCCAAAAAATGAAGATACTCTGAAATGGTGGCAGGGCAACAAGCACAATTATCCCTATCCTATCCCTATCACTCAACTAGCAAGGGAAAATCTATGTGCAATAGCCACTTCGGTGCCTTGCGAACGCGTCTTTTCTAAGGCTGGATATGTGCTGAACGATTGCAGAACGAGACTTCAGTCACATGAAGTGGAGAAAATTTTATTTTTAAACCAAAATTGGTGCCTCACAATGGAGAATGCGTTATAATTTTATATATATTATAATGCTTTATATATATTTGCTTTAGCTTTAAGTTATTATTGAATTAGATTTTGTTGACTGATTTTTTTTTAATTTAATCTCATGAACGTATCTTGTAAGTATTGTCTGAATTTATGTTTAAGTATACAATTTTTTAAGTAAAATATTATGTATTTTCTTCTTCTTCTTATAAACATATTTCTATAAAATAAAACTGATTTTTTTCATATAACTAAAACAGAGTTTTTTTAGTGCTTTTGCATCAAAAGTGTATTTTACCTTAATAACTGCAAAATATCACTGTGATTTAAGAGCTGCCCATTTTCACAGGTATATGAAATGAGCAATCGCAGTAAATCACTGTGATGGAAAAATAGCAGTTATTTCTTCTGTATTAAGGGATATGGAATTGGAGGAACACTGTTAAATTGGTTTCGCTCTTATTTACATGGCCAAAAGCATAGGGTTAAAATTAACAATTTTCTATCGGAATTTATTGAAGTTCAGTCCGGAGTAGTTCAGGGCACGCGTTTAGGGCCTTTACTATTTCTTGTTTTTATAACCGATATTATAAATTGCATCGAATCTAGTGAAATTTTAATGTTTGCGGATGACACCAAGTTGATCGGGGTCATTAGAGGTTCAATAGACACGCAATTACTTCAACACGATATTGATGCCATGGTTCAATGGTGCGACTTAAAGTGACCCTATTCAATGCCGGTCACTTAAATTCGGAAAAACATTATCACCCCCAAATTCATATTTTCTGAAAGGAATTCCGCTAGAAACCGTGGAAGATATAAAATATCTTGGTGTTGCTTTTGGCTCTGAAATGGCATTTGAAGAGCAGATTGAGCATTTAGACATATGTATGTGTAAGAAAGAAGATATATTTTATTAAGAGATTTTCAACGAAATTTAAATCTGCCACAACATTTAGGACGCTTTATTTCTCTTTTATTTATCCGAGATTGATGTATGCTTCAACTATTTGGAAACCACACTCTACTTAAGATATGCTGGACTGGTTATCCGATGAGTACCGATGATTACAACTTTAGTCAAACTTATTTAAGATTCTCGATTTCTACGCTGGAATCGGCAAGAGGCAAAGCAGATTTAATATTTTCTTATAAGATTATATTTAGTCTCATTGATTGTAATTCTCTACCGCAAAAGTTTCATTCATATGTCTCTCCAATTTTGGGTAGACTATCCTGTTCAGGCAAAGCAATAGTTGATCATATCAATCAACTACAAGTCTATAGATTTGCACCCATTAAAACTTAAGTTTGAAAAATCGCTTACGACTTGGCAAAAAAAAAAATAATATAGAACTTCTTTTTTTTCGTAGCAATACAGCCCCTTTCGGGCCTTCGCTTAGAGATAGTTAGAGTATCTCATTGTCATGATCGAACGTATCGGCACTCCGCAAGGTGATATGATCATTATCACCATGTGTCCGTCCACCCAGCTGCGATACATTCTGATTTGAAACCAGCACGTATCATAACTGAACAGTCTTATAGTCCGTCCGAAGAATCACTCGAACTAAATCTCATTGACGCCAACGAAACTCGAACCAGAGACCTTCGGCTTACGGGCTTAGTGCTCTAACCACTAGACCACGCGGACTATAGAACATATATTTAGTCCTGATTGTAACATGGCTAGGAAAGGTTTGTTTTTGCTTTTTATAAGCCACCATAATGATCTAGCAATAAGGGAATTTGAAGACTTATCATTGATGAAAGTAAAGAGTAAGGAAAAAAATGAAGTAAAAAGCTATTTTAGTCTTCTAAAAAGGTGTACCGGATAATGATTTAACGGGGAAACGCGAAAATATCTATAACATGGACGAAACTGGTTGTCAATTGAAGAGCCGACCGGAGCATGTCATAACTGTAAAAGGCACAAAAATGCTGTATCAATCACTTCAGGTTGAAACAGTTACGGGTATTACTCATTGTAATGCAAAATAAAATTTTATGCCACCTGCTAGCATGTTCAGAGGTAAGAAAAGTGTTAGTTGAAGTATATTTTCATTTTTTTTTCATCAGAACATTCTTCATTAAGGGGGGAAAAGCGGAGTTTGGAGATGGTATGCTACCTGGTTCAATTATTTACAATGGAGAGAAATCGTCGTACATAAACAGAGGTACATTTTATTTGTTGTCAAAAGAAATTCTCGTTCCAAAAAAACTATTGGGCAAGGTTCTTTTGATATTAGATGGCCACACCTAGCACTGCAGCAATTCCGAAAAGGTAGATTTTGACGCTGATAATAACATTATATTGCTGTGTCTACCTCTCCACATCACGCAATATTTGCAACTACTCAGCAGAACATTTTTTAAGGTATTTAAATATCATTTTTATGCTGCTTGCAATACTCATATCAAAAACAATATTAGTCGCAAGTCAGGCGTTAAAATCGGCTTGGGGAAAATCAGCTACAGCTAGCATAGACAGTTCAGAATATTCCTCTACTGGGATTTCACAATCCAGGTGTCATTCCAAGCTAAGGTTTTATACTCGTATGTTTAAATGTAACAGTGTAGCCGGAATAATTGAGAGTTAGCAAAGAAATTAGTGCAATTACAGATACTACTTTAAGTAATCTACGTCAATGATCAGCTAGTAATTTTCAATTATCTTTCATTTTTAAGCTGTTAACTCTAATTTTTAAAAATATTTTCTTTAATTCATCGAATTTTCTGTTATGAAAGAAATTAATTAAATATATTCAGTGGTAAGAACTTTATTGTTTCAAAAGTTATTACTCCCAACCTTACCCTACCTTAAAATGTGAGGTATTTTCTTACAATGAATCTTAGCAAAATAGTGAAGTTTCAGGGGCAAATGTGAAATTTTTAATTAAAAAATTATTGGTTTTTGACCTGCCAAATTGACATTATTTATTACGTTAAAAAACTGGTATTTTATTGTACGAACAAACATATTTAGAACGTGCGGTCAAAATTTCAAGTTAATTGAATTGTTTGTTTTTGAGATGGAGCTACAGCAAATTTGAAAAATCTGATTTCGAGAAAAATGCATTTAAAGTTTAAACCACAATATTTGTAATAAAATCAGTTCCTGTGTCATACTATGAACTCTCACTCTTCCTCAAAAGGTGCCTGTTGAGCCACTCACCTCTCTCATTGGTATATTTCTTAGCAGCTAGATCAATAATTATTCCCATTTTTAGCAACATCTTCAAAATGGAATCAAAACAGCAAGATAAGTAGCAAAGGATAATGGTTTTTGATCGGCCATGAGGGTACTTCTGCGCAAAATGCTGGAGCAAGCCATTTTAGCTTTTATTATTATTTTGCGTGGTTCTACCGACGCATCTTTCAAATAAAACTTATTCCTTTGATCTTCATAAATATATAGGATTCAAAACTTCTTCATTGTTTGGGTCCAGAGAAAGATAATCGTACTTTAAGTTTTTTATTTTCTTTCCTTTAGTTTTTGGCACCAGCTGCCCGCACCTGAAGGGCAGTTTTTTTGATTTGGCTTATTGTCAACCGAACACAGATGGTAAAACATACCCCAAATGCCTTATTTTATTCCATCAACAGTTTTTGTAGTTCTTTAACAAGGTTTTCAGTGAGTTTTACTGTATCCTTACTTTTTCTCCTAAGGCCTTGTTTTCTTTTTGGACTTTTTTTCACATGCAAATAGTAGTCTACTTTCATGACTGGGTTTAAATCTAATAAACCTTTAAATTTGTCACTATCACCAACGCCAATGCAGTTTACCGTCCGCAAAATTTACAGTCCAGTGATAAGGAATGTATCTGTTTGCGTAAAGTTACGCGAATTGCTATGGGCGTCCTATGTAGGAAGAATGGAAGAAAACCGGCTACCCAAAACAACATTAAAGGTAGAGCACATGGTAGACGTCTAGCGAGAAGACTGGAAACCCGATGGAAAGACACGATAGTAGCTGACAGTAAATCATTGCTGAGAGTGTTAACTGGCGAACTAGGTCACAGTACTGTGATGATTGGAGTAGATTAATCCTGGGTGCTAAGGCCCGGCTTGGGTTGTCACGCCATTTTACATTGTACTTCCAACGAGCGACTAAATAAATATATTATCAACATCCATTTTAGGTACCAGATGACCCTGTGTGGTTTATGTCATTATCCGCATGCGCTTCAAGACATTCTTCGGAATTAGAACTTTTCCCTTTTTTCCAAAATTCAAAACTTTTACTTTTGAATTAAGAATTTTAATTTTTTGAATATTGACTTACAAGAATTATAACTCCGAAACGTTAATTCCTGCCTCATATTTTCGAAATATTGTACACCTCCGGACACTGTCATATTAGTTCCCACAGCTTTTTTCGTACTCCACTTATAAAATCTTTCAAATATTGTATATAGTCCTATCATATCAGAAGAACATGCATTTGAGCAAATCATTTTATGATTAGCATCTAAAGGACAACGCTTGGGTCAAATTACCCGAAAGTTTAGATACGAAATTTTTGTAGAAACTTCTTTGGATATTGTAAAAAAAAGAAACCATCGCAATGTGCATAGAATTTTCGTTGAGAGGAGCCTACAATTACCCTCTTTTGAATATTTTCTCAAGCCTACTTTTGTCCTACATATTGATAAATTGTCCATTTTGCTCAGATATGTAGGATAGATGTAGGGCCAGAGATGACCTTAAAAATTTCAAGTCTCTTTTCAGTGACTAAAGCCACTCTTTTTAGACTTAAAGTATGTTCTCAGTTCATTTACATCTTGTCCTACTACTACTACTACTACTATCTGATATTAAAGCGATATATATACAATAACATCAGCATCACGACCAAAGTGCAAATTATATTCACATAAAAAATTGTGCCTTAGAAAATCACATTTTAAGAGTGAATAAAGTATTGAGGGATCTTTCAAAGGCTTTGTTGATCGCGTGTGTAGCTTCATTTCTATTTAATTTAAAAGAGGACTCACTGTGATCAATTTAAGTCTTTATGGTACTTAGAAAGCATCATTTTAGTATCGATAAGGTGCAAAAATCGTTTAAATAGGCTTAGAATTTTGATTCAGGACCTGAACTGAAAGCATAATTTAAGTCTGCAAAGAGCTACTTAAGTCACTGAAAAGAGTTTCTTTGGGCCATGAATATGTGACGTTCTACTCTGGTGTAGGCACGATTTTTCAACGGTCATACCAGCCTCAGCCACTAGCGTTCAGTTCAAGTCAATAGCTAAGTTTGCAACAAAATAATCATTTCACACAAAATTCTTTGCGATTTTTCTTACGATCAGGCATTTATTATCGTAAGCCAATCACCATCATCTTGTTCTAGAAATTTCGTACATTTCTCCTCCGAGGGGGGCTCCGATAAGGTAACTTTAAGACCTGCATTAAAAAGATCTCTTTGAGTCCATTTATGTGACACTCCCTCGAATACCTTTGACGGAAATAAAAGATGTAAGAGTCATCTCCTGTATGGGGGCCCCCATTAAAAAATTTGAAATTTCAAGAAGTCATCACTTCTGATCTTTCCACAATGTTTCATGGCTGTAGCTTCTATAGATTCAGAGAAAAATTGCTCTGACATACAGACGGACGAAAAGCACAAACCCTAAAAAAGTGTATTGATGGATGAGACAAATTTACTATATATTACAGTATACTTTAACGTGTGCTTTCAAAAAAAGCAAAAAACACGTGGAGTAGATTTTTTGATGAAGTTGCTCAAAAAACTAGCAGAAACATAACCTATAAGCCCTAAACCGCAAGATCGCTTCAAACCATCAAAAGAATTCACATTTTCTTTTCGTCTAAAAAAGATATACATTTCTGCATCTTCTTTGATAATTTTATCAACATATCAACAAGCCTCAATAACACATATGTTCCTTAAGACTGCAAAAATAAATTTTCCACGTTTAACCACGATATTTTGCATTCTATGATGAGAGCGATTAGACCGACGGTTTCCTCAACATTTTTCTGATCAAAAATCAATAGGACTGTCAGTAAGTAGGCCAAAATTTGCTAGATTGCCAGAATAATGTGCAGTAGCTCAATAAATCCCCAATCTTCTATGTTTCGATTCCTGAAAATCGGTTTTGATTCATTCATATGGATATTGTCGAGACCTTTCCCATTTTTATGTTACTTGATGCAGTCTAATAATCATAGATTGATTGATTTTCATCCTGGTTGAAACCTGTGCTGTCTCCGATAGGTTCACAGTGGCTTTTCTGAAAACTTTTGTTGTGATAATATTCTGCTATTTTGGGTAGCAGAGACGGACTAGGACTCCAAAATTCTAGCCAAACTTTTTGCCAAATTATTAGAATTATTGAATTTTGACACAGCTGGACAAGTCTGTACTATGCACAAGAAAACAGATTGTGAAAACTCTTCGTTGTCGGACAAGATTCGGCATTTTTTTCTATTAAGCCCGAACATTAAAGTTAAGCTCTTCCCTCGAATTTTAGGCCTCCGCTTGATAGTGTAAATTTTGCCCTCCAGGGGACTCCGCTATTTTTTATGCTTCCAACTTTACCGATTTGTCAACTCGAACAACTTTGGGTCACTGTAGCAACAAAAAATCAAAATGGAGGAAGATCAAAGACTCTTTTGGTCTAAAAAGATGCAGGACACTGGTGATTCGCCTACTGGGTTTGAACCATCACTAAATAAATGACAGCATTGGCACATCACATTACAGTACTTAAGAATGTAACTTATCATACTACAAAGGCATACACCATCAAGGCTACACCGGAGAAACCATTGCCAGCAGTAGAGCTCAACTGTAGGGGTAGACTTCACAAGCAATAACTCGGAGTTGTGTTACAGAATTAAGGCAACTGTGCTCTAAAATAAGCAGATAAACAGCAAAAATCAGCAGAGGAACAGAATTTCTGTACGGAAATGCCAATATACGCTCCAGCAAAAGCATCTTTTAGTGGCTTTTCTGGAACACAGCATCCCTTTTGGAAAGATGACAGCAGACAAATGAAAACCTTTGTCCACAAGGATTTAGCATGAAATGCTTAAACACATGAATATCAGTTCACAAAAACTTCTGCTTATTTTCAACAAAGCGGAGTAGATTAGATTAAAGTAGATAAGAATTTTTGGAGGCAACAGGAGCTTTACCTGATGGAATCGAGATGAAGGATGATCAAAGCAATGGTATTGTAGGGACCTTGAACGTTACCACTATTCCATATGTGGAGCAAATTACATTAAAATGAAAAGGATGAAGGTGATACAAATCAATCTTCAGCACAGAAAGACAGTTTTGAATAAATTATTACTTAACCTTGAAGAGGTACAGTAAGATACGGAGCTGATTCAATGGGCTAAAATTGAATGTCTCGGATATCTGAGCTACAGAAAAACTGAAATCTTAGAAGTGAATTGTAAGAATAGATTCACTATTTTCACGAAAATAAACTAAATTTTTAGCTTAAACTTTCGCAGATTGAGGTCAACCAATTCTACTTACAGCTAGAGACGCACCCATGGAAATATCGGTAGTATTTTACAACGGAGCTTAAAGGATAAGGTGCGGCATTTCGTTGGTGGTAATGCTGTCCTTTTTTTGTTACAGCGCCACGGCCTCTTTTGGGCCTTCGCTTAGAGATACAGTTAAGAATCTCCCATCATCTTGATCGATTGTATCCGCACTCGAGAAGGTGATATAGTCAGTATTACGCTTTGGCCATTGATTCGTCTACACAGCTACGATACGTTCTACGTCCTATTGTGGTTAGGGAGCTCACAAAAAGGACAAATTGTGGGCAACCAAGTATAATTTACACAGACAGCAGGATGCGGTTAATGAAATGAGAATACTGGACCGGATATAACTGGGGGCTAATGTCCAACTCGGATTGTAATGCTTTCGAACAAAAAGAAGAAAAATTAATAATGAAAATTTTTTTTACGCAGTTTTTTAATTGAGTTGCATTAATAGAAGAAAAATGTTCGGAGAAGGTGGTTCCGATGGGTGTACTATAACTTCTTTTCAGGCCACTATAGATACCGTAGACACTATAGAGGTGCGAGAATTATTTTGATTCATTCTACTTATGCAAACTCAATATGTTTTTGCAACTGCTAATTATATTCAGGTTAATTTTCTCCAGTAAGTCATTGTGCTAAACTTTTTTTATAGCACACATGCTAAAACCACCTTCTTCTAACATTCTTCTTTCTTAGTAATTAAAGAAAAAGTTAATGCAACTCAATTAAAACGCGACGTACAAAAACTATCCACAAGCTAGAAGAGCTACCTGAAACAAGATCTAGCACCCATGCATTTTGATTAAACCTACCTCAGTGTAGAACTATAAATGTATAGATTTATATTGGGTTAGTGGGAAAAGAGTCAAGTGATTAATAAAAGCGTTTGGCATAGAGAAGAATTAATTCATACAAAGTAAATATCTTTAGAGAGCCGTTGCAGCCTGTCTGTTTCTGTTAAGATACACAAGCATTGTCAATCGTTATTTTAAGGAATAATCAGAGAATCAATCGCATCAGTCACCAAAATAGCTTAAAAGCAAATCATATAAAAGTGAACATCACAAATCGTAGTTTTAATTAAGTGTAAACTACTTGGTGTCTCTTTAACTGCTGATGTAAGTTGATGTAGACTCATTATGTAATCAGATAGCTCATGAAAAAAAAAACTATTTCATTAAAATTTGCTAAATCTCATCTCAATTGTCTAAACTCTTACTTCTCTTCCCTTTTTACGACGTAAAACAAGAAAAATTATCACTTCCATAATTAATCTTCATTAGTAGGTGACCACATCTTAATTTCAAATGTGTATGCTACCATTTTTAGTCGGGCTACCTATACATAAAACTGTATTTCCTGTATCCGATTTTCAATTACTTCCTCTTCTTACGAATAAACAAAACCATTAAGAAAAAGAAATATATAGAAAAAGAAAACTCTCACCCTAACAACAATGGAAAATTAAATACGAACTTTATTACCGTGGCTTGAAAATTGCAAAAGAAAACAGTGTAGTGAAAAATTCACATGATTCTATGGTCAATTCAAGAAACGATGAAGCTAGATTAGAAAACGTACGTTTGATTTAAGAACTGTTTATGTTAAAAGCCATCGACTTGCCTAGATAGGGTTTATAAATGTTTTAAATGCTTCCTACGGACAATCCCTTCATCATAAACTCAATTTTTCCATCAACAGTATAAAGTGCACGCATGAAAATTATCATTACCAACCTACCTGGCTGTATTTCATTCATTAAATAATTTTTACACATTTTCCCACGCCCGTGTACTCATCCTACAATAATTATTTAAATATAATGCAAATTTATACCTTAATTACTTTGTTAGTCAGCCTACCGAGAAGAGAAGTAAATATAAAATAGAAGATACTTTTTTTCATCTTTGCATGGACTAAGAAAAGATTTTTTCTACACAATGAATTTTCCTAGACAAGTTGAAGGCGGAAAACTGAAAGAAATATATTACATGCTGTATAAATCCAGGTTTCTGGCTTAAGTCTTTTGTTTTGCTTGCAATATTCGCCGCAAATACATCTGTCTGCAAACGTTCCATGAGAAAATTTTTCACCCAATACTGCCCAAATCACGACATATGTTGATAATAAAATCAGAAAATGGGTTTTTATTATGTTTTGTTTCCAAAGTATCTTCACTTGCATACATACTGGTAGAATTTATTGCAAATATGAATGGATTTTTACCTTTCAGGTGCTAGCCTTTAACCTTTTGTCGTCTTCTTTTAAAATGTACAAAAGTGAAGTAGTAAAGCTTAAGCACATGAAAGCGATAGTTACAACGTCGTCAATGTGGCATTTCAGTCTGAAGGTTTTTCACTGCTTTATATGAGCCATCTTCATCATTTCTTACATGAAACACGAAGCAACTATTTTTACAATCGACAGACAGACACACTAACCTATCTCTACGTTTTCATTTACCTAGCGATATTGCATTGGCAATGTGGACTTTATATGCAGGTTCACGTTTACATATTATTTTGGTCTATTGGTTTTTCGGCTGATTATTGAGTTTTCACATTGTTAAAGGTCTTGAGATGGAAAGTTTGGTACGTGGAAAACACAAAACGAAATGTATAGTGATAAGGTTTAGATGAGTTTGTTCCCACACTTAGTGTATTAGGATTTTACCTTTTAAGGCCTAGACTAGACATATGTTTAAAAACAGAACACCTTAATTATGGAAATACCGGAAATATTTAGTTAAAGAATTTTCGTGAATGACTTTATTGAGTAATTGTTTTGACTAATCACCTGAACTCCTGGAGAACGAAGAGATAAGATTGTTGGAATTTTCTTTAAAGAATGTGGTCAAGGTAGCTGAAAATAGTATGAAAACATAGTGTAAGAACACTTTGTCCTTGAATGAGAATTCTCATTGTAATAAATATATTTTAAGGGGTTTGAAGATAATTGAATTATGAAATTAGATTTCCGTAAAAAGAAATATTTATTTTTAAGGTATAATTTAGAACTATGCAACCTTAGAATAAATTTTTTGTATGAAAACTCAATTTTTTGTATGCACTGTTAAAAATATTACCCAGAGCTGGCTTTGATTTGAAATTTTTTTGCAATTTTTGTTTGTTTGATTTTTTTGATTCCTTGATAATACTGTTTATTTTTATGCAGGTAAGTTTATTTTTATTGTAGATAAGTTTTTGTGGCCGTGTATTTGAATATTGAATAAATAATTCATTAATTCACTTTCAGAGCACTAAGTTGTGCAACCATTGTCGATAGCATAAATATGAGGTGAACTGAGTTATAACGAACAGAAGAGGTTGGGTTCTCAACGAAATAAACCACAATGCAAACACAAACTTCAGGTGACGCCAAGATCTTTTTAGAAGCATAAAAACTCAGAAAAATCAACACTGCTAAAGATAAGCAGAAAACGCTGCAGAAAAAAGACATTTGAGTGAGCAAAGACAAATTTCTGCCCAACTTCCATCAATCCCGTCCATTACGCATCAATGTCATAATATGTTTGCAGTATATTCTCTCTTCGTTACAAGCCACTCACCTACGATATTTCGATTCTTGCAGAATTAACGTCGTGTCAATGCATTAACCGATTCACACAGGATGCCCAGCAATAACCAAGGGATTTTTTGAGGGAAGCTTCCGCTTCCTTTTTTATTCGTTTTTTATCTTCTACTTGGCTGTTTTTACATTGAATTGGTTACTTATTTTTTATCCTACCCTTTCATTCATGTTTAGCCCACATTAACAGTCTCTGGATTGTCTAACAGTTTTGCTTCCTACGTTAAATTAATAAGAAACTAAAACGATAATGAAGAGGACAAGGAAGATAATATCGAGGCAGTTTCTTTGATGTCCGAAGTTGGTATACAATTTTTCGTTGAAAATATTATTGGTCGAAAGTATCTTTACTTAGATTTTTCAGTATTTGTTAATTTTCACTCAAAGCTAATAACAGGCCAATTGAAAAGTCCCCGGTGTGATACACAGATGGCGGTGCTAGTGTTAAATCCATATGATTTTTAGTTAGTAACAACCTTCAAACGCTATGTGTGAAAATTTGACAGCAGTCAGACCATTAGTTTGTGAGATATTGCGTTGTGTGTGTAGCTACTTTTGTTATTTGAAAAAAGAGGGGGAAAAAAAGAATTTCGTGTGCTGATAAAATATTGCTTTTTGAAGGGAAAAAATACAGTTGAAGCAAAATCTTGGCTTGATGAAAAGTTTCCGGGGTCTACACCAGGAAAATCAATCCTCAATGATTGGTATGCTAAGTTTAAACGTAGTGAAATGAGCACCGAAGACGGCGAACACAGTGGCCGCCCAAAAGAGGCTGTCACCGACAAAAACAATAAAAAAAGTTCACAAAATAATTTTGAATGACCGTAAAGCGAAGTTGATCGAGATAGCAGACATTGTGAAGATATCATCTGAATGTGTACATCATATCATTCACGAATATTTGTACATGTGAAAGCCGTGTGCGAAATGGGTGCCGCGCGGGCTCACAATCTATTACAAGTAACAACGTGTTAATGATTCTGACCAGTGTTTAAACCAGAATTTTTGCGTCGATATGAGACAATGGATGAAACATGGCTGCATCATTTCACCCCGGAGTCCAATCGACAGTCAGCTGAGTGGACTGCACACGATGAGTCGAATCCAAAGCGAGGAAAAATACAATAGTCAGCTGACAAGGTTATGGCATCAGTATTCTGGGATGCGCAAGGTATAAAAGGGCCAGCCCATCAACAGCGATTATTAAATAGTGTTGTTGGATCGTTTAAAGGATGAAATCGTTAAAAAACGGCCTTATTTGACCGGGGACTTTTCAATTGGCCTGTTATATGTACATCTACCATGAGAACCTTGGACTAAAAGCATAGACTCTCCAAAATAATCTTATATATGACCTGCAAATTTTCATATCCGGTTCTAAAATTCCTAGCTTAAACACCTTATTCGATGGCTTTGTAAAACAATTAAGGATCACTTAAGTTTATTTAACTCAAGAATGCAGCAGCACCAGTTGCAGTTGGGTAGTCTCACTGATGAACTCTAAGGGTTTGAATAGGAAATGACCTGGAAACTAATGAGTTCGATCAACAATTTTCAATATTTGCCCCAAAAATTGAGAACTGGTAGAGTAATTTGCAAAATATAAAAAAAATTCCGATTCAAAAGTGGTTCCAGAACGATTGTAGTAACAGGCTGTTGCACAGAGCAAGCTGCGGAAAGTGTAGCAACAGGCTTTTGCCTAAGGTAAGCTGCGAAAAATGTAGCGACAGGCTTTTGCCTACTGTAGGTTGTGTAATGGCAGCTACTCCTGCAATTAGTGCTCAAAGACAAAACTGAATTGACAGTTCGACGGCCAATTTTTGGCGGGAGATTTACGTCCACCGTTGATTAGATTGGATGCTGGAGTCCAGTTAAAAATTGAGGCGTTAACGGGAAACTTTTTAGGGGAGGATCTGTTTCGCATCGCAAAAAGCTACTGCCGCCCGTAAATCTTGACAACTATATCGGACAGATGTCGAGGAAACAATTGCGCTACCAGAATTGAAGAGTTCATAGCGAACTTTCAATTCACAATGCACTAAGCAACTAATTTGATTCTGTGGTCTTTCGGTGATTTGCGTGTGAAATCCAGCTTATGTCAACCTTGCTCTAGCATACTCGTCTCTGTCACACGAATATCACTTGGATGATTCGAAATTAGACAAAACCAGTGTTGTATGGGATTCAAGTTTAGCTCAAGGGTTCCGTGTCTTGGATGGCGTGCTTTCCAACACATCACCCATCGTGCTATTATTCCCAAACGGCTATTGAGTGAATTTTATGAACCCATTTAGCGGCAAGTCATTCTGTTTGAACAAAATTTAATAGGCATGATCAATGTTTAATTATTAGTTCGGACGATAAGAGCGCATTTTGCGGGAATGTATTCACAAAGGCGCCATCGGATCTAGTTGTCCCTAAATCGATCATAGATGAATAGATTTCGTGTATGATTTTTTGTGCTGAATCATATATTTACGCGAGTGAATATTTCATGTTCTGTCTTATACATAAATAATATCAAATACCCAAAATAGCAAAAATCGTTGTCTAATGACAAATCCAAAATGTAATGTTATGAATAATATCGGCAAAAGAAAAGCAATTAAAAATTCGCGATTTTTCTGGAAGTCAAGACTCGTTCAAATATAAGGTTATCCAATTTATGCTTGGGAAAGTAAAGCAAAAGAAAACACATAAAATATTCAGATGGAAACGAAATTTTTTATTTAATATAAAGATTAAACCTTGCCATTATACGTGAAATATAACATCATTGAAATGTCCTCCACGGGACCTCTTACAGGCCTCAATCCATTTGAGGTAGTTTTCAATGACTTATCGGCACATTTTCGGCAATATCTCGGCCATAATTTCACGAATATTGGTTTTCAATTGGTCAACATTTTGAGGATTGTTCGCGTAAACACAATCTTTCACATAGCCTCATAAAAAGAAATCCAAAGGTGTTAGGTCGCAGGATCTTGCGGGCCAATTGACATCACTCAATCTCGAAAGTACGCGTCCTGGAAATTTCTCTTTCAAAAGTGCTCGATTAGCCTGTGTTGTGTGGCTTGTGGCTCCGTCCTGTTGGAACCACATGTTCTCCAGATCATAATCTTCAATTTTTCTCCAAAAATAATCGGTTAACATCTGCCCATGGCGGTCAGAATTTACTGTAATGGCTCTCCCTTGAGCGTTTTCAAAAAACTACGGGCCAATAACAGCACCAGACCATTATGCACACCAAACGGTCACTTTTCCGGATGCAAAAGGCCTTTTTGCGGTCACCTGAGGATTTTGAGAGCCCCATATGCGGCAATTCTGTTTATTTACGTTACCACTGAGCGAAAAATGAGCCTCATCACTAAGAAAATTTTGTTCGAAAAATCGTTATCAATGGCTTGTTGTTTAATCATCCAATTTGCATACATTCTGCGTTGTGTATGGTCTTGAGGCTTAAGTTCTTGAGTGAGTTGGATTGTGTACGGATGGTGATGCAAATCCAAATGCGAAATCCACCACAATGAGCCGTAAAACAAGCCTAAATGTTGAGCACGTCAAGGAATCGACACTTTCGGGTCATCCTCCACACTTTGAGCAACGACAGCGATATTTTCAGCAGAACGAATGTTGCGATGATGCATAGGCCTTGCAATATCAATAACCGATCCAGGCTCTTCAAATTTTCTCACTGTGCTCGAAATTGTTTGCTGTGTAGGTCGATTATGTCGACCGTAATCGGCTCATAAAGCCCTAAATGTTGATACAGCAGAATCACCATTTTTAAAGTAAAATTTAATAATTTTAACGCGTTTTTTGACTGTTAAACGATCCATATTTCTAAATGACAAACCTTCAACTAAAAAAACACGCTTTGGATGACATTTAATTCTGACAGATGTCAAATGGCAGGGTTATACTTTCCTACCGCGAAATGGATAACCCGCAATGCTAGTGTTTGGTTCATGCGCGACGCCTTTGTTTTTCAGCTTAGTGAATGCTACAGTATTACAGTCACATTTTTTTGCATCAATCTGGCTGCGTCCATCCTACCACGAGCGCTCGTCGTGGGAATAGCGGTGAGTACCCTTGCATGAGCTGTTGGTACATTTCCCAACCATATTGAAAAGTTTTTATTGATTTTCACATTGATTAATTTAACTTATAAAGTAAATTAAAAAAAACGGAAAATTTTATCAACATAAATTATTATTAGACAATTATGAGCATTTTTTTATATACTTGTAAAACAAATATACAGGGTTTTTCAATAAGAGGAGTTATTTTGATATTAAAAGAAAAATGCCATTTTTTAATATAAATGATCAAATGTTTATTTCATTATAAAGAGAAAGGTATGCCGTTAATAGTGCAAAATAACATCAGGCAAATTTCCACCACGACCACGCTTACAGGACCATATCCTTTTCATGACATTTTACATAACCAAATCGCAACGTTGTTGCCCTATGTCCTCGATAGCCTCCCGAATTCCATCTTTGAGGTTATAAATCAATGCTGGGCTGTTAGCGTAGACCTCCTCTTTCACAAGGCCCCAAAGGAAGAAGTCGCTAGGTGTTAAATCACAAGATCTCGGTGGCCAATTGTGATCACCTCTTCGAGATATAACACTGTCCGGAAACTTTTCCCGCAAAAGATCAATGGTTTCGTTGCTTGTGTGGCACATAGCGCCGTCTTGTTGAAAATGACCGTAGTCCAGATCAATACCATCCAATTCCGGCCATAAAAAATCATTAATCATCTCTCGATAGTGCAATCCATTCACCGTAACTGTTGCTCCAGCCTCATTTTCGAAAAAGTAAGGTCCAATGACTCCGCCGGACCATAAACCCCACCATACAGTTACACGTTGAGAAAAGAGAGGCTTTTCAACAATAATTTTTGGGTTTTACGAGCCCCAGATGCGACAATTTTGCTTGTTGACGAAGCCACCGAGGTGGAAATGGGCCTCATCAATCAAGATGATTTTTCGATGAAATTCCGCATCATTTTCATGCATTTCAAGGACCCAATCAACAAAGACACGACGTTGTTTATGATCGACCGGCTTGAGTTCTTGTGTTAACTGAACTTTATAAGCCTTAAGACCCAAATCTTTATGCAAAATACGGTGTTATGACGTTTGTGGAATGCCTAATTCAAAAGAACGACGAGGAATGGACAAACCTGGGTTTTCTTCAACACTTTCGGCTACAGCAGCAATATTTTCGGCTGTTCTTGAGTGACGTGTACGGATTTTATTCTTCACATCACTAAGTTGTCCCAATAGCTCGAATTTTTTCACCAATTTCCATATTGCGGTCCGACAAGGTGCTTCACGACGACCCAAAAATGTTCGAATTTTGCGAACCGTCTCTGCTCAAGTTTCACCATTTTTATAGTGAATTTTAATAACTGCAATGCGTTGTTGGAGCGTGTAACGTTCCATTTTTATTAATGGCGTATTTTCTACTTGTCAAATGTCAAAAAATGACAGCATCAAAAGTGACATCTACCGAAATAGCGGACTATTCAAAATAATACCTCTTATTGCAGAACCTTTTAGATGAATAAATAAAAATAAAATATGAATAAAAACCTCCAAATGTTAGATTAAATTTTCATTTCAACGAATTAAAATTTATTTATTCGATAAATTTTGAAAAATGATTATGCTTAAGTGAGGAAGCAGTGAGTTTTGATAACTATGAGATTTTTGCCTGAATTCAAAGCTATTTATTCTACATCAGAAGCTTCGCTTAGTTTATTAGAAAATGCCTTAATGTTTGTCCTCCAATGCTTTTAAAAATCTGCCTCTTACAGGCTGATTCAAAAAAATTTCTGCCGTTTAACACTGATTTTGATTGAGAAAGAAATGAAATTTTATCTAAAGAAATTTATGCGTCAAATAATTTACTAGCTATTAATGTAACTTTGAGAACGTTGTATGCATTTTTCTATTACTTCGACTTATTCCCACCAGATAAATCTTTTCCCGTTGCATTTGAAAGTAGCAAATTTATAATTTAAAATTTTTTTTATTGAAACGGGCCAAGTGGCCACTTCATTTACTTCGTTAAGCAAATTTCAACATTCAACAAGTTCTATGCTTCAATCCACTAAAAAACACAAATTGTCATAATTTTTTGCTTGCGATAACAAATTAGAACAATTTATCTTTGCACACTAACGAACTTAAATCAAACACAAAAAATGCTCCCTAGCCTCAACTCCCAACTTGAGTTCAATATTGTCTCCAATCACTCTTAATTTTTTTACCACCCCGAGATCATCTTCAAACTATTTCCGATCCAAAGAAAATGGTAAAAAAGATGCATCATCATATTTCGTGGAAAGATCACTCCTTGAACTCAATGTTTGCCGTGTTTATTCATTTTGTTACTCAACAGCACACAGACCACCGTGTTGAAAAAGCTTGTTCCATCTTCGCGCGATCTTCAAACAGGATGCAGTACAATTGTATCAAAAACCGTGATTGCATATTCTCCGGAGTATGAATGTGAATAACCTAAGTCGTATCTAGCGGAACTTATCGAAAGTTATTTAAGACAAACTTACCTTCAACGCACAAAAGATACAATCTTGCCCACTGCAAACATGGTTACTCAGTTGACGAAACGATCTTCGAAAAGCATCCAAGTGCCACAAAACCTGGAAATAAAATTGAAAAGCTTTGGTTAGTTAACGAAGATTTGACGAAAGATGATGAAGTAGTAGTTCTTAAAGCTTTCAAGTCGAGGTTAAAGCCGTAGTAATAGAGTAAAGGTATTTTTATTATATACTCGGATGAATGTGTATGTATCTTAAGGTGGATGTTAGCACAGTTGGAGGTTTCAGGGACCGGTTTTTTCTTCGAAACTATATTCACCTGGGGGCTATGAATTTTTGAAAGTTAAACCAAACTTGCTACCAAGCTAGTCTACACAACTATTTAAATTCAAACGATCGTAACTGTTGAAAAGAAGCTTTAGAAGACAAGCAACGCAGATAGAAACGAAACAAACGAAGAAGACAATCTTAAGTAGAATGGAATAGATAATAAGATTCATCTTTGTCTATTTCAAGTGCCAAAGCTGCAAGTCGCGTTTGTCTTGTAGGTAATGAAGAGCATCTTAACCTCGTTGAAGCGAATAATATGCAAATACGCTCAACCATTTACTTCAATATTTACTCAGCGAATTTTCGCATTTAGGTTTATTTCTTAAGACAGAACAAGCTTTCTACATGATAAAGCGAAACATTGATTAAGTAAATTATCTGCAAACAAATAATTTCACTAGGAATTTCTTTGCAGTTAAAACCAATTCAGTGTCACGTAGTAAATATTTTTCCAAGAATTAACTACGATGTCATATTCCCTCTAAAAATATGTGTCGCTACCTTTTAAACCAGCATCGCTATGTAGCCGAAATTCCATTTCATGCTTAATCGATTGTCTTGCTTTGAGCCAAGGTAAAAAATGTACATGCATATTGGAAAGCTTGAAAAGTCTTACATTTAATCTGCACATATTCCAGCGATACTACTATAAAGTGATTGCGTGTTAACGAGGAACTAAGCGGGGATAAAATGTAATTGGAATTTTTTTTTGTTTGACTGTTTTTTGCTCGAGCGAAAACTTTTCGAACCTCGGTCACCAATAATGCCTACAATGGACTATTCAGACCTTTCATGGCTCTTAACTGGTTTTTCGTTTTTTCACCCATGTATCGGATGCTGGGATCTGCTGGTCGGACTTTCTGTAGTTTGTCTGTAGTGAACCAGCCCAACATTGTTGTGACCCGAATTCAAACAGACCGTAGTCAATCTTGCCGCGCACTTAAGATACAAGATAGTTTAGTGACGGTCGAATTGCACCCACAAATGATATACTCGTATGATGAAAGTGTAACTGAGAGAAAAACATACCTTTTTCAAGGGTTATTATTCAATCGGATCAATTTGTTTCGTAGTGCGTATGGTTTCAAAATCCCTATAGGCAGAGGATATACGGTTACCATTCTTAAAAGGATTTTTATGTAACATGGTTTCTGTACTTTCACTCTTTTGGATGGATTTAATGCATTTCAAATTTCATGCTTAAAGGATTTAAAATCAAATCACTAGTAGTCAAATTTAACACCCTCGTCCTTCAGTTTTTATTAGAATTTTATTTTTTTAGTACCTCGATTAATCTTCTGAAACATTTTAAATCTCCATAGAAGATTTTCACCTGCGACTTAAGAAACTGAACAGCAAAAAATTTGATACAGGAAAGCTGACCCCATCAGTTAATTAAATATTCCGAAGTGAAATTTTTTCTACCTGTGACGAGAAAGGGAGAAAGATATGCAAGTTGACCGGATCTGATAAATGACTTGAAAATTAAATGATATGGAATCTACGTTGAACCTGCAGCTTGCAAAAACGTCCAAATGTTTAACGAATTTTTCAAACAACGTACGCTAATTTGAATATTAGCGTTTGAAAGCTTGAATGATGCTGCGTTGCTTACGTTGAGAATTCGTTATTCCGTGAGAAAACCGATACAAGAAAAAAACCTTTTATTATACCTTCAATATGCTAAACACTTTACCGTCTCATTTCGCGGAGGCGTGGATTCCAAGAAATCTTCATGAGATTAAACATTGTTCATCTGCAATCAAAGCAATTCTATTTCCATTAAGTGCACACACTTCACGCTTCATGAAAATGATTCCGAGTGTAACAACAAACATGTCGTTTTATTCGATAATAATGTTCAATGTCAGAGATACATGCAAGTGTTGCAAAATAGTTGAATATTCAACATATTTCCCATGCTAAATGTTTTCTGGGCTGGTTGAAAGACTCTGTGGCATTCCATTCATAAACGTGATGGAATATTTAATAGTTAAATTGCATAAAATCTTTTTAATAGATATGACTTTAAATTTATGACGGTTGTAATTAATTAAACTGGCAGCTTAAGTAACATTCTTGCTGGGTTTGTAGTAATTACAATAGAAACTCTGTAATAAGGTGACAAATTAGCGATTCATTTAAATTTCTAAAAATTTTTTGACATGAGTCGGTAATAATGATGACGAAAAATTTAATTTACCGCAAAAAATATTTTTTTTTAATGTTTTAGAAAATATGTTATGGCGGTGATATTTCTAATATCTCTATTTATTAATGGAACAAGGATTTGAAATTTTTAAGAGCATCTCATTTTGTGAACCTAAGGGCGCTCTACAAGGCGACATATTTGGTATCAATCTTAGTTGTACATATTCATGGTAACTGGATGAAATTACAGGATTAAGCTTAATTATTAGAGTGAGCTCAGTTACTTTTCCAATTTACTACACCGAGAAAAAGATGTGCAATATTACAAAACAAAAAAAAAAAACGTTTTACTGAGAGCCTCACAATTACAAAAAATGTATGTCAGGCACATTCAAATATTCGTCTTTCACGGTGGTTAGTATGCGCAGGGCTGATTGACTTCTAAGTAAGTGCAAATTACCTCGTGCGATTGACTTAAAGTTCCAGGCTAGGATAAAAAACCGAGAGCTGAACTAGTTTAATTTTTTTTTTAACCTATCGATACAAATCTTTAGTAGTCCTCGAAATAGCACCCAGGGTTTCCAAATACTTTCGTATTAAATACAAACTTATAATACCACCAATTCACGGCCCTTACGGTATCAAATTCGACAGTTCTGGTATGGCGGAGGCATTCGCAGATACTCTAGAACAACAGTTCTGTGAAAATTCATCTGATGAGGAGGACCTTGACGATCATGAAGATCACGTCAATCGGTTGACCAAGATGCTCATGAGGTGGGGCATTATAGACTCCGACCTAATACAAAGCACCTATCTTCAAGAGGTTAAAGACATCATACAAGTACTGAACAGACGGAAAGCACCGGGATTTGATCTCGATGCAATTTTCTGCTTGCGAAAATACCCCAAAATATGGAAATCGGCAATAGTTATTGTTCTTCCACAACCTGGTAAAAACCTCATGTTTCCACAAAACTTGCGACCTATCAGTCTATTATCCTCTCTGTCGAAAATAGTAGAGCGGATGCTACTAAATCGACGAACTGAGGTTGTTACCGAAAAAGAAATAGTTCCAGAAGAACAACTTGGCTTCAAGCCAGCATACTGCACAGAACTCCAGCTTACTAGGGTGGTCAAACACATTAGAATAGGGCTAAACCGCAAGAAATCAACGGGTTTGGTCGTGTTTGATATAGCCAAAACCTTCGATAAAGTCTAGCATGCAGGACTTATCTATAAAATGCATGAATGCCAAATGCCACTGCAGCTCATCCAAATCATTGGCTCCTTTCTAAATGGCAGATCATTTCGTGTGAAAATTGACAAACACCTTCAACCATGCAGCAAATTCAAGCTGGAGTCCCACAAGGATCACCCGTCTCCACCATACTATACAACATCTTTACTGCAGACCTACCTCAGCTGCCTTTGAATGTGCACAAGTCCGTATATGCCGACGATAGCTGTGTTCTAAACTATACTCATCCAAACAAGCAAGAAACATCACCACCAAACTGCATTTTTCCATAGACATACTTTTGAAGTATTTTCGCAATTGGAAGATCAACTTAATCACAGACAAGACCCAGGCATTATATATAAGTAGAAAAAGACAACAACAACCGAAAACTCTGGCTGTTGAAAACAAAAATATTGCCTGGTCAAGAACAGCCAAATACCTAGGACTGATAATCTACAACAAACTCTCCTGGACTGACCGCATACGTAACAAACGAGGACATTGCTACAATGTGCTATCCCAACTCTATCCACTCTTTAAGGCAGAGAAACTCAATATCAAGAACCGTCTACTGATCTACTAACAAATAATACGACCGACGTTACTACATAGTAGTACAGCCTTCTACCAGACGACAGGGACCAACAAAAAGGCACTAAAATCCATGCAAAACAAAAGCATTAGACAAATCTTTGTAATCACCAAGCTACTATATAGTAGTACAGGCTTCTACCAGACGACCGGGACCAACAAAAAGGCACTCCAATCTATGCAAAACAAAAGCATTAGACAAGTCTTCGGAATCCCATGGTATGTTAGAAATACGGACATATACAAGAAAATCAGAATCGAAACTGTCGAAATATACGTACGTGACAAAGCACTTAAACTACTCGACAAAGTAGACAAACATCCTAACACTACCCTGGGAATCCTAAGACGCAAAACACTCCCAAATTAAATTTATCCAACTATCCGCGCTAGCTTTAAAAAAATATAATTGACTATAAACAAGAACAAAATAATATGATCTCGTTAATCACGGTGACCAAATAATTGCTCACAGATAGAAAGGAGCTAGGGTGCTAAATCGCACCAGCTCCAAGAAAAACGAATCCTAGGAAGGAAATAGCACCCTTGTGCTTCGACGCGTACAACGCGATTTTCACTGCGGGTACGCCTTCTGGAATTCACTTTTCGGAATCCTCTTCGGAGATACCGTCACGGCCTTTTCGACGTCTTCTACAGAGATGCATCGTTTCTCTAGAGGTCCCGCTTGAGCCGAGAAAAGAGGAAGAAGTCCAGCCGTACCAGATCTGAACTGCAGGGGGAGGGGGGATTAGGAAACGTGGCAACCCTGTGTTTGGCCAAAAACTCCCTCACGATCACTCAGGTGTCTTGGTACACACCTTTCGCATGACCAAGTCTTCGGAAGCTGCCCTACGAAATCCCTAACTCATCAACAATTAGGCGAGTGTTTGAGTGGCGATTGGGGCTCAGGAGCGTCTTTAACTTGGCTACATGTTCATCAATCCTTCAAGTTGACGGGCGACCAGTGCGCGGGTCGTCTTCAACGAGCTGCCGTACCTCCCAAAATTGCTTATGTCACTCGAATACTGTTGAGCGATTCATGGCAGCATCCCCGGAGGCATCCTTAATCATTCCGAGGAACTCCTATGTGATTTTCATGAGTTTGATGCAGAAATTGATGCCGTAGCGCTGCAAAAGATTTTTCATCATCTTGGATCGCGACGACACTTCTTAACAAAGGTTCACAGAAATCGATGCGTTTACTCTCCGCTAGCCCGCAGGTGACTGGAAAAAATGTCAGTCTCATTGGCAGACTTTCCACTATCACAACCAGGTGAGCCGACCCCCTTTTACCGCTCGTTCACGCTACAGAAATTCAGACCTACTATTTTTTTTATACTACCCTATATGCATGATTTTGCCTAAAACTATGTATGACATTCAAAGGTCTAGTAGAAAATACCACCAAAATTAACTTAGATTGTAGTATTATAATCTTTTCCTTGGTGTACAGTAGTATTATATACGAAAAGCCTTTTTGAAAATAATTCAGAAATAAGATGCAATCTTAGAGTATATTAACCATTTTATCATACGATACTTTGAAGCACAACGATGCTCCTCTGTAGTCCGTATGTCCAAGGCTACGTTATTTCTGATATCCTAGAGGACAAAAAACTAACTCCTGATGGGAAAGTTTATGGATCGATAGGTATCCACTGAGACATACTTTCGGCCAACCTTAATGACTTTAGGGACAAACGATGTTGGTCACCTAACTACCTTGTCAAGTAGTGCTTTGCTACAAAATTGTTTGGTACAATGGTGCTAGTCCCCTAAGTGAAAGAACCACTTCTTTTTCGCCCGGGCCATCTTGGCTATCAACATGATACCACATTTTCTTGGCCCGATGAAGACCAGCATTTCCAGCATTAGAGGGCTGGTGCCAGTAACAATGCCGCATCCATGACGAAACCGCATACATGACGAAATCGCAGTGCTTTACTAAAAGGAAAAAAAACAAATTACATCTATTTACGCGAAACGAAGTTTTATTAACAAAACGTTCATGATTTGTTGACCAATATACCTGAGCATTGTGAACTCTTTCAAAATCACTCATCTTCATCGGTAATAAAGACGGTAACACCTGTATTTAATCTGGAGAGGAGAGTTTTTGCCGGTATTCATAGTTAGGTATCCCATCCTTATTCGATAATTGCACTTCTTTGTGAATATTTTTGTCCGACTCCATGACCATATTTTTCCGCTTCATTTTAACATTACACTGGCTTGCAGTGGCTTTGATCTACTTCCTTTTATTTTGGACGATACATTTCTTTTGATTTTTGCGCAAGCAACAAGTGTTTACCGTTAGCCAAATCTACCTTTTTTTTCTTCGTAGCACTACAGCCCCTTTCGGGACTTCGCTTAGAGATAGTTAGAGTATCTCATTGTCATGATCGAAATCTACTTACTCATGCTCTTTTCTACTACAATTCAATAAAATTCTTAGTTCAATCGATATAACTGTGGATCTTGATCTTTAAGCTTATCACCTTCATCTGTTGTTATATCGTTATCATCCACCCTTTCTCTATAAGGCTTTCTATTGTCTCTCCTTATTCTACCAAATATACTTTCTCACTTGTTACTATTTGTTTAAGCTCACTTTTCAAGCATGGAATCAAACCTTGTGCCATTCATTAGAGCTCCTTAATTGGTCTTCTTATGCTTGATGACTGTGTTTATTGGATTTATCAGCTACTTTCGTTATTGGATTTTTTAATTCACCTAATTGACTACTTCAAGAATACCTATAGATACTCTTCGCTTTAATTTAGGTCTTTTTCTACGAATTCAAGAAGTGGTATGCAGAGACTAAGAAAACGGCCGAAATAACTCTTCTTGAATATGCTAATTTTATTGAAACCTCACTGGTCAGTTCAGTTATCTTTAAAGAACCCTCAGTAAGTAGTTTATTGTGCTCTTACTTGTTTTTACATTTTTCGGTAGATCTGCCTATTCTTTTCTATTTGATCGGTTTCACACCTTCGATTTTTTTTGGTTCTCTTTAGATACTATCACTTTTCAAGTCAAGATGCTATTGGAGAGTATTCATTTCAGTTACCATGGCAGCTCAAGTGTTCCTCTAAGTTGCCTAGCTAAATCATCATTGTCGCCTCTATATGCTTTACTTTTTCTTTACAATTTTAAATTGTCTTCTGAGGTTCTATCCCAGTTGATCAAACCTGACCTTAATATCACTTTCAGCTAGCTTCAGACAAAACTATTTGTATGCTTGGGAAAAATCTTTATAAAGATCGTTTAATTTAAAGGCTTTAGATTTCCTTATATTCTTTTTTTCCTGGCTTCACTCTTTAGTTTTGGGGTCATCGGATGGCTGTGTAGCCACTGTGAACTTCTGCATACTTCCTACTTTTTGCCTCGATTTGGGGGACGGGAAAGCTCTATTTAGGGTTCCTGATAACCTCTACTTTACATTTATAGTCTTTTTTTTTTGCTTTGCTTTAACACTAAAGCCCCTTAAGATCCTCCGCTTATAGATAGTAAGAGTATCTCATTATGTTTTGACACTCGAGAAGGTGATATGGACAGAACTACGCTTTGGCCATGTGCTCATCCATCCAGCTGCAATATGTTCTGATTTTAAACCAGTACCAGAACGGGCTTATGGTTCATTCAAATATCACCCGAAACAAATCTCGTTGCAATCAATGGGATTCAAACCAGAAACCTTCGGCTTACGCAGCGAGCATTCTAACCACTGCACTACGTGGACTACATCCATCTATAGCCTTCCTTCAGAAATTAACTCATCTTGCTTTCTTTGCATAGATGCTTTTCTTAAAAAAATCACATGGATACAAATAATTTTTAAAGTGATCGAAATATTAGATCAGATCATAGATTGACGTGAGTTCAAAAGTTTCCCCCTAAATGTTTCTAAATGTCATCAGATGGCATTTTCCTGCAGATAACCACCTGTCTATTCCTCATACGTCCTTTTATGGATTCGTTTGTACATTTGTATTTGTTTTGATTGTCCTTACGCACCATTTGAGAGCAAACATGGATTTCTTTTCCAAAAAGTCCGCATCATCAACCGCGTCTCGATCATTGTGATTTATTTCAAGGTCTTCTTTTTTCCCACCATCTCTCCTTCATTTTTTATACTTTATTTTTTATTTGTGCTAGACATCTTAATAGCACAGCGCTCGGATTCGGAGCCTTTATCATAAGAAATTCATTGATATATTCATACAGTGAGGGAACGATGTAAAACTTGACGCTTTTTGTTTAACTCCTAAACATGACGGGTGTCGTTAACATACTCTTAATACCGTGTTTTGATCCATTAGCTGTGCTGATGTCAGAGCACCAAAGTTTTACCAGGGTAGGGTGTTGATGAAGCACCTTCGAGCCGAGGCTCCAGGCAAGGCTGCTAATACTTGCACCCATGTCGATTAACGAGACAGTGATTTCACCCAACATTTTGATTGAAGTGTAAGGTCTAGTGTCATTCTCGGAAACCTCCGAGATGTTCCTCACGGACAGGGTTTTACGCTAGGTGTGCACTCTCTTACGGAAGCTCCTCTAACGACGAGTCGACCGTTTGGTTGTGTAGAGTCAAGCGGTGATCTCTTCTGACGCAAAGATCCGTTCACGAGCTGCACGGTATTCTTGCAACCAAATGTGATATGGCTTTATTGCACCACATAAGAACTATCTGGGCTTTCTTAGTGGTTCGGGAGGTGGTCGCTTCAACATTGTCTTTGGAGAGGCCTCCGGGAGGAAGGGGACCTCCGCTGTCACCGGTGTTATTTTAGGTGGGATGTCTTCAGAGGTTGTGTTGTCATAGCTGGCATTCGTAGTAGGCTGGAAACCTACGCAGTTGAGCTTTGGAGTACCGCTGCGATGGTTGAGTTTTCGCTTTTCCATTTTTCGAGCTGGGGTAGTCAGAATAGCCGGGGAAGTAAGTATTTGGTATGCAGCAACCGTAACAGAAACCCTTTCGTTTTGCTCAACAGGCTACAAACCGATGTCTGGTTTATCCACAGTTCCAGCATACCGTGGGGCTTGCTACTGCGGCTACAGAAAACTCAATCGGCTCCTCGGAAGTCTCTTCAACATATAGTTTCCTGACTTCATGGGACATTTCCTATATTCCTCGTCGTCGATTTCTTCACGTAGGCTCTCTGATTACACTAAAGATTCCATGGACTGCTGTTCTGTGATTGAGACATAATGTCTTAGCTGAGGCTGTAGGTTGCGTTTCAGTATTCACAACAGCTGTACGAACGTTAGGAGGCTAACGCCTGTCATTCAGATGTAATATATCTGCTCTATACCCACCAAACGATTTTCCCGGGCGTTGCTAGGGTGACTGGATCTTGCCCAGAATTTTTTCATCACCATCGCTGATCGGGGATTCCAAGCGCAGCACATCGTTTGGTCGAGATGATGACGGAGTATTGTGGATGCACCAATAGGCCTCGAGCGCTAGGCATCTCAGTAATAAAGGCAAGTAGCATTTGGTCTATCAATGCCTCCACCCAAGAAATGAAGACCTCTACCGGTAGGGTGTCTGGTTTGCCACTGACATGTAAGTTCCAACTCTGAACAATGCAGGGGATTTGAGTCATCCTTATTCGATGTGGGCAAAACTGAGGTCCTGCTGCTCAGGAAGAACCACAGGGCCAAGAGTTGGTGGTTGGACCTGACTGAGCCAGGATTGATATGCCGAAGCCATGGGGTTCATGGGAGAGCTGGGCACGTTCCACGCTGGCTAAGTTCGCCATCCTATAGGAAACTCCCAAGGTTTGGAATCCAAGTCCCATTGCAGAGGCATTCGATCCCGCAAGACCATTGCATTCATGGATACTGTAGGCCACTGTCCTCTAGTGGGTAGAATAGCTCCAGCCCCCTCCGTTGTTTCAAAGTCTACCAAAGACGGTGAAGATTGATCCCAATGGCTAAAATCTTTTGGTACCGCTCCCTGTGCAGCAGGCGTAGTGTCGCCGCTCGATTGTGCGGTGGATCGTATGGGCTGCTTGTAAAGCGGACAATTGGTTGCGGTTTCAAGGTATCTTTGCAGGCATTTCTGGTAGAATCACTGCAAAGTTCGCACCGGTCTGCCATCGTCTAATGCGTCATAGCGGAGACGATGCTTGCCTGGTATGCGTCTCGTCGGCATTTTTAGTGACAATACTTGTAAGAAATGTTAATAAGCTTAAAAGTAGAATTATTACTGTATATAAAAACTTCGGACTATAAATATATATAAAAATTTAGAATTATGAGCATATATAAAAATTGCATGAATAAACTGAGACAAAGATTGAACAGTTGATCATAATTATCATAGTGGCCTTCAACGGCGAACTATGACAAAATGTATCCAAAAAAATAATATATATATATATATATATATATATATATATATATATATATATATATATACATATATATTATATATATATATTATATATATATATATATATATATATATATATATATATATATATATATATATATATATATATATATATATATATATATATATATATATATATATACGTATAAACTCTTCGCAGGCAGGGACATTAGCTCCCCTACGTGTTAACAGGGACTCCTCTCTTGTGGTACCATGAATATCTTGACTCTGAACTCGTCTCTTGGTCAGTTGCGTTAACTAAGGAAAGTAAATCTACTCAGGGTTAATTCTGATCCGCAAGCGTCGCGGACTTGCTACGCTGCCAATCACGCGAAATCAAAATTCATGTGGTTTAAAACAACCAAGCACCGCTTGGTTTGGGGTGCGAATCAGAACTCACCGCAGAAGATGTTGAGTAACAGTTTTCGAACACATTCAAGAAATATCATATCACTTGGCCAATGGTGATAAATCACCCATATATAATTTAAAAGCAAGTCCAAATGATATTGATGTCCAAAGACAACATAAAATTCGAAAGTTGTTAGGGATGCTGGGGTACTGTTAGTGCAATAACCTTCAGTCGTTACTTATCCGCCAGAATTTGGACACCTAGTGAGGTAATCTAGAGACGCCGGTCTGTCTCATGGTTCACGACTGTTGATACAGCCGGGCTTTTCAGTTCCCACGTTGGGTACCATTTGTAGTATTTGAAGGAGTGATGTTATACTGTCCGTTCAGGACTGGAGGGGTGGATTGCTGCCTCAGCGAGTAAAAATCAGTTCTCAACTGGAATGACCTTGCCTGATGACGCATAAGTGTGCTGGCAGCTAGCGTTACAGTGCCAAGGGGACCCACTACAAAAAAATTTCACGCTCACGATTGTTTGTGACGTGGCAACGTACACATTCGACGTGTGTCGAAGGCCGAGGTAACCAACCAAAGGATACAATAACGATGAGACTTTTCCGAGCTACCTGTGCACGAGGTTTGACATGAACTCATCGTTGACGCGAAAATTCACAGCCCTCAAAAATATTGTGGCATCCGGGTGGTAGTGATGCCCCCTCGCACTCTTCCCAACCAGATCAAAGATCAAAATGATGATCACAGGTGAGAGCCCCTGAAACAACAAAAGCGAGGGAGCTTCGCCCGATAGCTAGCTCATTTTTCGGAAGAGTCCGCCAACATTGTGGGTCCCATACCCGTTAGAAGGAAAAGGAGAGGACCAGCATTTTTCTACCTAGCAATACTCGTAGATGATTATTTACTTTCAAAAACTAATGGCTATATATCATGTCACTTCATCTAGTAGTATGGTATCTAAACGGAATATTTCTATGATAACTAAGGGCTTGCACCTAGAAAATCATGATATGAACTTCGAACTATGTGAAGTAATTATATACGATCATATCAAAAGATTAACCTTTTTTTTTAAATGTAACAGCCATTCCAGTTGAGCACTAACTTTCTACTTGCTGAGGCAGCAGTCACTCCATTCAGCACTACAAAACAATCTCGGAAAAACAGGATGATTAAAGACTCGAAATTCTTTGAAACAACTTGCTCCAAAATACGTTTGGCTCTTGATTTTGGTAAGGCTTTGTAGAATTCCTTTCACCAAGATCCCTCAAACTAAGTACAAAGCAATTTCATTTGAAAGCAATTTAATTCTAAAATTAGACACTGAGATGACTCAAGGAGTCAAAACGCTTCAGCTCACTCAAAAAAGCAGTAGTACATTCTAAAGTTCACTTAATTACAAGACAGAACAAAACACATTGAAACCAAGAAAATAATCTATGTAGGCCCAAGTCAAGATGTTCTCAGAAAGGAATGGTGATTGGGACTTTCAGGGGAAAGTCTAGTTTACTCTGTGGAAGCAGGTAAACTAGTTTTCTTAGATAAAAAATATCCGATGAAAAAATTCTGACAGGACAGGTCTTTCAGAAAATTATCGAATGAGGCGAGACATGCATCAAAAATCAGGTAATCAAAGAGAGCAAACTGACTGAAGCCCTTACTAAAATCGATATGCCAAGGTAGCAAAGGATATTATCTCAGAGGAAAGGAATTTAGTGAGGACGAGTATTCAATTGGGAAAACTAGAAAAAGACAAGAACATGGTTTTTTCAATATCGAGGCTCTTTTTCTAAGTATCCCAGTTAAGGAAGAAATAATTTGGCGATCCGTTTGAGAAAATTTTTAAATGATGTTATAGCTTAAAATTCAATGCTCTTGAAAATAAGATGCTTTAGTATTCTGAAATAAAACACCGTGGTGTTATAAAATGAAACTTTTAGCTATCATAGCAATGTTTCTAAACTAAAAGCAAGGGGCTCAAAGCCTAGACAGAGATGTGGTATAGAACGAAAACTTGCATTTGTGTACTAGGTAACCATGACACACACGCAAATCTAGTATAAACCTGGTATCAAATGAAGTAAGATGTCTAAATGAAATGGCAACAAATGCTAAATTTATCTGATTTTTAGCTATATTTTTCAAATATTTCTATTCGACATGGTACGCACTTCAACAACGTATTGAAATTATCAAAATTCATAAAAATGGTGAAAATTTGGCAGAGACGGTTCGTAAAACTCGAACATTTTTGGGTCGTCGTGAAGCACCTTGTCGGGCCGCAATACAGAATATTGGTGGAAATATTCGAGCTGTTGGGACAACTTAGTGATGTGAAGAATAAAACCCGTGCACGTCACTCAAGAACAGCCGAGAATATTGCTGCTGTAGCCGAAAGTGTTGAAGAAAACCCAGGTTTATCTATTCCTCGTCGTTCTCTGGAATTAGGCATTCCACAAACGCCATTACACCGTATTTTGCCCAAAAATTTGGGTCTTAAGGCTTATAAAGTTCAGTTAACACAAGAACTCAAGCCGGTCGATCATCAACAACATCGTGTCTTTGCTGATTGGGTCCTTGAAATGCATGAAAATTATCCAGAATTCCACCGGAAAATCATCTTGAGTGATGAGGCCCATTTCCACCTCGGTGGCTTCGTCAACAAGCAAAATTGTCGCATCTGGGGCTCGGAAAAGCCAAGAGTTATTGTTGAAAAGCCTCTCTATCCTCGGTTCGGTTTATGGTCCGGCGGAGTCATTGGACCTTACTTTTTCGAAAATGATGCTGGAGCAACAGTTACGGTGAATGGATTGCGCTATCGAGAGATGATTAATGATTTTTCATGGCCGAAATTGGATGATATTGATCTGGACAACGTTTACTTTCAACAAGACGGCGCTACGCGCCACACAAGCAACGGAACCATTGATCTTTTACGAGAAAAGTTTCCGGACCGTGTTATCTCTCGAAGAGGTGATCACAATTGGCCATCGAGATCTTGTGATTTAACACTTTGTGACTTCTTCCTTTGGGCCACGTGAAAGTGGAGGTCTACGCCAAGAGCCCAGCGTCGATTCAAGACCTCAAAGATGGAATTCGTGAGGCTATCGAGGACATAGGGCAGCCACTTTGCGATTTGGTTATGGAAAATTTCATGAAAAGGATATGGTCCCGTAAGCGTCGTCGTGGCGATCATTTGGCTGATTTTAATTTTCACTATTAACGGCATACCTTCCTCTTTATAATGAAATAAACATTTGATCATTTATATTAAAAAATGGAATTTTTCATTTAATATCAAAATAACAATTCTTATTGGAAAACCCTGTAGCCTCGTGTTCTTTATATCACACATCGTGAGGGGCCAAATATTAATTCCCAATTTACACCCTTCACATCTCAAATTCTACTACTCCAGTAAGAAGAATTCAGGACATAGATTCTACTGTCAGGTATGATGTACCAAAAATCAATATTGTATGATACTACAATCGAAATAGTAGACAATTATTTGAAAAATATAGCTTTTTTCTGAGGTGAAAATTCCAATCTCATTTATACTAGCTGATTAATATCTTGATTTATTCATCACAAAAACAACGACAGCTACTCCCTTTATAATTACACATTTTGTACTTCATCCAGAATATAATCTGCGTCATGCTGCCAAAAACTCCCTCAATCTTTTATCCACTTGAACAAAAGCTAGATTTGATTGACAGCAAGATTAAATACATTTTTTGTTGTATTTCTCTCCTACCTCGGCTTACTTTATTCAGGTATCCACATCATTCTACTATGATCATCTTCATCTTGAATCCAACTGGGCCGCGAATCTTTGACGAACGGTCAGAATTACATTTTCGTTGATTTGCTGCTTCTTCGTCTTCTGGTGCTGCTTCAAAGCCATGCAGAACGAGCCAAAAGATTTTTTCAAAAATTACCTACATGCAAAATGTGCCTTGAGGGGGTCTAGGAGTCTTTCATTTGTTACGTTTTTTTTATCTATGATTTTTTTTATTTGGTGGAGATATAATCAACATCAACCAAAGATAGTTGCGGGCAAAATGATTGCAAGACGCCAAGCGGGAAAGTTGTTTGGCGTTGAAGTTCTTTTCTGATATATCTACGAGTGCTCATCGTTGTTGTTGTTTCAGCGTGAGTACAGTTGTATCCATTTAAGGCTCCGGGTGTGATGAACTATAAGAAGCACAAAACCAACATTTTCATTTTGACGAATCACTTATGAAAAATGATTAAATCTATTAAATTTCCATTGTATGCTGCCACAAGCGGCGGCGAAATTTTTTTCATACTCGTATGGGATGTATTTTTGCATTACGACACATTCTCGTCGAGTTGAAATCGGAAATTTCGAGCGAAATAAATTGGAATAATCCGAATATTACGCAAAGTCTATTGTAAATTGAATTTCCGTAAAATGCTTAACTATTGTGGATATATTTGAATAACACACATAAGTTGCCGGATTGAGATTTTAGCAATAATAATAATAGTCGAAAATTATTTGTTGCAATAAACATATTGCTTTGCGGAATTATGCTGTTAGACATAACTACAGCTAGTTTTCACTGGATAATGTCTTTAACCGTTGACTATTGACTGACCTCAGCGAGTTCCAAACAATTTACAGTACTGGAATACATAGTATGAAAATTACTATATCTTTATCTACAGATATAGAATCTAAACCAAACTATTCCAGCATTGTTTCGGTACGAATAGTAAATATTCAAAAATTGACCTAATTAATTTCACGTTTAATCAAACATTTCCCATTTGAATAACCTTAAAATTGGAAAAATGCACCGCACAACGCTCAAATCAAAGTCTGCAGTTATTCGAAAAATAATTATTCTTTTCAATTTTCGAAGCTCCCTGGCAAATACTACACGTGCATCATTATTGACCTATTTCCAATTCGTACAACTAAATTAGAAATAACATTACAATTTAATTTCTTTATCCGCGTATCCGCTCGGGTGTGTGTTGAGGTTTCCCATTACATAATAAACTTCGCTGGCAGGTTATAAAGCCCCAAATCGAATAGCAAACAATAAAAAGATACGATAAAATTCCTAATATTGACATGGATAGCAAAAACCTGTCAGTAAATGCAAACACTTTTTTTCGCGAAAGATACTTTATCGGGTAGAATTAGAGTAAATAAAAGATAAACTGTTGCAATTAGAATCCAGTCAGGAATTCGCAATTTTCTGTGCATTCTGATAAGGGCTCGCTGTTGGAGTATGGTGAGAACAGAAGGTCTTATCAGAAACAGATTGAATTAACACCTCTGAGTCATTGTCCCTATCTATAAACCCGATTTGAGTGCTTTTATATCAAAATTATATCAAAGTGAAAATCGATGAATTATGATGTTCAGGGGGATTGGTGTTGGATATCAAAGCTTTGTCGATATGTTGAGCATGTGATTAGAAAAGATCACAAAACACCGATTTATTTATGATTCTACCCCACAACGATTTATGGATCGTTGTGTGGTCTTTCGTGGAATGGAGATGTAAATGCTTGAAGTAGGCTCGTTGTTTTGTCTAACTGACCATTATGGATCGAGAAACCACATAATTTACGTCGTTATGGAAATAAATGTTAGTTTTGGAATGAAGTGTTGAATGGTGAGACTTTTGGCGCTCAAAAAATGTTTAGCTTCCTTCGCTTACATGTTCTCGTTTCGTTAACGGGTTTTGAATGTTTTTACTACTACGATAAATGAGCAAATTTATGCTTTTATCTAAATAAATATTATTCAAAAAAGTGGTTCCTGAATTAAAAAAATTTGGGTACCATACCCAAAAATTATACAACTGATTTTCACTCCTTCGATTCGATGCGATCGAGTCAGTGCAGGATCAGCTAGTTGATTAAGATCCACGAATGGAGGTGAGAAATCTGGAATTACCCCAAAATCGGAAGCATTTTGTGAGTCGGAGGCTGCATTTGCTTTTATTTTATTTTGTAAAAATACGTTATGGTATGTGTGTCCTCCGAAACTAGAACAACTAGAGATACAAAACTTGACAAGTACCGTAGAAGCGGATTACTTTGACCCTGGGAGGTAACTTTGTCCCAAACCAGGAAATAGTTTAAACTTCCCGCCTAGTCACAACCGCATAAACGAACGTCTTAATTCATAATCTAAGATTTAGATGGCAGTACTACTGATAGTGAGGTGCTGTTTTATCAACCGATAGTCAAGTTCATTCTTGTCAGTGCCGCGATAATATTTGACAGTTTTACCCAATGAATTTTGCTCCTACTAGCTTTTCCCAGAAACTGTGTTTTTTGGTAACCCATCTTTGTTGTCTATGTCATTATTATGCATATGTTCAGGAGTATGGTGTTAGTGATGTAAACGATACTTACACATTTATTGTTTAATAAATTAAAAAAACTAAAAGTCGGTATACTTTGACCCCATTTTCGGGTTATTTTGGCCCATGGGCCAAAGTAACCTTTTAATTTTTTGCTTATAGAAAAATGCAATTATCTTCCTTTTTTCCTAAAATTTTGCAGTAGATACAATTTAGCAGCAGCATTTCGCATGCCGTCTAAATACCGAAGAAAACCCGGTAGTCGTCGGTATATCGATTATAGTACGGTAGACTTAGAACAATGTCTAGCCGCTATAAGGTCAAAAACTCCAACACAAAGAGGTCCCCGAAAAAAGGTACAATATACCCAGAAGTACGATTAAAAATAAATTAGCCAAAAGATATGGCAATAAACCTGAAAAACCGACTGCTTTTACGAAAGAAGAGGAAGACACGTTTGTGGCACATATAAGAGCGCTATTTGAATACGGATTTCCACTATCAGACTTTGATCTTAGAATGATTATTAAGGATTATCTTGAATCTCAGGGCCATATTGTGACAACATTTAAAAAAGATATTCCAGGAAAGGACTCGCTAAAATCCTTTCTTTTACGAAACAGAATATAATCTCAAAGACTGTAATAACATCAATCGAGTTTGTAGTCAGGTCCCTGAAGCCGTTATTGCTGAATTCATCGAAAATATTAACAAAGTCACAGAAAGTGTTCCACCTGAAATCATCTAGAATTACAATGAAACTAAGCTTTACGATGATCCAGGAAAAAGAAAAGTTTTATGTAGAACAGGAACAAAGTATCCAGAGACGATCGTGAATGCTACAAAGTTTAGCTTTACTGCCATATTTTGTGGGAGCGCTGCTGGCGAAACAGTTCTACCGTACGTTATATATAAAGCAGAAAATGTTTGGAAAATGTTCCAAAAGGGACCCGATATAATAGGACAAAAAGTGGATGAATGGATTACGTCACATTTGAAGACTGGTTTTTCAATCATCTCTTGCCAATACAGAAGGAAATAGAAGGGCGAAAAGTTGTCATTGGTGGCAGCCTCGCATCACATATCAACAAAACGGTCTTGTCTGAATGTGAAAAGAAGGACATGTTATTATTATTTTCGTCCTTTGAAGTGCAAATGGCGACAAATATTACTAAATTGGAAGAACAACAACACGTAAAGATCAGTTTCCGAATCTGTTAAAAAAGCGTTAGATTCATTAACATCAACCAAACAAGATTTAATTTCCAGTTTTGGAAAAACTGGCATATTCCCCATAAACAAAGGAGAACCCTTGGCAAGGCTACCGAGACAAGACAATATTTTACATCCAGAGCTTATTAGCAGTAATTTCTTGGAAAAATTAGAGCAGCACGACTCGATACCACTTGCCCAGAAAATAAAACTAGGAAAAAGAAACTCAATATAGCCCCTGGATTATCAATCTCTGCTTCCGATGTTGTTGAGTCAGGTCCTTTTGGTGTTGACACAACCAATAATAAGAAAAGAAAGATGGTGTCCAAAAAACGAACATAGCGAAACGTCTCATCTTCAAGCGACACTGAGTCCGCTATTACTCTGGCTTCCTCCACAAAAGACCACATCTGACCGTTTGATGACTCTGAAGATTATGTTTCTCTGAGCAATGTTATTCAGCTACAAGGGTTAATACAAGCTGAACCGTACGTGATGAGAGTGGAAGACGCGCAAGAACTATTGCTAGAAACTAAAAACGGAAAAATGGCCACGCAAGGATCCCATAGTGTTGAAGAAAAATAATACTGTTCATCAAAGTGTTTATGTATGCAGTGCTGACAAATAGTTGCAGGGGATCATGTTGTCGTGACCTGGAATTCACGGAACTACCCTGGTCAGGTTTTATCAACGTGTAAAGAAGGTGCATTTGTAGGCTGCTTAGAGAAAGGCAAAATATTCTGGCGCTGGCTAACAATTAAAGATGAACAACTTTACAGTTGGGGCCGTATAATTTGTAAGATTGAAGTTCCTAAATTAATAAAAAATCACTGTTTTTCTATTCCCAAAATAGCTCATCATTAATATAACTTGATTATATTTAGATTCAAGTTTGACTCTTGTAATTTAACGATGACTAAAACTGTAAATTAAAAGACTAATTACTTATAAGTGTCAGAAGAAGTTATCAATTAGATGAATATTTTCTATCGGATAAAGTAAGTAAGTATCATATCCTTGAGTTTCTATAAAAAGTCGATGTAACACTTATCATCAAGCAAACTATAGCGCTTTTTATGAGAATGCAGCGAAAAATGGACAAAGTAACCCGCTTTTATGGTACATATATCTATCAGAAGTGGTCGCCAATTGAAAGTTTGAAAATTAAAAAAGTTTCAAAGGTTTTAAGGGAGGGTCCATCCGTATGAGTAGGGAGCCTTAAAAAAATTGTTTATCGAAGGTTGTCAGGCTTTGAAGAGAATTTTTCGCCAGGGGGAACCAATTTCCCGCATTTTGATGCACAGAATGACTTTTCGGTTTCAGATTCTAAAATTTCTAAGTAAGACCTTTCATTTGATACCTCATTTGATTACCATTGATGAAAAAATTACAACAAGTTCCTTCAGCATCTGAAAATTTTCGATAAGACTTACCCTTTTGAGAGGCTATCATTTTGATCTTTTCGCAAACTTTGTTGATTGTAGCTTTTATGTGTAGTTTCTAAAGAAACTTGCTAGAATGCACAGACGGATGGACAGGCAGAACGACAAATTCATTGTAAAATTTGTTTTATAAAGCTCTTAAAAAGAGAACTGTATAGTAAGATCGAAAAGTTTCTGGCCCAACTTATAAAGTCAGGAGCCAATTTAACATCGCTTTTATTATTTTATGCACTTTCAATCGTATGTAATAGGGGTAACGGTTAATTCGTGCGGTTTTCTAGCAGATGGCGTAACTTGATTTTTATTCCAGTGATTCACCTTTCCAAATATTTATTGGAAAGCTACTGTCATATAGTTTCAGAATCAGTATATGTCATTTAGCTGAAGCGTAAACAACAATACTTTTTTTTACTCTGAAAATGTTGAATTTTGTTGGAGTAAAGTGTATTTGCGGGAAGTACTTCTTCATTGAAGAAAAAGGCTGCCGAAAGTCATCGTATTTTGGTGGAAGTGTATGGTGTGCATACTCTGGCTGAGCGTACGCGCCAGAAGTGGTTTGCTCGGTTTAAAAGTGGCAATTTTGACTTGAAGGACGATGAACGGCCCGGACAGCCAAAAAAGTTTGAAGATCACAAATCGGAGGCATTGCTCGACCTAGATCCATCCCAAACACAAGAAGAACTTGCAAAATCACTTGGCGTGGCTCAACAAACCAGTTCCGATCGTCTAAAAGCAAGTTTTCACAATGAAGCGAAAAAAAACCGCACGACCCCTATTAGCATTCACCATGGTCTCTTAACATTTCTATGCACATAGTCTAGATTATCCTGAAAATGAACCAAAACTGCTGATTTCGCCTCAACATCCGTGTTACAGTTTTTTTCCCGCCAGTCGGATTTTAATCTTGACAATGATAATGGTCATTTGGAGTGAGTGGTATTTGGGAGATGCACAGTTTCAGTGAAACCGCATCTATAAATTGCAGCCTTGAAACATCGGATGTATGAGCCGGTGCATTGTCACGCAGCCAAAAACACTCACTTTCTTTAAAAGCATCTCATAATTGATGTATTAAGCAAAACATAGTTATTGCCTTTTACAGTTGTGGTGCTGACAGAGATTATAGATTGTACGAGTGGGGTGTTTTACAGTTCAACTTTTTCAGATTTATTGTTATCGCATTTTCATTGAAATAACTAGAGCTCCTCGATCAGACCCATCTCTTGTAAAAAGTAAATGATTTTCGCTGGTCCATGAATCCAAGATGCTTTTCAACTGGACAATTAGTTCCCAGACTATCTCTTCTCCAAAAAAACAGAGCTTCTTGGTTTATCAGGAGATGTGCTGGTATTTTATCTGCAAATCTACAGATCCTGTACTCACCATTCTCCTAAGGCCCCATTTTCTTAAGATGTCCTTCAAGGTTACAATACCCCATGGGAAATCTTGTGAGGATACTAAGCTGATTCCTTCTTAGTTTGATGCATGATTTAAATCATTTCCTATCATAGGCTTTAAGAAATACCTTCGATCTTTTGAACCCTGGTTACCTTCTCCAGAATTCATCGCATTCTCAAGCTTCGTATTTCTTCACATGTCTACTGACAATGTGCTTTTCGACTGCACTGTAGGATTCAGGACTGACAAATGTCACTTTAATATTTTGTTTAAAGGTCTGCTTGTTCGTTCCTCTCCACTCCTGCCAACCCTGGCCCCCAATATAGGGTAGCTTTGTTATTCTCATCTAGTTAATTGAGTTTTGTTCAAAATTTTTGAATCATCTTCGATGTTATTGTTGATGATTCCAGGGCTTTAATAGCTACTTGGCTGTCAGAAAAGAAAGCTATAGTTTTGCCAATTCATCCCTTGTTTGTGCGCCGTTGCACATTTACTGCAATTGCATAGACCTCCGCTAAGAAGATGTTTCAAGTGGTTTGGATAATAGTGTTTAGTGCTAAGCCCAAACACTCTAATTCCTGCTCCTTCTGTAATCTGAGATCCGTCTGTGTACTACTTGATTGCATGTTGCACTCCGAAGTGAACACTGAATTCAGAGGTCCAGTCCTTCTTGTTACTCAGCTTAGTACAAAAGTTTATGTTAAAGTTGAACAGAGTCACCATACCATCAAATGGGGCACTGATCTATGGGAACAGCTTGGCTATTTGACTTGGTCCTTATGTCCAATCCTGAAGCCACTCTCCCTGTCATGGTAGAATATCTTGATCATTGTAGATCAATATTTTTGATCTATGACTAAATGGAGGGGTGATAAATTCAGTATTTTTTTGAGTTTTGCTATTGGGTACAACCTCATTTCTCCCATAATTTAAACGCAGGCCAGACATTGCACTCGATTGAGTGCTTGCCTCGTTGCACGCTCCTGAACCTTATTCACCCAAACAATAGCCCCGTAGGTAATAATTGGTCTCACCACCATGGTATACATCCAGCACAACATTGTTGGCTTGCAGTGTTCTTGTAGATTATTAGAGCTTTGTTGGTCTTCGATACACTTCAATGATTCCGACAGAAGATCATAACAATAAACCAACACTCCACTACCAGCAACAATCGAATTCAAAAAATCTTTCTATTGGCTTTTACGAAGAATTAAAAACTGAGTAAAACACTTCACTCGTTCTTGTTTTTTAACAGCGGATAGAAGATTAGCGATCCACTTCTTACTGACCTGATTAACACACAATTAATCGTGCAAAATTGTGAGCACTGTTGTTTTTGAAAGACATGCCATAAGTTGCTAAATGTTTTGTCTTTAGGCATCTACGAGTATCTTTCAGTACTGTCTTTTTGAATCAAAACGTATGGCAGCTGGGTAGACAAGCACATCGCCAAGCATGGTACTGAACATATCACCTTCTTGAGTGCCGATACGATCAAAGTAGTGGGATACTCTAGCTATCTATAAGCACAGGCCCGAAAGAGGTTGTACTGTTAAAACAGAAACAAACTGTCTCCTCTACTAATTTCATATTTTTCTCCATGATTGCTCTAGACGTGATTTTTTTTCTTCAGCCGATTCTCTGCTTAAACAAAATTGTTTCATGCACTATTTTACAGTGAAATAGGAAGACGAAAAATGCTCGTACCCAGCATCCAAAGCTGTTTGATATTTCTGATGGTATTTTTTACTCTTTTGTAAGAAACTTAATCACACTACGATACTCAATTTTAGGAATTCCTAATTATTAATCGGCAATCTGTCTTTGTTAGGGTATATCTTTATCCCGAAATCAAATGATGCAACAAATTTTCCTTGTGAGTAGACAGTGAACAGTTTGGTAATTTATTGACACGTTTTTTATGACCGATTAATCTACAACAACTCGGATAGGCCAAAAACTTGGAATGATTAAGTCATTCACCCCAGAAGTTGTTGAAAAGCAGCAAAAGTAAATGTGAAACATATTGAAGATTTATGGTCTGAATTAAATCAAGACAGAAGATGACTCTCTGACCTGGAAAATTATTCCAGGATATCACAAAAGATGTCTGAACTATGATAAGCTTCAGTGGGTATGCCAAGAAGTGGGAAAGGACTCAAACTCACTATTCGAAACAGCAAGAGTAACTGGTCCAAAAAAACTATTAATATGTTAGACCACTCCTTGAATTGGATTACCGTTTACATAACGATAGCATCCAAAATATAGTCACCCAATATACGAAGGATGATGTAGCATCAGTACCAAATTTGGAACTATTTGAGGTCGGTCAAATTACGAAACTTTTACAAATACATCCATCTATGAAGTATCGCCCTATTTGAGGTGGGTCCTCTAATTTTACATGCGTGAAATGGAATGCAGAAATTATATATTAACAAAACTGATCTATTTGTAGATTTTAATGTATTTTTCACTGTTATAAAAAATTACTTTCTAATTTTTCCGATTTATGCGCTCAAATGTCTCTAATTGTTAGAAGAAGTCTCTCTTTTGTATTAAAAATTTTTAGACTTGATCCTAAAAGTTCTTGCTAAAACATTTGATCACCAACAAGGGTAAATTGTTGTAGCTTCTAGTTTCTAGAGGCTGTACGTCCAAAAAGAGCCACGTAATAACCATGATTGCCTAACTATGGGAGCATGATGAGGAAATACGTGAACAGGATTATCATACTCTTAAAAAAGATGGAAATGCCAAACATTCATTGTCCTTAAGACAGTATCTACAGAATTTTTCCATTATAGGAGGCAATTTTAATTCAAGAGGCTTAGGTCATGAACGATTTGATTGTCTCATTGCAAAAACTAGGTTACACGCAACCTAGTGGAGATGTTATCAAAAAAAAAATGATGATTGCTGTCGAACGTCTTGACAAAGACAACATGCTCTTCGCGATTGATCAGATACTAAAGAAGCGGATACGGATTGTTTTAAGTTGCATGGTATAGTTTAGTGGAAATTTGGTTCTACGTATAATATTCGAGCACTTGAACAAATAGCAGTCAAAAAATTTTAACCAACATTTTATTTAAAATAGGGAAAGAACCAAATAAGATGAGTTTTGATTCACAGAATTTTGTAATTTTCGGCAATCACTAATGGTAAAAATCTAGAACAAACTGAGAACTACCACTAGGCTGGACCACTTCCTCTCACTGTAAGCATCAAAGATGTAGAGTAAACTAATTACCTGTGGAACTTGCAAACATAAAATCAATTTCTCCTGGTTACTTACAAGTTTTTGGCTGAAATTGAGCTTCAAATAATACGACGACATTTGAATTCAAATGAGTACTCACAAAACTTTGATTGATGAAACACATCTCACCACTTTTTACGGTATATTGCTTTAAGTTCAGTACTTCAAAGATTTTTTTGTGCCATTTCATTTTTAAAACATGGTATTCCAATTATATAGTGACAAATAAAGACATATTTTAAACGTAAGTCTGCTCTCTCGTTCACCCTAAAATGTTTACTCTAACTTTGTCAGATAAATATAAAAGCCAGGTCCTGCAATTGTGCAAACTATGGTCTAATCATCGATTTGGTTATTTTGAGTAGACATGAATGGATGGGGTTATCTCGGTTGAAATCAAACAGGTTTCAGAGGATGTATTATCTGCCCAGCCTACTCCAAAAAAAACCGGCTGGCATCTCTTTCTAATAGTAGTTCGGAAAGAGTAGTGTTGTATTTGATTCTAACATACTTAGCAAAAGTTAAATTCGCTGGACACTAGTTCCATTTTGCACGTTCAAAGTTACGGTCCATAATGAATACTCTCCAGAATTTTGACTTCCCATTAATTAAATGCTTTTTAAAAATAGAAGACAGTGAAGCGATAATGCTACATAAAATAAGTATTTATGGGCAATGGGTAATGAAAAAACTAAAGAGACGATGCTTTAACTTTGTTGATGAAATGAATTTGTTGACGTGCAAAAGGACAGACGGACGAGCAAACGAATAGACAGACAGAGGAAAGTTCACTTCAAATAAGCAGTCAAACTGCCCAAAGTGATTGGCTGTAGCAATTTCTGATGAGAAAAACTAATCCTCTCGTTGAAACTGCTTACAGAAACAAAGCTAGTGGTTCTTAAGGGTAATAGATCTAAGTTTGTTATACTTGTCAGGTTTGCGTAATTAACGTAGAGATGAGTTGTCAGTCTCCATTTATAATGCAACGGCCTTTTTTGGCGAAAGAACGGAAGTCTTTTTTCTTTATTTGATGTAAGTATCTGTCTTAAGCTTCCGCGTCCTTGAGAGTCAACATTTTTGTATAACTATAGAGTAGCTTAATTGACACTGAATAACGAAACTTTCAACGCCAATAGAAATTGTAGCCAATTAATATTTTGTTTATTTGATATTCACAGGCCAATTCTCAAAGGAGTAGAAACGTGTCTGCTCACTTAGGAAGGCAAGATCCGACGGCTTTTCAGAAAAAAGCAATAGAAATTGCTAGATATGTTCAGCAATCTAGAGTATTCGTGATGAACTTTTGGTACAGTAGGTTTGTGGCATGACAACGAAAAACTAACCTAGTCGACAAGTACTCGTACGCGGTCATAAAGTGAAGCTAGCCAGCTGAGCTCGGTCTCTTTACAGCTCACTGACCCTTGTATCTGAACAACGGCACCCGTATCCTCTACCGACTTAAATTCTTAAAACCACTGCTCAGATTTTAAAAAGACGTGGTCAGTGGGTCAAGTTAGAGGCACTTTGCGCAGAAAGCTAAGGTTGAAAGAAGTTTTCAGCAGGCCCAAAAAGACTTGCTGCATAGATGAAGATACTGTATGAGTAGTATCACGGAAGTTATATTTCCTGTCCAGCCACCTCCAAGAGAATTACTTAAAAATTAATGAAAATAACAAGTAAACAATTTTTTAATAACAGAATATGTGTTTCATTTAAAATACTATGCTGAAACTAAGCTCTTATGAAAGAATTTCAAAAAGAGAGGATTCAAAACTGGATACATGATCTGTGCAGCTATAAACGAGCCAAAATAAGCTGGAAGGAGCCTATAGCGTTGCATTGGTATATAACTACTCATAAAAGCCATGTTAAAAAAATGTTTCTAGAATATAATTGCTAGAAAGGGTCTTTTTGCTAGACGTTTCGACTTCTAATATTTTACCCGGGATAAATATGGGCACACATAACCTATTTTATAATGAAACGGGCCATAACGTGGTTGTATAAGACCTCTTTTAGGATGAAATAACTCTACCACAATAAAGGGTACGGAAAAGGAGCAATTTTACGATATGAGGGGATATCAGAAAATCACAAATAGGTAGGAGCATGATAGATAGAATGATTAGTTTATTGTTTTTCCCACTTAGTTTCGATAATTTAGTCAAAAAGTCGATGCCCACCGGATTATACTATGAGCAAATGGCGGTTCAAATATGATCGAGACAAATACTCTGACACAGTATTCCCCCTCACAAGTTACGCATTTTCTTTATGTTTCCAGAAGCTTTTTGATGCCGGTATCAAAGAATTCCTTGGACAACTCGGACAGTCATGAGCGCACAAACTCCTCTACCTCGTTGTCGGTGTTGAATCTTGGACCTCTGAGGGCTTCTGCCAGTGGTTCAAATATGTGGTAACCCCAGGGTGATAAATCCAGTACCTCCCACCCCGATTCCGATATTGTATCGAGCGAGAGGTGCGCGGTATGAGGTTATCCCAGAGAAGAATCGCACTTCGTCCTGGAATACCCCTCCGTTTCGATAGATAAGACGGTTTTGCGTGTGTTTTTAGAAGGTTAGTGTAGTATGCAGCACTGGTGGAACGTTGGATGCCTAGGAAATCGACGTACAGCACGCCCCGCCGGTTCCAGAATACAGTGCACATAACTTCACCCGCGGACCTAGTTGTCTTCGCTTTGATTAGTGCCCTTCCTCCACTCTTTAGACGAGACCTTGCTTTCGGGAGTGTAATAGTGTACCCAAATCTCGTCTGTGGTGAAGATTTGCGTTAAAAAATCGTTCGCGTCAGCAAGCGGCGACAAACTTTCAACCACGGGAATTTATGCTCGAAGTTCAACAGTTTAGGAACCCATTGCGCCGTTATTTTGCGATATTGAAGGTGTTCGTGGATGATAGACTTTACACTACCAATACTCATGCCGAGTTCAGCCAAAATGTCTCGAACATTCATCCTACGGTCCTCCAAAATGAGTTGCTCTATTCGGCAAATGTTGTCTGGCATGATGCTAGTTTGTGGTTGACGATTATACGGCTCATTCTCGACCATCCTTGAATGCTTTGGCCCAGTTAAATACAGCAGACCTACTCAGGCGCTCACTACCGAACTGATTTCGTAAACGCAGAAAAATTTCCGTGTTTTTAACGCCTTCCCACACTAAAAAACGAATGACAATATTTTGCGCAATGGCGGTCTGCACTTGACGTTCACTCATAGCCATAGCACGCACGTGAAACATGCACTCTCGACGAAAACTATGCCACACTGTTCGTAAGGGACCAAACTATCATATACTCAAGCCACGATCTTCAAAATATACATGCGCGCCATCTACAGTGTTTGTCTGCATTATATTTGGACCGCCCTCGTATTACTCTACCCATAAAAGAGTGATACTTATTCCCAAGAAATACACTGTCCATATGAAGGACAATTTTATTACAAGAAATAAGTAAAGGTAAATAGAAATTAATTTATAAATAAGAGCGGCATTCTATAGTATACTGTCTATAAAGCTTTTCAGAGAATGTATAGACTGCGGTTGTGCTTGAAACAACCAAGTAGCTCTTGTTAGTATCTAAATGCTCAATGTTTCGCCGTTGATGATTTGCCGCAGAGAATAGGAACCAAATTTCATGCACAGAAGTCTTCTCGCAATATTTGACGAGCTTTTATTCAATTTTCTTCTCTTACAGTATGAGAACTATGCAGTAATAGGATGATACAGTGGAAGTTTATGACTTAGACAGATCTGAACTAATCAAAAATCTTTCAGATCCCCTATTTTATTCAGATGTCCCTTCTAAGGCAATCAAATAGGAAAACTTAATGCATTTTACAAAGCTGTGAGTGAGAAATTGTTCCGTAAATAATTGAAAGTAGCGGAACCAAAGAATTTCCGAAACTAAGAGAGTCGCATAACATGATTGTTTAACTTTAGAGCATCCTCGGGTCATTAAGGTTATTCTTCCTTTATATTTTGTATTACTTGGTTAATTAATATGGCGGTATCCAATGCATATGCATCAAAGGCAAAGAAGGCTACGGCAGTACTAGTATTTGGTTGAGAATGTTGGGCGACATGCGTGTGTGTAAGAATGTTTGGGACCATCGATCTCCGCACGTGAATAATTTTACTATCTTTTTTTATTTCAGCACGTATCTTTCTTCGTCTATATATTGACATAAGATAATAAACGGAAAAAATCATGCAGAAAAACTAGATACATTTTACAAAGCTATTAGTAAACAAGTTGGGTAAACAGACCTACACTCATGTCAGAAGGGTTTTGTACCCAACCTATCCGAAATATCAGTGACCTTCTTCCTGGTTAAAAACAATAACAAAGTTGAAAATAGACGTTTCTAGTCTTAACAAATTATTTCTTTAATACAAAAATAACGAACTATGTTCCAAAAGTTTCAAATAAGTCTAAAAATTTGCGTAGATTTTATTAAATTATAATATATGCAGCAATGTGATACTATACTAGGAAATCCTGAATTGGATCAAAATTCCTAAATGGTCGAAACAACTTAAAAATTGAAATTCAGCCATGAATATTTTAGATTAACATGATCTAAAAGTAGGTAATAAGGACTTTGACTTGATGGGAACAAAATTATTTTGATAGCGCGTCACCAAGAAATTGCCACTTCATACTTTATGAAATGTAATGGATTGACGAGAAAATTGGAGCGGAAGAAAATATTAACAATAGCGTTTCTAGAAGCGATTTTTTACAGGCCGCTATTAATGATAATGTATGCAAATTATGGCAGTATTTCACAGTGTTTCAGAATTTAAAATTGATAAGCAATTAAATTATACAGATTAGAAATTGAGTATTTTGAACTTGAAAAAGTGGCAGCACTTAAGGCTCAAAATTAGCACACGTTTGTGTGACAAGTTTTTAAAACATGTTGAAATGATTGAGAAAAAATTGTTATGGATAAAATATGCAGGTGTTCTTACATCTATAATAGTTTTCAAAGAAAACAAAAGTCTTTCGAGAAATATTGACTGGAGGCAGACCTTAAAACTGGACCACTGTATAGAAAGTCATTAAGATGGCAAATTTATAAAATCATACTTTTTATTATATTTGCTGTAATCTCCTAAAACTTACCTTGCAAGTTTGAAAGAATGCTCCAATATTAGTCTTTTCAATGCGTGTGTCCTTAAATGTCTCCATATTTTGTTTTATTAATTTTCAGTAGTCCTCAGTTAAAGTCTTTATAAAATTCAAATTAGAACAGTTCTTATTCATTCTTAAAAATCTTCTCAATTAAATGAAAATCCAATCAACTTTTATGGTTCCCCCTGTAAAACAATACAATTGAAGAAGATTAAGCTTCGCGTCGCTCGGTGTCGTCATGGATCAGTGAATTTTATCTTTTAATTTTTTTCTGCCGATTCACTATCTTTTACCGTTCTACACCTGTCGCAAATGTATTTTATTCACCGGCTCATCGTCATCAATCCACACGTGAATTTGTGCAGGTTCGTCCGCTTTACTGAACCAAAAAAAAAGCAAAGAAGAAACAAAAAATACTCCAAGCACTTGATATACTCGCATTCACATATGCTCATGTACGTTCACTCTAAGTAGAACCGGGGATTCTACACTGATGACTCGACACTTAAAATGTTTACACCGACCAAAACGACACAGCAAAAAAAATTGTCGAAGAAGATATTCAATTTTTTTCGGAGGGTTCGACCCTTCCTAAATTACTGCAATTGTTACGAAAACAATAACAAGTGAAGAAGTGCACTTCGATTCACCAACACTATTGCACAGGGGTTAGAACAGGTAAGTTGTATTGTCACGCTTATTGGTGGCTCTAGACGACGGTGCACACCTATTCACTCACGAAGAAGAAGTTGAGGATGGAAAAAAAACCACGCTGCTAGAGTGCAATTCTAGTTTTTATAAATTGCACAAAAATGTATGTTACATACTCGCACACAAAGCAATTTCTATTTTTTTTTTAAATGTATATTCCAAAAAACGTCACCAAAATACACTCCAAGATGTTTTTAGTCACACACAGCTTTCGAAAATTATGCAGCACTAGTTTATAAGAAAGTCGTCTTAAGATCCACACGGTGGTAAGGTGAACGGCACCGTCCTAGCGCGCAATCACTTACTATTTACTCGTTGTATGTCTTGCGCGTAGACTAATTGCTTGAGGATACATCAAGTAAAGAAACAATTAAAAGCTGATGGGATACACTGATAGGATCTAGAATCCATTTTCACTAAGAATCGTAATTTTTTGAGGACACTTCCGTTAAAATAATCAAATTTGAAATGCTTTAACAAGAAACACACCAAAATGTCCACCTTCCTCGCAATCAACTTCTCTCCGACTGGAATTGTGCTGCCAAGTTAAAATTGAACGCCTTGGCGTCTTTTCCACTGAGACTCTACTGTAGACAGAAATACATTCGCTTACCTGGCCGCGATTGTGCAGGTGAGCTAATCAAGATATAAGACGTTAGCTGTGTTAGTATTTGTGGTAAGTGGCTGAGATACTGGAAGTAGTCCCAAGATATATTTCAGCCATTTTGCGTACAGCGGCCATTTTGCTTTGAGGTGAGTATCAAGAGCTCAGATTTAAACCCTAAAGATTTCTTAAGATGCTGTACTGAACCAACTAAGAAAGGTGAATTCAGGTGTAACACCAACTTGGCAAGGTGAAATAAGCCTTGATTGTATTGTTCTACAAAGTGAAGACCATTCCAGTATAACACATAAGCAAAGTTAAATCAAACTAAACCAAAGATGCTGTTGGTAGTACAGACCCCTTTAACTAAGATGCTAGTGCGAAGTTTGAGAAGTAGCGGATATAAGATGCAAATTACTAAGATTTGCATCAAAATTAACATTTTTCAAATTTGGGATTTTATATAAGGCAACGTTGATGGAATTTGAAAAAAGAAATTTTATTTTTGTATATATTTATTTGCTAAAAGGCTGAAATATGAAAAAATTAAAATTAAATATCCGAAATTCTGCATTTTTGACCAATATTGTATACATGCCTTATATATAGTATTTACTCAACAACTGCTACCATTTATGTAGTTAATAGATATTGGTTTGAATATTGACGAAAACAAAAAGTAGTCAAGATTCTTGTGAATAGATAATTTTGCTATAAACATATATATTTAAAATGTAGAGCATGGAAGCTTGAAGTTTCTAAATGTTTTCATTAGATCGGGAGAAGTTGATGTGCAGTAAAGTGAACCAACAATTTTATAAATTATACAAAACTGTATAAAAATTTAGAGTAAATTTTACCAACATTGATCGCTGAGAAGTCAAAACGATACAGGGGTACATTATTATGAAACTCAGGACCCTAGACACAAATGAGAAATATGATATTCACTTTTACCAATGCTGCAAAACCGTTTCTAACAGCATCAATTTCAGAAAATTAGAACATTTGAACTTGGATAATTCGAACCTTAAGGGGCTGCTCGCAAAACTCGAATTATAAATGTTTTTCGGAAACGCTAACACTAACACAGCATTGCATGGTCTAACATAAGAAAATTTATTTCGTAAATTTATTGCTCTTCATTTACAATTATATGAAGAAGTCCGAAATCGTATTTGTTTCCTAGGATTAATTCTCTCTGTCGTAATGAGCGATTCTAACTGATGTAATGACTGCCAACTAGACTTAATTAAAATACATCATTTTTATTGAACTTTCAAAAAATCGCCTGACTTCGTCAACTTGATTCACTGCTTCAGCCGTACTTAGAATTGGCCTTTCCCATGCCACTGTTAAATCGGCATCTTCATCATCGGATGTATTGTTCCCATCTTGAGTGTCCTTGCCAAATACCTCAGCGATGACGTCCTCTTCAGTAAGCTCACCACACATCGCAACGTCTTCGTTAAGGAAGTCCTTAGAGGAGATTGCAGGATCTGACATAATATCCTCCCAGCCGTCAACTGAAGGCACAGCTTAAATCACAAATTGATTGGCACTTTCATTTCCTGTTTATTTTTTGACTAAATCAGCTTTCTTGAAACAGCTCCTTTATTTATTTATTTATTTCAAAATTCAACTTACAGACTAGTAGTCCAATTACAAGTCAATTAATACAATATTTAAATACACACATACGAATTCAATATATGGAAGAAATTAAAGAAAAAAGATCACAATACGATATCAACAAGTTGGGTAAACAGACTTACGCTCATGTCAGAAGGGTTTTGTATCCAACTTCTCCGAAATGCAGTCACCAGCAATGAATAACATCAAGAAATATGTCAAAGAGATGCGCACGTTCAAAAGAAAATCCATTGTTTTTCTACTTTCAACGGTCGCCATTTTGTTGCAAACCAACAAAAATCACTCAAATCATGAATTCTCAAAAATATTAATGTTATTGACCTTAATGGAAAGTTTCAAGAAGATCAAGTCAAAACTGCAGTGACTGATTCGATGGAAAGTCCATAAAATACCAAAATCATTTGTTATTGTTGTTGGAGAAAATTCAAATGGCTATAACTTCCGTGTATATCATTCGATTTTCATCAAACTTAAGAAGTTTAAGAACTCTTAGTAGGACTACGTAAATATCGAATTTCGTTCAGTTTAAGGGTACAGATGCAATTTTATTGGGGAAAATGTGGAATTCGAATATCATACTATTATTAACAAAGTTGAAAGAATTTCGACTTCTAAGGTATTTGTTGTTGTTGTACTCATAAACACCTACCACCATAATCTTTTTAGATTTTTCGGATCACAGGTGTCCAATCGCGAGGGGGGGGGGACTCCAATTTTTCGTGTATTTTCCCTCCTGCGCATCCCTCGAAGCAAAAAGTATCAAATTAGACCTGTTATGAAAAGTTCTCATCAAGATCTTTCATTTGGTACCCATATCGGCTACCTGTGATGTAATTTTTTTCGGGGGCACTCCCCTATATGGGGAGACCCCCCTTAAATACTTTATAAAATTTACAATTTAAAATTGCATTTTGAAGAGGGCACCACTTTACACCTGCAAACAAAATTTGATGTTTCTCGCTTAAGTAGTTTGCGAGAAAAAGTGCCGTGACACAAGGACGGACGGACGAACAGACGGACAGACAGGTCGCGATTTTAGTAGGGTTTTGTAAAATTATTTTACAAAACCTTAAAAATTAAGATTTATAGGAGTCTTTATAAGTTTGATTTTTCATTGAAGTTTTGAATACGCCAAGAGACTATGGTAGAGGACCAATACTTTGCTGGTGGTGCATACGAGGTAAGCGTAACAAGGGAGAGTGGAAGAAGGTGTTTGTACGTGCATACAGAACCTGAAATTGAAGCGAGGATCTATTAGGGCGAGCAGCGTCGAATGTATTAATTTGCCTGCATATATTTTGAGGTAAAAGGCTATGATGAAGCTTGAACAAAAGACATTCGTCAAGGAAAGACCGTCTGGGTTCGAGGGTCGGAAGATTCAAAAAATGTAGTCGGTCATCGTAAGGAAGGTTGAATTTGAAGAATAGAGACCGTGTGAATCTGCGCTGAACTGAATCAGGAGCATCGATGTGCTTCCTGTGGTACGGACTCCAAATTTGGGAGCAGTACTCCAAATTACTACGTACTAGTGAAAACTAAAGACACATACAGGATGTGATATATTGAAATGACGAAGCGGATCGTAAAATAAATCCAATTAAGCGAGAAGCTTTCTTGATAATTAGAGCAATGTGGAGATCAAACTTCAGTTTACAATCGAAAAGCACACCAACATCCTTAAAGGAAGTTACATTGCTCAAAGGGATACAAACAAGCCTGTACGTTGAGAGAAGAGGAAATTTTTTTTAGGAGAATGTCATATGATGGCATTTGGAAACATTTAAGGGGAGATGGTTTGATTCATACCAGTCACTAGGACGCTGAAGATCGGTTTGAAGGATATCCACGTCTGACAGGGAATTAATAACTCGAAAAATCTTGAAGTCCTCAGCATAAAGGAGACAGGGGTATGTGATAACAGAAGCTAGATCATTGACAAAAATTAAAAATAGTATGCAACCAAGTATTGAACCTTGCGGAACTCCCGAGCTCGGGTAAAAAGATTAAGAGAAGCAAGAGTTAAAAATGACTACACATTGACGATTCAGGACATAGGAAGAAGCCAGGAATAGAGGCAACTAGGGACATTGAACCCTGAAAGTTTCTCAAATAGGAGAGAAATCCGTGAAAATAACGTCCACTTCATGTTGTTGATCGACGGCAGCTGCAATTTGATGGGTAAAAGAAAGTAAATTTGTAAGAATAGATCTGCATCTGACACAACCATGCTGTTCAAAACTATATTTTCAAAGATTTTACTATATTTTCAAGGATTTTACCAAAACAAGGAAGAAGGGAAATAGGACGAGACAATATTACGATCACCAAATTTGTAGATAGGAAAAATGTATGCAATTTTCCATTGGGAGGCGAAAACCCCACAGGATAAACTCAAATTAAAAATAATTGAAAGGGGGACACAAAGTGGAGAAGATAAAGATTTTGCTAGAAAATTTGGAATGCTATCAGGGCTCATACTGGTGCTGTTGTCAAGATTATTTAAGAGTTGCTCAACCTGCAAGGGGTTTGTACGAAAATTAGTAGAGGAAAAAGAGAAAGAAGATTGGTTGAAGAAAGGGGAATGCTTAGCCCTGCCAAAAAAGGAAGAAAAATAAGAGGCGAAGAGTTCACAATATTTTTGAGGAGTAGACGATGTCACGCCATCTAGACTAAAATTATCAGGGGCATGATGAGAGGTCCTTAAAGATTAGTCGTAGAACGCACGAATTTCATTTGGCATTAATGCAGTTTCAATCTAGTTAACATATGCATGAAGTGCAGATATGGTAATTTTCTTTGCCGCGGCACGACGCTCTTTGAATGTAACGAGGTCAATTGGAAGACCACTGGGTAAGGATTTTCTGCTGGCAACATCTTTAGCTTTAATTGCAAGGGGCCATCTTTAGGTCTTTTTGCTGGACACACAGGAGTAAATTGCAAAATTAAGGATGAAAGAAAAATATAAAGCTTATCAACACATTCTTCAGTATGGAGATTGCTGAAGAAGGAATACCAATTCGCGGCATTAAGGCTAGCTTCCATACTCGATAAATCGGCTTTTAAAAAATTAAGGCGGGAAGATGAGGAGTTAGCAAGCTCAATAGAGAGCGGTGGATGGTGGGGATCAGGTTTGACAAAGTATGCGGACAGAGAAGAAGGTGGAAAGTTGTTACAAGTAAAATTCTTAAAAAACCCTCAAGTGATCAGCACAAACAAAAAACTAATTCCAAAGTTTAGCCAATTCATTTTAAAAGCTAATTAGTTTTTCAACTATTGCAGATCATATTTGGCTCATAAGCAGAGAGCGAAAAATGCTGCTCTGCATTTTAGCACTAGCTGTGATAGGTTTGATCACATACTTGATTAAAATTGTCACCTTTTTGGAATGAGTAAAATGCAACTAGATTGTATCGAGTGATGAATGATCGTATTGCGTGATAAATTAAACAATGTAACTGCGCGAATTCTCCCTTATTATTTTAAAGTATTTTTCGTTACGGTAGTTATAGGATAATATTTTAAGAAATTTTGGAAGCCACTGAAACCTATTGAAAAAATAACAAGCTTAAAAAATATTCACTGGCGTTTATAAAGACTGCAGTTATGTGTGTAGGATAGAAATTAAAAAAGATTCCAGATTTTTAAAGAAATTTGTTATAGTCTGTTGCAAATTCAACTTTAAATTACCTTCGTAACATCTCCACCTTCTTTTGGGTACATATACCTTTTTCTCGGTGTATTTATTTATTTTTATTAACATTTAACCATTTCCCTTTAATTTTATTTTTCCATCGTATTAATTCTACCCTCTTACGCTACTTTTAATTACAAAAAAAAAAAAATAATAATATAATAATAATCTTAACTTTCCCACTAGCAACTCTCAATTCATTACTTCCCATTGACAAAATTTCATTCGATACCTTTTCCCTATCAAAACCTAATTCCTTCCTTCATACTAACTAATTTTATTAATTAGTTCCCACCAACAAATTTTATTTGTCATACTAACAAAAATTCATTCACACTTCCCTACTAACAAATTTCATCTCAATGCCCATTAAGAAAGGTTCCCAATTGAAGTTGGACGAATGGGAGATCAACAGAAGGTGGCTCCGGTGGTAGCGTCGTAGTTTCTTGACCCTGGGGTCCACTGGGACCCTTGTTTCACGTTCTCCCAAAAACAATTGTTTCCGTGTATATGACTATTTGCATATAACCAAACGCTATCAAGGTTATGCAAATCGCCATATATGCAAAATGGAAATTGTTTGTCGATATGGAAGGGATGTGTGGGTAACGGAATTGAAATCTATTGAACTTCGACTACGTTATCCGGGTACGGTAGCGGGAATTGGGGGGAAGGAAAGGATTGCGAGGTTGGTCTTTTGGAGTTGATGGCATTCGGTATTTGGTTTGGAAGATAAGAGGAAGTGCTTTGACAGTGTCGAGATAAATGTTAATTTTGAATTCGGAAAAAAAAGAAATCTGTTTTTTATTTGGATTTGGTGACGACGGAGTGAATTGGAATAGGAAAAGTTGGTGGCAGAAGTTCGGGAGAGAGAAAAGAAGATGTTCTGCGAATTGTTAAAGGTAGTGAAATCTTACTTGTGGCATATGTGAGTGGAAGACAAGTGCGGGTTTTAAATGAAAAGTAAAGGCCAAAGCCCTTAACATAACTCTAATGTTTTTAACGTTAAGATTAATTGAGTAAGAGAAAGAAAAAACATAGTTAGAGGGAGTGAACCGAGAATAAAAATAATGACGGCTTAAATATATTCCGGCATAACCTAAACCCCAAGATTGTGTTGAAAATGAAATTAACAAAGCTATATAGTCGACACAAATTTTAATTGACGCAGAAGACAATTAAAAGTGGAAGCAGTCAGGTGTTATAATGAACAAACTAAAAATGAGAAGAAACAAAGGAAAGATCTTTCTTTTTTTATTTTTTCTCTAATTCGGTGAGGATCCAATTAAAAGTGTAGTGTTTGGTGCCATGGAAAGCCCGAAGGATACTTACTTTACTCAATATTCAAATTTAAAATACCCGCCATTTCGTTTTAAGGTTATTGAAGTCGCTCGTTGAATAAATTTTCAAAGATATTTATAATATAGGAGTATATCATTCCCGAAACTTTAAGGCAAATCCTAGCAAACTCGTAGTGTCTGAGTCGATTGGAAGCTCAAAATGTTCCGTAGTCATGTCTTATTGTTGTTGTAATATAGAAAAATTCAAACCATCGTAACTTCGTTCAATATTATTCAATCTTTCTGAAATTTTCATTGTTAGTGAGTCTTATAAGTAACCATCATTGAATTTAAGGATACTGCCACAATTTTATTCAAGAAAATATAATATTGATAAATCATACGGTTACTAACAAAGTTTAGCAAATTTCGACTTCTGATGTGTTTTTCATTGTTGTACTTATAGAAAACAACCTCCATGATTTTTTTAGATTTTTCAGCCCACAGGTATCCAATCGCGAGGAGGGTGACACCTACTTTTTTGTGTTGTTCTGCTTTCCCTGCCTACTTCGTTATTGATACTGCAGTTTTAATAACAGGTATTTAAAGAACTCATCAAGACTTTTCCTCTGATAACCTACTCGACAATGTTCGTTAAAAAAAATGCTAAGCGTCACATCCGTATATGGAGGGATCCCCCTTAAAAGCTTTGATATTTTTTCACCATGAAACTTTCATTAGCCAGAAACTACTGAGCTACTCATAAGATTTGATGCTTCTAGCTCCTCTAGTTCCTGAGAAAACATGTGCCACACTGACGGATGGACGGAGGGCATTGAAAAAGAACTTTTTTACAAAGCCCTGAAAACAGGGCTGATACAATGAATTTTAGGACTACATGAATGGAAATTAATATAAAATTATGGAGCTAGTATGCATAATATGGCTCCAACTTTACCAGTACTAATTTCTAGAGAAAACCCCTTTTTTCATAAGTTTCACGACAAAGTTTTCGTGTCAAATTAGCTCTGTCAACCCTGAAACACTGTCTAGTTTTGTTCCTTTTACTCCAGTGAAAATAACAAAATCAATGTCTATTTCTTTTGCAATCAAAGTTTACGATAGCAAGATGGAAAGGTCAAGAACCGTTGCCTTCGACAATATTCTCTGGCATGGTCAAAACTTTCTGCACTCAACTCGAAAGTACAAATGAAAACTCTTCAACATACTATGTAATCTGCAGCAATAGTGTATGGGTTTGGGTTACTTATAATTTCAAGAAAACTTTTAGTTTAAATCTCCTAGAGTGTTTCGTGTCTAAATGAACCCCATTCTAATTTTCTTTGGATATCCATGAACATTTCAAAATAAGGGTTTTTTGTCCCTGAGCATCTACGCTTGGTAAGACCCGGACCGTGCTTCCAGTATGCTTTCCATCATTTAGTCATTAAAGCTTATACTGCGGGAGCAGCAGATGCAAGCCCTCTATTGCGCAATGCATAATTACAATATAAAATTTCGTGCTTTGGCAGGTTTTTAAGCGATAAAAATTTTCCAAAAATCCACTCCATTTTCAAATGTGCAAGTATTTACCTGATATAAAAAGCTGAAATATGGGAAAAACGTATGCAATACCGTCGTCTTCGGACAACTATTACAGACAAAAATATTCATGCGAATCGAAACAACTTTGAAGACGAACCACGAATCAGGGTATTAGAAATTGCTGGACAGATTGGAGTAAACTATGGGAGCTATCACAAATAGACTACAGTGTGTGTTAGATGAGTCTCTTGTCTTTCGGCAAAAAATCAGAAGTTGAGACGTTTAAAGGTTAGCAAAAATAAATTTCTTCCCATTTTACTGAAAAATATGTATTTCGAAAGCGGGTAACGAGAGGAAAAATAAATTATAATTGACATTTATTACAATAAATGAATTGTTTTTAAAAATGAAATCCCATTTATACATATTTTATTGTTGATTGTGATGGCGTATATGCGCTGAAAGGTTAAATTTTTATGATTTAGTGCTAACCATCATTAAATCATTTTCTTATCCAAAGCTTTATTACTTCCAACGTTTTAATTTCATCTGGAAGGAGCATTTGTGCATCATATCAAAACAATCAGCAAGGAGAGACTTAAGATTAAAATGCAAAAATCCCTGTAATGATAATTTTAATAACTAAACTTGTAAAGCATTAAAAAGCCGCCATTCCTTCGCGGTAGAGAGTGCAAACGATGAAGAGGTCATCTTAGCTATTGTATGGTGGTATAAAAGCAGGAGGCGTGACGGTAAATACCAGATTGTCTCCCGCGTCAATGTCAATGAGCCCATACAACGGTATTGCGCCTGCCTATTTTCATGAATTCCTAGATTTTATTAGTAACTCATGACCGCTTTTCGCGAGTATAAAGTTAGAATTTTCTAAAATAATATTTGAATCAACTTGGATATTCAAACTTTTTTAAATATATAGGTACTCATAGAAATATTCAATTTAAAGATAATTTCGAATTATAGAAGTTCGTATTAACCAAGTTTTACAGTAGTTGCAAAGTTCTGCTAAGTTTAACTAGTTAGACATTTTTCTCCTTAAACTTGTGATTACTAAACTTGGCGATCGTAAACAATCGAACTGATAACCGGATATACAGATGACAGACAAACATACCGAGAGCGTATGATAGTGCCAGGTCCAGCATAAACAAGCTACCGTATGAAGAGTACAAGCTACTTTGCAGAGTTATTGGAGCTGTTCCAAAGTAATTGGCAGTGGAAACTCCTATTAACGAGACCCAGTCACCCTGCCGATACTGCTTATTTTTACCTGTCTTCAAATAAAAAAATTTCTCCGGAGAAGGTGGCGGATGCCTCATAGTTTAACATTCATTTTGTAGTTGCTAAACTTCCATGTCCACAACACCAACAAACAAATTTTCCGATACAATAAAAATTAATCAGGATGCATTTTAGAGTAAAGTACACGTGAAAAATATTATGGTAATATAGCTTTGCAGCCCAACAAACCTACCCGATAAGCAAAGGGTGCGCCAGCACATTAATTTGTCACTATATTGAATCTCAACTACAGCAGTCGTGTGTTGTCATTTCAACTGAGTAGACGTGTGGGCATTCGTGCGTGAATTCTAAATGGCGGAGTTAGTGGAATCAAGTGCGGAATACATTCGAAGAGCGGTGTTTATTGAAAGTCTTTGCGCTGGACGGTCGTCAACAGAAATTAGAAAGTTTTTCGGGTATCCAAAATCCACAGTTTACGATATTTCTCAGAAGTATGCGGCCACGAAAAATTATGAGGAAGGTTCTTCTAGTCCTGCAAGGAAAGCTCATGCGAAGGAGAAGGTGGCAAAGACCTCGGAAGTTGTTTGAAGGGCCCAAGACATCATTTCGGAGGATCCTGGGAGCTCGCTCTGAAAAATGGCAGCCATCTTGGATGTAAGTGAGACTTCCATGCGTCGAATCACCAAAGAGGACCTGAGATACACGTTCTACGTAATAAAGGTGCGACCGATGCTATCTGAGGCTCCTAATGTGAAGTTTCTTCAGATTTTACTGAAACACCCTGTACATGTACGCTGTCGCCAAATGAAGCCCGATAGTTGAGTTCAATTTGGTTTCATAGCTCGTTGACCTTCGTAACAAAATAATGGCACCTTCGCCTGTACTTTTAGTCTAAACGTGGACACCCAAACTGACTTTTAAGAGTCATTTCAGTATGTTTAAAGGCCAATCTTAGAAACTTTCGAAATAAATTTTCAATATTAAAGCAAAGCGTTTAAGGTTGCAGCAGTTGCGACTGCAAAATCACACATGATTGGAAGCAGCAGTAGGTACCAAAATATATTCTTTAATATTTGCGCGCATTTTGTCGAAAGTGTTACAATCAAATCAGAATGGCAATACCTAGGAGCATGCACTTATAAAAATGTTACAGGCGTCGACGAAGTATATGAGCTTGAGGGTATGCAATTAAATTTAATTTGGGAACCCGCAGATATATCTCTGTAAAACTGAAGGACGATTTAAGTACTTAAAATGATGGTAGCAGGACTACAAGGTTTTTCACGGGGCATTATAAACTCGCAGGACATCTTAAGAAATCTTTCTCCTCGAGAAGAAAGGCGCGTCGAGGTTCTGCTGGTTGGCAAATGAAATACCAGAACGTCTTTTGACGCACTGCGGGGTTCTATTCCGGAGGAGAAGAGATTGTTTGAGAGCTTACTGTCTAGTCGAGTAACATCTTGGGTAATTGGAGCCAGCGAAGATCAAACACTTTCTGATTAAGTAGCCCTAGTTTTCGCATTTTGTTTAAAGTGTAAAATATCCAATCCATACAATCTACAAACATCTTCAATTAAAAGCAAGCAAATTTATCTGAAACAACTTGTGCAAGTACAAAACCCCACCATAAAAGGGTTGGGGAACTAGATACAGCTGAATATCTAGAATTTCAAAATTGATACTACTAAATTTATAAAATTTTCCTCCAAAAGGGAAAATCATTTTCTAGATGAGAATAACTATTAGGATTTTCATAATATGGCATCTGTCATAAATGGCTTGTAGAGTTTCTTGCGTTTAATTTTTGTTCACTTATTATTCAAAAATACATTTTTTCACACAGAAGGCATTGCTTTATAAGTATTTTATATTTCAAAATCTATTAAATTACTTGAAAACTTAGCGAATAAGTGATGCTCTTAATGGGGGCCTGTAAAATAACCGTAAGAAATATCCAAAGAAATATGTAATTTCACGAAGCTTTAATTCTTCTTTTTTGATGCTTTGTATTATTCAACGAAATCCACATGTAACGTGCCCACGATAAGAAATTTACTTGATTTATCTCATTCAACATTATTGCAGATATCAAATAAAAAACAAGTTGGGTAGACAGACCTATGCTCATGTCAGAAGGGTTTTGTACTCAACTTACAAAATGCAGTAACCAGCAACGAATAAAATCAAGAAACATGTCAAAGACGATTTTATTGGAGAAAATGTGAAATTCGAGGATCATACTATTATTAACAAAGTTGAAAGAATTGTGAATTCTGAGGTATTTGTTTTAGTTATACCCATATATATCTCCCTTGATAATTTTTCCAGATTTTTTAGAAACATATTTTTCAGATTTTTCGGATGGAAGGTTTCCAATCGCGAGGGGGGGGTACGCGAAAAGTTCGTACATTTCCCCTTCCCCTGCCCCCCTCGGTACCGATAAGGCAATTTTGAAAAGATCTCATTGAGACCTTTCCAATGACACCCTACTCGACTACCAATGGTGAAAATTTTTTTTTGAAGGGTCACCTCCCTATACGGGGAGACCCCCCTTAAACCCCTTTGAAAAATTTTTCCACCCTTGAACTTTCAAGAGGTCACCACTTCTGACCTTTCCACAAAGTTTCATGGCTGTAGCCTCTATAGTTTCGGAGAAAAAGTGCTGTGACATACAGACGGACGGACGGACGGACGGACGGACGGACGGACGGACGGACAGACGGACACAGGTCGTGATTGCAATAGGGTTTTGTATTTTAGTACAAAACCCTAACAAGCTGATATTTTTTAAGACTTGTTTTTCTTCAAAATAGACAAATGTGCATACAAACAAGTTAATCTCAAAAATTCGAAAGTTTATTTCTCTTATTTATTCAAATTTGATGCCGAGCTCGTGCAAAAAGAATTGCATGAAGGAAACAGCCGCGAAGAACGCGTCTGTTCTAACAGGTTATTTTCATAGGCAGTAACTTTACAGTGCATTGATCTATCTGGTCCACTGCCAAATTTTTAAAACCTAACGAATGTGTAAATTGGCTTTTTTTCTCTAGAATTCAGAAATAGTGTTTGTGTTCTAAATTCCATCAAATTTCGAAAATCTTCAAATTTTTATGTCTAATTTTCACTAATGATATTCAATAACAAAACGCGGGAAGAAGCGATTTGTCCCCAAATCAAAATTTTCATCTTTATTTTCTTCTTCGAGTTCAAACTCCGGCGTCATTTACTAATACAAAACAATCTTTTGCTATTATATACATAGTTTAGTTCTTTATATGTAGAAGTTTGCAAATCTAGCAGCGTCAGAAGAATAAACTCAAAAAGTAACTGATAATGATGATGTCATGTCTAATTTGCAAGTTAGCATACTAGCGAGACTCGCTCATATTTGCAAGTTAGTATACTAGCGAGACTCGCTCAAAACTCACTATGAGTATGCAAAAGATAAGTCTTCGAAGTTAGATTTTACGAAAGCTTTAATGAATTGTAGACGAGCTTTTCGAGTTTAAAATAGCTAGCAAGGTTTCAGAGTTAGCAACTTTTTGCCGATTGGAGGTTTGCTTTCCGCGAACGGTTAAAGTGAAGAGTACCTTCGAAACTGGTTTCTCCAGTTCTGGTATCAAGCATGATTGACTGTTAATGTAAAGATATACTTATATGTGTAGATACATAGTTTGTTTTGCAGATTAGTTGTACAGTCAAATAAAAGAAAATCTGCGAAATCGCCGTGATCCGATGAAAGCTATGAAAGTAAGCTTGCCAATATTTCAATCTGTTTTTGACTGCAATAAGAAACAAAAATGCATGAAAATATCTTATCTGAGCTTCATCTTAGAGTATACATATTTCACTACAGAAATATTTCTGCATAATGTGAGAAGAAGAAATTTTGTTTTCATGAGTAAAAAAAATATCTAGCATTCTTTAGTTATTGAGAAGTTTGTGAAATATGCAGTTACCCAAAACGTATGTCGAAAAAATTAAAAACGGAGTTCCAAAAAAGTAATAGATCGCTTAAAAATAATGGTTTATTCTAGCGGTCTTTGCTGGTTGAAGAATCATTGCATATAAATAAAACAAAAGCAAAATTTAATTTTGAAATCCACACAAATGCTTTTTTATTACACGCTACGGCATCTCGGTATCCTGTACCTTTATCAGACGAGTTATGATGAAGGTGCGGTGAATTGAAACGCCTTACCATGCAATAAAAAATCATTGAATAGATTTGAAAATTAAATTTTCTTTCGTTTTATTTGTTGAAAAATAATAGGCTTAAAAGGTATTGAAAAATTGTTTTATTTTTTCAAAAACGAAGGGCATTCAAATATAAACGAGTCTTTTACTTTTGAGGACTTCGAAACGTGTCGAAGATAGGAGTAACGTCGGGAAGAGTAGGGGGGAACTCAACACCAACCCGATCCCCCGAATGGTTTATTTAGTTGTCCTCACAATGAGCGGTTGCGCAATGCATCATAATAGTTTTGCTTTAATTCGCGGTGCATGTATTTATATTTTATTTTCTTTCGTTACTTTATTTTCAAATTGATTCTCTTATGAATGCATCACTCTATAATTGGAGCTTGCTCTATGGAGTATTAATAAATAAATAAAGTTTTTAACGAACCAAGACGTTAAACCAGCTGAAACTCGGGATCGAGTGCGTGCACAGTTCAAGAAGAATGTACTCTCATGGCCACGAGTGAAAGCACTACACTCTCGAATCAAAAAGGACCTCTATTTAGTGAAGAAAAACGAAGGAGCTAGGACCATCAAAAGTCAAAAGGTGTTGTCAACGGTTTTTTGGGATTCTCATGGAGTTTTACTCGATGATTTCCTTCACGCTTGTCGCACAATAAACGCTGCTTATTACTGTGAACTTCTTGACCAGATTCAAGCTGCCTATTGGTCAGAAAGGTGGTGTTAACCTATTAATGGAATACAATCAAATACTATGTATGTATCATATCCTCTCTTTGCATTTACTTACTGTACTATCATTACTATACTTTCTCTTTCATACTATTAATACATTGTAAAATTGAATTAAGTTTTTAGTCGTAACCGTGAGCTTGACCTGATAAGTAATAAACCTTGTGAAATATAATTGAAACTATGTGTTTTAAATTAAAATTCAATATAAATTATAATAGGTTATGGGCTCAGGTCGCTCTATAACTATAATTATTAAAATAAAGTGCTCTAAATAAAACCCAAAAATAAATAATTAAAATCGGTGGTGATCAAAAAGTGATCGATTAAAATGGCGACTCTAATGGCGAATTTCGAGAAGTTGACCGAGTCCAACTACGAAAGTTGGAAATTGCAAATGGAGAGTAGTCTAGAGTTTTACATCTATTGGACTATGTGTCCGGTGAAACTAAGTGTCCAGACGAAGACGAAAAATTAATAGAAGCTTGGAAAAGGAAGGATCGAAAGGCTCTTGCAAATATCCGATTAAGTGTTACAGTTAACCAACTTATGCATATAAAATATAGTTCAACTTCAAAGGAAGCATGGTCGACCCTCGAGAAGGTTTACAAGAGGGATTCTCCCGCGCAAAAGGTATCTTTGTATAAGTCACTAATACAATTGCGTTTAAAGGATGGCGATAGTATGCAAACCCATCTAAGTAACTTTGGGCAAATAGTTGACAAAATGAGTGAACTCCAAATCAAAATGGATGATGAGACATTATCCATTATGTTACTATGTTCACTACCACCACAATATGAAAATTTTGTAATCGCTATAGAAACTAGAGACTCATTGCCATCACTTTCTGACCTAAAATTGAAGTTGATTGAAGAAGAAAAAAGAAAGAACAACGATGACGTCAATGAGAGTGGAAGTGAAACGGTGCTATACACTAAGCAAAATAAAAAATCGTTCAATCCTCCTAGTAATACTAATATATCAGCTTCTACTAAAAGAAGGAAAGGTATATGCTACATTTGCAAGCGTAAAGGGCACTACGCAAATGAGTGTAGATACAAAAACACTCATACTAAACAGGTTCTTTTCGCATCAGTCTACAATTGCAGTAAATCAACTGACTTGTGGTGCTTAGACAGTGGAGCGAGTTCCCATATGGTTAACAAAAAGCATTTGCTTACTGAAACACATAAAATTGTTGCCGAAATAGAACTAGCGGACCAACGAAAAGTGACAACTAGTATCAGCGGTGTAGCGTCAATCAATACAATATATGGAGGAGTGGATTTAACTGAAACATTGTACATCCCATCGTTAAAAATGAATTTCGTATCAGTATCTAAAACAGTACAGCGTGGATGTATAGTGAAATTCGTAAAAAACAAAGCTTATGTTCAGAAAAATGGAATAACTATATTAAGTGCAACTAATAGAAATGGTTTATACATAATAGACTGTAAAAGTGATCAACTGAATGCAATCAGTGCTAAAAACCTTGAAATTGTTAAATGGCATAAAAGACTAGGACATCTAAATAAAAGTGATTTAAATATTATAATAAAAAATGAACTAGTGCGTGGCATAACAAACGTGGAAACTGACGATTTTGATTGCATAACTTGTGCTAGAGCAAAACTTGCTGCAAAGTCTTTTCCTAAGCGAAGTGAAAACAGGGCGAAGGATTTACTGGAGCTCGTTCATAGCGATATTTGCCAAGCTAGTTGCTCATCGTATGGCGGAGCAAAATATTTTATATCATTCATTGACGATAAAAGAAGATTCACCAAAATTTTCTTGATCAAATCAAAAGATGAAGCGTTAGCTCGATTCAAAGAGTTCAAAGCAGTTGCCGAAAATGAAACTGGCTTTAAAATCAAAGCATTAAGGACTGATAATGGCAGTGAGTATAAAAATAACTTATTCCAAGATTTCTTGAAAGTAAACGGAATCAAGCATCAGATATCCATTCCATATACACCGCAACAGAATGGAACCGCCGAGCGAATGAATCGCACCCTGGTTGAGATGGCGAGATGTATGATAGCTGAACACAATTTGAACGAAAAATTATGGGGCGAGGCAGTCAGTACGGCTGTTTATATTAGAAATCGGTGTCCGAGTATAGCGATAAATGGGTTACTAACATACAAAATGTATTATGACAAAACACCAACCGTCAATCATTTGAGGATTTTCGGTAGCAAAGTTATCGCAATAAGAAGCGGTCAGCGGAATAATAAGTTCCTTCCGAAAGCACATGAGTACATTTTAGTCGGATACTCGGAGGTACAGAAGGGCTATAGGATGATGAATAAGCAAACTAATAAAATAATTATCACGCGAGATGTTAAATTCTTCGAAGATGTTAAGCTAAGCAGTGTATTCATTAGCCAATTCCCAGCAGAAGATGAAGAGCATCCTCAAAACTCAAATCAAGTGGAAAAAGTATCGGATCTCAAGACTTCCCCGTTCGCTCATTCGCAAGACTCAAATCAAGTGGAAAAAGGATCGGATCTCAAGGCGCAAGCAGACACTGCATTACAACAGCTTTTCAAGGAGGATGATGATTATAATGATCTCGATGAGGACGAAGAGAACGAAGATTTCTCAACACCGAAGTCCGAAATTGTGTTGCGCGATAGAGAGAAATTAAAACAACCAGTAAGATTGCAGTTAAACAACATTAGTGTATGTCAAGATCCCGAAAACTTTTGTGAAGCAATAAACAGTCCAAATCAAAAGGAATGGATAAAAGCAATGGAACAGGAATTTAACTCTCTAATTGAAAACAATACGTGGACATTAGTGGATCGTCCGAAGGATAGAAATATAATAGGATCGAAATGGGTCTACAGAACAAAGTATAATAAAAATGGTGAAATCGAAAAATTCAAAGCGAGATTAGTGGCGCAAGGATTTAATCAAAAATATCTGATGGACTACGATGAAACTTTTAGTCCTGTGTTTAAAAGTTCGACTCTACGAGTGCTGATAGCCATTGCAATTGAAGAAAACTTTATCATGCATCAGATCGATATTAAACATGCATATATAAACAGCAAACTAAACGCCGAAATATTTATGGAACAACCGAAAGGTTTCGCGAATAATATAAATAAAGTGTGCAAATTAAATAAAAGCATATACGGTTTAAAACAATCCGGTAGAGAATGGAATACAGCCCTTAATAATGTTCAAACACAAAAAATGAAATTTGAACGATTAAAATCTGATCCGTGTGTTTACATAAAGGATAAGCAAATAATAATAGCAGTATATGTGGACGACATAATTATTTTGTCAAAAGACTTAAATAAAATTAATAATGTAAAAGATCAATTAAAACGCGAATTTGAACTTGATGATAAAGGTGAACTAAAATATATACTTGGACTTGAAATTAATCGCGATAAAAATAATGTGTCTGTAACACAAGTGAATTATATTAAAGCCCTTTTGGAAAAGTATAATATGACCAACTGCAAGGAGGTTTCAACACCCGTTGAAACAAATCTTCAGCTACAGCAATGCAAAGCAGAATCCTGTGATCGATGTGATCGAATTAAATCAAGCGAATATCAATCATTGATAGGATCATTGATGTACTTGGGAATCTACACGAGGCCAGATATCATGTACACCATAAGCTACTTGTCGCAGTTTAATAAGAAGCCTCACAAGGAGCACTTCGACGCAGCTAAACGAATTTTAAGGTTTTTGAAGGGAACAACCAATCATGGTTTATATTTCCAGAAAACAGGAAAGCCCCTTATTTGTTATGCAGATGCGGACTGGGGAAGCAACTCAACAGACCGAAGGTCTTACACTGGCTACCTATTCGAGCTAGCTAATGGACCAGTTAGCTGGGAAACGAAAAAGCAACCGACAGTGGCGCTGAGCAGTGCAGAAGCAGAGTACATGGCATTAAGCCAATCATCTAAAGAACTTGTATTTCTAAAAGGCTTATTAAATGAATTATACTTGAATAATTATGTTAAATTGCCAATTGATGTATTTTCTGATAGCCAAGGAGCTGCAAATTTTGTAAAGAATAACACAACAAATAAGCGAACAAAACATATAGATATAAGACATCACTATATTCGAGAATTAAATGAAGCTGGTGTAATTAATATTATTTTTGTTCCAACTAATGAAATGAAAGCAGATATTCTAACAAAAGGTCTATCTAAAGAAAAATTTACATATTTAAAAACTAAAGTTATGAATTGTTGTCATAATTAACCAAGTATTTTATTGAGTGGGGGTATTGGAATACAATCAAATACTATGTATGTATCATATCCTCTCTTTGCATTTACTTACTGTACTATCATTACTATACTTTCTCTTTCATACTATTAATACATTGTAAAATTGAATTAAGTTTTTAGTCGTAACCGTGAGCTTGACCTGATAAGTAATAAACCTTGTGAAATATAATTGAAACTATGTGTTTTAAATTAAAATTCAATATAAATTATAATACCTATTCGAGACATCTTGCTATTGTACGACAATACAAGACCCCACACTGCAACTTCAACACCCCTTCTCAAGGAAGCACTTGGAGGAGAGCGTTTTGCAGACGATTAACAGGTTGAATAGTTTGTGCGTGATTGGTTGAATACCTTCTCGAAGTCATTCTTCGAAAACAGCATGAGCCAACTACATATTCGTTAGCTATAAATTGTGTTTTCTTGTTCAACGTAAAATGAAATTTATTTTTGGAAAAGGCTCGGTTATATTTGAATGCTCCTCGTATGAATGTTAGAGCTGAGAAGCCGACAGTCAACCGATAGTAAGTCTAAATTAAAATTCGCAATTCTAAACATGACAAAGAGCTTTTCAAGACACAATTTGCAACCCATTGATGGTTCCCTAAAATTTTTTTTAAGCCAATACTTTTCACATGAGTTAAAACTCCCTTGCCAGGAGTTTTAACTCATGTGAAAAGTATAACAAGTTGGGTAGACAGAACTACGTCCATGTCAAAAGGGTTTTGTACTTAACCTACAATACGAGGGTAGTCCCAAAAGTACCCGATCTGACTTATAGATACAGGCAGTTTTAAAAAAACAATTACTGCCATTGACAATACCGCCTTTGAATAACTTAATGTGAAAAATTCATAACGGTAGGTTTTTTATTATTTTTTTTCAGACATCCAAAGTGAACGCTCTCAGTGAATTTGTAAATATGGAGAAAATCGTGCATCGTTATGTGATACAATACTTTCATTTGAAAGGTCTAAATCCAACCGATTCTACTCTGGGGAAGTCTGCTCTTTCATTAACAACGGTCAAATATTGGATAGCTGAGTTTAAGCGAGGTCGTGCGAGCTGCCAAGATGAAAACCGCAGTGGTCGACCAAGTGAGGTCACTTCGTCAGAAAATGTGAAGTAAATCCACAAAATGGCATTGGATGACCGTCAACTAAAAGAGCGCGAGATAGCAGACATGGCTGGCATTTCAAAAAGTGCTGTGCATCGCATTTTGACCGAAAATTTGGACGTGAGAAAGCTGTGCACAAGATGGGTGCCGCGTTTGCTCACAATGGAGCACAAACAGCAACGTGAGGATATTTCCATCGAGTTTTCGACAATGTTTCACAGCAATAAAGCCGACGAAACATGGGTCCATCATTTTACACCTGAGACCAAGGAGCAGTCAAAGCAGTGGACTGAAAAGGGAGAACGGGCCCCAAAGAAAGCAAAGACAGTTCAGTCAGCTGGCAAGGTGATGGCATCCATTTTCTGGGATGTGCGGGTATCATAATAGGTATCGATTCCCTTGAAAAAGGAAAACAATCAACGGCGCATATTTTGCAGCCTTATTGCAGCGTTTGAGTGATGAAATCAAGAAAAAAACGGCCCTATCTGACGAAAAAGAAAGTGTTGTTTCATCACGACAACGCACCAGTCCACACGTTCGTCATTGCGATGGCTAACATCAATGAATTGAAGTTCGAATTGCTTCCCCACGCACCCTTTTCGCCAGACCTGGCTACCTCGGATTATTTTCTTTTTCCGAATTTGAAAAAATGGCTCGGCGGCAAAAGATTTGTCAAAAATGAACAGAAGGAGCCTGCGGTTAATATATATTTTGAGGAGCTTGACGGTTCCTACTATAAAGCGAGTATCGAAGCTATTGAACATCGTTGGGAAAAGTGTATCGAGCTGAAAGGAGAATGTGTTGAAAAATAAAAAAACATTTTCGCAATTTTTTTTAGTGTTTTCTTTGTCGGGTCGGGTACTTTTGGGACCGGCCTCGTATGTGGATAAATAGAATGAGTTAATTCAAGAAAAACTTTTATGACATGCACAACAAATATATTCTTGCTTTAAAAGAAATCCATTGAGAACCAGCCAACATTTTGTTCCAATATTACTAAAATCATTGATTGTCTGAATCTTAAATGTATTTTTGTAATTCATTTTATCTGAAAATTTGGATAAGATTCAATTAAAAGTGTAGTAGTATTGTAGCATAACCGTATATGACTGTTGTAATTGGAAGAATTTCAAATGGCTATATTGTCGGTAACTTTTATTGAAACTTATAAAATAAAATGATGTTTTGAACAACTACTTAAATAGCTGATTTCATCTAATTTAATGATACTATATTAATACAATTCGACTCAGTTGACGAAGACAGTTCATCGCTGCTCGGATTTCGGAATTGGATGACGCGATCAAAGGACCAAGACAGTTGGAGGCGCTGTTTGCAGGAAGCGAAGGCCCGAAAGGGGCTGTAGTGCTAAGAAGAAAAAGAAGATATTAATACAATTTTACTGACGAAAATGTTAAATCCTACTACTCTAAGCAAAATCCAACGAATTTCAGCCTCTAAGTTATTTGTTATTGGATCTAGCTCCATGATTTTTAGGGCTTTCTGGACGAAATTTTACAAAAACCTACTATATGTCCGCCCGTCCATCTGTCCGTCTATCTTTGCGTCACAAGAAATTCCTTCCGAAATTATAGAAGCTACAAAGCTCAAACTTTGTGAAAAGGTCAGAATAGGTGGTCTCTCAAAAGTTTAGTTGCTATCAAATATATGAAAACTGATATATTTGATAGCAACTAGTTGCTCATCGGAAAGGCGGAGTTCATGGGAATGCTGACGCCCTATATCATCGTCCATGTCCCCGCAAGCAAGCATTGCCAACGTTTTGAGGTAAAGGAGCCGACCGTTGATTTTCGAGTGATAGCGGCCGAATTCGATGAAGGTTGGTTGTTGGAGGAGATTCGAACCACCCAGCTAGCCGATGAAGACATTGGACAATTGCTCGTATGGAAGGAGACAACTGGGCGACCTGAGTGGAAGGACGTTTCGATGCTTGGCGCAAACCTGAAAAGCACGATGGAACTTCCTCAAGGTGGAGGGTGGCGTACTCAACCGGAAATAGGAAGCGGCGGATAGCAGCTTCTACAGGATGCAAACTATACTTCCCAAAAGCCGAATCCACGATGTGGTTAAGGAAATGCACGAAGGATCCTCGGAAGGCTACCTTGGTGTTAAGCGAAGTCGCGGGAAAGGTTCTTCTGGTTTCACGCTCGAGAAGACGTAGAGGACTTGTATCGTAGATGCACAATTCGCGCTTCCGTCAAAGGTCCAAGGCGACGACTGAGAGGACAAATGCAAAACAATAACGTGGGGGTACCTTTGAAAGGATTGCTGTTGACATCGCTGGACCCTTTCCTGAATTCGAATGGGGAAATCGATACACGCTGGTTGTGGCCGATTATTTCAGCAAGTGCCCCGAGGTCTACCCCATTTCCAACCAGGAAACAACCACTGTAGCCGAACAACTAGTGTTAAATTGGTACGGTAGGTACGGCGTACCTTGTGAACTACATTCAAATCAAGGCCACAACTTTGAGTCACTAGTTTTTGGCGAAACGTGCGAGCTGCTGGGAGTACGGAAAACGCGGACAACACCGCTCCATCCCCAGTCCGATGGAATGGTCGAACGTTTCAACGACACGCTCAATAAGCACCTGGCCAAGATGGTTGACGAGAACCAAAGGGACTGGGACCGGAACATCCCAATATTCTTGACGGCTTATAGAGCTGCCGAACATGCAACGACGGGCCAAGCCCCAGCCAAAGTCATTTTTGGAAAGACTTTGCGTCTGCCGACTGACATAAAGTTCGGAACACCCCCTGAGAAACCCCAAACGATCTCGGAGTACGCAAGTGAGCTAAGGCAACGATTGAACCAGATACATCGGACAGTGCGAAAACACCTTGAATCAGCTACTGACCGGATGAAGACCAGGTATGATCTAAAGGCAAATTCTACTGCTTCCAGCAAGATGACTTGGTGCGGCTATATAACCCACAACGGCGGAAGAGTAGGCCTCCGAAGTTGCAGCATAATTGGGAGGGACTATACCGAGTTACCAAGCAGATCAACAACGTCGTATATCGCATACAGGAACACTGAAAACCAAGAATCAAAATGAAAATCGTGCTCCTGGACTGGCTTGCCCCATATTATATCCAGGGAGACTTAACTACCACTGGTGACACATCTTTTCGGGGTGAAAAGAACTGAGGTGGGAGCACAGCTTCATTTCCAAACAATTCTGCGAGCAACTATTAATAACATCATGATCAACGAATGTACTCAAAAGCACAAGAATGGACCATGTAGATCCATGATCAACATCTGAAAGTGACGTCATGCAGACATTCAGAATTGCTCGAATATTGCAGGTAGTTCTCGTCAGAACATTCGCCAATGTACGAGAAATGGATTGAATGACTAGAGACCCTATATAAAGCCGAGCTGAATGAATGGGGAAAATAGTAAAACCGCGATAGTAAAAACTGCGATAAGAGTAGAGCGCGAATTAAACGCGATATTGATTGATAGTGAAGGTATTTTTGCGATACAGACAGTTGGAATATAAACTTATAGAAAAGTGAAAAAAATAACATTTTAATTATTTGTAAAATAGTGAAATCAATGATTGTGCATTTTTAGTAAATAAACTCTTTAACTTATTTTTTTTTTAGTCGTGGGGCCTGGGTTTGTTGTGTGAGCAGACGCGTTTCGACTACTTCAAGTCATCTTAAATGTCTGAAGGATATGTTAAAGGGAATGACTTTACATAGTCGTAGGATGGGTTAAGCGGATGGGCAATGAGGTCAGCTAGTAAATTATGTCAAGTACTAAATTATGCCAGATAGAGGGATATTAAGTTTTTGTTTTTTTGCTTGTTGGATTCCCGTTTGTTCTGTTTCATTTCGTTTCCGTTTTCGTCTAAGAATGTGGTCTAGTACTGAGAAAATTGCGTCGGAATTGGAAACAAGTTGTTCGTTGATAATGTTACCGTCTGTCTTTCTATGTTTATAAATTTCAAGCCTTCCCAGGATGTCAAGTCTCGGTCCCTTGCTTTGTTTGTGTTGTAATGTTATAGCGTCAGGCTCATATGCGTATAAAGACTTCTTCCAAATATTGTAAGAATATTTCTGACATTATTGAGGTTATTGGATGTTCCATACCCAGACCGTCCTTGGCAATGTATGTGTTGCTCTTGAACTTAAAATAGTTCCGCTTGATTGTGGTCTGTATGAGATTGAGCTGTTTTTATGAGATTGAGTCTTTCAACTTAATTTAAAAGACGTTGCGTTTTCACTTTCCCGGAACATTAAATATCATCGGCCGGGAACTATAACACGCGCGACAATATATACAGGTATTTATCGGGTGGAGCAAAATTAATTATCTAATGCAAATGGCGTCGTACGTGAATCATATTCGATATTTGTGAACTAGACAGCAGCAGGATCTTTTGGACCTTTACTGCAGCCGTCTAGTTCACAAATATCAAATGTGATTCATGTACGACGACATTTGTATTAGGTGACTTATTTTGCGCCACCCATTATATACGAGTATATATATATATATATACATATTTACATATATATATATATATATATATATATATATATTTATATATATATATATATATATATATGGATAGATACATATATACAGGGTGCGTACGGTAGTTGAGGACATGCAGAAATGTGACTATAACTTCGCGAATTTTTTATTTTTATTTTTTTCCTTTTCAGATAAGAGATGACGGACTACAGCATCACTCAAGAAATGAAGAGACATGCTGTCATCGTCGCTATATGTGCGAACTATACAGATTTAGAGATCTCTGATTTTCTTAACTGCGCCCGTCCATTCGTGCATAAGGTTCGCCGTGAATTGGAAGCATCAGGAGGCGATACAGAATCGGTTTCAAAACGAAAAAAGCACGAACAACTTTCTGACGCTGTCTGATCTGCAGAACTTTTAGAGCAAGTGCAAGCGATCATAGACGAGGACCCTTCAAAATCAATGAAAGTCCTTGCGAGTGAGTTAGTGCTGTCCACGAAGACCTTCAGAATAAGTCTTACGTGATGCGAAGAGGACAGTTCATGTCGGAACGAACACGGGAACAGAGAGGTCTCCAATCAGAACGTCTTTTAAACAAAATCAAACACCCTGAGGAGCCCAAAATGATGTGGTTTTTTTTCACAGAAAAAAATTTTGACCGAGATCAAAAGACCAATTGCAGATGGCTATGTTTAAATCCTACGGAGGTTCGTGTTGTTAAGCACACAAAATTTCTAGCCACTGTTATGGTTTTAGTTGTTGTCAGCAACGAAGGACATGTTATGCCACCACACTTTATACTCAAGTTGAGTGAACTCTGCTGCATACATCGAGGTTTTGGAGACGGTAGTCAAACCCTGAATAGACAATGTAAGCTGAGGCAGACCATACATTTTTCAACGAGACTCTGCTTCTTCACATAAAGCGATGACGACACAAGATTGGATGGCCGAAAATTTTCATGACCACATAGCACCGAAGCTATGGCCAACTAGCTCCCCAGCCCTTAATTCTTTGGATTATTACGTATGGGGCGTAGTTGAGCGTGAGACCAATAAGCGTCCTCACAATACCACTTTTTCGCTGAAGACTGCTATTAATGCCGTTATGGTCAATATGAACAAGGAGCATTTGATTCGGGCATAAAATCGTTTCCGGACCTGGATCGAAGAGGTTATTGCTGCTAATGGCGATTTTATTGAATAAGTTTATAGCCATATATTAATTTAACGTTGTATAAAAAATTCCTGAAATTTCATTAAGTTTTGTTAAAAATACAAGCTAATTAATTTTACTCTCAACTTGTCCTCAAATACCGTACGCACCCTGTATACATATATATATATATATATATATATATATATATATATATATATATATATATATATATATATAAGTTGTGCTCCAAAACAAACGAGACTGTTGTCATAAACATTTTTTTGGTGGCGCCATCTATCAATGAGACAGTTGGACAGTTACATTCCTCCCTGAGTTCCAGTGAACGTTTGGGGACATTCGGTTCAGTGAAAGCGAAGTTATGTTTGTGTAATCGGTACAAACATGCGTTTGGAACAAAGAGCTAATATCCAATTTTGTTTTAAAATCGGTAAAACGTTTACTGAAGCATTTGAATTGATGGAAAAAGTTTATGGCGATGGTTTTCTATCTCGTGCTAGAGTTCATGAGTGGTTTACACGTTTCAGAGATGGTCGTGAGGACAGAAATTACAATGAACATACGGACCGCTCAAAATCAGTGATCGCCGAAGACTCCATTGAAATTGTGTGTAAGTTTATCAAAAATGAGCCGAAATTATCGATGAAATTCATTGTATTGGAGTTGAATATTTCGAAAACATCGACTTATCGCATTTTAACCGATTATTTGGGTTTACGAAAGGTCTGTGCAGGTTTTTTTCCGCACAAGTTAGCAGCTTTCTAAAATAAACGAGACTTTTGTCATAAATTTTTTTTTATTTTTTGGCAAGAAATCGCATTTTAACCATCAATCATTCACCGTATTCGTATGATATGCTTCCCTGTGACTTCAACCTATTCGGAAAATTGCATTTGGCCATGAAAGGAAAACGCTTTGCGTCCGTAGAGGGCATCAAAAAGACATCCTGAAGGACAAACTCTTTTGAAAAGCTTTTGGATCACGTAAAACAGAGTATCGAGGCCGGAGGAGACTATTGTGAATAAATAAACTCGAATTTATCAGAACAAAGCTCCTGTCGTTTCAATTTTAGCTAAGTCTCGTTTTTTTGGAACACACCTTGTATATATATATATATATATATATATATATATATATATATATATATATATATATATATATATATATATATAATTATATATATATACATATATATTCGTTACCACGCTAGAGGTTGCAATTTTGCTTTGATTTTCACTAAATTTTCAGGAACGGTGTATTAAGCCAAAGAGACCAAACAGAATAAAATGGTGGGCGTTTTAGACGAAAATTCGAGGGTTTTGTTCCGACCAAAGTACAGCTCAAATTTGACGGAATTCGGTACAGACGTTCATTAAACTGTATGATGAAGCCTAAAATAAAAAATCCAAGGTCGAACTGTCTGAAACTAAATGGCGTGTGACCAAACCTTTCAACTGATGTCAATGAATTTGGTAGTTTGGTAAAGACTATAAGCAGCTAGAGAACAATGACCAAAATTAAATTTTAAATTTCAAAGGCTTCAAAAAATCGATTTGTGTGAAACTCACAACTAATGTAGAATGTGCTAATATCTAATGATGCTTTTATTTTAGTGAGAAGACAAACTATGGTAAGCTACATTGATGGAGGAAGGGGTTAAAAATTGGCAAAAGTGACTCTACGTAGTTTATGAACGGTTCCTTATTAGTAGGCTTAACAGCCGTTCCACTGATAAGGGGTCGCTATCATGTGAACCATACATTTATGCAGATCTGCTGTAGCTATGAGAGTACGGCTGTGTCAAAACCTCAAATAAAATAATTGATTACATTTCTTTTCGTTTATCATTCTTTTGAACTCATTAGCATCCAAGTCACGATATTCTTGCATGGTAGAGTTACATATTTCACGCTGGATAAGTCAAACCACAATGTAGGTGTACATATTTTAAAAACGACCAAAATGCATACGTGACCATGAAGGGATCAAATTGCATTTTAATAAAAATTCCAGAGGTTAAAACAATAATCAAAAGTCATCAATCAACCAAATTCAATTCGATCTCAACATCAATCCTTGCCATCCCAAACTGCATCCTGAGCAACCCACGAACTCCGTCGAAAACCTTATTTTCTGGTATAACCCTCCACTCGGGTTGCAATACTTTCTTTCTTCTTATTAGCCCATGAAAAATTGGAAAAAGGAGAAAACAAACGCTCCTGTAGCCAAGACTGGATCCCTTAACAATATCTCGTGCAAATCGATGAACATAATGCTGAGAAGGTAATGTATGGAATTGATCAGTCTCGGGATCAAGTCTGTCGTATGGCAAAAGGGAATGCTTGCAAGTACTCGTACCTTCTTCACGGAATACTCGTATATCTACTCATATAAGAAATTCGCATCCGAATAAGACGCCTCGCCGTCAAGATCAAGATAATGGTCCACGAAAATGAAAATAATAGCAGCCGTGGAGAAACCAGAATGTGAACAGGAAAAAAATACCTGAAAACCCTTTTAGCTCGTGTCTTACAACAAGCCACACTGGAAACTTGTCCAATCTGTTGAGCCGCACCATACAGCAAGCCGCAATGCAGCACAACATATTGAACAGCATCCGCGATCCGTGCGGAGGTTTCGGTTTTATCATTCAACGCAAACTACAATAAAAAGCAAGATTGAACGCAAGAGACACACTCGACATCTTAAGACGTTGGCAGCATAGTAAAAAGGCATTATACGAGCTACGAGTAGTAGAAAAGGAGGAACCGGTTTCCTTGATATCTTCTTGGCGGGCACATAATTTTTTACTCCGATCACGAATCAAATAAGGAGACTCAAAAGACCAAACAAAAGGTAGAAAAAATCATTTCACGATCAAGAAAAGTAGCGTCGTTATAGCATGTTTTCGATTCCAATTTGAATCGAAATGCATTTCATCCTATCCCGCCAAAGTACCGTCAACATAGAGCATGCGAGTGATTCCGAAACTTTTCAATGGCCGAACTCAATTTACGGTTTTGTCGGAATCAATTGGGAGTTTATTCGAAATTAAATCAGGCCATAAGTGAAGGTCTCCTATTCAATCAGAAATTAAAATCTGATAGCTATCTTAAACGGCTTAAGTGGTTCCTGAATAGGCGCACCCACTAACGCTTGGCGAGATAGCTTGATAGACGTATCAGATGGGATCTCAATTTGTGGTTGCATAATAGCTTTAATTAAAGCTTTTTCAATGAAATTAGATATGAAATCTTCAAACCATAATTGATCCATAATTCTACAAATTATTCGATGCAAAATAAAGCAGAAAAGTCCTTCCCACCCTGAAAGCCTACTGGACCACTGCCATAGAAAATCCATAAACAATAGTGGGTCTAAATGGGAGCCTTGATTGTGGCGCGCGACTTGAGCGTCTTCTTCTTCAAGGTTTGCTCTGCCTCCTCTTCGCCATTACCATCATCTCCGTCTTCAGGTTTTTGTCTATTCAGAGAAGTTTCAAATGAGGTCTGCCTCGCGCAGCGCAGCATCAATCCATGAGATACATAGGGTCGCCGCCATATGGTTGACACTTTGTGACAGTCGAGGGCACTTCTAATTAACAGGTGAATTCGCTTCTTTTCCTTCATCACCTAATCTTAGAGCCCATTTAGCCATCTGGACCACGATTAACCGGACCCGGAGGTTATACTTTAAGATGAGATGAATTGTTCCTGTTTCTTGTCCATCTTTCCTACCTGTATCTTTTTTTCTGTGCTTCCGTGCAAAACCACAATGCTCTGTGTGGACAAGCAACCAAGATATAGCGCGTGCTAATTTGATTTTTAACGCGAGCGTTGCGGAGCCGGTTTTCAATTGTTTTCAGGTCTTTTTTGTTTTTTCGCTGCTCGTTATGCATGAAATTTGAAAATTGCGTATAAAGACCTATATATGCACGAGTATAGTTAGTGGAGCAAATTTGGGGTTAAATGGAAGACGAGCTTCACCTTGAAAGAATAAATTTGAAGATTGAAATTTGATTTAGAATTTTGCTAAGCTGAAAGACATGATGTAAGCTGGATAATGGGATTTGCTTTTAGTTTCTGTTTTGTTTGATAGCGCGTCGAAATAAAGATTTTGAATTGCTTTAGTTTTTATGGTCTTAGGTGTTGTCATAAAATAGATGAGTGGATTCGTGGAAACGTGCTTGGGCGATTTTTACGTGAGTTGTTTTCATTATTTTGCATGAAAATCTGCTCATCACGAATAGATTAAATCGGAGTAAATGGCGCGATTGTTCTTTATCTGCAAAAATTAAGCCTACTTTCCCGCATACAAATGGTTTGATAGATAATACTAAAAGCTAAGATTATTTTATCATTATATACAACGCGACAATAGATTTTAGGTAAATCCTTACTAATATCAAAAGCAAGCAAGCAGCTTGCTCTTCTAGTTATAAGCTTTAGAAAATGCACTCGAACCATAAATGTTTGCAGTAGAACACTATAGTTTTACTTCGGTAATTACCTACATCAAAATGAAAGTAAAATGACTACTTCAATCTTTTCTTGGAAGATGAAATATGTAATTATTCCGTTTGCATTCATTGAAATAATGCTATTGTTGACTCAAGAGCAACTTAAACTACATTTCATGGTAATTTAGTTGAGAATTATTTTTGCATGAGTATTTTGAAGACTTCCGTAGAAATTGCACTTAATGATCTCCTACGTGCATCAAACGCACTTATAAACTCAAAGAAATTACCATTTGTGAATACCTCCTTAGATGTAAAAATATTAGAACAAGAGCTTGAGAATAAGGTTTGAGTGTCAAATGGTTGAATGAGGAGAAATAACTTAAGTTGTCTTAAGGATTGATATTTCATTTTGTGCGAAAGCAAAAAGGAGAGAAACTTTTCGTGGTTTTTCTCATATTTAAAAGAACAAGAATAACCCATTCTACAAATTCGAATAACGTAGGCTTTATAATGTTTTTACTTTTGTTCGTCTTTAACAGATCTTCCACCGGCACAATAATCGTATAAACCAGGAATACCTCCCTCTTAAAGGGGAAATCACAGAACTAACCAGCCGCATAAGGTGGCAAATAAGACGTGAGATGAATGAAGATTATAAAAGAAGATTGAGTTTACTCAAATTACCTTCAGACGTCTTTCGAAAAATTAATATACTAACGGGCCGACGGTCATATAATTTTAACATGGATAGGGATCCTATCAAGCACAGAAGGCTACCTTTCTCTACACCTGAAAAAAGCTGCGAGTTATCTCCTCATTCTACGGAAATCTGAACCGAGAAAGAGCCCCAGAGAACGAAAGGGCACAGGAAATGATATAGGCTGTAAGAACTAGAAACATCGGTTACCAAGGGTCATACCTTATAATATTTTCTGACACCAACAAGTCAGTATCTCCCCAACATGAAATTTTCGGGGAATTTTACACCTACGTGTCAGAAGTAGAAGATATACTAGCTGGTCTTAATAATAAAACCTCCTCGAGCATAGACGATATTCCCAACAAAGTTCTAATGCAATCCGGCGCAATTGTCGCCAAAAGCTTAACAATCATCTTCAATAATTGTACAAACAATGGTTACTTTCCCGAAAGATGGAAACGAGGCAACCTTATCCTTATCCCTAACCCAAACTGCGAAGGTGACGTGAAAAACTTCAGGCCAATCTCTTTACTTTCCAATATTGGTAAGATTCTGGAAAGAATCATTCTACGAAGCTTTAGAGCATTTTCAATGAAGCTAATTCCGGAGTTTCAGTTCGGATTCCAACCCAAAAAATCCACAGAACGTGCCATTATGCTTGTGCACGACACCATCGTAAAAACTTGCGCAAAAAACAATGCAAAGTCACATACGTGCTTTACTTACAAAAAGCATTTGACTCCGTTTGGAATGATGGGCTAAAATTCGAATTCATGTAATCCAACTGCCCCCTGGCCCTCACACGTATCCTTGCCAGCTTCCTACAAAATAGATATTTAAGAACTGAAATATCCCACCGAACTTCAACACTTATGCCTATCCTGTCTGGAGTCCCACAAGGATCCATATTGGGACCAAACCTTTTCAACTTCTTCCTACACGACATACCGCCGCTACAAACAGAATCCAAAACATCTCCAGTAACCCGAACATGATCATGTACGTGGATGATATTTTAATTCTAGCCAGTCACATTCTTCCCATTTCCGCCATGAAATGGTGCAAAGAATAGTTGACATTATAGCACGCTATTTATAGGATTAGGGCTCCAAATCAACGCTGCTAAATTGGAAATAATATGCTTCCGTAACGGTAAAGGGCACAAACTAGCTGTTCAGCAAAGCAAACTGACAAGGGTGGTTTTCGAAGGAGACACGGTGAACCCAGTAGATAACATTAGGTATTTGGGAGTGAACCTCAACAACAGGTTCAAAATGAACCAACATGCAAGAAAAGCAATTAACAAAGCCAAAGGAGCTGCTACATTAATTTCACCCCTCCTCTCCTCCAAATCCGTCTTCCCAACTGTGAAACTCTTCATGTATAAAACCCTAATTCGCCCCATCATCGCATTCCTTCCCAGGCTGGCTGACGATTTCACCAACAGTAGCCGAAGAATTGCAAATATTTAAGAGGAGGGTACTCCTAAAATGTATATTGAAATACCGACGCCCGAATAAAAAATACTATAAAAACAGCGTTCTTTACCAAGAAACTAAAGTGGCCCCCATCCTACAATACATGCTTGAAAAAATCGAATAGCTAAATGGCAGATACATGAATCAAATCTAATCCGGGACCTCTTCAATAGTACCCTCACCGCTGAAAACCCATATTATCTCTCTACAATAAGAATTCTCTAAGACTTCCAGATTAACACCGAACCTCCTAAAACCCATTTCCTATTATATACCGTCCCCGAATACTTACAGGGGCTCAAGCAACTTGAATTTCCATCGGGAAAAAATAAAAATTAAATAAACAATAATTAATAAACCGATTAAATAAATAAAAATAACTTCCGTGTATCCTGAAGATCAGGTCAGTAGGAACTTTGCCTCTTCTGAAGCTTGGAGAGAACACACGAGCAACCAAAACTACAAAAAAGAGTTACAATGTAATTAGGCTAAGAATAAAATAAGTAATGTTAGTTTAGTTTAGTAAATAAGCAACTAAAAGACAATAACCGTAAGAGCAAACGGGATAAAAAAATTAACATTAGCATTTCAAAAACTGTAAAGTAAAGACTCAGGTCGTATAAATAAGCTAAGGACATTTAACAAAAGCATCACTGTCAAATGAATCGTAATATTAACAGTAGGTTAAGTAACATATGTCAAATGAAAAGTCTCAATAAAGTACTACTGCTACTACTATTTCTTAGCGAAATTGAAATGTTTTTTCAATTCACTTCGCTAATAAATGGCTTTTTGCGTGCAACGCGTCCATTATATTGGGCATTTCTCAAAACTCGGCGGACTATTTCGCATCCCAGAACTTCACTGACAATTTTTGGAGCACTTAACTTAGGGGTTTTCTTGATTTTTCAGACGATAGCGCGCTCTTCAAGCGTCGTTAGAACCTTTGGACGGCCAGGACTATACTTAAAGTTTATCGCAGTTGTTTGTGTTGACATTTCTGGGTCTCGACCGACTTCCACTATTTCGGTGCGTGTTACTAGGTGAGTAAAAGTAATTTTGCTACCGGGTTCGACTATAGACAACACTTACCTGTCCACTTTATGTCACTAATCCTACTCTAGACCCCGACAAATCGATTCAGGACCTATCACTGACCAACATTTTGTTGCAATATTGCCGAAATTATTGACTCAACCGAATCTTAAATGTATTTTTGTCATATAATATATTTGGAGAAAATACAATCAAAAGTGTAGTGTCTGGTTTGATGGAAAGCTCATGTAGTAGAAAAACTATATATAATTGTTGTAATTAGAGAAAATCCAAACGTCGAAGCTGTACGAAAGTATCTAATGCCTACATCTCTTCACGAAACACAATCGGGCTTTGGGTTATTTTCGGATCATAAGAAATTCCCATTTAACGAGGGGTGCATTTAAGCGTTTCACAAACTAAGAGATGACTTGTGTCCGCCCCTGTGCTCGCCATATAAAATGTTTCTCATTTTTCCCACCATGCTACACCCGCAGAATTACGCTACTATAGTTTTGAACTTGAGGCACTGGCTGTCGTTTCTGCTTTACCTCGTTTTCATACAGATCTGGAAGGTACCCAATTCAAAATCATCACCGATTGTAATACACTACTGTCTAGGCGTATCCTAAATCCGTGCATTGGCCAATGGGTGATGGAAATTGAGAATTATAACTATTGCATTTGCCATCGTCCAGGTGACGAAATGGCGCATGTTGATGCATTGAGTCGTAATCTTCCTATATTATTCGAATCAAGCATTCAGTTTAAGAAATGCTAGAGCATCGCATTTTGCGTTCCGAATGGTAGACTAGAAGTTATTCGTACTATGGTCTGTGTAAAAGTATTTAACTTACATGTTCAATTCTGGCATAAATAATGAATGTCAAAATCACTACTACTTACTTGCAAGTGAAAATGATCTGGAATTTAGAAGGATGGTATATCATCTTACCTGAAAATAAGAAAAAAATTACATGAATAAAATACTAAATAATGAAGTTAGGAGTAAATTCATAAGGAATCGTTTCGTTACGGTATTAATAAAAATTGCAGTAACGAACGAAATTTGAGCACGAGCTTATATGCGATGCATCAGATATTACCAAACTCTAACTCTAATCAGAGGATATTCTTCTACTTATGTAGCCAATTTTTAAAATTCATCACCTAGATGGAGGTAAAACCCCAAGCTTTTTCATTAGTGATCACAAAATTAATGAAAATCCAAGAAAAATCTGCACAATCAGCATTATTTTATTATCAAAGCAGTCTGCTAGCCTTCTGGGCTAGGTTTCTGCAAGAATATGCTTCTTCCAAAAAGTTTTTATCTAAGGTGACCCCAAAATATTTGACTTCTGATTGCAGCTGCATAGTGAGATCTTCCAGCCGGGGCAGAATTAGATCATCAGTTTTCCTTTGCCTCGTGGAGTAAACCACAATTGTTTTGTATGGATTATGTTAACTGACATTCCGTTGCACTGACACTATTGCTGCAAAGTGTCCAGAGCACTTTAAATATCTCTGCAAGGGGCCGTAAGATGCTTGTCTCCACCAAAAAGGATTATGTCATTTGCATTAGCTTGTAAATGAACTTCATACTTTTCCAGTCCCAGTAAGAGAGTTTGGACCAATATGCTCAATTGCAGCGGGGAGGGAATCTTTTCTCCGCCATAGCTCGAGCATGTTGCTGATTCACCTTACTATCTCTAGCTCAACCCCATGAGCTCTTGCTGCTTCACAAAAGGAGTTGTATGGTGCACGCTCGAAGGCTCCCTCAATGTCAATGAACATTACTAGCGTATACTTTCTATCGCCTCTTCAATTTTCGCAACTAGGGAATGAAGGCAAGTTTCACAGGATTTTTTCCTTTAATATGCGTGTTGTGTAATGCAGAGAGAAATCCTTCTTAGTGTCGTATATCTTATGTGCTGGTCTACAAGCTTTACAACTAACTACCTTCAGTAAAAACAAAGTAAGCTCACCTTTAGACTCAGATTGGTGACTTTTCCAAGTTTCGAAAAAAAAAAACCTCTGACTATCTGCCAAGGTGTGGATTTGTATGCTTGTGCTAGGCTTGATGTTAAGATCTTCCCCAAACACAGCATCAACTGATTGGATCTTACCCTGATTATAGCAGGTACAATGCAATCACAGTCCGATGATTTGAATTTATGAAAGAAATCCAGCGCGTATTGGATTCCATTCAATGTAACCACTTTTCTGCTAAGTTCCAACTTCTCCTTCCTGCTCTTCTTCTTTTAAGGAGCATCAGCAAATTGATCGAGGGCTCCTGATAAAAAGCTTGATACGCCTAAAGTTGGTCTTCATGAAAACTTCCAGTGAGTCCCGCTTTGACTCCGTAAAAGCGTCATTAGGTTTTTTAATTGAGTTGCTTAAGAGTACGGTTCTTTGTACAGTTTTACACTCTCTTACACCCCCACAGTTTCCCTTCATATAAGCAATTCATTTGGAGGCTCTCACTTTTCTCTTATATTCATGTGACGAGGTGGAAGTAGAGTCATGTCATAGGAAGGTATGCTGATACAAAAATGATATCATGCCAACCTATGTCTTCTCTATACGATTAATTCACCGCGACCGTGGCTTGATTAATGGATCGTCTCAAAGAGACATTTGTAGGAATTACTAAGCAGGTCCGCAGGCCGATCAGATCTTTGATCACAAGTTTTTCTTGTGCCGAGCATGCTCCACCTATAGATACGTTTGTTCTTAACCTATGGCTCTTGAATGATTGTGATGATTGTCTCTAGCCATCTATATAGTAAAAATGAGGCGGCAATGGCGATGGAAATGCCAATGTGAGTTAAAAGATAAATTCAGAGTCCTACCCAACGTTATCCTTCATCTTTTTTTCATTTAGGAAATGTGACCTTAAGCCTCCGTGGGAGCAGATGTAGTCGCGATCTCTGGGCAAACTTCAAAAGATCCGCACTGGCGTAATCCATCCAAACCAGTAGGGCAGTTTTCAAGTTATTGGGCTGTACACTGCCACTTAGCTTACAGAAAATGATTTTCCAGCTTCAAGTAGATATTTCTGGGTTCTGCATCCTGAGGCGGGCCATAATGTTTAAGAATTTTGACTGCTGTTGGGATGTAAATTACAGCCCTGACCAGACTAATGAGGGTGCCTTCTTTCATCATGAAGGGCGAACTTTTTATTCTTATAAGCTGGAGCTTTGCGACTATTACTTTGGTGAACCATTTTTTGGTCCATTCGTCTAAGCATTTAACATAAAGGATTCCTCCACTCACAAATAGATCATTCGCTCTATATGGGACAGCGATATTCCCCGAAATTTCAAATAAGTGGTTGGAGAATGCTCTCTCGTATTCAAAATCAAAACAACCCCCGCTTCTCAATTCAACACGTACAGGCTATAAGTTTGCAGTAGCTTCTGCGTAGTTACCACACATCGAAGTAGACGCATTAGAGTGACCAGACTCACTCTAATGTGTCTATTTTGACATGTGAAGTTCGGTATCTTGAGGGTTCAGGTTCATGGTGACTGACATCCTCGATTTTTTTGGGCTCAATATCTTCCTCTTCTTATTTATCAACACTTTCTGGCTACGAGGTGTTACTACTGTGGACTGTTCTAGTTGATACAAGTCCTCACCAGACTTGCTCGTCTTTTGCAGTGCTCGAGTGCCAATTTTGTCCATCCTTCCATCAGCCTGCTTCAGCTTGAGCATGGCTTTGCAGTGAGCATTTCTGTATTTAGTCCTAGTTCGCATTTCAAAGCTACTAGATCCAGCTATCATCTTTGGAAGATTGGCTGCCCCCGTCGCCTTATTACAAGTGGCCCCTGCACGTGCTTCCTGTGAGAGCAGTAACCAAGGCTCGCCTAGGTAGTAATTGTGGACAACTTTGCTTTACAGCTTTCTTTTCCTTTGAGAGATCACTGCTCAGCACACTTTCCCTTACATGCTTTCCTTGTAAGCGTATTGCTCAGTTTGCCACCAGTTGGTATTTTGCTTTCGTGCTGAAGATATGGTATTCTCTCTTCTTGCAAGCAAGGTTCAAGACATTCTCTGTCATCATCTTTAGCAAAGCTTTTACATTGACATAGTCAAGGTTTGTGCGCTTGTCCTGAAAGGTTTTCTGGGAAATATGACGTTTGGAACTCCAAGAATCTGTGTTTCTGCTGCCGCAGCGGATGGACTTCCGATCTACCGATTGGCTGCCACCTGGATTATTATGTTTTCTGTTGCCATGTTTTTCCTTCCTCTGTTACAATGACATGGGACAATCATCACGTACGTAGCAAGGCATATCCGCTTGGCCGAAATTTGGAACGTTTAACTCCTTACTGAATTAGTGATGTGCTTTACAGCAATCGGGCTTTTAGGTAATTTTGTTTTGTAATCAAACTCAGTTGACAAATATTGCCGATAAACTGAAGCTAAGCCATTAGCTGAGATGCCATTTAGTTCGTTGCCTCATTGCAGGAGTAGGAGTCGAAGTGCATAGCAGGAACCGCAGTTTTTTATCATTGAGGTAGTATGCTGGTTTCAGAGCTAGCAGATCTCACGTAAGATTTACATGTAAATTTACCGAGCTTTTTTTGAATATTCATATTTGCTTTATAATTTATAAAAGCAGATTTCCTAAAGTTGCGTTTCTGGGTCCGCAGCTTCTATATTAAAGTCTTCGCCGGCAAAGAAACGGATGATGACAATATCGTTGGCGACATTGTTTGCATCGGCCGGAAAACAGATTAAGCTTTCAATTATATATGTGCTAGAAGAGCAACTTACTGATCGACATTCAGTTTTGTCGGTCGTTCACTACATGAAAACTTAAACCTCCAACCGCTTCTTTCTGAACTTTTCTAGGCTGATTTTTGCGTTACGTTTACCAAAGACATTTCAGCATCATTTGAGAGGAAAGCATTTGCATTGAGCTTACGGTTTTTAGGGTTTTGTGCTTTATTAAAAAACCGACAGATGCTTTGTTCCAAAAGAAAGTTAAATCCCTTTTTGGCCGCTTCCAATCTGTCCGGTGCTAAACGTCTAGGTTTGGACATGATTGAGAATCCAGAAGTAGTCATTTTATGTTTAATGTTATGTACTGGAACTTTAGTCAAATCAGATCCCAAAGTAATAGACTTGAATTTAACTAACAAATCTTTAATATTAGGATCTACAGCCTATTCAACGTGAATGAATAAATTTTAATAATTTTCTTTAGAAATAGAAGCTATTGACCTTAGATTGGTAGTCGGGTCAATTATAATTTTATTAGCTACATCCACTAAAAGATCAAAATGAGCAAGGAAATCTACCCCTTTCATGGTATCTACGTGTAATGTCTGCAACTATAAAGTGCCTTGAAAAATCTCTTCTAACTCCCTGATTTAATGTTAATAAATTTCTGCCATATGTATCAATGGAGGATGCATTAGCAGTGGAAAGTTCACTGAAATTTCCGCACCTGTGTCGATTGGAAAATTCTTCCTTGAAGAATGGTCGGAATTAGAAGGCGACTAGAAGAAATACTACTTAAGTTTGCCACTGGAGACTCAAGACGATTTAGTTTTTTGAACTACTTAACGTCTCCTTAGAATTGTTGTTAATAAATTTGCATGGTTCAATATACTTATGTGCCTTGACACCAAATTTAGCGTGATACCAACAGAATCCTTTATCTTTTGACCGTCTATTGGACGAACTACGTGAACGGAAACCTTTAAATTGGCCAGCATTCCATCTTGGAATTCAGAATCTTAAGGATTCTCCAAAAACCTGGGTAAGTTCCTCAATTTAGATTCCCAAATCTGTTATTTGCTGTTGACCTTTAGGCTCTGATTTGGAGGAAGTTGCAAATGAGAATACTGTGGGTTTGTTCGAAACTTCGAAAACCATATCAGCACTCGATGCTAAGTCTTTCAAAGAGCTTAACCGATTGTTTGCTAATATTGCTTGCTCTCAAGTAATCTTTGGAGCCATAATGATCTTAAAAAACCATCTTCAACTTTGTCCCCCCCAGTTGCTGCATCTCGCGAAGAAGTTGTGAGGAATGTCTATCTCCTAAAGTGCGGTTCGAAATTAACTGACTTAATCTTGTAATCTCATTTACTGATAGACGTGCATTAAAACTTCTTTTGATGCTGTGGTGTAGGGAGTAGTGGGTGAAGAATTATTTCCTAGATCCCTAACCATTCTAATCGCTTCAGGATCAAGAGTTACCAATATACAGGTGTAATTAAACTTTGTTAGCTCGAAGGTAATTAGAGCCAGGGCAAAATAGGCCTCCGAACGCTTAGACCACGTATCAGGAAACTCCTTCTATAATGAAGGTGGTTTCACTACTAATGCCTTAATATTAGAGTCGACTCTTCTGAAGGACTCGCATCATGCAAATCGTCTTGATCTCGTGGCAGGCTGATTTCTTCGTGCTCGATGCACAACAGGTATGAGCAATTTTGGACAGCTTAAATGCCATACAAATAAAATCGTTTCAATCCATATAACCCAGTGGGAGCAAATCACCAACTTTGTCCACAAGTTTCCATCCATTTTCCCCGAAATGGGTATCGTAGCCTTTCTTTGGTAGTTGGTTGATGGTCCTTGATTTTGGCTTTTGGAACAAATCAAACATCACCATTAGCCCACGCTTGAATTTCGATGTTTCCACCACCTTTGACATCCAGAAATTCAGACAAACTCCTTTACTGCTACAATTTTATACTCGTTAGAAAACTGAGCTCATAACATATTAGCTTTTGATAAAAAGACGGCACCTCGTATAAACAGGTCTTTACTGATCGAAGAGTAAACTTATACTACTTCCTTACAATTAGTGTACGGGTTGTTGTAATCAGATGAGAGTGCGTTCAATGTAATATTAAAATGTCAATTTAACTTCTTACTACTGACGCGTAGCGCAGGATCGGGAGACATATACAAAAAATTGGTAGCCGCTTTTGATTAAACTTGCGTAATATTTCTCAACTTCAGCATTTATTGTACAGGCTTAAACTCTTGTTTCAATTTATTAATAAATGGTTTAAGATGAAAGTTTACATTTTACAGATTAAATGCAAAAACCTTTGGTAGGAGCATACTCCCGCTTACTTAACATGTTTAGCTTATGCTTGCTATTTATGGATCACATACACCAAGCGCGTCATTTCATGAAAACGTTTCTATATCCAAGGATTTAATTGTAGTTTAAGCCTATTCAAGTCACGATTTTCAAAGCGAATGACACTTAAATATTGGAAATTTAAAGAACTTCAAATCTGTCAGTTGCCAAAGTGTCCAACAATCACGGAAATAGAATAAAATGTCCATCAATACTTATTTTGTCATTTCGACAGCTCTAATTCGTGACCGCGAAAATCATTTTGCCTAGTCAAAAAATTCAAAAGCATTCTTAACAAAAGAAGAGTCATTTTAATACTTGTTAAAGACAATGTTAACAATCATGGTCAATCCACGCTTTTGAATCGTCTCCGATAAACATGACGCGCCGCAATCGTCTCTAATTCAACAATAGATACAAATTTTTTAAACCAGAAATTCAAACCGCTCCATCATCCAGCATTGGCAAAAAATTATTCAATTGAAGAGTAAGAAGTACAAGAAATAAGGTTAACATTTCAACATTTCTTCAGTTAGAAATAATGACTGTCCATGATTTAGCACACATCATTCCACATCACCAAATGTCCATTTCTCTTTTCGATAGAAATCAATTAGTGGTGAATGTCTTCGCCGATGAAATTCATTTTGTGCGGCTAGAACAAAACTTCTCGCCCATATGAATGATTTGACGCAATGGATCAATTAGATTTGATAGCCGTTGGACATGTGTGAAAAATTCTTTTACATCTTATTCGACACATTACGAGTGTGGTTGGGGTCAGAGTACTTCCAGACAAGCAGATACAAAACGCAGAAGGTGTAAAAAGTGTGTTATGTTATGTATGTTGGAAGAAAGCACTCAAATCGGGGTAATAAATCAAAATGTCCAAGTTTGAACTTTATTTAGAGCAAGGTAATGAACTTGATCATTTCGGTTGAAAGATAGATCTTGTCATTTGCAGACTGGTTACGGTGATAAACAATAGCCTTTTGGGTTTCAACAGTCTTTGATCGGTTTCAGGGCTCGCAGTATTAAATAAATTACTCTCATTCGTTTAAGCAACACGCCTGACCCTTGCGTGAATATAACACATTTCCCCAAATTGAATAATTCTTTCGTGATACCCCGCATAGAGGTTAATTTCATTTAATGACTCAGTTTCTATTAGTACCACCCAAAGGGCCATCACCCATTAATGAATTGGGTTGATGTGTTGAAAAACTGAACCCCAACTAAACCCTAATCCCGAGCAATTTTGCAATCAGCGTGACAAGAAAATGGATTAAATTTATAGCAACTTTAGTCTTACACGCGCATGCTAGTGATCAGATTAGTGTAAGACGTACAACTAACGGTAGGTTTCGTAACTACTGGCGGCACCAATGTCTCATATCCAATGGTTGTGTGTAGCTTGAAAGTTGAGGAACTAAACTAAGAAAGTAGTTGTTCCAGCAGTTGATGACGATGGCGACGACGTGCCGTCGAAGTGAGTCCAAGACGCAGAAAAGTCAAGATCTGATCTAGTTTGGCCTATAAGAAATCCACAAACGGTTCAATAGGAAAGATAGATGCCGAGCCAGTTATAATCAGACACAAACTTCTCAGGAGAGTCATGATGCCAAACCACAATCTAATTGAATTAGTACCCAGTAAACGTTTCCATGCATCAACAGTTCACGTTAGCATGCAAGTACAGAATGGTTAGATGTTAACTGAAATTGGATTAGAGAAAAAAGAACTAGTGAAGTGGCACGCTTTGTTTGTTGTTTAGATACAATTTTAGTGATGCCATAATAATTGGTATATGATAAAGATTGATTATGGTGATTAGCGGATTGATCTTGTTACGAAAGTTGTTAAGCAAAAAAGTAAATAAATTGAAGAACTAATTATTTTCCACAACTTTTCGCACCAGATGTGTGGCTTTCGAGAACTTTTGTTAGGAAGTTAAATGTATTGTAGGCTATAAAACATTGTTTTTGTTGTACAATTTTCATATTTCTACGTCACTACTTGCATAGGATTTTCCATTGAGGAGATAACAAATCGATTGTGAGGCGTGCTGTATGGCTAGTGGCACCGTCTTGTTGAAGCCACATATCATTCATGTCAAGTTCATTCAATTCTGGCCACAAATAATCTTCCAACATAATACGATAGCGCTCTCCATTGACGGTAACATGACGGTCATTTTCATCCACGAAAAAATACGGCCCAATCGCACCTTCGGCATGAAAACTGGACCAAATAATAATTTTTTGCGGATGCAACGGTGTCTCAAGAAGCACATACGGGTTTGTTGCTGACCAATAACGCATATTTTGCTTATTGACAAAGCCCACTGAGCCAGAAATGAACTTCATGGCTGAAGATGATATTTCGATGATAGAAATCGGGGCGTGCTACGGTTTCCTTAAAACACCAGTACCATTTGGCGGCATCCCCGCTGAATAAGGTGTCCGTGTCGAAGAAAGACCAAGAAGTCTCCTCCCAGCGTACTGGCTACTACTGACAGTACTCTGAACAAGAACCTGTCCACCGGTGTGATAGAATTAAAGCCGATGAAGCTGAGGCACCAATTCTCTACTATTCGTGGTGTCGGGTCTCGGGCTTGCGTCGCAAAGATCGCTGAGCGGTTAGCTTCATTGCTCAGTCCCCCGTACGCAACTGAGTCGTGCGTTGTCGGTATCGGTGGGTGCATTACTGAACCGCGGTCTGTACGCTGGGGTCCATACCCAAGCTCATTTGAGGGAGGTTCCAGTCCTCAACCTGTCTTGATGTGGGAATAGCTGCATAAGGATTCGGTTCCCAACTCATTGGAGTTCTTGTGCGACTGGTGAGCTGGCTAATCTTAAAGTCTTGGAACTCTCTCTCTCTTTCTATTTGTCCTATCCTGTGGGACAGCCCTTGTAGTAAAGACAGAACCGCTGCGTTCCTGAAATTGAGTCTTCCCGACCCGCGGCTCCCTGGATATTTAACAGCGGTTGCGGCTGATCCTTACCCCGTGGGTCCTTTGCAACTGCTCCACGCATAGGAGCTTGAGTTGGGTGTCTAGAATGATCTGATTAATTAGGAGTCTGCATAGAGGACAGAGATTTGAGGTTCAGTTAGCCAACTGTATATTTTTGAAGCGGGTCCAGCGATTCTCTGGAGCCAATTTAAGATGAGCATTTGGACATCTAAGCTTTGTAATGATCATTGTTTTTGATGGCGCAACATAACACTAACGCGAATATCAATCCAAATAGCTCGAGCAAAATTACCGCAATCATAATTCCGAGCAGGATAGTCCAATTCTCGGCTATGGTTTCAATAATTTGTCCATAAAAGATGCTCTCATTCGGCATGTAATTTTTGGTTATAATACACTTCTTGAACATAAACTTACCGATGATGTTTGATCACTTTTGCTAGAAGCGGTGCTCATCACAATCGGTGGAAGCGTCACAACCACTTTTTCACTACAAGGCACTTGAAATTTCATCAACGCCTGCAAACTCCCAATACTCTGCGAATCGTGACGGCCAAACGCAAACCATAAGCAATGCAGTCGAGCCGAAAACCCTCACACAAGTTGCACTGATCACCGCTTTCCTCGTCAAGCAAAGTACTATCCTGTCATCCAGCTTCTGCCTCAGCAAACCAGTTTGGCGTGCTTTTCCAAATTTCGGGGTGCAAATTCGCACGAGCAAGAGCAACTTGATGCGGCGGCGCTTTGGTACATTCTAGAAGCAATGGAGATGCTAATTAACTGCACTGTTACTTGTTTTTGCAAGCAACCCAAAAACTTACTAGCACAGAGGAACACAAATTCCCGGAATCCGGGGATTTGCAAATATTTCCAGTGGTCACACTCAGCGCATTGCGGAAAATTTAACTATTTTACTCGAAATACTTAGCGCAAGATAGACTTTATATTTAAATACAAATCGGACTTCGTACGGTCCTAGCGCGACTCACCTCTGAACGCATTTTCTATAATAACCGCCGTTATTCACTCCTCGCTGACGTTAAGCCCCGGTTCTGTCGAAGAGATCTGTCATCCAACCTTATCAGCTGGTTGGGAAATTTATATAAAAGTGACAGACCTCTGCGGGATATCGATCCACGACATCGGCGGTTATTACATGCATCCTAACCGCCGCGAATGAAAGTGCCTTCCATGGATGATTTAGAATTGCGTACCATGACATGTTCCATGGCTCAATATAATGCTTTTATCTTGAGATTGTGAGATGCGGGCTCAAGTTTAGCCCTAGTTAATGAGTGGGTGAGAGTTTAAACAAATATTCAATAAATAAGTATTCAATTGGATCTGGAATATGTCATAAGAAAGGTACCTGTCGATACATGAGGTGCGTTACTATACAAGTTGAGGCAAGTGGTAGACTATGCGGGCGACATCAACATTTTGTCGCTGACATTAACAACTACCAAAGGACCTTTCCTGAAACTCGACAGCGAAGCAAAGCCGGTAGGGCTACAAATCCATCAGAATAAAACAAAGCTCATGACGCAGTCCAGGAAAAATACCTAAAATACACAAAATATCACACGCGAATACAGTATCGAAAATGGGAGCGAATTTAGGTGCCTAAATAACGAGAATCGGCACTGAACGAGACGAAATACGCCGAACAATACACATTGCAAATAAAATATTTTATTCAGTTCTGACGATTTTGTGGGTGGCCTACATACATAGGAAAACAAAGCTCCAAGCATACAAATCTGCGCAAAGACCTATGGTATGCTGGGGTGTGAAACATGAACCCTAACCCAAGCATGGGCAAAAACATTGAAAGCCCTTGAGAGATGAGTCCTACGGCGATTAATCGTAGCGAAGTGAGATTGGGACCAATGGCAACTTCGAAACAATTATAAGTTGAATGAAATTTTTGACGAGCTGGTGGTCTCAACGATTGTAAGACTGTGGAGTCTTAAATGGGCTACCCAAAAAGATATTCATTTGGAGAACTGAATGACGGAAATCAAGGAAACACAGGCCTACTTGATGGGTGAAGACAGTTCATCGCTGCTCGGATTTCTAAATTGGAAAACGTGGTCGATGGGTCGAGATAGTTGGAGAAACTTTTTGCTAGAAGTGAATGCCCGATAGGAGCTATCAAGCTACTGTGAAGAAGGAGGAAAATTTAAATGAATGTTATAAATATAAAATTATGGTTTCAGAATAAGTGGGTGGCAGATAGAGCAAGAGTGGAAATCAAGCTTAGGGCAACACCTGCATAAATAAATTTAATGTTGTGTTTCAATGATTGTCTGGACCATAGATTTGGGTGATTTGCTTAAATTTTGAGGCATATTACCAAAGATTTTAGCAGCCCTGAAAATGCCTTTAAACTTGTACGGCATATACATAATTTTTGTGAAATTATACATAAGTTTTTTTTTGCAGTGTGCATATTTCGACTCAAACAATGCATGCAGTTTAAAGATCTAATATTGAAAGATCTCATTAAGATCTCTTATATGACATGCCACTCAAAAGCTATCGACGAAAAGTTTTAATGGGGACATTTCCCTTTAAAACTTCCTTAAAATGTTTTCCCAATAGCTTTCAAAAACTTATCACTTCTGACCGATCCTTTAGTTTTAGAATACGAGCAGTTGAAGAGTAGTCGTTATTGGTATTGTTTGTTCGTTTTGCCCACTGATCTTCGTCCCTCAGTTTTTTCAACTAATATTGTATAACTTCATATTTTTCCCCATTTAACCTTCGCTTCCCTTTGTTTTACGTAATCTACAATTTTAAACTAAATGTAGTTTGAGTTGGCGCCTGGAAAACTCGGATATTAAACCCGGTGGTTTTGGTATCGGGAGCTTCTGGAATCGAATTCACTACTGTGTGGAATCGTTTTGATTCGTTTAACGATTGTTTGATAGCTAAACAAGTTAAATTAGCTGTATTTATTGCTGGTTTACATAGGATGATGAAATCGAACTGATTCACTAAGGTTTAAATTATTATTACGATAAAGCACATTACTTTCTGCAGAAAGGTTTTTTGTGGTAGGGAGGTGAATGCCATTTATGCACAGAGTGTGGGACTCCCATGCGCGACTGGACTACCCACTAAACATCTCCCCTGCCAACCTGAGAACCCAGCCTCGAACCGTTTGACACATTACTTCGGGCCAGGTCTCGTTTTGTTACGCCGTGGGGCACCTTCAAGCTGGGGAGTCCCTTTCCTAGCGGGAGGGGAAGAGAAAATGCCAGACAAGCGATCCTCCAGCCCCAGCGCCCCGGCTGCTGTGAGTCCCTTTTATATTTTAGGACTGCCCGAGCATAATGTGCCACCTGGTTCCATTTGTCAACCGATTCGAGCATCACCGCAACTATATTATCCGGGGTAAGCTCTCCCGTCTCCCTGTAGAGTTCCCTTCGCAGCCTGACCCATTTTGTACACGCAAAAAATGTGTGACAGGCATTGCTCTCCTCTCCTGGGCAATACTGACAATCGGGGGACAGTGACTTACCGATCTTGTTCAGGTAAGACTGAAAACACCCATGCCCGCTCAAAAGCTGGGTCAGATAGAAGTCAGTCTCACCATACCTTTGATTTGGCCACGGCCTCACATCCGGGATGATGCGCGCAGTTCACCTTCCCTTCGTGCAATTCACCCAAGACTGCTGCCAATCGTTGAGTGAGCGCTGTCTCTCTCTCTCTCCTCTCTGGGTAACCATCTCCCTCGCGTTCTCGTTTCGGCGCAGGTAAATAGCGCGACGCTCTCTAGCAAGAAGGGCGACAGGTATCACGCCTGCAATAACTCTCACTGCCGAATCAGAGACTTTTGGATACGAAGATGCAATTCTCAGTGCTCCTCTTCTCTGTACCTCAGAAAGGTTGGTAAGGAATTTGGAGCTCTACATGTAGAAGGTAGGGACCAGATTTGCAGAAGAAAACTAAATGGCTGTGAATGTGATTAGAAGAGAAATGAACACGCAGTAGAAATAAAGGGAAGGGGTATTTACGAGTAATAATAAAAAATTTGTCTTGCAATGATTTTTCCTTCTGCGTTGTCGTTTTGCAAGATTTCCCGAAAAAAAATCTAAACCAAACTTTCATCGGTTTAAGACGTGAAGACTTGAGGTTCATCAACGAACTATGCTTCGAATACCTACCCGCTAGTTCGAAGAGGAGTTTTGACAGTTTTTCCAGGGCTAAGACAGCTCCAATGTGTCGAGACGTCGATCGGCCAAACAAGAAACTGTGTAGTCCATTGGCCCGGGTTTAACTTGTGGGACATGAAGGCTAAAGGCACTTCCTCGCCATGCTCCATAACTTGGACTAAGACTGCTTCCACTCCATGTTGACTCGCGTCAGAATCGAAGGCTACTCCCAGAGGAATTTCACGCAGTATGTCCGTGAAGAGCGTTGTGATAGTCTCATTATTATGTGCAAATCGTTGATACTAACCGCATAAGCCCCGGAATCGGTGCAACTGCTTTATGGCTTTTGGCAGGGGAAAAGCGTCCATGGCTTTTGTCTTAGCCGGGTCCATTTTGATGTTTCGTGACCTGTTATGTGACCCAGGTACTTAGCCTCCGTCAAAACAAACTAACTCTTGTGGATTTTGATGATAAGCCCTGCCTTCCGGATATGCGGTGCTACTTGCTGAAGTCGGACGATATGCTCGTTAAAGATCTCAGTTATAAGTAATAAGTCATCCGGATGAACAAATACTTGATCAATGTTTTTTGTTGTTCCTCGGCTGTTTTCACCTTGCTTTGAAGATACTAAATAACCGACAAATCTTCCATTTATTGGGTGATTATTAATTGCAAACGTGCGTTTTGAAAGAAGCATCCTTTTTTCTTTAGTGCTTTTTTACAAATGTTTCATATAAACAACCTACAGTCATTTTATGCATCTATGTTTTTCTACAGGTAATTATACTTGTGTACTATATGATCCATTAAGGGGTTCGACTATTATAGGTGAATACCCTACTTACAAAATTTCCAAACTCAAACAAGTGATCCTTTAAGGGGGTTAACCGGATAAATTATCACAAGTAATTAGAAAAGTTAACAATATGATCCTTTAGGAGAGTTAAGAAAAATAAAGTTAATTAGCATAACTAGAAACTTAAAAACTTTTTGAATGGCTTATTGAGAAATTAAAGAAAACAAAGATTATTGGCAATTACCTACGTTTTTCTTGTGGTTCGTTGCAAATATACTAGCTTCCGTATGTATTGAGCTCCGCTGTTTTGAAACCTCCTTCAACACTTCGACGTCATGGTACGGAATAAAGGATCGAATCATGCTATGCCTTCTAAAAAGGCGATGATAGATGTAATTATAGACGTGGAAAGCGCAAAGAAAAGAAGTGAAGGAAGCGACCCAAAATACAAGAAGCAAGAAACAGCGAAACACAGTGTACCACCTTAAGGCAGATAAAGAAAACAACGTGGTAAACATAGATAAAGAAGAATACAATACCAATATGAGCACACAAGATTGCAAAGTGGCTCATCGAAGAATTGAAAAAATAGGGAATATTTACGGGTATAGATCAATTAAAGACTCCCAGGAATTAATTAATAAACTGCAGAGCAGATAATATCTTTTGACGTAAAAGCACTGTTCCTGAGTATACTGATTAAGATGGCACTGTACGAATTGGAACAGTGGCTCACAAGGGATTACAAGTCGGTGGAGTGGCGAAAAAAGACGAAAAAGTTTGTAAAACTTGCAGCGTTATGCATTCAAGAGAACTACTTCACGCCTTGGGGTGTTATAAATCAGTGGAGAGAACGGTAATGGGAAACCCATTGTCACCAGTGCTAGCGGAAATTTTCATAACCGCTTTAGCGAAGCAAATAGAGGAAAAAGAAAATCTGGTACCGATGTTTGGACAACATCATTGCGATCGTGAAAACGGAGAAAATTGAAAAAAACGTTAAATGAAATGAATAAAATAACCATAAATATTCAATTCAGCATGGAAATAGAAGAAGCTGGTAGATAAACATGCAAGTAAGTATCCAATTCAGCATGAAAATAGTTTTTGGACTTATGGATCATTAAAGAAAATAGAGGAACAACAACACAAAGAACAATACCAGTTTTGTCTACAACATAAATTAGCGGCATTCCACCACATGGTAAATCACCTCATCATATGACCACTTAATGCGCAGAGATGCGACAAGGAACTAAGGTATATAGAACAAACGGCGGAGATCAATGGCTACAACATGAACATGATACAACAAATGATCAGCAAAAAATTACGACGTAATGATACAGCCAGACCACATTATTTAAGCAGGCGAAGGCACTCGAAAACGGTAACAATTTACAAAATCAAACGCGTCCCGAAACGCAACCGCGTCGAAATCGTGGGTACAAGCAAGACAACACAGCTCAAAACAATTCTCGCAAGCGCCAAGGATCCAAAGAGCCTATGGAACAAGAATGGGATATATAGAATAACCCGCACGGATTGTGGAAAAACATATATCGGACAAACAAAGCGGCTAATAGGGATCAGAGTCCAGGATCACAACAGGGAAGTCATAAACGCAATAAAAAGGAGTACAGCACCTTCAGGGACAAAATCAACGTCAAAGTGTTGAAGAAGGTGTCAAAACAGCAGATCTCGTCATATACGAAAGCTGGTATATTTGCAACGAACCACAAGAAAAACGAATGAATCTAGGCGTAGGTTATTGCCAATCATCTTTATTTTCTTTAATTTCTCAATAAGCCATTCAAAAAATTGTTAAGTTCCTAATTATGCTAATTGGCTTTATTGTTCTTAACTCTCCTAAAGGATCATTTTGTAAACTTTTTTAATTACCTGTGATGTTTTACCCGCTTAGTCCTCTTAAAGGATTACTTGTTTAAGTTTGGAAATTTTGTAACTAGGGTAATTACCTATAATTGTTGAACCCCTTAATAGATGGTTTCGATGTGTGTAGATGTGTAAAATGAAGGAGAAAGGGTGTTCCTTTCCAAACGCACGTTTGGAATTAATAAAAAATATATTTACCCAATAAAACGAAGATTTTTCTTTTTTTCAAAGACTTGATGACGTAATGCGGCGGTATAACTTTGTCCATAAGGCAGACAATAGTCTGTGGCATATTACACAGGCCAAAGTGGTATGGTTACGAATTGGTACAATGGACAACCTGGGACCGTAAAGACGGTCTTCTGTTTCAAATTAGGATCCAATGGGATCTGCCAGACGTTTGAGATCTATCTTGCGCTTTAGGTAACCGAACTAAGATACCCTCGACCAACGGGAGAGGGTCGGCGTCTGTAACATTAAAGGCCTGGTACCTAAACATAGTCAAACTTTATTCTACTTGACTAATAAGGTTACTGGCGAACCCCATGCACTTTACTATTCTTCAATCACACCCAGTGAAAGTCGGAGATCGACTTCGGCATATCGCCGGAGATAAGGCAAAATGTCTCTGTTTGAATTGTTTAGCATCTCCCATACCTGTATTTATAGTGCAAGACACAAAGGTTGTTAGGTCAACACCTTCATTCCCATGCGAAGGAAAAGCCGCTGCAGTCACGTCTAACCATAACTGTTGAGTGGCATCTAAAACGTGTCGAAGCGGTTAAGAATTCGGTGGCAAGTCATTTACAATGGTGACCAAATCGAGTTGATTACCAGCGAATAATGCCGGAGCCAAGCCAATCTTCGAACAAAGTCTACACCTAGATGAATATTTTGGGTCAGCTTGGGTATAATATAAAATTCAGTGACATTTTTGTATCCTTAAAGGTGACTTCAGTTGCGAGTTTCCCTGCAATGGAGTGACGAGTTCCGTCCACCCTGATACAACAGGTAGTGAAATGCTAGATTTGGTCCATATGGTTTTTCAAGACTTTGCTTGCGAAGTGAGGCTGACTTTGGTGCCGATTAAGCCTACCATTCGATTCTACAAGATATGTACTGACGCATAAAAGCAGACGTCATTTTTAATAGTTCGTCTATCTTAATCACACACATCCGTTTTGACTGCCTCACCTTTCTCTAGAAGTCTGCATCCAAAGGGTTGCTCGCTTCCCCCTGGTATACTGTACGGGCACGATCTTGTCACTAAAAATGCGTTGACGTGCCGCCAGATAATCCCTCAGACGAACATGATAAGTTTCTTATGCCGACCCGAAGTTTTTCAATGGAGTACTCGTCTGATATCTCATTGTGGTAGATCGACCACACCAAAGGTGGGCCTGCATCTGAATGCAGTCAGCGTTTGTCCAGGGTTCTTTTCGTGTGCATTTCTTGCAAATTACTAGATGCAAATATCAAAAAATAAATACTATGATGACCAACTGAGAAGCATCGATGTAAGTGTAGCGAGCAACAACACAATACAAGCACACCAAGTAGTGAAAAGCGTGAAACGAGGTTATCTACCGTGATAACATCGGCAACATCATCGCTGAAGAAACAAGCATTAAAGAAAGATGGGCATCATATTTCAAGAACCTGCTAGGTCCTACAGACGTCTCCAAAATATAGGAGCCTATAGATCCCACAGAGCTTCCATCAACGCCCAAAAGAATAATAAAACGTTAGGCATCGGTGACATTCCAGTGGAGCTTGTTTAGTATGGTGGCAGCGGTGTTCAAAAAGCCATCCATAAAGTTATACAGCATATGTAGCAACAAGAACATATGCCGAACGAGTGGAGGCAATCAATTATATTCCCCAGCCACAAAAACGGTGGCAAGTTACAGTATGAAAACTATAGAAGTATGTCACTACTTTGCACGACGTACAAAATATTTTCAAAGATCTTAATTATTAAAATCAGATCATACGCCAGCAGTATCATTGGGAGGTATCAGGATGGCTTTAGACTAGCTAGATCAACGATAGACCAATTGTGTACAGTCAAACAGGCACTTGAAAAATGCTGGGAGTTCAACATAGATGTACACCAAATTTTCGTTCACTTTAAGCAAGCATGCGACAGTATTATTTGGTTTGTCTTGTTTGTAACCAAATAATGCTTTGCTTTGGTATCCTACCCAAATTAGTCAGACAATGACGATCACAACCTCTCTATTTTGCATCAATAACCACCTCACCGACGCCTTTCACACAAGTTTTGGACTAAAACAGGGATATGGGCTGGCCCCATTGCTATTCAATTTGACTCTAGGATATGTCATCAGAAAGCTACTGGTCGATACAAGCGGTACGTTACTAACAAAGCCAAGCCAACTAGTAGCCTATGCGGGCGACATCAACATTTATTCACGATCATTAGTAACCGGAAAAGAACTCTTCCTGAAACTCGATAGCGAAGCAAAACTAGTAGGGCTACAAATTAATTGGAATAAAACAAAGCTCATGACGCAGTCGAGGAAAAATACTGCATGCACTGAAAATATTCTACTTGAATAGAGTATCGAAATTCGGGCAAATTTGTGTATTAAGGGGCCAAAATATCGAGAACTGCTAATGAAAGAGACGTAATACGCCAATGAATACGGCTCGCAAAAAAGTGTTTTATTCAGAATTGACGATCTTGAAGACTAGCTGCATACACAAGAAAACAAAGTTCCACGTATAAAAATCTGTGATAAGACCTGTGTTATGCTATGGGTGTGAACGATGAACCCTAACCCAAGCATCGACTAATATTGAACGCCTTCGAACAATGGATGCCCAAAAAGGTATTCTAGTGAAGAAACCGAGGAAACATTAGTCTAACTCTGTCGACGAAGACAGTTCATCGTCGCTCGGGTTTCGAAACTGGAGAACGTGGCCAATGGACCAGGAAGTTGGAACAGCTTATTACAAGAAGCGAAGGTCCGAGAGGAGCTGTAGTGAAGAAGAAAACGAAGGTCACTTACATATTTTCCAACCAAAAGCAAGTGCCGGAAAATTTATTTTCGAAACTCACATTCAAAATTATTCTAAATTAATTTTTAACTTTTTAATATCTTGTTGCGAGGACCTATATCTTTAATAAACGAATTTGTGCTTCACCAAATCGAAATATGAATCGAAATGATACTAGAGTAAAAGTGTTCTGAATCACAGTTTTCGCCACAAAAATTAATAATTAATCACGTTTACTGTGAGACTAACGCTAGATCATAACGATATTTTGCTGCTCACTGTATAGGAACACAAAATTTATCACCCAAGCAAAGGCTAGTATATGCTTTATGATAATTTATTCACAATTTATAGGAAAAAGTGTTTTTTTTTTTGTGAATGCAATAGGTTTTTATCTCAACAATTAATTTATATAATAGTAAATTTCAGCCAATGATTTTTGTCACGTTTGTTGCCATCATGAAAAAATTTAGTTAAAATAGAGTGATGATAATTATGTACGTCCAAAAAGTGTTCGATATAATTCAGAAACCGCCACAATGCATTCGGCGACTAAGAAACCAAAACTAACAACGTGCTCGTACTACTACTATAAAACTACCGCATTTATAATTGCTAAATGATCTCAGCAAATTCCATATAATCTGTCATGCTTTATTAGGTAAATGATGAAGTGGTTACTTCTTTGCATTTCATTATGCAAATCGTGCACAAGCCAATCATTTGCCGGCCTAAAACAATTTTTCATTTCTCAGTTCATTATCTTTTATGGTCACACTTATTGTTGGCAAACCACGTAAGTATGAAGAAGCGAATATTAATTTTACGTTTTTGGTTAATTTTTTTGAAGTGGTGAAAAATTTTGCTAAGTTAGGTTTTAAAAAGGGTAGCACAAGTACCGAAAAGACTTCACCTTAACCCGCAAAAATTTCGAGATGATATTAAAGAAGCACTTAATTTACAATAAAAATAATTTTTTGAAATAATTATGGAAATAGTCGAAAAGTTGATGATCATCTTTAATGGAAGATCGCTTTATGATGAAATAATTTGGAGACAAATACAAACTTTTTCATGTTGACAGAGACGATAAATGACTTCAAGTAGATGTGAAAGCCCGAAAATTTATAACCAGAAATAAACCTTGTAATAAATTCCGAATTCCTCCATACGACATTATTTAGAATAAAAATTTACAAACTGAATCACTTTCTCGGAAAATGCTCTAAATTTTTATGGTTCGATAATCTCGCAAAAGTGAATAAACTGAAACTGAAGTTTACCAGTAACATAAAAGCGTAAAGGTCAATCAATGAAGTCAATGACTACAAACCATCCATAGCTCAGGCAATAACTCCAAGCATTTATTATGACATGGATGAGGAATTTTTGTAAAATATTTTCGCGAAATTAGCCGAAATTACACACATTTTAACTTGCAGAGGTGAACCGATAACGGTATCGTGTTTCCAAGAAACATTAATTATCTCAAGCAAAGCATCAACCGCCATTAACTATCGGCTATCAGTTAATGACGCACTTTTTTCTCGAAGAACTATTAGATATCAAACACTTTATTATCTACTCAAAGGATTTATTGCGCTTAGAGAGCATTCTTAAAAGAGAATTTTAAACCCACCAATTTACAACCTTCACGTCATTGGAAATAGCTTTTGTGAAAGAATTAAATTGTAGTTTGTTTTCATCGCATTCAATTTTACGAGGTGAATTTGTTTGAAAAGTTGCTTTGTGTCCCAAAGAAGCTTAACGAAAGACTTAAGCGACAAACTCGATTTATATTGCTCGAATGAGTTTTATGGAGCGTGTCTTTAGTTTTACTTCTTTTGTGGTGTTATTTTTCAGGATTTTTTGTTTGGATTTCCCAAAGGTACTAAAGTGATTTTTTAGGGATCTCTTTTATGAGTTAATGTGTAGAATAAGTTTTATTGAAAAGCACGTGTGATCCATGCATTTGTTTGAAAGTCAGTATTTGTTTTGTTTGCAGGTGCGTATTTGCTTTAAGTTTAACTTGTTCAGAGAAAACTAGCCAAAGCCACCTATCTACATTTTAATTTGCATCTCATTTAAGGATAGAATGAATAACGAGGCCTCTAGAAGCTGAGAAGACACCACTTATTGCAAGTGCATGTGAAAACTATCCCGACCATAACTAATTAAATGTAAAGTTATCATAAAACTACAACAACTCTGCAGCCGGTAGCATAAGATAAACTCTAGACACACCCAAGGATATTTGCGACGGAAATTAGCACCATAAAATATAAGCAAACTCAATACCTGACACTTGGGTCTGAGTAATTAAAGCCAAGTTGTTGCTGCATTTTTATATGCGGATGGCTTGTAGGTACGTACGCGTACTATCTCTAAACCTACAATTATTTAGAAAATTCCCAGACATTGGCTTACAACATGTCTACTCGTACCTCAAAATGTAAATCTGTTTCGTGTGCTACATAGCAGCCATGAAGTCCTCCGGAAGTAACAATCAATGACGGATGTTGTGATCTTTTCATTTTAAATGCCTTGTAACATAATTACGCTAGACTTATTGGTGGCGTTTCCGCTATCAGGTAATGTCTAATTGGTGATGATTACCACTTTTCATGAAAATTGATGTGTTATTTCCCTTAAATAAAGGATGCGCCCCGCAACATCTTGTTTGGATTTCTATGGACCAAACATGATCTGCCCAATCTTCAGCTACGGGATGAGCATGTGATTAGGTAGCAGCTATCTATTAGATTTTGCCTACCCACCATTTACACGTGTGAATTTGAAAGTGGTCTTGTTTATGGCTAATTCACTCGAAAAAGATTGTATCTCTTTACGAATTGTGGAAGTTAACTTGAACGGAAAAAAATTTCAGCTTTAATTGATGACCGGCGATTTTACTTTGAGATCGATTTTAGCGATATAGTTGTAAGAGCCGATAAAAAGCGTGTTAAGTGCTCCTTTATTACGTACACTAGTGGTTCGTTCATGGCTTAGAGTGATTCTAGATTTTTTGAGGATGTTATTAAAATGTGGTTAAAGATAGAAAAGTGCTTTTGAATGCCTTTCAGCGAGTAAAGCTTCTAATTTGTTTGGTATTTCCAAGTTACATTCTTTTGAGGAATGTAAGAAGTTTAGAGTTTTTCTTTCAGCAAGATAATGTGAAAGTATGTTTAATTTGGACCAGAAAATTACGTACATGAATACAAAAGCAGCCGAAAAAGATGAAAGGAATTATTAGAGAAAAATAATTTCAACTGAAATTGTTTTCAATTATAATTCTGTTGAATATAGCAGATTGATTAAAATGTAAGAATATATATTGCCGGATAAGGAGTTTTTTTTTAATCATTTCAGCCACATGTGTCTTGTGAGGAAGAACTTATTGCTCCCCTTTCTCGTCCATTTCAAAAGAAGTATCTATACATACAAAGCTATCTATTCAATCCTTAAAAACTTATATAAAAATTGCATCAAGCGTTCATAACGCCAGAGAATTTCTTTCATTTTAACTCATTGAAACGGGCCCAAACTGATTGAAAACAGATGTTGCGAGTTCCAGCCGTTGCGTTGTCGCCGTTCCCTTGTTCATTAGAACCGAACTTCACAAACATCAAGTTCTAAATTCCTTGGGTACACATTTCTTTTCTAATACAGTAGACCCTCGATAACTTAAACTTCGAAAAAGAAAAAACCGCTATTAGTTAAAAAAAATTAGCGTACTCTTCCCCACAGAGCCCAAATCCTCTTTTACTTAAAATACTAAACCTCCATAACTTAAACGGTAGTCCGCGTGGCTTAGTGGTTAGAGCACTATGCCCTTACGTTGAAGGTCTCTGGTTCGAGTTTTATTGGCGTCAACGAGATTTAGTTTAAGTGGTTCTTCGGATGGACTATAAGCCTGTTCAGTTATGATACACGCTGGTTTAAAATCAGAACGTATCGCAGCTGGGTGGACGAACGAACACACGGCCAAAGCGTGATAATGATCATATTACCTTGTGGAGTGGCGAAACATTTGATCATGACAATGAGATACTCTAACTATCTCTAAGCAAAGGCCCGAAAGGGGAAAAATAACAAATGAAAAATTTAGGCATTTGACCTCTGTAACTCAAAGCGATTTTTAAGCCGACCTCTATAAGTTAAAGCATCTATCAGCGACTCATTCGTGTGAATGTGCTTTTGAAAAATGCTGTGCGAAAATTGGTTGTTAGTGCATGCACGTGTTAATCAGGTCTTGATAAGTTTAGACTATTTTCTAAGAAGCGTCGTGTGCATATCGTGATTAAAAAAGTAACGTGAAATGAGTTCGAAACGAAAATTGCGAACACCAACTTATGCTGATAAGTTAAAAGCAATCGGAGCAGTGAAAAGTGGTTTGAAAAGGAAAGATGTTGCAGCCCAGTTCAGAATACATGAAAGTACACTTTCGAACAATTTAAAAAAAGAAGCGGAACTATTGAAAAAACAAGAATCGGGAGCCAGTCTTTTATGTAAAAGACAAGGAATTCCTGAATTCCTAAAATTAGAAGAGTGTTTGCTTACGTGGTCTAAACAGTGCCGAAATAAAGCAACTAGTGCTAGTGGACCGATACTGAAAGAAAAAGCTGAAGAGTTTGCTAGGTCACTGCAATTCAATAATTTTAAGGCTAGCAACGGCTGGTTGGAAAACTTTAAGAAGTGTAAATAAATAACTTTGCAAGGAATGGAAGAGTTTATTGCAAGGATTAGTGAATGGATACGACCTCAATGATTTCTTTAACGCCAACGAAACCGGACTCTTTTTTAAATGTCTTCCCGACAAAACATTAATATTTAAGAATGAAAAACGCCGTGGGGGAAACACAGTAAGGAAAGGCTAACGATTCTTCTTTGTCCAAATTCTACCGGCACGGAAAAACTGAAGCCATTAATGACTAGCAAATCAAAGAAACCTCGTTGCTTTGCGGGCTGCAAATCACTATCCCTGGATTAACCAATAAGCATGGATGATTGCAGAACTTTTTAAAAAATGGCTTATTAGAGCAGACAGACAAATGGCTACTGCGAAAAGGAAAATTCTTCTCTTCGTTGACAATTGCACAGCACATGGGGACATACCACCATTGAAGGCAGCTAAAATTCAACTCTTTCCCCCAAATACAACATCACAACCTCAAGTCTAAGATATGGGGATAATAAAAAATTTCAGAACGATTTATCAAACAGAAGTTGTTAAAAAAATGGTAACTGATATGGAGCGATTTCTTCAATGTTTTAGAAGCAATGAAAATGGTAGATAAAGCTTGGCGATGTGTTACTTTCCATACAGTGAAAAACCGTTTTAAAGCTTGTGGTTTCCCGTCACAGTTTCAAGAAAATATTGAAGAGGAATTCGATACAACGCTAAAGAATGGAATAAATGCATGTCCAACTTAGAAATTACTTTCGAAGAGTTTGCCTCATGGGATGCTGCACAGTGGAAAAAATAATGGACACAGTGATTCACGGTGTTGAAAATAATGATATAGCTGAAGAGTCAAACGATGAGTTACAGGATCTCCTAGCGTGTATATCAGTAAACGAAGCAAAGGAAGCAGCAAACACTTCATGATCTTTTATGGAGCAATGCAGTAATGTAGATGATGATATTTTCCCTTCAATGTTCAAAATTGAAAACCTAATTGATTTAGAAACTTTGGATAGCTTAAAGCAAAACAAAATTACAGAATTTTTATGAATAGATAAGATACCTATACCTATTCCCTTATATGTAATAAATGGTTTTTGGAAGATTTACGGCATTTGAATTAAAAATTTATCCTGGCCTTTTCTGTGGTACATAATTCTTAAATTGACGGTCCCAAGCCCGTTTGAGAAAGGAAGAGGGAACCCCTTGTTTCCGCGACCCATAGCTTCCATGATTCCTCATCCCAAATCCCCCAATTAAATAGTAGCAAATGCTTTCGGGTTCGCACATTATGTTTAGTGGTTCCCCAATAATGAGACATTAAATGCCGAGAAATGCTAATAACTGTAAAAACATCTACAGCTCTGCTACTAAATCCTACTTACACCACCTTTGTGGGGTCGTAGGAGGGTGAAGGCGCATCTGATAACGGAATCGACGTAATTACCATGCCGCCGGAATGGAGGTTGGGCGACGGGCTAACTCCCTGTCCCTAGAAAACCGTAAATATTTCGAAACCTGCAGATAGGCCTCGAAATGAATTGGACTCACGGAAACTACCTCATAAACGAAAATGAGGTCTATGGCATTGGATCTTGGAACTGGCCAGTCAATATCAAAGACTGGCAGTCCAGGAAAAGAGTTGGACTGAAAACGACATTCAAGACATGAGATCGCACAATATCTAAAAGTGGGAAGCCTACTGGAAAACGAGGATTCGGAGTGGCCTTCATTGTGGATAAGGAGTTCAAATCGCACGTTATTGATTTTAAGGTAGTCAATGAACGGTTGTGTGCGATCCGCATGAAAGCAAAATTCTTCAAAATCTGGCTGATTAATGTTCACGCCCCAACCGAAGAAAAGGACAAAGAAACGAAGGAATCGTTTTACAATCACCTGGAAAGAGTGGTTGACTCATTGCCTACAAACGACACAAAAATTATTCTGGGTGATTTCAACGCTAAAGCTGGCAATGAGCTATCTCATCGGGGAACGACTGGAGGATATAGTCTCCGCGATGAAACAAATGACAACGGCCAGCGCCTGGTTGACTGCTTCCCACATCAACGCATTCATAAAATGGCCTGGGTATCACCGGATGGTAACACACAAAACCAAATCGACCATGCTCTGTTCCAACAAAGATGGGCCTCGAGCATACTTGACGTCCGTACACACCGAGGAGCCAATTGTAACTCAGACCATTACTTGATCAAAGTAACCTGTCGATGTCGTTTTCCAAAGGCATATTTGGCGCAGACCAGCCCGCTACAAAAATTTGACATCGATAGGTTCCAAACGGCGATCGTGGCCAAAAATTTCACGGAAACCCTCGACAACCAGCTGGCTCCCATCTTATCAGACGCATCGTTAAAGACAAGCAACGAGTTCTGGATGGAACTGAAAGCAACTATTAAGGCCGTGGCAGAACAGCCAATCGTACATCAAGCCCGGTGCAAAAGAAATGAATGGTTCGATGATGAGTGCCACAATACGTTAGACAAAAATAATCGGGCATACAAAGATTACATAGGTGGGAAAACCAGAACGAAGAGAGAACACTATGAAAATCTCAGAAGAGTAGCGAATAAGATCATTAGAATAAAGATAAGAAAATACTATGGCGACCAATTGAGAAGGATAGATGTAAGCCTAGCGAGCAACAACACAAGACAGGCATACAAAGCAGTGAAAAGCCTGAAACGTAGTTATAAGCCCAAAACCACGCTCTGTCGCGATAAGGTCGGCAATATTATCGCTGATGAAACCAAGATTAAGGAAAGACGGGCTTCATATTTCAAGAACCTCCTTAATCTTCCGCAGAGCTCCACAACATCGGAGCCTATAGATGTTTTCGGAGAGCTTTTATTGGCCCCACCAACTCTGGATGAAGTGTGTACCGTCATTAAAGCCCAAAAGAATGATAAAGCGCCAGGCATTGATGAGATTTCAGTGGAGCTCATTAAATGTGGTGGCAGCAATGTTCATAAAGGTATTCAGAAAATTATCCAGCACATTTGGAAAGAAGAGCATATGTCGAAAGAGTGGGGCCAATTAATTACATTCCCTATCCACAAAAAAAAGTGACAAGCTACAGTGCGAAAATTATAGAGGCATATCACTACAAAATATTTTCAAAGATATTAGAAATCGAATCATATGCCAACAGTATTATTGGGAAGTATCAATGTGGTTTTAGAGCAGGTAGATCGACAATAGACCAATTGTTCACAGTCAAGCAGGTATTTGAAAAATGTTGGGAGTTCAACATAGACGTACGCCTAATTTTCGTTGACTTTAAGCAAGCATACGACAGTTTTGATCGTAACGTACTGTACCAAATAATGCTTTGCTTTCCTAACCAAATGAGTCCATCTTACCAAAATGACAATAACGTCGACTACCTCCCAAGTCCACATCAATAACCAACTCACCGATGTCTTTGACAAGAAAATATTGGACTAAAATAGGGAGATGGGCTGGCCCCATTGCTATTCAATTCGGCTCTACGTCATAAGGAAGCTACCTGTCGATACACAAGGTACATTACTATACAAGTTGAGCCAAGAAGTAGCCTATGCGGATGACATCAACATTTTGTCTGGGTCATTGCGAACCGCCAAAGAACTCTTCCTGAAACTCGACAGCGAAGGAAAGCTAGTAGGGCTACAAATCAATGAAATACACAAAATATCACACTTGGCGAATAAAGTATCTAAAATGTGGGCGAAATCGTGTATTTAGGCGCCAAAATAACGAAAACAGACAATGAAAGAGACGAAATACGCGGAAGAATACAGCTCACAAATAAAATATTTTATTCAGTTTTGACGATCTTGAATACCAGCGGCATACATAGGAAAATAAAGCTCCAAGTATACAAATTTCTGACAATACATGGGTGTGAAACATGGACCCTAAGTCAATGTTGAAGAGGTAGTAGAGTTCGCTAGATCACGGCTGTTCTGTAATGTGTATTTTTCATCAAGGTGCATAACATCAGACAGGCCGTATGGGGATATTAACTCCGTGGAGCTTAGGTTGTTATTAAAGGGGTGGTGTGGATGGATTTGGGTTCTTGGGTGTTTAGTACAAGGAGGACTGATAGTGGGGATTGTATAATAGCAGTATGTAAGTCCGTTAATGAAGTCTGTTGTTTTTTGGACATAGTCCGTTGGTTTTAGGATCACCGTAGTGTCCTTTGTCAGCCTTTGTCACTGTTAGGAAGTCATCCGTATTTTTTTTTCTGAATGTGTCTTAATATCTTATGGTCTTCGTAGAAATTCGTTTTGCTTATGCTAGGGCGTATTTTGTAGTATATCTACTGCAGTGTGTCTTGCATGTGTGTCTGTTATTCCCGCGGCAGTTTGTTAATTGCTACAGATCAATGGAGCGGAGACTCCACTCCATCTTCATGACTCCTACTAATTACTCCAACGAATTTAACAACATTTACAGACTATCTAGTAATAACGAGTACAAACAACGTGACATTGACAACCTTATTACACAGTACAAACAAGAACAGGAACGCTAACTGACTGAAACTCATAAAAACGACCAACAGTGGATTTCGTTAACATACGTAGGGAAAGAGACGTACAAACTATCAAACTACCTGCAGAAATACAAACTGCAAACTGCATTCAAAGCTAACAACATCCTTTGAAACAAACTGAAACCAAAACTAAATGGCATATATAAACTGACATGCAAGGACAGCGACAGGGTATACATAGGAAGGACAACATGGAGCTGTTACGATCTTTTTTATACAACAAGGTAGACTCCAATTATGTGACGTATCTACAAAATCCCGCACACGAGCCTGCCGCTATGACAAACTCAATGACAGTGCTACACAAACAAAGCAAAGGACTGAGACCTAGAAAGGCTTGAAATATATAAACATAGAAAAACTGAGGGTAACTCTATCCACGAACAACTTATTACAAATTCCGACGCAATTTTCTCAGCACTAGATCACGTTCTACGACAGAAACGGAAACGAGATGAAACAGAACAAACGGACTTCCAACAATCCAAAAAAACCCTAATATCACTCAACCTGACCTAATTTAGTACCTGACCCAATTTAGTACTACCTGTTTAACCCATCCTTTTTCTTCTTCGTAGCACTACAGCCCATCTCGGGCATTCGCTTTCTGCAAAGAGCGCCTTCAACTGTCTCGGTGCATTGACCGCGTCCTCCAATTTCAAAATCCGAGCAGCGATGACCAGTGTTTCCCCGGTTTCCCCACTGGTCGCCGGACTTCAGTTCTCCCAGCGAATACGTTTTTGGGTATACGTTGCTCGTCCATACGATTCACGTGTCCAGTCCATTGCAGCTTTCGCAATCTGACAACCGTTGAGCCCTCAGGCTTGCCAAAAATTTCATACAGTTCATGGTTGTATCGAATTCACCATTGGTCCCCATCTAGCTTCGCTTCGATTATTCACTCGGGACCCGTCGCTCAAAGACGTTCAATATATTTGCAGATGCTTGGGTTAGGGTCCATGTTTCACACCTATCCCATGCTACGACTACATAAAGTCATTCCTTTCAATACATCCTTTAGACACTGAAGATGACTCACAGAAGTCGAAACGTGGCTGCTCACACAAGAATGCAAGGCTTGACAGCTTTCAAGAAAAAAGTCAATTATTTCGTTTATTTTTTAGGATCTTTTTCATCTGTCAGTGCGTCAAAGCAAGTTTCCTTAGAAACTATGGAGTTAGAAAGCTCAAACTTAGTGGAGAGGTCAGACGCGGTGGTCCCTCAAAAGTTTAGGTCTTATCAAACATTTCAAAAATTTTTAAGCCTTATGCTGAAGTGGACCTTAACAATTTTTCTATCAAATATAGTCCAGTGGGGTATCAAATGAAAGATCTTGATTATAACTTTTAGGATCTGAAAAAAAAGTTATTTTATGGGGGATCCAGGGCGAGGCGAAGTGTACGAAAAAATTTTGATAAGAGAATATAAGGCAAAAAATATAAAACTTAAAAAATGTTCTAACAATATTTTATTTAATAAACTTATCTCAAAAGAATAACAAAATTTATTAAAATACATAATGGCATTTCAAGCTTTTAAAACGTATTTATATGTAATATTTTGAAATTATCTACAGTTATATGCATATGTATATACACAGAATTTATCTACTTATTGAAGCGTATACTCGTATGATTAGTTACCTAGGAAGGAGCTATTCCAGATGTAAGTATTTGTTTGCTTTCGTTTTATTTAAATTATAGTCAGCCTTTGTTGACTAAGATTACAGTAACATTCGTACTCTAACTAACTTTATGTCCTACTTGGATATCTAATCATACTTTGTCCATAAATTGATAAATATAAAAAAAGTGTTGAGTAAGTGCAAGAGCTATAACCACTGTTCCTTCAGCAACGCTTTTTTGATGCTGTACAGTTATGAACATGTTAAAAGCTATTCTTCCTGTTTTTTGACAATTAAATCCCTCTTAATCATATTAGAGGACGAATTCATGGCCATCTTCTTTCGTCCCTACAAGCCTCGCATAACTTACATCATTTTAGTTTGTACATTTAGAGACACCTTCATCAAACCAGCATAAGCCTCTTATACATAAACCTTTGATTCTTCTTATTCAAAGCCTCAGTGCTCAGCAAAATGAGCACCGTCTTAAAGACAACATTAAGACCCCTTGGGCAGTACACGTGTAGTCCAAATGTATAAGATTAATTTTGAAATCGGATTACTTTTAATTTCAACTCTCCAAAACTAGAACGTAGTCAAAGACAATCGCAACATCATCACTCCAGGTGCTTCCGATCACATCCATCGCCAAGAACTACCAACTCGCCAGCATAAGCGTTTAACTAATGTGCAACAGAATCGAAAGAAAAATTATCATGTCATGAAATTTGTCTCCCAGGAAAATTTCTCAAGCGTATCGTAGATGAGCAGTGAAAGATGTAACTTCCCAAGAAAATTGCCAAGGATAAAATTGAATGCACGGAGAGAACCGAAGTCAAGAGCCCGCGCGAGTGGTTCAAGTGTAATGGAGAAACCTTGAATTAAGCCAGGTCTCGATTACAAATATTGCAAAAGGTGATTTTCATATCTGCATCTGATCTGGTGATTGTGAGTGATTGGCTTTATTGCTTGATTACTGACTGGAGTATTGCAGATTTGAAGGTTCGCTCGCCTTGAGAGAATTTCCGACCATCAATCCAATTCCTTGTAGTCTTGCTCTGGATCTATGTCTGTGGCTTTTCGCATTTTCCAATGCTACCGAGTTGGATGCGAATGTATGTAATGATACCGCGACGTCATATATTTCCACGGTTCAGTGGCCTAAAGACTGAAACTTTGGTGAGAACTCGACAAAAACGACTTGGTCTTGAGGAAGCGCTAGCGTGTAAGACGCTAGATGGGTCCTATATCAGTGGAAGTTCTTCATTTCACCAGCGCTTTCGTGTGAAATTATCGTCTCTATTATTGTTATTATTCTTTAGAGACTTTATGTTTCTGTCATGTTTCCTATTCTTTTTGACTTTGATTGTACGAGGTGGTAATATAGTATATGATGGAACATGGGGAATATTGTTTGGGATAAGAAAGTAAGGCCACTTACGCTTAACCCTTAATTTGGCCAATAAAGATAATTTATATTAGTTTTACTGTTTTAATTACAAATATAGGAAATATGCTTTCAACGCAGTAGCAGAGAGGAACTTAGGTAGGCCGCGTGGTGCGAGGATTTCCTTTCTAAGTGGTTTTCTCGCCTAAGAGCTTGTACCAGTTCCATAATTAACTCAAACTATAAACACCCAACATTGAATTGAAACGAGACCGTCGCAGGGGAGCGTGTAGGCAGGCAAGCTTGCAATCACTCGCATATCAAATTATATCATCTCCGATTCCATCATGAATGTTACATAGCCGTCGCGGCGCATTCGTCGTCTTGGTCTTTTTCTTTAATGTAATTTCTGACTTTTATGGGTTGCTTCCTTCCGTAGATGGGCAGTTACTGCTTATCTTGCCACCTCACTGATTTGACGGTTTCTTTGCCGGCTGACTCTTGACTATAATTTTTCGTAGATTCTTTTCTGTTTCGGTTGACAATAGACATCGGCCATACAAAGTTACCATGGTGGGTACTGTGTGAGCTCCAACCACCTCACAGCGACCAGCATGAAGGCTTTTATTGTTCTTCGTCTTGTTCTCGAGAAGGATGAGTCAGAGGTGTATGTAAGAACTTTTTCATGGTTTACTGAATCTTTGTTCTTTGAACCAACCACGTTCAAATTACGGAAGTCGCTGAAAGGTTTAATATTAGATGGAAAAATTTACAGTTCTATTAACGCTTTAACTAAGTTGAGCGTCGACAATCAGTCACTGACGAATTCGGTGGTTGTCTGAGAAATAGAATTGAATTGGCCCTGGCAGATTTGAAATGGATGGATGGTTTATAATTAATATATGCTATTAAAATTTTGAATGTTTTTTCGTTGTTGTTGTGTTAAATGTTTGAGGTGAGGAAACCGCAAATTTATATCTGAGTGGTCAGTGCTTTTGAGTTATTCTACTTTACCCTTGGTGGTTTGCAGGAAGTGAACGATTATGGTCTAGTTTTGCAAATTTGCTTAATTGTATACAAGCGATTGGATTGGTTTATCATTTAAAGTGTTTTAAAGGGGTTGGTAAAACTTTTTTTTCAGCCATGTACGATTTGAATTAGGACTCGTTTGTCTGTCTGCAGATCAGAGTAAGTTTCGGCAGCAATTATTGAAGCAGAAGAGGAAAATTATCGTAATTTGTCTTTGGATCAAAGTGGTTTCAATGGAACATATCTATACAAAGAATGAATACTGTTTTTACAGAACTGCTTTATTTGCCTCAAAATGGGTTGCATACGAAGGACATGCAAACTGAAAAACAGAAATTACAATGGCCAACAGAAAGAGTTAATTTTTACAACCTTACAATTGACCTTCCTCCTTCACTAGTTGATCTAAGTGTTGATCTGAATTATTTAGGTTCAAAAGGATTACAAATCGTAAGCACCAAAGAGCGTCTCAAACTCTAACCAAATCAAGATTTTCTCATCTCTGAAGATCGAAGACCTCGATTGATGAAAATTATAAATGGTTTAATGGGCCATCAATGCTTTTGATCCATATAAATCGTCCAGAGTCAACAAATTTATATGATTATGCAAATGAAAGCAGGTATTACAATAATAGGAATCCTGGCAAAAAAAAAAAAAAAACAAAACAAAGCCTCTTTATCAAAGGGATACATTTCATCAAACTAGATCGCAAGAAAAGTGTCATAAAAGCATTTAAGCTGACTTAGGTAAATATTTTCGTTACAACCATGAAAAGTCACTCAAACTATATAATATCTTCAGGCAATTTATATGAGATCTGTCTAAATCAAATTTATAAAAAATTACGTAAATTATACAAAGAAAATAAGGCAATCAATCTTACGCGCAATAATCCCAGCAGCAATTGATAATTTAAGTGCGAACTTTTTTTGTGGTAGTGAGATGAAGGCCGTTTACACCCTGAGTATGGGGCTCCCAGAGCCGCATGCTTCCACACTACCCACCTTCCCTATAAACGTAAAAACGTAGCCTGGGATCGACACATTATTTCGTGCTCGGACCTAGTTTTGCAACACCATAAGGCACCATCGGGTTAACGGAGAGGGATTGCAAATTAAACCATAACTGAACGGGCTTATAGCCCGAACAATCACTTGAAATAAATCTGGCTGTCACCAAAGGGATTTTGCGAATTCTAGCGTACCGGCATTCTCCCATTCGCAACTTAAAATTGCCTCTGTAACATCATCATCTTCTTTTGGGCGCATATACCTTTTTCTCGGTATATTTATTTATTTTTATTAACATTTAACCATTTCCCTTTAGTTTTATTTCCCCATCATATTAATTCTACCCTCTTATCTTATTTTTAATACTCAAAAAACACTAATAATAACAATCCTATCTTTCCCACTAACAACATTTCATTCATTACTTCCCATTAACAAAATTTTATTCGTCATACTAACAAAAATTCATTCACGCTTCCCTATTAACCAATTTCATTTCAATGCCCATTAAGAAAGGTTCACAGTTGAAGTTGCTAAATGGATGAATGAGAGATCAACAGAAGGTGGCTTCGGTGGAAGCGTCGTAGTTTCTCGATCGGGGGGTCTGCTGGGACCTTGGGTTCAAGTTCTCCAGAGCGCAGGAAAAAACACTCTTTTTGAACTATCGGCAAAAACAATTATTTTCGTGTATATGACGATTTGCATATAACCAAACGCCATATATGCATAATGGAAAGTGTTGCGTTTATCGATATGGAAAAGATGTGTGGGTAACAGAATCGAACTGTATTGAACTTCGATTACGTTACCCGGTACGGTAGCGAGAATTAGGGGAGGAAAGGATTACGGGATTGGTCTTTGGGAGTTGATTGGCATTCGATATTTGGTCTTCAAAAGAAGAGGGAGTTCTTTTGCATTTTTGTCGAGATGATTTGAGGAATTAATAATCTGTACTTGGCTTTGAAAGAAGAAGGAGTTTGCAGTGTCAGAGTGGCTTGGAATTTACAATTGGAAAAAAATTTCGATTGGGAATTTGTGAAGGAAAAAGTTTTTGAGTGATTTTTTTGGATGGTGATGATTTCGGTGGAAGTGGAAAAAGGGAAAAACTGACAAAATAAGCTTAAAAAAAAAGACGATTTGCGAGTGTATATAAAGAAAAACGTTAATGAGATCACTAAAGTAGGTTCTTTGTTTTGGTGGTATCGGATTGAAGAAAGTAACTTTAAAAGAATTGATAGTGAAAATGGTTAGTGGGGATGTTTTGAGAACTAATTATGTGCAGACAGAAATAGTACAATTCATCTTACGGAAAATAAATTAATAGTGAGCCTTGTCGGCAAAAGACGATTAAATCGCGTGTTTGGAAGTCTAAAAAGAAAAAAAACAAAAAGATTTAGAATGTTAATAAAGCAAAGTCTAAGCAACGAATGTATGATTGGGTGAACTAGCTGGATTTCGAGGCGCTGTTCGTGGCTGTTAGTATTTTATTGCTCAGGTAACCCTTTTGTTCACGAGTGGAAAAAAATAAATATAGAAAAGGAAAAATAAGTGTATGATAAATTTAATAAAATTTTTAACAGTTGCCCCGTTCCTCTTCCAGTTGCAGAGCGCTCCGCAGCCGTAAATGGGTGAGTCATTTTGAATTGTTTTTTCTCTTTCTTTATTGCTTTCAGTTTTTTTTCTAATACTAGCTAAACGTATTTTGTAAATTATTCAATTTATATTTGATTTATGATATTAACATTTTTGAATTTAATCATAATATTATTTTTAAAAGGGGGCTTTATTTAGCTGAATTTTGTTATGTATTTTTCTTTGCTGAATTGTTGTATTGGAAAATAAATTTTTGTGAAAATATACCGGCCAGGATATATTAGAAGTATAAATTTATCATTTCTTAAAATGACCTCCTATTTTCCCGTCCTTTTCCCTTCATGTTAGTTTTTATGTGTAGGGTGGCTCAGTACCAGCAGAGGGTGTCTCGGGAAATCCACGACACGACCGAGCGCTAGCCGGACTCAGTATACCACCCCCGGGTTACGCACCCTTCTACTAAAAATTAATGTCTGCAACTGCGGTGTCTTCCACGGTTGCTACAGGGATTTGATCCAAGAACTTTCGGCGAACCACTAAACCAAGCGTTGGAATTAATTAGGCGAAATTTATCGTTAGTGATTAGAATAACCTGCTGGCTTCTTGAGCTTATGGTTCACGGTTCATTTCTTGGATGTTATCTTCACACTTTTTTATCTCAATTTAATTCTTGACCTTTCCTTAAGGTCTTTTGATGCTGAAATCGTTGTTTTCTTCCGGTAGTAATCAACGTTAAAAGCAGCAGAATAGTTGAGTAAATTAACCAGATAGATTATTGCGATTTTTGACGACAGAATTAGATGGGCTGGTCCTAGCAAGAATGGTTCATGCCATGTGGCATGAGAAACGAACAGATGAAGAGGAGGAAGAGTAGACCTTTGACTACTCAGATCAAGCGGAAAATAAAAATAGCCGATTGGTGAATTGTCAAAAGTGAATATGGTTTAATCTTAAGGTTTTTATTTATTCAACACAGAAAAGATGTGATTTGACCATAAATAGCCAGGTTAAAAAAAAACGATTACCCTCTGCGGTGAGGGTGTTCCGGCAAGGGGCCTTCGGTTCCGCTAAGCCTGCCGAGGGCTGGGCGTGAGCACCACCCGCTGTGACTATTTGACCCCTGAAAGCCGCCAAGCGGGAACATGGCTAGTCAGAACCTAATGTCCCACTGATTTCTCGTTTATAAACTCGACATTTCCACCTGCGCAGGCCCACACACGATAGTTATAGGTTATCCTAAAATAACTTTCCCGTAGATATCAGGCGAAGGCAAAATATATACGTTCGGGCCCTTTCCTTACCGTCAGTGGGTGTTGTACGGGCAAGAAATTTTTTTTAACTTGCTTCTTCTTTCCCTGAGGTGCCACTGGAAATATGAAATCCACAAAGTTTGTAAGAATAAGCCAGTAAAAGTAGTAGGAGAGTGCTCCCGCCAGAAGGGTATTGTAAAATCATTAGAAACTACAATTTCTGAATATAAAAACCGTACTCACACATAAATTTCATCCATTGAACTCGGAAAATTAATATATGGTTATTTTGTATTTTAGTTTGTCACCATTTCAATCTCAGAGTGCTGACCTGTTTATTTTAGTTGTCATGATAACATCTCAATGTTAGAAATTACTTCTAAAATTTTCATGAAAATCGTTGCACATCTGTAGTGTTTGGGTATTTTTCAAACGTGTATTTAAGCAGTATCACATGTAATTGTTGTTACAATTGCTAAATTTTCTATTGCCTATAACTTAATTGTTTATCACACGACTTTCATGAAGCTTCCAGAAAACGTGCGCTTTGCATCCGAAAATTTAGATACTAATTTCTGGCAAATTTAAGGGTCTCTTTCAGATTTTATAGATGAAAACGTAAAATTCGCAAAATGTACTATTATTAACAAATTTCACGGATTTTTGACTTCTGAAGTATTTGTTGCCCTTGTACTCATACGAACCTACTTTCAAAATTTATTCATATTTTTCCGCCTAAAGATGTCCAATCACGAAAGGGGCCGACCCAAAATTTTTCGTACATATCCCCCCCTGCATCCCTTGAAGTAAAAATAGGCAGTTTAAGATCTGTTTAGAAAAGCTCTCATCAAGAACTTTGATTTGATACTCATATCGACTGCCTTTCAAAAAAAAATGTTTAACGGTCGAAGCCTAATTTGGGGATATCCCCCTTAAAACCTTATAAAAATTATTTTATACTGCGAATTTCAAGAAGGGGCCACTTCCTTCTAGCTTTTGTGGTTTGCGAGAAAACTTGCTATCACACACGGTCGACAGACAGGTCGCAATTTTTAGTGGGGTATCATAACAAACTTATTTTGCAATACCCCCAAAAAATTAACGTTGTAAGAAAGCCGGAGAAAGAATTCCTCTTTACTTTTCTTCTTCGTCGTAGCACTATAGCCCTCTTCGGGCCTTCGCTTTCTGCAACAAGCACCTTCAACTGTTTTAGTTTATCGACCGTGTCGTTCAATTTCGAAATCTGAGCAGCGATGAACTAGTCTTCGTTGACCAAGTCAGACTAGCGGTTACTCGATTTCCCCACTAGTCTCCGCCTTCAGTTCAGTCATGATTCACGTGACCAGCTCCTTGCAGTTCCGCCGTCCTACGCCGTCCTACAATTGTTGAGATCTCCGGCTCGTCAAAAATTACACAAAGCTTATGGTTTTATCGACTGGGCCATTGGCACCCGTCTAGCTTCGCTCCGATTATTTGCCTCAGCACCCATCTTTCGAAAGCGTTCAATATATTTGCAGATGGTAAGGGTCCCTGTTTCACATTCATATCATAGCACAGGTCTTATCACAGATTTGTAAACTTGGAGCTTTGTTGTCCTTTTCAAGATCGTCAAAACAGACTATTATTTAGGAGTTGTATTTTTTGGCGTTTTTCATTCCTTTCATTACCGGCTCTCGTTATTTTGGCACCTAAATAAACATAGTCACCTACATTTTTGATACTTTATCCGCCAAGTTCAATATTTTAGATTACTTCTTCTTAGCACTACAGCCGCTTTCGGGCCTTCTCTTCCTGTAAACAGCGCCTCCAACTGTCTCGGTCATCTTCCAATTCCGAAATCTGAGCAGGGATGAACTGTCTTCGTCGACCGAGTCAGACCAGCGTTTCCTCGGTTTCCCCACTTCAGTTCTCCCAACGAATACCTTTTTGGGTATCCATTGTTCGTCCATACGATTCGTCTGTCCAGCCCATTGCAGCTTCCGCAGTCTTACAATCCTTGAGACCTCCGGTTCGTCGAAAATTTCATACAGCTCATTCATTGATTTGTAGCCCTACTAGTTTTATTTCGCTGTCGAGTTTCAGGAAGAGTTCTTTGGCAGTTGTCAATGATTGTGCCAAAATGTTGATGCCGTTCGCATAGGCTACTACTTGGCTCAACTTGTGTAGTAATGTACCTCGTGTATCGACAGGTAGCTTCCTTATGACGTACTCCAGAGCCAAATTGAATAGCAATGGGGTCAGCCCCTCTCCCTGTTTTAGTCCGATATTTGTGTCAAAGGCATCGGTGAGCTGATTATTGATGTGAACTTGGGAGTTCGCTGACGTCATTGTCATTTTGGTAACACGGACTAATTTGGCTGGTATGCCAACCAGGTTTCAGGCTTTTCACTACTTTATATGCTTGTCTTGTGTGGTTGCTCGCTAAACTTGCATCTTTACTTCTCAATTGATCGTCATAGTATTTTCTTTTCTTAATCCTAATTATCGTATTCGCTACTCTTGTGAGATTTTCATAGTGTTCTCTCTTCGTCCTGGTTTTCCTAACTACATAATCTTTGTACGCCTGATTCTTTTTGTCTAACGCATTCCGCCACTCATCATCGAACCAATCATTTCCCTTGCACCAGGCTTGATGTCCAATCGTCTGTTCTGCCATAGTCTTAATAACCGCATTCACTTCCATCTAGAGCTCGTTGCTTGCCAGCTGGTTGTCGAGGATCTCCGTGAAATTATTGGCCACAGACGCCGTTTGGAGCCTTTCGATGTCAAATTTTTGCAGCGAGCTGGTCTGCGCTGAAAATACCTTTGATATACAACATCGATTAGTTAATTTGATCCAGTAATGATCTGAGTTACAATTGGCTCCTCGGTATGTACAGACGTCAAGTATGCTTGAGACCCAAATTGTTGGGTCAGAACGTGATCGGTCTGGTTTTGTGTGTTGCCATCTGGAGATAGCCAGGTAATTTTATGAATGCGTTGATTTGGAAAGTAAATCGAACGTATGAGAAGGTTTCTTTTAGAAGCAAGGCCGATCACGCGCTGGCCCTTGTCATTTATTTCATCGTGAAAGCTATATCCTCCAGTCATTACCCGATGAGATAACTCATTGCGCACTTTAGCATTGAAATCACCCAGAATTATTTTTGTGTCATTTGTAGACAATGAGTCGACTAGTCTTTCCAGGTGATTGTAGAGCGTTTCCTTCGTTTCTTCGGTGGGGCGTGAACATTGATCAGCCAGATCAGCCGTTCGTTTATCGCCTTAAGATCAATTACGTGCGATTTGAACTCCCTATCTACAATGAAAGCCACTCCGAATTCTCGTTTTCAGTAAGCTTCGCACTCTTGAAAATTGTGTGCGATTTCATGTCTTGAGTGTCGTTTCAAGTCCTGTTCGTTTCCTGGATTGCCAGTATTTTTAATTTATATTAACTGGCCTGCTGTAAAAGGTCCTTAACAGCGCCAGGGTAATTGAGTGATCTGACATTCCAGGACTCAATGCCCTTTTTCCGATTGCGAGGTCATTGCCGTGAATCCAATCCATTTCGAGGCCCGTCTGCAGGTTCGAAATATTTTAGGGTTTTAGACGGACTGGGAGCTAGCCTGTCGCCCAACCTCCATTCCGGCGGCATGGTTATTACGTCGATTCCGTTATCAGGCATGGAAGATTCACCTTTACCTTCTTACGTCCCCACTAAAGGAGGAGAGCTGTAAATGCCGAGGAATGCTAATAACTGCAAAATTAGCATTTCTTGGCATTTAATGTCCCATTATTGGGGAACCAGTAAACGGGCTTGGGACCGTCTACGGCAAAGTTTGATATGATTGTCATCCATCGGTTGTATCCAAAATAAGGTCTAGCTACTATATCTCATTTACTGATATGGTTGATATTCATCGTTTAGTGAGATATACAAGGCGTGTTCCAAAGTAAACGAGACTGAGATAAAATATAAACGACAGGAGCTTTGTTCTGATAAATTTGAGTTTATTTATTCAAAATAGTCTCTTGTGGCCTCGATACACTATTTTGCGCAATCCAAAAGCTTTTCGAAAGAGTATGTCCGGTCATTGAGCGGAATGTACTTCAGGATGTCGGTGCAAGCCTTTTGGATGCCCTCTACGGACACAAAGCGTTTTCCTTTCATGGCAATTTTCCGAATAGGTAGAAGTCACAGGGAGCCATATCAGGCGAATACGGTGAGGGATTGATGGTTAAAATGCAATTTCTAATAAAAAATCAGTCATCAAAACATTTTTAATGACAAATGTCTCGTTTATTTTGGAATGCACCTTGACAGACCTTTCGTAAGATCAAATGATCGGTTAAAATGCGATAAATCAATGTTTTGAAGATATTCAATTCTGATTCCATGAATTTCAATGATGATTTTGGCACATTTTTGATAAATTCACGCACAGTTTCGATGAGAGTATTCGGTGATCACTGATTTTGGGTGGCCCGTATGTTGATCGTCATCTATAACCTCATGAGCATCTCTGAAACGTGTAAACCACTCATGAACTCTGGCACGAGATAGACAATTATCACCATAAACTTTTTTCATGAATTCAAATGTTTTGGTAAACGTTTTACCGATTTTAAAACAAAATTTGATATTAGCTCTTTGTTCGAAACTCATTTTTGTACCGATGACACAAACATACTGTCACTTTAGACGCAATAACTTCGCTTCCATTGAACCGAATGTCACCAAACTTTCATTGGAAGTCAGGGAGGGATGTAACTTTCCAACGCACTATCTCATTTACAGATGGCACCAACAAAAAAATTTATGACAAAAGCCTTATTTATTTTGGAACGCACCTTGTAGTAACTAGGCCTTATGTTGGGTATAGTATGAAGAACCATTAGATTTGGTAAATGAAGGAAGATATTTGTTTTCATTGAAATTAAAGCATTTACTTTTCTAACGTGATCATTATTTTTCACATTGTTATTTGACTTAAGTCCTCAAATTACGTAATCATAGCCACCGTAACATTAAAACGGAAATTTAGATTCAAGTTCAAATACTACCAGATAAATTCGTGACGAATTAACGTTGAATTTTTTGAAGTTAATGAAACCACAAAAGTCGTGAGTAGATTATTCAAATTTCATCGTACATTTTTTCTACTATGTCTAAGTGTGAGTATTTCCTAGGAAATTACTTTTAGGCTTACATCAACCAAACCTGTCAATCGATAATTACTAGTTTAAAGCTACTTTCATCTAAGTGCCTCATAGAATATAAGGCTTGGATGACTTCAACTAGCATCTCAGTCTTAAAACGAAAGACTTAAGCCAGTAACCTGATTAAACGTATTGTTTTACAATGCTAAAAGTTGCAGGATAGAAAAAAATAATTTTTTATGCAAAAAACTGATGCTCGTCATATTTCACTATCAAATACAAGTATAATCCTCCCGACGTAAGCAGGTGTGATTAAAAGGATTTCAAAAAGAAAAGTTCAACTGCGTTTTATCCGAGCATTCACGGCTCGTTCACATTATCCCTTGGGCTTTAGCCAAAAAGTTCAAAATCACAGGTGTGCGATATATTTAGTTTTTTGCATTGTTTCCGATCTCTGAAACTACTGTAACGATACGTTTACAGGTTGCATCCTTTCGCGCATCATTATGGACGATCAAGTGAGACAGCGGCAGGTGAGACGTTTTAAAAGGGCTTCGCTCGTGTATAATAAATCATGCACCGTACAATGGACGCAGACGCTTCGCGAATCGAAAGCAAAATCTAAAATTAATAGCGGGCATCTGCCCGACGACGCACGAGATGAAAATGAGATGATAATGATAGTGATATGTTTGTATGCATAGACAATAATGATGTGGATGCTACCTGGGGTAAAATCTATTTTCTGCGAAAATAATTTTTTGGGTGAGATTCGTGCTTTGCAAAGATAGAGTATATCATTATCGTAATTGATGGACCCTGCAGTTAATTCACAAATCAAAAAAACAATGGTATTTTCCTGAAACTAAGATTGTAGAGCGACACGATAAGATCAGATTCAATGTAGGTTATAATTATGTTGGCAAATTCTGAAATAACGCTGGCATAAAGCCGAAAAAATTTAAAGACTCAAGTGGTTGTGAATTTGGAGATTTGGTTTTAGAATTATAGATTAAAATAATGCAAATAAAATTCTATTCAGAATTTAATTCTCAAAGTGGCGCCAACTACACCTACAAGATAACAACAACAATTGTCCATTACACAAGCAATTAAATCAATTAAAGTCCATGTAATACCGTAGTTTAATTACAACGTGATTTGTACATATCATTATTCTGCAAAGCGTAACTAAAACGAGTGGCAATAGCCTTTTATCAAGATGCATCTTAACAAGGTGGAACTGGGAAAAGAATAGAATTAACCCTATCGAACTCTTCATGTCCACGAGCATTTATCTTACCACTAGCACTTCTTTTGGGTCAAAGCCCTACTCTACAACTCATTTACATCTAAAATACTATTTCGATTGAAGAAAAAAACTTGTTCCCACGAACGCCACCATTCAAGATCAGATGGAATCATTGTTTTTTCTCTCTCCAAAGAAAATAGACAAAGAGGAAAGAGACGTAACTAATTAATTAATTATTTAATTAGAATGATAATGAATTGCAATTTTCAGTTAACGTGATGCTAGCTCAGTAGAAAGTACTCACGTAAATGTAAAGTAGTTGAAAATATTGCCAAGGGAATGGAGGAGCTAGCGTGGTAAAATGAAGTTGAAGATGCACGAAAATAACACGGTTAAAATCATAACTGGGATTTTCTCACCGTGAAGCCATAGTTTTATAACTGCTGCAGTTTAATTGATGCAGTTGGCGTTTATTGCATTGGAAATATGGAAGCTGCTCCCATAGAACCCATGTTGGATATAATTACCATTGACACCATTAATATCATTCAATGTTCATTCAGGACTGAGAAATAGTTTTTGAAGTTATGGATTATGGTTAAGGTTCCAATTAAAGCTGTAGATGAACTTTACTATTTTATTGATTCACTATTCTAAATACTGGTCATGAATGAAACTTAAAAATAATCTTACCTGCACAGCGCAATTCAAAAAGCAATTATTTTGTCCAGGTGCATTTAGTAATCCTTTTGATGATGGCTCAACAGGTGTTAGAAATGATGCTTTTAATGATCCCATTCTTTCACCATAATCCAACAAGTTATTTCTTACAGCTGTTGTATCAATATGAACCGACATTTTTATAGCTTATGTGTCGGTACGTTTTTATTGCGATTCTTGCGTTATCTACATTACTACGGAGTAGGATCTGAAAGATAAAAGAAATATAATTAGAGATGAGTTTTGCGGACAAGCCATGTAGGGTATTAATATTCGTCTTTAAAACAAAACTCTTCTGTGACCACAATGTAAAATAAAAAAAAAACCAAAAGCCTATCAAAAGATTTATATGAAATCATTTGAGGTGCTGAACCTTCATTAAAACTTTATTTATAACTTATTGTTTGCACCACATTAAAAACAAAAGCAATAAAACATATGATGAAAAGTAGACACCAATACTGAATAAACTGAAGAAAAACTTCAACGGGATGTACATAAATATTTGGATTAAAAGAAAAACCATTGTTACTCCATTTTAATCAGCTGCCATTTTGTTTCTACAATATGTTACTAACATGTATAATTGACTGAATGAAATCTTAAAGATACATTTGTTGTTCCGAAGAATATTCAATTAAAAATATAGGATCTGGTTTGATGAAAAGCCCATGTAATTGTTAAACCGTGCGTGACTTGGTTTTAATCGGAAAAAATTCAAACGGCGATAATCTTTAAGAAAATGATTCGATTTTCGAAAAATTTAAGAACTTTCTGCATGAAAACTTCATTACGAAATTTCCTTGAATGTAAAGGAATTGCCATGATTTAACTATGGCAAAATGTGAGATTTACAAATTCTACACGTATTAACAAAGTTTAGTAAATTTTGCCTTTTAAGGTATTTTTTGACGTTTTCACATTAAATTTTGCCTCCATGACTTTTAACATTTTCCGATCTTAAGTGTCAAATTGCGAGGGGGCAACCAACTTTTGCAAATATTACTTTTTTTCTTGAAACTTTGGATGCAATTATTGTCATTTTAAAAGCAGTTTATTAAAGCTTTTATAGCAAGTAAGTAAGTAAGCAAGCAACTTTATTGAGGCTTTCTATTACATCATTGCCAGTTTTGACTTACTGAGTAGTTGGTTGACTTTGACAGCGAGGAATGTCGAATGAACTTATTAATGTGAGATATGTAATACATATGCCAGATTTTACACATTTTTTAGCTTTAGCACTACCGCCTCTTTCGGGCCTTCGCTTAGAGATAGTTAGAGTGTCTCATTATCTTACTTGTTTTAACCCGGTCAATGTGAAGGTTGGAGGTTATATAAAAGGATGGTTTCGTGAGATAGTTAGGGTTGTAAGAGTCAGATCGGCAGTGTTCAATATAGGATACAAGTAGTAAGAATTTCGGTTGGTAATGTGGGGTTGAAAGAGGTCTTGTATCTGTTGAAGATGAGAGTGACGCCAATTTTCTATCCTTTTCTTGATTGTGGAAAGTAATTAGTGCATCAATGGGGTTTCACTGGTTTCTCTGCAGAGCGTTTGGTTTTTAAAATATTTCTTATTTGGGCGGCGATATTTGGAAAGGCATTTCCGCAGAATTTCCCTCTCAAATATTTGCAGTTCTTCTGAGATCATTGGGGACATTGTGATTCAAATCGAAAATGCGTATGCTATAGTAGATCGAATGAGTGTTTTATACATCAAGACCTTAACGTTAGGTAAGACAGACTTCGAGGATAAAAGTGGCGCCACCATTACGGAGGCGGCTTTTGCTTTATCGAGGACTTTCCGTGTGTGTGTGTTAAATTTGAGTTTATTGAAGTAATACCGAGGTATTTTATATTTTTTTAACACTGATATCTTCTCTATCAATTTGGACTCCGCTTTCTTTGCTTTCAGGGACCGCGAGTCGGGGACCTTTGCCACTGGCGTTACAGAAACACATCAGTTCCGATTTGCTTGGATTGATTTTCAGTCCCCGGTTCTTAAGGAGCTCGGCAATAGAAGCTACTATGCTTTGCAGCTTCTCTTGGGGTATGAAGGGTCTAGCGTAGGTTGACATTAGCAGGATGTCATCGGCATACATTATCAATTCCACATTAGGGTTAGGGGCTGTAGTTTGTGAAGAATGAACTGGGTTTGAGCAGGGGATGTCGTGTTTGAAAAAGTTAAAAAGAGAAGGGGCAAGGATATATCCTTGAGGGATCCTTGACATGATGGGGATAGGGTTTGGGGTGAGACTACCGATTTTGGTTAAAAAAGCTGAAAAGGATTTTAGTAATTGCGATCGGGCAGGAATAGGCTAACAGTTTCCATTTGAAACCGTCGATCCATACTGAATTAAATGCCTTTTTCAGGTCGAGTGTGCAGGTAAGTGTGCATTCTTTTCTTTGCTGGTTGCCTGTAACCCTGTTGTGCAGGAGTATTATTGTTTGTTCACTAGATTTATGGCTTTCAAATCCAAACTGAAACCAGGAGATTACGGCTGACGAGAATGATTTGAAGTTACGAAGGATAATTCTTTCCAGAATTTTTCCCAGGTTGGGTAGTAGCGAGATTTGTCTAAAGTTATTCACGCGTCTATCACAATTAGGCTTTGGCACTGGTATTGGCCTGCTGGTTTTCCGTGGTTGTGGGAAGTATCCATTATTAATGCAATGATTGCATATGATTCTCAGGAATATGGAGATAGTATCCTTGCATTTCTTAATAATTTTGTTAGGTACTCCATCTGGACTGTGGGATATTTTGTTGTTTAGCTTACTCAGGGTTTCGTCTATCTCGTTTTTCGAGGTGAAATACTCCCTGAAGATCGGGTGCTGAGGTGATGTGGCTTGGTTTGTATTCGCGAAGATTATTAAGTATGATTCAGCATGTCCTTCTTGAAAGTTTCTGACTTCTTCATTAGCCTTGATATTTAAGGCGACGTTATCAGATTTGCGCCTCCTGTATAGCCCTTTATAGAATGACTCACAGCAGCCGAGTTTTTCTTCATTGTTGGTTAATATCTCATTGTCTGTCTTAACAGGGTCCTTTTCGATGTTGTTTTTGGATTTCCTTCTCCTTTTCTCCTTATCAATAGTTTTAAAGACGTTTGAAGAGGGTCTCATTGATCTGAGTCTATTCTTATAGACTTCATTGACCTCGCGTCTTATCCGAATGTTAATCTCTCTAGAAATTAAGGAGATATGCTGCTCGAGTTCCATATATACTCGTCACTAATCCGGTTGTAATGACGATGGAAGATACGTTTTAGTCTTTGCTTACGAGTTTTCACCATTTGGAGTGTTTCTTGGCTTAGCCACCTATAGAAGGAGCAGCGAGGCTTTTGGAAGGGAGCGTGTTGATTTTGCACTCCGTTAAAACTATTCTTAGTGCGTTGACGTGTTGGTCTATCTCGGCATTTGTTAGGATTCTATCAGCTGGGGGGAGCTTTGGAAGTAGCTCTTTAACGTCTCTCTTAAAATGTTCCTATTCTATTGCCTCATATGCACGACAAAGGCGTGGGTATACTGGTGTTGGGATGTGTGTTGTTAGGTTTAAATTTAAAATAACTCCATGGTGGTCTGAAAATGGGATTACATGGGCTGAAAGGAGGTTTCGGGAAATTATAAAATTATCAAGGAGCTTCCTCTTGAGAAGGTTGGGACTCCCGCATTTATTATGGAAGCTGTAAGATAAGCCTCAGTGTTAAGCCATTGGTATAGAGCGTTTCCGTTGGTATTCTTTGTGGAGTCTCTCCATGCTTCGTGTTTAACGTTCAGGTCAACTCCTAGTAGAAAAGAGTCGTGAGCTGAAGCTATCGATGGGGTTTGATTTAATAGCAAGGGAAATGGGTGGCCTAGGTTACAGGGGAGATATATGAATCCTATTAATATTTTTGGCGGAACCACATTTGGGCGTTTAGTCTCAAGGGTCACTAACGTGCACGTGGAGTTAACATATTTACTTCCAGGGGAATGTGGTTGAGGTCTAAGTTATCCCAATATAGAATGGCGGTTTCCCGGCCGTTACCGTTTCTGAGTACGCTGTAATTATTTATTCGTATTTTGTGAAAAGGTTTCAGGATGGTCTCATTAAGCAGTACTATGTAAGGATTTCAATGTTTTACCACGCCTTTGATGAAAAGCCTCTTTTCATGCGAGATTAATGAATTTACATTGAGTGATATTATTATTTTATTTGCAACCAAAAGCATCAAAATAGAATTTTACAATTGCGAATCCTTTGTTTGAGACTGGAATGGCATGTAAGGTGGGGAGGAAATTTTTTAGGTCTGTCATTGACATCTCGAACTATTGAGACATGGCTTGTTCAAGCATTGCGAAGGGGTTATTTGGGGTCGGCGTGGGTGAAGCCTTTTTGCTATTCTGCCCTGTGATATTTGATATCTTTCTAGGTTGGTAGAGGGGTTGAAAATGATTCGGTATGTTCAGCTCTGCTTGATTACGGGAAAAACTTGGCGTTGGTGGAAAATACTGGGGTGGTAAACCTTTCGGACCTCTTCTCTATTGCTCTTTCTATAAGCCTTTTCCTTTCTGGACATCCAGAAAAATTTGCTGGGTGGCCTTTCGTTTGGCATAAGATGCAGAACAGGTCCGCATCAGTACTTCCCGCATTTATATGCGGGCAGTCTTTAGAGGCGTGAGATTCTCCGCATGCAACACAGCTAGCGTTGAATCCGCAATTGGGTGATACGTGGCTGAATCTTTGACACTGGTAGCATTGAAGGAATTCGCCCCACCTTGAGCGCCCCATATTGCTCTTTGATTGAGCACATATTTGATTTTTATAATTGCAAGCCATCTTTCTTCAGAGAGGACAGTTATCCTATACAGGTCTAAATATATTTCGTTTTCCCTCGACCATGATGTCGTTAGATGATTCACTGACTCTTTTTGTACTTCCGGAATAAATTCTTTAATGCATTTTAGGACCTCATCTGCCACCCAAAACAAATTTTTTACGTTTAGGCGTAAATGAGTACCCCGAAGCGTTTGAAGCTTTTATTACGTTTATCAGATAGTTATGGGCCGATAACCTGTCTACAGTTACTTTTGGTCTCGTTCTTCGATACGATACGCTACAGTTATTTTCCGTGTTGTATTTATCCACAGTTTGTTTCAGGAGCATGGCTTGTAGGTTTTCTATAAAGAGAGGGGGGGGGGGGGTGTACCAAGTCTTTTCAGGACGATTATTTCACTTGCTGAGTAATGTGTGTTTGGGATTTTCTCGTTTGAGAGTAGGTTGAATGGATTCACACAAGGGGTTATGTTAAGGGTTTTCTTAACCGGGGTTTTACGTTTAGCAACCAAACGGGTTTTTTTGAGCCATTTACAACTGGAGTAAGTTCAACAGCAGGAATAACTCCAGCAGCAGGAATTGTCACATCTTTCTATTCCGGTGCAGATGAGGCTATCTGCTACCTTAGCTGTAACCAAAAAAAAATAGATGGCACTCACTGCCTTGATTGTATTTCCCCTTTTATTACTTAAGCTGCCGAATTGCGTCCTCGGAGCTCCCAGCTGCCACCAACAACTAAACAAGTAAAGCATAAACATTTCACTGAATAATTATCACAAATCAAAATCTAGCCATCCAAGTATACAATTTGATTTTCCTTTAGTCTAGTAATCTAATCGCCTGCTTGTTGCCACAATAAATCTCAACAGACGATTCTCTCTTCACGAAAAATGTAATTGTTGCCATTTAGGGCTTTGATTTCTTTTAAAACCCGCGCTAGTTTTTCGAAAGAATAACCTCTTTGAGTGAACGCCAGCTCCAACCGCGTGACGACACTTAGTTACTTCGGAAACAGTAGTGTTGCCAACATTCAAATTATGTGGAATCACACAAATCAATGGAAAATTTAGGTGGTATGAAATAAACTTCAAATTTGAAACTTATTTTGCGACTTAAATTTGACTGCTTTATTTCCATACAAAGTGAATCTTCGCTTACTAGAAAGTACCAAGGATACACGTACTATGCAATGAAAAGCTCAGTTTTGAGCACATTAACTAGAAAAATTTAAAATGCTCCTTGGCTTGGCAGTAAGTTCCCAGGATGTATCTCTTTCTCCAAAAAGAAAGCAAAGCCTGAACTTACCGCTCTGTTTAATCCTTCTTATGATGTCCACCGAGTTAACAGTTCCTCATGCATTCACGCGTCCCTAGACAAGCCCAAACTTCGGCGGATACTATCATCCTCTTGCGCCGAGGCAGCAGACCAACTATATCACTCTTTTCACTACAAAATGGCACCCGACGTGGGGCCTAAAAAGCCCGGATGTATCATCAGTCGTGAGCACGACACAGTCCAACGTCTCTAGGTGACCCTACAAGGTGTCCAGATTTTCGGCGAGTAGGTAACCACTAAGGGATATTGCACTAATCGTGCCCCAGCAATTTAATAACTCCGTAACATGTGTTGTCCTTGGATATCAATATCGTTTGGACCTGCTTTTGATTTATACATTGGTGGTTTATCACCATTTGTTTGAATTGCTTAAAAAGCGATAGGGGTATAATGATCTAACATAATGAAGTCAGGAAGGAATTCGTGTGAAATCAGCTTTAGACGGAACTAGCATGATTATAAGAAAATTCGTTAAAAAAACGTTCCTTTCCACTGGGAATAATTTATTTCTGAAGCGGATATGTGTTAAAATATCTTGAATGTGGCGTTTGTTTTTTAATAAATGATTTGAATTTAAAACAGATTATGTTTGCTTTTCCCTCATTATAATTGACTCATAATATCAAACTTTGTACCTAAAGAATCGGTGAAAACTTTAATTTTTCCTATCTTTTTAACCGAGTTTTAAAGGAAAGAAGCTTATCAATTCATCATGTATATTTATTTTTGTTGTTGCTTTTTATGTATGTTCACGCATAACTTTTAAACAGAGATAGATAGAAAAGTCCTGTTTCCGGCAAATGATACGTCTTTTTTCCTGTTAGGTCCCATTTGAAGGATAAGCGATTCAAGTAATGGTAAAGGACTTTTGCCGTTAAAACTTAAAAATTTCCGACTTTCACCCCGATGTTTCAACATAACTGATCCATGCGTGTAGGGATTCTGATTGTAGAGGTTTCAAATGAAGGATAACATGTTGATCTAAAATGTTGCGGTACAGAATTGTGATCCTTTCAAGGGCTCTGTAGATATTAACAGTTCAATATGATTCATTGAGGTCGAGAAATTGAATTTAAATGATATTTCGTACGAAAAGTACTAATTAGTTGGCACTCTTCAAGGATTGAATGGACATACCGAATCCTTTGGTGGAGAATGATAAAATGATCAGTATCTTTAATTTCCTGCATAAACGGCACATTTTAGTCAATCATTTTTACTGGAAATAACCAATAAATTAACTCTAAGTGTAGCATAAATACAATTAAACAATATTTAGAAGGATAATTTCAGGATGCTTTTCTCTTATGCATTCATCCAATGAACTGAGTAAAGGATCCTTCTTACATGGTTAGACGTTAACGTTACACATAGGATTTATAAAATTCCCCGAAGAAATAATAAGGTATGAGTGATTGCAAATTATAGAATTGATTCGTTACTTTCCAGTTAATATTACTATATGCCCAGAAACCTAAAATTAGTGATTTCCATACTAAAAACCGGCAAGAGTTGAAACATAAAAAGAGATACTTTTCCTTCTATAATTGCTCATAACTTTAAAGATGAACATCAAAATGCATAGCTGAGTTTCCATTGAACTTTAGGATATAATTTTCATGAAACTTTCATGAAAATTATGTGCCATAGTTAACTGAAAATGAAGGCGATGGGTATCGAATAAACGTGAACGAGTGATGCGGTTAAGCAGGATCTTTTTAAGTAAACTTCTTGAGATTGATTGCGGAGCTAACTTTATGTTTACATATATAAAAAAATATGTATATATATATATATGTATATATATATATATATATATATATATATATATATATATATATATATCATCTGCAGCCTATTCAACCATATATACCTATGTGTATTATGGTGTAGCCTCCCTTACGTATTGATTCCTCATTTCTTTCCGGTCGTCTCTATTTTATGCTATCCTTGTTCAGGTGACACCCGCTAGTATCCTGATGTCATGATCATACCGTATTTTTGGTCTCCTTCGTGGTCTTTTCATCATCTGTTGGCAGTTAGCCTTGCTGTGTGTCCAGCTCATTGCCATTTTATTGATCTAATTCTATGAACTACATCTGTCACTTTGGTTCTTCCTCTTATCCAAGCCAATATCTTACGGTCTCTTTTGGTGATGCGTAGCGTGCACCTTTCCATTGCTCTTTGTGGCATTTGTAATTTCCGTGTGACTCCTGTAGTTAACGTCCATGTCTCACAACTGTATGTCATGACAGGTTGGATACATTGGTCAAACGTTTTCTTTTTCAAGTGGAGTGTCATTCTAGATTTGAATATGATGGAGTTTCTCCTGAATGCGCTCCACGCTAGCTTGATTCGCCTACTAATTTCAGTTGTTATATCCCCGGATTTATGTACTAGCTGGCCCAGGTAGATATATTCTTCTACTGTTTCTAGCCTCGTGTTGTTCAGTGCTATTTCGACCTGACCTCCTAGATGCTCATTGGGCATAACCTTTGCTTTACTAAGGTTCATTCTCAGGCCGACTTTTTCGCTGGCTTCGCTAAGCTCATTAGGAGGAGTTGTAGTTCTTCTTGGCTCTGAGCAAATGATTGTTGCGTTCTCCATCGATTTGTAGGCCCTTCTCTTCCCATTTCAGTTCTCGAAAGATTTTTCTCAGGGTGGCATTGAATAGCCCTCGAGAGATTGTGTCCCCTTGTCTAACACCTATTTGTGTGGGGAATTCTGGCGTGTCATTAAATACTTTGACCCTTGCTTTGGCATTCCTGTAGCGTTTCTACGTATGTTTTATCTATACCTTGATTGTATTGTGCTATTATGATCGCCTCTGAGTATATCGAGTCAAAGGCTTTTTCAAAGTCTATGAACGCTAGTGCTAGGGGTATTTCGTACTCTTTAGCCCTGCTCATGATTTCTCTCAAGGTGTGGATGTGGTCTATTATACTGAATCCACTTCTAAATCCAGCTTGTTTCCGTGGCTGTTCAGCGTCAAGGGCTGCTTGTATTCGATTGCTAATTATTTTGGTAAATACCTTATAGAAGAACGGTAGCAGACTTATTGGCTTGTAATTCTTGATATTTGTTGATACTGTTTTGCCTATTTTTATCGAGTTGATCACATATTCCACTTCGTCTGTGTTGACTTCAGGGATAGGTTCGTCTACTGTCTCAGGTGTTGTTGTTTTATAGTTGGGAGCTGCTTCTGGGGACTTGTATAGATCGCTATAGAAGTCCATTACGATTCCTATTGTTCCTATTCTATTTGCCACCCTGCTGTTTCTTTGTTTAAGTGCTATCAACTGTTTTTTGTCAATTGTAAGCGCTTGCTTTGCCTTCTTTATGCTGTTGTTGTTCTCAATGGCATTTTCTGTTAATTTTTCGTTGTACTCGGTGATGTCTTCCGTTATCTTCTTCCTAATTGTTTTACAAACTTCCGAATACTCGATTCTCTGGATGTTTGGAGTTCATTTCATTTCTCATCTTTTCTTTAGTAGTGCCTTAGTTTCGCTAGATAGTTTGTGGTGTCTAGTTGCTGTTCTTGGTCCGCCTACTTCCTTAGCGCATTTCAAGATGGCATTTGCGAGGTGCAGTGTGTCTCTGTTTTTCATTTCCTCCTCTAGCATTGACTGATATTGACCAATGTTATTCTTGATGTTGTCTTCGTCTTATTGACTTTCTAACTAGTTTTGCGCGTTCGGATCTTAGTTCTAGGGTCAATTTCGCTCTGACGAGGCGGTGGTCACTGCCTGTCCTGAATTTGTTAAGCACGGAGATGTCTTTGATCACTCTTATGTTACTCGTTAGGATCAGGTCGATCTCGTTCGTTGTAACCCCATTGGGGGCTTGCCAAGTCCATTTCCTGCTTCGCTGTTTCTTGAAGAATGAGTTCGCTACGTTTAGATTGCACTGGTGGGTGAATCAGACCAGTCTCTCACCCCTCTCGTTTCTTTGGCCTAATCCGAATTTCCCTACCAGTACCTCCTGTTCTTTTATTTTCCTACTATGGCGTTGTAGTCTCCGATGAGGAATTTGAAATGGCTATTATTGTTGTCCCAAGCTTGAGTTATCTCATTGTAGACCGGCATTTGTATATCGCCTAGGTCCACTCAGGCCTACGGAGAATGAGGGCAGGTTCCCTTTTCGACTTTCCATAGATAGGGGGGGGGAGGTGTGAGACATAACTTACCACGCCGTCTCATTGCGGCTTGGTAAGGGTCCATTGGGATTACCATTTCCCTATGGACAATCTACCCTACTTAAATGGACAGACTTTTTATTGATGAAAAAGTCGTGCATGGGACTTGAACTCGGTACCTCTCGGTGAGAGTCCCTCGCTCTATCCTTGATATATATATAAAGGGTGATTCATAACAAGTGTACACATGTGAATGGGCCTTAACTCTTATTTCTCACCAACTTCAGGCCCATATATTGATAGATTATGACAGTTTGGTCTTCTACAATTCTAACCATGGCGTCATACTCGTACACATCAGCCGAACGTTTTATTATTGTTAAAACTTTTTACAAAAATAATGAATCGCCAGTGAAAACATTTTCCATTGGATCATGAGATGAGACGACGTTTCATCGATTGGAACCTTCAACAGCTGGAGGAAAATGGGAATTTTTCTCAATCATTGATCTTCAGCGATGAGGCACATTTTCATTTGGATGGGTATGTGAATAAACAAAACTGTCGTTATTGGAGCGATACAAACCCAATGAAAATTCAACAAGCAACCCAGTATCCCGAAAAAGTCACTGTTTGGTGTGGTTTTTGGTGGGGTGGAGTCATTGGTCCGTATTTCTTTGAAAACGATGAGGTAAATGCGGTTACCGTGAATTCTTTGCGCTATCGAAGCATGTTGGAAAATTTTTTTGGCCAGAATTGGCTGAAATGGGTTTGAGAGACATATGGTTTCAACAAGATGCGAAACAATCCATCTTTTGAAGACCAAGTTTGGAAATCGAATAATTTCACGAAATGGACCCAAAAATTGGCCGGCGAGATCGTGTGATTTGACTCCTTGTGACTTCTTCCTTTGCGGATTTCTGAAGGATCGTGTTCACGCTGATGCTCCCCAGACTACTGAAGCATTAAAAACAATATTCGAGCCAACATTGCCTAATAACGCCAGAAATGTGCAAAAATGTCATCGAAAATTACAATCATCGTTTGATAGTCTGTAAAGCAGCACGAGGTGCACATATGTCCGAAATAATGTTTCATATTTAATTGTAAGGGACTAAATTTTCATAATGAATAAACATTACAGCTCAATCTTCGCAAAAACTATGTTTTTTTTCGACAAAAACGTCTACACTTGTTATGAATCACCCTTTATATATATATATATATATATATATATATATATATATATATATATATATGTATATATATATATATATATATATATATATATATATATATATATATATGTATACATATATATATATATATATATATATATATATATATATATATATTTGTTTGTGTGTGTGGTTGTATGTGGGTATACATAGGATATAACGAAATTTTGGCCTGGAGGTCGCAATTTTGCTTCGATTTTCGCCAAATTTTCAGAAATATTTCGACTCGTTTTCTTTATCATTTAAATCGGTTAAGTAAAAACAAAGTAGAGGATATATTAGATGAAAACCCGTGATTTCTGTTCTGACCAAAGTATAGCTCCGGTTTGTACCAAAACTGCTACAAAGATTTAATCAAATGTGTGATATAAAGCTCACAATAAAAAATCCAAAACAAAATGGCGATAAAAAAAGCACTTCAGGGCCAGGTCTGAATTTCAAAATGGCGGCTAGGCAAAGCTTCGATTCATATTGGGTTCTTATGAACCCTAAAATCAAGGGCGGCGTTGATGACGTTGAGAGAAATGTATTAGAACTAAATTCGATTCCTATGAACGCTGCAGGTTTAGCCGTAGTGGTTTTCGCATTGAAGTAAACAATTATATTTTAATATAGATGGTACAATATATTCAAGAAACTTGGTTTTGAAAGGTTTGAAATAAAAAAATTTCCCACTAAAAAGGGTGAAAAAAAACGTTTAGGAAAAAACAAAACCGACTTCGAAATGCCCTGAAAAGGATGAAATAATTTTTATGGAAGCGGTGCCAAATCAATTTTCTCAATTCAACATAAATGCTTCCAACATCTGCACCGTCACAAAAGAATCTGGGGAAAAAATGATATGGCACCGCTTCCATAAAATTTATTTCATCCTTTTTAGGGCAATTCAAAGCCGGTTTTCCTTTTTTCTAAAATTTGTTTAAATGAATGTTACTTTATACAAGTAGATAACTCTTTAACTAGTTGTATACTAAATGCATGCGACGTACGCAATTTTGGCGCAAATGTTTATTAAATCAAATCTTCTCTTTTCCCAAATAAGCCTTTCGCATATAATTTAGGCTTTTATTCAAGTACCTACTGAAAAGTACCCTCTGCAAAAGGAAACAAGAGTCAAAACCGCAACAATAATTCCGATACCAGAAAAAATTTGTTAAGATGCCAATGAAATCCGTCAACAGATCATTTAAGATCTTGACCAAGATAAGTTGGTCTGTCTTGGACTTGCGGTTTCTATGGTCAGGCAATAAATTTAAGATCACTCTTCAGATGATTTTGTTCATGTTGAAGCTGTAGTTATAGTATATCGTAGCTATGCCTTACAGCAGACATTTTCAAATTAAATGCCATACGTGAAATGCTTGTGGAAAAGAATTATATACATACATCCAATATACTGGTAACTTAAATTTGATTAAACCATTGCCTTAAGAAGATTTAAAAATAAGAAATAAAATATTTTATGGGAACTAGATGAAAATAATTTGACTTACAGAATAAAATAGACTCAAACGACCGTAAAAAATATTTGACTATCAAATCGAGTCTTTTCTAAACAATCAGCAATGGTTTCTTTAGTCAAGCGCAAATGTCTTGTGGGTCTTCCAGTTAAACTACAAACATTTGGTGTGTGTGCGTCCCAATTGTCCGAACACTTAGCCTTTTCAAATGTGCATGAACATAAATTTTGTATCACATTTCAATAACACTTTTCGACTTAATGTCCTTCTTTCCGCGTTGAGAGGTTTCAATAGTTTTCTCGTTTGTCCTGTCTCGAATTTCACTTGAAATTCGCTTAGCAGAGTGAGAGACCACTTGAAATTTTCTAACGGTTTTGTTTGTCTTAAGAGGAAATTTTATTCGATGTTTGTTTAATGATTTAATTGATTGATTTTTTAGTGCGCGCTACGCACACGCACTATTTCAAAACGCATGTCAATAAGTAGTGGAGGTACCTAAGGTGACCATTGACACCATCCCACCCGCATGATGTTAGATGAACGTGCTTAGATATAATTGCTTAACATGTGCTTGATTGGGTACGCTGGACATTGATGGAAGCAGTGGTAAACATGTAAGGTTTCGGAAAGGTGTCGATAATGGTGCCAAGAAATTGATGGATTCAAACTCAAGAAGGTACACACTAAAAGTTGTCTACCTCAACACTATCGATCAGTAAAATGATGTTCCTGAAAGCTTCTTAAAATTGTTTTGGGTCGATTTGAATGGATCACGATCTTTTTTGAAGTATATTGGTCGCAGCATTTAACCACTCATCCAAGCTAATCAGCTTGCACGCCTACAAACCATTAAACTAACGCGATATCGACGATTATTCATGTTGTGTGAAGTCTTCAAAGCACTCATGCTACACCCCCAGATTGTAGTCAATTGTTGCGTTCAGATGTAAGATACCGTCAAAACAACACATATTAGTCAAACGAGTCAGTCAAAAGGTCAGCATAAGTACCATCGACGTCTTGGACATTAACAATCACTCACAGCATACAAACACTTCATATGTTTGCCGAACGTGCCACGGAGGTCATTTTATAACAATGAGAAGTAAAAACATCAAATAGATTTGATTTTCGTGCTCGAATGTTCAGAGAAAAAAATTCTTGTAATCTTCTTATTTCTTTCTTGTTGTTCTCTTAGAACAATTTATTAATTTAACACGTACAACGGGCCGCATCTAGAATTAACACTTTTAAATGACCGCGATTTTTCTTAAAAGATCTGCTAAGAAGACTAACGGGCGTGTGTTCCTTTGTTGCGGCTGCTGCTGGACATGAAATCGTTCAGGTAATTACGATCACTTATGTGGGAGGTGCGCGTTGGTACGTGAATTTATTGCTCAAGAGAATAAGATGAATAGATGTAAATTTTTCTTCAAAATGATTTTTTTCCAAATGCCACGAGTTGCAAGCCCATAGATTAGCCAAAACCGGTATTGTGTATTTGAATATATCTGGCTTTTTTTTAAGACGCACCAACTTATGCGTTTTGTGTTGGTGGCTGACAAGTTGGGATATATGTTAGAAAAAACATTGAAGCCCGAAATAAGGTAATTTGCAATTAACTGAAAATTAAATGACCACGTAACGCCTTTCATTTAGCTTTTTTTTTTTATTTTGGGCATATAATAAATTAATTTCTGCTTTGTGTTTTTGTCAGGGCTAGTATGAGACACTAATTTGGGGTAAATACTTTGAATCTTTTATTTAATAAAGCCCACAAAGAAATAACATGCGAAAAACATCAGTGTTATTAGGCATATCCTTAGAAATCTCTTTACAGGAAGCTGCCATTGACACCTAGTCTTAAAGATTCTAATAACCGAGGAGTAGTTCGCGTAATGTAGTGATTAGAGTGTTCGCTGCGTACACCGAAGTCTCCTGGTTCGAGTCCCATTGGCGACAACGAGATTTGTTTCGAGTGATTCTTCGGTCAAACTATAAGCCCGTTAAATTATGATATGTACTGGTTCAAAATCAGCACGTTTTGCAGCTGCATGGACAGATCAAAGTGTGGTACTGACAATATTACCTTCTTGATTGCTGATAATACGATCATATACCTTAGCAGTATCCAAGCAAAAGCTTGAAAGGGGCTGTAGTGCCAAAGCAAAAAAAACACTTTGAGGATTGCAAATCGTTCCTCGAAGTTCTTGATCTCTGGTGTTTGGAATCATAGGTTCACACATTATGTTACACAGCATCATAAGGCTCAAAAAAGGTTTGCTGATAGCAACAAGAAATGACCTCGATTATTCTTTAATTGAATCCGATAAAACAAAGCAGAAAGATAGAGAAGTCCACAATATTTGAAAGCAATATGGCAATACATTTGTCCCGAGTTACTAAAGGCAAGTGGAAGCGAGCCCGAGAGCAACGTCCAATCAGAGATGTTGCATTCATTCGTTAACCAAAGGGTGATTCATAACAAGTGAACACATGTGAATGGGTCTTAATTCTTATTTACCACCAACTTCAGGTCCATATATTGACAGATTATGACAGTTTGGTTTTTTACAATTCTAACCATGGCGTCATACACATCAGCCGAACGTATTATTATTGTTAAATTTTTACAAAAAAAATGAATCGCCAGTGCAAATATTTCGCGCTCTACGTGAATTTTTTTGGTCCACCCATAAATTGGCCGGCGAGATCGTGTGATTTGACTCCTTGTGACTTCTTCCTTTGGGGATTTTTGAAGGATCGTGTTTACGCTGATGCTCCCCAGACTACTGAAGCATTAAAAACCAATATTTGAACCAACATACGCCTAATAACGCCGGAAATGTGCGAAAATGTCATCGAAAATTACACTCATCGTTTGAGCAGCACGATGTGCATATATGCCCAAAGTCATGTTTCATATTTAATTGTAAGGGACCAAATTTTCATAATTAATAAACATTACAGCTCAATCTTTACAAAAACTATGTTTTTTTCGACAAAAATGTGTACACTTGTTATGAATCACTCTTTATGTACAATCGTTTGGCATAAGTCTTTTATCTGATGAATCTACGAACTACAATAGTTTTTGAAGTTAATTGAGAAATATATGAAAGATTATTTTCAAAAGGCAACCATGCGTAAATTAGCGCGTACTGAGGAAGATTATGATGATGGTGTTAAGGAAATTCTGGCCGAAGTAGATGAGAACGATGTATATCTACTTACAAAAATCGATAACACCGTTCATTCATTGTTCTTGACGACAAAAACGAATTTCCTTTCAGACTTTAACATTGTATTGCCACTGTTTAATAAACTCTTGGAATATAGCAGGCTATGGAAATATCGGCCCGAATCGGAATTTGACAAGTGTCGGAGTGGCAGACTTCTGTTCGGGAGCCACCGTGAGACTTTACGGCTTCGGTTTTTGTTTGTGTTGCCTGCTGATCGTGTGCATGATCGTGAATCACAAAATTCGTGAAATATCTGTGTTTCCCGCAAAGTAAGTAATCGTTGCATTACCTACCAAGAAATGATATAGTTTTACCAATTATAAAAGTGGTAAAGTGCATGAGAATTTTCGGATGAGCTCATATACACTAAGAGCTTTAAGAAGCAACCAGTTTTGTCGTGGAATTCGTGATCTGTCGCAATTACTTTGTGCACGGGCTACAAAGCATGAACGCAGACAAGCAAAACTATACAAGGTCGATATTATTTACGATTGGGTGAGTGCTCGCTTTGTTTATAACCTACTAGGTGTAATTTTATCTAGTCGACCCTTGATAACAGGATGCGTATATGTCCGAGTTGTTACCCTTTAGTTACCCTCGGCGTGAGAGTTCCTTCGGCTAAGGACCTCGGAACCGGCTTGCTGTCGGAGACAGTCATAAAAGGCGCCACTCGCTTATCCCCTGGTCCAAAATAGCCGCCAAGTAAGAACGCGGCCGCCGAACAACCCTCACACACCTGGAAATACCACCCACTATTTTTTCTCTAACAGGAGAGAATTAGTCTCACCGAGTGACTACGTGCACAGCTTTGCCGGGCTCAGATTACCCTGTGTAACTCGCAGCGAGCGAAAATCTGAAAACACCTGCCCTAAAAAATCACGGATCAATTCGCACTGAAAATTTATTCCCAAGCACACCCGAGCCAGGTGTACAATTTACCTTCGTGGCAATCTTTTTCAATAACCAAAAATATGTTCGCTTATTTAATCATTTATTTAATGGTAAAGTGCAATAAATTTCTAAAATAGAACTTTAATTAATCAATATGCAAAATTTAACTTACTCTACCTACCTGGGGGCCCCCCGAAGTAATTTGCGTTGCGAAGCTCTACTGCCAGCGCGCCTCTTGATGGGCTGATGTCGCTAATTTCCCTTAATTATATCGTTGTCGCTGCTGTAACTTTCCCTATTGTAAATTCCTTCCCTCGATGAATTCCAGGAAATATTTCCTTTCGCTCGTCACACTTAGTCCTCTGTTGTTGATCCTTGTCCGCCAGAAAAGGGAAGAGACCCGCTCTTTTTTTCCAGGTTTTTCATCGGCTCGTTTTCATCCGGCGAGCCGTTAACTTTTTCTCTGGGCGATTCAACTTTCAATTGCGATCCTCAACTGGTGTGCATCGGGCAATTGAAATCTAAATTTCCCTTCTTTTAGTACATTCGCCCATCAGGTGTAAATGTCAAAATGACTGACACTCTGTCAGTATTGTGTTTTTGTTTGTTTCGGGCGGAGTGTATTAAAATTATTTTCTTGGTTGGTGCCGGTACGGAAACAATTGCCCCTCGAAACCAAGGTACGAGGTATTAATCAAAATGGAAAAGCTGTATCCCATCCAAGTGAAGAGAACCTCAAATATATATTTTTGAGGGGTGAGTTCGTGGGGTGAGTTTTACTTGTCTACATATAAATGGGGAAGTTGATAAATTGTGAATATTTCGTAATCAGTTGCTTGACTATAATCAGTGGCTGGACTGTGCGAGGAAATTCGTGAGCCACATTTCAAGGTATCACCATGAGGATCATCGACAATGTTAAAGTTTTGGCGTCACTTTCCCAAATGTGCTTTGTGTTTTATAGTGACAACGACACGATCAGCAACCAATAAGGCAGAATAAAATCCGACACCGAATTGGCCAATCATATCATTTAAATCTTGACCTTCAGCCGCTTTGGTTGAATCTGGCATTGTAGCCAAAAAGCCGGCTGTTCCGGATTTTGTAATTGTGCCTAATTTGTTCACCAGCTCATTTCGGGTTATGCCTTTACCACTGTCGATTATGTGAAGGACTTTGTTTTCTTTATCCGCCTTTATTCGAATTAATAATTCAGGCTTTGTTTCCAGCTCTACTTTGCTCATAAGTAATAGTTATCGGATTTTATCGAGCACATCGGAAGCATTTGATGTCAATTCACGAAAGAAAATTTCTTATTGTGATATAGTGAGTTGATGATAAGTTACAGCACACGGTTGACTTCTATTTGGAATGTGAATATTCCGCCTTTTCGCGGAGTTCATTCATTTCTGCCACGTTTAACCCATTAAGCTTTATGGCTTTGGTCTCCATTTGAACCGCATCAGCATCTGTTCTAGAGCCTTCCCGGCTTGCTCCCAAACCAATATCAACTTTATTAACTTCGGCACTATCATCGTCTTCACTAGCGGTAACTTGAGTCAGAAAGTAAAGTAGAAAATGCCAATTATGAATGGCAGTAGCATCTTCATTCTATTGGGAAGCACTTATAACCACCCCTAATTAAGATTAACGTGATTGCTCCGCGAATGTTATATGGCAACTGGCTGTGGTGGGCTTTATCAAAAAGGTCCTCGTTAAGAAACGGTTTTAATTCTTTACCCATAGTGCATTTCAAGATGATTGAAAATCCTCATAGTTGCAATATTCATAGATCCATTTTTGGGTGTCGAGTGGAGATGGTTGTTCACACATTGTTTTCTCCCGGTTGCTGCTGCTGTAGAGATTTTCCTTTTGTGCTTAATGTAATCGTTTTTGTTTTGCTTTCGTTTTTGTTTATTTTTACTTTGCATTTTGATTTTAACCGTCTAACATTTTTATTTTATTATTTTAACCTTTAAACATTTTTATTTTTAACCTTGGCTCGGGCAGTATTTTAACGACCCCAGAAAAAAAAAATGCAAATGGTTTCCATGACAGAGTGTCAAATTAACTTTTTCCGTGAGTGCAAGGAGAGGAATCGTCGTGAGGAGCCGAGTTTCAGACAGCGGTAGAGTACACGTGAAAAGTAACGGCCAAAGCGTCAGATAAAACAAAGGTTATGGGTTATATTTTGTAAAGGCTTGTCGGTAGCACAAGAACAAATTCCGAATAAACGGCAATGTTAAGAACAATTGCGCTAAAAACATAAACGTTTTTGTAAAAAGGCCGAGTCCAAAAGTGTATTTGTGGTTCCGGAACAGGTTTTTTGTTGCTGTGTGTATTTTCCATATTAATATGCGTGACCTGTGGGCGTGCGCTTGACTGCTGAGAAATTTCTCGAATCACGAATTCGAGATGCAAGTAAGTGCTGCGACAAGTCTTCACTTGCCCATGTTCAGCGACACGCAAAAAAGGCGTGTGAATTGTCAAAAGTCTCCGGTGTTTATTTGCCGCCTAAGGAAAAAACTTTAAATTAGACGTTAGACATAGAGCTAAGATTTTATGCAATTGCTTCAAATGCAGAATCCAAAATGAATTTGGCCGACTGCAAACTCCGAACTAGCTAGCCAACCAGCGGCCACATCAGAGTAGACTAAGCATGCCCAGACTCGATGACATGCTGGGTACAGTCTGTGGGTACATACCAAGACTTCAGGCCTATAACCAATGAGAGGTTTATTGAATATTGTAGACCCCTATGCATTCAATATCAACAAGTTTTCACGGCTTACATACGTATCAATCTCCTGCAGCTCTACAGCCAGCTCGCTATGGTTGTGCAGTGTCCCAAATGGGACAGTGTAACATTAGATGTGAAGTTTGTTTTTGTCCGAAAAACAAGGGGTGAACAACTTAAATGCCTTCAATTGCCTCGGTCCATTAACTACGTCCTCCAATTTCGAAATCCAAGCATCGATGAACTGTCTTCGTTGACCGAGTCAAACCAGCGTTACCTCGGTTTCCTCACGGGCCTCGGCCCTTATGTTTTCCCTACAAAAACCTTTTCAGGTATCTGTAGTTCGTTCAAACAATTCATGTGGCCAGCCCATTGCAGCTTCCACAGTCTTACCACCGTTGAGACATCTGGCCCAACAAAAACTGCATATATCTCATAGTTCTCCATCTAGCTTTGCTCCAATTATTCGTCCCCGTACCCGTCCTTCAAAGGCGTTCAATATGTTTGCGGATGCTTGTGTTAGGGTCTATGTTTCACACCCATAGCATAACACAGGTCTTATCACAGATTTGTATACTTGGATCTTTGTTTTTCTATGTATGCAACTGGTCTTCAAGATCGTCAAAACTGAATAAAATATTTTATTTGCGAGTTATATTCTCCGTCGTATTTCATCTCTTTTATTAGCAGTTCTCGTTATCTTGGCACCTAAATACTCGTATATACGCCCACATTTTCTATATTGTATTCGCCAAGTGTAATATTTTGTATATTTGAGGTATTTTTCTTCGACTGCGTCATAAGCTTTGTCTTATTTTCATTGATTAACAGCCCTACTAGTTTTGCTTCGTTGTCAAGTTTCAGAAAAAGTTCTTTGACGGTTGTTAAAGACCGTGACAAAATATTGATGTCGGCCGTAAGGGCTACTGCTTGGCTCCACTTGTATAGTAACGTACCTCATGTATCGACAGGTAGCTTTCTCATGACATATTCCAGAGCCGAATTCAAAAGTAATGGGGCCAGCCGATCTCCCTGCTTTAATCCTATATTTTTCTCAAAGGCATCGGTGAGTCGGTTATTGATGTGAGCTTCGAAGTCCGTCAACATCATTATCATTTTGGTAAGGCGGACTTTGGCTGGAATAACAAAGTAAAGCATTATTTGGTACAATATGTTATGATTATTACTGCCGTACGCTTGCTTAATGTCAACGAAAATCTTGTTTACTTGTATGTTGAATTCCGAGAATTTCTCTAGTCCCTGGTTGACTGTAAACTATCGGTCTATCGTCGATATATCTGCTCTTAACCACCTTGATACTCCCCAATAATACTGTTGGCATATAATCCGATTTTATTTTCTAAGATTTTTGAAAATATTTTGTACGCCGTACACAGTAGTGATATGCCTCTATAGTTTTCGCACTGTAGCTCATCACCTTTTTTGTGGATAGGGAATATAATTAATTGGATCGACTTGTTTGGCATATGTTCTTGTTGCCAAAATTTGCTGGATGACTATATGAACGGATTTTTGAACACACCCGCGATCATATTTAATGAGATTCACTGCTTTATTATTCTTTCAAACTTCATCCAGAGTTGGTGGGGCTGACGGAAGTTCTCCGGGGATATCTATAGACTTCGATGCTCTGGAGCTGTGCGGAGGATTTAGGAGTTTCTTGAAACATTAAGCCCATCTTTCCTTAATCTTGCCTTCATCAACGATGATGTTGCCGATGTCATCACGTTGGCATCACCGAGGTTTTGAGCTGGTAGCCTCGTTTCAGGCTTTTCACCACTTGTATTCTTGTCTTGTGTTGTTGCTCGCTAAACTTACATCTATACTTCTCAATTGGTCGTCATAGTATTTTCTTTTCTTAATTCTAATTATCTTATTCGCTACTTTTCTGAGACTTTCAGAGTGTTCTCTCTTCATCCTGGTTTAATACGGATGTATTTTTTGTCTTTTGATTTATTTTTTCGAATGCATACTGGCTCTGATGATTGAAACTTTTGCGCCGAGCTTGATACCCGATCGTCTATTCTACCATCGTTTTAATTAGCGATTTCAGTTCCACCCATAGCTCGTTGCCTGTTTTCTGCGATGTGTCCGATAGGATGGGAGCCAGCGGTTGTCGAGGGTCTCCGTGAAATTTTCTGCCACAGACCCCGAATTTTGAAGACGGCTAGTCTTCAATGAATATACCTTTGACATACGATAAGTAAAGATCTGAATTACAATTGGCTCCTCAGTATGTACGTCAAGTATGCTCGAGGCCCAGCGTTGTTGGATCAGAACATGGTAATTTTGTGTGCTGCCATGCGGTGATACCCAGGTATCATGGGTTAATGTGGAAAGTAAGTCGAAAGTATGACTAAATTTCTGCTACATGCAAAGTCGATCACGCGCTGGCCGTTGTCATTTGTTTCATCGTGGAGACTTTATCCTCCAGTCATTCCCCGATGATTAGCATTGAAATCACCCTGAATCATTCTTGTGTCGTTTGTGCGCAATGAGTCGACTTGTCTTTCCAGGTCATTGTAGAACATTTCCTCCGTTTCTTCATCCTTTTCTTCTGTCGGACCGTGTATGTTTAGCAACCAGATTTGGAAGAATGTCGCTTTTCCCAGAATTATTTTTGTGTCGTTTGTAGGGAATGAGTTGACTAGTCTTTCCAGGTGATTGTTGAATTTTTCCTTAGTTTTTTCGTCCTTTTCTTAAGTCGGGGCGTGTATTTTTATCAGCCAAATTTGGTAGAATTTCACTTTTATACGGATGGCACACTTTCTTTCATTGGCTGCCTTAAAATCAAGAACGTGTGATTTGAACTCCTGTAACATTTTGCGAATTCGATACAACTATGAGCTGTATGAAATTTGTGACAAGTCGGAGGTCTCAACGCTTGTCAGACTGCGGAAGCTGCAATGGGCTGGACACATGAATCGATGTGCTTCTCTCATCTGGTCGTCTTTCCTTTGTGTGCATTTTGTAGCATGTGTACGGCTGACATGTTGTCGACATACAAAGTGATCGGCAGTTCAGCTTCAAGAATGTCAAGTTCCAGTCCGATTCGTTTGATCCAGCACACATCGTCAATCTCTGACACTGCTGCTCGGTACTCGGCTTCTGCAGCTGAAGTCACTATCAGACGCTGCTTTTGTGAATACCAGATCACTGGCCCTCCTCTTATAACTAACACACCACTCGTTGACTGCCCTGTGTCAGAGTCTCCTCCAAAGTCTGAATCAGTGTAGACCACGAGTGTCTTGTCTCCTCTAAAATGAATTCCGGCTGTCGTGGTCCCTCTCAAGTACTAGAAAACACGTTTCACCATCGTCTGGTGGCTTTTCATGGGCTTGTTGCAGAATCGACTGCGGTAGTTCACGGTGAAGCTTATGTCTGGCCTGGATATTGTGGTTAAGTACAACAAACTTCCTATCGCCTCGCGATAGTTGTTTTTCGCTGGCAGTGCCTCGCCGTTTTGAAGTCTTTCTTATGGTTGATCATTTCTGGCTCAGTGAGTATGGATGCTGGATTGCACTGCTCGAGTTTCATCTTTCTCAAGATCTTCTCCGTGTAGCGAGGCTGACTCACGAAGATACTGTCCTGGTCGATCTTGATTTCTATGCCCAAATACGTTTACTTGTTTTGTACTCTCTTGCTGAATGTTATCTCGAATTCCTTGCTTATCTCGTCTAAGAGTTTGTTTATTTCTTCGTCATCTTTGCAGGCTACCAATTCATCATTTACGAAGAATGAGGGCATAATGCTCTTTTCTTTGTTATAATATATACACGGGTAGTCATCTGTGTTGATCAAGCCTATCTTCTTCTCAAAGTGGATAGTGACCCTCTCGTTCCACATCCTCGGAGCTTGTTTAAGTCCGTAGAGGCTCTTGTTCAACTTACAAACTTTCCTGGTTCTATCGTCAAACCCTTCAGGCTGGTGCAAATAGATGTTCTGCTCCAGGTTCCCATACAAGAAAGCCGTTTTCACATCGAACGATACCAACTTCATTTTCTCCGACGCTACGTGACTTAGGCGTAGGCGAATGGATGGATGGCGAGCTACTGGGCTGAAAGTTTCCGTGTAGTCCACTCCCTCCTTCTGTTCAAATCCCCCTGCCACTAGTCTGGCCTTGAGTCTCCCGTCCACCTTCTCTCGAAGTACCCAGCGATAAGTGATCGGGTTCGCTCCTTCTGGACAGTCCAACAGCTTCCAAGTTTTCATCTCCATTAGCGAGTCGTACTACTCCTGCATTACTCGTCTCCTCTTTTCATCTCTCAGTGCCTCACTCACCGGGATGTTCTCCGTTTCACCAATCATGGCTACTTTGGCACTCTCTCCTCTACGATGGGAGTCAAGTACGCAGTCTCTCAGTCTCAGTGGTGGTTGCAGAGTCCGACGATCTCGCAGAACTCTCCTTCCTGATTCTTCTTCTGGCGCTGGTGTCTCATTCCCGTTGTCGCTTGGCTCCTCAACACTTTCTCCAGTTCTCCAATTCTCGTCTTTTTCGTCTGTCTCGCCGCTGCTTTCTTCTTGCTTCTCAGGTGTGCCCTCTGGTGCCTGTGTCACAAGTTCAGTTGCTTGCCTCAGTCTCATATTTTCATCGACGAAGATCACATTATCTGAGTTGATAATTTCTCTTTTCTCTTCCAGATAAATCTGGTAGCAGGGTGAATCAATATCATAGCCAACCAGAATTTCATTTTTTGATTTTCTATCCATCTTGCCTCTTTTCTATTTTTGTGTCAGCACGTAACATTCACATCCAAAGGGTCGCAGCTTCTCAATCTTCATTTTTCCTCCGAACCAAAGTTCTGCTGGGCTTTTCCCTGGTACGTTGCTGGTTCCAGTCTGGTTGATAGTCAAGATCGCATTGTTCATGGCTTCTGCCCACAGTTTCTCGTCCAACCCGTTCATGTGAATCGCTGTTCTGGCTGCCTCGACAATCGTTCTCATCTCTCTCTGTCAATCCTTCCGTTATGCTCTGGCTTGTGTACATTCGTGAAGTTGTGGGAAATTCCCAAATTGTCCATCATATGTTTGGTTTTGCATTTTTCAGTTCGGTGCCGTTGTCAGACCTCAGACTTTTCACTCTCCTCCCTAGCTGGTTTTCGACGAGTCTTAGGTAACATTCGATCTTTTCTGGTGCTTCACTTTTCATCTTCATACAGTAACAGGTTCGGTAGTGAGTGAAATCATCCTTGAACATGAGAAAGTACTTCGCTCCTTCCAATGACGGGATGTTCATCTCGCCGGTATCGACGTGCACGAGATCTAACGGTTGCTGAGCTGTGTTGGTGTTGTTTGGGTGTGAGGATCTATGTAGCTTGCCATACGAGATATTACATGAATACTTTTTCTTGCAGTAGCCAATGTATTCATCACACGGTTTACCTCTACACTCCTTGAGCACGTGACCTTTCTTCCCACATTTGTAGCATGCGAACTGCGACTTTTCCTGCTTGCTGTTTGACGACTGTCCTTGTTTCCTACGTCTGGCCATGAGAGCGTTGTTGTTGTTGCCCTCTGCATTTGTCGTCGTTTCTTTGAGTTATTGGTTCACTTTATACTGTATTTCTCATTTTATGTTTTGTAAATTTTGGCTCCCGAAATATTTCCCTTAAGTCCAAGCCGGCAAATTCACACTGGTGGTCTTTGTTGTTCACACTGGTGGTCCTTCTTGGCGGGTAGTTGAGGTGCCCAAGAAATAGAGTGAAAGTAGTATCCCGGAAGTGCTTAAAGTTTTGTGTAAGTCTTGGGCGAGAAAAGTTTTTGCTAGCGTAAAAGTGTCCCACTAGTCGGGAGGTGGAAATCGCCGCGGAACGAAGTTTTGGCAAACCACCTTACTCAAATTGTAAAGGCAGGACCCCTAGCCGAAGCTCCCTAGTTATGTGGCGTGACATCTTAGACATTAAGTTTCAATTTCTTTAAGCTCCTTTTCATACTGGGGATACATAGATAAAAATTAGAATCTATTGAATTGAGACGATTTAGATCAGAGCTATAATATAAATGTGGGTTCTATAATCTCTCAAATAAAATATCAAGACACGAACTACAGGTAATATTTTTTATGGTTGGAACTTTCCCACCTGAGAAACTCCATACTTTAGTGAGCATTAGGTATCCACTATAGTGAAAGAATTGTAATGGAGTGGTTTTAACGCTTTTAAGTGAATCCCTGTTCAAGTACCATGTCTATATAGTAATAGCGGTAGCCTATAACCTAGTACGTCTAGTGTTTTATGTTTTAAAAAATTCAAGAATTTTATCTTATTCAAATTTACTGAGGTGTCATGCTTCAACTCATTTCAATTATTAATTCATTACGCAAAAAATGAATTAAAAAATTGAAATTCTAATCCCTAGTGCTTGCGGCGAAAATGCTAGACACACACATTATCATATATGATTCTTTCATCTGCCACATACCAAAATATGAATGGGTATCATTATAGCCATGAACATGTCCCAAAAACACTATTATAACTCTGTACGAGTACATGAAAAGCCGTCAAAAAGCAATAAAAATATTGCCATGCATGGATATGTGGAAGCAATAGTCAAAGAGAAATTATTTTCGTTTAAATGTATGCTCAAAATTATATATATAAAACGACAAACGATGCCGCAGGGCGTATTAGTATGTACATATTATGAAGCATGCATGCTGGATCATAAAAAATCAAGTTTGATTTTTTTTGTTCAGATTTCTCTTACTACTGGGGAATATGATTTAATTAAATCAACGATACATGAACTGATTTATATTGACATATTCATATTAGGTTGAATGCTGAATAAGTTAATTAAATTTTAATTTCATAAATTTAGCTGGGAGGAGGTAACTGCCATTTGGTTTGATTAAGTGAATAATTTGATAATTAAAAGGGATTTGAGTGCGTGGAAAATTAATTAATGAAACATTTTTCTATTTATACATCTTGGTTTTTGTACCATTTTACTATGGTAGCTTACCAAGTATTCAAATGACTAATGGGAAAATTTATAGGCTCAACATATTCTCTTAAATCATTATAAAAGTCTATTGTACCGAAAGTTTTGTAATTTACAAGGTGTAATGCAATTAAACTACCTCACGAATCAATTATAACCGAAAATGGCTGAGGTGAATGTCTTTCCAATAATTTATGATATTTTAACAACAAAGTTTTAACGGCCCATGTCCACATTGTTTCTTTTACAATTTTTCAATTTATCTATCATTGACTTGCAGACATTTTTCATAAATATTTTCACGTATGAATGAACCTGGCAGGTATTTCTGGAACAATGCTTTGTTTTCTTATCCAACTGACCACGCCGTGGCGACTGAAGAGCCATGTTCTACTTGCTATTACCTTGTAATGACTACTGCGATATTAATTGCTGTAATAATCACTTCTAATGACCAAAACTTGAAATTCTACAATGTTTTTCAGGCAATCACGATGATCGATTAATAGGCAGCACGCGTTTATTTTCGGGCGCCTTCAATGAAAGTAATTTACAGTCCTAGTTACGATTGGATAATTCTTGAGTAGGCAAAAAGCAAAATACGCTTAAGAATTTCATGATAATCAAACACATGAACAGCAACAATACGAGTAAGTCAGTTAGATTTCCATCAAAATGATTGACCACGTCTTGAGTGATTTCGTGTTTTGTCTTTTCTAACCAATAAATAAAGTCAAAATACGAGTACTGTGTCCGTCTTCGGTAAGAATTGATATACTATATTTCTCAAAGACGTAGGAATTGATGTAATTTGATGGTGCTAGTGGTGAATGCAAGACATGACAACTTTGAGGTATGGAGGCTATAATGTGATTACTCGTATATAGAATTCCAAATGAATTGCAGAAGAACATTTACTCGTATTTCTTGGTATCGGAAGATTGCTGCAGCGAGCGAAATGATAGAGAAGTGACCTGAATAGTAAGGAGCATATCAGATTTGTGAATGGTTGAGCCAGTTTAGAAATTGTTATGGCTCAGGTTATCTTGAGTTTTATATCTAGAGTAGGCTGTAAGGTAGACAGCAACTACGATGATTGATAAAAAAACATTCGTTAACATTTGATTCAAGCTTTAAATTAAATTTGTATTCCTTAATCGTAAATTTGCAGTACCCAAAAAAGAACAATTTTGCATAATTTTATCCACAGAAGTGCCTTTGTTGACTCGGAGGCTCCCACTGATATCCTCTGGACTCCAACAAATCTTACATTGCATACATATAGTGTTATTGTCTTTCTATTTGATTTAAAGCAGCCTCTATTTCGATTTTACTTTGTTGATAACATCACGACCGCAATGTTAAGGATGATAATGAGAACTATCTATCCTGGAAATATTATGAAATTCCATGCGATGTTTTAGCGCAAAGGATGACAGAAAATGCATATCGTGATAAAATTATACATTTTTTTCGCAGTTTTTGATGAAAACAAACTAAAATTTCAAAATTTATTTAGTCATCAAATTTTCCTATTTGGGAAAAACAGAAAAAATCCTTAAAAATCGTTAAAATAAATTTCATGGAGGTTGCCATTTAAAGGATAATCTCTATATATGGCAATCTTTAAAAACTTTTGAAAATTTATATACCTAATTTCAAAGCGTCATCACTTTTTATGAGTTTAGTCACTGTAGCCTTAAACAAATCGAAGAAGCAGGAGAGTGCTCCTGCCAGAAAGGTATTGTACAATAAAGTACAATAACTAGTAGCTAAAACAACTTCTTTTGAATATCAAAACTTGACTCATACACATACTCTATAAAATAAGCTCGGATCAAGAATGTACGGTCATTATATATTTCAATTTGCCGCCATTGTATTTTCAGTGTGTTGACCACATTTTTTGAATAATCATAAGAACATATTGATGTTATAAAATATTTATAAAATTTTCCTCAAAATTTCAACATATCTTAAGTGTCTGCGCCCTTTTCGAACGCTTATCTCCACAATATCACGTTCCATTTTTTGTTGTAATTGATAAATTTCCAATCTCGGCTCGATTTTTATAAAATTTTGAGAAAACATGGGTTTAGTATCAAATAATTGAAATACAAGTTTCTGGCCAATTTAAGGGTCGCCTTTCAATTTTATAGGTGTCAAACCACGAGCGGAGGGGGGACACAAGTTTTTCATATATTTTCCCTCTGCTTGCACCCGTTGATGCGAAAAGTGTCAGTTTAAGACGTGTTTTGGAAAGATCTCATCAAGACCTTTCATTTGATACCCATATAGGCTACGTCAGGTGAAATTTTTTTTAGGGGTCACTCCCCTATATGGGGAGACCCCCCTTAGGGAACTTATGAAAATTATTTTCTGCTGATCATTTTAAGAGGTTACTAATTTACACCTTTTTGACAAATTTTATGATTCTAGCTTAATTTGCTGTGACACTCGGACGGACGGACGAACTAACAGGACGCGATTTTAAGTGGGGTATTGTAAAATATTTGTACAATAACCTGAAAATGCAAAATTTACCAACCTATTTTTTATAACGCACTTTTCGATTCACACAAAAATTCTTTACATTATTTTCAATAAATTTCTTAATTGACCGATAAACATAATCAAGCACGAAGAACTTCACTTCTTCTGTTAGATAGATGTAGATGCGTATTGTGGAGAGGGCCATTTCAGATTCAAGATCTTTATTTGGTGATTTTTTCATCTTTTAGATATATATAATTCATCAATAGCTTAACCTAACATACTGTTACATGTACAAATAATTACATGTACAAATAATTCTGCGAGCTACTGTCGCAATTATTTTCATCATCATTTAGAACGTCAACAAATGAATTTACTCGAACCGGCGAGTAAATTCAACAAGCATAATCAACATCTGCAAGCGACGTCACTCCATTCATGAATTTGCTCGAACCTACCAGGTACCTCTCGGTAGAACGTTCGCCAATATGCGAGAAATGGGTGAATACTTAGAGAACCTATATAAAGGCGAGCTGAATGAATGGGGGAATCATTCATTCGACCGCGATAAGAACTGCGAAAGTGTGTGGGAAGTGTGTTTCGTAATAGTGAAGTGATTTAGAAGACAATTGCGATAAGAAATTTATGGACAAGTGTTAGATTTTATTTTAATAGTGAAAATTAAAATTAGTGAAAGTGTTAAACTGATTATTGTGCATTTTCTTGAATTAAATAAACTCTTTTAACTTAAATTAAAAGACATTGCGTTTTCACTTTCCCGGAACATTAAAATTATTGGCCGCGAACCAATAACATGCGACAATGGTGTCAGAAGTGGGATAGAAAAATTTTGGAAGTGATAACTTTTGAACATTTTTGTGCACAATAGTGAAAATTAACGTGGAAACTGGTAGAAAAACAGCCGAAATGCCAGGAAACTTACATCTAAAAATTGATCAATTGAGCATATCGGAGCTCAAAGAGGAGTTGGAACAGCGGAATCTGGCCACACAAGGTACAAAGGCCATACTGATTGCACGCTTGCGTGACGCGATCGAGTCGGAAGGCGTGAATCTGGATTCGAGTGAGCTCTCAGATGCGGGAAAAGGCGCAGAAGGTGGAGAAGTGGACACACCAAAATCAAAGGAGCCAGAAAATGCGCTGATGCAAATGTTGATGCTAATGTCATCCAGTCTGACTGCGAAGCTAGATGAACAGTCATCCAATTTAACTACGAAGCTTGATGAACAATCAGCGAAGTTAAATGAACAATCATCGAAGTTAAATGAACAATCATCGAAGTTAAATGAACAATCAGCGAAGCTAAGCGAACAATCAGCGCAGCTAAATGAACAATCAGTGAAGTTAGACCAACAAGCGTTCGAAATCAAGGCAGACATCGCACAGAAGCTGGAAAAACAGTCAACAGAAATAAAAGCGGAGCTCAGTAGTCTCAACAGCCAAATTAAATGCGTCGAGGAGAAGGTATACCAGGTCGAGGAGAGAATCAACCTTGAGATCAGCCAGGTCAACCGTGAGATGGAAAAAGTGAAAAAGGACTTGGAAGCAGCGAAGGCAGTAGTAACCGCCTCACCAGCCCCAATTATAACAGCAGCGCAAAGCTCATCTAGAAATGTGCAAGCACCAATATTCGATGGGCAAACGGTCTGGACTATTTACAAAACCCAGTTCGAAGCAGCCGCTCGCATAAATCACTGGAATGAGCAGGAACGAGCAACTGCACTGATTCTTGCTCTAAGAGGCCCAGCTGCCGAGCTGTTGCAGACGATCCCCGTTGAATTGCACTCAAACCCGAATGCTCTAATGAATGCGCTCGACATGCGTTATGGAGACGATCATCTAAAGCAGATTTATCGGTCACAGCTAAGGCGTCGAATGCAGAAGTCTGGTGAAACCCTACAGCAGCTAGCCCAAGATATTGAGCGACTGGCACTTTTGGCTTATCCAGCCTACGACCCAGAACATCGAGATGACGCAGCAACAGAAGCATTCATCAGTGCGTTAAAGGACCAGGAATTGCAACAAGCCGTGCGATTAGCTCAAAAGCAAACGGTTAAGGACGCATTGGTTTATAGTCTGAACTATGAGGCAGCGAAAAATGCGACTCGTACCACTGCCCGGGTCCATGAAGTGGCGGCAGACGAGTGCAGGTGTAAGCGCGTGGAAAATGAGCGAGAGCCGCAGGGTAATGGTGCGCCTAGATGCTGGGATTGCGGAGAAAAAGGGCACCTGCAAAGAGACTGTAAGAAGCGAAGAAAATGGAGCTATTGTCCAGGATGGTGGAGATTCAGACCGTGTCAGGAGCCTAGAATGGAGGACCATCAAACTGCAAGAGCCAAATTTGTGGGGCAGAGGTTGGCTAGGAGGATCGACGTCCCCAGCACCACCATCACCGTGTCAAGACTACATCGTGGAGAAGCGGACTTATGCCTTCCGGGTCAAGTTGACGGAGAACACTGCACCATAACAATCGACACTGGTGCCACCCGATCGATTATCCGACCAGACCTAGTTAGACAGCAACAACTTCACAAGGGCAGAATTTTCTCACTACGGACAGCTACGGGAGAAACTGCACCTGTTCATGGAGAGGTCAACCTCCGGATACAGTTGGGAGACCTTGTGTTCCGACACAATTTTCTGGTTGCGAATATTATGGATGACTGCATTCTCGGAATGGATTTTCTGCGACCACATGGAATCACGTTGGATTTGGGTAAACGTGTATTGAAATGGCAGAATGTCGAAGTACTGATGGAGGATTCCAGCGTCCAAATTCCCAAGATGAATGTAGTGGTATGTACTGACACTGATGTACCGAATTCTTCCGAAAGCATTGTATGGGCCAAGCTTGATGGCGATTCTGGAGACCACCGATCTTATCTGATAGAGCCAACGAAGACGTCCGCATCGCGCAGTTTGATTGTAGGACGTAGCCTTGTAAGATCTTTAAGGAACGGATATGTGCCGGTTAGAGTCCTTAACACCGCAGATTCAACCACGAGCATCAAAGCGGGAGAAGTCATCGGCAGCTGCCAGCCTGTTTCCACCATCACCTCTTTGGAAGCTACTCACGACCATCATTGCAAAAGGAGGCAAGACACAGACAAAGCCCGGGAGTCAACGTCTGCAATATTGAAGCAGGTCAAATTGCCAGTGCAGCTATTCAAACGAGCCTCTGATCTGGTCACCAAGTACAGTGACATCTTCTCAACAAGCCCGGATGACCAAGGCCGAACGAGTCTGGTAACTCACGTCATAGATACACAGGGAGCCAAGCCGATTCGACAAGCACCCAGACGCCTCCCTATAGCCAAACAGGGAGAAGTGAGCGCGCTGATCTCGGACATGGAAAAACAAGGCGTTATTGAACCTTCTGTCAGTCCATGGGCCGCGCCTGTAGTTCTAGTCAAGAAAAAGGATGGTAGCACTCGTTTTTGTGTCGACTATAGGCAGCTTAACGACGTCACTAAGAAAGATAGTTACCCGCTCCCACGCATCGATGACATCATGGACACGTTAGCCGACGCAAAATGGTTTTCTACACTCGATCTCAAGAGTGGCTACTGGCAGGTAGAAATCGACAAGAAGGACCGAGAGAAGACCGCATTTTCAGTTGGGACCGGATTGTGGCAATTTGTGGTGATGCCGTTTGGGCTTTGCAATGCTCCAGCCACTTTCGAACGCTTGATGGAATACGTGCTACGTGGTCTAACCTGGAAAACCTGCTTGGTGTACCTAGATGACATCATTGTCATCGGGAGAACGTTCGAAGAGCATTTGCGGAACTTAGAAGAGGTTTTCTCCAGACTGCGACTGGCAAATTTGAAACTTAGTCCCGACAAGTGTACCCTTTTCGCAGCTGAAGTAAAATACCTGGGACACGTCGTATCAGCAGAAGGGGTCAAAACAGACCCTGAGAAGATTGAAGCCGTGAAAAGCTGGCCAACACCAAACAACAAGCGCCAACTACGAAGTTTCCTGGGTCTGGCAACCTACTATCGAAGATTCGTCAAAGACTTTGCCAAAATAGCTAAGTGTCTCCATCAGCTAACCGAGAAAAATCGTCCGTATATCTGGAACGAACAATGCCAGACAGCCTTTGAGACCCTGAAGGAAAAGCTGTGTGACTCACCCGTGCTGGCGTATCCGAAACCCGGAAAAATGTTTGTAGTTGACACTGATGCAAGCAACGGCGGTATTGGAGCTGTACTCTCCCAGCAGATCAATGGCGGAGAAAGAGTCCTCTCGTATTACAGTCGAGTTCTTTCAAAAAGTGAGAGGAACTACTGTGTGACCAGGAAGGAGCTATTGGCTATAATAGAGGCCACCAAGCAGTTCCACAAGTACCTATATGGCCAGAAATTTGTTCTTCGAACGGACCATGCATCGCTGAGATGGCTACTTAACTTCAAAAACCCCGAGGGACAAGTTGCGAGATGGATCGAAAGATTGCAGTCGTACGACTACGAAATTGTTCATCGAAAGGGCGGAGTTCATGGAAATGCTGACGCCCTATCTCGTCGCCCATGTCCAGCTAACTGCAAGCATTGCCGACGGATTGAGGAAAAGGAACCGCCCGTTGATCTGCGAATGATAACGGCTGAATTCGATGAAGGTTGGTCATCGGAGGAGATTCGAAATGCCCAGCTAGCCGATGAAGACATCGGACCATTGCTCGTATGGAAGGAGACGACTGGGCGACCTGAGTGGAAGGACGTTTCAACGCATGGCGCAACCCTGAAAAGCTATTGGGCACAATGGAACTCCCTTCAGGTGGAGGGTGGTGTACTCAAGCGGAAATGGGAAACGGCGGATGGCAGCTCCTATTGGATGCAAACTATACTACCCAAAAGCCGAATCCACGATGTGGTAAAGGAAATGCATGAAGGATCCTCGGGAGGCCATCTTGGTGTTAACAAAACCTTAGCGAAATTGCGGGAAAGATTCTACTGGCTCCACGCTCGAGAAGACGTAGAGGACTGGTGTCGCAGATGCACAATTTGCGCTTCCGTCAAAGGCCCAAAGCGACGACTGAGAGGACAAATGCAAACCTATAACGTAGGCGTGCCATTCGAAAGGATTGCTGTTGACATCGCTGGACCCTTTCCTGAATCTGAATGGGGAAATCGATACACGCTGGTTGTAGCTGATTATTTCAGCAAGTGGCCCGAGGTCTACCCCATTCCCAACCAGGAAGCAACTACTGTAGCCGAACAGCTAGTGTTAAATTGGGTCAGCAGGTACGGCGTGCCTTGTGAACTACATTCGGATCAAGGCCGAAACTTTGAGTCACTAGTTTTTAGCGAAATGTGCGAGCAGCTGGGAATACGGAAAACGAGGACAACACCGCTGCATCCCCAATCCGATGGAATGGTCGAACGTTTCAACGGCACGCTCAATAAACACCTTGCCAAGATGGTTGACGAGAACCAAAGGGACTGGGACCGACATATCCCACTATTTTTAATGGCGTATAGAGCCGCTGAACATGCGTCGACGGGCCAAGCCCCAGCCAAAGTCATTTTTGGAAAGACTATTCGTTTGCCAGCCGATATAAAGTTCGGAACACCCCCTGAGAAACCCCAAACGATCTCGGAGTACGCAAGTGATCTAAGACAACGGTTGAACCAGATACATCGGACAGTGCGAAAACACCTCGAATCGGCTACTGACCGCATGAAGACCAGGTATGATCTAAAGGCTAATTCTACTGGCTTCCAGCAAGATGACTTGGTGTGGCTTTATAACCCGCAACGGCGAAAGGGTAGGTCTCCAAAGTTGCAACATAATTGGGAGGGACCATACCGAGTTACAAAGCGAATCAACGACGTCGTATACCGAATACAGGAACATCGTAAACCGAGAGCCAAAATGAAAATCGTGCATCTAGACCGTCTTGCCCCATATTACATCCAGGGAGAATTGACTACAACTAGCGACACATCTTTTCGGGGCGAAAAGAACTGAGATGGGGGCAGTGTTACATGTACAAATAATTACATGTACAAATAATTCTGCGAGCTACTGTCGCAATTATTTTCATCATCATTAAGAACGTCAACAAATGAATTTACTCGAACCGGCGAGTAAATTCAACAAGCATAATCAACATCTGCAAGCGACGTCACTCCATTCATGAATTTGCTCGAACCTACCAGGTACCTCTCGGTAGAACGTTCGCCAATATGCGAGAAATGGGTGAATACTTAGAGAACCTATATAAAGGCGAGCTGAATGAATGGGGGAATCATTCATTCGACCGCGATAAGAACTGCGAAAGTGTGTGGGAAGTGTGTTTCGTAATAGTGAAGTGATTTAGAAGACAATTGCGATAAGAAATTTATGGACAAGTGTTAGATTTTATTTTAATAGTGAAAATTAAAATTAGTGAAAGTGTTAAACTGATTATTGTGCATTTTCTTGAATTAAATAAACTCTTTTAACTTAAATTAAAAGACATTGCGTTTTCACTTTCCCGGAACATTAAAATTATTGGCCGCGAACCAATAACACGCGACAATACATATGCGGGTTGTGCCTTAGGGCTTTTCCCGGAATTCAAAAGTAATTTACTTTAATGACATTATAATATTAATTTTTTGGTAAAAGAAAACTTTAAAATGTTGACACCCACAACATTGTTATACATTAATAGATTATAAAAGAATTTTGTAAACATCATCTTAAAATTGATTTCCTTAAAATTAAGTACATTATTTCCTTAAGACTACCTTAAAAACTACTCTTTCGCTCATCCTTAGAGCAGTTGCCCGTCGCTCTCCTGACAACTCCCGCCTTGTGCTCTTTGGCTCGTATGATTCCCGCTTCCACAAGCTTTTCTGCATACGATTTTATCGGCTCCATTTCTGTCTCGTGGTACAGCACCTCGTTGGGATAAGAGCTTCTGTCCTCCCGTCTGTATAGTCCTGTGCAAGCCCGAAGGATTTTTCACTCCACTAATCTTATCTTGTCCCATTTTGTTTTCGGAACTCCAATCCAGATCATCACTGCATATGTGATGATCGGACGAATCAAGGTTTTATAGGCCAAAACCTTGACTCGCTGGCTCACTGTCGAATGTTTCCTTAAAAAAGGTATAAGAAGATGGCACGCATTAGCCACTTTTTTCAAAATATTATCAACATGAGCCCTAAAGGTAGCTTTCCTATCGAAAACCATCCCCAAGTACTAAGTTTGCCTAGAGCAGTGCACCATCTTCCCATTCAACTTAATCCTGGAGTCGCAGATGCCTCTTACACGACGACCAGAATTTTTGTGGGAGCCCTTGAACACAATTAATTCACTTTTCTTCATATTTACCTTAATTCCCCATTTCTGGTAATATGCAGTAAGAGATTCCAAATATTTTTGGAGCCGCATCCTAGTAAAGCGCAAATTGTTCTCAAATGACCACGCTAGTTAGTCGTCAGCGAAGAAGTTCACCTGGATTACGGACTTATATTCGTCTCTTACGCCCGGGACGTCAGAGATGAATATGTTGAAAAGAAATGGGCCTAATATAGACCCCTGTGGGGCCCCTGAGTCAATACAAAAAAGATCTGACCTACCTCCACCAGCAATCGCAAATATTTGTAATCGAATTCATTTTCGCCTTCACAAAATACTCCAACTGAAAATAGAAACAAGTTGGGTAAACAGACCTACGCTCATGTCAGAAGGGTTTTGTATTCAATTTTCAAAATGCAGTCACCAGATTGAATAAAGTCAAGAAGCATGTCAATGACGATTTTATTGGAGAAAATATGAAATTCGAAGATCATACTATTATTAGCAAAGTTGAACGAATTTAGACTTTTGAGGTTTTTGTTATTGTTATACTCATAAATATCTCCCTTGATAATTATTTCAGATGTCCATTCGTGAGGGAGGAAACCACATTTTTCATGTATTTCCCCCCTGTGCCCCACTGAAGCAAAAACTGACAGTTTAACAACTGTTTTGAAAAGCTCCCATGAAAACTTTCATTTCATAGTCATATCGGCTACGTTTGATGAATTTTTTTTTTCAGGGGCCACTCTCCTGTACTGAAATCATCGATTCATGGCCATTTTTTTGAATCCTAGAGTTGTTACAAAGCCCTTTTACTAGGAGCTCTCTCCCGCCTCCTTGACTTGTTTCACTTATGAGTAATAATTGTAGGTACTCATCTTCAGTCATTCATTAAATTGAATCAAGTGTTCAAAGCATGGACCTTGAACGTTGAAGTTGGGAAAAAATAACTCAAAATTATTCAATCTTCGCATTTAAAATCGCCACCATTTTGTTTTACGATTACTGATACCACTAGTTGAACCGATACTCAAAGATATACATGACACCTATCATTCCTGAAATTTTCATACAAATCCTAGCAAAACTGTAGTGGCTGAGTCGGTAAAAAGCGCATATTGTTCCATAGCCATATGTTGCCATAGTAATACATGCAGCGCATATTGTTCCATAGTAATACAGGAAAATTCAAACCGCTATAACTTCGCTAAATATAATTCAATCTTTATGAAACTTGCAGGGTAAATCAATTTTATAAATAGTCATCTGTGTACTGAATTTCATTGAATTTAAGGGTACCCTAAAGATTTTATTTAAGAAAACATAAAATCGATAAATCATACTATAACTAACAAAGTTGAGTGAATTGCGACTTCTCACGTATTTGTTGTTGTTGTACTCACCAAGGCCTACATTTCTGATTTTTTCAGATTTTTCGGATCCCAGGTGTCCAATCGCGAGGGGGGGGACAAATTTTTCGTGTATTTCCCCTCCCTGTGCACCCCTCGAAGCAAACTTTGCCAAACTAAGACCTGTTTTGGAAAGTTCTCATCAAGACCTTTCATTTGATACCCATATCGGCTACCTTCAATGAAATTTTTTTGGGGGGGTCTCTCCCCTTTATGGGGAGACCCCCCTTAAATACCTTATAAAATTTTTTTGTAATTGAACTTTGAAGAGAGCACCAGTTTACACCTACATACAAAATTTGATGCTTCTAGCTTAAGTAGTTTCCGAGAAAAACTGCTGTGACACACGGACGGACGGACGGACGGACGGACAGACAGACGGACAGACGGACAGACAGGACGCGATTTTAGAAGGGTTTTGTAAAATTATTTTACAAAACCCTAAAAGACAGCTTCCTTTTAATTTTGTGTATTTTATGTTTATTTTTCTTCTCGAAATCGATTTTCGACCGTAATCGTTCGGTCTTCTTCAGCGATTAATCGCTGAAGAAGACGATTAATCGCTGAAGAAGACCGAACGATTACGGTCGAAAATCGATTTCGAGAAGAAAAATAAAAATAAAATACACAAAATTAAAAGGAAGCTGTCTTTTTCTATTTTCAACCGCAAATGCAGTTCGTCCCGTCATGAAGTTGCCTATAATTTTCACAGTATGAGCCGGAAAGCCAAAATTTATCATTTCGTAGAGAAGCTCATTGATTCATACAGAGTCAAAGGCTTTCTCCACATCGATCAGACAAGCTACAACAAGTTTATTGTTGCGCCAGCTTCTCGTTATATTAGCTTGGAACACGGCCATAGCATCCGCCATGGAGCAAGCCAAATTGTCTTTCCGGCACAATCATTGCTCCCACAGAGAAATTTAGTATGCCTTCAAATATTACCCTTTCAAGTTAGCTTAAAAATATTTGAAAGCAGCAAAATCGGACGAGTATCGACTTCGTCAGTACTGCCCGACTTCCTGGGTATTGTCAATATTTTTGCACATTTCCATCGCTGAGGGAAGTAGCAAATGTTAATGCAGTTATTCAGAATGATCAAGAAGAGAACAAAGAAAACATGGGGAAGCCTTTTAAGCATATAATTGGAGATTCTATCAGCCCCTGCTGATTTGAATCAGAGAATCGAGTCGGGCACAATTGATCATTGTCCCTGTCGAAATTCGTTGTGGTTCTGCTTACTAACGAACTAACGGAAGAGTCCTCACTTGCTTTCTCTCCTTGAAGAACTTTCGCAAAATGTTTTGCGATAGAGTCAACGATGGGAGCATGGATCCATCGTAAGTGTGGACTCCGGGAAGCCTTTTTCTGCCAGTTATCGTACTGATATGAGGATCTAATTTGATACTTTCCAGGCGCGTTCAAATCGGTCGTTTCATAAGCCGTGGTTGTCCTCGAGATCATTCGGTTTAGAGACGCAATCACTAGGTGAATACGTTCATACTCCCAGTTGACTATATTTAGATTGCGGTGGTAGACTCTTGCGAGTAGCATTCTAAGCCGACTACGTCTACGATGAACCTCCAATATGTCTTCTGGTAAATCTCGATCCTGGTATCCAGTGTTGAATTTATACAAGCGACACCCTCATCGATTTCAGGAATAGAAAGATTTTTCGATCTATTGATCGAAATTCCTTTCAATTTTCCGTCAAGGTCAGCACTTACTGCTGCCCAATCGATTCACTTGTATGGAATGAAAAGTTGAGGATCTGCAACCTCAAGTTTCACACCCTTTTTCACTCCTAAGGTCAGCTCAACCAAAAGATGGTCAGACTTGGCGTCAAGAACTCCACACCCAAAATTGCTCCACTGTGGGAGAGATTTACCAGATTGGCAGACACAATGAAGAAGTCAATAATAGACGAGCTTCGGCGGAAGGTATGCTCTTTCGAGGCAATCAATAGGAGATCCATATTTGATTGAATCCAATTAGAGATAGCTGGTCCATAGCCATTAGATGCGATATTTCCCGACGAGGGATGCTTTGCATTAAAATAACCTCCCATGGGATAGAAAACGAATTTTTTGCACAGCGTGAGCACTGTATCCAAGTCGTCAATGAGTTTCCTCACCGAGTATCCATGTCGAACATAGACCCCCATGAACGAAAGGTGCACCCTCCCAGCATGGAGCTTATTATTTCTGCTTCAATACATTTCAGACTTGGAGGGCAGTGCCTTTGGACTTTCAGGTGATCTTTGTGAGCCATAGCAACTTCAAGACTTCCCTCTGGATCACCACGCCTGATGATCTTGTGTTTCCTCAGATGCACTCCGTGTCATTCTTTGAGTCTTGTTTAGAAGTCTGGTCTATGGGCGTTCAAGTATTTTTGAATGAAGTGCCTTTTGTAGCGTGGAGCTAGTGAACATATGTTGAGGATGGACGGTTTAATGGAACTCATCACGACAACATACTTTGAAGGAGAATGCTAAGTACACAGCTTTTTTCTCACTAGGGTTAGTGAGTTTTTTATAGTGGGGGATTTTCGAATGAGTGTGAACAAGTTACACTCGAAAAATTGTTGGCAGTTAGTGCTCAAGCCCGTATTTCTGTCATTCTGCGACTGCTGGGGTTGCTGCATTAGTTGCTGTTTTTGTTGCCGTATAGGCTGCGGTGCAGGCTGCTTCTTTGCATCTTGCAAAAGGCTAGAGTAAGAGAACCCTTCACGTTAAGTATTTTTTATAGAGGCGGTGATGAAATCTATTCTTACCTCGTTTTTCTTTTGGAGATTCTTCCTCCTCTCTTCAGCATCTTTTGCTTTAGGACAACCTCTGAAACTCGCACGGTGCCCCTTAGAATTGCATTTGATACAGAAGATCTCGTCTTTTTTCTCGTCCTTCGAGATTGGACATTCAATGGACTTATGCTGCTTGTCGCATTTTACGCATCTAACTTCAAGTCCGCAGTTAGAAGCGACGTGGCCAAATCTTTGGCAGTTGAATCACTGGGAAGTACAATTTTCTGCAGACGCTCCCATTGTGTCTTCTGGTACAATAGGAACTTTATGTCCATTGCTTTCTTCACTTCAAAGTCCGGTTATAACTTGACTAAGACGGATGAACGCGTTCTTCTTTCCCTTCAGGAGGTTATAGTAGCGAACCTTTTTGCTGAAAGGATATCTTCTCCGAGATGTTCTTCCAGCTCAACCACGACATCGTTCTCGTCGTATGAGCTTTGAGAAGGAGAGTCAATTTTCTCTCTCTTGGAAGGATGTAGGTGTAGCAAGCCAACTTCGCACACTTCAGAAAATTAAAAAGGCTGGTATGATCCGCAGCTGTTTTAGGGTGGAGCAAAGTTCACCGTCACGTTGAACTCTGGTCCCTTTCAGAGTTCCGTGCACATGCCCTTTCGACGCTGTCCCTGAAAGTCTTCAGGTCAAGCTTTTAGCACACTATAGGAAGCAACCTTTCTTTTTTGATAGCAACCACACTTGGCTGCTGGGGCTTAGATTTCCCTTTATTTAATTGTGTGGTGAAAAATCCTCCGATAATCTTTTGCTGCTCGATCCGTGCAGCCTCGACTACTGTTCGACTCAAACTCCTATCTGCTAACACGTCAGCTGGTAATCCTCGATATATGAGTTCGATTCCAGTAAGTACGAGAATGAATTCGTGTTGATGCCTACTTCTAATAAATTAATTGTGTGGTGAGGGTGAAGAAATAGACAAAGAACGCACTCATAATAAAATCACCGCAGTAGCTTTTTTTCGAATTGGGAAAATTGTTGATAATTTACCGATTTCTAGCAGGAAAGACTTTATTTTGCAAACTTTTTTTTAGATTATTCAGGTCTAAGTTGTATCTGCAGCAGAAATGTTAAGATTTTTCAAACATATCAACATACTCACGACATATATTTTATAGTTTCATGATTTTACATCTGTGTTGGGATGATTTTTCTTTTTTTCACTCTGTTACCATCATTTTTAGGTCTTTGTAAAAATTTTTTTTGCAAAGACCTACTAGTTTCGCGACCTGTCTGTCCATCTGTCCGTCCGTCCGTCTATCCGTCTGTCCGTGCGTCACAGCTGATTTCCTCAGAAACTATAGAAGCTAGAATGCTCAAACTTTGTGAAAAGGTCAGAAGTGATGGTCTCTCAAAAGTTAAGATCTTAAAAAAAATTTAAAAAAATTGTTAAGGGGGGTCCCCCCTAATAACGAATTGGCCCTTAAAAATTTTTTTTTAACAAAGGTAGTCGAGTGGGGTTGATTAGAACTTTTAGAATCTGAAATAAAAAAATCATTTTATGAATTAGGGGGTCCAGGGGAAGGCAAAATGTACCAAGTACCCCCCCCCCCCCCCTCGCGATTGGACACCTTTCAGCCGAAAAATCTGAAAATTGTCACGAACATGGGCTTTTATGAGTACAAGGGCAACAAATACCTTAGAAATCGAAATTCACTCAACTTTGTTAATAATAGTATGGTTTGTAGATTTTACATGTTTGCCCATAAAATCAAAACGGTACCTTTAAACTTCTTGAACTTTGCAGTTATATGGACTGATATAAGTTATATACGTATACAAAATTTAATTGAAATCGAATCATAACCAAGTGAGTTATAGCCATTTCAATAATATGGAATTACAACAACAATAACACGTTTTTATGGTTGATATAGGGTTTTCCAATAAGAGGTGTTATTTTGATATTAAAAGAATAATGCCTTTTTTTAATATAAATGATCGAATGTTTATTTTATTGTAAAGAAGAAGATATGCCGTTACTAGTAAAAACTAATATCAGGCAAAAAACTACTACGACACGCTTACAGGACCATATCCTCTTCATGAAATTTTCCATTACCAAATCGCAAAGTGGCTGCCCTATGTCCTCGATAGCCTCACGAATTTATCTTTAAGGTCTTGAATCTACGCTGGGCTGTTGGCGTAGGCCTTCTTCCTCACGTGACCCCAAGGGGAGAAGTCGCAAGGTGTTAAATCACAAGATCTATTCAAAATAACACCTCTTATTGGAAAACCCTATATATATTTAAATTGACTTAGGCACTTTTATTTTCTTTCAATTTTCATGAAAATTTAAGGAATAGTGATTAACTTGAATATGTTCAATCGGCCGAGCATTCAGAAAAATCAGTTAAGCTAGGTCAAAATGGCGGCAGCACTGTGCTTATGAAAGAAACTGTGCATCTTTTGCATAAATTTGAACGATTACATTTAAGTATTGGACGAATAATTCAAATTATCGATTCACGCCGTTAGAAAACTTATTTCTAACCCTAGGTTGTTTACAAAGACCTCCTGGTAGGAACACTCTCCTGCTTACTCAACTTGTTTAAGTTAATGTTTTGTTTTTTTTTTTAATTTTTTCACAGTACTGAATGCACTTTGATTTATAATTCGATCTCGATTAAATTTGCACAGGTTTTGCTTGCAGAGTTTCTTTTTGACACTAAGCCTTAGTTCATGGTATCTTATTTTCACAATTTGAAGGTTTTATTTGTATAAAAAGCTTTGAAGCATTAGTTTTTCTCTTCTTGGCCTTTTGGCATCCCTACTTTTCTTAGGTTGAATTGCGGATAGAGTTTGTCACACCTTGCACAATGATTTCATGGTCTCGGCTGCACAAGACTGATTTTTTTTACCTTCACTTAGATATAGTAAGAGTATCCCATTATCTTCATCGAATGTATTGGCACTCGAGAAGGTGATATGGTCAGCACCACGCTTTGGCCGTATGTCTGTCCACATATGTGCCATATGTTTTGATATTAAACCAGTAAGTATCACAAATGAACGGGCTTATAATCCGTCCAAAGTATCACTCGAAACAAATCTCGTCATCACGAAAGGGATTTGAATTAGGGTCCTTCGGCTTACGCAGCGACTGTACTACCTACAAGACTGATTGGTTCTTTTGAAAGAATTTTTTAAGTCTGACGCATATCTAACATGTACAGAACCCTCTTTTAACTTCCCTAATATGAATTAATTGATCGTAACGTACTGTACCAAATAATGCTTTACCTTGACATCCCAGCCAAATAAGTCCGCCTTACAAAAATGACAATGACGTCGGCGAACTCCCAAGTCCGCATAAACAACCAACTCACCGATGCGTTTGATACAAATATCGGACTAAAGCAGGGAGATGGGCTGGCCCCACTGCTATTCAATTGGGCTCTGGAGTATGGCATACGGATGCTACGTATCGATACGCGAGGTACATTACTATACAAGTCGAGCCAAGTAGTAGCCCATGCGACCGACATCAACATTCTGTCACGGTCATGAACAACTGCCAAAGAACTCTTCCTGAAACTCGACAGCGAAGCAAAACTAGTAGGGCTACAAATCAACGAAAATAAAACAAAGCTCATGACGCAGTCGAGGAAAAATACCCCAAATACACAAAATATCAGACTTAGCGAATACAGTATCGAAAATGTTAGCGAATTTGTGTATTTAGGCGCCAAAATAACGAAAACGGGCAATGAAAGAGACGAAATACGCCGAAGAATACAGCTCGCAAATAAAATATTTTATTCAGTATTGACGATCTTGAAGACCAGCTGCATACACAGGAAAACAAAGCTCCAAGTATACAAATCTGTGATAAGACCTGTGTTATGCTATGGGTGTGAAACATTGACCCTAGCTAAAGCATCCGCAAATATATTGAACGCGTTTGAGCGACGGGTCCTGAGGCGAATAATCGGAGCGAAGCTAGACGGGGACCAATGGCGAATTCGATACAACCATGAGCTGTATGAAATTTTTGACCAACTGGAGGTCTCAAGGATTGTAAGACTGCGGAAGCTACAAAGGGCTGGACACATGAATCGTATGGACGAAGAACGGATACCCAAGAAGGTATTCGTTGGGAGAACTGAAGGCCGGAGGCCAGTGGGGAAACCGAGGAAACCGAGGATTTCGGAATTGGAAAACGCGGTCAATGAACCGAGACAGTTGGAGGCGCTGTTTGTAGGAAGCGAAGGCTCGAGAGGGGCTGTAATGCTAAAAAGAAGTAGAATATGAATTACGAGTATGGAGCTCTACTCCTATTCGATTTAGTTGTTGTAACGATCTCACATATGTATTTGGTTCTTAAAAAAATCTAATCAATATTACTACTGGCAGTTTATTCTGGCTATTTCTTGTAGAAATTTTCCCGATTGGTTCAGCCTATATTACATTGTTTCTCTTTGTTTTTGCGTAAGGCCCCAACCAGTGTCACTTCCTTCTCACGGCACGAAGTTATGTTGGCTCCTTATTTGATCTCTCAGAGAAGTCTAAAAGTATGGATCTAGTAAGATATTCTTTACTGTTTTTTATCCAAGATCGATCACCTCTTTGGAGCATTGTTTTTACGAGTGGTATTATTTTCAGTGCCTGAATTGTTTCAAATTTACTTATTTATTGTTACTGTAGCAAACTTTTACTTAAGGCTCTTTTATGGATTTTTGGAAGCGTAGCATGATTTGTGACTGAAACCGGTCCATACATTCGCAAAAGTATCAATTGGCGGGTTTTTTTCGGGATTTATGAATCTATCATTTAATTGTGTTATACGTTGCTGCAAAACACTTCTACATATCTATCACAGAAACTAATGATCTAACTTGGGCCCAGGACATTCACATAGTTAGTAAATTCTCGAATATGCTTTTGAATTAAAAGCTACATATTCTGTCAAAAAGAGTACCAGATGCATCATTCTATTTGAAACGTTCTACGTTAGGAATCAGAAATAGAAGGTATAGCGTTTATTTGACAAGCTATGGAATGTTTGAAAAGTGCATATCAAAATATCACTCGATTTTTTATAAAGTTCTTTATCCACGGGTTAATTATTCGCTACGGGAAAAATTCCATTCATATAAAATACTTTACATACAAATTAAGTAATAAATTTTTATCAGCTTGAAATTAACGCTTCTGTATCGAACATTCTTTTTAAGCATTCAAAAAAGTCTAGTATAAGATCTGGTATTTCTTGCTTGTCGGCATAGATACGCGACAATACTATATACTATATATATAAAATCAATTAAAAGTTATAATTCATCAGAAAGCTGCAGTTATCAAAAGCCGGTTTAAAGATTGGAAATCTTTTCCTATATCACATGCATCAAGCATACATTTTTCATCCAATCCATTTTTTCCTCTTCGCCGAGCTAAGATCGTTGTACCTTACGGCTATTTTAGCCAATCTTCAAGATGCTGAATATCTTCGAGCATTTCTTTCGACATCAACGAAAGTCGCCCGATTTTTTGTTTCTTTCATAAGCGTAGTACGCTCGTTGGTCCGTTGAATTTAAAAATATTTCATTTAAGTTCAGTTAAAATTGGAACTTGAAGAGAAGTTAAGATGAAAAAAGATAACCGTCAAAGAAATGCATGCCACAGCAATGCGAGATGAAATTCAAGAAAGAGATGATGAATAAAGAGAGAAAATAAAGTGAAAAAACAACATGTCACCATACGTAATAAAATTCCAAAAAGGGGGACGTGTAATGAAATACAGCCATTTTGGTTGATGATAAAATTGCATGAAAGTTATCGGTAGTAAAAAAAACCATTTATTAAATGTTAAAGAGAAATTATGTTTGGGTTCAATAAAGTATTTTTTGATTTTTTCACATAAACAATTTTATTTCAGCAAAAAAATTTTCATTATGATCATTAGTTGCAAAATCTTACTAAGATATAGGGAATATTTCAACATGGATTTGAAAGATTTATGCTAATTAGTTTATTTTTGCATGGTGAAGTGCTAGAAATTTTTATGCATTTTTTCTCACCTTCAAAAAATATTCATTTAAGATGATTTCAACTCAATCTTGTTTTGTTTTATTATTTTCAACATATTTCGATTCAAATGTTCTTCAAGCTGTTCGAATTGGTTTATATCAAAGGAAATTTTGAGTCGATATTAAGAAAATAAATAAAATGCATACTTATTGGGGCCAACATACATCTTCATACATGCAAACATGTGAACTAAATCATATACGAGTATACACCTTCATTGTGTTATCAACAACTGCATGCGAGATGCAGTAAACAGTTTCAGCCATGCGATACCACTTCAACATCATAAATGTAACATAAAACAACAGGTTAATGATAAGCAAATGCAGTTTATTTACATACATGTTAATACCGTTAAACACACTAGTTAATTTTAACTTGAAATCCAAACAAACACAACGCTTGGTAGCGCACAGTTTGAGTTGGCAGTGTTGATGGACACAAAATATGCATACGAGTATGTTAATTCACCAAAATCTGTTTAATGCTTATTCAGATAATAAAACGAAATTTGAAGCAAGGTGTTTTGGCGGGTTTATTTTTAATGTTGGAGGTCTAATGCAATTTAGAGGAACGATATTATATGACTTATTTTTATAAAAATGCATTAACTCTGGGCTCACGAAAATTCATTGTGTCCATTTAATTGCATTATTTCATCCTAGTTTGGATTTTACGGTTTAAATGGCTCTAAGCTTGCGATGTGTAATTACACATGCACTAAATGTCTGATAGGTGCTGGAGCTCAGTATGGAACACTTTCCATCATATTCCAGCATGGTATCTGATTTCTGCTCCGAAAATAGAATACAACTAGTGCCTGTTTCCTACTCAGTTCGTGTGAAGTACGTAATATTAAAACATGGCTTTTGATTGCCGATCAATTGGTCGCTGTTTCATAATGCATAATAATAGAGTATGGACCCATACACAGTGGCACTGCTGGACTTCAACGGAAAGAACTTAAATAGATGCAGCATGAATGTGTTTTCGAGTATATTTCTGGCAATTTGTAGCTACAATCTATTCGCTGTTGTGCAGGAAATTGATTTTCCGGGATTTTATTTGAGAAGTTTATGTGTCGTTAGATTTGACAAAGTATTCACAGCTTTTGTGGCAATGTAAAGATCCGAACTAAATCTGATAATATAGGATTATGTTTTTTGTTCTATTACAAAAAACTAAAGTTTCCCATGTGAAAAACACAAATGAATAAATTGTAAAAACTATGTACAATAATAAAATTAACATCACATAACTAGTCACATTAGAATTTTTCACAAACATAGAATTTTTTCAAACATAACAAGAGTGTCAAGATTAACTTTAAGATATACAGGGTTATCCATTTCGTGATAGGAAAGTATAACCCCGCCATTTGACATCTGTCAGAATTAAATGTCATCCAAAGCGTGTTTTTCTTAGTTGAAGGTTTGTCATTTAGAAATATGGATCGTTTAACAGTCGAAGAAGGCGTTAAGATTATTTAATACTATTATATAAATATGGCAATTCTACTGTATCAACATTTAGGGCTCTACGAGCCGATTACGGTCTACATAATCGACCCACACAGCAAACAATTTCGAACACAGTGAGAAAATTTGAAGAGACTGGATCGGTTGTTGATATTGCAAGGCCTGTGCATCATCGCAACATTCGTTCTGCTGAAACTATCGCTGTCGTTGCTCAAAGTTTGAAGGAAGCCCCGAATTTGTCGATTCCTCGACGTGCTCAACATTTGGGCTTGTCTTACGGCTCATTGTGGCGGATTTTGCATTTGGATTCGAATCACCATCCATACAAAGTCAAACTCACTCAAGAACTTAAGCCTCAAGACCATACACAACGCAGAATGTATGCAAATTGGGTGATTGAACAACAAGCCATTGACAACGATTTTTCGAACAAAATTTTCTTTAGTGATGAGGCTCATTTTTCGCTTAGTGATTACGTAAATAAACAGAATTGCCGCATATGGGGCTCTAAAAATCCTCAGGTGATCGCAGAAAGGCCTGGTGGTGTTATTGGCCCATATTTTTTGAAAACGATCAAGGAAGAGCCATTACAGTCAATTCTGACCGCTATGGACGGATGTTAACCGATTATTTTTGGAGAGAATTTGAAGATTATGATCTGGAGAACATGTGGTTCCAACAGGACGGAGCCACAAGCCACACAACACAGGCTAATCGAGCACTTTTGCAAGAGAAATTTCCAGGACGCGCAATTTCGAGATTGAGTGATGTCAATTGACCCGCAAGATCCTGCGACCTAACACCTTTGGATTTCTTTTTATGGGGCTATGCGAAAGATCGTGTTAACGCGAACAATTCTCAAAATCTTGAACAATTGAAAACCAATATTCGTGAAGTTATGGCCGAGATATTGTATGAAATGTGCCGAAAAGTCATTGAAAATTACCTCAAAAGGATTGAGACCTGTAAGAGGTTCCGTGGAAGACATTTGAATGATGTTGTATTTCACGTATAATGGCAAGCTTCAATCTTCATATTGAATAAAAATGTTGTTTCCATCAGAATATTTTATGTATTTTCTTTTGCTTTACTTTCTCAAGCGTAAAATGGATAACCCTATAGTATTGTAGAAGTATATCTGAAAACAACATCGTTGATTGTTTTAAGTGAATTTTTGAAGAGAAATTAACCTATTGCGGAAAGCACTTTATATATATTTTAGCAATTATATAGGGAAATGAAGCAGCTTGCAGGAATGAGGGCAAATGAAGAATTCTTAAAATATATATGGTTGCAGAGATTGCCAGAAAATTTGCAGGCTATTTTAGCTTGCAATTCAGCCACTTCAATTAAAGATCTGCTTTCTAGCACGGAAAAAATATGTGAAGTGTTTATAAGGCCTTCAATTTTTTCAACGTATTAGGAGGATGTTGAAAATATTCTCACATGCAGTACACAGTCGAGTGTACTTGTGTTACCATTTGATGTAAACAAAGCACCGTGGTGTAAGTTGGTCTGCGATGACCGAAGTTCAGTTCGTGTTGTGCTTCGAGCCCGAGTAGAAGCGATAGGCATACATCAAGTTCGTTTAGAGAAGATCAAATAAATTTGATGGACTTTATGTAATTTTTTTGTTATATCTTTTATTTCGTTTTACAACAAATAAACTTATCTTTTTTTAATGCCTAATTCCCGCGCTGAATTTATTAACCTTGTAGCGCTCTCTTCGTTTTGTAATATAAAAACTCACAATTATGTCATTTGATTTTATTTTCGCGCGTACGTTCTCACTGCGCACACTAACTTCTCTTTTTCTTTTCAAACCGGGTTCTTTTTTGTCACTGCTGTTAGTGCATTGGTTTGGTTATCATTGCTTTTAGTGCAGTGGAATAAACGGTACAATTTAGTAAAGTGTACTAATAACCTTTCTGGCAAATATTGACATGCAGAAATAAAAATTTATAAAATGTTAAAAATGAAATTAATTTGTAGTCGCTACATCACTCCCTGTCCAGTATGATACTTGTCATACGAAATGGTTAGGCTTGGCGATCTCGAAAACTCACAGCTCTTCCGTATCATGTTTGGTATGGTGATTGGGGATGATAGTTGCGCTGGTTTGGCTGGTCGTCATTGTTGCGGTGGTGTACTAATTTACTGGATTTCGGTGTTTGGTCGTCCTGATCTTGTATTGTAGAGGTGGGTTTCAGTCAATCGATAGAAATGTTTTGATGCTTTCCGTTAACGATTACTTTAAAAATTTTACAGCCACGCTTAATGACAACTTATGGTACTTTGTACGGTGGCTGAAGTGGAGTACAAATTGTATCAACTCTGACAAAAACATGCGACAATCTTTTAAAGCAGGGTAGAAGAAAACGTTGCTACTGGTATGATGCGTGGTCTTTGCGGATATTCATTCTTCGTCGAAACTTTTTTTTATATTCTTCATCACTGGGATGCATTATCTTTCGATAATGCCATTTGACTGCGGATTTGTCGTTTGCAGATGCAAGACTCCTAAGATTCTGTTTAGCTGGCGGAACAATTCCGATTCGATCTGTCGTCCTTGATCCGTGGTTATTCTTGCGGGGACGCCTTAACGAGATATCCAGCCAAATATTAGTGCAGATGCGACACTATCCGCGGTTATACTGTTGATTGGATTTGCCTTTGGCCTTTTTGAGAAACGGTCACTTACTGTTAAAATGTATGAGTAACCCCCTGATGGTGGAAGCGGGCCAACTAAGTCAATATTTATGTGTGCAAATCACTCTGGGATTTCCTTATCCTTTGGCAAGAGATGCAATTTTGTATGAAGGTTTTGTTATCGCGATACAGATTCGGCCAAACAAAACGCTCTTTTACGAGGGATGGGATGAATTGTGAATTTCGGCTAAAACCTTTAAACGAAAGTTTTCGGTATGAAAACTAGACCTTTCATACTTTTTAAATCGCAGTAGAGCTTAATGTGTGAATAAGGGAGTGTGATGTGTTTTGGCTGCAAAGAATTTTTGTTTGAATGCAAGATATTTTGTAGTTCATCATCAGTTTCCCGATCTCTAGAATTGATTGAATTTATTCGTGATAGTAGATCGCGGATGACAAAATGTAGCGAATATCGGATGAAAACTGACTTATGTACTCTAATTGCCGAGCTTGTCCAGATGATGCTCTATCACCTTTTTGACGATAGGCAAAAATAAGTGGCTTATGGTCATCATATATGGCAAGCTCTTCTCCCTCCAACATGCGCCGGAAATATTTAATTGCTTCATAGACTGCTAGCAGCTCTCGATCGTATGTGCTGTATTGTTTCTGAGCATTGTTTAATTTCCTCGAGAAGAAGGCCAAAGGTTTGGATGCGCCAAGTTCGTCCGCCTCGAAATAAACTTGGTACTTTAGTTTTCCGAGCTCCTGAATTGGCAAGGCGGCACACAGTTGGTTGAATTTTGCTCGAACTTATGATGATACCATCAATTATTGTATTTGAGCTTGCTAGCGCTACGGCGAAGTTTATCCGAACTGGACGATGGTTGATTACGCTGTCTTGCGTTACGCAGCTTCTGAACTTCTGCTTCTAGTTTCTCAATTTACCTTTGAAATGATCCAGAATTTTTGTCAGAGGTTGTACGGTTTGCAGTTACATAAACCTGGTGGACGTCAGTTAATTCCCAAATTTTTTCGCCAAATTTCGCTAAACCAAGTAATGGTTCCAATGATACAGATAGAATTAAACGTAAAGTTTCGGGCGAATTCTGTAGCCATAGAGTTTTTAGGATATCATCGCTGACAGCAGCTGATGCTAATTGTCTCATTTCAAACAGTAAGGGATGCATCTGACTACGACTATATAGTCGCGGTTCTGTCGCAAGTTACACATGGTTAAATGGAAGTCCGCACACTGCGACTTTCGACAATTTTTTCCAGGTCGGCTGTCGCAGGAATTCGCGATTTTTCCTAAAACCAGTTTAGTAGGTAGTTTTTGTGATATTTGCGCAGGCGCACATCATTTGGACATTTGACGCTGAAGATCATGGAAATTTCTTGCATAGCGCACAAATGAGTTAGCGCATGTGTTCCTGGCAAAAACATACCTTCAAATGAGCATATTAGTTCTGCGCATGCCTGAAGATCCTTTGGAAATCTTGTCGTAGTGTGTTCGTATTTGCGTCTAAAAATCGCTGGTTACGACAGTAAAATCGCAATGTGGCCAAACCCTAAAAATGAAGGTTTTCTATCACCCAATTGCATTTGTGACAATCATTTCCTTAGCTTGGCCTGTTCGCTATCAGCAAATTCTTCAATGGTTCTTGCTCTCAAGACGAGAAATTTATCATCTGTTGGCGGATTTTTAATGATATCGAAAGCTTTGTATGCGATGTTCGCCGGCAGTTGACTAACTACATGATGAAATTCGGCCAGAGCTCCACTGGTGTATCACTCTTTGGATCGTTGCGATGATTTTCTAACGTTTCATTTGCCTCGTTGTGTATTTTTGGTAGCATACTTAACTATGCGGTACGACACGAGTGTTTTTATTACAGCTTTTCTTTTTAATTACAAAAATCGATATTCAGGGGTCACCACGACGTGGCGCACTCTTCGTTTTGCAAAATAAAACCTCACAATTATGATTTGTAATTTAAATGTAATTTGATTTTATTCTCGCGTTTACGTTCTGACTGCGCACATTAACTTCTCTTTTTCTATTCAAACCGAATTTTTTTGTCACTGCTGTTAGTGCAGTGGTTTGTTTATTATTGCTTTTCGTGCAGTGGAATTGACGGTACAATTTAGTAAAGTGTACTAATAACCTTTCTGGCAAATATTGACATGAAGAAATAAAAATGTAAAAACTGAAATTAATTTGTAGTCGTTACAACCTCAAAAGTTTATGGGCCTAGCACAGAGAAATTAAAACAAAAAAATAGTTTCAAGTTGCAAGTTATAAAAGTGGACAAATCGTATTCAAGATGGCTTCGAGTTTGGCGTCTAGTTTTTCGAGTATTGACTTGCTGTCGAAAGACAATTATGATACTTGGAGTATGCAAGTGGAAGCGCTGTTGACAAAGAACGATCTTTGGGAATACGTGGATAGTTCAAATGTCATGCCAAAGGTGGCTGAAGAACTAACAGCATAGTTTAAACAGGATAAGAAAGCAAAAGCTGACATAATGACATCGATTCAACCATCTGAACTCAATCAGACACGTGAATGTGGATCTTCACGTAAAGTATGGCTGAAGTTGCGGTCAATTTATGCTTCAAAAGAACCCGCAAGAAAAGCTACCCTGTTGAAGCAGCTAATTTTCAAAAGTTTGAAGAAAGTGGTGATATTCGTGATCATCTCTCAAAATTCTTCGATGCCGTGGACAAGCTGGTAAACATTAATATCCAGATAAATGGCGATCAGGTGATCACTATTCGAGTATAGTTTACTCGCTTCATATGAAAATTTCCGGTGTGCGATCGGGTCTAGAGATGAGCTTCCCACCGCCGAAGCTTTGAAGGTCAAGATTCTGGAAGCAAGCGAGGCGCGAAAGCAAGCGTCAGGCAGCATCGTCACAGCAATCGCGGCTGGACATCGAGCATATGCGCGCCAAAATTTGCCTAAGAAAGGAGAGGGAGGATTGTCATCACGAAAGGAAATAAAATGTTTCAAGTGTGGTGCCCCCGAAAATAAGGCAAATGTGTGTCCAACAAAGACAGGTGACAAGAGGTCCAAACAATCAGCGAATAATATTGATCAGAGTTACTGTGGTGTGAGTCATACGGGCACGGCAAGTGTAAACAGTGCCGGTAGTTCAAAATCAGTTGCTAAGGCATGGTTGTTAGACAATGGACGTACTACACATCTGTGTGGGGATGAAAGCCTGTTTGAAACGATGGAAGAGTGTCACGAATCAAGGCTCAATTTGGCAAGTCAAGCATGTGCTGATATCGAGGGTACGGGTGCTGTGCGTTCATCGGTAGCAAGTGATAAAGGTCGAAAAGTAATTGAGTTCCGCGATACTTTATTTGTGCCGGACTTAAGGACAAATTTGAATTCCGTGACAAAATCACAAACAAAGGACATGAGGTAACTTTCAGGAAGAACGATGCCTACGTGCGTGATGAGGGGGTAATGTATCTGTTATTGCAAGTCGCAAGGCTGATTTGTAATACGTGCGGGAAAATTCTGAGTGCGCGGCAGTTCAACCGGAGTGCTCCGAACTGTTGAAGTGGCGCAAACGATTGGGCTATATGAACGCGAAAGACTTAGTGGAGCTGATTCGAGAGTGAGATGGAATGATTCATACAGACTCTGTAAGAGCTTCAGATCAATTACCCCCATGTGAGATATGCATCAAAGGCAACATGACTGCATTATCGTTTGAAAAACGTCGAATGCCTTGTGATGAAGTGCTGAAAATAGTGCATTCAACGTAGTGGGACTCTTCAGAACTGAATCCATGGGTCGAAAGAAATACTTTGTGACGTTTATTGATGACAGCACCAGATGGTGCGAAGTCTACTTCTTAAGACAAAAATGAGGAGTCTTCGAAGCGTTTAAGCTATACCAACAGTTGGTTGAAAAACAAACCGGATATATAATAAAGTGTTTGCAATTAGACAATGGTCATGAGTATTGCAATATCGACTTTGAAAAGTATTTGGGAGCTCAAGGTATCCAGAGAAGGCTGACGGTACCTCGAACACCGAAGCAGAATGGCGTTGTGGAGAGGATGAGCCGCACGTTGTTAGACATGGCAAGGTCTCTATTGTTGCAATCTGGTTTGACAGTATATTTTTGGTCTGAAGCCGTGGCGACAGCATACCATATCAGAAATCGTTGTCCAACATCTAGCTTAAAAGGAAAAATTCCATACGAGAAATGGATGAAGAAGACACCTCAAGGTTGGTCATCTTCGAATGTTTGGTTCTAAAGTGATGGTTTTAGACAAAGATCTTAACAAGGATAAGCTCAAACAAAGAGCTAGCGAAGGTGTGTTGATTGGGTAGTCTAGAGATAGGAAGGAGTGCCGAGTGTGGCTGCCTAACATCCATCAAATTGTAAATGTGCGTGATGTGAAATTGATCGAGGACACTAACAAGAACTCAGGTGATATGCGTGTGTTGGATGAATTATTTACATTGCTAGACAGAGATGACAGTCAAATAAGTCAGCCCAAGATTGTTGAATTTTCGCCGAGACGAAATGATAATGTGAACGAGTTAAAAAAAGAAGAACGACCCATTACTCCAAAGTAAACTAAATGGTCTGATGCAGAGTACAAAAGAGCCCCTGGAAGACCGCGAATGTTACATACTGGGAGCAGAAGGCGAGCCAGAAAGCTATTCAATTCTCGGCAAATGAGTAACACAGAAAATGAATCTGGAGAGGGGATTCAATGCAAAGATCGTTTTGACGACGACGTTCATTCTTCAAACACAAGTTCAATCAAACGACTCTTTAAATAAATAACCTCTTTCGCAGCTTCTGCTAAGCTAACATACTCCGCCTCAGTAGATGATAAGGCCACAGTCCTCTGCTTTTGAGGTTTCCAGGTTACTGCTGTACCACTTAGGAAGAAAACATATCCAGTATATGATCTTTGAACAACATTGCAGCCACCTCAGTTGGCATCCGTGTAGCCCACCAAATGTTCACTTGTTTTTTGAGTATACGATTCCCATCTTTACAGAACCAGCAGGATATCTCAGGATCTTTTTGCTGCTAGCCAGTGACTTTTGTTAGGTTTGTTTTGTAAACTGCGCTAGCCTCGACAGAGAAGCAAAACTAGTAGGGCTACAAATCAATGAAAATAAAACACAGCTCATGACGCAGTCGAGGAAAAACAGCTCAAATACACAAAATATCACACTTTGCGAATACAGTATCGAAAATGTTACAGAATTTGTGTATTTAGGCGCCAAAATAATGAAAACGGGTTAGGAAAGAGACGAAATACACCGAAGAATACAGCTCGCTAATAAAATATTACTATTCAGTTTTGACGATCTTGAAAACCAGCTGCATACACAGGAAAACAAAGCTCCAAGTATACAAATTTGTGATAAGACCTGTGTTATGCTATGGGTGTGAAACATGGACCCTAACCCAAGCATCCGCAAATATATCGAACGCTTTTGAGCGACGGATCCTGAGGCAAATAATCGGAGTGAAGCTAGACGGGGGAAGGACCAATGGCGAATTCGATACAACCATGAGTTGTATGAAATGTTTGCTGAACCGGAGGTCTCAACGATGGTAAGACTGCGGAAACTGCAATGGGCTGGCCACATGAATCGCATGAATGAACAATGGATACCCAAAAAGGTATTCGTTGGGAGGGCTGAAGGCCGAAGACCAGTGGGGAAACCGAGGAAACGCTGGTCTGACTCGTTCGACGAAGCGAGTTCATCGCTGCTCGGATTTCGGGATTGGAAGACGCGGTCTTCGAGACGCTCATCTTCGCAAAGCTCGTCAAAATCGCGTTTTACCTCCCTCTGACGGGTTTTTGAAAATTCGGGGGTGATGGACCACTTTTCTGCTACACTATTTGCATCCATTTTAAAATTTTTCAAATTCATGTCGATACGTTTCCAATTCTTCTAGACAAATTTTCAAACGTTTTAAGGCATTTGAAAGATCGGTGGCTTTATACTGAAGCGCTTTAGAGACTGCACCGGTAGTTTATAGAATTTTGTGATGGAAAACCAATCACATAATAAAATTGTAGTTTTTGATCTTCTTCTTGAGTGAAACAGCTTCATTTCTTTCATCTGATGTGCAATTTAACAGAATTGTTTTCGTTAGTGCTTTTTGGACTTCAACAAACCTTACTTTTAAAGCAGTTTCATAACGTCCTACCCATCAAGTAGGATTTTATTTTTAATGTTATTGACGTTGAACACTCACTTTCTTTATTAGATATAAAATTTGATAAAATATGCCATCTTTTGATACTATGCCCAAAAAAATTATAAATTAATTGAACTGTATCAAAAAAATTTTGCACATCAATAACCTCTCTCACTGCATCATTGAGTACTAGATTTAAGTTATGAGCAGCCCAGTGAACATATACGGCATTTCGCTCGAAATCTTTTATGAGTTTTTGAACTACACTATAAGTCCCTTTCATTGTGTTAGCACCATCATATCCTTGTCCTCGGCACTTATTTAGAGGAATACTTTTGTCATTTATGGATTTAATAATTTGCTTGGACATTGCTAAGGCATTTTGATCCTTAACTTCATGAAATCCTAAAAATATCTCTTTAATGACAAGTGCTTTTGGGATCCCATTACCATCTTTTTCGATCATACAATAACGGTAAAGTTCACACATTTGATCAATTTTTGAAATATCTTGAGTTGTATCGAATATGATAGAGTAGAATGGTGCGCCATTTATTTCATTTATGAGTGCATTTTCTACTTTTGGAACCAGGAAAGAAATTAGCGCATTTCGCTTAAGTATTTTATCTGGCTCTTTGGTTTACTTAAAAATTCTTGTAAAATCGGGTCGTTTTTTCCAAATAACTCAACAATACTTAAAAAGTTTCCTTTGGAGCTTGGATCACTGCTATCTGCGTTTTCTTTGTGGCCACGAAAGGCTAAATTACATGTTGAAAGTGTCAGAGTAACATCAAGGAGTCTAGAAAGTACTTGGCGCCAAAAAGATTTTTCTTTTTTGATCATGAACTCTTGGTCTTCATCGAGTGTTTCATGTAGCCACCACTGTTGATATGTAAGACAAGAATCCAGATGAACTTTCGATGTCTGGTGTCTTTCTATGGCATTTAAAATATGTTTCCAGTCATCATAGCCCTCAGTCCAAACATTTTGTATTTTTTTTAGATGCCCAATTTGTGAATAACCAACACGGTTCACAATAGGCCTTCTGAAGTATTAAAGAATAGGATAGCCATGTACGTTCAAGTTTCACGCCAGACTTGGAAACAATATAGTAGTGTTTTTCTAGAAAAGATCTATTGTCACTATCTTTTAAGAAAGGGCCATTAGGTTTACAATGTCCGTTTTCAATCACAAACCTTTTCACTTGATCAGTTAGCTCTTTAAAATTATCCTTATCAGTAACATATGGGGAAGATACAATATTGTTCACACTAAAATATAATTCTCATTAATTTTTGCTAGTACCTTGTTGTGGTTGTTCTGGATCTGGATAGACACTGGTGTTGGGTACTGCATCTGGTAATTCTGGTATACTTTTAGTATGGTCCAATTCTTCACTTTTGGAGGACTATTCACTCGAGTTTACATCATTAAAGTCATCATTTTTCAAGCACTGACTAACTTTAGGTACCTTTTTATCTTTTTCTTCAGTTTCCCTCTTTCTCTTTCGTTTTTCATTCCCACTTAAATATTTTCTGGAACTAGACATTTTAATATCTAACTTTCACAATCGAATTTACTTTGCCACCATTTGCAGATTTAATAAAACAACAAATACGAAAAATCAAAGATATAAATGACCAATTGTCAAAACAATCACACAAAGAATACGCAATCAGTAGAGCCCTCATAAAAAATAGCAAATTTGGGATTCCCCTAACATAGTGTTGCTAGCTCGTCCCAGCGGCAGCGGCACAAAAAAAAATACTTTCTTGGTTAACAAAATGAAGGAATTCCCCGATCGTCAATGCTTACCCGCGCTGCCAACGTACCGCGACAAAAAATGTAGAAACCAATGGATGCGTTCTAAAATTGATCAACATCTTTTAGTTTAGGATGTGTTGAAATACTCAACGATTAACTTGAAATTATGGTCTTTAGTTGCCTCACTTTAATGAATTTCAAGCAGAACTTAAAAAAAAAATAAATAAAATATACTTTTCAAGTAAAATAAAATACTCAGGTACAATGTTAAAAAATTATTTCTGAGCTCGCGGCCCCTTACGCCGGGGCCCTCTTGGGTCGGGGGCCCGAGGGATTTGGCCTGCTGGTCACGCCACTGACTCCAAATATACAAGAAATTACGCATAATTTTGCCGGGTGCCTTTGGATTTGTTTAAAGCATATCATCACGTACCGATTGATCGAAATGATATTCCAAAAACTGTGATTTTTACTCGCTTTGGCCTATTTGAGTTTTCTCGTTTGGCTTTGGGTCTTTGTAACGCTACGCAAACTTTCTAGAGATTCATTTAATCAGAATCTGAACATTTTGAACACTTATTTTGTTTTTTGAAAGATTCGAGAAATTTGGTCTTCTTGTGAACATTGATAAATGCAAAGTTTTTCAAACTCAAGTTGAATTTTTGGGGCACTTGATGTCTTGGAAGGAATTAAGCCTTCAATAGACAAGTGCCATGCTATTAAAGATATTAATTTGCTAAATATATTTTTACCGTCGTTTCTTGGAAAAAGCAGCTCACCATCAAGCACTCTTGAATGATTATTTGATTGGTGCTAGGAAATCGGACAAACATTGTTTGGGCTCCTGAAGCAATTGAAGCTTTTGCATTTACGAAGCAGCAATTGTTTGATGCATTAGTCCTAGCATTTTTATGATGACGCTTAAAATGTAGCAGTTGTTGCAGCACTACAACAATTAGTTAATTGTTGGCAATCTCTTATATTCTATAACTATAGTACCTACGACAGACAACTTTTGTCAACGTATTTGGCGCTGTAATCCTTTAAATATTTCATAATTTTCATTTACTTGCTCATGAATAATATGCACTTCAATTCATTTGGCTAAGTCGAATCTTCATGCTGGTAACTGTTTCTTAATAGACAATCTAGAACATTTTGTAGTAATCGAGCAATCAACTAGGCAAACTACTCGAAAAACGCCATTATACATGATCCAGTTTTAATTGTAAACTTAAAAATAAAAATTTTTAAATTTACAATTAAAATTCGATCACGGCAACCCTTTTGCAACGCAATTTGTCAACATGAATTGCATTGTCCCGCAAGGCAAACAACAGTTGACGACATGAGGGGGCTCGCGAAGAAACCAACGTTGATGGTGATGGTGATCGCCAAACGATGTGGACGTCGCGAATCATCGAATGCTACCATTGAAAACAAACTTATTTAGTGCTTGGACTTAATAGTGAGGCAACTTAGATTGGAAGCCGTCTTTGAAAAATTTTTAATTCTTCTCTCGCAGGATAGAGTGGCCTTCCGCTTGCGTTCTTATTTATGTAATAGTATTATGTGATTCCATCACATAAGACTAGAACATAAATCTGAAACGTTAATGTTTTTCAATTGACGCAAAAGTTCAGGTGAATTATGTTTGCGTGAATTTTTCATTCAAATGGAAAACATCTGGCGACGTCTACAATGGATCTTGATCCTGATGGGGGCGCGAGTGGGCACCGCTTCCACTTGGATGCCCCACTCCTATTTGGGGGCCATAAATATCGCCAGCAAAGATGAGATACAAGTATTCTCAAGTCTCGTTCGTTTTCGCCAAGCCCAGCAGTTATTTGCTTTGGCAACCTTTCTTTTGGTAGGCTACCTCAGCTTCGACACCTGCCGATGCGAATTTTGGCTAGTTTAAAACCCGCCCCACGACACCGCAATGCTACCCTGCCAACGCATTCACGCGTCCTCAGACAGGGCCAATCTCTGCGAGCACCACCATTCTCACTCGCCGAGGCAGCGGACTATCACTGCAGTCCTATACGGACATTTTATATCCATTCTTTTCACAAAAACTTGAAATGTGAAAACTATCAATATCTGAATTTAATATCGATATAATAAATTTTTAAAATATCAATATTTTTATGCATCGATTTTTATCAACAGTCTTAATCCAAAGCATATCTGAAGTTAGATTTACAGTAATACTCGTATCAGCATTTGTCTTTCGAGGTTCGATGTCTGCACAAATATTGCACCACTATCTCACACCATAGCAATGCAAATTATTTAACAGTCCCCTAACAGACTGCTTTTAATGAAAGACCACGAGGTGCTTATACACTCCGAGTATAAGACTTGTTAATGGTTGATTTCGACCTTTAAATTATTTTCACTTTTATTATTCTTAGGAAAATCATAATAATTCTGAACACAAGAATAATTATTAATTCCATGTACATTCTGAACCCTGTCTCATTTATGTATGAGCCAACAATATGAGTACAAATGTACCCTTATGAGAATCTCATTACATATTTATACCAATAAAGTTCATTACACCTAATCAGCTCTACCTACTTCGTTTTCATTCTTTCAATATTATTTATTCAGCGATTCCTCCACAACTTCAACATAATTTCTTGAATACTAAACAGATGTCCGCTACATAAAGTCCCATTGTACTTGTAATCTTCATGTTTTCATGAATAAAATGAACCAATTCTTCGAACCCATATTGTTTTGATACAGATTTTATCCATTAAAGAGAATTTATTTCTTGAATATCTTAATAACATAACATAATAGAAGCGTGTAGGCTTTTGTTACGTATCATTGAGAGTTCATTTAGGAGCTAACGTTATTCTTTTAACGCTATCAATTGTGGGAAAAGCTTGAGAAAAAAGCAAATTTACGATAATGTCTAGCCATGTGTGAACCTATACCTTGCATATACGAGTATGTAAGCTTTCGTTGATCATGCTTTCAAAGAAAATTTATATGGTTTCATAAAATAATACACTTAATAATTTCCAATCGATTGAGCTCATTTATCTTTTGTGAGTTTGAATTTGGGTTTTTTGGGAAAATTGGGTTTTCTTTCCTTTATCATGTGCTTTGTAAAAAGCGTGAGATCTTATTTAACGTTTTGAAAGGAAAGATTAAACGTTTGTTGCTATCGTGTTCGTAAACTAGAATTGTTGTTGCAGAAGGTTTTTGTTAAATGTTTAATTATTTCGTCTAGACTTTAATAGCAAATACTAATTAAGAGCAATTTTGAATTTTATTAAAACAATAGGGAGCCGATAGAACAATTCGAAAGTAGATGAAAGGCAAATGATGTCACGAGTGATAAAAATTGCACCTAACTTTTTATAAATTTTTTTTTATTGGATGTGCGAGGAAAAACCAATACGATCGCCAGTATAATCATTTGAACCATTTACGTTTATTGGCTGATAAAACTTTTTGTTGTCGAAAAACTCTCTATCAAGCCAATACTTTATGTTTCTGTTTCTTGAGAAGCTATGTATGTGTAAAAGCCACAATCACCAAACTTTACAATAGCGAAATTGAAATCTTACTATAATTTGTGGCATTAATCATATTGTAGAAGGTTATAAGAGGGATTTTTCAATAGGGAGACGTTATTTTCTCAGATTTTAGGTAAATTTCTCGAGAGAAATTCACCTATTGGGAAGAGTTCGGTTGAGTTTCTGACACCCCTGAGCGCCCATCACGGCCTGATCCGGCAACATCAACGCTTCAATCAACTTACATAGTTATTTAAGGTTAATCACCACTGTAATAATTAACGCATTCGTAATTAATTCGATTTATTTGGTTAATTTATCGATTGACCGATCATTTTAATTCAATTCACCAAATTCAATTCACTACAAAGCGAAATTACTTTAAGTTTCGAATACCACATTTTCAATTTTTTCAATCGAGTAATCCATTTTTCATTCATTTTTTAATTTGTCAAAACATTGAAACAAAAGTTTATTTAGTATTCAATAGTTGGTTGGTCTGCGTGAGAGGATTTTGAACTAGGCGATAGTCACAGGTCGCTCCGTCGCATGAGTATTTTACCCAACATATATACCACTCTACCAAAGGCAACTACCTCCGTTACCAGCAGCACTTCCGCGATCAAATGCGTGCCAAAACACACATGGACATGCCGACCGGGGAACAGTCACCAAAAGAGCTCGAAATTCAGGATAGCGAGGAGAAGGACGACACTGCAGAAGCCTCAGCACCAAGAGATGCCAGTGTGGTTAGGATGCTGCGTCGCTACAAAGTCATGGCAAGCTCGTTGAGGGGGATCATCGACCGTTTGAACCAGAAGGAGGTCAGTCGGACCTGGTGCAGGAGTAAACTCATGACCCTCCAACGAGGTTGGCAACAGCTGGATGAATTTCACCTGCAGATCGTCGAGGTCCATGATGATCCTGATGCGTATGTTTTTAACGTGCAACAGCACACTCATTTGGAAGAGCTTACCCAAGCTTGGGTCATACATCTGGAATCGAAAATGGATGAACTCAGCGCCACACCTGCCTCAACGACTCTGCCTGTGACTCGTCTTACCATGCCTCTGCCGAAAATAAAACTCCCCACCTTCGATGGGAACTATTTACATTGGCAACAATTCCACGACTTGTTCTCGCAGATGGTGCATAGCCAATCGATGTCCAAGTGCCAAAAGCTATGGTACCTCAAGGCCGGTCTCACCGGAGAAGCGGAACTTTTGATTCGAAATTTTACATTGTCGGATGACAACTACGATGCGGCTTGGACAACCTTGAAGAAAAGGTACGACAACCGGTGACTATTGGTAGCGACGCTCATTAACAAATCGATGAGTCAGCCATCTCATGCTAATGACATGCCATCAGTGGCAGCAATAAAGGCTCTACGTGATACCACACAGAAATCCTCGAGCACGCCAACGCCGAACTAAGACTCGAAACCGCAAACAAATGCAGAACTGCCATCGCTTGCTTTAACGACTCTGATGGAGCCCCGACCCCAAGGACATTTACTTCTGGGCACAGCCGTCGTCAAGCTGGTCACCAGCAATGAGAAGACGACGGATTGTCGAGTTGTGCTGGATCTGGGCTCACAAATAAACCTAGTCACCAGAAGAATCATAGAGAAATTGGGTTTATCATCGACACCACACCTTGTCCTAATTGAAAGGGTAGGCGGTAGTACTGAGAAGGCCTACCATAAGGTGAACCCCAGCATAAGATCCAGATTATCAGGATATGCCACGCAGTTGGAAGCCTATGTCATGGACAAAATTATATTACCGCAACCGTCTCAGAACTTGAACACATCGGGATGGCACATTCCCAAAAATATAAGGCTGGCAGATCCAGACTTCCACCGAACGGAGCGCATCGACATGTTGCTGAGTGCCGAACACTTTTATGAGGTCCTACTCATTGGACAAATAAAGTTGGGCCCACAGCTCCTAGTGCTCCAGAACTCGCTTCTAGGGCGGATTGTAGCCGGAAGAGTGATCACGCCTCAAGTGTCTTCCGTGACATGCGGCATCGTCGCAGAAGATCACCAGCTTAATCAGCTCATCAAACGATTTTGGGAGGTCGAGGAAGTACAGGATCTACAACACAAGCTTACGTTAACATTTCTATCAGACGATGACAAGACGTCCCATCGGCCGTTTCTTGGTTAAACTTCCATTCAGCAAAGATCCTGAGACGTTAGGTGATTCCCAAGCGGTGACCGCTCACAGATTCATTGCCTTGGAGCGTCGACTGGAGGGGAACCCTGATCTAAGACTTCCATACGAATACTTCATGGAGCAGTATATTCGACTTGGGCATATAGGGGAGGTGACGTCGCAGCAGCGAGAGGAATTACGATACTTCCTTCCACATCATTGTGTCCTGAAAACTGACAGCAGTACAACCAAGCTGCGAGTGGTTTTCGATGCATCTAGTAAGACGACCACAAACGTTTCATTGAATGATGTCCTTCATACAGGGCCTACTGTCCAGGATGACCTTTTTTCGATACACCTACGTTTCAGAATGCCTTGTTTCGTATTCACCGTCGACATCGAGAAGATGTTTCGGCACATAATGCCCCATCCTGAAGACCGTCGGTACCATGGCTTAATTTGAAGAAATAGTTCAACGCAACCAGTGCTATACTATCAGTTCAAAACCATAACCTACGGCAATATGTGTACTTCGTATCTAGCTACAAAATGTCTGCAAGTTCTAGCACAAGAGAACCAGCAGAAAGGTCCCCTGGGCAGCAGCGCATTGGAAAAGGATTGCTACATCGACCACGTCATGACCGGGGCAGGTGGCTTAGAGGAGGACCTCTATTGTTGAAGCAGATTAAACCTGAGGACCAATAGGTCATTAGCTTATATGAGGACTATATTAAGACGTTAGGAGTCATCTAGCGTCCGAAGGCTGACGAGTTCCAAATCCAAACCAACCTGGATCCAACCGATGCGAAGTTCTCCAAGATGGCGATGGCGTCTGATATAGCCAGAATTTTCGATCCATTGGCCATTCTGGCTCCTGTGGCAGAAGCAGCAAAGCTATTCCTGCAGAAATTTTGGCGATTGGAATTGGACTGGGATGCAGCATTACCAGTGGGGTTCCATACTCAGTGGTCCGATTTCCGCAGTGGTCTGTCATCATTGCAGCAGGCCCGATTTTCTCGTCACATCAGTACAGGCGAGAAATCCGTGCAAGTACAATTGCACACCTTTTGTGTTGCATCCGAAAAGGCATATAGCGCAGCGATATACATTCGTTCAACCCTGAGGAGCGGTCGAGTCGTCGTCAAGTTGCTGTGCGCCAAATCAAGAGTGGCCCCGATCAAGACACTTACTGTTCTGCGCCTGGAGTTGTGTGGACAAAACTAGGCGCTGAGGTCACAAGACGAGTTAAGACATCGCTCAATCTGCAGAAGGGTTTTAAGGTATTCTGGGCCGATGCCGAGATTGTCTTGGTGTGGATCAACTTTACTGCATCATCGTACAATACATTTGTGGCGAACAGGGTCTCGGCCATCCAAACCCTCTCAAGACTGGACCGATAGCAACAAGTAGCGTCTGAAGACAACCCAGCTGACATCCTGTCACGTGAGATGGCACCGGCTGAATTGAGCCGCTGTAGTATGTGGTTGCAGGGACCACCATTTTTATCCAGGGCAGAATCAGTTTGGCCTTTTGAGTATTGGAGTGGGAGCCCTTGCGACTTGGAGACAAAACGGACCAAGACCGCTATGATAGCAACAGAGGCTCTTAAAACACACTTTATTCAGCAGATCCAACACGGCAACTCCTTCAAGAGGCTGCATTGCATAGTGGTCTACATGATGCGGTTTATCTGTGGTATCAGGCAATCTCAACTGAAAAATCAAGCGCCCACGAGTGATGAATTATCCACAGCCCTGGAGATAATCGTGAGGTATGTACAATCACAAACTTTTAACTGCAAACTTTTGGACATCAGGTCGGGGATGCAAGTCTCCAAGCAGTCTGTTGGTGAGACTGACACCATTCATGGATCCAAAAGGCATAATCCGTGTCGGTAGGAGGCTGGAGGCTACTAAGATCACGTTCCACGCCAAACATCACATTTTATTACCGATCAAACATCCGTTCACCAGACTGCTGATGATGGACATCCATCGCGACCACTGCCATCTAGGTGCGCAAACCCTGCTCGCTACCACTAGACAGCAGTTCTGGCCAATTCGAGGAAAACAACTCGTGAGATCGATCGTTCAACGGTGCGTGTGGTGCACCCGAGTCAAGCCGAAGCTGTTTTCACAAGTCATGGGAAACGTGCCGAGTGCACGTATTCAACCAGCCCGTCCGTTTATCAACTCCAATGCCGAGGTGGAGGTACCCGACCGCAAAAAAGGTACAAAGGCCGGCCATCTGGAGCTAGTCAGCGACCTAAGCACAGAGGCATTCCTCGGTACTCTCAAACGTTTCATGGGACGACGAGGACACTGCCGAAACCTATTTTGCGACAACACCACCAACTTTGTGGGAGCTCAAAACCAGCTATCAGAATTGTCGTCCTCATTACATTCCAACGAAGTTCGTCAAGAAGTAATAACGGCGTGCTTCAGCCGGGTAATCAATTTCCATTTCATCCCTCCACGCGCGCCTCGTTTTGGCGGCTTGTAGGAGGCGGCGGTCGAATCAGCCAAAAATTTAATCCATCGGGGCGTTTCGTCGGTAGCTCTCGCCTATGAGGAGCTGCATACCCTGGTGGTTGAGGTGGAGGCTATCCTCAATTCTAGATCCTGACTCCGATGTCAAACGATCCCAATGATTTCGCAGCCTTAACTCCAGCGCACTTTCTCATCGGAGAACCCTTCACAGCCATGGTGGATGGTCACGCAGAGCCAGTCACCGGAGGTCTCTATGCCCGGTGGAAGCTAATCAATCACCTCAAACTCGAATTCTGGAGACGATGGTCGCACTGTCAAGTGGAGACAGTCACACCCCAATGCGATCCTGGGGCAGTGGTCATCATAAGCGAAGATAACACCCCATCGATGAAGTGGCCACTTCAGTGAATTGTCAAAACGTACGAAGGCACCGATGGTTTCGTATCGTCGCTGATATCAAAACCGCCACCGGAACTTTGAAAAGATCAATACACAAACTGGCCCTTTTATCAGTACTCAACAACGCACAGTCTAACGAAGAACAAGCAAATTCACCTTACTTGACGAAGGAAGGATCCTAGAACAGCGGCGACGACATCTCAAGGGCAAGGTGGCGATCGATGCAAACCGGCAAGTCAATTGTGGCGCTCCTCTTGATGTGCCTGCTAGCTCCCATAGCGCACGCCTCTCCAACACAAGGCTCAACAACCAGACCCCATACGGATCTGTATTTTCAACCATTAGGTTGAGTCTACTTATCTTCCAGCGCGTAGAACTTGCTCATTTTTTACGATTTGGGACCGTATTGGCAGGAATTAGCTGTTCTACAGAAAAGGACTCCTTCAACGACTCCACTCATTTCACTGAGTCTGCATCTGAAATCGAGGAGCTGCGACGACAACAACAAGCGCAAGATGTTTCATGGACCGATCAAGTGACCGACAACGATATCCACCAGTACACCATCGGCTATCTGGGCATTCTCGGATCAGGCATACTGGTGATCTAACTACGATGGCGTTCCTGCAAAAAACAATCCAACCTGTATGTCCAACCACCAGTGCCGTTACCTAGACGCTACAGCCTACCGCACACCTTGGAGGAGGTTGAACGGACGGTTCAACGAGGGGTGGATGTTGAGTTCCTGACACCTTTGAGCACCCATCACGGCCTGATCCGGCAACATCAACGCTTCAATCAACTTACATAGTTATTTAAGGTTAATTAGCACTGTAACAATTAGCGCATTCGTAATTAATTCGATTTATTTGATTGATTTATCAATTGATCGAGCATTTTAATTCAATTCACCAAATTCAAATTCAATTCGCCACAAAGCGAAATTACTTTAAGTTTCGAATACCACATTTTCAATTTTTTCAATCGAGTAACACATTTTTCATTAGTTTTTGAATTGGTCAAAACTTTGAAACAAAAGTTTCGGTAGACGTTCAGCGGGAAGGCCGAGGATTCGATGGGAAGACATGATACAGGCTGACAGCAGATCCTTGCTGAGAGTGATTAACTGGCGAGATCGCAAAACCGTGATGATTAGAAGAGATTAATCCTGGAGGCTAGGGCCCGGCTTAGACTGTCGCGTCATAGCTGATAATGAAGTAGTAAATTAATACGAAAAATTTGTGTTATTTATGAAAAATTTATTTTATCGATGTACAAACTATAAAATGTTTTGGCAAAGTCTTTAACATGATACAATGTAACTATCTACCATTCTAGACTAAAAAAAAATTGTGAACGTATAGAATTTTTTCTAAAATCACTTAACAAGTGATATGCAAATGCTGGGAATGCGGAAAGAGTAGCCGATGAATAAAATTGAAACCCATCATTGACGACAGACGACACCACGACTTAAACTTGATATCAAATTTTCAGTATTACACGCATTCCATGGTGAAGCCACTTGAAAGAAAAATTGCTCACATCAAGTGCAGAACATGCACATCATATGAGTCCGTACATGTCTTCCATTTCACTTCTTCATCGTCAATTGAACACTACATACTCGTACAAGGTGTTCACTATGCGTTATATGAAAGTCACATGGGAAAAAATCAACATATCATCAAACCACCACTTCCATACACTATCAAGCTCGTCCTGAACTTTTTTCCCTAAAAGAATCGTTGTCCAAAAAACTACAGAAATTCAGTTTTCCCAGCATGAATCTAATCAAAACGCATGTATCTCAATGTAAAGCATTAATTTCTACATTCAACTCGAAACAAGATATTTTTTTCTTTTTTCATTTACATTTCTTTTAGTATCATTGCTTGAATATGTTAGATGTTAGATACACTCATCTTGAATCTCGTAGTAGTATCAATTTTGTATCTTTTCTACAGTACTTGACTGTGAAAACGTTTTGATTTGATTGTTCCCAAAGGGGCGGCCGGTGATGAGAATACGATCAAGCTTCAAGTGTGAAAATTGATGGAAATCATGTATATAAGAGCTTTTTTTCCTCCCGACCAGAAATGGAAATGAAATGGCAATTAAACGTACAAAGCGGAAATTATAGATCTTTTGAGGATCCGTTTTCATAATAGCGTACTACTGGTTAGCGGCTACCGCGAGATACTGCGGAGATGAGAATGACATGGCGATGTTCGTTTAATGAAGATGAAAATCGGTCATCGAATTAACTTTTTCCAATCCACACTTTGAATCAGACACACTAAGAACGGGAGAAAAATTATCTTATGCTGGAATTTTATCGATGAAATTGATTTTAGATTGACAAAAAATTTCATAAACTCAATATATGTTGATTTATGATTTAGTTGCTAACGATATGAGGAGTTGCAGTGAAATTGGTAACTGTTATTTTTTTATTTGTCAGATTGATCGATGAATACATATATTCCCAACACCTCAATAATTCATTGAATCAAGTTCTCAACTGAATTATAAATACTCGTACAAGCATCTTCAATTAACGATTTTTGCGGTATCATCAGTGAAAAGTATTTAAACGAATCCATTAAAGTTCTCAAACGGTGTTATTATTCGCTTACCATCAACTTAATCATCTTGAATATTGAATCAATAAAATTTGAATAAAAGTAAATAATTGGAACCTTTTTTTTGCGCATTTGAGACTATGAAAAGAATTCGTTTTTCATTGTGATGATATTTGAAATTCATAAATTCGCTTCGGTTTTGAATGGTTCTGTTTTCAGGTCATGAGAATCCCATGCAGAAGCCATTTAGCATCGTACGTGATGGAATGCATATTTTCGCGGAGTCGAGTCATTTGGAATCGATAAAATGGAATAGTGTTGAATCGAATGTTTATTTGAGGAGAATATGATATCATAAAAAATCGCTTTAAAATGATAAAAAATCTGCAAGCATACAGTTAAGTTGAAGCAGTATATATTTCAGCAAAAAAACATACCAATTGATTATTTTGCAGCTAATTATCTGAAAAAGAAGAAGAGGAAGAATATTAATAGTAACGATATTTCGAATTATGTAAGTATATTAAATATTTTTTTTTATTTTTTTGTTTTTTTTTAGTTAAATAAATTATTCGAAAGAAGAATATTAATTTTTATTTCTTTCGAACATAAAAATGAAATTCCACTACGATATGCAGTTATTTTCTTATGTTCTAGTCTTTTATAGAGACTATAGATTGGCTAAATTTTAACCGAAACAAGGGAATATTGTTGCAGCCATGGTGGACACCACAGTCGCTGGCTGAACTGATTGATTTAAATCATGATTTATATCCTGATTTTTTGAGTAAAATTTAACATTTAAATCAGATTGATTTTTTTTCAAAGACGTCATGGATTACTTAGGATCATAATCAAACCAGTTACATAAAGGGAAAATACTTTTTCAATTGCACAATTTTTATTTATTTACGTAAACTATTGTTACGGATGACCAGCTCCCACCCGGAGTCTACACCACGACCACTAACGAGAACAGGATGCATGCCATTAACATACCCCAACCCCGTTTGAGCGTCGAGGTAAGATAGTGACAAGTTGATCCATTGTATTTTTGTTTAACTTTAATACAAATATTTCGTTTAACTTTAATACAAAAAAGAATGTTAATGTTGTATACCAAAGAAATGTTAACTTACCAGTCGAGCTAGAGTAGAGCGTTTAGCTTAGTTATGGAGCAAACGGCAGCAATGGATAATAAACGACATCAGAAGGGGGCTGGTCGACCCCCACTCTTCCCAACAAAAGGTAGCCTATGGAAAGGCATCCAACACAAGCGCTCCACAAAGGCTATCACCGACTCAGAAGGCGTTTAAGGGGCCCACTCCTGGTCACCGCATCTGGAAAAGAACGGCACACCTACAATGCAGTATCACAGACAAATACCAACATAATCTCACCTCAAGACAACTGCCGGCTCCAATTCAACAGACGATAGCCAGCGCGATCGGGGACTCATGCGGCTCCTCGGTGAACACGTCTAATGTCCACTTTGTGCATTCTACTGGAGCGCCATACAGGAGTCCACGAAGGCAGGCATGAGCGGCCCAGGACAATCCCGGAATTGCATTTCTCCAAATCGCTAGTGTATGAATCCATTAAGATTCAATTTCTGTCACCAAGACCGGATACAATTCTTACATTCGGATTACGAAAACAAACAAGATCGTAGCGCCCACGAAGCACAACATTGCGAAGCACAAGAATGGTCGCGGTGGTAGCGAGTGAGCGGGCGAAGCACGGCCAAGAGACAAACAACAAATTGTGAAGAATGCACCAAACACCTTGCAGGTTGATTAAACTCCGTTCACATGTCTTCACATCCACGGCATTCCCACGAACTCGCGCAGAGTCCCATTTAAGCCTCGCGACGGCTAATCACCTGCAACCATTCACTTATTGATGCTTTACTCGAAAAGCATGAAATTGATAAATTCAATTACACAAAACTCGACGAGAGCGACAATGAAGAGACGGCCCCAAACAAACAAACGAATTTTTGACACGAAACACAATTCCCCATGCTACCTTTAAATGCCCAGACGAATGCAAAGGGTCGGCCGAACGTTTTTCACAAATATTTCATCGCTTCACACGAAATGTCATTCTGCGATGTCATTCTGCGATGTCCTAGGGACCAACATATTGAAACTGCTCAGCTGATACGAAAGGATGGATAATGCAGATTTCGACCAACTCGCATACAACGACCATGGGTGCGGAGCTGAAGTAATTAAGATGGTTGGTAGCCGCGCTACGAACAGCGCCAAAGAAGAATGAAAGACCATCGTGCGAATGGGAGAAAAACCATCTCAAATGTAGCGGCCGTCCGTTAAGGCGAGCTAATTCAAAGGGCTGAGGGATAACGGAGGGCTCTTTTTTTGGCGGTAGTGACTAACGAGGAAGGATCGAGGAGTAAATTTTCGGAAAGTGAACGAGTGGAAAATTTTGGAAGCGCGAAAAAGTAGAAGGAGTGACGAGATTTTGACGAGTAAGTGTGCAGGAGGGGCCACAACTCAGTTGGCGAAAAATTCGACAGGACGAGTATCCGGGCCCCGTGATTGGCGCGAGTAACCACCCTACGGACGATCGTTTGCTGGGGCCCCAGGTTAGGAATAGAATAGCTGAACCTAGGGAAAGGTACCTTTTTTTTGTCCTTTTTATTTATTGATTATTATTTCGTTTGTTTCAAACTGCGCAAATAATGTTGAGTAACCGAATCAGTTGAAATCCAATTTAGTGCTATAGTACTCCCCGTATATTGTCAATATGGAAGTGAATTAAAATTTCAATCGTTGAGAATATATTGTTTAAAATTTCACCGGGGATAATCTTTTGATAAAAGAAAGATAAATTGTGCGCGACGTACAAGCGGTGAGATTCTGTTTTCTTTCAGCATATCTTTTATCTTTCACGAGGTCGTGGTGTGGAAAAAACGAGTAAGTTGGTGGATGTTTAACATAAAGTGTGGATAGAGGAGGTTAGTAGATGCCGTGATACGTGTACCGCGGAAATTCAGCATCGAGTACGTGTAAAGGGAAGAATTGGTTTTTCTTTGTTCTGGTTTATAGCTCTCGTGCGTGCGCTGTCGGGTCGTTCACTCGCTGACGATCCTTTTAAAATCCTTCCAGCTTAGGGACAGCGAGTTGGCGCCTGCGCCGTCTCCGACGGAGCAAACCGGGCCCGCAAGGCTGGACAGCGCGACAACCCTTGAGGTGTAAGGGTAACACTATGTTATTCCAGCAAAATATAAATAAATTACAAAATCAACGAGCAACAACTATTTGTTGCAATATTTAAAAAGAAACACCAATTTTGTCGCCTTTTCATATCCCAGCCTGTTTCGAAAGTAAGATTGAACTAGACCAAATCTAGAAAAAATTATTTTTACAGACACAGACAAAGCCACAACTGTGACTAGCTGATACACGATCTTTGCTTATTTATGCTGCTCATCTGTGATTTCCAACGTTGCAATGGTAAAACATTTTTAGTACTTCCTCTGCAAACATTACTTCTTTGTATGGATCACTTCTTGCTTTAAATTTTATTATCGAAGAAAGTAGTCCTGTTCACGGATACTTGTAGTAATCGCCTAAGAAAACTGCTCGAAAACCTTCATAACACCTATCCGAAATTTTAATTGCAGATTTGAAAAATACATTTTTTTTAATTATTTCTATTTATAGTTATAAATTATAAAATATTTTTTATTTTTTTTTTACTTATAAATTTTAGATCATTTTTTCTATATTAAATTTAAACTTTTCGTTATAATTATATTCTTTATGATATTTACCTTTTCCTATTATTATTTAAATTTTTCTATAGTCTTATTTTTCATAATTTAATAACTCGAATCTGCAATTGAAATGCGGACATGGCAACACCTTTTCCCGCGGTACATGCACGTATTGCATTGGCGAAGGCATGTGTGCAGAGGAATGAATGAAAAGCGGGTCGAGTCCCAGTGCAACGCATAGAGCACGGGACGACTGGCAACAACGGGGAGTCTATGACGGATTGCGAGACCGAGCACGCCGCGAGAATCAAGCGTAGATGAGAAAAGTTAGATTTGTTAGGAATCGATAGAATTCCCTCGGGAATGCAGTATCGAGCAATAGGAAAGTGTTCTACCAGGCCAGCTCCCTTACATCCAGGAGCACCTTCGATCACCGAAATCTCAGTGTAAAGGTACATCCCCGCTCGTGCCCTTAAAGCAATTTTCTGATTGTGCGTGATTCGCTAACGGGTAGTGGTAGTGGCGGAATAATTTCCATGGAAAATTCACGAGTAAATGCATTTCGGTTCGAGGAGGTAAATCCAATTGGGTTGTGCTGTACGTGCGAAAAAATAAGTGAAAAAATTGTGCCACGTGCAAATTACTCCCTTGGATACCAAAAATGAATGTACAAAATCAATAAACGGACCCGGGATGCAATAACTGTATAGTGTAGTGAGCACAGGGTTTGGAACCACTCCATTATTAAATCCGTGTTGGGCTTGCCAACAAGAAATTGACCCATTATTGGGAGCAAACAAATCAGAAATACATACACAAAAATCGGAATTTTCTCACAAACGTTCAGAGGACACACCAGTGCAAACATTCAAGTAAACCCACATTTGAATCTGTTCAACAGAGCATCGAGCATTCCTGTAAGCTCCAAAACTATTGAAACAACCAAAATTTTCAAGTTTCATCCCTTTTCTTGTTTGCTTCGGCTCATTTTGATTTCAATAATTGCGACAGTGCTTCTGTGCCTCAACAGTCTTCATTCCCACAATCCAGATGGGTTTCATTATCGTCGCTAGCTATCTGATCACAATTTTGTATGTTTGTTAGAAGTAATATGCAAAGAATGTTCCTTCCGAATTTCATTTATTTTTGTTCGTGCTATATTCTAATCAACTTTGTCAACTCATCGACGGACGCAAACTTACAAGTATAATACTAACGCCGTGGAATCGGTTTCTCTGAGGACTAAGTTTTGCGCCCTTTACATTGTCGAGGAGTAGAGGGCGCCCACGAAATTCGATATTTGAGTGTCACTAGCTACAACAATTTATTTAGGTTACAGCGGTGTTTTTGCTACCTGTTTGCCTGTCTATTCACTCGCCAGTTTGCCTACTTATTTGTTAGTCTACGGACAGACAGCAACCGAACTGGATGATTTGGGGACGAGGACGACCTCGTTTTGATTTGACTTTTTGCTATTTAAGTGCCTCGGAAATTCCACGAGTTCCTGGGAATTAATGAAAGGGAGCTCTTACAAGTTGTTCCAAAATAAAGACATTACGAAAAAAATAATACAAGGCGACTACAGACATTCTTATCACCGGGTGAGTTTGCATCGGAGCGAAAAGCTATTTGGCATGGAGTTGAGATAACACGCAATGTTTGATATTAAGTCCACCCCTGTGGAATCTTACGCACCTTACTGCCTTCTACTTAAACGATAACAACCTGTCGAGATTAACGAATGATATTGGAATGTTAGTGAGTCTTTGAATATTGGGTGCAGATAAACTTCAAAGTCTACCAGCAGAGTAGGGAGAACTCATACAACTCAGGGAATCATCATATTGCCGAACAGTAGCCATCGTCGTGTATGGCCCGACGATATTGGAAAACTAGTGTTGAGACTAAATAATGATTTGTTTAAAATTGATTAAAAGTACATATCCGAATAATGTAGAGGATAATGCTTGTAGTGTATTAGGCATTTCACGCAAACACCTTTGATAATTTTCTTGAGTGAAAATTTCGAATGCTTATAATGTAATACAACGTTAAAGCAATAAAAATCTAAAATTCGAAAAGAAAAAAAAAGGACCACGGGATGTATTTACCTTTCACTTTATATCGACAATATCTTTGCTTATAGAAAAATCTGTAATGTTTATTATTTATTTATTATGTCTTCTTTAAATAAGAAAAACATTTTTTCTTTCACGTGTGTTTGCGCTTCCAGTCACATTTAATAATTGAACAAAAATTAATAATTTAATACTAAATATTATGGATTCAACGAATAACTAACAAAAATTGCAAGCATCACCACATCACCAGCGGGCGCCCAGCGAGGATGTAGCTTTTTCTTTCTTTATATTGAAATTTATTATTTATATTACTTAAATATTCTTTTCACTATTTAATTTTAACTAAGAAATTTTTTTAATTTATAAAAAACAGGAAAAAACCACAAAGAAAAACAAAAAAATTAAAAAAACATATGAAAGTTCAGTTGATAATAATCGCGATTGTACGATAGGGTTCTTTGATAAATTATTGTTTTGAGAAAAAAAGAAATGAAGATTCTCACACATCGTAGATCAATTTTTCTTTTGTGCACTTTTCGATTGACACATAAATTTCTTTTGTACTTATAACCCCGAAATAAAAAAAAAATGAATCAGTATTTCCAAACCTCGGTCTTTCTATTTCACTCGATCCAAATTATGTTTGTATGATTTTTTCACTTAAATGGGAAATATATGGCCACGTCTAGATTTGGGTCTTGATCCGGTTGGGAGGGTTCCACCTGAATGCCCCACTCTTATTTGTGGGCCATAAGTCTCATTGGTTATGATGAAGTATGCTCTTAAGTCCGCTTGTTTTCTCCCGGCCCAGTTTGTTACCGGCTATAAGCAATTTCAACCCTTAGTACGTTACCTCGGCCTCGACATCAGTCGATCGGCACTATACCTGTTTCAATTCATGAAGGCGAATATTTTTTTGTAATGAGTCTTTTGCTGGGGAAACGAACTCACCCCACGACATCGTAATGCTAGCCTGCCAGCGCAGTCACGCGCCCCCCGAAAAAAGCAATCTCGGCGGAACCCACCATCCTCTTTCGCCGAGGTAGCAGACCATCACTGCAGTCCTTTACCGACATTTAATCTACATATTTCACTACATACTCACTTTGAGCATATTCTTGTTTAGCTGTTAACTGGAATTTTACTTTTGAAGGATCCAGCAGATAGATCAAAAAATGAGCAAACGTAAGGACCATTTTGTAGCGTCTTTTCAGTGCAGAAAACTGATTCATATTCACATCCTGTTCTTCAAAAGTTATCTCCAACTTTTGGAAGGCTTCAACTGTGTCGGACGATTATGCATTGGATTTTTGTAACGCAACGTATCTAATGCTATCGCAATTGGCTAGTGGATTTTTACCAAATTATATTTGTAACTTTTTGGTATATAACGCTGTCTATGCTAATTCTATTCCCTTCACAAATCTTCAAAAATGTATGCCATTCTGACAAATATATTTTGAAGCTCTCTGACAGGGTGTTCCATCTCACTTCTTGCGGAACGATAAGGGACCTGCCACCTTCTGCATTATATTTTACGGCAGCAAGGTGATTATTTCGAAAATATTTTACGATTTGTACGACAAGCTCTCGCACTTGAGGGATTTTTATAGCACTTGAGGGGTTTGAACAACCAAGACCTTAATGATACTTCAAAACGATGATTGCAATATATTTGAATAAAACAGTAGTATTTTATTTTACATAATTATTTCAAAAATCACTTTCTTTGCCTGCTACACGATTAAAAATGGTCTTTTAATCGCTACGATATTCCCTGCGTATCTTATGCACACTACCCTAAATCCTTTCTTATTTAAATCAAGAATCCCCATTATAACGCCGCCGAATAGTATCTTTTCGTCCAACAATTCTCACGACCTCACTTAACGAACGTTAAATTTAAACATGACGATTTGGGAGATACAAATACATCGATTTTTTTTATAGAGCTGTAAGATGATTTTGGGGAGTCCCCGTTCTTTCATGTATGAGGCTGACATCGCATGAAAATGATGTCACATATGATATAACCAGTATTGGTTATTGTATTCAGCATTTTGCGAAAAATTCTAATGTGTTGTAAATGCACGAAAAAAATGTGTGGCACGCATTGTCTTCACTCCTGGTCAAAACCGATAATCGGGGGACTGTGACTTACCAATCTTGTATAGATAAGACCGAAAACGCCCATGCTCGCTCAAAAGCTGGATCAGCTATAAGTCGGTCTCACGGTTTCACAACTGGAATGAGGCACGCTGCCTACCTTCTTTTTTTGCAATTCGCCCAAGACTGCTGCCAGCCGTTGAGTGAGCACTGTTTCTTCTCTTCTCTTCTCTGTACCTGTGCCAAGCGGTTTCGGTATCCCTCCTTACTGACAGCGTCGCCTCCTATTTCTGCTCCGTACAGTAGCACTGACCATACAGCACTCATCAAGAGGCCTCTTTTTGATAGGCTGGGTCCCCCTACGTTTGACTCAAAGCCGATACTCCCGAAGCAGCCTTTTCAGCCATTGCTCTGATTTGCTCAGAGAAACTCATCTTCCAGGCCCCAGGTACTTCACCGTTGGCTTTGATTCAATTAGTATGTCTCCAATACTGATCACCCTTACTCTAGGGATACTCTTTTTTGTCAAGATGACTACTTCGATTTTCTCCAGGGATAGACTGAACCTGCTAGCAGTCATCCAGTCTCTCACGCGGCACATTTACATACTTAGTCTAAGTTGCGCTTATTCAACGGTGCATCCAGCGACCAGAGACACAATATCATCTGCATAGTCGATCTAGCGCGACTTATCTGGCATTTCCAGTCTCAGCAGCCCATCGTAAGGCACGTTCCACAGGTCTGGGTCAAGGATATATCCCTGGGCGATACCCAATGTATCTTCCATCCTTCATTGGCCCTGCATCGTGTTGTAAAGCAGGCTTCGGTCCTTCAGATAGTCCCCCAAAAGCCGCATTAGATATTCTGGAACTTGAAAAGGATTTTCTAGCGTATTCTGGATTCACCCATCTAGCGGAGCCAAAGGCGTTCCTAACGTCGAGTGTCACCAACAGGGCGATCTATCGCTTGGTGCGGCTCTATGCCTCTGCTTTTTTGACCACGTTCACCAACTCTGCAATCGTATCAATGGTGGAGCGGCCTGCTCCAAAGTCGTACTGCCCAGCAGCACAAATTGCATCAGTGAGTCTTCCCTTGATGAGTTTCTCTAGCACTTCCCCAGCCGTATCTAGCATGCATAACGGGCGTTATGCAGACGGCAATCCGGGATTTCCCTTCCCCTTGCTGATCAGCACGAGCCTCACCACCTTCCATCGTACCGGGAAAATCCCGTCCCTAAGGCAAGCGTTAAATGTGCTGAGCAGCAAATCAGGACAATGGTGATAGACAGGTTTCAACACATCAGCTGGAATACCATCTAGACCTGGAGGCTTCCTCATTTTCAATGAAAGGACTGCCAATTCCAGTTCGGGTAGTGTGAAGAGTGGACACTCAACTGCTTTCAAGGACAGCGTCTACACGGACGGGATAGACGGGGAAGAGTGCCCGCACTATCTCGTCCATCTTTTCTAGTTCATGTATGCAAGGCGTCCGTTGGACACTATGCTTCCGAGTAGCTAGCTTGTAGCCAAGGCCCCACGGATCCTTGTTCATATTGCCAGCAGCGTCCTTTCTGTCCGTCTGTCCGTCCGTCCGTCCGTCCGTCCGTCCGTCCGTCCGTGTTCACCACTTTTTCTCGGGAACTACTTAAGCTAGAAACATCAAATTTTGTACGTAGGTGTAAAGTGGTGTTCTCTTCAAAGTTCAACTACAAAAAAAATTTTAAGGTATTTAAGGCGGGTCTCCCCATATAGGGGAGTGACCCCCCGAAAAAAAAATTTAATTTAAGGTAGCCGATATGGGTATCAAATGAAAGGTCTTGATAAGAACTTTTCAAAACAAGTCTTAGTTTGGCAAAGTTTCCTTCGAGGGGCGCACAGGGAGGGGAAATACACGAAAAATTTGTGTCCCCCCCCTCGCGATTGGACACCTGTGATCAGAAAAATCTGAAAAAAATCATGATAGTAGGCCTTGATGAGTACAACAACAACAAATACGTGAGAAGTCGCAATTCACTCAACTTTGTTAGTAATAGTATGATTTACGGATTTTATGTTTTCTTGAATAAAATCTTAACGGTACCCTTAAATTAACGAAGTTATAGCGGTTTGAATTTTCCTGTATTACTATGGAACAATATGCGCTGCATTTATTACTATGGCAACATATGGCTATGGAACAACATGCGCTTTTTACCGACTCAGACACTACAGTTTTGCTAGGATTTGCATGAAAATTTCTGGAATGAAAGGTATCAGCTAGTGGTATCAGTAATCGTAAAACAAAATGGTGGCTGTTTTAAATGCGAAGATTGAATAATTTTGAGTTAGTTTTTCCCAACTTCAACGTTTAAGGTGCATGCTTTGAACACTTGATTCAATTAATGAATGACTGAAGATGAGTACCCACAATTAATAACCATAAGTGAAACAAGTCAAAAGGGCGGGAGAGAGCTCCTGGCAAAAGGGCTTTGTAACCATTTTAGGATTCGAAAAAATTGGCCATTAATCGATGATAACAGTACAGGAGAGTGGCCCCTGAAAAAAAAATTCATCAAAGGTAGCCAATATGAGTATGAAATGAAATTTTTCATGGGAGCTTTTCAAAACGGTTCTTAAACTGTCAGTTTTTGCTTCAGTGGGGGCACAGGGGGGAAATACATGAAAAATGTGTTTCCTCCCTCGCGAATGGACATCTGAAATAATTATCAAGGGAGATATTTATGAGTATAACCATAACAAAAACCCCAGAAGTCAAGATTCGTTCAACTTTGTTAATAATAGTATGATCTTCGAATTTCATATTTTCTCCAATAAAATTGTCTTTGACATGTTTCTTGATTTTATTCGATCTGGTGACTGTATTTTGTAAATTGAATACAAAACCCTTCTGACATGAGCGTAGGTCTGTTTACCCAACTTGTCTTTTATGTCCGATTTCACCGCATTTGTAACATAGGGAACTCCTATTGGGTCCTTCGCATACTTGTGCGGTGTGACCAAACCAATGCATTTGAAACATTGAAGAGGCGCTGCTCTTCGCCATATCGTGAAGACAGGCCACCCTATTCTTACTTTGCCCTCATTCAGAAATCATTCGGAGTCCTTTTCGATGAATCAATGATGGGCATGCGTTGTCCCCTATGGTTTTTTTGGTGTCAGTCTCACTTTGATCCTGCCCACGCTAGGAAACTCCCATTTGATGGGTTTTTATCCCTGGCCTCAAGCGAAGCTATAGTTGCGCTTTTGCCGAGAACTTTGTTTACTGCATCTGTGTCTTCGAGCCTTATATTTCCCCTAATATCCCGCAGCACCTCCGTGTAGGATCGACCATCTTGGAGGTTTTCCGAGTAGTGGCTGGTGCCGGGGTCTTCGTCGGGTCTTCTTTCTCTCATGTCTTACATCAGGTCTTTTTTCTTGTAGGGCGTCCGTGCGAACTTTATTTTCTGGCATTTTTAAGGATTTTGAAAATAATTTTACAAAACCCTACTAAAATCACGTCCTCTCTGTCTATCTGTCCGTCCGTCTGTCCGTGTGACACAGCACTTTTTCTCGCAAACTGCTTAAGCTAGAAACATCAAATATTGTGTGTACAAAGGAGGCACACCGCAGATGTAAGCTGGTGCTCTCTTCAAAGCTCAACTCCAAAAAAATTTGATAAGGTATTTAAGGGGGGCTCCCGAAAAAAAATTTCATCGGGGGAAGCCGATATGGGTATCAAATGAAAGGTCTTAATGAGAACTTTACAAAACAAATTTGACACTTTTTGCTTCGAGGGGCGCACAGGGAAATACACGTAAAATTTGTGTTCAGTCCCCCCCCCCCCCTCGCGATTGGACACCTGTGATTCGAAAAATCTGATAAAAATTAAGGAGGTAGGTGCTTATGAGTACAACAATAACAAATACCTTAGAAGTCAAAATTCGCTCAGCCGTATAGATAACCTTAAACGGAACGAAATTCGATATTTAAGTAGTCCTACAGAAGGTCCTTAAACTTTGTAAGTTTGATGAGAATCGAATGATATACAAGGAAGTGATAGCCATTGGAAATTTCTCCAACTACAACAACAATAACCCATTATTTTGGTGTTTTATGGATTTGCCATCAAATCAGTCACAGCAGTTTTTATTTGATCTTCTTGAAATTTTCAAATAAGGTCAATAACATTAAAATTTTTGGGAATTCATGATTTGAGTGACTTTTGTTGGTTTGAATAAATGGCGATCGTTGAAAATAGAAAAACAATGGATTTTCTTTTAAACATGCACATCTCTTTGACTTATTTCTTGACTTTATTCGTTGCTGGTGACTGCATTTCCGAGAAATTGGCCACACAACCCTTCTGACATGAGCGTAGGTCTGTCTGCCTAGCTTGTTTGAAGTAGTTTCTTTGAGGCTTTCTTCGCTCTTTTTGTCAGCACTGTCTTGAACCCCTGATCCAGCGTTCTACACTCATCAAATACCTCTTCTTTCCTCTTTCTATCCCGATTTACTTCGATTGGACTAGACGCCATTCTTTTATTGATGTTTAATGGAGGAGCTATCTGTGCATGTCCTTTAGGCTTAGCCCTCAGCGTTTCTTTATCCGTCTGCTCTTTTTCGGCCTTGTGACCCTCTTCAGCCTTTAACCAGCTCCTCTGATAATGCCCTATGTCTGTTTCTGAGTACAGAACTTCCACAACGGCGCTTTATTTGTCTGGTCACTCCTTTCTTTTTCTACCGTAATCTATTTGTGGACTTCAGGATGGTTCATTAATATTTCAGGATAAACGACCCTTGCTTCGGTTGCTTCGGTAGAGATCACAGCAGTAACCATCGAATTCTCCATGTTCTTTACATTTTCCCCCACCATTTGAACATCTGGCGCTCCTGCAAGTTTCCTGCTTTTTCTTTTTAAGGAGACTCTGGCGTTCCCATCATTTTATGCTCCGCCCGAACGCCGCAGAAATCTCAGTCTGTTAATCGCCGTTCTCGTCCGTTTTCACTGTCATTGTATACATCACCGTTAGTACCACTCTCGATGTTCTGTAAACATGGTGGCTGCAGCCGCTGGTTGCGATGTCATTGTTTTTATTTTTGCTTTCATGTTTGGAGTTTTTAAAGTTTTAAGTTGCTCAAGTTTTATTGGGCCCCCCTCGGAGCCACTATCTCCGTTCGTGTGTTTATTCGCCTTTTTGATCCCATGGTTAACTTGGCAGAGCAGGGAGGCCATGCGAGGGTTGGCACAAACCCTTATAGGGACAAGTGCTCAGAGCCAGACCAGCGCTTATCAGGAGTCTGTCTCAACCTAACCTACACGGCGGCACTTCCCAAAGAATGCTATCCTCCAAGATTATTCCTGCCGGCCAGCATTCCCCCTGCGGGTTAATAGTTTAAGAAATCTTTTTGAGCAAAACAATATTATAACTATATACTTTTATAGCTAGTCAGTAAGGAAGTTGGCTCATGAATATTACCACAGAAATTTATGTTTACTATAAATATATGCATACGTAAAAAGAAAAGAACACCATCTACAAGGTGAAGGCTTATATAGTGTTTGATGAGTACATAAAGCTATATGCTGGATTCATTGAGCCGCAGAAAAATTTCCGTGTTTTTAACGCCTCCCCACACTAAAAAACTAATGACAATCAGTTCTGCAACGGCGGTTGGAACTTGACGTTCACTCATGGTCGTATCCGCACTCCTGACGAAAACTTTGCCAAACTGTTCGCAAGGGGCCCAGCTATCACATACTCAAGCCACGACCTTCAAAACATACATGCGCGCCATCTACAGCGTTTGTCTCCATCATATTTGAACCGCCCTCGTATAATAAAAATACGTTTGAGATTCTACTAATTCAATGATTTTAGCAATATTGCAATAAAATGTCGGCCGGTTAACATGGAGTAATAATGATTTTTCTTTCAAAGCAAGAATTTATTTATTGTGCATGTCATTAACGTTTTTCTAGTTTAGATCATTGTATGTGTCTGCATACCATTAGTTAAGTACAAAACCCAACTTTAGTTGCAGGGGCTTTTGCCAGAGATGGGGAGTCGTCGCATTTTAACTCGTGCCACCGCGACCCTGGGTTCGGTTGGAAGGGATGCAAGGGGGCACCAATCTCATCTGGATGCGCCATATTTTTCATAGGCTGCAACATCCTTGCAGCGAGGACGCAGTTCATCCCCACCACTAGTGGTTGAGGTGGATTAATCTTAGGAAGCTCTCCATTTGCCTAGGCCTCTTGTCCATTATTCTATGATGTAGTATAATAATTTGTAAGCTTGAAAAGTTTTTGTAGAGCACATTGTAATGGGGCAAAAGGACCCGCCCTATGACACCACAGATAGCTGGCTGCCAGCAAGCGTACGGGTCCCCAAGTAATGGGATTTCCAGCTAATCTCATTGTTCTAGCTCGCCGAGGTAGCATTTTACCGCTGCTGTGCTTTATCGACTGTTAACATCTTCTAAAACACACCAATATCATTATATCAGAACAAAATCTCTTCCTTAAACGTTATACTGCCAAACTTGATTTCTTTTAGTAAGTCCATCATTAGATTTGATCGAATCTGAATTATTTTTAACTTTCAAATAATCCCTGAAATTATTTCATCTATGATAGCCCCATTTTATAAGCTACTTCAATCATTTCAATATACGATTATCTTTCTGTAATCAATCTTTTCCGCTCATAGATTTTCATGCCTAACTAATATACATTGAATCTATCGTCAATTCATTGGTGTGTGAAAATACTTTCTTTTAATTTACAACTCAATTTCAAATAAAACCCGATTTAAACTATTTATTAAGTAGCTACCATTCACTCTCAATATGCCTAAAAATTTTATCATGCACGCAATCTAAATATGTAAAATCTATCGGTTTCAGTTTTTTCTGTATTTTCTTTACATATCACATTCGCGATGCATAAATAATTAATTATTTTCGCACTACTGGCTTTTCTTATTCCACTCATAGGCATTACAAAAACGTATATTTGTTTTTTTAATGGCGCTCCTTGTTGCGAAACTGTACAAAATTATCCAAAAAACGATGGGAATTTCGCTTATTATGTAGCTTTTATTTTAATTTTTTGTTGGGAAGGGCAATCAAATATGTATTTTAGGTGACTGAAATATTCAAATTTTCCTATTGCGATGGAGAAGCTGTTTAAAAATTGATGGAATTACACAAGCCAAGAATTACGCAATTAGATAGTTAATGGGATATGTAATAGATGGGTTAATCTCTGTAGCAAATAAAAATACAAATAATAAGTATTTACGCTTAGAGCTTTCCTCTATTTTAAATATCGTTTAAAAAGAAAGCACTTTGTCATGTAGGTGGTCGAGTTAACTGAAAATCTTTTGTTCATATAATTAACTGCCAGAACCTTAAAAACGAACATATACCAGCAAGAGCATAAAAAACTTCATTATCTAAACAAAGGATAAGAACAAGCTCTATCAATAGACTACACTCATCGCCATTTATTCTTCCGCGCATTCAAGTCATATCTTTCATCTTTTCCTTCCAGACGTCGTTCTGCGGTAATTACAGGCCCGAAAATTGAAGCCATCGCCACTCTAGTTTACCACTCTATTCATCATCTTCCGCATCTGAAGAGGCTTCTCATAGCCGCCTAGAATATCAGCTACAGATACCGATAGTTAATTACAACACTACAGTTTTTCTAAGCCATGAAGAAAAAATCCAATCATCATCTCGCGCATTTTCTTACCATACCTCAATTCTTGCCTTACCTTCAAGAAAAATCATTTTCAAGGTATAGCATGGTCATTGTCGGCACTCACGACGTGTATTCTATGAAATCGTGTACAATTTCATCTCGCATATCCTCGGACAATTATTGTTCTTCCGAAGCTCGACCGCCCCCTATTATCATCCCCAACCAATGAAGCACAAACCGCAATCTGATTGATTCTTCAAAAGATCTCCATGACAGTCGATTGCACGATTGCTGTTCAAATTTTTACAGAATTTAGTCCAGAACTTGTCCAAAATGAGTGGCAATTTCCAAGTAATTAATGCAAGTGAGGTGGACAACAGCATCAATATAGGAATGTGGAAGAGGCGAGGTAAGGGGACATGCGCGCATAATTAACGGAGCATGAAATGATATGATCTAATCTGTGGCGATCGCTTTGGTTTCGACGTCTCGGCATTCCAACCTGTCACGATGGATGAATGTTAATGGAAAATTAATATACAACGACTTGCTGGGCATGCGGCTGGTTATTGAAGGAGCTGAAGATCTTTTATCTGTTGCAAAGGTGAAGGATATGAGGTGATCGACAGAACTTATGATTTCACCGTAGACCATCTCGGTTGATTTCAAAATTTTCAATTGTTGAGGGTTAGTTTGAAGAGAGGCTGGTTGAGGTGAGAATTTGAGTGTTGGATGGGAAAACTAGAAATAATTTCAAGGAAGACGAATTACAGGCATCATTATTATCTATTTATTCCAACTTATAGTGGAAGTTCACATGAAAGATAAATGATGTGACACATACTCGACTATTCTTTAAGGAACCACAACTCTAAACTACAATTCACGATGTCCCTTCCTGTTGTCTCCAAATGAAACTGAGACAGAACTAAGATTGCATCACCTATAGCGCGACCTCTCAGGTCGATCGGTGGCCTCTACCTTGATCGCCTCAAATTGTCACCGACCTTATTGACCACTTTACTTGCGGCAATCTTGTAATAGTTTCCAGAAAGTTCTTTCTTTAAGTTTCTTGGTTTTCTAACTAGATACTTCTTGTGTGCTTCGCCCTCTCAGGTTTGCGCGTGTAGTCAAAGCTCTTCCATCATATTACATTAGAAATCAGGTATGATACCAAAACTCAACAGCAGAAGGAGATTCATCAAAAGTTGTTTGAGGATTCTCTGACGCAGATTGTGGAGCTAAAGGAAGAATGAGTGACTGTATAGTGAAACTGGATTTCCTTCAACCTCTCTTCTCAGAATAACTACATCCTTGGCTTGAGTAACATCTGCCGAGTTGCTTCGAAAACAGTCGAGTTGGCCAGAGAAGCAGTTTCAGTATGATGATGAGTACAAAGAACAGATTTTGCTCATAAACGTCTTAAATCCAGCCCTAGCATAAGTGGATTCACTTACCACTGAAAATAACTCTCAGTAAATAGAAGCCTTTGGGGATTGCCGTTTCAACGATCTGGAGGAGAGACATTTAACCCCTAGAACCAAATTAGAAGGACAGCTTCCTACAAATGTTAAGCGGAATATTTTGCTTCAACGTGGTGGCTCCAAATTGCTGAGGAGCTGATCTTAAGATAAGTCGTTGATGTTGCGGATATCTTGAATTAGAAGTGAGTTGGTTAGCACATTGTATCCGCTAGTCTTAAATTACTGCGGGTTAAGTCCTCGCGGAAAGTGATGACACAAAATATCTTTCGACATTATTTGAGAAAACTGACGTAAAGAAATAAAATTTAGTTTGAGTCTGAGCGAACAGTTGAACTAAAGCAAAGGCGCTGATAGCACTCGTCTAAAAAATCTGAGAAATACTCGTATCTGAGCCAGCACGTAACTTAGAAGTGCCTACTTGAGGAGCTAATGTTCAAATGGAGTAACATAGACACGTCTTTATATTTCTGTTTCAAGCATTCATCGACAAATCAAATCATTTTGCAATTTAAAGTGAGATTTACGATTTTTCATCGTTTGTCAGTTTAGGCATGCCTAATTGTAGACCTAATGGGGCCTTAATGGGGTAAACCTAATGCGGACCTAATAAGGCATACCTAAATTTAGGCCCTAATGCCGAAAGTTACGTATTACCCCACTAATTCCTAAACACAACGCCCTTAGGCACTGGTGGGACTTCCCGCATTAGGGCCTAATGGGATTTTCCTAAACAATTCCTAAACATGAAACACTTTCTTGTGAAAAATGTAAACAACACTAGAATTTCTTCGTAAGAATGTTACAAGATTAACGAAATCGCGACTCCGGCCGCGGGAGTCCTGGGTCCCGGGTCACTCCGTCGGAGGCGGGCTTGGGTGCCACTCGCCTACCTGTAAATTTGTCCCCCGAGCCTCGAGACGAGCTTGGCTCGCGCCGGAGACTTCACTTCCACAGAAAACTATCACGATCATCGGAGATAGCTCCACTGTTTCGACACTGTCTAGTAGTAAGTAACTAATAAGCCTTTATAATAACCTAGAATAGGAGGAAGGAAAAAAGCACCAAGCAAACTTCCGCGATAATTCCGTAAACTATCTATCGCGAGACTTATTTGCCATTCACTGGGAGCTGGAAATCGAGACCAAAAGGGGGGCCTAATTCACCTCAGCACCTTTTCCTTCTTATTTCGCGCAAAAGTTATGCGCATTAAAATTCCTACTCCCACTCCCAGGCCAAGTTTCACAATTTTTTCGCAATTTTTTGAATGGAAAAATACAAAGAAAATACCGATTTACTTTACTTTATAATTCACGTAGAACTGAAGTGTAATCCAACAACCAGAGAAATTATTTCTTATATTTGCAAATATATTCAACTGACCTCACTTAGAGCTCTCGTCGACAGGGGCCCCCGGTAAACTTTCCGCTTGGCTGTATTTCCCGTTCGATTAACTTTCGCACGCATCATGAATCTCAGAACAAATTAACGGCAATTCCTCCAGGCATGCCCTTGTTGAAACGAAATTTTTGGAGAAACTCATGGAAAAATGAAAACGGAAACTCAGCCAACGTTTCTTTCCATCGCTGCCAACGCCTTACTTGTTAATCGCTTATCGAGTGTGATTCCTACGCTTAGCGACTATGCTTCCCACGTTTATCGGGTATGATCCTCACGCATCGACTATGATTCTTACGCTTCAATGAATCGACTTTTCTTTTTCTCGCTGATACATCCCTCCCACTCGGGTTTCCAAAACAGAAGAGAGCTCCTAGTCCATATTCAGATCTGTCCTAACCTCGGATGGGATTTCAGCCCTGTTAAAAAAAACCCTTCGGTGAAGTTGGCCACAAATTTTCTGGAATAGTGAATCCCAGGGCCACTATTTACCTTTCGGATCTTCAGCTATCCGTTACTCCAACCTTCTTTGCTGCAAAATAGGGGTGAACATACATGTTCACTGCGAGTTTTTTCCTGTATTTTTATTTAGCTGGTTTTGTTTTATTTCCAACATTGGTAGCCGTGCATGATCAAAACGTCAATTGTTTTTCGTTTGTTTATGTCTACTCTATCCTGGAGCGGAAATTAAATTCCGCTTTGCGTTTTGTGAGTGATTTCCCTTTGAGTGTAGATCCTTCACTGTCGGCAGCTCCGAGTTGACGATATTGATGGCTGGTTTGATGTATTTGAAGCTAGACCAGCATCAAGATCGTCTATACTGTGGCACCCTATGTCATCACAACTGCTCCAGCATTAAAGTCCGCTCAACATTACTTGGTGCGTTTAGTTGGGGCTGCCGTCGAAGACTGCTAAGCACGAGTCGATTATTAAAGGTAATTATTCATAAATTATGGTTCTCCGATTTCACAGACTAATTGCCCGGGCTAGCCTGTTGCACCATGGGTAGGGAGAAACGGTGCGTTATCACCAATTTCAAGTTCTGTCTTTCAGCGATACGGACGCAAAAGGTGAGACTTCTTCTCAGTGTAGGTGTCGTCCGTACTATACCCAACTTTGCCAACATCTGCTGGAAAGGTTTCCATATTCTTTGGCGCAAATAGCATTGCCGCTGTTCCAACCAATCTTATTTTCACTTGAACTACCGTCCTAAACACGAGAAAATTATCTTCCTACGATACGGCCCAACAAAAAGTTACGTTTTGGAGTCAATACTTTTCAGCCACTTCTACGAGTCAGTTAATTGAATTGCACGTTTATTCGCTTTTGTGCGTGTACGTAGGTTTGAGGTCGATTTCTTTTTGCGTCATGGTATTTCTCATGTTGTGGACTACTTGCCTGTCGCTAAGGTTGTAAAGATGTCTGCTATCGTCCTAACTTACATGCTGTTTGCAATTGGTGTTATTATTGATTACATCATACTCATAACTGCTTAAATTTCAAAATTAACTTGGCTCGAGTGATTCTATTTGTTTTCATACAAATTATCTACTTATTGCAGAGGCAAGTGCTGAGGTTTGGAACGAACTTGTCCGTGAGAAGAACTTAGCATTTTGCGAACATTCGTCAAAATTGACATTCGTCAAAAATAATAATTTTACGAACGTTCGTCGCAAACGATAGCTTTACGGACATTCGTCAAAAACGATAGTTTTACGGAAATTCGCCAAAAAAGATAGTTTTACGAACATTTTTCGAAAACGATAGTTCTACGAGCATTCGTCAAAAATAATGGTTTTACGAACATTCATCAAAAACAATACTTTTACAAACGTTTTAATTATGTTTAATAGTTTCATGAGAGTTTTATGATAGTTTTAGGATCATTTTCTGGTTTGTTAACAAAAAATCCGTTTTCTGGGCAAACATTTTCTTCACTTTACAAATAAAGTTCCAATTTAGGCGATTATGGGGCTTGCCTAAACCGTTCCTAATTTCGGCAGTGATGGGGCTTGCCTTAGATGCCGAACAACCATGGGAGCAAGCTGGTTTCAGAAGTTGATACAGCACTATAGATCATACCCACGCACTGCGGGAAGTCTTCAGTAGATATAAAGAGTTTGACCAACCCCTAGCACTGGCCTTCATAGACTTTGAAAAAGCCTTTGACTCAATCTTTCCCGATGCAATAATAAATGCATTAATAACACAAGGCATAGACACACCATACATGGAAGTTCTAGCTAAAATCTACCGCAATGCCAGAGCAAAGGTCAAAATACTAGAAGACACCCCAGAGTTTCCCACACAAAAAGGGGTAAGACAGGGAGACACCATATCGCCAAGGCTCTTCAACGCCACGTTAGAGGATATCTTCCGAACCCTACATTGGGAAAATAAAGGATTGAAAATCGATCACTTGAGATTCGCAGATGACATAGTCCTTATAGATAACAGCCAAAATGAATTACAAGAACAGCTGAATAAACTCAACGCGGCTAGCGGAAAGGTAGGCTTGAAAATGAACTTAAGCAAAACCAAGATCATGTTCAATGACTACATAAGAACTCCAGGGCGTACAAAAGTGAACAACACAACACTACAAATAGTCGAAGAATTTGTATACCTTGGTCAGCTTATACACAAATCCGGCTAACTACTACCAGAAATCAATCGAGGAATAAAGATGGCATGGAGTACCTTCGGGAAGAACTCGATTATATTCAAGTCTAAAATGAAGATGAACTTGAAAAAGAAAACCTTCGATCAATGTATCCTACCAGTCCTGCTATACGGTAGTGAAAGTTGGGCGCTGACAAGAGGGATAACGAGGAAACTCCAGGTCGCCCAAAGAGCCATGAAAAGATGTATGCTGGGCATTACACGAAACGATCGCAAGAGACTATCGTGGATATGAGAAAGGACCCAAGTAAAAGACGTGAGAACAAGAGCGAAATCATTGAAATGGCGATGCGCCGATCACTTGGTGAGAATGACGGACGGCAGAGGGACCACAAGAATAACGCAGTGGTACCCAAGAGGAATCAAACGACCAAGAAGACACCCAAATATTCGATGGGATTATGATATAAAGAAAATAGCCGGCATAGCCTGAATGAAAACAGCTGAAAACAGGAAGATATAGAAAGCAATGAGGAGTCAATATTGTTACATGTACAAATAATAACATGTACAAATAATTCTGCGAGCTACTGTCGCAATTGTTTTCATAATCATTAAGAACGTCAACAAATAAATTTACTCGAACCCACGAGAACCCAACAAGCATGATCAACATCTGCAAGTGACGTCACTCCATTCATTGATTTGCTCGAATCTACCAGGTACCTCTCGGTAGAACATTCGCCAATGTACGAGAAATGGGTGAATAGGCAGAGACCCTATATAAAGGCGAGCTGAATGAATGGGGGGATCATTCATTCGACCGCGATAAGAACTGCGATAGTGTGTGGGAAGTGATTCTCGTAATAGTGAAGTGATTTAGAAGACAATTGCGATAAGAAATTTATGGACAAGTGTTAGATTTTTTTTAATAGTGAAAATTAAAATTAGTGAATGTGTTAAATTGTTTATTGTGCATTTTTGTAATTAAATAAACTTTTTAATTTAGTTTAAAAGACATTGCGTTTTCACTTTCCCGGAACATTAAATTATTGGCCGCGAACCAAAAACATGCGACAATATGTAAGGGAGGCTACACCATAACTTAGGATTATGGTTGAATAAGCTGAATATGATGATGATGATATATACGCATACTCAAAAAAGTCTGCGTACACTTGCTGGTCGTAGCAAATATATCAATATAAAAACCGTTGCCATTTGTTTATAACTTAAAATCTTTTCTTTATTATATTCATTAAACTATATGGTACATAAATATGTAACTGATCACTCGTTCGCTGTTTAGAATAACCAAAATAAAAAAGTTTTTTCCAAAAAGTCATGAAAATCATTCCAAAAAAGTCTGCGTACACTTAAAAAAATTTATTCATTTTATTTGAAAACCACTATATTAGCTTTCAGATTTTGAACCTTTATATCTAGTAGCATAGCCTTTCCTATAAATGACTTCCTTTAGCCTATTTTGCATGGATTGAACAAGTTTTGATGTTTCTTCGGCCGTTATTTTGTTCCACTCGTTCAAAATAACATTTTTTAATGACTCTTTGCTAGTTATGTCATGCTCTCGAATTTTTATTTCAAGTAAATCCCACAAATGCTCAATTGGGTTTAAATCTGGTGATTGAGGAGGTGTACCTAAGAGTTTTGGGACGTTGTAGGCCAACCAAAACCTATTTATTTCAGCTGTATGTTTGGGGTCATTATCGTGCTGAAAGAAAAATGCGTTCCCCTGCCGCAATTTCTCGGCACTTTGCTTAATATTATTTTTTTAAATATTAAGGTACCCGTATTTATCCATTGTAGATTCTATGAAAACGAGTTGCCCCACTCCACTGGCTGCCATACACCCCCAAACCATCACACCGCCGCCACCATGCTTTACAGTGGGAATCAAATTTTCTTTATTGAATTCTGTCGAGCGTTTTCTCCATACTAATTTGCGTCCTTTTATCCCAAATATACAAAACTTACTTTCGTCCGAAATAAGAACGCTTTCCCAAAATTCTTTTCGCATATTTATATAAATTTTGGCGAATTCCACTCTCTTTCGCCGATTCCGTTCCGATATGAAAGGCTTTTTACGTGCGACTCGACCATGGTAACCGCCTTTTCTGAGAATTATGCGAACTGTTTCATCGCTTATTGTTTTATTGTATTTCTTTCTTATATCCTGCGCAATTCGGAACGCGGTTAATCAGGGATTTTGTTTCACAGCATTAAAAATACTCTTACGTTCACGTACTGTAAGTTTGGGAGGACGTCCTGACCGATGCCGTGAAATAATCAAACCGCTTTCTTTGTAATTAGCAACAACCCTTTGGACCGAGGAATGGGTTCTCCCAACTAATTTTGCGATTTCACGAAAACTTTTCCCGTTTTCACGCAATTTTACTATGACTTTACGCTCACTAACACTGATTTCCTTATTTTTTACTTCCATATTATAGAATAGTCTTTTATTCACGCAAAACACACAGACAATTTTCCAATGAAGTACTGTCACGCAGAACAATGAAAATATGAAGGCATCAACATTGCACATTTCGGGGAATCCCCAAATTTTGTGATGTGTACGCAGACTTTTTGGGGGCTGCTCACAGACTTCCAAGTATTGAAATTGCTATACATATGTTCGATAATTTTAGGAATTTTTCAAACAAACCTGCTTCAATACATTTCTTGCAGTTTAGGCTCTTTTATCGAAATGATTAAATCAAGATCACATTATTGATTCATACGATTCCAACTTAATTCAGTTTGTACTAATGAGATGTACGCAGACTTTTTTGAGTGTGTATATATATACATATATATACATATATATATATATATATATATATATATATATATACAGTGTCCTAATAATGTCTTCGTACGGTACCTATTTGAAACTTAAGTGATAAAAACCAATAAATTGTTGCAAGAAATTTGAAAAAGGTTTAATGCAGATGCATTCATTAAACATTTTTCTATAATTTAGAAACAAAACCTAATCCATTTAAATTATGTATTACTAAATTATTAACTAAAAATTAAACAAAGTCCCAAGTTTCCCTCCAATAATGTCTTCGTACACTTTCGCTTTCGCTAGCCCTTCGGTCTCTTTGCTGATAGTTTTCGATCACAATCACACATTTTCCACTCATAACGGTTTCTAGTAACGTAAACAAAGGGATTTGTATAAGTTTTGCTGATTTTGCTCAGTCTAAGTCGTTATTATGCCTGGTAAATACTTGTCGCTGGAAGAGCGTAAGCTCATATTGAATTTACACATAAAGGAGCAAAAATCATACACGGAAATTGCCAAACTACTGTCCCGGAACCGTTCGACTATCCAGTCTGTAATCGGGCGATTTAAATATGAAGGCCGCGTAGATAATAAGCCAAAATCAGGACGTCCTGCAATTCTCACTGATGCAGATCGGCTGCAAATCAAGCGTATGATTGCCAAGGATCCGTTCTTAAGTGCACCAAAAATTAGTGCACAGCTTCTTCAATTCAATCAAAAGGAAGTTCATCCAGAAACAGTACGAAAATCTGTGATTGATGCTGGATTCAAGTCTCGTACACCACGCAGGAAGTCACTTGTAAATGAAGTAAATCGCAGAAAACGTTTGAACTTCGCTCGGCAATACCACAATGCATCTCTCGAGTTCTGGCGCAATGTTATATTTTCTGATGAGTCCAAATATAACATTTTTGGGTCTGATGGGAGACTTAGAGTCTGGAGAAAGCCAGGAGAAGCTTACAACCCACGGAACACCATCAAAACTGTAAAGCACGGCGGCGGCGGCGTAATGGTATGGGGCTGTATGGCTGCCAGCGGTGTTGGAAACATGGAAATAATTGAAGGTATCATGGATCATCGAACATATATTGAAATTCTCAAAAAAATTTTGGTGCCAAGTGCTGAAAAGTTGGGTGTATCAGAGGATTATTACTTTCAACAAGACAATGATCCTAAGCACATGGCTCATAATACTAGGCTTTTCTTGGCGTACAAAACTCCACATTTGCTCAAGACACAACCGCAAAGTCCTGACCTCAATCCCATTGAGCACGTGTGGAACATGCTGGAAAAAAGGATCAGGACTCATCATATTACATTGAAAGCTAAGTTGAAACAGGCTCTTCAGGAGGAATGGGTGAAAATAGACCCAAGCTATACCAAAAAACTTGTTGAATCTATGCCACAACGTCTTAAAGCTGTGATTAAAAATAAAGGCTATCCAACAAAATACTAAAAAAATTTACATACATATGCTTATCTATAGTTTTTAAGATTTTTCATGAGTTGTTTTGTAAGTGTACGAAGACTTTATTGGAAGTAAATTTTGGACTTTGTTTAATTTTTAGTTAATAGTTTAGTAATAAATAATTTAAATGGATTCGGTTTTGTTTTTAAATTAAATAAAAATGCTTAATGAATAAATCTGCATTCACTCGTTTTCAAATTTCATACTACATCTTATTGTTTTTTATCATTTAAGTTTCAAATAGGTACTGTACGAAGACATTATTGGGACACTGTATATATATATATATATATATATATATATATATATATATATATATATATATATATATATATATATATATATATACAGTGCAACCCGCTTACAAAGTGCACTTTTATAAAGTACTTTCGGTTATAAAGTACTTTTTTCCAATCCCCATGCACAAATCATGGAAGTTACTGTATTTTTGTACGGATATAACGTTCACTTTTATAACGTACATATTGGTTATAACGTACCTTCCTCCATGCCACTTGAGTTCTTTATAACGTACAAAATATTTATTCTCATATATGTACATACGTACATATGAAGCATAAACCCACAAACAAAAATAAGTTGTTTAGACAAGTTGTTGCGATACGTAACAAATTGGCAACAATAACGCGAAGGGTTTTCGGTTCCTATAATTTTCGGGGAATCCCATGATAAATAATCGCCAGTTTTTAAAGTATTGTGCCCGGTAGGGTGTTTTTGTTTTGTGTTAGGGTGATGTCTGCATAATTTTTAGGGAATCCCATAAGAAAATAATTGGCAGTTTTTGAAGTGTTGTGATCGGTGTAAGGTCGCGATAAAGTTTGCAAAACAAAGAAATGGAGAAGAAAACTCGCAAAGTGCTAACGATTAATGAGAAGTTACATATTATTCGAGAAATTGAAAGTGGCAAAAAACAATCAGTAATATGTGCTTCGAAGCAATTGAAGAAAACGACAGTTTCGACAATTTGGCGAAATCGAAATAAAATTAACCCTGCGTGTAGTAATCCTTCATCTTCAGGAAAACAAAAGAAAATTCGAAACTCCATGCAACGGGATGTTGATAGAAACCTAATAAGGTGGTTTACATATCAAAGGAGTCTCCGCAATCCGATTTCGGGGGAAATTTTGCGACAAAAAGCAGAACAATTTGCTCAGCTTAATAATGATAACGAATTCAGGTGCTCTTCCGGTTGGATTCAAAGATTCAAAAACCGCCATAACATTGGATTTGGACGAATTCATGGCGAAGCAGCAGATGCAAACTCAGTAGCCGCTTTGGATTGGATTGGTGAAAAGTGTATAGGTGAGAAGCAGTCTAAAGAAAGGATTACTGTCCTCATATTCGCCAATTTATCTGGCACCGAAAAAAGAAAAATGCTCGTTATTGGAAAATTTAAGAATCCGAGATGCATGAAAAATGTAAAAACAATGCCTGTAAATTATACCTCAAATGGACGGGCTTGGATGACATCAGATATTTTTTCGAATGAGTTACGGTCCTGTGACGAGCAGCTGAGAAGGCAAAGAAGGAAGATTTTGCTAATTGTAGACAACTGCGCCGCTCACCCAAATCTCCAGAATCTGGAAAATATTAACTTGAATTTTTTTCCTCCCAACTGCACCTCTATTCTACAACCGATGGACCAAGGCGTGATCAAGTGCCTCAAATCCTATTACCGAAGGTAATTCAGTAAAGTGAATTCATGTAACATAAATTTAGATTCCATTTGTGATACATTTCTAGGCTAGTTCTGATGAAATACATCGATGCAGCTGAGGATGCTCAAAATATGAAAATAAATTTGCTGGATGGCATAGAAATGTTAGCAAAAGCCTGGCAACAAGTATCACCAACGACCATTAGAAACTGTTTCCAGCATGCGGGACTTAAAACCGATTCATCAAACGACGAAGACGACCTTCCTTTGAGCGAATGGATTTAAAGGGTTCAAGCATGAGAAGAGGATGAGCGTCCATTAAGCTCTTGGTTTTATGAAAATTGTAGACCTACTATAGAATTACAAGATCTTGATTCGTTTGAGAACATTGATTCAGATGTTGTATCAATTGAAACCCCAACAGATACTGACATAGTAGAAGAAGTACAGTCAGTAGAATCAAGCCAACAAAGCGACACTGACGATGAAGCTACTGAGCAGAAAACCATCAATATTGAGGATGCAATAAATTCGATAAAAAATGTGACAAGATTTTTGGAAGCAAACGAGCTTACGGAAGATGGTATCTTAGAAGCATCTCTTTTGATTGATGGCTATCTGCAAAAGCAAAAACTAAAAATAAAAATAAAACAATGCAAGATAACTGACTTTTTAAGACCATTACAATAACAGTTAGTAGACAAACGGGAGAATCCTATAAATTTTTCGAAAATTTATAATGCTTTTTGATTCAGCAGGCTATAATTTTGTATTATGAATGCATGGACTTTTTTTCTTTAATAAACGACAATTTTTGTAAATGAACACAACTTTTTTTCATAAGTGGGCTATAACGTACTATCGGTTATAAAGTTCTACTTGTTGTGGTCCCCTCGAGGTACGCTATAACCGGGTTACACTGTATATATATATATATATATATATATATATATATATATATATATATATATATATATGTATATATATATATATATATATATATATATATACCTGTATATATAGGTTTATGGAAAACGTGGATTTTCTTGAAAGATGTAAAAACTGGTAAGTATTTTGCAAAGTGAAGAGAATGGTAAGTATTATGAACAAATTTATATATTTTGTGTTAATTTTGCCAAGAAAGTTATTTGTGTTTAGGAACTGTTTAGACAAATCCCTTCACCACCGAAATTAGAAAGTGTTTAGGCAAGCGGCATCACAGCCTAAATCGGGAACTGTTTAGGCAATCCCCAACACTGCCTAAATTAGGAACTGCTGAGGCAAGCCCCATCACAGCCTAAAGTAGGAACTATTTAGGCAAGTCCCATCACTACCTAAGTTAGGCAGTCATGGGGTAATGTCTTACGTTCGGCATCAGGACCTAATGTGGATTCCGCATTAGGCATGCCTAATTAGGACCTAATGACTGCCTAAATTGAATTTCTACTCGGGCATATATTAATTTTCCAAGCTCAATTCATGGAATTCATGTATAAGTCAAGTTTTGATAATCAGTAGTTTGATCTTCTAGTTATTTTACGATACCTTTCTGGCAGAAGCGCTCTGATGTTACTTTTACTTGTTTTGTTTAATTCGGTTTACGAGGTCGGAAAATTGTGTTAAAATGGGATATTTTTTTCTGATCGATGAGATCCTAGCTCATGCAACAGCCATAGATGTCTATAACAACTTATTAAAAACTCAGAGCGATCGGTCGATTACGATGCTCGTGGTCATGGTTTGGAGAAAAACGCGTTTAAAGAGCAGATTCCCCGAATAAGTTCCCTGATGATGTCTCATCATATAGCTGTACAAATTAATTTTAAATTAAAATTTCACTTTGATAAGATTTGTCTTGTGTAGTAATAATGGTTTGCATTCCTTTCGTAGGTGTTCTATCAAAGCAAATGCCGATCTGGCCTTGTTTCGCGTCTTATTTTTTTGACACATCCACTTGCTATCGCTGGCTTATGTAGAATTAGACAAATTTGTCTCCAATTACCAGAAGAAACAAAAAAGTCAGCACTGTAATCATCATTCACTGTAAAATCTATAAAAGTTTCATGACTAGCATCACTGATTACCTTTTATATCACAGATGTCACGTCTTGCAGCAACTCAATTGAATTCAATTGAATTACCTCGAATTTTATTACCACCGAGAATATTTACAATAGTTGCATAATCGGTAATCACCATAACCTTTTAAGCGGTGCATATTTCATGAGCTTTTCATTTTGTTTTATTTTAATTTATTCTGCAAAGAATCATTGACCACGTGCCATTAAGTCGCCACCGTAATTAGCTGCATTCCAATTCAACACGAAGCAGCCAAGCTCAACTTCAAGATAAATACTTTCATTGAAGCGTGAAAAAATCTATTATTTATTATTCATTCGTCATCCTCGGTTTTGATCTCAAACGTGCGCTGAATCTGATGTCGCACAAACAACATACGCGTAAAATCTGCCGTACGAGTATAAGATGCTTAAAAATTACATCGGGAGATTTTCATCTGCATCATTTATCCAACCGGTCATCAATCATCCATTACGCGAGTGGTTAGCGTGGAGTTAACTACAGTCTTCCACAAAAGTCAAGGTACAGAGAATCGGTAACTGAAAATTTTATTACTGAATCAATATTTTTATTTGAAAACCAAAAGTTATGAAATGGTAATAATACGAGTTCTGTTGAATTTAAGTTTTCATAAATTTAAAGGGATTCGGCAATAATGATCATTGAAGACAATCATTTTTTGTTGGCAATGTCTCTTTTCTACTCCACAAAAGTCTTGGTACAGTTGCAGAAAATGCCCTGTTATTTGTAAAAAGGGGAATCCCCCAAGTTCATATTATCAGAGTGAGTTAACAACCGTAGGCCGCTGTCTTTAATATCGCGTCCGTATTCGTGGTGTATCTTTTATTTAATAAAATTTTTGAAAAATGAGTCGAAAGGAGTTGAGTATTAAGGAGTGTGAAATAATTATTAATCTGCATTCAAATCAGAGCAAATCATATTCTGAAATAGCTGAACTAGTGTTGCGAAGTCGGTCAACCATTCAAAAAGTGATAAATCGATTTAAGAAGGAAAATAGAGTGGAAAATGTGCCCCGAACAGGTCGTCCATCTAAACTAAGTGCAAAGGACAAGAGAAAAATTTCGCGAATGGTAAAACAAGATCCATTTCTAAGCTGTAGAAAAATCTGCGATGCTCTTGGAATTAATGATAAGAAGGAGGTTAGCGCAGAAACTGTGCGTAGAGCTGTCGTAGAAGCTGGATTTTCATCTCGTACGCCTAGAAGAAAACCTCTTGTAAGTTCCATAAACAAACAAAAAAGAATAACATTTGCAAAAGCATATATTGACAAACCAATAACGTTTTGGGATTACGTTTTATTTTCGGATGAGTCTAAATTTTGTATATTTGGTGTAAATGGGCATAAGAGGGTCTGGCGAAAAGTAGGAGAAGCATTTAATCCCAAGAACACTATTAAACCAGTAAAACATGGAGGCGGTGGTGTTATGGTTTGGGGTTGCATGGCTGCTGCTGGAGTTGGAAATCTGACATTCATCGAAAATACTATGGATCAGAACTCTTACTTAGAGATTCTACGAAACAACATGAAACAAAGTGCAGCCAAATTAGGTATGCGAGAAGATTTCTTGTTTCAACAGGACAATGACCCTAAGCACACTGCGCATAAAGTTCGAATGTGGCTATTGTACAATACTCGCATGCTTGCTACACCGCCTCAAAGCCCTGATTTGAACCCTATAGAGCATCTTTGGAATGAGCTTAAGACAAAAATCCGAAAAAGAGTGATATCAAGCAAGGCGCAGCTTAAGGATGTTATATTGGAGGAGTGGGCCAGAATCAGCAGCGAATTTACTAAAAAATTGGTATATTCTATGCCTAAAAGACTGAAGTCAGTAATTCAGATGAAAGGATATCCGACAAAATATTAAGAAAAGTATAATTCAAATAACTATGCAAGACTATAATTACAATTTGTATCATTTTTCTTTAGGTGTACCATGACTTTTGTGGACTTCATTCATTGACTTTCCAACACATCATATGTAATAATATATTAATACGACAGAATTTTCGTTTTGTTTTACATGAATTTAAAGTGTAATGATTATAGTTGAAGTAATACCAAAAAATTTTTATCACTATAGGTTTTTCAAATAAAAATATCAAACAATTTTCATGATATTTATCACTGTACCTTGACTTTTGTGGAAGACTGTATATATCATATTACCTTGATTTAGCCATGTATGTTTGCGTCTAAGAAAATACGGTCAGTTCACAAGTAGATTTAACCGTTTTGAAGATTCTCAGCTACGATACATTCGGCGCTGGCTGAGTATGTGCTGGATGCACATATGGAGGATATGTGAGGTGCAGGCATTAGTTAGTTTATCTGATCACTGTACTACGCTTAGAATGTCTGCAGTTCAGCACTTCGCTACAAATATCTGCAAGACTAGTTGCACACAGGAAACTCCTCGGGCAATCGCTGCTTATAAAATATAAATAAAAGATAATATTTCTGCTGTGACTGGTTGCAAGTGTAAATTTATTTGGCTTGATCTTGCAACGCATGTATACGATCGTAATTACCAAGGAATGCAAATTATCGCAATAATAATTCAGATGGGTGAAACTATCGTACACCTTTCGTATAAGCATACTCGTAGTTAGGGAAATTATTTTCGAGGAAAAATATGATTTACCTAAGCATAGTTGTGATGATGGGAGGGAAAAGCCCGATAATGACAACAAAATAACTCTACAAGGACAATATGTGTCCAATATATTATGATTATTGAAGATTGCCTTAACGAGATTGATTTGGCAAAGCCAATTTGTAACTAATCCCAACAATTTCAAACTGGAAATCTATTAAAAAGTAATTTCCGTTCAATATGAAAAGTGTTTAAGGTCTGCTGTTTACTTCACTCAATTCTGCATTATTCTTTGACGAAAACGAGCTCATGTTGCGTACTATCAGATTTGATACTGATAAGCATCCAAAATTAATTTTAACAACGTCTCATTAAAAGCTATAGTAGACTCTATTGCGGACGTTAAAATTTTTTGAATCAGTCAATAATACTGTGGGAACGTTGCGTCAATGAAAACGAATCAAAAGAAAGTAAAAAATATCTTTTGTAACGTATAAGGTCAAAATCCGCCGCTTTGATGCAAAAATTTTGACATTTTATGCGAATAAATGCAAGATATGATTTTAATGGCAACGGATCGGCTCATTTAACATTTTATGTACATATATGCGCTAAAACGGTCTATTGAAATTATGCAAATTTCGACATGATTCGCTAAGAGCAATTAAATATGAGATTTATTATCGGTTATAGCCGCCAGATATAATGTAATCGAATGGTTAAAATGAGCCATTAACAATGTTTGAAAAAAGTTAACTCCACAGCCCTTTACTATATATTGAAAACCAGCAATAAATAAACTAAAGGGAATTTTAGTCTAATGCTTTGCACTTGTTTTTGTAATAAACAATTTTAACACAATGCAGAAACAAACTTTGGCATAGATACTCAATACCAAAGCTAAGATATACTAGAAAGCAATGCCGTCAGTAGAAACCTTCGTCATATGAGGATCACCTAATTAAACTCACAAATACATTCGATAGGCTTTCAATGAGTCAAATCGACTTATTGCAAATATTAATGCAGCAAAAGAGCTTTGATTTTGAGTATGATTTGAAAGAACTTTATTATTTTATCTAATAATTAATATTTTAACTATTTTCTCTAAAACTTAATTAGTAAAAATTTAACTATTTTTTCAGCAAAACATAGCCTCACTGTTAGATTAGTAAGTTCGGCTATATTTGGTGAACAAATTCGTAAAATTTATAAATGTGAAATTAGTGAAAATTTCACTGATTAATTATTTTAGCGCACACTTACTGATCAATCAGTGAAGTACTCACTTTTCAGATAGAATATCGATTAGTCTCCTAACAGCTACGGATTCGCTAACTCAGTTTTTACTAAGTGCACGTTCCGGTTTTCGTAATGTTAGCGAAATCAAGCAGTAGAAGTCTTTAGTAGTACTAATATGGGGACCACAATCATATAGTGTACCACGTAGTACTGCTGCGTGGGTAAGTTCCGTTAGATATGTCATATAACGGCATCACAAAAGGTGCTTGAGTCTAAAGAAATGATTTATTTAAAAAAAAAGTATAATCAATGTTTTTTTTCAGTCACAAAAGCCATCAACTGGCGCTCCCTGTGCCATAATTGTGGCAAAGCAGGGCATAAAAAGAAGGAGTTCACAGGAGAGGTACATTACTTTCAGATTATTGAATTACGTGCTAGGTACAGGCTAATGCCGGGTTTTCCAGGAAGCCCTAACCAAAGCTAAAGCATTTCTGCAATGGGTCGTATTCTGCAAATTAATCGACATCAGAGCATACTCACTCAAAATCGACTCGAGCAGTTTGCGAGATCAAGCTGACTTGCTACTACTCAGTAAGAAACACTACAAGCAAAGCTTCCCAACATGGTATCCTGAAAAATCACTTTTTAATATTTACCTATCGCCAAAATAACCTGCACCATCCTTTCAATCTAGGCTCAATGGTGGACGCTGGTACGAGCGCAGAGGATCACGTGCTCGTTGAAGGTGACTTCAATGCAAGGACAATTGGATAGAGCATGCCCCAATCACGATCTCACTACCGGAAATTTCGTCGGGAGCGGGGGACTAGCAGCTAAAGATGTAGTGAACTCAACTATGAAAACCATTGAACCTGCCTGCACGTCTTCCATGCCTCGCCGAAAAACACGGCACGGTAAGCCTGCAGTGTACTGGTATTCCTCTGAAATCGCAGAAAAGCAAAGCAAGTGTCACACACTCCGACGAGAGGCCCAGCGAGCACGGTCTCAAGAAGTTGCAGGCATCAAATTAACAGCTTATAAGTCGGCTATGAAATTCCTCCGCAAACTCATCAATAGCAGTAAGGTAAACCACTGCCAAGAACTAGTAGATGACGTGAACTGAGACTCGGGGAGCTTAGGCTACAAGCTAGTCATGCGGAAGCTCGATGCCCAAAGATTAGCCTACTCATACAATGCGGAAAAGATGAACGAGACTGTGCGGGTTCTCTTACCTATTTACCCAGTGTATAATAAGGCTGTCCACGATGAAACACGAGGAGAAAACCAACTTTTCACAAAGGTGGAAGTGGAAGATGCAGTGTTGTCTTTGAAGAAAATTCCAGAATTCCAGCTGATGTGCTGTAGATGGTTTACCAATTCTACCCCGACTTGCTGCTCAGTGTGTTCAATGCTTGCTTGCGTGAAGGGATATTCTAAGAGTGCTGGAAGGCCTGTGCTAATCATCAAATGTAAGAGGAATCTCGAGTCATCTTTTGCATACCAACCGCTATATATGCTAAATACAGCCGGGAAAGTACTCAAAAAACTTATGAAGGGAAGACTCGCTGACGCAATCTGCACCACGGGGGATCTGTCTCCTAGGCAGCATGGCTTCAGAGCAGGTCGCTCTACTATTGACGCAATCGGAGAAGTCATAAGCATCGTTGGGCGCGCCGAGACGAAAAAGGGTTCCGCTTGAAGGGTCGTCCTGCTAGTTATTATTGACAACAGAAATGCTGTCAACACCGCCAGATGGGTGGATATCTTGTAAGCCCTGGGAAGTCACTTACAAGTACCACAATGCCTTATGCAAATCTTGAGGGACTACTTGAGAAATCGCAGTCTGCTCTACGACATAAAGGAAGAGAGTCGAAATATGGCTGTTACATCGGGTGTCGCTTAGGGCTCCATCATCAGTCCCACTTTGTGGAACATCTCGTATGATGGGCTACTGAGACTTGAGATGCCGGACAAATCACGCTTGGTCAGCTACGCAGACGATGTATCGGCGTTATTCGTGGGATGCACTGTCGCACATGCGCAATTCCGCCAGGTACACTGATGTTTCAGTCTAAGACTAGAGAAAATCGAAGTGTTCATACTAACTAAGAAAAACATCCACAAAGTAAAGACTATGAGTATCGCGGGAACACTGGTCGATTCGGAACCAGCTGAAATACCTGAGAGTATCGATAGAATCAAATATGAGTTTCTCCGCACAAATTGGACCAACAGACGACGAAAGGAAGCAGTAATTGTAACGGCACCTACTCGGCTGATGGCCAACATATGGGGACCTGTTTTATCAAAGAGACGACTCCTAATGAGTCTCGGTTTTCTCAAGAAACAAAAAATATCATCTCTGCCACAGAAAAACTGCTCAAGTTGAATATGGATGATTCTTCCATATGTGGATCAAAGGACTTTGAAATCCTTGCTAAACAATTCAATGTAAATCCTGCTGAACTAGAGGCAGAATTTATGCTTCTAAAATCTAAGAATCAAGGAGAACATGATCCAGCATTTTCTCCTTCAAACATTTCGGATTGGATTAACTGGTTTTCATAATTCCAGGAGTCCAACATTTGACAATGCTCAATAAGTTCGCTACAATGCCTGTAGCAAGTTGTACAATCAAAAGAACGTTCTTAAAGCAGAGGATAACAAAATCTAAGCTCAGATCGACGATGTATCAAGACCGTCTGGAAAACTTGATGATTCAGTTTGTCGAACAGGAATTGGCTGCTAACGTAAAGATGAGCGATGTGATTGACAACTTTAAAAACAGCGTTGAATTCCAACGTCGAATGACTTTGTAATGTAATTAAAATATTCATTATTGTACTTTTCGTCTTAGATACGACTGTTTGTATTTTTTTTACAGTACAAATATAGGTATTAAGTTTACATTTGTTTTTATTTTCAACAATAAATAAATATGTTTAAAATCGAAGTTGTTTCTCTTATTTTGCTGCCAGATATTCTAAGCAATTTATTGAGCTATTCATTAAGAGTTAATATTCGTTACAGGTAATATTTTTAAAACTAGTTTTGTTAAACATTTTGTCAATTTGAAGTGGAAATAATTGTTATTTTAACAAACAACTGTAATACTTGTTTAAGAAAAAAATTGTTATTTTACCAAACAATTATTTGAATATCCACAAAAAACATTGCTTATCAAAAGTTGTTTGTCGCTACTATGATCAATAAAGCATGTTTATAGGCAATAAATACTGTGTCATCTAAAGTACCAACCATTTTCATGAACTCTACCAAGGAACTATTCCTGGCAACATCACTTCTGTAGTCCTGGAAACGCATATGAATGCGAGGAATGCTAATCAATTCGTAATACCTTTTGCCAGAACAGATCGTATAAAGAACAATGTGACGAATGCGTATATATAACAATCTTCCAGAGATGATAAAGGAAGCACTGATTCAAGCGTGGACCTAAAGATTTTTTCAACTCAGTATCTTAGGGCATTTTTGACCCTATCGGCGAGAGACAGTTGCTCCGATTTTTTTAATGCGTTATATTATATGAATTTTTTATTTATTTCTGAGAGCTGATAATGAATTGGACTAGACATTCTTGAAAGGATTAATTCACATTATTTTGTGTACCCCCGTTATACCGATGTATTGAACATTATCTGGGTGGCAGACTTGACGAAACGGTGAAATGTGAATGCAGATCACACAAGCATTGTGCGATGAAGAAAGAGTGACGGAGAGAGTGGTGGGGAACGGAGGTACTTAAAAAATGGATGAAAAAGCGATCATTGGGCAAGTTCATACGCTTCAGCTTGCTTCCGTCCTAAAACAAGTAAATCCAGTTTTTTTCAGACGAGAAGGACGCGGCATCGAGGGGAAGAAAACAAGATGCATGAGTTCTAAAAATTGTCTAACGACCTGGCCGCACGCACTACGACAAATGCGTACCTATATGATGCACCTCAGAAAATTTCAACAGTCTCAAGGCAATCATTCATGTATCGATACCTCAAGGCGATAGATCTCGTATGGGAGATTGGAAATGCGTTCTTGGTCTCAAGATGAAACCGGTCAAGATACACACCTCATGTATGTTACTCGTGTTCACTTGTCGACGGCCGACAATCAAATGGACTCAATGATACATTGAACAAATGTGTATCGTAAAGAAAATGGACATGAGTGCAATATTGGACCGTGTAGACCTAAGACAGGGTTCAGCCAACCTGAATGCTGGTATAGGTCGCAATCCTGTTTGCGACTACATCTAGCTTGGCCCATTCAATGTTAAGTGTAGAGGACCGGAAAATTAGTTAACTCACTTCTCAGGGGTCATAGGAGCTGCTACGCAGTCTTAAAATACAGAGGAATGTTGAAACCATTTTTTTAATTATGGCTGGCATACTTTATTTAATTGTGAAATGTACGAATCAATACATCAACAGTATCAAGGATAAATTCTCCAGAGAGAGGGACGCGAAGTATATATATATATATATATATATATATATATATATATATATATATATATATATATATGTATATATATATATATATATATATATATATATATCATCGAAGAAAGGGCATTAATAGGCTTGCTATACCTGGTAGGAGCCTATAAAGGGAATAGGCAAAGCTTGAAGGGGGGAGCTGCGGGGTAAACAAAATGACGGCATTGAAAAGTTTGGTTTATTGATGAGTCTCAGATGGTTCAAGTTCCTGATACGTTGTTTTCGCTTTGATGACCTCACCACCCGACTTCAACGACAATAGGATGACTGGCTTGCTTTCGTCCGTGAAATTTTTGAATCATTTATCAAAAATATCAAAGGTAATGTTCTGTTGGTGAGAATATCTCTTTTGACGAAACACTCTAGGTTGCAGAGCTTGATGTCCTTTTCGCCGATACATCCCGTCAAGGCCAAGCAAATTTGGGATTAATTGTTTCACCTTCATCGATGCCAGAATCACCTATACATCCAACCTAGAAATCTATGCGGGCAGACAGCCTGAAGGTCATTTCTAAGTCAGCGACAAACCAACTGACATCATCATTCAATTAGCTTAGCGTAACATAACAGCCGACAAATTTGTTCACAGATTTTATTCTCATTGATGAGTTGAAAAAACGTAAGCTATTCTTCGTTGGCGCAGCAAGGAAAATAAGAACCAGCTACCGCCGGAATTTGTAAATGTCAAAGGAAGGAAACAGTGCAGGAGCATTTTTGGTTTCAATAAAGGGAAAGTTCTGGTTTCATACATCCTTCGCCAGAACAATTACGTATTCCTTTGGTTTTGGTTCATAGTGACGACGCTGTTGATCCTTCATTCGAACAACAAAAGAAATGAGTTATCATAACATTATATAATTCTACAAAAAGTGTGATAAATACAACTGACCAAATGTGCTCAACTTATAATGTATGCTGAAACAACGAGCGTTGTTGGCCAATGGTAATCTTCTACAGGATGCTGCATCTTGGCAGGAATCAACTCCCTCATTGTCTATCTCGGTAATGATCTGTAGCGATTGCGCAGAAAATTATTCATCAAAAAGTTGGCCCATGAGCTTATGGTTCCAGGGCTGAAGAAAAGCAGCCTAAAGAAAATCGGAGTCCCCTCCATCCTCCAAATCTGTCTGAAGAGGTTCCGTCCTATATACGATGATGATAATGGAGGCAAATCTTCCCTCTCGCGTCCCATGATATTTATTTATTTATTTATTCCATCTTCTAGTCAGACTGAATAATCCAATAACAAGATGGAACGGAATGAATAAATACAGCAATATTTAAATGAAAAAAATAATAAAATGTCGATAATTGTAAGTTAAATTAGTAGTAAGTCTCTTAGTTTTTCTTAGATGCTATGTTAGAAAGGGGGAAAGGACCAAGCTCGAGATTATTATGATTTCATACGATTCTTAAAATTGGTAATTGGAAATATAAATCAGTTCTAGCATATAGGCTAACGAAATAAGAATTCATACGAGATGTTTGTCGGAAACGCAGCTCAGAAAAAATATTTAACGGAACTTGATGGTAGCAGAGTTTATACAAAAAACATTGGTCTAAATAAGTTCGTCGGGATATTAGAGATGGAAGAGATAGGAAAGATAAACGACTTTCATAGGGTAGATACGGAAAATTAAACTTAAGGAAAAAAAACGCGTGAACTTTCTTTGGACAGTTTCTAAAGAAGACACGAGGTAGGAATATCAGGCAGATAACAGAACAGTATTCAAGCAAAGGGCGAACAAGACAAAGAAATAGGCGGACAGAAGAAGAGATGCTATTGAATTTATGTACATGTCTAAGGATAAGCCCGGAAACTCTAGACGCCTTAGTAATCACATTTAAAATATGTGCATCAAATTTGAGTTTTGGATCAAAAGTTACTCCAAGCTCCAAACTTAGAGAGCAAAGCATCATTTAATATATAATTAAAATTAACAGGAGAGTCCTTGAGAGAAAGTCATTTTATGACATTTAGTAGTGTTAAGACATAATTAGTTTGAAGCACACCATTTATTTAGAGCATTCAGATTAGTTTGAACGAGCTGGCAGTCTAAATGGGATTTGACTGTTCGAAATACTTTGAGGTCATCAGCATACAAGAGGCAAGAGGAATAAATTACAAAGGGAAGATCATTTATGAACAACAGAAGAGAAGAGACCCAAGAATTGAACCTTGTGGAACGCCAGATGAAGGATAAAAAGGACTAGACGTAGTACCAGAGAGACTTACTCAACAAGAACGACATGATAGATAAGATGACATCAAAGATAGAAGAGCACCCGAGATGCCAAGAGCTTCAAGCGAACGACAAAGAAGTAAATGATTCACAGTGTCAAAGGCCTTGGAGAAATCTGTGAAGATCGCATCAACTTGCAGTTGGTTATCCAAAGCTCTTGCAACACTGTCTGTGAACTCCTTTAAATTAGAGGTAGTGGAGTATCCTTTGAGGAAGCTATGCTGCTCTGGAGCAATAAAAGGAGCTAATGAGTTTTAGAGTCGATTATGAACCAACCGTTCAAGTAACTTTGGAAAGCAGGAAAGTAAGGAAATAGGGCGATAATTGGAAACTGACGTAGGATTACCACTTTTAAAAATTGTTACAATATTAGCTGTTTTCCAAGGGTTAGGGAAAGTACCAGTACTCAAACTTAGATTGAAGAGGAGAGATAAAGACTCTACAAATAAAGTGATTTCCAATAAGAGGTGTTATTTTGAATAGCCCGCTACTTCAGTAGATGTCACCTTTGAAGCTGTCATTTTTTGACATTTGACAAGTCGAAACTACGACATTAATAAAAATGGAACGATACACGCTTCAACAACACATTGAAATCAGTAAAATTCACTATAAAAATGGTGAAAATTCGGCAGAGTGTTCGCAAAACTCGAACATTTTTGGGTCGTCGTGAAGCACCTTGTCAGACCGCAATACAGAAATTGGTGGAAAAATTCGAGCTGTTGGGACAATTTAGTGATGTGAAGAATAAACGTTACTCAAGAACAGCCGAGAATATTGCTGCTGTAGCCGAAAGTGAAAACCCAGGTTTATCCATTCCTCGTCGTTCTTTGAAAGTAGGCATTCCACAAACGTCATTAGACCGTATTTTGCATAAAGATTTGGGTCTTAAGGATAATAAAGTTCAGTTAACACAAGGACTCAAGCCGGTCGATCATGAACAACGTCGTGTCTTTGCTGATTGGGTCCTTAAAATGCATGAAAATAATCCTGAATCCCATCGAAAAATCATCTTGAGTGATGAGGCCCATTTCCACCTCGGTGGCTTCGTCAACACGCTAAATTATCGCATCTGGGGCTCGGAAAACCCAAGAGTTATTGCTGAAAAGCCTCTCTATCCTCAATGTGTGACTGTTTGGTGCGGTTTATGGTTCGGCGGAGTCATTGGATCTTACTTCTTCGAAAATGAGGCTGGAGCAACAGCTACGGTGAAGGGATTGCGCTATCAAGAGATGATTAATGATTTTTTATGGCCGAAATTGGATGATCTGGACAACGTTTACTTTCAATAAGATGGCGCTACGTACCACAGAAGCAATAAAACCATTGATCTTTTACGGGAAAAGTTTCCGGACCGTGTTATCTCTCGAAGAGAAGATCACAATTTGCCACCGAGATTTTGAATTTAACACCTTGCGACTTCTTCCTTTGGGGCCACGTGAAAGAGAAGGTCTACGCCAACAGCCCAGCATCGATTCAAGACCTCAAAGATGGAATTCGTGAGGCTATCGAGGACAAGGGCAGCCACTTTGCTATTTGGTTATGGAAAATCTCATGAAAAGGATATGGTCCTGTAAGCGTAGTCGTGGTGGTCATTTGCCTGATGTTATTTTCCACTGTTAACGGCATACCTTCTTCTTTATAATGAAATAAACATCCAATCGTTTACTCGTATATTAGGAAATGGAATTTTTCTTTTAATATCAAAATATTACCTTCTTATTGGAAAACCCTGTATGTTTGGCAAACCATCCAGCCCAGGGCTGATATTAGGATCAAGAGCATTGATCAAAGATTCGACTTTAAATGCATCTGTACAAATAAAGGAAGTTGGGAAGGGAAGATGATTAGGTTACATAACAGGATGTACAGCTGCGGCGGGAGAAGAAAAAGTCGAAGAGAAAAATTAGGCAAATGAGTCAGTAACTTCTTGAGAAGAAGAAACCTGTGCACCATTCCAACGGAAGTTACTAGGACTGGAAGAAGAGGAGTTCAGCGACCTTGTATAAGACCAAAAAGGCTTTGTATAACTAGCCACAAGAAAGTTTTCCCAACCACTGAAAAAAGTCTTCACAGCATATCTGATCTCTTTTTTGGCAATAGCACGCAGCCTGCTAAAATTGGATCTTGCTACAATAGTGCCGAGTGTTTTGAAGACACGATGTGCCTTATCTTTATCTCGTAAACCATGATGTCTGAAGAGGTGTAAAACAGCGAATAAGATTATAATATATATGTTAAATTTATCTAAAGCAGCCTCACAATTTAGGCCTCTAAAGAAGTTTAGCCAGTTGACTGAAAGTAATTCTGCATTAAAAGCTTCATAGTTAGCTTTAAAAAAGTTAGGTTTTGGAGTAGGATGAGGTTTGTTAAATTTATTTTCATCCACTATAAGATCTATAGATAAAGGAGGATGGTGCCGATCAGGAGGAACATACGTATGTACGGCTAGAGATACAGATAAATAGTTAACTGGAACGTTTGATAGAACAAGGTCAAGGGGACGACCATTAGGATTGTAGATATGATTTTATTGAGAAAAGGAGCAATGAGATAGGAAAGATGACAGGGTTGTAGAAAAAAGATCAACTGACGAGATAGAAGGATTAGGAAAATTCTTCCACTCTATGTATGGTAAGTTAAAATCCCCGCGAAACAATATTTTGACGTTAGGGTATCGCGAAACTAGATAAAAGGATAGATCATCAAAAAACGTCTCAAGAACTCTGTATTATAAAGGAGAGAAATTTTGATAATAACACATTCTAAAGTATGAGAAAAACAGAAATCAGAACAAAGAGAACTGCACTGTAAGTGCATGACCTATACGGTTGAAACTAGTATTACCAGACTTACCTTCATTGCATAAAGCCAATTTGTCTCAGCCGCGCTAACTACGTCTACGACGAGTACAAAATTGTCAATGTTCCAATTTCTGCTGAGGCACCTAGATCATGCAAATCTGACGTGGACTGAATGCATCTACACATATCTAGTGGCAGTACATGAGTGGTTTTTAAAATCTTCTAAATGTGCTTAGTTGAAGTATTTAAACAATATTTTGAAGTACCTATGATGAAGGGTTATCATAATGGGCTTTCCTATTTCATGTGTTCATACTAATAAAAAGATTTCTATTAAAATTATTTTCTAATAGTCCCTTCATATAGATCCCTAGGAAGGTATGTGTAAATGGGGAACCCCCGAACTTGAGGGGGATGAAAGTTATGGCAATTAAAAATTGTATGTCAATTAGTCTCAACGCATCGTTTGCAAGTGGTAAACTAAAACGGGGAAAAGTTGATTTGGCTCTGATTCCATAAATTTTATTTCATCCTTTTTTGTAAGCGTTGAAGCCGGTTTTCTTTTTTTTTTCTAAACGTTTTTTTTACACCTTCTAATTAGGATTTTCGCCGGTAAGATTCAAAGGCTTCAGCATCTACCCCAGGATATTTGTTATGAAAATTGCTGGCTGAAAGCAAGAAAATACTGTGGAGATGTTACTAACCCAGATAAAAGAATCAAGATTACTTGTATGGCAAAAATAAACATAATCATTTCTTCGATGAATAATCATCCCCGTTAAGTCTTTAATCTTTAACAATTATTCATTCAGATTGAAGCCATAAGACCTGGGCTACTGTTTCGGTACACGAAAAAACCTTTCTAAGCTACTTTTCGAACATTCTTCTGTAATATGAACAATGAAGACATTAATCATGTTAATGACCATCAAATCAACGATCTGCCAAAAATAATTGAACGAAATTCAATTATAAATGATCCCCAATGATCATTAATGAAAAATAGCAAAACGCAAAATTTAACATTTCATTCTTCATTCTATTAAATCTAAAATTTGCCGCTCAAAACCATTCAGCGTAGATTAAACAACAAACATGGAACCAGTAGGTATGAACCAAATCATTAACCTTCTCTGGATCCATCATTCAAACTTTGAACATCAAACACAACTCAAAAAGATTTATGAGTTTGAAGATAGTCGCTGTTAGAAATGGTTGCTTGAGCAAAGCTAATGTTAATGATCGCCAAACGAAAAGATAATGTTAAACTTTTCATTAGGCGGAAATTATTACATTCACCTTTTCCTTTCCGACGTGAATTTAATTAATGATAACAGTACACTCGCGACATGTAATATATAAAGTATGAACGCAGTGTGCTAAGAAATTTGTTTATTTGCTGATTTCTGATATAGGAAGTGATACTTGGAGAGGCTTAAAGACAATAGAACTCGTACTACAACTATTTACCGTCCGTACAGGTATGAAATCTAGTCAGCGAGCAACTTCTGAGTAATAATATGTTAAAAAAGATTTTCTTAGAAATATGATTACGTGCCTGACCATCGCGGATGATGTCTTTTGCCAACAAGCAATGCAACAATTGCCGAATGTACAATGTTGCGATAATATGAAGTGAACGCTGGCGAAGAAGGTACTTACCATTCATTCATCCGGGAACAATAGATGATTACGATTTGCCAATTGGTGTTTACTCCGTTTTCGCTGCACAAGAAAACTAAAAGAAATTCACAAAAACGCAGAAATCGTTGGCGGTGGTCTGCAGATAAGTAGTTGATAATTATAAGAAGTTGAATATCGGGTCAAGTGGGCCTCGGGGAAATCTTCACATTACGCGGAAAAAGAATCACAATAGGGGCGACAGTATTTTCACAATTCGCGGTCACTTTAGACACTCGATTTGGTATTGTTTATTGGTCACGACTAACGCACGGGCACTCTACTGGATAAACAAACTCCTTAAAAGTATTAGCGACGCCGTAACAACTAAGAAAAACACATTTGTTTGTATTTCTACACTAGCGAAGATGTTTGGAGCACTCTTAATCACAATTTTCGCTGTTTGATAAATATTTAGAAACAATTCAACGCCAAACTAAATTTGCACTTTCTAAACATTCGTCAATACAATATTGATACTATGATACAACACTGCGGGCGAATGGGAACCTGTTGGACTCGATCAAAAGAAACTTTTTACCAAACGTGTGACCGGTTTGAGTATGTACTAAATGTATACAATGTTAATGTACGCATTTTTGATAAAATTATGAACAAAATCACACATCAAACCATCCGCAACTGAAATCACTCTCGTACTAAATATCGTGTCCGATATGTTGCCGAGAGTGCGCGCTAGATCCGCGAGCACTTGTTGAAGATACAAATGCATATGAAGATCGCATCTGGCTTAAGCAGAGCATGGTCGAGAAAAGATATCTTGAATATATCGTGCACTACATATGAGAAGAGTACGAAGAAAGAAGCGATCTCAAAGAAATTGAAAAGCACAATTGGATCTCAGCAATATATTCGTTGCTTCAGTCATTTTCAACTAAATTTCTTAGTTTGAATCGAATACTATCTTAAGGTGTTCGGAACGTATCTTCGGCATAAACAACGTTTTCGTGAAACTTCGATAGGTGATCGCAAAGCCGACTCAGGTATACCAATACCAGTACACCTGGTTCACCTGTGCAAGAGTACAGAATTGTGAGGGTGTGCAACAGTAAATGCGCGGAGCACCGTCAATATGTCATAGATTCGTTGAACTCTTTAATGCTTCTCTAATCGCTGGGGAACTATTGGTATCGTTGAACGTTGATCGTATAAAGCGGGCTCTATCATCGGGTAGCATAAGCTGCAAAGACAACCATCATTTGAGTAGGCGTTATTATATTTTTATAATTTTTATTTTAAGTTTCTTTCAATATTCAGGAATCTTGACTGTGAACTTAGATTTTTCCATGATTGAAACGCGTAATACACATTGAGTTAAGATAGTGCAATAAAATTGTTTCCTTGAAAGTCCAAATAATGAAATTCTCTGGAGAAGCTTCCAAATATAACGTTGATACCGACTTTTTTTCATATATTTAGATGAAAACTGTCATTCATTTTATCTTAAAAATGAAATACTAAGTTGCAAACCTCATTGAATATAATGTACGACATTGTATTCAATGATATTTATAGGATACATGTTTGCCGGCATAGTATATAGTAGGTACTACTCGTATAGTTTCAGAATAATAAAATTAATGTTTGCATTGCTACTGAGTAGTTAAATGTGATAACTTCAGTCGACTTACGAAATACTGGCGCGACAAAACACCAAACCACCAAACAGAATGCACAATTGACTGCAAAAATCGGATTCATGCACAGTACGTACATCACTGAATTCTCTATCCTAGCGTGATAATTGATTTTGTTCTTCAATGTACCATACCACCAGCTGGAACGGTAAATTCCTCGTATGTACCGTCAGATTTCGATTAGCTAGTAGGCTTGTACATTGCTAGAATTTTGATTAACTTGCCTAGCATTAGATTATTTTTAAAAATGATTGCTTTGACTTTTTAACTTATTTTCTACTTTAAAACCATTTTTTGCATTCGAGTAGAATCAAATTACATATATTTAATTTAATCCAGTTCTGCTGCGAAATTTCATCGCTATCGATGAGCCCATGTTCCTTAAAACTTATTCAATGGAATATTTGCGCCGCCTTGATAACATAAGTTTCGGGGAACCTGATCAGGGGAAAGAGGCCAACAAGTTAAAAAGTTAAAAAGGGAGTTGATGAAGTCTTTAGGGGAACTTCTCGTGAAGGCTGAAGACGATGGGAGTGAGCTACAGGGAGATGCAGTAGTCCAAAAAAGCATTGCGTTCAACTAAGCATCAAGTCACTGCAGCCGTGACCATTGAGAGGGTAGATAAGGTGGAAACTGCGATAAAGAGTTTGTTATCGGGAGGCCCCTAGTTACTCAACTCCTCGAGTGAAACATGAATTAAGGAAGCCTCCTGATCTTCCAAAATAGAGTATCAAGTTTTCTAGCGACTTTTTGGGATCTGTAAACACTTTCTTGGAGAGAGTGGAGGAACTCCTGGTAGTGAAAGGGGTTTCAGAGACTCAACTTTACCGAATGGCAGTGGAACTTTGTCGACGTAAATATTAACGGCGAAAAATTGCAAAGTGTGCTAGAAATAAAATATCTTGTTCTTATCATAGATCATCGTATAGCCTGGTTGCAACACATAAATATCTTAAGGAGGCAATCAGCCCCAATAATAGGCTTGTTAAGAAGATATGAGGTTTTTCCAATACACATTGAGACCCTTGTTCTAAATGCATTTGTGCTGACCAAATAACATTATGGAGTACTTATTTGGAGTCAATCGGCAAAACAAGGTCTTAATGGTATATCCAGGCTGCTGACCAAAGCATATTAAAACATTATGAAACTGCCAATGCTTCCTCAAACTAGTATGGTTTACCAATTGGCAAAATAATTAACCTTTAGTCAAATCATTAAAATGAAGAAAACTAAGTTTATCCACAAAAATTTCAAAGCTTATGGATCGGACCGAACACCATTCATTAAGGCATCACAGATCAACCCATATAATGCGAAGAATGCAGATCAATTCGTAATACCTTTTGCCAGAACGAATGATGCTCTGCGTATATGTAATAATCTAACAGAAATGGTTGAGAAAGCAAACTCACTCTTGGTATTTAAGAAAAGACTAAGGGACCATTTAAAGAGCACTGATTGAAGTGTGGACCTGTAGTTCTGCTTTTATGAGCTCAGTATCTGGGGGCATTTTTGACCCTATTGGCGAGATACTGAAGAGACAGTTAGTGTTTTTTAGGGTTTTGTACTAAAATGCAAAACCCTATTGCAATCACGACCTGTGTCCGTCTGTCCGTCTGTCCGTCCGTCCGTCCGTCCGTCCGTCCGTCCGTCCGTCCGTCCGTCCGTCCGTCCGTCTGTATGTCACAGCACTTTTTCTCCGAAACTGTAGAGGCTACAGCCATGAAACTTTGTGAAAAGGTCAGAAGTGGTGACCTCTTGAAAGTTCAAGGGTGTAAAAATTTTTCGAAGGGGTTTAAGGGGGGTCTCCCCATATAGGGAGTTGACCCCTCAAAAAAAAATTGTCGCCAATGGTAGTCGAGTAGGGTGTCATTAGAAAGGTCTCAATGAGATCTTTTGAAAACAGGTCTTAAAATTGCCTTATAAGTACCGGGGGGGGCAGGGGAAGGGGAAATGTACGAACTTTTCGCGTACCCCCCCCTCGCGATTGGACACCTTCCATCCGAAAAACCTGAAAAAAATTATGAATGTAGGACTTAATGAGTACAACAACAACAAATACATGAGAAGTCGAAATTCACTCAACTTTGTTAGTAATTGTATGATTTATCGATTTTATGTTTTCTTGAATAAAATCTAAATGGTACCCTTAAATTCAATAAAATTTAGCAAACAGATGACTATTTATAAAATTGATCTTTCCTGAAAGTTTCATAAAGATCGCTCAATATTTGACGAAGTTATAGCGATTCGAATTTTCCTGTATTACTATGGAACAATGTGCCCTGTATTACTATGGAAACATATGGCTATGGAGCCATATGCGCTTTTTACCGACTTAGACACTACAGCTTTGCTAGGATTTGCATGAAAGTTTCAGGAATGATAGATATCATGAGGATGACTACATACAATTGAAACAAGTCGAAGAGGCAGGAGAGAGCTCCTAGCAAAGGGGCTTTGTAGCCATTCTAGGATTCGAAAAAATAGGCCATGAATCGATGCTTACAGTACAGAGGAGTGGCCCCTGAAAAAAATTTCATGAAAGGTAGCCGATATGAGTATCAAATGAAAGTTCTCTATGAGAGCTTTTCAAAACAGTTCTTAAACTGACAGTCTTTGCTTCAGTGGGGGCACAGAGGGGGGGGGGGGGGAAATACATGAAAAATGTGTTTTCTCCCTCGCGAATGGACACCCGTGATCTAAAAAAATCTGAAAAAATTATCAAGCGAGATATTTATGGGTATAATTTTAACAAATACCTCAGAATTAAAAAATTCTTTCAACTTAGTTAATAATAGTATGATCCTCGAACATGACGTGTTTCTTAATTTTATTCGTTGCTGATTACGGCATTTTGTAAGTTAAGTACAAAACCCTTCTGACATGAGCAAAGGTCTGTCTACCCAACTTGTTTTTTTTTTGCATGCGTCGTATTATATAGAATTTTTTTATCTCTGAGAGCTGATCATGGAACTGGGGGCAGTGGCACAGGAAGCTGTTCGTTTGATAGTTAAAGGGCAATGAAAGGTCTTGGGAAAGATTCTGGTGCCAGTTAAGTTGCAAAGAAAGACAAGGTGGCTGGAGATGTTAGTGGTTCCTTCTCTGCCTCACGGTTTGATTTTGGGTGTTTGTAATGAGCCGGCGACCATTGGCGACCAACACACATGCACATTGCAACCATATGGCTTCCCATCTCGCGTCAGTTGTGACGACTTCACATCCCACGTCAGTTTTGTCGGGGAACGTCAAAGTCGCAGGTTGACGCAGCCATACGAAAAGTGGGTGTGCGAAATCCCCGATTAGTAAACGTAATAGGTTAAAAATTTCCTGCAATGTGTATATAATGTGCGATAGATAGATTGACTGAATGAAGAGTAATTGGAGTTCGAGGTTAATTTTACGAATGTGTTTTTGTTCAAATAACGATCAATGAAGCAGAATCCAATCGCATAATTCTACGTATTGTGTGGCTTCCCTGCTATGAATGGCGTCAAATTTTTTCGTTGGTAAATTCATTTGTGGCGTTGCCCTCATAGTATTCATTTATTATTTCTTCTGGGTTTCCATGCTGCGGTTAAGATTGATTGAAGAAGAAAATTGAATTCTCGGTCTGTTTCTGCCCCTACAATATGCGTTCGCAATCCCGGCAGCCTTTGGTGGTGAAGATACGCAATCACATTTGAAAGATTTCGTTATCGGGAGGTCATAATTGCGATTTTGCATAAAAGACGTCACGAAGGTCGTGAGAAGTTAAAGTTCCCTCGCTTCTTGATTGCTTTTATTATCAGCAAACTGATTGAAATAACAACTGTGCTTGTAGAGAGACTGCGGTCAAACAACCTATGGTGCATGATGTAGGATCCCGATTTCGAAATTAATTTTTGCAATCATCTTCACGGTCTCTGTCGACCCGTGTTTTCCGAGTGTATCGTACGAAAACCTGTCCGTGTCGGCAATGGTGCGCGGGTTGCGGGATTGGCGAAATGCTAAGATGAGTAATTGGATCTACTGAGTGGTGGAGATGGTTCCGTTTGTCAAAGTTCTCTTAACATCATTGTTAATTTACAGGCGATCCTGAATTATTATTAGACATGCAGGGTGTCGGCGAGTAGCTTGAAATCGTTCAGCTTTTCGAACACAAAAAGAATAGGCTTTTTGACCATCCGTGTTTGTGAGGTTCCATGTGACAGTGGCGACGGCCGGCACTGGGGCTCACTGGATACTGAAGTTAAGCGGCCTTTATGATTGTGAGTTGGATTCCAAAGCCATAATTAATGTGTCACACAAAATTACAAGTAAGTTCGGTCCGCAAAGATAAGCTAGCAATTGTTGGCTTAATACATATTTTTCGTGTCTCTTTCAAATAAGTATCTTCCAAAACTAGAATCTAGATTTCAAATCGTGTTAGCATTGTTTCAAGACACTTTCTATAAAAGTCAGATGTAACGGGAAATTCTATCTAAATAATGTAGTATTGGATTTAAAACATGTATACAGCAAAAGTTATTTAACTGTATATGTAAACTGTACTTTTCCATATTATAAACATTTTTAATTTATTTGAAACAGAACATAACCTAACATATGAACACTGTGAAAAGTTTGGATCTTGCTATCTTTGAGAAATAATAAGAAATATTACAGCTGTAATAAGTTAAAGTGTCAAGCAGCAATTGAGTAAGGGAGTTAGATTTGATGTGTGGTTTTTTTAGTATCAATTCTAATCACTTAATTCTCAGTTATTTTGAGTATTAGTTTTCATGTAGCATACATTATATATGTTACGTGGAAATTTATGTATTGATATTTCAGGAGGTAATACTTTAGTGTAATCGAAACTCGGGAGCGCGAAATCAACCTATTTTTTTGTATTGTTGACTGAATGAAAGGAATAAAGTAAAGTAAGTTTCTTTTCCGTATGGTTAAAATTTCGACGCGTTTGAAACGGGCACGTAATGGTGGCTGAAACACGTTATTTAGCGTAATCCATTTAAAGACCTGCAATCGAAATCCTCTCCGAACTAGCCAGCCAACAAGCAGCCACCGCGAAATGGATTACGGGTGCACGGACTGGTTGACCGGTTGGTACCATTCGTTGGCACAACTCAGACTTCACGTCTAGAACCAATGAGAGGTCGGTTCCGATTTCGTTCGAGCAGCCGCAAAGGAAAATAATTACATGTTGATTTTTTTGAAAGAATCCAAAATCAGACTTAACCTCAAGCATGAGCGCTGGTATTTTGTCAGCGAAGTCACCGCAATGGTAGTTCCTCTACATTGTCGTTTCATTTTGTCTCAGACAGACGTGATGCGTTTAGAGAATCTGGTACAAGGCAAGTTCTTGCGTATGGGGGATGGATTGGGATGCACATCTTTGGTAAAGCACGTCATTAAGATGCATTTGACGCACATCAAATAAAGATATTATCCGCTCTTGCCAGTACTCCAAAAGCACATCAACGCGGAGTCGGGGGAAATGTTGAGACTGGGTGTTTTTGAGCCTTCCTCTGGTACCTGTTCCTCGTCAATACTAATGGTGAAAAAAAGAAAGAAGCTACAGGTTTTGTGGACTTTCGCAAAGTCAATAAAGTCACGAAAAAGGATGCCTACCTGCTACCCTACATATCATCAGCCTTGGATAAGCCACAGGACGCCAAGTATATGTCCACGTTGGACATCAAGTCCACGTTTGGCAGGTGCCAGTACAGAATTAGATCCACCTACACACTACCTTCACCATACCCGGAAAAGGATTTTGGATTGTCAAATACCGTGGCTACGTGTTAGCGATTAATCAACCTAGGACTAGATCCAGAGTTAGAGCCTTGCGTTTTTGCGTATCTCCATGATATCATCATTGTCACTCAAACCTTCAAAAAGCATTTAGAAGTATTGGAAGAGGTTTTTAGATGTTTGAGGAGCACATGCTCCTCCTGTCTCTTGAGACAAATGCCATTTCTGTTGGTCGCAGCTAAAATATTTGGGCTACGTAGTCGATGGGAATGGGCTGAGTGCAGATCCGGAAAAGATAGAGAGCATCTTGAATATCCCTCGTCCACAATCTGTTAAGCAGATTCGGCAATTCTTGGGCACGGTATCTTGATACTGCCAGCTTATACTGTACCATGCATCGTCGGTGGAACCCTTAATGGGGCTCCTGCATAAAAGACAAAAGTTGGCGCACTCGCTCTCTTTTGTCGTTACAAGATCGTTCAAGATTGTTATAGTTCAAGTTCGCACAAACAAACTCTGTTGGTGAAAAGCCACATCACAAATGAGAATCATTTAAGGTGGAAACTGAGATATACACAATGGAGAATTCCTGGCTTCGATTTTTCTTTTGTCGGCGGAATATTCTTGGGTGGTGTTTGGAAGACAACAATAAAGAGGCCCCCAACATTTAGAATAGGGAAAAATTAAAATTAGGAATTTTGTGATCTAGGATTGAATTAATTTGCATCGAAAGAATTTTTGTGAGACAAACAAATAATATGTATGTATGTGAAACAAATTGGAGCCCACGCGTTTTGTTTGAACTATTGGAAATCATTTAGATTTCCCAATTAAGTATTCTCAAAGTATGTAGGTGACAAGCAATTTTTGGAGATTTTTTTTTGTGTGTAAGGTAATTCCTCCTTCTTTTCTTGATGAGGATAAGTTATTTGGGCCTGGCCAAAAATTCATGCTTCAGGCGACTAGGTAACTGCGAGGATGAAAAAAGTAAGCACCGCTGCTGGGGACGTCAACGTCATCAGATTGTTATCTTCTTTTAATCGGTCCTCATCAGCATCATCATCGTTATCAAGTGATAAGTGATATCAGGGTTTCATTCAGTCTGATGCGTGATTCGTCGAATATATATGTGATTTCGTCGATGCATTATGGATGTCCCCGATTTGATATCAGTCGTTGTCTAGCACCTTCATGACCGTGTAAGGTCCTTTGTATATGGTCTCCAACTTCCTAGATTGACCTGTACTTGGCAGCTCATTTTCGACCGCTACTAAATCGCCCACTTCGTTTTTCATTGGAGATTAATATGGTCGATCGAAATATGCCTTCCACTCGTGTTTCTTCTGGAGTATCGTTCAGCGGTATGAGTCCGTATCTCTGGTAAGTTATACTCGTTGGTTACTTCTTTGTCTTGCAATGCTAGAATTAATTTATTGTTCAAGATTTCGCGTTCATTTCGTTGTGCTATTTTTGGCAGTGCTTGGAGACCATTGTATGGATCTGAGATAATGGTTGCATTTGCATTCGTCTTCAACTGATATTGTGAGCATCTTCCAGATCGATCGATTGACACGCTCGATTTGTCCATTTGCTCAAGGCTAGTCGCTATCTTTACGTATCGTGTATCATTTTCATAGCAATATTAGCTGAAAGTTTTAAACGTAAATACTATTTCACAGTCAGTGATGATTCATGCTGGAGTCCCAAATGTACTCATCAATTCATCTAGCGCCGTGAGGACTCCTTGTGAGGAAGTCATCTTGACAGTACAAAGGATGGTTTACTTACTGAAGAGGTCACTTATTCTAAGTTTGTAGTAAATACCGCCTGAACTTTTCAGAAATGAACCTAGATGATTTCAGAAATGAGCCTAGATGTAAGGTTAGAAATGCCGTTGATTCAATTTCGTCAAAATGTAACTTGCCTTTAGTCTTGTAGCAACCACGGAAGTCACCGCAGTTGCAGACATTAAGAATTAGCAGAGGGGTGTGTAGCCCGGGGTGGCATACTGAGGCCGGCTAGCGCTCAGTCGTGTCGTGGGTCTTTCGGGACACCCTCTGCTCGTGCTGAGCCACCTTACATATAAATACTAGCACATAGGGAAAAGGACGGGAAAGGGAAGGTCATATTGAGAAATGAAAGTTTGTTGTCTTAACGAGACATGGCCGTTTTATTTAATTCACAAAAAGTAAGAAAGAATTTTACAGGTAAAATTCACAAATTTTTAACCCCTCATTAAAATTTATGCAAGCAAAATCCGTTAGATACAATTTAATATAAGGAAAAAAATATTAATTTAATAACATAAACTAACAGTATATAAGAAAAAAACAAATCCAAATAATTACTCACGCTTTCCTTGTTGAACTCCGAGCGCTCGGCGAAGAACAAAAGAAAGGAATTCGGGGCACCTGAAACTCAAGTTTCAATTTGAAAATTATTGTTACACAAGTCCAAAAATGAAATCACAGAACGGCCACTTTTCACAAGACGCTGATTACTCTCTCTCTTCGCTAATCCATTATCTTTTCAATTTCATCCAACATCTCCAAATGCAAAAAAAAAATTGAATATTTTCACCACTTCATAGATCAAATAAAGGATTTCATGGAAACTTCCCTCTGGGTTTTTTTTTTCTTTTTTTTTTTGTTTTAATAAATCAAATCACGACACTTTCCTATTTCACTTTTAACTGCCTTATCCAACAATTAAAATTCTAATCCGCAATACAAGTTTTGATTTTATTTTCCACACATTTTTTTTGGTTTTGAATTATGCCTGATTATTCTTATTCTCGGTTCACTCCACTTGACTAAGTTTTTCTTTCTTTAAAGTCCGCACCTAATTTCACCCGCATATGCCACAAACAAAATTTTACTAATTTTTCTATTTAATTCCCACGTTCGTAATTAAATCCAATTCAAACCCCACTTTTCACCAAATCAACATTAATCTTTATTTAGACACTACCCAAAGCACTTTCTCCTCTTCTTCTTTTCAAACTTCAAAAAAAACCGAATCTTTTATCCTCAAATTAACAATCCCGCACAGCCAAACACAATCCCTTCTATATCCAAGTCCAATATCGACTGCCTAATTCCTCACAACTTCATCCCGCATTTCACCTTTCCAAATCCGATTCCACAATCCCTTTTCTCAATTACCGCTGCCGCATCTGGGTAACGTAATCGAAGTTCATTACACTTCGATTCCGCTACCCACACATTTTTTGTTCCCGTATCGACAATCACAATAGTATCCATTGACTTGCATATATGGCAATTTACATCCCCAAGAATCGCTTGATTGAATGTAAAGTGTCACATATACATTACGAAAACTATTGATTTTGCCGATACCCCAAAAAGAATACTTCCGTGCGTCCGGGAGAACTTGAACTCAGGGTTCCAGCAGACCCAAGATCGAGGACTACCGACGCAGCCAATGGTGCCGTGGATGGTCGATCTCCCATTCATCTCATAAGCAACTTCAACGATGCATTTGGGCATGAGATTGAATTTTGTTAGTAATCAGTGAATTCATTTTTGTTAGTATAAAAAAAATAAAATTTGTTAGTGGGAATGGAGTTAGTTAGTTTTAAGGAAGGAATTAGGTTTTGTTAGGGAAAATGAATAGAATGAAATTTTGTTAGTGGGAATTAATAAATGGAACGTTATTAGTGGGAAAATTGAAATTATTAGTAGGTATTATTTTTTTTCGTAGTTGTTAATAAGGAAAAAGGGTAGTATTGTGATGATGGGGAGTAAAAATTAAAGGGAAAATGGAAAAATATAAAAAATAAATAAATAAATTTATAAAGGAAAAGGTAGAAGTGCCCAAAGGGAGGTGGAAATATTACGGCGGCAGTTGAAGTTGCGAATGGGAGATAGTCGGTACGCCGGTATTTGCAACAGTCTTTTCACCAGGTCATTGTATGAATCGCATCAGCACTCCATTTAGCATGAATATATTTGCACATGCAGTCTCTCATTCCTTTGAACCAGAACAGTCTCTGCAACCGTTCTATAGTCTTGTTAATGCTTAGATAGCCTACCTGATTATGGTGGCTCTACATAATCCACCACTACACCATCATTTCTCACTTCACCAAAAAAGACGCGCATTCTTCAAAACGTAGTCCTTACTACTCTGTTGCTCTTAATTCTTCGATCATGTAATGAAGCTCTAGATCACTCAACTGCATTGTAAATAACCAGCCTTGCTGGTTAATAACAATCTCCAATACCGTTAATGGTGCTTCCTGCATTTCTATGGAAGGCTCGTATGGACTGACTGCATCCATATGTCTCATTTTGGAGCCCTATCCATGCTTCGTAATAAAATCAAACTCCATGAGTTGGAGCCACTAGTGCGCAAAGCGAAGTTTTAATTCCTTCCTTTTACATTTTGTTTCAAGCGATGCGCAGTCCATTATTACTTTAGAAGGTTGTCCCAATAGAGAGTACTTAAATAGCTCGGGCATTTTGACCACCGCTAATGTCCAGCTCGTAAGTATGAAATTTTTTTCCGGCTCTGTGCCTTAAATACGCAATAAGCTTTAATCCATCGGATGCAACAGTAGACCCGCCAATCCACATAAGCTTGCATTGGTATGTATTTCGTGTGGAGCTGCAGGGGTATATGTCGTTAAAACAGGTGCCACTACTAGAGCATCCTGGATAAATTCAAAGCTGGCTTACGGTTCTTTTTCCCACATGAATTACTCCGTCTTGCACAATAGTTAATTTATTGGTTCAGCCTTTATTGAAAAGTTCTCTATAAACTTCCGGAAATACTGTAATGATTTTTCTACCTTCATTGCTTTGTCTGTGAGATTTTCTGAAGGAAATTCAAACAGACCTATCATCAGTTAAAGACGTAAAGCCTTGTGGCGCATCAGCGAACAGTGCCTCTTAAGGCCTATATGTGCGTATACTCACAGTCCTCTTCGTGGTCGCTGCTTGTCAGCTAGCTAGTTTGGAGGGGAACTTCGGTCGTGGATCTTAACATGAGTAGACTACGCTCGAATAAACTCTTTCAGTCGTCAATTAGAATTGCCCATTCAAAACGCATTCAAATATTGGTCGTAGAAAAATTCCGACATTACTTTACCGCAGCCTTTCCGAGGCTTCCAATAATTCAAAATTCGGCTAGCTAGTTTGGAGAAGAATTTTGGTCCTGGATCCTAACATGATCAGACAACGCTCGAATGAAATCTTTCAGCCGCCGATTCGAATTGCCCATTTAAAATGCATTCAAATATTATAGAATAATTCCGACATTACTTTACCGCAGCTTTTCCGAGGCTTCCGATAATTCGAAAGGAAAACAACATGCAACTCACGCCTTCTCAATCTACGTCCCGAGGTGGTGTCAAACATACCCTACTTTGATCCTAACCAAAACATTCTACGCTAAATAAACTTTCCAAAATGTAAGCTATGTACTGCGTAACATAACCGACAGCCTGAACTAATCAATCGTAGATTATTGATAAGCCCGCCCACTCATGACATACTCACCTTCCACTTCTGTTTCTGCTGAAACCCTAAGCTACTGACAGGAATGAGCTTATCTGATTTAGCCTTCCATATTCATTTATTTTTATTTCAGTTCATTGCATTTTCATAACTTCCTAACGTTTAATTAATAGTGACTACTATTATTCTAATAGATTAATTAATACAGTTCCGCATGTTCTTTTTGCTTTTTGCAACTGTACTTAAGACAATACTATGTATTTTAGTAGTTTCTTTTTGGCTAGTTAGAAGCTGCATTTCAAGGACATGGTTATTCAATACAAAACTATCAAAAACATTTCTGATTGGCGCAAATTTATCAGTGCGTTTTCTTTCTTCTCTTGTTTCAAAATCGTCGAATTTTAGAAAGCACATGATCTATTTGAATCTATTACGAGACAATGTAGATGATACTAGAGGTCGACATAAAGTTAGATTTTGACTCCATAGTAGACATATTGGCTCTTTACCAGCGTGCCAGGCTCCAAAAATAATTAGTAAACCCCAATAAATGCTTGTAATGATTTTAAGATGTCCGTGTAGGACACGGGTACCGATGGTCTGGCAAAAGTGTCAGCGAGCTAAAACAACACCGAGCTCAGCTAACTACAAAATACTTATCACGCGTACTCTACTCTACAAGACGTACCGATCAATTTTTATTATCATTAGAAATGTTCTATTTGGTGTTAATTAAGCTACTCTACAGAAATTCAATATTTTTTTGCCTCGTTAAAGTTGGCGGACACGGAGGCTGGAGACAAACGCAAACATTACACAAAAAGCAACCGTTACTTTCTCCGAAGAAGGTCGTTGCATTACAAGGGGAATGTCAAACGTAAAGATGTTGAAGTGGCTGAAGTGAACCCCTCACCTCTGCGTAAAGGATGGAAACTTGACGGATGTAGTTTACTTCACACTAGTAAAACAACAAACTAAGCAGTTTCGACGGGGTGACCACCTTATCTCTTCAGGAGCAGCCACTCCTGATCACCACGGGGCTGCTCGACTGCTTATGTTTATTACATGCTTCCAATTATTCTTGCACAAAAGGAGAAAAGGCTTTTGCATTTCTTGCATGATATGATTCGGCTGTTCGATTCGTCTCTGATAAAATTATACCCATAATAATTTGAAAGCTTGTTAAATGGTGGAAAACTATACGTAGTCAAATCTGCTGCAACTTTTTGAATGTCGCATTTTGTTCTCTTAATCTCCGTAGTAGGTGGAACTTTTGCCCACACACTACCATCTTTAGACATATAAGTTGGATTATCAGTTTACAATTTTACTGATGGGCCTAGTACTCGTATATCTGATAAATCTTTCAACTCTTTTTCACTATCACTATCATAACCTTGCAAAACATCATCGATGTTACTTCATCTGTTTCAGTCACTATATTAATCTCTTCAATATCACTTGAACCATCCTCTAGTGCCAAATCATTATAACTATCGTTATTGTCTGTTTCCAATAATAAATTAATTAATTGACGTATTTTAATTGGTGAGTGAAGTGTATCCACCGTTTATATCAATTTCTTTTAGCCCTTTTTACACTGGATTTAAGAAAACTGTGCTATGATCGGAGTGAAATGTCTTCGCGGTAAATACCCATTTCTTTCAGCCGTTGCTGTAGGTGGAAGGAATTCCCACACACACACAATAGGTGGTAGTAGTGCCCTTTTTGCACTAAAGTTAGGGAAAGCGTGCTCTGATCGCCCCACGGGGTAGAAAGTGCGTTTTGCTAGGGGTAAATTGTAGGAAGCGATATATCGCAGGTGTAAGACTCCATTTTTTTCGGCACGTTTGGTGGGAAAAAAATACTGTGGTAAGCCACGTTCTCGCTTGGCGGCTTAGTTGGGGCTCATACGTACAGGCGGTTTTCCCATCTCTGGACGGACTTCCGGGTCCAAATGTCCCGACCAGAGCTTCCTTGTGGTTGCCGGGAGAAAACCAGTAATAATTATTTCTTCCGCGAGATAACCCGGCAATAATTTTTTCAAACTTTTGATATGAAAAACATGTTACAAGATTTAACAAGTTGGGTAGACAGACCTATGCTCTGTCAGAAGGGTTTTGTACTCAACTTACAAAATGCAGTAAACAGCAACGAATAAAATCAAGAAACATGTAATGTTTGAGTATCATACTATTGTTAGCAAAGTTGAAAGAATTATGGCTTCTGAGGTATTTGTTATAGTTATACCCATAAATATCTCCCTTGATAATTTTTTCAGATTTTTTAGATCACGGGTGTCCATTCGCGAGGAAGGAAACACATTTTTCATGTATTTCCCCCCCTGTGCCCCCACTGAAGCAAAAACGGTAAGTTTAAGAACTGTTTTGAAAAGCTCTCATAGAGAACTTTCAGTTGATACTCATATCGGCTACCTTTCATCAAATTTTTTTCCAGGGGCCACTTCTCTGTATTGTAATCATCGATTCATGGCCTATTTTTTCGAATCCTAGAATGGTTACAAAGCCCTTTTGCTAGGAGCTCTCTCCTGCCTCTTCGACTTGTTTCAATTATATGTACCCATCTTCATGATACCTATCATTCCTGCAATTTTCATGAAAATCCTAGCAAAGTTGTAGTGTCTAAGTCGGTAAAAAGCGCATATGGTATGTAATACAGGGCATATTGTTCCATAGTAATACAGGAAAATTCAAATCGCTATAACTTCGTCAAATACTATTCGATCTTTATGAAACTTTCAGAAAAGATTAATCCTATAATAGTCATCTGTTTGTTTCTGTTTTTTTATTGTATTTAAGGGTACCGTTTCAAGAAAACATAAAATCGATAAATCATACTATTACTAACAAAGTTGAGTGAATTTCGACTTCTCATGTATTTGTTGTTGTTGTACTCATTAAGGCCTACATTCATGATTTTTTTCAGATTTTTCGGATGGAAGGTGTCCAGTCGCGAGGGGGGGGTACGCGAAAAGTTCGTACATTCCCCCTTCCCCTGCCCCCCTCGGTACTTATAAGGCAATTTTAAGACTTGTTTTGAAAAGATCTCATTAAGACCTTCTAATGACACCCTACTCGACTACCAATGGTGAAATTTTTTTTTTTGAGGAATCACCTCCCTATATGGGGAGACCCCCCTTAAACCCCTTTGAAAAATGTTTTGACCCTAGAATTTTCGAGAAGTCACCACTTCTGACCTTTCCACAAAGTTTCATGGCTGTAGCCTCTATACTTTCGGAGGAAAAGTGCTGTGACATACAGACGGACGGACGGACGGACAGACGGACACAGGTCGTGATTGCAATAGGGTTTTGTATTTTAGTACAAAACCCTAAAAAGGGGTCTCCCCGTTTATGAAAGTGATCCTAAAATTTTTTTTAGAAAATATAGTTGATATGAATTTCAAATGAAAGGCCTTATTATAAACTTTTAAAATTAGATGTTGCAACTGTGGGTGCAATCGTGAGAGGTGGGGGGAGTAGAAAAATTGTGTTCTTCTCCTCAATATTGTGCATCTTTGGGCCGAAAAATCTGATTTATGATTACAACAGCAACAAATACCTCAGAAGTAATAATCTGTTCAGTTTTTTTAAGATTAGATAGTACAATCTATAAATTTTTACTTTTTGCATCTAAAATCGAAAGAGGTTCACGTACACTGAAAATTTGTAAAACAAATTTAATAAACATTTATTGACATTTTTAAGGATAAATTCTGAAGAAATTAAACACATATATATAAATAAATATATATATATATATATATATATATATATATATATATATATATATATATATATATATATATATATATATATATATATTTATATGTATATATGTCATATATATACATACATGAACGTGTATGAACAAAGTGAAAGTATTCTGCGCCAATAAATACCTAAAATATATTCATCAATGCTCCAATCTAAGTTTTCTGATATCTGCAAATAAACGATATTGATTTTTTTACCATAACTTGCTTAGTTTTCAAGCTATCAAGTATTACAACTTGCCATTTTGTTCGTTTTTGCATAATATCATATACTATATACTCGTATATATAGGGTTTTCCATTAGGGACATAACAATTTTGTATCTTTATATGAACGCACCATTTAACTTTTTTAATAAACTGTCAGTATCAAAATGCTAGCTAAGGTCAACATTTTTATCATGGTAAAGTTTAAGAACCAGCAACGTTTGAAAATTATTAAAAATTACTACCGAAATTTTGAGTCAGTGGTCGCAACTTTAAGAGCGCTTACTCCAATTTTCGGCAGTAATAATCATCCCACCTGACATGCTGTGCGTAGTTAGTGGACAGTTCGAGTCCAAATTTTCACTATTGGACTTTCCGGTGCCAAAAAAATATTGTACCACTCGAAGCGAAGAAAATATTGCAGCCGCAAGTGCATCAATTCAAAATGAGCCAAATCAGTTGATTCCACGTCGTTCTCGAGAATTGCTTGACCGACACTTTGGCGTATTTTGCGAAAAGATCTTGGTCTACATGCTGACAATGTCAAATTGACTCAGTAAACAAAGCCAAATGATCATTCAAAACCCCGAAACTTCTCCAATTGGGCTCTGGCAAAGCTTGAAGAAAATGAAACATTTCATCGAAAAATCATCTTCAGCGATGGAGATCATTTCTGGCTCAATGGCTCTGTTAATAAGCAAAATATGCATTATTCGTCAGCAATAAACCCACATGTGCTTCTTGAGATACCATTGCATCCGCAAAAAATTACTGTTTGGTGCGGTTTTCATGCCGGAGGTGTGATTGGGACGTATTTTTTCGTGGATGAAAACGACCGTCATGCTACCGTCAATGGAGAGCGCTATCGTGTTATGTTGGGAGATTATTTGTGGTCAGAATTTGATGAACTTGACACCAAAGGTAAGTGGGTTGAACAGGCACGCAAAATTTGGTGAACGTGTCATCTCGAGAAATGATCACGTCGAATGGCCACCTCGTTCATGCGATCTAACGCCATTGGATTTCTTTTTATGGGGCCATAGCAACTTTAGACGAGCTCAAAGACAATATCCAATGCGAAATTGCCAACGTTCCAGTCGAAATGTGTGCCAAAGTGGTGGAAAATTGGGTCCAAAGAATCGACCGCCGTAAACGGGCTCGTGGTGGTCATATGACCGAAATCGACTTTCATTCATAAAATGTAATGCTTGCATTAAACCAACAATAAATTTTAACTCAATTTCTCAAATGTTTCTGTATTTCATTAACAGATAAAATTATTATGTCCTTAATGGGATACCGTTTTTATTGCTTTTTTTCAATCCTTATGTTTGAAAGGGTAACAGCTGAAAGCGGTTGAAAACATGGCCATTGACCTACATATGCAAACTTTAAACGGCTATATCTTACTCAATCGTTATCCTATAGCAAAATAAAAAAAACACCAAAGTTTTGTGCTCTACGAAATTTTGCGTGTCATTCATAGTTTTTGGGTTGTTTTGAAGAAAAGACAATTTTTTGCAAAATTACTAAATTTCTCTTATCACTTTGAGCTCGTATTTTTTAAAAATTAAGCACTCTAAATCGTTCAAACTTCTAGAACATTATTCAAATACATAAATAAAGTTAATTGTAAAGTGGCAACGATTATTTTCAATTAGGGTGATAATTAGGGAGTGATTTGCACATTGTTTCAAGTCGAAAAAATTAAGGACCAACTTTATTTTGGTTATAACTCGCTTAGTTTTTATGCGAAAATAACAGTTTTTTCAAGCAGTTGAAAAAAAATTTAATGAATTTTCCCCCAAAAATGCATTGTTTTTTGGTTAAGTCACATTGAATCTTTCAACTTTGGCGTTAGACGAATAAATGTCAACTTTCAAACAAGCTCTTACTTCGGTTCCATTGGGTCGACAGACATTTAAAATTCTCCATTTTTTTAAGGTAGATTTTTACTTAGAAGGATGTTTTCGACAGAATGCTTACATTTTAAGTTATGCGCGAAAAACTGTCTGAAAACATGTTTTTTTTTTTGTTGAACAATTAACACTTTCAATCGCGAATGTCAAAAAGTATTTAGGATCAGAAAAAACGTTATAGAAGATAAGTTACTTAGAATTAGTCAATTTACCCATTTCTGATGCCACACTTTTCACCCTCCAAGAATGGGTGGTATCCACTCCCAAGGAAAAAGCAACCCTCAGCATAGGATCAACTTTGAATTGGAGGGTAAATAGAATCTAAATCAAAATTTACATGCAAATGGTGTCAAAGTCAAAGTTAAACTCAAAAGCGCTTTATTTAATACTAATCGTTATAAATTTTAAAAGAATATAAATCAAAATCCAAACAATAACAATAAAAAACTTAATGGCCCAAATGGCTCTCTAAATTTGTACGTTATCATTCATCACATTTAAAAAAAAACGATAGCAAATTCAAATCAATGGATTATTACATATTTTTAAAATTCAATTGGAAAAAGGAGGAAAAACCAACCAACACTATTCTAAAGTTATTTATAATCTTAACACAACAGTGAACTTTGATCATACACCTAATATGTTTTAACTTAATTCTAATAAATGCAATCAAAAACTTTATCTTATACTTAAAAAAAAAAATCTATAACAATGTTCCTAACCTAAGCGTTTTACCTTATTTCTAACCTAATGTAATAAACATAATATAAACCTAACCTACACCTAATTTTTAACAGAAGTAAACAACAACACTAAATGTAGCAATAATGAGCTGAAACTCAAAAACTAAATAACGAAAAACACCAAAACTGAAAATAAACACGAATAATTTAGACATTGTCATTCAGCCACCAATATCTAGATTGCCCCGTCTCAACTCGATCAGCTTCAACGAATCTAGCAAATGAGTATCTCCATTGGAATTGTTGGTCTCGTGAACTCGAATTCGGAGGATATTTTATCTTCTTATCGGTGGCCCGTCGATTTATGTGATATATGACTGGAACGCCGTCAGAATCAAAAACATATCGATTCATGTCCAAATACACGAGTGCTTCTGGAGGAATGAAGCCAGTAGCGAGGCAAGTCGCAATATACCCGTCTGTAGGGTGGAATGGCTGTGAAATCCAAGGGTTTTCACTCACAGTCACAGATCTTGCGATATGATTCCGAAGAAGCTTCAATATGAAGATATCGACTCTAGTCACTTCAGCAGTTTGATAAATTTTTCTATTCGATACATAATATTTCCAACCCGTCTCAGGCTTTCTGTACAAACCAGTACATGAACGAAGACATTTCCTTTCGAAAACTCTTAATTTTTCCATAGTACTAGCACTCTGGTTGTACCAGATCTGACATCCATATGTCAAAACTGGTCTAACCAGTGTATTGTAACAGATAATTTTGAACTTTTGATCAATGTATCTGGAATGAAAGAGTTTTCGAAGGGCCATGACTACTTTTAGTGCCTTACTGAGCATGATTTTCACATGTTCAGTATAGTACAGATACTGATCGAGATAAACACCGAGGTATCGAACACAGGATTTATGTGGAACCCGTTCAAGACTACCCTCACCAGCCATGATGTGGAAATCTTTCCAATTACGTTTCAGGTCTTGACTGACCCCCTGCAGCGTTGTCCGAAACAAGATTGTTTCACACCTTTGCGCATTGATTTTCATTCGCCAATTGTCAGTGTACAGCTGTACATCATTGAACATTTTTTGAAGATTGCTCTGAACTATTGTAGCTTTTCGGTCTGCCGTATAGATGATCAGATCATCAGCAAACGCTACCAATGATCGCGTTGGCGAGACGTTAAAATCAAAGCCGTTCAATAGCTTGCGAATGAAGATTGAGAAGAGTAAAGGCGCAGTAACTGTTCCCTGCTGTAGACCATTCAAGACCTTGAATTCGCGCATTGTTGTCAGATTTCCATCAGTTACAACAAACAATTTCCCGTATAACATATTACACATCATGGCGACAAGGTGTCTGGGGAATTTGTCCTGAAGGAGTTTAAAAATTAGTCCATCTAACCACACCGTATCGAGGGCTTTCTCCATATCAATGAGACACGCTCCAACACATTGTCTATCATTTAGATTCCAACAGATGTCTGAAGTTGTTTTCGTTATTGCATGTGTGGTCGAATGCCTGGCACGAAAACCAAATTGGCAATTGGGCATCAACTCATTTTCCTCAATGTGGGCGTTTAATGCTCTGTTGAGTATCACTTCAAACACCTTGCTGATGTTAGGCAGCAAGCTGATTGGGCGATAGCTTTTGGGGCATGAAGATTCTTTTCCTTTCTTCAAGATTGGAAATACCTTAGCCCTTTTCCACTCATTTGGGAAATATGAATTGCTCAACATGTTATTGAACAATATGCAATAATTCCTAATAGCGACCTCCGGCAAATGTCGGAGAACTACATTTGGAATACCATCAGTACCACATGATTTCTTGTTGTTTATCCTGCGAAATATGAAACACAAGTCTTCATAGCTGACAAAATAATCAATAAGATTCAAGCTCGGTATGAGGTCAGATGTTAATGTTTCATTGAAATGAAGAATTGATTGGCCGTTCAGGCTTGATTTGAAGTCGGAAACTTTTGCTTCAACGACCTCTAAAAATATTACATTCCCTCTCTCAGGGTTTGGTAGATGAACCAATTCAAAATGTGTTCCAATCAGGGCAAGTTTATCCAATCCTTCACAAATAATCCTGTTTCCATTTCTATCGGGAGTCGTACTATCAATTTCGATACCAGCCCTATCGAGAAGATTTATCTCATAACTAGTGTCTTCAAGATTCGATACCTTCACTCGAGACTTCTTGCGGAATATGCTATTCACTTTCGCAAACACGCCATCTGGGTCCTGTGGGCTAATACGCCTCAATTTTTCCGCCCATTGATTGCTGACCTCACTCCTGAAGTATAACCGGATTAAGTTCCGGACATTCTTCAGATGTTATTTCAACAAAGCCAACGAGGGATGGTTGTAATCCAAAAATCGTCGATAAATATTGTTGACGCGTGTGAGAAGAAGGCTTTTCAATCTTTCCAACCTTGCGATGGTTGGTGTTTCATATCCTTCCATATTGTTTCGATGTTTAATCTTGGGAACTACTTTCTCAATCGTTTCCAACGTCAGCTTCTCTAACTTCGACAAAGAGAGATCTATTTCATCGTTAGTTAGATTCCTGTCATTGGGAACCATTGAGCAAGAGTTGCCATCATCAGAAGGGGGACATTGCTTCTGATACTCCCGATTAAACTTCTTTTGAAACTTTCCCCAGTCTGTTTTTTTGAAATTCAACCGATGATTTTCATGTTGAACTGGAATGAGGAAGAAATCATCCCTGTGATGATTGATTTCCATTACGATTGCGTTATGGTCGCTATCATACGGAAGCACCTGCAGTTTCCGTTGAGGAATATTAAAGCTGAATTCAAGTCTTGCGTCAGCAATGCAAAGGTCCAAATATGAATTTGTCCTAGGGTTTGTTGGGAACTCAAACCCATATATATTGCACCTGTATTCAATTTGGTTCTCTGTTATCTACGGTTTCAGGAATACACCTCTTGGATTATTGGTGGCGTTCAGCCATGATGTATGCTTGGCGTTCAGGTCACCAGCAAGAATATAATAGTTATGCAGCCTGTTCAATTCGAGTATTTCGAACAAGGAATTGAGCTCCTCCTTGAGCTTGAGAACAGTTCCACCAGTTGCATAGGCAGAGATAACGAAGAGGTTATCCCCACCTGGCAGTGAGATTTTGATAACGGACACTTCAAGAGATTCAAAGCTTTTGAGTTCGACTTTTTCAATATTTTGGAAACGATAGGGTCTTCGAACCAATATCCCGGTGCCACCTCCCCCATCACCTGTTACCCTATCATTTCTTACGAACTCAAAATCCTTGAATCTCATGGAGTGCCATGAACTGAGGTGGGCTTCGGTGAGAAGCACGATGTCAGGCTTTTGTCTGGCAATGAATTCAAGGAGATAATCACGCCGATGCAAAGTAACAATGGAGTTGACGTTGATCGACATGAGACGAATCCTATCCGTGGGAATGTGGCTGGATGACAACTTATTTTGAGGCATTTGAAAGCCCTAAACGCTGAAAAACAATGCTAATTTTCGAATCTTGTTTATCGACTCGCTCCGATAGGGAATTTAGTTGCTGATAAATTTTAAGGAGCAGCTCATCATTGCCACTTACATTATTTATTTTATTTACATTGTCTGCTGGTCCTCTCGCAGCAAGTGCAAATGACACCCCGGGCTTGACGAAGTTGGTAGGTATCACACTGCGGTGTGCTTGACTTTGTTTCGGAGTGACTTTAATCTTTGCATCTTGATACCGGGGGCATCCTCCATATGATGCTGGATGACCAAAGGCACCGCACTTCACACAATATAGTTTTTCTTTTGGCTCAGCCTGAGCCAATTAGCACTCGCCGGGAGCATGAATGTCTTTACATTTAACACACCTATATTTCATGGCGCAACTGGCAGCCGAATGCCCGATTCTTTGACACCTGTAGCACTGGTTGACCTCACTTTTCTGGAGGCGTTCCCACCTCACCACGCGGAAGTTCAAGTACCGTATTTTATGCAGGGCACTCGAACTACTTTTGCTGGAAATCTGGACTAAGTAGTGAGGCAAGTTTTTGCGCTCCACAATCGATCTTCTCGTTGCAAAGTTTTAACTGAAATAAATTGTATTTCTGGTGCAGCTTCTTGGAGCACCTGAAGGAGATCGACTGTGTCCTCACCAAAGTCCAGACCCTTCAATAAAAAGGTTTGGTTCTTTTCGCTTTTCGGGGTGTACGTGAAATGCGGAACATCTCCAGAATTTAAGGCACTTTTTGTTGCCTGGAAATCAACCAGCGACTTAGTCCTTATTGTCAATTTATCGGCATTGACTCTTTTTATCTGAAAATCTTTTAGCTTATTTTCGGCTGCCAAAAGCCGAACCATATCTTTGCCCATTTGCCCAAATACATTGATTGGTGGGACTTTTTCTTTTTAGGGTTTTGTAAAATAATTTTACAAAACCCTTCTAAAATCGCGTCCTGTCTGTCCGTCTGTCCGTCTGTCTGTCTGTCCGTCCGTCCGTCCGTCCGTCCGTCCGTCCGTCCGTCCGTGTGTCACAGCAGTTTTTCTCGGAAACTACTTAAGCTAGAAGCATCAAATTTTGTATGTAGGTGTAAAGTGGTGATATCTTCAAAGTTCAACTACTAAAAAATTTTATAAGGTATTTAAGGGGGGTCTCCCCATGTAGGGGAGTGACCCCCCAAAAAAAAAATTTCATTGAAGGTAGCCGATATGGGTATCAAATGAAAGGTCTTGATGAGCACTTTTCAAAACAGGTCTTAGTTTGGCAAAGTTTGCTTCAAGGGGTGCACAGGGAGGGGAAATACACGAAAAATTTGTGTCCCCCCCCTCGCGATTGGACACCTATGATCCGAAAAATCTGAAAAAAATCAAGCATGTAGGCCTTGATGGGTACAACAACAACAAATACGTGAGAAGTCGCAATACACTCAACTTTGTTAGTAATAGTATGATTTATCGATTTTATGTTTTCTTAAATAAAATCTTAACGGTACCCTTAAATTCAATAAAATTCAGTACACAGATGACTATTTATAAGATTGATTAACCCTGCAAGTTTCATAAAGATTGCATCATATTTAGCGAAGTTATAGCGGTTTGAAATTTCCTATATTACTATGGAACAATATGCGCTGCATGTATTACTATGGCAACATATGGCTATGCAACATGCGCTTTTTACGGACTCAGACACTACAGTTTTGCTAGGATTTGCATGAAAATTTCAGGAATGATAGGTGTCATGAATAACTTTGAGAATCAGTTCAGCTAGTGGTATCAGTAATCGTAAAACAAAATAGTGGCTGTTTTAAATGCGAAGATTGAATAATTTTGAGTTATTTTTTCCCAACTTCAACGTTTAAGGTGCGTGCTTAGAACACTTGATTCAATTTAATGAATGATTGAAGCTGAGTGCCTACAATTAATGCTCATAAGTGAAACAAGTCAAGGAGGCGGGAGAGAGCTCCTATCAAACAGTACAGGAGAGTAGCCCCTGAAAAAAAAATTCATCAAACATAGTCGATATGAGTATGAAATTACCGTTTTCATGGGAGCGTTTCAAAACAGTTCTTAAACTGTTAGTTTTAGCTTCAGTCGGGGCACAGGGGGAAAATACATGAAAAATGTGTTTCCTTCCTCGCGAATGGACATCTGAAATAATTATCAAGGGAGATATTTATGAGTATAACAATAACAAAAACCTCAGAAGTCGAAATTCGTTCAACTTTGTTAATAATAGTATGATCTTCGAATTTCATAGTTTCTCCAATAAAATCGTCATTGACATGCTTCTTGACTTTATTCAATCTGGTGACTGCATATTGAAAATTGAATACAAAACCCTTCTGACATGAGCGTAGGTCTGTTTACCCAACTTGTTTTTCATTAATCTTAACGGACGGTCCGTCCGTTAACAAACAAACCTTTTGGTTTTTTCTCCCGATTTTTAATTTTAAGGTATTCAATGAAATCATTATCTATCTTAGACGTTTTACCTGTATCCTCTTCAATGTTCATCGTTTCTTCAAGACCAGCTAGCGCTATATAGTAATTTCTGCTGTCATTTGCGCCTCCTGGGCTGAGGACATCCTCTTGATTAGGTTCTTCCTGTGGCTTTTTAGTCTTCTTATCTTCAGATTTTGAGTGTGCTTGTCGACCTTTCTTGATATCTTTATTTTTGTTGAACGTTAATGTTCCAACAAGTGCTTCTAACGATTTAACTCGAAGCTTGAGTTCTTCATTTTCTTTTTCGATTTTTTCAGCTTTCTCTTTTTCTTGGATAAGCTGTTCGATTTCGATAACCGATAGGATTGTCGGTTTTTCTGCTTTATTCTCGTAACTTCTTTTAAGCTTTTTTTCGCCCGTCATCATTGGCGATGGGCATGATCCTTCTGATTGATGGCTGAAGCCATCGGGCTCCTCCATCTCGTTGCTTTTGCAGCAAGACTAGAGGGAATGTTCTCAGACCGGGACTTCCCTTGAACGTATTTCCACTTTTGATATTTCTTCAGGAAATGAATTTCAGGTATTCGATAAATGCTCGAATAATTCGACGGTGATGGTTTTCCCAATAAAATCAAAATTTGCTTTTGACTGGCTCGTAAAAAAATATTGCAATTGTTTGAAACTGACTTTTGCGAAAAATTAATTAATTTTTAAAATTAATGACAGGAGCGATTAAAAACGCGTCTACACGCAACGAATGCTAGACGTAGAATATCACATGCAAATGGTGCTGCTTGGCAAAATGATGAGGCAAAATAGTCATTGACTGGACTAAAGACATTGTTTGGTTTACTAGTTTGTCTACAAAAATGTTATGGCTGGAGCACTCTCCTGCTATTTAACTCGTTCTTTAGTCTTTACATGTCTAATGTGCTCTCGCATATTCATTTTTAACGCAATATAAGTATTATTCGTATTCACATACACAATTTTTAATATTGTATCCAGGGTACTAGTTTTCATTGATAATCTTAAAGCTGCCATAAGGTTACAAAAAGAAAAACCCAGAAAATTTTTAGTTAAAGGTGCAGCGTCTCATCACTCAATTTTTGCAAGAAATCGAAGAAGTGGAAATGGAATTAAATTTAATATTTAAAACATTATCTCAAAAGCTCAAACAATTTATTGCGCGCTCATTCTGGACCTAATTTGCCTAAGAAAAGAATCGACAATATATTAAATTATCTTCTCAACATCTGTGACCAAAACCAGTTCGTTAACTTCCTTATTATTTTCTTTTGAAACTATTCATAAAATATTTTCAAGTAACGCGAGCTCCTATTCAACTGACGCGTGGGCTGTTAGAAAGTCCGCGAAAATTCTATCAAAATAAATTTCAATGATGATATGGTAAATTTTGATTGATATTTTCGGGTTAGCTGAATGAAATCATTTATAAACATCAATAAATGATAATCATGCCATTCAAGTCACAAATATTTGAATACTTTCAAGGCCCACACTACGAAGCTCATTTAAACCTTTTTGGAGTAGTCAAAAGGAACACCTGCTCAAGTTTGCTTTTTCACCTTCAAATCCTATTCTAAATAAGATCAATTATTCCAAGATATGTATCTCATTCTTCGATTATAATTACGTGTAGCTGTAGATACAAATATTTCTTGTCCGCAAAGTTAACAACTGCTTTCTTCGTTTGACGTTTTGCTTTCAAATATTTTATGATCGCTATCTTAATTACTTTCTGTTCTCCAATAAAAAACTTATGTCTCTTTAAATTAAAGTAAAAAAAAACCTTCGTCAAACGACCAAGCTGGATCAAGTGGAACATAAACTGAACCATAAATGAAAGCACTTTTTATATGAGATGCTCAATAAACTGCCAAACTTTTATCTATTCCCGATGTTTTGTCAGTTGGACGTTCCTTGCACTTTTTCTTAATCGGTTTGACCGCAGTCTTGGGTTGTTCTTAATGTCCACGGATATGATAACAATATGTTAAGGGGCCGTGATAACGCAAGTTAGAAAATATTTTATTTCGTATGTGATTTTTCGTAGAAGAATCAAATATGGATTTAATGTTTGTGGCATAATATAAACTCCTACTGTTGATAAATGCTCCCTCTAAGGTCAGACTCCTATGCCGATTAGCAAAAACAGTACTCCCGTCTTAAAACTTTGAAGGCATCATTAAACTGTCTTTTTCCTAGTTTTATATAATGGGCACACATTGCTAGTTAGTCAATTTTTTACGAGGAAATATTTAAGATAGAGTAATTAAAGGCAATCTTGTAGCCTCTAAGTCTGCTCCATCAAGTGCTCGTCGAACTAATGCTATGCTAATGACCTTCAATGTGGTTGTCGTGGATATGCTGGCCAACACCTTGCGTGAATTCCATGTGGAGAGATAAATCTTTACACTTAATCAAGCTTGCGGATTTCTCTAGATCTTTGCAAAGCGAACTTGTCCAAAAGCGACCAAGTGAAATTACTTTTCGTAGTAATTTGGTAGTATCGTAAATATTGATTGCTCCATGCATAGCACAGAAGCTTTTAGCTTTATGAACTGCCGGAATGGTATCTAAGGTTGTTGATTTCTTGAACGAAATTCCAATCGAGTTGAAAGAGAATGCCGCGTAGGATGCTAGCAAACTATTCCGTGAATATTTGGAAAGAATGCATGAACAGTTATCGACTTATCGGAAATTTCAGATGCAATCTATGCTAATCGTATGCAGGTGAAATCATAATTTTAGAGATGCTGTATGAGATTCTGCAATCGGGTGGAGTAGAATATCACCATAAGATTAGTAGTCTTGAATATTTCATTGTGAATAATGTTGAATAGTTGCATTTATTTTAAATTATAGTCATATCACACATTACATATTATTAGCGGTGTAACTACACCGAAGAGGACCTTGACAAATTCATTGGTTAAGACCCTCCCTCAATGTAAACAAGCTCAAATAAAGGTGTAGACTCTTTTTGCTAAATCAATAGGTAGAGTATATGTACTCGTATATAAACGCTATGATAATTATCGTGTGGATTTTTTCATTTCAGTTGAAGAGCGTATTGTATTGAAATAAGTTTTTTAGCCGAAATTTCAATAACTGAAATTTAATTTTTAGGCTTCCTATTCAGTAATTGTGTAAATAACAAAAAATTGTGAAATTGTTCGATAGATAAAATTGATAAGATGCATATCTCAACAAATTCTTAAGTATTTTCCTCTAAATTGGTGTAATTTTCGATTCGCCGAGATGCAAGCTGCAAGAAATTGAAATTAGAAATAACTTCAGTAATGATGAAGCACGGTGATATCAGTTAAATAATACTGATGCCAAATATACGCTCAATCACTTTGAAGAAGTATTCGGGATGTTGGAAATATTCATCATAGCGAATTCCGTCAAAATTACATTTCATCCTCTTTCCTGTTTTAGAAAATTCAGAGTTAATAGATCATTTTGGGCGTTGTAAAATTCCGTTCGTCACTGCAAGTTTTTCAGAAACTGTCAATCAATCATCGAATATTGTGAGAATATATGAAGTAGTCCTTTTTCTAGTTCACGTGGTACCTTCAGTCCCCCATCGGACACGTCCTCAGGTGGCGGATAGAGGATTGCCCTACCTAGCTAGCCAACGAGTTTTCTTTTTGTTGTGGTTGGCAGGTGAACGCCATTTGCGCACTGAGCGTGGGACTGCCATGCTCACAAGCGACTATGCTCCCCACTAAATATCTACCCTGTCAGCCCTTAAACCCAGCCTGGAACTGTTTGGCACATTACTTTGGGCCAGATCTCGTTTTGTTACGTCGCGAGGCGTCGTCAAGCTAGAGGATCCCTCTTCTAGTGGGAGGAGACAGGGAGAGAGAATCACTAGACAAGCGATCCTCCAGCATTGACTGCTGTGAGTCCCTTTTATCTTTTAGGACTGCCCGAACATAACGTGCCACCTAGTTCCATTTGTCAACCGATTCAAGCATTACCGCATCTTAACTATCCGGGGTGAGCTCTCTCGTCTCCCTGTAGAGCTTCCGTCACAGCCTGCCTCATTTTTCGCACTCAAAAAATGTGTGGCAAGCATCATCTTCCTCTCCTGAGCAAAAATGACAATCGGGGGACCATAACTAACCAATCTTGTGCAGATAAGACTGCAAACACCCATGCCTGCTCAAAATATGGGTCAGATAGAAGTCAGTCTCACCATACCTTTGATTCAGCCACGGTCTTACATCCGGGATGAGGCGTGCAGTCCATCTTTCCTTCGTGCAATTCACCCAAGACTGCTGCCAATTGTTGAGTGAGCTCTGTCTATCCTCGCGGGCAACCGTGCCACTCACGTCTTCACCTCGATGCCAATTAATAGCGCGGTGCTCTCTAGCAAGGGGGGCATCAGGTATCACGCCTGCAATAACTCTCACCAAAGATTTGTGTTCCCCTATGCAAGTAAGTTTTTGCGTTTCTTGCAAATAAGAGCAACAGTGCAGTTGATTTTCATATCAATTGGTTCTAGATTATATCACTTTGCCACCACTTCCGTTGATCTTGTTGGTGCGAATTTTTGCCCCGAAGTAAAGTAAAATGACAAAGAATTAAGTGTGGCAAATGCTAGGTGTCATGAGACTTTTTTCTTCTTTCACAACACAGCAAACGTAGATGTTTGGAAAGTCGCACATCACAGCTGATGAAAATTCCTAAATTTTGAATAAAAACCGTGAACTAAAATGCCGATTTCGTACGAGTGATCTTAAAAATCAAAAACTATATAAACGTGAACGTGATTTGTAGTGAAGTTAAGTGGGAAAAGAAAAACATATCTATGTCTTACCCACTAAAACCTCAACTTCACACAACTTAAATGAACGTAGCTAATTGCTTCGGCTCTCGCGACCCGTTGCGGATCCAGTACTCTTTATATCTATGGAGCACTGCTTCTGGTAGGAATATTTAACTCGGATGGTATAATCAAACCTTCGCAATAGAACTCATAGAGCAGAAGACTTAGACCGGTATGGAATATATTTATTTAAAACCTTAGACTTAGACTTTTTATTTTAAAAATCGGCTATTTAGGCATATGCATGCAAATTATCTTTCCTTTTATCATTCGAACCACATGTTCTTCGAAGTATTAACAACATCTAAAAAATTTTGTGTGCTTGATCGATCTTTCCACACTAGCTGTATTTGCGTTGTTCCCTTTCAAACCTTCTTTTTTAAAAGCGTTTGTTTTACATTGAAACAAAAAAAAAGTTCCACGAAAGCAAACATAAAAGTCAAGCAAATATAAAATTTAACAAAATAAATAAGGCAACAGAACAAATAAGGTCTACACTTCCTTTTTCATCGTGGTTGATTGATAAATCAAATATTGAAATCAATCAAAAGATACACGAAAATTGTAATGAAACATCTTTTTCTTATAATCGAATTGATGCAATAATAAAATTTTGTACATATGTTGTATCAACTCTAACATGTCGTGTATGTCTGCAATTTTGGTACTTATATGAGGAAACGAAATTTGTTTGAACCATCTAAGGTGCTGATATATTCTTTTGTAAGTCTCTTAGCAAAATTGGGCTAATTATATAGCTTACGAGGTTTGACAACTAAGTTATAAGACTGATTCCATGAAAACCGTATATTTGAAAATTATTCTACAACTCTGCCATCCCCTTCAAACTAATCCCCTTGGGCAGCTTTACAACGATTCCAGCGCATTTTCCATGCTTTGTATCATTTTCTGGACGCTTTGACTGGGATGTCCACGAGTACCCTCGTCATTGCCACTTGGATGTCCGTAATCGACTCAAAATGGATTCCTTTGACCACCGATTTTGTTCTAGAGAACAAAAAAAGTCACAGGGTGACATACCGGGCGAATAAGGTGGCTGTTGCAACACGGTGATTCCTTTAGAGGCCAAATACTGGGATACGCTGAGGGCGTTGTGGCACGGTGCGTTGTCGTGATGAAGGATCCCAACATTTTCATAAAAATCATCGGTTAAAATTTGTCTGACTGTTTCATGGTTTAAACCCAGCTCCGAGGCCAACATTCGATCTTCACGAATTAGGGCGTGCACACTCTGCGCATTCGCGTCAGTCCGCACCTCGTTGTCCAAGCCCCTCCTTAAACTCTTTATGCCATCGAAACACCTGGGCACGACAAAGAGCACCATGCACTTTTACAATTTAACGTACGTTTGCGAAGCCGTTTCGCCCAATCTGGCGCAAAATTTTATTGCGACGCGTTGCTCTTGATTTCGTTTCTCCATTTTCGTGACGAGCACCACTAACACACGTCTACTCAGCACAACACAGCAGGCGAACTAAACAAGCTAGAGCAATGATAAATATATCAAGGAAGAGGAAAAGAACGCCGGGGAAGGGGAAGGGAATTACAAAGTCGCAAATTTACCACAAGCGCGGCAATAAAATGAGTATCATTACTTAATTGTCACACCTCGTAGACATACACATGAGTTAGATTTGATATGAAACCAATGTTAACATAGTCCACGAGGGATTTGGGCCTAAAATTGTTAATTGAAATTTGATAAATTTAATCAACTAGTGCCCAATCTAAAAGCCACTTTACAACCATTACTGAAATTGAATGATCAAATATGAAACATGATACATAATATTAAAATTCAAAAAGTAAGGATATATTAATTCATTAAAATCCCATTTTATTGTTTTACGTTTCTTATAATTAAAGTTAATTGTAATGAAATCATAGTGTAAGCTTTTTTGGTTTGAAACTGCTTTTTAACAAAACACATTTCAGGCGTACGATTCAGAATTAATAGCGTCGCAAGGTTTACTGTAGTTGTAATCTAACATCTGGGCTAAGAAAATCTGAAGTTATTCATACCAAACGTTTAAAATTCAGTAAAAAACACTAAGAATTTACTTTATGTGGACAGTTAGATTTAAAGATAAATACTTTAAAATAGTGTAAATAAATAAGAGTTGAAACGCTTTTGACCTAAGGAAACAAGCACAAATGTTGGACCCCTTCCTGTTTTAGCTAAACTTTAATTGGATCATTTCACGCTTTTCACATCAATTTATTGTAAATCTATACAACAGAATTTGCTCTACATTGAAGCTTTTTCATTACGTCGCGCGGATATCGATCACTCTTTCGGATGGCTCCGATGGCGTTTTTAAATTACTCATGGAAATGTTTTGCAGCTACATGAATGAGTTGAATATTTCCTGCAATGAGAATTTTTATAAATTGTATAATGTAGAATTCGTAGAATACATACACAAGCGTGGAACGCTTACTTATTCAGATCAACCCTGACAACCTAATCCAATGCGAGCGTTTACACGCCATTAGTAAAGGAATATTACTACCCAGTGAGTCAAATTGAAACGACAAGCGTATCGAGCATGTATATTTTATTGAAATCACTTCCACTTAAATACTATTTTAATCTACTAAAGTCAAAGTCAAAAGCGCTTAAAAAATGTAAAGCAAATTCCAAACAATAATAATACGAAAACTTAATGGCCCAAATGGCTCTCTAAATTCAAACGCTATCAGTTAAAAACACTTGATCAAAAAAAACCATAGAAAATTCAAATTAAAATTATTACATATTTTATGATTTGATTGGAACAAGGAGAAAAAAACCAACCAACAATATTCAAAAATTATCAATGATTTCAACACAACAGGCAACTTTAATCCTTCACCTAATATGTTCAATCAAAAACTTTATCTTATACTAAATAATGCTGTCAAAATATTCCTAACCTAAGTACTTAACATCTCAATTTATTTGCAAATACACGAATGCTTCTAGAGGAACGAAGCCAGTAGCGAGGCAAGTCGCAATATACCCGCCTGTAGGGTGGAACTGCTGTAAAATCCATGGGTTTTGACTCACAGTTATAGATCTTGTGATATGATTCCAAAGAAGTTTCGATGTGAAGATATAGACTCTCGTCACTTTAGCAGTTTTATAAGTCCTTCTATTCGATATATAATGCTTCCTATCCATCTAAGGCTTTCTGAACAAACCAGTACATACACGAAGACATTTCCCTTCGAAAACTTTTAAGCTTTCCATAGCACTAGCAATCTAACCTAACTGTACATATAGAAATTAATACAACCTTATCGCTTACAAACTATACTTAATATTATATTGCTTGCAAAAACGTATTGCCAGACTATAAATCTACTAGAATGAAGAAAGTACTAGTCGGCCATACTCAAATATTTGCTAACTTTACATAATTGTTTGAGTTCATAATGTATCTATTATAGAGATCACCGCTATAGGAAAGATGTAACACATTTCATTGCGAAGAAAAAACGAGAAGAAACAGAACCAAAGTGAACAAACCCAAACATGTTGAATAGAAATGAATAGTAATAAAATAAATTTTTTCAATTATTAAACCCATAGTAACAAAATTTAATTTTAATCGTAAGTTTTTCCTTATATCACATTTACAATTTTTTTATTTCAAGATCTTTTTGTAAGCCATTCTTCTGGCTTGAGACCTCGGACCCAGCTTGCCCGTCGGAGACGGTCATAGGAGGTGGCACTCGCTTGTCCCTTCGCCCTAAGTAGCCGTCAAGCGAGAAACGCGACTGCCGAATACCCCTCACACAGCTGGAAATAAGTTCTAATATTTTTATCTAGCAAGAAAGAATTAGTCAAACCCGGCGCAACCACTTTGCCCTCTTTAGCCCGTATGAGTTTACTCGACGTAACTTGCACTGGAAACCTGAGTTGAAATCTGAAACACACCCGATCTAGGTGTACAATCCACTCCTGAATAAATATTTTTAAATAAAAGCCACGATTTTAAATAAAGAACACCAATCGTAAATTAAGATATGAATTTTAGTCAACCACCAAGAGTTCGATATAATTACAAAACCTTGCCCTGCGTGTTCTTTGTTAAATAAGATATGAATTCTACAACAGTCATCTACCAAAAGCTTGATATCATTACAAACCTTAACTTACGTCTACTTCTCCTGTTTGGGGGCCGCCGAATTAACTCGCGTCGCAAAGTTCTCCTTCCAGCGCGCTACTTGATGCACTTCTACCACCAATCCTCCCTGTCGCTGATGTTAATTACTTCGCTGTCGCTGTTCTAAAGCCACTGATGTAATTTCTTCCTTCGTTGAACTCCTAGATAAATTTTCTTGTTTCTCTTCGCACTCGATCCTCAGCCGTCGATCCTTGTCCACCAAAAAGACCCCGTTCTCTGTCTCCAGGTTTCTCATCAGCTCGGTTTCAACCGGCGAGCCGTTAATTTTTCTTCGGGGCAATTCAACGTTCAATTGCGGTGCTAGCTTGCATCAGCGATCCCCCAACTAGTTTTCATTGGGTACGTGCCTACGTCCCACATTTGATGTATTTGGTTTCGCCGTCGTTGGTTGTCCGGTGGGTGGTCATCTGGAAACGTCAATTCGGTATCGAGTAGTTCTTGTGGTAGTACCGTGTAACATATTTATTGTAATATTTTAAAAAGATTTTCGTTTTCAGATCATTCCTTCTTCGTTGATTGCTGAATTGTGGCTTGGTTTAGTCTTTGGAATTGATTTTATCTTGGTGGCTAATTCCATTTCAATACGATGCAGACGATCCTCATATGTGATTAGGTTGATGGTAATACCCAAATGTCCGAAACGCCCTGAACGGCCAATACAATGCAAGTAAGTCTCAGCCATACGTGGAAAATTGAAATGAATAGCAGATATAGTAACAACAATAACCAAGCTCCGTGATCTCCTTAGCCAGCAATTCCAGACGTGGCATTGAATTGCAAAATATAATCGATTGATTTATTTGCAACTTAGAGAATAACGTATTAAGACAATGCACTTTTTGTCGTTTTTGTACAAATGCATAATATTGTGTAACACCTTTCAGTGTCAATTCCTCCATCAAATTTATTTCCTATGGTTCACGTAAATGTTTATCCATGAAATTTTTCACACTGAGCGATAATGTAGCCGGGAGTAAAAGAATCTGTGGATCTTTTGGCAGTTTCATTATAACATGATGATGATACCAGGATTTTGCATTGTGACTTATCCGTCATTTTTTATCCATTAGATCCAAAATATGGCCAGATGTTGCAATGATTAATTGTACTTTCTGAAAAACTCGCATAATATCATCCTTTGTTTGGTTTGTTGTTCAACAGAGAAGTCATATTTTAAAAGAATATCTACAGCCCAATCAATATCAACTTAGCATTTCTCAAAGAGATCCCATAATCCGTCTACTTCCTTATTTGGGTAGATTTGTCGAAGAGTAGCAAAAGATTTATTTTCATTACCACAATCGATCACATGTCTCTCCAATTTGTCACCCAACACAAATGAGTGGTTTCTTTAGTCTGATTTGTTTCAGGAGTGAAAGGGTCAGTGTCCAATGAAATCAAATCTTCACATCCCTTTTTAATAGTTTCAAAGCTTGCTGGTTGGCTTTCTATTAGTTTCTGCTCTTTATATTCTTCGAGACGTCTAGGAGGTTTTGGGAAATTATTTGAACCTGCTTGGGAATCATGTCTGACTTGTTCCTGTTGCTCTTCCCAGTACTCTTCGCTTTCTTGCTCGTAACTTTTCCAATTATCAGCATTATCGAGGGACTGGGTACCTTCTTGTTGTGTAAATTGGTTTTTATTTTGGTATTCAAAACTTGCTGTAAGCTTTGCAGCTTCCTCTTTTGCGGTTAAAAATACCTCGTCATCACTTTGCTGACTAGAAGCTGAAAGTGTATCAAGTGGAGGAGTTGAGGATAATGAAGTTATTGTTTCTTTTTTTTGCCGATTTTAAAAGAGGTTGTGATCCGAGTTGGGGTACAGGTATTTACAGTTACATACCTCCATCAAAATTTGTACGGTGGTATGTTCATAATTATCCATTATTCTTTGAATTTTATCCTTAGACAGTACGTAGCGATTTTTCACAGAACATTTTCCTGCGCTTAGTCCAATGTGTCTTTGCACTACAGCAATCTTAACATATTCAAACATTTATTGCTGCTTTATATGTGTATTATCAATTATCAATGGAGCCCATCCATTCAGATTCTACTCTTAACCTGCTTCCCTAATTTTTTTTTGTGTTCCTTTTCCTCGCATCGAAGGGAAAAGGAACGGAAGAGACGAAATTCAAGTAGAGTCGGTGGAAGTTATTCGACGCGTTTTACATCGGGCATTTGAACGGGTGGCTGATTTTTGGTATTTCGGACTTAGTCTGCTCGCGTAAGACCTGTGACCAAAATTTACCTCCGAACTAGCTAGCCAGCTAGCAGCCACGTTGGAGTAGACTAAGAGTGCCCGGACTTGTCGACCTGATGGGTACAGTCCGTTGTCACGTTCGGCTTAGATTTCCTTCGAAAAATCTCGAACGTATGAGACGTGAGAAAATCATTACACCATATCACCTTCCCAAGCGCCGATATATTCGATCAAGGTAATGAGATACTTAAACTCTAACTACTTTTAAGCAAAGGCTCGAAGAGAGCTGTAGTGTTAAAGCAAAATTAATCAATATAAAAGTAACTTGCTTAAAAAAGAGGGTTTTATAAAGGAAAACTGATGAACAAACGGCACTCAAAAACAATTTGAATTGAACTATATGGTATTGCTCTCTTAATTTAATAATAATATAACACGGTAAAAGTTTCTATTCGTCAATCATAAGACCAAAACTTTACTAATTTCAAATTTGAAATCAAATCTAGTTAACTTTCACGAGCTGCCATCAAATTCCGCCATTCTCCTTCTGAGAATAAACAACAACTACTCTCATACAGAACTATGATCTAAGCTTGATATTATACAAATAATATTGACCAAAACAAACAAACCTTAAAATAAATAAGTTAACCTCCACACTATCCACACCAATAAAACTTTGCATTCCACTCTTATGCATAAAGCTATAATTATTGCTTTTGAGATCTCAAATAGATGGAATCAGTAATAAATCATTTTTGGCCATGATAAGTTCCTACAATTTATTCAAAGAAAATTTCTAATTGATAATAAATTTAAACAAGTTGAGTAAGCAGGAAAGTGCTCCTACCAGAAGGTCTTTGTAAACATCCTAGGGTTAGAAGTAAGTTTTCTAATGGCGTGAATCGATAACTTGAATTATTCATCCAATACTTAGATATGAAATCATTCAAATTTATACAAAAGATGCACAGTTTCTTTCATAAGGACAGTGCAGCCGCCATTTTAATCTAGCTTAAATGATTTTTCTGAATGCTCGGCCGATTGAACATGTTCAAGTTAAACACTATTCCTTAAATTTTCATGAAAATCGAATGAAAATAAAAGTGCCTAAGTCAATTTTAAATATATATAGGGTTTTCCAATAAGAGGTGCTATTTTGAATAGATCTTCTGATTTAACACCTTGCGACTTCTTCCTTTGAAGCCACGTGATAGAGAAGGCCTATGCCAATAGCCCAGCGTCGATTCAAGACCTCAAAGATAAAATTCGTGAGGCTGTCGAGGACATAGGGCAGCCACTTTGCGATTTGGTTATAAAAAATTTCATGAAGATGATATGGTCCTGTAAGCGTGTTGTAGTCGTTATTTGCCCAATGTTAGTTATTGCTATTAACGGCATATCTTCTTCTTTATAATGAACTAAACATCCGATCATTTGTATTAAAAAATGGCATTTTTCTTTTAATGTCAAAATAACACCTCTTATTGGAAAACCCTATATCAACCATAAACACGTGTTATTTTTGTTGTAATTCCATATATTTGAAATGGCTATAACTCACTTGATTATGATTCGATCTCAATAAAATTTTGTGAACATATATATCTTATGTCAGTCTATATAATTGCGAAACTTCAAGAAGTTTAAAGGTACGGTTTTGATTTTATGGGAAAAAATGTAAAATTTACAAATCATACTATTATTAACAAAGCTGATCGAATTTCGATTTCTAAGGTATTTGTTGCCCTTGTACTCATATAGGTCCACGTTCGTGACAATTTTCAAATTTTCGGCTGAAAGGTGTCCAATCGCGAGGGGGGGACACAAATTTTGGGAACATTTTGCCTTCCCCTGGACCCCCTAATTCATAAAATGATTTTTTGATTTCAGATTCTAAAAGTTCTAATCAAGACCTTCCATTTGATACCCCATTCGACTACCTTTGATTAAAAATAAATTTTAAGGGCCAATTCGTTATTAGGGGGGACCCCCTTAAAAAATTTTTAATTTTTTTTTTAAGGCCTTAACTTTTGAGAGACCATCATTTCTGACCTTTTCACAAAGTTTGAGCATTCGAGCTTCTATAGTTTCTGAGGAAATTAGCTGTGACGCACGGACAGACGGACAGACGGACGGACGGACGGACAGACGGACAGACAGGTCGCGAAACTAGTAGGTCTTTGTAAAAAAAATTTTTACAAAGACCTAAAAATAGTTATGGAAACAAAGCATGGTGAAAACGATTAAAATTATCATAATTATATTTGTATGACTAAGAACCCCAAAATTTATTTGGATCATATAGTAGAAACGTTCGAATTTAATCAAAAACATATAGGGTTGACTTGACTGATTTAAAAGTATTAATAAAACAAATTTAGATACAACGATCTTACTAATATATTTCATAATTTGCCTTATTGAGTGAAATTGTAACAATAAATACTCATCATCATCATCGAAGTAGCTCTTAATATAAAACATTTTTTTATAGCATAAGAATATATTTTGTTATAATGTTGAACTAACTGAATGTATTATTCTCTCATTTTCAAAGATCAGACAAACATCTTCCTTCATAGAACTATTTTTTGAAAGCATATATATATATAGCTTGAACAATAATATATGACAGAAATCTCAGAGGTCGATGATAGCTTTTTTAGGGTTTTGTAAAATAATTTTACAAGACCCTACTAGTTTCGCGACCTGTCTGTCCGTCTGTCCGTCCGTCCGTCCGTCCGTGTGTCACAGCAGTTTTTCTCGCAAAGTACTGAAGCTAGAAACACCAAATTTCACACACATGTGTAAAGTGGTGCTCCCTTGAAATTTCAGCTACAGAAAAAAATTTATGAGGTATTTAAGGGGGGTCTCCCCATACAGGGGAGTGGCCCCCGAAAAAAAAAATTTCATCAAAGGTAGTAAATATGGGTATCATATGAAAGGTCTAAACGAGAACTTTTCAAAACAGGTCTTAAAGTGACATTTTTTGGTTCAGGGGGCGCACACGAAGGGGAAATACACGAAAAATTAGTGTCCCCCCCTCGCGATTGGACACCTGGGATCCGAAAAATCTGAAAAAATCATAGAGGTAGATATTTATGAGTACCACAACAACAAATACCTTAGAAGTCGAAAATCACTTAACTTTGTTAATGATAGTATGATTTTCGAATTCACGTTTTCCCTAATAAAATCGTACAGGTACCCTTAAACTCAACAAAATTTGATATTTGAGTATTTACATATAAGGGCCTCATACCCTGTAAGTTTGATGAAAATCGAATGATATTCGCGGAAGTTATAGCCATTTGAAATTTCTGCAATTACAACAACAAAAACCCACGGTTTTGGTATTTTATGGATATCTCATCGGCTCAGACACTGCAGTTTTGATTCGATCTTCTTAAAATTTCCAGATAAGATTTATAACAATCCGTATTTTCGGGATTCATGATTTAAGTGATTTTTGTTAGTTTGGAACAAAATGGGGACCGTTGAAAATGGAGAAACAATGAGTTTTCTTTTAAATGTGCACATCTCTTTGACATGTTTCTTGACTTTATTTGTTGCTAGTGACTGCATTTCGGAGAAGTTGGGTACAAAACCCTTCTGACATGACCGTAGGTCTGTTTACCCAACTTGATAACAATATCATATCAAGTTACTCGCTTAAGTCTTTCGTTTTGGGGACAAAAAAATCTATTGACAACTACATATGTGATATTTTGATCGTATGCTTGACCATGAGCTAGGTTTCTATTTAAAGTACATCCGAAAGATGTAATGCAAATGTAACCCTTTTCACAAATTACTTTCGCCTTTGTTGGGAATCTCAAGAATAGTATGCACTCTTATTTTCGTTAAACACAAACTTCTTCTTATTGTTATTATCCAGATAATTCAGATATCATCAATGACGGCATTGAAACATTCCCGCTTTTGAAAATTTGATGCATGAAACTCCTCAGCCAGCAGGGTGAAATTATCGATCACCTTATCTCAGTCATCAAAACTAATTGCAATCGAAGTCAATCAAAATTCCTCAGGACCTACGAAACTACACATACAATAGTATAAAGTCTTTGGCTTTCATAAAGGAAATAATTCGTCTACCGACGATGCAACACCGTCAATTATGGATACTTAGTGCATTTCGATTCTCCGTAAAAGGTTTCGTTTTGGATGTCAAAAATGAAATAATATCTGAGAAGCATGAATGTAGCGTTGTGATACCTTTTATGGGGGACGGAATTTTATTATGTGTACAATAGAGGGTAATTTAATCCTAATCGTGTGAAGAACTACGATCTCATTGATAAATTAAAGGCAATCTGGTATTTACGAAATGTGTTCAGCAACAATATATTTTATTAACATTGGAAATATCCGGAAGAATATATTTTCGGAGCCAACTTATGGTTTTTTTAGTTCCACTGATGAGAATATGACATTGATTCCTCTGGAGAGGGTCTTTTAATTTACATATAAATTGTTCTTTGAATTAAGGATTCTCTTCTTGTGCATTCTAAAACCAAGTAGGAAAAAATGTATGCTCATACATAAATATCTTTGCAAAATCATCCTCTGCATGTTCACATCAATTGATTTTAAATTGCAGTTGCTAAGAATCATAAAACAGACTTTGTCATGATCATATCAAAGGCTTTCTCTGATGCAAAATCAGCAGTAAATTATGTTTGTCTTATTCACAAGACGTAGTCATACTTGGGCAAAAGGAACAGGAAAGTAAATAAACATAAAAAGATTTGTAGTTTGTTCGAAGCTCGTGCCGCGTCCATGCATCTTTCTTCTGTTTTTTGCATACACTTCATAAACCAGAGTTCGGTTGTAGCTGGTCTGAAGTGAAGTTGCACTCTTTGGTCGTGTACCTTTGACTCCTACACAAACACAATGTGTAGGTAGCCAATTAGCATATATCAAAGCGTGATTTAGCATATGTCTGCGATTCTTGCGGCTTTTGATGGAAGGTCAAAATGTACATAACCCATAATCAGAGCCTTTGTAGAATCGTATGAAGGAGTGAATTTTCATTCTATTGGGTAGTTAATTTATGCTTGATGCACAGTCTACTAATAGAAGAGTAGCATTTGAACTGAAAATTTGACTCAAGTATGAAAAATTATAAAGAAAGAAATTATTTTTGTAATTTTATCAATTTTTACACCTTTAATCTTGTTTCATTTATGATTATCAGTTACCTAGTTTTTCATTAAGTTTTTGTAAAAATTTAATTTGAAGATAAGAAGGATTAAAGATGCGATTTTTTTTTTTTGTTTTTTGAAGATGCTCCGTATCTTATCATCCATTGTAAGCTAATTTACATCAAATTAATATTCCCAGCATGGAACTCGTTTCCTTTCTTGATATTACTGACTCCAGGTGGAACGTTTTTTAATGATCCTGAACTCAAGGCTCAGGATTTTTTGCAATTACACACTTTTTACACTTGTTGTAGAAGTTTTCTATTCTATTAGAAGTGCAATTTCATGAATATGATGGTACATTATAGCAAATATAAGTAGGTGAATATATTTTTCAGTTATTTTGTTTTTCAACTTCCGTTGCAATATTTACTGTAAAATTGAGCATTCGTAGATGGAAAATTTTGATTAAGTCTGGGTTAAGTTGGCCCGAATACTGCAGTCAGTAAGAATTATTATATATTCTGTGATAACTCGATCCCTCGGTTCAATATTCCGCGGAGATCTGTCACCCCTCAAATTAAATGTCCGCGCCAGCTGATATGTCCCAACGAGCTGATGCAAATGTTTGACAGCTCTCTGCGGCTGAGCCGATTGACTTCGACTCATGTTGAGTGAATGAATCACCACTTGATGTTGGTCGGTTGACAGGTGTGAGTCGCGTGTAGATTGTAAAATCGCATTCCCATAGCTCTAGAACTAGATAAGCTGAAAAAAAGAGAATAAAAGATTTTATGAAGAGTAAAGTTCGTCGAGGTTTGATGTCCTCATTGCCCGCGGCCTTATTTGCTTTTGTCGTCCGCAATTTTGTAGCGTATATGGGAGGATATTTCCTGCACACGAAGAAATTTAGTGAAAACTGCGTGGAGCCGGCACTCAAAAAAGCGGGAAAGCGGAGCCAGCGCTAGGCTGGGTGATATGTCAACAATTAGGCCAGGGGAAGACGGCATTCATCTGTTTGTCAATACGCGACCGGTGTTTCTGAAGGAGGTTAAGCCTTCACAAATGGACAGGGGAAGTGATAAAGTGAGACACTACACATAAGGTTTATTGCTATTCCTTATTTCGCCCTTATGTGCTTACACCAAACAATGGACATGAAAAAAACGAAATGTGTAACAATTATGACACTTGTTCGTTTTGCGCGAACGACAGGTGCCAGCGGTTGGCCTGGCGCCGAAAATATTATCTAATATAGTGAGCCCAGCAAACGTTAATGCATCGATGGTGGTGTTGCGGTCTTGCCAAGTGTTGGAAATTCAAAGTTTATTCAAGTTTATTCAAACAAAAAGACTGTGAATATGTTGCTTTAACTTAAAGTAACTCTAAAGTGAAGTTAAAATGCAATCTGTAAACATGCATATGGCCTGGATTTATACTCCGTTGTGCTCTTAATTGAAATCAACATAATACTAACTTCATTGTTTTATTTTTTACACCTAAACATTTTGCCGAATCGATGGCATTATAATTTTGTCTTCCGTCATATGAAAATGCATTGGAATGCCTTCGAAGTGACTTAATGTTGATATGCGCAAAGTACAAAGAAAAATAATAAGATTTCACATTGTATATTCTTACATTTATGCACAGCTGCACATTGGATAATTTTTAGTAGTTGCTAGGATTGTATGTTATAATTCTAGTTGTTAAGTAATTGGTTAAGTGGAAGGTGTCAAATAGAATGGAAATAGTATCTTAAAATTTATTTATAAACTTGAAAGAAGAAAAAAAGAATTAAACTTTATAATCAATTGCTGAATTAATTCACGTCTTACCTTTCCAGCAAAATCGTTCTCTTTCAGCAGGATAATGTCGGCGAAATGTGAGTATGCCGCGGAGAGAGTAGGGTTCCAGTAATCAGCGAATGGTTGGTTTGGCGTTGCGGTCGGAACACGTTGCTAAAGATTGAGTTTGCGTTTTTCCTGAAAGTAGATTTTTCAGTTTGAGTTTGAATAAGTTGTTTCGGGCACCGCGTCGGTAATATTCAGGAGCGCACATTCAGCGGTTGTCTTGGTACCTTTGGTGGGGAACGAAGTTACCTAATATGAAGTGGAGTCGTTGTAAGTTGTTCGACACGTTTCAAATCGTTGGCTGAGTTTTATAACTTGGACTTAGTCTGCTCACGTAAGACCCGCGACCGAAACTCCTCTCCGAACTAGGCGGCTGCTGGCTAGCTAAGCAGCCATGTCGAAGTAGACTAAGAGGGTCCGGTACAGTCCATTGTCATGTTCCATGACTTCACGTCTAGAGATTTTGTAGTAATGGAGCAGTCACACAAGGAAACTGCTCGAAAGCCTCACTATCTCCTATTCAAAATTTTAATGGCAGATTTAGGAAAATATTTAATTATTTCCATTCATAATCGTAATTTGTAAAATAGTTTCCTTTCTTGTCATTATTATTAAATGTAGTTTTATATCAATTTTCTTTTATATTAAATTTAAATGTTTCCCTTTAATTATATTCGTCATGAGATTTAACTTTTATTGCTATTTAAAATCTTCTTCATTTCCCTTTACTTCAGTTAATTATTTTGTTTTTAAAATTTTAAATCTGCCGAATAAAATTTCGAGTATAGAAACGCTGATTTAGCGCATCACAACGGTGTATTACCTTACGGAAAGCAATTGAACTCAGCTGAGGCGATTTACCGTGTACACGGTCTTAGGAAGAGGAAAGGTCGGGAATTTCTGGGACGGATCGGGGGTCGACTTACAGCCGCTACTCGAGAAAGACGGGTTGGCACACGGCCGCGGTGCAAAATACGTTCGGGAGGAAAGTATCGGTGGATCGTGAGAAACTCGTTGCAGAAAGTTATGTTGCTCGTGCTTCGCACATTTTAATTATATATCTGCATGAAATATCCCTAAAATAAACGATAACGAAAAAACGTCGTTGTTATACATGTTAATAGTTTCGGAATTTCCGTGTTATTCGTTCGAAAGTGTATTTGTATAATCGTTGATTTTCGGTGCTTCGTGGTCATACGTCAATTCGTATAAAAATAATTGCGCGCTGAACTGGTGGTGCTGTTAGAAAGACTAGGGATGGTTTCTCGATCCTTGGGTAGTGTGAAGTTTCACCCTTGACCACGAATTTTCCCCAAGCATATGGACGGATCGCGAAGACATTGAAAAACTCCGCTTATCGTGGTTCGACTTTGGGTAGTCAACAAATCGGCAGCAGCAGTTGAACTTTTTGAAGAAAATCGTGTTCTGCCATGGGGCAAAATCAAGAGGGAGTTACGAAGAAAAATTGTGGAATATCGATATCTCAACGCGAGTTTTGGAGTCTACAGGAGCTCTTGTGTCGGCCTTATCATGTCGGAGGGTATGAATACGTATACATTTTGCATTGTTTAATCTTTGATTTCGTACGAGTTTATTTTGCTATTTCACTACCCCATTCTACAACCCCATCGGTTTTAATATCGTAGTCGATCAAATACGCGTCAATGATTGCGAATTCGAATGAATATGCGGAAATTGAAGAGTTGACTTACAACTACGACACGGGAAGCACGCGGAGAACAGCCGGCAAGCGGCGATGAAAAATAAAGTGCAAGTAGCAAAAGAGCAATCGAATTGCAAGTGCAAAATTCCTTTTCCATAAATGATTCTCTGACGTGCATAGTCAATTTTCAAGTTTAGTACTAAATAGTAAATAAACAGTGCAGTTTGTAACAATTTCCGCACTACTGTTGCATAAGATTGAGTTTAATCTGTTAGATAACAAACGATTATTGATCATTATCCCAATCAATCAATCGAGTTTACTTTCGAACCTCAGATTATCAGTGCCTACAATAAATTATCTATTTCACAATCCCGTTGCCGAGGTTCCATAAAGGCAACGGAGTTTCGTCATGAAGTGCCGTAATGTATGAATGTTGCGCTAATCTTCCTGACAGATATATCAACAATTTTACTGAAGGCAATGCTAAGCGTAGCATTCATTTAAAGCCAAATTGAGTGGAGTGAATCGTATGCTTTCACGACGCAACCAACGACCAACGTTTCTTGACCACCTTCTATACGACTCTTCAAATTCGGTGAGTCTTGACGTAAATGGAGACAAAATGGAATGCATCGTAGTAACAGGCACGCTTTCAACGAGAATGGTGAGTGATCGCTTTTAATTCGATTTCGCCGTAGGATATTATTGAAAGAAGTCCTCGGCCGAAAACGTTTATATTCGAAATCCTCAATCCGGAAGGCAAACTGCACTGTATTAATATCGACGTGATTGGATTGGTGCGCTTGACTAAGGAAATAAATAGATATCAACGTCTCGTGGATTTTTCACGTCCGTAGCATAAACTCGCTTCAGTTTCTTGCGTTGCGATGAATGGTTCGTATTATCGTTTTGGCTGAGGATATGGTGTTTTCAAAATCAAGCAAGGCAAAGCAACGCAATTAGTGAGAAGGGAGCAGTCAACCATACTTGTATAACCTTGCTAAGTACATGTTTTAGAGCGAAGCTTTTGCTGAGTTCATCACTATAACAAGCTTTCAATTCCACTACAAAATGATTGCATGCATTGGAAAGATAAAACAAGCAAAAATATGATATACATTTGCTATATGCTCAAACTTATGTAAATTAACGTTCCTTGTTTCGTTTGATCAGGTTATAAGATATTTTGGGCGTTCTTTACAGATTGAGCTTATAGTATTCTTTATTTGCCTATGGAAGTAATTTAATTAATCATAAGGTTGAAAGCAATTAATCAACTCATAAGTTCTTTTAAGCCTAGATCCAATAGCTTCTTTCCTTTCAGTTCCCTTGTACATTACAAAGCATGTAAGCTTTTACTATATGTTGCTCAGATGCATAAAAATTCGTTATGTTGGGATTAAAACTTAAGCAATCTAAACGATACGTATAATTCGGCCAATTCAATATTTTATCAGATTTCTCTTAATTTTTTTTATATTCTATTCCAATTATTTTGTCTGTAAGAAATTGAGTCCTGTTTGAAGTCCTGCAACGAATGAAAACCTTATTATAAACTCAACTGTGTCCATCAGGTCAGGTGTCCGGTTATTTATCATAGCAGTTTTCTCTTTTCAGTGGGATGAAATTAAGTGTCAGATAGGGTGAAGTCTTGAAAGATTCTTTTCATCAATTCGTCAATACTAGTCAATCTTACATGAAGGACCTTCATGAGAATTTTCGAAGCAGAGACTAAGATTGTGCCATAATTTTCTTTTATTGGATTGTTTACGATTGACGCAAAAATCTGAAAAGAGAATCACTTAATGAGCATAAAAGCAATAATATATTTATGTTGATTTAATTATTATAAAACACTTCTATAGGCCTCCACTATAGATGGTCCCAAGTCCGTTTGAGAAAGGAGGAGCGAACCCCCTGTTTCCCCAACCCATAATTTCCATGATTCCTCATCCCAAACCCCCCAATCAAAAAATAGTAAATGCTCTCCGGGTGCACATTGGGTTTACTGGTTCTCCAATAATGTAACATTAAATGCCGAGAAATGCTAATAACTGTAAATACATCTAAGGCTCTGCTACTAAATGCGACGAAGAGAGGACACTATGAAAATCTCAGAAGAGTAGCGAATAAGATAATTAGGATTAAGAAAAGAAACTACTATGACGACCAATTGAGAAGTATAGATGTAAGTTTAACGAGCAACAATACAAGACAAGCATACAGAGTAGTGAAAACTCTGAAACGTGGTTACCAGCCCAAAACCACGCTCTATCGTGATGACATCGGCAATATCATCACTGATGAAACGAAGATTAAGGAAAGATGGGCATCATATTTTAAGAACCTCCTTAATCCTCCGCACAGCTCCAGAGCATTAGAGCCTATAGATGCCTGCGGAGAGCGTCCATTGGCCCCACTAACTTGGGATGAAGCACCGGGCGTCGATTAGATTCCTGTGGAGTTCATCAAATACGGTGGCAGTAGTGTTCATCAAGCTATTCACAAAATCATCCAGTACATTTGGCAACAAGCACAAATGCCGAAAGAGTGGAACCAATCAATTATATTCCCTATCCACAAAAAAGGTGATGAACTACAGTTTGAAAATTATAGAGGCATATCACTACTTTGTACGGCGTACAAAATATTTTCTAAAATCTTAGAAAATAAAATTAGATCATACGCCAACAGTATTATTGGGGAGTATCAAGGTGGTTTTTGTGCAGATAGATCAACAATAGATCAATTGTTCACTGTCAAGCAGGTACTCTAAAAATGCTGGGAGTTCAAAATAGATGTATACCAAATTTTCGTTGAATTTAAGGAAGCATACAACAGTATTGCTCGTAACGTACTGTACTAAATAATGTGTGGCTTTGGCATCCCAGCCAAACTAGTCCATCTTACCAAAATAACAATGATGAACCTCCCAAGTTTGCATCAATAATCAACTCACCCATGCCTTTGAGACAAATATCGGACTAAAGCAGGGAGATGGGCTGGATGCCCCACTCTTATTTGTGGGCCATAAGAATTGTCAGTAACGACGAAATCCCTTCAAGTCCGTCTGTCGTCCCCAGGTCCAGTGTGTCCTTTGAGTCAGCAATTTCCGACCGTTAGTTGAATACTTCCTTTTCGACTTCGGTCGAATTTTTTTTGACCCCGGAATCCGGGAATACGATGTTGTTATTGTAGTGGGTCCTTGTACTTGGGGGAAAGAACCCACCCCACAACATCGTAACGCTGGCATGCCAGCGCATTCACGCTTCCCCAGACAAGGCCAATCTCAGCGGATCTCAAAATCCTCTTCCGCTGAGGCAGCAAATCATCGCTGCAGTCCTAAACGGAAATTTTATCTACCTAATTTCACTAAAATTTCCTTCAGGAAATCTCAAGCGAACGAACGTACGAGATGTGAGAAAATCAATACAATTCCACTGAAGTGGTTTTTAATGTAAGAAGTCTCATCCCATTGAATGGATACACATTGAAGGTAAGCTTTGTGTTCCACCCAAATTTACTATGCTACATAAAGTACTTGCTTCGAATATTTTCGTTCAAATGTGAAATCACACTGCCTTGCGTATTTCATGTGGATCGGTTTAGTTGAATAAATTTCTTCACAATTTTCATTCTGTGTTTATCTATTCTAACTTCCGTGTTTTTGTTAGGTTATAAAACAGACAATATTCACCAGATGCTAGCAACTCTTTGAGGTTATCAAGCTGAGATATGAGTGTATTTTACGTAAAATGGTTGGACTGCTCTCTTCTCTTTGCTATATAGCTTGCATGTTGGTTTTTAGCTCTTAACATGATTGTGAGCAAAAGCTTGAGGCTCAGTGCTTCCGTGATCTAGTCACATTATTTATTTGAATCGCTTCATTCAATTAAATAATTTTAATATAGACACAACAAACAATAGTTTATAACATGAAAATAATACCAATCTGTAGCAACCGAGCAGTCCGTCTAGGCAAACTGCTTGAGGGATCTTCACGAAAAGGGAGGAAGCTGCATGTGGTGTGCAAAACGAGGAGTGGCAGCAAAGAATGAGCTCGGCGGCAAGGTTTAAAATAGGAAACAGCATAATAATTACTGCAAATAATACTTCACTGCCCAATTCAACAGCACCAAAGCTGAAAGATATTCTGAAAAATAATAAAATTTCAAGCGCGACAAGGTAAACAAATGCTCATCGGAAATCATTCGAAAATAAAAATTGAGATTTATTATTATTCTATGGGACTCAGTGATGTTAGCTATTTCTTATGCGCTTGGGGAATTCCGATGTTTTTACGCCCAATGGATAACAACAAATCAATTAGATGAACAAATATTACAAATTTTATTCCGTGCATGGCCAATCGAACTTCTCAAAAATTACGGCTCAAGAATAGTTAATAACGATATGACGGTGCTGGAGCCCTTTGAAAGATAAAGTGATCTCCGCCAACAGATCAGACAGAAGATAAGGGAAGCAGGACGTGCAAATGAAGCGCATTATAATCTAAGATTCCGACCGTCCGAATTTAGAGAAGACGATGAAGTCTTTCGTTGCAATTTCCGCCAAGATGACCCAGATGGTCATTATAATGCGAAGTTGGATCGTCGTTTCTTGAAAAGGCGTGTACACAAGCTTGTAGGACCTGGTCGCTTTCTACTCACGGATCTGTCTGGAAAGAAAGTGAGCGTATACCGCGCAAAAGACCTGCGTCGATAGTTTAAGCTTACACATCTATTTTTTCCATCCATATTTTGTTTTAATCACATACTTTGGGTTCCCTATTTAGAGAAAGTAAAAAGTAGTCTCTCAGTCCGATAATCGTTTTTTTTCTGTTACCTTTGCTTATTATTCCTGCTCGGTTATCCACCTGAGGATCTATCAGCTCCTTTTTTGCAACCTTCGTCTCTTCAAGATCACGAGAAAATCAGCTGCCTGTAGTAATCAAGCAGCTACCTAGGTAAATTGCTCGAAGGGCCTTTGCGAAGAAATTACGATTTCATAAAAAAAAACGCAATAAGTGCGGAATAATTTGATACGCTACTTACTAACATTATTATTTCTGACCCGCACTATACCCCGCCGCTACCACCGCTACCATTACCAATAAACAGTTTTTCCAAAGAAAAAATTTTTAAAAAAATTGATAATGGCAACCCCTTTTTGACATAATCTAGCGAAGCAATTGCTTGATTGTGTCGACAAGAACGTTCCATCACCACCACGGAGTCCAGCGGGATGAGTACGAAGCGAGACTTGCAATCTGAACATCTAGCGGAAAAGTCGTCGCGCATGATGAACTGCACTTGTCTGCAATTTACTCCGCTGCTCGTTCCTAAGACATTACTGATAACATTTATTTGCTAGCAATCATCACTCTGTACATTATAATCGCGAGTTAAAAGTATGATATCAACAGTCTGATATAAAGCCACCTCGACAAAATAGTATTCACTTGAACGATTGATTGAATTGAAACTTCTTAGTGCGAAATATGGTTGCGGCAGCATTTCGAGTTTTAGTAAAATTCGCCTTAAAACAGTGATTATTACCTAGAACGAATTTATTAAGTAAAGTGCAAGTTTGGCTGAACTTTTACGCAATTCATATATTTTACACAAACTTTTATTTTTAAAAGTACTGAAACGTATTAAACATATTTTTAAGTGATCTAATCACTAAAAATTCAGGGTGAAATCAGAATCGTGGAGAAACATCCTATTGATTTTTTATCCCTTTGATTGTGTCCAGTCCGCGATCTCTGCAAAGGTGTATACAATTCAAAGGAAAATTATCTAATGCAATAATCCTATGATTTTGAGGATTGTACGAAAAATTACACCAGTACGACGAAAGATATGAAAAAGCGTTTTTGCAGTCTGACAAAGCACTATCTGGTGTCGCATAGGTTGTATAAACCTACCTGTAAGCCCTTATTGGGCCCAAAAAGAGTCTGACGGCAAAATATGTCCTGATCAATTTTCTGCTCAAAGTTTATTTCAAACTTACAAACTTTCGTCTGAGCAAGTCTGTCTCGTTTCTTTCTGTGATACAGCTTTTAACTGTCTATAGTAGTAGACTAGACACTGCAACGGATGAAAACTGCATAAAAATGATCGAACGGTGAATACAAGTTATTCTGCACAGACAAATGTATGTAACACATATTTAATAATCGATAGTGTCAATAACCGCTTAACTGGACAAAACCAATGTGCGTCAATCAAAGGTGATATTCCATACCTAAGATCCAAGAACATGGATTTGCAATCAAGACGCACTTTACCAATTTACCTTTAGCAGCGAGTGATGCTGTGCATCTTCTTCCTGAAAAGTGCAATCTCTGCATGAAGTGAGGACAACCGAGATGACGATGGAATGATGCGTGGAGGATGAGCATGTTCACTCAGTGATAAGACAAACAAAAGTATCCAACAAGGCACACGTGTTCAACCTATTAAATTGGATCTTGTGTGCATTTTCAATTATGGTCGTGGAGTATCCATTACCACATTCAGAAAAACGTGCTATACCTCTTCTGCTTCTTCAGTTTGCAACATGGTTACACCTTCGTACCTGGTGCCGTTGCGGGAAGGCTTTGTAGTAGAGGCAAATCTTGTCTAACATGCGGTGAATCTTTTGTCATATTGATCTTGGGGTACATTATGATGTTAGCAGTTGTAATTGTGGAGAAATGAATGCATATAAAAGCTATGTGGGATCCAGATTTGTACAGCTGGCAATAGAGTTAAATTACAATAAATCTTAGAACTTTTCCGGGTGATTCTCAGCGAAAGGATTTCGTTTTATATATGCAGAATTTTCGGCATTTTTCATGTGGTTTTTGATTTCATTAAAAATGTGAATTAAAAATGAATTTGATTTGAATCTACGAGTATATTTAAAACTCAAAAAAGTTGGAATTAACATAAAATATGCTCCGTGAATCGACTGATGAATTTTTAACTTAGATAATTGAATTCATTTTTGAGCCCATTGTACTTGATTATAACCATTTACTATATCCCAGTACATTGCAAAGCTTTTATTTTTCGAAATCAGTGTATAATCTAGATGCATCTTATTTAGTAGAATGAATGTGAAGCATTAAGAAATAGAGATCCTGAGAGCTACGCAGTAACATTGCGAAAAGGATTTCTTTATATTGAAAACCCATATTAATATTTATAGAGTCAATATTTTTGATAGATTAGCATTCGAAATTAAAAGTACATATATTAATAAAAGTTAATTGGCAACATATACTATTAATGACTTATAATACATACATTATGTTAATATAATCAATAAAAAATCATTCCATGTGATATACGAGCATGTATCTCTAATCGTAAGCATTACTTGAAAACTGTACTTGAACCGCACCCAAGTAAGTCTTTAATTCTGAACAATCACAAAACGTGTCTCTCGCATGTATGATTTCGAAACTGATCCGTCAAGTACCCAAGAGACCAACCTATACCTTACAGTACTTGAGCATTATTCACATATTAACATACATTTTCTTTTCTGTACGTAAATATTTTTTTACCTTTCTGCATCATTACGTAAAGTCTTAATCTTCGCTTAGCATTACTTCTCCGATGACTCCGTGATTGTATTTTACTCTTACAAATGCTTTTGTCACACCTTGTGGCCCGAGCCTTACCTCTATACGAGTATCTTAAATGAACCAGCACGTGCCATTCAGTTCATCGCTATTATAGGCAATATGTAGTCGACTAGTTCTTCTTATGTTAATGTCTTTGAAGAGTGCTCGAGTTTTCACCTGAAGTTATTATTGTTGCCACATTAAAACCACACCAGGCTTGTGTCATACGAACGAGCTACGAGTATACTAACTCTTTCGAATTGCAGGATGACGCGCGAGCTAAGCCGGAAAAATAAATGGAAACAAGTTGTACAAATGAAAACTTAAACTAGTCATGCAGACATTAGATACGTATGAATAGATATTAAAGTTCTTGTGTTTGATTTAATAAGAAAGTGGAACATATTGTCTGTTTGATTTGATGAAGCTGAAGTGGTAGATCAAACGCAGATATATGTTTTCGATCATTTTAGATTATAAAACTCATACATACAAGGTGTGTTCAAAAAATATCACGAATTTGGTTTTTTTCAAAAATTATTTATTTATTCATGAATATCTATTTTGTCCCCTTCAAAGTAATCCCCATGAGATATTATACACTTGTGCCAACGGTTTTTTCCAATCTTCGAAGCACTTCAAAAAATCATTTTTTTTAATCTTGTTCAGCTCCTCCTTCGATGCCGTCTTTATCTCGTCAAGCGTAGCGTAACGTCGTCCTTTCATGGGCCTCTTCAGTTTAGGAAACAAGAAAAAGTCACAGGGGGCCAGATCTGGGGAATACGGTGGCTGCGGCATCATTAGTGTGTTGTTTTTGGCCAAAAAGTCGCGCACAAGCAACGATGTGTGAGCAGGGGCGTTATCGTGGTGCAAAAGCCAATTTTTGTTCTCCCACAAATCCGGGCGTTTCTGGCGGATTGCTTCGCGTAAATTGCGCATAACTTGCAGGTAATATTCCTTATTGACCGTTCTTCCCTGTGGCAAGAACTCATGATGCACCACGCCCCTGCAATCGAAGAAAACTGTCAGCAAAACTTTCACATTCGACCGAACTTGGCGCGCTTTTTTCGGTCTTGGTTCATGCGGCAGCTTCCATTGAGATGATTGAGCTTTGGTTTCCACGTCATAACCATAAACCCACGATTCGTCACCAGTTATGACCCTCTGGAGCAAATTTGGTTCGTCGCGGACAGAGTTTAACATCTCATTAGCAATGTTCATGCGTTGCTGTTTTTGGTCGCAACTGAGCAATTTTGGTACGAAATTCGCGGCGACCCGTCTCATGCCCAAATCGTTGATAAAAATCGAATGGCACGAGCCAATCGATATGTTTAGGTCCTCAGCAACTTCTCTAACGGTGATTCGACGATTGGCCAATACCATTTTCTCCACTTCATTAATTTTTTCGTCTGTTGTTGAAGTGCTCGGGCGTCCGGCACGCTCTTCGTCGTTCACATCTTCTCGGCCTTCTAAAAACATTTTGTACCACCGATAAACGTTGCTTCGGTCCAAGGTAGCTTCTCCGTATGCCACAGTCAACATTTGGAATGCATTCGCGCACTTAATTTCGTTTTTCACACAAAATTTGATACACGTTCTTTGATCCATTTTTTTGAATAAGTAAAAATCGAAGACGATTGAAAACACGTGCAAGTAAAGCAGCTATCACCAATTAAGTGAACATTCGAAATGGCCGAGCTTGTCGGCATAAGTGACAGACATGAGTACCAACATAACGCCACAAAAAATCGAAATTCGAATCTACGTAACCCGCGAAAATTCAAAATTCGTGATACTTTTTGAACACACCTCGTACATGGAACTGATATAATAGTGCACATGGCATAAAAAATATAAATACGTATGATGTCTAAGGTTTTTAATGAGTTTTATAAGAACCTTTTAGAATGGCGTTTCCTCTAATCTTCTGTCTATCCTTTCATTCAATTTATAATCTGATGCACTAACCAAAAATAAGCTGCCTATTAAGCTACAGTATCCACCTTATTAGGGAGCATTCATTATAAGTCCATATTTTATCGCTTATTTATTACGCAACAAAAAATGTTATTGTTCCCCTTCATCCCCCAAAAAAGCGGGTAGTGTGGCTTAACACTTAAGCTACATCGGCCACTCCCGTACCTCAAGAGAATTCCTCGAGGTGGAATATTTTATTGCTAGTTTATCACTGGCAATATAAGCAACAAACATGTTCGCGAAACCACATATCAACCCCAACAGCGTATCTCTATCGAATCTTTCTTGTTTATTTGAGTTAATTACTGGTACTGTCGTTAATAATTTCATATATCACTAAACTTTCTTTCTTCCTTATAAGTCAATTGACTTTCATCATACACTAGGGGTCTGATGGTCCCCAAACAATTTTAAATTTCAAGCCACATCTCCTTAATTTCAAAAATCGCACTTGCGCCATCTAGTGGTTGTTTAAAGATCTATGTTAAGTTTAAGGCAGTGTCAGAGCGTATGAACTATCAAGCGAGTTCCCATAGATTCCCAGAGTAACGGTATTCAACCTTCAAAGATCAATTGAATATGTATAACCGTTCGCAAACGCATTTGGTGTACGCACATGCAAACACAACAGCAAATCGATTTTGCGCTTGAAAGCCTTGATCCAAGTGGATAGCGCTTTCACATTTTATCGCAAATGGAAACAAATAATGATAGACGTGCTCTTTATCTTCTGCAAGTTTATCATTTGTTTCACTCAAACATTTTCCTTCTCTTTTAATTTGGCCACTCTCGCGCGAGTGCTCTCGCCATCCCTCGCCGAGGGCTATCGCGCGAGAGGTCGAGTGACGAGAGCAACCCTGTACATTCTGGTTTATTCATTACGTTTGCAATCGCCGAGAAGAATTGACGCATTAGAAGTCACGGCAGCAGTAAGTTTAGTGCTATTAGCTATTTTAACTATGTGCAGATATATCATGCAAAGACAGTTAAAAAAAAATGGCGTAAACGGAGATGGTAGATGCTCACTATGCATCGAAATAGGACACGGTAAGCAAAGATTTTAATTGATTTACTCTTTAATAACTTCTCTCATTCTGTTTTATTTTCACAGAGCTACGATGCAAAGCCAACTGGTAAAATAAGTAACGGAGCCTTTGGATGAATTTGCAAAGTTCACAAGGATGTCATCAACGGATTTTGATTACATGTTGGAAAAAGTGAAGCCCATCATATCGAAAAAACATACTCAGCTAAGAGAGGCAATCCAAGCAAAAATTGATCTGGCAATAACATTGAGGTTCTTGGCTTCGGGAGATAGCTTCGAAAGCCTTCAATACGCTTTCAAGATATCTAGTTCATTGATATCAAAAATAGTACCCGAAGTCTGTGCAGCATTGAACGAGGTGATAAAAAGTGAAATTGAGGTTAGAAAATAATACATCCGTTAATATATTGTGTTTATTAAATCGTTGATTGATAAACTGAAACTTTTTACAAATAAAATTAAAGTGCAAAGTTGTAATAAAAAACATAGAAAAATTAGTGAAGTCAATGCATAGCATCATAAAAAGCTTTGTTGAAAATGTTAGAATTTTCAGAGTATGTAACAGGTTGAGCAGGAACAATTACTTCATTAGATAAGATAGTTATAACTTTTGAGGGCATATATTGAGATGATTCCGGTATTTGAATGCCCGGAATGTCGTCTATATTATTTTAAATAGGCGAAGGTGTTGAACAAGCTAAAAAATCATGGGTTGGAATGAGTTGTTGGGATATGTTCCTATCTGAATATGCCGAATACGATGAATGTGATGTAGGCGAAGGGCTGGGGGATGGAACGAATAGTCGACTTTGTGATTGAAGCGGTTTCTTTTGAATGGTTCTGATGTATAAGCTATTAATTTCGAACGTTAAATGCAATCTTTCCAACTCAGGTAGTTTTCTTAACTTATTGGCTAAGATTTTTCCATATTGCTCACAGTCATCTACTGGTACTTCTTTTTTTTTTAATTTTATTTAAAGGGCTCATCGCATCTTTCATTTGTTGTCCGGCTTCTTGCAACTCGATGGGGTTTTTCCGACGCCTTTGTACCACAGGACTTACAAATGATGGCGATACGTCTCGTCTCGAAGAATCTTGTAAAACAACGGCTGCAGCCGAGATTGTACGTTTTCAGCTGCAGCCAAAAGCTGTACATTTTCCGCATCGTTTGCATATGCATTTGCTTCACTGCCACATTCGTCTTGACTTGTAGAAGGCTGATTATTCTGTAAAACAAAAAAGAAGTTATTAATTTGCATGTTTATCTTTTCAATGCAGAATCATGGTTGCAAATAGAAGTGGGTTTTAGAAAAAACTTCCACCAGTGCGTCGATGCTATCAATGGAAAGCACATCGTTATACAAAGCCCAGCGTACAGTGGTTCAGAGTACTACAACTACAAGAAAAGTTTCAGCATCGTGCTGTTGGCTTCAGTACATCAAAATACAAATTCATATTCGCTGATATCGGACGTCAAGGACGAATAAGTGATGGTGGCGTATTTTGAAATAGCGCATTGTGGCACAAAGTTTGTTCTAATGATCTTAATTTACCATCACCGACACCACTGCCAGGCTCAACGAATGCCCTTCCCTATGTTTTCTTAGGAAATGGGGCTTTTGCTCTTAGTACGCACGTTATGGTGCCCACAATACAGGCACACCAAAATGCATTTTTAAAAGCAGGCTTGCTTCTTCTCGTGTAGTTGTGGTGAACACTTTTGGTATATTGGCTTCAAAATTTAGAAGCCAATATTGCTTAATCTAGAAAAGACAGCGGTCCTAACAATAACATGTATTTTAATACATAATTTCCTCCGCAAAAGTGCTATACCAAAAAGAATTTATACGCCACCGTGAACTGTGGATATTTATGACCAAAATAGTGTATAGGTTCAGCTAGACTCCTGGAGGAATGAAGTTAAAGAGGTTGAAGGAAGCTGTGCCATAAGATCTTTGCCAAATATTTCCAGAAGATCTACACTTAATGCAAAAGAAATACGAGAAGAATTCACAACATATTTCTGTACACATTGACGTATAAAACTTTACGCAATTCTAAATAAAAAAGCTATTTTTCCAAACAAATAATACTTACTTAATTTGCAGTGTTTGGTGTTTGTTTGCATTTGTACAAATGCCCCAAAAACAAGTGCATAAACTCAAACGCAAACCAAATTGGTTTATACACTTCTTCACTTCCAGCTCCACATGCACAATTTAAGCCTCTTACGTGTCCTCTGTATGTCGCCATCAGTGATGTCTTCTTTTTTAGGGTTTTGTAAAATTATTTGTAAAATTATTTTACAAAACCCTACTAAAATCGCGACCTGTCTGTCCATCTGTCCGTCCGTCCGTCTGTGTGTCACAGCACTTTTTCTCGCAAACTACTTAAGCTAGAAACATCAAATTTTGTATGCAGGTGTAAAGTGGTGCTCTGTTTAAAGTTCAACTACAAAAAATTTTATAAGATATTTAAGAGGGTCTCCCCATACAGGGGAGCGGCCCCGAAAAAAAAATTCATCAAAGTTAGCCGATATGAGTATCAAATGAAAGGTCTTGATGATAACATTTCAAAACAGGTCTTAATTTGATACTTTTTGCTTCAAGGGACGCGCAGGGAGGGGAAATACACGAAAAATTTGTGTCCCCCCTCGCGATTGGAAAAAAATTATGGTGGTAGGTGTCCATGAGTACAACAACAACAAATACCTTAGAAGTCGAAATTCGCTCAACTATGGTAATAATAGTATGATTTTCGAATTTCTCGTTTTCCCCAAGAAAATCGCATCAGTACCCTTAAACTGAACGAAATTCGATATTTACGTAGTCCTACTAATGGGTTCTTAAACTTTGTAAGTTTGATGAAAATCGATGATCGAATGATGAAGTTATAGCCGTTTGAAATTTCTCAAATTGCAACAACAATAACACATGATTTTGGTTTTTAACGGACTTTCCATCGAATCAGTCACTGTAGTTTTGACTTGATCTTCTTGAAATTTTCCAATAAGGTTAGTAACATTAATATTTTTGAGAATTGATGATTTGAGTGATTTTTGTCGGTTTGCAACAAAATGGCGACCGTTGAAAGTAGAAAAACAATGGATTTTCTTCTGAATGTTCACATCTCTTTGACATATTTCTTGACGTAATTCATTACTGATGACTGCATTTCTGAGAAGTTGGATACAAAACCCTTCTGACATGAGCGTAGGTTTGTTTACCCAACTTGTTTTAACTCTTCAACTGGAAAATCTATTTGCTCCTAAATTCGAGTCCACGTATCGTGCAGCTTTTTTATGTCCTTATGAATTGGATGCGTTGGATCCTATAATTCAGGCTCAGTTTGGTAGACTTCTAAAAAGTTAAGTTTTATATCGTTACTCCACATTTTCAAAATATGTTTTCACAATTCGACAGCTTGAATGAAACTGAACCACGCGAGAGTGTAAAGGATGCCCTCGCGATGCCTCGCGAGGCCAAGCGAGGCCCTTTGACTGGCGCACAAAATACCGACACGGAATGGAGAGCTGACGAGGCGAGGCAAGACAACACGAGAGTAGCATGTTCACTGTTGCACTCGTCGTGCCTCGCTGGGTCTTGACGAGAGTGTACAGGCACCTTTAGTCTATAAGCTGTGGTTAGGCTATATGCTCTGGCAGTGTGTTAGACTAAATCTGCGTCAGTTCGTAGGTGGCGCTCATGCAAGGAGAATCAACATTTTATGTGCGTTCCAAAAGGCCCCATGTAGATCTCACGTAATTTACAATAAAAGAGTTACAATTTTTTTTAGCGCAAGAGATTTAGTAAATCGCTATGAAAAAACGAGACTCATGGGCTATTCAAAGCTTTTCTACATTCAAATCCATTTTATAGTAAACCTAAGCAGTCGAGTAGCCCCATCGTGATCAAGAGTGCCTGCTGCTGACGCAAAAAATTGGTCTCCACGTCAAAATCATTTAGGTTATTGCTTTACGAGGTGATAAATAACTATACCCGTCAGGCTCCTTCATTCAGGTAGGGATGAGTTGTTTACTTCAGCTGCTTTAATATCTTTAGGTTTGACATTCCTCTTGTAATGCAAAGACCTTCTTCAGGGAAAGCAATGGTTGCTTTTTGTACCATCTTTGAGTTCATCTTAAGCCTTTGTGTCTGCTAAGTTAAACGAGACAATCATTTTAAATTACTGGAGAGTAGCTTAATTGATGCATAATAGAATATTTCTAAAGATCGAGTAATAAAAATTGATCGAAATATTTTCTAGAGTATGCGTCATAAATGTTTTGTAATGCAGTTTCATGGCACGACAAATAATACGCCCCATATGATTCCGCAAATAGCTAGCCGCCAAGCACTCGTACGTGGTTGTAAAGTGAAGCTAGTAAGCTGAGCGTGGTCTTCTTTATAGTTTCCTGAGTCTTGTACCCAAACATCGGAACCTGTACCCTGCACGGACTTAAACACTCCAAACCAATGTTACACTCTAGCCTAGACGGGATACTACACTCCGAAGCTGCGTGTCTTTGTAGTTCCTTGGTTGATTAGGTTATGATGTTCAGGGATTGTTTGCTACAGAATCACGTCACCAAATTCTGAAGATAAGTTTGAGAGTAGCATAATTCCGTGGATAAGTAGACTGGGCCACAAATCCCTAATGGGCCTCAGATCCACTAACGTAAATCACTTCATCCTTAAAACGATTGAGCACGCTATAAACAATCATATCCGTTATCTAAATACCATATACGTATCTGAAAGGCAAATCTAGGCATACTAATCTTCATCAGGTTATGCCTACTCAGTTTAGTGCAAACAATACAATTTGGCTTCTTTTCTAGACAAAAAGGAAGTGTTCAATGACGTCCGTTTTGGACCTGTCTCATGAATGAAGGTAGCTTCATTGTCGAAAACTGGAGTTGATCTTTCGGATTTAGCTAAGAAGACGAACGGATAGACGGATGGACAGATAGGCAAAGATTTGGTAGTGTCGTGTAGTTTTCACCGCTATGCTTCTTATGGGACGTTATTGGTAGATTTTAAGAAACAACTCATTATTCCTACTTACATTATTAACATTTTTTAAGTATTGCGAGCTGGCCCTCTAGTGGCGAGTGCAAATGATACCCTAGGCTAGACGGAACTAAAAGGCATTACATTACGGTGTACTTGCGTTTTTGGAATAAATTTAACTTTTGCATCATGATATTGGGGACATCTTCTATGTGGTGCTGGATGATGAAGTACGCAGTACAATTATTCTTTAGGCTCTGTCTGAGACAATTTACACTTGACGGGGGGCATCTATTTCTTTGTATTTAATGCACTGGTAGTTCATGGTACAGGAAATCAACCATGTCTTCTCCGCAGTCCAGACCCTTCAACAGAAAAGTCTGGCTTTTCGGTTTTTGCGGTAAAGGTGAATTGCGAAACTTCCCCGGAATTCAGAGCATCTTTGGCTGATTTAAAGTCAACCAGTGATTTACGTTGCGTTTACTCTTTTAATTTCAAAATCACCAAATTTATTTTCGGCTGCTAATAGCCGAAACATATCTCTTCGGCATTGTCCGAATACATTTACGAGCACTGAGGGACTTTTTTGCTAGCTTTACCCGAGGAATCAAGGGGTGGATTTTTTATCCTTATTTTGATTTTTAAAATATTAAATAAAATTCACGTTACTATCTTTATTAGTATTACTTCACCATCCTATGCAATTTTCATCTCTTGTCTCAGTGCTTCCCGCACTGCAAAATAGTTTGAATTGTAATTAGTGCCGCTAGCACTAAAAATTTCTTGAGAAATCGTTTGCTTCATATTCTTCTCCTCCCTTGTTTTCTGTTGGACTGGATAATGCTCCTGCGGTTTTTAAATCTTGCTCCTTCTCGTAAATAGGTCAGTGAGAGACTGTATCCGTACTACTGTTGGTCGTCATTGATGAATCCGATTTTTCAGATGGAGCATAGTACGCAGATGATGGACCAGATTCAGATGAGGATGCTGAGCACGGCGCTCCGTAGAATGGCACATTCAATTGATGCGATTACGGCCAACTGCTGACTGCACTTGCGTAAGAGACACGGTTCGGGTAATAAGGTGCGTATTGATGGCGTTAACCGTGACCGCCATAATTTTGCATTGGCTGCGTCATCCCCATAGATTTTGACTGGTCCCATGCAACTTGATCGGGGTGAACACATTTGTGACCTTTACGTTCATATTGCAGATTGGATTGCTGAAAAATTGAACAGGTAAACGAATCTCTTCTAGCTGACGATTATATTGCGGAATTGATGCGCCCACAGGTTAGGAAGAGATTCTTGCGGGTAGCATGATGTGGAGGGAACTATCTAATGGTTGTGAATAGTAGCTATCTCCCATTGTCCTTTTTGTGACGCTCCTTAAGCAGTTTGCCTAGACGGACTGATCGGTTACTACATATTTCCAAAAATCTATCATGTTCGTATTTCTAGAAAATTTTTAAACTTATGACTTACCACTACTAGTGATGCTTTCATTGTACTCGTATGTTTTGTGCTAAGTGTGTAGTGAAAATAGGTACCAGAAGTGTCCGTAAAGGACTGCATCGATGGTCTGCTGCCTCAGCGAAAGATGATGTTAAGACCCGCCGAGATTGGCCTTCTCTGGGGACGTGTGAATGCGCTGGCAGGCTAACGTCGCGGTGTCGTGGGGCGGGTTCTTTCCGCTTAGCACAAGGAGCCACTACAAAAAAATTTCGTGGTCACGAATTAAAGGGAAGGAATGCCGATGGACTGGTGTTGAGGCCGATGTAACCTACTAAGGGTTGAACTTGCTTGTTTAGAGAACAAGTTGGGACAAGCAAAAACGGATGGACTGGTGGAGACTTCGTCATTAACGACGATCCTTATGGCCCACAAATAAGAGTGGGGCATCCAGATAGAGGTGGTGCCCCCTCGCATCCTTCCAACCTGATCAAGATCCAAACGTAGACGTGGCCATGTGTTTCCCATTTGAGTGAAAAACTCATACAAAAGCACTTTATATGACTCTTTCCGTCAAACGAATAGCACAAACGTAACCAATTTATGCTATAGAGTTATGCAATGAAATCACATAACCCTATATCATGAAGGGGCACGCGAGCGGAAGGCCACTCTACACGGCAAGAGCCCCTGGTAAGCAAGAAAACGGTGGAGCGCGCCCGATGGCTTGCCCATATTATACGGAAAGCCTGCCATCGTTGCGGATTCTATACCCGGTCAGGTGTAATGGAATAGAAAGACCGACGGTTTAGTTTAATAACCTATTTTATTTTTTTCTCTGCTTTAATATAAAAGAAAAATATTTAGTTAATCCTACTTTCACGTTTTAATTACTAATAGAAAGTGTACTACATCAGAATGTAACAATAAAACTTCATTCTATCTATTAAAAAATTAAAACAAAGGAAAAGATCACGTATTTGTTTGAAATTGGGGTACTTTTCTTTCAACTTGGCCCGATATCAAGTTCCAATATTGCAATATCAGGATTATATAGCCGCTGTTTGTTTTCATTTGTTGTGTTACATTTAATACAAATTACAAGAACTATAAAAGTTGTAGCGTCATTTGTTTGTGATAATTGATTTACGAGGCTAAAAAACTATTAGTAGACCTTCAGGGACAAAACTATGAGCTATCTTCAAAGTTATTTTTAATAAAGAAGTTAAGGCAACGATCTTGGCAGTAATAAATAAGAAATGCAGAGAATAAAGATGCAGCTATTGCACTGAAACACACAACGGCAACATGGAGCTCTACCTTTTGCAGTGGCCAAACCATTGAAAAATATTTCGCTTCCCAGCTTATTCATGTAGCCCTCCTTGCATTCGCATGATGGATGCGGATAATTTTTTGCGGTGCAATTAAAACAGCGTCCAACATGCCGACAATACAACTCGTACAACTCCCCTGCGCATTTCCGATGCAAAACACTCTTGATCAATGCTGAATCTTTGGTATTAAAATCGTCCGTCCCGGAACAGGGTACACTTCTCGTTTGTCCATTGACTATGGTGCACACATGATCAACCGCACGAAATTCAGCATAGCGGCAAATATTTGATGATATTAGAAGTTTAACAAGTTTCCCGCATGAAAACAGAAGTTTCGGAGAAAGATCGATGTTAAATTGTCGCAATTCCTTCAAAACTTTCTCTTTTGTCGAAACCCTATCATCGACTGGCTCTTCAGGCGTTGCTGGCGGAGTTGATATTTGCCATGATTGACTAGCTTTCTTAATTGAATTAAAATATTTTGAAATATCGGAATTTTCACCGATTGTGGAAATAAATGTTTGGAATGCTTCTAAATTGAAGGATGCACATGTGCTCCCGCAAAAATCATTGCGGTCAATATGAAGAACAGTTTTAACAATTCGACTGGCTGCAGCTGCAAGAATTGATTCAACAAAACTCTTTACGTGCATCAGCAATTTGTGCATCTGTTCGCTTGATCTCAGATTGAGCTGTCAACAGTAGGCTTTCGAAGCTCCTTTCCAATTTGTCGATTTTACTTTGCAGTTCTGACTTCTGTTCTTCTAATAGCGTATTCTTTTTCACTTTTTCTTCATATTTCACCTCGTAGTCAAAATCTTCCATTCTGGTAAATTTATTTTCACTCACTGTTTATGGAAAGTCTTTTCATTACTATTAGACATTAAAATGTTATGTGCAATTTAATATACATTGGCTGGCAAATTTAGCGCCTAAATATTATCCGATGGTATCAGTGCATCATATTTTGTTGAAGTTTCATTAGTGGGTAAGTATTTTGGGGAAAAATGTAGTCTTTCAAGAGAACACTATCACTGAACTGGTAGAAAGAAACATGATCACGATCATCCGGGACTCCCGAGGAATTAAGCATTGCGGGGTTATATGTTTGCCAGTTAAAATTTCACTCAATTTGTTTTCTTTAACGATATCACATTCACTCGTTATAATATATTATCCACAATAATTTTTATGCGCTCTCCGAGTATTGATATAAACTGCCGTTCTTCCGTGCTACCCGTGTCGCGGTCATAATTCAACCCCTAAAATGTTATTCATACCGGAGATTCTTCCCTCATTGCACGCACGATTTGCTCCAAATGCAAATAAATTGAGGCAAAAGTCAATCTGTAAGCGTGAACTAGATACAAATTGTTGCTGAAAAATCTAGGTCAGATATATGTTGCGAATATAATTCTCTCAATTACTAAGTTGCCCATCTCGTTTTCAGCGTGCCGGAATATAGCCATAAGCAATATTGTTCAAGCTCAGTCTTAGCTCTCGGTTGAAAGCCATCCATACATAAGTTTGTTTGCGTTGGAATGAGACATCGAATGCAATTATTTATGGTAGATCAAGTGGAGACAGCATCAAGTTATTTGGTGGGGCAATTCAAGGTTCTCCTTCTCGCAACAATTTCATTTCCATAATCACACTGGACAATTTCGAGAACCAAATACTTTTGAACAGCCAAGAACGCGACGGATATGCCCACCCGCTACTAAAACGGAGAACGACTTCTATAACTGAATCACGCACTCATGATTGGGAGGTGGACGATGACTCCTGAAAATTTCATGTCGTGTTGACTTCTGGGCCCCGATTGCGATTTGCAACGAATTAAATTGGTTTGGTTTTAGTGCAGCCGCGGAGTTTTGCGCGACTCTTCCCTCCTTTATCCGGTGTCGATTTTTCAATCGGATCACTTTCCACGGACTGTATGGTGGATAGTCACGGATTTGCGTATTGGACGACGATATTAACGCAATCACAAAGAACATAATCGTGGGATGCCCTGTGCTGGCTTTTCACGTTTTCCGAGCAGGGGAATGCTAACGGGCGATCGTTGGGTTGGAGATAACCTCGAGCTCGAATAACGCAAAACCGGTCGTTTTCGATCTTGCACTTCCCAATCCTCCCAACGAAAATTCCGTCACGTAACCGTCACTCTCGGGATGATATTTATTTTTCACGCTCCCGCACTCTGCTGCGAAATCGTACTCCAAATAATCGAATTGGGACAGCAATAATTTTTTCATACGTTAACGAAAGACCAGAACTATAAAATCCGTGAAACCAATGGCTCACAACTCATCCGCCGTGCTTGCTGTTTTTCAGATCTCCCGTCAAATCCTTCTTGTCTCGCCGCGTCCACGCTGTCTCACGATCTCAAGCAGACTTCCGATCCACTTCTCGATCTGTCCCAAAACTTGTCTTTCTTCTTTCCGCATCCCGTGTATACGGTGAATCGCATCAGCTGAGTTCTATCAGCCCAGTTCGCTTGTCTTCCGTGATGTAATACACCGTTGGGGAGTATTACATCAGCGTTCCCAAACCCGGAATTTTACGTGCAGATTTGCAATTTTTAAAACAAAATTTAATTGAAGTAGAGAGAATTTATAATAAATGAAGTAAAGGAATTTGAAATGAAGTGAAGAAATTTAAATGATGCAAAGACATTTTAACTAGAGTAAAGAATTGAAAATTTTGAATATTTATAAAAGTTAAATCTCATGACGAATAAAATTAAAGGGAGACATTTAAATTTTAATGTAAAGGAAAATTGATATGAAATTAGATTTAATAAATTAATAAGACGAAAAAGTATTCTACAAATTTATGATTGCAAATAAAATTAATTACATTTTTTTTCAAATCTGCCACAAAATTTCGAGTAGGAGATAGGAAGGTTTTTGAGCAGTTTGATTGTGTGACTGCTCGATTAATACAAGTGCCTATCAATTGTCGCTACAATTCTCACACGCTACAATATGTATACGGGTACATAACGTGAAATAGGGACATAGATTTCACAAATTCTGGTTTAATTATTCACGTCAGGAAATGTGTCCCTACAACTCGAAATCAATTTGGCAGGCAAACAGACTTATCTAGTCAATCCGGTAAATTGACTTCCGGAGAATGGGCATTATACAGTTTTGTTATTCAAAATCAGGATTTCTGTACGAGTCCTTAACAATTTTTAGTGTGTTTCTTTTTATTTTTGTCTTACAATAAATTAATTTTAAACTTCTAAATTTATAAATATTAATTTCTGCTAATTTATCTCCCAACTTCTCATTGTTTCTCCTAACCTCATTAAATTCAACGGCAAAGTTGATTAAAAATATAATTCTTTAAGAAAGCATCACCAGTATGATACACTTGTGGCGGCATGGTGCAAGCAGGTCCTCATCCCGCGACAAATTTTCACTTGCCGGCCTGACTCGCATGCTAGCGGCGCCAGTAACTTCCCTCGCACACGCTTCCCCCATGCAACATTTTCTGTTACCTTCATTCGTTACCTTTTCTCCGCGAAAAGGCTTATCTAAGCAAAACACATTCACTGAATACCAAGAGCTGTTCTGGTTCATGCTCTTACTAAAGCCGCTTCAAGTTTTCGTCGTTTACAAAAGGTAGCGTTGTCTACGCAAATGGAAAAAAATTTTCTCTCAAATGTGTAGCGGACTCATGCGACCATTCCGAAAATATTGTTGGCATATATTTGTTTACATCAAATATAGGATATAGTTGTGAATTGTGGAAAGAACATTTGAAATGGCAGAAGTAAATTATGACGACTCATTCGATACTGAATTGGCGCATATTGATATTCCATCGCCACCCAAGATACCAAAAATAACTTCGGGACCTAAACCTGTAACTTCATCCGCATCTGCCATAGAATCAAAAGACAGTACTACTGTTCCAAATGTTGTCAAACAAAGCTCCAGCAATCCTCATTGCATTCTGGTCAATCCTAAGCAGCGAGGGAATCCCATCTTGAAATCAATAAATTCCTGCCCTCTTGACTACTGTGATATTGTACCAGATTATGTGGTTGGGAGAACGACTTGTATCCTGTTTCTATCATTGAAGTATCACAACTTAAATCCAGACTATATATGCCAACGACTGAAAGTGTTGGGTTCACAGTACGAGCTTCGTGTGCTACTAGTTCTTGTTGATTTGCCGGTAAGTTAATCTTAGCAGTGTATTTTTGTCCTTTTAAATGTAAAACTATTTTCAGGATCCCCATACAGCTTTGAAAAATCTAACTCGAGTGAGCTTGCTCGCAGATCTGACACTTATGCTTGCATGGAACCCCGAAGAAGCCGGCAAAATCATTGAAACGTACAAAGTGTTCGAAAAACGACCGCCAGACTTGATTATGGAACGCGTGGACTCAAATCCACATCAAAAGGTATAGCCTGACCATCATACCAAACATTCTTACAAATCAATTTATTTTGCCATTAGCTTGTATCCGCACTAACAAACATTAAACCTGTAAATAAAACTGACGCTGTTACTCTGCTGCAAAATTTTGGAAGCTTAGAGAAGATTATCAATAGCTCTGAGGATCGCCTAGCACTGTGTGCTGGCTTGGGGCCAAGAAAAGCGAAAAAGTTGTGCAAAACATTGCAGGAACCTTTTTTAGTAACTAAATGAGTTTAAAACAGAAATGAGATGAGATTAACTGAAAATGAGAGTACAATTTGACTATGTAAATGAATAAACTTTCTAAAGTATTATAATTTTAGTTAATATTTTCTTTATTGGACATCCGCAGGCCAAATCTATTTTTCTTCTATTATAATTTTGGTTTTTTTTTTAACAACAAGGTTCAATTCGAATAATCGATGTGCCCGGTCACGTGTGAAGGGAATTTAAAAGGATTTGCAAATAGAATTAACGTTTAACATTTCCAAGAAATTTTTTTAATATTTATATTATGTTTTTCGTTATTAGCAACAAATATAGACAATAAGGAAATTTGAATACACAGTTAGTGTAAAAAATCTACGTACGATTGCAAAACAAGATTTCTTGAAACCGTTTCAATGTCTTGATGTTTCTTTGCTACCATCCATATCATTCTTTCAGGCCCAGGAAAGGAAATCCTTTCAAGTACAGGGAATACTATTGCAAAATAAACTCAGTTGTAGGGAGTAGTTCCAAGTCGCAAAAAGTCTGTACGATTGCACTTTCCTGACGATACATGGAAGGGGTACCGTCATATTTTTTTATATTTGTTGGAGAAAATAACTACTAGTTAGCCAGGAGGATGATTCGATCTAACTTTGTTGTCTCGATTGTAGGTGCTTTGTCATTTATGTGAATAATCCAACGAAATGAGTCCAAATAGAAGGAAGCTGACGAAGAGGGAGAAAACATACTGCGGCTGTACAACGAGTGCAAATCATTGTGGCATATTCTGAGTAGCCTTAAAAAGCCAAAATCAATGGTACAGGGCGTTCTGGACAGAGTTTGGAAAGAAAAACAATTGTGACTGCACCTTTCATCTAAATGATAATAATTGGCGTACTATACCCCAAAAAGTTATGAATTATCGAAAAAGTTCCAAAATATATCTTAAAACAATGTTACCAGCATTGAGGGGTGCAGAGAAAGAAAAAAATTACACACAATTTGTTTCCTTCTTCTCGCGTTTCGGCATTTGTGATCTAAAAAGTCTAAATTATAGATATAGCTTTCTATGTGTACAACAAAAACAAAAATATACTTGTTCAACATTTGAAGAGCATTTCAAGCTCCTGTTGCAAAACTGCTCAGGGATGCTAACTTGACCATCAGTGTCAAGAAGAAATCAGAAATCTTGGCTTATTGGTGATGGTGTCTTGCGCACCAACTTCGAGAAGATTTCAGGCACAGTTTCCTATCCAGAACCCCAAACGGCCAAAGACGTGAAAAAGTTCATGGGCACAGCCGGATCGTACGGACGGATGAACTTTGCCGTGGTTAGTGTCCTGTAGATCGTTTCCCTAAAAAGTAAACGTGCCTTCAAGTGATCTACTACTGCCAATAATACCTTCAATAAAGTAAACTAATTACTGATTTCCGCTCCGGTGTTGGCCCGATTTTACGAGGCATTTCTATATTCAATGTGACGTAAGTAAAGTGGGTATTAGAAGCGTCTTGTGCCAGACAGACCATGATTTTGTGCGCAAAAGATTGATTGTGTGATGAGCTGTATGGCATGGCACGCCATTCTGTTACACCTAAAGGTCGGTCAAGTCCAAACCCTCAATCCCCCGCCACAAAAAGTCGGTTATCATGCCTGTGTAGCGCTCCCCGTTGACCGAAACAGCATTTCCAAAGAAAAACGGTCCAATGATGTCACGGCTCCAGAATCCACACCACACTGTTACTCGCTGAGGATGCATTGGCTACTCGACAATCATGTGTGGCTTTTCCGAGCCCCAAATGCGGCAGTTTTGTTTGTTCACATAGCCGCCGAGATGAAAATGTGCCTCATCAGAAAAGATGGTTTTTTGGGAAAATTGTGTAGTGAATTAAGAAGTTTTCATAATGTCCGTGAAGGACTGCAGCGATGGTCTGCTGCCTCGGCAGAGGAAGGTGTTGGTTTCTGCCGAGAATGCCCTCGTCCGGAGACGCGTGAATGCGCTGGCAGGCTAGCATTGCGGTGTCGTGGGGCGGGTTCGTTTCCCCGACACGAGGACCCACTACAAAAAAATTTCGCATTCACGAATTGCTTTCAGGTCAAAAAAGGCGACCAAAGTCGCAAAGTTGTAGATAACCTCACCGAAGGAGATGTACTTGTTACAAGAACAAGTGAAACCTGAGAAGAAAGGTGAACTTGGGGTGACCTCGTCGTTACCCAACGAAGTTCATGGCCCACAAATGAAAGAGGGGCAACCGGGTGGTGGTGGAGCCCCTTCATACCCACCCAACCGGAATAAATCCATTGATAACTTGTTGAAGTGGCCAGGTATTCCTCTTCTGAGTGGAAAACTCATACATCTTGAATTGTATGAACCTTCCCATCAGAAGGGGAGTACCCCGGTGACCAATTTATGTCATAGAATTATACAATTGAATTGCATAAATCTATGCCATAAAAAGGCACTCTGCTTGGGCCACTCAACCCATTACGTCACCTGAAACAGAGAAAGGAATTAGTAAGTACCCGGTGGCTGGCTCATGGTTTTGGGGGGCAGCCTGCCACCGTACCGGGTCCTATACCCGGTTAGAATTGGAGGGAAAGGAAAGACCAATTTTCGTTACTTTACACCAACATTATTATTTCAACAAAAATTTCAATTAACATCATTCGACAATTTCAAATTCTTCTTTACGTTACGTTAATATTTCAGTGTTTATCAGAATTTAGATAAGTAATGGAGTCATTCTCTTGTATAAGATCAATTAACTTTAACGAAAACTACCTCTTACTTTTGGATGAACAAATTTCACATGCAATATTAAAAAAATATATATATAGATATTAAAAGAGTAACAAAAAAGACACTTACCCGCAGGGTTCCTCGAGCGCTCGATGACACATGCAGGGGGGGTCCACTGAAATTATCATTAAGGCTCTCTAATTCAAAAGTTATCTAAGTTGTTTTCACAAAAAAAACTACAAAAAAAAAAGAAAGAAACAATATCCTCCTTTCTCTCGGACACGCCGGGTTAATATCAAATCCGCTTCAAAAACCCGTAACTCAACTCTCAGCCCCTTATCGTTTATTCGGATCAGATGAACAAAGCCGATGACCATCGAGTAACTTGTTCCACTAGTAATTACCGCTGTTGTAGCGGAAGGATGTAGTTTTGACAGTTCCGTTCTGTAGAACCTGGCGGTTAGCGTTTGACGAGCGCACTGCGATTCGTATAAGCATTACTGAAATTGGGGAATAAATTCCGTATACCAGCCATGGGATTCGGTTCCCCGCGGTGTCATCATTTTTCAAAGCTTCCCTAAAGGTATTGCGAATTTCCCGCAAACATTGAGCAGGCGGGGAAGGGAAACGTTTAACTTTGAGTTAAGATAGATATCAACCGCAGTAGCACACTGTTATATTCACTGTCACAAGAAATCTCGATGACAACGGTCAACACTTGTTTTATTTAGAAACATTCAAAATTGAACTCCAATCAGACCGCAATCAAATTTCATATCACTCGGATAGAAGTCACAAAAAAAAAAGATCTTGCACTTCAGATTTTATTCTTAAAACATTTTTGTTTTATTCCAATCACCAGTCTTGCACTCGGGCCGTTATTCACAATAATTTCCACGTCGCTTGCCAATATCTCATTCCGCAAAACATTTACAACAAACATTCAAGCACTTCCTTTTCTTTATTTTCTTTTCTTTTTCTTATTTCCCGGCGAAGCGTGACATATGGTCGCGTTATATAACGTTTTTCCGCACAGAAATTTACTTTTCCCCCACCTTGGTCACTCGGAAACACACATCCCGTTTCAATTCAAGTTTGCACATCAGATTACGTTAGCACTTCCGTTACTTATAGTTTGGTAGTGCACTCACGAAGCACGGAAAAAGGGAAATATCGTCGATTTTTACTCGAGCCACGACTCAATTCTGACCTTTCCACTACTACCCTTTTTTGACCGTCGACTCGCACCTAATTTTCGCTAAACAAAATTGAATTTTCCCGTATCGCGCGGACCTCGTGTCACCAGCTCTCATTCCCAAAAACCCAAAAAACTTTCTTCCATTCGCGTCCGACGTGACCCCCGTCAAAGTCAATCGCAGACTCCCAATGCCTGGAAGCGTATTTAAAGCCGAGAGTTTCCGCACTCACTCCCTCCAAGCGACTTGCAATCCGCTAAGCAGCCTACTTGTTTGCTTGAGAGGAGCTTGCTGTTGATGTTGTTGGAATTGCAACATTTGTTGTTGCTTCTGTTGCTGCGCTGTAAATTCTTCTTTTGTATATAGTGCCGCATTATGGAATTTCGGTTTGTATGGCTTATCAATAGATTGTTTTTGTACGGTTCGTTTTAACGGATAAGTTAAAGGTAGTCTGAATCGACCTTGAGACACTATGACGTTGTAAAGTGTATTATCTGAGATAGAAGAATTAAATCAACGCAACACTTAGAAAACTTTAAAATTGGCACAAACTATGATTGAATTTTCTTTTTTTTTTATCATTATGCGAAATATGGAATAATATTTGGGCATTACCACAAGCACTTTTTACTATAAGTTCACTGCAGTTAGCAGTATGGTGCAGTGTTCAAGCGGTAGTTGCGTTTTCAGAATGATTTATTCTGATTTTGCTGATAATCTTGGAATAGAAATGCACTCGCTCTTAAAGGAATCGACCGCGGCTTTTTACAGTGCGGAAAATTTATTAAGGAGACGAATCAACACAACAATTATTAATTTAATTTAGCATATGTTTGTTATCCGCTAGCATCCAAGACGTAATGTGATGTATTCGATAAACAAAACAATTTTTAATTAATATTATGGTTGGAATGGGTAAAATTTGACAAATTTTAAGGGGTTTACATGATACAATCATTTTATCGTTCATATAATTTAAGGGGTTAACCGTCTCGTTCTAAGCATTCGTATACCGCGTTACACGGCAATTCTATAAATTATATTCAAAAGATATTGTAATAAAATGACTACACATTAAAATTTTAAACAGTTTTAGAATTTTGTTTCCCGGGAATTAAGCACAAAAGAAATTTTCTTGACTTATTTTTCATGTGAAAAAAAAAACGAGGGTTGCGATGGGGAAGGTGACTGAACGGTTACTCATTGTTAAATTGAGTTTGTGCTGTGTGCCTGTGGCAGCGCTGGCTTTTAGAGCCATAGCTCCTCGATTATTACAATTGGCATACAGGTCGATTTAAATATTTCCCAACGCTGTTTGATTCGTTTCGTTCCGCGGAAGATTGATACTGACTCACTAGCATAATTTTGAACGGGAAACAGCTGTCTGTGTCAAAATAACATGTGATTTGAAAAGAAACTACTATCTTGCCCACCCAATGAAGCTCAACGCTGCACAACGCAACTGTAGCTGTGGTGCAAAGTATAAGGAGATTCAGGACGTACATGGAAGAGCTGCCTTTCACCATCATTACCGACCACGCGAGCCTTAAATGTCTGATGCAGAAATTGAATCTTTCGGGTCGGTTAGCTCAATGGAGCCTGAAATTCGAGGATCCAATTTCCGGTTTGAACACCGAAAATGTGCCTTTAATGTAGTGTCCGACGCGTCGTCCAGATATTGCTCTCAGGATAAGTGGATGTCTCCCGAAGCACAAGCATATTGACTGTTTCATTCTAGAGTCAGCATTTCAGGAATCCGAGTACAAGCATCTCAAGCAGAAAACTTTGAATCAACCCGATAATTTTCAGAATTTGCACCTTGCAGATGGTCCTATCTGCTTCAGTACTGGTTTTCCTACAAAACTGACTTTCGATACTTCCCGAACAAAATTATCGGCTCCTGAGGACCACCGGCTGGCTCTCATTCTGCGAGCTCATGATGATCCCGGGGGCTCACATGGTAGAATCGTTTTTTTTTTGGTTTTTTTAATCCCTCCATTCCCTACCACTCTCTCCATCACTCTTTCATCGTCGCACAACGCTCGTGCGGTCTGCACTTCACACGTTCGTCGATTCCTACGTGTGCCTCCAGGCAATGCTAAAACATCGGCATAAGGGGCACAAAAAATACTATCAAGTATTCTTTTCCTGCTAGTCTAGTCCGATTCGTGAACAGTTCTCAGAGATAAAAAAAAAATATTCTAATAGGACGCAGTAAAAAAAACTCTGAGTTTATAAAAACTAGCTGTCTTTAAGTATCTCGATGTTAGGGTCTAAAATGTCCTAGGAAACTGCATTTTCAATCCTCCGGAATTATCGTTACTACTATTATCCTCGAACATTCTTTTAGCGGAAACAAATTTCCCACTGATAACCCTAAAAACCACCGTTGTTTTTCCGTCGTCGCGAGCAAGTGTGCATGATCACTTGTTGTGTGTTACTTCTTGAACAGTTTAATTGTTAATCTGTTCAATTTTACGAATCCAGTTCAAATTAATTCAACATTTTTTTTTGTTGAAACTAAACAGCTTTGAGTGAATCAAGTGTGATAAAAATGATTGAATAGTGATTGTTGCGTTTGTGCGCTCTTTTGTTGCTCTTCGCTTTCTAAAAAGTGTTCATAACTTTTTAATATAACATCAGATTAATACTAATTACCATCTTTGAGTGCAAAAAACCAGAAACCCAACAACAAAATAAACGAAAAAATTAAGAAAAAAAAGTACACTTCTCTCAATTCGAAAACAACAAAAACCCGTGTGTGGTTATAAGTAAAACACGTTGTTGCAGGGCAACGACAAACTATTTGTTGAGAAAAAGAACAAAAAGACACTTGACATTGACTGTTTAGTTTACATAATTATCAACAGATGTCTTTATGTACGATTTTGGTATTCTTTGCAACACCCCCACATTATTAACATTTTAAATAATAATCAATTTACTTTTGAGCAATACCAAGTGTTTGCATGAACTCATAATGTTTTAATTCTGACAATCCTTTGGTTAACAGATCCGCAGGCATAATAGAAGTTGGCAGATGCTTCGTTTCAATTCCATTACTGTTAATTACATCTCTGATAAAATCATTTCTAATATCAATATGTTTGGAACGTTTATGACAATAATGGTTGCTTGCCATCTTCAATGCACTCTGATTATCATTATATAAAACAATTTTATTGCAACAACCTATCATTTCACATTCTAAATTCTGTAAATATAAACCTTCTCTGCATGCTTCTGACAAAGCCATGTACTCTACCTCACAACTACTGAGAGCTACAGTTCTTTGCTTTTTACTTTCCCAGAAAATAGCACATCCAGATTTCATGAAACAAAATTCTGTATATGAACATCTATCAACGGGATCACTGGCCCAATCTGCATCCACAAAACCTACCAGTTCTGCTCCTTCTTTGGAATATCTTAAGCAATAGTTTTTTGTTTTCAACAAATACTTAAAAATTCTCTTGGCATAATTCCAATGCGTTTGTGAATAACAATTATTAAATTGACTAAGATAACTTCCTGCGTGTGCAATATCTGGTCTCATAAACACCCCTAAATACATTAAGCTACCTATTAGTCTCTGAAAAGGTAAGTTATTATTACACATATTATATTTCTTTACGTTCAATTTACTTTCTATGGGTATGTTTGCTAAATTATAATAAGTCATATTAAACTGATTTGCCAACTATTCAATATAATTCTCCTGATCTATTGTAATAACATTTTTATTTATATTAATTATCATGCTCAAATACTGTTTAACTTGACCCAAATTTTTCATCTTAAATTTCTGGCTCAATGCTTAGATTAGAGACTTGGTTTCTATTTCTTTATTCGAAAAAAAAATATAAAATCATCGACATAAATACCAACAATAGTTTTGTTATTGTTATTATGACCTTTTATAAAAACGCAAGATTCAAGTTTACATCTGCTGCACTCTAAATTACACGATGTCTCATCTACTCTTTGGTACTAAGCTAAGGATGATTGTTTGAGACCATAAACAGCCTTTTTTTAATTTAAGTACTTTACTAGAATCTTTAACATTCTTTTAAATAACCATTAAGAAAGGCGGTCATGCCATCTAGGGGAGTAATATCCATACATAATTGCACACTCAAAGCAAACAGTAACTGCAAGTTTGAGTGCCTAATCACCGGTGAAAAAGTTTCCTGATAGTCCACACCAGCCTTTTGCAACCAGTCTAGCACGAGGACTCACTTTATTATCACAACCAATTTTCCCTTTTAAGGCCCACTTGCACCGCACCACACTAGCACTATGTGAAGCATCGACAATCTCCCATGCTTGGTTGTTGTTGAATGACTGTAGCTCTTCTGCAATCTGTTGTTTCTCAGGACCGCTGATAGTTTCTGCATAAGTCAGTTCATCTTCTCCTATAGGTGTCGTACTTAAATTTACAAATCCATATCTTTCTTGTCATTCTCTTTTTCAACATTACGTACTTCATCTTTATTTCAAAAATCATCTAGGCTGTACAAGTATTCACACTCATTGGAACTCGACTGATCATGAGAAGGGTCTCTCTTCACCGTAGATTCCTGCAACAATTCCCCCACTTAATCTATGGTTTCTACTGAAACAGTTACAGTTTCTATACTTCTTAGCTTTTCCATAATCATAGCATCTCTACTCGTAATTACGTTCCTTTTAATTCGATCATAAATTCTGTAACCTTTGATGTTTTCACTGAAACAAACCAGAACGAGTATATGCATCTTTGATCTTTTATCTCATTTGGTTCTTTCTTCTTTAGGTATGTGCACCATTATAGGACTTCCAAATATACGTATAGGCTGTAAATCTGGTTTCTTCTTGGTCCAAGCCTCATATGGAGTCTTTTCAATACCTGAAACTAGTGATCTATTTTTCTAATAGACAGTTGTGTTAGCAGTTGTTCAAGACCTGCTTCGAAAAGTAAGCATCTCGCTTACTCCACTATGGCTCGGTTTGACCTTTCACTCAATGCGTTCTGTTCAGGTGTGTAAGAGTTTCTTTTTTTATGTATGATTCCCTCTTTCTTTAAGAAAGCTTCAAAATCATTGCTGCAATACTGACAGCCATTAACTGGACGCAAAATTTTGATTTTCTTATTCTGAAAATTCTCTGCCATCGATTTTAATTCTTTAAAATGATTTAATACTTCACTCTTACTCTTCAGGAAGTAAATAAATGTCATCCTTGTGTAGTCATCAATGAATATTAAAAAATATCGTGCATCGCCTATTGACACAGTCTCCATGGTTCCGCAGACATCTGAATGAATTATCTGAAGAGTCTCTGTGGCACGTGATACGTGGTTCCTGAATGGAAATCTTGATTGCTTTCCTTCGCAGCACATTTGACAGCTGGATATGCTTGTTATGAACCCATCAGCATAATCAAGTCCTTCTACCGATCCACATTTCTTCATTTTGTTCATATCCGTGCTATTGATGTGACCAAGCCGTCTATGTCATGTATCGCCACTAACTGTCAACAAACAATGTTTAATTACTCCATCAAACAGGTCAGCTATTGCAACTAACTCATCCAATTTGTTTCTTATGAGGCACTTATTATGCTCAAATACACCGCTGTTCCCATTTTTAATTAATTCGCTCACCGAAAAGAGTTTGGTATTGTCGGTGAGCGCATTCAGCACAGTGATGTCGTAGTTGTAGCTCGTCGTTATTTCTATGTCTCTTGAAGACAAAACGGGAACTTTCGTCTTATTGGCGACAATAATTTCTGGTAAACTTGATGAGTATTTAGGATTTTTCAACCAACATTTATTCGGCGTCATGTGCATGCTTGCACCCGAGTCGATGTAAAAGTCACTTTTACTGAATTCGCCACCGAGGAAAACAACGTTGAAAGCGTTGCTTTGCTTCTTATTTCCTGTTTTCTACTTCAAAAGTGGGCACTGGTTACGGTAGTGACCAATTTCCTTGCAACGATAACCAGTTGTTGTTTTTGTGTTTTTGACACTTGATGATGCTGATTTTGACGTATTCGATATCTGTCCACCATGTGTACTAGTCACATAATTCATCATTTTTTCACAGTTTTCTAACCTTATGGAAATTAGATGACGAAGCAAAGTAATCCTGCAAGAAAGTTCTGAATCGTTGAACAAAGAACGTAGTTTTGTCCACAATTCCTTCGCGCTCGTTGTGTCCTTTATTTACACGAAGAGCGATGAATCAATCGTCAAATTCATTTTTGCGCGTGCCTTCGCACCTGCCGCTGCTGCATTTTCATCCGATCCTTCTTGCTTTAGGTACTTGTTGGTATCCTCCAAAATTAGCAAGTTCTCAACTCGAGACCTTTAAACTTTGACACGTTAACGTTAATTCAACTGCTTTTACAACTTAAATGGGTCTCAGGCCATAACCTATAAGTAAAACACGTTGCTGCAGGGTAACAACTAACCATTTATTGAGCAAAAGAACATAAGGGCACTTGACATTGACAGTTTAGTTTACATAACTATTAACAGATGTATCTATGTACTATTTTGATGTCATTCTTTAAAACAGTGTTAAAGAGACTAGAAAAGATGGAAAAAAGGAGGGGAAACATCCATGGAAGAATTAAATACATCATAATATTTTTTTGTAGTTGGACATTGAAGAGAGCACCACTTTACATCTGCATATAAAATTTGATGTTTCTTGCTTAAGTAGTTTGCGAGAAAAAGTGCTGTGACATACGGACAGACGGACGGACGGACGAACAGACGCACAGACGGACAGACAGGACGCGATTTTAGTAGAGTTTTGTAAAATTATTTTACAAAACCCTAAAACAGACGTTAATTCAAATTTTATTATTTAGATTCATAAAGTGTCAAAGTGTGGAAAGATTACAGTATATATGAATATATAAATTGAACAACACTTTTGGTCTTTTCACTTGCATGGAACCTTGAAAAGGTATGGGACCCGCCACGTTGGCGAACAGTTCGCGCCTTCTCGAATTCTGTTGAAATTTCACTATCGGAAACACATTGAATATATTAGGCGGTGTTACAGTTACGCAATTTTCAGTTTCATAGCTAAGCGAAAGAGTTTGCTCATGGTGTTGCAAATAAGGATTAGAGAAGTTGTTCTCAAGTTTCCCATCTTTAATTTAGCTTTATTGGTGTGCCTCTGCCCTGGTTTTGAATGCGCCCCCGCTTTCCTTCCCATGGGACAAAAATTTATCAGCTCAAGTTTCGTTTTTGCTTTTGATAAATTGGTTCGGTTAATTTACTGTGGGCCGGTTCCCTGTGGCCAAGACTTGGTGTTTCTCATATTTGATCCCGGTTTAGTTGCGTGTACAGTAGGTGCAACCCTATTTGATTATATTTTTAACTAACTGTAAATTGTAGAGTAAAGAAATGAACCATTTTTCGTTTTTGCGTAGTGGCGCTGCTTCTTGTTCAATGCAAACAAGGGGTTGCAGTCGGATGAGTGCAGCGACAATTGTTTGGAGGCCAATGTTAGACTACTCGATGCTTTTGTAAGTGCTGAGGTTACGTTTTTAGATTTGGTAATACATTTTTATCAAAGTGAGTAAGACCCGTGTAATGCACTTTGAACCTTTTTGAAAAATTAATTTGAGCAAAAGCTTATTTAATCGTCGAATTTGAGCTTAAAACCTTAGCGCTGGAAGAGTGCAACGACAACTAATGAAACTTTCAAACAATTTTGCTCGCTGCACAAGCGCTTGGGAGACCTTAGAGTGACAGTGGCAGCAGCTCCATTCGTTCGTTGCTTCCCGGACATCATCCCAGATTTCTGATGACTGCACCTCCACACTCACATTCTCTGTCCCAAACTAGTATACTGCCCGTTTCCCACGGCAAGCCGAAGCTTTTAAAACCGTACATCGTTAGTGTCGTAGAACTCCCACCATCTGCAGCTCCCTCAGTACTCGCACCCGACAATTTTTTTGCTGCCAAACGTCCGCGCAGCAAAGATTATGAGCCTCCGTGTCAAGTAGAACACATTCAGAATTTGGAACATCAACAGCGCACAAATTGCATAAAGACCGTTAAAGAAATCCTCGAGAATCCTCTGCTGCCAATATCAATAGCCGAGCCCAGTATTACAATTATGGAAACGGAAGAAGTGAAGTGAGTATGTGATACGATAGATTTTCCCCCTTCACCTTGTGTTTACTACTTGTATGATCCTTCGCTCAATGTTATGTTTAAATGAAATTTCGTACATGAGTATATAAATGCTGTTCTTAAGAGCCATTGCCCTCTAGAAGTAGCCAAATTAATGCTAGTTGCATGACTCAAACTATCAGCAACAGCTGATTAGTTAATGTTGATTGAAGGTATTCAAAAAAGAATGATCTCAGCTATTCATACTTCTTTCACTACTATTTATTAATCGAGCAGTCATACAAGCAAACTGCTCGAAAACCCTCCATCTCCTTTCCAAAATTGTAATGGCAGATCAAAAAAATATGTAATTTTTCTTCTTATTTTTATATTAAATGTAACTTTATATTAAGTTTTACTCTATATTAAGATTTAAATGTTCTCCTTTAATTATCTCTTCCATAAAATTTAATTTTTCATTACAATTTAAAATTTTCATTTCTTTACTTCATGTAAATTTCTTCACTTCATGTAAATTTTCTTCACTTTATTTAAATTTCTTTACTTCATTTCTAATTTCTATAGTTCATTCAAAATTTCCCTACTTCAGTTAAATTTTTGTCTTTAAAAATTTAAATCTGCCTATTACAATTTAGGCTATGGAAACACTGATTTAGTGCAGGCCAACGGTGCATTATATGATGGAATGCATTCGAGCTCAGCTGAGCGGGCAGCTGATTGAATTTTACCGTGAGCGGCACGGGAAAGAAGGGGGAAAGTCAAGCTTTGCGGATGGATCGGGGAGCCCGGTTTGGTTAGCCACGCCGTGAACACGGTATAGAAGAGTGGAATTGGTGAAATTCGGAGGAACAATTTGTTTGTTGCTTGCCTACAAAATCAAATACACGGAAAATTTCTTTTTACTACGTGGTGACCACGAATGTGCCAGTATTAATAGAATTTATGGATTCTATGACGAATGCAGTGAAGTTTTAAAACGCACAAAAGGTGCAGCCTGGATGGAATAAGTCATCGATTGCAAGGATGGGAAATTTATAAACAAAGTTCATCACTATAACTAGCCTTCAATCTTAAATTTTTTTTGTGTAACGTAGTGACGTTAAGGCCAGGGAGCTTAACTCTTTAAAATTGCAGGAGATCCATTTTTTATTAGCAATCTCACCACATCACCAGCCGACGCCCGGCGTGGATGTTGGTGAGTACCAATTTTTTATTAATTGAATTGTCTTATAATTGATAATTTTGCTTTTGCTTAATTCCTTCTTTTGATATATTTGAGTAATTTTCTTTTTCTTGTATGCATGTGTTTGAAATTCTTTTCCTTGGTGTATCTGATTAAAGACTCTTTCCTTTAATTGAATTGTTTTATAATTGATAATTTTGAAATTGTTTAATTTGTTTTTTTTTTTTTGAGATATTTGAGTAATTTTTTTTGTATGCATGTGGTTAAAATTTCTTACCTGGATGTATTCAATTAAAAATGCTTTCCTTGATTAATTTGATTAAAGAGCCTTTCTTTTTATTGGAGTTTTTTTTTATCTTAAATGCGTTTTTTTTGTCTAGGTATTTCATTATATCTTTTTTAAAATGCGCGCGCCAAAGTAAGCGCGGCAAAAGTAATTGCTGCAGATTGCTCGAACATAGGGGATTATGCACAATAGGTTGCCATTGACAATAAATTAACAGACGTGCTAACTGTTAAAGTAAAAGAAAAAGGAATTGGAAAGTTGATTATTATTTATTGAAATTTTAAAAAAACGAATAATAATGGATTATTAAACGGAACGCAATCGTCGGACTTTCCATTCTGCCCCTCTGGCCGGGTATAGGACCCGCTACGATGATAGGCGATTAACTGAAAATGGGCTAGCCATCGGGCGCGCTCCGCCTATTTTGTTGTTGTCAGGGGCTTTTGCCGGGTTGAGTGGCCTTCAGCTCAAGTGCCCTTTTTATGGCATAGGCTTACGTGACCCGATCACATGATTCTATGACATAAATCGGTCACATTTATATTTATCGGTTGATGGGAAGGCTCTTGCAAAGTATGTTCGTATGAGTTTTCCACTCAGAAGGGAAATATATGCCCACTTCAACATTTGGATCTTGATCCGGTTGGGCGGGTGTGAGGGGGCACCACATCCATCCGGTTGCCCCACTCTTACTTGTGGGCCATGAGAATCGTCGGGTAACGACGAAGTCTTTCCAAGTTCCATGTTCTCAGCGCAAACAATTTTCCCCTTCGTTAGTTACCTACATTTTTCGACTTCGGTCGACCTTCCTTTTGAGAACCAAGAATTCGTGAATGCGAAATTTTTTTGTAGTGGGTCCTTGTGACGGAGGAATTAACCCGCCCCACGACACCGTAACGCTGGCCTTCCAGCTCATTCACGCGTCCCCAGACAAGGCCAATCTTGGCTGATATTACCATCCTCTTTCGCCGAGGCAGCAGACCATCGCTGCAGTCCTTTACGGACATTTTATACCTTACATTCACTACAACTATACAAAAAGAAAGTTTTAAGCGTCGTGAAGCAATAAAAGAAAGTATTGATAAGAAAAACAATATAAGAAGACTATAATTTTACAAAAAAATCTTACCTGGTATGGAAACTGTTCTATTGATGCATCAGAACCACCAATTATTTGTTCACTTTGACCGATGCTTCTAGTAACAGATTGCTGAACAAATAGGAGTAGCAGCCCGCTTAACCCCAAAAGGAAAGTTCTGATTATCTCCATCGTTGCGATTCGATTGATTACCTGATCTTTTATTGAAAGTATTTTATGTTTCACCACCGCAAATTTATTATCATAGCATGCTGTCTTATCTAAATTTTAACATCACTCTGCGGCTGATTAGATTACTGTGTTGTTTTTTTTAAAAGAAAATTGTACTTAACAGCAATTGTCGGAAGCAAACTTATCTCTGGTCTTTGCAAAATGCTGTACCTACTTGAAGCTACTTAAATTATGACGCTGGCTTCCAATCACTAAAGCTAATTAACATTTCGATAGTGATCAAGGAAACATACTGTAAGGGTAATTTAGTATTTTTAATCACATTTTGATTCATTTTAATAGAGGAAATTTAATTGTTACCCTCTTTATCAATTCGAGAGATGAGCTAAGACTTCGTAACCAAATCCCCTCACTTGGGGATTTGGTTACGAAGCATCCGATAGTTTCCGAAGTAAACGAAGTTTATTTTTGAGCAGAGAAATGCTGTTGAGTTTTCAGTGACCTTTGTTGTTTTGTTTGAGAAAAAAAAAAAACTTAATGATAAATTAATGAAGAAAATTATTGCGTGTACATAATAGATGGAAGTATTTATACCTTCTAATTGTTATTTTTTTTTTTTGAAATTATAGCAATCATTATTCAATAGAATTGTTTATAATAACACAATTAGGGGGTATAAAGATTTTTGTTTTACTTAGAAATTTCGCCGTTTAAGACATTGTAATATCAAGGATATTTTTCGGTACCGGGTCGGTGATACTCGGGAATGCGGAATTATAAACGTTTTTTTTTTGTTGCTGTCTGACTTGACTGAACGGAAGTTGAATACAGAATAACGTAAGAATAGATTTCTTTTCCGTATGTCAATGTTTTGACGCGTTTGAAACGGGCACTTGATGGTGGCTGAAACCAAATAATTGAGCGTAATCCATTTGAAAGACCTGCGACCGAAATCCTCTCCGAACTAGCTGGCAGACAAGCAGCCACCACGAAATGAATTACGGGTGCACGGACTGGTTGACCGGTTGGTACCATTCGTTGGCACGACTCAGACTTCACTTTAAGAACCGATGAGAGGTCGGTTCCAAATTCGTACGAGTGATTTGAAGCAAAAATCATTACATCTTGATCCGGAGTACCACTTCCATCTGGATGCCCCACTCTTATTTGGGGGACGTAAGTATACATAGTAAAGACGATATCCTTTCGAGTCTCACTCGCGTTCACCAAGCCCAGTTAATCGTCTGCTTTGGCAACGCCTCCTTCCAGTGGGTTAACTCGGCCTCGACACCTGTCGATCCGAATACTACGAACAGGTAATCGGTGAACGCGAAATTTTTTTTGTGGTAGGCCCTTGTGCTGGGGAAAAGAACCCGCCCCACGACAAAGCAATACTAGCCTGCCAGCGAATTCACGCGTCCTCAGACAATGCCAATTTTGGCGAGCACCAATATCTTCACCCACCGAGGCAGCAGACCATCGCAGCAGTCCTTTACGGACGTTTGATATTCCTTCAAACCACTACATTGGACTCCTTAAGATTCTAGAGCACTCGCACCCAAACATCTATCGACCGGCCGTTATCCACTCCTCGCGGACGGCAAGTCCGGGTTCAGTCGCGGAGATCTGTCGTCCAACCTTATTAGCTGGTTGGGAAATTTACACACAGTTAAAATAGAGAAATATTTTTCAATTTTGGATTGAGTAAACCCAAGAAAGGAAACAATTTTAACAAGACTTAATTTAATATCATTCAAGCTGAAAATCGACCTCACTATGGACTATTATAGTAATCGACTCAATATTACAGAGAGATTCATAGAGAATCCCATTTCGTGATAATAACTTATTCTAGAAGGTGGCATGACTTATTTCCTGAGCATAATTCGTTCGATTTGTCGAAACTTAACTTGATCGCTAAATATAAGTAGAATAATCCTTGATAATGATATTTATAACCAATAAAAGAAGCATAGGCGCGATTTACAACAACAGAAAAAGTATTTATATTAACTCTCATTTCTATAACTTAACAATAAATTATTAGTAAAAAATTATTTTGCGTGGTCGCAGGCAACTTTCATCAAGCTCTCTTTTTGGTTGAAGTTAGTTTTGGTTAATGGTAGTCAGGTAATTTCGTTTCAAACAAATTAAATTCATTGCGATTAAGCAGCTTCAATCCCCGGACACTACAAACTAATCCCTGCCTTAAAATCCTTTAATGATGATGTCTTTGCCCTTCTTTTCATGATACTTCTTCTTAACTGCAAATAAACAGAATTGGAATTGTGTTAACCAAACAATTACGCTCATTAACTCACTTGTGATTAAGGTATCGGGATCTTCAAAGTCGTCATCGTGCTTAACCTTCTTGCGGAGTTTCTTTAAGTATGCAATTTTGTACTCTTCGCTGGGCTTGCCACCGGCGCCATAGCTGACCTCGACAACGCTCAATGGAATGACGGTTGACGAGACCGGAACCAGGTCTAATTACCCGCGCAAAGAACGGAAATGAAACGAATGGGAAAGCAACGCTTAGAATGTGGAACGTTCGAGCCAAAACCATAACAATTCCAATTGTTGTCGACCTTCACACTCACCTGCTTCGAATTTGTCGTTATCATTCTTTTTGTAGAGCATTGGAGTTGCCAATGCGAGTCCGCAGACTAGCAACAGGATCGCGCCATGCAACCAACACTTTGCCACCATTTTGTCGTTTCGTTCGCTCCTGATTCCTTCGGAATATCTTCACCGCACCTGTGTAATGCGCACTTGGTTCACTCACTAATGATCGGATCACCTGCAGATTGTCCAAGTTACGTGGGCGCCTATACAAACTCGAATCAGCCTGCGGCGAAATCTTTTGCGAGTCGCGATCGTTTCCTACGCTCACTTCGCGCACTTCACGTTAAGTGGCTCTAAGACTTGAATCTTTCGAAATTATTTTCGCAACGGATGCAGAATATGGAAACTATGATCGCGAGCTGGAACTGGTGAGAGGCGTATTGGTGGACTTGTACCTGTTTTGTTTACAGCAGATTTTCTAGAGTGGTGGCAATTCATTGGACAGATAAAATGAAATAATCCGCAGATGGGGAGCTACACTTGCTATAGCATTAGTTAAACAATTACTGAGCTGTTTGAATATGTCGCCAATTGCGATTCAAACATAATTCCGTCGAGTTTTGTCGCGTATTCTTGTCACATTCCCTTCAGCAACAAAGAATAAAACTATTCAGAGATATACAAAGCTCAAAACTTAAATTAATTTATAATTCTTTATACATATTCAAATCTTGATCATTTCCATCTTCTTAGCCAATAATTGGGACAAACAACCGATAAAAATGCATACATCAGAATGAATAGTGCTGAAGATCTTTCAATATCCAAGCAAAAATCTGAAATAGCACAGAATCGAATTAACACCTTTCCATCTACTTTTTTGCGACTTGTTACACATATGGTGACAAAAACTGACTCAGCTTGAGTACCGTTAGATCATATACCCATTAGCGAACTATTCCCTGGTATTGGATTGTGTCATATTGATCATCCCACGCAAACAGTTCGCGATATCATTGACATCACCGACAAGTACATATTACAGAAACCTCCAAGTAAGTCGTGTACCACGAATTTTTTCTCATCCGCGGAGGCCATTGAATGAGAAGTTGACGCAATACCATTGCGGGGCAAGAAGTTGCGCTGAGAGTCATATAAAAGCTATTGTTCAATTAGCGCTACCACATTTTAACTGTCTTTTGCATGCATATTTAACTCCGCGAGTTACGAGAAAGCCAGTTAAGTGGCGGCAAGGAAAAACCACCATTACCCGACACATCAGATCTTTGAGAATATATTTAAATGACTTTAAAGTAAAAGTGAGATACGTGTAAGTTGCTTGCAAAACAATACAAACATGAGAATTACACTCATGTCGATTGTCTTCACTTTCGTTTTCTCATGCATCTATAACCAGATCAGCGTCAACTTGCCTCAGTGGCTTAAAGCACTTTGCACTTCAAAACTTCAGTAAAAAGTTGTTGATCTTGAATTAATCTGCGAGCAACAACCGAATGTCATTTTCGGTGCTTGATTTGCATAAATAATTCTTAATTCAATAGTTTGTCTGGCAGGCGATCACCAATTGAATAAATAAATATGTGCTGAGTATTTGATTCAAAGCAAATATGAAAACTAATACAGAAATTGGGTTCATTCACTGATAAACTGTAACTGATTTCATGCTTATGGTTTGTTTAAACAATGTAATACTGCTAATTGCATATTGCGCGAAAACAAGGTATAAAAGAGCCGGTGCTTGCACCGTAAAAAAAAACCAAATGTAATAGGTTCGAAAGCGCACATTTAGTACAATTAAAGAAAAGTCAGATAAGTCACCTTAACTAAGGAATCTTTTAGTTATAGCTGCAAGAAAGCATCGTCTTTGAGATATAAGGCAAAAACTGAAGAAAGGGACCATTAAGCCTCCAAAATTTTGCGTTTTGTCAGTCTCAAAACTTTCAAAGGGATAAATGTGAACATACTACTTTACATGAAGCTTACAAAGCTTTAAGTTTTCACTGTTTTTTTTTTTGTACAAAACACTGAAAAAAACCTCCGCGGCTGTGAAGACTCAAGTGTTCCCTTATAGTCTACAAGTATCATACTGACGATTCACCGCTTTCTCCTGTAAAGGCTTGGGTGTCATTTTTGACCCTTATTCGAAATTTGGAGTCCATATTTCGGACGTAACCTCGCGAGCTTTCCGCATTGCAGGGTTTCGTTTTGCGCTCTTCACATAATACCTTCAAAATGAATACGTGAACCACCCATACATTTTCCTGGTGCAGTCAATTCTAGAATATGATTGCCAAATATGGTCTTCCCGCTTTGCATATCTATCTGAAGCAATTGAGATCGTCCAATGCTGGTTTTTGTGTTTTCAAATACAACCTACCCGACAGACCCTACAACAATTGATTGCTAATCTTCAACGTTCTCACCCTCTAGCTCAGGCGAAATTTCCCTGACCTTGGTTGTGACTTTTTTGTAACTCGAACTATTGAATAAAACGTGCTTGGCAGAATTTAACCTGTTGTCTTTAAAACGCTGGTTTGAAATTTAAGCAACTGTTGTTTTATTCGCTCTATCACTGGTGCAAAAAAGAACGATAATTTTTCAAACAGTACTATTTATAAGCTTACAACTAATACTCTCATATGATAACATTCTATTTTTTAGATAGGGCCATCTCGTGGTGGGCTCGAACATAACTCTGCTTCACCATCTCAAATCAATGATCAACATCCCCACCCCCCGTGAATTGACCCGGAGGAGGAGGATTCACCATCTTCTATTGAGGTCTCGATATCTACAACTGCCAACTTTGACACTAGTCTCTTTAGGATCCCTGTGCTCGTGCTCACGTCAGCTGAACGCACCGCTCCATCCTTTCCATAATGCAGCTTGCACACTCTGCCACGCCTCCATTTATTTCGCGGAAGATCTACACCACATATAAATACGAGACAACCGGTTCATATCGGCTCAGATGGCTGGCACCATTTCACTCGGGGGGTCAATTCTGGCAAGTACTCCCTTATCCATTGATGCCACATTCCATTTTTCAGATTCTGAACAAGACGCCAATGCTTTCGCAAATTCATAAATTTCGGTTCAAACTTCGATGGCGTTTGTGTAGAACTTGTGCAACCAAGCAAGAAATGGTTCGGGTAAAGGGGGTGCGGTTTTTCCGGCGTTACAGGCAGGTGAGTAAGTGGCCGAGCATTGACTTTGTTTTCAGCCTCGATCAAGAAGCTTTGCAGTGCTTCCAGAGGTGGTGATTGCTCAGCCTACATTACCGTTAACGCCTTTTTCACTGACTGAACCATTCTTTCCCATATTCCACCTTCGCTCGGATTAGAGGGGGTATTGAATTTCCATTCGATTCCAAGTGGACTAAGCTCAGCTTTCATATGGTCGTCGTCGAGAAAACCCTGACCAGCTTGCAGATCTTTGCTTATTCCGACAAAGTTAATTCCATTGTCACCGCGAATTTGAATCATAAAATTTCTAATACAAACAAGACAAGCGTCGCTTGAGATATCAGCCACAGTTTTTAAATGGATAGCACGAATGAGACAGGTAAATAGTGTAACCCACCTTTTTCTTCGGCTTTGACGAATTGTCACATTTATAGGGCCCTAAAAATCTAGCCTCGTATACGAAAACGGTCGGACGTATGGAGTCAGCCGCTCCACAGGAAGTTCACCCATTTGTGGCTGCTTAGGTTTCGCCTTACGAATTCTGAAGAATATACACTGCGATTGCATAGTATTCACCAAGCTCCTCAATACAGGAACCCATAAACGTTGTCTAATCTCATTGACTACTGTTGCATGGTTGATATAATGAAGTTTTGTATGAAAATATTGTACGATCAAGAAAGTCATCGCATGATTTTTAGCTAAGATGATCGGTTGCCTTGTATATTCTGGTAACACTAGAGCCTGACCTATTCTTCCCTTTACGCGAAGGATATTACCCTTGTCAATGCGCTGATTCAATTGCAACAATGGACTGCTCTTAGAAATTGGTTCACCACGTTGTAAGCGCACACGTTCGCTTCCAAAAGATTGCATCTGTGCCCAATGACATAAATATTTTTCAGCTGCAAATTCTTCGGAAGATGTCCGCTCACCATTGACTCTTGGTGCTTGTCGTATTTTCCTACGCAGATTATCATTACTGGAATACCCAAGCCACCACTCTTTTAAATCTGTTATATTTCACCAGCAGCGGTTCCAACAGCAGCTTTCACTTTGTCCTAGTTAGAAACGATGTTTCGTGATTCAAACCCACCAGCTCGGTGTATTTTGATGACGGCTTGTGTTTCATTTATGGCATCGACTTCTGACTGGAAACAATCCACATAGTCATCAACATAATGTCTTTCTATGATTGCCTCAATTGCATGGGAAGGCTCCTCTTCGAAATTTTTGGCACTGACATTTTTTATATATTGCGCTATTGTGGGCGAACATGTGGCACCGAAAATGAAATGCTCCATCTCGTACACTTCAGCTGGCTTAGTCACATCACCACCTCTCCACAGAAAACAGTGACTATTCTGATCTCTCTTTAAGATAGCCACTTGGTGAAACATTTCTTTTATGTCTCCGTAGACTGCCACTGGTGCCTGCCTAAATTTGAATGAAATTTTAAACAGTGGCTTGTTTATATCAGGACCCGGAAGAAGAGCCTAGTTTAGTGAAATATTTTGAACCTCAGCTGTGGCATAATCCTTTTGTGTTTGGGTTTTTTATGCCAAAGTGCGGCAAGTAAAAGGTTTTCTCAGACCATTGAGCTGCTTCAGCGATAGTTAGTTTACAGGCGGACCCTTTTCTTATATAATCAATGATTTTACTGTAAAATTCGTTGGCATATTGCCTATCTCGAAGCATTTTTTTTTTCAATGCCTTCTAATCTTTATATCGCCATTGAATAAGTATCTGGAAAAGGTGAAACAAACTCTTTCCAAAGGAGTCCAGCCTCATATCTAGCATCGAGTCTCATCGTTGATAACTCCAAAATATTCAACGCTCTTTCGTCATCTTTTGAAGCAATTTTCTTTATATTCGGCTTCAGACTAAAATTTAAAGCATCAAAATAATCCGACATAAGCTTGTTCATCTCTGCTAACATGTCATCTGCTCTTCTAGCTCTTTAATTTCTGTCGGGCCATACACCATCCAACCTAATCGAGTTTTCACTGCTATCAGTACAGCGGACAATGATGTACGTGGTGCTTCAACTGGTACAGTAAGAAAGGTGTGACCCAGACTTAGAATTATTTGTGGTTGCTTATCGCTATACTCCTCTATTGGCAACCATACGAGATGCTGACAATTCTTCTCATTTAACACACTAAACTTAAAAGTCTGCGCTGGTAATGCTAACTCCAATGACGTATAAACATTTTTTGTATTAAAAATTTTCGCGACTTCGTCCACTTATACGTAGGTTCACTATCTCAGTTCATTGCGACGTTGTTTGATTATTAAGCCACTGCAAGTCTAAAACAGTGTGTTGTCCACGGATACCTAATTGTCGAGCAAAATTCTGGTCCACCATCGAGACATTTGCCCCATCATCAACAAATGCGTATGTGGTGATGATTTCAAAGCATCCATGTATCTTCACTGGAAGTACTTGGAACAACATTTCCCACTTCTTTCGTGATCGTCTGAATGCGAGATGTGTATGTTGCTGGTACCTGTTGGATCTTAATTTGTTTTTCTTGCTTAGAATAAAGTAGCCGGTGGTGTAATCTCTGAAATCCGTCGACTCCGCAGCGACGCCGCTGCCTGGAGTTATTCATCTGGTGGTCCTTCTTCAAGCAGGAAAAACAAACTTGACTTTCTTTAACTTTTGCCCAGTGATTATCCACAATTATCAGTGAGAAAAATTTACAATTATTTAACGTGGGGCACTGCTCATCGCAGGCGCAACATTTTGTTTGCGCTACGCTTACTCCGGCAAAGTGCTTTGAAGGGTTAGTAGGCTGCTTACGATGGTTTCCCGCTTGTGTCAGCAAGGATGATGTTGGCAGCACATCCGACACCATATTTGCCAGGCGTCGCAAGCATTTAAGCCACTGACTAAACTCAAGCAACGTTGGTGGCCGCTCAAGCAAGATATATTTTTCAGCCCACTGCATTTGTCACGAGATTGGCAGTTTTGTGACGAGCTCACTTAACAATGTTCGATTGGCAAGGTGCTGTTCGCCGTGCGCACTCTGTAAAAATGCTACCATATTAACCATCTTGTTTACAAATTCAATCAAAGCGTCCAGATTGCCTTCAAGTAATGGGGGCACAGCACGTACCTTCTCAATTTGGCTTTTAATTAGTTGATACGGCCTTCCAAAAGTTTCTCTTAGTGTCTCCATAATTGTAGGGACATTACTGGAGCTTCAGAGTAAAGATTCAACAGTATCTCTAGCGCGGCCTCTTAGTGATTCACGTAAACGCATAATATTATGTAGTTGCCAGTATTCAAACTCAGCAGTAGTCGTACCAAATGCTTCGGCAAACGTTTGCCATTCCTCAGGATAACTTGAAAATGGTGGCAGCTGGTACACTTTTTTCTGTTTGTATACTGTTTCAGGTAAGAAAAACGGAATATTACGCTGCAATTGTTGCGGAGTTAGATCAAACTGAGCTGATTGTGTTATTCCTTGAGCGGCTGTATCATGGATGGCATCTGAACTGATGGCATAAAAGAAGACTAAGGAACGAACTGCGTCGATTGTTGCAGTGAGTTTGACAACTGCTGCGTAGACTGTGATTGCTGCTCCACCAGCTGTGATGGCTGCTGCATTAGCTGTGTTGACGGCTGCGATGGTTGCTGCATCGGTTGCGAAAGCTACTGCATCGGCTGTGAAGACAGTTGCGCCGGCTGTGTTGGTTGCGGTACATGTTGTGATAGCTGCCGAGTCGTCTGTGATGGCTGCTGTGTCGGTTGTGGTATCTGCTGTAATAGCTGCTGCGTCGCCTGTGATGGTTGCTGCATCTGTTGTAATATTTGCTGCGTCGGCATTATATATTGGCGCATTTCTTCTTGACGATGTATCAACTTACAGTTCCTTGTAGCTGCTGGTTATTTGAGATGAGTATCGCCTGCATGGCATGCATTTGCCGGCCAAACTCGTTTTTCATGTCAAGCAACTTACGATCGTATTCCCTTAATATTGCATCTAAATTAATATCACTGTTTTCAGACATGGCGGCTGGCAGAGTAGAGGCGGTTGCGTTGTTTGGTGACGTTGGCGGTTCTTGACTAGTTGCTGTAGGCGTATTGGATACAGAACGTTCAATTGGCATGTTGGCACTGGCGGAACACTCTTATTCTTTCTCTGGCCAAATCGTCTCAAAGACTCTTTATCGGTCATTAACTTGTAGCTTGTTAGGCAAAGTAAATAGATAATGGCAGTTCAAGGGCAGCGTATAAAATTCAATCCTTCAAGTGATTTCAAAGATAGAATAAACTTTTGTTGCCGTTTTTTTTGCAAATCGAACTATTCAATAAAACGTGCTCGGCAGAATTTAACCAGTTGTCTTTAAAACGCTGGTTTGAAATTTGAGCAACTATTGTTTTATTCTGTTTTATTCACTCTATCACTGCTACAAAAAAGAAGGAACATTTTTCAAACAGTACTATTTATAATCTTACAACTAATACCCTCATATGACAACATTTTATTTTTTACGATGGGCCATCTCGTGGTGGGCTCAAACATAACTCTGCTTTACCATCTCTGTTCAAAATATATCAGAGAATTTTATTTTCAGATTTGAGCTCCCCATCAAGAACACATTCTTCTCACTAAATCATGATTCCATTCGCTAGAACAGACATATGTTTTTCACTCGCCTATTGTTCGCATCTTCCGTTGTTACAATAATTGTAACAATTCCTTTTCATTCCTCAATTTATTTTTTTTTTTAAATTTCGATAAAAAAGTACAGTAAATTTCATTACTAATTGTCACTAATTTCTATTTTTCACTATCAAATTTATATAATATATACTATCATACTGTGCTACATTATATTAAAACATTGACATACACAGAAAAATAAAACATTTTAAAAAAGTCCGCAAATATATTAAACGCCTTTGAGCGACGGGTACATGAATCGTATGGACGAACAACGGATCGTTGGGAGAACTGAAGGTCGGAGACCAGTAGGGAAACTGAGGAGACGCTGATCTGACTCGGTCGACGAAGACAGTTCATCGCTGCTCGGATTCAAAAATTTGAGGACGCGGTCAATGGACCGAGACAGTTAGAGGCGCTATTTGCAGGAAGCGAAGCCCCGAGAGGGGCTGTCGTGCTATGAAGAAGAAGCTAAAAAATGAAGGAAAGAAAAAAATTATGTAAAACAGGAGTTTTTTTTGCGAAAACTAATGTGTGGGGATTGAAACATTTGAAGTGTATTGTGATTCAGTGGAAGCGAAACAACAATTGAATTGTATCGTGATTTAGTTAATGAATTGTAGATAATCATAAAGAATTAAGCATAATTGTGAAGAATAATAGATAGATCTAAATATAACATCGACGGAGATATTTTACCTTTTTCAACGTTCGAGCATTATACAAATATTCTCAAAAAAAGATAATCGTTGAGAATTTAGTTTGATCATGGAGGAAAAAATTGGAGTATCTGAATAAAATATCGGAAGAGATACTATATTTTACCTTCTTTCAAGTTATCATTATTCAGTATATGACAATTCTACGCAACTCAGATTTTTATTTAAAATTTCTAGAATCAAGCTTTATACAAATCTATCGAAGAAGAGAATTTTTCAAAGCAAAAGAATAAATCATCGGGGAACAACTGGAGGATATAGCGACCAATTGAGAAGTATAGATGTAAGTCTAGTGAACAACAACACGAGACAAGCATAAAAAGTCGTGAAAAGTCTGAAACGTGGTTATCAGCCAAAAATCACGCTCTGTCGTGATGACATAGGCAATTTCATTGCTGATGGAACCAAGATTAAGGAAAGATGGGCATCATATTTCAAGAACCTCCTTAATCATCCGCATAGTTCCAGAGCATCGAAGCCTATGGATGCCTGCGGTGAGTTTCCAATGGCCCCACCAACTCTGGATGAAGTTTGTTCCATTATCTTGGGCTTTGATGAATAATAAAGCACCGAGCATCGATGCAATTCCAGTGGAGCTCATCAAATATGGTAGCAGCAGTGTTCATAAAGCTATTCAAAAAGTCATCTAGCATATTTGGCAACAAGAACATATGCCGAAAGAGTGGAGCCAATCAATTATATTCCCTATCCACAAAAAAAGGCGACAAGCTACTGTTCGAAAATTTTAGACGCATATCACAACTTTGTACGGCGTACAACATATTTTCAAAGATCTTAGAAAGTAAAATCGGATCGTACGCCAGCAGTATTATTGGAGAGTATCAAGGTGTTTTTAGAGCAGGAAGATCGAGGGTAGACCAGTTGTTCAAGTCAAGCAAACTAGTTCGTCTTACCAAAATGATAATGATGTCGAAGACCTCCCGAGTCCGCATCAATAATCAACTCACCGATGCCTTTGACATAAATATCGGACTAAAACAGGGAGATGGGTTGGCGCTATTGCTATTCTATTTGGCTCTGAAGCACGTCATAAGGAAGCTACCTGTCGATACACGAGGTAAATTACTATACAAGTCGAGCCAAGTAGTAACCTATGCGGATGCCATCAACATTTTGTCACGATCATTAACAACTGCCAAAGAACTCTTCCTAAGACGCGACAGCGAAGCAAAACTAGTAGGGCTATAAATCAATGAAAATAAAACAAAGCTCATGACGCAGTCGAGGAAAAATACATCAACCACACAAAGTATCACACTTGGCGATTACAGTATCAAAAATGTGAGCAAATTTGTATATCTAAGCACCAAAATGACGAGAACCGGTAATAAAAGAGATGAAATACGCCGAAGAATACAGCTCGCAAATAAAATATTTTATTCAGTCTTGACGATCTTGAGGACTAGCTGCATACAGAGGAAAACAAAGCTCCAAGTATACAAATCTGTGGTAAGACCTGTATTATACAATGGGTGTGAAACATGGACCCTAATCCAAGCATCCGCAAATATATTGAATGCCTTTGAGCGAAAGGTCCTGAGGCGAATAATTGGAGCAAAGTTAGACGGGGACCAATGGTGAATTCAACACAACCATGAGCTGTATGAAATTTTTGACGAGCCGGAGGTCTAAACGATTGTCGGACTGCAGAAACTGAAATGGGCTGGCCACATGAATCGTATGGACAAACAACGGATACTCAAAAAGGTATTCGTTGGGAGAACTGAAGGGCAAAGACAAGTGACGAAACCGAGGAAACGCTGGTCTAACTCGGTCGACGAAGACAGTTCATCGCTGCTCGGTTTTCGAAATTGGAGTACACGGTCAATGGACCGAGACAGTTGGAGGCACTGTTTGCAGGAAGCGAAGGCCCAACAGGGGCTGTAGTGCTACGAAGAAGAAGAAGAATTATGCTTGTGATTGTAACTTCTTTTCTTTTCAGCACAGGAGAGTTTAAATTATATACAGACAGAAAAGCAAATCCGGTAGATATCTTGTCCCTGCATCCAAAGTTTTAAAGTTTTAAAAAATGGCAGAGTAGTATTTTCGAGGATTTTTACTATTTTGAAAGCAGAGAAATAGTGCGAAATTTTTCAATTTATCCATTTGAGCCATACTTTTGCCATGAAACTAGAATTACGAATTTCCAGTCGGTACGGAAATAACCATTGTTGATACAATTATTGGCTATGATAGCAAACGGCTGAGTGGTCTAATCACTGCATTTCTTAATGATAAGATTAGGAGTGCCATCTTGACCAGTCAATTTCTTGTTGCTTAGGCCGCCAATGATATATAGATCTGACTTTATTGAAGCTTGTCAAGAATTCATGGTTTATCTGGCATGTATGATAGGACGAGTGGTCGTTTAGTGAAAATATTGTAAGGTAAGAACCCTAGAGCTCTGATTGGAAAGACCTAGGGTTCTTCAATTTGGCCTTTCAGGGTATCAATTTGGCCTTTCAGGGTATCGTTGGAAGAGCGTTTCTTTTTGTAAAGATTAGTATAGTATGAAGAGCAGGCGCTTACTCTTTCCTCCGTTTTAGTACGAAGAAGTCCGTTACACCTGTATTTAATAGAATCAGTTAAGATGTTCCCCTTGCTTGTTAGATACATTCAAAGGAAGGATTAAATAAGTACATTCAAAGGAAGGTTTCAAGGAGGCAAGCCACTTTTTGTACGCTATGTTTAGTTTGATGCGTTAATTGTCTCTTATCGTTAATCTGTGATTTAAGATTTATATATTCAAGATTTATGCTGCTGTAGTTTTGGTGGTACTTCCTCTTTAGTTCCTGTTCTCAGCTGCATCTTGTATGAAATAATATACGGGTGTAATCAGATAGATTATGGTATTTTAAGATGGATCTCACTCTAACTGGGGCAAAGTAGTCCATACATTGAGAGTTCCCAGTGGAGAGAATGTGAACTGCACTGTTGGTTGGTTGGTTGGTTTGTGGGTTACTGAGATTCCTATCATCCAAAAAATTACGCGTTAAGAGGTGAGTAAGTCGGTCATTGAAACTGGGCCAGAGAATATTTTTGTAGGACCGAGTCAGAAAGTGGTAACTCTAGCCTTAATTCGGGGTGGTTTAAATGGAATGATAAAGAGAAACATTGATATGAAGTGCTTTGTGGGCATTAAAGAGATATGGAGACCAAAATATTGTCAAGGAAGGAGTTACCTCTGAGGAACATTGGAACCCCTGCGTTGAGTTTAGCCAGTTGTAGATCATTCTACCGTTGCTATTAATGTTTGTTTCTCCCAAACTTTTGTGTCTAGTATTCAGGTCACCTCACCAAACAGTGTCCACGGACTAGATTCTGAAAGTTTTCCAGAAGCGAAGCTAAAGAAGGTCCTGCCTCGTAAGGAATATAAATAGAATTCAATAATATTTTCTAAATTTATACTCCAGGAATTGGCTAAAGTCCCAGAGAGAAAGTATGTTGCGTTGGATTGGGAAAACTGAATACTTGGAGTGGACGAGGGTTGTCGCTCCGCTTCCTTCATCATACCTGATTATGGCGTAACTCCTGGGAAGTTGGCGTATGCTTGGTTTGCATGTGTATTTTATTTAAGAAGGCTACATTTGCCTTCAATTGTTCAAGGATATTTTACAACGCAATTCTCTTATCATGAGATTATAAGGAGTTTATATTCAGCACTACAATTCGAAGCTTATTTATCGACCGAAAGACTGCAGAAGAAGTTGAAAAGGACTTCATGTCTGCCTCTTTAAGGAGGTAGCATGAATTAGTGAAGAATGCTTTTGTTTTTTGTATGGGGGTAACTGGTGATATCTCGAAATGTCCTGCCAACTCGCTTTTGAGTTTGTTAAACCATTCGAAGTCATCTGAGCTATTTTGCTTGGGCAAATCAAAAGGTCAAGTTTCTGACTATATTCGCAAACGTTTGACCGCTCATTTTCGATGAGGGCATGGCTGGAAACTTCTTTGCTATTCAAGTTATTTATTATTATTATTTATGATAGAATTGGTTGATTTTTCCACTTCTTTCTAATTAATGCATGATATGTAATGTTTCTCATTTCATGAAAATATGATTTTATTTTTTCCATCAATTTTTATGGTAATATTGATAAATTTAGAATACCAAGTGGGCCATTAAGTTTTTGATTATTTTTCATTTTCATGAAAAAAAAAGAAGGGAAAGGCACAATTTTCTAATCTCCAGAACTACAACCACTTAAATAAAGAGCGTTACAGCAGACTTGCTACGATGAAGGAAGAAAATATGAATCGTGCAAAGTACAATCTCATGAATTAGATGAAAACATGGAGATGAATATTTATAATAAAATTAGGAGTGAGAAAGTGGAAAAAATTAATCAAATTACGTTCGACATAAAACTTTTACTTATATGTATCTAAAATGTTCTAAATTCTATAAATTTAATCAAAATGATTAATCCTCTAATGCATTTTTGGCATCTGCGGTTCACTGCTCAACTGGATTCAGTCATACTTGAAAGACCGCACATAATGCGTTAAGTTTCAAGGTCGGTTGTCTCTTGAGTTCAGTGTCACCTCTGGAGTACCTCAAGGCAGTCATCTTGGTCCACTCCTCTTTAATATTTTCATCGCTGATCTTTCTACAGTACTATCTGATATTCCACAACTGTTTTACGCCGACGACCTCAAACTTTATCACTGCATACAATCTTCATTCGATGTATCTTTTCTCCAATTCAAATTAGCTACTCTCCTTCAGTGGTGCGATAGAAACCAGCTTGCTCTCAATATAGAAAAATGCCAGATAATAAGTTTTGCGAGAAAAAAGAACGTCATCTTACATGATTATGACATTAATAACACACAACTAAGAAGAGTAGAGCGAGTTGTCGACCTTGGCGTAGTCTTAGACACAAAACTCCGCTTTAACCTCCCTTATGATGAAATCGTGAGCAAAGCTTACAAAATGCTAGGTTTCATTAAACGTAGAGCAAAAGAGTTCAGAAATATCTGGGCTACTAAATCTTTGTATACCTCACTTGTCCGTCCACTTCTTGAATACGGCTGCACAGTCTGGGACCCCATATTCGACATTCATAGCCGTAGATTAGAGTCAGTGCAAAAACAGTTTTTGCTCTTCGCACTTAGATCCTTGTATGATCCTTCCTCTTTCCACTATCTTCCTTCTTATGAGGTTCGGCTTCAACTAATCAACCTGACTACACGGGCTTTCAGGAGAGTTGCATTGTCCGCCTGCATGCCTTTTGATGTTTTAAGAGGTAACATCCAAACTTCATCCTTGTCAGACAAGATTCACGTGAATGATCCTATAAGAGCCACAAGACACACACCAATGCTAACCTTGCGTATGCACCACAGTAACTATGCTAGCAACGAGCCGCTTAACAGATGCTGTAAAGCATTCAACAAGTTTAGCGTACACTACTCCACAACCACCTCCAAATTCAATTTTAAGAAACAAATTTTAAATGCCCTCAACGCCCCTTCCTCATAAATGATTAAATTAAATTTGTATTTTGTTTTTTTGTATTCCATGTACATATATGTATTTCGTTTGTAATTACGCCTTGCTTGGCAAAATAAATGAATAAATTAATTAATCCTTACTCCTACCCCAATTGCAGAACTTTTATTAAAGTCAAATAAACTACATACTACACTCGTACATGCATATGAATATTCGCCTATTAGCATTTCTGCGAAAGCACTTTTCTTTATTTCCTTTATAAATCCTTTGTACCGTTTGTAAAACGCATGGAAAAATAAACATTGACATGCATGCTAGGCAGGACCGATTTAGATTCCGCTGTAACCCAAACAAACTCTTTCGCAGCCTTGACCCAATAACCTTACAATTGAAGCCAAAGACAGTGAAAATATGAATGAATGAACACTTGTTGCAATCATAACACACATGTTCTGTAAATGCTTTGTTTATATTAAAAGGACATGCGCGAAGTTTGTTTACCACCCAAAAAATCCTGGTCCATTGTGGGGATGAGGCAGCATCCCCTTTTAGTACAAAATCTATCAATTTTCATCTTGACGGCAATCAGGGTGTGGACTTGGTCGCGAAAAGATGGTTTCGGAGTAAAAAATTTTATTTTACAAGATAATAGTCAGATAATTAGCCGATTAGAATATTGAATACGTATTGATTGTATAGTTTAGTGATAGTGTAACAAAATTTCATCGTTTTTAAATAGTGAAAATTGAAGTTCTTAAAGAAATTCAGCCTTTTGAAAAATCAACCCAGCCCATTTGCAATATCGAATAATCTCCAAATAGCTCAACGAAATTTTATAAAATTTTATATAAATCAATCATATTAAAAGTTCCTGTCATAAAAATGCACAAAATAATAGTAAATGATAGAATGTAACGAAGAAATAAGAATTTTCCAAAAATTGATTTTACACGAGTGAAAAAGTAGCAATGGCGGAAGTCTATGTGTGCTAAAAGTGTGGGCGTGTACTAAAACCAAATCAGCTGAAAATGTTGTTACGATTTGGATTGATTGTTGCCGTTCTTGCCGGCATTTTGGCGGGAGGAAGTGCCTGGCGGTCGAGCAGTTCATCGTCTAAAGTTACGAGCAATGCGAACCAATTAAATGTTGGTCTAATTGCACCGCATACGAATTTTGGCAAGCGAGAATATATTAGAGCCATTGGATCAGCCGTTCAAGCACTACAAAAGCCACGCGGGAATAAGTTGACGTTTTTAAAGGATTATGCTTTTCAAGCCGCAAATGTTCATTTCGACATGATGTCACTCACACCAAGTCCAACAGGTATGTGAAGTTTTGGATGATCTGGATTACACATTTTAAAATTATTGATATAGAGGAGCATTTTAACTTATTTAGAATGAAACGGTATTGATCATGGGGTTACCTTGTAAAGATGCATACTAGTTTATATATTTTTCTGTTTGACGAAATTAAGCAAAAAATCATGACCCAAACAAGTTTTATAATTGTATATCAAATCGTATACAACATTTCACTTACTTCCTCAATGGATGTTCCTCCACAGAACATTCAGTAAAGCTTTGTTTATTTAACCAATGTTATAATCTTTATTTCTTGTAAAATTATTATTAGTTCCTAAAGTGTCTAATTTACTATTCGGTAAGACTTGATTTCTCGAGTACCGATACATGCGATCAAGATAATGAGATACTCTATCTATTTCTAAACGAAGTGTGTGCTGGTTCTTTTTCCCAGCACAAGACCCCCTGCGAAAAATGTCGCATTCACGAATTGAAACGATATTACGTGGTTCGACCAGTGTCGAGGCCGAGGTTACCTACTAAGGGTTAAAATTGCTTAGAGCCAGCAACAAACTGGGATGGGAGAAAACAGAAGGAGGCTACAGAAACCCCGAGATATCATTTACACTCACCGTTAGAGGAATACTGTAAATAATGTAAGTGGCAACAATGAGCTACTCTTTAAAATCTACCAACAACTTAATTCTTTATCGGAAAGAACCAACAAACATGGTTTAAAAATTAACATTATTTTTCAACATTAAGATCTTTCAAACGTCTCAAAATAACACCATTCAGCCCCATTCCCATGGATGGGCTTCGTCTTATCTCAATCAACGTCAACTCCACTGTAACTCTATCTCGAAGTGACATCTATGAACTAATAGTTAAGCAAAAGCCTAACATTAAGCTTCTCACTTAGCCCGCTAAGGGCGTAGGCAGGATTGCAATCAGGGAGGGGGGGCAAGTTCAAGCACATTTTTGTTAAGGATTGAATTTTATTATGTTCATTATCATAAGTATCTATATATAAATAAGCTAAGACAAACCAGTAAAATCTCTTTGTCTGCTTTGTTTATCAGCAGCGTTTTTTTCTTTTTAGGGTTTTGTACTAAAATACAAAACCCTATTGAAATCGCGACCTGTGTCCATTTGTCCGTCCGTCCATCCATCTGTGTGTAACAGCAGTTTTTCGCGAAAACTATAGAAGCTATAATTATCAAACTTTGAGGAAAGGTGTAAAGTTATGACATCTCAAAAATTCAACCAATAACAATTTTTAAACTACGAACAAGTCTCTGCAAGAGTACTCGAGCAAAATACACAGCCACAGAAGGTTAGATAATGGGTGGGCTGAAGAGAAGTATCGAATGGAAAGTATGAGTATGTACAAGATGTAGTGAAATTGCACATTGAAACTTTTGATGCAGAACCCAACTATTGACTGTTTCCTGAAATTACTTTCATAAAGACCTCTTAAGATAACGTATAAAAATTAAAAAAAAAACGTGAGAATTTTTCTGTCATTTTCTCAATTCTTCATGTGAGAATATTACCTTATGAAATTATCAGTGGGAGGGGGGCACTTACAAACATCAGAGAGCTAAAAGCCGCAGCTGTTGAAGTGAGAGAATATTCTCCAAATGAAAACTCAATACGTAAAAGATGGATTTCCGAATCGATTACAAGAAAAGGGAGAATATGTTGGAGCGTGTTGCATTGATATGAACAAAGCTTTCGATACGGTTTGGTTGGATGAACAAATTTTTAAGCACCTTCGGGACAAGTTCTCGTTCTAGTTTCTTGTAACTGATGGGAATCTGAAGACGATGCACGATTTTAAGGTCTTGAATTGTCTACTGTAGCAAAACTTATCTCGATATTCATTTGCACCCAAGTGAGCGGCTTTGATTTTAACGTGTCACCAACGAATCATTTGTGGGGTTTCCTGAAAACTTATACGATCGACCGAAAGTTTCAAAGGAAGTTTAGGAAAATGTTCAACGATGTGCAGACCTGCACGGACAATTGACTTGATTGAAAATGAATACGCAAATATGCGAAATAACACAACAACACTATAGTTGACCAGTACGTAATTTTAAAAAAATTCCACATTATGGCCGGTAAGGGTGGTTCAGAATAGATTCCACATAAATGCTTTCTTTGATAAGCTCGTAAAGTGTTCATATCCCTTCGATGACTCTTTCATTCTAGACACATTGTTCAATAGGTCAAAGTTATCATTTGCAAGGCTCTGGTTGGACCAACTGTTTCGTTAATTGCATTAGGCGTCCGGGCGGAACAAAATCATATTTCATCCCTGGCTGAGGTCTGACTTTTCCTTTAAATGGAAATACTTCCGCGAAAACTTTGAAAGCTATATTAATGCAACTAAATCAAAGTTACCAGTACTACAAATTAGAGTTCAATGTGATTCAAATTCCTTTATATGTGCTTTTTCCTTTGAAACAAGTCGTCGATATCTATCATTATTTTTTATTAACTTCATCCGTCCCGGTATTGATTTCACTTGAATCATTATTGTGCAAATTGGAATATACAAAACTTCACTATCGCTCATTTGGCAAATCCCTTCGTGTTTTTTACATCCACCACTCTTGTCTTTCCATCTGGTTTTGATAGGTATACTTATTGAACAACTCTTTTCAGCTAGCTACCTCTGACTTTATGGTCTTTTACTATTAACTCCACGCTGCCAACTTTCATATTTTTTCCTTGGGTAAGCCTCTGTCCTCTGCAGTGTTGGAAGGTACTCTTTTCTCCACCTGTTTCAAAATAAATCCATCCAGTTTCAAAATAAATCCATGCAGTTTCAAAATAAATCCATCAATCAAATGTCTTCATTATCGTTGCAGAATTAGATCCTTATCATTCAATTCGCTCATTTGTGCCGACATCCGATCAAAAAGTGATTCGGAGTCAGCATTTTGAAATCACCTGGTTGATGAGATACTTCAACAAGTGGTCCAGAGTTGACGACATGCTTGAGTTGTGTCAAAAACCTTAATAACGTGTCTTCTTGCGGGCTGTTTTAATACACCTCACAAGTCGCTACCATGGTGGAGATGATGCTGGTATGAAAGTCCGCTTAATTTAATGTGTTGCCCATTTCATTCGGAACTCGTCAACTTCGAGCTTATACAATCAGTCCCGCAGCTCATTGTTTGTACCTCTAAGGTTCGTCTCGTTGTCTGAGAATATTTCCTAGGGGCAACCCCAGCTGTATGTAAATAAGTTATTGCCTGAATGCAGCAGTCGGTCGATAAGTTTGCAGCTAGTTCAATATGTATGGCTCGTATCATTAGACATAAACAGAAACGATATGGGGTTTTCTTTAACCCCAAATGGTTTTTAGTTATGTCATCGAACTGTCACCATAAGAGGACCAAAGTTATCAACGCCAGTATGTGAAAATGTTGGACTTTCAAACATTAACCCTAACTATAGTAGTTGACGCATTATCGTGCTTCGCAGTGAATTGAATAGATAAAAATGACCGTGAAGGACTGCAGCGATGGTCTGCTGATTGGTCTTGTCTGAGGACGCGTAAATGCGCTGGCAGGCTAGTATTGTGGTGTCCTGGGGCGGGTTCTTTTGCCCAGCACAAGGGCCCATTACAAGAAAATTTCGCATTCACGAATTAATGGATAACACAACTCGGTCCGATAATGTCGAGGCCGAGGTAATCTACCAAAAGAGAAGATTGCCAAAGCTAACAACAAACTGAGCCTGGCAAAAACAGACGAGATTTGAGAATATTTCGTCTTTACTGATGATACTTATGGCCCCCAAATAAGAATGGGGCATCCAGGTGGAAGCGGTGCCCCCTCAAATTGCTCTGCATTTTTGTTTAAATCGAATATCGCACTACTTTGGGAGGAAAAAGTACCAAATATCATTGATATCATGCGGTAAATAGCAGGTTGCCTTTCCCGATCATCTTCTCACCACAATACGAGTTGACTGTATGTGTTTTCTACGCGAATGCTTATTCGATGAAATATTTCTTGGTGTCAGCTGTAAATCCATACATTTTGCCTTAGAACTGCATTAACACTCCTGGTAGCAATTACAAAAGATCCGTTCCGGTCATAAAGAACATCGTTGAGACTGACGCCTGAGATTTTTACTCTAGCGTGCAATGCATCCAAACCTTGCCAGGCTTATTTAGACTGGATGCAGTGAAATATGGTAAATGTCATAACTTGTCACTCTCTAAGGAATCGGGGTTGACTTTTACCAAATATTCTTTTGCAATGTGCTCGTCGATGAATCTTTGCGTGGCGTCTTCATGTCGTTGGTTTTTGGTCTCCCATCATCCATTGCCCAATCGATGAATGGGCGGTTCCAGGATTTCTAACGCTTTGCTGTCCTCTCGGGATCTTTCACTCGAAGTTGCTCCGCCCGTACAAAAATCATCCAATTCGAAGGACTGCTTCACTAGTTCATGTACGACGGTTTTTTTGTGCTGTGTGATGTACGTTTTCGGTTGCATCTTGATGGATATTAGTGCTATCGTTTCCACCAATAAACCAGCCGAGCCAACTTCTCGCAATCAGACAGCTTCTCGATGTATGAGCAAGCTGCTGTGTCGTGATTAAAAGTCCATTGTCTTCCCCAAATTGAATTGTCAGCGTAGCGTCACTTTAACCTTCAAATTTGATACTCTTCAAAGTATCTCTGAAGATACGGCCACTTTGATATAAATTTTTTTGCCCACGGTTTGCTTGGACAAGTAAAGATTTTTCACTGTGGTTGCGTTTTGCAATGTCAATATTTTTGCACCTTTATAGGTGCCGCAATTATCAAATGTCACATTTTCGGAATTTTGACGAAAAATGAACAGCGCCATTTGCTCATTGAATTGTTAAACACGACCTAGGGACTCTCACTCCTAATTTCTTTTTGCTATTTTAGTTAGTATCAATGTCATTGTTGACCTGGAGTTTATTAGTGCAAACGTGTTGACAGTTGTAGATGAATCCTTAATAAACACTTTTACAATGCGCAATTTAGTCAACAGCGAACTAAATCCACTGTGACAGAGTTTGGTTGGCACTTGACTGTCATTATTTTGGGCGTTATAAGATGGAGTAGTTTATGATAATTTTTTGAACACTCATCCTTTCCGCATTTAATCGTCTCTAGTTAAATGATTTCATTTAAAACACAAAAAGTTTATGTTTTATCACTTCCTTCTGCCGACTGCCGATGTCCATTTTCATGAATTTTGGGCACTGATTGATTGTCTTACAGCACCATCGTACAAACGACACTTTTGATTGGTTCCAGCCACCGTGTTTATTGTCAATTTTAGGTTTTATGTCCCGGTGTCTTTGATTTGTCACCAAATGATGTGCGAAGATTCGCCGCATACGACTTTTCTCCAACCATTTTCTGAAAACTCGGACATTTGTTTTTTGGTGATTTTACAGTCTTTCATTAAGATAGTCTGACCACATTATAATGAGGATCGGTGAGAGTTTTTGTTCAAGCTTTCTTACCGAATCCAGATTGTCCAAGTATTCTAATCTAAGCATTAGCTCGAGTACCGCTTTTAAGCGTTAGACTCCAGTAGCCAACGTAATTATAGACTCCGGACGATCTTCTTTTAGAGCTGACAATATTTTTGTTTTCGGTATGAGAGTATTAAGTATAAACTAAGGTTGACCATCCTCTTTGCGTCATTATGAGAAATGAGCAGCAATCTCACAGAATCCAGCGCTTCACCTCACAACGCATCTCACAGCCTCTCAACATTCTCTGTTGATGAAAACTTGCCCACGTCGATCATTTGGTGGTACTCTCTTAAAACAAAGCCATCTGTCTGAATTTCCACCAAATTTGGGTAAGTCCATTTTGGCTTACCTTGCGACGAAGGTAGAAATGGTGTCAAGCACCTAGCCATGTCATGTAGTGGCAATGTTTTCTCACTCAATGCTGCCGTTGTGTTCAACTGACTTGATAGCTATTGAACTTGCCTGCGTAAGTCGTGAAATAAAGTGGTGTTCAAATTGTCGTCGAACGTTCTAGGTATCAGTTTTCAATATGTTTTCTGCCTGTTAACTATACTTCTGGCTGATCAAGCTCACCACATTCGCCCTCTGTTGAACTATGCTCGTCATCTTCAAGCTTTTTTGCCGTTGGCCGTTGAAGTGGTTAAATAACATGAATTGCTAAATCAACGCAGACTTTCCTTTCCAGTGGTCCTTCTTTTTCAGAGGCAGTGAGAGTGCAGGGTAAGTATGCCGGAGAGTGGATAGGGTTTGGAAAAATCCGCTGAGGTCGGTTTTGCGTCGCGTGCGGTACACGGTACCTTTGTTGGATTTGTCTTTTTCTTAGCGTAGCTTTCGTCGGGTTCAAGTTAACGTAGTGTATTTTTCGGTACCGCGTCGGTAAAATTTGGAAACGCGAAATATAAATTAGATTTTTGTACTTGACTGGAATAATGTAGAAATACGGAATAAAGTAAAGTAGGTTTCTATTCCGTATGTTTGTGTTTTCGACGCGTTTGAAACGGGTGTTTAATGGTGGCTGAAATATGTAATTGAGCGTAACCCATTTTAAGACCCGCGACCGAAATCCTCTCCGATCTAGCTGGCCGACAAGCAGCCACCGCGAAAATGGATTACGGTGCACGGACTGGTTGACCGGTTGGTATCATTCGTTGGCACGTCTCAGACTTCACGTCGAGAACCGACGAGAGGTCGGTTCCGACTTCGTTCGTGAATTTAGACGGAAAAATCATTACATTTTCAATAGGCGTTTTTTGACTGATCACACGTGACTCTTGTCAAACTGTTAATGTAATTTTTATTCAATATTGTTTGACAAATCATCATGGAAAGACTTACCCGCAACAACGCACCCAAATTGTTCAGTTGTGTGACAAAAATCAGCGTTTTGTGAGAAACGTTTTTCGTGCTCTTAGAGTAATTTATGGTGTGCATCGTCGACCTATCGAAACCATTATAGCCAATACCATCCGCAAATTCGAAACCCAGCATACATTATTGGATAGTATTCGACCGTTTAGACTACATCCAGTACGTAGTGAAGAGAATATAGCGGCTGTAGCTAAGAGTGTTGCTAAAGACGTGACGAATCAATTCAGCGTCGTTCTAAACAACTTGCTTTGTCGTACGCAACAACTTAGCATATTTTACGTAAAAATCTTGATTTTAAGGCATATAAAGTTCAACTCGTGCTAGAATCGAAGCCGGAGACTTAGGTTTTCATTGTGTTTTTGGTGAATGGGCTCTGAATCAGCTCAATAAAAATCTGCTGTTTTATCGCGAAATTTTGTTCAGTGATGAGGCACACTTTTGGCTCAATGGATACGTCAATAACCAGAATTGCCGTACTTGGGCTGATGAACAACCTAAAAAGCTTCAACAACTACCACTACAGTCACAGAATTACACAGGTTGATGTGGTTTATGGGCCCGTGGAGTCATCGATCCATATTTCTTTAAAAATGAGTCCGGTCAGAACGTAACCGTCAATGGCGACCGCTATCGCAACTTGATAACGGATGTTTTGCTACCTAAAATTGAAACCCCTGGTATCGGTGAACTTTGGTTTCAACAAGACAGCGCTACCTCGCATACTGCGAAAGAAACAATGGACCAGTAAATTGATCGCCTAGATTTAGATTATTTGCTTTGGGGTTACATGAAGTCTCTGGTCGCTTTGGAAGCGAACATTACTCATGTCATTTGTGATATACCGGTCACTATGCTGAAACGCGTTGTCCGAAATTGGGCCCTCAAGATGGACCATTTATTGCGTAGTCGCGGTCAACGTTTAAACAAGATAGTCTTTAAAAACTAAATTTCATAGATTGTTCTGTCGACTCGCAACAAAATTTTTACTATAGAATTCAACTGGTTGCCTTTTATTTGAGATTAAATGCCAAACTTTATACTGAATCACCCTATATAACAAATTAGAATTCAATGTAATTCAGATTCGTTTGTATGTGTTTCTGCCTCTAACTGTCATTACTTTTCATTAAAATCGGTCTTAAAATACGGATGTTCAATTTGATATAATCAGAGTTCTAGGACAATGGAAATAATAAGTGTTTTAGAAAAGAAATGCCTTTTTTAAAGTGCCAAAGTGATGAAAGTCGATATATTGATTTTGAAGCTTATTCGGAATCATATCACGAAGTCTGTAACTGTCAGCGGGAATCCCTGGATTTTGCAACCATTCCACCTAAGTGAGAGGTGCATTGAGACTTGGCCCACCACTGAATTCATTCCTCCAGAAGCATTCGTGTATTTGGGCACGAATCGGTATATTTTTTATTCTGATTGTCGCCCAATTATACATATATCGTATACTTAGTGAGGCCCTCAATAAGAAAATAGAATATCCTCCGAATTTTCTTGAATTTGATCAACAATTTCAATGGAGATACTCGTTTGCGAGCTTTTTTGAGGCTGGTTGAAACGAGATGCTACAGTGTAGGTTTTGGTAGCTAAATGGCAATTACTAAACTATTTGTGTTCGTTACTTTTTATTCGTGGGTTACCGTTTTTGTTGCAACTGATTATTCCTACGTTAAATGTTATTGTAATTTGATTTGTTAGGATTAGTTAAAGTTTTTTAGAGAATATTTATTAGAATTAAGTTTATAAATATTAGTTGTAAGCTCATAGTACACTCTTTTGTTATGTTCTTTGGATTTATGTTATTTTTAATAAAGTTGGTTGTTTTTTTTTTTCTCCTTTTTCCAATGTTTTACGCTCTTATAAAATTTATAACGATTGAATCAATAAAGCGTATTTGAATTTGAATCCGGGAATTTCACTTGGACCGGTTATAGTTTTATACACAAGTCCCGACCGTAATATACCACGTATTAGTTGTTTAAGAAAAAACCTTTAAAAAAATTGCGCATGTGGCTCAAAATGAATGCTGATTGAAAAAAGCTTTATTTGCTCCCTATTTGTCCATTTGTAATATTAATTGTTGTTTCCAATCAATGGCACCTTTTACTGTTTTCTTTCTTTAGGCAGGTCTTCCTACCTGCAGTATGTGACAGAGATTATCCATTTCTCTTTGCTTTGTAAGCCGATCAAGAACAAAGTTTCATCAAAGAGAGATTAACTCTAACAAATCAACGGTCATTTATTAATACTGCAGTTTCCATCCTTAGTGGGGGAAAATTATTTTGTGTTATCTGCACATATTTCTCTAAATCCTTCCACTATGTGGGTCATGAGCTCCTCCTAAAGATGCTTGGATGGTTCTCTCAAACCGTGATATTCTTTCTTTCTCTCTAATGGCTCATATGTTGTTTCGATTAACTCATACCTCTCTTTGCTTTGTGCCTTCTTTGACCATCCCGCAAGTCTCGATTCGGAGTTTTTTCCTCTTTTTGATGATGCCCAAGCATTTGTGTTCTAACTTTACCTCTTATATGCTTGTAAGGTCAATCAATTACGATTTTGAATAAGTAGCTTTTCTAGCCCATTCAGCTCTGCTTACTGAATCTTTCGGTTTACAACAACAGCACTGGATTGCTCAATTGGAGAACTCATTTGCTCAAGTTTAACAGAATTTATTCAATCACTGACTTTGAAGATAATAGCGCCAATTATTTGAATATTCGAACAATTTTTGTCAATACCCTTATCCCGAAAACGGAGCGCTATTTACAATATATTCTTTAACGTTCTTCACAAAACTTTTTTACCACACTATTATAAGATAGCTTCAGCTTAAATTTTCTTATACTGGAATATAAGTAAACTGTTGTCCTTCACCTTAAAAGAATTGGTTAGTTCAATCATCTTATTATCATTTCCACTTATTTTTGCAGATATTCTCAATACACTCTGCAAGGAATTCCTACGAGCCAATGTATCAGCAATCCTCTACATGATGAACAACGAACAATTTGGCCGTAGTACAGCGTCCGCCCAATACTTCCTCCAACTTGCCGGCTACTTGGGGCTTCCAGTAATATCCTGGAATGCCGACAACTCGGGTCTAGAACGACGCGCATCCCAGTCCACGTTGCAACTCCAGTTAGCTCCAAGTATAGAACATCAGAGTGCAGCAATGTTAAGTATTCTCGAAAGATACAAATGGCATCAATTCTCGGTGGTCACATCCCAGATAGCTGGTCACGATGATTTCGTTCAAGCTGTCCGAGAGCGTGTCGCCGAGATGCAGGAGCATTTTAAATTTACCATTCTCAATTCAATCATTGTTACAAAACCGAGTGATCTCGTTGAGTTGGTTAACAGTGAAGCTCGAGTTATGCTCCTTTATGCTACACAAGGTGAAGCCATCGATATACTTAGAGCAGCTGAAGAATTGAAAATAACTGGGGAGAACTATGTATGGGTTGTAACACAATCGGTCATTGAAAAGAAAGACGCGCACCCACAATTCCCAGTGGGAATGTTGGGAGTTCATTTCGACACAAGTAGCCCGGCACTGATGAATGAGATTTCCAATGCAATCCGGATATTTGCGTATGGAGTGGAGAATTATTTGACAGATCCTGCGAATCAAGGACGGAAGCTTAACACTCAGCAATTGTCATGCGAGGATGAAGGACAAGGGCGTTGGGACAATGGCGAAGTGTAAGTTGAGATGGTTATTCAAATTGGCTTTCTTAATCGTTTCTTTCAGATTTTTTAAATATCTTCGAAATGTTTCCATCGAAGGTGATACCAACAAACCCAATATCGAGTTTACAGCTGATGGCGACTTGAAGTCAGCTGAGCTCAAGATAATGAATTTGCGTCCAAATGTAAATAGTAAAAATCTTGTCTGGGAAGAGGTAGGTACTTTCCCCATTTTACTCCAGCACCTGTTTAGGGATCTTTGCATGCTTCAACATTCGGTTTGTAGCACTTTGTCTCTTCTTCTTACACCACAATCTCTAAAGTTCCACTCACAGAACTTCCAATCTTTCCAACCTTGAGAGCACACTATACCAAGAGAAATCCCCTGTTTGATCCGTAAATATTTGATTTGTTAGATTGGTGTTTGGAAATCATGGGAAACGCAAAAGCTCGATATCAGAGACATTGCCTGGCCCGGCAATTCCCATGCACCGCCACAAGGCGTTCCAGAAAAGTTCCATCTTAAAATCACCTTCTTGGAAGAGTCGCCTTACATCAACCTGTCTCCAGCGGATCCCGTCAGTGGTAAATGCCTCATGGATAGGGGTGTCCTTTGCCGGGTCGCAGCTGACCACGAGATGGGTAATATAGACGTAGGACAGGCCCATCGAAACGGGTCTTTCTACCAATGCTGCAGTGGATTCTGTATAGACTTGCTGGAGAAGTTTGCGGAGGAGCTGGGTTTTACGTATGAGCTCGTCCGCGTTGAAGACGGGAAATGGGGAACTTTGGAGAATGGAAAGTGGAACGGACTCATTGCGGATCTAGTGAATCGAAAAACGGATATGGTTCTCACGTCTTTGATGATCAATGCTGAGCGTGAAGCGGTTGTCGACTTTAGTGAACCTTTCATGGAAACAGGCATTGCAATTGTAGTAGCAAAGCGAACAGGAATCATTTCACCGACTGCATTTTTGGAACCTTTCGATACAGCCTCGTGGATGTTGGTATGATTGTCCTTTTTTGATCATGAATATGTTATTCAGATACACATGGACTTGAAGGTAAAAATCAATGTCATTCCAAATAACATATTTATAGACAATTGGCCAAGAGAATTTTTATCTTCAAATCTCTCACTCCAATGTCATACCTCAATCAAATGCACTTATTCAGTTGGCTCAATACTAACGATATTTTTTGCAGGTGGCTATTGTAGCAATTCACGCAGCTACATTTATGATATTTTTGTTCGAATGGCTCTCACCAAGTGGATTTGACATGAAGCTGTCACTTAAAACAGGATCTGTGATACCATATAGGTTTTCACTTTTTAGGACATATTGGTTAGTTTGGGCGGTTCTTTTTCAAGCAGCAGTCCACGTGGACTCACCGCGAGGTTTCACAGCACGATTTATGACAAACGTGTGGGCTTTATTCGCTGTGGTATTTCTTGCCATATATACTGCCAACTTGGCGGCCTTCATGATAACTCGGTAATTTCTATTCAATTGATATGCTTCATTATGCCTTTAAGCCTTATAGGAATATTATTACGTTTTTACTCATTTGAAATAATCAAATTGAATATTAAACATACTTTAAATATTTACATTTAGAGAAGAGTTTCACGAATTCACCGGCTTAGATGATTCTCGGCTAGCCCGTCCACATTCGCACAAGCCAACCTTCAAGTTTGGAACAATTCCATGGAGTCATACTGATTCAACAATCGCCAAATACTTCAAGGAGATGCACTTCTATATGACGGAGTATGTCGCATGTTGTGTACTTGGTGTCCTATGTGTTTGCCCAATTTCTTACAATTTTATTCGGTTTTAGTTAAGCTAGGATACTTAGACTTACTAAGTTTGGTGTGTTTGGTTTTCTTATTTTATTCAGGTACAACAAAACAAGTGTTGCTGAGGGGGTTGCAGCAGTACTAAGTGGCGGCTTAGATGCATTTATTTATGATGGGACGGTATTGGACTACTTAGTTGCCCAAGATGAGGATTGCAGGTTGCTTACGGTTGGAAGCTGGTACGCAATGACAGGTATGTATTGAAAAGACATTTATTACCGCTGAATAAATTCTTCCAATCAAATAAAACACTTGATTAAATGTCAAAATATATCAAAATACTCCTAAATTAAAATACTGAAGTAGTTCCGATCGCCTTTTTGTAACATACTCGTATACATATATTGACCAACAAAGGGGATTTTAGCTATGAACCCAAAATCCACCGCATACACAATCAAGATAACTCTAACTCTGCAGAAAGAACAAAAATTGGTATATTTGGGACAGAACTAAATACTATAAGCCACTGGAAGTTTCTTCTTGGTAGAGGTTTATGCGATTGTAGTAAGAACGACACGTTACAGAGGCGATGGGCACAATAGAAAAACCATAGCCATCTCATTTGATAGCTATGCAGCTGATAAAGCCAGAGAATTATCTACAAAAACATCGACGAAGGCTCAAAAATATTGTAGAAAGCTCAATCAAATGGGAGAGAACAACAAAGCTACTTAGCACTGGGTGCTAGGGCATGCAAGACTGGTGGGTAGCAAACAAGTCTTAGCGAAGAAACGATGAAGGGCAAGATTCGTTGGTCTTAAGCCCTTCAGTCCACTTGAAAAGCACTTTGTTCGGAGACAAGAACTATAAGCTTAGGAACGTAATAAACTCTAGAGAAGTTATCTAGGCCTAAAATATCGAAAGCGTTTTGTAGTGATAAGGGTAAGTATACAAGTCCGTAAAGGACTGCAGCGATGGTCTGCTGCCTCGGCCATGGAAGATGTTGATATCCGCCGAGAATGCCCTTGCCTGGGAACGCGTGAATGCGCTGGCAGGCTAGCATTGTGGTATCGTGGGGCGGATTCATTCCCCCAGCACGAGGACCCACTACAAAAGAATTTCGCATTCATGAATTCTTGGGTCTCAAAAGAAAAGGCGACCGAAGTCGACAAATGTAGGTAAGTGCAAAGACGGAAGGATTGCTTGTTCAAAGAACAAGTTGAAACAAACCAAAACATACGGACTTAGGGTAACCTCGTCGTTACCCGACGATTATCATGGCCCACAAATCCGAAAAGAAATATACTGATGACCAATTTATATCATAGAGCTATGTGAGCGAACCACATAACCCTATGCCATAAAAAGACACCTTGCTCCAGGTCATAAAACCCGTGAGAGTCCCTGAAACAAAAAGAAGTTTAGAGCGTGCTCGATGGTTTGCTCATTTTTGGTGGGGAAAGCCTTCCACCGTACCGGGTCCTGTACGTGGTCAAAAGAACATAAATGAAAAGACCGAAGTGTATTACTTTAACCACTTCATTGTATTATAACGTATATTATCTCAGAACAATCATCATAACAATCTAAAGGAAACATGTGTCTGATTAACAATCTCTCGTAATGTATGTTCTTTTCCGTTCTACGGTATTTTGTTTTAAATTAACTACGGTATATGGTTTTTCGTTTTTTCCTTTTCTTCCTTGATATTTGGAATAATCAAGATATTACATCGCAAAATAGGATCATGGTGTGTCAACGAATTTTATTTTTATTATAAATTTTACTTATCAAGTTTAAAAAAAAATAATTTCCAAAAATTATTAATATAAAGCAGTTTAAATAAACAATTAAATAAAAAGAAACGGTACTCACCGACATCCACGCCGGGCGCCCGCTGTTGATGTGGTGATATTCCGTGCTGAAACCAATTCGTTGAATCTCATTTTTACCACTTATAATTATAGGCAAATATAATTTCTATGTGAACGTTTTCGATTGTTTTCGGTGAATCAACTAGGAATTATAATTATTAGCACGCCGATTGATGAAATTATCCAAGGCAAAATACTAAAGTAGCAATAGAATTTTTAAAGGGCTTTATGTATGTCGTCAGGATCTTCGTATCTTCCTTCGAGTTTCAATTTATCAATCTTTCGGTATCTTCCTTCGAGTTTCAATTTATCAATCTTTCGGTTTTAGTTACGCTTGAATATCTTGATTTTGCCGTTTTTCTTGACACAATAGAATACATACAGATAACTGTTCCGATTTACAGTAAGCAGCAGACAAAAAGAAGCGATGATATAAGGCAATATCGACATAGGTGCCACTGTTCGCACCGCAATATAATCACACTTTTCAAAAGTCTAACATCACCAATTTCTTCCACTTGAAAGAACTCATATGACAGTAATCTTCAAAACAAGCCACTAGGAAAAATATTAAATTTTATAAATCCCGTTCAGCGATTCGGTCTACTAGCTCCTTTGTGCACAAACACATGGATCATTCGCTTATTTCATCCATTCGTTTAGCATTACAATAATTGGAAGGAGATTATTATAACTAACAATTTAATTCACTTGTTTAACGTTAATGCTTGTTTTGTTGTTTGTATAGTTATCAACATGAAGGGAAAACACTTTAACGAATCGGTGAAATTTCTTGAACTAATGTAAATTTCACTTAGCAAATCAGCAATGTAATCACGGAACTCGGAACCAAAAATGACGACCCGCAATATCCTAAACTCATCGACTCGATGAGTGTTGCGATGAATCGGGACGAATTTCCGTGATTTCTTACATTTACACTGAATGTAGGAACGTTCAAGAAAATTGATCAAAATAATCTTTATTTTAACGTTTCAATATCGCACAATCCGAATTCAGACTTTCGAACGCTGTCTCGACTCGCGGCAATCTTTCCTCAATCGCTCCGACTCACCAGTCCACTTTCGACCAACTCCCCCGTTTCCAGTCTCGATCCGTCCAAGAACTTGTCTTCGCTTTCTCATTCCGTGCCTACGGTGAAAAATTCTATCAGCTGTCCACCCAGCTGAATTCGAATGCATTCTATCATGTAATGAACCGTTTCCCTGCACTAAGTCAGGGGTTTCACATCCTAAATTGTAATGTGCAGATTCAAATTTTTTACAAAAACCAAAATTTAATTGTAGTCGGGAAATTTTAACGAAACTAAAGAAATTAAAATTGAAGTAAAGAAATTTAACTAAACTGAAGAAAATTTACATGTATTGAACAAATTTACATGAAGGATAGAAATAAAAACTTTAAATAGTAATGAAAATTTAAATTTTACAGAAAAGATAATTACCGAGAACATTTAAATTTTAATATGGAGGAAAATTAATATCAAGTTACATTTACTAATAATAATACGAAGAAAAACTATTCTACAAATTACAATTACAGTAGAAAAAAATAGATATTTTTATTTTAAATCTGCCATTACAATTTGGATAGGAGATAGGAGGGTTTTCGAGCAGTATGCTAGTATAACTGCTCGATTACTACAGTTCCTTATCGCTTATGAAGAGAAATGATTTAAACCACGCATCAAACAAGGATAGAATGAACTTAGGATTCTTATAACGTTTTTCGTAGGTAGATACGGATTTACAGATGAATCACCAGGACATCTTCTGACGAGCTGCAGGGCTCGGTATCGGCTATACTATAAAATCTCCTCATGAACTGCAGGGCTCTATTTCGGGAGTAGGAGAAAGTCTGTGTGGTCTAGTGGTTAGTAGTCTGTGTGGTCTAGTGGTTAGAGCATGAGACGCATAAGCTGAAGGTCCCAAGTTCAAATCTTGTCGGTGAGCAACGTGATTTAGTTCAGGGGATTTTTCGGACAGCCTACCAGTGTTCACTCAGTGGTGATATGTACTGATTTAATCGGATCATATCATAGCTGAGCGGGTTGGATGCCTGAAATCGATTCTGTTCAAAATACTCTTGGTATTTCAGTAGGATTGGGGGCAGAGTAAATCTATAAAAGTTGAAGTGCTAAACATTCAATTTATACAACCATCAATTCACAATTGCTCTTATGATGATCAATGAACTTAAAAAGCTGGAATTAGTTTTCAACCAAATGAGGTTTCAATCTCATATAAGCTTCTAACATGCATGACATGCCAATAAACACTCCCGCCGTTTGAGTGCGTCGAGGACCCTTATGCCTAAACCATTACATAGATGCTGAAACTGTCTCTTTGGAAGTGCTTTGGTAAATATTTCAGCTAGCTGCTGATCCATAGGAACATATTCTACCAATTTCCCCACTCTCCACAGCTTCGCGAACAAAGTGATGCTTAATGTCTATATGTTTGGTTCGCTTGTGGGACTCCGGATTTTGATTAGTCGGATTGCATTTTGATTGTCTACTCACAGAACTGTTGCAGATACCGGTAGACACCCGAGATCGTTTAACAATTTTCTCAGCCAAATGGCCTCTTTCGCAGCCGCTGCTGCTACGACGTACTCAGCCTCCGTTGTGCTGAGTGTGACTAGCTTTTGTCGTTGGAACGACCATGTCTTAATCCCGTTCGAAAGACAAAACGGATTCCCCGTAGTAGATCTACGCGTCTCCATGTTGTTTGCAAAATCCAAGTCTGAAAACTCCTGTAACTCCGAGTTACTCCCGCTGCTTTTGTACATTATCCCGACTTTCGGTGTTCCGACCAAGTACTGGTAGATTTGTTTCACCGCTAGCCAGTGGCTCTCGTGGTGACTCCTAAGAAATTTACTAACTGAATTCACCGAATATGCAATATCCGGCCGCGTCACAATCGCAAGAAACATTAACAAGCCCACTGCTTCTCGAAACGGTACCGCACTTGAGTTTTCATCGTCGCAATCATTTGGAACTAGTCACGCGTGCAGATCGGCAGGCACACTTGCTGCTTTTGCATCGATCATCTTAATTTTATTGAGAATTTTCTTCACAAACACTTTTTGATGCAAGAACATGATTTTCTTTACTCGATTTCGTTCTATTTGTACCCCGACAAATAAATTTCCATCCCCGATCTTAATTTCGAACGCGTTACCCAATAATTTGATTACCGACTCCAGGGCTTTACTTGTTTTTGCTGCGATGAGTCCGTCATCTACAGAAAGTGTTAAAAACACATCTACACCGTCTACCCGTCGTTGAAAGATACACTTGTCGGCGTGCGTTTCGCGAAACTGATATTTCACTAAGAACTCACGAAACGTTTCGTTCCAGCACCTGTTTGCTTGTTTCAAGCCGCACAGTTGTCTTGTTCAATTTACACACGAAACCACGTTTTTCTTCTTTCTTTACGTTGAGTCCTTCCGAAATTTCCATGTAGATCCCTTCCTTCAGCTCACCGTGAAGAAAGGCTGCTCTCACGTCAAACTGTGTGAGCTCCAAGTCCTGTTCAGCCATCATGGCCAATAAAACCCTCAGCGAGTCGTATCTCGCGACTGGCGAGAAGGTCTCCGTGTAGTCGAGTCCCTCTTTTTGTTGAAATCCTCGTACACAAAGTCTCGCTTTGTGCCGGTATACGTCACCTGACGTGTCTCGTATAATATTGAACACCTATTTCGAATCTATGGGCTTTCGATCCGTTTTCCTTGGTACGATTGACCAAGTCTCATTCTGTTCGTGCGCGTTGATCTCTTCTTTAATCGCCTCGGCCCAATTTTCTGCCTCGGCACTGTTAATTGGCTCCTGAAATGTGTTTGGCGGATTATATTCCGCGAATTCGACCCCATACCTTATCGCTCGTTGGATGTTTGCACGACCCCGCAACTGTCTGTCACTATCCGGTTGATTTTGATCTTCTTCTCGAGGATCTTCTGGTTGATCGTTTCTTTCAGGTTCTTCCTGAGCTTCCTGGTACTCTTCCTTCTGTTACTGCTCGACAGGTTCTGCCACATTTTCGTTTTCGTCCGCTGGAAGAATGTATTCGAATTCTTTTCCTTTTTCTGCCCCAAGTTGCGACTTTTCGTTGAATGTCACGTCTCTCGATACAGATATTTTCTTTTTATGTGGATTGTACAAGCGGTAATTCATCGAGTTGTTCTGATACCACACTAAGATCAACTTTTTAGCTTTTGGATCTAACTTCTTGCGAAATTGTTTGTCGATATACATGTACGCATCCATCCGAATACTCGAAAATGGGACGCATCTGGTGTTTTTCCAAACCAGATCTCGTATGGCGTTTTCTCTCTACCGGTAGCCAGAACCCGGCTGAGCATGGTCACTGCTGTACCGACTGCTTCCGTCCATAGTGACAGAGGAAGTTTCTTTGCCGTTATCATCATGCGCGCACTCTCGATGATCGTTCTGTTGTCTCGCTCGGCTTTCCCGTTCTGCTGAGGAGTGTAAGGTGTCGTGTTAACCAGCTCGATATCACGAGCCTCGAGATATTGCTTCATTTCACGTTTGCAACACTCTCGTCCATTGTCCGTACGAAAAACCTTCATCGGCTTGCTGAATTTGTTGTCGATCAACATTTCGTATTTCTTGGAAATATCGAAAACGTCAGACTTGTGTTTCATGAAGTAAACATACCGAAATCCTGATGCGTCATCATTGGAGGTTATGCAGAATCTTGCAACCGCGATGGACTCTATTGAGAATAGTCCGCATACGTCCGAATGTATGTATTCTCCCGGTTTTGTGTTCCTTTTTGTCTCGTTCTTTTTAAACGGTAGCCTGTGTGCTTTTCCGAAAGCACACAATTCACAGAAGAAATTGTCAATGCCCGCTAGTTTCACACCTCGAATTAGCGCTTTTTGCGTCGTTTCGCGCGGTACTTTGTTGTTTACGTGTCCCATTGGTTCGTGCCAGGCACGCAAGTTGACAGTTGACACATTTGCTTCTCTCGCAACACTTGGTTTTCTCACTTTAAAGAGCATTCGGTAAATCTGATTGTCTTGTGGCATATCGACACCGAAAACTTCACCGTCACGGTTAATTGTTACTAGTTTTTCTCTAAACAAAACATCGAAACCTTTTTCAGTACATACGCCTACTGTAAACAAGTTCTTTCGAATCTTTGGAACGTAGAGCATGTTTTCGATTCGAGCTTCACACTATTTACCGTTCACTAGTCTATCGATGAGCACAGTGCCACTTCCGTTAACGTCGCACACGCCATTGTCCCCGAGCGATATCGAACCGCCACTGCTTGGTTCGAACTCACTGTACCAGTCCCGTCGGTAAGTGATATACCTGGACGCACCGCTGTCAGTAATCCAGATATCGCTTGTGTCGACTGCTATGAGTCGTTCTACGACCTCGCTGCTCGGCACTGTCTCCGATTGCACTTGTCGCTGTTTTTTTCACTTGTCGAAGGGATGGACGCACACTTGCAAGGGTTTTCACCGGCATCGTCCTTGTACCTATTCTTTTTCCGGCAATCGCGAGCTAGATGCCCCTTCCTTTTACAATAGAAACACTTGACACTCGTATTTCTACTTTCGCGGTTTTTCTCACTGTTATTGTTTTAATTCGCGGCGATCTTTTTCTTCTTGTTCCCGCCAAGACTAATAGCGACTAACGCTCGAGTGACGTCATCGTCACCTTCAAGTCGTCTTTCTTCCTTCAATAATCGTTATAGTAGATTATCAAGGGTTTGACTTTCTGTCAGAGAGCAATATACTTTACCGGTAGGCTGCCAATTACCTTCGCCATTATGGCCGTGTCCAAAACCGCTTCTCCCAGATCCTTCAGCTGAGACGCCATGTTTTGTACCCGGGAAACGTGTTGTACAACCGACTCGTTTGGATCCATGCGATGTCCGTAGAACTTCTGTAGCAAGAGCATCTTGTTCGACGCTGATTTTTGCTGGTTAATTCTCACCAATTTGTCCCACTTTTGCTTCGCTGTAGTGCAGTTGAGCATACAGTCGAGCTGAGAGTCCTCTATCGACGAGGAAACTATGCACACGGCCGTCGCGTTGTATTTCACCCACTTTTTGCCATCGGCCGAGTTTGCGTCTGCCGGCATCACTCGCGCAACCGTAACGACGTCTTGTAACGCGTTCGCGATAAGCATCGAGTTCATTCGAAATTTCCACGCTCGCAAATTTGAGCCATCAAACTTCTTGATGTTCTTTATCAGAGTTATTCTGCCAGTTTCGTTCGATTGTTTCCCCGTACGCGTTTATCGGCACACTACAATGGCGACCATCCAGGAAGAAAAATCAAGAACCGTTTTCTCTCTATCGTTCTCTGACTTTGATAATCGGTTGTCACGCAGGCTGCTTGCCTGGGCCCATAGCCTGTTGAGATTATCGAAGGGACAGAGGCCCGATAGGTTTGAAGAGAAAGATAACTTTGAATTTATATGAGTACGCTTTATTTATAAAGGAACTTCTTATTGAACACGTCTCGTGGGCAACAGTCACAGACCAACTAAAAAAATTTACTGGTGACGCAAGTAGTGCGCTCCGGCGCCTTAATACTGGGTTTCGCTCACGCATGTGCGGTGAGCCTATCAACGTACGATAACTTTACTTCTCAACACAATATACTGATAATCACTGACTGAATAGTCCTCTAAAACTTATCAATTGTGTGCACTTTATACTAGGAACTCTGAAGTACAGTCACATTGGATTTAGTTCCCGTATAGCTTTAGCGGCCATTAGAAAGCAACATGCAAATATTTAGCTCGAAAAGTGCAGGTCTGACCACCATTTCCTGGACTTGGTTTCCTCTTGGGTTGGAGTGATGCATGCCCCATTTAATGGCTCTAGCACTAAAATCTCTCTTACCTAGAACATACTCCTCTATACTTGAGACTTACATGAAATAGGTCATTGCAGTACTGTTTTGACCTGTGCTAAACCTTCCTTAAAGACTGGGACCTTTGTAGGCCTTACTTCATCTTTCCTTTTCTTCTCCCACCCCTCTTCAATTAGGCTACAGACAAGCCTCTTTTATTTTTGCTCTTATGCACTGCTTTAGCACATTACCATCTTGAAACAAATCAAACTGAATATTTTATCTATTACAGGATACGGATTAGCCTTTAGCCGAAACTCCAAATACGTGCAAATGTTCAACAAACGTTTGCTCGAGTTCAGAGCCAATGGGGATTTGGAACGTCTCCGGAGATATTGGATGACCGGGACCTGTCGACCGGGCAAACAAGAGCACAAATCCTCTGATCCACTCGCCTTGGAGCAGTTCTTGTCAGCTTTCCTTTTGCTCATGGCAGGAATCCTGTTTGCTGCCTTACTTTTGCTTCTGGAACATGTTTACTTCAAATACTTCCGAAAGCGTTTAGCCAAATCTGACCAAGGTGGTTGCTGTGCTCTTATCTCACTTTCAATGGGCAAAAGCTTAACTTTTCGCGGAGCCGTTTACGAGGCCCAAGAAATTCTTAAGACACATCGATGCAATGATCCTATTTGTGATACACACTTATGGAAAGTTAAACACGAATTGGATATGGCTAAGCTTCGAATTAGACAACTAGAAAAGACAATGGATAAGCATGGAATAAAACCTCCACAAATCAAGTATGCAGTTTACGAGTACTTTGAAATATAATCCTCAATTGAAGTTTATTTCGCAGGCTTTTATCTGCTTCAGATCTAATCAACCATGACTTCAAAGAACGACCTCCATTGCTTGGTAACCTGAGCATTGGCGGAAGTGCTCAGGATTTATATAGATGGTAACTATTCGTTAAATATTTATGACATTAACCCACACTGTTACACTGCTAGTTTTTCCAGGTCGTACAAAACCGAAATAGCCGAAATGGAGACTGTCCTTTAAATAGTCTTTGCAATTGAACATTTCTAAACATTTTTACCAACGGAATTTTACGAAACTATGGAATTTTGACAAACACATCGCAATCGCTTGAGAATAATTTAATTTGTTGCTGAAATATTTGTTAACGTAGATCTGGAGCTACAAAGAATTAAATCAAAGCGATCATAATAATAATTAAAAGTAATAATAAAAACTTTTTTAACTCAAGCAAGGATTAAAACAAAGGAATAAAAATGAGCAAGTATAAGTGTTATAGATGTCAAATGCAAAAATAATTATAATTGCCGTATAAAAAAATGTGGGAAGATTTTAAAAATATAATAAATTAAATTAAGCCCAGTAATTCATAAAGCAAAACAATTGAAAGTTATAAAAAATAAATGTTATGTTTCAGATTTGCTATTGAATGAAAGTTATAACGGAATTTATTGAAGGAATTAATTAGCTTTATTGAAATTTTAATTAAATTTATTGAATTTGTTTATATATTTTTTAGAGATAAATTTTATAAAGACAATTGTTGCAAGATTAATGTTAACATATAAAGTAGATATCGCAATGAGTATAACGTATTGTTCATTGTAATTGTCAACACTTTTAATATGGATATTGAATATAAGTTAGTAGTACCGAAAAATAAACGAACGATCACCAGAAGGATATCCTGAATAATCAGATTATATAAATAAATGTTAGAACAAATGTTTGAACTTTTTCTTGAAATTTTCTGATCATCAAGCTCGACTCCTCCACTTTTTCCACCCGGATGACTTCCATCGCCAACAGTTTCTTTTTCTTTTTTGCCTTTTCTGTGACTACCTATAAATCCAACACTGATTTCAAATTGTTGTCGCTATTGTTAAAAATCAGGAATCCGCAGTTATTTCATAGTCGTCAGCTTTACATTTTCAAGTTGGCAGCACTGCTATAATCAGTATTCAGTATGCAGATTTAACTTCTCTTCTTAGTTTTGACAAGTTAGAATTTTTCGTTATGGAATTCTTTTTGTTGTTGTGGCAATTATATAGGTCGTTAAAGTAAGTTTAAATGCCTGTTTAGTTATTGGAATACAAATACAAACCCTAAAACCAAAAATATCAACAGGGTATAGGCTTAGTTCGTTTAACTGCGCTGTATCGTGTTTATGAATCCCAGCCAAGTTACATGATTTTTTTCCTTTTGGGTTTTCGTGATATCCTTTTAAAGTTTGAGTTCACCTAGCTCTAAAATGGAATGTGTAAAAGGTATCAAACAACTAAAAATACGGAACATTATCAGACGTGGAAAGATCGAGTTCTGGATGTGCTAGAGCGTACGTTATCGTCAGCATCATTGAGCACACAATTGGGAAACTTAAACCATCGGGCCCTCCAATCAAAGATGAAACGATTAAACTCAGGGCGTCAAAATAGCGTCAAGTCAAGCAAAAACTGTCCTTTAACAATGCGTAAGTGATGATCTACACCAACGTATTTCAGATAGATTATCTGTTAAAGAATTTTGATTCAAGAGCTTGATAAGTAAATAAATCCCTTTTAAAAATGCGCTTTGAATGTCTACAGCAACAAAAAATAGATTCGGAGGATTTTGTTACATACGCAGGCTGCACCAATAGACATTGTGAAAATTTTGATCTAAATAATTTAACAGCTGATCAATTTAAGTATTTGTTATTTACAAGTGGTTTACGGTCATCAGTCGACGCTGACATCCAAACCAATCACAGAAGCTCATCAAAAAATGAACCTCAAAGAAGACACGAAGATGATTGAGAATCATGACACACATTATCACCAAGAGGCTTCAACTGTCAACGCCCGTTTTGCAGGCACAAAAGCAAGGGAATATTTTCATAAAGAGTGCAATAATACATAAGCAAAGCACAAATAACACTTCAACGGTCGCAATAAACACCCCAGCAAGTCAAATCCGAATCGCCTCACGGATAAACACCAATCAGTGCCCTGAAAGCCATGCTGGCAGTGCCATGGCATGCACTTCGTAGCCGTCTGCACATACAAACAGCATTGGTGCAGGGTGTACACAAGGTGGGGCACAAAGAAGGGTACAGTGGATGCAGTAGTGCCCCTAACAGCAAACAGGGAAATGTCCATCATGTCAGCAGACATTTGCCGCACTAAAAAGATATTTTTCAGTAAGCGGCGAGATAGTATCAAAGCGAAAATTTATCAACGCGAAAGTGAACAAAATTCCAGTGAAAATGCAGGTAGACATAGCCTCGAATATCTCGATAATATCCGGATCAGTTTCGCTGCAGATCGGCAAACCTTAATTAGCTCACACTAAGCAATCAGCAACAAGTGCATTTGGGCAGCATCTTAAACTAGTTACAGAATTTCAATGCGAGGTGGAATGCAATAGCACTGCCTTGTCACTAATCTGAATTGATTTGGAATAGATTGGATCGACAAATTTCATATTTGGGATCTGCCACTCAGTTCCATGTGTAACAGTGCGTCCATCAACAGCATGAGTATAGAGCAACAGCTGACAATCTTAGTTTCAACCTTTCCAGAAATCTTTAAAGATAATCTTGGACTGTGCACAAAAATGCAAGACACCTTGCACTTCAAATTTAATAAAACGCCAGTATTTAGAGCGAAACAGGCAGCAGCGCATGCAGCACTCAACCAAATTAATGACGAACTGGACCGTCACGTAAATCGCGGTATCATTACACCTGTGGATTTTTCAAACTGGGCCGCAAAGATTTTCTGTGTAAGGAAAAGCAGTGGTCAAATACGAATATGTGCAGACTACTCAACAGGTCTTAACAACGCTCCCGTTACCACTACCCGGCGACATTTTTTCTAAATTGGCCAACAGCAAACTTTCAGTCAAATAGATTCTTCAAGTAGAAATTGAGAAGGTGTCACAAGAATTACTCACAATCAACACGCATCGTGGGTCATACAAATTTAATCGATTGCCATCGATTGTCAAAGCAGCACCAGGTGCGTTTCTGCAGATTATGAGTACAATGGTGGCAGGCTTGGAATAAGTAGCAGCGTACATGGATGATTTACTCATATGTGGCAGAATAGAAGCAGAACATCAAAATTGGCTATACCAAACACTTCAGTATATATAAGACTTCAGATTCACCATTAAAATCAGAAGTTAACTGGGGCATGAGGTTATCTGGGGCGAATAATCGACCAATGTGGGACGCGTCCAGATCCAGCTAAAGTGGAAGCAATCACGGTCATGCCTCCACCCTGTAATATTCAAACGTTACATTCATACCTGAGAGCAGTCAACTTTTATGGGAAGTTCATAAAAAGTATGCATAAGCTTAGGCGCCCGTTAGAGATCTACTTAAAAAGGACGTCAAATGGAACTGGACCGGTGAGTGCCATAAATCATTTGAAGACTTCAAACAAATTCTTAAGTCCGACCTTATGATCAGTCATTATGATCCAAATAAGCAGATAGTGGTAGCTGTGGATACTTGTCAAACAGGTATTGGTGCTTATATATATCACCAATATAAAGATGGTTCGGTAAAAGCAATAAGTCGTGCATGTCGATCATTTACAAAAGCCGAGATGGAGTATGGACAGATCAAAAAGGAGGCTTTAGGATTAGTTTTTGCAATTACTAAATTTCATCGAATGATATACGGCCGCAAATGTATATTGCAAACGGACCATAAACCTTTGCTATCGATTTTTGGCTCAAAAAAGAGAATCCCTGTGTACACTGCGAATAGGCTTCAAAGGTGGGCATGTACTTTACTACTATATGATTTTAAGTATCGAATACGTATCAACACACAATTTTGAATACGCTGATATCCTTTCATGACTAATCAATACCCAAGTGGGAGCTGATGAGGACTACGGTATAGCGTTACTCCAGCTTGAAGATGAACTACACAGCTCACAAGTCGAAACGGTCAATCATCTACCGATCATATTTCCAATGATAAAACATGCTATACCGAAATGTAAAATACTCCAAATGGTAATCCAGTAAATCAATTCTCAATGACCAAACATAAAAATCATCTCTGACCCCGACAACATTTTTTAAAAGATCATATTCATGATCAGTTACTAATGATTGTCTGATGTTTAGAGATATATAGTTATTTCGAAGGTTCGCCAACAAAAAGTGCTTCAGCAATCGCACAAGACACATCAAGGCATTGAAAGGATGAAGTCTGTTTAGCGAAGCTACATATACTGACCAGGAATGGTAAGATGGTAAGAGAATGTATTAAATGCTCCAGATTTGCAAAATCGTCTACAAAAGTGCCATTGGAATTATGGCCTGTTCCAGATGGCCCATGGCAGCGTCTTCATATTGATTACGCTGGCCCGCTCAATGATAAACACTTTCTGATCGCCATTGATGCCTACTCAAAATGGCGGGAAATATAAATTTCATCAACCATAACCGCAAACAAAAGCGAAAGCATTATTATGATGGCTCGATTTGGAGTACCGTACGTCTACATCTCAGATAATGGAACGCAGTTCACCTGCTCAAAATTCCAATGCATGTGCGTGCAAAATGGCATCCAGAATACTCGTTGTGCTCCTTACCATGCGCAGTCAAATGGTCAAGCAGAAAGATTCGTCGACACACTCAAGAACATTTAAAAAAAAATCAAAGGGGGAAGAGAAAATGGAAGAATCATTACAAATATTCCTATCAGAATTCCACATTACACCTAACCCAAATGAATCATCTGGATTGTCTTCAGCTGAAGTTATGTTCGGGCGGAAAATGAAAACAACACTGGACTTAGTACACCAAGACAATTCTTACCATGGTCAATCCTTTGATCCACGGAAAAATGCGATTAATGAACAGTTTAACAAAAAGCACGGAACCAAAGGAAGACAAAACAAAACAATCGTATTGAATGAATGTCCGGCAGAACTCACTCCGTAATTGGACGTGTTATGTACAAGGTTATTATAAATAACGGATTTCAAGATCTCTGATCACATGTGAATCCACTATTACCACAATCACGTCTATCTTCAGTACAGAACGCAATATCAGTTTATATTTTGCTAGATGATTTTGGTATTCAGCGACCAGATGTAAGTATTGTAACACAAGAGGTCACTGGATTCGTCAGTCTGCTAAGTGAAAAGCTGATGGCGAGCCCCCATATCCAGCGCATGCTACTAGATTGAGCAAAAATCCTGGAGATGACCAAAAGAGCACTCAAGGACAAGTGACTCATAACCGTGCTTCACTGATTTCAATCAATATGATGACCAGAGTCAACAAAAAACGTTGAAGCAATTGACCTCAATAGGCATCAATGGCCTAGGTAACATACCGAAAGGATTGAATGAAGAAAAACGCCGAAAATAATAAAAATAAGCAGTCGAGCAGCCCCGTGGTGATCAGGAACTGCTTGCTTTGTTGTTTTACTAGATTACAGTAAACTACATTCGCCAAGTTTCCTTCCTTTAGGCAGAGGTGAGTGCACTTCAACCACTTTAACATCTTTATGTTTGACATTCCTCCTGTAATGCAACGACCTTCTTCGGAGAAAGTAACGGTTGCTTTTTGTACAATGTTTGCGTTTGTTTCAAGCCTCCTTGCCCGCCAACTTTAACGAGACAAAAAAAAATTGAATTACTGTAGAATATTGTAGTTTAATTGGCACATAATAGAACATAGCTAAAGATAATAAAAATTGTTCGGTATATTCCGTAGAGTAGAGTACACGTGATAAATATTTTGTAGATCCCACAAATGCTAGTCGACAAGCACGCGTACGTGGTTGTTAAGCGAAGCTAGTTAGCTGAGCTCAGTGTTGTTTATAGCTTGCTGACATTTGTGCCAGACAATTGGCACCCGTATCCTACATGGATTTTCAGAAAAAAAAATCATTACACAATGCCCAGTTAATCGCGCGCGAAACTTAAGGGGATTCCAACATTACCCCGAAAAATTATCGGCCCACAAATAAAATTGGGGCATTCAGATGGTGCCGGTGTCTCCACGCACTCCTTTCAGCCGGATCAAGGATCCAAAGTGATGCCTTTGCCCAAATCGCGTGAGGGAGGCCAAGCGTCCCGGTGACAGCCCCTGAAACATTAAAAGAGGGAGAGCTTACCCGATGGCTAGTTCATGAGTGGAGGGGCCAGCCAACGTGGCGGATCCTTTACCTATTCAAGACAATAAAGAGAAGACCAATTTTACAATTTAATGCCTCATTTTATTCATCTTTTCTTCTTCTTGTATGCAACAACAGAAATAAACACTTACCCGATTCAAAAATAAATATTTCAATGTAAATAATTACGTACAAGTAATAAATATTTAAACGGATTCACATATGGAATTGAAACAAATATTTAAACGTCTTTACTATGCAATGAATAAGTAAATATGCTTTTGACAATGAATCTCAAAGTATTGTACCAATGTGCCTCTGAAAACGAACCTCAACGTAATGCTATCATGTCCTTTCGAAAAATGAATTTTAAAGTAATGTAATCGATAAACATTCGTACGTATATTTCCCGGCGGACTTCATAACATGCAATAAATATTCGAATGTAAGTACACAGACAGATGCGATAAATATTCAAATTTAAATAAATAAGCAGACGCGATACTATAAATAAAAGAATGAATGCGATAAATATTTAAATATAAATAAATATATTAATACGATAAATATTTAAATGCAAATAAATAACTGAATCCGAGAAACATTGAATAAAAAAATGAATGCAATAAATATTTAAATACAAATGAATAAATGAATGCGGTTAATATTTACATATAAATAAATAAATAAATGAATGCGATAAAAATTTAAAGGTAAATAAATAAATAAATGCGATAAGTATTTAAAGATAAATAAATATTCACATGTAATAAATATTTAAAACAAAAGGGTACTCACCCACTTCTTCGACGAGCGCTCGTTGTTGGGGGCAGTGGCAGTTCCTATATAGTTTGAATTTAATAAAGCTAAAATCAATATGATGGACGATTACTTATTAATTTTTAACACGATGGACGAGTACCAACTAATTTTTAACATGATGGATTTTTATTAAATAATTTACCTAATCACGAATCACGATTGAAACGATGAATAACTTGGCATGAAATATTTGAGAATTCAACTATAACAAAAACACATTTAAAGAAAATCGCAGCGAAATGAATGGCATACTATGTGTATCTAAGATAATGGAGTATATACTATATGTACTCTCGCACATTTCCCCGTACAAATGAAAACGATTTTAACAAATGATTCAGGTCTAGATGAATTTACTTTAAGGAGTTGAGTGTTAACATTTATTTCGAAACTTTTGTTTGCAATGACTCTCGTATTTTGTCCGCGAAAACCTCTCATGAACTTTATAAATTGGAACACAAGATCTAATTCCCATACATTGTGGAATTATTCCTTGAGGACTTGAACAAAATTATGAATAGCTTCCAAGTAACAGAGGTTTTTGCCGTTCACATTGACACATATGCATAAGTAGAGACCGCATAACGACGATAGACGCTCTACAATGTTTCTACGTTTAGCATCCCGAACAGTTACCACACCATTCTATTTTGTGGCGCTGAGACAATTTATAAAGAGAGAGCCGATAATTTTGATCGCCAGTTTGAAGTTTTGCTAGCTGTTCATTTCCACACAGTAAAATTTTTGCCCGGAACTTCTTAAAGCTCACCGGAACGGGTGCCCTCCAATTTCATGGAACCGGCACTAGGTTTATACTTGCGGTAACTACTGGTGAGAAGATTGCATTGACGTTTGCTGTTGTTTTAACAAGAGATATTTGTGAAGGACGATGAATTATTCGATATTTTGCTGATCTGGCCGAACATGGCATATCACTTGTTCAATTTATTACTAAGTGCGGAAGTATCTCTTTTTTATGATGGCTTAAATGTTTTGCATTCTACTATAATCCTTCTGTTTAAGAATTATCAGCACGAGTAAGAGTGAATAATATTACTTGGAATTTTATCATTTCATGTTAGTATATACCAAAAGAGCGGAGCGGAGTGACGAGCTACAGTGCGAAAACTATAATGCATATCACTACTTTGTATGGCGTACAAAATATTTTCAAAGATCTTAGAAAATAAAATCGGATCATACGCCAACAGCATTATTGGGAAGTATGAAGGTGGTTTTAGAGCAGGTAGATTGACTATAGACCAATGATTCACAGTCAAGCAGGTACTTGAAAAATGCTGGGAGTCCAACATAGACGTACACCAAATTTTCGTGGACTTTAAGCATACGACAAAATTGATCGTAACGTACTATACTTAATAATGCTTTGCTTGGCATCCCAACCGAATTAGCCCGTCTGACTAGAACTACTATGACGGCAACGACGTCCCAAGTCCGCATCAATAACCAACTCACCGAACCCTTTGAGACAAATATCGGACTAAAGCAGGGAGACGGGCTGACGCCATTACTATTCAATTTGGCTCTGATGTAAGTCATAAAAAGCCACAAGGTACATAACAATACAGGTTGAGTGAAATGGTAGCCTATGTTGATGATTTCAACATTTTGTCACGGTCATTAACAACTGCCAAAGAACTCTTCCTGAAAATTGAAAGCCAAGCAAAAGTAGTAGGGCTACACATTAATGAAAATAAGACAAAGCTCATGATGCAGTCAAGGAAAAATACCTCAAATACACAAAATATCTTACTTGGCGAATACAATATCAAAAATGTAGGCGAATTTGTATATTCAGGGGCCAAAATATCGAGAACTGCCGAAGTAGCGCTCGCAAATAAAATATTTTTTTCAGTTTTGACGATCTTGAATTTTCTCATTACGATCTCCGCAAGCATCTCATCGCTCTAACCGGTCTTAAATAATAAACCACCTAGCCTAGGTAAAAATAAATAAAATTCCGAGTTTCATGTGTAACGTATGAACCAAAATTTCTGCTGACGAAACAGTGCTATGTTGGGCTATATTTCTTATTGAATTCCTTTTTAATGTATGCTGCAATATCCTTTTCTATATTATAACTTTCCAATGTATTTTTTTCACTAACGTGTGGAACCTAGAACGATAAATTCTCATTTTTCTTTGAAAATAAACAATTGGTTAGAATAATTATATGTCACTCAAAAAATATAGCGAACCTCCTACATATCTTCTTGTTACAAGATTCCCATAATTTTTCCTCTACTTTTATTGTCCTTTTTGTGAAGGTCCCTGGAGCAGTTTCCCTATAAAGACTGCTTGATTACTACGTATGTACCTGATATATCATGAAATCTTGTTACTGGCCTTACAGCCTACAATCCGAAACCTAAAAGTAAGTTTGAATCGACAAATACTGAGTTTCCAGCATTGGTGAGCAAACAATTTTTAAAGGTACCCCGCAACTCAAGTGAAAACCTATACCATACCTCATTTCACACTACTCAACCAGCGGAGGTCTCTTCAGCCTTACCATTGACGTTGGGGTCACATAAACAAACGTTATGTTCAATCCATGCTTGATTCTGAATTGGGAATTGACGTGCCAGTTCACAACAAAATCGGTGAGCCATATCAATATGTGAGCCATGTCAATTCGGTAATCTGTGAGCCATATCAAATCCTTTGCCATTTGGAACACAAGTAAAAAATTTGGCCCCTGGTGAACTACTGCATTGTAGCAAACAAAAACCTCTACTGCATTGTAGCAAAGAAAAAGTCCGCCGTCAACGAGGCCTTGCATGAAGTGCTAACTAAAGCCATTGCTTTCCTCAAACAGGCTCAAAAGCTCTGCGAGTTTTGCATCATGACCAAAGCTCGCGTAATATAGGAAGCCATTTGACAACAATGCTTACAACCCCACACATATGACCACTTTGCCGACTTTGCTCGCTAACGTACATGGCGGTATATGAAGAATAGTGGAAGCACCAACGAAAATTCGAGGTTTTGTACGGTTTCGGTTTCGCCTTCCAAAGTGATTGAATAGAAGTTTGCTTACTTCTCAAAGCTTAACTATCAGTGGCAGATGAAACACATATGCTTCATTGCACGACTTGAAAAGTGTAAGAGTACAGTGGACAGTGCAAAGTTAATTTCAAGCATGCACCGAATGCGTTTCGTACGTTTTCATTCGAAAAATAGTATATATTACACGAAATAAGCATTTGCTTATGCCGTAGTTGGCTGGCACTTCACGGTAGCTTGTCCAATAGTACGTTGACTAATACATATGTAAATTGCTACCATATGGGCTTTCTATCTTACTTGAGCTTTGATCATGACTCATCATAGTAGGCAACTGACAAGCGGATCATATGATGCTCGACAATTCGCAATGCCAGTTAAAACGTCAAACAATTTCATCAACATCCTGTGAGATACTACTAATTTTGAAGATTTTATAAATATTGATTCTTTTATTCTTTACAAGTTTACAGCACTTATGAATATTAAACATCATGAATCGCATAATGGATGCGTAACAGTCCGAAAAAGGTAAAGAAAATGAACATTTTGAGTGAAAATCTTTTATCATTATGCTTGTTAATTTTAGGCAAAATATCTTTGCACAACGATACAGCTGACTGTCAATTGCCTGCTAGTATGAATCATTGAATACAGCTGTTGGGCCTGGTTAGAGCAGGCAATACATAAAGCAGAGCATATACACTAATTTATGCTAACTAGCACCTGCTATCGAGGAGCTGTGAAAATGAAACGACAGGCAAATAAACGCGAAAAGGTAGATTAAAGTTTACCATGTGTTGGTTCAATTGCTCGCAAATTCAAGTTTTTGTTTACCATACATATGCACTTTTAGTCCGATTCTCTCTACTCTATAAGTACCGTAAAAAATAAAATTTGTTCTAATTGCAGCTGCTACTTAGTAGATATGCTCTGACTAAGCCTCATACGCTAGGTCACACAATGGTGGCCAATTCAACAATGGTGTGGTGCAAAAGATTTTGATTTACACGATAAAAAGAATTGGCCTGCGGATATCAAGTAAACAAAATAATTGACTAGAAAACAATTGTATTTACTCGCTTTGCTGAAGTTAGTGCCATAAGCTAGGAAGTTGAAAAATTTAGTCCCGCGAAATATAGATTTGTGAACACAGTTGCTAGCATCAATGAAAGACTTACAACTTTCCTCCCCGACGCTTTGGTATAGTACATAAAACACTTGATAACATATTTGTTCTCCTTTTATGGCACCTGAAAAGTCCCCCAAATATATTTGAAAACGTGTGGATATTGTGAAAAGTGGACGAATGATATGAGACATTTGATATAAGCTACACATAATAATCTCTATGTGACAGTAATGATATGGAATTTGCATAGAGACATGGCCAAAACACACACGGAGCGGCAATAACTACTAAGCCGACTGAAGGAGACGGTTCTTCAGTAGAATCCAGATCGAACACGATTGTGATGCAGTCTAGGTTGAATATACTCGCAAGCTTCACTATGGTGTAGTAGTCGGATTACAAATCCAAACCCTAAAGCCAAAAATATCAACAACCGGCAAAAAATGATGTTCATCGGCAGCTTTTGGTCACCAATGCTATATGGCAGCAATTTGCATATGTAGTAGTCGGCCTACTTTGATAAGCTCCTTCGAGCTGTCAGCCTACTTCGGCACAACCAGATGCTTGCATGGCGTAACACGTACTATTTTTCACATGAAAAAAAAAACATTCGAGGCATGCTGAAAATTTACCTTGCACTGCCCACTTTATACGTACACCTTTTCAGACGGGTAAATGAAGCACATGCTCTACTCCTTCCACTGACAGGTAAGCTTTGAAAAGTAAACAAACTCCTATTAATTTGCTTTGGAAGGCAATTAAAATTAAACGGATTTAAGAACTGAGGTAATTTTCACTTCACAATGAGCACTATTATGTTGTCCGTGGGCCATCTAAAATCTACTGAAGAAATCCGTCTCGAAACTGTACAAAACCTTGAGTTTTCGTTGACACCTCCTCGATTTTTGACGTACCGCTTATAAACTATATATGGTAGCAATTTGCATATGTATTAGTCGGCCTACTGTGGACAAGCTTCCGTGAGCTGTCAATCAACTGTGGCATAAGCGAATGCTTATATTGTGTAATATATACTATTTTCTGAAAGAAAATGTACGAAAAGCATTCCGTGTATGATATAAATTCACCTTGCACTGTTCACTATACTCCTAAGCTTTTCAAGACGAGCAAATAAAGCACATGTTTTGCACCTCTAACTGATAGCTCAACGTTGAGAAGTAAACAAACTCCTATGCATTCACTTTGGAAGGCGATAAAAATTAAACGGGTATAAGAACTGAAATAATTTTCACTTCACTAGGAGCGCTATTGTGTTCTCCGCAGGCCATCTGGATTTCACTGTAGAAATCGGCTCAAAACCATAGAAAACCGTGAATTTTCGTTCGCACCTTCACAATTCTTCATATACCGCAATGTAAGTGCGCGAGCAAAGTTGGCCTACTAATGCTCATGTGTGCGGTAGTAAGCGCTGCTGCCATATGCCTTCCTATCTAACGTCAGTTTTGGTCGGCGTCAAAACTGACGATCGATACAAGCCATATGGTAGCAATTTGCATAGGTATGTATTAGTCGGCCTACTATGGACAAGCTTCCGGTAGCTGTCACCCAACTGCGGCATTAGCAAATGCTTATATCTCGTCATATATACTATTTTCCGAATAAAAAACGTGCCGAACGCATTCCGTGCATGCTATAAATTCACCTTGTATAGCCCATTGTGCTCCTAAACTTTCCAAGACGAGCAAATGAAGCACACGTTTTGCACCTTCGACTGATAGCTCAGCGTTGAGATGTAAACAAACTCCTATAAATTCACTTTGAAAGGCGATAAAAACTAAACGGGTATAAGAACTGAAATAATTTTCACTTCACTAGGAGCGCTATTGTGTTCTCCGCGGATCATCTGGATTTCACTGTAGAAATCCGTCTCTAAACCGTACAAAACCTCGAATTTTTGTTGGCACCTCCACAATTCTTCATATAACGCCATGTAAGTTAGCCAGCAAAGTCGGCCTACTAATGGTCATGTGTGTGGTAGTAAGCGCTGCTGCCATATGGCTTGTATCTATCGTCAGTTTTGGTCGGCGTACATAGCTCATGCGCGGGGAAGTAAACACTGCGGCATGTGGCTTCTCATCTTACGTCGATTTTGGCCAATCAAATTTTTCAGTCATACAAATCAATCTGGTCAGAATCGTGACATGAGACATGAATTCTAAAAAATATTCTTTTATTTGCAATATATCAAAACACTTATAGAAAGCCAGCGTAAAGTACTCACAACTTTTGTTCTCACTTTTATCTATTTGCCAGCTTTAACAGAGTAAATAAATCCTATAACAAATGGACGGTGGGCATGCAGCTTAATTTAAAGCAACTGAACTGAATTTAACGTCACCGGCTTAACAGCTGTCACTGTCAAAAGAGTGTGAGGAAGTGGATTCGGCAATTAAATTTACTGTCGCCAACACTTCATTGTAGCACAAATAGTTTCCATTAAAATGAGTGAAGAATATGAGGAAAATACAGCAACAAGTGATCCCGACGAAAGCGAGAATAGCCCAGCACAAACAAATGTTTCTCAAGGAAGTGATTCTGACGGTGAAGATGAGCCAGCAGCGAAAAAGTCCAAAGTAGACGATACGAGTACTCGGAAAATTGTCGCAACCCATTACAATGAAATTGAGGAAAAGGGGCTTGCAGAACGCTCCAAATCGAGAATAGTGCACATGCGCAACTTCAATAATTGGATCAAAAGCATGCTGATCAGCGAATATTTGACCAAAATCAAAGCAGCCCAAAAATTGGGGTCACCATTGCGAGTGCTCGATATGTGTTGCGGTAAAGGTGGCGATTTGTCTAAATGGGAAAAAGGAGGAATAACTCACTTAATTTGCACTGACATTGCGGATGTAAGCTTAGAGCAATGTCGTGTGCGCTATGAGAGACTTGTGCAGCGTTTCGATAATCGATTCGGAAAAGTTTTCACTGCCGAATTTTTCGCTTGCGATTCTTCCCTGACGCGACTTCGAGAGAAGTATAAGGATCCATCGATGGAGCTACACCTAGTCAGTTGCCAATTTGCATTTCACTATTGCTTTGAATCGCTCGGGCAGGCTGAATGCATGATTCGCAATGCTGCGGAATGTTTGGTTCCTGGTGGCTACTTCATAGCAACAATTCCCAATGCGTACGAAATAGTTCGTCGGCATAAGGAAAATGAGAGCAAGTCATTCGGCAACGAAGTTTATAATATTGAATTTATCTGTGATACTGACAAACCTCCATTGTTTGGTGCGAAATACAATTTTAAACTCGAAGGTGTAGTCGATTGTCCAGAATTCCTTGTGCATTTCCCGACACTAGTTAAATTGTGTAAAAAGTACGGCTTGAAACTGGAAGCGAAAGAAAGGTTTCCCGATTATTTCGATCGGTGTTTGCCTGACGGTAATGAATACTCGCTTAAAATTTGCTTAGAGTAATTGTGTAATTGTTTTTCAGGCAAAGGACTGTTATCTAGGATGCAAGCGCTTGAGACGTATCCTTCAAGGTTCACTAAATCTTCTAACAAAGAAGAATACGCACACGCTGAAGAATTTCTTGGCGAAAATTCTAAAGGAGACCGATTTAAAGTGGTAGGGACGCTTTCAAAGTCAGAATGGGAAGTAGCATGTAAGTAACCATGATTTATATAAAAGTGAATTATAATATAGAGTTTTCAATTTAATTCTAGCGCTTTACATGGTTTGTGCTTTTAAGAAGTGTAAGACGACGTGGGATGCCGCTGGGAAGCCGGTCTACGAATTCTAAATAGAAGTTATTGTTTTATGGTGTTGAAAGTATACTAAGAATAAATTGGTTGCTTTTTTATTAAGTTCTTACTTTGGTATTGTTTTTCAGTTTACTTGTTAAACTCAAATTTATAAGTAACGCTCAGTTATTGACGTTTAATTATATCTTCGACTGTGCTTGTGATAGCGAAAGTCATAACAGAAGTCTTATCGAAATGATGAAAGCCTTTTATTCGGAATAATATGGACTAAGTTTTTATCTCCTTCAAAATTAATTCCACAACATGATGTACAATGTTCTATATTATTATACACATGTAAATATATTTAGCTCACAACACGTGTTTGTATAAAAATCTTTAATGACTGACGGTTAATAAACGACAGTAGAGGCAGTTCTGCCCACATCCCTACACTAATACAATCGGGCTATAATAATTCCCCCTAAAAAAATTAAACATATGCTCTTAAAAATCGAGTTATCCGTGTGAACCAGTGGGTTAGGGCATACTAAGCATGCGCAGCAGCTCCCAAGTTTAAACCTTGGTGGCGGCATCGAGTTTGAGCCTCTGATACTGCGGTCGGACTATCAGCCCACCCAGTTGTGATGTGTACCAATTGAAAAATTAGGTAATAATCACATGATACGGTTACGGTTATGGAATGAGGTACCCTAACAATAAATCTCAACGCCCAGGTTCGAATTTGGACTGTTGTGCGACGGATTTTTATTATTATTACTTGAAAATCATGGTTGCCCTTGATTCTTCGTGGAACAGCCTCTGACTCGCTGAGTCTCTCTGTTGAACTCGCGATGGCTGGGACTGGTGGCAGTGAAACTTTAGTCTGAATAAGTGGTTGAGCTGCAGATTTGGTGGTCGGCTCTTGGACAGGTTCGGTTTCCTCAGCCTCGTATTCTAGTTCCAGTTTATATATTCTGGTAATGGACTTCTTGATTCATCGAAGAAAGTTACTCCGCATATGTATCCGTTTCTTGTCTCCCTATTTTACGTTTTATCACTAGTGGCCAGTGTGTTAATGTCGAGCCTTTGATGTCATCTGACCTCGGCTTTTGCTGGTGTTAAACTGCCGTTGGACGTGGTTGATCAATGTGTCGTTGTTATTTATTTATTATTTCCTTATGTAAGTACTTGTCTTTGCTAAGCTTTAAATAGATGTAGCTACCGACAAAAAATTTTCATAGGTAATTTCAAGCTACCGGAGCCATTCGAAAACGAGATCGATATCCGTACGAAGCAATAAAGGCTCACTGTAGAGCAAAACATTATCGTATAGATTTACACTAGCTTGATGTGAAAAGGGTGAAATTATCAATTTAAAATTTGGCGATCATGGTACCATTTGTCAACAAATGTTGTTCTTGTTGTTCTTAAAGATTTTAGCTTGAACACGGGTCCCGACTCTCATCCGCCTTGTTCAAAGTGTATGTCGGGTAGAAGATTCTTGCTCCGAAGTTTATTCGGATAATGCAGTGTAAATACTGTTACGCCGGTGTTCTTCCATTTTTTTAGCGGAGTTGTTCTATAGCGGAATAGGATTTCTCGAAATTTGTTTTTGATATGCATTGGCTTGTTTGCCACTGAATATCTATTATTAGTCAGGTGCCCTGGGGCAGAAATTTATATTCCAAAATTAAATTTAGTAAACTCATCACCATTAAATATTGTTGCGTTATCCGATACCATCAATTCCGAATAGCCGTACCTTGAGAAAACATGAGATTACAGTTCAATACTCGAAGCTGATGTCGGTGCTGATGAAACAATTTCAACTTCGGTCTATTTCGGTTTCGCGTCCATTATATTTAAGAAGTGGTAGTCCTTTATCGGTCTGGTGTAGTCGATGCGTCGCCAATTGCTATCTAGTTCTTGTCAAGGATGGAATGGGGCTTTCGGTGGGTTGTTCTAGGCAGATGCATACTGGACGCTTTTCCGTACTAATGTTTCTATATCTCTGCTGATTTGCTGCCAATATACATACTTTGTTGCAAGTTGTTTTATTTTCGTAACTCCTACGTGTGCTCGGTATAATTTCTGGAGTACGAAGACTCGTAGAGTCGCTGGTATAATCACACGTTGTCCTCTAAATATAGGGTTTTCAATTAAGGATTTAACAATAAATAAATAAATTTCAATAAATCGATTGTGAGGCATGCTGTGTGGCTAGTGGCACCGTCTTGTTGAAAACACATATTTTTGATGTTGAGTTCATCCAATTCTGGCCACAAATAATCTTCCAACATAACACAAAAGCGCTCTCCATTGACGGTAACATGACGGTTATTTTAATCCACGAAAAAATACGGCCCAATCACACCTCCGGCATGAAAACCACCCCAAACAGTAATTTCTTGTGGATGCAACGGTATCTCAAGAAGCATATGTGGGTTTGCTTATTAACAAAACTATTGAGCTAGAAAAGAGCTTCATTGCTGAAAATGATTTTTCAAGTATAGTAATTTTTAATAATTTCCAAACGTTCCTGGTTTATGAACTTTACCATGATGAAAAGGTTGACTTAAACTAACGTTTTGGTATTGACAGTTCATCGAAAAAATTTAAGGGTGTGATCATATAAAGATACAAAATTGTTATGTCCCTAATACAAAACCCTATACAATACCATGATCAATGATATATTGAGAGCCTGGTACACAGTTATTTTACAATTCCTGGCACAAGCGTCTCGACTCTTGATCCTTCTTGGTTTCTGTTCTGTTGAAAATAATATGTTTAATTTAGACACTTTATTCAGTTGTAATTTCAGTATCATTTTACTATGTTTTGTTTTGCCATGGTTGGCAACATTGTAAGAGATATATGTCACTAGTTCTTCCTTGGTCAACTATCAATCAAGTGTGTGTTCCAGGTTCTTGTGAAACCAGCATTATGGGTAGTTCAATGTAAAGTTGCTAACAAAGTTTAAATAAAAGTTATCTGTATTTTCTTTAAAATAACTTCTTCAATTCAATATTTTCTCAATTCACACTCCACGGAACAATCACAATCTCTCAACACGTTCGAATTGATTCAGATGTAATATCTATGATATCCTGCGAACTGATTCTTCACAGATTTTATGTACTTCATCATTTATGCACATTTCTGTTTTGGCCGCTGAACTCCAAATGAGTGTTTGTTTGTTCATTTATATTAAGTCCATCAAATGTAAGAGATGAATCAGACTACGACTATATAGTCGCACTACTGTCGCAAGTTACACATGGTTAAATGAAAGCACGCACACTGCGATTTTCGACAATTTTGGCCAGGTCGGCAGTCGCAGGAATTTGCGATTTTCCTAAAACCAGTTTAGTAAGAAGTTTTTGTGATACTCGAGCAGGCGCACATCATTTGGACATTTGACACTGGCGTACATGGAAGTATTTTGCAAAGCGCACAAATGAGTTAGCACATATATTCCTGGCAAAGACAAACCTACAATTGAGCATATTAGTTCTGTGCATTCCTGAAATCGCTCTGGGCGACTTCAATGCGATAATTGGCTAAGAAACGGCACATAGAGGGACAACTGGAGGGCACGGTCTCCATACAGAAACCAGCAACAATGGACAATGCCTGATAGACTTCACTACTAGTAGAGGCTTCACAGTAACCTCCACACGCTTTTCGCATCGAGACATCCGGAAGAGAACGAGGGCATTCCTAAACGGTCACACGTTTAACCAGATCGACTATGTTCTCATATAAAAATGAACGGCCACCAGCATTCTCAACACGCGCTCACTCTGTGGTGCTGTCTGTGATTCGGACCACTACTTTATAAGGATCAAGTTTTGATGCCGCATTTCCAAGAATTGCAAACAAGGAACATCAGTTACTCGAAGGTAACAGATATACAAGCTAAACGAAAGGTCATTAACGTCCACATACATACCAGCGCTGAAAAATCGCATCAAAATATCCCCGCAAGTGGAAAAAAGTAATGATGACATCAAAACCATGTGGAAGACAGTAAGAAATGCGGTAACAGAAGTGACTGAAGAAGTCTAGGGGCACCTGATAAAAAAAGTAGGAACGACTTGTACGATGAAGATGCAAGAAAGTGATTCAAAAAATAAACCACGTGCACGAAGAATACATCCAGCGGCCAACTTGGGCCAAAGAAGAACAATATAAAACCTTTCAACGACAAGCTAAAAAAATGTGCAGAAGAAAGAAATAACTGGCCATCAACACCAAGATCCAACAGATTACCGAAAACATGACCCTGCATGAAGTCGGATCAGGTTATGCCTCTATAAAATAACTAAGAGATGGTTTCAATCCACGAACAAGTGTCTGCAAAAGTGCGCAAGGTGCAATCATGGGCAACCCAGTCGAAATTAAAAATGGATGCCTGCAGTACTTCCAAAAACTATTCAAAGCGTCACCATCAAGAACTGAAGCTGTGAACATGTCAGAAGTAGAGTAAGAAATTCCAGTCTCACCAGCAACTAGAGGCAAACAGCACTATGGGACCTCAGTAAAAATAAGGGTCCTGAATTAGATGGAATACCAGCAGAACTACTTCTGAGCGGAGTTTCCCATCTAAGTAACCTTTTTCATCGACTATTATGCAGAATATGGGGATGACGTGCGTATTATGGTACGTTAAATCTCAGAACCAATGGAGTACTTCTGAGCCTAGAATCTGAAGCAATCTAAATTGGCCTACGAGATAATGAAACTAAAACTAAAATCATGATTCAAACGAGGAAGAAAACTCCAGTTCGACAAAACCTGACCATAGGCGGCTACAACTTTGAAAGTGTGGATAGGCGCAAAAAGGACGAGACGCCACATAAATGCCGCAAATAAAGGCTATTACTCCGTACTTCCCATTCAAAGGTCTAGAGTTGTGCACAGGCAAAATAAGCTCCACATTTACAAAATACTAGTCGCACTTGTGCTATTATATGGAAGTGAAACATGGACCCTGACGAGCGAGCCTGATAAGGCAGTGGATATATTTGAACGAGAAGTGCTCCGAAAAGTCGACGGTCGAGTGAAACAAAGAAAATAGTGAAGACTACATTACAACTATGAGTTTTCTGAACTATTTGATGAACCTCCTGCCTCCTCTTGCGTAAAGCTACGTAAATTGCAATGGGCGGGACATGTAGAAAGAGTGACGTCCAGGACTCAATGAGAAGACACAATAGATGCTGACGACAGATTCTTGTTGGGAGTTAACAACTGATGGATAAGGCCACGAGATTTAGTTAATTATATACAGTAAAAATTCGTTTCTTTAAGCCTAGACAGACATGCGGTATAAGAATCTAGTATACTACATAAAACCTAGTATATCACGTTCTAAAACCTGGTATAAGCCTAGTATCTAATAGCCTAGACAGACATGTAGTATATGACTCTAGTATACAATGTTGATCCTAGTATACCGCGCTAGGAAACTCAATATAAACTTAGTATCAATATCAACATAAATTCCCAGTATTAATGAAATTCCCCTATATTGAATAAAATATATTGATTTTTTGACAATATTCATACATGTCAAGGCAAATTTACCAGTAAGGAAAATAATTTTAAAAAATGCTATATTATTTATTTTAATGACAAATATATATATTTCGGGAGTAAATGTGCTGCCTTCTTCAGTGTCTGATTCAGACACTGAAAAAGGGAGCACATTTACTCCCGAAATATATATATTTGTCATTAAAGCAAATAAATAGCGTTTTTAAAATTATTTTTCTTACAGGTTTTTTTGTAAGCGCTAAAATGGAAGCAATTAATAAATTCAAGTTTACCAATTATTGGTGTTGATCGAACCATTTTGCATGCAAATGCTTAGAAATCAGATAAATTTATCCTTTGTTGTCATTTCATTTTGACATCTGACCTCACTTGACAGTTCATAGGAAGTTTATACTAGATTTGCATGTTTCTCATGGTTGCCTAGTATACTGATGCCAGGTTTCATTCTATACCACATGTCTGTCTCGGCTTTATACTAGGATAAAATTCCAGTATAAATGAAATTTCCCTGTATTCTCTCCATCACTCTTTCTTTGCACCACAACGCCCGTGCAATCTGCATTGACATTTTACCGCTTCGTCAAGTGTGCCACCCAGGCAATGTTCAATACAGTGGTATAAAGGGGCAGACAAAAAAATGTAAATTAATCCTTTCATGAATATCAAGTCTTATTCATGATCAGCTCTCAGAGATAAAAAAATTCACTGTCTCTTCAAGTATCTCGCTGAAAGGGTCAAAAATCAACGGCAATTTTGTTTCGTTCCGAATAAAGTAGAACTGTATTGTCAGCGTATAATGTATAATGTATGCATGTGTATAGCAGGAACAAAATTGGGCTAAGTATTTTGCCGACTCGTTGACACCAAATGGATTTGAAACAGGGCCCTTCGACTTACGCAGTGAGCTCTCTAACCACTACAATATGTTGACTACACTAACCTCATTAATTTTTTTTTTTAAATTTTGGATTTGTTCTTCCTGTAGTCCATATACGCCTTCCTTTCCTTAACACTGGTCTCAATTACTTTTTCTGTTATCTAAGTACGTTGTCGACATCTAATTTTTTTCTCAATTGAAGAGCTTTGCTTAGAAACTGTGATCATATTTTTGAGTTCCATAAGGTTATCAGGTTTCGGTTTCCTCAGTAATTGTTGCAGGTTAGATTTAATGAACTTCTTATCTTGATATCTAAACGTTTTGTATGCCGAGCTCTCTTTGCTCAAGGTTTAGTCTTGAATGACGATTCTTTAACACGATGATCCAGCTCTAGCCAGTTCTCAACTGTGCATGTCATGTTTGATCATTGGTTATTATATGATCCAGACAACTATTCGCAACTGGGCGAGTAATTTTGTTATTGTTGATGATAACTACTCCATTTGTTTCTAGAATACTCTTATAAATCAGGTGATTCTGTGATTGCATCAATGTTTGTGTCAGATACTGAAGTAAAATATTTTTGCAGTCGAGTATAATGTATCTAGTACTGTTCAAGTCATTGAGACGATTGGGATTGCAGTACGTCCCTAATTTCATTTATGTACCTGCGCAGCCTTACTTCAATTATTATAATGTTATATTTGTCAGGTGTCACTCTCTTTGTGATAAAATTGATTGTATTTTTTACATATACTGCTGTGCCTCCACCTCTTCCAAGCCTGCCGGAGAATAACGCATCTTATGCTTCAGTATTATAAAATCGCACTTCTTCTGAGTAACAACACCCACTTCTTCTGGGTATAAGTAAGAATAATCAAATCTACTTGTATGTCAGGATTTTGCTGCAGGTAAATCTGCATATCATTCAGTTTGTATCTTAACCTTCTTATATTTGCGTATAAGCGGGTCAAATTCGTTCCACTTGATTGATTTGTATGATTATCAATTATCATCGAAGTTGTAGTCAGTGCTCCTCCTGGTGATTAGAATCCTACGTTGTGATTCGGGACACTCTATCGAATCAGCTCTGTGAGAACGACCAGCATTTTTATTGTTTCCAATACAGTTACAGCACTTCTCATGCGTACTTTGCAGTCTTTTAACTCATGCTTTCCCCCACATTTAACACAGATTCGCTCCCCTTTACATTTCTATGTTTTGTGGTTGTATTTTTGGCATTTGAGACACCTCGTTACGTTATAGTCTTCTTTCACAAAATATGATCCATAATCGAATGGGTATATTTTCCCATGTTTTGTGGTGAAATGAGGCAGATAAAATGTCCGTAAAGGACTGCATCGACGGTCTACTGCCTCGGCAAGAGAGGATGGTGATGTTCGCAGAGATTGGCCTTGTTTGAGGATGCGTGCCTGCGCTGGCAGGCTAGCATTGCGGTGTCGTAGGGCGGGTTCAATTCCCTAGCACAAACACCCACTAAAAAAAACTTCGCATTCACGAATTTGCAGACACAAATGTGTATCGACCAGATTCAAGGCCGAGGTAACCCACCAAGGGTTGAGATTGCTAAAGCAAATGACAAACGGAACCTGGCGAAAACAGACGGCACTTGGGAGGACTTCATCTTTACCGACGATACTTATGGCCCCTAAATAAGAGTGGGGCATCCAGGTGGAAGCGGTGCCTCCTTGCAACCCCTCATTCGGATCAAGACCCAACGTAGACATGGCCATCGATTTTCCATTTGAGTGAAAACCCTACGAGAGCACCGGTAAACGACTTAAAAAGGGGAGAGCTCACCCAATGGCTAGCTCATTATAGTGGAGGGGAAAGCCATCGTGGCGGGTCTCATACCCAGTCAGTTTCAAAAACCCAAATGAAAAGATAAAAATTGATTCGTTATTATTTCAAACGATACCAAAAAATAAATAGACAATAGCATATTTTATATTATTTTATAGCTAGCTATTAGAAAAAAAAACGCGAATAAAACAGTGCATAAAAAGTCAGATATCTCAATGAAATACTGAGATCCAAATTAAATATCAAACGTATGAGAATGAAGTTAAGAGAATCTGATAGAAACGATTTGGAGTTAATTATTATTGGGCAAGTCACTACGAAAATTTTAGTTTAATTTGAGGAGTAAAAGCAATAAAAACCTGTTCGTAAGAGTGCTGATACATACAACAATTTCCTCGAGTAGGAGGATTGTACGAAAGAAATTTTAAATACGTTAAATAAAGTACACGACAAAAATATAAATACTTTTGTTTTCTGGTCCAATTTCAAACCAAAGGGTGGTCCAACCAAAACCCACGATGTTAATTGTAAATAAAACAAAAAGTTTTGAGAGAATTCTTTTAACAATTATTATTATAATAGAAAAATCTATGACAATTATGTGTAAAATAAAATGTTGTCCAAATGCTCGCCACGGCTACGGTGGCATACTTCTATCCGATGGTCCATATTTTCAATGACTCTGAGACATAATTGAGGTTCAATGTCGATAATATACTGAATTATCTTATTCGTTAGCTCTTGAATTGTTCTTGGCTTATTCACGTACACTGTTCCTTTTAAAGATCCCAAGAGAAAGAAGTCCAACGGTGTCAAATCACATGATCATGGTGGCCAATTAATATCGCCACAACGTGAGATAACACGGCGATTGAATTTCTCACGCAAAAGAGCCATTGTTTCGTTGACTGTATGGTGAGTGGCACCACCCCATTGAAACGACACATCGTCCAGGCAATAACCTCTATTTCTGGTCACAAGAAGTCTGTTATCATCTCGCAATAGTGAACACAATTCACGGTAACTGCTTGGCTGTCCTCATTTTCGTAGGAGTACGGCCCGATGACGCCACCAGCCCATAAACCGCACCAAACAGTCATTCTTTGTGGATGCATCGGCTTTTCAACAATCACTCGTGGATCCTCATTTGCCCAAATGTGGCAATTCTGCTTGTTAAAGAATCCACTGAGGTGAAAGTGTGCCTCATCGCGGAAGATGATTTTCTTTGTAAAGTCACTGTTCCCTTCTGTCTGTTCAATCAACGTATTGCCGAAGCTTGAAATGGTCAGTAGGCTTCAGCTCCTGAATCAATTGAACCTTGCAAGCGTGTAAATTCAAATCTTCATTCAAAAATTGCATCTGTGATGTTCGTGAGATGTTCAATTGTTGAGCACGATGACGAGTCGAGGTTAACGACTCTTCTGCCATGCTATCGCGAACAACAGCAATGTTTTCCGTAAAACGAACTGGGCGAGTATGCTCAGGCGATTTCATGTTTCCTAGAGACCCAGTTTGCAGAAATTTGCGCATAATTCTCCTGGTTGTGGACACATTTGGTTGATTATGCTGATCAAAAAAATCACGAAATGCATTTTGATTTGAACGCCAATTTTCATAAAAGGCATCAACAACCTTAACGCGTTGCTCAGTTATGTACCTCTCCATGGTTGAATTTGTCAAACACTGCAACAAAGAAATATCAAATAAAGTTGGGAGAAAAACTCGACGTTTAGGTGTGGCTCACAACTAACATCGTGCATTATGGATGGATCACCCTTTATATCAAAGACAAAAAAGGGTACTTACCCAACATCCTCGACAAGCGCTCATAGATGGTGTGGGTGATGCAATATTTTGCTGAAATTCTATTAACGCTAACCACTGGACCTAACTTATTCGGGTTTCGAAAATTTAAGTACCTTAAGATTTTTGATTTTCCGTTTCAGAAATACCGAAAAGGAATTACTCGACGGGACAACTGCGCGAACAGTGATAATAAAATTTATGTATGTTGTCTCAATACGTTTTACAAATGGAGATATTTTCCTAGTGCTGATTTCATTTAGAGCAAACACAACTATAAAACAAATTGAATCATTATTTCTTCTCTTTGAAAACCTAGGCCCATGAAAATGCTTTCCTTTACTAAATTTATTCAATCCAGCTTTATTTTATAGTTTAACTTGACTATGCACTTTATTTCTGCTCTTTTTGTTTTTGATAATTTTTGGTATCAATTTGCTTCTAATCTTAATCTCAGAGCTCCACTTCGATTCACATCCATAAGATCTGTCGGGAATTTCGACTAATTTTTCTTTCCAACATTTTGTCTATTTTCGTTTACATTTTTTGCAACTGCATTCAATTTCGTTGGACTTTTTTATCTTCGATAATTTTGCACGCACTAACGAAATCATTTGAATTTCTGGAAGCGCCCGTTCCTTTGCTTATTGTGATGCTTCTACTGGCGGTCCATGTTCACCGTTTTCTCCATATTCATTTTTCTTAGCCTTCTTTGACACTTTACTGCCAGGGGCTTCATTCTACACCAGAATTGCTTGGTTGCTCAACTCCAAAACAAACTCAATTGAACGGTGGCACCCAATTGATTTCATTCGATTTCCAAGAGGGTAGTCCAAAGATATTTCGGGAGATTCAACAATCCAAGCAAAAATCACTTTGGATACGTGGGAGCAGCATGATTTCAGTTCTGACCTACAAAATTGCAAACGCTGGAGGCACCCGACTGCTAATCATTTTGTATACATAGCAAACAAGCAGATCCGGCCGATTGGAGCAATGCGATTTAATGTGTATTTATGGCTTCAAAAGCGCTGAAAGATACAGAAAACATGCCAACACTTGCGCCTTGACAATTGGAAACGCGACGCAGTGTACATTGAACGCCTACTTTCGCAGTTGTTATTTATCCAGTGAATGAGCAATTTTCTGACTGGTAATGAGGCTCAATGATAACGTGGGTCAATCAGGACAATTCTACAATATATTTCGAGTAATAGAAAACATAAAACTGCAATTTCCCGGCTCTACGTTGGAGCGTCAATTGGGGTGGAATCGGCTCAGTTGAGTTGTGGGTGTCGCAACTTACACTTCGCACGGATAACAACAAACACAGGAAAACTATTGTCCGCGATCGCGTGCTCAATAGTTAAGTTAAAACTTAGCGACTAATCCACTCACGCCAGCGGTAACTCAAGAAATGCCGTCGTTCCAAAACAGCACACGAGTGAAGGTGAAAAATGAAAAACAAAGTGAAGGAATTCTAACGGGGAAACCGCAGTTGTAAGTGGTGGAGTGGCGTACATATAATTCAATTGCACAAGACTTGGGACAACTGCCAGCGCAAAGAATGGTCACTTTGATGGCGAAATTCCCAGTTAAAGTTCCCAACAAGCTGTCGACCAGGTGGCGGAAACGACGCGCACGATAATTTTCTATTGATCGATGTGGCAATATCAATTAGAACGTGCTTCCATTAGAGAAGTTCGATTAAAATACCTGATCAAAAGCAGATCGAGTTCTGATTTTGACGGATCACAGTTCTCCCGACGTGCGCAATGCGTGGCGATCAAAAGCAGACTCCAGCCACCGTACGGGACCTGTCGCAATGGCAGTTGACGAGCCCCTCATCCATCTACTGTAGATTGGATCGTGGTAGTGCAATTCATGGATGAGCTGCGTTATAAAAGTGTTGCCGTGTCCAAATTTTAATTGAAGATTTAAATAATTATATTTTTTTTAAATTTACAACTAAAATCGGATTATGATTATGATGGTTTTCGAGCGGTTTGCTTAGGGGACTGCTCTATTACTACAATTTCGTGATTCCAAGCTATCCTTAATTTGTATTTTCTCCATTAAAAAGCTATTTGTTTTTATTTGACATATATGTATTTCGGGAGTAAGTTGCTTCCTTCCTCAGTGCCAATACTTAACGCAACTTATTCGCGAAACATATATCTGTCAATTAAAAACAAATAGCGTTTTAGTGGAGAAAATACAAATTAAGGATCCATAATAAATATAGACGTATCTATTTACAAGCCTCTTATTCATGCTCCCATGTACCTGGATTATGTGCAACCACTTTCCATTTTTCGTCCGCCTAGCATGTACGAGTTCCATTTCATCCCGCTCCATTATATTGGGATTTAATGATAGGATTTCATTCCTTAGTTCCTCATTTGTAAATTGGTTTTCTAGATCATTTCTCTTGAAATGCCAGTGTCTACTAAAATTCAATAAATTATTAGTAGCAAAGGAAATGGAAATTTTATTATTCTTTTAATTCCCGCTGTTCCACAATTTACCGCATATAATATTACAAATCATTACATTCTTCTGACATTTGGCTAAATTTTTCTGATACTAAATCCCTCCAAGCAAAATTGAGAATTGCTCTCGATGCTAATGTAAGAGTTTACCAATCTTTTGAATCTATTCCGAGGAGCTTAAAAATTATCGGAAACAGGTGTGTTCTTCTTTGCCAAGATATAATAAGATTTATTTATCTATCTTGAATATCCAAAGTGGAAAAGGTAACAAAATGCCTTCGATTTAAAATACTGCGCCTTAATACTTGCACTTTCATATCCGGCACAATGAATCAATTCACAGAAAGGTCATTGAACGCTCCTGTTGCTTGGTATTGCCTGATTACTCTTTCATACTCCGTCAAGATTTCACTCCGGACAAGTGGGTATTGCACGTCTTGAGAAATTTGGCAATTTCGCCGTTTTGCTAAGTGAAGTAATTGCATTAGTGTAGTGCATCTAACTTCGGTGATTACCGCGAATTCAAAGCAATTTGAATTGAGTTAATAGAATAGCTGAAACTCCTAGAAAGTAGGCGAACGTCGAAGCGTCAATTGGCAGTGGCTGAGGAAATGTCATCTGCTTAGCACAGTGTTGGACCGTGGCGCGTCGGACGTCGGCGTATCGGGCGGAACTTAGAAAATTGCCTTTGTGTTCCGTGCTCGTGGAAGGTTGCGTGGAGCGAAGCGACGCGACGACGCGCATCGACGCAGTGCCGAGGACTTTAATTTTTTCCGTCGTCGTCTGGCTCGACTTCGACTCTGAATTTCTTCTCGACTTTTGTTCCGCTAACTTCTAATCGTTGTGAACGTGAATTGCTGTGACGGCCGGGACTTAGAAAATTTTCGGATCGGACTGCAAAATGAGTGTGGAAAATGCGGAGAATGCCAATGGTGGCGAGACTGTAAGTATGAAAAATCAAATATTCGCCACTAGCTAAGTCATTTTGCTGTTCAATTGTGTCCACTGCGTGAATTTTCAGGGTAGTTTACTTATGTGATGGGAAAATGGCGACAGCGACTAAGTCCCACGTCGCTCATTTGTACTAACTTTGCAACTCACGGGGACTTGTGAAAAATTTTGTGTGGATTAGCGGATGTTGGGTGCCCGATTTGGATTTGGGTAAAATGAAACGGTGTGTCGTGGCATTTACAGTGGCTAAATCGACGATCGATAATTTAATCGACGATGAATTCAGCAATTTTCTTTTATTACATGTGAATTTTCTCATTGGCCCAAGTACAGTGGGCCCCATGTTTGTCGCGAGATTTGCATGGAGAAAGGGCAGCCTTGGCGAAAAATCGCGATGGACACATCGAGATTGCCTGATTGACCGATTGGTACAGGCTCGGTGTCACCTTCTCCCTCACACCTTTGTCAATCTCGAATTCATTTCCTTCAAGATTCGCCCTCGATCATATCACTTGCGTGCAATCATGTGGTTTTGACTCGCGGCGACACGCTATTTTTGCCAAGTTTTCCTCTCCGGCAGCAAAACTATCTGCCAAGCATGCGGTAACCGAAGACAAAAAGCATTGAAGCATCCCATCTGGCCAGCATAGGAAGCTGAATTAGGGATCGACTCTTCCTGATTGCGCTAAAAGATTCACTTACAAATCAACAATGTATCGAGTACGTGTAGGTTCGAGAACAATTTCTTTTTTACGCAAGCAAAGCATGTTTCCGATGCGGCCTAAATCGGTGCGGCGGTAGTGAGCGCGGCACAACTTAATTACAATTAGAAGCAGAAAATCTCTTGACCCGATTCATTCATTCTAGTTTGGGAGCGCTGCTAACAATAAGTCTACGACAATTTGAATGGACGGCGCCGCGTAGCGCGAATTATTTCGCGACATCCTTGTTGCACTCACTGAAAATGCAATTCAAGTGAAATTAACGTGTTCTCCTTGATGTCGCCAATGGCAAAATTAAATGTTAAAATTCACATGCATTTTTCATACATATCCGAGAATTTCCGTTGCAATAAATTCTCTCGAATAATTGGTTGCACAATTGAGTTCAGCTTTCATGTTCGGAAAGCGGTAAGGGTGGTCCGTATAAAGGTGAGGAGAGGGGGGTCGGACTCAATCGTTTTCACACAAAAGCTAAATCGCAATAAGTCTGTGGAAATTTACACGTAAAACATGTCATCTTCCCAAATCCGGTTATTGGGGAGGGTGGTAGGATGTTTCTTTAGAGTACTTTTTCATACTGAAAATTCCCAACGATACACAGGTACTTGAAAAATCTATAAGCAGAATGCAATGCCGACTTAAAACTCAGGAAGGAAAGAGTAATAAAGCCATCAACCCAGCTCCTACCTTGATTATATCACAAAAGCTATCATGATGAGTCAACTTGTACTACGCATAAAATCCCCTGGAAAAACTTAAATCGTATATCGAATTGACGCTTTAATTTTACGTCTCCTACAATGCGAAAGGATTCAAAATACTTATGTTAATATATTTACAAGCATGTGCTTAGTTTAAGAAAAATTATTCAAGTTGTGCCTGAACGGTTTTCCCAGAGTTCAGTTCTTACTCTTTACAAATCATGCATGTTAATAAGTGTTAATATGTTCATAACAACATGATCAAACAACAAAAAGTTAAGACAAAGGTTTAAAATCGAAAATTTTGATAAAAAAATGGTACATTTTTGTTTGCAGTTAAATAAATATTTCCTTAACACAAGCTTAAAACTAATAGTTCTCTGCATTCATTTTTCGATGATCCATCGCTGCCCTTACGATTCCTGCTGAGTGCTTCGCTGATCTCCCTTTGCTTAATCCTGCTATCGTCTTCACATATTATCCTAATCGATTCTATCGCTGCCTCCTTGCAAAGCGGCTCCACAAAGTAGTCCGCGTGGTGTAGTGGTTAGAGTACTCGCTGCGTAAGCCGAAGGTCGCTGGTTCAAATCCCGTTGGTGACAATGAGATTTGTTTCGAATGGTTCTTCGGACGGGCTATAAGTCCGTTCAGTTATGACAAGTACTGGTTGAATGCAGAGCTGAGTGGACGGACACACGGCCAAAGCGTGGTACTGACCATATCACCTTGAGCACCGATACATACGGTTAAAATAATGAGATATGTAATCATTTTTAATAGGTTCTCTTTCGTTCGAGATTTCCCGAACGAAATCTAAACCAACCTCTCATCGGTTCAAGATGTGAAGTCTCGGTAAGTGTCAACGGACTGTACCCAGAAGGCCAACTTGTCCGGGCACCCCAAGTCTACTCCGAGGTGGCTACTTGCAGGCTAGCTAGTTCGGAGAGGAATTGCGGTCGCAGGTCGTACGTGAGTAGACTAAGTCCGGATATATTTGTTTCAGCCCTTTTAAAACGGTTCAACAATTTCCCGAAGAAAATTTCGTCATTACTGTGAATTTGTCTTTGCGAGGCTGTCGATCAATTAACGGATTTACGCGTTCCCGATGTGAATACCAACGTGGTGCCAGAAATAAGCTACTCAAATTCTAAATGAAAATACTTTACGCTAATCAAAAATGTCAAACACAATTTATGGCACCGCGCAACCGAACCGAAGAACTGATCATCCCTTCAAAACAACCTCTCGAGTAATTTTGGGTCCAACGCTCTATTATATGCGGGCGATCTAAAAATATTCAGAGATAAACTCAATTCAGGACTGCAGAATTCTTCAGGATGATATAAATCTCCTGTTCTCTTTTTGTGAGAGAAATCGTCTTTCGTTTAACACGTCCAAATGTGTTCCCATAACCTTCTCTAATAAAAATAACGCCATAACATTATCATACGCGGTCTATAGCTCTCCTCTCGCATCGGTCGATAGTTCCAAGTACTCAGGTGTGACATTTGATCCCCATTTGAAGTTCGAGGGTCACGTCCTTGAATTCACAAAGAGAGCCTCTCGAATTGGGACATGTTTTGCGTTGCTCTCATAAATGTTACAATATCCAAACCTGTATACGGCTTTTCATCATGCTTATTCGCTCAATCCTTGAGTATGCATGTCAGATCTGGTCAAAAGTATCCCATAAGGCCAGTTGAATCTGTTCAGCGTAGCTTCTTCTTCGTAGCACTACAGCGCCTCTCGGGCCTGCGATTCCTGCAAATAGCGCCTCCAACTGACTCATTCCATTGACCGCGTCCTCCACTTTTGAAATCCGAGCAGCGATGAACTGTCTTCGTCGACCGAGTCAGACCAGCGTTTCCTCGGTTTCCCTACTAGTCTCCGGCCTTCTGTTCTCCCAACGCGTAGCTCCACCTGCACGCTTTTCTAAAAATCTAAAATCCCACATTGCTCGTACGACGATCGCCTTAATCTTCTACGACTCACGTATTCTCCTTGGCGTCCGTGAATATAGTCGACTTCTTGCGCCGTATGACTGAGAAGACATCCATTTTAAAGATTCCTATTTATGAGTGACTTAACGATTACCTCAGCGACTAGAATAAATTACGTTTATGCGCTTTCTTGGTTTAACAGACGAGAAAATTTATGTGAGCGGTGGGTGAGCAGAAATTCTGAATAATGTTGGCATATTTTGACAGGAATTAAAATAGCAAGTTATTACAGGTACTATAACTATCTCTAAGCGAAGGCCCGACAGGGGCTGTAGTGCTAAAGCAAAAAAGGTAAGACCGTTCATTCTCACTTTTGTAGGCCTTTGCACGCCTTTTCTCATGTGGTCTTCGGGAGCCCTCTCCAGTTCACCATCGCGCATGTGATGATTGGATGAACCAATATCATGTACGCCCGCCTCTATATCTATGTCGATTCTTTCCTGAAAAAAAGCAGTAGAAAAAATAGTACGAATAGTTACTTTTGTCAAAACATAGTCTTTTCTATTGACTACGAGCCGTTTAATTTAATTCTCGTATTGAAGATGCAAGTCTTGCAAGATGTCTAAAGTGATCTTGGCGAATTGGAAGTTGGGTTTATATGACCATACTTACAAGGTCGTCATCGAAGAGGTTCGACTATATACCAGGGTTATATTAATCCTCAACCTTTCGAACGTCATACGTAAATATATTGAAACGAAACGGGCCCAAACTAAAATTCTGTGTGTCCTCTGAATAAATGTGAAATAGATTAGGGCTTATTATGGAGACTTGTGTTTATATTCGCTTAGAACACGGCTAGACTACCTACCGTTGAGTGGGCTTTTTTGAAGGCAAGTTGCGTTTCTGACACAATGAGGCCCAAAAGGGGCTGTAGTGCTAAAGCAAAAAAAAACAAAAATACCCTTTTAATCAGCTTATCAATAATAGACCGCGCGAATTCGGATGAGTATCGACCACATCAGAACTGCCTGCCTTCTTGGGTATTGTAAATATTTTTGCGCGTTTTTTTTGCTGAAGGAGGTAGCAGATGTTAATGCATTTATTGAAAACGATCGCGAGAAGAATATAGAGGGTTTTTTAAAGCTTGTATTTAGATAGCCCTTCAAGTCAAGTCAAAAGCGCCTTATTCAATACCGATCGCTATAAATTTTCAAAGAATATAAAGCAAATTCCAAACAATAAAAATGCGGAAACTTAATGGCCCAAATGACCTAGATAGTGGAATCGATGGAGTTTTCGGTGATCGCCGGTTTTGGGTGGCCCGTATGTTCGTCATTTATGTCCTCACGACCATCTTTCCAACGCATTATCTCATTCACAGATGGCGCCACAAAAAAAATTTTTATGCCAGACGTATCGTTTATTTTTGAACGCACATTTTATTCTGATTTTTAAACGAATTCACTGCGCATGAGTAAAATGAACAAGTTGAAGTAGCAGAAGAGTACTCCAATGGGATGGGGTGGGTTGGCTTTGTTCACAAAATTTTCGTACGTTTCCCCTTCCCCTGCACCTCTCAAATCAAAATTTGTCGGTTTAAGACCTGTTTTGAAAAATTCTCATTAAGACCTTTCATTTTATGCCCATATTGCCCACATACAATGAAAACTTTTTTTCGGGGGTAACTCCCCTATATGGGGAGACCCCCTTAAAGGCGTTATAAATTTCTTTTCGTGGTGAAACTATGAAGAGGGCGTCACTTCGCACCAACTCACAAAATCTTATGTTTCTAGCTTATGTAGTTTGTGAGGAAAAGTGGTGTGACCAAAGACATATAAAGTAATGGACGCGAAATGGGCTTATTTTCATCCATACGTGAGTGAAGTACTTTTAATACATACATGCCTTCCTCTCGCATGCGAATTGAAATCCCCCTACCTTTCACGCCGCTAGAGAATCCACACACTCAAGTGGCTCTCTAGTTGCTCTCACGAAAATCCCACTCCTCTTACACCTTAACCCCCGAAAGGTCAACAAAATATCAACCATATGATTGAAAACATATGATTTGTGAAAATTCAACATTGATGGGAAACGTCTAATCAAGTTGAATTTGAAATTGTACACAAAACAATTTTTTAAGATAAACCGTGTTGAATCTAGTGCAAAAGCGTTGCAACTGTGATAATTTAGCAAACTGAAAAGTTTGTTACAGATCGCGAGGGTTTTTGTGTCGACAAATGGAAAGTGAAGTGACGTATGCGGGACTGTAAAAACAGCCCTAGGCAGCATGTCAGGGACGTATCCTTCATACGGTAAGTCATGTTCAATCTTTTATATCGTTCAAGTTAGAATACCCGCACAGAAAATTGATTTAGTTCAAGATGCGAAAATTATTCGGAATTCAAATCAACAGCTAATAACGCGCCAACTTCACGCTACACGATAAAGTGCTTCAATTCTCTCGATGCATTTCGTATCCTTTTTCTTACATCTATGGGTGTGACACACGTACGGACGGACAGATGGACCGACAGGACGCGATTTTAGTAGGGTATTGGAAAAAGATTTTACAATACCCTACAAATGCACACTGGATCTTCAGTTATGTCTTCGTGGCCTGTCTCAATAGAATGTTCTTCCTAAACGGGCGTTTTATCATATGTTTTCTACAGACCCGCATCATCATCCATTACATCATGTATTCATAGATGCAAACCTCGACGTTATAACTTTTATAAGCTCAATTACAATCTCCTTTCTGTTTTTTCGCCTGTTGATTGGGGCTCCTTTTGTGGCCGTGATCTTAATTCAACTTGCGATAAATTTTATGCTTACCTCAACTCTGCTCTATTTGCTTCCACTCTTCTTTTCAGATCATAGGACTAAGAATATGCCCTGGATCTCTCTTAAGCTACTGCGTGCTTTAAAAGAAAAAGATCGTGCACGGTCTATCCGGGTACGAAGTCTGCTAGTGATCGTAAGATGTATTCACTTCTTAGATCTACTTCTAAGCGGGAAATAAATTTAGGACAATCTTCTTATTTTCGTAGTATCTTCGTTGAAAACCAGTCTAAGTCGTTCCGGAAATACATTCACTCCCTTAAATCTACCTCCAAAATCTCATCCTCTGTACATATGAACGGCCGCCTTGCATTCTCTCTTCATGAAATTTTTAAGCTATTCTGTGTCTATTTCTCCTCTCTCTTTTAACTCGCCATTTTCGGTCTCCCAACCTCCTTTCTTTCCCTCTATCTTCTGTTCCCATGGGAAAGTTAAACATCTTATTGATGCTCTGGATGGTTCTTTAGGTGCTGGTCCTGACTACTTCACTAAATCCTCATCTGATTATATTCGTGTTTCTTTATCTGTCCTATCCTATATTAGTTTTTTGCAGTCGAGTACATTCATCAAACCAATTTTTAAAAAAGAAGACAACATCTATTACTAATTATCATCCTATATCGTTATTGTCTTGCTCCTCTAAATTATTAGAGAGAACCGTATACACTAAACATCTCAATGATGAAGACCATATGTTTGTTCCGGCGGTATGATTTTATCACGGGCCTTTCTACTATCACAAATCTCATGGACTTTAGTAGTATTGTAGCAAGTGCCTTTGAGAACAGGTTACAGATGGCTCCATGAATCTCACTGCTTAAAAAAACTAAAAACAATCGCTTGTTCCATTGGTTCTTTTTTTATCTTGCCGATCGGTCATGTCAAGTGACACTCAATGAATATGTACTCAAATCTAGCGTGGATTATACATAATTTTCCTTCTCACACGCTCTACGTTTTCCGGCGTCGAAACGGAGGTTGAAGGTCTAGACCGAGGCTCGTTTACCGCTGATCCAGTATTTTTGAACTTTTGTACCCACGCCTGGCTGTCCTAGTCGACATGAGATCGCTTTAAAGTGTCAAATCAGCCGACGGACATCCTGTACAGGGTGCGTCAGTAAAATCCGGAAAGATCACGCTGTTTATTATAATAATTATTTATTACTTATAAACTAACATTTACCATAAAAGTTATTATATCTTAATACTAGGTATTCTCCTTGAATTTATATGTTACTCAATGAAAACCCCGCTTGCTTCAATCACCGCTTCAATTCTCCGCCTGAATCGCGAGCCTTCTTTAACTGCTCTCGTTGTAAATTGATGAATGCTACTTCAACAGCGGCCTGTAATTTTCCGCGGCTGAATACTTCTGAGTAATATCGTGAACTGTGGATTTCGGATACCCGAAACACCTTATAATTTCTTTTGGCGATCGTCCAGCGCGGCCTTTCAATAACCGCCAGTCTTCGATTGTATTCCGCACTCGATTGCACAACTCCGCCATTTAGAATTCACGCACGAATGCACACACGTCTACTCCGTTGAAACGACAACAAGTGATTGCTGTCGCTGATATCCACTACAGCGACAAATTAATGTGAAGTTTCTCCGGATTTTGCTGTGGCATCCAGTTATTGCAGCACTGAGGTTCGTGATTTTTTTAAGTGAGGCACGGAAAAAATCACACTCGAAAATATTGTTGACAGTCAGCGCTTGTCATTCTGCAGCTTCTGGAACTCCTGCTATTTGAGTTGCCGAAGAGGCAATCTGCTTCCTTGCACCTTGCATAAAATAGCATTCGAGGCCTCTTCTCGCGCGGTACTCTTGATGCAAGCGGAGAACTCCCTCCTTTCTTCCTTTTACTTTTTTTTTTGGGTTTGTAATAACTTACATTGCATAAAATAGCATTCGACATCGTGACCTGTCTGATCGTCCGTCTGTCCATCCACCCATCTGCCTGTGCTACAACAGTTTTTTTTCGAAAGCTATAGAAGCTACAATCACTAAATTTGCTAGATATATCAGAAGTGAAAGTTTGATATCAAAAAAAAATTTTCAGAAGTTCTTGAGTGTGGTATCAAATGAAAGGTCTTGATAAGACCTTTCCAAAGCAATGTATTTCTGCGACGAGGGGTGTCGTGGGAGGGGAAATGTACTAGAAATGTTTGTCTCTTCCTCGCTATTAGGCACCTTTGGACCGAAAAAATCTGAAAAAATAATGGAGGTAGTTCTTATGTGTAAAACAATAACAAATACCTTAGAAGTTAAAATGTACTTTACTTGTTAAAAATAGTATGATTTGTAAATTTCACATTTTCTCAATGAATTTGTTAAATTTGATATTTGGCACTAATTGTCGAAGTCGTCCAATATAGGGTTCTTACATATACAGTCATTTGCTCCTCTGGTTCTCCTCCTACCTCGATAGTTGTGTCTGTCATGTTCCTTTCAGGGTCTGATTTCCTCTCCATCTATTCCCCGTGGTTGCCAAGCACAATTCTCGGTCCCCTGCTGTTTATTTTACTTATTAATGACCTTCCATCCATTATCAGTTCACTATGTCTTCTCTATCCGGATGATATTAAAATTTCCAATATTGTCTCATCATGTGATGATTATATCCTGATTCAGAATGATTTGGAGGCGGTGTCAAGGTGGTGTCTTGACAGTTGTCTCGCGCTGAATATTTTTAAATGTTTGAATCTTCCCTTTTCCTCTCATCCTTGCCCTAGCGATTTTGAACTTCACCTAGATAATTCGAGTCTGCAATCTGTGAATCCATTGAAAGACTTAGTTGTCATTTTGGACTCTAAGCTTAAATATGTTGGTCATAACATATGTTGGAAAAAATTGACAAGTTTCTTTGTCATTCCTATATTTTCTCCGATCCTTTGTCCGTTGTTATACTATATGTAAGTCTAGGCGAGTTTCAACGTGGTCGCACGTCGGTTTTTGATGAGCCACGCCCAGGTGCCCCGAAAACGGCTACCATCCACCATATTCTTCAAATTTGGCACCGTGCGACTTCTTTTTGTTTCCAAACCTGAAAAAGTCATTCGCCGGGCAGAACTTTTGAGTCGAATAAGATCATCGTCACCACGGAGGCCTACTTTGCAGACCTCGAGAAAACGTATTTTTCAGACGGGTTAAAAAAGTTGAAACATCGCTGGGTCAAGTGTATCGAGCTAAGAGGAGATAATGTTGAGAAATAAATCGCCAAAATTTTCGTTTTTCTTTTTTAGGCTAAGTACTTATCGGACCGCCCTCGTACAATCCATGGCCAAAAAATTGTTTTTTATTTAATTATATTTCTCAGCATAAAAGCTTACATATTTATGAATGATTTTTATAGAACATCAAAGTACAATACAAGAAGATTAGAAGTATGTACGAGGTGTGTACAATAAGTAAGGTGACTTTTAAAATTTCGCGGGTAACGTACATTCGATTTATGTTGGTACACTCGTCACAAACATATAATTACAGTTTCAGCTATATAATATGTTTAGTTTGTTTGTGAGTGCTCGGCGATTTCTTGCTATCGATTTCTTGCTATCGAAATTATCGATCAAAGATCAATAATTTTTTTGCCAAAAACAACACCACAATCATGCCTCAGCCACCATATTCACTGGATTTGGCCCCATGTGACTTTTTCTTGTTCCAAAAACTGAAGAGACCTATGGGGCGGAGATTTACAACAATTGAGGAGATAAAGACTGCATCGCTAGAGGGGCTCAAGACTATACCGAAAAGTGCTTATGAGAATTGCTTCGAGAATTGGAAAAAGCGTTGGCACAAATGTATTGGCTTAAGTGTATTAATTACTTTGAAGGGGACAACATAAATATTGTCATTATCTATACAAGCTTTAATACATTCTTTTATCGCAGCCGCCCCATGCCATCTTTTTTAAATATTTTCCCTCAATACCTGACGATTGGTGTTATTTTCTTTGCACACAAGCCTCTTTAGTTCATGCCATACATGTTCAATAGGATTGAAATCTGATGAATTTCCTGGCCATGGTAGCAGAAGAATATTTCCGCATAAATATAAAAGAGGATCTCCAGGATTCGATCTTATTAAAATATGGCAGTGCTAGGGTCCCTAAAACTTTTTTTTATTGGTCTTGTCGCATGGTTCCTTCGACAAAATACTGGTTCTGGTTCGTCCATTGTAGCGCTCCCAATACCATTTACGAACGTAGATGTTGGTTTCTCTGGATGCATAACGAATCAAATTTCCCTTCTGGACGTCTTACAAATCCACCAGCTTCTGTCAGGCATTGAAGCGTCGATTCGTCTGTATACTCGTACACTATTTGAAAAATATTGGAAAATTCTAAAGTTGGAGAGCTCTGGAGTAATATCGATAAATACCTTTTTCCAGTATTCTATGGAGACATGCGAATACTCATCCGCAAATTCAAGTCTTGCATTTTTCATCCTCTGATTTAATCGCGTTTTTTTTCACTGGCCATCTACATTGAAAGTTGGCATCCTTCAACCTCCTTCGTAACGTCAAGAATTATTTTATTCAGTTCCTGCAAAGGCGCCCTCCGATTTGCAATACCGATTGACACCAATTTACGGTCTGATCTAGGCGTGATCTTATTTTGTCCACAATTTGCTCGTTTTGAGCAACTGACCGGTGTATTCTTCATTTTTTTTAGAAATTTGCACCGCAAAATACTGTGAAACTCCCTGTAAGCAAGAAATTTCTCGTACTGTGTGATTTCCCGTAAAAGTGCCGCGATTGTATTTTTTTCTGCTCTCAATTCACAAAATATTACAATATCAAATGGTAAAGAAAGGAACACGTGAACGATTGATGCAATATGGGTTAAATGTATGCCACATATTCTTCTTGTTCTTCGTAGCACTACAGCTCCTCTTGCGCCTTCGCTTCCTGCAACAAGCGTTTCTAACTGTCTCGATCCATGGACCGCGTGCTCCTATTTCGATGAAGTGTCTTCGTCGACCTAGCCACACCAGTGTTTCCTCGAGTTCCCCACTGGTCTCCGCCCTTCAGTTCTTCCAATGCTTATCTATTTGGGTATCCGTTGTTCGTCCATACGATTCACGTGGCCAGCCTATTGCAGCTTCCGCAGTTTTACAATCGTTGAGACCTCCGGCTCGTCAAAAATTTCATACAGCTCATGGTTGTATCGAATTCGCCATTGGTCTCCGACTAACTTCGCTCTGTTAGTTCGCCTCAGGACCCGCCTTTCGAATGTATCCAATATGTTTGCGGATGTTTGTGTTAGGGTCCATGTTTCACACCCATAGCATAGCACGGGTCTCACACCCATAGCATAGCACGGGTCTTATCACAGATTTTTATACTGTGTATGTGCTGGTCTCCAAGATCGCTAAAACTGAATATTTTATTTGCGAACTGTATTCTTCGGCGTATTCCGTCCTTACCGGTTCTCGTTATTTTGGTATTTAGATACGCAAATTTGCCCACATTTTAAATATTGTATTGGCCAAGTGTGTATTTGAGGTATTTTTTCTCGACTGCGTCATGAGCTTTGTTTTATTCTCATTGATTTGTAGCCCTACTAGGTTCGCTTCGCTGTTTCAGGAAAAGTTCTTTGACGCCTGTTAACGACCGTGACAAAATGATGGGGTCGTCCGCATTGGCTACTACTTGGCTAGACTTGTATAGTAACTTACCTCTTGTATCAACAGATAGCTTTCTTGTGACATAGCAGAGGCAAATTGAATAGCAATTTTTCAAAAATAATTTGTGATCTTCGTTTGAATTTTTGTTTGAGTGACATTATCCAACACGGCTATTTCACGAAGCACTTGGAGAAAACGCACTTACCAAAATTATAACACTCGCTCCATGTTTTATTTGGTTGATAATTTCAACTTTTTCCTTAAGGGTTAAAGAATTTAATTTTTTACGTGCCATCACTCCCACTAAACACTAATCAACTCAAATTGAACTCTCAATTCATAAAATATTACAATATCAAGCGGTAAAGAAAGGAAAACGGGAACGACTGATACAATATAGCCTAAACATTTGGCACATTATTATACTTTTCATATCAAATTCGCAAAGAAAATTCTCAGAAGAAAGGAAAACTTGGACGACTGATATAATGCAGGCTAATTATGCGTCACATATTGAACTTTTCATATCAAATTCTCAAGAATTTGCTGTTCAACTTGTAGCACCTTTGTTCAAGTTGTAAGACAGCCAGTGGACAAACAAAATTTTTCAATTTAGTCCCTAATTCAAGTTGGCGGATATTGAAGTTAGCGCTAGTGCACTGCATTCATTCAGTCACCAATACCTTGATCGCTTTGCCCCAGCTCTATGAGCCAGAACTAATCTAGCAAATGAGTATCTCCATTGGAATATTGATCTCTGGAGCTCAAATTCGGAGAATATCTTATCTTTTTATCGGTGGTCCATCTACATATTCATTGTTCCCTAAGAATCCATATTTGGCCCTATCCTCTTTTAATATATCTATCAATGACCTTCCGTCAAGATCACATTCTCATGCCTCCCCTACGCCGAGGATTGTAAAGGTTTTAGAACTATTCACTCATCTGATAATTGTCAAAGACCTGCAGACTGATCTGTATTTCCTTGAAATGTAGTGTTAATTTAACTTCTTCTTCTGCGTAGCACTACAGCCCCTCTCGGACCTTTGCTTCCTGCAAAAAGCGTCTCCAACAGTCTCTGTCCATCGAACGTATCTTTCAATTTCGAAATCCGAGCAACGATGAAATGTCTTCATCGACCGAGTCAGACGAACATTTCCTACCTCAAAATGAGTTCTATCCTTCAAAATATTCCTTTAGTATTTGACTACCAAGTAGGCTCCTACTCCTTAAATGATTAGGATGCTCGCTGCGTAAGCCGAAGGTCCCTGGTTCGAACCCCGTTGGTGACAACGACATTTGCTTCGAGGGATTCTTTGAACGGACTATAAGCCCGTTCAGTGATGATACGTTACGTACTGGTTTAAAATCAGAACGTATTGCAGCTGGGTGGACGGGTCAACGGTCAAAGCATGGTACTGATCATATCATCTTCTCGAGTGCCGATACATTCGATCCAAGATGAGATACTCTTTAACTATATCTTAAGTGAAGACCCGAAGGGGGCTGTCGTGCTAAAGCAAAAAAAAAAAGCCGCTTGGTACCCACAGAATTTCTGCACTTCAATATCTAGACGTTTGGAGAACCAGTTCTGCTCCGGTGTGAGGGACTTCCGCACTTTTCCTAGTTTTAGTCTAGCTACTATGTAGATTTTGCTATATATTTTAGCAAATTTCTTGCGGTTAAATATTGACCCCAACCGTGTGATTTATATGAATGAGTCTTATGAATGTTTTATGGAACAGGTGAGTGTAATTCCATTAGACACACTAATCTTTATTTCCTCCCATGTGCAAGATCTCGCTCAAAACTTTCATGTGATATACCGTTCCATTTTCTTTAATAAAAAAGAGTAATTTTATAGACCACCTGTTTCGTAGTCACTCCTATGAAAGCCTTGAAAAAAAACACTTTGCAATATTTACATTAAATCAGCACTTATGAGATGTCCATAAAATTAAATGATAAATGCGTATGCAGCTACGCACGAATGGACAGACAAACGGATATTTTGAACTAACTTAAAAAAAAATACTTGCCGGATGCTTACATTTAGCTATCAGAAATGTTCAATCTTTTCTGGCAACCGTTTCACACAATATACGTCGACATTAAATTTGATATTGAAAATATCAGCGTAATATAAATCTTTTAAGATAAACATAATTCTTACTTTATACAATTCTCCACATTAAACACAATGAAATGTGTATCTGTTGAGTTCTTTTATTTCATTCAGCGTGGCGCATCATGTTTGAAAAAAAAAAACAATAAATAAATTACCACTTAATATTCAACCAGAAACATTCGTTCTGAGCAGGGATTTATGTTCAAAGTGGTATTTTTCCTCTAAAAGTAAACCGCTGTCTACAGACTTTGTGTATAACTGAACGTATTTTTTTCACTAAAATAAAAAAACGTTCATTGATCTTATAAATATAGCTTTTCATATGAAAAGTACGTACGTCGATTTTCTGATGCTAGTTATTGCTCAAACCCCAACTGGATTAATATCTAAAAACAAACATGGTAGACTGTGTTAGCAAATAATAATTTTATTTCTTTCTTCAGCAGCAGGAAGAACTCAAGCCGCAGAATGGAGATTTCGATGACCACCGTCTGAACGGCATAAGTAATGGTCATATCGAAAGCAATAGTGGTAGTAGCAGTAAGCATAAGTCATCAAGTAAAGATAAGCATAGAGATAAAGATAAGGATTACAAGAGTTCATCAAAAAGCAGCAGCAGTCGGTGAGTCACTCATAAACATCTAAAATTAACATTCATCAAATTATAATTAACATTAATTAACAGGGACAAAGATTCCGACAAACACAAAAGTTCATCCAGCAGCAGTAGCAAAGATAAGCACAGAGATAAGGAAAAGGATCGTGATCGTGATAAGGATAAGCATAAATCATCATCATCTTCATCGCACAAATCATCATCGCGTGACAAGGACAAGGAGAAAGATCGGGAAGACCGTAAGGATCGTGATAAGGAAAGAGATAAAGATAAAGATCGTGAACGTGATAAAGATCGTGACAAAGATAAAGATCGTCACCGTGATAAGGATAAAGAACGTGATAAGACTAAAGATAAAGAAAGGGATAAGGATAAAGATAAGGAAAGGAGCAAGGATAAAGAAAAAAGTGATCGTGATGGTGATAAAGATCGCAAAAAAGATCACAAGAGCAGTTCTCGTGATAAAGATAAAGATCGCGACAAGGATAAAGAACGTAGCCGTGACAAAGATAAAGATCATAAATCGTCAAGCTCTAAGGATAAACATTCCAGTTCATCATCGTCGAAGTCCAAGGACAAGGACAGAGAACGTGAAAGGGATAAGGATAAACACTCATCAAGCTCTTCGTCGAAAGATAAGGATCGTCACCGCGATAAAGATCGCAAGGATCGTGACAAAGAAAAGAGCTCATCATCTATCAAGAAAGAAGATGAAAAACCTGAATTTAAGTTCGAAGAACCTGCTGAAGTTAAGGAAGAAATCAAACCAGAAATGGATGATACTTGCGACGGCCAAGCTGATGACTCAACGACAGCGGGCAAACAAGACATGTCGTATTATGAAACGAAGCAGGAATTCAAAAATGAATTTATAAATAATTCACAAGCTAGTTCTTGTGATTATTCAATGTCACAATTCCGTGATGACGAGCCAGCTTTTGTAATAAAAGAGGAGGAGGAAGAAGAGCGAGATGAAGAGCAGGAGGCAGAAGAATCACGTCAAAATGAAACAGAGGAGATGGAAGACACTTATGAGGAAAGAACGACAACCCAGGAAGCTGTCGTTGATGAAGACGATGACGATGATATGCCTTTGGTAAATACAAATACTTTTGTTAATTTGTGGGAAAAAAATTAATTTTATTTCTTTCATAGTCTGAGCAACGCAAGAAGAAACCCGCCCCCGTACAAGAAGATGACGATGATGATATGCCTTTGGTAATGATCAGTAGTTGAATTGAACTTTCTGGTCATATTTAAATTGATTTTTCTCTAACAGTCCAAACAGCGTAAAAAACGCCCAGCCGCCAAGGATGATGACGAAAGCGATGAAGATGCACCTCTCATAACGAAGAAGAAGTCAAAAGCTGGCAAGACTAAAGAGAAAGAGAAGAAGAGTAAAAAGAAGCGCGCCATTGAAGAAGAGGAGGAAGATTATGATGAGAAACCTAAAAAAAAGAAATCAAAGAAAGAAAAGGTAATTTCATTTTTGTTTTTTAAAAGTGTAAATTTTATCCGTTTTTGAATTTCAGCCAGTTCAAGTGAAGAGTGTATCAACTACGGAAGCATCACCACAAAAGGGTCGCAAAAAGAAGGATGAAGAAGAACAGCAAGATGTGTGGAGATGGTAAGATTTATTTAAGAAATTGTTCTGAGGTTTTTGTTGGATGGACTCCCAACTTTTTCTGCCGTTAGTAGTGATTAAGGGTACCACAGATCAAATGTTGCAGCAACTAATTTGTATGAAGAAATGTTGACCTTTGCTCTTTTTTGACTTTGGTACCTCTCCCTACCACTCTTTCCACCGCTTGTGCGATCCGCTCTTCACTTATCTCCGTTTCTTCAGATGTGCCATTCTAGACAATGCTTAAAACATTGTTTGAGGGTGAAACAGAACTGTTTATGGCTCGATTGTTGTCAATTTTCTCTAAAAACGTAAGTTCGAGTTTCGAGTAAATTTAAGGGTCCCCTTGAGATTTTATAGGCGAAAACGTAAAATATGTAAAAGGTACTATTATGGACAAAGTTGATCGAATTTTGATGATGTATAGGGTTTTCCATTAAGGACGTAACAATTTTATCTATTAATAAAACACAGAAATTTTTGAGATATTGAGTTCAAATTTATTGTGGGTGTAGTGCAAGCATTACATTTTATGAATGAAATTCGATTTCGGTCATATGACCACCATGAGCCCATTTACAGTGGTCGATTCTTTGAGCCCAATTTTCCATCACTGACTCACATTTCGATCGCTGATGTGAAGTTCATCCAATTCTGGCCACAAATAATCTTCCAACATAACACGATAGCGCTCTCCATTGACGGTAACATGACGGTCGTTTTCATCCACGAAAAAATACGGCCCAATCACACCTCCGCCATGAAAACCGCACCAAACACTCATTTTTTGCGGATGCAACATGCGGGTTTGTTGCTGACCAATAACGCATATTTTGCTTATTAACAAAGCCATTGAGCCAGAAATGAGCTTCATCGCTAAAGATGATTTTTCGATGAAATTCTTCATTTTCTTAAAGCTTTGCCAGAGCCCGATTGCAGAAGTTTCGGCGTTTCGAATGAATAAGTGCCTTTAGTTCTTGAGGCAATTTAATCTTATAACTACGTAGCCCAAGATCTTTTCGTAAAATACGTCACAGTGTCCTTTGAGCGGTGCCCAGTACTTGAGAACGACGTGGAATCGAGTGATTTGGCTCATTTTGAATCGATGCACTTACGGCTGTGATATTTCCTACATTTCGAGCGGTACTACGTCTTTTTGGCAACGGAACGTCCAATAGTGACAATTTGGACTCGAACTTATCCACTATAGCATGCACAGTCTGTCGTGTGGGACGATTATTACGGCAGAAAAATGGAGTAAGCGCTCTTAAAGTTACGACCACCGACTCAAAATTTCGGTAGTACTTTTTAATAATTTCCAAACGTTGCTGGTTCGTGAACTTTACCATGATAAAAATGTTGACTTTAACTAACTTTTTGCCATCGACAGTTCATTAAAAAAGTTTAAGGGTGCGTTCATATAAAGATACAAGATTGTTATGTCCCAAATGGGAAACCCTACATTTGTTGGCCTTGTACTTCAAGATTTTTCGACGATTTTTTTCAGATTTTTTGGATTTTTCGTACATTTCCCGTCCCTTGCACCCCTCAATGCAAGAAGTGTCAGTATAAAACCGGTTTTGAAAAGTTCTCATTAAGAAATTTTTTAAAGGCCACCCCCTTATAAGGGGTGTTAATAATTTTGTGTTCGATAGGAATTGGGTATTCTTTGTTCGCGGTCAATTCTAAGACTGAAATATTATTTACAATAAGTGTTTAAAATACATGTTGTTTATTTATTTATTTGTATGTAGAGAGTAGAGTTTTAGCTGAGAGTTAGACTTTTGTCAACATCCTTCGCCCCGGCTTACCTTGCAACTCAAGTCGATAGATCCTCTGCATCGAACGACAAAGCGTTGAACCATCAGCTAGTCTTAACAAACAGGCGCGGATTCGTTTTTCTTGGCCCGGGTAAACTCTTTTAATCCTAGCAAACCTCCAATGAATCTGAGGTACAGCTGGATCACCGGCAAGAACAACATTTCCTTCGTTGGCACATGATGGAAAGAGTTGTTTGCAATGATGATGTGCAAGTATTCATTTACACATCGCTTGGATACTGAAAACAATGATTTCAACCAAGACTTCCAAATTCTCTGTATGTCTTCAATCGTTGCGTTTGTGATTTCGCTGCGTACGTTACTAGATTTAATTCGTACGTTGCTAGATTTAATTCTCGATGAATAACATTTTAAGAATGAATTAGGTGTTAGCGGTGACATATCGAGAGGATCGTCACTGACGTAAGTTAATGGGCTTGAGTTTACTAGATCTTTTGTTTTAATAAGTAATGTTTATAATTGTTCACAGTTCAACTTAGCTCGACCAATTGATATCTTCAAGATGTCTATAACAACACTAATTAACCGTTCCCAAAAACTTCCCCAGCAAAGGGCTCGTTCTACAATGAACTGCCCATTTTATTCGCCGTAAACTAAAAAAATTCTTGAAACGTTTTCTTTTTCAAAACTTTTTCAAGACAGGAGAGCTCAAGAGATGCCCTTTAAACGTCTTAGCATTGCCAGAATAGATGATGCGAGGGCTTCCCGTCTTATGTCGTAACCTCAAAGAACCTAGCGAGGCAAATTCTATCGCAAAAGAGTGATGCAAAACGCTGGCCCATCCTTCTAGCATACTTCGACAACATATAGGCCATTGATAGATTTAACCAACTGTCGACTTTTCAAGATCCAAAATCTTTCACGAAGTTTCGTAAGTACGATATTTATACCTCGAAGCAATGTTCGTTGACGCAGCTCAATTACGACCACCTTCTTAATATAGGATTTCTTAGGCAGTAATATTGGGCGTACAGCATCGGAAGATTTATCTGCTAATTTTAGACGACCCCCAATACGTAATAAGCCTTCGTTATTTATAAAGGAATTCCGCGTTTCCTCAGCTCGATGTCTAGCCTTCCAACGTCTAGATATACCCTGCAAAAGCCTCGGCAAGTTATTTATTCCTTACAACTAACACTTACACGTTCTCACTTTTTCGACACGATTCAAGGTAGAAAGTAAACCCGTTCACGCGTACTTCCTTTTTCCCTCCCGACGACGACTTGCGATTCCGCTTGGGATTTTTCACTTGCCGTTGACGATTACGCGAAGCGATTCACAATTATTGAATATTAAATGTGATTCCTCGCTTTTTCTTTATTGTTAGCGAATTTTTATTCACTCGCCACGAACAGATAGACTTTTTTCCCTTTAAATGTTTATAGTAACTTTTATTACAATATCGGCGCGGTTCTCGTGGCGTGCGCTCTGTGTAGCAATCCATAACAGACTCCCCGGTTGTAGCCAATAGTCACCTTACGGGACTAGTCGCAACGGAAGTTTACGAGCCAGCTCATCCGTCCCCGTAGATTGCATTCGGCCATGCAATTCGTGGATGAGCTGCGTTAGAAGGTGTTGGTGTGTCCAAATTTAAATTGCAAATTTAAATATAATTTTTTTAAATTTACAATTAAAATTTGGATCAGTATTATGGTGGTTTTCAAGCAGTTTGCTTAGGCGCCTGCTCGGTTACCACATATGTTTTTGTTTTTGCACTTGACTTCACTCCGAAACACCTTCACGTTTATAAAGTTTTTGGTTTTGAAGATCGCGTGTGGCACTTTAGTCCACGTGTTTTATTCAAAAGTTACGAATTTTCATCAGCTTTGACGTACGAGTTTTCTAACCTCTACGTTTGCTGTGTTGTAGGAGAATGTTTGTTGTGTTGTATTCAAACTGTTCAACGAATTATAATGAAGGCACGATCGTGTGAACGTGAAACGAAATTTTGTAGGTGTGCGCGGGTGTCAGTGGGGGAAGTGATTCTTCTGAAGAGAAAGAAAAACCTCTCGGGAAATAAAGGGGAAGGAGAAGTAGAGGGAATCATACAGTTTCAAGAGCGTAAGGTATTTATGTGTTAAATTTGCTTCCCACATGGGCAAGTACACAGATTCTCGTTGCTCGTCCATTTATTTATATGTCTGGTTTAAAGCTGTGGCATTTATGTCTATGTAGAAAGTAGATTATAGCTGTGAGTTAGACTTTTTTTTTAACTTGGGGGAGACCCCTTTAAACATCTCATTTTTTTTGGTAGTGAAACTGTAAAGATGACACCACTTTTGACCTACTCACAAAGCTTAATTTTTCTAGCTTATGTGGTTTGCGAGACAACTTGCTGTTACGGACGGACGGACGAACTGGGCTCGATTATAATAGGTTTTTGTAAAACTATTTCGCTAAACATTAAAAATCAGAGTGCATTAGCTTAAAATTTTATGCAGTTTTTCAAACTTCATTGAATATCAAATGGTTCGAAAATAGACAGTCGTATGACTTGTGTTGGAAAACTGTGTCAAAATACCTCTCTGTATCGATGCGAAAAATCCGCATCCCAACGTTCTCGATTGTAACTAAATTTTTTTACAATTACATGAATCGTTCAATTCTTCCATTTCGTTCGTCAATTACGCGGTTTGTGTCTTGGATATAAAATTTAACGAGTGTTACGTCATTATGACATTTGGTTATTGTCAAATGTGAAAACTTGGTGAAATGGGGGGATCATGATACTTTTAATCCAAAATGCTTATTTTACCATGCTTTGCAGTATCTGCAAGCATACTGCGACCTGCACTATATCGAACATTTGTGATTTCCCACACCGCGCTAAAATCCATCCGGCCTAAACTTGCATATTGGTACTCATAAGCTTTCCACATGAATCTTATGTCAATCTTATCTTCTCTATTATATTTTCAGGTGGGAAGAAGAAAAGCGTGATGATGGTGTGAAATGGCATACATTAGAACATAAAGGTCCTGTATTTGCTCCTCCATACGAACCATTGCCGGCTAATGTGAAATTTTTCTATGACGGTAAAGAAATGAAATTGTCTCAAGATGCCGAAGAGATTGCCTGCTTCTATGCTAAAATGTTGAATCACGACTATGTGACCAAATCAACTTTCAACGATAATTTCTTCAAAGATTGGCGCAAGTCGATGACATCAAAAGAAAAGGAAACAATCAAATCATTGGATAAGTGCAATTTTGAACAGATGCATCAATATTTTGTTGCACAATCGGAAAAGAATAAGAACAAAACGAAAGAAGAAAAGCTAAGGCTCAAAGAAGCGAATGAGGCTCTTATAGCAGAGTATGGTTTCTGTATTATTGATGGACATAAGGAGCGGATAGGTAATTTCAAATTGGAACCTCCGGGTCTGTTTCGTGGTAGAGGTGAACATCCAAAAATGGGTCTGGTAAAGAAGCGTCTTATGCCTGAGGATATTATAATCAATTGTGGGAAGGATAGTAAAATACCTGTCCCTCCGGCTGGACACAGGTGGAGGGACGTTCGTCATGATAACACAGTGACATGGTTGGTGTCGTGGACGGAGAACGTTCAAGGTCAAGTGAAGTACATTATGTTGAATCCCAGCTCGAAATTGAAAGGCGAAAAGGACTATGCCAAGTATGAAACTGCACGACGACTTGACAAGCATATAGACAAAATCCGCTCAACTTATCGTGACGAATGGAAATCAAAGGAGATGAGGATACGCCAACGAGCTGTCGCACTATATTTCATTGATAAGTTAGCTCTGAGAGCTGGTAACGAAAAAGACGAGGATCAAGCCGACACAGTTGGTTGTTGTTCTCTTCGTGTTGAACACATAAAATTGCACAGACAGCTCGATGGAAAGGAGAATGTGGTAGAGTTTGATTTCCTTGGTAAGGATTCCATTCGTTATTACAACAAAGTAGACGTTGAAAAGAGGGTGTTCAAAAATTTGGAATTGTTTATGGAAAATAAAAAAGAAGGAGACGATCTATTCGATCGTTTGAACACAAGCGTTCTAAATGAGCATTTGAGGGATCTCATGGAGGGTGAGTTATTTTTTTTTGTATTTTAATGCAGCCAAATGTACATATTTTTTATGAACATTGCAGGACTTACTGCTAAAGTATTCCGTACGTACAACGCTTCGATAACACTGCAAAATCAATTGGATCTGTTGACCGACCCGAACGCAACTGTACCAGAGAAACTTCTCGCTTATAATCGTGCTAATCGTGCCGTAGCTGTTCTGTGTAACCATCAGCGTTCGGTGCCTAAAGGACACGAAAAAAGTATGACAAATTTAAAAGAAAAAATCAAACAAAAGCGGGAAGCTATTGAGGACTGTGAAAATGAACTCTACGTAAGTTTATTTTGAGCATAAAATTTCGTGATTTTGTTTCATATATTTCGTAATTTTCTTTTTTAAAGGATCTCCAGAGAGCAGCCAGGAAAGGATCCGTTAAGGAGAAGATAAATTGTGACAAAAAGAGGAAGCAACTGGAACGTCTCCAGGATCAACTGAAAAAACTTGAGTTGCAAGAGACTGATCGGGATGAGAATAAAACTATTGCGTTAGGTACATCAAAGTTGAACTACTTGGATCCACGGATATCAGTCGCCTGGTGAGTATCAATTATTTATATTTGGAATTATTTATATTGTTATAATTCCTTGAAAGACAAATTTGATTAGGTCGAGTATACAATTAATGAATTTTCTTGAAAGATCTGTAGTTGTATAGTTTGGCATATTTGATTGGTTTCGTGCCTAAATTATCGGTGATATTAAGATATTCGTTGAAATTAATATACATATTATTTTTGGCTTCTATTAAAATTTTTCGATGGCCTGCTTTTCCATACAAAGCATTCTAAAGCGCACAAGTTGCTTATTTTCGAAAACACATTTCCTATTTTTTTTACAATCTAAAATTTTTGCACGTGACTTGCTAATTAGCCAGAAAAGAAAAAACAGGCAAGGCGAGAGTTGAATATTCATCGAGTGGGTTCCGTGTGATCAATTGGTAATGTAGCAAATTTTTTATGGTAAATATAAAAAGTATATCTGGTATCGGGAAAATCACTGAATGTATTGTCTATAGTTCTGTCTTGTTTTTGTGAATACGCGGAATAAGATTTTGGAGCGTCTAAAGAACGAGGCCACGAATGATGCTCTGCGTGTATAAAAGAAGCTTCCAGGTGAAGGAGGCAAACTCACTTTTGGTATTTATGAAAAGACTTGGGGATCATTTAATGAACACTGATGGAAGCGAGGATTTGAGGATTTTTTTCAACTCAGTATCTTAGGGCATTTTTGATCCTTTCGGCGAGATACATGAAGAAACAACTGAAAATAGAAAAAAGACAGCTTCCTTTTAATTTTGTGTATTATTTTTATTCTCGAAATCGATTTTCGACCGTAATCGTTCGGTCTTCTTCAGCACACTGATGCCAGTTCAGTGGGAATTGCTGGAATTTAGATTTCGGAAGCCCGAATGACCGTATAAGGGCCCATACACAAAAACGACAAGCCATATAGCAGCAATTTAGTCGGTCTACTTTGGAAAAGCTCCCGGGAGTTGTCAGCCTACTTGGGCAAAAGCAAATGCTTACATGGCGTAATATACGAGGGCGGCCCTATAAGTATTCAGCTTACAAAAGAAAAACGAAAATTTTGGAAAAGTGGCGATTTATTTCTTAACATAATCGTAGCTCAAGACACTTGGCCCAGCGATGCTTCAACTTCTTTAACTCGTCTGAAAAAAATACGTTTTTCGAGGTTTGCAAAGTAGGCCTCCGTGACGGCGACGACCTCCTCATTCGGCTCAAATTTCTGCGCGGCGAGTGACTTTTTCAAGTTTGGAAACAAAGAGAAGTTGCACGTTGCCAAATCTGGAGAATACGATTGATGGGGTAGCAGTTGGTAGCCCAATTCTGCCGTGGCGACGGCGGAGGTGTGAGCCGGTACGTTGTCACGGTGGAAGCGCACTTTTTCCTTCACCAAATGGAGCCTTTTTCTCTGCGATTCGGCGTCGAATCGGCCCAATAATTTGGCAGAGTCGAACCCTGTGACCGTTTTGCCCTATTCCAGGTAGCCATGCCCAAAATTTCATGCAGTATATAACCCAAACGGTCTTTTGAGATTCCTACTGTCTCAGCTATCTCGCGCACCTTCAATCGGCGGTCTACCAATACGAGCTCGTTGGTTTTTGTCACGTTATCCTCCGTGGTAGCCGTTTTCGGGGCATCTGGGCGTGGCATATCAAAAACCGACGTGCGACGACGTTGAAACTCGTTGAACCAATTTTTTAAGGTCGCCATCGCAGGGGCAGTCACCGTACACAACATCCAGCGCTCTTCCAAAACAAGAATTGAATCACCGACCGATATTGATCTTTCTCCATTTTTCTAAAATCCGTGGCACGCCGCTTCCACATGCGGTCAAAACAAAACTCCGAGTCAGATTCGGCTGAAATTTTGAAAGTAGTCGTCTACGAGAATGTAGTGCACGATCGTCTCTTGAAGCGATTAACACATCGACTACTGAATAAAGTTACGGTGTTCACCGCTGAAAGCGTCAAGAGTACGAGATTTTTTTCTTCCTGCATCTTTAGACCGCGACTAAATTATTTCAACCGTTTTATGTATTTTGTGTGGGTAATAAATCATTATGTTGTAAAAAAGTGTTTTTTATGTTCATATTATATACTAAATGCTCACATTTGGTGAGCCCGACGTGATCGGGTGGAGAATAAACGCTAAATTTACACTTGAATACTTTTGTGTAGTTCGCGAAGTGACGCCAAGAAAAATGGCTACCGAAACTAACATGGAGACGCCGAAAGCGCCACCACCAATCGCGCCTAGGCCTTCAACAAGCAATTTATTTGTCGAAGCATCAAGGATAACAAAATTCCCGACTTTTTATAAGCCGGATCCAGCGTTTTGGTTCTACCAAGTTGAAGCTGCATTTCATACGCATCACATAACACAGGACGAAACAAAATTCAAATACGTGATTCAGTATGTAGAGGCCGATATTCTACCGCACGTCATCTCCATCGCGCGAAACCCGCCAGCTGAAAACAAAAACGAAGCAGTAAAGCATCGATGGCGTTTGCGGAATCCACCGAGTCTTGAATTGAGGCGCTTATTACAAGGACTAAATCCGGATAGAAGGAAGCCTTCGCATTACCCACAAGATTCTCGCAATAATGGAGGGGAGCAAGTAACTGATGCAATGCTGCGATCGCTGCTCCTGGAACAACTACCGAAAAATATTCGTGTCGTACTTGCAATATCGAGCGAGTCCGACATTGAAAAATTGGCGAAAATGGCGGATTTGATGATCGAACTTCAGCAGCCTTTCGGTGTTGCGACAGTGCACAGAGAGTCTACGAATGATATTTTAACTCAACTAGTGAATCGAATGGATCGCCTAGAGTTGCGTACTCGAGACCATTCACGCTCCAGATCTAGAACCCCAAGAGGCTGACAAATTCACGAGCCAACGGCGGTTTTTGTTTTTTCCCATAAGCGTTTTGGAAAGCGTGCCCGGAATTGTCGTCCGCCATGCCAGTGGACAGCCAATGATAAAGCAGATTCGGGGAACTAAATTCGTCGTTCCGAATACGGCGGCCAAGGACGACCAAATTCATGGAAACAATCGTCTACTAATAATCCATGATCGGAAAAGCGGGACTCGCTTCCTCATCGGATCCGACATTTCAGTCCTGCCACGGGACAAAAATCACATCACTCCAGGGGAATTGGAGCTATACGCCGCGAATAATTAATACGGCCAGAAACTAATGACACTTGATCTTGGACTTCGTAGACCGTTTGCTTGGAGGTTTATAGTTGCAAATGTAAGGCAATCAATAATCGGAGCAGATTTTTTGCTACAATTAGGCCTTGTACTGGATTTACGTCGGAAGAAGTTGGTTGACAGCGAAACTAAATCAGGAGCTAATACTAAATTTACCAAGCAAGCCAATGCTACCATTACTAAGATAAAAGAAAACTCGGAGAACTACGATCTGCTGAAGGATTATGCCGATTTAACTGTACAATCTGATACCAGGAAGGTTATGGCTCAGGGCATTTACCACTACATTGTAACAAAAGGTCCTCCAATTGCAGAAAAGGCAAGACGCCTAACACCTGAGAAGCTGAGCGTAGCAAAAGCAGAATTCGAATTTATGCTACAACAAGGAATTTGTCAGCCATCAAGCAGTCAGTGGGCAAGTCCACTACACCTAGTCCAAAAGAAAACTGGGCAGTGGAGTCCTTGTTTGAATGCAATTACCATCCCGGACAAATATCCCATTGTTCATCTTAGTGACTTTGCTCACAGACTCAGTGTATGCATGGTATTTTCGGCGCTCGACCTGATGCGGGCATACTATCAAATTCCGGTAGCGCCATTCGGATTATTCGAGTTTAAGGTGGTAGCGTTTGGCGCTATATTGACCACGCTCTACAAGTTCTGCATTTTTGTTATTCGTACATTAACGATATATTAATTACCTCTAAGACACACGAAGAACACTGTGAGCATTTAAGAATCATCCTGGACTGACTGCGTGAATATAGCCTTTCTAGAAACATAGAGAAATGTACGTTTGGAAAACCGACTATCGAATATCTTGGATATCTCGTCGAAAATCATGGTATAAGGCATATTCCGAAAAGAGTTGAAACAATCCTAAGCTTTTAAAAACCAGAAACTGTCATGGAATTGTACAGATTTCGAGGAGCGATCAATGTCTATCAGAAATCGCTTAAAAATGCAGCAGCCGTTCAAGCATCTTTCCATGAGTTCCTCGTCGGAGCAAGAAGAAAAGATAACCGTGCCATCGTATGGACTCCACAAGCAGATGCAGCTTTCGAGGAATGGAAGCACCAAATTGCCAACGCAACTTAGCTCCGACACAATCGAAAATGCTACGCTGGCAGTCAGATGCGACGCTTCTGACACCGCAATGGGATTAGTTCTCGAGCAATTAAACAACAACGTTTGGGAACCGCACAGATTCTTCTCCAAGCTCCGGGCGATTCACAGTGCCATAAAATTCTTCCGCCACATGTTTGAGGGACGGCATTTCATTAAAATCGATCATAAGCCCATCATATACGCCTTCAATCAAAAAGCTGACAGGGCCTCTCCGAGACAACTCAGGCAACTCGATTTCCTTGGGCAATTTTCAACAAATATTATTCACATAGTCGGAAGCGACAATGAAACAGCCGACGCGCTATCCCCAATTACCGCTATTGAAATGCCAGTTGCAGTGACAATCGAAGATTTAGCGAAGGCACAGAAGGATGATGCAGAATTGAATCATCTACTTCGAGGCGAAACGAGCGTGCAATTCCGGAGACTACATCTAGACGAAAGCGAGGCAGCTATTTATTGCGATGTTTCAACGAGCAACATTCGGCCTTACGTCCCAAAACAATTTCGACGACACGTTTTTGACTTGTTTCATCAATCGTCTCATCCCAGCTGCAGAGCTACGAAGAAGCTTTTTGTAAATAGTATGTGTGGCCAAGTATGTCCAAAGATATACTCGAATGGGCTAGGACTTGTCTCCCATGTTAGCGAAGTAAAATTCGACGACATGCCAAGTCTGCACAAGGTGAAATTGATATGCCTGATACAAGGTTTAGTCACGTGCATATTGACATCGTTGGACCACTAAAGCCGTCAAAAGAATACTCGTATCTTTTAACGATAATTGATCGATTTACAAGATGGCCTGAGGTGATTCCCATCAAAACTATCTCGGCAGACGAAATCACCACTGCATTTTATTCCAACTGGATTACACGCTATGGATTCCCGAGCGTTCTAACGTCGGATCAGGGATCCCAGTTTGAATCCGTCATATTCCAATCGCTAACACACTTAGTCGGCTGCAGAAAAACCCGAACGACGGCATATCACCCTGCAGCTAACGGGATGATTGGCCGTTGGCACCGATCTTTAAAGACCGCAGTTATGTGGCACAACAATCAAGAATGGATTGAAATCCTACCAACCGTTCTGCTAGGACTACGTACGAGCATCAAAGAAGATATTGGGGCAACAGCTGAACACTTTACACGCTTACTGAACATGGTTTTATCATGGTCGTACAGTATATATAATGATCCACATCAACCTTGAAATCGCTCGGTCATCAGGTTTTTATTTGTTACAAAAATGACTTTCCATATAACATACTGCACATCATCGCACCAAAGTGAGAAGTTTTTCTGAAGGATATAAAAGCCATAAACTAACAATTTACATGTGTAATATTCGTCCTGCCTTAGAAATGCTCGGAGAAGCATTGAGCCTACTTCAGCAAAAGTCCTCGAAATGCAAAGCTCTTCTACAATTTAAAACTCCCTATTTATCATATATGCTCGTAATCATATAAATTTGTGATAAAAGTCGGCCTACATGTATTCATGTATGTGGTAGTAAGAGTTGTCACTTGGCTTTAATCTTACGTTCCGGTTAGATCCCGCCGGTTCCGGTTAGATCCCGCCCGTGTTAACATAGAAATAATTACATTATCCAGAGCAACAATAATCATTACCAAACATCTTGAATACATTAGTTATCTGCATTTCATAGCTTGATTACAAAATCTTTCTGCCAGGAGCGTACTCCATGCTGCCCGACTTGTTCTTTATTTTCTTCAAAATGGCTTTGCGATGCATTCATGACAGGGGCATAGATTTCTAGAGTTTAATTAATTTATTGAGGGACGTAGGATATTTTGCGGATTCTTCATTATCATATTGTTGCGTGCATTAAGTGTGGGACCTATAATTTAGGGTATCCCCAAAAGCACAAATTGTCTTTAAGTTTAAATCAAATTGTTTTTTTTACCAATACCGCTTAGAAAATCGCTTGATAACTTTTTTTGCGCAGTGTCGCACGTATAACTTTCAATTACTACGGCCCCCCTCCACTTCATTCATTGTCTGCTTTTATAGTAAATCTAATACAACTCGAGCTTGCGATACTATTCTGGCATAGTCTTGATTAAAGATGACACATCATTGCTTTTTGTAGGCTGTTATGATTGCCTCGAGATGTTTCCTAATGATGTTGATTATGATGAACCATAATGATGGTTCTGGATGATGCAATTGTTTTGTTTTATTGCCAGGTGTTTGTTGTAGTTTTGGTTGATGTAATTCAGAGTACTGCGCACAATGGCGAAAGTAACTCATGCGATTGTTTGGACATGCAATAATATATAAGCCAAATACTGGTGTTTTGCTTTTCGTATGCTTTTATGACTTATAACATTCTATCCTATTTTTGAGAATAATCAAAGTTCAGTTGAGTGATTTTTTCAATCTTGGAGCTCATTGTTTCTTGAAAATTCATATCTCTTCCATCGTACGGCAGCTTTTTAGTTTCATCAGTGAAAATTCTTTGAGCACCTACAGGCATTGTTAACAAGCAAAAGACTGAAATACTAAGCATACAATTTCGTTTTTGCTCTACCCCTACAATGTCACACGTTCAACTGAAATTTGATCTAAATATTATCACGAAGCTTCTATTGTGCAATTGCAAGCAATCGCGACATCCGTCTTGAAGCAAAGCTTTTTGATATCAACATTTTGTTCTATAGTACATTATGCATCACATTTTGAACCCTATCTGCTACCTTGTTCACTCCCAGTCGATGGTCATTTAATTAAGTTTTTTGCATGTTGTATCTGCCGTCTTTAATCTCCTTTAAATTCTATCGCTGAATCCTTTAATGTTGTAAACAAACTATCAGACTTCCATAAAGTAGAATGTAGACCTTTGATAGACTTTCAAACTTTGATTTATTTTTCAATTGGAAGTGTTATCACATAACTGTGATAAAATTGTTCCAGGTTTACCAATTCTACCATCATTAGCTTCTAGTATTACTTGCTATCAAAAAAATACTAAACAATGTAGACTTTTATAAAGACTTTTATAAAGTTTTATAAAGTTCGTAATTGATACTTGACCATAGTTATTTGGGATCACTTGGGTCTCGGGAACTCAATTCATACTTTTTCTTTTAAGTAATATAACAACGAATACAAAGTGTTTATTTCAGCTTGATAAAAACAATATCAGTTGATTTTCAGTTTTACGATTAGATCATCTAAAAAACAATTAATTAATCTATTTCTCTGCCCTATTCCAGGTGCAAAAAGTACGGTGTACCCCTTGAGAAGATATTCAACAAAACTCAACGGGACAAATTCCGATGGGCTATTCACATGGCTGATGAAAACTATAGATTTTAGAGATATGTAGACTTAAGTAGAACACAATTGTGCTCACATCATGGTTAGCCGGAAGTGATCCTTTGTGTTTATCATTACCACCTTAAATTCGAATTGGAAAGCGTACAAGTAGTGTATGTTGTTTAGTCTCGCGTTGTTATAAGAATCATTGTGTTAAAACGGCACAAACACGCATGGAAAAACAAAAACAAAATACAAAAAACAAATTTATATAGAAGTATATATAAATATCATAATTAGTACAGTAGTATCATTTAATTAAATGACCATGTTCACTTCCGTATTATTTTAAATTAGTCTCAGAACGACAAAAACATAAATACAAATCCCCGAAAAGAACAGAAATTAGTGTAAAACAAAAGCATAAAATAAAAACTTGTTTTTTTTTCTTTTATAGTTTTACGTAGCTGCTAGATAGTTTTATTTTAGCTGATTTCATTTTCATGTAAATGACTACTTTATTACTATTTTTAATCGTACGATTAAACACAATAAATTTTTATAAAACATAATAGTGAAAGAGAATACGAAACGTAATCTTCATTGTGAGAAAATAAATAGCATTCGAAGGGCCATTCAATTTTAGTATTTTAAAACGAGTATATGATACTAAAAATGGATTGTAAACTCGATACATAATTCCATCATTCAAATCGACTTTGTGTTGATGAATGATTTTGTAGACTTATGTTAAAATTTCAACTCGGAACATAATTTATATGTTTAGTAATGCAGAATTTCATACAATATATCATATTAATGTCCATTCTTGAAACCCACTAACAACTTGTAGTGTTTTCACATGTTTAAGTTACAGTGAAATCACAATGAAAGTATTTGCAAAGTGCAAAAGAAAATTTAATTACATGATCCTTTTGAGAAAGTTTAGATATAATTGAATGTAAATACAATACAAATTCATAGTTTAAATAATTAAATTTGAAACACAATATAGATGGATTGCAATAAATGGTTTTTTCTTGTGATTTGTTGGATAATTTTAAAAGAGGGTTCCAAGGCTTTTATCTTATCATAGAAGTGGTGTTTGTAATTGTTGAGTTGGCAATTGTGACACTTAGATACCTGGTAGAAATCGAAGGAAGTTTTGGTAATACATGATCAACTATTGGTTTTACTCAATCTTTTAGAAAACAACATAGAAATGAAGTATTTTAATCAAACGCTCTTTTACCTCTTCAAGCGTGCAGTGAATTTGTATCTTGAATTGAATTGTTTGAGATGGGATCATGTTGCAATAGCATTCTAATCAAATTGATAATATCTGGTTTGAGTGGGACTCTTGACGGGTCCATCCGTTTATCTGATAGAGCGCATAATCATACGCAATCCAAGATGGTATTTTAGCAGATGTGACTGCAAGTGTATACATAATTAGAATTTATCATCCTCGGTTAGGCTTCCTTTACTTCACATTACGATTTTTGAAGAGTAGCTAACATCAAGGTATATTTTATCTTTAATTTTTATCAGAATATTACAAAATTTAACAGTTTTCGAGGGTAAAACTCTTTAAAAGCGTGCATAGCAGAAATACACAATTCATTAGTTCCAAAATTATAAGATAAAAAATATATATTTTGTAAGTTAATTTATTCTCATTTTATAAAAAGAAGAAAATAGGCATAATGTCTACAATGAATTAAAAAAATATGATAACATGTAAGAGATAATTGATAGTGGAATGATTTTTATCAAACAGAATAGCACATGTATTCGTCAATAAAGTTATGTCACGTCCAATATTTTTCTTAATTTGCGTTTGGATTTTAAGGTCATGTGGTTAGTGGGGCTATACTATTGTACTTGCATTGTCCAATGTGGAGGTCAATGTTCACCTTTTTAAATTTTTGACAGTATAACAACGTCAGATAGCAAAGCAATTGAGGATGATGCTCTAGAGTCAACACTAAAAATGTATTAACTCCATTTCATGAGTCAACAACGAGAACCCTCTAGAACTGTGAGAAAAGCCTCTTTAAATGGAGTCAAGTAAAAACTTTAATATTCTACGTCTAGCACTCGTTGCGTGTAGACGTGTTTTTAATTCGCTCCTGTCAAGAATTTTTATAAATTAAAATAATTTTTAAAAAACGTCAATTAGAAAGTAATTTTATAAAGAAACTTATTACATCGTCGAACTATTCGAACAATTTATCGAGTATCTGGATTTTACCTGCGAGAAAGTTTCAAAAAAGAAGAAAAGTTTTTTTCACCGGGGGATGGAGGAGCCCGACGGCTTCCCACCGCTGGGGGACCCAGAGCCAGGCATTTCGAAAATTACAAATGAGATAATCCTAAAACGGAAAAATGAAATAGACAACTGTGAGCATGGAAAGCGTATTACGCTTTCAAGCGAAGATTATGAAAAAGAAACCAGGGAAAATGCAAGGGCTACGAAACAAAACGACGAGTTGAAACTCCGTATACAGAGTTTGGAAGATATGGTCCGGACGTTGTCAAATGGGAGCAAAACAAAAGTGAAGCCACAGAATACGTCCGGCAAAGAAGAGCCGATATTAACTAAGAAGAATGAAAAAAAGGAAATAACAACAAGCAAGACCAACGAGAAAGCGGTACCAATACAGAAAACTCAAACATATAAAACAAAATCGCAAGATACGAGCAAGCTGTCAGTCCATGATGCTGAAAATATCCTGAGCGCAGGAGGAGCGAACGACAGCGCCAATTATTATGCGGTGCTGTCTGCAATGAACGAAGAAATGGACATCGACCGGTGTGTCTGCTGGTTCTCCTTATAAAATTAATAAGGTAAATGAGAAAGTTCCTCCAATCAACGTTTTTGGGCAGCGTGGAGGAGATATGGTTCGGTTATTGGCAGCCGAACATAAAATCGATAACTTCGAAGTTAAGAGAGTGACCGCTGATAAGCTCACGATCAAGACAAAGACACTGGCTGATTTCAAACTGGCGAAAGATGCTCTTAATAGTGTCAAAGCTCAAAGTCAAAGTCAAAAGCGCTTTATTTAATACTGATCGTTATAAATTTTAAAAGAATATAAAGCAAATTCCAAACGATATCAATACAAAACTTAATGGCCCAAATGGCTCTCTAAATTTATACGTTATCATTAACACATTTCATAAAAAAAAACTATAGCAAATTCAATTAATTAGGATTATTACATATTTTTAGAATTCAATTGGAAAAAGGAGAAAAAACCAACCAACACTATCCTAAAATTATTTATCATCTTAACACTACAGTGAACTTTGATCCTACACCTAATATGTTTTAACTTAATTCTAATAAATGCAGTCAAAAACTTTATCTTATACTAAAAAAATCTATAACTATGTTCCTAACCTAAGCGTTTTACCTTATCTCTAACCTAATATAATAAACATAATATAAACCTAACCTATCCCTAATTTTTAACAAAAATAAACAATAACACTAAATGTAGCAATAATGAGCTGAAACTCAAAAACTAAATAACGAAAAACACCAAAACTGAAAATAAACACGAATAATTTAGACATTGTCATTCAGCCACCAATACCTAGATTGCCCCGTCTCAACTCGATCAGCTTCAACGAATCTAGCAAATGAGTATCTCCATTGAAATCGTTGGTCTCCTGAACTCAAATTAGGAGGATATTTTATCTTCTTATCGGTGGCCCGTCGGTATATGTGATATATGACTGGGACGCCGTCAGAATCAAAAACATATCGATTCATGTCCAAATACACGAATGCTTCTGGAGGAATGAAGCCAGTAGCGAGGCAAGTCGCAATATACCCGTCTGTAGGGTGGAACGGCTGTGAAATCCAAGGGTTTTCACTCACAGTCACAGATCTTGCGATATGATTCCGAAGAAGTTTCAATATAAAAATATCGACTCTAGTCACTTCAGCAGTTTGATAAATTCTTCTATTCGATATATAATGTTTCCAATCCGTCTCAGGCTTTCTGTACAAACCAGTACACGCACGAAGACATTTCCTTTCGAAAACTCTTAATTTTTCCATAGTACTAGCACTCTGGTTGTACCAGATCTGACATCCATATGTCAAAACTGGTCTAACCAGTGTCTTGTAACAGATAATTTTGACCTTTTGATCAATGTATCTGGAATGAAAGAGTTTTCGAAGGGCCATGACTACTTTAAGTGCCTTACTGAGCATGATTTTCACATGTTCAGTATAGTACAGATACTGATCGAGATAAACACCGAGGTATCGAACACAGGATTTATGTGGAACCCGTTCTAGACTACCCTCACCAGCCATGATGTGGAAATCTTTCCAATTACGTTTCAGGTCTTGACTGACCCCCTGCAGCGTTGTCCGAAACAAGATTGTTTCACACTTCTGCGCATTGATTTTCATTCGCCAATTGTCAGTGTACAGCTGTACATCATTGAACATTTTTTGGAGATTGCTCTGAACTATTGTGGCTTTTCGGTCTGCCGTATAGATGATCAGATCATCAGCAAACGCTACCAATGATCGCGTTGGCGAGACGTTAAAATCAAAGCCGTTCAATAGCTTGCGAATGAATATTGAGAAGAGCAGAGGCGCAGTAACTGTTCCCTGCTGTAGACCATTCAAGACCTTGAACTCGCGCATTGTTGTCAGATTTCCATCAGTTACAACAAACGATTTCCCGTATAACATATTACACATCATGGCGACAAGGTGTCTGGGGAACTTGTCCTGAAGGAGTTTAAAAATTAGTCCATCTAACCATACCGTATCAAAGGCTTTCTCCATATCAATGAGACATGCTCCAACACATTGTTTATCATTTAGTTTCCAACAGATGTCTGAGGTTACTTTCGTTATTGCATGTGTGGTCGAATGCCTGGCACGAAAACCAAATTGGCAATTCGGCATCAACTCATTTTTCTCAATGTGGGCGTTTAATGCTCTATTGAGTATCACTTCAAACACCTTGCTGATGTTAGGCAGCAAGCTGATTGGGCGATAGCTTTTAGGGCATGAAGATTCTTTTCCTTTCTTCAGGATCGGAAATACCTTAGCCCTTTTCCACTCATTTGGGAAATATGAATTGCTCAACATGTTGTTGAACAATATGCAATAGTTCCTAATAGCAACCTCAGGCAAATGTCGGAGAACTACATTTGGAATACCATCAGTACCACATGATTTCTTGTTGTTTATTTTGCGAAATATGAAACACAAGTCTTCATAGCTGACAAAATAATCAATAAGATTCAAGCTCGGTATGAGGTCAGATGTTAATGTTTCATTGAAATGAAGAATTGATTGGCCGTTCAGGCTTGACTTGAAGTCGGAAACTTTTGCTTCAACGATCTCTGAAACTATTTCATTCCCTCTCTCAAGGTTTGGTAGATGAACCAATTCAAAATGTGTTCCAATCAGGGCAAGTTTATCTAATCCTTCACAAATAATCCTGTTTCCATTTCTATCCGGAGTCGTACTATCAATTTCGATACCAGCCCTATCGAGAAGATTTATCTCATCACTAGTGACTTCAAGATTCGATACCTTCACTCGAGACTTCTTGCGGAATATGCTATTCACTTTCGCGAACACGCCGTCTGGGTCCTGTGGGCTAATACCCCTTAATTTTTCCGCCCATTGATTGCTGACCTCACTCCTGAAGTATGACCGGATTAAGTTCCGGACATTCTTCAGATGTAATTTCAACAAAGCCAACGAGGGATGGTTGTAATCCAAAAATCGTCGATAAATATTGTTGACGCGTGTGAGAAGAAGGCTTTTCAATCTTTTCAACCTTGCGATGGTTGGTGTTTCATATCCTTCCATATTGTTTCGATGTTTTATCTTGGGAACTACTTTCTCAATCGTTTCCAACGTCAGCTTCTCTAACTTCGACAAATAGACATCTATTTCATCGTTAGTTAAATTCCTGTCATTAGGAACCATTGAGCAAGAGTTGCCACCGTCAGAAGGGGGACATTGCTTCTGGTACTCCCGATTAAACTTCTTTTGAAACTTTCCCCAGTCTGTTTTTTTGAAGTTCAACCGATGATTTTCATGTTGAACTGGAATGAGGAAGAAATCATCCCTTTGATGATTGATTTCCATTACGATTGCGTTATGGTCGCTATCATAAGGAAGCACCTGCAGTTTCCGTTGAGGACTATTAAAGTTGAATTCGAGTCTTGCGTCAGCAATGCAGAGGTCCAAATATGAATTTGTCCTAGGGTATGTTGGGAACTCCGACCCATATAGATTGCACCTGTATTCAATCTGGTTCTCTGTTATCCACGATTTCAGGAATACACCTCTTGGATTATTGGTGGCGTTCAGCCATGATGTATGCTTGGCGTTCAGGTCACCAGCAAGAATATAATAATTATGAAGCCTGTTCAATTCGAGTATTTCAAACAAGGAATTGAGTTCCTCCTTGAGCCTGAGAACAGTTCCACCAGTTGCATAGGCAGAGATAACGAAGAGGTTATCCCCACCTGGCAGTGAAATTTTGATAACGGACACTTCAAGAGATTCAAAGCTTTTGAATTCGACTTTTTCAATATTTTGGAAACGATAGGGTCTTCGAACCAATATCCCGGTGCCACCTCCCCCATCACCTATTACCCTATCGTTTCTTACGAATTCAAAATCCTTGAATGTCATGGAGTGCCATGAATTGAGGTGGGTTTCGGTGAGAAGCATGATGTCAGGCTTTTGCTTAACAATGAATTCAAGGAGATAATCACGCCGATGTAAAGTAACAATGGAGTTGACGTTGATCGAGATGAGACGAATCCTATCCATGGGAATGTGACTGGATGACAAACTATTTTGGAGCATGTTGACCTAAACTTTGAAAAACGAAATTGATTTTTTGGTCTTGCTTATTAATTCTATCTGAAAGCGATTCAAGTTGCTGGTAGATTTTAAGAAGCAGCTCATTATTGCCACTTACATTATTTATTTTATTTATATTGTTGTCTGCTGGTCCTCTGGCAGCAAGTGCAAATGATACCCCGGGTTTGATGAAGTTGGGAGGTAACAGATTCTGATTTACTTTGGTTTGCTTTGGGGAAAATTTAGCTCTTGCATCTTGATACCGAGGGCATCCTCGGTATGATGCTGGATGACCAAATGTACCGCAATTAACACAATACAATTTTTCTTTTGGCTCCACCTGAGCCAATTTGCATTCACCGGGGGCGTGGATATCTTTGCACTTAACACAGCGATAGTGCATTGCACAATTGGCAGCCGAATGACCGAATCGTTGACACCTGTAACACTGGTTGACCTCAGTTTTTTGGAGGCGTTCCCACCTCACAACTCTAAAGTTTAAGTACCTTACCTGTTGGAGGGCACTCGGACTGCTGTCGTTGGAAATTTGGACCAAATAAAATGGTAATATTTTACCTTCTACAGTTGATCTCCTTGTAGCAAAATTTTTCACACACATGAACTTAACAGCTGGTGCTGCTTCCTGCAACATCTCAAGGAGATCAACTGTATTCTCCCCACAGTCCAGGCCCTTCAACAGGAAGGTCTGATTTTTTTCCGCCTTTGGCGTATATGTAAAGTGGGGAGCTTGGACACTATTAAGAGCATCTTTCGCCTGTTTGAAGTCAGCCAGTGTCTTTGTCTTGATCGAGAGCTTATCACCGGTCACTCTCTTAATTTCAAAGTTTTTGATTTTATGTTCGGCTGCCAATAACCGAACCATATCTCCTCCACGCTGCCCAAAAACGTTTATTGGAGGAACTTTTTCATTTACCACATTAATTTTATTAGGAGGACCAGCAGACACACCGGTTGGCTTCTTCTCCTTTTGCTTATTTTTTAATTTTAAATATTTAATGAAATTATTATCGCTATCAATATTACCTGTCTTATCGTTGCTCTCCATCTCGACGTCCATTTCCTCGTGCATTGCAGACAGCACCGCATAATAATTGGCGCTGTCGTTCGCTCCTCCTGCGCTCAGGATATTTTCCGCATCATGGATTGTCTTGCTCATATCTTGCGATTTCATTTTATTTATTGGTACTCCTTTCCCGTTGGTCTTGCTTGTTGTTTCCAGTTTTTCATTCTTCTTAGTGAGTATCGGCTCTTCTTGGCCGGACGTATTCTGCGGCTTGGCTTTTTGTTTGTTCCCATTTGACAACGTCCGGACCATATTTTCTAAACTCTGTATCCGGAGTTTTAATTCGTCATTTTGTTTCGTAATCCTTGTATTCTCCATGGTTACTTTTTCATAATCTTCGCTTGAAATCGTAATTCGCTTTCCATGCTCACAATTGTCTTGTTCATTTTTCCGCTTGTTCATTTTGTCATTTGTAATTTTCAAAATGCCTGGCTCTGGGTCCCCCAGCGGTGGGAAGCCGTCGGGCTCCTCCATCTCCCCGGTGAAAAAAAACTTATTTTCTTTCTTGAAACTTTCTCGTTGGTAAAGTTAAGATACTCGATAATTTGTTCGAATAGTTCGACGACGTATTTCTACTTTTGATATTTCTTCAGGAAATGAATTTCAGGTATTCGATAAATGCTCGAATAATATCGACGGTGATAGTTTTCCCAATAAAATCAAAATTTGCTTTTGACTGGCTCGTAAAAAAATATTGCAATTGTTTGAAACAGACTTTTGCGAAAAATTAATTAATTTTTAAAATTAATGACAGGAGCGATTAAAAACACGTCTACACGCAACGAGTGCTAGACAAAGAATTAGTGTCAAAGCTCCCCACTTCACATATACGCCAATGGCGGAAAAAAATCAGACCTTCCTGTTGAAGGGCTTGGACTGTGGGGAGAATACAGTTGATTTCCTTGAAATGTTGCTGGAAGCAGCACCAGCTGTTAAGTTCTTCTGTGTGAAAAATTTTACTACAAGGAGATCAACTGTAGAAGGTAAAATAATACCATTTTATTTGGTCCAAATTTCCAACGACAGCAGTCCGAGTGCCCTCCAACAGGTAAGGTACTTAAGCTTTAGAGTTGTGAGGTGGGAACGCCTCCAAAAAACTGAGGTCAACCAGTGTTACAGGTGTCAAAGATTCGGTCATTCGGCTGCCAATTGTGCAATGCACTATCGCTGTGTTAAGTGCAAAGATATTCACGCCCGCCAGTGAGTGCAAATTGGCTCAGGTGGAGCCAAAAGAAAAATTGTTTCGTGGTAATTGCGGTATATTTGGTCATCCAGCATCATATCGAGGAGGCCCTCGGTATTGAGGCAAGAGCTAAATTTTCCCCAAAGCAAACCAAAGTAAATCACAATCTGTTACCTCCCAACTTCATCAAACCCGGGGTATCATTTTCACTTGCTGCCAGAGGACCGGCAGACAACAATGTAAATAAAATAAAGAATGTAAGTGGCAATAATGAGCTGCTTCTTAAAATTTATCAGCAACTTCAATCGCTTTCAGATAGAATTAATAAACAAGACAAAAAAATCAATTTCGTTTTTCAACGTTTAGGCCAACATGCTCCAAAATAGTTTGTCATCGACTCACATTCCCATGGATAGGATTCGTCTCATCTCGATCAACGTCAACTCCATTGTTACTATACGAGGTGTGTTCAAAAGATATCGCGAATTTTGTTTTTTTTCAAAAATTATTTATTTATTCATGAATATCTATTTTGTCCCCTTCAAAGTAATCCCCATGAGATATTATACACTTGTGCCAACGGTTTTTCCAATCTTCGAAGCACTTCAAAAAATCATTTTTTTTAATCTTATTCAGCTCCTCCTTCGATGCCGTCTTTATCTCGTCAAGCGTAGCGTAACGTCGTCCTTTCATGGGCCTCTTCAGTTTAGGAAACAAGAAAAAGTCACAGGGGGCCAGATCTGGGGAATACGGTGGCTGCAGCATCATTAGTGTGTTGTTTTTGGCCAAAAAGTCGCGCACAAGCAACGATGTGTAAGCAGGGGCGTTATCGTGGTGCAAAAGCCAATTTTTGTTCTCCCACAAATCCGGGCGTTTCTGGTGGATTGCTTCGCGCGAATTTCGCATGACTTGCAGGTAATATTCCTTATTGACCGTTCTTCCCTGTGGCAAGAACTCATGATGCACCACGCCCCTGCAATCGAAGAAAACTGTCAGCAAAACTTTCACATTCGACCGAACTTGGCGCGCTTTTTTCGGTCTTGGTTCATGCGGCAGCTTCCATTAAGATGATTGAGCTTTGGTTTCCACGTCATAACCATAAACCCACGATTCGTCACATGTTATGACCCTCTGGAGCAAATTTGGTTCGTCGCGGACAGAGTTTAACATCTCATTAGCAATGTTCATGCGTTGCTGTTTTTGGTCGCAATTGAGCAATTTTGGTACGAATTTCGCGGCGACCCGTCTCATGCCCAAATCGTTGATAAAAATCGAATGGCACAAGCCAATCGATATGTTTAGGTCCTCAGCAACTTCTCTAACGGTGATTCGACGATTGGCCAATACCATTTTCTCCACTTCATTAATTTTTTCGTCTGTTGTTGAAGTGCTCGGGCGTCCGGCACGCCCTTCGTCGTTCACATCTTCTCGGCCTTCTGAAAACATTTTGTACCACCGATAAACGTTGCTTCGGTCCAAGGTAGCTTCTCCGTATGCCACAGTCAACATTCGGAATGCATCCGCGCACTTAATTTCGGTTTTCACACAAAATTTGATACACGTTCTTTGATCCATTTTTTTGAATAAGTAAAAATCGAAGACGATTGAAAACACGTGCAAGTAAAGCAGCTATCACCAATCAAGTGAACGTTCAAAATGGCCGAGCTTGTCGGCATAAGTGACAGACATGAGTACCAACATAACGCCACAAAAAAATCGAAATTCGAATATACGTAACCCGCGAAAATTCAAAATTCGCGATACTTTTTGAACACACCTCGTACATCGGCGTGATTATCTCCTTAAATTCATTGTTAAGCAAAAGCCTGACATCATGCTTCTCACCGAAACCCACCTCAATTCATGGCACTCCATGACATTCAAGGATTTTGAATTCGTAAGAAACGATAGGGTAACAGGTGATGGGGGAGGTTGCACCGGGATATTGGTTCGAAGACCCTATTGTTTCCAAAATATTGAAAAAGTCGAATTCAAAAGCTTTGAATCTCTTGAAGTGTCCGTTATCAAAATTTCACTGCTAGGTGGGGATAACCTCTTCGTTATCTCTGCCCATGCAACTGGTGGAACTGTTCTCAGGCTCAAGGAGGAACTCAATTCCTCGTTTGAAATACTCGAATTGAACCCCCTTCATAATTATTATATTCTTTCTGGTGACCTGAACGCCAAGCATACATCATGGCTGAACGCCACCAATAATCCAAGAGGTGTATTCCTGAAATCGTGCATAACAGAGAATCAAATTGAATACAGGTGCAATCTATATGGGTCGGAGTTCCCAACATACCCTAGGACAAATTCATATTTGGACCTCTGTATTGCTGACGCAAGACTCGAATTCAACTTTAATAGTCCTCAACGGAAACTGCAGGTGCTTCCTTATGATAGCGACCATAACGCAATTATAATGGAAATCAATCATCACAGGGATGATTTCTTCCTCATTCCAGTTCAACATGAAAATCATCGGTTGAATTTCAAAAAAACAGACGGGAAAGTTTCAAAAGAAGTTTAATCGGGAGTATCAGAAGCAATGTCCCCCTTCTGATGATGGCAACTCTTGCTCAATGGTTCCCAATGACAGGAATCTAACTAACGATGAAATAGATGTCTATTTGTCGAAGTTAGAGAAGCTAACGTTGGAAACGATTGAGAAAGTCGTTCCTAAGATTAAACATCGAAACAATATGGAAGGATATGAAACACCAACCATCGCAAGGTTGAAAAGATTGAAAAGCCTTCTTCTCACACGCGTCAACAATATTTATCGACGATTTTTGGACTATAACCATCCCTCGTTGGCTTTGTTGAAATAACATCTGAAGAATGTCCGGAACTTAATCCGGTCTTACTTCAGGAGTGAGGTCAGCAATCAATGGGCGGAAAAATTGAGGGGTATTAGCCCACAGGACCCAGACGGCGTGTTTGCGAAAGTGAATAGCATATTTCGCAAAAAGTCTCAAGTGAAGGTATCGAATCTTGAAGTCACTAGTGATGAGATAAATCTTCTCGATAGGACTGGAATCGAAATTGATACTAAGACTCCGGATAGAAATGGAAACAGGATTATTTGTGAAGGATTGGATAAACTTGCCCTGATTGGAACACATTTTGAATTGGTCCATCTGCCAAACCCTGAGAGAGGGAATGAAATAGTTTCAGAGGTCGTTGAAACAAAAGTTTCCGACTTCAAGTCAAGCCTGAATGGCCAATCAATTCTTCATTTCAATGAAACATTAACATCTGACCTCATACCGAGCTTGAATCTTATTGATTATTTTGTCAGCTATGAAGACTTGTGTTTCATATTTCGCAAGATAAACAACAAGAAATCATGTGGTACTGATGGTAATCCAAATGTAGTTCTCCGACATTTGCCTGAGGTTGCTATTAGGAATTATTGCATGTTGAGCAATTCATATTTCCCAAATGAGTGGAAAAAGGCTAAGGTATTTCCGATCTTGAAGAAAGGAAAAGAATCTTCATGGCCCAAAAGCTATCGCCCAATCGGCTTGCTGCCTAACATCAGCAAGGTGTTTGAAATGATACTCAACAGAGCATTAAACGCCCACATTGAGGAATATGAGTTGATGCCGAATTGCCAATTTGGCTTTCGTGCCAGGCATTCGACCACACATGCAATAACGAAAGTAGCCTCAGACATCTGTTGGAAACTAAATGATAGACAATGCGTTGGAGCATGTCTCATTGATATGGAGAAAGCCTTCGATACGGTGTGGTTAGATGGACTAGTTTTTAAACTCCTTGAGGACAAGTTCCCCAGACTCCTTGTCGCCATGATGTGTAATATGTTATACGGGAAATCGTTTGTCGTAACTGATGGAAATCTGACAACAATGCGCGAGTTCAAGGTCTTGAATGGTCTACAGCAGGGAACAGTTACTGCGCCTCTGCTCTTCTCAATCTTCATTCGCAAGCTATTGAACGGCTTTGATTTTAACGTCTTGCCAACGCGATCATTGGTAGCGTTTGCTGATGATCTGATCATCTATACGGCACACAGAAAAGCTACAATAGTTCAGAGAAATCTCCAAAAAATGTTCAATGATGTGCAGCTGTACACTGACAATTTCCGAATGAAAATCAATGCACAGAAGTGTGAAACAATCTTGTTTCGGACAACGCTGCTGGGGGTCAGTCAAGACCTGAAACGTAATTGGAAAGATTTCCACATCATGGATGGCGAGGGTAGTTCAGAACGAGTTCCACATAAATCCTGTGTTCGATACCTCGGTGTTTATCTCGATCAGTATCTGTACTATACTGAACATGTGAAAATCATGCTCAGTAAAGCACTCAAAGTAGTCATGGCCTACGAAAGCTCTTACATTCCAAATACATTGATCAAAAGGTCAAAATTATCTGTTACAAGACCCTGATTAGACCAGTTTTGACATATGGATGTCAGATCTGGTACAACCAGAGTGCTAGTACTATGGAAAAATTAAGAGTTTTCGAAAGGAAATGTCTTCGTGCATGTACTGGTTTGTACAGAAAGCCTGAGACGGATTGGAAACATTATATATCGAATAGAAGAATTTATCAAACTGCTGAAGTGACGAGAGTCGATATCTTCATATTGAGACTTCTTCGGAATCATATCGCAAGATCTGTGACTGTGAGTGAAAACCCTGGATTTCACACCCGTTCTACCCTACAGACGGGTATATAGTGACTTGCCTCGGTACTGGCTTTATTCCTCCAGAAGCATTCGTGTATTTGGACATGAATCGATATGTTTTTGATTCTGACGGCGTCCCAGTCATATATCACATATATCGACGGGCCACCGATAAGAAGATAAAATATCCTCCGAATTTGAGTTCACGAGACCAACAGTTCCAATGGAGATACTCATTTGCTAGATTCGTTGGGGCTGATCGAGTTGAGACGGGGCAATCTAGGTATTGGTGGCTGAATGACAATGTCTAAATTATTCGTGTTTATTTTCAGTTTTGGTGTTTTTCGGTATTTAGTTTTTGAGTTTCAGCTCATTATTGCTGCATTTAGTGTTATTGTTTATTTTTGTTAAAAATTAGGTATGGGTTAGGTATATGTTATGTTTACTATATTACGTTAGAGATAAGATTAAACGCGTAGGTTAGGAACATTGTTATAGGATTTTTTTAGTATAAGATAAAGTTTTTGATTGCATTTTATTTGAAATAAGTTACAACATATCAGGTGTAGGATCAAAGTTTCACTGTTGTGTTTAAATTATAAATAATTTTAGGATAGTGTTGATTGGTTTTTTCTCCTTTTTCCAATTGAATTGTAAAAATATGTAATAATCTTAATTAATTGAATTTGCTATAGTTTTTTTCTGATGAAATGTGTTAATGATAACGTATAAATTTAGAGAGCCATTTGGGCCATTAATTTTTTTATTGTTATTGTTTGGAATTTGCTTTATATTCTCTTAAAATTTATAACGATTAGTACTAAATAAAGCGCATTTGACTTTGACTTTGAAGTAAAAACTTTATTTCATTTTTTGATTTGAATCTCGCTGATATCGACGAATATAAATAAAGAACTTTGACTAAAGAGCAACTAAGGGTACATAACAAGGGATCAATCAATGATTTGGTTTCAATTGGAATTTCTTTGTATATTTAGGAAATCAGATGCTGATTTACAACGATTGAATCAATAAAGCGCTCTTAAATTTGAACATTCCAATTCTGCATCGTTAATTTAATTTTCCGAGTTCGAGTTCTTCCTAAACCGAGGAGGATAACAAAGAATATAACAGACACCGCCGAATAATAAATAGAATAATAGTCTCACTAATGTGGAAAGAAGAGAAGAGTAGCGAATAATATAATAAGAATTAAGACAAGAAAGTACTATGACGACCAATTGTGAAGTATAGATGTACATAAGTTTAGCGAGCAACAAGACAAGCATACAAAGTAGTAAAAAGCCTGAAACGTTGCTATCAGGCCAAAACCACGCTCTGTCGTGATGACATCGGCAATATCATGTAATAATCGAGCCGTCATCCATTAAAGCGGAGTTTGAGTCCTGTCGTTCGGGTTTTATTTTCACACCCGGACTTAATACGTGCTGTTTACGACCACATTTAGAAAAAAATTGAGTAGAATAAACACAATTGCAGTGTTTCTACATCGTATACCAAAGTTCACGCAAACCAATTTGATAATTCAACGAAGTTTTGTATATAATGAATCCTCAAATGCACTCTAACGACCAGTCGGCGTTGGGACAGTGCCATTGCCGCATATAGTGGACCTGATCCATTAGAATTATGGTATAATTATATATGCTGGTATGATTATAACATGCACATTGATCCTGAAAGTAAATTCCGCGAAGCACTGGAAAAATGCTTGACTATATTTGAACATAATGAAGCTTACAAACAGGATATTCGAATGGTTAAATTATGGATTAAATATCTCGATACACAAGCAAATCCTCTTAATGTTTATCAAATATATCAGCGAGGGGTGGGAACTAGTGCTCATGTTTTTATATATGTTGGGCTCATTATTATGACTCAGCAAATGCTTTTAAACAAGCGAAATCTGTATACAAATTAGGTTTTTTTAGGTAAAGCCGAGCCCTACAATGAACTCCAAGAAGCACATACAAATCTCGTATTTCATTGTTGCATCGAATGTTATATACAGACAATCCTTCGTAGAAACGTTCTGTGAATCATTTGATTGAGCAACGCCCACAAATTACAAACAAATCCATCTAAAAAGCCAGAAATTAACCTGCTGAAGCTGTAACGGGTACAACATCATGTGCGGACACTTCCGTCGAGCATGATAGCTCGCAACAATCGCATACAATTGCAACATGTTCAACAGCCTCAGTATGTACAAGAAGTACAATTAAACCAAAGTCGCACACAGCAAGTATCACCACCAGTTTATACAAATGTGCCACAAACTCAGCAAGCCTACATACAAAATAGCATTGAAACTCGAGTTTATCAAGCAGTTCAGGAAAATTTCCAACATAAACAAGAAACTGTACAAAGTTATCCTCACGGCCGGTCAGTCAACCCATAATCAAAGTTATGTGCCAACACCACAACCACAAGCCATCAAAACATAACTAACCCACAAATCGCCCAGTCCGCACCGCAATCACACATAAGCCAAGCAACAAACCGTATTCAAACCAGCCCAAACATACAACAGCCACAAATTAGTCATCAAGTAGCGCAGCAAACATTTGAGCATAAAACGTTGCAAGAAGTGCACCTGAGAGCACCACAAGTGTTTTTGCCACGAAAGATAACACACAAACACGTCCAACAAACAACACTTCAAACGAATGTCCAACAGCCAGCACAGCCGACGCGGATGCAATCGAAAACATTGAAAACTCCACCTCAACAACAAATACAACAGCGAGTTGAACCTCAAATCAAACTGCAAAGAATTAACGATCAAATGAAAACTCAAGTGTGCAGCGGAATGGGTGGAAGGCCCGTCTCTGCTGTTGCAAGGGTCCCGCAACGCGACAACCATCAACAACGGGGAGTCTGTTATGAGATCTGATGGCGGACACGTCGCAAAGCCCAATGTTCTTTCAATTTTCGGCGACGAGTGGACAACTGCGCCGGGGGATTTTTCGCGTTTTGAATTATAGGAAGAAGACGAGACCCCGGAGCTCTCGTGCGTACAGTGAGGGCGAATGTGATTTCCAGCTTTTTGTTTGTTAGGAAGGGGATATTGAAAAACCTAAAGCGAAGATCGAATCGTGAGAACGTGGTCACTTTGCGGTTATCCCATTCGATTGTGCCTAGGAAGCTTCGCATCTAGCGAACTCGTGCCTTTGCGTGCGGATTCAATCGGCCGGGTTAGCAAGGGATTCGCTGCCTTGCGAGTTGTCAAGAGCTGCGAAAAGGCTAAAGAAAATATTGATATTCGTGCGATTGCCATCAACAAAAGTGAAGTTGTTCGTGTATACGAAAGAAAAGATTTGTTTTGTGGAATTCCAAAGGCCGGGGTTTGAAATGTGTCGTGTGCGTTTTTGCGACGAAGAATCGAAGAAAAAACGTTTTGCATTGCTTTTTTCCAAAACTGGGATTTTTGCAGAACAGAATGCGGGAATCGTGGCTTTAAAAAGTTCCGGGCAGAAATTTTATTTTGTGGAAATTAACGGTTAGCGCATTAGAATATTCCCGATTCTAGCGGCATTTCAAAAACGCTCCTAAAGTTATCGGCTGTCCCCCTCTTTCCCAACCGTTTTTACGGCATCAGATTGAATGCTGTGAATCGCGCGGTTTTTTTTCGATTTTCAAGCTGCGCAACTACAGATGAGCTTACGTGTCTGGCTAAAATAATAAATAATATTCGAGTGCTAGGAATTACTTTCGTGTGTAACGGTTTAGTTAGCAAACAAAAATATTTCAAAATTTGTCCGAGTTAAGCTATTTGTGGGCGCAATTGATATTTCATCTTGGTTGTGAATATATACATAGTGAAATCCGGTTGTTGAGAAATCCAAAAGCATTTAGCTGTGAGAAACTGCTGTACAATAAACGAATAGGGGAATGAAGTTGTGCTGCAAGCAAATCAGCTACTGCTGGGGGCCCTTGTGGAGCGCCTATTGCTCGGGATGAATTGTGTAGTTGGATGAATGTGAAGTGATTGATTGTGGAGTACTTGATTTATTGAGATGAGAATTGTCTTGAAGTGTTGTTCATCAAAAGAGACGGGTCTCAGACCATAGTTTTCACATGAAGATAATCACTTGGAAGTTGTATCGGATGTATTTAAAATTAACACGCTGTTGAAATAATTAGTAATTACTAACGGATAAAACGCGACCGTGCCGCCGCATGTCGATAAACATCAAAGGCAGCCTATAATACGAACGCCATGCAATCGCTTTCTTTGACGACTACGTTTTGCGCCCTATACATTCTCGAGGAGTTGAAGACGCCCACGAAATTCGAATTTGAGTGTCACTAGCTACTACACTTTAGTTAATATTTTAATGCATGAATGTTGGATTTCAGAAGAATTCTAGTAATAGATGGATTTCAGTCATCGTCAACGAGCGCTCGTCGAGGATGCCGGTGAGTACCCGCTTGTTTCATTTATAAATTTTTACAATATACAATACATATGTATAATATATATATATATATATGTATATATATATATATATATATATATATATATATATATATATATATATATATATATATATATATATATATATATATATATATATATGTGTATTTATATTTACATTAATTCATTTTTTTGTCTTAAATTATTAATTGAACGAAACGCTTAGCATGAAGTTCTCCAAATATTGGGTATCGTGTATTTGATATGCACGATAATAAAATGAAAATATGAAATACGTTAAACACTGCATCATGTTAACTGGAGTAACATACATATATTTTTTTTACTTTCTTGTGTTGATCAAATTTCTTTTTGATTTTTGCGATTCTTGCATGTATTTTGGTTTATCATGCGAAATGTAATAGTAATAAGACGAGAATTAGAAAGGAAAATCACTAGAAAAAAACAATAGTAAAAGCGATTGGATGCGGGTTAATTAGTTAGATAGAGTGAATTTATAGTAATTTGCATTTAATTTATTTATATATTATACGTTTTATTTTTGAAAAATAATGAATATATAGTTGAAGAATCTAATTTCGGTCTTTCCTTTCATCCAACCTGACCAGATATGGGACCGGCAACGATGGCAGGCTCCTCCACTGAAATGAGCTAGGCGTGGGGTACGCTCGTCTCTTCTATTGCGTTATAGGCGCTCTTGCCCGGGTAGAGTGGCCTTCCGCTCACGTGCCCTTTTGGTATAGTGTTATGTGATTCCATCGTATAATACTATAACATAAATTGGCCACGTTTATATTTCTCATTTAATGGAAAAACTCATGCAAATTATGTTTGTATGAGTTTTTCACTCAAATAAGAAATCTATGGCCACGTCTACATTTGGATCTTGATTCGGTTGGGAGGGTGCGAGGGAGCACCGCTTTCACCTGAATGCTCCACTCGTAATGACGAAATCTATTCAAGTCCGTCCATTTTATCCAGGCCCAATTTGTTCTCTGAAGCCTTAGCAGATTACCTCCTTTCTCGACTCCGGTCGATAATTATTGAGCCGATTCCCAAATTCGTGAATGCAAAATATTTTTGTTTTATGTCTTTTGCTGGGGGAAAGAACCCGCCCCACGATACCGCAGCGCTAGCCTGCCAGCGCATTCACGCGTCCCTAGACAAGGCCAGATCTCGGCGGATACTACCGTCCACTTTCGCCGAGGCAGCAAACCATCGCTGCAGTCCTTCACGGACAATTTATTTACACCCTTTTCACTACAACTGCAACGCCTAAAATCGAGCCAATGCAGCACCAGTCCACTGTTGTACCCTCGCAAAATCACTTGCAATTGCAGTCGTCAGCCATCACCGCCACCACAGCTCCAATTGATACCAATTACTCTTCAGACGTTCCGGAATTCGCGATCCTCCCGAACCAACAACGTAACAAAACCAAAACATTCTACTGTCCTAACTGTGGTAAGTCCTATGGTGCCACCGACAGTCTCAGATTTCACATTCATGCTTGCCTTTAACAGGAGAGTGAAGTGCGTGGTCTGGAGGTGTGCAAATGTAATATTTGTCGGAAAGTTTACAATTCCATTAGTTATTTGAAGGAGCATATTCTGCGACATAGTGGCAAAACACCGAAACGCTCGAAACGCTATCGGAAATTCATCGAAGACGAAAAGTTAGAAGAACATTTGAAGGCACACAAGAACGAGGCGAAAACAACCATTTATTGTTAAAACAGCAGCAATTTATGCTCGAGGTGCAATCCAACAAGTCTCGCCCGACAGGTTTTTGGGTGAATTTGCATGATAGGTGAGTTGCTCAAAAACTATTTGTTCTTTGGTAGTCCGTCTATTTTATGTGAAAATAAAGTAGTTTAGAGTTGATCAAAACACCTAAATATTTGTCCATGTCATTCCGCGCAGAATTATTTGGTGATCATATTCAAATAAAACGGCTTGAAACGTTGCCTTCTTACTCAGGCCGGAAAAGGGGAAACGCTACGTCACGCCGCGAACTAACCTCTTCGAGTAGCCTCATCAGCGCTATTTAGTGCCGTTCAAATCAAAAGAATTTTCCAACGATTTTTAGCGGTACATAAGACTGTACGTTTGAAATTTTATCAGTACTATGTTAACTATTTATTTTCGATATGAGGCGTCGGAGACATTTGCGCGTAAATATATGAATTTCCTTCTCGATTGTATCATTTCGGCTAAATTTTGTCTGATAAATGTCATATTTGACATTCTCAAAAGCCTACTTTCGACCTTCTAAGATGTTGCTTTCAATTCTTCTGGACAGCTGTTTTCGGAAGTTTAGGTCTACTGAGCAGCTATTTCCGGTACCCGAAGTGATGTCAGGTACGTTAATTGATTTTCTTTAGGGGTTGAGTAAGAAGGCAACGCTTGAAAACCAAACTGTGAAAAATGAGTAAATAATTGTTGGTGTTATTACGAGAATTGTTTTGCAATATGTGTAATAAACGAATGACAATTGCATTTCACGTTGAAACTATTCAACGAATGCAGGGTTGAAGTTATTTGATTTGTATTAGCGCATTGCCGTGGTATTTAATGTGCTATGCGTGATAACAGATTCTTGTTGGAACGGTTTGTTTCGTTTAATTCTTCTCAAAGAAAATTATAAGCTGGATTATGCCAAACCATTGTTAGCACACGTTCAATAACAATTTAAAGCTTTTACATGAGCTAGCTCATTTGAAGAAGTCTTATGACGGATTTTTTAATGAGAATATTATTAATTGTAGTCAAACTTTGGAGAAAACCCTAGAGGCAATGCAAGCTGAATAAATTACTTAATTATAAGCAGAAGTGAAAAAAATATCAATTATTGTCGTGCGCAAAAAAAAAGTTAAATTACTCAAAGGAAAATTGTTAATAATTAGTTTCTGCAACATTTAATTTTAAGCCTAATTCTCACACGAATGTACCGTATCGTCTTATATAACTGTTTATTGCTACTTTGCATCAACGATTCTGCCTCATTATAGGCCAAAGCATCGTAAGCTAGTGAATGAGATCTCGAAGAATTTGGTATCGTATACGACCAAAAACAAAATGAATCATTAAAAAATTTAAAACTGAGTCTTCTCTGTCTCTGATATGGGTAGGGAACCGCCACATGAGAGGATATATCTTCTGATGTCGACCCCATATGGTTGCCCACATTCTTCGTTGGAATTAGGGGTTTTAAACCATAGGATGATAGGGATTTGATCCGGTTAGGAGCGTGCGGGGGCACCAATTTCACCCGGTCACCCAATTTTCAGATACTAGCTAGCTTCCCCATTGAGACTGGAAGGATGACTTGTGTCATCAAAAGGTTAAGCAGAAAATAAATAGACCCTCTTCGGTTTTCGTCAGGCCGAATAACATGCTTAATTTTTACGCACGAAAATATTTTTATAATGAACTTTGTGCTGGCGGAAAGAACCCGCAAGGCAATTCCAGCGAAGTGCAAAATCTTAGCTCGCTGAGGCAGTCACGATCGCCCAGGTTATAAATACGCTTCCAACACTACACTTCCTCGATTGCATTTTCTCAAATATAAATGCCACTTACATATAAGTCAAATAGCGAATATTTCTGCAAGACCTTCTATCCTGTGAAGATGTATGCAGAATGCTCACTCATCAATTTTATATCGAAATCCTCTCTTTTGTTGAAGCTCCAAAAAGTAGGTCCAATTACCGTAACTTAGACTCCATAAGAGCATGATATACTTGTGTATGGATGATTTGTATTTTAAGCAAGTTAGTGCAAAAAGAGAAGTCTACAACCTCTTGAGAATACCATTTAGGAGAATATGTGGTTCCCAAAGGAGGTGACTGTCGCCACAACCTCTATTACTTCACGATTTAAGGAATTATTACATGTGAATGTTTTGAGTTATCTTTGCTTTGCTGGATACTGCGGGCTTCGTATGTGCATGCGCTTGGTTTTTGAGCCATTCATTCTAAGTCCGCTATCATGGCATTATTTTGCCGCTTTTGTGAATTCACCTCGAATCGTTCTTGTCGCTTCTGCAATTGATTTGTAACCTATAAAGATTGCTATGTCATGTATCGATTTTTGCGATAGTTTTTCTTCCAGTCCACCAACTTTCCTCTCATGGCCGCATTTCGCAATGTATCAATATGCTTACCAGAATCGGATAACTATTATTGCAGGTTCCATAAGCCTCTTCAGAGATGCCTTTCCTTTAAAATAAGGGTCAGTATAATTTGCAAAAGTTCTCATGAGAACATGTGTAGTGTTTTTTAATAAATTTTCATCATACTCTAAGGGCAGCATCGATAAAATGCTGCTTCAGTGAGCTATAGGTCTGGGCTCAGCTGGAATCGCCTGGTCTGATGACTCAAACACGAGATGGCAGCTAGCTTCTGGAGTGTATTGGGGTGGGTTCATTTTGCCAGCATAAGGGCCTATCATAAAATATTTCACACGCATGATTTAATCGATCTACTAAAAGCAGGCTATTCAGAAGGTTTACTACTTCTTCATTTTCCACCATGCGTGGTCAAGGTTGGGACCTCATTCGGACGAGGGAAATTGTGGTCCACAACAAGAGGTGTGGCATTCCAATGAGATTGGAGCACCCTTGCACCCCTCCCAAGTGGACCTAGGGCTCTAATAGTGTCGTTAAAATGGGTGAGGGAAAGAGAGAGAGAGCTAGTCATCGTTGCGGGTTCCACAACTATGTGAAGATAGCAAAATAAGAAGACTGAAAGGTTAAGCTCTAACAATTCATCATTTATTGTGGTTCCATATCAAACATTATTGCTAAAATTGAATGTAAATGAAAATTATCGCGTGGCAGTGTATTAAACAATTTGACAAAAAAATGCGGTTTTATTTTCCGAAAGCATAGTATGTATAGTATTTCTGATAAACGCGGAGGCTGGGAAAATATAATCGTTATTGCAATTTTCTATGCTACTAGATGAACTCAATTCATGTTAAAAAAAATTTCTGTTTCAATTCAATAAACTGTGAGTGGATTTACACAGGCATCCATTGATATGTTATCCATTGCCGTTTTTTAAAGACTGTCATAATTCTTTATCGCTATTCATTCATATTCCCAAGCAGCGCAGTCGCCACCTTGCTACATCTTTTGCACTTCTTCCACTCGACACCGACATTACATGTTCGATTCGGTGTACTCACTCCCTCGCGCATAAACACATGCATCGCTAGTCAGATGATTTCCAATATGAAAAAATTTTCACTCATTCCTCATTTTAGCCGATCAATATTGCAATCCTGTCATTTTCTCCACGAGATAATGCAATCTTGATTCAAGCACTTCACACGGTGCAAACTGCGATAAATGAGCCCACTTTGATCTATTTTCGGACCCGAATTCGGCAAAAATTCATCTAAAAACCCGCTTGTTGCCACTATTGGTCGCAAGAATTCCACCCTCCGAGTCTCAACCAGCAAAAGCAGTTCACAATCAACCATCTCTACCAAAATCATCGTCCCACGAAGCGTATCACCGTCGCCTTCGTAATATAATGACCGGGTTCGTAAAATTGATGACGTATTCGATATGGCCTAAAATCAGCTGTGCACTTTTGCTCCTGTCAATAAGTGGCATTTCTTCGACTCAACAACGCTACGAATTTACCACAACGAATTTATGTTAGTACAGAACCGTTAAATCTCGGTGAGCCTACCTTGAAGAATTGCTGTAGTAAAACAATTGTGTTCACTAACCGACATGCATTAAAACATTCGAAATCATTCGCTAAAGTTGATGCAATAAGCTAAAAAGTTTAAAAATGTAGTGCCGCAAAATGTAGGTTTGTAAAACCAATTGCTATAACTTACGAAACACAGAACTTTGCTCCCCAACGTTTCGATACATAAAACACGCAATTTTCAAAAAAAGGGATCGTAGTAGTCTTTGCGTATAGACGTCTTTTAAATCGCTCCTGTCAAAAGTTTTCAAAAATTAAATTAATTTTTTAAAAACGTTAGTCCGAAGTTAATTTTAATCGGAAAAAATCTTATATTGTCGAAGTAATCGACTCAGGAAATTTCTATCGAATATTTTTACTTCGATTGGTAACGAAAAACAAATTCACAAAGAAAATTTCCCCGCTAGTATGGAGGAGCCCGACGGCTTCCCACCGTTGGGGCAACCTGGGGAAACGATGAATACGAAACTGGTGACAATCACTAAAAGAAAACATAACGAAGAAAACTCCGTAGATGGAGGGTGCAAGCTGCAAATAATAGCGGATAATCAACAAATGGCCAAATTGCAGAAAGAAAATGATGAACTAAGGCAAGAGATACAGTCTCTCAAGGATCTCCTCAAGCAAGGGATGAAGCCTCAAAAGACGCAGCCACAAAATCAATGGCAACAGGTAACAAAGCCGAAGAAAAGTGCAAAGCAAGTAAATCCAGAGGAAGTTCTAAGTGCTGGTGGCACCAACGAGAGCCAAAATTATTTTGCAGCGCTGGAGGGATTAACCGAAGATATGGAAATCGAAGAAAACATCAGAGGTAATTTTAATCAAGATAATGACGTTAATTTCATTCAATATTTAAAGAACAAAAATAAGGAGAAAAAACCAGCCCGCAGTTCTGCTGGTTCCTCTGAAAAAGCTTCAAACAAGACAGAAAAAGTTCCGCCAATCAACGTGTTCGGACAAACCGGGAAAGATATGGTTCGGCTATTGGCAGCCGAAAATAAACTGGCCAATTTCGAAATCAAAAGAGTTAATGCCGAAAAATTAACTATAAGGACGAAATCACTGGTTGATTTCAAGTCAGCCAAAGATGCGCTGATTTCTGGGGAGGTTCCACACTTCACCTATACCCCAAAAAGTGAGAAGAATCAGACCTTCTTGTTGAAGGGTTTGGACAGCGGAGAGGATACGGTCGATCTTCTTCAGGTGCTCAAGGAGGCTGCACCAGATATTGATTTTGTTTCAGTCAAAGCCTTTGCGACAAGAAGGTCGACCATAGAAAGGAAGAATTTACCACTTTACCTGGTACAAATTGCAAATAAGAGCAGTCCAAGTGCCCTTCAACAAATAAGGTACTTAAATTTCAGAGTGGTGAGGTGGGAACGCCTCCAGAAAAGAGAAGTCAACCAGTGTTACCGGTGTCAAAGATTTGGAAATTCGGCTGCCAATTGTGCCATGCACTATCGTTGCGTTAAATGCAAAGACGTTCATGCTCCCGGTGAGTGCAAATTGGCTCAGACGGAGCCTAAAGAAAAATTATACTGCGTTAACTGCGGTGTTTTTGGTCACCCAGCATCATATCGAGGATGCTCCCGATATCAAGATGCAAAAGTTAAATTTGCTCCAAAGCAAACACAAGTACACCGTAATATCATACCTTCCAACTTCGTCAAGCCCGGAGTATCATTTGCACTCGCCGCTAGAGGACAAGCAGAAAATGCTGGAAATAATGTAAATAATGTAAGTGGCAATAATGAGCTGCTTCTCAAAATTTACCAGCAACTTAATTCTTTATCGGAGAGAATCGACAAGCAAGATTCAAATATTAACTTTGCTTTTCAGCGTTTAGGTCTTTCAAATGCCTAACAATAACTTGTCATCCAGTCATATTCCCATGGATAGGCTTCGCCTCATATCGATCAACGTCAACTCTATCGTTGCTATACATCGACGTGATTATCTCCTTGATTTTGTTGTTAAGCAAAAGCCTGACATCATACTTCTCACTGAAACCCACCTCAATTCATGGCATTCCATGGAATTCAAAGATTTTGCATTCGTAAGAAAGATAGGGTAATAGGTGATGGGGGAGGTGGCACCGGGATATTGGTTAGAAGACCCTATTGCTTCCAAAATATTGAAAAAGTCGAATTCAAAAACTTTGAATTTCTTGAAGTGTCCGTCATCAACATTTCACTGCCAGGTGGGGATAACCTCTTCGTTATCTCTGCCTATGCAACTGGTCAAAATGTTCTCAAGTTCAAGGAGGAACTCAATTCCTTGTTTGAAATACTCGAATTGAACAGGCTGCATAATTATTATATTTTTGCCGGTGACCTGAATGCCAAGCATACATCATGGCTAAACGCCACCAATAATCCAAGAGGTGTATTCCTGAAATCATGGATAACAGAGAACCAAATTGAATACAGGTGCAACCTATATGGGTCGGAGTTCCCAACATACCCTAGGAAAAACTCATATTTGGACCTCTGCATTGGTGACGCAAGACTTGAATTCAGCTTTAATAGTCCTCAACGGAAACTGCAGGTGCTTCCTTACGATAGCGACCATAACGCAATCGTAATGGAAATCAATCATCAAAGGGATGATTTCTTCCTCATTCCAGTTCAACATGAAAGTCATCGGTTGAATTTCAAAAAAACAGACTGGGGAAAGTTTCAAAAGAAGTTTAATCGGGAGTACCAGAAGCAATGTCCTCCTTCTGATGATGGCAACGCTTGCTCAATGGTTCCCAATAACAGAAATCTAACTGACGATGAAATAGATCTCTATTTGTCGAAGTTAGAGAAGCTGACGTTGGAAACGATTGAGAAAGTTGTTCCCAAGATTAAACATCGAAACAATATGGAAGGATATGAAACACCAACCATCGCAAGATTGAAAAGATTGAAAAGCCTTCTTCTCACACGCGTCAACAATATTTATCGACGATTTTTGGACTACAACCATCCCTCGTTGGCTTTGTTGAAATTACATCTGAAGAATGTCCGGAACTTAATCCGTTCATACTTCAGGAGTGAGGTCAGCAATCAATGGGCGGAAAAACTGAGGGGTATTAGCCCACAGGACCCAGATGGCGTTTTCGTGAAAGTGAATAGCTTATTCCGCAGGAAGTCTCGAGTGTAGGTATCGAATCTTGAAGTCACTAGTGATGAGATAAATCTTCTCGATAGAGCTGGTATCGAAATCGATAGTACGACTCCGGATAGAAATGGAAACAGGATTATATGTGATGGATTGCAGAAACTTGCCCTGATTGGAACACATTTAGAATTGGTTCATCTGCCAAACCCAGAGAGAAGGAATGAAATATTTTCGGAGGTCGTTGAAGCAAAAGTTTCCGACTTCAAATCAAGCCTGAACGGCCAATCAATTCTTCATTTCGATGAAACATTCACATCTGACCTCATACCGAGCTTGAATCTTATTGATTATTTTGTCAGCTATGAAGACTTGTGTTTCATATTTCGCAGAATAAACAACAAAAAATCATGTGGTACTGACGGTATTCCAAATATAGTTCTTCGACATTTGCCTGAGGTTGCTATTAGGAATTATTGCATATTGTTCAACAACATGTTGAACAATTCATATTTCCCAAATGAGTGGAAAAAGGCTAAGGTATTTCCGATCTTGAAGAAAGGAAAAGAATCTTCATGCCCTAAAAGCTATCGCCCAATCAGCTTGCTGCCTAACATCAGCAAGGTGTTTGAAGTGATACTCAATAGAGCATTAAACGCCCACATTGAGAAATATGAGTTGATGCCGAATTGCCGATTTGGTTTTCGTGCCAGGCATTCGACCATACATGCAATAACGAAAGTAACCTCAGACATCTGTTGGAAACTAAACAACAAAGAATGTGTTGGAGCATGTCTCATTGATATGGAGAAAGCCTTCGATACGGTGTGGTTAGATGGACTAGTTTTCAAACTTCTTCAGGACAGGTTCCCCAGACACCTTGTCGCCATGATGTGTAATATGTTATACGGGAAATCGTTTGTTGTAACTGATGGAAATCTGACAACAATGCGCGAGTTCAAGGTCTTGAATGGTCTACAGCAGGGAACAGTTACTGCGCCCCTGCTTTTCTCAATATTCATTCGCAAGCTATTGAACAGCTTTGATTTTAATGTCTCGCCAACGCGATCATTGGTAGCGTTTGCTGATGATCTGATCATCTATACGGCAGACCGAAAAGCTACAATAGTTCAGAGCAATCTTCAAAAAATGTTTAATGATGTGCAGCTCTACACCGACAATTGGCGAATGAAAATCAATGCGCAGAAGTGCGAAACAATCTTGTTTCGGACAACGCTGCAGGGGGCCAGTCAAGACCTGAAACGTATTTGGAAGGATTTCCACATTATGGCTGGTGAGGGTAGTTCAGAACGGGTTCCACATAAATCCTGTGTTCGATACCTCGGTGTTCATCTCGATCAGTATCTGTACTACACTGAACATGTCAAAGTCATGCTCAGTAAGGCACTCAAAGTAGTCATGGCCCTTCGGCGACTCTTTCATTCCAGATACATTGATCAAAAAGTCAAAGTTATTTGTTACAAGACCCTGGTTAGGCCAGTTTTGACATACGGATGCCAGATCTGGTACAACCAGAGTGCTAGTACAATGGAAAGATTAAGAGTTTTCGAAAGGAAATGTCTTCGTGCATGTACTGGTTTGTACAGAAAGCCTGAGACGGATTGGAAGCACTATATATCGAATAGAAAAATTTATCAAACCGCTCAAGTGACAAGAGTCGATATCTTCATATTGAAACTTCTTCGGAATAATATCGCAAGATCTGTAACTGTGAGTGAAAACCCTTGGATTTCACAGCCGTTCCACCCTACAGACGGGTATATTGTGACTTGCCTCACTACTGGCTTCGTTCCTCCAGAAGCATTCGTGTATTTGGACATGAATCGATATATTTTTGATTCTGACGGCGTCCCAATCATATATCACATATACCGACGGGCCACCGATAAGAAGATAAAATATCCTCCGAGTTTGAGTTCACGAGACCAACAATTTCAATGGAGATACTCATTTGCTAGATTCGTTGGGGCTGGTCGAGCTGAGATGGAGCAATCTAGGTATTGGTGGCTGAATGACAATGTCTAAATTATTCGTGTTTATTTTCTGTTTTTGTGCTTTTTCTCGTTACTTAGTTTTTTAGATTCATCTCATTATTGCTACATCTAGTGTTGTTGTTTATTTGTATTATAATTTAGGTAAAGGTTTCAATATAAGGTAACGTTTTGTTTTGTTTTTTTTTTTGATTGAACTTATTTAGAATTAGGGTGTAACATATTAGGTATAGGATATAAGTTCATTGTTGTGTTAGTAATATAAGTAATTTTTGAATAATGCTGGTTGGTTTTTTCTCCTTTTTCCAATTGAATCAAAAAATATGAAATAATCTTAATTAATTTAAATTTGCAAGTGTATTTTTTTCATTAAATGTGTTTAACTGATAACGTATAAATTTAGAGAGCTATTCGGGCCATTAAGTTTTTTATAGTTTTATTGTTTGGAACTTGCTTTATGTTCTTTTAAAAGTTTATAACGATTAGTATTAAATAAAGCGCTTTTGACTTTGACTTTGACTTTGACACGCAATTTTCGCTGCGAAACTGTTTTTAATCGGGAAGATACAAATCGAATAACTGGAGTTTACGTGAGATAAAAGTCATAATCCATAATAGAGACGTATGTAGTATGATGCATCTTAGATGCCCAATTACTACACACATACTCAGATCCAGATCGATGGCAATCAAAAGTGCTCCACAACGAAATCCTCACAGCCAAATCAATGGCAACGAACCAAATGAAGAAAAATAATAGATAAATAAAAACACAAATAATTGAAAAAATATTCTGTTGTACACGTAGAAACTTAAAAAACCTTAATATTATCACAAAATAAAAAACTGAATCGTTTCTATGCATGAATAATTTAAATTAAAATGACAAGCAAGAGCAATCCTGCAAATATATCCATATGAATAAAAGTCAATGGAAGTATTCATTAAAATATGTATGTTTTTACATTTAATTAGAAAACAACAAGTCGAACGATTTATATCAACTTGCAATAACTTTTTTTATTTTTTTCATAGTCCAATTTTTATACTAACTTAAAATTAGTACAATTGCTTATTTGGATTGATACAATTAAAATTTGTTTTGGGGAGAAAACAACCTTAAAATCTTTAATATACAATGTATACAATTTGAAATAATTTCTAACATATGTTTGTGGACAATGTTAACTCACAGTAGCCGCAATCGAATAAATATTTAATAATAATTGTAGACAATCCAATGATACAGTTTCGTCGTAAAACAAAATAGATCCCATTATGCTCTTAAAATTACCGTTTTAAAACAATTTGTTTAATTGTCATTTACTATATTTATATTTATCTATGACATTGTCGCTAATTTTAAATACCATCTTCATTTTATTATACGTAAATTGAAAAAGTACAAAATGGAGAAAACGTGTCGTTTATAATATAATTTTACATTGAATTGTAAATTCTTCTATGTTTTAATGTTAACATTGATTTTCCTTATGTAATAAAAATGTTTTATTTTTATTTTTATTTTACATATACTCTTTAATAGTTTTCATATTACTCTTTTTGCATTTATGCTTTTCTCACTGTTTTTATTAAAAACTTTTTGAAATCATGTTTGGTAGTTTTTTAGGGTAATTTATTTTAATTTATTATTTCATGGTTTCGAGAGTAGTCCTACTAAAATTCGCATTCAACTATAAAATCAAATAAAACGTTAAATTTCTCACTTCTCTTGTTATATAAACATTATCGAAACGCATAAGGTTGGCACCTGTAATTTTAATTATTTCATTTTATTTTTATTGTTGATTCAATTTCACGAGGTTCAACAGTAGAATTTGATTCTAATAGAATTGGTGCTACATTATCCATAACAAACGACCAACTTAAAAGGACAATCGAAGATCTAAGGAGTTTTTCTTGAGTTAGATAAGATAACCGCAAGCAGTATGGGGTATTTCCATGTATTTATTTTGGTGTTATTATTTATTGTTCTTATCTAAATAATTTGTTTTAGTTATTATTCGTGTGCCGTTGATTGTTTTTCGTGTTGTTTATTGAATTTGTTGCAATAACCTAAACATACTACAATACATGATTTGAGCAATTCAATTTCATTGCGAATTAAATTTAAATTTGAATATAAATTTAAATTTCAATTTGAGCGTATCTATTTCATTACACGAAGGAAGAAAAGAGTTTCTATTTTGAAGCAATTACTTTTGTACGTGGAGTTTGACCGTTTTTAAAACTAAGCTGCAACTTAAAATTAATTGGAATTACTTACATAAGTTTTTTTTTTTAAACCGATTGATTATTTCCTTTATGCTTTAGGTCTAATTGTTAGTGCTTATTTTTCTTTTTCCAAAACTATACAATAAAATAGATTTGCTTATTACGTTTTTGTATTTCGAATACATTAATATTGTGAGCTAGGGATTACGAATTATCTACCCAAGTTTTGTGTTTTCTTATTTCTTCTTATTTCTTCTTAATTTTTTTTGTTTGTTTTATTTTCCACGATATATTTCTATGATTCGGTCTTGATCTACGTATTCGAAGATATGTGGCGCATCCATTAAAATACCAATTGTACCTGCGGTTGTAACTATGAAAAATATATAAAGTTGAAGACGATCGATCACCATGGCGACATATTTCCAGTCTTCGCGGGTCTGAAAGGCGAAAAATATATGTATTTGAAGATTGCATAAATTGTGATTTATTGTGACAATTTTGATAGAAATAGCCTTCCATATTACAAAAAAAAAAAAAAAATATTGATGCGGTTGGTATTTCGTTTTGACCGAACAGGTTAGAAAAAATCTCCTTTAGCACCACTAGCCGGAAAAGGAAATTTCTCGGGGGCACCCTTACTTTAAAAAGCAAATAATAATATGATTGGTTGCCACTTTGAAAGCCAAGTATGTTTTAAGAAAAATTTTCTATTGTATGAATACTTAAAATGTGAACCATTTCAAACGGTTCCGGGAAAGTGAAAACACACTATCTTTTAAATTAAGTTAAAAGAGTTTATTTACTAAGAATGCACAATCATTAATTTCACTTTTTTACAAAAATTAATTAAAATGTTATTTTTTGCTTGTGTATGAATTTATATTACAATTGTCTTCACTATCAATCAATATCGCCTTTAATTCGCACTCCGCACTACCGCAATTTTTTCTATCGCGGTTTTACGATTATCCCCCCATTCGTTCAGCTCGGCTTTATATAGGGTCTCTAGTCATTGGATCTATTTCTCGTATATTGACGAATGTTCTGGCGATAACTACCTGGAATATTCGAGCAGGTCTGAATGTCCTCAATGACGTCACGTTCAGATGTTGATAAAGGATCCACTATCTGGTTCAACCGTTGCCTTAGCTCACTTGCGTACTCCGAGATCGTTTGGGGTTTCTCAGTGGGTGTTCCGAACTTTATATCAGCCGGCAGATGAATAGTCTTTCCAAAAATGACTTTGGCTGGGGCTTTGCTCGTCGATGCATGTTGCTCTATACGCCATCAAGAATAATGGGATGTGCTGGTCCCAGTCCCTTTGGTTCTTATGAACCATCTAGGCCAGGTGCTTATTGAGTGTGGCGTTGAAATGTTCGACTATTCCATCGGATTGGGGATGCAGCGGTGTTGTCCTCGTTTTTCGTATTCCCAGCAGCTCGCACATTTCGCCAAAAATTAATGACTCAAAGTTTCGGCCTTGATCCGAATGTAGCTCACAAGGTACACCGTACATACTGACCCAACTTAACACTAGCTGTTCGGCTACAGTAGTTGCTTCCTGGTTGGGAATGGGGTAAACCTCGGGCCTCTTGCTGAAATGATTGGCCACAACCAGCGTGTGTCGATTTCCCTATTCGGATTCAGAGAAGGGTCCTGTGATGTCAGCAGTAATCCTTTCAAACGGTACCCCCACGTTATATGTTTGCATTTGTCCTCTCAGTCGTCGCTTTGGACCTTTGACGGAAGCGCAAATTGTACATCAATGACACCAGTCCTCTATTTCTTCTCGAGCGTGGAGCCAGTAAAACCTTTCCTGCAATTTTGCTAAAGTCTTGTTAGCACCAAGGTGGCTTCCTGAGGATCTTTCGTGCATTTCCTTAACTACATCTTGGATATAGCTTTTGGGAAGTATGTTTTGCATCCTATAGAGGCCGTCATTCACCGTTTATTATTTCCACTTGAGTTCGTCACCCTCCACCTGAAGGAAGTTCTATTGTGCCCAATAACTTTTCAGGGTGGCGCCATGCATCGAAACGTCCTTCCACTCAGGTCGCCCAGTTGTCTCCTTCCATACGAGTAATGGTCCGATGTCTTCATCGGCTAGCTTCGCATTTTGCAGACCAACGGTCGGCTTCTTTTCCTCAATCCATTGGCAATGCTCGCAGTTAGCAGGACATGGATGACGCGATAGGGCGTCAGCATTTCCATGAACTCCGCCCTTCCGATGAACATTTCAATCCATCTCGCAACTTGCCCCTCGGGGTTTTTGAAGTTAAGCAGCCATCTCAGCGATGTATGCCTGTTCGAAGAACAAATTTCTGGCCATATAGGTACTTGTGGGACTGCTTGGTGGCCTGTATTATAGCCAAGAGCTCTTTCCTGATCACGCAGTAGTTCCTCTCACTTTTTGAGAGAACTTGACTGTAATACAGAGGACTCTTTCTTCGCCATCGATCTGCTGGGAGAGTACAGCTCCAATCCCACCTTTGCTTGCATCGGTGTCAACTTCAAACACTTTTCCGGGGTTTGAATATGCCAGCACGGGTGATTCACACAGCTTCTCCTTCAAGATCCTAAAGGCTGCCTGGCCTTGTTGGTTCCAGACATACACACGATTTTTCTCGGTTAGCTGATGGAGACACTTAGCTATTTTGGCAAAGTCTTTGACGAATCTTCAAAAAAGGGTCACCAGACCCAGAAAACTTCGTAGTTGGCGCTTGTTGTTTGGTGTTGGCCAGCTTTTCACGGCTTCAATTTTCTCAGGGTCTGTTTTGACCCCTTCTGCTGATACGTGTCCCAGATATTTTCCTTCAGCTGCAAAAAGGGTACACTTTTTGGGACTAAGTTTCAAATTCATCAGTTGCGATCGGGAAATCACCTCTTCTAACTTCCGCACATGCTCTTCGAACGTTCTCCCGATAACAATGATGTCATCTAGGTATACCAAGCTGGTCTTCCAGGTTAGGCCTCGTAGCACGTATTCCATTAGGCGTTCAAAAGTGGCTGGAGCATTGCAAAGCCCAAATAGCATCACCATAAATTGGCACAATCCAGTTCCAACTGAAAATGCAGCCTTCTTTCGGTCCTTCTTGTCGATTTCTACTTGCCAGTAGCCACTCTTGAGATCGAGTGTAGACAACCATTTTGGGTCGGCTAAAATGTCCATGATGTCGCCGATGCAATGGATATGGGTAACTATCTTTCTTAATGACGTTATTAAGCTGCCTATCGTACATACAAAAACGAATGCTACCATCCCTTTTCTTTACTAGAACTATTGGCGCAACTACCGATGACTTCTCGCGCTTTGATGCTTGTAATTGAGTCTGCTGTGTTAAGGACTCTAACCAGTACGTATCCGTTCTTTATAGATTTTACAGGGCTTCATCCTACAATCAAACTGCGCAATGCCGACGTCTTCGTTGGTTCTATCAGATAAGATCGGTCGTCTCAAGAATCACCATCAAGCTTGGCCCATACAATGCTTTCGGAAGATTTCGGTACATCAGTGTCGGCATATACTATCACATTCATCTTGGGAATTTGGACGCTGGGATCCTCCATCAATACTTCGACATTCCGCCATTTTAATACCCGTTTGTCCAAATCCAACGTAATTCCATACGGTCGCAGGAAATCCGTTCTGAGAATGCAGTCATCCATAATGTTAACGCTTAGAGCAAGAATTAATGCAGTTACTCGTTCATGCTCATTCCAGTGATTTGTCCTAGGGACGGCTTCAAACTGAATTTTGTAGATACTCCAGACCGTTTGCCCGTCGAATATTGGCGCTTTCGCATTTATGGATGTGCTTTGCGCTGCGTTTATAAGCGGGGCTGGTGAGGTGGTTACTACTGCCTTTGCTGCTTCCAATTCCTTTTTCATGTTTTCCATCTCATGGTTGATTCTCTCCTCGACCTGGTAAGCCTTTTGCTCGACGCATTTAATTTGTTTGTTCAGACTACCGAGCTCCGGTTTTATTTCGGTTGACTGTTTTTACAAATCTGCAAAAATATCGCAATTTTGTTATCGCAATTCTTAATACTACTATATCTCCCCCATTCATTCAGCTCGGCTGTATATAGGGTCTCTAGTCATTCAATCCATTTCTCGTACATTGGCGAATATTCTGACGAGAATTACCTCGAATATTCGAGTGATTTTGAATATCCGCAGTGACGTCATTTTCAGATATTGATCATGGATATACTTGGTCCATTCTTTGCTTTCGAGTATATGCTTTTGACGTCATTCATTCACTTTTCATGGTTACTTCTTTTCAATCAATATTGATCATGGTGTTATTAATAGTTGCGACAACAATTGCGACAGTAGCTCGCAAAATCGTGTGGACATATAACAATAATAATACATCAGTTCTACAGCCTTATTGACAAAATATAATAAAATTAGCAATTATTAACCATTTTGCTGCTTTTGTATGCGCAAGCAATCAAGTACTGCTCCAAATGTTCAGTTGTGAGATTGTCACTAAATATATTTTTATAAGTGGAAACGGATCTTTTCACATCTACGGAGGTGACTGGGCAATACTTGAATACAGGTGATATGCTCGCACTTATAGTTTCCGGAAAAATTTCTGTGGTCCCGTAAATAAAGCTATCAATCTGACACAGAGATCCAGAGCCTGAATTGTTCTTCAAAATTTTTTTCAACTTTTTCTTTGAGTTTCTTTGCGGGAACCCCTCTGGCAATACGTAGTTCATTTGGCGAATTTAATTCATTAGCTGCATATATAGATTCTGTTAATGCCAAACCGCGATATTAGAGCTTTTTCATGCATGCTGGTATTTGGGAGAAATGAATGCCAGATCATGGCTATGTTTTTTCTGAAACTAGGATCATTAAATTTTTCTTTGGATTGATCAATTGCTACTGCGTCTGCACTATCGAAGTCATTGACAACACTTTTGATGGCATCGAAATGTTCGTTGTAAAATAACACTGCTTCGATCCACGTTCATCATCGAGTTACTACTGGTTCGGAAGGTAAAGTCATGTTTGAAAGTTTTTTCTTATAGGCCTTGTTATGAGTCGGTGCCTTCAGAAACACTTTTCTCGTCAATGATATTGTTTACATTCCCAAACGTTGACCGTATTTCTTCTGCGACCCGATGTACTCCATGGGCAAAGCATGTCACATGCATTAAATTTGGATAGAACACTTGAAGTGCTTTGGCTGCCTTTATCATATATGGTACACTATCTGAGAGAAATATGACTATTTTCTCATCGACGGACGGTTCTGGGAATATTCTTTTTATACCCTTATTAATAAACATGGCGATTGTTGAATGATTTGCTTTTCCAACTCCTTGCAAGCCATCAAATAGGAAGTCAAAGGCTCCAGCGCTAATATGCCGACTATTAAATTGGCAATGTAGCGGCAAGAATTGTCAGTGGTCTCATCGGTTGAAATCCAAATGAACTTACCCTTGAGGTCATTGCGTATTTCCTCCAGAACATGCTAATGAATTATTGGAACATCACTTTTCCGCAATGTGTAATGAATCGGCCATACGCCACTGCCGATTATTAGTCAGTCATTATTGACGTCGACGAAATCGGAACGCGCCCTGTAACCTCTCGCTGTTCCTGAACCGCTTTTGGTCAGCGGAGAGAAAGGTGATCGTGTGTGTGAAAACTGACGTTGGATGGGAAGCCATATGGCAGCAGGCTTCACTACCACATACATGAGCATTAGTAGGCCGACTAATACACATGTAATTTGCTACCGCATGACTTCCCATTCTACGTCAATTTTGTCTGCGAGTGAACGTCAAGAAATGGAAGGGAAAAGTTGGACTACGTTTAGGACGGTGTGCAAGGTGAAAATCAGCAAACAGCCACTCTTTCCGGTTGCTCCTCTTTTGTGTTACGTACGGTGCGAATCAACCTGCAACCGCCATTACGTCCAAGAAAACTTCTTGCCACAGACAGTCGACTGACTAGAAGAAACGTTTTCGTTTGAGATAAAAGACTCGTGGCAGTTGTTTTTGAATTTCCAAACACCAAACGGAGAAAGTGAAAAGTCCATTTCGGTCGAAAATTGTGTGCGTGCTTGCAGTGCGTTTCGGAGTTTGATTCCCACACTTTTGTATTTCTTGTCTTGTGTAATTGAAGCGGCGCCCCGCCACCCGATCAGCGGTGTCCTGTCTTGTGCACGAGATTTTAGCCCTAAAAGTAAATACATGCGGCCGATGGTAGCGAGAAAGTGGAAACTAAACTCGAGCGTAAGTTTTCATAAGAAAAACAAGTGGTTTGACTAGTGATGATTATTAATGATAGGTATTAGTATTCTTTCCTCAATTGCTGGCGAAAGGAAAAATATGGCAAATCCCACCTGCAGCTGACAAAATAAGCGTAAGCCCATAAGCAAGCCATCAGTTGATGGTACGCCATCAACTCCCTTTCAACGAATCACCCCTTCTAAATTGCCAAAACTTGACAGAGGAAAGAGTTTCAGACCTGTCCTTCTGTGCAATAAAAAATCAAACAACTTACGCAACACCACTCAAATGGATAAAAGTGAAATCGAACACATTAGAATCGGGAAATTACTGTCATGTTTCCAATTACACGATGGCGACAAAGCAGGAAAAGGGCGCAACATCTAACTTCGAACCATTCAAACAATTTTTTTTGTTGCACAAGCGCTTGGGAGGCCTTTGATTGAAAGTGCAGCACCTGATAAAGCGAGGGCGTTCTTAAGTGAATGGACAACTTTAAAAGACAATAGTGGCAGCAGTAAAAGAATATCAGCGAGGTAAAACGTAAATATTTATAGGCGTACCATTGCACCTTGGCGATCAAGTTGCAGCTACTGATCATCAACTTATTACACTTTGGGAAAGTCGTAATGAAATAATGACCAGTAGTTACCAGATAGTATGATACCAACGGGGGACGATTATAAGCTGCAAAACAAAACGAAAGGGAGTAGGTAAAAAGTTGAATTGAATTACTTAATACTAGTGAATGTTCTTTTGAAAATTGTAAGAGTTTTCGGCCGTTTATCTTTTAGCTATAAATTCATGAGTTCTTGTCATTGGGAAATCGCTCAAAATATTTAATTACGGATATAGTTATATTTTTTTCCTTTCATTCATGCCAGATAATTTTTGGCTTTTTCCTAAATTCCGTTCGAATTTCAATTTAAAGAGTATTTGACTTCATATGACAATGAAGAATTGGTGCTACACCTTAATTACAAGTTTCTCTGGGAAAGATTACATAATATTGCTTTTTTTCAACTAGAATATTGGGTGTACAACTTAATAACCGGATTTTTTTTAGCGGAGTTTGATGCTTTATTGTGGAAAAATCTTACAATATATTTTATTCGAAGTATGATGCATCGGAAGCTACAACATTTCCCCATCTTTCAGGCAATTTATGAACTCCTTCCCAATAAAATTGCGCTGGATTGGCGGCCAAAAACGAATCTATCCAATTTCGGATGCCTTGCTCTGAAGTGAAGCGTATTCCGGTGAGGGCGTTTTGCATCGAGTGAAATAAATGTAAGTCAGACGGAGCAAGGTTCGAACTATAAGGCGGGTGGGCCAAAACTTCCCATCCACTATTTTCCAAATAGTATTTCAAGGGTCTTGCAACATGTGGCCGAGCGTTGTCATGATGAAAAATTATAGCCTCGTGCCTGGTCGCATATTCCGGGCGTTTTTCGATGATGGCACGCTTCAAACGTATTAATTGTGTTCGGTACAGGTCATCTGTGATTGTCTGGCCCAATTTCAATAACTCATAATATAACGCCCCCTTCTGATCCCACCAAATACACAGCATAACCTTGGCGCCATGGATATTTGGCTTCGCTGTTGATTTGGCTGGTTGACCGGGCTTCACGTATGCCTTTTTGCGCTTGAGATTGTCATAATGGATCCATTTTGCATCCTCAGTCACGATCCGATGCAAAAATGATTTCTTTTTATGGCGCTCAAGCAGCATTTCAGACATACAGAAGCACCGTTCAACGTCTCTCGGCTTCAACTCATAGGGAACCCAGTAACCTAGCTTATGAATGTATCCGGCCGCTTTCAAACGTTTTGAAATAGCTTGCTGAGTCACTCCCAACGATTTGGCAAGTTCATCTTGCGTTTGACACGAATCCTCATGGAGTAGTGTCTCCTATTCTTCGTCTTCAAACTTTTTCGGCTGCCCTGGGCATTTTTTGTCTTTGATGTCAAAATCGGCACTTTTGAAGCGTTGAAACCATTCAAAACACTGTGCTTTCGGTAAAGCATCGTCGCCATAAAACTCTACAAGCAAACGATGATTCTCCGCAGCAGTTTTCTTTGCAAAAAAATGACCCGGCAGAACCTCCCGCAAATGCTGTCTTTTCTCCAATTTTCGAAGTTATTCATCGTGAAAAATAATAATGATGCACACAAGATAAAATTCTTTTGTTGGCTAATTTGATAGCTGTCAAATGTACCTTCAATATGACATGTATACAAAACTGACGATAGATACAAGCCATATAGTAGCAATTTGCATATGTATTAGTCGGCCTACTATGGACAAGCTTCCGGTAGCTGTCACCCAACTGCGGCATTAGCAAATGCTTATATTTCGTCATATATACTATTTTCCGAATAAAAAACGTGCCGAACGCATTCCGTGCATGCTATAAATTCACCTTGTATAGCCCATTGTGCTCCTAAACTTCCCAAGACGAGCAAATGAAGCACACGTTTTGCACCTTCGACTGATAGCTCAGCGTTGAGATGTAAACAAACTCCTATAAATTCACTTTGGAAGGCGATAAAAACTAAACGGGTATAAGAACTGAAATAATTTTCACTTCACGAGGAGCGCTATTGTGTTCTCCGCGGATCATCTGGATTTCACTGTAGAAATCCGTCTCTAAACCGTACAAAAACTCGAATTTTTGTTGACACCTCCACAATTCTTCATATAACGCCATGTAAGTTAGCCAGCAAAGTCGGCCTACTAATGGTCATGTGTGTGGTAGTAAGCGCTGCTGCCATATGGCTTGTATCTGTCGTAAGTTTTGCATGTATATGAAGTTCGAGCTTTCACGATATTTGTTAGTACGGACATCTAGCGTCAAATTCCGGTTATTAAGTTGTACACTCAATACTCGTGGGTTTCTCGTGAAGAACTAACCGAAGATTAAGTAACTTTGAAGTAGAAATAAGAAATTTTTTTTGAATTGACGTGAGACAGTAATTCACAAATCACGTGTGTTCATATACACTAGTATTTATTCAGGAACCTCCCAACAATTAGCCATTTACTCAAAGTACAGATTAGCTTCTGAAACTGTCATTGGATATTGAAATATTTATAATCATTTATAGGATGGGTGTTAGAGACCCAGTGCCATACTTGGTGCTACTGTTTTTCACTGTGTGCACGCCATAACGGTCTTAATATAGGAGTAGTTTCAGAATGAGATATCAAATGGAAACAGGGACGATCAATAGTTTTAGAATTTTTATGACTTTTTATATTTCAGACAGTAAACTAGAATACGAATCATTTTTACAAAAAAAAAGCAAAATTTGTAGGTAAACTTATTCAAAATTTAAGTGAAAGAACAAAAGAAACATGCGTACTAGAATAGATGAACTAATGAAATTGTGAGAGAAGAGTAAGGAATGAAAGGAAAAGATAAGAAAATGCGGAATGTAGGCATTCAAAATTTGACTGCTCCAATTAAAAACCATGATTAAAGTTTACGATGAAATCCAGATCACAAGAAAGGAAAAAATATCAGTTACCAAACCATTGCATCTTTATCATAGCACATAAAATTTTAGCTACGTATTGTACTTGTGTTATATAAAGATTAGCTACATACAATACTATATCAGACAAAGTTGACAATAAAGTAAATATTGTTAAGCAAGCCAATTAATAAGAACAATTTCAATAACAGACGAATCGATACTTAGAACAAAATTTTTTGAAGACTGAACTGAAATATGATTAGAGATTAGGCTAGACGTTCAATTGCATAAGGAAATATGTATTATTTTTTTATTGTATATAAACCTAAGAAATACCGGCATTTCTTAGAATAAAATCATGAATTGCTAGGTTAACTCAGTCTTTCCTTTCCAGCGAACCCTTCTTTTTTCCAGCAGGACTAATAGCGAACGGTAAGTAGGCCGTTACAAGGTTAGGGTTGTAGAAATCCGCAGATGGCCGGTTTTGCGTAGCGCTCGGTACGCGGTACCATAATTTGTTTTGCGTTTTATTAGAGTAGGTTGTTCCGATTTCGAGATAGAGTAGGATACTTTTCGGTACCGCGTCGGTGATACTCGGGAACGCGGAATTATAAACGTTTTCTTGTTGTAGTCTGGATGAGTTTGAGAAATATGAAATAAAGTAGAGAAAGCTTTCGTTCCCGTATGTTAATGTTTCGACGCGTTAGTAAAACGGATATGTGAACCGGTGGCTGAATTTTTGTATTCCGGACTTAGTCTACTCGCGCAACACCCGCGACCGAGCTCCTCTCCGAACTAGCTAGCTAGCCAGCAGCCACCTCGGAGTAGACTAAATGTATCCGGACTTGTTGACCTGTAGGGTACAGTCCGTTGTCACGTCCCAAGACTTCAGGTCTAGAACCGATGAGACGTCGGTTCCGATTTCGTTCGAACGAAGTGATGTGAGAAAATCATTACAAATGTTGGTTCATTCGGTATATTTTGAATCAAGCAATATTTTTTTTTTGACAATATCCCCCTAGTAGGATTTCTCAATTTATGCAAAAGAATGCTGCTTAAAGTAATACTGGCATAAATCCAAGCTGAAAGTGTTCTTTTGTTGCTTGCCTTTGCAATGAGAGGTGGTCGCAGTTATAACCTGTTGTCTTTGACTCTATTTTCCTGGGAGAACAAGGCACGTGTGCATTTAGCGAAATTTAAAAGCAGTGCTAATAATAGGGCTACCAGCACAGTGTCATTCATTAAATAATTTCCAAAAAATATATCATGAAAATAGCAAAAATATGCAATGACCGCTTCAAACAGACGAAATATGCAAATGCATATGCATATATGCAAATTCATATGACCCGGCCTCTACTCATTAGGAACGTCCACCACCGGAAGTCCAGAAAACTTTAATAGATACTCGTAGACTTATACAGCGAAGAAGACCTTTGATAGTGGTTAAAAGAGAAATCTCAATCAGGGTATATTGGCATTAGAAAAATACTGAACTTATGTTGAATATGATGCTTTCAAAAAAACAACAAACCTGATTGTGTAAGAGAAATAAAACATTTCGATAACTACAAAAACTTTTTCTTGATGAGAAAAATGGAACAAAGAAAAAAGATGCTTCCACAAACATGCCCAATAAGCAGTTAACACGGCTTATTCCCATTGGGGCATTAGGATACTTAACAGGCCAATTGAAAAGTTCCCGGTGTGATACACAGAAGGCGGTGCTAGTATTAAATCCATATGTTTTTAGTTAGTACCAACCTTCAAATGATACGTGTCAAAATTTGATAGCAGTCCGACCAATAGTTTGTGAGATATTGCGTTGTGAGTGTAGCTATTTTGTTTTTTGAAAAAAGATGAAAAAAAAAGAATTTCGTGTGCTGATAAAATATTGCTTTTTGAAGGGGTAAAATACAGTTGAAGCAAAATCTTAGCTTGATGAAGAGTTTCCGGGGTCTGCAGCAGGACAATCAACCATTATTGATTGGTGCGCTAAGTTTATACGTGGTGAAATGAGCACCGAAGATGGCGAACGCATTGGCCGCCCAAAAGAGGCTGTCACCGACGAAAATATCAAAAAACTTCACAAAATAATTTTGAATGACCGTAAAGTGAAGTTGATCGAGGTAGCAGACACTGTAAAGATATCATCTGAACGTCGTCATCATATCATTCACGAATATTTGTACATGAGAAAGCTGTGTGCAAAATGGGTGCCGCGCGAGCTCACAATCGATCAAAAGCAACAACGTGTTAAGTGTTTAAGCGCAATAAACCTGAATTTTCGCGTCGATATGTGACAATACATGAAACATGGCTCCATCATTTCACTCCGGAGTTCAATCGACAGTCAGCTGAGTGGACTGCACACGATGAACCGAATCCAAAGCGAGGAAAAACACGACAGTCAGCTGGCAAGGTTATGGTATCAGTATTCTGGGATGCGCAAGGTATAATATTCATTGATTACCTCCGAAAGGGCCAGACCATCAACAGCAATTACTATATAGCGTTATTGGATTGTTTAAAGGATGAAATCGTTAAAAAACGGCCCCATTTGACCGGAGACTTTTAAATTGGTCTGTTAAAACACATTCACTACCGCTATGCTAAAGGAAACACAACATTGAAAAGTTCCGAGTTGGAGCTCAAGAATAGAATGTTGCTGGGTTTTGGAGCGTTTTTCCGTCGTCCTTTATTATAACTGTGTCTGACCGACCGTTTTCAGAAGTGTGCCATCAACAGGAACATTTTTTCATTCGAAATGAAAAAAGACCCTGAGGATGGCACACTGCCGAAACCGGTCTGCCAAAGACACAATTATGACAAATTGCGACGGAAAACGTTCCAAAATGTAGCATTATCGAGACCTGTCGGGAAACTAGGCAAATATCAAGAATACAATGTGGCTTATAAATTAATATGCAACGATATTAAAACCTTACCTGAATATATAAATCCTCATTTCTTAAATGTTCTGCTATAAATTCAACTGCTTCAGTTGCCTTACTAGCTTCAGGCGATAACAATATAGAATCCGAGCTTTCACTCTCTCTTCGACACGAGTCTCCAACACCCAATTCAGCGCCGCAATTGATTTTGCGATTTATTTTGCAGTTGGGGTGATGCAAATCGGAGAGTTCCATCACTTCCATTTTGGCTTGCTTTGCTCCGATGGCACTGTTGTGAAAATTTAGAGTTACTATCAGTACCTGGTAATAATTTTTCAAAAAAAAAAATTAGCAAGAAGTGAAAACGATATCGTATAAGAGCCAGAGACTACTGAAACCTAATTAATTTACCGGTGGAAGCAGAATGCAAAGCATTATTCTGGTAAAATCCTTTACAAATTCGATATTATCCTTACCTTATGTGTTTCGGCATTTCAGTTGGAGAGCCATAGGATGGATGTGGATTTGGTGGAACGCTCATGCCAGGCATCTCCATCATCCACCGAAGACGTGTTTTTCGTGGGCGTTTCATTAATAAAAACGCTGGCAGATAATGGAGAAAAACGGATCTAATCCACATTGGCATTCGATGTGTGCGTGGACCTCGGAAGTTCCAATTGATAATAACAACAGTGACTAAAATGGATACGGTGTTCATGATGAAAGTAAAAAGTAAATATTTGGCAATTAATGGAAGAACAAGTGATGTAGGCGGAAGAATCTTTGAAACCAGCAACAGGAACACAACCAGTGATAGCAAAATACTAATACCTAATGTGACCTGTAGATGAACAATTGGAAGGGTTAGCGGATTGTAATGCCAGAAGGCAGGATATGAATACCTTTTCTCCAGCTTCGGCAGGTAAGTAGAACACTAAAACGCAAAGAAACGAAATCAACACGGTTGGAAGAATCAAGTTGACCGTATAGAATAGGGTCTTTCTACGTATTATTATATAAAATGTAATATCAGTTTCAGTCGGGTGGTTTCCATTGCCCTCGTAAACGTTCAAATAGGCCGGTACTTCAATGATGTCCCATGTGCCAGACTTCCAGTAATCGGAGAGATCGACAAAGTTCTTATTGTTATATAGTGCCAATGATACTTGATCGCCATTGAATGTCCATGAGCCGAATTTCATGATACACGTTTGCTGATCAAATGGAAAATATGTGACATCTATTGTACAGGAACTTTGGTAAATGGCTGGCGGCACCCAAAGTACTTCTCCATTGGGATAGATGAGAACGTTGGATTTGTATCGAACTTCGTAGTTACCATCGGCACTGCAAAGATATATGACGAGTGAAATGGATAAATTCAATATCACTAGGAATAGTACTTATTGAAAAGGACGATATCTGGCTTCCACACTTTATCAGGAGGAAGACGTAACACTCCAATTCCGCCGTAATCGGCTTCATCCCATTGAAGCTGATAATCACTCCAAACGAGACGCAGCCACACATTTGACTTCATGATTTGATTTTTTTCGTTCTGCAAGAATAAGGGTTTTTAATTAAAAAATGTTTCCTAATATTTCCATTTGGCGTCCAGTTTACAGCCATAAAAAAAATTAGTAATAACTACTTTATGCGCTTTTAAAACCATCCACATAAAAAAGTACTTCGGTACCGAGTTTATCATTGAATTAGCGGCCGAAGAAAAGCATTTTAAAATTTTGAAAGTTTAATACTCAGTGTAAGTACCCTCTTAAATTAGATTATCGTTAAACGAATTCAAACGATTAAACAAATTCATCATGATTGCCCGAATCTACTTCCACCTTTGAAAGCTTTTCATTGCTTCGCTCCTCAGAGACTTGAGGTGTACTTTCATGTAACACAAAACTTCATACGCGGAAAGTTATATAAAATCACATATGCATCTATTTCAAACATGTCATTGAAGGATTCTCCCATATCTTGTCTTCGTTCTTAGCACACAAAAAAAGGATACACCAAACAAGAACACTTACCACATTGATTAGTTGAACGAATGCCAAACCAAAACGAACATCAACTTTTTGGGTCATATTCTGTACAGGCCTTATTAATTTATTGTATCCGCGAAAGAGGTCCCGCACAAGACGCTCCTCATCTTCGGATGATTTAACTGAAACGTTGATAATTCATATCATTTTATGCATGTCCTTTCGGGCCGATTGATCGAACGACGGAGTAACTCACCTGGACTCAATGTAGCAATTACACATAATAACAACGATATCCTTAATATTCCTTCCATTTTCTGCCTATTACACAACCAATCCTCGGTAAACGATTAAATTCTGTATTATTCGTACATTTTCATTTTCGTTGTATTTTAAAAAGTCGAGATTTCTATAAACTCGAATTTCTTCTAATGGACATTGGGGAAACGCCTTAAGTATATAATCCAGGTGGTGGTGAATTGTATTTCCTTGAAGGTTTCGACCTATCAACTCCAACTCCCGTGCGAGTTATTACACATGGAACACTTATTTGACACTGATTGCAATTATCTTAACATTTTAGCACGTCTTAAAAAAATAACTATAAAATAGACGAATATTGTTTACAGAGCGTATTTTAATTTATACTTGCGTGACACTAATCGTATGCCGTGTGATCGAAATATGAATAAAAATAATAGGAAAAATCGATTTAGAATTGGCTAAAGTACGCAAGACTCATGTGGATCTACTGCAAATATCCTTATGTCCTTGTTGATGGGAGTGCAAGGCGTAAACCGTAAGTGTAGCAAAGATTCAAATCACATCTGTTTCTTTGACTGTCATTTTGTGGATGCTGCGTAGGTTGACGTGGATCGTAAACGTCCTTTTTATTAAATTATAAAATTTCAAAAAAACTCGTATAATTGAATGTTATTCTTAATGACCTCAGTTTTTCACTTAACAAAAGAAGTGTGATTGCAAACTTATCCTAGGAATAAGGGAATCCAAAATTGCGAACCATTTTCTGAAAGATAAAATAATGTTTATGAAATCAGTGTTTAATCTATTAACCCTATTTTCATCATCTATATCCTAGAAATAAGATAGCCCAAGCCGGGTCTTGGCTTCTAAATTTGCCCTATTTATATCAAGGTAATATTTCGCGTTTGGTAGATGGTTCACACCTAAAAAAAGATTTGACTGCACTATAAATATTTTATCTCCTTAAGAGGATTTAGAGGTTTTTTTAGCATTTCATTATTGTTAGGAGGGACTTCAAAAGATGATCAGCTGTGTATATTGCTTCGAGAATGAGACCTTTGTAGGCTCCTAATGTTAATTTTTAATTGTATGGGTTCGTATAAACTTGTCACTATTGAATTTTTATGTTTCAAAAAATATTTGATGCTTTAAAGAAAAATATTTTCGAAGTTCATGGAGTTTAAGGGTGCCCATACCATTTTCTTGGAGAAATGGTAAAACTTGCAAGTCATATTAATCAAGGATTGACAAAGTTTAGTGAATTTGGACTTCTAAGGTATTTGTCGTTGTTGTATTTATAAAGAACCAGTTCCAGGATTTTTTCTTCAAATTTTCCGGATCAAGGATGTCCAGCCACAAGGATGAAGGAGGGTTGTGAGCAGACATTTTTCATACAATACCCCTTCCCTCACAGCCTGTTCTGAAAAGTTCTCATTAAAACCCTTTATTTGATACCCAGATGACTCTCTTAGACAAAAAAAATGATTTAAGCGTCCTCTTCCTATATGAGGTAGACCATTTATAGTGAATTGAAGGAACATAAATGTCCGTAAAGGACTGCAGCGATGCTCTACTGCCCTGTCGGAAGACGCATGAATGCGCTGGTCGGTTAGCTTTGCGGTGTCGTGGGGCGGGTTCTTTTCCACAGCACAAGGGCCCACTACAAAAAAATTTCGCATTCATGAATTGAATGATCGGATGACTCAGTTCGATGGTGTCTAGTCCGAGGTAACCTATTGAAAGGATGGACTACCAAAGCAAAACAACAGACTGAGCCAGATGAACGCGTGCGGCACTCGAGAGGATCTCGTCTTTACTATTCATACTAACAACCCCCAAATAAGAGTGGAGCATCCAGGTGGAAGTGGTGTCCCCTCGCACCCCCCATCCGGATCAAGATCCATCGTAGATGTAGCCATATATTTTCCCTTTAAACGAAAAACTCATACAAACATAATTCGCATGAATTTTTCCTTGAAATGAAAAATATGAAGGTTTCAAATTTATGTTATATCACATAACAGTTTAACATAAATGGAAAACCTTTGCGGAAGGCTACTCTACCCTGCGAGAGCACCTGCAACCACAAAGAACAAGGGGGGAGCTCCCCCGATGGCTGGCTCATGAGTGGAAGGACCAGCCCACGTGGCGGGTCCCATACCTACTCAGGGTTTCACGTTAATGAAAAGACCAAGGTTTTTAGGTTTTTAGAAATTCATTATTTTTAAGAATAAAATTTAAACAAATTTTTATTTGGTTGTCCATACATAAATAATTAATAATCAGGTTTTATGCCTACCTAATTAATTTTTTTTTTAATTAATAATTTTAAGTTTCGCAAATACATATACATATATGTGATCTTATTCAAATTCAAATGCATACATAACTTTATATTTGTGTAAGCTCGTGAATGATTTGAAACGAAAAGTGAAATAACGCAAGATATAACATATTATAAATAATATGACTTCCACAAATTCGAATTCAATTTGTAAGACGTTAAGAGAGGGTACTTACCCAGTCCTCCTCCGACGAGCGCTCGTTGATTTGGTGGGTAAGGCCTGTAACTTAATGGGATCAACATACGTAATGTAGTCTAAGAAATCTCGCTTTCTTAAATAAACTGTAACTTTCCTGTTCGATGGGCTCTTTTTAAAAACTCCGGTTTTTAATTAATGCTTGAAAAGTTTGAAGCTATCAAAAATATTAGTTCAAATCTTAATAAGTTTGAATTCCTTTTCCGGCATCAATATTCACTTTGCATATATCGCTCTAATGAAATAATCCCCGAACATTCATTTACGTAAAGCATCTTTAAACTTAAATCTCGTTCACAAGTGATTAAAAGTTTATTGATTTGCTGCTAGCAGTTTGAGTTATTTAATGAATGTAAATTTGTTACAGGCACAGTTGACATTTCGATCCATTATCTTAGACTTCCACGTTTTTCATATATTTATCCTTATTCAACGTGACTGGTGTAGCAATCCCACATCCTTCATGCTATCTCACTTGTATTCTGATAGTAGATGACCGCTGGGAATCCGATGACATCCAGCACTTATAACTGAAGCATTCAGCTTAATAACTTCTTCACTTGACTTTTCACTTTAGTCCGACGCCAATTTTCGATTCCATATTGTTTTTGCACCTATTGCCGTTGTAAAAGCATCTGGACAGCAATGGCCGCTATTTTCAATTGTTGGTAAATAATTTTGCGTCCTCGTAACGGCGAAAAGTAAGGTCTTGGTCACTCAAGTGAGTGCCGTCGGGTTTCATGCAATTGCGCAACCACCAACGAACAACTTTGGGGAGTTCACCAAAGAGATTTCACTTGAGGTGCGAATCATCCCCCGACACGTGATTCGTAGAGAAGTGGCGGAAATCTTCACCGCAGTCCTAATACATGCAACCATCGTCAGTTTCGCGTGACACAAAAATTATTCCTAGAAATTTAGCAACCAACAAAGAATGGGAGGACGGATGATTCGAGGTATTTGCATATTTTACGAATTTTGCCACTTTTTACGCATCATAGCGGCATATTGACATATCAACGGCAATAGAACACTTTACGCATTTAATCAATCGCAGATTTTAAAGATGCGCAAGATAAAGCGACTGTAAAACGTAAAATAATTCAACCTCGACGATAACTTTCGCCTACACCTCGACATTCGAGTCCCACTTCATATCCATTCCGCTTCTCTGGACGAGCCTCTTCATGGTGGTAACAGCGGTTTTTCTCTTCCACACAATCTAGTAATTGCTTCGCAAAATGTTTTTTTGTAATTTTTATTTAATTTTTTTAATTTGTTTCTTTGGAAAAACTTTTGTTTCGGATAATGATTGCGATGGTAGGGGCGGGATTTAGTGCGGGCTAGAAATAACAATGTTAATAAGTTGCGTATCAAATTGCTCCGCACTTATTGCGTTGTTATTTTCATAAAAATGATATTTTCTTCACAAAGGTCTTTGAGTGGTTTGCCTAGTCAGGCTGCTCGATTACTACACACTTTAACATCTTTTAAAAATGTTTTGCTACCAAAACAGTCAAGATGCCATCACTCCTGATCCATTCATCAAGTTTGGTGTTTGTAGCTATATAATTCCAAAAAAAATTGCTACGACCCACAAATAGATGGGAGGACAGAGGGACAGACCGGAGATGATTTCAATAGTGTTTTGTCAATTAAAACAAAATTCTGAACACCAAAAGATCAACAAAAACATTGGTTAGCCTTACATATTAACATTTTGTGAAGACGAGTAATATTGAGATAGCTGCGTTTCAGTTCTGTAAATTTCAAAATTTCTTATAGACCAAGTGCATATAATAGAACAATTAGAAAAATAATGTTTAAGGATATTTTAGCACCACTGAACACGAATCCATCTGTTGTAGAAATGAAATTCGGATCAAAATTTCGGTATCCAAAATGGTGGCCAAAACTCTGCTGCCTCATATCTCCCTTATCCGTTTGCTTACAATAAATGATTTAAACGTCTATTTAGGGGACTTCGTTTTATGCAAAACAATATATGCTCAAAATTTATTTACCTTAAGTTTCGCATACGAAGGTTCTAAAATGGTGCCCAAGATAGGCACCGAAACTTTGTTGCTCGGTAGTAAGCAAGGAAGCAATGAGAGAACGACCATTTTAGAGTTCAAGCGTTGTTTATTGCAAGAGTGCTAAACAAATAAGAAAACAATCATTCAAGTGTTTAAAGCACTAGCTTAAACCGACCAACGCCTGATTGACTTTGCATCTAGCAGAAATTTAGTGAAACGTTCGACTTGCTTCCCACATCGACGCATACATAAAATTATCTGGGTATCACCAGATGGCAACGCACAAAACCAAATTGACCTTTTTTTGATCCAACAAAGTTGGGCTTAGTGCATACTTGACGTCCGTGCATATCGAGGAGCCAATTGTAACTCAGATCATTACTTGATCAAATTAACCTATCGATGTCGTGTGCCAAAGGCATATTTAGCACAGACCACCCTGCTACAAAAATTTTATATCGAAGGCTTCAAACGGCGTCTGTCGCCAAAAATTTCACGGAGACCATCGACAACCAGCTGGCCCCCATCTCATCCGACGCGTCACTGAAAATAAGCAACGAGCTCTGGATGGAAGTGAAAACGGCGATTAAGACCATGGTAGAACAGACGACCGGTCATCAAGCTCAGCGCAAAAGAAATGGTTGGTTCGATGATGGGTGCAAGAATGCGTTAGACAAAAAGAATCAGGCGTACAAAGAAAACGTAGGTAAGAAAGCCAGAACCAAGAGAGAACACATTGAAAATATCAGAAGAGTAGCGAATAGGATCACTAGAATCAAGAAAAGAAAATGCTATGACGACAAATTGAGAAGTATCGATGTAAATTTAGTGAGAAACAAGACAAGAAAAACACAAAGTAGTGAAAAGTTCAAAACTACGCTCCGTCGTGCTGTGCTCGGAGCTTCTAGACGTTTCTGGAGAGCTTCTATTAGCAGTATCAACTCTGGATGTAGTTTGTTCCATCATCAAAGCTCAAAAGAATAATAAAGCGCTGGGCATTGATGAGGTTCCAGTGGAGCTTATAAAATATGGTGGCAACGGTGTTCAGAAAGCCATTCATGAAGTCATCTAGCACGTTCGGCAACAGGAACACATGTCAAATGAGTGGAGCCTGTCAATTATATTCCCTCTCCGCAAAAAAGTGACAAACTACAGTGAAAACATTATAGAGGCTTATCACTGTTTTCTACGGCGTACAAAATATTATCAAAGATCTTAGAAAATAAAATCGGATCATACGCTAACAGTATTATTGGGGAGGGAGTATCAAGTTGGTTTTAGAGCATGTAGATCGACAATAGGCCAATCGTTTACTATCATGCAGGTACTTGAGAAATGCTGGGAGTTCAACATAGACGTACACTAAATATTTGTTGAATTTAAGCAAGAATACGACAGCATTGATCGTAACGTACTGTACCAAATAGTACTGTGCTTTGGTGTCCGAGCCAAATTAGTCCTCTCACTAAAATGGTGATGCCTCTGACACAAATATCCGACTAAAGCAGGAATATGGGCTAGCCCCAGTGCTATTCAATTAGGCTCGAGAATACGTTATCAGAAAGCTACCTGTCGATGCACGAGGTGTTAGATTTGCAATTTTAACTTGATCAGGATTTGTCAATTTAAACTTAAAGTATAATATAAGGAATTCTAACATGGCAACCCTTTTATTTTGTACCAAACCATTACGTTATTATATTTAATAAAACAATGTCAGTCCATAGCTGACCGTGTGCGCAAACGGTGTCTATTATTTTACTTCCACGCAACACGTTATGGGTCTAGACACCTAACCACCCAGACACAGAAGGTCCGTGCATTATAGTATTTTGTTTTATAGTCGTGAAAAGTGAAAATTCGGCATGGCAGAGCTGGTCCGTAAAGCGAAACTCAACAACACGAATTCCCAAACTTGGAAATTCAAATTGGAGCTACTTCGAAAACGGAATGAGCTCTGGGCGGTTGTGAGGGATCCGATGACCGATACAGTTACCGACGCATGGATTTCGAATGAAGATAAAGCACGAGCGTACATCGTCTTTTCACATAAAACGGAAAGAGCCAGCATTTGAAATGTGGAATGCTCTGAAAGCCTTCCATGATGAGAATGACCATCTCACTCACATAAAACGGAAAGAGACATCATTTGAAATGTGGAATGCTCTGAAAGCCTTCCATGAGAAAGCGACGTTGTCAAATAAAGTACAACTTCTTCGTAAATTGTGTCATCTCACTACTCAGGAAGATAGTGATATGCTGCTGCATTTAAGCTCCGTAGACGAAATCATCGACGAGTTGACAACATTGAGGGAGCCGCTAGCCGACGTGCTGGCTGTTGCTTTGTACCTGAGTAGCTTGCCCGATAGCTACAGTACATTGATTATGGCGTTGGAGTCCAGACCGGAGTTTGATTTGACCACTACATATGTAAAATCCAAACTTGTAGAGGAGTACAATCGAAGTCTCAATACACATGGAAGTGCAAGTCTTGAAAAGAATACTGCATTATAAGCAAAATTTAAAGGAAAGGAAGTAAAGTGTTCCTTCAAGAAATTTGGACACATAAAAACCGAATACAGGTAATATTTGAAGTGGAAAAAGAAAAACTTGGAGAAGTCCCAAACAAATACAGTGCAGAAGTCGAATTGTGATGATTGTAGTCTGGTGTGTGCCATCGCTCTTGTTAGCTCTGCAACCGGCAGCGAATGGATTATTGATAGTGGTGCCTCAGCACATATGTGTAATAATAAAGAATACTTTCACCAATTGAATGAGACTGATAAAGGAACAGTTTTGTTAGCTGATGCTCGCGCATTACCTGTGAAAGGAATATGCATTGTTAGGATCAGAGGTAAACAAAGTGAAATGAGCAAAACAATAAAACTGAATGAAGTTTATTTTGAGCCGGACTTAAATTGCAACTTGGTTTCAGTGAACATATTGATCAGCAAAGGATGTGAAGTACATTTTAATGAATCCTTTTGTAAAATTTCGCTGGAAGAAACTGCAATTATCACCGTAAGTGCCTATAATAACATTTACAGAGTCTCAATGGATCATAAAATCACGAATTCCGTACAGTCAAACAATCCAAAATGTCTACATGAGTGGCATAAAGTATTAGGGCACCGCAACTTAAATGACGTTCGGAAACTGAATCATTTGTCCGATAATGTAGCGTTTAAAGAATGTAAGCATAATAATGTTTGTGAAGTTTGTTTAATGAATGAATCCACACGTGATCATTTTCCTCATGAGCTAAGACTAGAACGAGTGGAATTCTTGAAATAATACATTCGGATATCTGTGGTCCTCTGCATTCTACACTAAGGGGCAATAAGTACGTTTTTAGATTGATCGATGATTTCAGTGGGTATACGTGTATATACCTAATGAAACGAAAAGACGAAGTGTCCCACATCATAAGGAAATTCATTACAATGATGGAAACTTAACTGAATAAAACACCTAAATGTATCCGATCAGATCGTGGCGGTGAGTACATGGATATTGAATTAAGAAACTATTTTAAACAAAAGGGTATTTAAACTCAATTAACTGTACCCAAGACACCTCAACAAAATGGTAAAGCTGAGCGAAAGAACCGCACGCTGATTGAAAAGACGCATTGCATGCTATATAGTTCGAAATTACCTAATCGTTTCTGGGGTGAGGCAATAACATCAGCGAATCACATATTAAATCGTGTTCCTTTGAAAAAGGTTGTTATAACTCCGTAGGAAATATTTAAAAATAAAAAGCCAGATCTAAGTTATTTTCGTGAATTTGGTCAAAAGGTATTTGTGCATATCCGAAATTCTTAACGTGGTAAATTAGAATCGACCGCCGACAAATTAGTTTTCGTAGGCTACGAATTGGGCACCAAAGGTTACAGACTATTAGATGTAAAGTCAAAAACTCTATGGATGTTCGATTCCTAGACGCAGATCCATCATAACGATGCGGAAATTGAATTTGGAAGGGGAATGGAATCAGCGAATAAAGATACTGAAAACAGAATAGACAGGCAACTTGATGGTATCAAAGATCATCGAGAGGTGCAGGTACCCAAACCGACAACCCGTAGTAATAAAGACGTCCCACCTCAACGTTATAGAGAAATATACAAGGTTATATCTGAACCAACTACAGTTGGGGAAGCAATCGGCAGTTGTGATAAGATATAGATGATGAGATAAAATCATGGTAGTGTCGCAATCGGTAGCAAATGGATATATAAAACGAAGAATGACCAACATGATAATGAAGTTAAACATAAAGCGCGTTTAGTGGCACAGGGATTTTCGCAAAGGTTTGGACGTGATTATGATGACATTTTTGCTCCTGTTGTTAACCATACAACTCTTGAAGTTTTTTTGGCTGTGGCGGAAGAAAAGAATATGTTTGTACACCATTTCAATGTAGAGCCAGCTTACTTGAATGGCGAACTTTCTCATGAAGTCTACATGCAACAACCAAACGGATATCATATTGGAGGACCCGATAAAGTATGCAAGTTTGTGTGAAATCTATATGGGCTTAAACAAGGTGCTAAAGAATGGTGTCAAAAATTTGATAAGGTAATGAAAGAAAATGAATTTAAAAATAGTGATAATGATCCATGTCTCTACATAAAACAAAACGGCGTTGATTGGATATATTTGTGTACTTATGTTGATGATATAGCTATTGTCTCTCCAAAATTGCAATTCATCAACGACTTCACGATACATTCAGACAAACATTTCAAAATAAAAGACTTAGGTAATATAAAATATTATTTGGGCATTCAATTGGAACGAGACATAAGCGGTATATTCATGATGTATCAAACGAATTATATTGAAAACAAATTAAGGGAATTTAAATTGTCTGACGCTGCAGAATCAAAGATTCCTATGGAACCAAGTTACTTTTCTGAAGTAGGAAGCGAATCATTCAAAAATTAGGATGTTTACAGAAGTGCAATCGGTTCGTTACTTTATTTGTCAATAAACACGTGACCGGATACAGCTAAAGCAGCATCAGTTTTGGTACAAAATGTAAACAACCCAAGCATTAAAGATTGGAACGAAGCTAAACGTGTTTTTCGATATCTCAAAGAAACTAAGTATTTAAAACTCAAACTAGGTAGCTACATGAACAATCAAGAATTAATATGTTTCGTCGACGCTGACTGGGCCAGAGATTGAATTGATCGAAAATCAAATACCTACTTCATTTTATTCTATTCAGGTTAACCAATTAGTTGGGCAAGTCGTAGATAACCAACAGTAACATTGTCATCCACCGAAGCTTAGTATGTGGCATTCAGCAAAGCCTCTCGTGAATTGATGTGGGTAATAAAACTACTCAAAGACTTCAATCAACATATAGTAACATCTGTTAAAGTATTTGAAGATAACCAAAGCTGCGTCTCTGTATTATACAACAAAGGAAACAGTCAACGTACGAAGCACACCGACACTAAATATAAATTTGTTCGAAAACTAGTATCTAACAATATCATCGAAGCAGTTTATTGTCCAACTAAAATGATGACGGCTGATATTTTTACAAAGCAATTAAATGCTAATAGATTTACTGAATTAATCAAAAATTTAAATATAGTTATCATTAATTGTAAAATTGAGAGGGGATGTAAGATTTGCAATTTTAACTTGATCAGAATTTGTCAATTTTAACTTAAAGTTTAATATTATGAATTCTAACACGGCAACCCTTATATTTTGTACCAAACTATTACATTATTATATTTAATAAAACAAAGTCGGTCCATAGCTGACCGTGTGCGCAAACGGTGTCTCTTTATTATTTTACTTCCACGCAACATATATATATATATATATATATATATATATAGATATATATATATATATATATATATATATATATATATATATATATATATATATATATATATATATATATATATATTGTATGTATATGTACGTATATATATACATATATATACATATATATATGTATATATATATGTATATATATATATATATATATATATATATATATATATATATATATATATATATATATATTTTTTTTTTTTTATTGATCTGTATATCTACTCCTGAAAGTAAGCCTTGCATCCGATTCAATATTCTGCTCTGAATAAGATCAATTGCATCTTATGTTTTCGTTCAAAACGAATTTTTGTATGAGACCACGCTGTCCCACGTATTTCAAGGTCTCCGGACACGTTGAATGAATTTATTCGAAACTTACCTTCTCTTTGTTGCTTCATGCTACACCAGCAAAAGTGGTTCCAGTTCTACTTCATCGGCTTCCAACCAATTTGCTCCTGTCAAAACATGTAGAGCATTAAAAATGCGCTGCGAGGATCTATGAAATAGGGCACACCTTGGCCATTCTAAGTTCTTGATACCGGGTAAACTCTAACCAGAAGTGAGTGGACAAATGAGATATTTTCAGAAGCAGTAGTTTTAGCAATTGTTAAAGCAGTTATCTGGCTGTTATGTAATAAATATTCGAAGTGAATACATATTCGCATTTTCACTGACAGCAGAAGGCTGCTAGAATCTGCAACCTTCTCAAGTCTTGTCCTCAATTACCGTACTTCTCCTAATGTAATGTCGAGACATTTAGAGGCGCAGCTCATTTTGGTGACAGGATATTGATGATCATTATAAAGAATATTAGCTTAAAGAAGCAGATAAGATTTGGTGGAGGTATCTTATGATTTCTCGATTACCATTCCGATCGTAATAGATAAAAACTTTAAGGAAGCTATAAATTCCTGGGTGAACAAATTTTCTTCTGCGATCCCAAGACCTTTGTGGCCAACTTTTGACATCAATTACCCCAACGAGTTCTCTAACTTGGAAGAGAGTCCCTCCGCACAATGGTGTAATTGAGTGGGAATTGTCCTTGTGGCAATCATACTGTATGGATGGTACTGCCAATGATGTCTTTACCGTAGCTGTAGACGCAGAGAGGAATATTACTAGGAACTTTAATGTGACCAATGAGGTAGTTGGATCAAGATGATTGGAAGCAACTAGCCTTGCAAGTGAAGGTCCTACTCAGAGATATGTCATAAATGATTATTTAAATTGGGTTGGCTTTCTTAAACCAAAGAATATTTTTAAGGGTTTATAAAATACAAAACTGGATTGAAACCGGATTTGTATGTCACATTCTTAGTCCGTTTATGTGCTAAAGTATGCTCTCTCTCTCTAGAAACGCTGAAAGCCATGGCTTTATGGAAGCATTTTCTCTCAATATATTTGTATTGATCATATAGGAGTATTAGAAATATACCATGTAATGGATAAAATTTCTTTCCAGACAATTGCTAAGTGATTTACAAAGCTCCTTTTTAGCGCAAACCTCTTTACTAAACTTGTTTAGCGTATGACGGCCGATGACTTACACTCGTAAATAATTCTACTTACAGTTGAATTCTAAGAAAAGCTTCCATCTGGACTCCAACATAAAGTCAATAAGAATGACCATTTCAAAGTGTTAATACCCATATAAAAAATCATTTAACGAAACGGTTCAAAGTATGTAAATTTTCATTAGATATGCGATATACTATTTCATCGACCTCATTGTTAATATTTACTATTTAATGAATATTTTGGATAAAAAAATTTCAAATTTTTACTGATTCTTATCAACACACTTTTCTGTACAGTATAAATAGAATTCCTCAAATTTCGAAGTACATATCTCATCTGGTGATGAGTATCAAATATTTTGATGATTTTCTTGCGAAAAAGATGTTAATTTTAGTATTGATTACTATCTAAAGTAAGGTGCTATCAAACATAATTGAAAGCAATAGACTTAGAAAATGTAATTTTTAGATGATAATCAAACATTGGATGGCCTGAGAATTTATTAAACAAATAAAAGAACGAATTGTAATAGAATTTTAATCAGGGACGCTAGAATAATTTGCATACGAAAAAGTTTTCATCTTAAGAATTGGTTGAACATTTGCAGCAACAAGAATGAAGCTAGGTAAGCTACTGCTAGTGAGCTTTATTACAATTACTTTTTGGCTACCAGCTTCATCGGGCAGTAGTCACAATAAAGAATTAAAGGCTAATACGAAGGTAGTACACTCCCGTCAAAAACGTTTTGCAGCATTTCCTGAAGGATCATCTTTTTCGGTAAGTATTTGATGTTGAAAATGATAAATTTTATTGAAAAATTATTTTTTAATTGATCTTCTAGGTCTCAATTTGTTGGACCATTGGTGTAATAGGTAATCCTAATGTAAATTGGCTGAGCTTTGGATTAAACTGGGGTGTCTCCTATGAATTACCGAACGATACGTGGACTATTGATTATGTGTATGGTATCAAAAATTATCTTCACGGTGATACTCCAGCCTTGACCCAACGGAGGGATAGACGAACATTGTACAGTGAAATGGAAACGATAATGAACAGGTATATTTCAATTGAGATGTGAAAACGCTTAAAATCAGACACTTTATAAGTTCTATGTGGAATGGTTTTGGTTATAATTTATTGCAAATAAGTCATGATCTACAGTGTGAAGCCCAAATATCGGGCCTTAGCCTCCAACAGTAGTCCCTTTCAATTATTTTGATTTTGGCATCCTTTTTGCAATATTGATACCATTGTGTGTAAATGAATTAAATTATTCTAATAATCACCAAGAGAATATTGTAAGCCAGCCCGTAATGGAAGTTCTGGTTCGAATTTTGGGGGCCTTCACCTCATTTTCCATTACCTTCGAAAGGTAATGCAGATGAAGCTAATTACAGGCAAACTTTCAACTTCTTCGTCCACCCAAAGATTCGTTGAGTAGCAAGACTAGGGATCCGTGCACTCGGAAACTAGTTGGGAAAAACTGGGGCCTGGGAGAAACGGGCGAGCAAGCAGTGAACCATAGACACAAGCGAGATCGAAACAGATTGAAGTCTAAAACTCCACAGGAAGAAAACACCATCAGATCTCCTCCAGGAAAAATGCGGATCCTTTCACTTATTAAAATTCTGGATCCAGGGCTATAAACTAAAGATAAGGTATGGATCAAAGAAGATGAGGTCAAAATAAGCCTTGTGACGAAAATTGCCAAAAAGGCCATTAAAATGGTGAAATAAATATGCTTCCTGGAAATAAATGTATTTCTTCATACAAACTGAGCGGACTTTAGAAATCAAAGAGCACTTGGATCCTGTGTACGTTAAGTCTGCTCCTGCGATGGTGACCGCATAAAATTGGTTTAACGAGTTGATTTTTGATGAGCCACGCCAGATGCCTCAAAAATGGCTACCACAGCGGATAACGTGACAAAATCCACGAGCTCGTATTGGCAGACCGCCGATTGAAATTGCGCGAGATAGCTGAGACAGTAGACATCTCATATCCTGCATGAAATTTTGGGCATGAGAAAGCTTTCGGCGCGATGTATGCCGCGTTTGCTCACAACAAACGCAACCGCGAAACCATTCCAGCGCAGTGTTTGGCGTTATTTTAGCACAATCCGAAAGAGTTTCTGCGTCGTTTCTCGACCGTTGATGAAACATGGCTACACTGGTATATACAAGAGAGCAAGAAGTAGTCGAAACAGTGGACTTCACCCCGCAAACATGCTCCAAAGAAGGCAAAGACTATTTTAATGGCCGGAAAGGTGATGGCCACCGTTTTTCGGGATTTACAAAGTGTGATCTGCATCGACTACCTGGAGAAAGGCAGAGCGCTCACAGGGCTCTACCATGCCGAATTATTGGGCCAGTTTGATGCCGAACTACAGAAAAAGTTTTCATTTGGCAAAGAAAAAAGTGCTCCTTCACCGTGACAACGCACCGACTCACACTGTCGTCGTCACCACGGCCAAATTGGTCGAATTAGGCTACGAACTGCTACCTCATCTACGGTATTCTCCAGGTTTGGCCCCGTGCGACTCCTTTTTGTTTCCAAACTTGAAAAGGTCACTGGGCAGGTAGAAATTTGAGTCGAATGAGGAGGTCATTGATGCCACGGTGGCCGTCTTTGCAGACCTCGAGAAAACGGATTTTTCAGATGGGTTAAAGAAGTTGGAGCGTAGCTGGGTCAAGTGTTTCAAGATGAGAGCAGATCATGTTGAGAAATAAATGGCCACTTTTCCTAAATTTTCGTTTTTCTTTTATATCGAACCACCCTTGTATAGTGTGAGGTAGCATTGGAATCAAAGAAGTTTGTGAGTTCTTTTATGAATATGTCGAGTGGAATCAACGTTCATTGCAAAAGCATGTAACATTTGGATATCCCTTTCGTAACTGGCAGTGTGTTCTGTAATGTGTCGCAGGTGGTATGTGTCAGATGAAATATCACCTATCTGCACAAGATTCATACCTAATGTGAAGGTCATTAAACGATGGCGACATACGCTCACTAGAGAGAAGACTTTTTGCTGCGTGTGGCCAAGTACTGAATTCATGCGTTTCTAGTCAGAAGTTTTGTATTTACCAGGGTATTATCAGCCTGCGTGAAATTATAAACTAGAGTTTTCCACAATACGCGTACGCGTCTATTGTATGTATTTTTGGAGTATGGTCTACTTTCCTTTTTGTTAGACTATACGGGAGATATTTTGCGTCTATCCACATTGCAAAAGCAAACCATCTAGCAGATATGTATTCTCAAATATCCTGATCCTGATATTGGATTACGCTTACGTTCAATCTGTTGGAATCAGGGTAGAAATCTACTGACATAAATTGACTTAATACTAGCGACAATGAGACTTGCTTCAATTGATTCTTTGGACGGACTAAAAACTCGTTCAGTTATGATACGTTCTGGTTTAAAATCAAAACCTATCGTAGCTGGGTGGACGGGTAAGTGGCCAAAGAGTGGTATTGGCCAAAATGTGGTACTGGCCAAATCAGCTCCCCGAGCGCCACTATATTCGATCAAGATAATGAGATATTCTACTTTCTCTAAGCGTAGGTCCAAAAGGGGCTGTAGTGCTAAAGCAAAAAAAAAAAAAAAAATTCGGCTTCGGATACCCTTTGTCGTAGTGGCAAGGTTTGATTCCAGGCCCAGCATGGCAGCTGCTTGTTGGAATTAATGCAAATATCCTAGAAGAATGTAGTCGACAACCTCTCAAGTCCGGATCAATAACCAACTCATCGAAGTCTTTGATACAAATATCGAACTAAAGCAGGCGAATGGTCCCATTGCTATTCAATTTGGCCCTGGAATATGTCATTAGAAAGCTATTTGTTGATACAAGTGGTATGTAATGATACAAGTCAAGTAAAATTGTAGCCTATGCGGACGACATCAACATTTTGTCACGGTCGTTAACAACCGCCAAAGAACTTTTCCTGAAACTCGACAGCGAAGTAAAACTAGTACGGTTACAAATCAATGAGAATAAAACAAAGCTCATGACACAGTTGAGGAAAAATACCTCAAGTACACAAAATATCATACTTGGCGAATACAGTATGAAAAATGTGAGCGAATTTGTGTATTTTAGCGCCAAAACAACGAGAACCAGTAATGAAAGAGACGAAATACATCCAAGAATGCAGCTCGCAAATAAAATATTTTATTCAGTTTTGATGATCTTGAAGACCAGCTGGAAACACAGAAAAACAAAGCTCCAAGTATACAATTCTATGATAATACACTGTGTTATACTATGGGTGTGAAACATGGACCCTAATTCAAGCATCCGCAAATATATTGAATGCCTTTGAGCGACGGGTCCTAAGGCGAATAATCGGAGCGAAGCAAGACGGGCACCAATGGTGAATTCAATACAACTATGAGCTGTATGAAATTTTTAACGAGCCGAAGGTCTCAACGATTGTAAGACTACGGAAGCTGGACGCATGAATCGTATGGATGAACAGCGGATTCCCAAAAAGGTATTCGTTGGTAGAACTGTACGCCGGAGACCAGTGGGGAAACCGAGGCAGTGCTGGCCTGACTCAGTTGATGAAGACAGTTCATCAATGCTCAGATTTCAAAATTGGAGGACGCGTTCAATAGACCGAGACTGTTGGAGGCGGTTTTTGCAGGAAGCGGATGCTCGAAACGTGCTAGGGTGTTACAAAAAGGAAGAAAAAGAATATTCCATGAATGGGTTGCCTTAACAGGAGGTCGAAATTGTTCTAGGGGAATTTAACGCTCAAGTCAGTCTGGAGTTGGTCACAGAGAAACAGTCGGTCTAAATAGAGAGAACCTAATAGCCTTTGCGTCAGGCAAAACTCTCATTATATGCTAGAATTATTGTTGCCTCGTGAAATTCACAAAAGAACATGATAATTCCCCAATAGTTGCACAGACAAGTACAACCAATTAATCAACGTTCTCGTAATTGTATCGTGCACACTGTGCAATGCACCATTAATTCTTCTTCTTGTTCTTCTTCTTAGCACTACAGCCTCTCTCGGACCTCCGCTTCCTGCAAACAGCGTCTCCAACTGTCTCGGTTGGTTGACCGCGTCTTCCAATTCTGAAATCCGAGCAGTGATGAACTGTCTTCGTCGACCGAGTCAGACCAGCATTTCCTCGGTTTCCCTACTGGCCTCCGGTCTTCAGTTCTCCCAACGAATACCTTTTTGGGTATCCGTTGTTCGTTTATACGATTCATGTGTCCAGCCCATTGCAGCTTCCGCAGTCTTACAATCGTCGAGACCTACAGTTCGTCAAAAGTTTCATACAGCTCATGGTTGTATTGAATTCGCCATTGGTCCCCGTCAAGCTTCGCTCCGATTATTTGCCTCAGGACCCGTCGCCCAATGGCGTTCAATATATTTGCGGATGCTTGGGTTAGGGTCCATGTTTCACACACATAGCATAACACAGGTCTTATCACAGATTTGTATACTTAGAGCTTCGTTCTCCTGTGTATGCAGCTGGTCTTCAAGATCTTCAATACTGAATAAAATATTTTATTTGCGAGCTGTATTCTTCGACGTATTTCGTCTCTTTCATTGCCCGTTTTTGTTATTTTGGCGCCTAAATACACAAATTCGCTAACATTCTCGATACTATATTCGCCAAGTGTGATATTTTGTGTATTTGAGGTATTTTGCCTCGACTGCGTCATGAGCTTTGTTTATTTCATTAATTTGAAACCCTACTAGTTTTGCTTCGCTATCAAGTTTCAGGGCGAGTTCTTTGGCAGTTGTTAATGACCGCGGCAGAATGTTGATGTTGTCCGCATAGGCTACTACTTTGCTCGACTTGTTTAGTAATGTACATCGTGTATCGACAGGTAGCTTTCTTATGACGTACTCTAGAGCCAAATTGAATAGCAATGGAGCCAGCCTATCTCCCTTCTTTAGTCCGATATTTGTATCAAAGGCATCGGTGAGTTGGTTATTGGTGCGGACTTGGGAGGTCGTCGACGTCGTTGTCATTTTGGTCAGACGGACCAATTTGGCTGGGAGACTAAAGCAAAGCATTATTTGGTACAGTACGTTACGATCAATACTGTCGTATGCTTGCTTGAAGTCAACGAAAATCTTCAAGCAAGCATACTTTTTATTGCTATCAACGAAGCGAACGATGACTACAATTGGAGTACGCACACCTGTTAATCGTGTCTGTACCCAGCAGCTCTTGCAAACATCTGATCTCTGTCCTTTATGCAGACGCCCAATTGAGTGAAGTGCGCTAGATGACCCCCTCGGAGTGCATGCCTCTATGCGTGGAGCAGTGGCAAAAGATCCCCGGACTAATGAACAGACCCCACCACTGTCGGACAACCAAGGAGCCGTGGGCGGAGAAGCTCCAATTGCAGGAGTACCGGCAGATGCCCCAGCAGCGCATTCAAACACCACGGTCAACGACACAATTTTGTCCTTCCTACAAGGGCTGTCCGACAAGATCGTACTCATACAGAGAGATTTCCAAGACCTCAAGAGCAGCCAGCATTCCAGCCGCGCAAGAACTCCACCCGGCTGGGAACCAACTCCCAGTGCAGCTATGTCCACCTCTTGACTGGCTGATGATTGGAACCTCCCCCGAGGGAGCTCGGAAATGGATCCCAGAGCCCCAGAGTATCGACCACGGTACAGTACGGCACCCCCACTGATACCTACAATGCATGGCTCAGTTTCTTACGGCAGGCCTAGCAATGGTGCAAATCGCCCCGCAAATTTCGGGACGTCAGCCCGAGACCCAATACCTCGCATCATGGAGAGTTGGAGACCGGCTTTAATTCGGTGACACCAGTGGACAGGTTTCTGTTCCAGATTCAGGCTCTAGTCACCAGTACGCTGGGAGGGGACTTCTCGGCTTTTCTTAGACACCCACACCTCTTATTCAGCGGAGATGCTGCTGCCGAATGATACTGGAGTTTCAAGGAATCCGTAAAACGCCCGGATTGGAGTTCCTTCTGTGCAGCTTTTTGCAACCACTTTGTGGTGGCCTCACTTGAAGAGAATTATGTGAACAACTACGGAAACGCAAGCAAGGCTCTTACGAACCATTCGGCCAGTATTATACCAGTAAACTACGCCTAAGTACTCGGCTACGAACATCCATGCCCGAGGACAAACTGGTGGAAATCATCAGGGAGAACATGCGTTGGGAGCTTCAAAACAGTCTCCTTCATGTGCCAATATACACCGTACAGGGATTACGCCTATATGCCCGTAGGCAAGAACGGCTAGATGAACGGCGAGGAACCTTTCGTCCATAACCTCGCATAACGGGACCTAATCAACAAAGCAACCATACTGCACCGTTAGTAACAGCTAACCACGTAAATATGGAGCCGACACACGTAAGGAGCAGCGGAGCACCCCTGAATTGCGAGTTCGAACTAGCAACTGACTGACCTTTCGTCGAGGTAGTGGCAAGTCCGATGGTCTGTTGGAACTGCCGACAACCGCGACACCGGTTCTCTGCATGTCCAGCGTTCTCACCAGTCTCTTACCGTTCTCAATCCAATCTGACGCTAGTCATCATGGAGTGGGAGCAGTCTTAGTCCAGGTTACGCACGACGGCGAGGAGATGCCTATAGTCACACAAGTTGAACCCGGCCAAGCGTAATTACACGGTCTCGGAGTAGGAATGCCTGGTGTCAGTGTTGGCGGTGAAACGCTTTTGAGCATATTTAGAGGGACACCCCCTCAAAATCGTTACGGATCACGCATCCCTGAAATGACTGACGAGCCAAACTGATCTCCACGGCCGTTTGGCTAGATGGGCCTTGAAATTACAGGCGTTTGACTTCACAATTCGACATCGGAAAGGAAGTCAACACGTGGTACCGGATACCTTGTCGAGGATGTCTGCCCCGGAAGGGGCCGAGTTGATCGACCTGGACTATCCCGCCTTCAAGTCGGCAGGTTATACTCAGCTGATGCATACTATTCAGAGCCAGTTACCACAGCTACCAGAACTGCAGGTGACGGAAGCATTTATATACAATTGGATGGGACACGCATCCGGAGACCCCATACAAGAAGAGGAACAGTGGAAATTATGGGTGCCCGAAGAATTGACCATCAACCTTATTAGACGTGGTCATGACCACTCGCTGAGTGCGCATGGTGGAAACGGTCGTACGCTTCGGTGGGTAAAATCCTATTACTTCTGGCCTAAAATGGTACAGCAAATAAAAGCGTATGTGGCCACCTGTGAGTTGTGCAAGTGGACCAAAGCGCCTAAGACTATCCTTCGGCCTCCAATGGGTAAGTTTGAACTACCTGAGCGTGTGTTGCAACGCTTGTATATCGATCTTATCGGTCCTTATCCTCGTTTGACTTCTGGTCATATGGGAGGTGTCATAGTCCTGAACCAATTGTCCGAACATGCACACCGGCCCGATAGTCAGCTTCTTGGAGAAACGCGTCTTCCATGTTTTTGGAGTACTGGAAAATGTTGTCTCCGACAACGGAGTCCAGTTCACCTCGGGCAGATTTCGGGACCTGATGAATAAGTATCGTATTACTCACCAGCGGACCGCAGTCTTCTCTTCTCAAGCAAATGTGTCTGAGTGGCTGAATTGTACCCTCATAGCCGCCATTCGTTCCTATGTCCATCCGGATATGAAGGATTGGGACCGCAGGATTTCTACCATTACCTGTGTCCTGTGCTCGTCATACCACCAAGGTATCTCACCTAACTTTGCCATGTTCGGCCAGTACATGATATGCCACGGTAATTCGTACCAGTTATTAAAATGTTAGGAAGCCCAATAGTGGTTCTAGAGCCGCACGAGAAACTCCAAATTCTGCGAGACCAACTCCGGGAGAAGATTGAAGGTAGGAGACGGGCGGGGGAGGAACTTTACAACCTGAGATCTCATCCTTCTAGTTTCAAGGCAGGCGACGAGATCTATCGATGGAGCTTCAAGCAGAGTGAAGCGGTCCGGCACTACAATGCTAAACTGGATAAGCAATTCGTGAAGTGTCGGTTCCTGCAAGTTTTAAATCCCACGCAATATCTCATTTCAGACATGTTCGGAAAAGAACTGGAAGTCTACCAGGCCAAGAACTTACGACGGTGAAGCACGCCATCCCCAAAGAAGTCCTCGTTTTTTTCTCTCGGTATATCTTACGATCAGCATCGCTTACCTCCACCTGGGCTCGAAATCGCACACAGCGACCTTTCCTTCTAGAACGTACCTTAGGAAGGTTAGCCATCCATCTGACACACGACTCCCCCCCCTCCAGACGGGTAAATGCAGCTTAGAGCTGGACATCGTGTCCTTCAGTCTTCCCATGCCTCGTTGGCGTCGTGGACACTACCCTGTAATAAATCAGCCCTACGCCACTGACAACGATCAGCAGGTCGTTATGTACGTCGCCGGTTCGGTAGCAACCCTTTAACCGCTCGCTGACACTGAACCGCGTTTTGACAATTGAATAGAGAACGTCAGTGAGTAAACATTAGAGAGTGGTGTAATAAGAAATAAATTTTTATTCTATTTAGAAGTAATAAAATTGAGTGAAAGTGTAAGGTGTTATCCGGGGGAACGTCATCGTTTGGGTTTGGCCAGTTCGGGCATAATTTGAATTACAAATTGTAAGTGTTTTTTTTTTGTAATTTCCACATGTCTAGAATTCATGGGCATTTGTACCGCGTCGGTGATATTCGGGAACGCGGAATAAGATACAGTTTTGGTTGCTGGCTGACTGAATGAAAGAAATACGGAATAAAGTAAAGATAGGTTTCGTTTCCGTATGGTGGTATTTTGGACGCGTTAGTAAATCGGGCATGTGAACCGGTGGCTGAATTTTTGTATTTTGGACTTGGTCTGCTCGTGCAAGACCCGCGACCGAACTCCTCTCCGAACTAGCTAGCCAGCAGCCACCTCGGAGTAGACTAAGAGTGTCTGGACTTGTTGACCTGAGGGGTACAGTCCGTTGTCACATTCCAAGACTTCACGTCTAGAACCGATAAAAGGTCGGATCAGATTTCCTTTGGGAAATCTTAACGTTCGAGTTGTTTCTTTTTTTAAGTAAACCGTTACAAACCACAATCACTGTCGAAAAAGTGAAAATTCCAGGGGCTGATGATGCTAGCAACAGTAGAAAAGGTGTATTGGTGGCCTCAAAGAAAACAAAGCTCCTGAAATTGATGGAATACCGAAAGAACTGCTCTAAAAATACATCTATATAGCCTCCTCTATCTATTAATATGTACGATTTGAACAAAGGAATACCTAGTAGATGACTGGCGGGAAAACATGATGTGCTCCATATATAACAAGAGAGACAGGCTACGCTGTGTAAATTGTAAAGGAATTTCTCTGTTGTGCATATCATACAAAGTAGTCATTGAACGAAGACTGAAGCCCTATAATGAAAATATCATTGGAGAGTACTAAGGTTATTTTCGAAGTGGACAGCCTATGATTGACTAGTTATTTTCAGAAAAACTGATGCTCAAAAAATGTTGGGAATATAATATCGATGTGCACCAGCTCTTTCTAGACCTCAAGCAATCATACGGCAGTGTTGACAGATATGTCCTGTACAAAATAATTTTTGACTTTGGTGTCCCAGCTAAATTCGTTCGAATTGCCACGGTTACAATGCTAAACACTGAGTTTTTGGTCCAAGTTAACAGAGATTCGACTGAAAGCTTCCCAACAAACTCAAGCCTAGATCTGGAATATGTGGTCAAGAAAATGCCAGCAGTGGCCGCAGGCATGTGACGTCATAAGTCCACGCAGGTAGTAGCAAACCACGACATTATTAACATTATATTTAGATCAGTTCTAGATGCGAAGGAAGCGTTCATATGGCTGGGGTCAAAAGCAAAAAGTCAGCTTCCTGGTCAATGAAACTAAGACTAAATTCACCCAAGCAAGCAACGACATGCCAGTCCGATAGAATCTGACTTTAGGAGAGTACAAGCTGGAAAGTGTGTATAGCTTCCCAAACTTAGAAGTCACTCTTGATAGAAAGGGCGCAAAAAAGAACGAAATATGGAAAACGATAAATACAGCAAACAAAGACTGCTTCTCAGTACTTCCTCTGCTATAATCCAGAGAAATTCACAGGGAAAATAAGATTCACATATACAAGTCAATAATAATACCTGTGCTGCTATATAAATGTGAAACCTGGACTTTTACAAATGTTTCCAAAAAGACTCAGGATGGATTTAAACATAAGGTGCTCAGGTGGATGTATGACTTCGTTACAACAACGAATTGCATAATCTCTGTGATGATCCACCCAAATGTATTCGCATTCACAAAGCTATGCTATGCAGACGAGCATTGAAGAGTAGAATGCTAGGACATGTCCAGTTGGGAAACCGAGAAAATGATGAAAAATTCAATCGATGCTGAAAGTAGACCTCTGATTGAGATTTCCGATTGGTGAATGAGGTCGCAGAACTGCGACGATTGGGAACGACTGCAACTGGAGGTGAAGGTCCAAATTGGAGCTAGGCTATAGGTGATGATGATGGTGGGGAGAAACGACTTCACGTCACGTCGCAAACTAACCTCTTCGAGTAACCTCATCAGCGCCATTTAGTGCTGTTTAAATCAAACAAATTTTCTGTAAAATTTTGACATTACATATGACTGTAGTTTGAAATTTTATCAGTACTATGTCAACAATTTATTTTAAATATGAGGCGTCGAAGACATTAGCGCGCAAATATGTATATGTATTTCGTTCTCATTTGTATCATTTCCGCTAAATTTCATCTCAGAAATGTCATATTTGACAATCTCAAAAGCCTACTTTCGGCCTTTTGAGATGTTGCTTTCAAGTTTTCTGGACAGCTGTTTGTGGAAATTTAGGGCTACTGAGCAGCTGTTTCCGGTACGGGAAGTGACGTCAGGTACGTTAATTGATTTGCTTATGGGCCTGAGTAAGAAGGCAACGTTTTAATGCTGTTTGGTTTAAAGAAGATGGAAAAGGTAGTAGGCAGAATAGAATGATAGGAAAAGTAGTCGCATTTTATGATAGACATTTTGTAAAAGGAAAGAGGAAATAGCCTTCAAATTTAGCATAGGGACCAAGAAAAACTTGATGAACTGTTCCCATTCAATTGCGCACCATCTGATCGTGCTGTTACGAAGTTAAATGTTGACAAAAAAGTTTCTATATTGTTGGGCAGAGGGATTTTAGTTATGAATCCAATGTGTACATGAAAACATCACATGCTACCAAATGCTAAACAGAGGGGTCCAAAGTTTGAGAGGGAACAGGAATTGAAGTATTTGGGCCCAACTACAAATATTCAAGTTGCAATAAGTGTGTGGTTTGGTATTCTCAGAGGATATAAAGGATGCATCAGACTACGACTATATAGTCGCACTTCTGCCACAAGTTACACATGGTTAAATGGAAGCCCGCACACTGCGATTTTCGACAATTTTGTCCAGGTCGGCAGTCGCAGGAATTTGCGATTTTTCCTTAAACCAGTTTAGTAGGTAGTTTTTGTGATACTCGCGCAGGCGCACATCATTTGGACATTTGACGCTGACGTGCACGGAAGTTTCTTGCAGAGCGCACAAATGAGTTAGCGCATGTATTCCTGGCAAAGACATACCTTCAAATGAGCATATTAGTTCTACGCATTCCTGAAGTTCCTTTGCAGATCTTGTCGCAGTGTGTTCGTATTTGCGTCTAAAAATCGCTGGTTACGACAGGAAAATCGCAATGTAGCCGAGCCCTAAGGGCAAAACTATATTTATCGTATACTTTAGTCAAGTAATCATGATGGTACTAGAATCTCCGAAGATAACATTGTAGCTAGTTGCAGTGTATTGCAACGAACACAAGATTTTACGTAAGGAGTATAATGAAAATAGTCAATTATTTTGTTTAATTGATATCTGCAGGCCAATTCTCTTTTTTTCTTCAAAAGCCGGCGGGCCCTGCTAATATTTTGAAGTGTTGAACTTGTGAGCCTTGAACTCGTATTTTGAAATAGAAAAATCAATAAAGCTCTTGTCCTTTATACACGGGTTTAATTTTATTTCAAAATACGTGTTTCAGGATCAAGTGGACCCCTTCTTGAGTGATTTCTCTTAAACTAAAATTTTAGTATAAAAGTAGTATCCAGTTTTTAGTTAAATTTTAGTTAGTAATTAGTACCCGGCTTTTTCTTGTTTGATAGCACCTTACTTTCTTTTTTTTACTTTAGTTGAAAAAAAATTATTTTTGAAGTTCGTTGATTCTTTTTTCAGCAGTTATACTCACTAATTGTACTCATTTGATTATTTTAGTATGGGTTATGATGGAAAAGATTGCATTTTCCGTGCATTGTGCGAAAGCAAAAAATTACTTGACAAACAAACTGGAACCATGGAAGAACAGTTAGTAAGAAGAATTTTTAGGTAACAGTTATTAAATAAAACACACTGACGGATGCATATAATACTATAATTTATTTACAGTTTACCTTTGTTGAGATTTAAATCACCTGAACACAAAAGCATAGGGGAATATGACAGGGCTTATCGGATAAATGATGACTCGATAGAGTGTTCAACCCTGTATCCAGGATGTACATTTTCACTCCTCGCCTTAGCGTTTGGAAAGCATTCCCGCCCTGATTTATTTATGAAGTGATATAGGTTAAGTATAATTTTTAATTAGTTCTTTTAAATAATTTTAGTATATTATTAAATGTATATATTATTTTTAATATTTTAAGTAAAGGGATAGTAACAAATAATAAACAATTATGGCATTATAGGCTTTTTGGATTTGTGTTTCCCAAAAAATAAAAAATAACACGAAAAGGACCACGAGCGGTGATTCAAAATGAGAAAAAGGCAGGTTGCAAACTTTAGCAGGGTATTACATTAATTTTATTAAGCCTATAAAAAATAGTAACCTTCCAAATAAAACCAATCGAGCTCAGTACTTAAGCCTATCTTTTGGTGCAATCCTTTTCTGTTTCGACATTGCAGATAATTAGATATGGAGAACATCCATTAGTAACGTGAGCCAGTTTTCTTTTAATTTGAACCTTTCCCTCTCTCTTAGTAAGATTTGCTGGGATCTTCTCCCCCCCTTATGTGAGATTTACGCTATCGTAAATCTCACGTGAGATGTAAGAAGTCATGTAGAAAGGAGTACGCTCCTGACCGAGGAATTTTGTGCTTAACATATGAAATGCTGACATTTAGGTTGCATAACCAATGAAAGGACATGCGTTACGTGGGTACCTGTCATTAAAAGGCCTTATCCTGGTCGCAATTACATAGGAATTGGTACAATGTGCCAATCAGCGTCCCATACCCATTGGGATGGTGTCCCAGTTTGCCCCGTTCGGGATATTCGCTGCAAAACTGCTCAAAACAGCTTTTCAACCATTTTAACCACCAAATTCCAGCCAGGATAGGCTGCTCTTCGTGTAGGGGGAAGTAGTAACCTGGTGGTTGCGTAACTAATGCAAAATTCAAGAAATATTTCTTTGATATACACACTACTGTGTACATTCGAATTTAAAATGCGCGCGTCGAAGGATTTGGAGAATTATTTTTTTTAAGGTAGGTAGTACTGTCAGTGTTTACATGTCAAAATATTCATTAGGGTTTGAGATACGCGTCGTTTTGTGAGCTGCTAAAAGTGAGTTTTTCGTTTTTTGCGATGTTGAAATTTGTTGAATTTGCATTAAATTTTGTTTGCGGGATCAATTTTCAGCTGCGGATACGTTATCGTGGTGTTGTGCATTCTGAATTCCTTCCGCCGGGCCAAACAGTCAACAAGGAATAATTTTTGAACGTTATGCGTCATTTGCGCAACGCTATCCGCCCAAAAAGGCCGGAATTGTTGAGAGACAATTCTTGGTTTTACACCACGATAATGCACCATCCTATACTGCACTCGTAATTCGTGATCATTTCGCCAAAAACTCAACTCATATCGTTCCGCAACCACCGTATTCACCTGATCTGGCACCGTATAACTTCTGCCTGTTCAGCAAGCTCAAAAGACCGCCCCGGGGACACCGTTTTGATACGATAGAAGAGATTCAAGCCTCAGCGAGGACGGAAATGAAGGCCATCCCGGAAACGACGCGTATCTGAAACACTAATGAATATTTTGACATGTAAATTTGACATAGATGTCACTGACAGTACGACCAACCTAAAAAAAATAATTCTCCAAATCCTTCGACGCGCGCTGTTTAAATTCAAATGTCACCTTAGTTTTTGGTCACAGCAGTATATGCTAAATTATGAATCATTAACCGTTTGTTATCATCTTTTACTCCAATTTAAGCAGCGTCCATTTTGTTGTAGCACTTATAGCAAATATCATTCTTTGTACAGAGTATCAAAGGTATTTGAGTTATTAACCATTTCTGAAGTTTTTAAAAGGAACCCATCAATAATGTAGCATCTGGTTGGTTCAAAAGCACATATAGTATGAAAACAACGCACTGTTGTTGTTGTTATTGTGATAGATGAAAATTCAAATTGTTGTTATTTTAATAGATGAAAATGACTTCATTGAATACGATTAGATTCAGACAAAACTTACAGGTTCAAACAATTTTATTATGAACTTTCTCGATATTGAAAGACCTTATCAAGACCTTTCATTTGACACCCCATTTTACTATCTTCGGCGGGAAAAATTGTTAAGGGGTATCATCTTTAAATGGGGAACCCTTCAAAATTCTTAAATTTTTTTTCCACTATGAAACTTTCATTAACCAATAACTTCTGAGCTGTTCACTAGATTTGACGATTCCAACTTTTCTAGTTCCTGGGAATAATTGCGGTTACGTATTGATGGACAGACGGATGGACGAACGAACAGGTACCGATTTTAATAGGGTAGTGTAAATTTATTTTTTTACAAAACCCCTTGTGGGTATATCGAGCGATATCGTGACTCAACTGATTGAAAATGTTCCTGTAGATAGTAGAATGGGAGAGATTCCCAAAAGAACGGCAGTTAATGCCAACACTTCTCGTTTATCTTCTAGAGATAAAAATATTATAGATTTTCATTCGTCAATATCAGCGAAGACTTTGCTAGCTGCTTCTGCTCTTAGCAAGGGAGCCATTCCCAAAAGAATAGCAGTTAATTCCAACACTTCTCCTTTATCTTCTAGAGATAAAAATAGTACAGACTTTCACTCGTCGGTATCAGCGGAGACTTTGCTAGCTGTTTCTGCTCCTGTGTCGAATTTACCATCTTAGTTTCCATCACTGGATGTGATTGCTCCACCTGGCTAATTTTTATATCTCGTCTGGCCTATAATAAGAGTCCTGATCTTATCAAAAGCTATGTTATTACGAAGTTAGGTTTTGAACCTTTTTTTACTGCTCTGCAAAAAATTAACGTCTGATAACCTCGTCATGTAGAGGATTTCATCGTTCCATATTACTACAAGGGCGGAATTCAAAGCGCTACTAAGACCTGATTTTTGGTCTAACGGAGTGTTTGTTAAGGAATTTGTCAATGATATCCGAAAAAATTTTCGCTCAAGTGCTCGTCGGCGAAACAGAACTTAAATACTAATTTAGATAACTCGTTCTCATTTTATTATAAGAATGCTCGAGGCTTACGAGCACAGACCAATGAAGCTCGGCTTTCCTTTCTTGTGTCCTTTGACAACTTTGTTTGTTTCACGGAAACTTGGCTCACTGAAGATATTCATGATAATGAAATTTTGGCTTCTTATAATGTTTTTCGCACTGATCGGAATCACTTAGGCGTTGGTAAGTCTGATGGTGGTGATGTTCTAATTGGCGTTCATAGATCGATTCTTGGTGCATACTCTTGCGACATTCTACCACCTTCTCCTGTTGAGTGCATTAGTGTTTCAGTCCCCTTATCGTCTTATATTTCTTTATTGATCCTTATAGTCTATATTCCCCCTGGTTGCTCTTTATATGTCTATGAAACATTCATTTCGGAGGTCTCCTCCCTTATTTTAACCGCTTTCCTTCTTCGCTTCTTACTTGTGGTGACTTTAACCTCCGAAATGTTGTGCGCGATGCATCATTTGCTAAAATTAGCTCAATTGACAGTCGATCCGTTTCCTTCTCTTTATTTCTCTCCCTGTGTTCACTTGCCCAATTCAATAATGTCCCCAATGTTAGTAAGAAAGCTTTAGATCTAGTCTTGTCTAACATTCCCAAATCGTCCGTTTTTCTTTCTGCTTCGATAAATTAATATGTTAAACCTGATCCTTGCCATCCTTCAATTCATTTTCTATTTTCTTGCCTTATAAAACTGTTCTGTAATTTAAATATTAATGATGCCGTACAAACATTTTATAGCTTTCTTGAATCTCTGATCTCACAATATACGCCTGTCTGCTTTCGAAAGAGATCAAAAGACGCTCCTTGCCTAAATAAAAATATCACCTCTCTTTTAAAAGCCAAGAATATTGCCCGTACTGAGTATTAACTTGCTGGCTCTGCAATTCATCTTCTTAGCTATACATGTTACGCAGAGAAGGTAAAAAATTGGTTAATATTGCCCAAAAAAAGTATATTGATTATGTTGAAGATTCAATTAGAATGAATCTGAGCAAAACTTTCTGGTCATACATCAATGGGCTTAAAAAATCCGATGGTTTGTCGAACTTGATGCAGTATAATGGATTCTCGTCATCTAATAATTATGACATTAGTGAGTCCTTTGCTCAACATTTTTCTTCATTTTATGGTACTTCAACTGCTGGAAATTTTGATCATACTATTGTTTTGTCCTTAAATTTGCCCTTTGCCTATGTAAGTCCTTTTGACGTAGAGCCATTACTAAAATAATGCAGTTTGGGTGGAATGCCTAATATTTTTGCCAAATCTTTGTCATCTTTTTGTGTGTTCCCTTGTCCATTCTTTCCAATCGTAGTCTTTCCAACAATGAATTTCCTGTTCTTTGGAAAAAAGTTAATGTATTTCTGGTTTACAAATTAGATGATAAGTCTGTTATATCTGATTATCGTCTTGTCTCCCTACTTCCGTGTTTTAGTAAGCTTTTTGGAAGAATTGTGTATGATCAGGTTTATCCCTTATTATTTTCATCCTTTGTTAGTGAACAGCATGGCTTTATTAAAGGTAGGTCCACTCTTACTAACTTGCTTTCATTTTCAAATACTATTGCGTCAGCTTTCGATAAATCAAATCAAGTAGACGTTATTTATACCGATTTTCTAAGGCTTTCAATTCAGTGGATAATCTAATACTTATTCAAAAACCAGGTGATTTTGGTGTGGGATCATCTATTTGTCATTGGTTCCACTCGTACATTGTCAACCGTAATTGCGTAGACACCGTGAATTCACAGAGTTCTCCTTTCTCGCTGGATTCAAGAGTGCCTCAAGGGTCCATTCTTGGCCCATTACTATTCCTTGTTTTTATTAATGAACTTCCATCGTTATCCAAATCCTCTTTGCTTATGTATGCTAACGATTTGAAAATTTTTAGAGTAATTGAGTCCTTGGAAGACTGTGTCTGTTTACAACTAGATTTACAGTTTCTATTAGATTGGTGTACGACCAATTGTCTGAAACTAAACATAAGAAAATGTCATCGTATGACTTACTCACTGAGAAAGTTTACCATTCCTTTTGATTATTATATATCTGGTATTTCCCTGGAATCAGTCGATCTCCATAAAGGTCTTGGAGCACTCTTTGAAAGCTGCATTATGGGCAACATGTAGCCCAGGTGGTTTGCAAAGCCTCTAGAATGTAAGGTTTTGTATTAAGATCCACCAAATGGAGCTTTGTTTTTCTGTGTCTTCAAGATCGTCAATACTGAATAAAATATTTCATTTGCGAGCTGTATTCTTCAGTGTATTTCAGCTTTTTCATTACTGGTTCCCGTTATTTTGGAGCCTAAATACACAAATTTGCCCACATTTTCGACACTATACTCACCAAGTGTGATATTTTGAGTATTTGAAGTATTTTTCCTCGACAGCGTCATGAGGTTTGTTTTATTCTCATGGATTTGTAGCCCCGCTAGTTTTGCTTCGCTGACGAGTTTCAGAAAGAGTTCTTTGGTAGTTGTTAATAACCAGGACAAAATGTTGATGTCGTCTGCATAGGCCACTTTTTGGATCGCCTTGTAAAGTAATGTGCCTCGTGTATCGACAGGTAGCTTTCTTATGACGTACTCCAGAGCTAAATTGAATAGCAATGGGGCCAGCCCATCTCCCGGTTTTAGTCCGATGTTTGTGTCAAAGACATCGGTGAGCTGGTTCTTGATGCGGACCTGGGAGATCATCGACGTCATTGTCATTTTGGTAAGATGGACTAATTTGGCTGGGATGCCAAGGTAAAGCATTATTTGATACAGTAAATTACGATCAATACTATTGTATGCTTGCTTAAAGTCAGCGAAAATTCGGTGTAGGTCTATGTTGAACTCCCAGCATTTTTCAAGTACCTGCTTGACAAGGAACAATTGGTCTATTGTCGATCTACCTTTTCTAAAACCACCTTGATACTCCGCACTAATACTGTTGGCGTATGATACGATTTTATGTATTTTCTAAGATTTTGGAAAATGTTTTATACGCCGTACAAAGCAGTGATATGCCTCTATAATTTTCGCACTGTAGCTTGTCACCGATTTTGCGAATAGGGAATATAATTGATTGGCTCCACTCTTTCGGCATATGTTCTTGTTGCCAAATGTGCTGGATAACCTTGTGAATAGCTTGATGAACATTACTACCACCATATTTGATGAGCTTTACTGAAATCTCATCGATTCCCGGTACTTTATTATTCTTTTTGGCTTTGATGATGGAACAAACTTCATCCAGAGTCGGTGGGGCCAATAAAAGCTCTCCGCAGATATCTACAGACTCCGACGTTCTGAAGCTGTGTGGAGAATTAAGGAAGTTCTTGAAATATGATGCCCATCTTTCCTTAATCTTCGTTTCATCAACGATGATATTGTCGATGTCATCACGGCAGAGCGTGGTTTTGGACTGGTAACCACGTTTCAGGCTTTTGACTACTTTGTACGCTAGCCTTGTGTTGTTGCTTGCGAAACTTACATCTATACTTCTCAATTGGTCATCATAGTATTTTCTTTTCTTAATTCTAATTATCTTATTCGCTACTCTTCTGAGATTATCATAGTATTCTCTCTTCATCCTGGTTTTCCTACCTATGTATTCTTTGTACGCCTGATTCTTTTTGTCTAACGCATTCTGACAATCACTATCGAACCAATCATTTCTCTTACCCCGAGCTTGATGTCCAATTGTGTGTCCTGCCACAGTCTTAATAGCCGCTTTACAGGGCTCGTTGCTTTTTGCAGCGATGCGTCTTATAAGATGAGAGCCAGCTGTTGATCTGGTTTTGTGTGTTGCCAAACAGTGATACCCAAGTCATTTTATGAATGTGTCGATGAGGGAAGCAATTAGAGCGTATGATTACATTTCTGCTACATGCAAACTCAATTAGACGCTGGCCGTTGTCATTTGTTTCATCTTGGAGGCTATATCCTCCAGCCATTCCCCGATGAGATATCTCATTGCAAACCTTAGCGTTGAAATCACCGAGAACTATTAATGTAGTGTTTATAGGCATTGATTCAACCAGTCTTTCTAGGTGATTGTTTAACGTTTCCTTCATTTCTTCATCCTTTTCTTCGATCGGTGCGTGAACATCAGCCAGATTTTGAAGAATTTCTCTTTTATACGGATCACACACAATCGTTCATTGACTCTCTTAAGGTCAGTAACGTGCGATCTGGTCTTTATTCACAATAAAAGCCACTTCAAATTCTTGTTTTCCAGTAGGCTTCCCACTTTTGATTATGGACGATCTCATATTTTAAATATCATTTCCAGCCCAGTTCATTTCATGGATTGCCAGTATTTTTAATTGATATTGACTGGCCTGTTGTAAAAGGTCCTTAACATCGGCAGGGTAATTGAGTGGTCTGATATTTCAAGATCCAATGCCATAGTCCTTTTTCCGTTTGCGAGGTCGTTGCCGTAGTTCAATTAATTCCGTGGCCGTTCTGCAGGTTTCGAAACATGGTAGGGTTTTCCCGGGACGAGGAGTTAGCCCGTCATCCAATCTCCATTCCGATGCCATGGATATTCCTTCGATTCCGTTATCAAGCGCGATAGACTCTCCTTCACCCTCTTACATCCCCACAAAGGAGGTGTAAGTAGGATTTAGTAGCAGAGCTGTATATGTATTTACAGTTATCAGTATATATCGGCCTTTAATATCCAATGTGCAACCTCGAGAGCATTTACTACCATTTATTGGGGGTGTTTGTTATGAAAAATCACGAAAGCTGGGGGTTGGGGAAACAAGGGGCTCCCTCCTTCTTTCTCAAACGTGTTTAGGACCGTCTACCATGGAATCAAGGGTATCTCATTATCAGCACCGAATGTGTCATCACTGGTCAGTATTATGCTTTGGCCGTGTGTCCGTTCACCCAGCTAGGATACGGTCTGATTTTTAAACCAGCACGATCGTAACTGAATGGGCTTATAGTCCGTCCGAAGAATTACTTGAACTGAATCTCGTTGCCACCAACGAGAATCGGACCAGAGACTTTAGGCTTACGGGATGAGTGCTCTAACCACTTCACCGCGCGGACTACTGTTAATGTGTTTGGTGAGGTGGATCTCATTAAGTTTGTGAAGAACCACAACATCCAGTTTGTTTACGTAAACAAGCTGTTGTAAGTGCAAGTAAACGATTGTATATGATATGTCGAGCTTCTCTGCTATCTCTTGAGTTGTCTCGTCGTACGCTGGTTAATTTTGCCTCTATTTTTTTGTCATCAGTAGTGGTTGGACGACCATTCTGTGGTGCATCTTGCACATTAAAATTTCCAGAACGAAAGCGCACAAACCAACACTGACATTGACGTTCAGTAAGGCAGTCCTCACCATAAACTTCCTACTATTTCTTTTGAGCTTGCACGGCATTTTTGCCGATAATGCTTTCTTTGATTGTCCGTTTTAAAGTTTGTTTTTTAACTCACTTGTTGTTTACTAATGACGTTCAATTTTTAATTAAAGATAGTCTAAAGTTTAATCTTTAAAATAGTATATAATTTAAGCCAGCAATCACTACTACACGAAATATGCAGTCCACGTCATCTATGAGAAAAAACGACACGAATCATTTAACAACGCATCGAAAAAAGGTGTTGATTATTTATCTTCCACGAAATCTTGCATTGGTTGATGTGTTTTATTGAGAAGTCGTCACTTGACTCATAAAAAATTCACCCTTCAGCTTGATGCCCAGGGCAGTCCGGCGCAACGTCCCCTGCTCAACACGCCGCTGGAGCCTAAATTGGCAACGTGAGATGACATCTTCTGGGGAATTGAAATAATGAATTCCACTTGCATGTATATTTCAAGGCTTTTAGGGTTGGGGATCCGTCGAATGCAAGAAGTTTTAATTTCCAAATTAGATTCAAATTTTAGAAATATTTGCAACGACTAAAAACTATTTGAAGTTAGTTGATAATATTTAATTTAAAAATTTGAAGTTCTTGCGCACTTGGTGGCATAAATATTTGTCAACTACATGCATACCATTCCAAATATTGAAATACCTTTCTCTTTCAGCTATGTGTAGATAGGATTCACAGTGGTTTGACTTATTTTCTGGGGCATTGGCCCTTGATCCCAAGTGTATTGGATCACTTTGTGAATGGCTTTGTATACACCGCCATTGCCATATCTTGTGACCCTATGTATCTAAAGAAATATATCTTTATATGAACGCGCTCTTAAACTTTTTTAAAGAACTGTCAATGTCAAAACGTTAGCTAAAGTCAACATTGATAAAGATCATGAACCAGCAACGTTTGGAAATCATTAAAAGTTACTACCGATATTCTAAGTCGGTTTCATCGAAAAATCATCTTCAGCGATGAAGCTCATTTCTGGCTCAATGGCTTTATTAATAAGCAAAATATGCATTGTTGGTCAGCAACAAACCCACATGTGCTTCTTGAGACCTATTTCTAAACTTTTGAAGCATGTAATACTGATAAGAATCTTTTTCAAATACATACTCGTATATGTTAATGAATGTATTTTCAGTCCATCTGAGATCTACATACGTAGCCCCATTTTCGATTCCCACTTTCCCGAATGAAGAAAAACTAAGTAAGGTTTTTTGTCTTTAGATATTATTAGTCTCATATTTCACATCGATCTATAAAATGGAGTAGAATGTTTCCCAAACGCAAGTGCGAGAAGGGAAAATCCACATTGAGGATAAGCCACAGAACAATCATCCACGTGGTAGGCACTTCGATATGCGTGATCATATTCATGAACCTCACGGTGCTCGCGCGTTAGAACGTACGTCAACGGGTAACTAAAAAATCAAAGCATTAAGTATCGATATTACATACTACGTGTGTGTATCCTTACCTGAATATAGATTTCACTAGTTCCTCTTCCATAGTCCCAGCATGACTATTGAAAAACTTTCTGCTTTCACACAAAGCTCTTAGGATACATTGTTTTCCATCGTAGCCCATACTGTAAGAGTTATTAGTATCACGCATACTTTATAATAGCCAGGAAATTATTCACGCATAAGCTGGGAATAATAATTACCTTCTTAGAATAACTCCGATTTCATGATAAAGATCACGCCGATATCTTCTTTTATCCTCAGGATACGAGTACATTGAAATTCTTTCCTCGGGTTTTTCTTGGTTAAGATATTTATACTTGGCAAGATTATGCTCAAGAACCCACGTTTCATTGGGTAAATCGTAAGCTACTCCCCAATTGATGGCGTAGCTCAAATATTCTACGGAAGGATTTCCAATTGCACCGATAGTCATGCAAATTACCACCTTCGATAAATATAATTTCAACCCAGTTGTATTAGAAAATATTATCATGCTCCAATATGGTACTTACAGAAAATGATGAGCCTTCTGGGAATGCCAGAAACCTTTTATGTCGAGAAAGAATCCTTTCTTCAGAGTGACCCAAACAAATGTAAGATACAATTAGTGAAAGTACTATTATATTCAGATAAGAAAATAGATGAGATCTGTTTAATCTTTCCATTCTAAAATTAAAAGCTATTTATAAGTCTGAACATAAAATTATAACTAGTGCGACTGATTGATTGGATTTTAAATGCAGACCGTAAAAATTTGATCTGGTTTATTTTGTTTGCTTTCATAATTAGCATTTAAACTCACAATTACGATACTTTGTGCAGTGAAATGCCCATATCGTAACTAGGTCTTAGCGGATCACTACATTTTAAGGTAAAGAGCCCAAAGATGAGGTAATGGGGTTTGAATTGCTTAATATGCAATAATAATTATTAAAATATTCATACCAAGTTTTTAAATTTTTTATGGGTAGAACTAGCCAACATTTTTGAAGATAAATTACACTACTTTACCAGGTATTTTTAAGCCATAGATGAAAATAATCGGTAATAATGAACCCAAGTTAGATACTGCAGTGGTCAAAAACAGGACGTAACATTTTTTAAAAATTTACTATATTGAACTTCAACAATTTTTTATATTTTACTCACAAAAAAAGAAAAAGAAAAATGACCCAGATTACTCCTTATTTTATAATAATTAGCACGAGCTTCTCTTAGAACAGACAAACAGTAATTGGCTAACTTATTTTTATCCCAAAATCTTGGTACATTTCATTTACACGTCTGAAACAAAATAGCAGCCGCTCAAAGGTCGAAAAACGTACAAAATTTTGTTGTTGTAGTTGTGCTTTCAACCGTCGTTAACGAAACTCAGTAATTTGATAACAACTATAAGTATCTAAAGAATTATGTAAAAAAACTGGAGGTCAGGTGCCAAAAAACAAAATGGCGGCCTGTTGAAGCTCAAAACTTCAATTTTGATCCGATATATATGAAACTTGGTTTAATATAGAAATCAATTAGATGTAGAGATTTTGACATTTTGGTGATCATGCATGAGCAAATTTCAAAATGCCGGCGGTTTAAATAGGCGTTTTTTCAGGTTTTTGTGGCCCTAAAGTGGTCACATCTTCCAGCGGATTTTGATAAAACTTGAGATTGTGGATCTCTGTACTATGTTCTTGTATTTTGCAGAAAATTATCAAAATTGAATGAAAAATAAAAAAGTCGATAATTTAAAACCTAATATTTTTAGCTGCCATTTTCACTAAAAATTGAATTATTTTGCACTGTCTGGAGTGAAACTCCAATTTAAACGAGATTTGGCACACTGATTGATGAGGTCCTAGCACAGAAAGATTTAAAATAATCCAAAATCAAATGCATGCATTCAAAATGGCGGCCCCCAAAGGTCAGAAGGTAAGCGCAATTCGCTATTTTAGTAGCAACTGAAATAATGATTTTTTTCATGGAAACGTTTTAAATGACTTATCTTGAACGTATTTATAAATCAGAATATTTTTTGAATATTGTAAAATATTTTTTAACAATACCCTAAAAAATTATAAAATCGCGACTTGTCTGTCTGTCCGTTTGTTCGTGCGTCACAACAAGTTTTCTCGCAAACCACATGAGCTAGAATGAGGAAATTTTCTACGCAGGTCAAAATTAGTGCTTCTTGACATTTGCAGTGTAAGAAAATATTTTAAAGTGTTTAAGTGGGTCTCCCCATACAGGGGGGTGACAAACATTTTTTTTTTATTTCTGTAGCCCTCTAGCAGCCAAGTTTCTCAACAGATTCCGATAAAACTTGATATTATAAGTTATTAAGGCAAGTGAATTTAATTTAATTATGCAAATCGGATAAAAAATAAAAAAATTCAAAAATTTACAGCTTAATATTTTTAAGCAGCCGTTTTCAATAAAAATTCAAAATGACGGCCCCTGATGGTTCAGAAAAGAATCGAAAATGTATATATTAATGGCAATGCAAGTGCTGATTGAACTTTTGAGGAAATCTTTTGAAATTAACTATTTGAGCTATTTAACCCAAACAGTTATCACCTTTGTGTGGTAAGCACTGTGAAATGTGTAAACAGCAAATGTGAGAAGGGCGAAACCAGTACTTATATGTTTATAACAATTTATTACCCACTGATTTTCAATATGTGATCCATACGTGTGCAACTCAATTTAATAAGCAAAACATTTGCGCCTCTATGAAGAATCTCTAAATACCAACATCGGCAGATTCTTTTTATGTTAATAAATACCCATGTGGTGCTACAAAAATTGCAGTAAGAAGTCCAGTAGTAGGCAAGCCAAATTCTTTTTCGAACCCTTACGCTACGTACGAGAAATTTACCTTTCCGGCTGGTGCTGCCAACGGAGATTTTTTAACTTGGAAGAATCGAGAAAACGTAATCAGCGCAGTCGTGTGGATTTTCGCGCTATGCGTTGAATAAATTTTTTCGGTGGTATACGCAAAAAGTACGAACCGTAGTGCGAAAATCTGGTTGTATTCCCAAAAACTAATCCATTTGGTGCAACAGAGGAGAACCTACAGTTAAATTGGACAGGATTTTAGTCTGGTAAGGAACATAAGCATTCAGGAAGCTATTACCATCATCGACGGCTTATCGAGTGGAATATCGCGAGGAAAACCCTGGAATCTATAATGAACTCGATAATCATTTTTTGCATGTAAGTCAAATAAATTTGAACACATTTCCTTTCCTTTCATGTTAACATTTTTAAATATGCCATATCTAAACAAAAATTTATCCAAGAATCAGAAATAGAGAAAATTTGAGAATCATACCCTTAACTGAAACTTTAGAAACTTCAAGAAGTGATTTAAGGTGTGATAATGGAGGAATCAAGTGATATCAGTGGAAGTGAAGTGATTTATCAAGAAAATTTATCAAATCGGCCCGTTGATTTTAATAGTTTCGGTTGTTCCCAAGACATTGATTCAGCAATGGCTACCATCAGCGAGGTTTTCAATGCTCTCAGAGTCTCTGATGCAGTTTTTTTTTGTGGTAGGGAAGTGAATGCTCATTTACGCACAGGATGTGGGAAGGCGACCGGACTACCCGCTAAACACCTCCTCTGTCAACCTGAGAACCTAGCCTGGAACCGTTTGACGCATTACTTTGTGCCAGGTCTCGTTTTGTTACACCATGAGGCGCCTTCAAGCTGGAGAACCGCTCTCCTAGCGGGAGGGGAGAGGGGAAGAGGAAGTCCCAGACAAGCGATCCCCCAGCCCCAACATCCCCGGCTGCTGTGATCCCTTTTATCTTTTAGGACTACCCGAACATAATGTGTCACCTGGCTCCATTTGTCAACCGATCCGAACATCCCTGCGACTAAATTATCCGAGGTGAGCTCTCCCGTCTCCTTGTAGAGGGCTCTTCGCAGCCTGTCCCATTTTATGCAAACAAAAAATGTGTGGCTGGCATTGTCTTCCTCTCCTGAGCAATACCGACAATCAGGGGACCGTGACTTGCCAATTTTGTGCAGGTAAGACTGAAAACACCCATGGCCGCTCAAAAACTGGGTCAGGTAGAAGTCAGTCTCACCATGCCTTCAATTTAGCCACGGTTTCACATCCGGGATGAGGCGCGCAGTCCACCCTCCCTTCATGCAATTCACCTAAGACTGCTGCCAATTGTTGAGTGAGTGCTGTCTCTCTTCGCGGACAACCGTCTCCTTCGCATCCTCGTTTCGACGCAGATAAATAGAGCGGCGCTCCCTAGCAAGGAGGTAGGCAATTCAGGACTTGCCAAAATTAAATGTTGAGAGATTTTATCGATAATGTGGAGGAAATTTTATCACTTATTGGTTCAACTTCACCTGCTTATAGCAAGGTATTGCTACGCGCTATACGCAATAAGATTGAGGGCCCGGCAAATGAAGTTCTGAGTATGTACGGAACTTTATTAAACTGGAATGAAATCAAAACGAATTTGACCCTTCATTACAGTGACAAATGGAACGAGACCTCACACTAAACAAAATGAGAAAACCGTAGAAAACTATTACAGTGAAATCGTTGAACTCCTATTTACAATGATGAATCATGTCTTAATTCATGAGTCGGATGAGAACGTTATAAAAACCAAAAGGGATTTATATTCGGAAATGTGCCTGAACACATTTTTGACCGGGCTTCGTGAACCCTTTGGTGCTACTATAAGAGCCATGAAATCGGACTCTCTATCCAATGTCTTAGCATATTGCATACAGGAACAAAATATCTTTTATGCGAAACACGAAAATTCGAACGTCTTCAGGAAAATACCAACCGATGCTGTGGGGAAACCCTTAGTTCAAACGACATTGAAAGCCCCAACAAATCGACTAAGTAACAATACGTTACTAATTTTTCATCCCCATCAACCCATGTATCCTCATAATCAACCATTTTTCCAACACCCTCGAACAATGGCTCGTCTTACACAACGTTTTCAACTTCAAAGGCCATTCCAGCAAGTACCACGACCATTCCAACCTTTTCAACATCAAAATATATCTCAACAAAGGTACCCTCCAAATCAAACCACAAACTTTAACTTCAACTCAAATAATTACGGTTTCAATTCGAAACGAACAACGCTACCGCGACCAGAGCCAATGGATACTCGTTCCGGCAACACACATTTGCGTAACAGGCAACCAAATTATCAGCCACCTCAGAGCAACAATTTTTTCCGTTCTACAGGTCCTCCGAGGTTTACTTTCAAGGAGTTGCACAACGTTAATTATACAGAACCACACCCTGCGGATAATAGAAATACCACATATTTTCAATCGGTCCCTAACGAAAGTTACAGACAGGACTTGGATGAATACTATTATTATGGCCAACCTGACGTGATTGACAATGTTCAGGTAGCTGAAGCTAGTTACGAACAGGACATAGTGTACCAGTCCCAATCAAACCCTCCTTATGATATGAACACCTACGATGCGAATAAAATACAATCCGAGGCTAGTTGTCACAAAATTGATGACGAAAATTTTCTCCTAAAAGCCTCAGTAACCCAACGGGATATATAGACATCAATACGAACGGATTTAAGCGGGATCTGAAATTCCTAATCGACACAGGAGCCTCCACATCATTCATTAGCCCCGAATTCGTTGATCCGAAGGACATCGAAATAATGAAACCAGTCATCCTTAGCACAGTCTTAAACCAACACATCCTAAATAAGCAGGTTACTCTTCAAAACTTCTCGGAATTCCGACAACCAGGTGAAATAAAATTCCTAATTTTCAAATTTCATCAATACTTTGATGGTTTACTAGGTATAGACACATTTACGAAACTGAAGGCTAAAGTTGATCTGGCAATTAAAACTTTAAATACTGACCAGGCTATAATTCCTGTAAAATTCAAACCAAATATAATTCTAATAAGTACAAAATCCCTTCCAAATCAAAATACATAGCGAAGCTTCCTATTGACATTGGGGAAGGCGACGTATACATATCAAATACTGAAATTGCACCCGGCCTTCTCATTTCGGAGGGAATATATGAGTCCAAAGACTGGTTTAGCCTTCTAGCTGTAACTAATCAGACCGAAGATGACAAACTACTCTTTCTGGAACAACCATTAAAAGTCTTTGAATTTTCCCCCGCGAAATTTGATGAAATTTTGAATTTCAATATCAATTGCACTCCTGAAGTGGATTGCATTATGACACCCCAAATTATTTCCCAATTAATTCGTGTTGACTACCTAAACCAAGAGGGAAAGGACCTAATCTTAAAAATTTGTCGAGAATACGACGATATTTTCTTCCGGGAAGGACAGAAACTTAGTTTCGCAAACAAAATCAAGCATAATATTTCAACCACAGACAATATACCTATATAGTCTAAGTTCTATCGGTATGCATACGTTCAGAGATGAAGTGAAAGACAAATCACTGACATGCTCAACCAAGGAATCATCCAACCCAGCTATTCCCCGTGGAGCGCCCCAGTTTGGGTAGTCCCCAAAAAAAAGGGATGCAAGTGGGAAACAGAAATGGAGATTAGTCATCGAATATCGGAAACTGAACAAGAAAACGATGACTGATCGCTATCCACTACCAAATATAAATGGCATACTTGACAAATTGGGTAAAAGTCTATACTTTTCCTCTATAGACCTTACCAGTGGATTTCATCAAATTGAAATGGACCCGAAAGATATCAAGAAAACAGCCTTTACCGTGGATGGGGGCAGTTATGAATACGTCAGGATGCCCTTTGGGTTGAAGAACGCCGCATCAACATTCCAAAGGGTCATGGATAATATACTCCAAGACCTCCAAGGGAAGATATATTTGGTATATTTGGACGACATTATTATATTCTCGACTTCTCTTCAGGAACACGGAGAAAATTTGAGGAAAGTATTTCAAAAATTGCGTGAAGCAAATTTTAAGGTACAACTCGATAAATCGGAATTTCTTTATAAAGAAATTGCTTTTCTAGGCCACATAGTCACAGCTGATGGACTAAAACTAAATCCTGACAAGGTACAGGCAATAAGAGATTTCCCAATTCCCCGAACCCAAAAGGAGATAAAATCGTTCCTTGGTTTAGTGCTCACCGAAAGCTCATTAAGAACTTCGCCAAACTGGCTAAACCGCTCACCGAGTGCCTAAAAAGGGGTCGCACTGTCCAGCTGACCGACAAATATATTCAGGCTTTCGAATATATAAAGACCTTCATTCTAACGACGGATGCCAATTATTATGCGATTCGTGCAGTGCTATCCCAGGGTACGATAGGTAGCGATAAACCTTTTTGCTATGCTAGTCGAACTCTGACCGACACTGAGATCAACAGCTCCACAATAGGAAAGGAATACTTGGGCTGTGAAGTATTTTAGAGCCTACCTATTCGGACGGAAATTCCAAATAGTGACCGCCCACAAACAACTGACTTACCTTATGAGTTTAAAAGAGCCTAAATTTAAATTGGTAAGATGGCGTCTCAGATTAGAAGAGTTCGATTATCAAGTGGTTTATAAAAAGGGTAATCAAAACTTAAATGCGGATGCCTTAAGTAGGATTAAACTTCCAGGTACAGGTTCCGACGAATAATTTGAGCTTAACATCACCGAAACCCTTGGAAGAATTACCAACACATCACTGCAGAGCGAAAACGATTCAACCTTACACAGGAAAATTTAAATGATGGGATTCTCACTTCCGAGTGACCGTTAAACGAATTTACCCTTCAAATTATTTTCAAAAAGGACACCACAAACCTCTTTAGAAATGCCATTCAAAAATAGACAGAGACGTACTATACGCATGCATGATTTTAACGAAAGCAATATTACAGAACTTTTCAAAAGATTTCTCGCCCCAAACAAAATTAGCGCAATATGCACCACCGAAGAAATTTTCGGCATAATCCAATCCGTCTACTCAAAATTTTTCTCAGAATTACGAATTCTTAAGTTAATTCGATGCATGGAAATGCTTGAAGAAATAACAGATGTAGACGAGCAGGATAAAGTAAATAATGATTACGACATAAATAGTAATCATAGGGGTGAAAAGGAAACAGTCCAACATCTCAAGAGGGATTATTACTATTTTATTAAAGATAAAGTGTCAAAAATAATAAAAAATTGCGAAACCTGTCAGGTTCAAAAGTATGACAGGAACCCTCCCAAAGTAGAATTCCAAATCTCTGAATGTCCGCAAAAACCTCTGGATAGCTTGTACACTACACTATCTACACTATCAACTGTAAACCTATCTTGACCATCATAGATCGTTTCTCAATATTCGCCGCCGCATATACACTAGATACAAAGAACAGTATTAACATCATAAAGTCACTTCGACACTTCATTAGCCTGCACGGTATCTCCAAAATATTGATTGCAGATCAAGGCACTGAGATGACGGCCAGCATACTTAAGGACTTCTGCCAACAATACAATATGAAGGTCCGCTACACGTCATATCAACAATCCAGCAGCAATGCTTATGTGGAAAGATGGCACTCTACTCTTACCGAGACGTTCAGGATTATTTTAGAGAAACGAAAGAAAAAAATTTAGACTTAGACCACGAGGACATACTAAACGAGGCCATTATTACCTACAAAAACACTATTTATTTATTCATATATTTATTTACACTATTTTACAGATCCGTGAACCCAATTACAAAATAGATAATGAAATATAATATAATATAATACATGCGAATAAACAAAGTTATATTAAGAAAAAAGAACAAGAATATAAAATACTAATAAACTATTGGAAGCTAAACAGAATATTATGCAATATGCTTTTAAAAGCGTTTAAAGAATGTGGCAGAGGACCCAGCTGGAGCTCGACGTGATACGCGTACTAAAAATGAATAAAAATAAATATCGGTACGAGCAAAGGGCACGAAGAATATGTCAGTTGAACGCGTTTTTGAGGTGGGACGTATATAAAGCCTTTCAGGAAGGTTGGATGAAAGAATACCGTGATATAATTTAAATAAGCAGCAGAAGTCTAAGAATTCGTGTGAATTTACGCTGTACATTTTCAACAGCATCCGATAGATTGGTATAGTGAGGAGACCATACTTGGGAGGCATACTCAAGGATTGACCAGGCTAGAAGTACGAATAGATGGACGCTGGTTGAAATGCTAAAAGACTTGCAAGAGGATCGTAAAATAAAACCAGCAACACGTAAAGCTCTAGTGGTTATGCATGAAACATGGATGTTAAATTTCAAACCAGGGTCAAATACTACTCCCAAATCTTTAAATTTGTCCACAAGTGCGAGCACAGATCCATCAATCTGGCATTCACATAAAACTGGATGAATTTTGTTGATGAATCTCATGTGACAACATTTAGAAATGTTAAGAGGAAGTAGATTACCTTGACACCAATTTTCGAGATTGTCAAGATCATTTTGGAGGTATAAGCAGTCTTTGCTGGAGTTAATGGGGCGATAAATTTTTAAATCATCAGCGTAAAGAAGACAATTAGAGGACAGGCATTGGGGAAGGTCATTAATGAAAATATTGAATAGCAAATGGCCTAAAATTGATCCCTGAGGAACACTAGATTTTGAGCTAAATGAGTCCGACGAAAAAAAATTATTCCACGTAACGGTGTAGGAGCGATGGGATAAGAAGGATAAGATCCAAGAGAGGATAGAGTCGGAAACGGGGAGCTATCGGAGTTTGTTAGCCAAAAGGCCATGATCAACACTGTCAAAGGCTTTAGCAAAATCGGTTTATATGACAGCGACTTGTTGACTCTTGTCGAAAGCAAGAGAGATGGTATTCGTAAGTTCTAACAAATTAGTTACTGTCGAACGGCCTTTGATGAAGCCATGTTGTTCATTTGCAAATAGGAGCTTGCCAAAACAAGACAGCAAAGAAATCAGACGATAGTTAGAGATTTCACTTCGATCTCATTCCACTACAAAATTTACCCCTTACGAAATATTCTCAGACAGAACACATATAGCATATTCAATAGAAAATTTACTTTCAATACCAACACGCCTACCTCAAAAAGATAAACGAATTCAGATTGCAAATTTATCCAGAAATTAAAAATAGGGTCGATGAACTTGTAAAAAATAATTCAGGCAAACTAAATGAAACTAGGACAGTTCCACCAATTCTCAAAGAAAACAAAACTGTATTTCGGAAAGAATGTAGATGGAATAAAATCACTCCTAGGTTCAGTAAGCATGAAGTAAAAAAGGACATGAAAGTTACATTAATTACCACAAGAAAGCAAAAACTACATAAATCCAATATTAAATGAAGACGTAAATTTCAGGGTAATGTTGACGACTCAAGGACAGAGAATACAAATACAAATGCTGGACAACAACCAGGGACTTCTACCGCTGCGAGTAGGGATGAATAGAAGTATCATCACATACCAAAACCTAATTCATATCGTAAAACTTAAGAACTACGAAGAAGCTATTGACAACATTATAGACTCAATCAATAAGTTTGACAAAACACCTGAAGCAACAGACACACTAACGGTTACAAAATTAAAAACAAAGGAGCTAGCACACAAACTATAAACACTGATGCACAGACCCCGCCCGAAAAGAGGACTAATTAAGGGACTTGGCTCGATAATAAAGGGTATTACTGGTAACATGGACGCCGACGACGCGGTGCAGATAAACAAGGATATCGAAAAGCTAATGTTGAATCAATCGAAGCTAGGAACCATGACCGTTAGACAAACTAAATTGAACAAGCTCATGATGGACGGATTTGATAATATTACGAATCACATCAATAACCAAACAGAAATTATTAATAAATATCTAGTGCTGTCACAAAATAAAATTAAGAGGGACCATGATTCTATGATCTATATCCAATAGCTAAACCAAATTAATTACAATATCGACCTATTCAACAATCATCTCTCTGATATAGCTGAAGCTGTAGTACTTGCCCGACTGAACATAATTTCAAAATAAATTTTAAGCCCGACAAAAATTACCAGATATCCAGAATCCTCTAAAGCCAATCAGTAGAAATAGAATCAGAGGAAAATATTTATGAACTTCTTAATCTTCAAGCTTACTACAATAATTCGAATGTAATATTTAACATACAAATTCCAATCCTATCTAACGTCACCTACTAATTTTTCCACATCATACCTCTTCCTCGGCAGAAGGCACAGATTATTACGAAATCCGATGTCATCCTAGAAACCCAAAATGTTCAATTTTTTGACATAAAATGCCCAAAATCGAGGGAATATATTACTGCAAGAAAGAAACTAATCAACAAGAGTCGAGAAATTTCAGGTGCATAGCAAACATCATGAACGGCATGCCAGCATCCTGCCAATACGAAATCGCTTCAGGAGTACCAGAAATATCACAACCCGAACCAAATTATATCCTCGCAGTCAACATTCCCGAAACCAAACTGGAAACAAATTGCGGAATCTCAAACAGAACATTCACTGGAACTGCACTAATACACTTCGAAAAATGCGAAATTTCAATAAATGAAATCACATACAACAGCGAAAGCAGTATCTTGTGGGACAACATAGATATCTTCCCTATAATATCAATTGAGATTAATACTACTGACACTCTAAAAGATATCCAACTCAATCCACAAATAGATACAAATTCCCGGACGAAGGCTACCTTCAACTATTAGAAATCTCCAGCTACGTCTGGTGTTGCATTTTCCCAGTTTCCGGGATCCTGTAAGTGCCGTCATTATCATCAGCACATACTTATACTGCAAAAGGAAAAATCATGACCAGCACCGAGACATCCTGGTCCAGCTGAACCAAAGTTCATCTAGCTGTCGCTCTCTTAGTGGGGAGGAGTTCCATCATCAATATCAATCTCATACCATCATCAATTTCATGCCACCAAAGGCAATCACCTATCTTGCGACCAAAGGCAATCACCTTTAAACGTGCTGCACAATCATCAATAATAATTTCACTGTAAATCTAGAAATTAGCTCAATATTGCAAGACCCAGTTCACAATACAATGGAACTTCCGAAATAAGCATATTTTTCATGTTATAAATACGAGTAAAAACGTATTGTCATTAGTTCATTATAGCTAATCAATGAAGGCAGATTTATGTCCAGAAATTCTGTTTTTTTAAGTTGGAAGAATCGAGAATTCGTAATTCGTGCCCTTTTATAGTATAGTATTATGTGATTCCATCACATAATACTATAACATAAATTGGCCATGTTTATTCATACAAATTATGTTTGTATGAGTTTTTCACTTAAATGGGAACTATATGACCACGTCTACATTGGATCTTGATCCGGTTGGTAGGGTGTGAGGGGGCACCGTTTATCGTATTTGCGGGACATAAGTATCGTCGGGAACCACGAAGTCCTCTTCTGTCCTTCTGTTTTCTCCAGGCCCGGTTTGTCCTCCGAGTCAGCAATTTAATGCCTCCTTCTCGACTCCGGTCGATACTTATTTGCCTCTTTTGAAATCCGTGGATGCGAAAAATTTTTTTGTAGTGGGTATTGTGCTGGAGAAAAGAACCCGCCCCACGACATCGCAATGCTAGCCTGCCAGTGCACTCACGCGTCCTCAGACAAGGCCAATCTCGACGGATCCTACCATCCTCTTTGGCCAAGGCAGTAGACCATTGCTGCAGTTCTTCAGGGACATTTTATATCTACCCTATTCACTACAACTGGTCTGGAAACGTTGAAACAAGTAAGATTACGATCGTTGATTGTGCTCCGACAAAGATTCAGGTAAAAAGTTGATTTTTTGAATACAAATTCAACAAGCGAAGTTAGTGAATTTAAAATCCCGCAGATGCAATTCCAAACTTCCTTTTCGTGTCTGGCATTTTCTTCGAGCAAAATTCTTGAATTAATTGAAAGTTGCAATGATAGTTTTATCGTCACTATCGGTATTACCAAAATCAAGGAAACAATCATTTTAACGACAGAATTGGAAATTAAAGGAGAATCAGAAAAACAAGCTTTGTAGGTTTTCATCGATTGTTTTAATTTAAGATTGACGAAAGAATACAGGAATTTATAATAATAATATTTTGCTTTGTTTTGTTTTGATTAGTTTAATTATAATTAATAATAATCATATAGGTACATAATATCGAACATATTTTCGACCAATTGATATTTCTTATATGGAGGGATGAGTATTCTGTTTTTTTTATTCTATTTTTTCGCTCTTTTAAATTTATTTTTCATTCATCTTTTCGTCACATATTGTAAATACGTTAATCTGCTTTTCATTTGGTACAGGAACTGAAAGTCGATTTGAATATTTGTCTACTCATGTGGAGATTGTTCGTTTTCGGTCTTTTTTCTTTTGTGTTTTTTTTTTTTGCAAGAATATCATTTTGCTTTCTATCAGATTTCGTTACGATTTTTAAATATATTTATAGAATATAATTAAATTTATTTTAACTTAATTATATTTTACTTTCAAATCTTTTTTAGGCCTGTCAATACGTAAAAATGTTAAATAAGCTTTTTTCTTGTGTGGAGAAATTAATGTGGAATTCACAATTGATCTTACCCATAATACTCAATGAAACGTGTTTACGATTGAAACGAGGATTATTAATATACTGTTAAGGTTAAATATGGAGTAATTGATGTTAAATTTTCTTTATAAGCAAATGAAAGAACGGTTTCGTATTAACTTGAACGAGTTGTGATTTTAATATCTATTCGGAAACTTGACTAACTTCAATTAATGACAAAATGACTTGAAGAATTTATATTTGCATTTATTTATTAATTCTGAGAAGACGTTTTTCCTTTGAACTAATTTACCTTCACCCAGACAAAGTACAACGAGACATTTAATAGTATTTTTGTTAGTTTTTTGTTAATGTAAAATTGATTTCGACTTAATTTTCATTTGTTTGCTTGTTATTTTCCATCATGACGATGCTATAAATCTATCATTATATATGTTTTGAAAAAATACAGGGTTATGTGTAATTTACCTAACTTACATTATTTCGAATCTACGAGTATAGATAGATGGTATAGGAAGGTATTGCTTGTCAAGCGAATTTCAATCCAAACTATTTTCCTTATTTTTCAATTTCACTCCTTTTGAGACTATTCTGATTTGCAAGACTAAATTATTGTAGAGTTGCATGATGATTTCGGTAAATTAGATCCACTAAGTGATCACCCTGTATTTAGTTTTGTTCGGTTTGTCATTCGATTGTTGACGGTGTTGGTTGTGCTATAGAGTTTGATGTGTCCTTATGTGAGATTGTTAACTCTGTAGTGAGTTTGAATTTAGTTCGAGTTGCTCAGCAAAAAATGTTCCGGAATTTACTACTCTCATAGTGCGGGGGTGTTATCAAAATTTGATGAAAAATCCGTTGATTGGCATTGAGATTGTTATTTTTTTAAGTTTTAACATTTCATAAATCCTATGGAAGTACCAAATGTTAATTTGCTTTGCCTTGTTTTATTTAATTTGAAAATATAGGATGACGACTTCTTTGTTAGTTGTGAAGTTCCCATAAAGGGAAAGCTTAGAGTTGATTTTGAAAATTTCGACTGTAGATGCGGAGATTTTTTCAATTTTTCCGAGGCCGTACAGCATATTTGCTTACTAACATCCTGCTATGTTTTGATCGAAATTTGCGCCATAAATAAGAGTATAATGGAGAAACGTTAAAAATAGTGGAGAGCTTGATTAAATTTCTATTCTTTGATGAAAAAGTGTGCAGTCATTTAATCATGTACGTGACTTACAATAAGATGTGAAGACGTACGAATTACTATACGTTTTTAAAAGCATATAAGTCAAGCTGAAATATTGATTGAACATGTACGAGTATTGTAACTCACGTTAAAAATGAATGCAAAGAAAGGCTTACCCAGACAAAATGTTAAAAAATATTGCAAAAGTGTTTTGGAGAGTCTACTCTATCCAAAACGTATGTATTAGAGTGGTAAAAAGCGTTCAGTGAGGGTGGTGAGATCGTAGAGGTCTTGGCTCATAAAAGTCGTCCATATACCTATGTTAACACCGATAATATCGAAAAATTGGAGTAAATTGTGTAAGAGATAACGGTTTTGGGTATAAAGCACATCGCCATCAGACTCAATCAAGAGACCGGTATTTTTTTAAAAAAAAATCTTCGAGAAGAGGTTGCAAAAGAGATACTTGCTAACGTAGCTGACAACAGCACCTTCATCAAATGCATTATTCCTGATGAGATAAGATTATTAACATGACATCAAAACTGCAAACGATCTAGCCAAAGCTGAAAGAACCACGTCAAAGTCGGTCTAAAATCAAATTGATGCTCATCATTTTCTCCAATTACTGTGGTGTGGTTAACCATAAATTCATTTTGGAGGGTCAAACATTAATACGGAATACTACTTGGCCATTTTGAAGCATCTATTTGAAGCAATTTGCCGTAAACGTCCCCATTTGTGGGCAGATAGTTCATGCATTTTTCATCACGATAATGCGCCGTCACATTCCAACCGGACTCTGACTGAATTTTCGCAAATAAAAATTTATTCAGTTTTGATGATCTTTGATTTCCAAGTATAAAAATTTGTGATAAGACCTGAGATGCTATGGCTGTGAAACATGGACCGTTATCCAAGCATTCGCAAACACATTGAACGCCTTCGAGCGACAGGTCCTGAGGCGAATAATTGGAGCGAAGCTAGATGGGGATCAATGCCGAGTTCAATACAAGTATGAGCTGTATGAAATTTTTGACAAGTCGCAGGTTTCATCGATCGTAAGATAGCGTTTGCTGCGATGGGCTGGCTACGTAAATTGCATGGACGAACAGCGGATACCCAAAAAGTTATTCGTTGGGAGAACTGAATGGTGACGATCAGTGGGGAAACCAAGGAAACTATGGCCTGGCTCGGTGAATGAAAACAGTTCATTGCTGCTCGAATTTCGATATTGGATGACGTGGTCAAAGGACCGAGATAGTTGGAGGTGCCTCTTGCAGCAAAAAGGCGCGAAAGGGGCTGCAGGGCTACATACAAGAAGAAATTGACTGAGTTTTGGACCAGCATGAAGCAAAAGTCGCAGTTTTTACCAGATTTAGCTCCCTATGACTTTTTCCTGCTTCCGAAGCTCAAGTATTCGCACCAAGAAACGCGGATGAGTCGATTGAGATCATAAAAAGAAATTCACGAAAGGAACAAAAGGCCATCCTCGCCAAAGCCTATATGAAGTGTATGTTGGGAAGCTTGTATTTGCTTTAAAGGAGTCTATTTTGAAAGCGATAGTAAAAAATGCATGAAAATGTCTAGGGTCAAATTCGATCGCATGATATATTAGCAAAGCAATTGTAATCAAATGGAGTAATACACACCATATGTGAAAGCCCCTCCTGCAACGATCTTTCCAAAATCGCTATGTGCCAATAAGCCTCAGTATGCTACTGGAAAGGTTTGTCCCATTGAATTAATACAACTGCGGTAAGCACCGAAGTTAGCAGTATTTTGAAAGTGCTTTACCGATAGACGGCTTTGAAAAAAAAATCATAAGCAAAATCCATTATGACTAGAACGTAGTGAGTAAATAGCATAGAGTTGGCAATACTCAGTCATAGGCATCTGTGTGCTATTTTTGCAGATGAACTCGTTTCTGCAGGTCTACACACAGAACTGAACTCTATTTAAAATATAAAAATAAGGTATTTAACATTTAAATTCGGCTGAAAGCAGGGGTATTTTTTTCATTGGAATTACAAACTACTGCAAAAGTTGCACCCGATTCGTAGCTAAATTATTTTAAATATTGGTAAAAACTCGATGGATAGATAGCTTTTTGAGATTTTCGAAGCACATTTATTATAAAAATAATGAGAAATCTGACCCAGTAGCAAAGAAAGACCGAGAATTCGCTTGCTCAAAGTTTTTAACCGATGCCCCAAACTATCACATTAACAGTAAGATCAACTAGGAAATGAATGTTAAGTTGGCTGGATATTGGTGAAAATTCAACACCTTTATGAATGGATTTATATCCTAAATTAGCTAGGACTAAGGGACTTTGGTTGCATTAATGACAGAGAATAACTCTGTAATTGCTTATATGCACAAAATAGGCAGTGTCAATGTCTCTTTTTATTAGCGGTGCTTATATTTAAAGACTAGACCACCATGCGCTATGTATGTGCGTTCGCTAACTTATGTGGGGGCTTTAGCAGCCAAGCAGCCCTGTGATGATCAGTAGTGCCTACTTTTGATAAGAAAAGCCAGTCATCCAGTTAAAACTGCTTAATTTTTTTGTTTTACTGAGTTATAGTCAACTACATCTGTCAAGTTTCCATTATTTAAGCAGGAATGAGTGATTCGCTTTAGCCACTTTAATTTCATTAAGTTTGACATTGCCCTTGTAATGCAACGGCCTTCTATAGGGAAAGTAACGGCTGCTTTTTGTACAATATTTGCGTTCGTCTCAAGCCTTCGTACATACTTAAGGGGGAATGCATTCTTCGGGGAACGCCACCCCCACAGACCCGAGGATATGGGGGGTACCGTGAGGCTCAAAGCGCGGCTGACACCAGGGAACCATAGAGGACAATTGACTTGACCGAAAAGGACGCCGAACAATTTCTGAACAAAGCCTAAGTACGAATAGGGTGGGTTGTCTGTAGGATACGGCAAAGAGCAACGCCTCTTCAATGTTTCAAATACCTTGGCAATTTTCACACCACACAAGTATGCCAAGGACCCGATAGGAGCTTCCTATGTTACAAATGTGGTGAAATGGGACATCAAAGAAAAGGGTGTGCAAAGGAGGCACACAGTATTCTTTGCAAGGATGCTGATTCAAGATCTGATTTTGGATACTTCTACGGATCAGGAAAATGTTGGGTTTTCCAGGAAGCTCTAGCCAAAGCAAAATCAGAACTTTGATGACCCGCATCCTGTAGCCAAACCTACACCGCAGTTCAACCGCCCAAAATCTGCTTGAGCAGTTTGCGAGGGACATGAAAGCCGACTTCTTGCTGCTGAGTGAGCCACACCATGATAAAAGTTCTGCATTATGGTATCCTGACAGAGCTGATACTGCCGCCATCTGGGTTCGGAACAGTGACTTCCAAGCGGAGCGTTGTGGACGGAGGGATGGTTTTGTGTGGGTTCGGTGCTCAGGGACCACTTTCTTTAGTGTGTACCTAACGCCGACCGAATCGATATAATCTTTCCAAGCCAAGCTTAATGCTCTGGAGGGCGCTGTCTCGAACGCAGAAGGCAACGTGCTCGTTGGGGGAGACTTCAATGCTAAAGCAATCGAATGGGGCATGCCTCAAACAGATCCGCGGGATGCCAGATGAGTCACGCTTGACCAGCTTTGCGGATGATGTTGCGGCTCTAGGCGCTGCACGCACCGTTGAACAACTGGAACTTTGGTTAGGTATGCAAATTCGCCAACGATGACTGCTCGTGGGTTCAGTTTAGCACTGAAGAAAACCGAAGTGGTCATCTTGATAAAAAAGAGAATCCCAAGAGTAAGGATGATCAGTATTGGAGACATACGAATCGAATCGAAACAAGCGGTGAAGTACTTGGGGCTACTGATCGACTCAAAGATGAATTTCTTTGAGTAAATCAGGGCAACGGCTGAGAAGGCTGCTTCAAGAGTATCGGCTCTCAGTCAACTCATGGCCATCGTAGGGGAACCCAGCCTATCAAGAACACACCTCTTGATGAGTGCTGTAGGGTCAGTGCTACTGTACGGAGCAGAGGTATGGGGCGACGCTCTTATTGAGGAGGTTTACCAAAAACGCCTGGCACAGGTACAAAGTAGAGGAGCACTGAAGATTCCATCTTCGTATCCGACTGTCTCAGATTCGGCGGTGAAAGTCATTGCAAGCGTGATACCTTACGACCTCCTTTCTAGAGAGCGCTGCTCGATTTATCTGCGTAAAAACGATGATGCGAGGGAGTTAGTTGTCCGCGAGGAGAGACGGCGCTCACTCAACGATTGGCAGCAGCCTTCGGTGAATCGCATGAAGGGATGGTGGACTGCGCGTCTCATCCCAGATGTGAGACCGTAGCTAAATCGAAGGCATGGTGAGACTGATTTCTATCTGACCCAGCTTTTGTGTAGACATGGGTGTTTTTAGTCTTACCTGGACAAGATTCGTAAGTCACGGTCCCCCGATTGTCGTTTTGCCCAGGAGAGGAAGACAATGCCTGCCACACATTTTTTGGGTGCATAAAATGGGACAGGCTCCCTCTACAGGGAGACGAGAGAACTCACCCCGGATAATATAGTCGCAGTGATGCTCAAATCGATTGACAAATGGAACCAGGTGGCACATTATGTGAGACTGACTTCTTTTTGACCCAGCTGCTGAGCGGGCATGGGGATTTTCAGTCTTACCCGCACAAGATTGGTAAGTTGCTGTCCCACGATTGTCGGTTTTGCCCAGGAGAGGAAGACAATGCCTGCCATACATTTTCGGGTGCATAAAATGGGACAGGGTGCAAAGGGACCTCTACAGGGAGACGAGAGAGCTCACCCCGGATTATATAGTTGCGGTGATGCTCGAATCGGTTGACAAATGGAACCAGGTGGCACATTATGTTTGGGCAGTCCAAAAAGATAAAATGGACTAAATGCAGCCAGAGGTGTTGGAGCTCAGGGATCGCTTGTCTGGCACTTCCTTTTCCCCTTCTCCCTCACACTAGAAGAGAGATCTCCCAGCTTCAAGGTGCATAATGGCGTAACAAAACGAGACTTGTACCAAAGTAATGTGTCAAACGGTTCCAGGCTCGGTTCTCGGATTGACAGGGGAAGTGTTTTGTGGGTAGTCCAGTTGCCTTCTTTTGAACATGGGAGTCTCACACTCTGTGCGTAAATGGGATTCTCCTGCCAACCACAAAAAAACTAGCAAAAAACGTTGTGATTTGAGCATCGAAACCTCAGAATTTCACTTGTGGACGGATTCTGAAAATGTCTTAGCGTGGATCAAAGGGCATCCATCCAAGTGGGGAGTTTTCCTGGTCAACGCCAGGTGGAATTATGTCCGGTCACAGGGAAATTCGTCAGATTTGGCGTCTCATGGCGTTGGCTATATCAAATTCGCAGAATCCCTGTTGTGGTGGTCGGAAACAGCGTAACTCAAGAAAGACAAGACTTGCTGGCCAGCAGTATGAAAAACCCACTTACCAAGCTCGAAGTCCGAGCGACGATATTCAGTCATATCAAATCGAATGAATCTGAATTCGAACTTTTGTACAAGATGACTACACTTACACGTCTGTTACTCACCACTGCTACTGCTAGCATTTCTTCCAAGACAACCTTAGAAAGGGCGTCTTATCAGAGGTACTGAAATTCTAGATTGGCATTTCGCAACGCACGGAGATCAAAGAAAACATCCGCACTCTTCAAAATCAAAGGCAAAACCAGTTATTTAAAGCTTCTGAATCCAGTTTATAGAGGACGATGGTTTGCTGCAGCACCGAGAATGATTAACGCACACAAACCTATCAAATTCTCATAGCCTATCATGAAAAATATCCGATCATACTCCCAAAGGCTGGCAATTTTACAAGGCTCCTCTTCACGGGGAGAAGTAGCTCATGCCCATGATATCAAGAAGACATTTTTGGCTGATAAACGGAGGATGTGTGATACAGCAGTTTGTCTACAGATGCTTAAAGTCCTTCCGATCCAGAGCAATAGCTGCTTCTCAGAAAGCGTATATATGAAGCTGTTGACCGGACTTACAACTCAAGCTTTTCTGGCTGCCTTGAAGCGTTTTACGAGCAAGAGAGGCCTACGGCTACATACCTACAGTGATCAAGGAACAACTTTTGTTGGTCCCAGTACTGAGGTTTCCCAAATCGTTTGCAAAAGTGCTGGGTTAGACACTAATAATGTCGTTAAATGGAATTGCAATCTGCCAATCATTCCACACTTTGAAGGGTTCTGGGAAGCGGATGAGAAGTCTGTGAAGCAGTACCTGAGAAAGATACTTGGTAGTGCAATTTTCACGAACGAAGTGTTGAATACTATACTGGCACGAATTGAGGCAGGTAGCCTTCTCCACTAATTTGTATATAGAATATGGTCACAGAAGCAGCTAACAGGTGAAAAAGTAAAATATGTTCTGAACACAAAAAGGGAGACAAGTTAAGGTGTCAAAATTATAGAGGCATTGCTTTACTGTATACGTCATATAAAGTGCTCTCCAAAATCATAGTTCCACTGCATGCAACTGTTATGAACGAGCAAAGGAAACTCCCCACCTACCGTTTAGCACCAGCGAATGAAGGCTTAATGTTTTGAACGAGCGAGTGGAACTCTCGCCTACCATTTAGCGCTAAAAACTGTTAGCAAATGACAGCAATGTACATTACGGCAAATGAACAACACCGTTCAACCTAGGAGTTAGCGCTGATAAGCGCTAGCAAATGATAACTATGTACGTTGTGGCCGATATGCCGCTGTTCAGCTTCAGCATATGGATGACGCATACACGTCGGCGATTGATCACAAGCGAGAAACTCTATATATGAGCAAGTTAAAGGAGCTTATAGCGATCAAATGTAAAAGCTTCCGATAGCCAACTGAGAGCTGTGGTGAATATGGGGGTGAAAGTTTTCCTCGCTCATATGCAAAATATTTCCCCCAAGCTGGCTACGATAATATCGTAAATATCGTAGAATGGCTCTCATCATCTACAAATTAATTAGGCTTAGTGAGGAGGGGAAGTTCCTGGTAAATGAGAACACGCATTCTCATCATCTCAGCAATTTCATCGGCGAAGTAGAACAAAAGCTTGAGTTGAGTTAATATTTATATTTGTGGAGAAATTGTTGAGGACCAGTCGAAAAATCAACACGCGTTGAAGTACAAGCTCCACGGCTGTTCTGTAATCAACCATTCGAGACGTCCATCAAGAAATTTCGCCCACAGGGAAATAGGAATTTGCTAAATGGTGAGGTGTTGGTTAAAGCCATGATCCTCCTTCGAATTTTTAGTAGTCACCAGTGTAACAGAAACTCTTATTTTAAGGCCAGCAGCAGTAAAGCCCCCTTCACGGTAGCAAGGAAAGCGTACTCAGGAGGATCTTCGTGTCAGCACCAGCTTGTTAGCATCCCGGTTTACCCGCTGGCACCCAGTGCAGCGAGGCTTCACGTCACCGCAACAACTCACGATCCGGCACCACCCAGAAGTCTCGAGCAGGCACTCCGAGCAGGGCCCCGGCCTATCGCGGTGCAGGAATATCTCGCCAGGTAGTAGGCATCCCCCGAACAGCGCACGCTGCACCAGCGAGCAGCAACGGCAGCGTCGCAGGGAGCGCAAACGGAAGGAGCTCTACGAGTTGCGGTGACTCGCCCGCCTTTCCACGATAGCAGTGGAGTGGGCCCTTTTCCGGAGTCAGGCTAAGGAGCTGCACCATAAAGTAAAGGAGGAGATCAGGGAGCGGATCCAGGCCAAGAAAATAACAAACCTTGTACCCGACATCAGATTCAATAAAGCAGCAATTTAAAAAAAAACCCCAATGAGTTTTTGCTATTGATTTTAAGAGGACAGAGAAGAGAGATTATTTTCAAGTGCGTGGAGGTTAGGTAAGTTGGTGCAGGGAGCCCCAATAGTGGCCAGTAGGACCCTGGCTAATTTTATAACATTGGTTGATGAATAATAAGTTCCATAAAAATACATTCGTTCGAAAAACTGACAGAAGAATGCAAGAGAAACAACTTAGAAATCCCTACTCGAACTTATTGCACAGACACCTTTTTGCTGCTCAGGTTGATTCAGATGACCTGACCTGATAGGTAGGAATATGGAGAAGGTGATGTCTATATTAAGCAAAATACACTGATATGAATCCAAAAATTTTGTAATGAAAATTGTTTCTACGGCAATCTGTACGCCTCAGTGAAGAGAGATATTGTTTTCTCTTTATCAGCTCTCATATTGCATTAACTTCGAAAGGTCTCTAGCATTGATCATTAGTAATTTCATAAAACAATGTCGTCACGACAAAGCATGGAACTGCAAAATTCGTTTCCATAATATTTATAAAATTTTCGTAAATTTCACTGTTCTATTTGTATCTTTTTATTTATTTATAATCATTTAAGACATAGAGATACAGTGTAAAGCTCTGTATAAAATTTTTTCAATAATTTTCATTTGAATATGTTTTTTTCGTTATATTTTTTTGGGTGTATGATCAACATACAATTGTTATTCATTCAATTTTCATATTTTTTTGTTAAATCTTAGTACAATGTTAATTCTGTCTTAATAATTTTTTACAAACATTTAAAATGTTTCTCACTGTAAAAGTTCTCTCTCTTATTTGTTGTTTTAGTTCGATTACATTCTAAATATGTTTTTTTTTTTACTTTGGGTGTTGGCGATTGATTGAACGCTCATTTCATTTCCGGAAAATGCCTTTTTCAAATTTCTTATACCGTAAAATTGTTCTTCACATTATGATATTGTTGGAGCAAAATTTACAAGAAATATACAGAGTTGTAATTTTTTGCGATTTGGTGTTTTATAAAAAATCACGTTTTGTCTGGTTTTTTTTCAGTCGTTTCATTTTTGGTTTTATATTATTTTAGTTTATTTTCATTCTTATAATTTAGTTTTCATTTGCCTTAAATTGTGTTTTGAGTGTGTTTGTGTGTTTTGTATGTGTTTTTGGATTTCATTTTTTGTTTTGAATTATTTTAATATAATTATTATAATATTCCTCTTATCTCTTTCATCTACACATTTGTTTTTTGGGTTTTAATATCATTTTTCATTTTCTGTAAAATTTAACATTATATTTTTTTACGTCAGACTCATTCATAGTCACCTTCACGAACACTTTTTTATTTTAATTATTTATTGCAGTTACTTCACATTTAGGTAATATATAGATAATAAGGTCTATTTTTATGAAAATCATTTCATTGCACGATTATTATTACAGCTTGTATAATTTCGGTAAGTAATGGGTGAACATTAATATTTAACAAATGAAGAAAAACACTAAATGACAGTCAAGTTTTATTTGTAAAGAGAATTGTGAAAATATTTAAACTAAATTTTAAGCTATTTGATATTAAATTTAAAAAAAAAGCTAAGCACATTATTTATATGAACCAATTAACTCACATTGAGAATGCATAAATATTTTTACAGATTTTTTGGATAGTTTTTGTTTTCTCTTATATTAATATATTTTATTTAAAAATTCGAAAGACAATAAATATGACATAGAAAGTACTTTAAAAATATTTGCTTGCTTTTTTATCAGCTTAGCGATTCAAGTGCGGAAACTCACCTTTAAAGATTAAAGACAAAATCAAAAAACACGAACTTTTCTAGGTATATTATAGATATTATATTCAAATTTTATTACGTTTAATTTTAATAAGATTATTCAAAAATCATCCAAACTAACTCAAAGCTGAATAAAATTAGTGAAAAATTTAAATTCTAATTTAATTGGTAATCAATTTAAAAACTGTTTGAGATATTTTGTAAATTTGCGCTAATTTCATTTTCTTAATTTTCTTAAATATCTTGTTCCATTAATAGTTAACTTTTTTTCTCATCATACGTTTATAATTTTTTCATGCCAATGAATAATAGCAACTAATGATGAATTAATAGATTTTTTATAGATTTTATTTATAATGTAATTGAAATAATTTATGCTTTTAAATTACACTTAACTTCATGTTATACTGCTGCCATTTCATTGATGGTGCAGCATTCTTTTTCCGTTTTATTTGATTAATTTATACTTTTTCTTTTTTCACTACTAAATTTTTTTTCAAAACTAAATCAAACTCATAACACGGTAAATCGAAATAATATTATAAAGATATTATTTTATATTTTTCCTTATAATATAAATTTTTTTGCTATTTTTCAATACTGTTTGTTTGAATTTAGTTTTAAGGTTTTTTGAATTTCAGTAGATTCTGCCTTCTCTTTGAATTTAACTAGAAATTACAACTAAGTAGTGACACATGATTAAAATTTAAATTAACACATACGAGTACATACTTAAAATTAATTTTATAATTTATGACTAGCATGTGCAAGGAAACAAGAAATATTCGCTAAATTTAAGAATTTTTATTCTACTTCAAGAAAAAATGTTTTAATATTAAAAAGATAAAACAATGAGATATAGTGAAATTTCATGCGCTCGCATTTGATAAGAAAATCTATTATGTGAATTTAAAGATTTACCGGGAAAATGTGATTAGAGTTGCTCATTAATAATGCAAAATTTTTTGAAATATCAAAATTATGGTTTTTCTGCTGGTTTAAATTTTGAAAATATGGATTAATTAAAAGATAATGCTCGAATCAATAGGTAAAAAAGAGGAATATTTTATTGTTGGTTCTGTTCTCTACCAGGAAAAATTCTTTGCAATTGTTGCAATTTGAAGACCCGATTTTTAATTTGGTTTATCACTACAGGGAATAGTCTAGCGTAGTTCATTATTTTGATCGTGTATATTGCCACTCGAGAAGGTGATCTGGTCAGCACCGTACTTTAGCCATGTGTCTGTCTGTCCACTCAGCTACGATATGTTCTGAACACCCAATTTAATCTGGCTTAATTGGAATCTTTGTGTTGTAACAAAACTATCAGTTTACTTTTCAACATCGAATTAGTCGCAAAGGGAGTACAAAACACAAATACAACTACCTATGGAGACCGCTCTAGGACAATTGTGTGGCAGAAAGATGTGAAAGTAGATGGTAGACCTCAGGTTTTGACGAAAGGATAATTGCAAACTGTGCAAGCAATCCAAAAACCAAAAAAGCTGAAGTATACATGGGTTGAGAAAGAAACCATGGAGAAACTTTCAGAGGTATTGGATTGAGATTGTAGCAAAAAATAGAACTTACCCATTATTATTACTCCAGATAAGATTTATCGCTATTGTTGTAACTCGTCATTAGCTCTATGGATTGTACTAGGCTAATGTCTCGAGCATTACTAACACTTCGCACATTGGATCTTGTAATGACACTACATCATGCCCAAAAGCTTGAGGAGTAAGTGTATCCGTAAGCGGGCTATATACTTTGTGCTCGCCCAGTTGCCTTTGCATTGATTAGCCCACGGAGATAAACTAAATCAAAAGGACACATATATAAAACGACTTCTTGGAAAGCTTCAGTATGTTTGCTAGCCACCGACAGATGGCAGCGTAGATATTTGCCAAAACAATCCACTGCCCTAAGTTATTGTTAATACTAATCGTTATTTTGGTTGACGAAGCAAAGAGGTAAATGCACCCAATAATAAATCATTTCATCGGTGAAAAGGGAAAACTTGGGTTAATAAATATTTTTACACAAATATCCATGGCCATCAATAAGCAAGTCATTCTTTATACTGCACCCATCCTGCTCAAGGCCCTTGTCTGAGCAGAATCGTCTCAAGGTATTCAGCCCGAGACTGACAAAACTTTAGCGAGTGTTCCAGCCTGGATGTAAGCAGCCTATCACATCAATTACCAGTAGCCAGATGACCAGTACGTATCATCAGTGGCCACACAACCAGCACGTATCATCAGCCAGCCATACGACCAGCGCAACCATGCTAGTTTTCGGCAATTTTTAGCACTGCATCATTTAAGCATCACTTGCCTTGCTCAAGGCTTCTACTTCAGCAGTAGCATCCATCGTGGTTTACTCTATACTGCCACCAGCAACCATGCAACCAGCAACGGTGCAACCAGCAGCTACCAGACCACCAGCACGCATAATCAGCGGCCAGACGACCAGGCTAGTTATCGGTAATCCAAGCAAGTCATCGCTAGTTTCTCGATATTGGCACCCACGGCCATGTAACCAGTATGCACCACCAGCAACAATTCAAGTAAGTCATCGCGGGTCTCTCAATATTGCCACCAGCGACCGTGCAACCAGACAATCAGAACCTATTAATTAGTGGCCGCACCCCCATTTAACTCTTGAGGAGGCAGTCGCTGCGACGCCCAGAGCAGGCCCGAAACCAATCCCAATCGAAGTTTTTTTTGCACGCTCGGTCAGGCTGCCTAATACGCACGTGTTTGAGCCGGGAAAACAGCGGAAATGAGGTGGACGCATCGTCGAGCATCGCTGTAGATGTAGCAATCTGCGTGGATTGGCATACCTCGCTGTGACAGTGAGCGGGAAAAATTCAAGCAGTTGTTCAAAGCATTAGAGGTGGAATTCAAGCAAAAGCAGCTACGTAAGTGGGAGGCCGCAAATGAATCCATGCCAGCAGCAGAGCCAAACTGATCACCGTGTTTTATTTAATGACTAAATGAATTCAGAGAGAAAGCAGTGAGTTTCACTAGATGAACTTGAGGGTGAAGCAATTTTGAATAGAACATTTTTTTAGATACTCAAGGTAGTAATTTAGATTCACGTATGCATAAAAATTATACAAATGGATATATTGGTTCTACACCCAACAAAACTCAACCCAGACCGCTAGGAGTCAACTAGGGAAATCATCGCCACCACGGAGGTCTACTTTACAGGCCTCAAGAAAAGGTTGGGTCAAGTGTATTGAGCTAAAAGGAAATTATGTGGAGAAGTAAATCGTCCCTTTTCCAAACATTTCGATTTTCTTTTGTAGGCTAAATACTTATCGGGCCGCCCTCATATATTCAACAGATTTGGGATTGAAGATCTATAGCTGTTTAAGAAACCTCAGCACTTTGACTCAAAAAAACAACAACAGTTGGCGCTTCAGGCTCGGAGATTAATTTGCAGCGCCTTCTCACTTTCCTATGATTATGTTATTGTAGTCTTCTTAATCAAACTTTACGTCTAGTTCATTTGCCCCAAACCTGAGGCGTAGAAGATCAAAGCAAACTTTTCTAAAACTGTTGTATTACTTTATCACTGATGCAACTGGCAAGAGCCCAGGATTATTAAAGGAGGCATACTACTTACTGAAGACTACGTTTTATCTTCATCTTCCCAGGATAAGGAAGTGCAGAAGTGCCTTGGCCTAACTTCCAATTTAGAATGAGACCAGATGTCTCCTGGTAATCTAATCGGTTTGTTGTAAAAATTTGCAGGTCATTGACGCTGACATGCCACTAGTATAATGTGGCTTTGTTGCTGTCTGGCTTCAATGAATCTTGGAAATGATTGCGTATACACTCTAAGCAAGTTAACGATGTCAGACAATACAACATTTTGCCCTAACTTACGATTCTTCGGTAAGATGACTGCGGTTTGATTTTTTTCTAAGACTCGCTGAATATTCTAGAGCCATTTCTTTCAACGGTGATGTTATTTTGGTCTCAGCAGTTTTACATCTTTCTAATTCTTACTTATTCCTTAAACAAAATTCATCAACTAATGTCTATTGTAAGATAAGAGCCTAACTAAAGTTTTCCCTAACTCTGGATACCTCAGTATTATTCAGTCAATGCTTTGACAAAGCATTGCCAGGCCTTAGAGTACGTTCTCAGTTCACAAAATTGAATTGGTGCTGTAGGTTTGGTTAAGACCGACTCCTCATAATGGCTAGTGCTAACCCTTGTAAGGCCACATTGCCACGTTGTCTTAAGAACAATAATGCGTTTTCAAAAATAAACGGAAATAGTGGCTTCAAGGGGGTAGGCGCACCAATCATGGGCCATTATAATGAGCAATAACATCAACTTTAGCTACGTCGATAATTAAGGCATCAAAGGCAGATGACAAAAAGACGCACGATGATATTTGTAGCATTTGAACCAGATATTGGATTAGTCTGGGCTGAAAAAATGTTCCGTGAAAAAATGAGGTTGGATGTGGAGGTCAGCTGTCAATTTTTGTGAAACTATCCACCGATTGCTATCAAGGAATTGTAGACTATGGATTTAAAGGCTGAAAATCTTCCTCTAGGGAAAGGTTAGAATAATTAAATGTCGTAATGCTTTATAATGATGAGCCGAATACAAGGAGAGGGAAGATAGAAAGCAAGTTGTTGTTCTCAAAAATCATTGGCAAGGACATAAAAAGTGGAGTTATTTTAATAGAAATACTACTAGATCGTATCCAGACACTTCAGGTGGAGTTGGTTGAAAGTCGAGTAGAAACTGAACGCTAACTTAGTTGGAGGAGTGCTAAGTTAACGCTTTCTCTCACCTAAACCGTATGATAATAAGCTTCATGAGGACGATAAAACTAAGGTAGACACAGCTAGTAAAGCCAATGGATAGTTTGAAAATCTTTCGCAAATGCATCATATTTACCCGAGGGAGCCGTCAAAGTAAGCAACATCAAAACTTGAATGAGAGCAGTAAAGCCAATTTAGTTTGGTGATATACAAGTTTTGTTACGGTCATTAAGAACTACCAAAAACTTTTCCTGAAACTGGACAATCAAAACAAACTGGTAGGGCTACAAACTAATGTGAACAAAACAAACCTCATGACGGAGTCAGAAAAAATACCTCAAATTCACCAAATATCACATTTGTTAAATACAGTATCAAAAATTTAGGCGAATTTGTGTATTCAAGTGAACAAATAATGAGAACCGGCAATGAAATATGCCAAAGAATACAGCTCGCAAATAAAATATTTAATTCAGTTTTGACTATCTTGAAGACCAGCTGCATATGCAGGAAAACAAAACTCCAAGTAAACAAATCTGTGATGAGACCTGTGCCATGGATATGAAACATGGACCGTAGCTCAAGCACCCTCAAACATATTGAACGCCTTCGAGAGATGGGTCCTGGGGCAAACAAGTGGAGTGAAGCTAAATGAGGACCAATGGCGAAAATAACTTAATTTGTACAACCCTCCATCTTGAGACAGAACAGTAATCTAGTGCCATCATTGTCAGAATATTCTGCCACAAAAGGCTATGTGGCTCTGTGATTGCGCTTAAGCACCAAGTCAAACTGGATAAGGGTTCGCCATTTGGTGGCATAGTGACTCAATTCGGCTTCAACAAGAATTTTCATACTAAGCTGAGTGACAAGAGGGATTGGAGCTATGCCTGCAGTACCATCTCATAGAGCCACATGCAATCAAAAAGTACATAGACGGATCTATGAGTACAGAGGGAACAGGAATTGGGGTATTTCACCTAGCACTAAACACTATTAACTGATGAGAATAATGCACAGCATCTTCTTGATGGAGGTATATGCAATTATAATAAGGAATACAAGGGAGAAATAGTAGCCGTATTGTCTGATAGTCAAGCAGCTATCAAAGCCGTCGAATCATCAACATAGATGTATAAGATGGTTCAAAAATGTTGTACAAAATTCAATCAATTGGGTGAAAAAAAACAAGGTTACTCTGTACCATGTGCCAGGGCTTGCATGAGTGGTGGGTAATAGACAAGCACGGGAAGGATCAAGGGCTATATTTGTCGGTCCTGAACCGTTCATTGCGGTTGAATAGAACTTTGTTTGGAGACACCTGAAGAAATTAGAAGTGAGGGAACGCGATAAGCTCTGGAGAAGTTATCAAGGGATAAAAAAAATCAAAGTTGCTCTTTAAGTCCTATGATGAAAAACAATTTAAATCAAATAGCATGGTGGGTGCAGGTTCTGCAGGTTTGCAGACAAAACACTAGAATATCTTCTGAAGCACTATTGGGGTCTGTTTCAGAAAAGAAGAGACAGTCTAGGAACTTTCTATCTAGCTGAGGAGATCATATATTTTTTTACCGAAGGTGGGCTTAATCGAGGAGCTTAAGGTATCTCAATGAGAATGGGGGCACAATAAATCTGAAAAGGTTTAAATACAAAACACCCAGTTGATACAATGTACAATCATAGACAAATAGCTCAATTTTGACCCAAATGAGCTAAGGCTCTTCGCATCATTTAATATCATATATATATATGTTAAGCATTGATTGTATCAATAATGTGTTTTAAGGTATGTGAATAGCATTTTCGGGTTCTATCTTGGATCAAACAAACAATATCTCATGAGCATATTTGTGGTTTTCCCCCTTGAAAATTGTATCTCTCTTATAATTTAGCTGATATACTGGTGCACTTCCCTGGCTGGTCAACACTTCTTTATTCGGTTGAGTTGAGAAAGCAGCCACACAAATATTGGAAGCGTTTGAAATGTGGTGCTTCCATTCATACTTAAAGTTTTTTGGATGCAGAAAGCAAGAAATGGTAAGGTACTCAACGGAAGTACTACTAGATTGCTGAGTTGTATGAAATTTTTGACGAACCGGAGGTCTCAACAATTATAAGACTGTGGAAGCTGCAATGGGCTGGCCACATGACGAGCAACGGATACCCTAAACGGTATTCGTTGGAAGAACTGAAGGTCGGAGACCAGTGGGGAAACCAAGGAAATGCTGGTCTGACTCAGTTGACGAAGATCATTGTTGCTCGGATTTCGGAATTGGAGAACGCGGTCAATGGATCGAGACAGTTGGAGGCGCTATTTGCAGGGAGCGAAGGCCCGAGAGGGGCTGTAGTGTTAAAAAGAAGAAGAAGAAAGCTCTTAAAAAGACCACACTTTGGACACGTGAAAAGGGATCAAAGCTACGAGCTTCTGAAATTGATGATTCAATGAAAGCTCAAAGGAAGGAGGGGTCAAGGTCAAAAATGCTGTATATCCTCTGGGTTAGTTCTTTTTACAACTTTTACACAAATGTGTGCGCCTTAAAAACAGATCTTCAATATTTGAGAACGCAATGACGAGTTTCAATTCGAGAAGTTGAGAACCCAAATTATATAAAATACTACATTTATAATCATACACGTTTTGTAATATAATATTCAATAAATTAAATGTCTCAATTAAATATTATATGAAGCAGCATAATTCACGTTTTTCCCAAAAGCTTTATATTCATGCTAATACTTAAAATCCTTTTAAAAAATTTCAATTATAAAAAAAATTTTATGGGATTTAAGTTTAAATTACTTAACAATTTAAAATAACCAAAAAATTGTAGTCATTTTAAAAGTCGCATGAAAAAGGTATTCGTTATCTTCTACATTGTTTCACTAATTTTTATTTCCATTCTTCAAAAAAATTGCACTAAACAAATCAAACTATTTGCAAGTTGAACGAAATTTTCCACCCATATATGGTTACGTTTCCGATTAAACTTAACCTTTTATGTAGTTTTCTTCTCAATCTAACTTCAATTTATCTCTTTTTCTCTAATACATATAATTTCAATGATTTCTATGTAAATTTTTTTCTAAAAATTTTTTTATGACTTTCTTCTACGTTATTGTTCATTGTTGTTAAATTTATTTAATGTAATTTATTTTTTAATTAATTTTTTAAACCTTATATTCCTTCATTTAAAAATATGACCAATTGAAATCTTACTTTTATATTTTTTTGGAAAGATTTTTTTGACTTTCTTTTATTTTTATAAATTTTGGTTTTAAAAAATAATTAACATTTTCTTATTAATTTTTTTTTTATTTTCAGATTTTTAATTATAATTTTTTATATTAAATGCATAGAAATTCATGTATATTAAGTATTTATTTGATAACTTTGGTTTAAACATAGTATCCGTCACTTGGTATGTGCAATTGTTGTTGCTGTTGTTGTTTTTCGGCTTATTGTTGTGTATAGTTTTTTTTGTATTTTGCATTTCGTCGTTTCGTTCATAATGATCATGATGACAATTATTTTGAATGGTGGTATTAAAAATTTTATTTCATTTTTCTGATTGGTTTGTGTACCTGCTACATACATTATTAATATCACCGTCCCTACAAATTCAGGTTAATTATAATTTCCTTTTTTCTTATAAAATTGTCTTTTATTAAACTTTGATTTATATTAAATTTTATTACTCGTATTTTATTTCTCGTGGGTAGAGAAAATTTTCCATATTTTTATTTTCTTTCACCTATTTGTCCAGTCTCATTTATTTTTAGTCGTTAAATATTATGAGTGTAGAAAATTTAGAAATAATTTTCAGTACACTTATAACACTTAACATATTTCAGTGGATTGTTAAATTATTGTTAGTAAGTGGAATGTTTGCATGAAGAAGTTCGGAAGGACTTTTTCACGGATGCTCGGAATTATTTCCGAATCAATCGCGATAAATATTGAACAGTTTTGCACATGTGGTAAACACTAGAATAATATAATTACTTAGACAAAGTTAATTTCCTTATTCACTCGTAGCTTGCGCATTTTGAATAATTTTACAGACATTTAACAAAATAAGTTAGTTTAAAAAATAGAGACTAATTTTTAATCACTTCAAGTAACTCATGTGCGTTGACATCATTCTACGGAATAAATTATTATTTTTAATTTTTTATCGTAACCACTATACATATAAGTAGGTGAAGAGTAAGTACATGAAAGAAAGTATGATAATATATTAATATGGGGAACAGGGTGACAATGAAGCTTGTTTAAATCGTATCAATACTTTGAGTGATTTACTTAAGCGCGTTGTGTTATCTTTTCATTTTAAATATTTTGAATGCTATCAACATTGATCACAGTTTTTGTTTTAATTCTTTTTCATTTTCTTCCTTCTAGTGTATTCGCTTGCTGGTCACCCTGCTCTAGACATTCACTTTTCGTTATTTTTGGAAACATGTAAAAGTTTCATAGAATAGAATCGTTAAAATACACTGAATAAGATTTTAATATTCTACTTTTCAATATTTAACTACAAATAAATTTACACTTAACTACATTTTGAGTAACAACTGCTACATTGACTGGTCATGCGGTACGGGCAAGGAGCTGCTTTTTTTTGAGGACATTTCCTTGAATCAAAGGGGTTCACATGGGTAAAAATTTGTGCATAAAGTGAACCCTGTTTTTTTAATTAATTGCTAAAGAAACACTTGAATCAGAAATGTATCTGTGGTTTAAAGATAGAATTTAAGCATAAATCTCAAAAACAGTTTGCCCAAGCGGATCCTTGCCACGAATATCCGCATCACTTGAGTAGCAATTGTTGAATATTTTTGCTTGTGAAAATTAAATTCCATTGCTTTTTGCTTAGCGTATCGTAAATGTTTAACCTTTCCGTAAGCTGAATCGAAACAAACATTCAAAACTGAATTTATACGAATGAATTGAATAGTTGAATGTATTCCATTTAATTATGTGTAACTTTAGTTAATCTGAGAGTTAAAAAGACCTAAACCCATTACCACTTAATTCGTTTTATTCTTAGTATTATTCGTTTTAAAACTGACTTGTAAAACCCTATTACCAAGAGTGTAGCCATTCAGCGATTGAATAGCTACCACAGCCTCATCGTAGTTCGTCATTGTGACGAAACCGAATCCTTTACATTTGTTTGTTTGCAAATCCTTGATAACCTTCACACATTGCACTGCACCGAACGGGCCGAAAAGTTGCCACAGAACGTTCTCCTCGGTCTCGGGCGCCAAGTTGTAAACGAATATGCACCACCCTGAACCGTTGATGGCGTTGGTGGGGAGAATGGCGTTTCCAAGTAAATCTCCGGTTAGGGGTGAGAACCTGTAGAGGTAGAGAAAAATTGAAATGATTTTAGTCAACGTGTGTCAAACGAAAGGTAATGGGTCACCTGAACCGTCCCGTGGGGTGGTGGATGGGTCCTGGAAAGCGGCGGTTAGATTGCGGGGTTAAATAAGCTGCTAACGGTGGAAGTGCCTTGTTGATATTGTTACTAGGATTGTTGGCGAATTTAACAGTTATTGGTTCAGATGCCCCCTTCGGAGTAGTGCCGTTTAACGCTTGGATGGCTCGCTCTGCCTCTGCGCGTTGGTCGAATCGAATGAATCCGACTCCTTTGGACAGTCCAGTGATGTTATCACATAGAATGCGGGATGTGATAATTTGCCCATATGGACTGAATATATTTTCCAAATCCTGCTGTGTGATACTTTTTGATAGTCCCGATACGTACAAGTTAGCACCTTTGATTGCATCCGAGCTGGGACGAGCAAATGAAACTTTTATTGTCTTATTTTGTAATCGTAATCCATTGAATGTATGAACTGCTTTGTCAGCGTCCTCGGAACGCTGATAGTTGACGAAACCGTAGCCCAAACTTTGCCCTGCAAACAATAACGAATACTTTATCAGACAAATTCAAGCTAGCATAGAAAATTCAAAAAGAAACTACCATTTATTTGATTGAAATTATCAATTAGGTAGTTATCAGGAGCAAACTGAAGCTACTATATTAATACAGTAAAATTAGCAAAAATGTATATAAAAATTCGTTTCAGGATGCCATATTGGTAATTGATGTATTCGGGTGAGAAATATAAACCATTGATGACTTGTCACGGACAAATTCCTACCAGACCTCAGCACTTGCCTCTGCAACAAGTTTACCAGAATCACCCGAGCCAAGTATAATCGGAAACTTTGTAATTAGAAATATGTTGTAATCATTATCAATACTAAGAGTAAACATAGTATATAAGTTAGGAAGATAGATAATGGTTCTGCGAAAGTTTGCCTTCGAAGACCAACCGTTGAATAATGCACGTATCGTTGGCGGTACACATATCAATGCACATACGGCAGTTTTAATCGAGACCTTGGTTGAATAAAATGCAACGATTCGATATATACTCGACACAGAATGAAGTTGCTGCGGCATTGGCTGAAGCAAATTATCCGATATTCGCATGGCGTGGTGAGACCGAAGGAGATTTTTGGTGGTGCAACGATAATTGTGTAAATGCTGAAAATTGGCTACTAAATATGATTTTGGATGATGGAGGCGATGCAACGCAGTCAATGTTGAAGTAATATCGAGCCATGTTTAAAATGGTTAAAGACATGGTAGAGGGAAGCATCACTGGGATACATAGACTGTACCAGCTATCAGTACCTGAGAAGTTAACCGTCCCAGTAATGAATGTATTGGATTCCGTCACCAAAACAAAATTTGATAGTTTGTATAGCTGCAAAGAGTCTATTATTGATAGATGAAAGCGTTCAACAGCAGTTATGTTTGGCGGGAAGCAAATAGTCATTTGCAGATATGGTGAAATTGGAAAAGGATGCGCACAAGTATTGGAAGGATTGGAATGCACCATGTATATTTCTGAAATTGGCCCTACCTGCGCTCATCAGGCCAGCATGGACGGTTTTCGTGCGGCGAAACTTAATGAAGTTGCTCGAAATGTAGACAATGTTGTGACCACCACCTGGTAATCAAAATGTTGTAATTCGTTATCATATGGACAAATGAAGAATGGGCGTACAGTCGGCAACATGGGACATTCGAATACCAAAATCGATGAGAATAGTTTACGGACTCCAAATGAGATACTCTAACTATCTCTAAGCAAAGGCCCGAGACTTTCATCAAAACGACAACTCCAGGAATTCTTCCACGAAGGAAACGAAAAACAAAAACATCGGGCCGCCAAGGACACGCCTCGAGGAAGCAGTGCTGATTTTCGTTAGAATACACGTGGCTAGCGTGCAACGGGACACGAGCGAAGCGAAAAATTTACCCGGGACCCCCATCGTCGAGATATTCGAGTTTAGGTCAATATAGACTTAGAATTAAGGCAAAATTACTTTGATAATGGTTTACAATGATAGAGTTAAAGGAAAAAAATACTCTTTGAGATTGTTTTAAAATAAGTAGCATAACTTGTTAAATAATAATGAATTGGGAACTTTCAGTGAATCGCATGTACTTTTATTTCTTTTCTCTGTGATACTTGATTCGGGAGTGATTAAGAAAATTTTAAGGCGCCCATTTTCCGCCCCAATAATCCACAAGTGCTGGAGTATATATATCTTTGTTTGGTGTGAATCCCAGCTCACGGTGAACTTAATTCCACGTGAACTAGGATTTAGGATAGGTAGATTGCAGAATTTTCGTGGGAGTTAGTTACGTGGGTTGCCCGCCTCTTCTAGGCTAGTGCTAGGATAAAAGTAGTGATTTCTCTTCCTTCCGGCGCGAGCTAGGCTCATTTTGAGGCTTGGAGGGACAACTTTACCGGTAGACGAGTGGTGCGCACGCCCGTCTCCGACGGAGCGACCCGGGACCCAAAACGCCCCGGCCGGAGTCAGAAGGTATGGTTGGATCATCTTCGCGAGGAAGTTTTATCGCGTAGTAGACTATGTCTACTTTTTTTGCCTGCAACTTGTTTAAACAACGGTTTTATACGAAAAATTGGGTAAAAAATTATTTTCATTTATATATGTAACTCCAAGTCCGTTGGCGATAGACATACACAAATTTTAGTACTATTGAAACATAGTTCCATCGTAGACGGTTCCAAACCCGGTTGAGAAAGAGGAGGGATCCTCTTGTTTTCCCCACCCTCAGTTTCCATGATTTCCCATCCTAAATTCCTCGAACAAATGGTAGTAAATGGTCTCAGGGTCGCATATTGGGCTTACTGGTTCCCCAACGATAGGGACCATAAATGCTGAGAATTGTCAATAACTGCAAATTTATCTGCTGCTCTGCTTCTAAATCCTACTTGCACCTCCTTTGTGGTGACGTAAGAGGATGAAGGTGAGTCTTTCACGCCTGATAACGGAATTGAAAAAGATAATCATGCCGCCAGAATGGAAGTTTAGCGATGGGTTAACTCCCCGTTCCTGTAAAATTTCACATTGTTTCGAAACCTGCAACAAAGCCTCGTAATGGATTGGGTCTACAGCAACTACCGAAGAAAAGGCTATGCGTTTGGAACCTGCAATGTCAGATTACTGAACTACCCTGGCGCTTTTAAGGACCTTTCACAACAAGCCAGTAAATATAAATTAAACATTCAGGAAACTAATCGAACTGGAATTGATATTCAAAATATGAGATCGCACGCAATATTCAAAAGTGGGAAGCTTGCTGGATAGCGAGAACATGGAGTGGCCTTCATTGAGGATAGGTTGTTCAAATCGCACGTCATTGATTTTAAGGCAGTTAATGAACGGTTGTGTGTGATCCATATAAAAGCGAAATTCTTCAAAATCTAGCTGATAAATGTGCACGCACCGACCGAAGAAAATGACGCAGAAATGAAAAAAAAACATTCTAGCTGGAAAGATTAGTCGACACATTGCCTACAAACGACAAAATTATCCTGGGTGGTTTTAACGCTAAAGTTGGCAATGAGCTTTCTCATTGGGAAACGAATGCAGTGACTACACGATGAAGCTAATGACGTCAGCCAGCACATGATGATGTAGCAGAAATCTAGTCATACATTTGACTTGCTTCCCACATCGGCGTATTCATAAAATGTCCTGGGTATTTCCGGATGGCAACACACAAAACCAGATCGATCATGTTCTGATGCAACAACGTTGGACGTCGAGCATACTTGACGTCCGTTCATACCAAGGAGTCAATTGTAACCCAGTCATTACTTGATCAAATTAGCCTATCGATGTTCTACGTCGAAGGGGTATTCGACGATGACTAGCTCTCTACAGGAATTCCATATCGAAGGGCTCCAAACGGCGTCTGTGGCCAAAAATATCAAGGAGACACTCGCTAACTAGCTAGTGTCAAAGAAATAATTGCTTCGATGATGAGTGATAGAATGTATTAGACAAAAAGAATCAGGTGTTAAAAGCAATACTTTAGTAGGGGAACCAGTACAAAGAGAGACCATTATGAAAATTTCAGAAGAGAAGCGAATAAGAAAATTAGAATAAAGAAATGAAAATACTATAACGACTAACTGAAAAATGTCGATGTAAATTTAGCAAGCAACAACACAAGGCAAGCATACAAAGTAGTGAAAAGTCTGAAGCGTGGATATCAGCTCAAGTCCACACTCTATCGTGATGACATCGGCAACATCATCACTGATGAAAACACTTTTATATTTCAAGATCCCCCTTAACCCTCTGTACAGCACCAGAGCATCGGAGCCTATATATATTCCCGCAGAGTTTCCATTGACCCGACTTACTCTAGAGGAAGTTTGTTCCACCATCAAGGCTCAAAAGAATAATAAAGCACTAGTCATCGATGAGATTCCGGTAGAGCTCGTAACATAAAATATGGGGGCAGCAGTGTTCCACAAAATTATCCAGAACATTTGGCGATAAGAACATATGTCAAATGATTGGAGACAATCAATTATATTCCCTATACACAAAATAGGTGACAAGCTATGGTGCGAAAACTATAGAGGCATATCACTGCTTTGTATGGCGTCCAAAATGTTTCAAAGATATTAGAAAACAAAATCAGGTTATATAACAACAGTATTATTGGGGAGTGTCAAGGTGGCTTTAGAGCTGGTACATTGACGATAGACCAAGTATTTGGACTAAAGCAGGGAGATGGGCTGACCGCATTGCTATTCAATTTGGCTCTGTAATATGTCAGCAGAAAGCTACCTGTCGTTATGAGAGATACGTCATTATACAAGTCAAGCCAAGTGGTAGCCCATGCGGAGGACATCAATATTTTGTTACGGTCATTAACAGCCGCCAAAGAACTTTTAATGAAACTTGACAGCAAAGCAAAACTAGTGGGGCTACAAATCAAGAAACAAAGCTCATGACGCAGCCGAAGAAAAATATCTCAAATAACAAAAATATCTCACTTGGCGAATACAGCTCCAGAAATATGGATAAACTTATATATTTAAGCGCCAAAATAACGAGAACCGGTAGTGAAAGTGGCGATGGGTTAAACATGAAATCTAACCCAAGTATCCGCAAATATATTCAACTCCTTGGCAAATGGGTCCTGAGGCGAATAATTGGAGCAAAACTAGACGGTGACCAATCGCGAGTTTTGTACAACCATGAGCTGTATGAAATTTTAGACGAGCCAGAGATCTCAACGATTGTAAGACTGCAAAAGCTGCAATGGGCTGGCAATATGAACCTTATGGACGAAAAACGGATGCTCAAAAGGGTATTCGTTGGGTATATTGAAGGCCGGAGGCCAGTGAAGAAACCGAGAAAATGCTAGTCAGACTCGGTCGACGAAGACAGTTCATCGCTGCTCGGATTTCAAAATTGGAGAACGCGGTCAATGCATCGATTCAGAATGAGCCAAATCATTCGATTTCACGTTGTTCTCAAGAATTGGGCATCACTCAAACAACACTGTGATGTACTTTGCAAAAAGGTTTTGGCCGATATGGTTACAAGATTAAATTGACTCAAGAATTAAAGCCACTTGATCATTCAAAATGCCGAAACTTCTCTAATTGGGCTTTGGCAAAGCTTGAAAAAATGAAGAATTTCATCGAAAAATCATCTTCAGCGTTGAAGCTCATTTCTAGTTCAATGGCTTTGTTTATAAGCAAAATATGCATTATGGTCAGCAACAAGCCTACATGAGCTTCTTGAGATACCGTTGCATCCACAAAAAATTACATCACAGAGATTAGATCTCAGTTCATCAAAATCTTGGATGGCTATCAGACGTACTACGAAAGGCAGTGAACAGTATCATGAATTATAGGATACATCGTACAATGCAGTTCATCAACATATGCTCGTCTTATCGTTTTAGTGGAAATGAAGAGTGAAAACGCTAGACTACGAGTTGACTGCAGATTTTTGACTGAAGAATTTTGAAAGTTTATTTCCAACTCTGCAACAATTGCGCGACTTCTATCGAATATATTGAAAGGTAACTTTCCATATCGATGCATGCACAAAATTGCCTAAGTATCGCCAGATGCAACACATGAAACCAGACCAACCATCTTCTGATCCAACTACTATTGGCTTTGAGCATACTTGACGCCCGTACATGCCGAGGAGTCAGTTGTAGCTCGAATCATTACTTGATTAAACTAACATATCGATGTCGTATGTTAAAGGCGTATTTGGCAAGAACCAGCCCTCAACAAAAATTCGACATCGAAGGGTATCAAATGGCGTGTGTGGCCAAAATTTCACGGAGACTCTCGGCAACCAGCTAGCTCCTATCCTACCGGATACATAGCTGAAACAAGCCACGCGCGATCGGTGGAAGTAAGTGAAAGTGGCGATTATGACCGTGGCAGAACAGACAATTGGACATCAAGCCCGACGCAAAAGAAATGATTGATTAGATAATGAATCCTAGGATGTGTTAGATAAAAAGAATCAGGCATGTAATAAATAGGTAGGAAAACCAGGACGAAGAGAGAATACTATGAAAATCTCGGAAGAGAAGCAAATGAGATGACTGGAACTTAGAAAAGAAAATACCATGACGACCAATTGGGAAACATCGATGTACATCTAGCGGGTAACAACACAATACAAGCATACAAAGCAGTGAAAAGCTTGAAACAAGGTTATTAGCTCAAGACCAAGCTCTGCCGTGATGATATCAGCAACATCATCTCTGATGAAAACAGAATTAAAGAAAAATGGGCATCATACTCAAGAACCTCCTTAATCCTCCACACAAATACAGAACATTGCGGCCCATCGATATTTCCGGGGAGCTTTCATCGGCCTCACTAACTCTGGATGAAGTTTATTCCACCATCAAAGCCCAGAAGAATAATAAAGCGCTAAGCATAGATGAGATTCCAGTGGAGCTTATAGAATATGGTATCAACGGTGTTCAGAAAGCTTTGTATAACGCCATCCCGCACACTTGGCAAAGAGAACATATGCCAAACGATTGGAGCCAATAATTTATATTTTCTATCCACAAAAAAGATGACAAGTTACAGTGTGAAAACTACAGAGGCATATCACTACTTTGCATGACGTAAAAATTATTGTACTATCAAAGATCTTAGAAAATAGGTACATGAGGAATGCTTGGCAGGTACATGAGGAATGCTGGGAGTTCAACATAGACGTACACCGAGTTTTTGTTGACTTTAAGCAAGCATACGACAGTACTGATTGTAACGTACTGTACCAAATAATGCTTAGCTCAAGTATTCCATCCAAATTAGTCCGTCTTACCAAACTGACAATGACGTCGGCAATCTCCCAAAGCTGCATGAATAACCAACTCACCGACACCTTTGACCCAAATATGCCGATGAATACAGTTGACAAACAAAATTTTTTATTCAGCTTTGACGATTTCGAAGACCAGCTGCATACACAGGAAAATAAAGCTCCAAGTGTACAAATCTGTGAGAAGACCTGTGTAATGTTACAATTGTAAAACATTGACCCTAACCCAAGTATCCGCAAACATATCGAGCGCCTCTGAGCGACGGGTCCTGAGGTGGATAATTGGAGTGAAACTAGATGGAAATCAATGGTGAATTCGATACAACCATGAGCTGTATGAAATTTTTGACAAGAAGTCTCAGCGATGGTAATACTGTAGAAACTGCAACGGGCTGGCCATTTAAATCGTATGGACGAAAAACGGATACGCCCAAAGGTATCGGTTGGGAGAACTGAAGGACGAAAACTAGTGGGGAAGCCGAGGAAATGCTGGTCTGATTCGGTCGTCGAAGACAGTTTATCGCTGCTCGGGTTTTGAAATTGGAGGACGCGGTCAATGGAACAGGACACAAATGCTCGAGAGTGGCTGTAGCGCAATTAAGAAGAAGGAGGCTCATATGTTGAGGACAGTAATATGTCATGTAGTGCCAAATGTTAGATATTTTTGCAGGAGATTCAATTGCCTTTAATTTTACACAAAACATAATTTTGGAGATACATTAAATGAAAAAAAGGTCCTATTCCTTCTAATCTGCATTTTCACCATAATTCTTCAATCATTTGCAGCTCCCTTTAGCTAAGCTGGGATGCCAATTCTCTGTAGCTCATCAAAGTCAACCAGAATGCATCCTATATAAGTACTTAATACTTACTTTTTCTTCGAAAATTGAAGCTTTGTTGTGAAAAATTGCTTTTAGACGGTCGAAGATGGTTTGTTGAGCGACGCCAAGTGATTTTGCAAATTTGGGATGGATCTTGGTCGAGCAATGTCTCCAATTCGTGATCTTCAAAATTTTTTGTCTGTCCGGGCCGTTCATCTTCCTCCAAGTCAAACTTGCCACACTCCGCTAGAGCATGTACACCATACACTTCCACCAAAATACGATGACTTTCGGCAGCCTTTTTCTTCAATGAAGAAGTACTCCCCACAAAAGCACTTTATTCGTATTGGTTACGCTTCAGCTAAATGACACATACTGATTCTAAAACTATATGACAGTAGCTTTCCAACACATATTTGGAAAGGTGAATCACTGGAATAAAAATCAAGTTACGCCATTTGTTAGAAAACCGCACGAATTAACCGGTACCCAAATTATATGTGGGGCCATACATTATGGCATTTCTAGGTGTGAATGGGTCTATACTAATTTGTCTCTATTATGGAATTACATTCTTTTAATCATAAAATTTTCCGCAAAAGCAAATTGCGATTAAAATACGAGTAAGTCTTCAGCAATATGTCAACGTTTTGTCCTAAAGAGGGCAAGATAAAAAGATAACGTATGCGGGGACATAGAACTTTCATTTGTCAAGGTTTGCTGACAATAAGCTATTTATTCAAGACAAATTTTACTTGGCATTCTGGTGCTGTATGGGTTAGAAACGCGTTTTAAAGACAGTTCATGGGGTAAAGCGTTTGATCGCGTCAACCACAAAATTTTGAGAAAAAAATTAAAAAATTTCGGTTTCTGTGGACCTTTGTTAGAATGGCTCAGCTCGTATCTCAAAAATAGGACGCAAGTCTTCAAATTTCAAGGATTTTTGTCCAAAGAAATAAATGTCTTCTCCGGTGTACCTCAAGGCAGCCATCTTGGTCCCATACTTTTTAACATCTTCATTTCGGATCTCTCTGTTATCTTGTCGGACATTCCGCATCTATTTTATGCTGACGGTCTCAAGCTATTCAAGGTGGTAACGTCTCCAAAGGATACGGAATTCCTTCAAAACAAGTTAAACTCTCTTTTAGAATGGTCAGAAAAAAACACTCTCTCTCTGAATTTCGAAAAATGTCAGATAATAAGTTTTTCCTGTAAAAACTCTATCCTTGCCGTCGATTATTATCTTCACTACCACAAACTTAAAAGAGTGGACAGCGTTGTAGACCTCGGTGTTATTTTGGATAATAAATTACGTTTCAATCTGCATTATGATGAAGTCCTTGGTAGAGCCAATAAGCTCCTCGGCTTCATCAAGCGTCGATCCAAAGAATTTCAAAATATTTGGATATCGAAGACATTATATCTCTCCTTAGTACGCCCCATTTTTGAATACGCATGTCTTATTTGGGATCCTGTTTTCAATGTTCACATTGACCGACTCGAGTCTGTTCAAAAACAGTTTTTCTTATTTGCATTGAGATCGCTATATGATCCGACGAATTTCGAAGTTCTACCCTCTTATGAGTTTAGGCTGCGAATTCGCAATATACCATCACTTGCTTCCCGTAGACTATGATAACTTGTTGTTCCGCTTTTGATGTCCTCAGAGGCTCGATTAAAATACCATTTTTGACTGATAGAATCAAAGTGCATGAGCCATTGCGAGTCACTAGGCATTCTCGTCAATTAGTTGAAGAGAGGCATAATACAATCTATGCAGATAATGAGCCGATTAACAGGTGTTGCAAAAAGTTTAACTCACCTAGTGCACATTACTCCCCAAACATTTCCAGAACCCATTTTAAAGCTCTATTATCAAATGTCCTTTCTTCTTAATTCTATCACGCACCCTACCCTCACAACATATTTTATTGTAATATCACATTGCATTTGTCACAATTTTTATATTTATAAATAAATTCTAAATTGTACTATTAAGAAATTATTGTGAATTTTTTATTATAAAGTTAATTTTTTTTATATTTCTTGTACAAGTGCCTTGCTTGGCTAAATAAATAAATAAATCTATCTTAATCAAACTTATATATCTTCAACATACTACCAACAAATGTTTTTAAAATAACCTTCGATTCGTCAACTTTGGGGATTTGGAATCAATTTTACGAAATAATACATATACTTAAAGCCCAATTGTACATAAACGAACTCTAAGAACTCATAATTCAATTAAAATAACGCAAGTGCATTGAAATAAAATGCTTTATTACATTAAGTAAACAAAAAACTTATTTTCAACTTAAAATACTTAACGTTAGTAGTTGATATCTAATTAATATAATAAATAATATTTATATAAAACATTGTCTTCAAGCTCACCAGTGACCTTATCCCGTATTAATTTACAGCTCTCCAATTCACCAATGCTTGAGAATAATGATTTCACCTCCTCCTGGGTCATAGTTTGTGGCAAATAATTAACTATAAGATTTGTCTTGGCATCTTCTTGTCCGCTGCTGATAGAGCCGGCACGGCCATTTTGTTGACTATTATCTAATCCGTTGGTAATCATTTTTTTCGAAGTTTCACGTATTTTGGCGGACGTTATTTTGACGGTCTATTTAGGATAACTGGTTTCGATGGAAGTTTTGTGTTGCTTTTATTTGAGTCGTATAGATTTTCTTTTATTTTTTTTCTATGTTAATTTTTCTGATTGTCCTTCACTTTGCTGCGTACGTACACAAATGTAATGATTTTGATGTGTTTTTGTTTTATCCTTGTGAAGATTCTCGATTGTTTTTAACGTTGTTCGCTGACGCGGCAGAATGCGTTCTGAAAGTGATAAAAATAATTATTGTAAATACGTCTCTATAAAGCAAAAAAAAAACTAAGAGATTTTTATGAGTCAGATACATTATATGTTTAAAATATTCTTTTGAATTTTATAAAAAACGAGATGAAAAATGACAACAACACTTTCTAAAAAAGATAGACTAGTTTTAATGAAATTGGTGTCAAATCACTTTATTATTACCATATGTATTTTCATAGCGGGCGTATTGATTTCGCGACGATATGATTAGAGGGCGTTCAATGGACGGGTTTTTTTCTAAAGTACAAGTATTCATTATTTTATAATTTTCAAAGGATATAATAACCCTCAACTAAATATCGAATGCTGATTAAATAATATTTCTCATCAAAGGACAACATTTTTCAGCATTTCACCGCCTTACAAATGCACCAAATACACATATTCTAATTTTGAGTTTCGATATTGAATTATTGATACATAAAATAGTCAGCGCTGGTACTTCAATGTGATCGAAAACTGTAGGGCGTCTCAAAATGGCCCAACTATATCGCCCCGATACGCAATTTCTCGCTCCTCAGCTACAGAAATGGGAGCTGCCTCACATTCCAAGCTGTAAATCCCATGGTTTTGTGCCCGTAAAGCATATATAAGAGTGAGATATTGACAGTTCATGGAAAACGGAAGGGGAACTCAAACAAGCTACGACCAGAAGATGGAGCAAGAAGAATGCAGTACACCAACGCTGTAAACGTTTGTTAAGCCCGCGGTTGACAACATGAAGTTGAAATTACAACTTGATTCGGGTTCCGATTAGACGATTATCTCTGAGACACATGGGAGGCTATTAGGGTTACCAAAAATAGCTGTATGTGGCGAGCAAGCTGTGAACGCATCGGGAGATCCAGTGAAGATGCTGAGAAAATTCAACACAAGATTAAAATTGCGCGATAGAGAGAGAGAGAGCAGCGGCACCTGCTACGTCTCGGCATTTAATTTGAATGTGCTTGGAAGCGACTGGATGAAAGCGCTTGACTTATGGAACGTGCGTCTATTTTCAATAATACATTGGGGCAATGCAACAAAATGAAGGCATCACTCACGCTAAAGGAAGGCGCCAAACCAGTTTTTCGAAATAAGTGGCTGGTCCCATTTGCTGCTGAAGCGCCGATAGCAAACGAACTTATGCGGTTACAACTATTGGGGGTGATAGCCCTGTCAAGTACTCAGAGTATGCAGCATCAATCATTGCCGTTAAAAAGAAGGATGGCACCATAAGATTTGCTCCGATTATTCGACGGGTTTGAATGACTCACTTGAACCGAACCAGCATCAACTGCCAACACACAAAGATTTCTCCCTAGAACTTTTCCAATATCGGATGTTCAGTAAGAGTGACCTTTTGGATGCATTTCTACAGGTGGATCTCTACGACGAAGGGAAGAAAATGATGACGATCAACACATACTGTGGCCTCTTCCGAGTAAATCGGTTTCAACTCGGCATTAAAACCGCTCCAGGCATTTTCCAGTAACTAGTCGACACAATGATGAGCGGATCAAAAGGTGAATTCCCCTTCATTGACGACTTTATCGTGAGAGGGGCTAATGAGGCAAACCATCGTGAAAATCTATTTCAAGTATACACACTTATCCAAAGCTATGGGTTTCAGCTCAAGATCGAGTAATGCTCATTTGACCAAAAGAAATTGGAATCCCTGGGGTACGTAATTGACTAAAACGGTTTGGGACCGAGTTCGGACAAAATTGAAGTTATAAACGAAATGCCGGCACCGAAAAACGTTCAACAATTGCGAGCTTTCCTTGGGGCCATTACATGGTACGATAAATTTATTCATCAGCTGAGGGATCTTTGCAGACTGCTGGACAAGTTGTTGCATATGAATGTCAAGTTTGAGTGAAAACAATTACACAAAAAGATGTTCGAAAAGCTCAAAATTATATTTTCTTCGGATCTTGTATTAACACACTGTGACCCAAAGAAGTAGATTATCGTAGCTGCAGACGCATTGAGTTACGGTATGGGTGCAGTTATTATGCATGAGATGCCGACTAGGACTAAGCGACCGATAATGCATGCAGCGTGAACATTCACAAGCACCGAGAAGAACTGCCCACTAGCTCATCGAGAAGCCTTGGCGTTGACATTTGCAATATTTAAGTTTCATCGTTATATCTACGGTCGCAAGTTTGAGCTTCATACCGATCATCAGCCATTGTTGGCGATTTCCGGTACAAAGAAAGGTATACTTGTCTCCACAGCCAGCCGTCTACAAACATACGCACTAATGATGCTTGCTTACAATTTTCAAATCAAGTACATTAATATGAAAAGTTTTCTATATGTAGACTTCATCTCGCGGCTCATAGCACAAGAAGAGAAGTCTATCGAAGATATTGTTATCGGTATGGTAGAGAATCACTCTATAGCTTGATTTGCGATCGACACAGTACGAATCCTGCCCATAACATTTGAAGCTCTCAAACAAGAAACCAGTGGATGCCAAACAATGAGGGAAGTTGCAGATTACATCGAAAATACGTGGTCAAGAACTTCAAAGCAGATCGATAAAGTGGACGTTGCGAATATTTTTTCCCGACGAGAATCATTCACTAGCGCTCAAGGGTGCATCTTTTATGGACATCGCATCGTTGTGCCGGCTTGTTATCGGGGGACAATATTAAAGGGGCTGCATCAAGACCATCCAGGCGTCGCTCGGATGAAACTGTTGACACGAAGCAAAGTTTACGACGATATCGACAGGCTTGTCAAAAGGTGTGGAAGCTGCACAATAAATTCAATTACCGACCAAGTGTTCGCTTCATCATCATAGCCCATACTGGACGGACCATTGTCTCGTATCCGTATCGATTTTGCGGGATCCATAAATTGATTTTGGTATTTAATTATTATTGATGCGTCCAGCGGTTGGCCAGAGGTATACAAAATGCAACCCACAACGACATCAAAGACAATCGAACAATTAGATGAAGCCTTTTCGCGGCAAGGACTTTGTGATACACTGGTTCCTTTGAAACCAGCTGCGGACAATGGTCTGCAGCTGGTTTTTGCAGAGAAAACGGCATCGATTACATCAGAATGGCACCTTTTTATCCCCAATCAAAAGATCAAGCTGAGAAATTTGTCGACCCGCTGAAAGCTGGATTAAAGAAGCTGGAGGGAGAAGGAAATGCCGATCAGACTTTGCGCAAGTTCTTGCTATGCTATCGTTACACACCATCTGCAGTCCTTGGAATGAAGTTACCCTTCCAGGTTATGACCAGTGGTACTATAAAGACTACGTTGGATTTATTGAAACCAGAGCATGACCGTTCTTGCAAGCGTAACAGGAATATGGAGCAGCAATTTAATCAGCTCCATGGCGCCAAATGGAGCGAATTTGATGTCGGCGAAGAAGTCTTTATCAAAACGTACACCGCCAGTAAATGAAAATGGTCACCAGGAATTGTTGTGAAAAGATGCGGTGTAGTCAATTACTTGGCGGTTACGGAGGGTCTGTCGGGTGATCGCGAATTCAACGTCTAGGCAAACCAAATCAAAAACCAGTTTATTTTCCTCGATAACGGAAGAAACATTCTACTTGATGGTCTTGATATCCCTGAGACGTAAATTCTTAGAGAAGTGGTGACTAGGTTTCAACCGAGCTCGCCTGAAGAGCCTGAAAACAAACAACCAGTGGACCAAGGAGCGGTGCAGGGAGACGAATGTGCTGAAGATCCGCAACCACGTTGAGCTCAACGAACCAATGCAGGAGCTCAACCATAACGCTATAAGGATTATGACATCCCGCGACTTGTACATCGGACCGTATAATTCATCTTCAGATGGCAACCCCGATTATGGCAGAAAACGACTTGTCACTTGTCATCGTGGAGTCATAGAGTCCAGACTAAGCTCACGGAGCTTGTGTTACAATAGCAAACGATAATGAACTACTCGATACATATTTTAACTAGTTTTGTATCATTATCTGCTGAAGAGACAGAACTACAACAGATTCCTCGACAACTTTTTAGAAAGTTTTAGAATGTTCGAAAAAAGTTTGACCAGTGCCGCGAACGTTAAATTTATCTTATTATCTTTGTATTGATAGCAATGAATAATAAGTAGAAACATATTAAGATTTTTTATTCTCATCTAAAATAGTTCGGTAATCTTAAGACGCCCACATTTAAAAACATTGCTAATGGGGTTTCTTTTCTCAAACAAGCAGCTTCTGGTAAGAATCATCAACTTCCAAAAGATTTAATCAATTCATAGTTTAGCGGTTTGAATTGTTTCGTTAAATTTTCGACTACGACATCAAAAAAGCAAAAGCAAACAAGGTAGAAGTGGTCTTTATAAATAGCAGTGGATCAATAGAAGAAAAAAAAATATTTTCGATGGGTTTTTAAAAAAATAGATTGAAATGCTTCCTTAAATGAAAAACGTGATCAGCTGTCCAATGGTTGGCTGATCAAGTTTATAAAAACTAAAGCAAGTTTCACGTTACTACAATAATCAAAAACTTAATAGGCCATTTGGCACACTAAGTTTAAACAATATGACAGTCAAAGAAGTCAAGAAAAACTATATCGTATCTTGATCAAAAGGAGGAAAAAACCAACCAATTAAAAGTCAAATATACAAAAAACACAAAGAAATAGTGGACTTTTTGCTTGTATCTAATATGTTCCAATTTAATTCTAATAAATTTTAATCAAATACGCTTTACACTTCTTCGTAGCACTGCAGCCCCTCTCGCTTCCTGCAATAAGTGCCTCCAACTGTTTGGGGCCATTGACCGCGTCCTCTAATTCCGAAATCCGAGCAGCGATGAACTGTCTTCATCGACGAATCAGACCAGAGTTCCTCGGATTCTCCATTGGTCTCCGCGTTTCAGTTCTCCCAACGAATACCTTTTTGGGTATCTGTTGTTCGTCCATACAATTCATGTGGCCAGCTTATTACATCTCAAAAATTGTCAGATTGCGGAAGCTGTAATAGGCTGGCCACTCTATCCTATCCTAATATAATTAGTTCATAATATTCCTAACCAACATTTGAAAGCCTATCTCTAACTTTTGAAAAAAAAATTGTTAGCACAAACCGAAATACTATTAAACGTGGCAATTATGAGCTGAAAATCCAAACAGACAAACAAAAAACAACAAACCAAAACTAACCACGAATAATTTAGCCATTGTCCTTCAGCTATCAATATCTAGACGCTCCGTTCCAGCTCCACCAGCCTCAAAGAACATAGCAAATGAGTATCTTCAATGGAATTTTTGATCTCTGGAATTCAAATTCGAAGGATATTTTATCTCCTTATTGGTGGTCCGTCTATATGTATGATAAGTAATAGGGATACAATCAAAATCAAAAATATACCAATTCATGTCCAAATAAATGAATGCTTCTGGAGAAATCAATCCAGTGGTGAGACAAGTCGCAATGTATCCATCCGTTGCGTGAAGCGGCTGCAAAATCCAGGGGTTTCCGCTCACAGTTAGACAGTTTACGATATTATTTCGAACAAGCTTCTGAATGAATGTTTCGGCTCTCCATTCTTCTCAGGCTTTCTGTACAGACCGGTACATGCTCGAAGAAATTTTCTTTCGAAAACTCATATCATTTTCATTGTACTAGTACTCTGATTGTACAAGATCTGACATCCATATGTTAAGGCTGGTCCAACCAGAGTCTTGTAACAAATAACTTTGACCTTTTGAATAATAAATCTAAAGTGAAAGAATCGTGGAAGGGATATGACCACTTTTTGTGCATCACTGAATATGATTTTGACATTTTCACTATAGTACAGGTACCGATCGAAATGAACACTGAGGTGTCAGAAACTGGATTTATGTGAAACCCGTTTTGAACTATCCTCACGCCATAATGTGGAAATCTTTCCAATTTTGTTTCAGGTCTTGACCGGCCAACTGCAGCGTGGTCCGAAATAAAATTGTTTCGCACTTCTGCACATTAATTTTCATTCGCCAATTGTCGGTGTAGAGCTGCACATCATTAGATACTTTATGTAGGTTGCTCTGAGCTCTAAAACTTTTTGTTCTTCTGTATAAATAATCAGGCTATCAGCAAAAATCACCAATAATCACGTTGGCGTCATGTTAAAATCAAAGCCGCTCAATAGTTTGTGAAAGAATATGGAGAACAGGAGAGGCACAGTGACTGTTCCTTGCTGTAGACCATTCAATGCATTGAAATCGCGTATCTTCGCTGGACTCCCATCAGTTACATATAACGAATTCCCGTACAACATATTGTACATCATGAAGATAAGGTAACTGCGGAACCTATCCTGAAGAAGTTTAAAAATTAGTTCATCTAACTGTACCATATCGAAGGCTTTCTCCATTTCTATGAGATATGCTCCATCATATTTTGTATTGTTTAATTTCCAACAGAACCCTGAGCTTACTTTAATTATCGCATGTATGGCCGAATGGCTATCGGCGTCAACTCACATTTTTCTATTTGTGCGTTTAATGCCTGTTTCAGTATCAATTCAAACACGTTGCTGATACTAAGCAGGAAGCTGATTGGGCAATAGCTTTTAGGGCACAAGTATTGCTTTCCTCTCTTCACGATAGGAAATACCGTCGTGTAATTATCTTTAAGACTGAGCATCTTGTCAGCTTAAACTTAGGAAATGAATGCCGTATCTTCGAACTGTCTCAACTTCATGCTAACCGATTTTTCGATATTTTAATAAAGACTTATTAAAGTTGCAATTCCCGAAAATTCGTGCAATACCTGATGGTTTCCGTTCATGTACTATTCCATGGCCAGAGGACAAGCATTTCGATTTGGTGGAAATAAGATTATAAAGATGACTCAGGAATGACATGTGAATTCAAAAGTGCCCGAGATCAATCATATTTTAGTTCTATTATGCGTTCAAGTACTTCAGGCATATGGAAAAGAGATGACTTAAATATTATTTACGAGTAATAAAGTCCTATCAATTCCCGGTACCAAATGGGTTTTGGGGGCTGAAAGATCCATTTTAATGATTTATACTTACAAAAACACTCTATTGAAAATTCAATGTAGAGCAAATGCTGTTGTATAGATTTACATTAAATTGATGTGAAAAGGGTGAAATGATCCAATAAAAGTTTAGCTAATAAAGGTTCAAATGCCGAATATAGTTCAGATATTCAGAAGAAGAGTCATTCCTTTAAAAAAGTGGTCTAAGGACTTTTTTAAGGTTTTGTAGAACTTAAAATCTCCTACTAGAATCGTTACCTATTTATCCATCCATTTCCGTGATACTCTACTTTCTCTTTGAAATTATAGCAGCTTCGGACATAAAACTTAGTTGCTATATCAGGAGTGATTGCTTCTTAAAATTTTGCGTATCAAGTGAATTTTAAAAGGTTCATAAGAAGAGATCTTCCCTTATAAAAAGACGAGCTATTACGCACACTCATAAATGACGTGACAGGCAACGTCAATTATCACGGTTCTGCAGCCTCGTTCACTAATTGATCACTCCCAGTAAAGATTTGCTGTCAGTTTCTATCTTGGCTTCCCACCGAGTCCTCTGTCTTTCTGCTGGACGTCTACCTTGTGCTCTACCCTTAAATGTTTTTCTGGGTAGCTGATTTCCTTCCATTCTTTCTACATGGCCCGCTCATTACAATTTGCCTAACTTTACGCATGCAAAAACAGGTGGTTCATTAAAAAGTGCATACAACCCGTCGATTTTCCAGAACTATTTGCGTTTAAAGATGTCTACTGCTTCTTTGAATTCACTCGTAGGGTTTACGTTTCAATTCCATATAATAGTTTGGCTAGTGATTTGTAAATACGGAGCTTATTTAGCCTGAGTATATCTCGGACTTTATAATGGAAAGTGAAGAGGCATAGGCTTTGTTTGCGGCATATACGTGGCATCCGATGTTATCTTTTTGGCACCTCTTCTGTTCAGATTAGCTTGAAGGTAAAGAAAGTTACACAAACTTTCAAGGCTGCACTTTCCTGCGGTTAGACTTTGCCGGATTGAAATGTTCATTCTCCATTCAGTCAAGATATTTGTTTCGCTTCACTAACTCATAGGCCAATTCAGTTTGCTTTTGATTTTAGGCTCAGAAATGCTTCTTTGGCATTTGAGATGGATTTGGCCATTATGTTCAAGTCATCAGCATAAACCACCAATTATATTGGCTTGAACATCAGGATGCAAGAGGTTTCAGCTGATGTCTTCTTGATGGTGTGTTCCAGCAATATTAAAGAGCTCGATTACAAACCTGTGCCATTTATCTTGACGTAGGATTCTGTATTTTGCATCATGACTGGACTAGTTTTGTTGGGACGCCCTAGTCAAGAATTTTTTGTACAGGGAATTTCAAGCCACACTGACGTATCCAGGCTGCTGATCAAAGCGTATAAAAACATTTTGAAACTCCCAATGCTTACTCAAACTAGTTTGGTTTAATGATTAGCAAAATCCTTAACCTTTAGTCAAATCATTATAATGGAGAAAGCTAAGTTTATCTACAAAAATTTTAAAACTAAAAGATCGAAGCGAACACCATTAATTAAGGCATCACAGATCAACCCATATAATGTGAGGAATGCGGATCAATTCGTAATACCTTTTGTCAGAACGGATCGTCTGAAGAACGATGCAACAAATGATGATCTGTGTATATATAACAATCTGCCAGAAATGGTTAGGACAGCAAACTCACTTTTGGTATTTAAGAAAAGACTAAGGGAGCATTTAATGAGTACTGATTGAAGCGTGGACCTGTAGTTCTACTTTTATGAGCTCAGTATCTTAGGGTATTTTTGACCCTATCGGCAATATACTGAAGAGACAGTTACTCAGAGTTATTTTGTTTGAATGCTTCGTATTATATTGAACTTTTTTTTATCTCTGAGAGTTGATCATGATTTTAGACTAGATGCTTATGAAAAGGAGCAGTTCACATTATTTTATGTGCTTCTTTATACCGATGCATTAAACATTGTTTGGGTGACACAAAAGACGAAGTGACGTAATGTGAATGCAGATCGCACGAGCATTATGCATCGAAGAAAGAGTGATCGAGATAGTAGTAGGGAATGGAGGTATTTAAAAAAAAAGTCTACAAAGAGTTGGCCTCAATGTTGTATTCTCAACACTTTTTTGAGCGCCTGCTTAATATTTGGTCAATTTTAGATTGTCCTCTTCAAAAGCCTCCCTAATGCTCTTTTATAATACATTCATAGTATGGCTTTAATTTTCTTTTTATAACTTTGGAAAGCACTTCATATACTGTACACAATAAAGCCTTGTTGAATTTTACACCTTAATATGTCTCCGTTTTTGTATACAAGACATTTATATTATTACTTTTCTCCCAGTCCTCTGATAACTTCTTCTCTGACCATACTCTGTATGTTAATTGGTGGAGAAGGTTATCTAGATGAGGACGACCTTCTGAAGCGATTCTACTAATATTCCATATATTCCAGGAGTCTTTTTCAGGGCATTGTAAAAAAAATTTACAATACCCTACTGAAATCGCGACTTGTCTGTCCATCTGGCCATCCGTTTGTGCGTCACAGCAAGTTCTCTCGCAAGCCACAGTGTGATGAAATTTTCTCAAAAGTTGTGAAGCAAAAAAAAATATCTTAGGATTTTAAGGAGGGGTCTCCCCATTTAGGGAGGGAATCTTCCCTTGAAAAATTTTTTTTTCAAAGGTAGCCAATATAGATATCAAATGAATGCTCTTTATGAAAACTTCTCATAACAGGTCTTAAACTAGAAGCACTTAGATGGAATGGGGCAAACTGAGGGGAATTGAAATTTTTATATCAACATAGAAAAACAGATGGTAACGTTACCAAAGAATAACTTATTACAAATTCCAACGCAGTTTTCTCAGTATAAGATCGCACTCTCCGACGAAAACGGAAACGAGATGAATAAGAATCCAATAAACCAAAAACCTAATATCCTTCTACCTGTTCTAATTTAGTACTTGCCTAGGTAACCAATCCTAGAACTATGTAAAGTAATTCCCTTCTATGCATTCTTTAGACAACGAGATGAATCAAAAGAGCCGAAACGTGTCTGCTCACACAAAGCAAGGCGGCTTTTCAAGAAAAAAGAGGATTGGCCTGCGGATATCAAATAAGCAAAATAACTGACTACAAAGATGAAATCAACCGACAAATACTATATTCTCATTTCCAATTAAGTTCCTGAACAAAGTGCAGCAAAGTAAATTACATAGGTCCCTCCTATTAATTTAAAATACAAGCCTGCAGAATTCAGCAATTATTGCAATCCTCGGTATTTTTGCGCCTACTGAAAAAAATATACAAAATTAATTTTCCCAATAACACAAATAAAAAACAAACAAAAACCGTTTTGCAGTTCTAGGATATATATATATATATATATATATATATATATATATATATATACATATATATATATATATATATATATATATATATATATATATATATATATATATATTATATATATATATACTCGTATATATTGTCGGGTGTTATGGTTCGCCGCCAATAATTGTTATATTCCGGGAAAGTGAAAAGGCACTGTCTTTTAAATTAAGTTAAAAGAGTTTATTTACTTAAAAAAATGCACAATCATTTTATTAACTCTTTCACCAATTTCACATTTCGCTTGTCTATAACTTTTTAATTCAACTGTCTTAGCTATCGCCTTAATTCGCACTCCACACTTATCGCAGTTCTTACTATCGTGGTTTTACTATATCCCCCATTCATTCAGCTCGGCTTTATATAGGGTCTCTAGTTATTTAATCCATCTCTCGTACATTGGCGAACTACCTGGAATCTTCGAGCAATTCAGAATGGAAGCAGTGACGTCACTTTCAGATGTTGATCATGCTTGGTCGATTCTTGTGCTTTCGAGTGCATGCATTTGTTGATCATGATGCCATTGATAGTTGCGACGGTAGCTCGCAGAAATGTTTGGACATGTGGCATGTATATATATATACATATATATATATATATATATATATATACATATATATATAAATATATAAATATATATATATATATATATATATATATATATATATATATATATATATATATATACATACTCGTATATATATATATATATATAAATATATAAATATATATATATATATATATATATATATATATATATATATATATAAATATAAATATTTATATATATATATATATATATATATATAGTTATATATATATATATATATATATATATATATATATATATATATATATTTATATATATATATATATATATATATATATATATATATATATATATATATATATATATATATATATATATATATATATATATATATATATATATATATATATATATTGTCGCGTGTTTTCAGTTCGCGGCCAATAATTTTAATGTTCCGGGAAAGTGAAATCGCAATGTCTTTTAATTTAAGTTAAAAGAGTTTATTTAATTGCAAAAGTGCACAATGATCAATTTAACACTTTCACTAATTTTAATTTTCACTATGAATAATCTAACACTTGTCCATAAATTTCTTATCGCAATTGTCTTCTAAATCACTTCACTATTACGAAAATCACTTTTCTTCTACTCGAATAATATCGCTTCCCACACACTATCGCAGTTCTTATCGCGGTCGAATGAATGATCATCCCCCCATTCATTCAGCTCGCCTGTATATAGGGTCTATAGTCATTCAACCCAGTTCTCGTACATTGGCGAATTCGCGGGAACATTCGAGCGACTACAAATGAATGGAGCAGTGACTCACTTTCAGATGTTGTTCATGCTTATTGGGTTCTCGTGGTTTCGAGTAAATTCGTGATCTTCATTGTTGTGAAAACAATTGCGACAGTAGCTCACAGAATTATTTGTACATGTAACAATATATATATATATATATATATATATATATATATATATATATATATATATATACATATATATATATATATATATATATATATATATTTTGTTATGGGGTAAGTGCTCCCTCTTCATCAGTGTCCTACTAATAGTGAGACACGAATGAAGAGGGAACACCTACCCTATATATATATATATATATATATATATATATATATATATATATATATATATATATATATATATATATATATATATATATATATATATATATATATATGTATATATATATATATATATATATATATATATATATATATATATATATATATATATATGTCTTAAAGCTGCAAAATGCTTTTTGTTTGTTTTTGATTTGAATTATTGGGAAAATTAATTTTGTATATCTTTTAACAATTCAGCAGTTTCATCAATTTCATTGTTTTTATAAAACACAACGCAGTATATAGCCGACAAATCAATTTATGTAAATGCTACTTTGCATTTCGTTCTCTACTAGAATCGGATAAATCACAGAAAACTCTACATGAACGTTGACAGATGCTCACTGCAATGCATCAGACATTCTGGAACAGATGGACAAACGCGTATGTTCACACTCTTCAACGACGTACGAAATATACTAAATACGGAATAAGTACTTAAAAAAGAACGAGACATGCCATGGACCAAATAGCCACTCGCCCAAATTCATGAAGTTCAACCAGATACAGATGGTAAAATGCGAACAGTAACGGTTAGATACATTGGCGATAAATTCAAGAAGGTCGCTATCATCACTCTCTGTCGTCTTCCTGTCGAGATCTCCGAAGATAATGCACCGAAGCAAACACGAAGGTCTAAAGAAGCCCAAGCTCACGTAGCATCATATGATGAGCAACGAGTTGATCCCTCATCGAAGCCTGTTCAAGCTAGACCACAAGCTACGCATACTCAAATCAGACTACATTCTACGTACTTTCAAGTCAATCCACAAAAGTGGAAATGTGACGGATCACATCAAACAAATATCAAAAAGTAGCCTCAAAAGAAGATAAGAATTGTTACTTGCACCTGGGCAACCAAGCTTATGAATCTACCCTCTCTAGTAAATTTTTCTATAAACACAACTCTACAAGATGAGAAAAGGGTTATATCTACCCTGAAGGAGGACAAGGACATGTGCTATGAGACAAGTGATATATTGGGGATAAACCACTGTGATATACTCGTACAACACATGGAGTCAAGACAGGTTGAAATCCTGAACCATATCCGGGGAACCAAGGCTGTTTTGTATTCCAGGCAAAAAAGAGGCCTACTTGGCAAGCTCCCCACCGCTGTTTTCGGTGTTGGCGACGAAGTTTACACTGATATAGATAATTTGCAGGAAAACCAGCGCGACATCTTCAAAACTCTGAATCACCAAGGCATGCGCTTAAACACGAAAATACCACAGTTAAATAACACGACTATGATTACACTAAAGTAATCGGCGCTATCCACGAAATGAAAAGATGGTACGCACAAATCGATCACAACACACTCAGCATTTGAGTAATATCTGTGTATCTTATCGCAATGGATTATAATGACAAAATAAGCCTAAAGTACTCAAAGTCAACGACCTTCCAAGTACGCATCAATAACCAACACACCGGTGCCTTTGACACAATTATCGGACTAAAACAGGGAGATGGGCCCCATTGCTATTCATTTTGGCTCTTGAGTACGTCATAAGCAAGCTACCTGTCAATACACGAGGTACATGACTATACAAGTCGAGCCAAGTAGTAGTCTATGCGGATGATATCAACATTTTGTCACGGTCATTAACAACTGTCAAAGAACTCTTCCTGAAACTCGATAGCGAAGCAAAACTAATAAGGCGACAATATTTCCTTCCCTATTACTTGTATATATCATCCACCACCACATACTGTTGTTGTGTTTCCATACGAGTATAATCGAAAAGTTATATCTTACTTAATTATGATTCGATTTCTATGAAATTTTGTGCTCCGAGGATCTTATGTTAAAATACATAATTCCATTCCGATTTTATGGAGGAAGATGTAAAATCCACAAATCATACTATTACTAACAGACGAGAGAATCTCATATTCTAAGATATTTGGATTCCTTCTAAAGGGTGCACGATGTTAATTGTGAGTCACAGCTCAACATCAGTTTTTCGCCCAACTTGATTTGACATTTCTTTGTTTCAGTGTTTGGCAAACTCAACCATGGAGAGGTACACAATTGGGCCGTGCGTTTAGGTTGTTGAAGCCTTTTACGAAAATGGGCGTTCAAATCAAAATGCATTTCGTGCACATCGTGATTTTTTTGGTCAGCATGTCCGAAAATTTTGAGCAAATTTCAGCAAATCGGGTCTGTAGAAAATATGAAATCATCTGTGCATGCTCACCCAGTTCATTCTGCTGAAAACATTGCTGTTGTTCGCGATAGTGTGGCAAAAGAGCCGTCAACCTCGACTCGTCGTCGTGCCCAACAATTGAACATCTCACGAACATCACTGATGCGAATTTTGAATAAAGATTTGAATTCACACGCTTGCAAGGTGCAATTGACTCAAGAGCTGAAGCCTATTGACGACTTCAAGCGTCGGCAAAACGCCGAATGGCTGGCTGAACAGACAGAAGGGAATAGTGAATTAACAAAGAAAATCTTCTTCAGCGACGAGGCACACTTTCACGTCAGTGGGTTCGTTAACAAGCAGAATTGCCACATTTGGGCGAATGAGAATCTACGAATGATTGTTGAAAAGCCGGTGCATCCACAAAGAGTGACTGGTTGGTGCGGTTTATGGGATAGCGGCGTCATCGGGCCGTAATTCTTCGAAAATGAGGACGGCCAAGCAGTTATCGTGAATGGTGTTCAGTATTTTCGAGATGATAATGGACTTTTTGTGGCCAAAAATTAATTTTATGGACCTGGACGATATGTGGCTCCAACAGGACGGTGCTACTTGCCACACAGCCAACGAAACAATGGCTCTTTTGCGCGAGAAATTCAATGGCCGTGTCATTTCACGTTGTGGCGATGTTAATTGGCTACCACGATCATGTGATTTGACACCGTTGGACTTCTTTCTCTGGGAATATTTTAAAGAAAAAGTGTGCGTCAATAAGCAAGAACAATTCAAGAGCTAAAGGATGCGATAACTCAGTACATTAACGACATTGAACAACAATTATGTCTCAGCGCCATTGAAAATATGGACTATCGGATAGATGTATGCCACCGTAGCTATGGCAGGCGTTTGGGCGATATTTTGTTTCACACATAATTGTCATAGGTTTTTCTATTATAATAAAAAACAAGTTGGGTAAACAGACCTAAGCTCATGTCAGAAGGGTTTTGTATTCAATTTACAAAATGCTGTCACCAGATCAAATCAAATCAAGAAACATGTCAAAGACGATTTTATTGGAGAAAATATGAAATACGAAGATCATACCATTATTAACAAAGTTGAACGAATTTCGACTTCTGAGGTTTTTGGTATTGTTATACTCATAAATATCTCCCTTGATAATTATTTCAAATGTCCATCCGCGACGGAGGAAATACATTTTTCGTGTATTTCCCCCCTGTGCCCCCACTGAAGCAAAAACTGACAGTTTAACAACTGTTTTGAAGAGCTCCCGTAAAAACTTTTATTTAATACTCATATCAGCTACGTTTGATGAAATTTTTTTTCAGGGGCCACTCTCCTGTACTGTTATCATCGATTAATGGCCAATTTTTTCGAATCCTAGAATGGTTACAAAACCCTTTTGCTAGGAGCTCTCTCCCACCTCCTTGACTTGTTTCACTTATGAGCATTAATTGTAGGTACTCATCTTCAGTCATTCATTAAATTGAATCAAGTGTTCAAAGCACCTTAAACGTTGAAGTTGGGAAAAAATAACTCAAAATTATTCAATCTTCGCATTAAAAATAGCCACTATTTTGTTTTACGATTACTGATACCACTAGCTGAACCGATTCTCAAAGATATACATGACACCTATCATTCCTGAAGTTTTCATGCAAATCCTAGCAGGACTGTAGTGTCTGAGTCGGTAAAAAGCGCATGTTGTTCCATAGTCATATGTTGCCATAGTAATAAATGCAGCGCATATTGTTCCATAGTAATACAAGAAAATTCAAACCGCTATAACTTCGCTTAATATGATTCAATCTTTGTGGATCTTTCAGGATAGATTAATCTTATAAATAGACATCTACGTACTGAATTTCATTAAATTTAAGTGTATCGTTAAGATTTTTTTCAAGAAAACATAAAATCGATAAATCATACTATTACTAACAAAGTTGAGTGAATTGCGACTTCTCACGTATTTGTTGTTGTTGTACTTACCAAGGCCTAAAATCCTGATTTTTTTCAGATTTTTCGGATCACAGGTGTCCAATCGCGAGGGGGGGATACAAATTTTTCGTGTATTTCCCCTCCCTGTGCGCCCCTCGAAGCAAATTTTGTCAAACTAAGACCTGTTTTGAAAAGTTCTCATCAAGACCTTTCATTTGATACCCATATCGGCTACTTCAATGAAATTTTTTTTCGGGGGGTCACTCTCCTATATGGGGAGACCCCCCTTAAATACCTTATAAAATTTTTTTGTAGTTGAACTTTGAAGAAATCACCACTTTACACATACACACAAAATTTGGTGTTTCTAGCTTAAGTAGTTTCCGAGAAAAACTGCTGTGATACACGGACGGACGGACGGACGGACAGACGGACAGACTGGTCACGAAACTAGTAGGGTTTTGTAAAATTATTTTACAAAACCCTAATATTAACATAATTCTCTGAAAACTGTTTGTTTTATTTACAATTAACATCGTGCGTATTGGTTGGGCCACCCTTTAGTTATGAGGACCAAACTCCGTGTTGCTTTTTCAGATTTTTTGGCTTTAAGCGGTCCAATTTCGAGGGAGACACACACAAACTTTCCGTTCATTTTGCTTTCCCCTGGGTCACCTTTTTCTTTCAGATTTTAAAAGTTCTAATCAAGATTTGATACCCTAGTTGCCTGTCTTTTATAAAAAAAATTGTTTGAGGGTACTTTGGCATGAAATTTTGGATAAGATCCAAACTTTTGAAAGACCAGCACTTCCGACACAAAGTTTGAGCTTTATGGCTACAATAGTTTCTGAGGAAGCTTGCTACTTACTGTGACGTACAGATAAACGGCAGGATGCGAAACTAATAGGTAATTTTAAATTCGTTTTAAAAAGCCTTAAAAAGACTGGACGACTACGTATCTATTACACAGTATAGTTTTTAGGGTTTTGTACTAAAATACAAAACCCTATTGCAATCACGACCTGTGTCCGTCTGTCCGTCCGTCCGTCCGTCCGTCTGTGTGTCACAGCACTTTTTCTCCGAAACTATGAATGCTACAGCCATGAAACTTTGAGGAAAGGTCAGAAGTGATGACTTCTTGAAAGTTCAAGGGTGGAAAAATTTTTCAAAGGGGTTTAAGGAGGGTCTCTCCATATAGGGAGGTGAACCCTCAAAAACAAATTTTCACCATTGGTAGTCGAGTAGGGTGTCATTGAAAAGGTCTCAATGAGATCTTTTCAAAACAAGTCTTAAAATTGCTTTATGAGTACCGAGGGGGGCAGGGGAAGGGAAAATGTACGAACTTTTCGCGTACCCCCCCTCGCGATTGGACACCTTCCACCCGAAAAATCTGAAAAAAATCATGAATGTAGGCCTTAATGAGTACAACAACAACAAATACATGAGAAGTGGAAATTCACTCAACTTTGTTAGTAATAGTATGATTTATCCATTTTATGTTTTCTTGAATAAAATCTAAACGGTACCCTTAAATTCAATAAGATCAGCAAACAGGTGACTATTTATAATATTAATCTACCCTGAAAGTTTCATAAAGATCGAATAGTATTTAACGAAGTTATAGCGATTTGAATTTTCCTGTATTACTATGGAACAATGTGGCCTGTATTACTATGGAAACATATGGCTATGGAGCCATATGCGCTTTTTACCGACTTAGACACTACAGTTTTGCTAGGATTTGCATAAAGATTTCAGGAATGATAGGTATCACGAGGATGGGTACATACAATTGTAACAAGTCGCAGAGGCAGGAGAGAGCTCCTAGCAAAAGGGCTTTGTAACCATTCTAGGATTCGAAAAAATAGGCCATGAATCGGTGATTACGGTATAGAGGAGTGGCCCCTGAAAAAAATTTCATGAAAGGTAGCCGATATGAGTATCAAATGAAAGTTCTCTATGAGAGCTTTTCGAAACAGTTCTTAAACTGACAGATTTTGCTTCAGTGGGGGCGTAGGGGGGGGGGAGGGGAATACATGAAAAATGTGTTTCCTCCCTCGCGAATGGACACCCGTGATCTAAAAAATGTGAAAAAATTATCAAGCGAGATATTTATGGGTATAACTTTAACAAATACCTCAAAAGTCAAAATTCTTTCAACTTTGTTAATAATAGTAAGATCATCGAACATGACGTGTTTCTTGATTTTATTCGTAGCCGGTTACTGCATTTTGTAAGTTGAGTACAAAACCCTTCTGACATGAGCATAGGTCTGTCTACTCAACTTGTTTTATGTTAGAATATGAGCAGACAATGTATTTTTAGTGATCCTGTTCGATACTGATATTCAAGTCAATGAGATCTGTTTTCACGGAGATACTCGTTTATAGTCCTTGCGTGACACTTATTGAGGACTTTTCGTTTTAAGTTGAAATTGAATGTTAGGAGGACAAGATTGAACCAGGAGATAAACAGTTTGACTGGCAGGGACGATTTAACTTTCGGATAGACTGGTATTGAATGGGTAATAAGCCCTCTGAAAATATATTGTAGTATGCGCCATCCTCCCTACTATTGCAACATATGTCTACTCAACTTTTTTAAAGGTCTGTAAACTGGCTAACTTAGTCCAACAGTAACGAAAATTGAAATTTGAGTTAAAATAATTTTAAAGTAAGGTGCAGCACTATAATCGTTTGAAATATTCTTAAACACATGAAGACGAACCCTTTTCGAATTTGCCAACGTAAATCATATTACTTTACCCCTTAAAAGTATGTGTAACGAACTATCATCACTTCCGGGGTTGCATTTATAGCAAAAATTTACGTTGCACATAAAACCCATCAAATCTTCAACCGTATATGGAGTGTGCCAAGTTGGAGGAGAGGTTTGCATTATCGATTTTCTTGGTCTCTCAGCAGTTTTCCCATTCTCTCGCGTAATCCCTTTGCATAATCTACCCTTAGCAATTATACAACCACCAACAGTAACCACCCCATTCTATTATGCCGGCGTTACTGGATGGCATGGATTTGGATATCGTGCCAAAGTCGACCCGGCAATGCTTTACGATGGGGAAATGCTTGGAAAGGAAACTATGATTACAACCCTCCGTCCACCCCTTAGTGGAATATAATGAACAAAGTTCAATCACATTACTGAATACTATGTATGATGTGATTTGATGTGTAGGGCGCTACTTGATTGATAAAAGACTTCAAGTGAAGATGGGAGTGCGAGATTCAATTTTGATTTGGATGCAATTAGATACAGGAAGGAAGATGCAACATTTTTTGACTTTTGAAGCATTTGTTGATTTGAAAGGGTTGAAGTTGATTTGATTGCTTGATACGTGTATATCACGGTAAATACTTTTATATTTGAAAAAGTACTTATCCTGCAGAAAGATGAATTGTTGAATGAATTGAGATAAATTTTACGACACAACATTAAAAAATTTACATCATTTTCTCGATATATAAAGGAAATATCAATTTATAAGAGAAAGTATAATATTTATCAAGCTGAAAGGAATATCGTATTTATAAACATAAAAGAAAACCCTTAACTTTTCAGCAAAAAAAAAATGGTACCGATGTTGAATGTTGTTTAAGACTAGATTTTTTGATCTACTCGTAAACACCATAAGAGTTATTTGAGTACAAAGAAGTCATTAGTTAATACCATCAAAAAGATCGAGGCTCCAAGAAATATAGAAAAGTTTTCAATGCTAAAATTCAATATATTCGAATCTTTATAAATCGTACAACCCACTGGCATATTCTAGATTTATAATGTCTCTAGAACGAAATAATTCAGAATGGAAATGCTTCAATAACATGTGGGTGTGTGTAGAACTCCAAATGGTTTCGATTCTGAATAAAATCGCATAGAAGCTATTTACGACATTTGATTTCGACTGGATTCCGCCAACGTCTTTCTGCGAACTCTACCCACACCCTCTTTTAACTGGCACAGCTTTTATTTTCGCTTGTGCTCTTGTCGATTTCAAATGTCCCAGGAGCTCGAGCAACTCGTACGCATGTGCGTGTTTAATTCATTCAATTTTCCTTGGTCACCGGGAAAAAAGCGTGGAAATCTACTTGGGATGGCTGGGATGAGTGTGACCAGCGAGGCGTTGTCGAAAGGGGATTGAGAAAGGGAACGGCAGGAAGAGAGGCCCATCGGAGCGATTCAGCATGATCACAGAACAGAAAATTATGAAATCCGCAGCTACTGGAACACCAGTGGGTGGGGTCTAAGGCAAATATTTTTCATCTTATTTGCAAGAGGTCCTTGAGAGAAAGTTTTAACTGATAGAAGAAACGTTCCAAAGTTGCCTTACCGTATTGTGCACAGCGAACTATCGATTTTCCCGATTCTGCATAAATGATTGAGTTGGTATTTTGGTAACTCCTTTGGTTCTCACTTCCGGGTGGTTGTTGCCGTCTTAAATTGTAGTATTGCTCTTCTTCAGTTTTATCTAGCTGTAAATTTGCGTCTATCCTATAAATTTTAATACTCCTAATGCTTATGCTTAAATATTTGTAGCTTCTCGTTATTTCAATAAAATACTCCCAAAAAATCGCGCGACTCGCCGCAGCAATTCGAGCAATAGAAATGCTTCAGTTGTTTCGCCAGTAAAACGGTGTAAACTTTTATCAAAGTATCTTAGCTCACTGATGGGTTTTATTAGCTTTTGCTCAATTTTATCTTCCTACTTTACTTTTAACACACACGTACACGTACTCGTACTCGTATCTTAGCCGTATCGGAACAGTGGGTACACAATAAATCTCGCTAAAATTGCACTAGGAAAAAACAAAGGTCGGTTTGTCTCGCGAAAACGAATTTTGTGCGGAAACCGATGAAACAAACAATTGATGAGTGTCGAAATTGCACTAGAAATGAAATCGGACGTTGATTCAAATTATAACCGATCACCAATTTTGTGGACTTGCCGACATTTGCAAGTTGGAACAAGGAGTGCCTGGCTCTCGAATCGAACCTGTAAAATTCCGAAGAAAGGGTCGTGGGCGCTTTTCTTTCGATTTTCCGCACGTTTTTCACTGACTACGAATCGATTTTGCAATTTAGCCGTCGAAAGGAAATTATTTCAACCGAAAAACCATCAAAATTGATATGGATATGTGTACATACACAACAGAGAGGCCGAAAAACTCAAGTTCTAATGTAGTATGTTGCGTCTAGTAGAATAGAAGAACGCGAACAGGATTTGTTAGGACTGTGGAAAGCTGGAAAAATTTCGTTGCTCAGGTGATTTTCCAGCAGTCGCTGGTCACTTTCAATTGGAAAATTCACGTTGGTTGTCTCCTTTGCACCCTTTACCGGCACAATCAACCCCTCCAGAGTAGCTTGGGGTGAAAAGAGAAAATCACATACGCCACAATTTGAATCGATTTTCCGAGAAATCAGATATAGAGGGTGGTGCGCATGTTCTGGACCCATCAGTGAATTTTCCTTGGTATTTCTCTACTTTCCAATAAGAGCACACCTACTTTCCCGTGTCCCGTTTTGACCTGATATTTTGAGTAAGTAGAGGCACGCGTATGAACTGAATAGGTGGGTGCTCCCGTCATGGTGTTACCAATTTTAAAAGCAGCAAATGTTAAGGGTTCATGTTTATCTTGCTTCGAGCAGAGGCGGCACTTTATTCGGTAAATCAATTGTAAACATCCCCAGCTATCCCTATCCTCATCATTAATTCATGAAATTTCAATCGATACTACTAAAATAACCTTCAAGCGAATCCAATTGAACAATTAAAATAACCATTCATAAAAACTATTCCACCCTTAACGACCACTCTTTTCTTGTACTACAAGTGATGACGCAAGCGTGCAACTAACCCGGAACTGAAAAGCATGAAAGCTCACCACAATATGCAAATTATTACGTCATGGAAAGTGCGCCGAAGTGCACGGACCGGCAATAGCGGCGATGAACTATAATTTCGGGGAAAAGGATTGTTTGTGTGCTCAATTTTTGATGTGCACGCACACATTGAATCCGACCTTGTTCGACCCGGTTTTGCCCGGCCGCGTTGAGGGTTTTTGATGTTTGATGGTGTTACAACGATCCGAAGACCTTATACTCCATCTTCCACCCGTTTCTGTGGAAAGGTGGATTTTACGACGATTTGTGATTTGTGGATATATGGATTTGAAAGTTTCTTTGAAGTTCTTGCATGTGGTAATATACTTAAGAAGTACCATTGTTTGAAATAAATTATAATTACATTTTAGTTCTAACCATTGTTTCATTCCGAACGGTGAACGAAATCGGAATATTCTTTTATGGACGCTTTCACGAAAAGGCCTTATTCATTGATATGTACTAATTAATGGCAGGGGATGATTTTTCAAATACAAGCAACACACTTGAAATAATTAAGAAATAAATTCTAAGGTTCTCTCATAGCTACGACTTAGAGACATTGAACGTGGTTGGAAGCATCTTTCTTATAAATTTACAAGTAAATCGGGCCTAGAAAATTATTTATGTCTGTTGTTAATTTCAGTGGGTTCGGGTTTCAAAAAAATGCAACGGACTAAACTTCGGAATAAATATTATTATATCGACACAAAACTTTATATTACGACACACAACTACGCATCAATATATTCAATTAATATTATTCTTTGCAATTAGCCGACACAACTTTAATGACCAAGGAGAACAGACTGAATGAATATTATTTCATTTTCTTTTGATTTATGTAGCAAAATTCAATTCAAAAATTATTTCCCGACTACTAGTTCTCTATATCAGTAAATGCAAGGTAAGCTATCAGTCGATCAAATCTCAACACTCCCCCTTGATCAATTTACAGCGGAGCGTCTCAAAAATTCTTCGGTTGAGTGGCTGCAATCTGCTTGCTGCTCTCGACGTGTTGCAGTGCCGCAGTGTTGCCGATGTGTTGCTGGATGTAACATACTTTCTTGGTATTTCGATGCGGTTCTTTCCTCTGGTCGTCTTTCCTTCGTGTGCATTTTGTAGCATGTGTATGGCTGGCATGTTGTTGACGTACAGAGTGATCGGCAGCTCAGCTTCTAGAATGCTAAGTTCCAGGGCGATTCGTTTAATCCAGCACACATCGTCAATCACTGACACTGCTGCTCGGTACTCAGCTTCTGCAGTTGAAGTCGCTACCAGGCGCTGCTTTTGTGAATACCAGATCACTGGCCCTCCTCTCATCACTAACACATCACTCGTTGACTGTCCTGTCTCAGAATCTCCTCTAAAGTCTGAATCGGTGTTGGCCACCTCCTCCGAAATGAATGTACTGGAAAACACGTTTCACCATCGCCTGATGGCTCTTCATGAGCTTGTTGCAGAATCGAATGAGTTAGTTAACGGCGAAGCTTATGTCTGGCCTGGTTATTGTGGGTAAGGACAACAAACTTCCTATCGCCTGCCGATAGTTGTGGTTCGCTGGAAGTGCCTCGTCGTTCTTGAAGTCTGTCTTATGGATTATCATTTCTGGCTCAGTGGGTGTGGATGCTGGATTGCACTGCTTGAGTTTCATCTTTCTCACGAAGATACCGTCCTGGTCGATCTTGATTTCCATGCCAAATGTTAACTTGTTTTGTACTTATTTGTTGAATGTTATCTCGGATTCCTTGCTTTCCTCGTCTAAGAGTTTGTATATTTCTTCTTCATCTTTGCCGGCTACCAATCCATCATCCACGAAGAGTGAGAGCATAATGCTCTTGTCCTTGTTATAGTATATACACGGGTCGTCATCAGTGTTGATCAAGCCTATCTTCTTCTCAAAGTGGGTTGTGACCCTCTAGTTCCACATCCTCGGAGCTTGTTTAAGTCCGTAGAGACTCTCAAACCCTTCAGGCTGGCGCATATAGATGTCCTGCTCCAGGTTCCCATACAAGAAAGTCGTTTTCACATCGAACCATACCAACTTCATTTTCTCCGACGCTGCATGACTTAGGAGTAGACGAATGAATGCATGGCGAGCTACTGGGCTGAAAATTTCCTTGTAGTCTAATCCCTCCTTCTGTTCAAATCCCCTTGCCACTAGTCTGGCCTTAAGTCTCCCGACCACCTTATCTCGAAGTACCCAGCAACAAGTGATCGGCTTCGCTCCTTCTAGACAGTCCACCAGCTTCCAAGTTTTCATCTCCATCAGCGAGTTGTACTCCGCCTGCATTGCTCGTCTCCACTTCTCATCTCTAAGTACCTCACTCACCGGGATGTCCTCCGTTTCACCAATCATAGCTTCTTTGGCGCTCTTTGCTCCACGACGGGAGTCAAGTACGCAGTCTCTCAGTCTCGGTGGTGGTTGCAGAGTCTGACGATCTCACAGAACTCTCCTTCCTGACTCTTCTTCTGGCACTGGTGTCTCATTCTCATTGTTGCTTGGCTCCTCAGCACTTTCTCCAGTTCCCCAGTTCTCGTCTTCTTCGTCTGTCTTGCTGCTGCTTTCTTCTTGCTTCTCTGGTGTGCCCTCTAGTGCCTGTGTCTCAAGTTCATCTTTTCCTCGTCGAAGGTCACATTGTCTGAGCTGATAATTTCTCTTTTCTCTTTCAGATATACCTGGTAGCAGGGTGAATCAATATCATAGCCAACCAGAATTCGCTTTTCTGATTTTCTATCCATCTTGCCTCTTTTCTGTTTTTGTGTCAGCACGTAACATTTGCATCCAAAGGTCGCAGTTTCTCAATCTTCATTTTTCTTACGAATCAAAGTTCTGCTTGGCTTTTCCCTGGTACGTTGCTGGTTCAAGTCTGGCTGTATCGCTGTTCTGGCTGCCTCGACAATCGTTCTCATTTCTCTCTCAATCCTTCTGTTCTGCTCTGGCGTGTGTACATTCGTGAAGGTGTGGAAAATTCCCAACTTGTCCATCATCTGTTTGGTTTTTGTATTTTTCAGTTCAGTACTGTTGTCAGACCTCAGAATTTTCACTCTCCTCCCTAGCTGGTTTTCAAGGAGTCTTAGGTAACATTCGATTTTCTCTGGTGCTTTACTTTCCGTCTTCATAAAGCAACAGGTTCGGTAGTGAGTGAAATCGTCCTTGAACATGAGCCAGCACTTCGGTCCTCCCGATGACCGAATGTTTATCTCGCCAGTGTCAACGTGCACGAGATCTAACGGTTGTTGAGCTGTCTTGGGGTTGTTTGGGTGTGAGGATCTATGTAGCTTGCCATACGAGCAACCTGTGCATACATAGTCATTCCGGTCATCAATGTATATTATCCCTTTCCTTTTCAGTATGTCCCTCACATACCTGACATTTTTATGGGTGAGTTGCTCGTGCCAGATTTTGATCGACACGGCTATCAAACTTGACTCTTCTTCTCTCCTGAGCATCATTTTATAGAGATTTCCTTTGCGGTTTGCTATTGCCACAATTTCCCTGCCATCCAGACTGTAAAACGTTGACTCGTCTCCGTTTGCCTTCTATATTTGTCCCTTGTCTAACATCTGAATCACTGAGAAAAGATTAAAGTTGAGGTTTGGCACGTAAATGACATCTTCTAGTACCACTGGATACCACTTTTGAGCATCAAATGCTTCCATCTCGATGTTTCCGACTGCAACGCCATCTAGCCTGGTTGAGTCTCTAATCACAATTGGGATGGGCTCGTCCAACACAACAAGCTGAACAAACCACTCTCGGTGAGATGTCATGTGTTGGCTGGCTCCACAGTCTTGATACCATGAAGTGGCCTTGTCCTTGAAAATGTCGTTGTCCGCCGTCGAGAGTGCCGTGGTCAAAAATGCCTTTCTGTTTGGTTTCTCGTTTGTTGACTTATTCGGTTCTTCTCGAGATTCGCAGTCTTTTGCGAAGTATACCTTCTTCTTACAGATATTTCATGAACACTTCTTCTTGCAGTAGTCAATGTATTCATCACACGGTTTACCTCTGCACTCCTTGAGTACGTGAACTTTCTTCCCACATTTGTAGCATGCGAACTGCGACTTTTCCTGCTTGCTGTTTGACGACTGTCCTTGTTTCCTGCGTCTGGCCATGAGAGCGCTGTTGGTGGTGCCCTCTGCATTTGTCGTCGTTTCCTTGAGTCGATCATCCTCGAGTCTCAAATGTTCCATGAGAGTTTCCACGTTCTTTACTACTCCGGTCACGTTGTCCCCAAATGTTCTGAAATGTGCCAATTTTGGCGGTAGCACACTCATGATCCTCGTCATGATCCAACTTTCCTTCACAGGATAATTTTCAGTTGACACTTCATCCACGAGATCCAAAATCTCCATGCAGTTCTCAACAGCTGACTTGCTTTCATCATACTCATTGGTAAAGAATTTGATTCGAGACGCTCCTAAAGTTACATCAGTCTTTGTACCATATAAACTAACTAGTTTGTCTATCATATCTGTGGCAGTTTTACAATTTGCAATTTTGTTCGCAATCTTGCTGTTTACATGTAAACCTATCAATGTTTGAGCCACAACATCTTTCTTCAACCAAGCGGCGACTGTATCAGTTGACGCAGCACCTGTTGGTCTGGCCTTTGCACCGGTTATCATTTCATACAGATCTTGGTTCTTAAGTGCTAGGTTCAATTTAAATCGCCATGAAATAAAATTTACATTTCCAGTTGAGACCTTACAGCAATTTTCTGACTTAAAGCGACTTACGTGTCCGTTGCTCAATGTTGGCTTGCTGTGCGATGACTGCTCCAATGTCGCTGATTTGTCGGTTATGTTGTCCTTGCCGGTTCTGACGTCTTGGACTACTTTCTCAACTTTCCTGACAATTTCCTTTCTTGACTTTCGAAGAAACCCTTTTACAGCCGTCCTGGGCCTTTTGTTAATTTCAGTGGGTTCGGGTTTCAAAAAAATACAACGGACTAAACTTCTGAATAAGTATTATTATATCGACACAAAACCATATATTACGACACACAACAACACATCAATATATTCAATTAATATTATTCTTTGCAATTAACCGACACAACTTTAATGCATGAGGAGAACAGACTGAATGAATATTATTTCATTTACTTTTGATTCAATTCAAAAATGATTTCCCGACTACTAGTTTTCTATATCAGTAAATGCAAGGTAAGCTGTCAGTCGATCAAATCTCAATAATGTCTAATAATTTTCTAAGCCCGATTGAAAGGTTCTTGAGATAGATGATTTTAACCACGTTCAGATATTGTTAAGTAAACATTAATAGTTTTTATCCTGCCTGTGAAAATTGCATGCATTCGTGCGGTCGGGCCCGTAAATGTGAACCAAAAGGAACAAACACGATCTAAATATTATGACGTGATATCCAAACTGAAATTAAGGTCCAAACAGGACAATAAAATTAAAATTAGCTTTTTACGAAGAAAAACTATTCACATAGGGTCCAAATATATGAGTAAATATAATTATTGAACTATGTTTTACCAGGAAATAATTTAGAAAACTTAATATTTTCGCGTGAATAATATGAAATCTCCATTTTTGTACAAATATGATTACACAGCTTGTTAAAGTTGGCTAGCAGAGCAATCTACCATAATGAATGCTAGGAGTATTTACATATATGTCTGGGGTTTTCAGTCCCTGTGGGGCTTTCGGTCCCCCAGCAGACGCGTCCTCAGGTAGCGGATAGAGGGCACCGTAACCAACTATCCGGCGGGTATGTGAAAATATAATACCACTCGTGGACACGAAAAACCTACAAGTCGAAGCGCTGACAACACCCCATTTAGTATTTACTTATCATGAAAGCAGGGTAATTTTCCCGAATCGGATTGGTCAAACGGCAACCACCATCGCCACGTATAAAGGACTATTCTTACAGGACTAGGAATGTTAGATCATTGAACCGACCAGGTGTAGTGCGGCAACTTCTGGAATAAATAAAGAAAAACAGAATCAATATCCTCGCGGTGCAAGAAACCAGATGGCACGGTGAAGACATATTTGACATGCAAACGCATACCGTGTTTAAAAGCGGAAAAATGCAAGGAAGCCATGAGTTCGGAGTGGCTTCCATTGTTGACAGCATATTTAAGCAGATTATCAGTGACTTCAAGCCCGTTAACAAGAGGGCTGGTTAACTGTCACGTGCAAATTTAACAGCACAGTGGAATACACTGTCGATGCATTGCCGTCATACGACATCAAAACTGTTCTGGTGGACAGATTTTCACATTCAAGTCTTAAAGTGAAAATCAGTCCACCAACGGCATATAGAGAGACAACCGGAGGGCACAGCCTCCATGCAGAGATCAGTGACAACGGACAATGCCTGATAGACATCACTACTAACAGAGGTCTCACACTAAGCTCCGCACGTTTTTTGCATCGAGACATACATAAGAGAACATGGACATCTCCAGCTGGTCGCACATTTAACCAGATTGACGATATTCTATTAAAAAATTGAACGGCCACCAGCACTCTCAATACGCGCTCGTTCCGCGGCCGTGTCTGTCATTCGGACCACTACCTTGTAAGGTTCAAGTTCCGGTGCTGCAACTCCCAGAGCTGTAAACAAGGAACATTAGTTACTCCAAGATACCAGGAACATGGTACATGACTCAGTAACAACCACATATATACCAGCGCTGAAAAATCGCATCTAGATATTGCCGCAGTCGGGAGAAAGTAATGATGACAACAAAACCATGTGGAAAAGGTTGGGGGCACCAGTCGAAGGAAATTGGGAACGCCTGGTACGAAAAGAATGCATGGAAGTGATTAAAAAACAAACCAGGGGCACAAAGAATACATCCAGCTACCAAATCGGGCCAAAAATTAAAAAACCCTTCGGCGACAAGCTAAAAAAATTTGCGGAAGAAAGAAACTACACTAGGTCTAACAGATAAACGAAAAAATGACTGCATATGAAGTCAGATTAGCGTATGCCTCTATAAAACAACTGAGAGACGGCAAACAAGTCTTTGAAAAAGTGCACAAACAGCAATCATAGGCAACACAGCCGAAATTTAAAACATATGGCTACAATATTTTCAGGAGCTAACCCCGCCAAGCGGGTATGGCAAAGGTGCATCTGTGATGACTGTCCCAAGCCAGTGTAAAGGAGGAGGGAAGAGTTGAAGTGAAGTGGAACTGGACGTGAAGCATTCTTGTAGTCGTAGGGTGTGGATCTGAAAGGTAAGGGAAGCGGAAGCAGGAGCAGTGGGAAATATCGTTAATATACCAGAACTAACGTAACGGAGGTACCAAAGTACCGAGCGTACCGATGTAAGGAAGGACCGAAGCAGTAGATGGCCGGAAGGAAAAAGTGGAATTGAGCGAAAGGAGTAGTGAGCCTAGTAGCGAGGGGAAGCGGAGACCTGAAGATGTGCTGGCTGATGGGAGAAATGGAAGTGGACGAACTGCGTAGCTTAGTAGTAAGGGAAAACAATGTACCTTGAGGCATGATGGCTGAAGGAAGAAGTTGAACCGAGCAAAAGGAGTAGTGAAGCTATTAGCGAGGGGAGGAAGAGACCTGGAGGCGAGGTGGCTGAAGGGAGAATTGGAACTAAGCGAAAGAAGTAGTGGCGGCAAGGGACCAGAGACCTGAGGCATGTTGGCTGATGGGAGAAGAGAAACTGGACGAACAGCGTAGCCAAGTAAGAAGGGGAAGCGATGTACCTTGAGGCATACTGGGTGGTGGTGAATGATGGCTGAAGGGAGAAGTTGAACCGAGCGTAAGGAGTAGTGAAGCTAGTAGGGAGGTGAGGCGGAGACCTGGAGTTGAGGTGGTTGAAAGGAGAAATGGAACTAAGCGAAAGGAGTAGTGAACCTAGTAGCGAAGGTAAGCAGAGATCTGAGGGGTATTGGCTTATGGGAGAAGAGGAACTGGACGAACGGCGTAGCCTAGTAGGAAGGGAAATCTATGTACCTTGAGGCATGTTGAGTGGTAGTGTATGGTGATTGAAGGGAGATGTTGAACTAGCTGGAAGGAGCCAAAGCCTAGTAGCAAGAGGAAGCGGAGACTTGAGGTGTCGTGGCTGATAGCAGAAGTGGAACCGGACAAACGACGTAGCCTTGTAAGAAGGGGAAGCGATGTAACTTGAGGCATGTTGGGTGGTGGTGCATAATGACTGAAGGGAGAAGTTGAACTGAGTGAAAGGAGCCAAAGCCTAGTAGCGAGGGGAAGCGGAGACCTGGGAGTGAGGTGGCTAAGGCGAGAAATAAAACTGAACGAAGCTTAGCACGGAAGCGAAGTGAAGGACCTGGAGGTGGCCAATTCATGCCAGGTACTCACGTAAAATTTTTCGACTTTATTTTCAGAAGCTATTCACAGCGTTCCCAACAAGGACAGAAGCTGTGAACATTCCAGAAGCAGAGCAAGAGGTTCTAGTCCCAGCACCAACCAGATATGAAGTACAGGCAGCAGAACGAGACCTCAGAATACCAGAAGAACTTTGCCAGAGCAGGGATCGAAATAACATTTTGCACCTCCTAATGTGCAGAATATGGTTAGAGAAGCAGTTACCAGAGGACTAGAGAAAAAGTATAATAAAGTATAATATAGGGGGGACAATTTAAAGTGCGAAAAGTGTAGACGCAATACTCTACTGTGTACGTCTTATAAAGTGCTCTCCAAAATCAAGAATGAAAATCAAAGCCATGCGAACAAATTATTATAGGAGCGTATTAGGGAGGCTTTCGAAATTAAAAGTCTACAAGAGACTAAATATTCTTAGTTAAGTAACCGCTCAAAAAAGTACTGAGAATGCTACTTCGACCTAAGCCATACTGCATTGACGTAAGCCAACTCTTGACTAAAATACCCTGTACAAAAAATGCTTGACTTTGGCGTTCGAGCAAAACTAGTCCGCATGGTCAAGATTGCGATGCTGAATACAGAATCCTATGTCAAGAAAAATGGCACATCTTCAAAATGGAATTAGGCTAAAAATAAGGGGTGCTCGAAAACTGCTGGGAATATAACCTCGATGGGTGCCAATTCTTTGTAGACTTTAAGCAAGCATACGACAGTGTTGACAGTAAGTTATGCATGGCTTTGGTGTGCTGTACAAATCATCCAACTTTAATTGTAAATTTAAAAATAAAGAAATTAAATTTACAATTAAAGTTCGATGACGGCAACCCTTTTGCGACACAATTTACGAACATGAATTTCGTTATCTCGCAATGAAAACAACAGTTGATGACGAGCAGAGGGCTTGCAAATTAAACAACTGTTGCGGCGGGGAGTCTTGTTGAAATAAGCAACGTGTGCGCGTCAAATTGTGTGACTGTGCTTGTCCTCACAAATTGAACGAATTGGATTTTGCTCATTTTGTTGGATACAAATTCAAAACGAGACATCGAATCGATTTTATGAATTTTGAAGCAACCCGAGATCAAAGTATGTGCGAGTTTTTTCTCAGTTGTGTCCGATTGCATTCTCATCGACCATCATTTGATCAATCCCAAAGGCGACATACATTTTAGGTCGTGGTCACCACTTTGTCTTGATTTCCGCCTGGAATTTTTAAATGAACCATATTATGTTCTTTCTTAATCTCCCTTTGTCCAAAAAAATATTATAAGAATAATAAAAGAATGTGTTTAAATAAATCAATTGTTTTCATCAATTCTAACTGGGAAAAATTTATTTTCGACTATGGTCTCATTGAAGTTTTTTATGGTGGAATATAAGTATAATATAAGTATAAGTATAAGTCGAATCAGAGCTGAAAGTCGAATCAGAGCTGAAAGCCAAATCAGCCTTCTTATCTGTTGCCCTGAGTTGCTCAGAGAAACACATCTTCAAGCCGATTAGTAGTACTTCACCACTGGCTTTGATTCGATTAGTATGTCGCCAATGCTGGTCATCCTTACTCCAAGAATTTTCTTTCTTGCCAAAATGACCACTTTGGTTTCTTCCAGTGCTAGACTGAATCCTTGAGCAATACTCCAGTCTCTCACTCGATACACGAGCATATCTAGCCTAAGTTGCGCTTATCCAATGGTGCAGATTGCATGAAAACAAATCTTCTGCCACTAACCGAATCACTTTGACGCCAGAAATTCTTTGTAGCATGGAGCAAGGAAACCAGATTAATACCATATACACAGATCTCAGTAAAGCATTTGTTAGAGTGAACCATAGAATATTGTTGAAGAAACTACATAGCTTTGGCATTTACGGTTTACTGCTTAGCTGGGGTCAGTCCTATTTGGAAGATCACCCACAATTTGTCAAGTTTCAAGGTCGGTTATTGCATGAGGTCAATGTCATCTCTGGGGTTCCTTAAGGCAATCATTTTGGTCTACTGCTCTTTAATATCTTCATATCAGACTTTTCAAAAGCGTTGTCTGATATTTCGCACCTTTTTATGCTGATGAACTCTAGCTCTACCATAAAAAATAGTCCCCAACCGATGTATTCAATCCCATCCCATCCTTCATCAAATTCATATTAACCATCCTCTATAATCTTGAACTCAATTTGGTAAAGTGTCAGATAATACGCTTTTCAAGAAAAAAGAATGTTTGAATGTTTGAAATTAGTAACACACAACTGAAAAGATTACAAAAAGTTGTAGACCTTGGCGTAGTCTAGACTTCAGGTTCAACCTTCATTAGGATGAAGTTCTGTCTAAAGCCAATAAAATGCTAGGTTTTATTTAATGGAGAGTGAAAAAATTTAAGAGTATATGGGAAACAAAATCCATATACATCCCACTAGTCCATCCTATTCTTGAATACAGCTGCATAATTTGGGATCCTATATACGACATCTACAGCCATAGACTTGAGTCCGTACAAAAACGGTTTCTACTTTTTGCGTTAAGATCCCTGTATGACCCTACCTTTCCATAACCTACCATCTTATGAGGATCGACTTTATACATTCAACCTGACATTACTCGCCTCCAGGAGAGTTGCTTTTTCTTCATGGGTACCTTGCGACGTCTTAAGGTGTAATTTTCAAGTTTTTTTGTCAGTCATAGACACATTCTCATGTTAACCGCGAGTATGTAGCTCACCAATTATGCAGACAATGAGCCGGTTAACAGAAGCTGCAATATATTCAACAAGTTTAGCGATCATTACTCCCCAACCACTACAAAGTTTTGTTTAAAGTCCAAAATATTAAAATGCCTCAATTCCTCGACAATTTAAACAATTTTTTTGTGTTTTTTTTTAAATTATTAATATTGTGCATTTTTTTTATGTTTTTTAAATTGTGTCTTGATTGGCGAATAAATAAAAAAATAAATATTGGATTCATTTCTTCAGTTTTTGATTTTCTTGATACATTTTTTCAAATTGGTCGAAATGTATTATATTGGTTGTCCTCTAGTTTGCATTGTTTGAATCATATTTCATCCCTCGTTTTAGTAATTTGTTACTTCATAAAGCATTACAGGGCTCTTGAAATGGGTTTCGATGAAAGTCTTGGGCTACTCTATTCCACATTTCAGCGAAGAAGGAGCTTCCGATATTTGATTTTGCAAAATGTTGATTTGAAACTTATCAATGGACCAAATACAATGTTTAATATACGATGAACTTACCCAATCTCCAAAAATTAATTCACAGGAGCGATTAAAAGCATGTCTGGATACCACGAACGCTAGACGTAAAATACTCTCCATTCTTCGGGAATACGCTGCAACATGTCCTTTCCAGCGCTCACCAATTCCCTATGTGGGTTTCATTTATGCTTCTAAGCTCTGTGGTTCTAGTGCGTCCACTTTCTCAAGTTAATATTGATTGAAAATACATAAAAAGGCCAACAGCAGACATACAATTACAAATGAAGAATTTACTATTTCGTTAATTTTTTCAATTTATATTCTTTTGATAATCACATAAATTCACATTTTCACCCAACGAGATAAATATATTATACTTCACACTGAGCACACGCCGCTTAAAAAAATATTACCGATCCTTGAATTGCATTGCACCATCTGCCAGAAACACTATACCATTTACAATTCCAAGAATTCCTTCAATAACGCCCAGGGTTTTTCTGTCGTGATAGTCTGTGCGATGGTTTGACCATGTATCTGTAGCTAACGCTCCACTTACAATAAAGAAAATACAACCCACAAAAGTATAAAACAAATTCAGAATTTTTTCTAATTCTTTGTCCATTAGTATCACTGATGAAAAAGATTGGTTCGATTTTATTGAAATTCGAAAGAAAAATTCAAACACTCACCTAAACATAAACCCAATAGTATGATAACATAACCAAAAAATGTTCCGCAAATCATTATTCGGAAAGATATAGTATAATAATAGTTCGTAGTGCAATGAATAGCCAGGCACACTATTGAAATTATCTGAAACATGAATAATTATTTTTTTTAAATGTTGCGAAGTAAAAATGGAAGTTGAAACAAAGCATAAAAAATTACTAAGTCTTACCAATTCAACGATTTTAAAAACTTTAAATTTTTTATCCATTTTTTTACAGATGACGGAGAAAATTACACTTATAACAAAACCTTAAATTATTGAATGCAATTCAAAATTATTACAAGCTAAAACTGTCAAAAGTTAAATGACATTATTTGACAAATTTTATAATGTGGAAGAAATTTATTTTGATTATTCGGTTTTTTGAGTCTTTCTATCCATCCATCTTTAATATTATATCTCGAAAAAAAAACCAATCTATTCAAACACAAAAAATGTGTGTCTCGCATCATCATATTTAATATTTTTATATACGAATTTTTTCATCTCTAAAAGTTGTTCATGAATTGAAATAGATTAACCAGAAATCACCGCTTCATTCTGCATCTAGTATTTGTTGCATACAGACGTGTTTTTAAATTTAGAGATAAGGCTTAACGTTTGGTTAGGAATATTGTGGAAGCATTGTATTAGTAAAAATAAAGTTTTTGATTGAATTTTCTTAGAATTAGGTAATAACATATTAAGTATAGTGGGGCAACCGAAAAAACGCTGGTCTGACTTGGTCGCAGAAGACAGTTCATTACTGTTCGTATTTTGAAATCGGAGTACGCGGTCAATGGATCGAGCCAGTTGGAAGCGCTATTTGCAGGAAGCGAAGGCCCGACAGGGGCTGCAGTGCTACGAAGAAGAAGAAGATATTAGATATAGGATAAAAATTTACTACTGTGTTAAAATTATAAATAATTTTTGAATAATGTTGGTTTTTTCACCTTTTTCCAATTGAGTCTTAAAATATGTAATAATATTAATTAATTTTAATTTGCTATTGTTTTTTATGATTAATTTTTTTTATTGTTAACGTATAAATTTAGAGAGGCATTTAGACCATTGTTTTCGTATTTTTATTGTTTAGAATTTGCTTTATATTCTTTGAATGATTGGTATTAAATAAAGCATTTTTGACTTTGACGTGCTTTTAAATTGCTCCTGTCTAAAGAATTCAAAAAACTAATTACTTTTAAAAAAACGTTAGTCCAAATTCTTATTTGGAAAAAAAACTTGTATCGCCGAAGCAATCGATTCGTGGAATTTATATTGAATGTTACTTTATTTCAATGCATAGAGAAAAGCGACCAATTTAAAGACCACTTCGGAACCGCTGGTATTGAGGAGCCCAACGTTTTCCTACTGTTTCGGGAGCCTGGGGAATTGTAAAATAAGAAACTGGCGACAGTCTTCAATAAATGAAAGCATAATCAAAAAAACTCCGTAGATGGCGGATGTAAGCTACAAATAACAAAGACAAGGAAGAAGTGATCAGACTATGTGAGAAAAATTATGCACTAAATTTAAGGCTAGAGATCCTCGAAGATTTAATCAAGAAAGGTAAGACGACTCAAAACCAACTGCAGCAAAAGCAAGTCCAACAGGAAACAAACGTGAAAAAAGTGCAACACAAACGACCCCGGAAAAAATTTGAAGTGAACTGACGATAGTAAAAACTATTTTGCAACATTGGACGCATGAACATAACAAATGGAAGTTGAAGAAAGTGTCAAAGGTAATTCTGATAAAGGTAATAATATGAATTTTATACAATATTAAAAAAAATAAAAATAAGGAGCGAAAAACAAACTTACAGTTCAGCTGGTTCCTTAAAAAAAATTTCACCAACAAGGCGGAAATGGAAGAGATGTGGTTCGGCTATTGGTAGCCAAAAATAGATTAAGAAATTTCGAAATCAAAAGAGTAAATGGCGAAAGATTAGCCATTAAAGCAAAGTCACTGGTTGACTTTGAGACGATTGAAGATGTGCCAAATTCTGAAGAATCCTACACTTTATCCATACCCCAAATAGCGAAAAAATTCAGACCTTTCTGTTGAAGGATTTGGATTGTGTAGACGATACGGTCAGTTGCTCAAGAAAGTTGCACCTGAAAATGAATTCATTTGTGTCAAAACCCCTGCAATAAGGAAATCGACATTCAAAAAGAAAAGTTTACAACTTTATCTGGCACAAATTTCTCATAAAAGCAGTCCAAGTGACCTTCAACAAATAAGGTACAAGTCCTTGAATTTCTGAGTGGTGAGGTGGGAACGCTTCCAGAAAAGAGCAGTCAAATAGTGTAACTGGTTTCAAAGATATGATTATTCAGTTGCCAGCTGCACCATGTACTATTGGTGCGTACACAAAGAAGTGCATGCCCCGGTTGAATATAAATTGGCTCAGATGGAGCCCCCAAAAAAATTATACTGTATAAACTGCGGTTTACTCGTATTTGGCCATCCAACATCATATCGAGGATGCCCCCGATAGATAGATGCAAAAGTTAAATTTATCCCAAAATAAACGCAAGAACACTGCAGTGTTTAATCTTCCAACTTCGTCAAGCCCGGGATATCATTTCCACTTGCCGCTAAACGACCAGCAGACAATGCTGCAAATGATGTAAAGAACGTAAGTACCAACAATGGGCTGCTTCTTAAAGTTTACCAGCAAATTGATTGAAGAGAATTAACAAACAAGGTTCAAAAACTAACTTTGTTTTTCAGCGTTTCCATCTTTTAAATGTCATCGAGTCGCATTCCACTGAATTCTTGACCAACATCAATTCCATTGTTGCTCTACATCGACGCCACTATATCCTGAAATTCATCGTCAAGCAAGAACCTGACATCGTGTTTTCGCTGGAACCCACCTCAATTGATGGGCTTTGAATTCGTGAAAAATGATAGGGTAAACTAAACGGTGATGAAGGAGGTGGTACCGGGATATTGGTCAGATCTCCCTATTGTATCAAAACTATTGATACTATTGGATTCAAAAACTTTGAATTTCTTGAAGTTTGTTATCAAAATTTCAGTGCCAGGTATGGGTAGCTCTTCGTTATCTGGGTCCGGAAACGATTACATGCCCGAATCAAAGGCTCAGTGTTCATATCAACCATGACGGCATTAATAGCAGTCTTCAGCGAAAAAGTGGTATTATAAGGAGGCTTATTGGTCTCATGCTCAACTACGCCCCATACGTAATAATCCAAAGGATTAAGGTCTGGGGAGCTAGGTGGCCATAGGTTCAGTGTTATGTGGGCATGTAAATTTTCGGCCATCCAATCTTGTGTCGACATCGCTTTATGTGAAGGAGCAGAGTATTGTGGATAAATGTATGGTCTGCCTTTACTTAACCGGCCACTTGAAAAGTCCTCAGTCAAATGAGGCCGTTTTTTAACGATTTCATCCTTTAAATGATCCAATAATGCTATATAATAATCGCTGTTGCTGGTCTTGCCCTTTTAGAGGTAATCAATGAATATTATACCTTGCACATCCCAGAATATTGATGCCATAACCTTGCCAGCTGACTCTTGTGTTTTTCCTCGCTTTGGATTCGGTTCATCGTATGCAGTCCACTCAGCTGACTGTCGATTAGACTCCAGATTGAAATAATGGAGCCATGTTTCATCCATCGTCACATATCGATGCAAAAATTCAGGTTTATTGCACTTGAACACTGCTCAGAATCATTAGCACGTTGTTGCTTTTGATCAATTGTGAGCTTGCGTGGCACCCATTTTGCACACAGCTTTCTCATGTACAAATATTCGTGAATGATATGATGTAAACATTCAGGTGATATATTCACAATGTCTGCTAACTCGATCAACTTCACTTTACGGACATTCAAAATTATTTTGTGAACTTTATTTTGTCTTCGTCGGTGAAAGCCACTTTTGGGCGGCCACTGCGTTCGCCGTCTTCGGTGCTCATTTCACCACGTTTAAACTTAGCATACCAATCAATGATGGTTTACTTTCCTGGTGCAGACCCCAGAAACTCTTCATCAAGCCAAGATTTTTCTCCAACTGTTTTTTTTTTATACTTCAAAAAGCAATATTTTATCAGCACACGAAATTCTTTTTTTTTCCATTTTTTTCAAATAACACAAGTAGCTACAGTCATATCTCACAAACTAATTGTCGGACTGCTTCGACACGTATCGCTTGAAGGTTGGTATTAAGTAAAAATCATATGGATTTAATACTAGCATCGCCATCTGTGTATCAGACCGGGGACTTTTCAATTGGCATATTACATTGTCTATCCAGAGTTTCACTACCGTCTCCAAAACTTCGATGCATGCAGCCGAATTCACTCGAAGTCCTTGAGTAAAAAAGTGTGGTGGCATGACATGTCCTTCCTTGCTGATAACACCTAAAACCATAACAGTGGCTGGAAATTTTGTGCGCATAACAACGGGAACCTCCGTAGCATTTGAATACAGCCATATGTTATTTCTGCGATTGATCTTTTTGGTCAAAATTTTTTTCGTCAGAAAAATACCATAACATTTTGGGCGCATCAGGGTGTTTGATTTTGTTTAAAAGACGTTTTGAGGGGAGAACTCTCTGTTCTCGTGTTTCCGTGTGCTCTGCGTATCACGTAAGACTTATACCAAAGGTCTTCGTGGACAACTCCACGAATAAGGCGCTCAGAAACATGAAGCTCACTCGCAAAGACCCTCAAAGATTTTGAAGGGTCCACGTCTATGATCGCTTGCACTTGCGCTAAAAATTCTGCGAATCTGACAGGGTCAGAACGTTGTTCGTGCTTTTTGCGTTTAGCAACCGATTCTGTATCGCCTTCTGATGCTTTGAATGCACGAATGAATGGGCACAATTAAGAAAATTAGAGGTCTCTAAATCTGTATGGTTCGCACATATAACAGCGATGACAGCATGCCTCTTCATTTCTTGAGTGATGTTGTAGTCCACCATTTGTATCTTGAAAGGAAAAAAACTTAAAAAAAAAAAAAATTCGCAAAGTTATAGTCACATTTATGCATGTCCTGAAATACCATACGCACCCTGTATATTCCGTAAGATATCTCGAGTGAAGGTATCGAGTCTTGAAATTGCAAGTGATGAGTAATCTTCTCGAAATCGGTAGTTCGACTCCGGATAGATGGAAACAGGGTTCTATGTAATGGACCCCAGAACCTTGTTCTAATTGGAACTCATTTTGAACTGGTTCAACTACCAAATGCTGAGAGAGGGAATCAGACAGAGGCTGTTGAAGCAAACCTTCCCGACTTCAAATCAAGCCTGAACGCCAATCAATTCTTCATTTCAATGAAACATTAACATCTGACCTCATACCGACTTGAATCTTATTGATTATTTTGTCAGCTATGAAGACTTGTGTTTCATATTTGGCAGGATAAACAACAAGGAATCGTGTAATATCGACGATGTTCCAAATATAGGTCTCCAACGTTTGCAAGTTATTGAACAGCCATGATTTTAACGTCTCGCTAACGCGTTCATTGGTAGTGTTTGCTGATGGTCTGATCATTTATACGGCAGACCGAAACGCTACAATAGTTCAGAGCAGCCTTCATAAAATGTTTAATGATGTGCCGCTCTACATCGTCAATTAGTGAATAAAAATAAATACACAGAAGTGCGAAATAATTTGGTTTTGGACAACACTGCGGGGGGCCAGTCAAGACCTGAAACGTATGGAAAGATTAAGAAATTGCGAAAGGAAATGTCTTCATGGATTCGAAGCACTATATATCCAATGGAAGAATTTATGAAACTCCGAAAGAAACTTTAGTCCATATCTTCATATTAAGGCTTCTTTGGAATCATATCACAAGGTCTGTAATTGTGAGCGAAAACTCCGTTCCACCCTACAGCTGGGTATATTGAGACTTGTCTCGCTACTGGCTTTATTCCTCCTGAAACATTGATGTATTTGGACATGAATTCTGACGGTGTTCCAATGATATATCACATATATAGACGGGCCACCGATAAGAAGATATTAAATCCTCTGGAATTGAGACCAACAACTCCAATGGATATACTCATTTGCTAGATTAGTGAAGGCTGGTTTAGGTGGGATGGAGCAGTCGAATTATTGCTGGCTAAAAAACAATATCTAAATTACTCGTGGTTACTGTTTTTTTTTATTTTGTGTATTTCGTAGCTTACTTTTGAGTTTCAGCTCATTATTATTAGATTTAGTGTTGTTGTTGCTTCTTAGTATTAAAAATTAGGGACAATTTTCAATATTTAGGATAGGTATATGCTTTTTTTTATTGTTTTTATTGTATTAGGCTTAGAGATAAGGTTTTAAGTTTAGGTGGGGAAAATTGTGATAACATTTTTTTAAGTATAAGATAATATAGGGTTTTCCAATAAGATGTGTTATTTTGAATAGCCCACTATTTCAGTAGATGTCACTTTTGAAGCTGTTTTTTTTTTTAACATTTGCCAAGAAAAGACTACGCCATTGATATAAATGGAACAATACACGCTTCAACAATGCATTGGAATTATTAAAATTCACTATAAAAATGGTGAAAGTCTGGCAGAGACGGTTCGTAAAACTCTAACATTTTTGGGTCTTCGTAAAGCACCTTGTCGGACCGCAATACATAAAATTCGAGCTATGGGGACAACTTAGTTATGTAAAGAATAAAACCCGTGCACATCACTCAAGAACAGCAGAGAATATTGCTGCTGTAGCCGAAAGTGTTGAAGAAAACCCAGTTTTGTCGATTCCTCGTCGTTCTTTGGAATAAGGCATTCCACAAACGTCATTACACCGTATTTTGTACAAAGATTTGGTTCTTGAGGCTTATAAAGTTCAGTTAACACAAGAACTCAAGCCGGTCGATCATCAACAACGTCGTTTCTTTGCTGATTGGGTCCTTGAAATGCATGCAAATGATCCGGAATTCCATCGAAAAATCATCTCGAGTGATGAAGCCCATTTCCACCTTGGTGGCTCCGTCAACAAGCAAAATTGTCGCATCTGGGGCTCGGAAAACCCAAGAGTTATTGTTGAAAAGCCTCTCTATCCTCAACATGTGACTGTTTGGTGTGGTTTATGGTCCGGCGGAGTCATTGGACTATACTTTTTCGAAAATGAGGCTGGAGCAACAGTTACGGTGAATGAATTGCGCTGTTGAGAGATGATTAATGATTTTTTATGGCCGGAATTGGTTGGTATTGATCTGTATAACGTTCAATTTTAACAAGACGGTGCTACGTGCCACACAAGCAACGAAACCATTGATCTTTTTCGGGAAAAGTTTCCGGACCGTGTGCTGAAAGGTGATCATAATTGGCAACCGAGATCTTGTGATTTAACACCTTGCGACTTCTCCTTTGAAGCCACGTGAAAGAAAAGGTCTACGTCAACAGCCCAGCGTCGATTCAAGACCTCAAAGATGGAACTCGTCAGGCTATCGAGGACATAGGGCAGCCACTTTGCGATTTGGTTATGGAAAATTTCATGAAAAGTATATGGTCCTGTAAGCGTGGTCGTGGGGGTCATTTGCCTGATGTTATTTTTTACTATAAACGGCATAGCTTCTTCTTCATAATGAAATAAATATCCGATCATTTATATTAAAAAATGGCATTTTGCTTTTAATATCAAAATAACACCTCTTATTGGGAAGCCCTGTATTTTTAATTGAATTTTATTAGAATCAGGCTATAACATTTTTGATGTAAGATAAATGTTCCGTATTTTATTGCATTAATTGTTTTTAGCACTACAGACCCTTCCGAGCCTTTACTTAGAGATAGTTAAAGTATCTGATTATAATGACCGAATGTATCGGCACTTTTCAAAGTGATATGGTCAAAATCACGCTTTAGCCGAATGTCCGTCCACCCAGCCACGGGGCATTTTGATTTTAAACCAGCACGTATCATAGCTAAATGGATTGATAGTCCATCCGAAGAATCCCTCAAACTAAATCTCGTTGCCGCTGACAAGACTCGAACCGGAGACCTTCAGCTTACGGGTTGATTGCTCTGGGGACTAATTAATTTTTGAATAGTGTTGGCTGGTTTTTTCTCCGTTTACCAATTGAATCATAAAAAAATATAATAATTTTAATCAAATTGAATTTGATAACATTTTTTATTAAATGCTATTGATTGTTGATGCATAAATTTAGAGAGCCATTTTGGCCATTTAGTTTTTAGTATTTTTATTGTTTCGAATTTGCTCTATATTTCTATAAAATTTATAACGTTTAGTATTGAATAACGTGGTTTTAACCACTTCAACGCCACAATTGAACTGCAGCGTCTCCTTAGCACTTTACGCTGCGGGATTGTCCTGATCTTTCCAGTCAGACTCAAATCTGGGCTGTATGGGGGCCATTCCAACCTTTGAGTTTCTTGCGCTTGAAGTACTTCTCGACCTAAGAACACGAAAACAAAGAAAACGTTATTTTATGTTTGAAATTTTGTGGATATTTTGAAAATTTAATTTAGCATTAAATGATTTTCAGCATTAAATTATGAGCACTTGTAGCTTTTCTTTCGTTACCTGGCATGGAGCATTGTATAATATAATTGAAGAATAAATCTGCCTGTATCACCAAATAACACTTAAGGTTAAGCTCCATTTTATTCAATAGGACCTTCAAACACAAAGCTGCTGTCACTTAGGTGTCAAAAAAGCATAAACAACTCCTTTTATTACTGGCAAAACTTTCTCACAACATTACTCTGTTTGATTTTGGAAGGAATCTTTGGATGTATTCTTTGTTGAGTCTTCTTCGAGGCCTTCGCCATATAAGAATTCGTCCACCGTTTACGAAAATTTGAGTTTCAATTTTTTTGTTGTTGAGAAGATCATTTTTTTCCAAGTCTTCTGAGTCGGAGCCACATGCTTTTTGGTCCATCATAAACAATGCTACTTGACTCTTGACGGGAAGTCTAACTTATATCTAGGCTTAAGGGCACATACGCCGTTACGAAGCAGCCTTCTTCTCCCTAAACTTTATAACATTACTTTATCTATGGCTCGCAACAGATCATTTCTAATTCCAATTCCGGTGGACCTGCATAATTATGAAACTATCTTCTAATAAACGATTTTTTGCCGTCCAGGTTCTTTCTGCCTTCCATCGTGTCTATCTCTTTATATTTTTTCGCAAACCATGCTACAGCACTTTGTGGAAGTAATAATCTTTCCCTAATTTGCTGACGTATTCAATAATATTACATTTTACTTCTAAAGTAATGTTTTCCCTTGTTAGGACTTTGTAAAAATTTTTAGAGACCTACTTGTTTCGCGTTCTGTCTGTCCGTGCTTCACACCAAGTTTTCTCGGAAACTACAGAAGTTAGAAATCTCAAACTTATTGGAAAGATCAAATTTGAATTATATGTGTGTGTTATAAAGTCCTTCTGGTAGGAGCACTCTCCTGCTTACTCAGCTTGCTTTAAATAAAAACTTCCGATTTGTTATGCGAATACTAGATAGAAGTGACGTGAGTTAATTTGGAAAATTTCTATCCTCTTATAGTCAGACAATTAGTAAACCTAAACCCAGGGCAATAACACTTTTTTCAATCTACTCATATTCTCAAATTGAAAGGAACTAAGGAAAATTATCATTTGACCAAGATTTTTTTTTCCCAACCCTGTATGTGATACATATATAATCGAGACTTCCAAATGCATGAATATTCCTGGAGCCTCCATAATCGTTTTTCCCGTCGGGGTATGATGATTTAAGGATACCCTTACAGCTGACTAAACCAGTGTTTCACTTAGATTTAAATTTAGACGGTCAGTATCCATTTCGATCCCATCGCCCACTTTAATATGATTTATTTGTTAAAACAACATCTAGCTAAAAGTTCTGGTTACAAATAAAAATTTATTAAAATAGAATTAATTTATATTTTTATTCGTTACTACTATTACCATTACAGCTTTCCAAATTTATAGACTTATTATTTTTGAGACTTCTAGAAATTAGTCAAAAGAGGCATGCCATCAACAAGGAACAGAACACCATTTACAACTCCAAGAATCCCTTCCATAATGCCTTCTGCCTTTGAGATATTATCACGTTCATTGATCCAAACATGTAACGAAAATCCTCCGCATATAATAAAGAGGATACACCCAACAAATGTATAAAATAAATATAAAATCTTGCTCATTTCTTCTTTCATGACTAGACCTAAGAAGGACGAAAAAAGAGCTCAATTTGTTATTTCCTAAAAATTATGTTTATACTCAAGCAAATGCCCGACAGTATGATAACGAAGCTAAAAAATGTTCCGCAAATTAAAATACGAAGTGGAGTAGGATAATATTGATTTATTTGACAATGAAGAGCTAGACATACTATTGAGAATGCCTGAAACGAATTATAAAATATTAGTCACATTTTTTTATCATTTCATTAAAATTATCTTACCAATTCCATGCCTTTAAAAATGATTAATTTGCTATCCATTTTTGAAGAAATACGTAAAATTTAGTACATTGCAGAGCAATGTTAAAGTGAAATTTATGTTAATTTAAATATCATTTCTTAATTTAGTGAAAATAACTTATTTTTTTTTTATGTATAAAAAGTCACAATTCAAATTATAGACTGACATTATGTATTCCTTGTCAAAACAACAAAACTTCAGTGAAGATGTCAAATATGTCAAAAATTAATCTCATAAGAAGATCCACAATGAAGTAATGGTTGGTTGATTTGTCCATTGCAATTTGCCACATGCTTTTTATAATAAAATATCCCAAGTCGTTTTGAATTTCTATAATCGATCTACGAGAATTTTCTTTACTCATTCTATGATCAAGGAAATCCTTTAGGGACCAATGGATGATACTCCTTCCTTGGAATATGGGGGAATAGAGTTGGTGCAGTTTAGCATCATGAATCCCCCAATTCTGTGATTACTTCAGTGCCCACCTTCAAAGTCAAAGTCAAAAGCGCTTTATTCAATACCAGTCGTTATAAATATTAAAAGAATATAAAGCAAATTCCCAACAATTAAACTACGAAAACTTAATGGCCCAAAAAGCTCTCCAAATGTAAACGTTATCAATGAAACACATTCAATGAAAAAAACAAGAGCAAATTCAAATTAATTCAAATTATTACATATTTTTTGATTCAATTGGAGAAAGGAGAAAAAAACTAACTAACATTATTCAAAAAGTATTTTTATTACTAACACAATAGTGAACTGTACCTAATATGCTATGTAGTGAAATAGGTGTGGATATAAAGTGTCCGTGAAGGGCTGCAGCGAAAGTCTGCTGCCTCAGCGAGAGAGGATGGTCGGATTCGCCGAGGTTTGCCATGTCTGTGGACGCGTGGATGCGCTGGCAAGCATTGCTGTGTCGTGGGGCGGGTTCTTTTCCCCAGCACAATGACCCACTACAAAAGAAATTTCGCATCCACGAATTGGTCAAAAACTTCTGACACAGAGGATAAACCGGGCCTGGAGAAAACAGACGGACTTAAGAGGACTTCGTCGTTACCGACGATACTTATGGCGCACAAATAAGAGTGCGGCATCCAGGTGGAAGCGTTGCCCCCTCGCACCCTCCCAACCGGATCAATATCTAAATATAAGCATGGCCATATATTTTCCATTTAATTGGACAACTCAAACAAGCATTATTTGAATGAAGTTTTCCTTTAAATAAAAAATATAAACGTGGCAAATTTATGTCATAGTATTATGTGAGGGAATCAAATAACACTATGTCATAAATAGGCACGGGATCGGAAGGCCACCTTACCCGGCTAGGGCACCTGTGAGCACATAAAAAGAGGTGAACTCACCCGATGGCTATCTCATAACAGCGAAGGGGCCAGCTCACGTGGTGGGTCCCATACCCGGTCAGGTTCAAAAACCGAAAGGAAAGACCGAGTTTATAATTTATCCACACATTTTTATTCGAATTCATTTAAGTACATCTTCTATATGTGGCTGGAAGCTCAAATTCCCCTATTGCGGCTAACAGTAACTGACAAGCAGGTGAATTAATTTTTAAGTTTTTGTTTGCTTATATCTTTATCGACAAAAAGCAAAAAACACATTAATCTACCAGCATCTGCTTCAATTGACGTTACATAAAACTCTTCGTCACAAGTTATGTGCCACCAGGTTGATCTAATATTGTAATTTCAATTACATGCAAACCACGAAATGTAGGATTTCTTATTTGCAGCCCTTTTTGATTATAAATACGCTCATTTTGTGATGCAATAAATTTAGATATATTTCGAAAAGTCTTTTCGTGATGAGTTTCAGTGCACATATAAACTTAATAAGCTGTTCAACACGCCAAACATCCTTCACAGTATGTGCTGCCAAATCCTTTCTCTGCTTCAGCAAAATAACCATGAAGCGCCGTTATTGTTGATTCGACGATATGTCTTTCAATGTGACCATCAAGTTCACTTGGAAGTCTTGTATGAAATTTGACGGATGCTCCTTCACTATAATCTCGTTGAACGAACACTTTAGTGAAATTTGACTTCAGAGTACTACTTCCAGGGGAGTTGTTTTGTGACGTTTCACACGCGAAACCGTATAAACGGAAACTGACATTTCCCTTTGATAACAGTTGTCAGGTCTGTTAATTTTTTTGTCAATAGCAACCTCCTGTGCATAATCCACCTTTTGATTTTACGTTTTATTTTCGCAATGAGCTTTTTACGCCATTACAAATTATCACTATCATTCGCTTCGAATTATCACTGACACTCTGAGTATAATTAATAGTTGACTTTCTCTGCTTCAGCAAAATAACCATGAAGCGCCGTTATTGTTGATTCGACGATATGTCTTTCAATGTGACCATCAAGTTCACTTAGATATGAAATTTGACGGATGCTCCTTCACTATAATCTCGTTGAACGAACACTTTAGTGAAATTTGACTTCAGAGTACTACTTCCAGGGGAGTTGTTTTGTGACGTTTCACACGCGAAACCGTATAAACGGAAACTGACATTTCCCTTTGATAACAGTTGTCAGGTCTGTTAATTTTTTTGTCAATAGCAACCTCCTGTGCATAATCCACCTTTTGATTTTACGTTTTATTTTCGCAATGAGCTTTTTACGCCATTACAAATTATCACTATCATTCGCTTCGAATTATCACTGACACTCTGAATAAAATTAATAGTGGACGCCGTCGTCACCGTCTCCACCACACGAGGAAATTTTTCTTTGCTCTCTTTCAATTTTTATTAATCGCACATTAGATACAGATATTACTCAACAACAAAAGTAAATATGTATTTTCCGCAATTTTGTATTGATTTTATTCGGAACGCAGCAGAACATTCTTCACTTTGCACTAGCGAACAATCAAATTTTCTTCCCCGCTTTCCTCGAGATGCAACATGTTTTCCTTTTATCTCAATCAATATCACACCTTTTGTTTTGCCCCCAATTTAAAGTCCCATCTAGGAATCGATCACAAGACACCATCCTCTCATTATTCGCCAAAAAATTGCACTTTATACCGGTTCTTTTAGCAACCCCAACATTCGGTGATACATTTAAAGTTTTAACTTTCAACTCAAAGAAACTGTACCTGGATATTCTTTCGATTAAAATCACAAGCACATCCCCGTGGTTAGCGATATGATCACGGCTAGCTAAATGAAGAACTCCCCTCGCGTAAGAAAATTTTCATTGCGCACGTAGCTAAGCCGTCGAAAATTCGACAATCCATCTGTCCAATCTTTCCGACGTGCACCCGGTGGTGATCAAAAGCAGACTTTCCGATCTGTTTGATTCCCAGCATGGTCTTTATGCCGCAACCGTATTTTTTCCGCGCCCAAGCAGTTTTTCCTCTTCCTTGTCCGTCGTCCACCAAATCGTCACGTCGCAACTGTGGATTGACGAGCCTCTAGCTCAGGCACTGTAGATTGCATACGGCAAGGTAATGTGTGGATGGGCTGTATTGTCTTAGTGCTCTCATGTCCGAAATTTTAATTCCAGGTTTGAATTATTAAATTGATGGAAGATAATAATGTAGAAAAATTTAAATAATAATAAAAAGATAAATATCATAAAGAATATAATTACAAAGAAAAATTTAAATTTAATATAGAAATGGGAGTAAAAGCAGTATTGACAGATTTTATAGCTTTGTCCAATCATTTCTTAGAAGCATCCGAAGACAAGCAACGGGACTCGAAGAAACTTGGCGTTGATGTACGATGCTTTAAATAAGTTAGTGGATTTAACCTTACAGCCTTACCTTAGAGACTTCAGATACTTTAAGCAGGGAACCTATGTTAAGCGGAGAGAAACCTAGCAGCCACCGTCGTCAAAGGAACTGATCTCAATCATAAATAGTATTGCAGTGTCTAGTGCTGAATGTGAACGTGGGTTTTCTGCAATGAATTTAATTATGCCTCCCGTAAGATCTTCGCTCTACATCAGCACTGTTTGTGATTTATTGTGGATTAGGCTCCTGGGACCTCCTGTGGCATGATACAATCCTGAGCGACACGTCAAGTCTTGGCTGGCGAAGGGACACCATCCTGCACTTGACACCAAGTCATAACAACGAAGGCAGAAAACGTACAATGAAGACAGCATTGCATTGTGGAGTCTCTTTTCCAAAAACATGAGTGTCTCTTAGGTTTTCGGAACACTAAGTTTACAAAAGCATTACTTGCAGTTTTGTTGTGAAAAAGAATTTTCGCTGTTTTTTTATTATTTACAGTTAGTTTTGTATCGTTGTTTTGTAGTTTCCACTTTTAAAAATTAACAAACAACTTGTTTACGTATTGATATGTATTCTTACTACTATACTGTCGGCCTATATAAAGAAAAATGTTAAGGAGGCTTTATTTGTTTTTATTTTATCATTCATTAAAAAATGCGGTTTAATAAAGGCTATAAACAAAAGATCAAGTCAAAAATGCAATATATCTAAACGAAATTGTCGCATCGCTTGTGTTTGTGTGTATGTGTGCTCTTGTCATTGCTTTCGTTCCACGGGCTCGTGTGATGATGTTATAGTTAAAATTATAAAATTATATATATATATATATATATATATATATATATATATATATATATATATATATATATATATATATATATATATATATTGTTACATGTACAAATAATTCTGCGAGCTACTGTCGTAATTGTTTTCACAACAATTAAGAACATCAACAAAACGAATTTACTCGAAACCACGAGAACCTAACAAGCATGAACAACATCTGAAAGTGAGTCACTGCTCCATTCATTCATGCTGGAATGTTCCCGCTAATTCACCAATGTACGAGAACTGAGTTGAATGATTAGACACCCTATATAAAGGCGAGCTGAATGAATGGGGGAATCATTCATTCGACCGCGATAAGAACTGCGATAGTGTGTGGGAAGCGATATTGTTCGAGTGATTTTCGTAATAGTGAAGTGATTTAGAAGACAATTGCGATAAGCAATTTATGGACAAGTGGAAGGTAGAATTTAAGTAGTGAAAATTAAAATTAGTGAAAGTGTTAAATGGATTATTGTGCATTTTTGTAATTAAATAAACTCTTTTAACTTAAATTAAAAGACATTGCGTTTTCACTTTCCCGGAACATTAAATTATTGGCCGCGAATCAAAAACACGCGACAATGGTGTCAAGAAGTGAGAAGGAAAATTTTGGAAGTGAAAACGTTTAAACAATTTTAAAGTTCACAATCAGCGAAACTTAATGAACAATCAGCGAAGCTGGATCAACAAGCGATCGAAATCAAGGCAGATTTTCAAAAACAGTCCACCGAAATAAAAGCGGAGCTCGGTAGTCTTAACAAGCAAATTAAAGGCGTCGAGGAAAAGGTTGATCAGGTCGAAGAAAAGGTCAGCCAGGTCGAGGAAAAGGTCCGCCAGGTCGAAGAAAGAATGAACCATGAGATGGAAAAAGTGAAAAAAGAATTGGAAGCAGCAAAGGCAGTAGTAATCACTTCACCAGCCCCGCTTATAACCGCAGCGCAAAGCACATCCAGAAATGTGCAAGCACCAATATTCGATGGGCAAACGGTCTGGAGTATTTACAAAATCCAGTTTGAAGCCGCCGCTAGGACAAATCAGTGGAATGAGTAGGAACGAGCAACTGCATTAATTCTTGCTCTACGAGGCCCAGCTGCCGAGCTTTTGCAGACTATCCCCGTTGATTTACATTCAAACCCGACTGCTATATTGAATGCGCTCGACATGCGTTATGGAAACGCCCATCTGAAGCAGATTTACTGGGCACAGCTACGGCATCGGATGCAAAAGCCTGGCGAAACCTCACAGCAGCTAGCCCAAGACATTGAGTGCCTGGCACTTTTGGCTTATCCCGCTTACGACCCAGAACATTGAGATGACGCAGCAACAGAAGCATTCATCAGCGCGTTAAAGGACCAGGAATTGCAACAAGCCGTGCGTTTAGCTCAAAAGCAAACGGTTAAGGACGCATTGGCTTATAGTCTGAATTTTGAGGCAGCGAAAAATGCGACTCGTACTACTGCCCGGGTCCGTGATGTAGTGGCAGACGAGTGCAGGTGTAAGCGCGTGGAAAATGAGCCAGAGCCGCAAGTAAATGGTGTGCCTAGATGCTGGGATTGCGGAGAGAAGGAGCACCTGCAAAGAGACTGCAAGAAGCGAAGAAAACGGAGCTATTGTCCAGGATGGTGGAGATCCAGACCGTGTCAGGAGCCTAGAATGGAGGCCCATCAAACTACAAGAGCCAACTTCGTGGGGCGAATGTTGGCTAGGAGGATCGACATCCCCAGCCCCCCCATCACCGTGCCAAGGCAACATCGTGGAGAAGCAGACAGATGCCTTCCTGGTCAAGTCAATGAAGAACATTGCACCATAACAAACGACACTAGTGCAACCCGATCGACGATCCGACCAGACCTAGTGAGGCCCCAACTACTTCACAAGGGCAGAGCTCATGGAAATGCTGACGCCCAATCTCGTCATCCATGTCCAGCTAACTGCAAGCGTTGCCGACGGATTGAGGGAAAGGAACCACCCGTTGATCTGCGATTGATAACGGCCGAATCCGATGAAGGTTGGTCATGGGAGGAAATCCGAAACGCCCAGTTAGCCGATGAAGACATCGGACCATTGGTTGTATGGAAGGAGACGACTGGGCGACCTGATTGGAAAGACGTTTCGATGCATGGCGCAACCCTGAAAAGCTATTGGGCACAATGGAACTCCCTTCAGGTGGAGGGTGGCGTACTCAAGCGGAAATGGGAAACGGCGGATGGCAGCTCCTATAGGATGCAAACTATACTACCCAAAAGCCGAATCCACGATGTGATTAAGGAAATGCATGAAGGATCCTCGGGAGGCCACCTTGGTGTTAACAAGACCTTAGCGAAATTGCGGGAAAGGTTCTACTGGCTCCACGCTCGAGAAGACGTAGAGGACTGGTGTCGCAAATGCACAATTTGCGCTTCCGTCAAAGGACCAAAGCGACGACTGAGAGGACAAATGCAAACCTATAACGTGGGGGTATCGTTTGAAAGGATTGCTGTTGACATCGCAGGAACCTTTCCTGAATCTGAATGGGGAAATCGATACACGCTGGTTGTAGCCGATTATTCCAGCAAGTGGCCCGAGGTCTACCCCATTCCCAACCAGGAAGCAACTACTGTAGCTGAACAGCTAGTGTTGAATTGGGTCAGTAGGTACGGTGTACCTTGCGAACTACATTCGGATCAAGGCCGAAACTTTGGGTCACTAGTTTTTAGCGAAATGTGTGAACTACTGGGAATACAGAAAACGAGGACAACACCGCTGCATCCCCAATCCGATGGAATGGTCGAACGGTTCAACGGCACGCTAAATAAACACCTGGCCAAGATGGTTGACGAGAACCAAAGGGACTGGGACCGACATATCCCACTATTTTTGATGGCGTACAGAGCTGCCCAACATGTATCGAAGGGCCAAGCCCCAGCCAAAGTCCTTTTTGGAAAGACTATTCGTCTGCCAGCCGATATAAAGTTCTGAACACCCCCTGAGAAACCCCAAACGATCTCGGAGTAAGCAAGTGATCTAAGGCAACGGTTGAACCAGATACATCGGACAGTGTGAAATCACCTCGAATCAGCTACTGACCGCATGAAGACCAGATATGATCTAAAGGCAAATTCTACTGGCTTCCAGCAAGATGACTTGGTCTGGCTATATAACCCACAGCGACGGAAGGGTAGGTCTCCAAAGTTGCAGCATAATTGGGAGGGACCATACCGAGTTACAAAGTGAATCAACGACGACGTATACCGAATACAGGAACATCGTAAGCCGAGAGCTAAAATGAAAATCGTGCATCTGAACCGTCTTGCCCCATATTACACCCAGGAAGAATTGACTACAAATAGCGACACGTCTATTCGGGGCGAAAAGAACTGAGGTGGGGGCAGTGTTACATGTAAAAATAATTCTGCGAGCTACTGTCGCAATTGTTTTCACAACAATTAAGAACATCAACAAAACGAATTTACTCGAAACCACGAGAATCTAACAAGCATGAACAACATCTGAAAGTGAGTCACTGCTCCATTCATTCATGCTGGAATGTTCCCGCTAATTCACCAATGTACGAGAACTGAGTTGAATGATTAGACACCCTATATAAAGGCGAGCTGAATGAATGGCGGAATCATTCATTCGACCGCGATAAGAACTGCGATAGTGTGTGGGAGGCGATATTGTTCGAGTGATTTTCGTAATAGTGAAGTGATTTAGAAGGCAATTGCGATAAGAAATTTATGGATAAGTGGAAGGTAGAATTTTAATAGTGAAAATTAAAATTAGTGAAAGTGTTAAATGGATTATTGTGCATTTTTGTAATTAAATAAACTCTTTTAACTTAAATTAAAAGACATTGCGTTTTCACTTTCCCGGAACATTAAATTACCTACAAAAACACGCGACAATATATATATATATATATATATATATATATATATATATATATATATATATATATATATATATATATATATATATATATATATAATGGGAGATTTCTCATACATGAAATCGCTTCCTCGGCTGTTGCGAAAACCGTCACACTTTTGCGTTTTGCAAATTTGCGTCTTACAGTTTCTTGGATGACCCCTAGGGAAAGACATATCCATTTCAAAAGTATATTGATTATTATAAGCTTCATACAAAATGGTTGGTGCAAATCAAAACAAGTTTATAGGAAATTTAGAGTAGGCAGTAGGCATCGAGATGTTAACGAGGGGGGGAGGTGAGGGAATGTTTAACTAGGCCTTATTAAAAAATAGAGAGGATGGTTTATAAGAATAAATGAGCCTTCCCACAACTAAAAGTTTAGAAACTAAGCACTGAGGTTGACTACTAAAAATTGGACGTTTAGGAGAGTGGCTTAAAACTTAAAGTTTTCTTTGGACCACAAAGGATGCCAATGATGCGATTGTTAACGAAACTTATAAAAAACATGATCTAAACTTCTTCATACCTGGCAACTTCATTCACGGTTAGGGACATCGATCTCGACCTGAACCTAACGGAGTTCATTCAACCAGCGAAACCGTATAATAGAATCGGAAATGAACGAATGGGTATCAAAATTGTAAATGCTGTCAAACTAAATAGAAGAGATTCCAACATCCTACACGCTACATCTCTATGCAAACGGTAAAGATTACAGTTGAGGGAAACACTCTACCAGATTATTTAAAGATCACGTGTCACAAAGCCAAAATGGAATGTTTCAAATATAGGCCAAGGCATTTTAGAAATTGTGGCAGATTGGGACACTCCATCCCGTTCTGGAAGGATAAAATATGTGAATGTCTAAAATGCGGATCGACGAAATGCAATTGTGGCGTATGCCAAATGAGATGCTTACTTTTTAACAACAATGAACACATGGCCCCGGACCAGAACTGCATAAAATGACTAAAATATGAACATGAAGTAGATACGATGGGCTAGATCTAGAAAACTACACAAATTTGGAGTTCCCACGATTGACAAGGGACAAATTCAGGCGTTAGAAAAGTCATTATGAAATATACTCATTTAAAGATTGTGACCGTGCGTCGCAGGAATACGCGTTCCACCCAAACAACTTGAAACAATGTTTTCCCAGCTGCTGAAACTATGCAATTGAAACCAAAGCCGAAACGTTCGAATCCGCATAGGACTCCAGAAACACAAAGGCTCATCGAAGAGTTTAAAAACCTCCTTTTATCTGCCGACCGCACCAGTATTGGAGCGAAGAAGTTAGTGGAAGACTTATCTAACCTTGAAAAAATATTGAAGAAAGAGAGGGAATAGTGGTGTGTGCTGGGCCGCTGGGACAAAAACTTTATTGTCAGCTTCATTCATTCTATTCTTTTACTTTTTTGTATTTATTCTATTTATTTATTTATTAAGCTATTTAATTATGTATTTATTTATTTATTTCTTTACTTATTTATTTATAGAGTTATCTATTTATGTATTTATATGTGTACTTATATATGTTTTTATTCATTAATTTATTTATTTCAGATATTTATTTATTTTACTGTTTATATGTTTATTGTTGCATCTTTTTAGTTTAGCGTTTTACATATTTATCTATTTATTTATTTATTTATTCGACAAGGAAGCTGGAATATATGGACTGCAGTAGCGCTCCATTACCTAGGTGGAAACCATGATCGTAGGTTCAAATCAAATGTTTCAAATTTTAAAACTAAACGTCCAGAGTCTAATAAAACATGAGGACAACATAGAAACACACCTAACTAGGCACAACTATGCCTGTGCTATACGCCAAAGGCGGAAAAAAATCAGACCTTCCTGTTGAAGGGCCTCGACTGTGGGGAGAATACAGTTGATCTCCTTGAAATGTTGCAAGAAGCAGCACCAGCTGTTAAGTTCATCTGTGTGAAAAATTTTGCTACAAGGAGATCAACTGTAGAAGGTAAAATATTACCATTTTATTTGGTCCAAATTTCCAACGACAGCAGTCCGAGTGCCTCTACAGGTAAGGTACTTAAACTTTAGAGTTGTGAGGTGGGAACGCCTCCAAAAAACTGAGGTCAACCAGTGTTACAGGTCTCAACGATTCGGTCACTCGGCTGCCAATTGTACAATGCACTATCGCTATGTTAAGTGCAAAGATATCCACGCCCCCGGTGAATGCAAATTGGCTCAGATGGAGCCAAAAGAAAAATTGTATTGTGTTAATTGCGGTACATTTGGTCATCCAGCATCATACCGAGGATGCCCCCGGTATCAAGATGCAAGAGCTAAATTTTCCCTAAAGCAAACCAAAGTAAATCACAATCTGTTACCTCCCAACTTCATCAAACCCGGGGTATCATTTGCACTTGCTGCCAGAGGACCAGCAGGCAACGATATAAATAAAATAAATAATGTAAGTGGCAATAATGAGCTGCTTCTTAAAATCTACCAGCAACTTGAATCGCTTTCAGGTAGAATTAATAAGCAAGACCAAAAAATCAATTTCGTTTTTCAAAGTTTAGGTCAACATGCTCCAAAATAGTTTGTCATCCAGTCACATTCCTATGGATAGGATTCGTCTCATCTCGATCAACGTCAACTCCATTGTTACTATACTTCGGCGTGATTATCTCCTTGAATTCATTGTTAAGCAAAAGCCTGACATCATGCTTCTCACCGAAACCCACCTCAATTCATGGCACTCCATGACATTGAACAATTTTGAATTCGTAAGAAACGATAGGCTAATAGGTGATGGGGGAGGTGGCACCGGGATATTGGTTCGAAGCCCCTATTGTTTCCAAAATATTGAAAAAGTCGAATTCAAAAGCTTTGAATCTCTTGTAGTGTCCGTTATCAAAATTTCACTGCCAGGTGGGGATAACCTCTTCGTTATCTCTGCCTATGCAACTGGTGGGACTGTTCTCAGGCTCAAGGAGGAACTCAATTCCTTGTTTGAAATACTCGAATTGAACAGGCTTCATGATTATTATATTCTTGCTGGTGACCTAAACGCCAAGTATACATCATGGCTGAACGCCACCAATAATCCAAGAGGTGTATTTCTGAAATCGTGGATAACAGAGAACCAGATTGAATACAGGTGCAATCTATATGGGTCGGAGTTCCCAACATACCCTAGGACAAATTCATATTTGGACCTCTGCATTGCTGACGCAAGACTCGAATTCAACTTTAATAGTCCTCAACGGAAACGGCAGGTGCTTCCTTATGATAGCGACCATAACGCAATCGTAATGGAAATCAATCATCAAAGGGATGATTTATTCCTCATTCCAGTTCAACACGAAAATCATCGGTTGAACTTCAAAAAAACAGACTGGGGAAAGTTTCAAAAGAAGTTTAATCGGAATTACCAAAAGCAATGTCCCCGTTCTGATGGTGGCAACTCTTGCTCAATGGTTCCTAATGACAGAAATCTAACTAACGATGAAATAGATGTCTATTTGTCGAAGTTAGAGAAGCTGACGTTGGAAACGATTGAGAAAGTAGTTCCCAAGATTAAACATCGAAACAATATGGAAGGATATGAAACACCAACCATCGCAAGGTTGAAAAGATTGAAAAGCCTTCTTTTCACACGCGTCAACAATATTTATCGACGATTTTTGGACCATAACCACCCCTCGTTGTCTTTGTTGAAATTACATCTGAAGAATGTCCGGAACTTAATCCGGTCATACTTCAGGAGTGAGGTCAGCAATCAATGGGCGGAAAAATTGAGGGGTATTAGCCCACAGGACCCAGACGGCGTGTTCACGAAAGTGAATAGCATATTCCGCAAGAAGTCTCGAGTGAAGGTTTCGAATCTTGAAGTCACTAGTGATGAGATAAATCTTCTCGATAGGGCTGGTATCGAAATTGATAGTACGACTCCGGATAGAAATGGAAACAGGATCATTTGTGAAGGATTGGATAAACTTGCCCTGATTGAAACACATTTTGAATTGGTTCATTTATCAAACCCCGAGAGAGGGAATGAAATAGTTTCAGAGATCGTTGAAGCAAAAGTTTCCGACTTCAAGTCAAGCCTGAACGGCCAATCAATTCTTCATTTCAATGAAACATTAACATCTGACCTCATACCGAACTTGAATCTTATTGATTATTTTGTCAGCTATGAAGACTTGTGTTTTATATTTCGCAGGATAAACAACAAGAAATCATGTGGTACTGATGGTATTCCAAATGAAGTTCTCCGACATTTGCCGGAGGTTGCTATTAGGAATTATTGCATATTGTTCAACAACATGTTGAGCAATTCATATTTCCCAAATGAGTGGAAAAAGGCTAAGGTATTTCCAATCTTGAAGAAAGGAAAAGAATCTTCATGCCAGAAAAGCTATCGCCCAATCAGCTTGCTGCCTAACATCAGCAAGGTGTTTGAAGTGATACTCAACAGAGCATTAAATGCCCACATTGAGGAAAATGAGTTGATGCCGAATTGCCAATTTGGTTTTCGTGCCAGACATTCCACCACACATGCAATAACGAAAGTAACCGCAGACATCTGTTGGAAACTAAATGATAGACAATGTGTTGGAGCATGTCTCATTGATATGGAGAAAGCCTTCGATACGGTGTGGTTAGATGGACTAGTTTTTAAACTCCTTCAGGACAAGTTCCCCAGACACCTTATCGCCATGACGTGTAATATGTTATACGGGAAATCGTTTGTCGTAACTGATGAAAATCTGACAACAATGCGCGAGTTCAAGGTCTTGAATGGTCTACAGCAGGGAACAGTTACTGTGCCTCTGCTTTTTTCAATCTTTATTCGCAAGCTATTGAACGGCTTTGATTTTAACGTCTCGCCAACGCGATCATTGGTAGCTTTTGCTGATGATCTGATCATCTATACGGCAGACCGAAAAGCTACAATAGTTCAGAGCAATCTTCAAAAAATGTTCAATGATGTACAGCTGTACACTGACAATTGGCGAATGAAAATAAATGTGCAGAAGTGTGAAACAATCTTATTTCGGACAACGCTGCGGCGGGTCAGTCTAGACCTGAAACGTAATTGGAAAGATTTCCACATCATGGCTGGTGAGGGTAGTCTTGAACGGGTTCCACATAAATCCTGTGTTCGATACCTCGGTGTTTATCTCGATCAGTATTTGTACTATACTGAACATGTCAAGATCATGCTCAGTAAGGCACTTAAAGTAGTCATGGCCCTTCGAAAACTCTTTCATTCCAGATACATTGATCAAAAGGTCAAAGTTATCTGTTACAAGACACTGGTTAGACCAGTTTTGACATATGGATGTCAGATCTGGTACAACCAGAGCGCTAGTACTATGGAAAAATTAAGAGTTTTCGAAAGGAAATGTCTTCGTGCATGTACAGGTTTGTACAGAAAGCCTGAGATGGATTGGAAACATTATATATCGAATAGAAGAATTTATCAAACTGCTGAAGTGACTAGAGTCGATATCTTCATATTGAAACTTCTTCGGAATCATATCGCAAGATCTGTGACTGTGAGTGAAAACCCTTGGATTTCACAGCCGTTCCACCCTACAGACGGGTATATAGCGACTTGCCTCGCTACTGGCTTCATTCCTCCAGAAGCATTCGTGTATTTGGACATGACTGGATATGTTTTTGATTCTGACGGCGTCCCAATCATATATCACATATATCGACGGGCCACCGATAAGAAGATAAAATATCCTCCGAATTTGAGTTCACGAGACCAACAATTCCGATGGAGATACTCATTTGCTAGATTCGTTGAAGCTGATCGAGTTGAGACGGGGCAATCTAGGTATTGGTGGCTGAATGACAATGTCTAAATTATTCGTGTTTATTTTCAGTTTTGGTGTTTTTCATTATTTAGTTTTTGAGTTTCAGCTCATTATTGCTACATTTAGTGTTGTTGTTTATTTTTGTTAAAAATTAGGTATAGGTTAGGTTTATATTATTTTTATTATATTAGTTTAGAGATAAGGTTAAACGCTTAGGTTAGGAACATTGTTATAGATTTTTTTAGTATAAGATAAAGTTTTTGATTGCATTTATTAGAATTAAGTTAAAACATATTAGGTGTAGGATCAAAGTTCACTGTAGTGTTAAGATGATAAATAATTTTAGAATAGTGTTTGTTGGTTTTTTCTCCTTTTTCCAATTGAATTGTAAAAATATGTAATAATCTTCATTGATTTGAATTTGCTATAGTTTTTTTTTTTAAATGTGTTAATGATAACGTAAAAATTTAGAGAGCCATTTGGGCCATTCAGTTTTTTATTGTTATTGTTTGGATTTTGCTTTATATTCTTTTAAAATTTATAACGATTAGTATTAAATAAAGCGCTTTTGACTTTGACTTTGAACTTTGCCTGTGCGCTTTTCCAAGAGGTTCTAAGTAATTATAATTGTAATGCCAAATATAGAAATGTCTTGAGACTTGAGACTTTTCAAGGCAAAATGTTCAGATTCTGAAATGTGCAGACTGCAGTGAAAAAAGAGACGAGTTAGGTTTCTTTAATAAATTCAAAGGACTCGCCACCGTCAGGGACACTCTGATAAAAAATGACATGAATTCGATTGTCGAGTTTGGAACTTATATTGACAATGCAAAGATTAAGATTTAATAAACGGCATGGTAAATGGTGATCAGTGAAAAATAGAACCGAAATATGGAGAGCTTATGCAGGTTCTTTGTTGTTCTTTAGTATTATTGATTATTTTTTTCTGACTTTTCAGTTATTGACATTTCCATGCTAGGAAAACATACATTATAGACTTTCTTAAACACATTATAGACTTTCTTAAACTTCTTGTACTGTCATAGGGTTCATGCTCTGCATTTATAGGCCGGTCTTTTACCTTTTTTTAATCAGAAACAAGTCACGATAGTGTGTAGACATACAAAGATTGCTAATTTTATAGGTGTTATTAGTATATTGACTTCACTATATATTTTAATTTTTTATGGTTTCGCCACATAATATTTAACCACGATAGCTAATGATACTAAGGCTTATGTTTTTGAGCATGCATTTCACCCTGGCCTTTTGTCCAAAAGATTAATTTGTACGACCGCGTTTGGGCCCAGTATGTGAACCGGTCCCGCAACAGTTGGAAAAACATATCGAGCACGCTGGCCAATGTCTTTATCTTAGCCCAGGCCATTTCCCGGACCGGACCTCTACCGGGTCTTCCACGCAATTTAAAAAAAAATAACTTGGTTATGCGTTGTATTACAGCGGTTTTGTCCAATTTCTGTTTCCAGTGGCTCTGCACAATTATTTTATTACATGTCAACACCAAACTCCAACTCAATAAAGACGAACAGAAGGAGTCCCATATCCCATCTGCAACAAATGACCACTATTCCCCCACCAAGCCTATGAATGCCAGCCACAGTTTACTGGGAAAAAACAACGTATGCCCAAGTACTACAAGTTTAGACAGTTCTTTAAACTGTATGAAAGCTTTTGTCCGGGCAAAAACGTACAATTTCAAATATTATGCTGTTCGGTAGTATTATTTCATTAATTTGATTTTTAAGATACTTCATATTTTAAGGGTGAATAATTTTTTTCCCAAAATAATTTAAATATTTTCTTTTAACTTTGCTTCCTTTGCTTTAATTTATTCAACAGTTGGTTGTGTGTGGAATCTTTCCAGAATTTTTTCCTCCAAATGCGCTCTATAATTGCTGACTTTTCCGTAAGCTTTGTCTATTAAATTGTCATTGAGCTTATCATGATGCTTTTTCGAACAAAGATTATTGCCCAGATCAAATACTTTATTCTTCCTGGTGCTTGCCAATTTCGCGGGTTTTCTTTCAGTTTGCTTTGGATTTAAAAATATTTTATGCCGGAAAACCATTGGTGAAAAAATATCAAATAAGCAAGTCTATATAATATGCGATATAGGTGATTGAGGGAACATCAACAGTATCTAAACGCTTAGAGCATTGAATCTGTTTGTCTAAAGAAAATATTAAAGCCTCAAAGTTATTTACTATAAATTCATCTTTTATTTTTATTTCAGATTCCACATTTATTCTTAGTATTACATCCATTTATAACATATATAATAAATATAATTATGCATTGATGACAATATATTATTGTTGCCTTACAATAGTGTACATGTTACAAATATTTATCTTCTACACTGACTTTATAGTTTTAATCTCGGTGTAAAAATATTCTTAGAAAATAAATGTATTGTAGAAAAACTTCCATTGAGTACAACATTCATTATGTGTAAAAGTAAAAATTCTTTTTGTACGATATAACAAGTAGAAAACGTTTTATAGATCTGTATGCAAAAATAAATTTTAAAACAAAGCTTCATTTGTAGCGTGGCGTATTAATAAATTTAAGACTCGTTTTATTTAACACTGTTGTCGCTAATTTAAATGCACATTTACGAGTAGAGTACGTTCCATTATTATATGATTTGTACGAAGATCTCTTTTGGTATGCGTCTTAAGGCATTTAGTATGGGAAGATATAAGACTTGAGTAGCATTTTATTCCAAGGCTGATTGCTAATAATCTGGTCATTTGTTCAAAAATCATTTTTTTAATCGCTAAATTAGATTCGATGGATTACAATAACTTAATCTGCCTAGTTTTATAATTTTCATTCATTTTCAAATTTCTGGGTTATTTTTGATTTTTAAATTTCTTAAATTTAGACTGTATAAAAAGCGAATGTAATTTTATTTCGAGACCTGTTGGTTTAATCTCTAAAAGTTAGGACAACGTCGACGAAGAAAACGACACCGTTGACAATGGAAATTGATCCTTTGGCCATAGCCATACGTTTTTGATCTTTGTTCCAGGCATTTTCCCATTCCTTGATTACAAGGACACCACAAGCAATGAACAGGGCGCAGCCAATCAAACTGAAGAAGAGATCTAAACGCTTGTTGATTGGAGTGTTCATCAAATAGCCTGAAATTACAAAAATTGTGATGAGTTTGTGGAAAATTTCCAAATGCCTTAAAAAAAATTTGTAAATTATAATTATAAATTAAGAACTAAAAAATGCGTGGAAATGTAACAGTAATTCGTTATTATCAAATTTAGGAGAAGATATGGGGAAGGATTTATTTATTTAACTCTTTAACAGACAAAAAGTCCAATTAAAAAATGGCAAAATACAAATTGAAAGGTAATGTTTTAAAACAAATCATAAGTTTGAAAAGAGAGAGAGAGAAAAAAACAAAACAAGAACACAGTAATTATGGATTGTACTCGTAATTTATAACTACATCTTTTAATCTAGCTTTGAAACAGGAATAAGAAGAGGAAAAAGGACCAAGCTCAAGTGAATCGTGGTTTCTTATCATGCGCAAAAATGAGATCAGTGTGAGCAAATGGCACCGCTGAAATATTTCTATTCCGAGAGGGGTATACCCCCTTTCGGGTACGCAATCCCGACGTAAATTTAAATCAAAGTGATGGCGGCAGAGTTGATGCAAAAAACACTGGTCTAAGAAAACTTTACGAGACTTCAGGGTAGAAAGATAGGAAGGTTAAACGATGCTGATAGGATTGGCAGGGTAAATTAAACTTGTAGTATAAAGAATGAGTGAACCGTTGCTGAACAGACTCCAAGGATGAATGAAAGTATGTTAGGAATAACGAGGAGACCAGTACAATATTCAAGAACTGGAGGAACAAGGCAAACAAACAAGCGGACAGCAACAGAAACGTTGCGAAATTTATTTGCATGTCTGAGTACGAATCCTGAAACTCTTGATGCCCTCGATACCACAGTCAAAATATGCGCATCGAATTTGAGTCAGTCAAAATATGCGCATCGAATTGAGTAACGTAACACCTAACACATCGTTCAATAAGTCCCGAGACTATCAATGAAAACAACATTTTTTTTTTCAAAAATCATTTTTATTCATCTATATAATCTCCTTTTAGGGTGATACAATCTTTCCAACGCCTTTCTAACATTTCTATACTGTGTTTATAGAAGGATCTATCCTTTGCTTCAAAATAGGCTTCAGTTTCGGCAATGACCTCATTCGAAGCAAATCAAAGCCCAATTCGTTCAATTTTGCCATTCTTTTCTAGGACTCCACGGACTTCCACTGAAAGCAATCGCGGCACCCACTTGGAAAAAACCTTTTTCATGCTCAATTTTTCATGAAGGATTGTAAATACGCTCCCAGATGATATCTGTGTCATTTCTGCAATCTCACGGACCTTCATTTTGCGATTTTTCATTACAATTTATAACACTTCACTCACATTTTCCTGTGTAATGGCTTCCAATGGCCTATCCGAACGTTCCGCACCGTTTGCGTCCGCACCACCACGTTTAAGCTCAGCATACCAACGAAAAATCGTTGGTTTCGATGGAGAGGAGTCCGGGTAATGTTTTTCAAGCCATTGCTGGGCTTCTACGGTGTTTTTACCCATTAAAAAACAATGTTTTATCAACACGCGAAACTCGCTTTTTTTCCATTTTTCAAACAAATTACAAAGTGACTTTACCCTAAACTCGATAACTCTGCTGTCTGTGATCCGATCGACGTGAAATTTTACAAGTTTCATGTTAAGGTTTGCACTCTATGGAAACGTGGCAAGTTCGGTACTAATAGTACCATCTCTGGGTTAGTCTCGGGACTTATTGAACGATGTGTAAGTCTTTAAAACTACTCGCTGCTAGTAGGGGGAGCATCACTCAAAGCATAATTAAAAACAACGGGGGATAACTTAAGTGTAAAGGTCATTTTGTGGCATTTGGCAATATTAAGGCAAAGGAAATTTGATTTACGCCAGTTGCTTAAGGCAGGAAGGACTTGTTAGAGGTAAAAGCAGTCCTGTAGGGATTTGATTTCACGGACAACTTTAAAATCGTCTGCAAAAAGAAGACAAGGTGATCTAATTACAGACGGAAGGTCATTGATAAACAATAAAAACAGAAGGGGGCCAAGGATGGAGCCTTGCGGAACACCACATGAGGGGACCAATGGCAAGAAGCTAGTACCAAGAAGACACACACGGCATGCACGTAAGAACAGATGGGAAAACATCCACAAGAGAAGGACTTAAGAGATTCAGTAAGACTTCAATTTATAGCATAAAAGGGAATGGTTCCCAGTTTCAAAGGCTTTAGTAAAGTCAGTGAAGATAACATCTACTTGATGCTGATTATCTAAAGAATTTGCTATGATATCGGCAAATTCAATTAAAATAGTGGTTGTTGATCAACGCTTGAGGGATCCATGTTGTTGAGGTGCTATCATTGGACTCAGTAAATCAGACAGTCGGTTGTGAACCAGACGCTCCAGCAATTTTGGAGAGAAAGACAGTAAGCATATAGGACGATAATTAGTCATGGATGAAGGGTCACCTCTCTTGAAAATCGGGACAATGTTTGCTTTTTTCCAACAAGTAGGAAAGTTTCCAAAACAAAGACTAAGATTAAAGAGATGGGATAGGGGAACACTTAAACAGGATGCAAATGATTTAACAAATATATTGGGGAGTCTATCTGGACCAGGACTTATATTAGGATAGGACTGACGCGAATGCGCAGCGTGTGCGCACCCTAATCTGTGAAGATCCATCGGGGCAAACCGTAAATCAAGTCTACTATTGCCAAGTACTCGAAAGATTGCGAAAACGAGTCAACAGGGTGCGCCTAGACATCACTCGTAACTGGATCCTTCATCACGACAACGCGCCGTGCCACACCGCTCTCAGCGTGTCCCAGTATTTGGCCTCTAAGCAACAGCCGCTTTACTTGCCTGATATGTCACCTTGTGACTTTTTTTTTGTTCCCTAGAACAAAATCTGTGGTCAAAGGAACCCATTTTGAGTCAATTATGGATATCCAGGCGGCCGTGACGAGGGTACTCGTGGACATCCCAGTCGAAGCGTTCCAGAAATGTTACGAAGCATGAAAAACGCGCTGGAATCGTTGTATAGCTGCCCAAGGGGACTACTTTGAAGGAGATGGCAGAGTTGTAGAATAATTTCTAAATATACGGTTTTCATGGAATCAGCCTCATTACTTAATTGTAACACCTTGTATATTCAAATATGGTGGCAACAATGACGCACATACCTGTATGTTATGTCGGGCCGTCATCTAATTTAGTACTGACAGTGTAGTACAGCTATCAGGCATGCAAGTCGACGAGAGCTTATGTTGGTACAATAGTGCCGTTGTTCGATCAGCTGTACAATGTCTTTATTAAGGGGGTTCTCTGGTTTGATGGGATCAAAAAATCGATTTTTTTTGCACAAATTGTTTGCTCTGATAGACTTTCAAGAGGAGGAGTAAGGTGTACTCTATGGATCAGTTATCGCAGATTAAGGGGAAGTTAGGATTTTTATAGTTGTAACTCTACTTGAAACTTCAAACCCGTTTTCCTTAGAACCATGTTTTCTAAACTTTCTTCCATCATATCTTGAGAACGGCTTGGCCGATTCACTTAAAATTTATAGGGTCGACCCACCACATAAACGTCCGGAATGATCTATTATCACCCTAGAATTTAAAATATTTCTTTGCTTTTAGGAAAAAGTTGACAAAAAATACATTAAACCGAAATTGGTTGCTCCGAAGTCTGTCAGAAATTCAATTTTAAAAATTTTCTTTTTATCATAGTCTATTCCGTGTATTTAAGCTTAGAGATCAAAACACCGCCATTTTTTTTTAGTTTCCGATAAGCCAATCAGAGGCAGGTGTCTTCAGAACGCTGTAATTTTGGTTCCAATGAATATTTGTAGCTAAAAATGTATAGCATACTCTTGAAGCACTTACATATAAATAAATAATGAAAACCATTGGTCGTCAAAAAAAACAAAAACCCGAAAAATGCTTAAAAATCAGCCCGCCAAACCAGAGAATCTCCTTAAATGTCACAAGGTCTCCTTGTCAATACAAGCAAAAAGACAAATAAATTTTGGGTGCCTTTAAGGGATGAGTACAATAAGAATCCAAAGGAACTTGGGCGTCTCACACTGTTTGACGAACTTTGTTAGATTGGGACTAAGACTAGGCCCGTCTCCTCAATTTCTTTGTCAAGGTGAATTCCTGAGCATGTTTTGTTAAATTCTTAAAATGGCTTACATGTAAAAATATGGTGGGAGATTATAACCTGTTTAAATTCCCGGCGTCAGTCCAACATGAATATAGGGTATTTCGCTCTTTATAAAATTTAGAAGTCAAGTTTAGTCAACTGATTTGAACTGCCAAATTGATTTAATCAGACTAATAGTTCGTATAAACAATTTTTTTACTGTGATTTTAAATAGTGGCTTTTGCACATTTTGTTTTGCCTAACTACTCTTTTGGTCTGGACTGACTCATAAAAGTACGTTTTTAATATACTACAGGCCCAAAATCGGAACATCTTATTAGCTTTTGCGAATGGCGTCGTACGTGTATCATATTTAATGTTTGCGAACTAGACAGCTGCAGTATACAAATGGACAAGCAATGGAGCGCTATACTCTGCAAGAGCGTGGCATAATTGTGTAGAATTTTTTGGCCAATAATCGGTCGGTGGTGTATCGAAAATCATCTTGAGCCACGAGGCGCATTTCTACTTAAGCGGTTACGTTAATAAGCAAAAGTTCCTGGGGCACTGAAAATCCACGAATGATGCACGAACAGCCATTACATACACTCAAAGCGTAAGGCGTTCACGAGCGAGGAGTGATCGGGTCATTTCTTTTTTTGAAGAGGCTATCAGAAACACGGTCACTGTTACTGGCGAACGCTACCTGGGCCAGGGTAAACGGCTTCTTACTGCCAGAATTGCATGAGCGGGGCATAGTGAATATGTGGTTTCAACAGCACAGAGCAACCGCACACACAGCACGAGCTACAATGGATATTGCGAAGGAAGCGGAAAAGTTTGTTTCTATTATACGTAAGTTAGCAAACCGCTTTCTGCTCAGCTAGTGCCGATGCATTTTTGGCTACAACTTCTAAAGTCTAAATTGTCTTTAGAATAATATGTTACAGTTAAAACGGGTTTCGTTAGTAGGGAATTTTTATGATACTCGCCCAGGCGCACATCATTTAGATGTTTGATGCTGGCGTGCACGGAAGTTTCTTGTATAGCGCACAAATAAGTTAGCACATGTATTCCTGGCAAAGATATACCTTCAAATGAGCATATTAGTTCTGCGCATGCCTGAAGTTCCTTTGCAAATTTCGTCGCAGTGTGTTTGTATTTGCATCTAAAAATCGATCTATACGACAGTAAAATCAAAATACGGCCGAACCCGAATAACTGCCAAAGAACGTTTCGTAAAACTCGACAGTAAACCAAAACTAGTAGGGCTACAAATCAACGAAAATAAAACAAAACTCACAACGCAGTCGAGGAAAAATACCTGAAATACAGAATACATCACACTTGGCGAATATACCGAAAATGTGAACGAGCTAAAATAACGAGAACCGGTAGTGAAAGATACAAAATATGCTGAAGAATGCAGCTTGCAAATAAAATATTTTATTGACGATCTTGAAGACCAGCTGCATACACAGGAAAACAAAGCTTCAAGCAGATAAATCTGTGATAAGACATGTGCTATAATATGGGTGTGAATCATGAACCCCACTCAAGCATTCGCAAATATATTGAACGCTGTCGAAAGACGAGTCCTGTGGCAAATAATCGAAGCGAAGCTACACGGGGAAGAAGAGCTGAAGGTCTCAACCATTGTAAGACTGCGGAAGTTGGAATGGGCTGGCTACGTGAATCTTATGGAAGAACAGCGGATACCCAAAAAATATTCATTGAGAGAATCGAAGGGTGTGGGGAAACCGAGAAAACGCTGGACGAAGACAGTTCATCGCTTCTCGGATTTCAAAATTGGAGAACGCGGTCAATTGGCCGGATAGTTGGAGGTGCTATTAACAGAAATTGGAGGTCCGAGAGGGGCTGCAGTGCTACGAAGAAGATTTTGAAAATATCTTACACATCTACTTGATTTCGGTAAGACTTATTCCTTTGTCTCTTTATGAACAATCACTCCTGTCTATCTGTTTTTTGTTTATACATAGGTTCAGAAAAACGCATGAAAAGCTAAGTTCAACGTTTTGATTTCATTGATCTCCTTGAAATTAAACCTTGCGTTCCTTCCTGCAACACAATATTGCTTAATATCATGCCCAAGGGTAATCACTGTAGAAAGAGTTTATTTTGATAAGCACGCCTTGACAGATCTAGTCCCACTGGTCAATACCACGCTCAACCATGTCAGTATTACCTAATTTTTCAATACGTACCCATCACAGCTAAATTGTCAAAATTTCTGACGCAGTATGGGTACGTTCTCTAGCCGACTACATTGCCTTTATTTTAACAAAAATAATGAACTATAAAGAAACTGAAACGAGTTGAATATATACCACCTTTCCATAAAAACTGTCTGGATGCAAAAATCGCATTTCTCAAAGTTCTAGGAAAGCGATGTAATTTACAACCCTCTCATCAAATACTAGAAATGTTTTCCATGCCTTTTCAACTGCTGGTTAATTATTCTACCGAGACTAATAAATTCACTTTCCATGAAGTGATAGCAACATTAGCCACTATCTACAGTAATTGTGAATTATTTCTGATTAAACACGCAACGGAATACACAACAGCGAAATTAGGTACACTCTTTGGCATGTTCGGTAGAACTTGATTAGAAATGTCCCTCGAGTTGCAGGTATGAACGAAGCAAGGACGATTTAACAATATTAATTAAGTCAAGTGTCTGTAATGATAAAGTCGGCTGGCACTGATATCGTTAGATAATAAAAGGAAATATTTGTAGGATTGAAACAAAGTAAATATTAGTATTGATCCGGAAACACCTCAAAAAGGTGTTATTCAACGCAATACCTGTATGTTAGTATTGGAAAATCGACGCCACTCCAGTTCGTTATTTTGCAATCATTATTTACTGATTTATATGATGTGCTAATTAAACTGTTGAAATGAAGGGATAAAAAAGGGTTTGGTAGTTCTATATTAATAGTAAGGGCTGATCTCAAAAGCGATTTTTGTTTCAAAACTATTTTGTGGTCATATCAGTGGGTGAAGTAGAGCCATTGGCTCCTCATGGCGAACGCTGAATTTCCAATCAATTACAGTAGTGGTGTGCAGGTGACATCATCGATACAATCACGTTTATTAAATAAAGCTATAATTGCTACAGCAATGCCGTCATCATACAATCAAAACACATTGAACAGAAAAATAAATAACGAAGTGCTATGACAAATTTCAAATAAAAACACTTTGCACAAAACGAAACACTCAAACAATTGAATGCCATGACAAATCAAAAGTACTATAAATTTTGATAATTTGGATATATCGAGGCAGTATTCATTTTCAACATTTGTGAACAAAGCAAGCAATCTTTTTGAAATCAAATTTTTTGTGTTGTTAAAAAGAATTGGAAAGTTTGTTTTCACTGGTATTGTACCAAATAATAATTTCCTTTGGCATCCCAGCCAAATAAGTCTGTCTTACTAAAATGACAATGACGTCGATAACCTTTCAAGTCCGCATCAATAACCAACTCATCGACGCCTTTGACACAAATATCGGACTGAAGCAGGGAAACGGACTGGCTCCATTGCTATTCAATTTGGCTTTTGAATATGTCATCAGAAAGCTACCTGCCGATACAAGAGGTACGTTATTATATAAGTTGATCCAAGAGGTAGCCTTTACGGACAGTCGAGGAAAAATATCTCAAATGCCAAAATATCACGCTTGGCAAATACAATATCGAAATTGTGGGCAAATTCGTATATTTAGGTGCCAAAATAACGAGAACAGGTAGTGAAAGAGACGAAAAACGCCAAAGAATACAGCTCGCAAATAAAATATTTTATTAAATTTTGACAATCTTGAAAACCAGGTACATACACAGAAAGAGAAAGCTGCAAGTATATAAATCTGTGATAACACCATACGAAAACATAATGAACGCCTATGAGCGTCGGTACCTGAGGCGAATAAACGGAGCGATGCTAGACAGAGGACCAATCGCGAATTCGATGCAACTATATGCAATTTTTGATGATTGTAAGACTGCGAAAGCTACAATGGCCTGGCTATGTGAATCGTATGGACGAACAACGGATACCCAAAAAGGTATTCGCTAGGAGAACTGAAGAGCGGAGACCGGTGGGGATGCCGAGGAAACGCTGGTGTGACTCGGTCGACCAAGACAGTTCATCGCTTCTCGGATTTCAAACTTGAAGGCCGTGATTAATAGACCGAGGCAGTTAGAGAGGCTTGTTGCGGGAAGCGAAGGCCCGAAAGGGGCTATAGCGCTACGAAGAAGAAGAAGAAGTTTGTTTTCACACAAAAAATCCAAGAAGCAACATAAATTGCATGGTTCACTATATTTCTCAGTACTGGTTCGGGTTAGTAACCCCGCCTGATATTTTCTCATTGTTGAAGAGCCTGGCCTCAAATCAGTTTGAATAAATATTTATGAAGTTCGCAGCAAAAAATGGAACATAGAATGTATCATAGCCAAATTGTAGGGATGTTAACAGCACTGCCTCTACTGGCAGTCATTAAAGTTTGTTATACTTTCAAGCACCTGTAATTGCACCTGTTTACTGAAATACAACAATAGCATGCAACAGTTTTGGCGACGAGGTGATCACAATCGTTTGCAATAATTGGATACCTATAAATGCTGGTACTGACCAACTATGAATGCAAAGAAAAAACGCCCAACTTCAAGCAAATCCTCATATTATCTACGAGAATGAGTCAAGGTAGTTGACGAGTCCACAACCCTTTCAAAGATCAGACACGATCAAACGTACTACATATCGAATTTAGTACTGTTAGATATTTGTTACTTTCACGTCTGAATAAGTGGAGAGACACAATTTAAGCATGTTGTTTTCTGAAATTCTATACTTTGATATTGCTAATGTAGTTTAAAACTTGATTGAGAAAACTGTGTCAAGACCTTGCATTTGATTCTATTTTTTCGACTGCTTTAGGTGAACTTTTTAAGGGCTCTACTCCTTGTTCGAAGTCCCTTTAGACCTCTTGAAAAAATAAGCATATAAAAGCGGAACATAACCAACTTTTCTAATTCATTCTAATTTCTGTAGTCAAAGTCAAAAGCGCTTTATTCAATACTTATCGTTATAAATTTTAAAAGAATATAGAGCTGATTTCAAACTATCAAAATACGAAAACTGACTGGACCAAATGGTTCTCCAAATTTATACATTACCAATTAAGGACATTAAATTAAAAAAACAAAATCAAATTCGAATTAATTAAAATTATTGCATATCTTATGATTCAATTGGAAAAAGGAGAAAAAAACCAACCAACACTATTCAAAATTATTTATAATTTTAACACAACAGTGAACTTTTATCATATAATTAATATGTTGTAACCTAATTCTAACAAACTTCAATCAAAAAACGTTATCTTATACAAAGAAATGCTTTAAAAATATTCCTGACCAAAACGCTGAACCTTATCTCTAAAGTTAATATGATAAACATAAAACATACCTATCCTAAATATTGAAATCTATTCCTAATTTTTAACCAAACAAACAACAACACTATATGTAGTAATAATGAGCTGAAACTCAAAATCATGTAACAGAAAACATAAAACAAAAATAAACACGAAAAATTTAGACATTGTCATTCAGCCACCAATACCTAGATTGCTCCGCTCCAGTTCGACCAGCCTCAACAAATCTCCATTAGAATTGTTGGTCTTGTGAACTCAAACTCGGAGGATATTCTATCCTCCTATCGGTGGCGCATCTATATTTGTGATATATGATTGGGACACCGTCAGAATCAATAACATATCGATTCATGTCCAAATACACGAATGCTTCTGGAGGAATGAGGCCAGTAGTTAGACAAGTCTCAATATACTCGTCTGTAGGGTGGAACGGCTGTGAAATCCAGGGGTTTTCACTCACAGTTACAGATCTTGCGATATGATTCCGAAGCAGTCTCAATATGAAGATATCGACTCTTGTCACTGGAGCAGTTTGATAAATTCTTCTATTCGATATATAATGCATATGGTATATGGAGATTTAATTAAGTTCTTATAAACGATTTTTGTCAAGCTCTAATACGGAGACAAGTGTTGCAATACGCAAGAAGTTAATTAAAGTCACAGAGTATAATTAGAACACAATGTAAATTGACTTCAGGCATGTTCGCCAACTTCGTCTGCAATTTCATATAGATATGATCAAATGCTTTAATTTATCACGAATTTGAAATCTATGAAACTCTAAACAAATATTAAATCAATTTTATCATCTTTATAATTAGAATGGAATCATACCACACTAGTTAAACATTTTAAATTATTGTAATCTGAAACTGAAGTGCATATTTCCGATAAAACCACACCCACTGAGAAAAGCTTTTGCACTTACAGGTCCTTAATATACGAGTACTCGTACGTACAGTAATTGCAAGATTGATTGCAATTTTCCACGTTTTAACATTAACGCCTTCAATGCATACGAGTATGAATTGTGAATCGAAATTGGACTATTCATAATATTGTGCCATAATACAAATTTCTAAGCATGATGTACTGAATAATAAATGACTGTACGCATTACATCATTTGCTGCGTAATGTGTTAGTGGTCGCAAAGTTAAACAAATGGAATAATAAATTGTGAATAGAAACATTGAAATGTTTTCATTACTATTTCAGTGTGAACATGAAAAGCAATTAAATGCTTTTGCTTATTCGTTGAAAGGTCAATCTATTTATTTTTATTTTTTTACGGACATTGTATGGTGTGCGTGTGTGTTTTTATCTTTTTAATCTATATTTAAATGGGTATGTGAAGAGTCGCAATATATATGCAATACCAAATGAGTCATGGACATTTAAGATAGTGCAAACATACTAGCTTGTAAAACCAATGAATACTAACCTGCGAATAAAGCTACTAGAATGATAGTATAGCCGACAAAAGTTCCGGCGACCAAAAGTCTTGTGATTTCATCGGTTTCACCCATTGTATGGTAGTGAAGGCCCAAACAAACGATGGTGAAAACCTAAAATAGAAGTGAAAAATAAATGAGTATGCATTATTAATTCTTTCATATAAATATGAATGCAAAATAAATGAGGTATCTGTTCTTATGGTGCTAAGTTGTAAACAATAGCATTTTTTTCTATTATGTAATTAAGATAACATTCATGGACATTTATTTTTAAGGTAAAAAAGCATAGAATACTTTTCGTTTCTAAATGAGCTTTCGCTGTATGAATAAAGAATTCAGGAACTATTATTGTTTTTAGGTTACCACACTAAGACGAGTAATAAGAACTTTATCGTTGCCTCAAATGAGCGACTGTCGCACCACATATAAGTAATCGGTTACGTTCCTTCGAACCCAACGAATTCAACGGTGCTGTTTCAAACGTACTTCACCTCTCCCGGGTTGGTCTTAGCAGCAATATTGGAGGACATGGTTTGTAAAAGACAAATTTCGTTCCAATTATTTCCTACTCCACCAAGAGCCAAATTTTTAATAAAACTTGTAATGTGATCTCGTTCGGTTTCTTCTTTGCGCAGACCGACCTACCTTAGGAGTTGATAATATAATTTTAAATTATATATTTATTAAATCCCGGAAAATGATTTAAAACATTTGCCTTTAAGTTAACCATTACCACTTTTTTGAATGAAAGTTTCGCTTTTAGCTCTTTCTTTGAACAAGCTATTTTTTCCTTTTCACACGAAGCCATCCAGGACTTAAGCTCAATCTCTTTTCTCCCTTTTATATCAACAGTAAACGGCTTCAATGAATTCTTCTCGAACAAATGCATAATGAACTCGCAATTAAGAAATCATAGAAGAATATGTACACATAGAAAGAAAGATTCGAAAAAATTCATTCAATTGACCCAAAATTCTTGAAAAAGTCAAAGGTGAATGTTCTCATACAAAAACTTGTTTTTAACGAAATTATAACAAGCAATTGACAGTACCGTAGCATTACGGTGAATTTGGGTATGATGCGAAGCTTACCGTCTATTCTATGAGAGAAGTACAACTTTGAGAATGGTCAACTTACTTTTGGATCCCACAATTCCTATCAAGATAAAGAACTACGCTTCTTCCATCGATATAGGCAAGGGTGCCATTCCCAAAGTGCCCCAACAATAATATCAGCCTAGTTCACATCTACAGGAACCACCACAATTGGTACAGCGGCCTCTCCAGCCGAAATCACCATGTGAATCCGCTCCGAACAGCAGTTCGAGTGATAAAGTGGACCATCCGGAACTTAACAAGTCTTCCCGTAGATTACGCACCACGACAAGCTAAACTAGCCAGTCTATTGAGTAAGTTTGCCAGCAACCTTCCAGGCAGAATCTTACCGCACCTCATATTCATCCGAGTCTTCAAGCTGCATCCATCACATCACCTGAATGGTCGAAGCAGGTGGGTCAACCGTCACCCAATATTGATAGAGCCAGCGCTGAACAAGTGCAAACTTAATAATCTTCCTCAACCTTAAATAATCTACTGGATCTAATGCTGAGGATGATATCTCCTCCACTGCAAATATGTGTATCACGTCTAGCATATAATACGCGCGCATGAGATATTTCAAATTACATTATGCGTAAATTAGGCTACTTTCCACAGCTTTTACATTATAAAAAAACTGACAAGAGATAACAAATCGAATTGTATCGTAGCGTCTTTTAAAATAACAGCCCAAGTAGGAATGAAGGTTCTACTGAACTTCGACTTTTGACCGCGCGCCGGGTATTTCGTGAAGCGTTTCGAATGTTAATCGCGCAAAACTGCAGCAGATCATCACCGAGAATATAAACGTGGATACATTCGACAATCATAAAAACATCTTTTACTAAAATGTTTGTAGTACGAGAACCAAGTTGGATGCATTCAAAATTTCTTTGTTTTTGGCGAATCATATTATTTGCCTCACGAAAACCTCGCTTACGAATGAGACCACGAATAACACAATTTTTCCTCTTTATTTGATTTTCAGACAAAATTGGGATCCGCAGATTCCAGGTAAATCAGAGTGGAGGCGTGCTTATAGCGGTGAATACCCAAATGCATTATGCCGGCTCCAAAGCCTTTCCCCATCGTCTACAGTCGAAGGAGTGGTCTTTTAAATTTACTTGGACAACTTTTTACTTTTTATTATATGTGGCTACGTTACTTGATCATCTTTAAGAACCTACGAGAAAATTTTCAATGAACTCCCAAACATTCTAGTTAACACCAATATCTCCGCTTATTGCCTCATCTGTGGGTACTTGAATTTGCCTTGGATTAACTGGGACGCAGAAACTAACCTCATTACTTCATCTGATGGCCTTTCAATCGTATTGTTGTAGTAACAGGCTTTCGTCTAAGGTGTGTTGTGGAAATGGCAGCCAGTTCTGCAGCTGTCAACTCAGAGAAAGATTGAGTTGACGTTTCGATGGGGATTTTGACGGGAGATATCTGAGATGGTGCACGCTGAGTTTCGGTAATTTAAGGTAATTTAACACATGAATCCTTTTCAAATGGTAACACTTTTTATAAATTGTAGGAAAAGTCTCACCAAACTGCGCGAACTAATGTAGATCAACAACAGACCAATTGTTTACAGTCAAGCAGGTACTTGAAAAGTGCTGGGAGTTCAACATAGACGTACACCAAATTTTTGGTGACTTCAAGCAAGCATACGACAGTATTGATCGTAACATACTGTACCAAATAATGCTTTGCTTTGAAATTTCAGCCAAATTAGTCCGTCTTACCAAAATGACAATGACTTCGACGACTTTCAAAGTCCGCATCAATAACCAACTTACCGATGCCTTTGACACAAATATCGGACTAAAGCAGGGAGATGGGCTGGCCCCATTGCTATTCAATTTGGCTCGGGAGTACGTCATACGAAAGCTACCTGTCGACACGCTAGGTATATTGCTATACAAGTCGAGCCAAGTAGTAGCCTATGCGGATGACATCAACATTCTGTCACGGTCATTAACAACAGCCAAAGAACTTTTCCTGAAACTCGACAGCGAAGCAAAACTTGTAGGGCTACAAATCAATGAAAATAAAACAAAGCTCATGACGCAGTCGAGGAAAAATACCTCAAATACACAAAATATCACACTTGGCGAATACAGTATCAAGAATGTTAGCGAATTTGTGTATTTAGGCGCCAAAATAACGAAAACGGGCAATAAAAGAGACGAAATACGCCGTAGAATATAGCTCGCAAATAAAATATTCTATCCAGTATTGACGATCTTGAAGACCAGCTGCATACACAGAAAAACAAAGCTCCAAGTATACAAATCTGTGATAAGACCTGTGTTATGCTATGGGTGTGAAACATGGACCCTAACCCAAGCATCCGCAAATATATTGAACGCGTTTGAGCGACGGGTATTGAGGCGAATGATCGGAGCGAAGCTAGACGGGGACCAATGGTGAATTCGATACAACCATGAGTTGTATGAAATTTTTGACGATCCGGAGGTCTCAACGATTGTAAGACTGCGAAAGCTGCAATGGGCTGGCCACATGTATCGTATGGACGAACAACGGATACCCAAGAAGGTATTCGTTGGGAGAACTGAAATCCGGAGGCCAGTGGGAAAACCGAGGAAACGCTGGTCTGACTCGGTCGACGAACACAGTTCATCGCTGCTCGGATTTCGTAATTGGAAGACAGTTGGAGGCGCTGTTAGCAGGAAGCGAAGGCCCGAGAGGGGCTGTAGTGCGGTAACGAAAAATTCGTATCGCACCTTGCGCGTGGGTAACTTGGAAAAGTCGTCGCTTTTCGCGTTGTTCCATGCTTCGGTTGGTTACCTCAGCCTTCGACACCTATCGAATGTGTTCGGGTTTGACCCCAAAAAAAACTGAAAGCGTGGAATTTTTTGTAGTGTGTCCTTGCGCTGGCGGAAAGAACCCGCCCCATGAGACCGCAACGCTAGCTGCCAGCAGGCTTACGCGTCACCAGGCAAGGCTGTTCCAGCTGTTCCAGTTGAGCACTAATCACCGCTGTATTCCTCAACGGACAATTTAACATCCAAATTAAAAAGTTCATTATCTTCATTCTTATCTGTTTGTGGTCTCTTGCAAATGAATTCTGTCATGAATACTACCAACCGCTTTTTCGACCTCATTTCCTCAAATAATCCTAAATTGTAGAGCAGGTGTTACCGGCGATTGCTTCTATATAAAGTCGGATTCACACCATTTTCTTTTGGAAGTACAGTACCGTATCAATGCTTTACGTGTGAAGCCAAATTTGAAGTCGGCACGCTTCAAATTTAACTGACTGCAGCGGCTTGGTGTTGGAGCTTGCCAATGTAAATTGGCATGTATTGATCGAAATGATCCTAATTTTGCAACGCAGCAATTCCATATGCTCCTTAACAATATTATCCGACTTTATATGCCGACCACCTGTTGTTCTAACACTTTTCTACCCCCGTGGTTCACTAAAGAAGTTCAAGAGGCTTTTTATTGAACGATTTGGCTCCAGGTCGAAACCGAATCTCTCTGAATTTTGTTTTCTCTATATTAATGCCCGAAAATCACCAAATTCACTAGGTTCCTTCGTCTTACATCAATTGAAAGTCTGCTAGGCTCTTTTATCTCAGCTCAATTTATCAACTTCCTATTATACCTAGATCAAACAGTCTGCAGTTACTAGGCCATATGTGTCATGTTTACTGACTGTTTTTAAACCGTCTACAGCTCTCCGGTTTTATGCTTGCTTAAAGTCAACGACAATTTTGTGCATCTGTTGAGCTCCCAACATTTCTCAAGTACTCGATAAAAACCATAGAAAGTTTTCATTAATAGCTCGAAAATAGGTATATGTATTAATAAAACTTTCCAGGGCTTAAGGAAAAAATTGTGATTTCTATTGAAACTGAGCATAGTGAAATAGCTGATTTATGAAGTATAAACAATTAGTTCATTGTCGATCTTGACACTCCCCAATAATACTGTTAACATATGATCTGATTTAATTGTTCATGATCTTTGAAAATATATGCCGTACAAAGTAGTGATATACCTCTATAGTTTTCCCTCTTTAGCATGTCACTTTTTCTGTGAATAGGGAATATAATTTATTGGCTCCACTTGCTCGGTATACTCGTATGTTCTTGTTGTCAAATGTGCTGGATGACTTCATGGATAGCAATGTAAACACCGCTGCCATCATATCTAATGAGTCCGGCGCTTTATTCTTTTTTAGGGCCTTCATGGTAGGACAAATTTCTTCCAGAGTTGATGGGGCCAATGGAAGCTCTACGAGAATATCTATAGGCCCTGAGGTTCTGAAGCTGTGCGGAGGATTAAAGCGATTCTTAAAATATGATACCCATCTTTATTTAATTTTGTTCTCATCAGCGATGATATTGCCGATGTCATCACCGCAGAGTTTGATCTCGGGCTGATAACTTCGTTTTAGGCTGCGTGCTACTTTGTACGCTTGTCTTGTGTTGTTGCTCCCTAGACTTACATTGATGTTTCTCAATTGATTTTTATAGTATTTTCTTTTCTTAACTCTGATGATCTTATTTCCTAATTGTCTGAGATTTTTATAATGTTCTCTTTTCGTCCTGGTTTGCCCGTTTAAATATTGTTTGTACTCCTGATTATTTTTGTCCAACGCATTCATCATGGAACTAATAATTTTTATTGTGCTGGGCATTATGTCCCATCATCTATTCCACCATGGTCGTTATTGCCGCCTTCACTTCCACTTACAGCTCGTTACTTGTTTTCAGCTGTGTGTCTGATATAGGATGCGAAAAACTGCACCAGTTTAACTAAAACCCGGTTCTTTTGGTTAAAAAAAAAAAACGGTTTTTACCGCAGGTTTTTCTCCTTCTCAAGGGCCGGATAAAAGCCCGGATATAAATGAACACAAAAAAACGGAAAACAGTTTTTTCGCCGTCCCCACCTAGGCAGCATTAATAACCACAGCGACTAGAGCAGAGTAAATTTCTATGTTTGATTGATTCTTGGTGTTAGTGGTTTATTTCGTTTCAATGCGGAGTGTGTAGTGGATATAGCACACGATATACGATCGAGACAATTGCGGCTCATTCTTGACGGTTTCGCGACCATCATTGAATGCTTTGGCCCATTTAAACACAGCAGCCCTACTCAGGCACTCACTACCGAACTTATTTCATAAACGCAGAAAAATTTCCGTGTTTTTAATGCCTTCCGACACTAAAAAGCGAGTAATAACGGCGGTCGGCACTTGACGTTCACTCATGGTCATAGCACGCACGTGAAACATGCACTCCCGATGAAACGTATGCCAAACTGTTTGTCAGGCATCCGCCTATCACATACTCAAGCCACGACCTTCAAAACATACATGCGCGTCATCTACAGCGTTTTTCTCTATCATATTTGAACCGCCCTCGTACAATAAATGCAAAATATTTGGGAAATAAACGTAAGGATCGTTCATCGTTATATTGTAAATGAATAAATCAACTTAAAACTAAGCTATCAGTTTGGATTTTTAACATAAAGATGAAATATCATTGTTCATTTTGATTTAAATAATTTTGTGAGTAAAAAATTGAAAAACCATTTATACCTGACGTTAATCAAGGTACATAAAAGTTTACATTTAACATAAAAGTAAACATTTGATTTGAAAAACTTCCAAAGAAAAAAAAACCTAAAAGCCGGTTCTTCCAAAAACCGGATTTTTGGCTGTAAAAGACCGCCCGGTTAAACGGAAGATGAAAAAATCTGGAAAACCGAAGAACCGGTTTTTTGTTTTACCAAAAACCGTGCAATAATCGAGCAGTCGCCTAAGCAAACTGCCAGAAAGCGGCATAACATGGATCCGAATCTCAATTGCAGATTTGAAAAATTCAATTGTTCCAATTTGTAATCTTATAAATTCTAAAATATTTTTTTTTATTATAAATTTTATATTATATTTTTTCCCTATATTAAGTTTAAATCTTTCTTTATGATATTTACCGTTTTCTATTATTATTTAAATTTTTCTATATTTTTATTTTTTTTTTTTTAATTTAATAATTCAAATCTCCAATTAAAATTTGGACATGGCAACACTTTTTCCCACTGCACATGCACGTATTGCATTGACAAAGGCAACTGTGCAGCAGAATGAATGGAGGCTCGTCGAGTCCCGTGGTGACGTCTAGCAAGTGGACGATTGCCAACCACAGCAGCAATCGGAAGGGCTTGCAGTCTTTGAAATAAATCAAAATAGTGAACAAACCAGGGGAAGAGTGGTGTTAGAGTCATTATAATCAAATTCGTAGCAAGTACAATTTGTGGAAATAACTTATTTTCAATTTGGCATGATTTCTAGCAACAGAATATCGGACACAAATGTTGCACGAGTAAGGGCAGCTCGATGAAACGGTGAAAAGCTGTCGCGTTTGTTGCAGTCAGTTTAGTGCAAAAGAGCATTGTGACGTTTCACAACACTAGTGGTAGAATCCTCGAGGGATTTTTCTTGTCTGCAAACCACAAAAATTTCATGGCGAACCAGAACACCCCGATGAATATTGAAAATATGTTTAGAAGCAATTTAATTAAGTTTCTCCGCATTTAACTAAAAACCTTTGTACGGAAACGATAATAATTGAAAAGTAATGCAAGCAAGAAGTTCTCTTTAGATTCCTTAGCATTGATTGGTGCAAATTAGTCGAGATTCTAAGCAGATAATATAACATAAACCATAGCACATTTGGCAGCTTAAAACTTTCAATTTCATAAAGGAGAAAAATATAAACAAGTTGGGTAGACAGACCTATGCTCATGTCAGAAGGGTTTTGTACTTAACTTACAAAATGCAGTAACCAGCAACAAATAAAATTAAGAAACATGTCAAAGACGATTTTATTGGAGAAAATGTGAAATTCGAGGATCATACTATTATTAATAAAGTTGAACGAATTTTGACTTCTGAGGTATTTGTTATAGTCATACCCATAAATATCTCCCTTGATAATTTTTTCAGATTTTTTAGATCACGGGTGTCCATTCGCGAGGGAGGAAACACATTTTTCATGTATTTCCCCCCTGTGCCCCCACTGAAGCAAAAACGGTCAGTTTAAGAACTGTTTTGAAAAGCTCTCATAGAGAACTTTCAGTTGATACTCATATCGGCTACCTTTCATGAAATTTGTTTTCAAAGGCCACTCCTCTGTATAATCATCGATTCATGGCCTATTTTTTCGAATCCTAGAACGGTTACAAAGCCCTTTTGCTAGGAGCTCTCTCCTGCCTCTTCGATTTGTTTCAATTACATGTACTCATCTTCATGATACCTATCATTCCTGCAATTTTCATGCAAATCCTAGCAAAGCTGTAGACACTACAGTAAAAAGCGCATACGGCTCCATAGCCATATGTTTCCACAGTAATACAGGGCATATTGTTCCATAGTAATACAGGAAAATTCAAATCACTATAACTTCGTCAAATACTATTCGATCTTTATGAAACTTTCAGAAAAGATCAATCTTATAAAAAGTCATCTGTTTGCTAAATTTTATTGAGTTTGAGGGTACCGTTTCGATTTTATTCAAGAAAACATATAATCGATAAATCATACTATTACTAACAAAGTTGAGTGAATTTCGACTTCTCATGTATTTGTTGTTGTTGTACTCATAAAGGCCTATATTCATGATTTTTTTCAGATTTTTCGGATGGAAGGTGTCCAATCGCGAGGGGGGGTAGGCGAAAAGTTCGTACATTTCCCCTTCCCCTGCCCGCCTCGGTACCCATAAGGCAATTTTAAGACTTGTTTGGAAAAGATCTCATTGAGGCCTTTCCAATGACACCCTACTCGACTACCAATGGAGAAAATTTTTTTTTGAGGGGTCACCTCCCTATATGGGGAGACCCCCCTTAAACCCCTTTGAAAAATTTTTCCACCCTTGAACTTTCAAGAAGTCACTTCTGACCTTTCCACAAAGTTTCATGGCTATAGACTCTCTAGTTTCGGAGAAAAAGTGCTGTGACATACAGACGGACGGACGGACGGACGGACGGACGGACACAGGTCGTGATTGCAATAGGGTTTTGTATTTTAGTACAAAACCCTAAAAAAAGAACCATTTTTTGCGGAAGAAAAATTACTTGTTTTCAGCTGTGTGTCTGATATAGGATGGGAAAAACTGCACCGGTTTAACTAAAACCCGGTTCTTTTGGTTAAAAAAAAAAAACGGTTTTTACCGCAGGTTTTTCTCCTTCTCAAGGGCCGGATAAAAGCCCGGATATAAATGAACACAAAAAAACGGAAAACAGTTTTTTCGCCGTCCCCACCTAGGCAGCATTAATAACCACAGCGACTAGAGCAGAGTAAATTTCTATGTTTGATTGATTCTTGGTGTTAGTGGTTTATTTCGTTTCAATGCGGAGTGTGTAGTGGATATAGCACACGATATACGATCGAGACAATTGCGGCTCATTCTTGACGGTTTCGCGACCATCATTGAATGCTTTGGCCCATTTAAACACAGCAGCCCTACTCAGGCACTCACTACCGAACTTATTTCATAAACGCAGAAAAATTTCCGTGTTTTAAATGCCTTCCGACACTAAAAAGCGAGTAATAACGGCGGTCGGCACTTGACGTTCACTCATGGTCATAGCACGCACGTGAAACATGCACTCCCGATGAAAAGTATGCCAAACTGTTTGTCAGGCATCCGCCTATCACATACTCAAGCCACGACCTTCAAAACATACATGCGCATCATCTACAGCGTTTTTCTCTATCATATTTGAACCGCCCTCGTACAATAAATGCAAAATATTTGGGAAATAAACGTAAGGATCGTTCATCAATTTGTTTTCAAAGGCCACTCCTCTGTATAATCATCGATTCATGGCCTATTTTTTCGAATCCTAGAACGGTTACAAAGCCCTTTTGCTAGGAGCTCTCTCCTGCCTCTTCGATTTGTTTCAATTACATGTACTCATCTTCATGATACCTATCATTCCTGCAATTTTCATGCAAATCCTAGCAAAGCTGTAGACACTACAGTAAAAAGCGCATACGGCTCCATAGCCATATGTTTCCACAGTAATACAGGGCATATTGTTCCATAGTAATACAGGAAAATTCAAATCACTATAACTTCGTCAAATACTATTCGATCTTTATGAAACTTTCAGAAAAGATCAATCTTATAAAAAGTCATCTGTTTGCTAAATTTTATTGAGTTTGAGGGTACCGTTTCGATTTTATTCAAGAAAACATATAATCGATAAATCATACTATTACTAACAAAGTTGAGTGAATTTCGACTTCTCATGTATTTGTTGTTGTTGTACTCATAAAGGCCTATATTCATGATTTTTTTCAGATTTTTCGGATGGAAGGTGTCCAATCGCGAGGGGGGGTAGGCGAAAAGTTCGTACATTTCCCCTTCCCCTGCCCGCCTCGGTACCCATAAGGCAATTTTAAGACTTGTTTTGAAAAGATCTAATTGAGACCTTTCCAATGACACCCTACTCGACTACCAATGGAGAAAATTTTTTTTTGAGGGGTCACCTCCCTATATGGGGAGACCCCCCTTAAACCCCTTTGAAAAATTTTTCCACCCTTGAACTTTCAAGAAGTCACTTCTGACCTTTCCACAAAGTTTCATGGCTATAGACTCTCTAGTTTCGGAGAAAAAGTGCTGTGACATACAGACGGACGGACGGACGGACGGACGGACACAGGTCGTGATTGCAATAGGGTTTTGTATTTTAGTACAAAACCCTAAAAAAAGAACCATTTTTTGCGGAAGAAAAATTAAGATTAACAGAGAATTCCTATCAGTGATCCTCGGCCCAACGAATACTCGTAATGAGGCAAAAATACCAATCCATTGTGATACAAAAATGTCAAGAATGTACTCTAGTGACTTACTGGATAAAACCATCTAGAAAGCAGGAATTTTGCGTGGGTCTTGTCGTGAGTGTCACGGACTGTATTGAGGAAACACTTCATCTCAGACGAAACTTTAGAAATATTTTTATTACCGGAAAACCGATAATTATTTATTCCTATCTGTTTCTGTTTATTTGTTTCCACCCAACAAATAGTGCTAAGTGCAAAATTTGTGGAACTTCTATTATATTTTTGTTGATCTCAACAGTTACGAATTTTTGGTTGTCAGCAGACAACAAAGCGAAGTTTTTCGTGAGCTTCCGAGAAAAAATAACGTAACGTATAAACATAACGGGAAAGCCAACACGAAAATAGTTTCAGTTTTGCCTGCTCGTGGAAATGAAATGTGGGACTGTGCTGCAAAAGAGGAGGAAAATATTCTAGCGAAGAAACTCAAAGCCTGGATTTTAACGCGCGCGTCATTTGTACTGATCCATACGAGCCGGAAAGGTGTAGTGTGTTTCGTCCTGGGTTTTTCACGAATTCAATAGGGAGGCGCCATCAACAATTTCTTCTGAATTTTCACCGAACGTAAAATTTTGAATTGCAAGCGACGCTCGTGTAAGTTTGGTGTCTCGCTGTGGGGTTTCCAACAACTTAGGAAAGAATTCAGTGCCTTCGTAGACGACAAGTTAATATCGTTTCGCTGCGTTTGCGTATTTTGTAGCCTTTTTGCTGCTCGATCAAAAATTAATCGCAAATCGAAGCAGAAAAGAAAAACGTTTTAATTTGTATGAATCCCGTTAGGATGCGCGCGTTTTAAAATTTACCAATTAAAAAAATATACATGTGCCTCAATTTAAAGATTAGAGTCGATAAACATGTGAATAGGTTTACCCACCCCGTCTACGAGCGCTCGTTAGGAGGTCGGGTAAGTACCCTTTTTGGTTATTGAAAAGAAAACTAAAAAAAAAATATTCAATCACGATTAATTTGACTTCGGCATTGTGTTAGAAATACTTCGTCGTGAAAAAATGATTAAATAAAAATTACATACATAGTAGACGTATGATTTAAAAATGATAAAATAAAGTACACAGAAATTTAAAATTAAAAACAAAAATTTACCATGAAATACGATAGTTGGTGGAATAAAAAAATGTTTTGTAATTAAATCCCAACTCGTCTTTCCTTCCATCAAACTTGAGCGGGTATGGGACCCGCCACGTTGGCTGGCCCCTCCACTATACTGAGCTAGCCATCGGGCGAGCTCACTCCTTCTTAATTCGTTACAGGAGCTCTGGCAGGGTAAGGTGGCTCTCCGCTCGTATGCCTATTTATGGCGTAGGGTTATGTGATTCCCTCAAATAATACTATGGCATAAATTTGCCACGTTTATAATTTTCATTTAAAGGGAAAATTCATTCAAATTATGTTTATATGAGTTTTTCACTTGAATGGAAAATATGGCCACGCTTACGTTTGGATCTTGATCCGGTTGGGAGGGTGCAAGGGGGCACCGCTTTCACCTGGATGCCCCACCCTTATTTTGAGGCCATAAGTATCGTCGTTAACGACGAAGTCCGCGTAAGTCCGTCTGTTTTCTCCAGGCACAGTTTGTTACTGACTACGAGCAATTTCAACCCTTAGTAGGTTACCTCGGCCTCGACACCAGTCGATCCACATTAGACCCTTTTCAATTCGTGAATGCGAAATTTTTTGCAGTGGGCCCTTGCGCTGGGGAAGAGAACCCGCCACACGACACCACAATGCTAGCCTGCCAGCGCATTCACGCGTGCTCAGACAAGGCCAATTTTGGCGGATCCTACCATTCTCTTTCGCCGAGGCAGCAGACCATCGCTGCAGTCCTTTACGGACTTTTAACTACCCAATGTCACTGCAACCGTCATCCCTACTTTGATAGGATGGGAGCCAGCTGGTTTTCGAGGGTCCCTGTGAAATCCTCCACCACAGACGACGGTTGGAGCCTTTCAATGTTGAATATCTGTAAAGGGTTAATCTTCGTCGAAAATGCCTTTTACATACGACAGAGATTGATTTTATCAAGTAATACAATTGGCTCCTTGGTATGTACGGACGTCAAGTATGCTCGAGGCCCATCGTTGTTGTATTAGATTATGGTCGACTTGGTTTTGGGTGTTGACTTCCGGTGACACTCAGACCATTTTATATATGCGTTGATGTGGGAAGCAAGTCGGACGTATGACTAGATTTTTTCTATACGCAAAGTCAATCAGGCACTGCCGTTGGCATTTGTCGTGGAGGCCTTATCCTCCAGTCGTTCCCCGATGAGATTTTTTTTGTATAATTTGTAGGCAATGATTGGAATAGTCTTTGCAAGTGGTCTTAGAACGTCTCTTTCGTTTCGTCGTCCTTTTCCTTTGTTGGGGCGTGTACGTTTATCAGCAAAATTTTGGGAGATTTTACTTTTATACGGATCGCATACAATCAGTCATTGACTGCCTTGAAATCAGTAATGTGGTCACATTCATTCTTCTTCTTTTTAGCACTACAGCCCTTCTCGGGCCTTCACTTAGAGAAAGTTAGAGTATCTCATTTTCATGACCGTATTGATTTTTTCGGAAGTTGGTTTGGTCAGTACCATGCTCCCGTTTGTCTGCTCAGCTATGATATGATTCGATTAAATCAGTACATATCACCACTGAGTGAACACTCGTACCTTTGAAGTTGAAATTCACTCAACTCTTAATAATAGGACTTATGAATTTGAAATTTTCGCAGTGAATTCGCGTGAGTACTCTGAAATTCAATGAAATTCAATGAAATTCGACGTTTAAGTAGTCATATAAGAGGTGTTTATACTTTGTAAGTTTCAATAAAATCGAATCATATATGCGAAATTTATAGCCGTTTGAATTTTCTCGCATTACTACTATTTGGGCTTTCCATCGCACCAGATAGATGAATAACCAAATTATCTTTAAAATTCTATTCAGTCAATGATTTTAGTAATAATGCAACAAAACTCTGCGCGGTTAACATGGAATAACATAATCTAACACATTTTAAAGCAATTATGTATTTGTTGTGCATGTCTTTAAAGTTTTTCCTGAGTTTATTAATTATTGGTCTCTTTATATCGTAGGTTGCGTAACAAGCCCATCTGACATGAGGGTTATTCTGTCTACCCAACTTGTTTAGTTTTTTTCTGGAGCAATTTATAAAGATTTCATGATTATAAGTGCACAGTAATTTAAAAGGCGTAAGTTTCTTTGATTGCACTTTGCATGAATTTTACGATAGTATTTAAAGCAAAAGATCATAAATTACGTAAATTAATTATAAAATATTTTGCTGCAATACATATTGCCTTGAAAATCGAGTGAGTTTTCTTTTTATTAGGTTTATACTTCTAATAAAGTAATTACTCCTATTCGCGTATAAATAATCGACAAGTAATCGAACTAAATGAACATAAATAATACAAAATTAGATCAATATTTTGGTTCGTTAATGTCCGCAATGTATCAATAAATTCACTTCTTTATTTACGATGAATAAAGAGCGCATCATTTCGAAAATGAGCAGAATTTCGCGGCGCGTTAATTGAATTTTGATAAGATAACGCTTATATTTGATGTATGTAGTTATTTGTGCGTTCGTACATTTATCGAATGTTGAAAGTCGCAATGGTGTATTCCTGAAATTCTTGGTAAACGATTTTGTTTTCTGGCCTGGGTAGAGAATAAAATTTTAAAAATAACGCGTCAATGCAAATAGTATTTACACACACATTCTGAATCACAGATTTTTAAACAATGCTCGTATGTAGATAAGTATAAGTTCTGAAACACTTATTCATCGATTTCTTTGAGAACTAAATAATTATACATTGCTTATCAAATTTGGGTGGTTATGAAAATTCTCGTTAAAACGTTTGCAATGATACATTGTACTGCTCATAGAGTTAAATTTGATTACATTCAATAGTAGATTGAATTTCCGTTTGAGCAAATTTTATGCTTGATCTGCCAATATTCGTTACGACAAGTTCAAATACAAACATATTGGCTTAAATCTGCTTGAGTTGAACAAATTTAAGTTCATATTATTAGCGCAGTAGTATTCTATACGTGAAAGTATTTGGTTCCCCACTTTATTCAATAAGTTTTTTTTTATCCGCGCAATCTAAATGTGGTGCTAAAAAAATACAGATTGTCTCATATGAGATATGCACAAAGTGACAAATCACGTCATTCTCTCCCAAAAATCATCTGTTGCGTTCAATTTCATTTTATTTTATTCATTATTTTTAAAGTTTTATTCATTAATCAGTTAACCTATCTGAACCTTGACTACCTTCACTAAAATGTTTTTGTCTCTTTGAACTACCGCTTCCGATTTGTATGTGAAGCTAATAAATAAGCACCGGTAGAAAACAGGTTAAACCAAACTGTTCCTCATTGATGCTGTCATTATTGCAATTTTTCAAAAAAGACACAAAAAATAGAAATAATAGTGATGTCATCTCCCATTCGAACGTACAAAATATTTCCTGATAAGAAGCATTGACCGACAAAGGTCACTAAAAATAATTAAAAGACACATCACACATCGAAGTCGAAAAAACACATATGGATGTGCGTTGATGCATGTTATCTTATAAAAATAAAATAACACACTTACGTATCTCTAAGATGACAGTTCTTTCCCACTTGATAATACGAGTAATATTGCATAATTGGATTATCTCCATTGAGCTTTTGAGAGTCAACTTGTTAAGACTACGAACAAAACCACTCCCCATTGACACTGATAATAATAATAGTAATTTGCATCATTTCAGAAATGATCTCATCGCGGCGATTATTCAGCTTTGCTGATACATTTGTTCGAGTTGTGAATGTATATTTTGCATACGGGTATTCCTTGCCATTATTCTTACGTTTCTTCTCAATTTGGTTGAAACACCGCAAAATAGTGGCCATGATTCAAGTTGGCGGCATCATAAATTGTATCTTTTCTTTTATTTATTTTCTTATTTTTAGTGGCGACCTTGCCAACTCAATCTAACATTCGTACAATATGTACATCAAAGTGTAACTCAATATGCTGGAAACTGTACAATCGTGTACAAAGATGCGTGGCCATTAGCTAACTTTGCACAGTGGGCTGAATAGTATAGAATTTCATCTTGTGTGTGTTTATTATTTAATAAATGTTGTTTCTGGTCTTTTTCTCCTTCACTTAAATTTAATTAGCAAACATTAACGACCTGATGGAAGATAGGTCTTTTAATTTGAGATTAACTTTTTCAGAATTTACGACTATGGCATTTATTTTAGAAGAAACAGTTCTCATTTGGGAAAAGATAGAAAAATATTTTGGATGCTTTTATCTAATGCCAACAGATTTACCAGTTTGATAATTTTACCAAAAAAATTCTTCATGGGCAGGAGAGCGTTCCTATCGGAAGGGCCTGGTAACCATCTCTGGAACGAACAAACAGAGTTTAAAATCATTACATATTGTCCACGTGGTTTTTTATTGGCAAAAATAAGCGGACTCCTTCAGGACACAGTCTTTGGGTGAGTTCATAGAATTTTAAAGAACGTCAAAGAGTGATACCAGTTAATTTAGATCTAGTTTGAAGATTGGTGTTGATCTCACTGGTGGTAACTGCCGTAAATCTCCGATAAGATTAATATCAAGTCTATCATATTGCTCACGATGAAATATAATTTTTTACAAATTTTTCCTGCATTTACCTCTCTACAACTTTTTAACATTTACATAAACATTTCCAAAACGAATCTAAACTTCCCAACGGACACTCCCCGATTTCCTCACTGCTTTTTTTTATAATCCTCAATGGCCCCAAGAGTACTGATAAATTTACATCGATCTGTTCAAAAAAATAAAATTATACATCGATAGTTTAAATTAGATGAAAATGAGCATTTATAATAAAAACTACAAATGGCTAAAACCAATCAATTAAGAAGAAATCCTGGTCTTTAACTTTGACTGGATTTGAGCATGCAACCTTTTGATCTGGAGTCAGACGCGCTACCGTTGCGCTACGAAGCCGCTTATCGACTTTGAAAGCATTAAATGTGATCTTTCCACACATTTTTTCGGTACGTTCGGTACATAGCACGCTTTTTCCTGGATTTCCAAATTTGTCACATTAATTCCTGAATTTTTACTGCATTTATCTACTTGTATATACAACTTTTTAACCTTTACATAATCATTTGTAAAACGAAGCTGAACTTCCCAACGGACACTCTCACAGTGCCTCACTGCTGTTTTTTTGTTATAAGTTAAACTTTCGAGAGACAACCGCTTCTGATCTTTCTCCAAAGTTTGAGCTTTGTAGCTTCTATAGTTTCTGAGAAAACTTGCTATGATGCACGGACAGACGCACAGACAGGACGTGAAAGTATAAATATATATTAGTTTTACAAAGCCCTAAAAAGACCTACTATCCTATAGAAGTCGGTTAAAGAATGCAAAGGCTTTTAAGGGGATTCTCCTTAGTCTTAAACACCTTTTATACTAAAAGTGATGGCATGAGTATGAATGAAAAACCTTGATGAGAATTTTTCGAAACAGTTCTTAAACCTACGTTATCTAAGTGGGAAGATCTTTTTGTTTCTGGAAACAAACGTAAATCTTATGCTTTTGATTATCTATTGTGTTGCATTCCATTTTGCTATACTATTTCCAGTTCAACCAGGGAAATATAAGGTCAAGCAACTAAATCAATGAACATTTTTGAAAGATGTACATAGATATGATAACCTTCTTCCCTTTGAAAGCCGGTTAAAAATAAATTTTAACTCGGAATTCGATGAATTAGGGAGATGCCCCACTCTTAGTTGGGCGTCGTAAGTTTTCACAGTAAGGGTGAAATCGCCTCGCTTCCAGCACGCGTAAATCGAGCTCAGGCAACCGCGTTTTTATAGTTCATCCCCTCGGTAGATTACCTCGGCCTCAGCACCGTCGAATAGGTATAGTATGAGCGAATAATTTGTGAATGCGAAATTTTTTTAGTGGGCCATTGTGCTGCGGAAAAGAACTCGCCTCACAACACCGCAATGCTAGCCTGCAAGCGCATTTACGCGTCCTCAGATGAGGCCAGTTCCGGCGAGCATCAAAATCTTCGCTCGCTGAGGTAGTAGACCATCGCGGCAGTCCTTTACGGACCTTTTGACCATCTTAAAACACTACAAACCTGAATGATTCATGAATGTGAAATTTTTCTATAGTAGGCCCTTGTACTGGGGGAAAGAACCCGTCCCACGACATCGCATTGCTAGCCTGCAAGCGCATTCACGCTTCCTCAGACAAGGCCAATTCCGGCGGGTACCAATATCTTCGCTCGCTGAGGCAACAGACCATCACTGCAATCCTTTACGGACTTATGAACATCAGTAAAACGCTACAATTTAGTTGTGATATTGGTGACTCCCACGAAGAAAAAAATTAACGAAAAGAAACCAACAAACCAATAAAGAAATAAAACCAAGTTGTAGATATCAAGATTAAATACGGTTCGACATCTAGAATCTACTAAGAGAAAATAGTGAGATGAACATTGACAAAAAAAAGAAATTTAGTTTTATATTCAAGAAAGATAAAAAGCGCCATGAAGAAGAAACGATTACAAGAAGAACTGAAAACACTTTTTTCATTGGAATTTAAATATTTTAAAATTTAAATTATTTTAAACGTATACACTTTCATATCAATGTAAAAACATTCATTTCATTCTCTTGATTTCTCTGAATTTCATAATTTATCGGAAACGTAGTGCAATACGGTTAAGAAAAATTCTCAAAGTGTAAAGTTTTTGGTTGCCGCTGCTGCAGTGCCTCTAACGAAAACGCGACTAAATGCAGTTTCAGTAGAGGTTGCACCTAGTTCAGTGAGCTAGTGTCAATTCGATACGAATTACTGCGGAATCACCAAAATGCAATCGTGAGGCCTCGGGCAGCAGGTGAGTACGTGGTCATTTTGGTATTCGACATCTGTCCATCAATAGTTATACGTCTCTCAATGAACAGTTGATTACACGGTTATATGTTAATGGATCCAATTCCGCCGTAGACGGTTGCAAGCCCATTTGAGAAAGGAGGAGGGAACCCCTTGTTTCCCCTACCTACAGGTTCGATGATTCCCCATCTCAAACCCCCCAATTAAATGGTAGTAAATACTCTCGGGGTCACACATTGGGTTTATTGGTTCCAAAATATTGGGGCATTAAATGCCGAGAAATGCTAACAGCTTGAATCTACAGCACTGCTACTAAATCCTCTTTACACCTCCTTTGTGGGGACGTAAGAGAGTGAAAGCGAACCTTCCGCGCCTGATAACAGAATCGAGGTAATAACCATGCCGCCGGAATGAAGGTTGGGCGAGGGGCTAACTCCCCACCCCTGGAAAACCCTACAATGTTCCAAAACCTGCAGAAGGGCCTCGGGATGGATTGGACTCACGGTAACGACCTCGCAAACGGAAAAAGGACTATGGCGTTGGATTCTGGAATGTCATATCAGTCAATTATCCTGGCGCTATTAAGGACCTTTTACAACAGGCTAGTCAATATAAATTAAAAATGCTAGAAATTAAGGAAACTAACTGGACTGGAAACGATATTCAAGACATGAGATCGCATACAATATTCAAAAGTGAGAAGCCTATTGAAAAATGAAAATTCATTTTGGATAGGGAGCTCAAATTGCAGGTTATTAACTTTAAACCAGTCAATAAACGGTTGTGTGCGATCCGTATAAAAGCGAAATTCTTCAAAATCTGGCTGATAAATGTTCACGCCCCCTCCGAAGGACAACCGACACTAAAATAATTCTGGGTGATTTCAATGCTAAGGTTGGCAATGAACTATCTCATCGGGGAACGACTGGACGATACAGCCTCCACGATGAAACAAATGACTACGGCCAGCACCTCATTGACTTTGCATGCAGCAGAAATCTAGTGAAACGTTCGACTTGCTTCCTACATCGACGCATTCATAAAATGACCTTGATATAATCGGATGGCAATACACAAAACCAGATCGACCATGTTCTGATCCAACAACGTTGGGCCTAGAGCAAACTTGACGTCCGTAAATACTGAGAGCCAATTGTAACTCAGATCATTACTTGATCACACGAAACTATCGATGTCGTATGTCAAAAGAATGTTCGGCGAAGAACAACCCGCTACAAAAATTTGACATCGGAAGGCTCCAAACGAAGACCCTCGATAACCAGCTGGCTCCCATCTTATCAGACGCATCGTTTGAGACAAGCAACGAGCTCTGGATGGAAGTGAAAGCGGCAATTAAAGCCCTGGCCGAACAGACGATCGGACATCAAGCCGCGCACAAGAGAAACGATTGGCTCGATGATGATGGCCCGAATACGTTAGAAAAAAAGAATCAGCCGTACTAAGAATATGTAGGTATGAAAACCAGGACAAGGAGAAAACACTATGAAAACCTCAGAAGAGTGAGGAATAAGATAATTAGAACCAAGAAAAGAAAATACTATGACGACCAATTGAGCAGTATAGATGTAAATCTAGCAAGCAACAACACAAGACAAGCATACAAAGTAGTGAAAAGCCAGTAACGTGGTTATCAGCTTAAAACCACGCTCTGTCGTGATGACATCGGCAACATCATAACTGATGAAAACAGGATTAAGGAAAGATGGGCATCATATGTCAAGAACCTCCTTCCGCACAGCTCGAGAACATCGGAGCCCACAGACGCCTGCGGAGAGCTTCCATTGGCCCCACCAACTCTGGATGAAGTTTGTTCCATCATCAAAGCCCAAAAGAATTATGAAGCGCCGGGCATCGATGAGATTCCAGTGAAGCTACTCACAAAGTCATTCATCCCATTTGGTAACAAGAACATATGCCGAAAGACTGTAGCCAATAAATTATATTCCCTTTCCACAAAAAAAGATTATAAGCTACAGTGCAAAAATTCGAGGTATATCACTACTTTGTACGGCGTATAAAATATTTTCAAAGATCTTACAAAATAAAATTGGATAATATGCCAACAGTATTATTGAGGAGTATCGAGATGGTTTTAGACCAATTGTTCACTGTCAAGCAGGCACTTCAAAAATACTGGGAGTTCCAAATAGAAGTATACGAAATTTTCGTTGGCTTTAAGCAAGCCAACGACAGTATTGATCGTAACGTACTGTACCAAATAATTCTTTGCTTTCGCATCCCAGCCAAGTTTGTCCGTCTTACAATGACAATGACGTCGACGACCTCCCAAGTCCGCATCAATAACCAGCATAGCGATGCTTTTGACACAAATATCCGACTAAAGTAGGGAGATGGGCTGGCTCTATTGCTATTCAATTTGATTCTGGAGTACGTGATAAGGAAGCTACCCGTCAAGAAGGGCTGTGGTGCTAAGAAGAAGAAGACTAAAAGAAGCTGTACATAAATCAAAAACTGCTACAAATCGTCTTGCACTCATCGGAACTCAATGTGGACAAAACTGGATACATGCGGTTCTAGAAGAATTAGAGCGAATTTTCTACTCTGTGCATTTTCTTAAGTTTTTTGTTTGAAATAATCGTTGATAAGGGCGTAGAAAATTCAAAGCAATAGCAATTGTTTCGATACCAGTGATAAAAAAAATGATAAAACAAATTTACCAAAGACGTTTAGTTATGTATCCAGTTTTGTCCGCCACTATATGTGTGACTGAGGCGGAGTGTTAAGAACACAGATATCATTGTAGTACAATAGTATTATGTGGTTGACAACAGTTATGCTGACAGTTGGTCTGAATAGTTTTTTTTTTCATTTCCATCACACAACGAGATAATACGTTGTTTTGCTTAAGCGTCCAAAGCGCTACTTTGAGGACTGTATGGCGTTAGGGCCATGAAAATGATATGTCGTTAGGGTTCCCCTCAACTTTTGGGCATATCTTGTGTCAGAGCTTTGAGTCTTCATTGGACCTTTGGGGGAGCCAACCGCTCTAATGTCCTTTATTCGGGGGATTAAAATGGTTAAAAAACAATAAAACAAAAACTTAAATCTTGAAAATAATATGAATAATTTTTTTTAAATTAAACAGTTCAATTGTAAAGAAATGTAATAATGATGCAGATAATGTACATCTTCTTCTTCTTCGTAGCACTACTGCCCCTCTCGGGCCTTCGCTTCCTGCAAATAGCGCCTCCAACTGTCTTGGTCCATTGACCGCGTCCTCCAATTTCGAAATCCAAGCAGCGATGAACTGTCTTTGTCAACCGAATCAGGCCAGCGTTTTCTCGGGTTTCCTACTGGTCTCCAGCCTTCAGTTCTCCCAACGAATACCTTTTTGGGAATCCGTTGTTCGTCCATACGATTTATGTGTCCAGCCCAATGCAATTTCCGCAGCCTGACAATCGTGGAGACCTCAGGCTCGTCAAAAATTTCATACAGCTCATGGTTGTATAGAATTCGCAATTCGCTTCGACCCGTCGCTCAATGGCGTTCAATATATTTGCGGATGCTTGGTTTAGGGTCCATGTTTCACACCCATAGCATAACACAGGTCTTGTCAAAGATTTTTATAATTGGAGCTTTGTTTTCCTGTGTATGCAGCTGGTCTTCAAGATCGTCAAAACTGAATAAAAAATTTTATTTGCGAGCTATATTCTTATGCATATTTTGTCCCTTTCGTTACTGGTACTCGTTATTTTGGTGTCTAAATACACAAATTCGCTCACATTTTTGATACTGTATTCGCCAAGTGTGATATTTTGTGTATTTGGGGTATTTTTCCTCGACTGCGCCATGAGTTTTATTTTATTTTCATTGATTTGTAGCCCTACTAGTTTCGCTTCGCTATCAAGTTTCTGGAAGAGTTCTTAAGCAGGCAGATAATGTACCAAAAGTTAAAAAATAATTAGAAAGGTACCAGTCGCTAAACCGCTCTTCTCATAAATCTAGGGGATTGATCAGACTTAAATCAAATCTTGCAGCGCGTCGAATTTCTATTATATACGGTCAACCGCTCATATTATATATTGTAGTATGGCATCTTCTGAGTGGAAAACTTATGCAAAATATGATTGAAAGTTAAATCCGACACTATGATCATGTGGAATTACAGAACGTATAGGTAACATACATATTTACTCAGGGTATGCTTAGGCACACGAAAAAAGTATTGATACTTTGTGGTATCGAGTACTTTTTCTTTCAATACCGATGCTTGTATACTCGATACTTTGTATTCGATACTTTTACTCACTGAGTATTTTTTGACAGGTATCGTATCGTATCGAATAATTCTAAGAAACTACCGAAGTAGGTAGTCATATCTTGGATTCAAAGCTCATGTTTATAGCAATGCCACCATCTAGTTCAATCGTGTCGAACCATCTAGTGATCGCACCTCTAGATTACATTCGAATCGTGCACGGACAGTTCGCTTTCCTTTCTTTAATCAATTAAAATCACTGATTAGTCATTCGTTTGTCATTGTTCGATCTATTCAAATCTTCGAGTTCGTTTAGCGCAGTTTTCGCTTTGTTTTACGGCTTTATTATTGCGTTACAGTTGCATGTTATTGTGTTTGGTAATACTATTCTTTGACTGTTGCTCTGCGCTGTGAAGCAATATTAGAAGTTATTGTTAGAAAAACGCCGCCTACTAAGAGTGAATTTCGCCAGTATTTTATTAAGATCAACAACAACGAAGTGAAATGCAAGACTTGTTTCAAAACCATAAAAACATCAGGGAATACGCCAAATATGAATAAACAACTGAAGAGACACCCTACACCTAACGCGTGAAGGTAATTTATTAATAATGTTATGCTTCCTTGTAAACCTAACCTAAAATAGACCTTATTATATTATAAATGAAATGAATATGTTTGTAACATATCTATATTTATGAAGATGTTTGGATGTTTGTCCGTAAATCACGACTAAATGGCTTAATGGATTTGAATTAAATTTGCTGACAGAGGAAACAACGGATAATGTCAAATAACTACATTTGCTTGTCTGTCTGTTACTTTTTCACACTTAAACCACTAGGGCAGAACGCTCTTATAACAATAAACTGTTTGACTAAATTAAAACCTTCTTACATTAATAGACTAGTAAGTGGCATGAAGCTTATGAGGTTTTTATTTTTTAGTATGAAAGGAGATGAAAACAAACTAACTACGATGAATAAGAAGTCAAAACTGTCGAATCTACCGAGTCATGAGCTACAACCATCGACTTCGAAGGCACCTGAATTCGATACATTTCCTGCAACTTCTTCGACATTTCATGTGGAGAGTGCTCCATCTCTGACAGTGAGACTAAAGAGACATATTCACCACTTCCAAAAAAAGCAACTTTCAATTGTACAATCAATGAAAAGAAACTATTCTTATTCTGACGGAGGAAGAATTATTTGAAGCTCTGCAAATATTTGCTGTATTTTATTTGCGTCGATAAAAGACCATTTGATATTTTGAAGGGCTGTGCGTTTAAAAAATTGATGCATCAAGCTTTGAAATTCCAAGTGTTGATGCATTAAAAGCACAATTCGACGCTTTTTACAGTGTCATGAGTTTGACAATTGCAAAAATATTTGAAAGCGTTGATCATGTGGCGTTAACTTGTGACATGTGGAGTGAAATGATGAACGTTACCAGTTATTTAGGGGTTACTGTTCATAATATGCATGATAATCGAATTGTTTTGCATTGCATAGCGACAATTGCACTGGATGAACGGCATACTGGTAACTTTATAGCAGAAAAATTAAAAGAAGTTTGTGCAGGTATATGCCTCAGCCTGGATAAAATAACCGCAGTAGTGATGGACAACGATACAAACATGATAGCAGGTGTAGTTAATTTTGTAGGCAAAACACTTGTCCTGCTTTGCTCATACAATTAATCTTATAGCTGAATCTGCAATGTCAATTAATGAGATGACTTTACTAGTCAGCAAAGTAAGAGACATTGTCAAATTTTTCAAGAGTAGTGGAATTCTAAGCGTTTCTTTACGCCAAAAACAAACTGGATCTGTTCCTCTGAAACTAATTTTAGACGTTGAGACTTGTTGGGATTCAGTCTGCTATATGCTCCAGAGATACATTGAAGTGCCACCTGTTGTTCATCAAATTTTGATGTTAAATACTAAAGCACCACCCATACTCTCGGCTGTAGAAATCCAGAATATAAAAGCATAGATTAATATTTTCAAATCACTGGAATATGTTACTAAAGAGCTGTCAGGCGAACAGTATGTAACCATAAGTAAAATCATAACAACGGTGAACTGCTTAAAGGCACAGATTAATGATTTACCTGTGGCTGCGGTTGGTGATGATAATCTTGATGACAGTAATAGGGGTGATGTAGTGTATTCATTAAAAAAAATAATCAAACAATTATAATAGAGATTTGGACACATTGAAGATAATCATTTGATTGCAATTGCATGCTTACTGGATCCAAGATTCAAGAATATTCACTTTCAGGATGCCGAGGCCTGTGCAAAGGCAATTTCTTTACTATGACGATTAATTACTACCACTCCTAGCATTATCAGTAGTGAACCTGATAATGATTCTTCTCTTGAAACAACTTACGATTTCTGGAGTCACCATAAGAAGTTGGCTCATACAAAAACACGAAACAAAATAACAAGCTCTTCATTACAGTGGGAAAATAACGATGAAATAAGCCATTACTTATCTACGCAGGTTTTGCCACTTACCGTAGATCCTCTAAAACAATGGGAAGACATGAAAGTTGTTTTCCCAAAATTATACAAGTTGGCACGAGAATATCAAATCATTCTTACGACCTCAGTCCCCTCAGAACGAGTATTTTCTAAGGTAGGAAATACTTTAACAAAAATCCGAAGCCGGTTATCACCAAACCGGCTCGAAAAACTTCTTTTTCTAAGCGATTGTACTGAAGAGGAATGGGAACTCTATGTGTGCCTAGTGTAAAAAATAAATATTTTACAGAAATAAACTTTTGAATTGTGAATTTACAGTTATTTATTTTTATTATTGTATGATACTGCGGCGGACGAAAGTCTACGACAACTCCTTATATTAAGATTCTGGTTGATTGGAAGCTTTAATCAAAAATCCAATGATGTGCATTTTTTAGTAACGTGAATATATTTATAAAAAAACAAAGACAAAAACATTTCATAACAAACTTAAGGAGAACCTCGTAAAAACCTAAAAAAAATGAATGGACAAAAGTCTACGATGGTCAGTGCTGGCTGACATGTCACAAAATATTTTCAACTAAACGTATTGAAATTTTAAAAAACTTTTTGCTGGCTTATTATTTGGTTGGATCCCCTTTCATATCAATTATTACTTGCAGTCTTCGGGGCATAGGGGACTAAATTACCAGTTTCTGGAGATGCGATTTTCTCCCATTCTGTAACAAGCGCTTCCTTCAACAAATATTTATTTTGAATGCAACATTTTCGAATTTTCCGTTACGAAAGCTCCCAAACATGCTCTATTGGGGTTTAAATCCGGGCTTTGTGGAGGCGTATAAGTCGCCTGGGAGCGTAGTGCAACAACCAGTTCTTGGCGAAAAGTGCTGTGTGTTTTGGATCATTGTCTTGTTGGAAAATCCATCTCTCCAAGACCCAACTTCTCCACTGATGGCTTCAAATGTTGTTCTAACAGGTTCTTGTAAACATAACGGTCCATCGTGTTTCTACAAAAGCCAATCTGCCATACCTAGATGCAGCGATGGCTCCCCAAACAATCATATTACCTCGACAGGGCTTGACAGTAGGAACCAAATTGTTAGTCTCTAAAGCCATGTTCTTTTTCCGCCATACTTTACTGTGACCGTCACTTCTGAAAATGTTGAGTTTGGACTGATCGGTGAAAAGGACGCGAGTCCAAAAATCATTTTCCTTGCCAATATGGGCCTTGGCAAACTGTAGACGCAGAAGTCGGTTTTTGACGGATATTAATGGCTCTTTACATGGAGTTCTGCTTTAAAACCCATAAATAGTTAATGCTCTCGTGATGGTTCTTGCATGGACATCCTTTTTCCTTTCCGCAACCACTTGTTTCGCCAAATCTGCAGCACTTACTTTAGGATTATTGTTCACTTTTTTTAGAATGAAACTAATGTCACTGCTCGACATCTTTTTCGGTCAGTCAGTCCGCGGCTTATTTTCAACGGAACCACTGTTTTCAAAGTTTTTGATGATTGTATGCATAGAAGATTGTTTAAGCTCAGTGATTTCGCGATTCCCGAAATAAATCGTGTTTTTTTTACACAGTAAATCGTGTTTTTTATACTGTACGATCAAATTTCGGATATCACTGAATTTTTTTTCGCGATGACATTTTGCAGTCCTTACAGTTAGGAACTAGCGATAAAACTAAAACAGACTTGCAGCAGCACATATACGAAATGATAATAAGAGAAAATAAATAAATATTGATGACATTCCGATACGCTTAGTTGGAAACGTTTTGTGTATAACTGAGTCAGCACTGACTGTCGTAGACTTTTGTCCATTCAATTTTTTATGTTTTTATGAAATTCTCCTGAATTCTGGTATAAGTTTTTCTTTTTATTTTTTCACAAATATATTACTGCAAAATATGTATCAATGGATTTTTGATTAAAGCTTCCAACTAACCGGTATCTCAATATAAGGAATTGTCGTAGACTTTTGTCCGTCACTGTATATATTTATGAAGCATTTGTTTTTTACGTGTTTATTCTTCTGACGCTAAACGATACCACTGACTGATATTGACGTGATGACGTATACATGTGTTTACATTAGATCCTAAGAAAATTACTCGATACTTTGAAATATGGATACTTATGTTGCGATAATTTTACGAGTATGATACTTTTTTCCCGAGTACAATATCGATACTTTCTATTCAATGCCGTGTCCCGAGAGTTTGTTTTAGTCTGATCAATTCCCTGAATTGATGACAGGCACCTGGTACCAACTTATTATTTTTGAGCTTTTAGTACTCGTACATTATCTGCATCATTACTGTTTCTACACAATAAAACCGTTGAACTAAGAATTTTTTTTTACTTATTTTATTTCAAAGCTTGTTGAAGTTCAAATGATTTTGAAGGAATTATTTACATCACTATAACTTAGCCGTTCATTCAAATTTGTTATCGATCTGTGATTTAAACTGAGTATTTAATTTAAATGCATATTTCACAGAATCTGTTAAGCATATGAATGATGAAGGTTTGCAGCGGTGAACATATGTATATTAAAATAAATATAACCATAGCGTCTTTATAGAGGACATGTCCAGCTTTCGTCCTCCCACTATTAATTTTATTTCGTGCAGAAGTCCATTTGAGACGCCAGAGTACTTTTCGCAATGGTTCATTGTCCGTGTAATTACATCAAATATCCCCAAACGAGGCTATAACATAAAGGAGTTTCCTTTCAGACTACAAGTATTTCGTTAATCGTCAACAAGCCCGCATAAACCTAAATAAATATGAGAGATCGATTACATTCATTATGTGTTTTTTTCGTTCTGCAAAATACCAAATTTGGCACTTAGATCGCGATAAATTTAATTAGTTTAGCTCATTTCGGAGGGGTTCGTGTTAACTTGCTATAAAAATGTAATCACTGAGGAGTGTTGTCGATTTGATTTCGACTGACAATTTAATGAAAAACTACGATTTGACCCAATTGTGCGTTTATCACCGTAGCGAGCATTTATCACAGATAAATTTATCTTAATCGACCAAGCATACAGTAAATTAATTTTCACACCACACATTCGATAAGTCTCAACTCGAGGCACATTGGGATGAAGAATCGATGGAGTGGCAACTCTTTCTACTTGGCTACACCGGAATGCCCCGAAACGGTGTCTACCCGCACCAAAATAAGAAATTCGACCAGGTACGACGCGGGAAATAAGTCCAATTGGAACCGTATCCGATTCCCAGCCATCGTTACCTTTCCTCGCCGCGTCCACAATAAATACGAATATTATCGTTATACGGGCTGAATTTTTTACGTCGTGCCATTGTTACCTGTGCATGCACTTCCCGCTGATTTGTGTCCCCACAGTGAGACCACCGTTCAACACTTCCATGGAAAACTTGTTGGATTTTCTTTGGGAGGATCCGGTGATGAAGCCGAAGTGAGAACCTGTTCCCATCCCAAAATGGTTATTTTGTGTTTGTATGTATGGTTGTTTGTACGATGCGTAGAGTATGTGTAACAGCGACGACATCAAATTACATCATCGGCCGATTAAAAGCGCGTTTTCTCAATGATCTGAATACTACGGTATCCGTACGTAGAGTGGATATTGTGAATTCTTAAGATACTCGTGCGTACATGTGCAACCAGTACTATAGTACAGAATGCTCAAGTAGCGTTGGGGGAAGCTACGGACAAATTGCATGGGATAAGTGAGTGGATGCCTGTTTTCCCGTCAATGTGGAGGCAAATGTGGCCAAGAAAAGCGCCTCAGGGCGGGGACGTCGAGAAAAGAGGTCAAGCAAGACCATTGTCTGTAGGCTTGGGAGTAAACATTTAACCCTCGACTGGCTTGTTTGTTTTGATTTGAATCAATTGCATTGATTTCGATTGAACATGCAATCGGTTGAAAGTTAATTTGAATACAAATTTGTTTTTATTTACAAAAAGTTCAAGTGAGTAGTTTGCCTAGAGCAAATTTCATTTGATAGAAATGGCAAGTTAAATATTTATTGAAAACACATAAATATTCATACAACAAACAAATAAATATAATCCACAGCTTTATCAAGTCGCTCTCAGGGGTTAAGAACGAATTGTGTACAAGGCTGACGTCACCTCCAGGAAGCGTCGCCATTATACACTACCAAAGTCCTGATGGCGTCCGAGGGAATGGTAGACATATAATTTTTACCGAAAATTGTTCTTCTTAACAACACTAATGGTTTTCGGCATCCGAAATCATTTAGTAAAAATAAAACGAATTTACTCACCCATTCCAAAAATTTTACGATAGACAACTTGTTAACTGCCATTTTGATCGATTAATATAAATTCGTAACTTAACACACAGAAGTAAATATGCTAATTCGGTTTGGAACTTTACTGCGGAAGTAACCACTTTTCGAAAAATCTAAATATGCCTTAGAATGACGCTTTAGCGCGAAACACCATAAAACCGTAGACCACTTCTCGGATACGTTAAAACGCTACGAACTGAATTTGTTTACTGAAGCACTAGAAAGTTGATGGCAAGCTCTACGTTGAACCGTAAAATTTCTTACTTGTGCGCGCGAGAGAACCAAAACTGGTCAAAATATGTAAAATGGTTAAAGCAATTGCTGAATAAATCTTCGGATTGTATCTTTTCTGATTCGTATTACAGATACGAATTTAGTTAGAAAAAGCTCAAAAGCTTTCGCTTTGAGCACTTACTGGTCAATGTCTTGTTTGAATTTTATTGCGGAAATTTAATGCATGCTATGAAATTTTGAATGGAATTTCAACAAATTTAGTTGGAAAAACAACTATGAGATAAACAGAATAAACTAGGAGTTTTTTACGTCATTCAGAGTGAAAATGGCAGTGAACCGTATGGAAAAATTTATATAAAAAAATATTCAAACAAAAACTTATGATTATAAAACAAATCAATTCTTTAAATGTATGTTATTAAAATATAAAGTCCCATTGAAATTATGCGTCCGTCGTTGTATCACAACAGTTTTTCTCCAGAACTATTGAAGCCACAGTTACCATATAGATACTTTACAGTGTAGGATCCAATTTGTCGGTTTAACAAAACTCAAGCACTTGTGGGTGAATAAATTTATTACGATCTGAATCGTTTGACGGCTTGATCCTAATTCATATTAATACATAATATTAGTGTCGCCACTTAGCAAAACACAAATTAATTCAAATTTACGCTTTTCAGCGTGGTATGTGTGTAACAGAACGTCTGGCCTCGTAAGATGATGAAGATAGCACTCTTGTTTACCTTCTTTTTAGGGTTTTGTAAAATAATTTTACAAAACCCTACTAAAATCGCGACCTGTCTGTTTGTCCGTCCGTCCATCCGTCCGTCCGTGTGTCACAGCACTTTTTCTCGCAAAGTACTTAAGCTAGAAACACCAAATTTTATACATACATAGGTGTAAAGTGGTGCTCTCTTGAAAGTTCAATTAAAAAAAATGTATGAGGTATTTAAGGGGGGTCTCCCCATATAGGGGAGTGGCCCCCGAAAAAAAAATTTCATCAAAGGTATCATATGAAAGGTCTTAATGAGAACTTTTCATAACAGGTCTTAAACTGAAATTTGTTGCTTCAGGGGGTGCACACGAAGGGCAAATACACGCAAAATTTGTGTTCCCCCCTCGCGATTGGACACCTGTGATCCGAAAAATCTGGAAAAAATCATGGGGGTAGATGTTTATGAGTACAACAACAACAAACACCTTAAAAGTCGAAATTCGCTCAACTTTGTTAATAATAGTATAAACATCGAATTTCACATTTTCCTCAATAAAATCGTACAGGTACCCTTAAACTCAACAAAATTCTATATTTAAGTAGTTATACATCAGGGCCTGATACTCTGCAAGTTCGAATCATATTCGCGGAAGTTATTGCGATTTGAAATTTCTGCAATTACAACAACAATAACACACGGTTTTGGTATTTTATGGACTTCCCATCGGTTCAGACACTGCAATTTTGATTTGATCTTCTTAAAATTTCCAGATAAGATTTATAACAATAAAAATTTTTTGGAATGCATGATTTCAATGATTTTTGTTAGTTTGGAACAAAATGGTGACCGTTGAAAATGCAGAAACAATGGATTTTCCTTTAAACGTGCACATCTCTTTGACATGTTTCTTCACTTCATTTGTTGCTGGTGACCGTATTGTTGAGAGGTTTGGTACAAAACCCTTCTGACATGCGCGTAGGTCCGTCTACCCTACTTGTTTGTGCCAAGCAATTGTCTATAAAATACTTTACCTTGGATTTAACGTCGGGAATGTAGTAGGCGGTTTTTATTAATTCTTCTGTTCTCTTCGCCGAAATGTGTCTCTTTAGATGAGTCATCTGAATGATATGATTCTGCACACTGATCAGTACTACAAGTAATTGAGACTCAATTGAACATTTGAATAGTAGTCCTCCTTGCATTTCAGTACATGTAGAATGCCGCCTCTAACGCACTTTTTCCATACAAACTTCAAATGTTGTCTTGGGTGTGTGGGTGCTTGTATTAGGGTGGTATAGGTAGGTACAATGGATGCGGTGCGAGTTCGAGATAGCTTTGTGCCTTGGGTATGGAGGGTGGATGTCTTGGGTGTATGGGTGAATGTATTAGGGTGGTATACATGGGTGCCTGAGATAATAAGGTGTGAGTACGGGATAGGTGTGGATGCCATAGATGCCTGCGAGGGAGGATGTGGGCCTTAGGCATGTGGATATGTGTATTAGATTGGTATAGGACGATGCCTGGGATGAGTATGTGTAGGCCTTAGATAAGTATAGATCCGTGCCCTGATAAGAAGGTGTATTGGCTATGTAGGTGAGATTCCAGGAATTAGATCATACGAGTAGTCTAGGATAGTCCCATATTTTGCAATTAATAGATTAAATACCTAGATTTCTCAGCGTGTGTTTATATAGGGTTAATATAGATGCTTAAAATTAATGGGATTATCTATCGCTAAAAGCATTGAAGACTTTCAATGCTTTTAGCGATAGAGAATTATACTATTCATGGCGATTATTTCTCTATAGTGGAGGGATTTCTCATATATTCGTTGCTTCTAGTAGCTTTGTTATTCATACGAGGTGTAGCAATTAAGTAGTGAGACTGATTCCATGAAAACCGTATATTTAAAAATTATTCTACAACTCTGCCATCCTCTTCAAAGTAGTCTCCTTGGGCAGCTCTATAACGATTCTGGCATATTTTCCATGCTGCGTAACATTTCTGGAGCGCGGATGTCCGCGAGTACCCTCGCCACGGCCACCTGGATGCCCGCAATCGACTCAAAATGGGTTCCTTTGACCACCGATTATGTTCTCATTGCCTCGATCAAGCGGCGTGAGATCGTTTCCACTCGTACCAAACAGTCTTCTGCGAAAGTCATTCGATGCTGCTTTTGCTTTTCAGAAAGGTTCTTTGGAACTTTCTTCACGCACAACTTTTTCATCCCAAAACCGTCGGTTAAAATTTGTTTGATTGTTCGAACTGTTAAACGCCAATCTTCATGGATTAGGGCACGCACACGCTGCGTATTCACGTCAATCCGCATCTCGACTGGTCTCCCGCCCCACGCCTCGTCTTTCACGCTTTCACTCTTTATGCCATCGAACTACCTGGGCACGACTAAGAGCATTATCATTTTAGCGTACGTTTCCGAAGCTGTTTCGCCCAATCTGGTGCAAAATTTTATCACGACGCGTTGCTCCTGATTTCGTTTCTCCATTTTCGTAACGAGCACCACCAACACACGTCTACTCAACACGACACAGCAGGCGAACTAAACAAGCCAGAGCAATAACAAATATATAAATAAAGAGGAGAAGGATGCCGGAAAAGGGGAAGGGAATTTCAAGGTCGCAGGTTTACCACAAGCGCGGTGATAAAATCAGCCTCGTTACTTAATTGTTACACCTCGTTGTTGTTATAATATTTAGTGGAAGTTCTTCTCGGGTCTTTAGTGCTTCTAGCGGCAGATAATTTTATATCCATGGATGTTTTAATGTGTAGGAGATCCATGTCAAGAGTTGATAGCTTGAAGTATTAGGGCTGTTGATCCATTAGGGAAGCTCTGTGGATAGGTGGCACTCCAAGCAGTTGGTTTGATGGTTTTAGGGCTTGAGTTCCTCTAGCGTGTGTCACTTATTGAAGGCGTTTGGGTCAAGCGATTTACTTGATCAGGTTAGGCGTGCTGGACGTTTTTTTTTATGGTGCGAGTGGTGCTTGTATAGACAGGTAACTGAGTTGCTGACGGGTGATGGGCAATGGGCTTGCCTGTCAGCGGTTGTTCTAAGGCATGGGAATTTGCTTCATGAGCGCACGGTTGAGGAACGAGTTGCTCATTGATCGGTATTTTTGGCTAAGGATGGACGATAGCGTGTGGAAATGAACGATTTGCTTAATCGCGAGTGGTTGCTGATGACGGAGGGCGCAGTTATAGACGGGTAACTATGCATTATGGATGGGCGACGGGTTTACTTTTCGACGGGTGTTTTAAGGAGTGAGAATTAACTCCGTGGGTGCTTGCTCAAGGTGCGCATTGCTCATCGATTGATGTATGTGGTTAAGAATGAATGGCCTTGTCGGCAAGAAAACGTCCTGCGTATTGGCTGCTGGAGGAAGAAATTCGATATGCAAGTGACTTTGCTTGTTAATAGTAGAGTTTCGTGCGCATAGACTTATATATGGGTGGGAGGTTTAGGACATCGGAATTTACAGCGTTGAAGAGAAGTGGTATGGCATACGTTACACTGTAAGGTGAATTTGCTTTTTGGATGCGTTTTTTTTTGTTGTGGTGGCCATGGGCAGCGGGTAACATGATGCGCGGTTTTGAAATGTGTTGGCACAAACGTCCAATCAAAGATGCGCCTGTTCTAGTTTGCTGATTATTGTTTACATTGCTTGAGAACCTTGTTTCTTTATTTTCAGACTCATTGCCATCACATTTTATTGCTTTTATTGATTTCATATCAATAGTACTTAAAGAAACGTCTACAATGTATTTTGTTAGGTTAGACTACTATGCTGATTGCTCAAATCTATGTATGCAATGAAAGATATCTTAATGTTTGTTGTAACCTGTTCTTGATATTTAGTCTAGTATTAAATTCTAGCTTGCTTGTAGCAGCATTTTGTTTATCTTTATAATCATCACTTATTTCTTAAAGCAGTTTCTATACTTCATACTCTGATTTTACTATATGTAGAAGTATGACATTCGTATATTCATCCATTCATTTTTTCTTTACTATATGATGCTCATTGATGAGATTCCAGTGGAGCTTATCAAATATGGTGGCATTAGTGTTCATCAAGCTATTCATAAAGTCATCCAGTACATTTGGCAATAAGACCATTTGCCATAAGAGTGGAGCCAATCAATTATATTTCCTATCCACAAAAAAGATGACAAGCTACAGTGCGAAAATTATAGAGGCATATCACTACTTTGTACGGCGTACAAAATATTTTCTAAAGTCTTAGAAAATAAAATCGGATCATACGCCGACAGTATTATTGGGGAGTATCAAGGTGGCTTTAGGGCAGGTAAATCAACAACAGACCAGTTGTTCACAGTCAAGCAGGTACTTGAAAAATGCTGGGAGCTCAACATAGACGTGCATCAAATTTTCGTTGACTTCGAGCAAGCATACGATAGTATTGATCGTAACGTACTGTACCAAATAATGCTTTGGTTTGGCATCTCAGCCAAATCAGTCTGTCTTACCAAAATGACAATGACGTCGATGACCTCCGAAGTCCGCATCAATAACCAACTCACCGATGCGTTTGACACAAATATCGGACTAAAGCAGGGAGATGAGCTGGCCCCATGGCTATTCAATTTGGTTCTGGAGCTCGCCATACGGAAGCTACCTATCGATACGCGAGGTACATTACTAAACAAGTCGAGCCAAGTAGTAGCCTATATGGATGACAACACCATTCTGTCAATGTCATTGACAATAGGCAAAGAACTCTTCTTGAAACTCGACAGTAAAGCAAAACTAGTAGGGCTACAAATCAATGAAAATAAAACAAAGCTCATGACGCGCAGACAAGGAAAAATACCTCGAATGCACAAAATATCACACTTGTCGAATACAGTATTGAGAATGTGAGCGAATTTGTGTATTTAGGTGCCATAATAACGAGAACCGCTAATGAGAGAGACGAAATACGACGAAAAATACTGCTCGCCAATAAAAATTTTTATTGAGTTTTGACGACCTTGAAGATTAGCTGAAGACACAGGACAAAGCTCCAAGTATACAAATCTGTGATAAGTCCTGTGCTATGCTATGAATGTAAAACATGGACCCTAACCCAAGCCTTCGAAAGATGGGTCCTGAGGCGAATAATCGGAGCGAAACTAGACAGGGACCAATGGCGAGTTCAATACAACCATGAGCTGTATGAAATTCTTGACGAGCCGGACATCTCAATGATTTTAAGACTACGGAAGGTGCAATAGGCTGGCCATGTGAATAGTATGGACGAATAACGGATTCCCAAAAAGGTATTCGTTGGGAGAATTGAAGGGCAGAGACCAGTTGGAAAACCGAGAAAACGTTGGTCTGACTTGGTTGACGAGACAGTTCATCGCTGTCCGTATTCCAAATTGAAGGACGTGATCAATGGACCGAAACAGTTGGAGGCAGTAGAGGTGCTATTTGCAGAAAGCCAAGGCCCAATAGGAGCTGTAGTGCTTGGAGAAGAAGAAGAAGATTTATTATGGATAGGGAGTTCAAATCACACTCAATTGATTCTTAGGCAGTCAATGGACGAATGTGTCCGATCCATATAAAAGGGCCTCACGCTGATTCCATAACAAGTAAATACTGTGTGGAGCGTTATCAGCGCTTTGGCTTTGGATATTTTAATTCCCATATATCCACTGGCTAGCTGGTTAGTTACCCTTTATCGGCCACTTGAGGAAGGGAAACGAAAGCCTTACATGAACTTAACTGCATAATATTAAGTGCATACCTTACACTTTGCGCATTTTACGCCAGCCAGCATACTTATAATCCACCAATCCATCCTCTAACTTCTCTTCTAAACTTTGACGCTTAAAGTTTCTTTCACAGTAAATATGTAGGCACAAAAGCAGCCACTTACATCTACACTAATTATAGAGAAAATGATATACATACCTGAGTGTATTCAATGCCGGGATGGTATCGGTATGGTGATAATACGGCGATAAATTTTTTATACTATAAACAAATGAGCCGACGAGTATTTTAGACCCACTTAATGCCATTGTATCGCATCTACGATAGTCATGTTTGGTGTTATTTATTCATTTATTAACCTCTACTTTACAGAAAACTCAATTACAAGGTCTAGAAAAATTAATAAATATACAAACTATAAAACATAGAGAAATCCAAAATAGCATTGAGAATCAAGTTATAATAAGCAAGAAACCTTACACCGGCTTGCAGAAATGAAATGATTTAAGAAAATTTTTGAAAACTACATAGGAACCGTGAAAAGCACTAAGTTGAAACTCGTCACGTTGATGCGGAAATCTGAGTGAAAAATAACTCTTTCTGGCAAAAGGAATATCAAATTTGTAGTTCTTGTTGCTCGAGCCGTAAATCTTAACGGTACTAAACGCGGAAGAAAACACTCATCTAGAATGATTCAGTCATTTTCTAATGAAGGGATATCAAGGATGGATAAACGATTCCCATGAGCAGTACTGAATGTAAAATTTTAAGAAGAGAACGCGGGTAAATTTATGCTGTACCGCTTCAAGATAAGAAATAAGGTAGCGATAGTGCAGACCCAAAGCAGGAGAGCAGTATTCCAGGATGGAACGGCCAATACTTACGTATAATTTAACAGCGGATGAAAGACCAGTGAAGATATAGGAATGATGAAGAACAAAGCCAGACATTCTTGAAGCAAATTGTTTCCAATATATACGCAAATATCGAACTTAAGCTTAAAGTCAAAAATGACACCTAAGTCGTTCGATTGATCCACAGACGCAAAAGAATCCCCTAGATGAAATTGCAAATCACTAGAACAACGATACGTGGAAAAGGTAAGGGCAAAACATTTAGAAACATTCAACGCAAGATAATTATCTAGACACCATTTTAACACTGACTTTAAATCATTCTGAAGCAGGATATAGTTATCACGTGATGAGATAATATTAAAAAATTTTACATCATCCACGTAGAGAAGATACGGTGAACTGATCATGGAAGGCTTAACCCAAACGAGTATTTTAGTGGTCGGAATATGTTTTATCTAGCATGTAGGAGGCATAGAAATTGCTTTTTGTAGAACACTTGCGTTCTTTGTGCAGGTTTCCAGCTTTGATCACTTACTGTGACCACAATTCTTATCTGATTGTCAAAATTTTTGCCTAATCTTGTAGCTGTTGTCGTGTAGTCTCCGTCAAGTATACATTTGTAGTACTTTGCATGAGTATGCTAAATTTTATGGTGTCTGGAAATCATAGACACGAATTTTCCTAAAACGGGTCCATTTTCTCGGCTGATCCCTGGCTTTGATCGGTCACTGTGAATACCGTTTTTATCCGATTATCAAAATTCATGTCTCGTTTTTTAGATGTGACTTTGTTTGCGATAAACATAAATTTGCAGTGTTTCGAATAAGAGCACTAATTTTTATGGGAGCTCAAATAGGAAGATAGCAAAAAAACAAACTTGTCTGCATAAAACGCTATGTGTGATTTAAAAGTTTTTTTCATTACTTATAAATGATACATGAGTGTGAACAAACAAACTGAAATAAAGTTCATCTTTCTAAGTAGTCTAATGAGCGAGATGGTAGTTTTTTGGGGCAGATTTTCCAACCGATTCGCAATATTTTGACATTCACTTGTAGATTATCGTCTGAATTTTTCAAAAAATATACATTTGTAGTACTTTGCAAAAGCTGAAGAGCAGTTTAAGTGGCTGAAAGCCAAAAAATTTCCAATTTTTCACGTGTCACGATCCCGAAAAGTTTAAATCGATTTTTCTCCCCTTCAACGCGCGAATTTCGTTTTATTTTTTTAATTTAAAGACTTTTTGGTGGTCGAAAAATGTTTTAGGCACATTATCTAGCATGTAGGAGGCATAAAAATGGCTCTTTCGAGAATACGTGCGTTTTTTTGTGCAGATTCCCAGCTTTGATCACTTACTGTGACCACAATTTTTATCTGATTGTCAAAATTTTGGCCTCATATTGTAGCTGCTGTTGTGTAGTCTTCGTCAAATATAAATTTGTAGTACTGTGCATGAGGATGCTATATTTTATGGTGTCTAGAATGCATAGACACGGATTTTCCTTAAAGGGATCCATTTTCTCGGCTGATCTCTAGCTTTGATTGGTCACTGTGAAGGAAGATCATTAATATCTAATATAAACAGCTGTACGCCGAGAAATGAGCCTTGAGGGAGGCCGCATAAGTGATAAATGGAGATTCAATCGGGCACTGCCAGGACACATGACCGACACGATTATCATGGTAGGAAGAGAGCCACAGGAGTAAATGACTAGGGAACTACATATGCTGAAGTTCGTTTAATAGAAGTTTATGATTAACTGAATCAAAAGCTTTTGAAAAGTCCAGGTAAATAATCAAATAAATAAATAGAAATGTCTGTTGCGTAATATTCATTCAACGTGTATGTAATATTTGCTTCTAAAATGTGTACGAGTGTGCTCCAGTGCAGGGAATCGTGCTCTCCGTCCTCTAGGCTAGCCTAATCGCCATTTTGTCCAAGAGAGGTTTGACGGAAATTTTGCTAGAGTGGCCCAACGAAGTGAATGACTATTTTGAGGATGGTCTGAAAAAAAATCATCTCCAGGAGCTGCCCCAATTAAGACAAAACAGCAAAACTTTCGTTTGTTTGGATGAATTCGGAACTATTCTTTGTGGGCTGGTTTCCTATCTAAAGATTGAAATTTAATTATTCGTCCTGATATCCATAAGGATACATAAGTAAGTCCTTTATTTCGAATACAACTCTCTCTTGAGCAGGTGGAATATTTATCGGGATACCTAATCTAGCATTTCGGAAATTAGTCCTTCACATTCAGTTCAAATTTCACTGAAAAAAAGGAAGAGAACGATAGAAAAAAAATTATGGTCATATGTTAACCGTTTATTTTTCAATTTCTTCTTCTTATTTATCATAATTTATGGAATATTTAAATTATTGCTCCTCTGTCACTTCATTTTCGAAAAGAAACCTATGATTGGCATTATACAGCAGATAATCGTTGAGATACAAGCATTGGCTTAAAGTGCAGAAGTAAATTCGACTAGTTTTTATAGCAAATTTTAGTTAATTCTTCTTCCGATAGAGTATGGTAATATTGCTAAAAGTAGGATAAAATATGAATTTATCGTCCATACATTCATTCAAAATCATATAAAAACGTTTTTCCATTTTCGGAATATTACTTAATTTACTACACATATTCTACTATATCTACATAAATACGTGTGACAATTTTTGATGTTTGTCTTCGCATACCATTTATCATTCCAACGCCATATACGAGTACTATTCACATTCATATCTACGACTAGATACTAATAAATATGAGACAATAGCAAGGATTTTATTACTAGCTTAATAACCCGAACCGGCATGACATAATCATACCGATTTAACTTATGAATGTCACTGGAATGCTTCATTGGCGGTCAATTTGGCGCTTATTCACCATTTCTGTACGCGTTTCTACTGGATCATCTGCAATTTGCGGAAATGGATTTGTGTACCTGTGTTAATTGACAAAATAAACAAACCTTGAACTACGCGCCAATCAAAGCTACATGTACTCGTATGTTGAATCATATGAAAAAGATGCAAAATTGAGATATCGGCTTGAGATTCAATGTATGTAGCTTTAAAAAGCCGCTAAACGTTTGTATGTTGCTTAGTACGGCTTTGCTGAAAAAGCTTCTCGCAGTCCACCACTGAGCCAGAGTGATACGGCTCCGCTGAATTTGTTGAATACAAAGTTTACTTTCGAACAGTTAGGAATTTGTGTGGGAAGTTGAAGCTTTTGGAATAAGCTTTTCGGAGTTGGTTTTCCGAAATTTAAGTTTTTGGTTCTCTATCAAAGTATAATAATGTTTGCAAGTATTAATTCAGATTTTGATGCACTTTTAGTTAGTTTTTTGTTATGGACTTTAATAAGTTGGTATATCACAGCCACTGGTTAGAATTTGTCGATTACAAATGGTTTGAATTGAACTTTAGGTTTACTATAAAAATTCAACACGCAAACAACAACACAACTTTTCTTCTTGAAAAGCTATCGGGCCTTGTTTTTTTGAGCGAGCAGACGAGTTTTCACCACTTAGAGTCATCTTCAGTGAATGTTACAATTATACTGAAAATGACTCAAAGTTGTCGAAAAGAGAATTGGCCTGTGGATATTAAATGAACAAAATATATAATTGAATAAAACAACTATTCGTTTATTCCTTTTGGCTGAGAAAAAACCCCAAACAGCAACGACAGATTAATAGGAAATCTCACAGTTGCTGGGAGATTCTACAGAATATCTTGTTTGATGAACGGCTCAGTCGTGGTAGTGGGGTGTTAACTGGACTCATTTATCATTATCCCAAAAACGTTGATCCACCGCTGAGGAATGCTAACTATTTTATGCATTTTTTTAAGCTCAAGACTCAATAAACTGATTGAGTTAGAATACACATTGATAGTCAATTGGCGACATGAAATAGTTTTATGGTAAGGGAAGATGTTGGGTCCCTGAAAAACCTTAAAATCTTTCGATACCTGCAGATGGGCCTCGGAATGGATCGGAATCACGGCAACAACCTCGCAAACGAAAAAAGGACTTTGATATTGGATCCTGGAATGTCAGATCACTCAATTACCCTGGCGCTGTTAAGGGCCTTTTACAACAGGCTAGTCAATATCAATTGAAAATAGTGGCAATCCAAGAAACGAATTGGACTGGAAACGACATTCAAGACATGAGATCACTCATAATATACAAAAGCCTACTGGAAAAGAGAATTTGGAGTGGCCTTAATTGTGGATAGGGAGCTCAAACTGCACGATATTGATTTTCAGGCAGTCAATGAACGGTGTGCAATCCATATAAACGCGAAATTCTTCAAAATCTAGCTGCTTAATGGTCAAGCCCCGACCGAAGAAAAGGACGAAGAAACGAAGGAAACGTTTTGTAATCACCTGGAAAGATTGGTTGACCCATTGCCGACACACAACACAAAAATAATTCTGGGTGATTTGAACGCTAAGATTGGCAATGCGCTATCTCATCGGGGAATGACTGGGAAATATAGCCTCCACGATGAAACAAATGGCAACGGCCAGCGCCTGATTGAGTTTGTATGTAGCAGAAATCTAGTCATACATGCGACTTGCTTTCCACATCGACACATTCATAAAATGACCTGGGTATCACTGGATGGCAACACACAAAACCAGATCAATCATGTTCTGATCCAACAACGTTGGATCTCGAGCACACTTGACGTTCGTACATACCGAGGAGCCAATTGTAACTCAGATCTATCGATGTCGTATGTCAAAGGCATATTCAGCAAAGAACAGCGAAGAAATTTGACATCGAAAGGCTCCAAACGGCGTCTGTGGCCAAACACTTCACGGAGACCCTCGACAACTAGCTTGCTCCCATCTTATCAGACGCATCGTTAAAGACAAGCAACGAGCTCTGGATGGAAGTGAAAACGGTTATCAGGACCGTGGCCGAACAAGCGATCGGACATCAAGCTCGGTGCAAGAGGAATGATTGGTGCGATGATGAGTGCCAGAATGCGTTAGATAAATAGAATCAGGCGTACAAGGAATATGTAGGTAGCAAAACCAGGACGAAGAGAGAATTTGAAAATCTCAGAAGAGTAGCGAAAAAGATAATTAGGAATAAGAAAAGAAAATACTATGACGACCGATTGAGAAGTATAGATGTAAGTTTAGCGAGCAACAACACAAGACAAGCATAAAAAGTAGTGAAAAACCTGAAACGTGGTTATCAGCCTAAAACCGCGCTCTTTCGTGATGACATGGCAATATCATCGCTGATGAAACCGAGGTTAAGGAAAGATGGGCATCATATTTTAAGAACCCTCTTAATCCTCCGCACAGCCCCAGAACATCGGAGCCTATAGATGTCTGCGGAGAGCTTCCATTGGCCCCACTAACTCTGGATGAAGTTTGTTCCATCATCAAAGCCCAAAAGAATAATAAAGCGCCGGGTATCGATGGGATTCCAGTGGAGCTCATCAAATATGGTGGCAGCAGTGTTCATCAAGCTATTCACAAAGTCATCCAGTACATTTGGCAACAAGAACATATGCCAAAAGAGTGGGGCCAATCAATAATATTCCCTATCCACAAAAAAGGTAACAAGTTACAGTGCGAAAAATATAGAGGCATACCACTACTTTGTAAATAAAATTAGGTCATACGCCAACAGTATTATTGGGGAGTTTTCAGGTGGTGTTAGAGCAGGTAGATCTTCGATTGCTCAATTGTCAATTGTCAAGCAGGTACTTGAAAAATGCTGGAAGTTCAACATAGACGTGCACCAAATTTTCGTTGACTTTAAGCAAGCATATGACGATATTGATCGTAACGAACTGTGCCAAATAATGCTTTGCCTTGGTATTCCAGCCAAATTAGACCGTCTTACCAAAATGACAATGACGTCGATGACCACCCAGGTCCGCATCAATAAATAACTCACCGATGCCTTTGACACAAATATCGGACTAATACAGGGAGATGGGCTGGCCCCATTGCGAAGCAAAACTAGTAGGGCTACAAATCAATGAAAATAAAACAAAGCTTATGACGCAGTCGAGGAAAAATAGCCCAAATACACAAAATATCACACTTGGCGAATACAGTATCGAAAATGTTCATGAATGTGTGTATTTAGGCACCAAAATAACGAAAACGGGTAATGAAAGAGACAAAATGTGCCGAAGAATACAGCTCGCAAATAAAATATTCTATTCAGTTTTGACGATCTTGAAGACCAGCTGCATACAACACAGGGAAACGAAGTTCCAAGTATACAAATCTATGATAAGACCCTGTGTTATGCTATGAGTGTGAAACATGGACCCTAATGCAAGCATCCGCAAATATATTTATTTATTTATTTCGACCAACTTACAGACAAAAGTCCAATTACGAGATTGGTTCAAACAATATAGATGAAAAGTACAATATAATATATATATATATATATATATATATATATATATATATATATATATATATATATATATATATATATATATATATACTAGGCTAGGTATTTAAAATTAAATTCTTAAGTCAATGTTTATAAATTACTAAAGATGGAGGGTACGGGCCAAACTCCATAACATTGTAGTTTCTTGGCAGACGCAGTAGTGGTGAATTATAAAATGTTTCCGTTCTTGCAAATGGAATTTGGTAAGATCCTTCATTTCTAGAGGGATAATTATATGTCTGCGTTGTCAATAACTCTCTTACATTTGTATGCAACTCATGGTGGTGAAGCTTATAGAGGAGACATTCATCAAGAAAGTGTCTACGAGATGATAACGATGGGAGGTGCAGAAAAGAAAGTCTTTCTTCATAAGATTGGTACGGGACTTTAAATTTAAAGAATAATATTCGGGTGAACTTCCGTTGTACAGATTCCAGCAGTGAGTCTAAGTACTGATAATGCGGTGTCCAAATTCGGGAACAATACTCGAGGATAGGGCGAACAGTTCTTATATAAAGATGTACTGGAGACAGGATATTTTCAAAGATTCATGAGTGATGAAGAACAAATCCGGAAACCCGAGAAGCACGTGACATGATGTCGAGGATGTGCTCTTCAAACTTGAGTCGCAGGTCTAAGATCACCCCTAAGTCTTTGAACTTGGTCACTACAGATAGCGGCTCATTGTGTAGGCAATATGGAAATGAGATTGTGTTCGGTTTTAAAGAGAAAATCATTTTATGACATTTTTGCACATTAAGGGAAAGAAAATTTGATTGACTCCAATTGCATAGGACGCTCAGGTCATTTTGGAGGGAAATGCAATCATCAATACATCTAATTACTTTAAAAACTTTAAGATCATCAACATAGAGAAGACATGGAGCATCTATTAAAGAGGGCAAGTCGTTAATGTATATTAGGAATAAAAGCGGTCCCAGGATGCATCCTTGAGGAACACGAGTCTGTGCATAAAAGGAGTGAGATAACACTCCACAGAGACCTACTCTACATGAACGATTGTTTACGTATGAGATAAGCCAAGAGAGCAAATAACCAGAAATACTATGTTGTATTAGCTTTTTACACAGTACGTTATGATTTACTTTATCAAACGCCTTGGCAAAATCATTATAAACGACGTTAACCTGAAAGTGCTTATCAAGGGCTTCACCAACAATGTGAGTAAACTCAAGTAGATTTGTAGTCGTTGGCCGACCTAGGAGAAAGCCATGTTGAGCAGGAGATATCGAGGAGCATATAAGTTCATAAATGTGATTATGGACGAAACGTTCTAGGATCTTTAGGAAACAAGATAGAAGTGAAATTGGACGGTAGTTGGAGACACAAGAAAGAGGACTAGATTTATGAATTGGGAAGATGTTGGCTGTCTTCCAGAAGCGAGGAAAAACTCCGGAGGACAAGCTGGTGTTAAAAATAAAACTCAGAGGAACACTTAATGAAGAGGACAGAGATTTGACGAACACATTTGGAATTCCGTCTGGTCCAGAACCAATGCTTGAGTCAAGAGTATTAATTATGGACTCGATATCTGCAGGGCTAACTGCAGGAGCACTATCAGCCAGAGAAAAGTGAAGAGGGAAACCACAAGAAGAATCAGATGCTGAAGAGGAAGTTATGGTGGAAAATAAGTCTGCGAACAAGTTGGAAATGGATTCCAGTGTTGAACTTTGTTTATCATTCCAGTACATGGTGCTAGGAAAGTGCGGGGAGGGCTTTAGATGATTAATGTATGACCAGAAACGTTTTGACTGGTTGGAATTGCGTGACTGCTCTATGGGCGTAAAGTCATTTTTTCTTGTGCTTTTAATTAATAATTTCGCGGAGGCACGGGATCTAGAGTATTCATTATAAGAGTCAGAATCTCCAGTCAATTTAAACTTTTGGTGAAGTTTGTTCTTAATCTTCAAAGCTTCTAAGATGTCACGGTTGAGCCAAGGTGGCTCGGAACTCTTTTCGGACATACATAGGGGTGTAAATTGAATGGATAAGCGAGTCGAGGTGGGAATCAAATTTAATAAGAGCTTCTTCGCAATCAAGGCCGTCAAAAAACGAGAACCAATCAAGTCAATTCAAAGATTCTGACAATGCGCTGTAATTGGCTTTCCAGAAGCTGATGGCTGATGGTATTTAATTATTTTTGGAAAGCTAATGTTGATATCCGACAACAGAGGGAGATGATGGGGGTCAGGAGATACATAGGAGTGAGGTGCAGCATCTACATAAATATGCCCAGTATCAATGTTCGACATTACAAGATCTAGCATCTGATTGTTTATATTTAGAACGTAATTTAATTGGTTAAGGGAAGATTGGGAAAGAAAATTCGACAGTAATACAGACTGTCGATTAGAAGACAAGATATCAATAGATGATGCTAAGTCCCATTCTACGGAAGGAAGATTGAAGTCACCATAAATAATAATACGTGAAGTGGGATGAAGAAGAAGAGTTACAGGGAAGATAGATGCAGAATATGAACAAAAGGGCGATAAGAGTATTGATTTTGATAAGTACGTGCTCGGTTAAGTATGGGGGATGAAAATTGTCACAAAGCTCACTGGAAGGATCTTTAGCAACCGCAATCAGTGCTCTACCGCCATCAGATTTCATTGTCAGATTAAAATCACGGTCCCTCCGAAAGACAATGTGATTTGGGAAAAATTCTATATCACTCTTCAACCAAGTCTCAGTTAAGCAAATAATATCGTCATTTGCAAGAATGTATGAAACGCTTAGGCTATGTAATTTAGTCCGCAAACCACGTACATTTTGATAATATTAGTTAATATTATTTAAAGATTTCGTGTCTGTTACGCGTTGATTTTTCGATGAGAAGTTCTCAGAAAATTTCGCGTTCTGGGAGGATTGTAACGCTTGACTAAAGTTCCATCCAACACTTCCAACACTAATTTTGAAGGAAGGAATGGGCTGGTCACATGAATCGTATCGACGAACATCGGATACCCAAAAAGGTATTCGTTGAGAGAACTGAAGGCCGGATACCAGTGGGGAAACCGAGCAAACGCTAGTCTGACTCAGTCGACGAAGACAGTTCATCGCTGCTCGGATCTCGAAATTGGAGGACGCGGTCAATGGACCGAGACAGCTGGAGGCGCCATTTGCAGGAAGTGAAGGCCCGAGAGGGGCTGTAGTGCTGAAAAGAAGAAGATGTTGGGATATATTCTGCTATTCATATGCTACATACTTTCCTTTCTAAAACCATCCGGTTACCTATTATATAATGCAAGTAGCTTGTAGGATAGTCTTTCTTCAATATCTATGGCGTGACAGCACAAGCTGGCCCTTGGCGTCCAGGATTAATCTCATCCAATCATCACTGCCTCGCAACCTTGTCCGCCAGTTGATTGCTCTCAACAAGGAGGTTTCAGCTGATGTCTTCCGGATGACGTATTCCAGGGGAATATTGAAGAGAATTGAGGCAAGCCTACCCCTTCATTTCAAGCCGTATCCCGTTATGAAGCAGTCCATTACTTCACCGTTTACCTTGACCTGTGACTCTGTGTTTAGCGTTGTGACCTTGACCATGCGGACTAGTTTTGTTGGGACGTCAAAGTCAAGCATTATTTTGTGATTACCTTGGTCCCTCAGATCGATATTCCGCGGAGAACTGTCACCTTTCAAATTAAATGTCCACGCCAGCTGACATGTCCCAACCAGTTGATGTTGTTGGAACACAGTAAAAAAGGCATAATATGTAGATTCGGATTGCGTTTTGGAAATTTGTTGGTATTTTGGAAAATGTAATTTAGAGAATAATGCATTAACTTAAAATTTTCATTTAAAGAAAAATATATGATTGTATTTGAAAGATATAACCAAATAGAGGAATTGCTATTGCCTAAGCAACAATAATCCATGTTTAATTCTAAAAGTTCCTACCTGTACAAAAGATATATTAAACAGAAGAAAGCAATCGTTGAAAACATTTGGCTGAAACCATTCAAATGAAAAACGATTGATCAATGAAATAGATAAACTACTAGAAAATCAACAAATTCAAATCAACCTGAAACGGAAACAGTCATATGTTGTGGAAGATAAATAGAAAATAATACATTCTATGTTACGTTCTTCTTCTACATTTGGATTTATTGTATTTTTGAACATTCCATATCATTACTGAAATTTTTTTTTGTATATTTTTATGCACAGCTTTTGTTGGGTATCACAATCAATTTCAATTGTTCAATTGATTACGTAATGAATTGTCAATTTATACAATATTTCCTGGTATCAGTCAACCAGCAACCAAACAATTTTCCCTAATTTTCAACTTACTGATTTTTTGTGATGGATATAAAATATAATTTTCACCAATGAACTTAAAACTAAGAACTAAAAAATATACCAATTGTGCATAACATTGATTACGTGCATCATAAACATTATTGTTAAATTTACTCTTGCAAATGTTGCAATCTTTAACTAGAATTACATAAGACTAAATAAGGATAATATTAAAATAACAAGCAATGAAAAAAAGGTTAATAGTAGATTTTCTATACCAATAATATAAAATTTATATATAAATTAAAGAATATGTAGTGAAAGGAGATAGAGTTAGATGTCCGTACAGGACTGCAGCGATGGTCTGCTGCCTCAGCGGAAGAGGATGTTAAGATCCGCCGAGATTGGCCTTGTCTTGGGACGCGTGAATGCACTGGCAGGCTAGCGTTGCGTTGTCGTGGGGCAAGTTCTTTCCCCCAGCATAAGGACCCACTACAAAAGAATTTCGAATCCATGAATTTCTGAGGTCAAATAAATGTCGATCGGAGTCGAAAAGAAGGTAACCTGCTAAGGGTCAAAGAGTATTGCTAACTCAGAAGGACAAACTGGACCTGGGGAAGATAGAGAAGTGGACTTCATCGTTACCGACGATTCTTTTGACCCACAAATAAGAGTGGGGCATCCAGATGGAGGTGGTGCCCCCTCCAACGTAGACGTGGCCATGTTTTTCCCATTTGAGTGAAAAAATCATACAAAAGTACTTTGTATGACTCTTTTCCTCAAATCAGAAATACAAAAGTAACGGATTTATGCTATAGCGTTATGCAATGTAATCACATAACGCTATATCATAAAAGGGCATGCGAGCGGCCAAAAAGAAAGGAAGAATGTTCATAAATTAAACACCATTAATTTTATGCAATGAATTTTCCGATTTGAATATTTTAGCTTAATAGAAATTTTAACAGGTTTTCAAGCTGGATTCAATATAACTTGAATTTATGTTTGTGATATTGTTTTAGGAGTGCAAAGCAAAAAAAATATTGGTACAACTTGAAGATTTTTAGGGACAAAAGCATTAGCTATCTTCCAAGCTATTTTTGAGAACCAATTTGGCAATAATACCTTTTGCAGTGGACAAACCATTGAAAAACCTTTCTTTTCGCTTTAAGTTCCGCCAAATGAAATGTCGTTGTCAAGAAGTGATTGTAGCGCAGGTTCGAGCTTTGACGATTTTCATAGGAAGAGAAGGAGCTTAAGTCCCTACGGAACCTTGAGCAAGAATTTCCACTCAGCGCAGGATGATTTTTAGTAATACCTTTGCGGGTTTGGTTTTGAATCCTATATAATCTCCTTCGATCCTCTCATGCCGTGATAGACAAAAGAAAACACAAATACAATTCAAATGTATAATTAGCGATTCACTGCCTGAGAGTTAACTTTTACCAATTTAAAATATAAATGTTCGCAACCTGTGGTCTTAATGCCACTACTTTTCATTTAAAAATGAAGTCTGTTTGGGCACCGTCACCTATACGAAGATACACGCTTGCGGTATCTGACAACTGAGCAACTACGCATTACCAAAATCACAATGGTTTTGTGATAAAATGGAAAGCTAGTTATTGTGATGAACTCCAGCAAATGCTTCGCTCTAATACATGTGCTTGGCAAGTTTATACAAGTATTGTTGACTACTCCCTTCTCACTAATTGCGTTACTGTGCCTTGCTTGATTTTGAGAAGACGATAGCCTCAGCCAAAACGATAATACGAACCATTCATCGCAATGCAAGAAACTGAAGCGAGTTTAGGGTTAAGGACGTGAAAAATCCACGGGACGATGGTATTGCCTTATTTCCTTAGCCAAGCGTGCCAATCCAATCACGTGGACATCAATAAACACGTTTCGGTTTCCGAATTCACGACTTCGAACATGACCGCCTTCGCTTAGGACTTCTCCCAATGGCATTCTACAGCAAAATTGAATTAAAAACGATCACTCACCAGTTCTCGTTGAAAGCGTGACTGTGACCACGATGCATTACACCATGTCTCCACTTACGTCAAGACACAACGAATTTGAAGAACTATTTATAAAGGAACTTAATGGGGTTCCGTCCAAAGTTTCTAATGAGTTGCCCCGCAGTGTACTCGGATACTTCAATTTCGGTATCCCTGTCTTAACCGCAGCAACCGCAGTACGGCACTTCGTTCATTAAAGGAAAAAATTTACTTTTCAAGTTCACTAAGAAATTAACGATTTGTTTTGTTAATTCACTGCCCGTGTTCACAGAACAAATTCAACAATTCTAATAAATAAGGACGGCACGACAGTTACCCTCTACACTCGAGAAACGTTTTCTTTGTCGTGTCGGGTATTTTTGGGACCGGTTATCTTTGTCGGGTCGGGTATTCTTGGGACCGGTTTTCTTTGTTACGTTGGGTATTTTTGGGACCGCCCTCGTATCATCGATTCAATTGCTTTTCTTGAAATTTTAATTCAAAGAAAAGGAAAAGAGCATTTTGTTGAAGTTCTGTTAATGGGTAGGTAATTTGGGGAAAATTGAATCTTTCAAGAGAAGTCCATCACAGAACTGGTAGAAATCCTTTCAGAGTAATCCACGAATACGGGGAATTAAGCATTGTAGTGTGATATGTTCGTCGATTAGAATTGCACCGCATTTGTTTTCTAACAATATCACTTTCACTCGTTATAATGAATTATCACAAAGAATTCGGAGGCACCCATGAATCCAACTTCGAATTGATTTCACGAGTGGGGTGTCGAGATCCTGTATGTGGAACGGAAGACAAATGTAGCCGCATATTTTCACTTTCAAAGGGGAGCTCCTGAACACTTCACGCAGTAAACCTATCAATTTTTGCAACACATATGTACGTTTTATAAACTTTAAAACGATTTTGTAACCTAATATAATCTACATTCCAAAATATTCCCGACTTTAAAATGCGGCCAAGAAAATATGGCAATCGCTTTTCGCGTCTTCCTCATGACGCGGTGCAGTCAAACTCCCCGATACGTCCCCAAAACTCGTCTTTCCTCTTTCTCATCCCGTGTATACGGTAAATCGCATCAGCTGCTGACTCAGTCGCGTGCGATTGCCTTCGGTAAGTAATACACTGTTGAGGCGCACTAAGTCAGTGTTCCTATGTTCAAAATTTTAATTGGCAGCTGTAAAAATTTTTCAAGAAAAACTAACTGAAGTAAAGAAAACGAAAAAGATTCTATATAGTAATAATAGTTACATCTCATGAAGAAAATAATTAAAGGGAAACGTTTAAATTTAATATAAAGGAAAATTGATATAAAATTGCATTTAATAATAATAATAAGAAAGAAAACTATTTTACAAATTACGACTTTGAATGGAAGTAATTAAATATTTTCCTTAATTTTCCATTAAAATTTTGAATAGGAGATAGGAAGATTTTCGAGAAGTTTGCTTGTGTGACGGCTCGATTACCACAAATATTTAATTCAAAATTTTAAGATTATAAGCCAATTCTATGTTGTAACTTTAAACTTAAGAAGCTAAATTAAACAAAAAAAATGTTTTTATACAAAAGTGGTTGCTACAATTAACAATATGTTTTAATAAATTTAGGGCAAATTGCTTAAGCCTGTTTAGATTTTTATTTGGTAAATAATTTTAATTTATGAAGAATAAATTTAAAGCGTCTTAAACTTCATAATAAATAAAAATCATGAATCGCTAAATCAACCCATGGCTTTCGTTTCTAGCAAAACCGTTTCCCTTTCAGCAGAATGATGTCGGCAAAAGTTGGGTATGCCATCAAGAGGGTAGGGTTTCAGTAATCCGTCCACGTCTAGGATCGATGAGAGGTCGGTTTAGATTTTGTTCGGGAAATCTCAAGCGTACGAGACGTGTGAAAACCATTACGATTTTGCACAGCGCATTTCTGTCAATAGGATAGTCCTTAAATGGACTAATTTTAAACCACTAAACACAGAGTAATGTTCATCTATCAATCAATTTGAGGGGTGTTGCGTTTGAACCTGAGCTTGTCCAGTATCTGCTAGAGCGAGATAGAGAGAGTGAAGAGATTATGTCTGAATTTTATTTGATGATGTATTGTTGGTTTTCCCACTTGCCTCCCAAAGGATTTCTTCTCACTTAATGTTATTCTCAGCAGTTTGTGACAGTTGGATATTTAATATCAATGCCTTAAATTATCACTCGGCAAAGATTTGTGGGACTAGAAGTAAGTCCACAAAAAGAAAAAACTTCACAGTATATGTGATCACTAGTCCATACGGTGTAATATTGTAGTTAGGGCGCCCATGTGTTATACAATAGATCTCTAGTTCAAGTCTCTTTTTTGACATCGGATTGGGCTCAGTGATAATTTTCTGTCTTTGAAATGAACTTTGTTATAAAATAATTGATAAAAGCTTACTAAAACCCCAAATAGTTGGTTCATTTGTCTATTTAATTGTCCCAAACTCAACTTAAATTTTTTCAAAAATTTGTAAAACTCTAGCAAGTCTGTCAAAGTGAGAATTTTTTGAATAGGTTAATGTCAAACAAATGTTCGATCGATTTGAGGAGGCCGTTAAATATTTTCCCTCTACTGATAGTTCATAAAGGTATCAAATGAAAAGTCTTAACGAGTAAGTGCATGCCAGCTACAGAGTTTGCAAAATTGTAGCTAAAGGACTTATGGGAAGTAAAATTTATGTAAAACTAGCATCCCCTAGGCGGTAAGACATTTTTTAGTATATCGTAATTCAAAAGTTTGAGATTTTCAATTTTGTTAGTCATAGTTGATTTGAAATACTTTCCTGGATACACAATTGGAGAAGGAAAAGCTCCCGTAAGTATCGTAAAGGAGGTTTAATGGAATGAGAATGTGTACCTTATGATATAGGGAAACGGTGGTTGTGGCCTGGGTTGCCTTATTGATCAGATGAAAGCTGGTCTTTGAGTTGAAGACTGCTTGAATATTTATAGCAATCTAGTGCAAAGCAATAAACTAGCCCTGAAATTCCAAAGAAATCTACAAAGATTGCTGATTGCTGTCATCTTTTAGAATACACAAAAACCCTAGAGACGATTTCAGTGTCTAACGATGCAATGGTTATGCATATTAACTTCGCTTGTTGCCGGGTGGTATCCAGAATCTCCGTCCATTCAATTGACATTGTAAACATAAATTAAAGAGGGCAGATTTGTCCCATTATCTTCATTTCGAGTGATCTGCATTATTAGTCTAATTACATCGGAGCATCTTTAGTATCTGCTATCTTGCGGCTATCATTAATTCTGAAGACCGAAGCAATGTGCATTTGGTTCAAGTAATTCGGTGAAGACTCTAAATTTCCGTTCAGTAATGATATTGTGCGCTGATTTTTGATCCTGGAGCGGAATTTCTTTTGATTGAGCCATCAGTCGTATTTAGTATTTAGGTGAATCGAATCGAAATGATACACGACGAGGTACCTCGCGCGCGACTCTCGGTTGTTAAATTTATGGAATTGGTGATTTACACATGTGATGAGATTGTTAATATTATTGTTCATATCATGTGTTAATTACTTCCAGGTGTTCTCCATTACGTGCTTAATTTTACATTACTATAGTTTCTATGATGGAGATATCGTTACTTCATTCGTTACCACTGGAACGTTCACGGGATTTGTAGTGATAATTGTGGCAATGTTTGGAGGTAAGTGCTGGAAGCTTAATCGAAATTTTCATTGAGAGACATCTAATTATATCTGGAATGTTTCATTGATGTAAGCATTGAAAATTATTCGCTAAGCGCGTTATGGAACGATTTATGAACTAAATTACGAGCAGAAGCAAATTTGATGAAAATATGTTGCATTTATGTAATCAGTGAAAGTCAATGAAATCAAGAATTTATTCACTAAAATATTTTCCTTCAACCAATTTTCTTTTGTTTTCTGTAAACATATTTATTTATTTATTTATTCTAATTTTTCGATTTTTTGAGGTAACGTTTTTCGCTTAAAGCTAACATATTTTATTTATAACTTGAAAATTATCTAAATATGAAACAATTATTGAATGTTTGACATATTTTTCATAGGACTACTTATGAAGGCGCCCATTCACAAACGAATCGATATCCTTTTAAGTATAATGGGATGTGCATGTTTTATAACATCAGGAGTTCTTCTTATAGAAGCCTGGGAGTATTCTTTTCGCACTAAAACAAGAGATCTTGCAATTATCAAAGCAGCAGTAGCAATTATTAATGGTGCCATGTTTGGATTTGATGCAATTTTTACATTTCGAGATAAATAAATGTTTATTAACTAACTTATCGTCCTTGATTTATTTTGTCTGTGTGGTGATTTTCCTTCAGTTGATCAATTTACTGCATATAAGGATTCGTCTCAGTTTACGTTCATCTCTTTTTTGGCTTTCAGATGAATTTGTAATGCCTATTTACATCCAAGTTTCAACTTATTTAGCTACTGCGGATTTCGAAAAAAGCTAAAACTGTTTCTTCTAAAAATTACGTGTGCGATGAACTCATTCTGCGTATTTGCGCTGCTTACTTTGGTGAAGTCCTGGGTCGTGGTTGCTCCTTTGGCAACGGGCGTAGCTGCCACTCATCCACCCGCAAGTTTTCTTCCGAGCTTGGCTCGAACCGGAGTCTTCACTTTTTCAAAAACCTAACACTAGGCCAGAAGATTTTAAAGGCAAACGTACTATGTGCAACACGTTTTAAGGCACTTACTATGATCAAGCGGAGGATAATCAACGGTATCTACCTAACACACTTATGACAACTAAAACCACTAAATTTTACAGTGAAAATTTTCGAAATTAATTTTTTCTTCCACAAAACTTCTTAAATACTTTTTCGAACTTTCATAAAACCATTGGAAATTTAAATATTTACAAAATTCCGATTATTACTATAAAAGGTTACACACTGAACAAATTTGGTAAATTCAAATGAAAACTTACTTGTTCGAACGTTACGTTGAGGGCTTGGTTCAAGATTTGATGAATCCGTTTGTACTGAATTTTCAATCTTCTTTTTTCCATCGAAGTTTACTACAACTCAACTTCCCTCCATTATCGGATTGTTTGAAGCCGTCCTTGTAAACCCTACAGTAGGCTTTATTTCAAAATCACAATACTCAATCGATTCACTAGGTGTTCACTTGATTTGCAGCTTATTTCCAAGGGAAAAAGTAAGTAATATACACGAAAACTTGCTCTTTTATGCATTTGTCATGAATCATTGTGGCTACCGGGAATAATTCCCTCTCCAGCCAGTTTATTCCACTTATTTTCGTTCGTTCCATATTTACCAGTTGGCCCCTGCACTGCAGTCATCGGAAAATGATAAACCCATTTCTAACGGTTTTCATATACCATCGCGGATGATTCGTCCTGGCCTGATTAAGGAATTTGGGTTTACACACGACGAAGAGCTGAATCACGCTTTGAATTTATAGGCTATTACCGGCTCCGTTGCCACCCCACCAATTTATAGGGACTACTCCGGCTAAGACTCTCCAGTCCCGATCGACTTACTGGAAAATGGGCGTGTCACTCGTTTGGTCCACCGAGCCTCTCAAAGGTCGGCCAAACGAAAAAACGAACGGCCGAATCAATGTTATCACTCTTTATCCATTGTAGTAATCGAGCAGTCGCCTAGGCAAACTTCTGGAAAAACATGTGCGGAGAATACACCATTTTCCGTACTATAATCCACCACTACCATCAATGTCATTACCAGAAGAATTGCTACCCAACGAAACAGTTAAAAAAAAATTAAAAAAAATGTAATGATCTCCATTGCCGCCATGCAAGGGGCTCGTCGAGTAAAACCACTGTTGCCGCCATGCAAGTGGCTCATCGAGAGAAGCTTGCAAGCGCGTAGATGCGGGTTGCGATACGAATTTCTGGAAGCGAATATTACTTCGAGGCTTAAAAAGTTCCGGTGATCGAAACAGCGTCGGATCAGGAAAAAGTATCGAAAATCGTGGAGTGACTTTGTGAAGTGTTTGGCACTTGTCTCCATGCCGTGCATTGTATATATTGAGTGCAGAACCGAGAATAGGAAAGTATTCTACCAGGCCAGCTTCCTTATGTGCAGTAGTATTTCGATCATCAAAATCCCAGTAAAAAGTGATATCCCCGCTCGCGCCCTTGAAGCAATTGGTGGATTATGCTTGGTCCGCTAAAGAGTGGTGATAGTGGGGGAAGAATTTCCGCGGAAAAAGACAAGTAAATGCATTTCAGTTCAAGGAGGAAAACTGAATTGAGTTGTGTTGTGCGTGCATTGCGTGGGTTTTGAAAGTGATTTTGCAAGGGAGAAGCTGTGATCCCGCGGTAACGGCCACATGAACTCGATTCGTCTGGATATAATTTCTCGACAGCCTCCGCATTGGGGCTCTTACTGTGCAGTTAAACTTTAGAAGTCCCCAACGTGTTCACTTGAGTAATATTTGGTCGGAGTAGAATTTTTGTACGTTTTAAATTCGCTTCATCTTGCACGTCTATTAAAATCTGCAATTGATTAAACGCGTAAAGTGTTTTATTGCCGTGGATTTCTTAATATGTTACATGCATATTGTAGAAAAAAGACATGAATAGATAATCGAATTTACATTTTTTGGTCTTTCATTTTAAAGAAATCCTGACCAGATATGGGACCCGCCACGTTGGTTGCCCCTCCACTCATGAGCTAGTGACTGGGTGAGCTCACCCCTTCTCTTTGCGTTGCAGGTGGTCTTGCAGGGTAGAGTGGCCTTCTGCTTGAATTTCCTATTTATGCTAACGTGTTATGTGATTCTATCATACAAGAATTTAAGATAAATTAAAAACGTTAATATTTTTCATTTCAAGGAAAAATTCATACGAATCATGTTCATATAAGTTTTTCATTTAAATGTAAAATAACATATATGGCAAACGTCAACACTGGATTTTGACCCAGACGGGAGAGTGTGATGGAACACCGCTTCCACACGGATGCCCCACTCTAACTTGGGGGCCGTAAGCACACATAGTAAAGACGAGATCCTCTCGAGTCCCGCCCGCGTTGGCCAGGCCCAGTTGGTCGTTTTGCATTGGCAATGCATCCCTTCAGTAGGTTACCTCGCCCTCGATACCGTCGATCCGAGTCCTACGACCACGTAATTCGTGAACCCGAAATTATTTTGTAGTGCACCTTTATGCTGGGGAAGAAACGCGCCCACGACACTGCAATGCTAGCCTGCCATCGCAGACAAGGCCAATCCCGGTGAGCACCAACATCTTTGCTCGCCGAGGCAGCAGATCAATGCTGCAGTCCTTGACGAACATGCATATTCCTTTAATTCACTACACCGTTTGGCGTTCGTAGCCACCTGACCGCGATGGCTATCTTCCGAGCACTTGTGCCCTACTACGCAGCTCTATCACCACAAAAAAACTGTAGGCCTCCTCAACAAAAAAAAATAACTTTAGACACCCTTACCACTAAGCCGAGGCAAATGGAAAAAACTTCAAATTTAGCCTGCCGAACACTCAACTCTCCGAACACTACCACTTCGAATAATATTCCAAGCTTCTTTGCCTGATTATTGTCCCAGAAAATGAATTCTCAAGCCACGCTGTAAATTTAAAGTTACAGATATATGAAGAAGACAAAATATATATTACTTATGAAATTCTTTATAGCTACATGATTGAGTTGCATATATGCTACTCAATCATGTAGCTACAAAGAATTTCATAAGTAATTTAAAAAGCTGTCAGAGCCATCTGAAAACGAGATCGATATCCACACGAAGCAATGAAAGCTCACTGTAGAGTAAACAAGTTGGGTGAACAGACCTACGCTCATGTCAGAAGGGTTTTGTATTCAATTTTCAAGATGCAGTCACCTGATTGAATAAAGTCAAGGAGCATGTCAATGACAATTTTATTGGAGAAACTATGAAATACGAAGATCATACTATTATTAACAAAGTTGAACGAATTTTGACTTCTGAGGTGTTTGTTATTGTTATACTCATAAATATCTCCCTTGATAATTATTTCAGATGTCCATTCGCGAGGGAGGAAACACATTTTTCATGTATTTCCCCCCTGTGCCCCACTGAAGCAAAAACTGACAGTTTAAGAACTGTTTTGAAAAGCTCCCATGAAAACTTTCATTTCATACTCATATCGGCTACGTTCGATGAATTTTTTTTCAGGGGCCACTATCCTGTACTGTTATCATCGATTAATAGCCAATTTTTTCGAATCCTAGAGTTGTTACAAAGCCCTTTTGTTAGAAGCTCCCTCCCACCTCCTTGACTTGTTTCACTTATGAGTATTAATTGTAGGTACTCAGCTTCAGTCATTCATTAAATTGAATCAAGTGTTCAAAGCATGCACCTTAAACGTTGAAGTTGGGAAAAAATAACTCAAAATTACTCAATCTTTGCATTTAAAACAGCCACTATTTTGTTTTACGATTACTGATACCACTAGCTGAACTGATTCTCAAAGTTATTCATGACACCTATCATTCCTGAAGTTTTCATGCAAATCCTAGCAAAACTGTAGTGTCTGAGTCGGTAAAAAGCGCATGTTGTTCCATTGCCATATGTTGCCATAGTAATACATGCAGCGCATATTGTTCCATAGTAATACAGGAAAATTCAAACCGCTATAACTTCGCTAAATATGATGCAATCTTTATGAAACTTGCAGGGTCAATCAATCTTATAAATAGACATTTGCGTAGTGAATTTCATTGAATTTAAGGGTACCGTTAAGATTTTATTCAGGAAAACATAAAATCGATAAATCATACTATTACTAACAAAGTTGAGTGAATTGCGACTTCTCACGTATTTGTTGTTGTTGTACTCATCAAGGCCTACATTCTTGATTTTTTTCAGATTTTTCGGATGGAAGGTGTCCAATCGCGAGGGGGGGGGACACAAATTTTTCGTGTATTTCCCCTCCCTGTGCGCCCCTCGAAGCAAACTTTGCCAAAGTAAGACCTGTTTTGAAAAGTTCTCATCAATACCTTTCATTTGATACCCATATCGGCTATCTTCAATGAAATTTTTTTTTCGGGGGGTCACTCCCCTACATGGGGAGACCCCCCTTAAAAACCTTATAAAATTTTTTAGTAGTTGAACTTTGAAGAGATCACCACTTTACACCTACATACAAAATTTGATGCTTCTAGCTTAAGTAGTTTCCGAGAAAAACTGCTGTGACACACGGACGGACGGACGGACGGACGGACGGACGGACGGACGGACAGACAGACAGACGGACAGACGGACAGACAGGACGCGATTTTAGAAGGGTTTTGTAAAATTATTTTACAAAACCCTAAAAAGTATCGTATAGATTTACATTAACTTGATGTAAAAAGTGTGAAATGATCAATTTAAAGTTTAGCAAAGAGAAAATTTTTCTGCATAGAAACATCAATGAAGATGTTTTTTTTCGTAGGAAGAGGACTGGCTAGTGGTCGGAAGACAGTTCCTCGAAGACATTCAACCGAACATTTTCTGTGAAATTTCATATTCTAATGTTCAGTGCGAAGCCATTTCTTCGTCTACTCGTATAATGTGTTGATTAATTGGAGACTTGCAGGATGAAGTGGTGGGTTACTTAATAACCCACCACGTTGATGACTGAACGTGTATAGATTTTGGATGTATGTTGACAATTGAGCTTGTGTAGTTGGCTGAATATACAAGTGTGAATTAAATATAAACGGTAATTCAGCTATTTTGCTTAGTACGCACCTCAGAACTAGATAATATAGTAAGACGGTTGGTGGTTCGTTTATGAGAAGTGGAGGCATCAGCTTAGTTACCGGCCATGCCCGGTTCTAACCTTAGTATAGCCATGAATGAACAATAGGTACAACCATCTGTCACGCAACGCATCATCATAAAGTTTTAGCCAATGAAGGCGCCAAATCGTCGGAAATTATTTCTCGTTTAAAGGCGCAGTTTGGAGACACCACATTGTCTCAGAATCGAGTGTGTATGTGGGCTAGGGAATTTAAGGGGGAAGGATGAAAGCTGCCCGGTGAAGTCCAAAACTCGCCTCTCAGCTGGAAAAGTGAGTAATAAACATAAGCAAAGCAGTCGAGCAGGAGTGGATGCTCCTGATGAGATTGTTATTTAACTAGATTATAATTAGCTACCCCCGTCTAGCTTCCATCATTTACGCAGGGATGAGTAGTTTACTTCACCCATTTTAACATCATTCGGCTTGACATTTCCCATGTAATGCAACGACTTTCTTAAGGGATGGGACGGCATTTTTAAGGCCTTTGTAATTTTTTACAAAGACCAACTAATTTCGTGACCTGTCTGTCCGTCTGTCTGTCCATTTATCTGTCTTTCTCAGCAAGCTTCCTCAGAAACTATGGAAGCTAGAAAGCTCAAACTTTGTGAAAAGGCCAAAAGTGATGTTCTATCAAAAATTTAGGTCTTACCAAACATATCCAAATTTTTTAAGGGAGTCCGCTCTTGTAACGAAGTACCCTTGAACAATTTTTTTGAATCAAAGGTAGTTGAGTGAGATCTTGATTAGAACTTTTAGCATCTGAATTAAAAATGTTATTTTATGCATCTGGGGGCCCAGGGAGGGGCAAAATGTATCAATATTTTGTGTCCCCCTTCTCGATTGGACACCTTTGAGCTGAAAAATTGGAAAATCATCAATGAAGTGGGTCTCTATGAGTACAAGGGCAACAAATACCTCAAAAATAGAAATTTGCTCAACTTTGTCAATAATAGTATGATTTGTAGATTTTATATTTTCACCCATAAAATAGATTAATGTAAGGTCCTTATGCTCACACAATTTTATCGAAATCGGGTCATAATCAATTATGTTATGACCATTTCAATTATATGGGATTGCAACAACAATAAAACGCGCTGGTGGTTGATACGTATTTACAATTGACCTAGACACTTTTATTTTCTAACAAACTTCATGAAAATTTAAGAAATCATGTTTAATGTGAGTATGTTCAATCGGTCGAGCATTCTCAAAATATATTTGAGCTGGACCAAAATGGCCGATGCAATGTGCTTATGAAAGCAACTCTGTATTTTTGCGTAAATTTGAAAGATTTCTTATCCAATTATTGGATGAATAATTCAAGCCATCGAATCACGCTACGAGAAAACTTGTTTTGAACACTGGTATGGTTGCAAAGACCTTCTGACAGAAACACTTTCCTACATTTGCCTCAAACCTCCGTATCCACTTACCTTGGTGAGAAAAAAAAATTTGAATAACTTTAGAGTAGCTTATTTCATATAGAAGAAAATTTCTGAAGATAAAAAAAAATCCCCGTTGGCAGCACCAGCCGGAAAGGTAAATTTCTCGTATGTAGCGTAAAGTTTCGAAAAAGAATTTGGCTTGCCTACTACTAAACTTCTTACTGCATTTTTTGTAGTACCACATGGGTATTTATTAACATAAAAAAAAAATCTAGCTACGTTCGTTTTTAGAGACCTTTTATCGGGGCGCAAATATTTTGCTAATTAAATTGAGTTGCACGCGTATGGACTACATATTGAAAATCGGCGGATCATAAATTGTTGTAAACATATAAATACCAGTTTCGCACTTCTCGCATTTGCTGTTTACACAGTTCACAGAGGTAACCACACAAAGGCTTCAATAGCTCGAATAGTTAATTTCAAAAGATTTCCATAAAAGTTTAATCAGCACTTGCATTGCCATTAAATATATACATTTTCAATTTTTTTCTGAACTATGAGGGCCGTCATTTCGATTTTTATTGAATTCGGCTGCTAAAAATATTAAGCCTTAAATTTTTGACTTTTTTATTTGTCATTCGATTTGCATAATTAAATTAAATTAACTTGCCTTAATAACTTATAATTTCAAGTTTCAACGGAATCTGTTGAGAATCTTGGCTGCTAGAGCGCTACAGAAATAAAAAATATTGTATGCCACCCCCCTGTATGGGGACACCCGCCTGTATGGGGAGACCCCCCTTAAATACCTTAAAATATTTTCTTGCACTGCAAATTTCAAGAGGCACCACTTTTGACCTACGTAGAAAATTTCCTCATTCTAGCTCATGTGGTTTGCGAGAAAACTTGTTATGACGCACGAACAAACGGGCGGACGGACGGACAGACAGACAAGCACCGATTTTATAATTTTTTAGGGTATTGTTAAAAATATTTTACAATATCTTAAAAATGATCTGGTTTATAAGTTCTTTCAAGTAAAGTCATTTAAAACGTTTCCATGAAAAATATTCATTATTTCAGTTGGCACTTAAATAGCGAATTGCGCTTGCCTTCAGACCTTTGGGGGCCGCCATTTTGAATGCATGCATTTGATTTTGGATTATTTTAAATCTTTGTATGCTAGGACCTCATCAACCAATGTACTATCTCGTTCAAATAGGAGTTTCACTCTAGACAGGGCAAAATAATACAATTTTTAAAGAAAATGGCAGCTAAAAATATTAGGCTTTAAATTTTCGACTTTTTTATTTTTCATTCAATTTTAATAATTTCCTGCAAAATACAAGAACATAGGACAGAAATTCATAATCTCAAGTTTCATCAAAATTCGTTGGAAAATGTGACCGCTAGAGGGCCACAAAAACATGAAAAAAACGCATATTTAAACGGCCGCCATTTTGAAATTTGCAAATGCATGATCACCAAAATATCAAAGACTAAAGGTGTAAGTAATGTCTATCTTGAAACCAAGTTTCATATATGTCGGATCAAAATTGCGACTTTCAAAAGCCTTTGAAATTTTGACCTTCAGCTGGCCGCCATTTTGGTTTTTGCAACCTGACCTCCAATTTTTTTACGCGATTCTTTAGCTACTTATAGTTTCTATCAAACTACCGAATTTCATGAAAATCTGTTGAAAGCTTTGACCACTATTACAGCAACAACATTTTGCACATTTTTCGACCTTTGAGCGGCCGCCATTTTGTTTCTGCCGTACCGACTTTGGATTTTTTATTGTGAGATTCATCACATACATCAATGAACCTTTGTACCAAATTTCATCCAAATCGGAGCAATGCTTTGGTCAGAACAGAAATCACGATTTTTCGTCTAAAATGGCCGCCATTTTGTTTTTGCCCAGCCGATATAGCTGGTTCATGAACTTAACCGAGATAATTACCTAATACACCTTTCCTGAAAATTTGGTGAAAATCGAAGCAAAATTGCAACCTCTAGCGTGGTCACAAATTTCGTTATATCCCATATATATATATGATGCTCTCCGCAATAGGTAAATTTCTCTCGAGAAATTTACCTAAAAATTCATCGGAATGGCTTTTAGAATAGAGTACGCGTGATAAAAATTTTGTGGTAAAGCTTCATGGCGCGACATATGATCCAGCAACAAACTAGCTGCCAAGCACCTGCACGCAGTCAGTCTCTGGCTCAGTTTTCTTTATAGTTTATTAGCCCTTGTGCCAGAACATCGACACCCGTGTCCTACATGGATTTAAATACTCTGAATCAATACCAGTGGTTGCAACGATTGTTTTTTTTTTTTTGAGTTTTACTCATTGATTTTCTTCACGATCAACAAATAGTGAATGCGGCCTACTACCGCCATTTGTTACAGTAAGCGAAAACCTCCTATCGAAACATAAGAAGAGTTATGCCCAGGTCATTCTTCTTCATGACAATGCTAAGCTACACGCCAGGGCTTTGACAATGGATAAATTGGAAGGAAAGACCTGGGAAACACTCAAACACTCTCCTAATAGTCCAGACATGTCCCCTGGGTGGACAATTCAAGAGATGTTGATGATATAGTGTGTGTGTAATATTATTCAATAAATGTATGAAAAAAGTACAGTTATATTTGACCTACCGTTGTATGTTGGTGATATAACCTCTGCAGAAGTTTCGATGTACATACGAGTATATTGACAATTGAACATTTGGAGTTGACTGGATGCATGTTGATGATTGAAAGTCTGCAGGAGCTTGAATGTGTATGCAGGGCTGAGTCTGCGGATTTGAATGGATAAATTTTGAGACATAATGTCTAAAGACGTTTTCAAAATCTTCTCTTTATCCTCCTATTGCCGTATTTTATTTTGGGAAATAGCTGTGTTTAATTTTTTAGTCTAATATTATTTTTGTTTATTGTATTTTTGGCAGCACGTTTACTAAGGAACAATAAATCAGTTTCATCCACATATTTTTTAACATTCTGCATTTGACATCTTCGCTCATGGGAAGATTACACTAAATAGTGCAAATCTTGCAGCTTTGGTTTTTTTATTAGGGTTTTTACATGACAAACTGGATTGAAACGGAAAAAAAACGGAACAAAGTAAAAATTGCATTTGTTAAAAAAGTAAAAATTGTATTTGTTACAGCGGTTTTGCAAGGGTCATCTATAGAAGTAGATGATAATTTGGTTTGCATCGTATTTATTTTTGTGTTCCTACATTCTGCGGCGATGGTCTGCTGCCACGGCAAGCGAAAATGTTGGTGCTCACTGGAATTGGCCTTATCTGAGGACGCGTGAAGGCGCTGATATCCAAGTATTGTGGTGGCGTTCTTTTCCCCAGCACAAGGGCCCACTACAAAAAAATTTCATATTCATGAATTAAGTAATCGGAGGACTCGGTTCGACGGTGTCAAGGCCGAGGTAATCTACTGAAGGGATGGATTGAAAAAGCAAAATGACAGACTGGGCCTGACGAACTTAAGCGAGACTCGTCGTCGTAGAAAAATTTGAATTGTCAAATGAAGAAAAAATAAAAATATTTTTTAGTTCATAAAACTATGTAAAACAATAAAGTTGTTTCTTAAGATTACGTCGTTAGAGATTTGTGTAAAAAGTAAAAAGTGTTAAAAACTAGAAGTTTGCGCTATGTAACTATTGGATAAGAATTAGATACGAAAATAAAACTAGTTAAAAGAAGGAGTAAGACGTATTAGACATTTCTTGACAAAAACAAAAAACAGAATTCCTGGCTTCACTCGGTGTACCTTTAATTAAGGTTTTAAATATATTTTAGCGTAATAAGGACTACCATCTACAGTAATGATTTCTCATAAAAGAAACAATAACGTTTGGATTGAATCAAATTAATTCTTTATTGTTTTTAAGTTGTTGCTTACAATGAGTGCTCCACGGAGCTAAGCTAGTTAAACAATTCATATATGTATACATTTCTCACATTTTTTCGATAAACTTATCTATTAAATCATTTATAGTGATGGATGATTTCAGTTTTTCTTGATTTTCTATTTGTATATATAAAGGTGACAACTCTGATAGGCGTGCCTGCACCATAGAAGCTCTAAGATAATTTTTAATCAGTTTTAATTTTGAAAAAACTTCTTTCAGCTGTTTCACTTGTAACCGAAAGGGCCAAAAATAGACAGCATGCTAATACTACCTCCGAAAAACTAGATAAAAGGCTGTTGAATTTTATCAGTAGTAGCTCCGTGAGTTCCTTAATGGAATAAATTTTCTGAATTTCAGATTTCAAGTATGTTTTCAAAATAATCAATTGGTCAACAGATCAACTGATATGTCTTTACTATATTTAGCAGACAGTTTTCCGGCACCCTTTTTAATTATTTTATTTGAAAAAGATAAGAGATTCTCCACCTGCTATAATTCAAATGAATTACGCAGGTCATAGAGGCTCGAAAATCTATGTTTAGTTTGAGAAATTAATATATCTTAACAGCAATAGTTCACATTAACATTGAAGTACGATTCCGGGTCTGAAATTTTTTTTGATTTTCTGATAACCCATCAAAAAGCTTCGCTACATTCCATCCTTTATTTTTGTAAAGCTTTGCTACCCTCACACATTTGCTAGATTACGGCAAAACAAATTTACTTCGTACCATAAAAGTAGACTGAATTCAGTTTCATCATTCCTGAAGCGTGAACATTCCTAAGCATACATTTTTGCTCTATCTTCTCTTATGTTGGTTTATATCCTTCAGACAAGCAAGTCACCTTTCATTGGGCTTTTTTAGATGCGGCGTGAAAATTAAGGGCAAAAAAGAAAAAGCGGTCCCATATAAGTGAGAAGGGGGAGGAACAATAATAACCTCGCGTTCTTCTCGCCTTTAGTTTGCCGGGTTTTCCTGTTTTGTGCCCACTTTTCACGCCACGGCTAAAAAACACAACAGAATAAGAATCACAAACATGTTATCGATTGTTATTGCACGCTCAACTCATTATCTGTTTGTTTCGCATTGGTACTGTGTGCTTAAGATGTTTAAACAGTAATGAGGACTAGTGTGTACAGATATTGAATTATTGCTTTCTCAAAGTATTTCTTATGTGTGAGGGAAAACATGTTAACATACATCTTCTGCGCGCAATTTTAAAAAGAAGAAATACATTCAACGTGTTTTCATCATATACGAAGATTTAGTCTCCTACATTTTATTGAGCGCTTAAATCGTTTCTTAAAATGTCAAGCGCTCAAATCCAAACTTTACCACACTTGGATATATTGACGGCAGCACACGACAGTGGTTCTATTATGAACTGTTCAAACATTGTCTCAAATATATTCCACATCCCACAACCACCCAAGACAGTAGGTATGTGAGCTGAGACTTCAACCAGGGGACAAACGTTTTGAGCCAACCTGTACTTCATCAGCACGAACATTCGGTTGAAGTGTTTTGTATACTTAACAATCAATGAGGATTTATTTGAAGGTGATTTGAAACAATTGTTATTTAGAGCAGGGGTGCGTGGGGTTTTCTGGCGCAAATAACTTTTTTGGAAAATTATTTAAAACATTTAAAATGGAAAGTAAAATGACGATAAATTCCAGTCTTAAATACAGGGTTATCCAATAAGAGGTGTTATTTTGATATTAAAGAAAAATTCCATTTTTGGGTTTAAATGATCGGATGTTTATTTCACCACCACGACCACGCTTACAGGACCATATCCTTTTCATTCAATTTACCATAACCAAATCGAAAAGTGGCTGCCTTATGTCCTCGATAGCCTCACGATTTCCATCTTTGAGGTCTTGAATCGACGCTGGGCCATTGGCGTAGACCTTCTCTTTCACCTGGCCCCAAAGGAAGAAGTCGCAAGGTGTTAAATCACAAGATCTCGATGGCCGATTGTGATCACCTCTTCGAGAGAAACACGGTCCGGAAACTTTTCCCGTAAAAGATCAATAGTTTCGTTACTTGTTTGGCACGTAGCGCCGTCTTGTTGAAAGTAAACGTTGTCCAGATCAATATCATCCAATTCCAACCATAAAAAATCATTAATCATCTCTCAATAGCGCAATCCATTCACCGTAACTGTTGCTCCAGCCTCATTTTCGAAAAAGTATGGTCCAATGACTCCGCCGGACCATAAACCGCACCAAACAGTCACACATTGAGGATAGAGAGGCTTTTCAACAATAACTCTTGGGTTTTCCGAGCCCCAGATGCGACAATTTTGCTTGTTGGCGAAGCCACCGAGGTTGAAATGGGCCTCATCACTCAAGATGATTTTTCGATGGAATTCCGGATCATTTTCTGCATTTCAAGGACCCAATCAAAAATGACAGTGTGGCAGCCCAGAGACAACTACCACTAGAGATGACATGAGCAATCAAGTGCAGCAACAGCAACCAATGCATAGCACGCAGTCATTCATGCAGTCGGTCAGTCAGTAGCACGCGGGCAAGAAGCAAGGCATCTGTCAGTGACAACCATAAGCGAATAAAGAGTTTTATATAGTTTTACCTGTGTGATCTTTCATTTCCGCAGTGTGGACAAAGTCACACGCTAAACTGGTGACCCCAGACATAAAAGAGGACACGTACTCAGCATTAGAGAAACGACAGACTCTCAAAATGACATCTGAAGACGAAAACTTCAGGGATGCAAGCGAAGGCAAGCACGAGGAAAAACTCCAATCCGCAGAAATCTTCAAAATCACCGCTTGTAAGCTGCCATCGTTCTGGCAGGCGCATCCGGCATTATGGTTCGCGCGTGTAGAAGCTCAATTTCGATCGCATCGAATAATTAACGATACATCAAAATTTGACAAAGTGATTGGAGAGTTAGAAATGGCCGCACTAGCACAAGTGGCGGACATAGTAGAAAATCCGCCAACGACAGGGAAATATCTTGCCATCAAAACACGTCTTTTATCCGCCTTCGGGCAAAGTCATGAAGAACAAATTCGCGAGCTGCTTCACGGCTTGGAATTGGGCGACCAGCGTCCATCGCAGCTTCTCCGCAACATGCAACGCATCGCGAAAAACGGAGTGCCGGAGGCGTTCTTAAAATCATTGTGGTTGGAACGACTACCGGCAGATATGCGAGCAATATTGGCGGGTTCCAGTGCCGTAGCCCTGGACGAACTTGCGGCGGCAGCCGACCGCATTGCCGAAATCAACAAAACCAACATACACTCCGTGACAAAATCTACTATAAGCGAATGCGCCAGTACAACGAACACATCAGCGGATCTGCAATTGCGAGACGCATTGGCAGATGAAATATCGGGTATGCGCGCGGATTTTCGTCGAATACAAGAGAAGAGACAGGGCGAGCAATGGCGAACAGACATATCGCGACGCAGCCCACATCGTAACAATCCAACCCTCTGTTGGTTCCACTCTCGTTTTGGAACCAGAGCAAGGAACTGCGTACAGCCGTGTTCTTTCAAGTCGGGAAACGCAAAAGGTCACTGACGGAACAGGCGCTGATCAGTGACACAGGAAGCAATCGCCTGCACGTTTACAATAAAGAAACAAAAGTACAGTTTTTAGTGGACACGGGGGCGGAACTATCCGTACTTCCTCGGAAATTCAAGCAAGGAGCTAACCCGACAGGCTACAAATTGTACGCTGCAAATGGGTCGGAGATAAATACGTTCGGGGAGAAGCTTCTCAAAATAAACCTGGGTCTACAACGGACGTTCACATGGAAATTCCGTGTGGCAGAAGTATCGCGGCCAATGCTAGGCGCTGACTTCCTCAGACATTATTGTCTCATGGTGGACCTAAGGAACAAAAGATTAATTGACTCCACGACGCTTATATCAACCCCCGGCCAAATTCGTTATTCAAACCAACCGGCTATAGCGACAGTGTGCGGAACAAGCAAATTCCACGAATTAGTGAGAAAATATCCCGCGCTCACCAACCCAGCAACACTCAAAGTGAAAATAAGTCACGGAGTGCAACACCACATAATCACGAAAGGCCCCCCGGTTTTTGAACGGGCACGTCGTTTGGCACCGGACAAATTAAAAATTGCCCAGCAGGAGTTCGAGTACATGCTCGACAAAGGATTTTGTCGTCCATCATCAAGCCCATGGGCAAGCCCCTTACATTTGGCACAGAAAAAAGGAGGTTGGCGTCCGTGCGGCGATTTCCGTCGACTAAATGCGGTTACACAACCCGACCGCTATCCACTTCGACACATCGAGGACATAATGGCAGACCTCGCAGACAAAAGAATATTCACAAAACTGGACTTAGTACGCGCATTCCACCACGTGCCAATTGCGGAGGACGATATACCCAAGACGGCGGTGATCACACCGTTCGGGCTCTATGAATTCGTGGTCATGACTTTTGGCCTGCGAAACGCCGCCCAGTCGTTCCAGCGATTTATGGACGAGGTACTGAAGGGGTTAGATTTTTGCTGGTGCTACATTGACGACATCCTGATCGCATCACGAAACGAAGAAGACCATTTCGAGCAGGTGAAAGTAGTGTTGGAGCGACTTACCAAATTCGGAATTGTTATAAACATTGCAAAGTGTGTTTTTGGCACCACCAACATCGAGTACCTCGGACATAAAATAAGTAAAGATGGAATCAGTCCCCCAGAATCCCGCATCGAAGCGATACGGAGATTTAAGAAACCCGAAAATGTTAAAGAGCTACGAAGGTTTCTCGGAACACTTAACTTTTACAGGCGCTTCATCAAGAACGCAGCAAACCTTCAAGCACCGCTGAACGAATACGTGACCAACACGAAAAAAAAACGACAAGACACCAATAAGATGGACCCCCAAGGCAAACAAGGCATTCGCAGACTGCAAGGAATCATTGGCGAAAGCAACTCTTCTCGTACATTTTAAAAAGAACCAACCTTTGTCACTGGTTACAGACGCATCGGATATTGCAATTGGTGCCGTCCTACAACAACTTCAAGGTGACCGTTGGCTGCCATTAGCCTTTTTCCGGCGCAAGCTCTCGGGTACAGAGAAACGGTACAGCGTCTATGATAGGGAACTGCTCGCCATCCATGACAGCATCAAGCATTTTAGACATTACCTGGAGGGCAGAGAATTCTCCGTCCAAACTGATCACAAACCCCTGACGTACTCATTCCAAAAAAAATCCGAAAAGTCATCACCGCGTCAAAGTCGACAACTAAGCTTCATTTCGGAGTACACCAGCAACATAGTTCACATCCAGGGGGAGAAGAACAAAGTGGCCGACGCATTGTCAAGAATCGAGACAATCAGCCTACCCACGGTGATCGATGCTAAGGAGTTCATCCGAGAGCAACAGGAGGACCAGGAGCTACAAGCGCTGGTAAAGGATAACAAAACGTCACTTAAATTGAAATGCCAACCCTTCGGAGACCAGGGAGAAATCGTTTGTGACACGTCCACGGGGTTAACTCGACCGTATGTACCAGAAACACTTCGCAGACACGTCTTCGATACATATCATGAACCATCGCACCCCAGTGGACGCGCAACATGCAAAGCGATCGCTCGAAAATTCGTTTGGATCAAAATGAACAAAGACGTGCATAATTGGGCTCGGTGCTGCGTACCCTGCCAACGCTCTAAAATTGCAAGACACACCGTTAACCCAATGCAACCATTTGCGATGCCAGACGGCAGATTCCAGCATATACACATAGACATCGTGGGGCCAATGATTCCATCCAAGAACTTCAAGTATTGTTTGACGATGATGGACAGATTCTCTAGGTGGCCAGAAGCAGTTCCAATACCGGATCAAACAGCAGCAACCGTTGCAGAAGCATTTTTCTCAGGCTGGATTTCACGGTTCGGCGCGCCACGCACAGTGACAACGGATCAAGGAACTCAATTCGAATCCGCTCTTTTCCGAGCGCTTGCAAATCGAATGGGATGCGGAAGAAATCGCACAACTCCTTATCACCCCGCAGCGAATGGGATGCTGGAGCGCTGGCACAGATCACTCAAAGCCGCTATAATGTGCCACGAGCAGAACCCCGCATGGGCCGACGTATTACCAACCGTTCTACTCGGATTAAGGAACAGCTACAAGGACGACATCGGAGGATCGAGTGCAGAAATCTTATATGGAACAACACTCTCGCTTCCAGGAGATTTTATAGCAGCTGGAGACAATCAAATCGAACCACACGCGTTCATTGAGCAGCTACGGGAAACGATGCAGACACTTCGTCCAGTACAGGCGGCGCATCATTGCCAGCGAAAGATATTCCAAAGCAAGGACCTGCAATCGTGCACCCACGTGTTTCTTCGGGTAGATGCAAATCGAAAACCCCTTTCGCAACCATACTCCAGACCACATAAAGTGGTAAATAGATTATCGCAGGTCGTGTATACAATCGAGGTAAACGGGAAGAGAATAAACGTTTCAACCGAACGCCTAAAACCGGCATTCTTGGAGGCGACCGCATACAAAGGAAGAAACGCCTCGACACCCACAACCGACTCATCAATCACACCATCACAAAATCCAGCGGTCAACAGGACTCAGTGGACGCCAATCAACACACCTCCCAGAGACATTATCCGAACCTACCCTCCAGCTCCAGCACGGGCTTCCGCACTCAGGGGGGAGTATTGTGGCAGCCCAGAGACAACTACCACTAGAGATGACATGAGCAATCAAGTGCAGCAACAGCAACCAATGCATAGCACGCAGTCATTCATGCAGTCGGTCAGTCAGTAACACGCGGGCAAGCAGCAAGGCATCTGTCAGTGACAACCATAAGCGAATAAAGAGTTTTATATAGTTTTACCTGTGTGATCTTTCATTTCCGCAGTGTGGACAAAGTCACACGCTAAAACAGCTTCAAAAGTGACACCTACCGAAATAGCGGGCTATTCAAAATAATACCTCTTATTGGAAAACCCTTTAAAAAGCGGGTACATTCAAACGCAATTCCTCGATGACTTGCAACTAAGCAAGGGTTTTTATGTTTAAATGACAGTAATTAGGTGATGTTACACGCAAATATCTAAGAGAAATGGGTTTAGTAGGAATAAATAAGAATATTTATACCGATGAGTATCAGGATCACAGCACCAAGCTTAAAATTCTCATCGATACGGGAGCCGACGCTTCCGTCATCCCTGCCCCACAGATCATTGCCAAGCAGTTCGAAAACGGCTATAAACTTTTTGCTGTCAATGGCAATAAAATTCAGACATTTAGCACGCGTGTACTCAATGTTCCACTCGGCCTTAGAAGAAATTTTTGATGGAGATTTGTGGTAGCAAAGATTACCCGACCGATACTTGGTGCAGACTTCCAACAGCACTTCGGACTGCTGGTGGACATCAAAAATCGTTGTTTATTTGGCCCTAAGACACAATTGTCAACCAGCGGTTCGACCGACGTACAAAAGCACTCATCTGTGTTCACATTAAGTAGCTACGTGAAGTACATATTTTGAAATCCTGAGCAAATACCCGAGCATTACAAACCCGTCACGTATTAGCGAAACTCAAAAGCATTCAGTGCTACATTACATCGTAACCAATGGCACACCTGTCACAGAGCACCCTCAAAGACTCACACCAGAAAAATACTCGATGGCAAGAGTGGAATTTGAATATACGAGTATGATACAAGGTAAATGGCGCCCATGTGGGGACTACCGGCGTCTTAACGCAGTTACGATTCCGGACCGCTACCCTATGTGGCGCATTTAAGACATAGTGTCAAATCAATCTAGCAACAAAATTTTATCAAAGAAAGATATGCTTAAAGCAGAGGAGGACATTCCAAAGATGGCCGTAGTAACCCCATTCGGTCGCTACGAAATCACTGTAATAACTTTCAGCCTCAGAAACGCTGCCCAGTCATCCCAAAGGTTTATGGACGAGGTCCTCAAGGGTCTCAAATTTCGCTCTTGCTATCTTGATGACATTTTGATCACTTCAGATACATCTGAACGACATGAGAAACACCTCCACACCGTTTTCAAGAGGCTGAATGACTACGGATTGGTAATCAGTATCGCAAAATGTATACTAGGAGTTAAGCAAGTCGAATATCTAGCACATATTATTTCAGCAGAGGAGTCTGTCCCCCAGAAAAACGGGCCGAAGCAATTAGGAATTTTCGGAAACCAAATACTATCAAACAGCTCTGTCATTTTGTTGGAGTTATTAACTTCTATCGAAGGTGTGTCAGAAAAGCTCCAGATATGCAAGCTCCCTTAAATAAATTCTTGGACAAATCAAAGAAGAATGATATCACTCCAATAACTTGGACTGAAGAAATAAACGCAGCATTCGAATAATGTAAAAACTGCCTCGCAGATGCTACAATCCTAGTTTGTTTCCAGAGCAACGGACTTCTGACCTTGTCTACTGACGCATCAGATACCGCTTTCGGAAGAGTGTTCGAGCAACTTCAAGACAACCTATGGAAACCGATTGAATTCTTCCAAAGCAAGCTTACCACAGCTGAGTTTCACTACGGTGCCTATCATAGGGAGTCACTTGCTGTATACAGCAGCATCCACCATTTTTAACATCATCTGGAGCATTCGGAGTTTGTCGTATGCACTGACCACAATCCACTTGTTTTTGCCTCTAACCAGAAATTCGATAAAGCATCGCCTCGGCAGTCAAGACAATTGAATTACATCTCACAATTTTGCACCAACTTTATACATATTTGTGGCGATACTAACATTACCCCAGATTTGCTGTCCTGCATAGAAGCCATATCACTACCGCTATTGACCGGAAATTTCGAGCTTGTCAAAGAACAGATGAACGATCCCGAACTTAATGCTCTTATTCGAATGAACTTGACGTCCTTGCAACTGCAACTAATCAACAACCAAAGTGGAAAAATATACTGTGACCTGTCAAAAGGTCTCACCGTAAACGGATCTCCGATTCATCGTAAACAAATCTTCGACACCGCTGTGCCCACCCAAGTGCAATAGCAACTTTACGTACGATTGCCCAAAAATTTGTTTTGACGCAGAATGAGAGAGGACGTACATCTTTGGTGTCGTTGTTGCCCTCCTTGCCAAAGATTCAAAGTCGGCAGACATATAGTAAACGCTTTACAACCATTTCCAGTCCTAGACAAATGCTTTCAAGTAGTGCACCTGGATATAGGCGGACCATGTGGATGGACTTAGGTATAAGTGGATGGATTTTAGTACATTTTAACGATGGTTGACAGGTTTTCAAGATGACCAGAGGCAGTACTATTAGAAAAACAGACAGTAGACACAGTAGCTAAAGCCTTCTACGCCATCTGGGTGTCTCACTTTGGAGCGCCAGAAATTGTAGTCACCGACCAGGGAACACAGTTTGAGTCAGTCTTGTTCAGGTCACTGACTAACATTATGGGAACCAATAAAGCAAGAACGTCACCTTATCACCCTGCTTTGAATGGACTAGCGGAAAGATGGCATCGGACAATAAAAGCTGCCATCATGTGTCACGAAGATGACGGGAACTGGCCTGGTCTACTTCCAGACATACTCCTGGACCTAAGAAATTACTATAAGGATAAATTGGGAGCAATCTGTGTGGAGTTAGTATTCGGCACAACATTAAGACTCCCTGGAAATTTCTGGCGATCCACATTTCTATAGTGAAAATTTCCAACTACAAACGCGAAAAATCAGGCCTAAGCATATTGCCCAGAAAAATAACTGGATTACAATTGTTCACAAGGACCTCAGGATGTTTATACACGTGTTCCTTAGAATTGACGCAGTCAGATGGGCATTACGGCAACCATACATAGGCCCACATCAAATAATTAACAGAATCTCAAGCACAAATTTCACCATCGGCGTGAACGGTAAACAGTTATACGTCTCGGCAGAACGCCTCAAACCAACATTCTTTGTTAACCATGATCCCGGCCCAGTTCCGGCATCACAAGTGCAGTCACCACAACATCTATTACCATCTGCAAACTTCGACAATTCTTTTCCATCAGAGACTCCTTTCGCGGCCACAGTCAGCTGGGATGCAAACGTCAGGAGTCCTTCACACCAACAACCACCAGTATGAACTTATCCACCAGCCAAACGTCATCGTAATTTCAATTTGCAATTATTAGGAGGGGAGCCTTGTAGCGATCGGGCGCATCCTCGAACATATCCGCCTGCCAGATGTGGCAACCGGCCACAACATAAAACATATCTTCTCACTAGGTTAGAAGATCGAGTATTGAAGCCAAACGAGTCGAGCGAGTATCGATGCAGAACAAGTGAAGCGAGGAATAAGCATGAGTCTCTTTTCTGAAAGAAGACAGCGACACGATATCATCGAATCATTGTAACTTGTGAATATTCCAGGCGAATAAATGTTATCATTAATTAATAAATGAAAATGTAGTTGATATTATTTCTAGGACGACATAGCGCCTACAAGTGTATGAACGTATTATATATAAGGAAATCTCAATTTGATAGTTATGGGGCTGATGATTTGGGCGGGGGGCTGATGATCAGTGGTGAGGGCTTGTAATTAGAGGGATATTTTATTTCATTAAATGATTTCATTTTTTCTATGCTTTGATGTTGTCAGCTCACCGAATGAGTCATGAAAAAAATAGTTTTAAATTCGATATTTGCTAATGGGGAAAAACAAATTTTACACATTTTTTAAGAAACTATTAGAATATGCGCATACACATGAAAAAACCGTTAAAAGGATCATTTGTCGGGAAAACTGCGATATCTTCTAGAATTGTTACCGCTGCAGGAGCAGCTATTTTGTGTTCTCCTGTGTCCATTATAAAATTGATTCACTATATAGCAAAAATTGAAGCATAAATCTCGAACATAATGTTTTCAAAGCCAACTATCTTAAAGGGCTTTATTCGAATTATATAGGGTGGTCTAACATAAACGCACGATGTTAATTGTAAATGAAACAGAAAGTTTTCAGAGAATTATGTTAATATTTTTTATTATAATAGAAGAATCTATGACAATTCTGCGTGAAACAAAATTCTGCCCAAAAGCTTGCCGCGGCCACGGTGGCATACTTCTATCTAATGGTCCATATTTTCAATGACTCTGAGACATAATTGTGGTTCACTGTCGTTAATGTGCTGAATTATCTCATCCTTTAGCTCTTCAATTGTTCTTGGCTTATTTACGTACACTTTTTTTTAAATATTCCCAGAGAAAGATGTCCAATGGTGTCGAATAACATGATCATGGTGGCCAATTAACATCGTCACAACTTGATATAACAAGGCCATTGCATTTCTCGCACAAAAGAGCCATTGTTTCGTTGGCTGTGTTGCCGTCCAGGCCCATAACCTCAATTTTTGGCCACAAGAAGTCCGTTATCATCTCGCAATAGCGAACACCATTCACGGTAACTGCATGGACATCCTCATTTTCAAACAAGCACGGCCCGATGACGCCACTAGCCCATAAACCCTACCAAACTGTCACTCTTTGTGGATGTAGAGGCTTTTCAACAATCACTTATGTCATGGATTCCCATTTGCCCAAATGCGGCAATTCTGCTTGTTAACAAATCCACTGAGATGAAAGTGCGCCTCGTCGCTGAAGATGATTTTGTTTGTAAATTCACCATTCTCTTATGTCTGTTCAACCAACCATTCGGCGTATTGCCGACGCTTGAAGTGGTCAGTAGGTTTCAGCTTTTAAGTCAATTGAACGTAGTAAGCGTGTAAATTCAAATCTTTATTCAAAATTCGCATCAGTGATGTTCGCGAGATGTTCAATTGTTGGGCACGACGATGAGTCGAGGTTGTCGGCTCTTCTGCCACGCTATCGCGGACCATTGCAATGTTTTGCGCAGAATGAACTGGGCGAGCATGCACAGGTGATTTCACATTTCCTACAGATCCGGTTTGCTGAAATTTGCGCACGATTCTCCCGATTGTAGACCCATTCGGTCGATTATGCTGACCAAAAAAATCACGAAATGCACTTTGATTTGAACGCCCATTTTCGTAGAAGGCTTCAACAACCTTGACGCGCAGCACAATTGTGTACTCTCCATGATTAAATTTGTCAAACACTGAAACAAAGAAATGTCAAATTAACTTGGGCGAACAACTTGACGTTAAGGTGTGCTCACAATTAACATCGTGCATTATGGTTGAACAGCGCTTTATGTATAAAAAAATATTAAATCAAACGGGCTTTTGCCATTTTTCTTTGGGATAAAATTCAAACACATTTACAAACAAAGGCTAGAAGCTCTATACGAGCTCCCGTATATGGTGAAAAATGCGTACGTTTACTGTGACGAATGAAAGGGTTGTAAACACTCCTTACCTAAGGCAACATTGCAGGCACTGCAAACCATGTTGCTCCTGTTTCCCTTCGCTTTGGTACTACAGTGCGCATGTCTACGATACTTTTCTTGCTTCTGAGACATATGAGCTACGACGTTTGAAAAACGGATTGCATTTTGAACAGTAGGGAAACGGCCGGGTCGATGTTTCGTCAAACCTACGTCTCCCGACTGGGCATAATCGCTCTCGCCAATCATCATGTATGTTTCGGATTTTAGTTTTTCTTCCGGGTAGAATATTCGGTTCGTCCCAAAACCGCATGCAACAAGACGCTCGTTTCAAGAGTGGTAAGCTCGAACATTTTTTTTTTCCAAAAAATAGATAATGACCCAACCCACGGAACATCGTAAATAAACCCAAAACAATTCTTTGCCCGATACCATGGCCGTTTTTTTCGCTAGAACGACCCGTATATATCTCGAAGGACTTTACAAAATCGGTAATTGCGCACGCCATAACCCGAACGTTGAACCCTGATTTTGTGGGTTTTATGGGCATGCACTGATTTAGACTGCTTCTCCCCTTGAAACCTATCATGCTTTCTTCGATGGAGAGAAATCGCGACGGGTTAAATGCATCTGGAAAGATTTTATGAAAATATGTGATCAGGTACTGTATTTTGAACAGGTGCAAATAATTGAGATCTGTTCTAGGTAGCATCTCGAGGTTGGCATTCAGGTACAGGTGACACATTAATTTCAAAAATCGTTTTTGACTCATTACATTAGCTATCCGCTCTACGTCAAATTTACCGTCTTTTCTCCAGTAAGATCGAACGGTTGGTAGAACATGGAAACCCATAAAAATCATAGTGCGCAATTTAACGACAGTCATGCCGTGACACACACCTTTTTGGGAAGCATACAAGTTCGATTGCATCACAATAAAATTCAAAATTTCAAGGGTCAAGAGAGTTTGAAGAATTTTCAACGGGAAATGCAATTCAACGTCATTTTTGGCCCCGGGTACAGGTTCCGAAAAGTAAAAGGTGCTGTACAAATCAGGGTCTAGGCCAGATTTTGTCCAGGTGAAGGAAGACTGACCTGTAGCTGTGCAATTACCGCCACCTCCACCATCTCCGTGACCCCCGCCACCTCCACCGGCTCCGTTATTGCTGGAAACATCTCCAGAATCTTCATTAGACTAAAAAGTGTCGATTTGGTGGGAAGGCTATGAAGAAGCTGAGTAATCGGGGTCGTCGACAGAATCATCTGTTTCTGTTTCTCCAAAATCGTCATCAGAGTTCTTGGCTAGATTTTGCTGAGCTACGCTCCACGGCCGCGTAGGCCACCGTCGAGATGACTTACGGAAGGAGCCGGGACCACTGCCGTCATTCGAGGGCTGGCAAGGAATGATATCCTCTGCGCCAGAATCGCCTCTAATTTAGAGTTTTTGGCCTATTCATCTGTTATTTCGGGTTTTTTCCTCATTTTTAGTGGTCTTTTAGACATGGCTATTGTTTTGAAAAAGAAAAAAATTGTACTAATGAAAATAAAGAGGAAATAAATAATAACAATAACAATAACGTTAGAATAAACTACATTTTACAATAGAAAACGCGCAGTCCACATACAGACATAAAAAATACAAAGACAAAATACCGGCACATACACTATATACACAATAAATAAATTTTTGGCAAAATTCCCCACAACCAGCACATGAACTGTAAAATTTAAGTAATTATTTGGATCAGAATATCGCTTTCATTTTATTTTATAAATTGTTTTAGTCTATAAGGCGTGAGATTCAAGAAAAATAACAAACACCTGTATTTTTACTATTTCGCAGCTAATAGCATCTTTTCGCAGACATAATATTTTATTATAATGGTAAAATATCATAAACAAGACCACTTAGACAATCTGTAAATATTTGCAATTCAAAAAAAAACGTTCGGTCAGCCAAAAATAGTTGTTTTCAAAGTGGCCTTTTTAATTAAGGTTAGCCGAAATCGGATGACGTGATAAAGAAAAACTTTTTTACGCTGTCTTTTGCCAAAATCTTCGCAAAATAATACACTAATACACACCCAAATACTATTATAATTAAAAATTATACCTTAATTCGAACTTGGAGCGCTTCGATCCTGCTTCAAACGGTGACAATAACACCCCAGCGTGCGTGTTTTCACTGCTTTGTAATACAAACACAACATACAAAGTTTGTATGTTGTGTGCTATGCACGGTGGGATATTATCTTCCAACTTTCGCACTTCTCTGTGGCCAGAGCCCTCAAGGAGTAGTGGAGGGGGACGCCAGCTGGCGGCAAACAATAGGAGATGCGCACGATTTGAATTCTGTCACGGGTGGGAAGATATTATCCCACTGTGTTTTTAGAGACCTGTTGGGAAAATAGTATCCTAAAGAGCATAAAAGGGTTAAATCATTTTAATAAATTTGATTTTAAAAACATTAAATTTCTTGAAGCGTCCGTCATCAAAGTTTCACTGCGAAGTGAGGATTGCCGATTCGTTACCTCGGCTTATGCAACGGGAAGCAACGATCTCAAATTCAAGGAGGAGCTCGATTCTTTGTTTAAAATACTCGAATTAAAAAAGCTACACATTTAATATTTTTCGAAGGTTTTGCCTCCCCTTGCACCCAGTAGTAATCGAGCAAACTATCGAACTGCTCTAAAACTTTCCCATCTCCTTCATCCCTACAGCATGGTGATCAAGAAAATTGAAATTCACACTAGAAAAAGTGGAAGCCAGTTCGATTAAACGCATATTGCTATAGGCGGCGACAAGTAGACATTAATGATTATGTAGTTTAGAATTTTTTTAAATATCTAATGTCTTCTTTAAAATAATCAATAACTAACAAACTTCTTGCATATAAATTTTGTTTCAAATCAACGTGATATTACAAAAAAAAAAAAAACTGCGATATATTATTACGCATTATTCATTATTGTATCTTCACGTTGAAAATTAATTCAAATTTATCAACAAACCACCCGAACATCTTTTTCCTCTTCTCGCCTATCACTTTCCAAACTAAAAATTTGCGCAAATCCAAAACAAGTAAACGAGTATTCAATTCCGAACCACATTATATCAACATCAAGGAATCTGCCTTCGAAAATCGAATCTACATTGCTACAAATTACATCCCAAGTGGGAGAAAGCATTACTAGTGTGCAAATCTAACTTGCTTGGGATTCAGCTGCACGGCGACGTCTGCACTCAAATCCACAACAGCAACAACAAACACAAGAGCAGCAGCAATTCGAAGTAAATCGCATAAGCGAGAGAACAACGAGTGCTGTTGCTGATCGAGACAAAGGGAAGTCGGCTGGAGATCGTGAGACCGCGTAGACGCTGCGAGGAAAGAAGATTTCGACATCGGACCGTCGGTAGTCACGCGTGAATGCGATCTCATGCTTTTTCGGAAGGGTTTACGTTCGACGTCGAAGCACATTTGTGACAGTCAGTGGAAAATTCTCGAATTTCCATGTACAGTGGTTCCCAATTTGTGCGAATTCTGTTTGTAAGAATAGCTCTAGACATTTGCATTTGGACTATTACGAAAGACTCCGAAATCGCAGAATGCCGTACCGCGAAATGCGCAATTGTGACTTGTGTTGCATTTCGACTTGGCAAAAGAACGCAGTTTTGTCATTGGTGATTGCTCCGTTGTTGTGTGTGATTCTGATTCTCACATTCGAATAGGAATTGAACAATGGTTTGATAGTGAGAAGGAGATGATGGTAAAGAGTGTGCGGTGTGACATGAAAATTTCACCGATTCCCTGTGCGGGGAATTGAAGAGCGGGAATCGCGTGGTGAGGAACGACGGACGAGTTCAAGTGCACGATTGGGGGGATTTGGATGATTGCAAGGGAAATTGTTGTCGGTGGCCGCGGAAGAAAGCGCCGTGGAGCGAACAAGCGGAAAAGCGACAATCGTATTGTTCAGTGCTGGACTGTTGCACCATGTCCTTCGCGTTGATCGTGACTTATTCCAGTGGTAGCAATTGTGTAACGGGATTAAGAATTCATTGACGATGCAGCAGTGCATGCAAATGAAAAAGCTTTGTCTTAAAACCTCGGAAAATGGTACCTCCTGCTGTTGAGATTTGAAGGTTGACGTAGGTTATATGGCCATCAGGTGTGTGCTTGAAAAATTTTATTTTTGGTACGATTTTGCAGCAAAGTGCGGACGATTGGAAAGTTTCAGCCACGTCATGTTGTTTGAAGGAGAAATTTCGTTGACGCCCTTCGCAGCCCTGCAACCCGCAACTTAACGGAATAGTCCACGGCGAATTGAACAATAAGGTAATAGTGGAACTATTCATGCAACTAGGTCCTAAACCTGAAAATGCTGTTGATTTTATTCGCAACAATTGCAGCGATGCGGTGTTAGAAAATGACACGATTGCTTATCTGAAGCGGGAATTGCAAGTATCTCGCAGCATGGCGAGCCAGCTTCGAAAACAGATTGAAGAGTCGAAGCTTGAAATCGTAAAAACATCAAATAAATTGGATAATCTTGAGGAGGATTGTAGATGCAGATTCTTTTTTATTTATATTCAGCACACACTGACAAACTTTCCTAATTCAAAGACTACAAATTGTGACTATGTCTGGCAATTCTGATTTAAATTAGCTTAACAATAATTTTGAAACCGATGTTAATTAGAAAAAACAAAGAACTAAAACATTTCCAGGACTTATACACCCCTGCTTCGTCAACGAGCGCTCGCCGTCGGACAAGGATATGTAAGTACCCTTTTTTTTATGTCAATTTTTTTCTTGGATTTCCTTATATTTTTATATTTTGTTTTACTGAATTTGTTTTATATCCTTTATTTCAATTATTCATACGTACAATTCCTTGTTTTTTCTAAAAATCTTTCAATATAGGTATACATTTTTTTCTGAGTTTTGGTGTAATATACATATAACGAAGATTTTGGAATGATGAATTTCGCGAAACCCAAGAAGTGCTCTAGTACATAAAATGAATTACTAAACTTACCCTTCGGTCTTTCCATTTTGACCTGTCTGACCGGGTATAGGACCCGGTACGGTGGAAGGCTCTCACCACAAAACATGAGCCAGCCGTCGGGCACATAATAACCTTCTTTTGTTTCAGGAACTCTCGCGGGTTGAGTGGCGTCGAGCAAGGTGCCTTTTTATATCATAGGGCTATGTGATCCGATTGCATAACTCCATGACATAAATTGGTCACCGGTGTATTTCTCTGATGGATAGGCTCATACAGTTTAGTTTGTATGAGTTTTCCACTCAGAAGGGAAATATTTGGCCACTGCCCCCTCGCGGGTGCGAGGGGGCACCATCACCATCCGGTTGTCCCACTCTTATTTGTGGGCCATAAGCATCGTCGGGTAACGAAGAGGTTACCCTAAGTGCGTCCGTTCTCACTTGTTCAACTTGTTCTCTGAACAAGTCATTTCACCTTTTTGTAGTTACTTACAATTTTTCGACTTCGGTCGCCTTTCCTTTGAGACCCAAGAAATCGTGAATGCGAAATTCTTTTGTAGTGGGTCCTTGTGCTGCGGGAACGAACCCGCCCCACGACAACGCAATGCTAGCCTGCCAGCGCATTCACGCGTCCCCAGAGAAGGGCATTCTCGGCGGATATCCACATCTTTCTCCGCCGAGGCAGCAGACCATCGCTGCAGTCCTTTACGGACTTGTATACTTACCCATATCACTACAACTCCCTGATTCGAATTCAAACAGTTCTCGACTACCTTTGTTAGAAAAAACTTTTTTAAGGGCGACTTCGTCATGAGAGCGGACTTCCCTCAACAAATTTTGAAATGTTTGATAAGACCTCAACTTTTGAAAGTCTGCCACTTCTGACCTTTTCACAAAATTTGAGCTGTTTTGGGGAATCTTGCTGTGACGGATGGACAGACAGGATGCGAAGCTAGTAGGTCTTAGTAAACACCTTTTTACAATGTCCTCAAAAAACAAATTGGAAAAAGTTTCACAGAAGTTTTGATCGGGAGCACCAGAAGCAACGCGTACGCTCTAATTGCGGTAACTCTTGCCTAATGGTTCCTAATCACAGGAATCTAACTAACGATGGGTAGATTTATATTTGTCAAGTTAAAGAAGCTGACACTCGATACCACTGAGAAAGTAGTTCTCAAGATTAAAAATCGAAAGTACTCGTATATAGAAGGATATGAAACATCAGCTATTTGAATTCGTGGCAGCGATAAGACTTCTTTTAAGTTTAAAGTTGCTTTATTAATCGATCCATATAAAGTTCTTAAAAAACATTAAAAAAACTTAATGGCCCGATTGACACTCCTGAACAAGGCTTCATTTCATAGTCAGTAAACTGAATAATTCCTCTTCCGCTTTAAAACGCCTGGACCCATCATGAATGGAAGCAGTCAATAATCGAATTTTCTCGGGCATAGCCTACGGTTTCGGAGCAACTTCTTATGGGTTTTTCGTCTATTTGTAAAGAGTTCATAATTAGTTACGATTAAATTAATAAATTTAAATTAATTTGATTTAGACGTGATCATAAACTTACGACTAAATCAAATCTTTTCAAAGTACTTACATTGTATTTATATTTATAGATTCTATTCGCTTTAAGGTCATAATAAAATTCCCGCAACGCAAACATAACGACTTTACAACTCACCAAAGTCACTTCATTTAAGCTCATAAAGCTTCAGAAATTTATCAATGAACGTAAACGACATACAAAACAACAGCACAGCAGGCTATCATGTTCTCGTCCTTTTTGTTGCTACCCCATTTGTTCGTGAATATGTGCTGTGCATCGAGTCGTTGTTGATGAAGCCAAGTCATACCGTTCAAGCGTCACAGCATCTATATGTCCATCTGACAGTTTACAATCATCTCCGCACGGTGTGAAAAGTCCTGTCTGAAGGATCTAACTCAATTACCGTAAGCTGTTGTTCTGACCAACACTTTTTAGAGAAAAGAGAGTGGCTCACTTTTTGCATGAGGAGAGCGCGACGAGAGAAGTCGAGGACCAAATTTCACTTCGTCCACATTCCACCAAGTGACAGTGGTGGGGAGCATACACGTGTTTGGCAAAAATGACGTTTAGCGACTTTTACCTTTTTGCCTATCCGGTCGATTAGAAGTGCACGTGAGAAGGACTGACTATATACGAGTACAAATACAAATCGAAATTTTGAGTTCCGGACATGCGATCTACGCCCTGTGGAAATAGTGTGGGAAGTAGAAGTTTCCTGTCGGCATTGAAGTCATTGAAAAAATGGTCCATTGTGGAGATAATTGAGAAAACGCGGCACATGATGTTTTTGGGGAAGGGTAAAGAAGATTGAGAAGTTAAGAGAAGTTATTTATTTACAAATTTGAATTCTAAATCTCTTAAAAGCTTATAATTTTAGGAAGAGGAGATCCCTTATGACAACTTACGCAAAAATTTTTAAGAACAGCGAATAACGCTGATAACGTTTTTGGGTCCCAAAATTAGATACGACGAGTTGCGTAACTTAATCTGGAGCTTTCCTTTTAAGCAAATTTATTGTAATTCTCTCATTACTAGAAGCAGAACACATTCTAGGAAACTTTTTGTGAGTAAATTACTCAGTACTATGTGGGAATATGTCCAAATTCGAATGTAATGAGTTGTCAGCTCATACAGTTTTAGTGATGTATTCAAGTATTTAGTACAATAATTAAGAAAAATCAGATTCGTAAAATATTTATGAAAGAAGGAAACCAGACACAAAATGAGGAATCGAAATGCGTTTTTACCAGAATCTACCCTAACAAAGCTCCCCAAATCAAAGAGAATAATTTCTCTTTAAAACGAAGTAATGCGCGCGCAATCAACTGCATCTAAGGAGCGCAAAATATTTTGGATAACAAACGATTCGCAACTTTACTCAACATTTACTGTTGTATTATCATATATGTTTCGCAACCAACAACAATAACTTCGGCTTCAGTCTGATTATGTAATTTCGAATTTTTACCGTTACTGTTAACATGAAAGATACCTTTTAACAAGAACACAAATAAATCAGGCTAATGTAGCCTTTTAAGATATTTAGTCCATACTTCAGGGTAGAGGTGAATGGAAAGCATTTTTACACTTTGATTCATTCATTCATTCTTTCATTTCTATCTTCACATCCAGCCTTACGTACTCGTAGATAAAGTGATGTGGTAGCAAAGAAGATTGCTTGCATGCTTCCTTGCAATGGACAAACCAAGGAAGTAGAGGGATCTGTGTGTGCACACAGCATTTGGCTGTGTTCTTTTTGTAGCTAGGACTCGCAATGGGATCCTTTTGTTGATGAGCTTGTACGGTTGCATTACAGAGAGTAGCATGTATATGAGACAATTACAATGGGAGGTAATTAGGACAAACTTTTAATTCAAAAGAAAAGATACTCTCTCTCCCAAATGACCTTTCATTGCAAGAAACGTAATTATAGAACACGAGAAGAGATTGTGCAAATCCTCGAGTTGGTTGTGAATTAAACTAAATATTATTGTTCTTCTGCATTTCACAAGCTGAGAGGAGGAGTCTCAAGTTATTTGTTGCAAAAAATAAGAATACTTTATATGAAATGAAGATTTTGCATTAGCATGATTCTTGAAAGGTCTTCATCAGCAATTCTAAGACGAAAAAATATCTCTTATTTAATAAAATTTGAAAATAAGATCTTGAAATTAGTTAAGCGCAATTCTAAGGACAATGCAGGACAAAATCATTGGTGATAAACAATCCAGAATTTTATAGTCAATAATTTTATTTGATATTTGATTTATGGATTTTCGTACCGATTTCTCCGGCTCTATTGAAATTGCGACCTCTTGCTATGTCTGCCTACCCGTTCGTCTCTTGGTCCATCAAAATTATTACAGCGTCAGACCCCGAATTCGGTGGTTGTATCGGAAGTGATTGTCTCTTTAAAATTTAGATATCAACATTAAAAAAAAACTATATCCCATCCAAATATAAACTGGCAAAACTCTAATATATAGTCAATTATTTTATTTTCATGATAATTATAATGCAATGCTTAAAAATTCTTGTTTTTTAACAAGTTGTGCTAAGAGGAAATGGGGTGTTTTCGAATCACCTGTAAACGAGTAACAGTTTCTTGAAATTTCACGTGAAACGTCAACAGGCAATGCCTCACTGCAGGGCTCTTTCTGCAAATTGTCATCTGGCATATGTCGCGGCCGAACCGAAAACCGGATTGAGGTTGAACAGGAATACACATAATGAATTTTAGTGTAGTTGAGTTAATTCTTGCGGTGGATGGTAGCTAAAAGTAAATCAAATTGGTCGGGAATTCTGACAAGTGCTTGTTTCTCACACGCAACTGGTATTTTTGTGCTCGAGCTTGAAACCGTGGACTTTGATCATCGTACAAATATCTGTCAGCCAACCATGGTTGAGTTTCAGAGCATTTGACGAGAGGTGAGGACCCAACCTAATTTCAGTTGCAGCATGCCGCAGATATTTGCCAAAATTTTGCGAGGGACGTCAAAAGTGACTTGCTGATCAGCAGTGTCAACAAAAAAAAAAAAAAACCGCCGTTCCTGTTCTCGCTCAGGATCTTCCAGCGGGTATGACAATAAGTGGGGCTCACTTGAATGCAGCAAGAATCCCAAATGGGATTTAATGGTAAGGACACCAACGTGAAGATGCAATCACAACGTGAAAATACAATTTTCAAGGGCAAAACTAGTGTGTAATTATATGGAAGATTATATGGAATTCGGGCTAACTCGTGGGGACGGGGTAGGAAAGTGGCACTCGCCAACACTTGAACTGCCCCCAGGAGCCAATTGTCGAGCTTTAGGCTCCCCAGAATTATTACGACACGATAAGACACTGAATTGTGTCACAAACACCAGGCCTACACATTATCCTGACTGGCTAATATTCCCGAGCCGCTAATAGTTATTTCTTGGCTCGTTGAGCCACCTACCAACACTTCCACAAAAACCAACTTGAACTCCCCTCCACAATCAACACCTATACAATTTAGAATCCTCGACGGGAAAAATTTTTGCCACTCCAGGCGTTATTTATGCCTATCACCAACACTACTTGCTCCACTGACTGAAAACATTAATCGCGTGCAAAAATTCCAAATTATAATAAAGTTATTGTATTTTTAATATTTTCCTTCAAAGGGTAAAGATTCACAAACTTACAATTTCTGTTAAATTTGATGGCGGCTCATAAAATTCCAACGCCTTCCGATTCCTACACGTCGTCTTCTTTTGCACAATTTGCGCACTTGCGATGGAACTCCAATTCTGTTCGCTGTCCAATTCAATTATGTTAGTTTTTTGCTCTTAATACTCGTGCCTGTTGATTACTGGTTGTGGTAGTTGTTGCATCAAGAACGTCCTTCCTTTCATCGAGAGAATCCTTACAAGAGATCGCTTCAACCATCGTTGGCTCTTTCATTAACTTGCCGCAACGGCCACAACAACTACCACGGTTGTTCAACCTAACAACGTTTTCCTCGGACTCGAACCCAGTTTTTCTTGGTGGCTATCTTTCTATCGCGCACAATCATTTGCATTATCGATAACAGCAATATCGACTTATTTTGGTTGTAATGTCATTTGTTACATTGATACTTTGTGGAGTGCTTACGTGTGCGATCGAATTCTGGTGGTGACGTTTTTGGATCGAGTTTCTCCTGTATTGCCTCTTCTGTGCATATTATTCGCGATCCCTGTTTCGGTAAAACATTTATGTACTGATCAAATAAAAGTTGTAGATCGTCCACAAAAAGATTTTCGTCGTTCTGAAGAGCTGGATCTAATCCATACAAACCACCGAAAATAATAATAGCATGATTATAGTGAAGTCTTCTGACTCCAATATCGGAAATGCTCGCACCTCTATCAGAGGTGCCGATTGTTCTATCGTAACCTGTTTCATAAGTGGACTATGTAAATACTTCTGACAGGTCACTAACAATCTGGATACCATAGCATTAAACATACACTGTTTTGGCGTGGGGTTCCCACGGTGATACAACTGCTCTTTTTAGTTTCTTTAGATTTGTTCTCTTGATCGGAGTTCATTCATACTATGACTCGTAAGCCTTCTGTAATATCATTGGGAAGGCCTGCATTCACATAATTGTCTCTGTCTTCCTTCCCTTTTTTTTCGATTACTACTCCTTCGCGATACATAAAACTATTCTGTTGTCGAAGATGATGTGGAGCGTCTACAGGATTCAACGAACCAGAGTACTCAAGTTATTGCGCAGCGGGAAGAAAAATTTCCGCAAATATTGCGGGTATTCGAGATATTGCAGTATCCGTGCCAACTGGAGACAACTTTTCTAACAGTGATAGGTTGATCTCCGTCATCAATTTGTACTGTCTTAAGTTTAATATTGTCGCAACCACGGTAGTCACCGCAGTTGCAGACATTAAGTATTAGCGGAGAGGTGTGTAGCCCGGGGTGGCATACTGAGGCCGGCTAGCGCTCAGTTGTGTCGTGGGTCTTCCGGGACACCCTCTGCTCGTGCTGAGCCACCTTACATATAAACTAGCACAAAGGGAAAAGGATGGGAAGGAGAGGTCACATTAATAAATGAAAAATAATTATTTTAACACTTCATGTTTTATATTTTTTTTCTTCAACTAGTTTACAAGGCACCAATTTATCAAACAAAAAAAAAATCAATTCTACAGGCCCGCTTTCTTCCTTTCACAAATTTTAATATGATTCAAAGATAAAAATAAATGAAAATTTACTTTCAATTAATGCTACTATTAAAATTTACACCAAGAAAACAATCAATTAATGAGCCCACTTTATTATATCATAAGAGAAACCGAGAAAGGAAAAAAAAACAGAATTAAAAACTACTCACCCTTTTTTTCCGGCTGCGGAGCGCTCTGCAACAGAAAGAAAACTGGGCAACTACCAAAAATATTGAAAAACATTAATAAATTAATTTAACTCGGTTACCAATATTATTTATTGCTTAGGGCCGTTTGATAACGAGTTGTTTTAGTTCTTAAATATTCAGAGTATTTCCGATTTATTGTCACTCCACAAAGAGACACGACCAGCTTTATTCACATTAAACAAAGGAATTTTCTCATTAATGTATTTAAACACCTTTCATTTTTTCGTAATTTTAAACGGATTTATTCATTATCTACGAGACTCGCTCGAATCGCCAAATCTTTGCTGCACTTCTAATACAATAAATTGCACGTCGTTTCTAAGTATTCTATGCACTTTCACGACCGTTAATCACATTGGGTCATTAATCCAAACCAAACCACTGACACCATTGACACACTTCCTTGAATTGTTAATTCCCAAAATCCTTTTTTTCTTCAAAACAGCATGTCGAACAATCCATTCCGTAAATCACCTCCTCAAAAAAACGCGATAACTCCCTATTTCTTTCAAGATTAAATCACCACTAAAAAATCTTTCCTCCCCGAATTAAAATTTAATGCACCGCCAACCGCAATCCCTATTGTTCTTTCTAAATTCAAAAATCGAATCTCCTCTCGAATTAACTATCTCGCACCGCACTGCTTTTCTATCTCCCAGTCAAATCCTAACTGTCTTTTGCCCCAATTTCAACACCTCTCCAAAAATCAATTTTACCGCGCACCGAAAACACCCTTATCTTTTCCATCCAAATACTCACTGCCCCAATCCTAACGACTGAATTTCCACATTTCCCCTTCATCCAATTCGATCCCGCAATCCTTCATTTTCAAATTACCGCTGCCGCATCTGGGTAACGTAGTCGAAGTTCATTACACTTCGATTTCGCTACCCACACATCTTTTGTTCCATATCGACAAACTCAATAGTATCCATTGTTTTACATATGGCGATTTGCACAATCCAAGAAGCGCTTGGTTGAATTCAAAGTGTCACATATACGTTACGGAAGCTATTGGTTTTGCCGATACCCCAAAAAGAGTGCTTATGTGCGCCCGGTGGAACTTGAACTCAGGGTTCCAGTAGATCCTCGATCGAGAACTCACGACGCAGCTAATGGTGCCATGGATTACCGATCTCCCATTCATCTCATAAGCAACTTCAACGATGCTTTTGGGCATGAGATTGAATTTTGTTAGTAGGGAAACGTGAATTAATTTTTGTTAGTATAAAAAATAAAATTTGTTAGTGGGAATAGAATTAGTTAGTATGAAGGAAGGAATTAGGTTTTGTTACGGAAAAGGTATTGAATGAAATTTTGTTAGTGGGAATTAAACAATGGAATGTTGTTAGTGGGAAAATTGAAATTATTAGTATGTATTATTTTTTTGTAGTTGGAAATAAGGGAAAAGGGTAGGATTGTGATGATGAGGAAGTAAAAATTAAAGGGAAAATGGAAAAATGTTGATAAAATAAATAAATTTACAGAGCAAAGGTAGGAGTGCCCAAAGAAAGGTGGAAATGTTACGGCGGCAATTGGAAGTTGCGAAAAGGAGAAAGTCGGTACGCCGGAACTCGCAACAATATCTTTATAATTTGCTATTGCTAGATCATCAAACACAATGACTTCATCGACTTGGAATATACGTGCTGCTTAAGGAATCTAACCGGCTAGATATGTTCTCAATTCTGCTGATTGCGCATTTCCCAGAATAGAACCGGGCATAGCAATACTTATGGTAAATACTTTCATGAGCTCCTCTTTGGTAGGCTTGCTAACTTGCTTTGTATGTTATACCGACTGTTTCGCCTTTTTCAACTTTTTCAGAATCTTTTCCTGTTGTGTTCCTTTTTCAGTAGTTTTCTTTCCCAATTTATTTTTTTCCACGACTTTTTACTTTTTGATTTTCTGCAACAGGATTTATGTTCGGCGGGCCAAATTGCGATGATATGTACCAAATATCAAATAATTATGTATACACAGCGATAGCCACAAACAAAGAAAGGCGGTGAATTTTTCCATCTCTGAGACGGATCGATTGCTCTTATTTTCAAATCCAAGCACCCTCCAAGGAACGATGTGTGGAGACAGATCCGACACAAGAAGGATTTCAAACAAAGTGCACAGAGGGCAGTACTTTTAAGACCGAGAGACACATATGAAGCTCCTTGACCTGTAGCCTTATTTGTTCTATGTAACTTCAGCTCATTAACTCGAGGATTTGTAACTTCTACTTCCACCGAGTTGCATTCAAATGGCTACTTGAAAGTCAGCTGACACCAATCAAATATTACCGCCACGCGATGCCGCTGTGCACGTGCTTGACCCTCATATGTTTACTAATTTAAGAGTGAATGGAGCCTTTATGTGAATGAAGTGCTTGCTTGATTATGTTTTAGTAAGAGGATATCTATTAACTTAACAACTAACCATCCATTAACCATCTAGAAGCTGATGAAGCACTAAAGTGCCCCAAGCTACGAAAATCGAACCAAAACAGTAACATCTTAGCGTTGGATGTCTGTGTGCACCCCGGAATCGTTCTTTGGGAGATTGCGCTTCCCTAGCCCCGAATTTTTCTGCCAATCCTCATCATGGGAGTGGAGTTGAACTTCGGTGGTGAAGAATAGCTTCTTCCTTTAAACTAATAATTTCTTGGTTTATACTAACATTAACTCTACTTGATAAATTAATCCTTCTTACCATCTCTTCAGCACGTGGAGTGGTTCCTTGACAATATTCCGATTAAAATGTTGGAGTGCAAGGAATCCTTCTCTTCCAGGAGTGGCTCTGTGGTTATTTTTTTGTTTTATTTTGTATTTCGCAATAGAGTACAAGTGAACCAAATCTGACTCAAACCCAGTTGCAAAGTGATCATCTCCTGTATACATTGTTACGAAATTTGAAAACAAAAAAAACCCGGAGCCACTCTTGGAAGGAAAGGGTATTCCTTGCAGTCCAACATTTTAGTTGGAATAATGTCAAAGAACCACTCCACTCGCTAAAGAACTGGTAAGAGGAATTGATTAGTCGAGTAGATTCATTAGTTGTATAAGTAAACTATTTGTTAGTGATAAGTAATGTTACGGCATAAAGTCAAAACGAAGGAGTACACGGCAGCTATTTCAAAAAATTCTTCGCCACCGAATTTCAAACTCCGTTCCTATGACGAGGATTGGCGGTAAATTTCGGAGCTAGAGAAGTGCAACCTTTCAAAGAATGATGCCGGGATGCACACTTTCATCATCTTTATTTTCGATGAGAATGATTTTCCTTTTCAGTGGTCTCCCAGCTTAAACCACAAATATAATAATATTCGGTCATCATTCCGTTCATGGGTGTTGCCAGCGTTTACATTTCTACTATCGCAGAATCCCTATTTTCGGCGCTGCCATTCGTTTGTGACTCATCGCCATTATTAATGCGTTCATTTCATGGTTATTGTTGCTCTGCCAACGTAATGTGCGTACTTTTACATATATTCTGTGTAACTTAACGTTGCCCTAAAAGTTATTAAAAAATAAGGACACTTTCGCAATGACCCAGTTTCACTAAAACATCTAGTCAAGGAACCGAAACTATGAACTGAAATGTCTGGAAGATTTGCTCAGGAAAAAAATTCATGAATTATAATGAATTTTTGTCTTATCAGCTCTTCGGACAGTGATGTCTCCACTGGAAAAACAAGATATGATCACGCGTCATTTCAACTTTATAACCGAATCGGGGTAGGAAAGTATAACCCTGCCATTTGACATCTGTCAGAATTAAATGTCATCCAGAGCGTGTTTTTTTAGTTGAAGGTTTGCCATTTAGAAATGTGGATCGTTTAACAGTCATTAAATTTTATTATAAAAATTTTGATTATGCTGTATCAACATTTAGGGCTATACGAGCCGATTACGGTGGACATAATCGACAAACAATTTCGAAAACAGTGAGAAAATTTGAAGAGACTGGATCGGTTTTTGATGTAGGCCTGTGCATCATCGCAACATTCGTTCTGCTGAAAATATCGCTGTCGGTACTCAAGGTGTGGAGGAAGACCCGAATTCGTCAATTCCTCGACGTGCTCAACATTTGGGCTTGTCTTACGGCTCATTGTGGCGGATTTTTCATTTGGATTTGCATCTTCATCCGTACAAAATCCAACTCACTCAAGAACTTAAGCCTGAAGACCATACACAACGCAGAATGTATGCGAATTGGGTGATTGAACAACAAGCCATTGATAACGATTTTTCGAACTAAGTTTTCTTTAGTGATGTATCTCATTTTTCGCTCAGGTGATTGCAGAAAGGCCTTTGCATCTGGACAAAGTGACCGTTTGGTATGCATTATGGTCTGGTGGTGTTATTGGCCCGTATTTTTGAAAACGATTAAGGAAGAGCCATTACAGTCAATTCTGACCGCTATGGACGGATGTTAACCGATTATTTTTGGAGAGAAATTGAAGATTATGATCTGGCAAACATGTGGTTTTAACAGGACGCAGCCACAAGCCACACAACACAGGCTAATCGAGCACTTTTGCAAGAGAAACTTCCAGGATGCGTAATTTCGAGATTGAGTGATGTCAATTGGCCCGCAAGATCCTGCGACCTAACACCTTCGGATTTCTTTTTATGGGGCTATGCGAGAGATCTTGTTTACGCAAACAATTTTCAAAATCTAGAGCAATTGAAAACCAATATTTGTGAAGTTATGGCCGAGATATTGCCGGAAATGTGCCGAAAAGTCATTGAATATTACCTCAAAAGGATTGAGGCCTGTAAGAGGTCCTGTGGAAGACATTTGAATGATGTTGTGTTTCACGTATAATGGCAAGGTTCAATCTTTATATTGAAAAAAAAATTTAGCTTTACTTTCCCAAGCGTGATATGGATAACCCTATAATATCGAAGCTCTCATACATAAAGAATTGAATTTCTAAGAAATCAGTCGGAGCCTCTTGGCCAAGGGACCTGGCGATTGCTATTCAATGTGAATTCCCATTGCCTCATCAAGATCAGAGATTGCAGGTATTCATTCTTTAAATCTTCCATAAATTACCATAAATAGTGATAGTCCCCTCCTTCACTAAGAAACACGTACGTAGCCTAAGACCAATAATGCGCCATGGTCAATCTGGTAGTGCCTATGTAACACTTTTCCCGGTCACTTTCGGAAAGTGGTAGTCCAACTGTCGATTTCATTTTGGATGTGCGCAACTGTGTAGCAATGTTTTTTAAAAGCACTTTGTATGTATTTCTTCGCGGGTAACATGGAACTTTCAGGCAATAGCACGTCACAACAACGTGTGAGGGTAACATCGATGGCGACGAACAAGAAGCCGCAAGGTCTCGTGGTGGTTCACGGACAGAGATCTGTTATCTGACACTTGTCAACTGGTAAGCAAATTGTGTTAGGATGATAGATCTCTGTCGGGTATCGCTCCAAAGTGTTAGGGGTTATTACAGTTCGCCATTTAGTATTTTGCCGTTTACATGTTAAAAGTAAAAAAAATATGCTATTTCCCACTTTATATTAACTCTCATATGTAGATTAAATCATTTTTATTATTATAAATATTTTGTATAATATTCGCCAAATATTTTCATAATTTCTTTTTCTGTCAAATTTTATCAATGTATTTAGTAGATGATATTTTTCATGTTACAATTCTGGCAAACCAAAACTAACCCACTTTGAAATTAAAATAAATTGGCTACTGTTGGTACACTAAAATCAAACAAAGCGTGCCTTCCACCTCAATACAAGGCTAAACGTGAAAAAAAGTTTTCGCTTTTTGGATTTCAAAAAGATATTACGATTCTTTCTTTACATCATGATAACGAGGTAGATCCAGAAAGCGGTGATCAACGAAAACTGGCTATTATAACATTTTATAACTCGTCAAAAAGCGTTGTCAATAAATTAGCTCGCACGTATGATGTTTCCCGTAACAGTAAACGCTGGCCTCTAATGGTGTTTTTCTCAATGTTAAAGCATGCTGGTATAAACTCCTTCATTGTGTATCAAACAAACAACGGTATTGAGAAGAATAAGAGACCTTCGAAGGGAATTTATCAAGCGCTCCAGACTTTTATTGCTAGAAGACTATATCAGGAAAAGGAAGGACAATCCACATATGCCACGAGATATAAGAAGACGCGTGCATGCAATTTTGAATGAAGAAGTCCCAGGACCAGCACCAAAACAGCCACCAACATCACAAAAATGTTCATTCTGTCCACAGAACAAAGACAGGAGGACTGTCAATGGCTGCTTCAGTAGTAATGCTCCTATACATATTTAAAGAGCATGCAAAACTGTTATGCCAAAATTGTATTGATTGAAGGAGCGAGTTGCCTCAGTTTTATTGAAGTAAAGATCTGGTTGTACTTTTTTCAATATTTTTCCGAGACAAGGACATCAAGTTGATTTTTTGAAAAAGTTATGAAAGTTTTGTTGTTTATTTTAATTAATATTGATTAATAGCATATTTTTTGAGTTTTTTCATTAGTCTATAAATACAGAGAACATAAAAGCTATGGTTGAACACGTTTTATTCAATGCATGCACAGAACAGAAACAATATTTGTAATGAAAGTTACATAAAAAGTGTCCGTGAAGGACTGCAACGATGGTCTGCTGCCTCGGCGAAAGAGGATATAATATCAGCTGAGATTGGCCTTGTCTGGGGACGCGTGAATGCGCTGGCAGGATAGCGTTGCGGTGTCGTGGGGCGAAAAGAATTCCGCATTCACGAATCCTCGGGTCTCAAAAGAAAGAGTCGACCGAAGTTGAAAAAAATGTAGGTAACTACTGAAGGAGAAAATTGCTTGTTCCAAGAACAAGTCGAAACGAGTCAAAACAGTCGGACTTGGGGAGATTTCGTCGTTAGCCGACTATTCTTATGGCCCACAAAAAATAGTGGGGCAACCGGATGGGTGTGGTGCCCCCTCGCACCCGCCGAACTGGATCAAGATCCAAATGTTGACGTGGCCGTACATCTCCCATTTGAGCGGAAAAATCATACCAACCTCCTTTGTATGAGCCCTCTCATCAACGGGAAACATGGATGTGACCAATTTATGTCATAGAATTATATGATCGGGTCACATAACTCTTTTTCATAAAACCGGCACGTGAGTGGAAGGCCACTCAACCCGGCAAGAGCACCTGAAAACGACAAAATAGATGGAGCGCACCCGATGGCTAGCCCATATTTGTCCCCTCTGACTGGGGATAGGACCCACTACGATGGTGGGCGGCTCACTGAAAATGGACTAGCCATCGGGTGCGCTCCATCTATTTTGTCGTTTTCAGGTGCTCTTGCCGGGTTGAGTGGCCTTCCACTCACGTGTCTGTTTTATGACATAGAGTTACGTGGCCCGATCTACGGCCACGTCAACATTTGGATCTTGATCCGGTTGGGCGGGTGTGAGGGGGCACCAGATAAATCCGGTTGCTCCACTTTTATTTGTGGGCCATAAGAATCGTCGGGTAACGACGAAGTCTCTCCAAGTTCATCTGTTTTGGTTCGTTTCGACTTATTCTCGGAGCAAGCAATTTTCTCCTTCAGTAGTTACCTCCATTTTTCGACTTCAGTCGACCTTTTTCTGAGACCCAAGAATTCGTGAATGGGGAACTCTTTTGTAGTGGGTCCTTGTGCTGGGGAAATGAAACCACCCCGCGATACCGCAACGCTAGCCTGCCAGCGCATTCACGCGTCGCCAGACAAGGCCAACCTCGGCCATCGCCGCAGTCCTGTACAGATGGTTTATACCTACCTTTCACTACATATTTTATGGGTAAGTCTAACCCACGTTATATAGGTGAAGAGTTTTTTTCACGTTGTATGCCGAGGGTTAATTTACCTTTGATAAACTCCCAGGATTTGCTTGACCTTAAAAATAACAAATAAATTTTGTGAATAAAATCAAAAAATGCTTTTGCTGCCCCGGAAGAATTCGGTGCATCTACTAACAGCAGGTTTGAACTATAACAACCATAAGGTGTAAAAAATGCCCGCGGATCAAGATTCAAAATTGGAGTTGTAACAATGTTTTTCATGCCTATCATATTCACACCATTGTCGTACTCTTGGCCGTGACAATTATGAATATCTAGTCCATTTTTTCCTAACTCTTCAAGTATTGCATTGGTTAGGTAGTCCCTAGTTGACTCAGTGACAACAAGAAACCCATCAAACTGCTCTTGTATTTTACCGGTTGTTATGTTGTAAAATCGTAATGCAACAGACATGTGTTGTACTCGACTATAGTCTTTTGTGCAGTCAAGCAAACTAGAATAATATTTCGTCTCCTTTAACCTTTGAATCACTTCTCCGGTCACTCTTTTTGCCATTAGACTTATCAATTCATTTTGAATATCGTGGCTTAGATAATGTATTACAAGTTTTTGGTCATTAATACGTTGCATGTGTTCTCGAAGCGTGTGATCATATTTAGAAAGCAATTTGAATAAGTCTATGAAGTTGCCGGAATTTCGACTACAGTGTATTTTAAGAGATTCTCTATGCTAAGACGTTAATGATGTCAACTTATCTTTCAAATAAATAACCTACACACTAAACAATTGCTTTTGAGATTCATGAGCTAGCTTTTCGTTTTCTTGATCTATTGTTTTTCCATGCTTAATTCGCTTCTCTAATATGAGCCATTGAACCATAAATGACATATATTCTCTGGTATTCTCGTGTATTTATAAAATATTTATTGATTACAGTCATAGCATCCTCCCTGAAGCATCTGAGTTTGAGAATTGCTAAAAAGTCTGCACGGAAAACAGTAAACTTATATTAACTGCTGCAATATTTGACGTCAAAGAAATCATTCCATGATATTTTTTTGTGGTAGTTCAACTTTTCTGAACCTAAAGCCCCATCTGGTAAGACCCTTTCAGCTTTCTTTTGTCTTTTTCGTGGACACAGATTCCCATTTTTTCCCGATATCTCGACCTCTATTGGGACCTGTGCGTAACATGACGAGCGTCATTTAACGTATATTGAAACTATTAACAAACGATTTTGTTTTTACGTATATACCTACAGTCGCTCCACATATCTACAGTTGGTTTATGAAGAATTACGTTAAATAGCTCAGTGAAATTCTATTTGAGCAAATCGAGCTAATCAATAATCACTACATATTAATTTAATAGTTATTATTTTCAAACCTTCGGCACGATATTACTCATTCTGACTTACAATAAAATAATAGAAATGATTACGGTACTCTGCTTTGTCTCGCGGGGCATAGAGAAACTGTGGAGGTAGATATCAATCAACCGAAATCCAAATTCCCTTGATAACAGTTGCCATGTTCACCAACGCATGTAGCATTTGACCTTGCACACGAAACTCACGATTCTTTTTCAGAAGTAGTGGGCGGATGGAAATAACCGTATAGCCGATTGAAACCTGTTTTGGGACTTTTACCACGATCCTTGGATCAAATTAAACGGCGCAATAGGTATGTCTTACATAGACTGGTTAGACCGATTTGTGTAGTCCGTTGTTAAGCGTTGACTAGGATACACTGTGACTTATGATGGCGGGTTCATTATATGTACAACATAAAACTTTGTGCGTGATGAGTTGCATAAAAATTGCATATATTGTTAAGATAAAAAGGTGTTCCCATGGTAAAGAAAACTCATTGTTTATATCGATTTGTGGTTGATATTGATTATCGAAATGACGTGCTTGCCCATTATGCAAATTTTCGAGCCCAAGCATTTAGTGAGATATGCATCTGTTAGTAAATGCCATCGGATACCTCTTTCGAGTTTCACAAAAGTGTGCTGGAATTCTACGAAAGGGTCAAGAAACCCAATAAGCACAATTGAATTATAAGCTACACTAAAACTATAGATATCACACCGAAGATAGGAGTGAAATTGTCATGTGAGAGACAACATTGAGGGCGGTTTCGAAAGAATACTGTAAGCCAAGATGGTCGCCGCCGATGGTCTCATCCGTCCTAAATGTTTAACTGTAGTTGATTTGATCGTAGTCATTACTTCAGTATACTATACTATGGACTGGACAGTTGATGCGTAATGCCAAATGCTAGCAATTCGAATGGTTTTATTATTTAGATTTGGGTAAAAGCATTCAGAGCTTCCACTGGTATCAATACTTTTCAAACTTTAATTGAGTTAGAAAAAGCTTTCAAGCGCGAGGCCCCTTTAGCGCAAGGCCATAGCTGGTTGCTCACGCCTTCTGCCACCAATGCTTGCTGAAGCAATGGACGAGTATCCCTTTGTTTTAAATATTTATTGCACGTGAATATTTATTTACCTTTAAGTATTTCTTGCACTCATTTATTTATTTACTTTTAAATATTTATCGCATTCATTTATTTATTTGCCTTTAAATATTTATCGGATTCATTTATTTATTTGTAAATTGATCGTAGCACTACAACCTCTTTCGGGCCTTCGCTTAGAGATAGTTAGAGTATCTTATTATCATGAGCAAATGTGTCGGCACTCCACAAGCTGATATGGTCAGTATCCCCTCTTGGCCTAGTATCCGTTCACCCAGCTGCGATACGTTCTGATTTTAAACCAGCACGAATCATAACTGACCGGGCTTATAGCCGAAGAATCACTGGAAACAAATCTCGTTGCCGCCAACTAGAGTCAAATCAGGGACCTTCGGCTTACCAGATGAGTGCTCTAACCACAACACCACGCGGACTACCATTTATTCATTTACCTCAAAATATTTATCGCATTCATTTACCTTTCAATATTTATCGCATTCATTTATTTATTTACCTTTAAATATTTATCGCATTCATTAATTTATATTTAAATATTTTTCGCATTTATTTATTTACTTACATTTAAATATTTATCGCGTTCATTTATTTATCTTTATTTGAATATTTGTCGCATCTATATGTTTATTTATATTCAGATATTTATTGCATGTTATGAAGTTATCAACACTAATAAATTTATTCGCGAACAGAAACTAAAATTTACATTTCACAAAATACATGTTGGGCTAAGATGAATGTAGAATGAAATGCGCGTCTTGCTGCTCGTGCAATAAACTACTAGCTGCTGCGACGTATGTATCGCAACTCTCTTTTCACTCGATGCTCGCTGCAAAGAAGCCAAGCGTCGCCAAGGAACGAATGACGATCAAAACGCGTCTATGATGCCTGAAAACGACGTGTCCACACTCTGTATGTGCGAGGGAGGTCTGTAACGAAATCTGCCGGAGTACAAACGGGAACAGGACGAGGTTCAATGAATTCACTTGGGATGCGAAGTGATGTCCCAAAGACTTGTTATGCTGGCGAGGCCTGGAGATCCTCCTTGAAAGTCGTTCGCAAACCAAAGAGTACGGTCGTAAGGAGATTCCTGGAGCACTGTCGAAGGCTGCAAACAATGTACAACTGAGAGAAGCCTTGAGCGGGTGGTGCATACGCTCTACCATGCCGTTCGATTTGGGGTGGTCAGAAATCGTATGAATTTGATGGGCTCCTAGGAGGCGAGAAAGTTCTCGGTGAAGCTCAGCCTTGAATTGCATGCCCAGATTGGTGGTAGTTTCGAGCGGCATTCCAAAGCAGGGTATTCAATTGTCAACGAGAGCATGGGCAATGGTTGCGGCTGTCATGTCATGTCCTGGTATGGCCTGTGGTCAACGGGTGTAGCGGGCTATAATAGTTAGACAGTGTGCAAAATTTTCAGTGAGTGGCACCCCAATCAGGTCCAAATGGATGTGGTCGAATCTTTGATCCGGTGCTGTAAAATTTCCTAGCTCCACTCTGTTGTTGCGATGAACTTGTGACTTTTGGTAGGGGATGCACTGCTTGGCCCACCAAAATATGTCTCTATGAAAGCTTGGCCAAAAATATTTGAGGGCGATACGCATAGCAGTAGCACGACCGCTCGGATGTGACACATTGTGAGCTGCGTCGAGTACTTGTTTGCGTAGTGAGACTGCCAAGTAGGGCTTGATAGTGCTATCATGTTTGGACTGCCGAGGAGGGCTTGATAGTGCTATCATGTTTGGTGCAAACCAATAAATATCCGTTGAGCTCAAGGCGTCAAAGCTTGAAACGAGGGATAGCTAATAGGTGTGGTTGCTGTTCATCTTTCTCTTGCTCAGCGCTAATGGTGCTGAGGTTGCAGGTGGCAGAAATGGAGGCAATTTCCACGTGCAAAAGTGCATCGGCTACAGCATTTTCTTTCCCAGGTGTGTATGCCAGCTGGGTATTAAACTGCGACATAAAATCTAATTGCCAAATCTGCCGAGGCGATGCTTTTTCTGATCGTTGCCTGAGTGCATGAGTGAGCGGCCGGTGGTTTGTATGGGTGGTGAACTGCCTGCCTTTGAGAATGCGCTGGAAATACCTGATTGCAGCGAATATGGCTAAAAGCTCCCGATCGTAGGTCAAATATTTCTGCTCCGCATCTGAGAGCTTTCTTGGGAAGATCCTAGTGGGACGTATGCTAAGTACCATCAGTTAGCTGCTGATCCAAAACTGCGCCTATGGCGGTGTTGGATGCATCCGTGCATAAAGCAAGCAACTAAGTGGGTGAGAGAAAAGCTGAGGTTGTTGCAGAAGCCATAGCCTGTTTGCAGTGCATGAAAGAATCGTTAGCCCGCTCGGACCAGGTAAGCTTAGCTTTCTTTTTTGCGATTCCTTTGAGTAAGTTGGTGAGAGGAGCTTGCAACATAGTAGCTTGTGGAATGCAGCGCCGGTAAAAGTTTAACATTTTCACGAAACGTCTGAGCTGCGTAGTATCCTCAGGTCTTGGGAAGTCGATGAGGTCGATGATGACCATAAACACTTTGTCTTGAGCATCCTGCGGCAAGTCCTCTATTACTGGAAGTGGGTAACGGTCGGGGTGGGAAATCACGTTGAACTGGCGATAGGCACCGGTAGCTCGCCAACCTCCATTGTCCTTCGGCGCCATGTGAAGAGGACTGGCCCACTGACTCACTGAGAGGTGGATGATTTTTCGCTCTAGAAATTCGCTAAATTCCCTTTTAGCTGCGCTGAGTCATTCACCTGAAAGTCGACGTAGTCGAGCAAATACTGGTGGGCCACTAGTCACGATGTGATGCTGAACAGGTAGATCAGGAACGTGCACCATCTCTCCAGATCGAGCAGAGCTTTTGGCGAAATTTTCGATAAGTTTTGCGCAGACCTCTTTAGAGATCCGTGAGGCATAATTTTGGGTGCAGCAAATATACTAGTGGGCACTTCCGGAACTGGACCAACTGAGCAAGGTGCTGAAAGGCTGGTGCAACCATCTAGTAAGCGATGATTTCGGAGATCTATGAAAAGTTCGTGGTGTTTCAAAGCGTCTGATCCAAGAATTGTCGTCTGCAAGTTTGTGATGATAAAGCTTCACTGAAAAGGGCAGCGTCAACGAAGGTTTAAGCTGAGCTATCTTGTTCCGAAGGTTATAATAGGCTGCAGTAAGAGTCAAACTCTGCTTTTGAATCAGTTTCTTGATAATGTTTTTGGGAATGATAGACAGTTCAGATCCTGAGCCGACGAGAAATCAGATCAAGGAATTGCGATCCAAGACGTAAAGGCGCCAAAAGTATCGCCGGCTTCTTCAGTTTTCCTGAGACGGCTGTGCTTGAGTGAAGATAGAACAGGGATGCTTGCAATGTTGCGCGTGTCCGCCGTGCCTCGTGTGATGCCAATAGTACCCCTCTCTTTCATTGGGGCCTGGTGTAGAGGAGCGGGCCTGAGGTTTATGGCCGCTGCGTGATACTGAAGGGCTTCTCTGATCTGGATCTCTCGTATTAAATTGGAGCTCGCGAGTGATGTTCGTGAGTTAGGCGATGGTCTGTCGCATTGGGGATAGCTCCTGCATTAGTAGATCAGGTGGAGGCTGCGGAGGTGCATAGCTGGACGAAAGCGTTGAAATTCAAAATTGAGAAGTCGCCATGACAGATGGTCCTATGTCGTGAGCCTCATCAGCTACAGCAGCGAGCTCTTCAAATGTCTGGCCTTTTATAAGAAGAAGCATTTGGCGCGTTTGCTGTGGTAAAAGATCTAACCACTTAACTCGTCATCCCCAACACGTGTGCTGGCAAGTGGCCGCATGTGGCGCAGTAGTTGCGACGGCCTTTTATCCCCGAGCTCTACTCCAGTCAAGAGCTTATGGATCTGCGCGTCTGATGAATCGGTGAGGCGCAAAACTATAACTTTCTTCAGCGTTTTATAACTGCCTGCCGCCGGTGACGTACGGGGAATACCAGAAATGTCCGCAACTGTTTCAAAGTCCAGTGCTCCGACAACGAGGAGATACGTTGTTGAGTCTGAAGCTATTCTGTGCACGTGAAACGGGATTCGACCGCTAAAATGATGGCAATTTGCAGCTACTCACGACATTTACCTGTAGCTGCCCGGCTACGATCTGCTCGGCGGGGTTCTCCACACTCATTTTGGAACTTGCTGATGATTTAATTAACTGCAATTGCGAGTGATTTTCGAATTACCGTCTGACATAAGCGCTGAGTACAATTCACACAGCGTTCACAGTATTTTGCTTTTCTATTGTTCTTTTGTTTTAAATACAGGGTCACCACTTTAGGGATATGAAATGGTACTTCATTAACACTAATAAATTTATTCGCGAACAGAAACTACAATTTACATTTCATAAGATATAATTTGGGCTAGGATGAATGTAGAATGGAAGGTGCGTCTTGCTGCTCATGCAATAAACTACTACCTGCTGGGACGCATGTATCGCAACTCTTTCTGCAAAGAACCCAATGCGTCGATGATGCCTGAAACGACGTGTCCACACTCTGCATGCGCAAGTGTTTGCATCTCAACCAAGGCACGAAAAATCTCCCTTGGTACAATTCTTTGTTTACGCCGAGACTGTGGAAGCGGAGGCGTGACATTTCTATATTCATTGCGTTTTAAGGACGTTTAAATATTTATTCCCATTTCATTTGTATTTTTGTTTAAATATTTATTACTTGTACGCAATTATTTAAATTTAATTATTTATTTTGAATCGAATCAGTGTTTATTTCTGCTATTTTTTTTGTACACAAGAAGAGAATAAACGAATGGGATTAAATATAAATCGGTCTACTCATAATTGTCTCGAACGAGTAAGGAACCAGCTACGTTGGCTGGCCCTCCACTCATGAGCTAGCCATCGGGTAAGCTCTCGCTCTTTTGATGTGTCAGGGGCTCTCACTGGGATGCTTGGCCTTCCTCACCCCAAATGGGCCAAGGCATCGATTTGTATCCTTGATCCGGTTGGGAGGGGTGCGTGGGGGCACCGCCACTGTCTGGATGCCCCACTCTTATTTGTGGGCCGAGAATTTTTCGTGGTAATGATGGAATTTCACGCGCGGTTAACCGGGCATCATCGTCGTTTTTCTCCGTTCAATTTTTTCGGTATGTTATATAGGTCATTGACGCCTAGTGAAGGTCAATTGCTTCTGCGTTGTTTGTTGACTCTGGTCGTTTCTTAATTTGTAAGTGCGAGAAACATTTTATTTTATTTTATTTTATTCATTAACCAAACAAGGTACAAAAAAAATGTTAATTACATTTCATAATATTTATTTAATTTTATTAACAAACAAAAATTTGGGGGGGGGGGGATTGGTTGAGGAATTACAGTTCAGGATATTTAAGGATTTAAGGCTTTAAGTAGGTTGGTTTTAAAAGTGGCTTTCGAAATGCCTGGTGTATAGCAATTCTTCATAGCATTTAATGGTCTACAGCATCTATTAATAGGCTCATTATCTGCATAAATAGTTCTATGCTGCGTCACTTTGAGTAAAGGAGTGTGCCTTGTTTGTCTCAACGCACAATTAAAATTAAATGTCGTGGAGAGTGATGCTATCTGAAGGCCTTCTTCAATATACATAACGGTGAAACAGCACGACGAGATTTGTCTTCTTAATGACAGATAACTTAGATTTAATAGCTTAAACCTTTTTGTGTATTCAGGTAAGGTAGAAAATTGTCTGGGATCGTATAAATCCCTTAAGGCAAATAGTACAAACTGCTTCTGGACGGACTAATTCTATTTGAATGTACTTCGAAGATAGGGTCCCAGACAATACTTGCATATTCCAATATCGGGCGAACAAGGGCCGTGTATAAAGATTTTGTTACCCATATATTCATGAACTCCTTCGCACGTCTTTTAATAAAACCTAGTTGTTTATTAGCCCTTGCTAAAATTTTGTCGTAGTGCAAATTATAACGAAGTTTCTGATCGAAGGTTATACCAAGATCATTAACATACTCAACTCTTACTAGCTCGACATTATTAAGGACGTAGGTATTCTTGGCCAAGTTTCTTTTACGGGAAAAAATTATAACTTGACATTTATTTGCGTTGAGTTTGAGTTATTTTTTCACACCATTGTTGAAGGCAAAGAAGTTTAGTCTGAAGGAACATTGCTTCAGCTTGTGAGCCAATAGCGTGGTAAATTTTTAGGTCATCAGCATAGAGTAGATGTGGAATGCCGGCAAGTTCTTTTGATAGATCAGATATGAATATATTAAATAGAAGAGGTCCGAGATGACTACCTTGTGGAACACCCGATGATGCTCTAATTTTCTTTGAATAGTACCCCTGAAATTTTACGTTTTGACTGTGATGAGAAAGGTACGATATAAGCCAATTTAGAAGAGACCCAGTGATTCCAAACTTTTGCAATTTTTTTTATAAATATAGAGTGATCTACTTGATCGAAAGCCTTACTAAAGTCAGTGTATACTGCATCAACTTGCTGTACTTTTTCCATGGCACTAAGGACATCGGAAACCAAGATTATAAGATTAGTAGCAGTTGAGCGACCTTTACGGAAACCATGTTGCTGGTCGTTAAGGAGTGGATCTACAAAGGGTGAGAGCTTATCATGTATCAATTTTTCAAATAATTTTGGTATAGTGGATAGTATTGCGATGCCCCTGTAATTCTCAACAGATTTTTTATCTCCATTTTTGTAGATTGGTATAAGGTTGGATAATTTCCACACAGTCGGAAAGACGCCTGATGAGAGAGATTTATTGAAGATTATATGAAGCGGTTTGGATACCTGTGCTAAACAATTAAGAAGAAAAGACGGAGGAATAAGGTCTGGTCCGGGGCCTTTGTTAAGGTCCAGTTCGTTGATGGCTCTATTGATATCTTCAAGAGTAAAAGTTATATCTGTAATGCCAGAACTATGAGGCATTTGCGTTTGATGAAGTATGGGCGAGCTAGCTGGCAGAAAAACCTCTTGGAAGTATTCAGCAAACATATCACAAATAGTTTTACAATCAGAGGAAGTATTTTCTCCCTTAGTCATTGTTGCTGGATACCCGGACGATTTTCTTTTAGCGTTTACAAAATCATAGAATTTCTTAAGTTCACGCATTATATTTTCTCCTGTTATATTAATATAGTGATTGTATGCCTCACGAGATTTTTGAGAGAATTCATTTGCTAAATTTTTATAACTTACCCTGATCTGTTCATTTGGGTTTGAACTATTTTTTAAGATCTTGTACAATTAATTTCTATGATTTCGTAATTGTCTTAGTTCTCTATCCAGCTATGTTCCGATTTTTTATTTCTTTTCTTTATTTTAGGGACGAAACTTTCGGTGGCGTCAAATACTATCTGGTAGAATGACGATACTGCATCATCCACGCTTAACATAGAAAAAGTTTCAATCCATTCTATAGTCTCTAAATAGGCTTTAATGCCTACATAGTCTGGATTTTGGAAGTCATATACAATTTCGTCATTGAATAAATTCGATGTCTTCGGATCAGATGTAGAAAGTTCAACAGAAAAAGCTCTATGATGTTTGGTATTAGAAAACAGATTTTCCTCGTCAGTCGTTGGACATACTACTACTTCGTCAACAAAATTCATAAAAATTAAATCTAACCAATTGCCATTTTGGTTTGGGGTTGGAGCAGTTTGCTGCAAATCATTGCCATAAAATGTATCGACTAGTTTATTGTCAACGAAGTTTTTGAAGTTAACAGGAAAGAGATATTTTTCTTGTTCGTCAACAACAAAGGATAAATGAGGACGATTAAAGTCACCTAATATGATGATTCTATCATTTTTATTGAGTGATGACAATACGAAAGAAGTCGTCAGAGTTGGGAGGAATATACACTACGCCGATGTATAAAAACACATTACCAAGGATAGCTCGTACAAACACATGTTCAAATCATTTAAAGGATGCAGTTGGAACCACTTTAGGAAATTTTTTATTGCAATAAGAACCCCACCTCCTCGAGACTGACCAGTATGCTGATAGTCTCGATCACAGCGGTAGATAGTCCAACTATCATCAAGAATTTCCGCATTTGTATACGAGCTATTTAACCAAGTCTCGGTGATGGTAATAATATCAAAATGGCAAGATTTGGCGTCAATAAATAAATAGTTTAATTTCCCTCTTGTACCACCGCAATTGTGGTAGAAGAGGTTAATGCACTTTAAAGCTGGTCTCTGGTTAGGAATGATATTTTCTAAAATCTAAAGTCTTTCGCTGTGTTTGAGGGTTTAAATTATCAGTCGTGATGGCTTTATTTTGAGTTTCAGAATCAAAATGACTTTTGTTGCTTTGAGCCACAGGAGAGTTGTTAACGGATATGTTGGACAAAGGAAAATTGTTGGGCCTACGGTGGTATTTATTATTAATATAGTCTTACTATTTTTCCTTACACTATTCTGGAGACGCCACTTGAAGAACTTGATGCCATTCCATGATAGACATGTACTCTGCTCCCGATGATCACAGAACAGCCAAGCATACTGCGTTGGAATATGCAGTTTGAATGTTGGATGATGAGTTTTTTTCTTTCTAGGGAGAGTTTCAACATAGCAATCTTTGATGCAAAACTCGTCCTGCACAAAACGAAGAACCCAAGCCTCATTAGCAGCTGATGGTGCACCTTGAACGAAAAACTTCTTGTATTGGCTCCTTTCGTCACGCAATTGAGAAGTTGTAGCAATCGCACTCGTTGACCTTGCATTTGCCTCTTGAAGTCTGGCTACCCGTTTAAGCCATTCATCCTTGGACCAGAGAGTGCCAAATTTCGACATCATGGAAGATTTTTGTAGTGGGCTCTTGTGTTGTGGGAAAAAATCCCACCCCACGACACCGCAAAGCAAGCTTATCAGCGTGCTTACGCATCCCCAGACAAGGCCATTTTCAGCTGAGCATGAATCTTGCGCTCGCTGAGGCAGCAGTCCAGCGCTTTAGTCCTGAACGCACATTTACCACCTATAGAATAACTTCATATTTATTTCATAGTTTAGCTATAAAATCCTTCTGATCGAGCCAGTAGTATGGCCTGACTTCTTTAATAATTTCACATAATAATACAGCTCATCCAGCTAAATTTTCGGCCTTATCATTTATTTCTCTATATAAATGTTAAGTAAACTTGTTTGGTTAATTCTTGAATCTCCTACTATTCTTCACTCGTTTATGCAGAAGCCGTGCAACTCAACTGCTAAACGCTATATGGGAAAATTTAAATACAAGGATTTACTTGTGCACTTTAAATTTCTCTTTTGAGAAAAATTTTCAAGGTCTGTTTACCTTCTATCATCAACATGTACCATCATTGCTGATACAGTTGCAGAGTATCCTATTGTTATCACTATTGCTAAATACATAAGTACTTCAAGATTCCTTATTTAAGTAAACTATCCATTCTCTTGAGTTATGCAGTCACCCCCTAAAACGGAGAATGAGGGCGTTCTCTTTGAAGTCGAGAGAAAGCTTTTTCATGCCAACTACCCTAGAGCAATTCACCTTTGCTCTTTCGCAAGAAGAGAATTCAAAGACCCACCAGGAAGCATATGGATGCCGACCAACATTGCTTGGCGCTTTTGGGGGTGGGCCCGGGTTTGAGGATTGGATTCAACACCATCGCCATGCAGTGGTAGAACATTTTTAATTTTCTCATTTCCCTTAAAGCCTAGCAGCGGATAAATTTTCAGTTCAGTACGTTGGCTAGTTCGTGTCGGGCCATAATTTCTCTCGAATAATTTTATCTCGATATTATCAAGCAATTTGTTATTTATTTATCTTCACCAACTAAATCTTCTAGTTCTTGACTGATTTTCCACGCTTGATTTTTCCAAATATTTTCAAGAAAATCGGTTGACCAAGCAAAATGAAAACTTGACTCGAAAATTGTTTTAATTTTTCCAAATTTTATTTCGAAAAAAATTTTCCTGGTTTTTCCCTGAATCAAGTGTCCCTACCGGTGACTTTTTTCGTGTGTCGGCGCGATTCAAAGAAGTTTTTTAAACGCTTTCCCACGTTTTTAAAACTGTTCTTAAGTGCATAAAAGCTGCAGTGAACTCCCTTCAATTGATTCAATGTTGATAATTGAATTGAGTTTTGTATTGTGCAAGTTCTACTGATACATTTACCACTCAATGGCAACTTCAGCGACTTTAATCCCAAGCAATTGTGCACTGAACTGAAGAGGACGAGGACCTTGACCATATTTTCTTGTGTATGTGGAAGCAGGGAAAGAGTAATATGAAACGATTTACATGCGAAAGATGTGAAAGCGGTCGAGGGAAATTGAAAATTAATTTCATTGCTCACCGATAAGCCTTCAGCAGCTTTTCAACAAATCGCAAGACAATAAAAATAGCGAAATTGAATTAAATTGTTTGCTTTATTTTCCGGACCTAGAAAAGCCTTCATCGCACTCTCGGCTTATCTGTGTAATTGTGAATTAAATTGCGTTAAATTAGAATTTTCGGTACAGTATCCGCGAAACGATGCTTCATGAAATTGCCTTAATCGCGAGTTTGTTCGTGCGGGAAATCCTCGAGTTCTAAGATGTTGGCTGGGATTTACGTAAGAATGTCTTTGATAAACAAATACTTACCGAATGCGTGACTTAGAATAAAAGAAATGGAAGTTCATGCGAATCGCTTGATCAGGTCGAATTAGTGCTTATTTATGGCTTACTTCTGACAGCAACGCATCTCTGCAAATTAAATGAATAAATCATGTGGCAACTGTCTAAATTGTCTTTGAAATAATTGGCATAAATTTAATGCATTACTTCCAAATGTGGAAAATCGAATGAGATTACAAGCCAAGGTAGCAGGAGCTGCTTCCTACATGGAAAAAGTCGAATCAACCTTCGACTTAATCCCTTTCAATTCTGATTTCGTCTGAAGGGAATTAAGCGTGCGGTAAGAAGAACTCAAAAAAGCAACAAAGCTCGAATTTAATTCCGCTACCTTTTTCCCGTGGAGCGCGAACATCCTCGTTCACACACTCAATTTGATACGTTCTCTGCCGCAGCTTGCTGTCTGCCTGCTTACGTGTTGTCCTTGGTGTTTACTCGCACGGAAGCAAATAAGATCACGCGTTCGCAATTTTTCCCTAGTGTGCCCTTTGTGCTACATGTGATAATCGTTAAGAAGCAATTTTACGTCAGCTTCTGAAGCTTGTGATAAGCGGGAAGGTGCAACCAACATCTCATTAAGAAGTTAACCGTCTTGAGCCTGAAGTTTTTCTTACTATTGCCGAGGCAGAATGCAGCTCCTGTTGATTATGATGAGCTACTTGCCATCCTCATCGTCGTCTTTAGCATCGACGATTGCATCGTCGTGGATTATCTTTGGAATTGGATTTTTAATTACGCTACCAGGTAAGTTCTCGTTTGAGATGTCTAAAGGACTTTGAATTGAAGGAGAGACTGTAAGGACTTCTCATGGTTGGTTCATTAAACTGCGTTTGATTGCTGTCGTATCCACGGCTCATTAAGCATACTCAAACGATGTCAAGCGTATCGAAAGTTTTGGGTTGAGGAAGTGAACACAGTTTCACTCTTACGAAGTCCTTAAAGTTGTGGTTAGGGAAGTGATTAATAAAATTTTGACTTCTTCTATTGAAGTCGTTAATGCAATATGCTGGTATGTTAGAAAAGTTACAAAGCGTGTGGCATAAAATGTTTGTTCGAATCATAATATCGAACAAATAAAATCTAATTTTCGAATTACAGAAAACATTTCCAATCGCGAATCCCCATTTACATGTTTGAGAGGATTTAAAGCTTTTATTCATAATACTATAAATTCATACTTCCTTTAAAAGGGTAATCCAAAATAGTCAAAAATATTAAGTTCAACAATTAATATTGAAAAAAATTGGAAAGACTACTGAATTGAATATTTTTATATCTATATTTATATCATACCTTTTCCGTGAGCAACGAAAATAAATCGAAAAATAAAATTAATTTTTTAAAAAACGTTAGTCCGAAGTTAATTTTTATCGGAAAAAATTTTATATTGTCGAAGTAATCGACTCAGGAAATTTCTATCGAATATTTTTATTTCGATTGGTAACGAAAAACAAATTACCAAAGAAAATTTCGCCGCTGGTATGGAGGAGCCCGACGGCTTCCCACCATTGGGACAACCTGGGGAAACGACGAATACGAAACTGGCAACAATCACCAAAAGAAAACATAACGAAGAAAACTCCGCAGATGGAGGGTGCAAGCTGCAAATAATAGCGGACAATCAACAAATGGCCAAATTGCAGAAAGAAAGAAAAGACAAGAGATACAGTCTCTCAAGGATCTCTTCAAGAAAGGGATGAAGCCTCAAAAGACGCAGCAACAAAATCAATGGCAACAGGTAACAAAGCCGAAGAAAAGCACAAAGCAAGCAATTCCAGAAGAAGTTCCAAGTGTTGGTGGCAACAAGGAGAGCCAAAACTATTTTGCAGCTCTGAAGGTATCACCCGAAGATATGGAAATCGAAGAAAACATCGGAGACAATTTTAATCAAGATAATGACGTTAATTTTATTGAATATTTAAAGAACAAAAATAAGGAGAAAAAACCAGCCCGCAGTTCTGCTGGTTCCTCTGAAAAAGCTTCCAACAAGACAGAAAAAGTTCCGCCAATCAACGTGTTCGGACAAACCGGGAAAGATATGGTTCGGCTATTGGCAGCCGAAAATAAACTGGCCAATTTCGAAATAAAAAGAGTTAATGCCGAAAAATTAACTATAAGGACGAAATCACTGGTTGATTTTAAGTCAGCAAAAGATGCGCTGATTTCTGGGGAGGTTCCACACTTCACCTATACCCCAAAAAGTGAAAAGAACCAGACCTTCTTGTTGAAGGGTTTGGACAGCGGAGAGGATACGGTCGATCTTCTTCAGGTTCTCAAGGAGGCTGCACCAGATATTGATTTTGTTTCGGTCAAAGCCTTTGCGACAAGAAGGTCGACCATAGAAAGGAAGAATTTACCACTTTACTTGGTACAAATTGCAAATAAGAGCAGTCCAAGTGCTCTTCAACAAATAAGGTACTTGAATTTCAGAGTGGTGAGATGGGAACGCCTCCAGAAAAGAGAAGTCAACCAGTGTTACCGGTGTCAAAGATTTGGACATTCGGCTGCCAATTGTGCCATGCACTATCGTTGCGTTAAATGCAAAGACGTTCATGCTCCCGGTGAGTGCAAATTGGCTCAGATGGAGCCTAAAGAAAAATTATACTGCGTTAACTGCGGTGTTTTTGGTCACCCAGCATCATATCGAGGATGCTCCCGATATCAAGATGCAAAAGTTAAATTTGCTCCAAAGCAAACACAAGTACACCGTAATATCATACCTTCCAACTTCGTCAAGCCCGGAGTATCATTTGCACTCGCCGCTAGAGGACCAGCAGAAAACGCTGGAAATAATGTAAATAATGTAAGTGGCAATAATGAGCTGCTTCTCAAAATTTACCAGCAGCTTAATTCTTTATCGGAGAGAATCGACAAACAAGATTCAAAAATTAACTTTGCATTTCAGCGTTTAGGTCTTTCAAATGCCTAATAATAACTTGGCATCCAGTCATATTCCCATGGATAGGCTTCGCCTCATATCGATCAACGTCAACTCGATCGTTGCTATACATCGACGTGATTATCTCCTTGAATTTATTTTAAGCAAAGGCCTGACATCATACTTCTCACTGAAACCCACCTCAATTCATGGCATTCCATGCAATTCAAAGATTTTGCATTCGTAAGAAACGATAGGCTAATAGGTGATGGGGGAGGTGGCACCGGGATATTGGTTAGAAGACCCTATCGTTTCCAAAATATTGAAAAGGTCGAATTCAAAAACTTTGAATTTCTTGAAGTGTCCGTCATCAAAATTTCACTGCCACGTGGGGATAACCTCTTCGTTATCTCTGCCTACGCAACTGGTCAAAATGTTCTCAAGTTCAAGGAGGAACTCAATTCCTTGTTTGAAATACTCGAATTGAACAGGCTGCATAATTATTATATTCTTGCTGGTGACCTGAATGCCAAGCATACATCATGGCTAAACGCCACCAATAATCCAAGAGGTGTATTCCTGAAATCATGGATAATAGAGAACCAAATTGAGTACAGGTGCAACCTATATGGGTCGGAGTTCCCAACATACCCTAGGACAAACTCATATTTGGACCTCTGCATTGGTGACGCAAGACTTGAATTCAGCTTTAATAGTCCTCAACGGAAACTGCAGGTACTTCCTTACGATAGCGACCATAACGCAATCGTAATGGAAATCAATCATCAAAGGGATGATTTCTTCCTCATTCCAGTTCAACATGAAAACCATCGGTTGAATTTCAGAAAAACAGACTGGGGAAAGTTTCAAAAGAAGTTTAATCGGGAGTACCAGAAGCAATGTCCTCCTTCTGATGATGGCAACGCTTGCTCAATGGTTCCTAATAACAGAAATCTAACTGACGATGAAATAGATCTCTATTTGTCGAAGTTAGAGAAGCTGACGTTGGAAACGATTGAGAAAGTTGTTCCCAAGATTAAACATCGAAACAATATGGAAGGATATGAAACATCAACCATCGCAAGGTTGAAAAGATTGAAAAGTCTCCTTCTCACACGCGTCAACAATATTTATCGACGATTTTTGGACTACAACCATCCCTCATTGGCTTTGTTGAAATTACATCTGAAGAATATCCGGAACTTAATCCGGTCATACTTCAGGAGTGAGGTCAGCAATCAATGGGCGGAAAAACTGAGGGGTATTAGCTCACAGGACCCAGATGGCGTTTTCGCGAAAGTGAATAGCTTATTCCGCAGGAAGTCTCGAGTGAAGGTATCGAATCTTGAAGTCGCTAGTGATGAGATAAATCTTCTCGATAGGGCTGGTATCGGAATTGATAGTACGACTCCGGATAGAAATGGAAACAGGATTATATGTGGTGGATTGCAGAAACTTGCCCTGATTGGAACACATTTTGAATTAGTTCATCTGCCAAACCCAGAGAGAAGGAATGAAATATTTTCAGAGGTCGTTGAAGCAAAAGTTTCCGACTTCAAATCAAGCCTGAACGGCCAATCAATTCTTCATTTCGATGAAACATTAACATGTGACCTCATACCGACCGTGAATTTTATTGATTATTTTGTCAGCTATGAAGACTTGTGTTTCATATTTCGCAGAAGAAACAACAAAAAATCATGTGGTACTGACGGTATTCCAAATATAGTTCTCCGGCATTTGCCTGAGGTTGCTATTAGGAATTATTGCATATTGTTCAACAACATGTTGAGCAATTTATATTTCCCAAACGAGTGGAAAAAGGCTAAGGTATTTCCGATCTTGAAGAAAGGAAAAGAATCTTCATGCCCTAAAAGCTATCGCCCAATCGGCTTGCTGCCTAACATCAGCAAGGTGTTTGAAGTGATACTCAACAGAGCATTAAACGCCCACATTGAGAAATATGAGTTGATGCCGAATTGCCAATTTGGTTTTCGTGCCAGGCATTCGACCATACATGCAGTAACGAAAGTAACCTCAGACATTTGTTGGAAACTAAACAACAAAGAATGTGTTGGAGCATGTCTCATTGATATGGAGAAAGCCTTCGATACGGTGTGGCTAGATGGACTAGTTTTCAAACTTCTTCAGGACAGGTTCCCCAGACACCTTGTCGCCATGATGTGTAATATGTTATACGGGAAATCATTTGTTGTAACTGATGGAAATCTGACAACAATGCGCGAATTCAAGGTCTTGAATGGTCTACAGCAAGGAACAGTTACTGCGCCCCTGCTTTTCTCAATATTCATTCGCAAGCTGTTGAACGGCTTTGATTTTAATGTCTCGCCAACGCGATCATTGGTAGCGTTTGCTGATGATCTGATCATCTATACGGCAGACCGAAAAGCTACAATTGTTCAGAGCAATCTTCAAAAAATGTTTAATGATGTGCAGCTCTACACCGACAGTTGGCGAATGAAAATCAATGCGCAGAAGTGCGAAACAATTTTGTTTCGGACAACGCTGCAGGGGGCCAGTCAAGACCTGAAACGTAATTGGAAAGATTTCCACATTATGGCTGGTGAGGGTAGTTCAGAACGGGTTCCACATAAATCCTGTGTTCGATACCACGGTGTTCATCTCGATCAGTATCTGTACTGTACTGAACATGTGAAAATCATGCTCAGTAAAGCACTCAAAGTAGTCATGGCTCTTCGGCGACTCTTTCATTCCAGATACATTGATCAAAAAGTCAAAGTTATTTGTTACAAGACCCTGGTTAGGCCAGTTTTGACATACGGATGCCAGATCTGGTACAACCAGAGTGCTAGTACAATGGAAAGATTAAGAGTTTTCGAAAGGAAATGTCTTCGTGTATGTACTGGTTTGTACAGGAAGCCTGAGACGGATTGGAAGCACTATATATCGAATAGAAAAATTTATCAAACCGCTCAAGTGACAAGAGTCGATATCTTCATATTGAAACTTCTTCGGAATCATATCGCAAGATCTGTAACTGTGAGTGAAAACCCTTGGATTTCACAGCCGTTCCACCCTACAGACGGGTATATAGCGACTTGCCTCGCTACTGGCTTCATTCCTCCAGAAGCATTCGTGTATTTGGACATGAATCGATACGTTTTTGATCCTGACGGTGTCCCAGTCATATATCACATATGTAGACGGGCCACCGATAAGAAGATAAAATATCCTCCGAATTTGAGTCCACGAGACCAACAATTCGAATGGAGATACTCATTTGCTAGGTTCGTTGAGGCTGGTTGGGCTGAGATGGAGCAATTTAGGTATTGGTGGCTGAATGACAATGTCTAAATTATTCGTGTTTATTTTCTGTTTTTGTGCTTTTTCTCGTTACTTAGTTTTTTAGATTCACCTCATTATTGCTACATCTAGAGTTATTTATTTGTATTATAAATTAGGTACAGGTTTCAATATAAGGTAACGTTTTTTTTTTTTTTTTTTTTTTTTTTTTTTTTTTTTTTTTATTGAACTTATTTAGAATTAGTGTGTAACATAGTAGGTATAGGATATAAGTTCATTGTTGTGTTAGTAATATAAGTAATTTTTGAATAATGCTGGTTGGTTTTTTCTCCTCTTTCCAATTGAATCAAAAAATATGTACTAATCTTAATTAATTTAAATTTGCTAGTGTATTTTTTTTCATTAAATGTGTTTAACTGATAACGTATAAATTTAGAGAGCCATTCGGGCCATTAAGTTTTTTATAGTTTTATTGTTTGGAATTTGCTTTATGTTCTTTTAAAAATTTATAACGATTGGTATTAAATAAAGCGCTTTTGACTTTGACTTTGACGAAAATAAATCAGTTATACATATGTAAATTATTTGAAGAAATCAATTATTTTTCAAATTCATGAAAAAATGACTAGATGTTATAAAAATAAAAATTATTAAGTCTTTCAATTGTTGTAAAAATTATCTAATCGATGTTGGCGGCTTCGGATTGATGAAATGTCATTTTATATTTAAGACGATAGAGTGCAAGTAACCAAAAATAAAATTATTAAAAAAATAAACAATGCATAGTATCCGTTTGTATTCAAACTAAATCGACCATTAGTCCGCTTAACGAATACCCTTTCGAGTATCCGTTGGGCACCTATAGTGAAGTGTGAGAGCATACTGGACCAAGACTGTATCATTGTGTAGAGGACGAACGTGGTCGATCGAAAAAATAAATAATTTTTTACAAAAATCCCTTGGAAACGATTTTTTTAAATTAAAAATTATCACCGTCGGATTATTCGAACCATTATTGAATACCTGAAGTTAAGCTTCTGAAGAAGTCTAAAAAACCGGAAAGACATTCAGGGCAAGTAACGAGATCAAGGAGTCCTATGGCTCCTGCCATAAAATAGAATGACCATGTGCATCGTCAATAATGACGGACGAGAAAATGTTAAAGCGAAGATTCGGGAACAATGAAGAAAAAGAAAAACTTAAAATTTTATCAGTCGTAGAAGTCGAGCAATTAGCTGAAGCTTATAACAAAGTGGAGAAGTATGAGAGAGAAAACGATGAGTTCAGACTTGGGATCCAGTTGCTAGAAGAGCTAGTTGGCAACCTAACTTTCAACAAAGGAAAAGAAACCACCAAGAAAGAAACAAAGTAAAGTCAAAACCAACCAAAGACAAAAAGAAATCACAACAGGAACGTAATCAAGAAGACGTCTTCAGTGCAGGCGGAGCAAACGTCAGTTCAAACTATTATACAGCCCTAGCTGAGCTAGACAATTTCATGAACATTGAAGAGGATAGATTTAACATAACTTCTAAAAATTGTTCTACTAAATCTGATAAAACATTCATCGAATATTTGAAAATGCAAGGAGAAAAAACGAAAAGTTTTGTCTGCTAGTCTGCCTTTCAATGTTGATCAAAAGAAAGAAAAAGTCCCACCAATTGACGTACTCGTTTTCGGACGAACTGGAAAAGATACTTGTATGATTTGGCTTTCGGCAGCCGAAAATAACAACTGATTTTAAGATCAAAAGAGTGAGTGCCAACTAACTGACGACTAACACTTAGTCACTGGTTGATTTCTAGACAGCAAAAAGAGCGTTGAATTCTAGGGAGGCGTTTACCCCAGCGAAAAAACCAGACCTTTTTGTTGAAGAGTCTTAACTGCGGAGAGGACGCAATCGATCTCTTTCTGGTGTTTCAAGAAGTTGCACCTGAAATAAAATTAATTGCAGTTAAAGAGTTTGAAACAAGGAGATCGATTGTCGAACGTGGAAATTTGCCTTTTTACTCAGTCCAGGTTTCAAAGAAAAGCAGTCCAAATGCCTTTTACAAAAAAGGTACTTAAATTTCCCAGTGGTGAGGTGGGAATGACTCCAGAAGAGCGAGATCAACTAGTGCTATCGGTGTCAAGATTAGGTCATTTGGCTGCCAATTGTGCCATGAAATACAGATATGTAAAGTGTAAAGATGTTCATCCCCCCGCGAGGGCAAACTGGTTCAGAAGAAGCCAAAAGAAAAACTATTATGTGAACTGCAGTGTCGTTGGTCGTCCAGCATCATATCGAAGATGCCACCGATACCAAGACGCAAAAGTATGATTTACTCCAAAACAAACTAAGATATACCGCAATGTGAAACCTTCCAACTTCGTCTAGCCCGGGGTATCATTTAAACTTGCTGCTAGAGAACCAGCAAACAACAATGTAAATAATCTAAATAATGTAAGTGGCAATAATGAGCTGCTTCTCGAAATTAACCACCAACTAAATTCTTTATCGGGGAAATCGATACACAAGATTCAAAAATTAACTTTATTTTTCAGCGTTTTGGTCTTTTAAATGCCTCAAAATAACTTTTCATCCAGTCACATTCCCATGGATAGGCGTCGTCTCATCTCGATCAAATTTAGCTCCGTTGTGAGTCTACATTGATCTGACTGTCTCTTGGGATTCCTCGTCAAGCAAAAGCCTGACATCCTGCTCACTGAAACCCACCTCAATTCATAGCACCCCAAGACATTCAAAGATTTTGAACTCGTAAGAAACGATAGGGCAAACGGCGATAGAAGAGGTGCCACGGGATATTGGTGAGAAGACCAAATTGTTTCCGAAAAATAGAGAGAATGGAGTTCGAAAACTTTCAATTTCTTGAAGTTTTCGTTATGAAAATTTCATTGCCAGGTGGGAATAACCTCTTCGTTATCTCTGCTTGTGCAACTGGTCGAAATGGTCGCAAGTTTTCTTTGTAAAACAGCAACAAATACACAATACACAAATCGAAAAATAGCAAATATATCGAAAAAGCTGCATCTGAGCGAAAAATAAGATTACTTCCCCCCCTCCCCAAACTCCATGCAAACACTTTGTGATCGATTGTGTATGGTCCCAGCCCCCTTTTGAAAAAAATTTATTTCAACATTTGAAAAAAAAGTTTAAATTTCGGTCCGACCTGACGAAAAAATCGATCTAAACTAATACCAAACTCAGGAATACACACATTCATTTGATTGACAGCATAAAAATGTCAAACAGATAGACCTGTCAAAATGCACATGTTTGCTAATCACTTTCTTTCACTCTTGGATTCTGATACAGCCGGTAATACATTTGCTGCTTTCCAATTGGAATTTTATTACGAGTGATTTTTATTGAGTTTCATAAATATTGGTAAGTATTCACAAAATAAATAGTGATTTTGTTTTTCTTTAATTAGATGCAACGCATAGCAGCACTCACACAACGACAATACTTTTTTGAATTATTCTTAAATAAACAATTCTTAATTCATACTGAATTAATTTCATTAATGTACCAACAAGACGATCACCTATAGGTCGACGTATGGGTAATTCTACGTCTAGATTTAATCAAAGAGGGCGCAAAGTGTAGAGGAACACTCACAACTAAATCAAGTACCTTAAATCCTGCATCGAGACGAACGACACGACTTTCACGTTGTGCTGTGCAACAGATGGAATATGCTGCTTTCGCTTACAATAGCGAAAATGATTATAGTGAACATGCCAATATTAGTGGAAGTAACATTGTGATGCAGCCAAATTTCAAGGTGAAACGCCTGGCATATATTGTGTTAATAGCAAAGTGAGACTACCAGCATTTGAATCTCCCTCCGATCCATTTCATTCATTCATTTTTGGAACGTCGCAAACGTCTGAGCATTTTTTGTCTCACATTCAAGCATACAATGCAGCATTTCAAAGGACTTCTTTTGGTGCGACCAAAATTGCGGAATATCATATGAAAAATACAGCAAGTTTTTTTATGTGTTCAAGAGTTCTGACCCTGCATCTAATTCTTCTTCTTCTTCATAGTACTACAGCCTCTTTCGAGCCTACGCTTCCTGCAAACAGCGCCTCCAACTGTCTCGGCCCATTGACCGCGTCCTCCAATTTCGAAATCTGAGCAGTGATGAACTGTCTTCACCGACCCCGTCAGACCAGCGTTTTCTCGGTTTTCCCACTGGCCGCCGGCCTTCAGTTCTCCCTACGAATATCTTTTTGGGTATCCATTGTTCATCCATACAATTCATGTGTCCAGCCCATTGCAGCTTCCGCAGTCTTACAATCGTTGAGACCTCCGGTTCGTCAAAAATTTCATTCAGCTCATGGTTGTATCGAATTCACCATTGGTCTCCGTCTAGGTTCGCTCTGATTATTCGCCTCACGACCCGTCGTTCAAAGGTATTTAGTATATTTGCAGATGCTTGGGTTAGAGTCCATGTTTCACACCCATAGCATAACACAGGTCTTATCATAGATTTGTATACTCAGAGCTTTGTTTTCCTGTGTATACAGCTGGTCTTCAGGGTCGTCAATACTGAATAAAATATTTTATTTGTGGGCTCTATTCTTCGGTGAATTTCGTCTCTTTCATTATCCGTTGTCGTTATTTTGGCGCCTAAATACACAAATTTGCTCACATTTCTGATACTGTATTCGCCAAGTGCGATATTTTGTGTATTTGAAGTATTTTTCTTAGACTGCGTCATGAGCTTTGTTTTATTTTCACTGATTTGTTGCAATACTAGGTTTGCTTCGCTGTCGAGTTTCAGGAAAAGCTCTTTGGCAGTTGTTTATGACCGTGACAAAATGTTTATGTCGTCCGCACTACATGCCTCGACTTGTATAGTAATGTGCCTCGTGTATCGACAGGTAGGTTCCTTATGACGTACCCCAGAGCCAAATTGAATAGCAATGGGGTCAGCCCATCTCCCTGCTTTAGTCCGATGTTTGTGTCAAAGGCATCGGTGAGTTGGTTATTGATGCGGATTTGGGAGGTCGTCAACGTCATTGTCATTTTGGCAAGACGGACTAATTTGGCTGGGATGCCAAAGTAAAGCATTATTTGATACAGTACGTTACGATCGATACTGTCGTAATGCTTGCTTGAAGTCAACGAAAATTTGGTGCACTTCTATGTTAAACTCCCAGCATTTTTCAAGTACCTGCTTGACTGTGAACAATAAGTCTATCGTCGATCTACCTGCTCTAAAACCACTTTGATATTTCCCAATGATAATGTTGGCGTATGATCTGATTTTATTGTGTATGATCTTTGAAAATATTTTGTACGGCGTGCAAAGTAGTGATTTGCCTCTATAACTTTCGCACTATAGCTTGTCACCTTTTTTGTGGATAGGAAATATAATTGATTGGCTCCACTCTTTCGGCATATGTTCTTGTTGCAAAATGTGCTGGATGAATTTGTGAATAGCTTTGTGGACACTGTTGCCACCATATTTGATGAGCTCCACTGGAATTTCATCGATACCCGGCGCTTTATTATTCTTTTGGGCTTTGATGATGGAACAAACTTCATCCAGAGTTGGTGGGGCCAATGGAAGCTCTCCGCAGACATCCATATGCTCCGATGTTCTGGAGCTTTGCGGAGGATTATGGAGGTTGTTGAAATATGATGCCCATCTTTCCTTAATCCTGTTTTCATCAGCGAGCAATAGCTCGCTAAACTTATATCTATACTTCTCAATTGGTCGTTATAGTAATCTTAATTATCTTATTCGCTACTCATCTGAGGTTTTCATAGTGTTCTCTCTTCGTCCTGGTTTTCCTACCTACGTATTCTTTGTACGCCTGAATCTTTTTATCGAACGTATTCTGGCACACATCATTGATGTCCAATCGCCTGTTCATCTAATTACATTTCACAAATATTACAGATTCAAGCCCAGATTTATCATCGAACTGGTTCCTTATTGCCATATCCTGATGCTGATCATTAATTTTTGCAAATCTATTTTATCGGAGATGCAAATCGTGAATTGGATCGGCGTTGTACAATTGCTGCGCGTGCAAGGCGACAAATTGTTTATGAGCTTCAAACATTCTTACATCAGTACAATGAATTAATTCGATTGTTTAAGACCGTTCTCGATCGTATGACATCTGATGATCACAGAATCGTTATCAGGGCTGACAAAACGCCTTTTGGAGAGCATGCGAGGCGATGTCATGCACCAACAATTGATGAAGCGGCCATTGTAGTTGTTGGAGAACAATTTCAATCTTGCGATATTGTGCTATATTGAAGAAATGAAGAGTTACGGCGTCTTTCAGAGCTTCACCGCAGCTATGATGCATTACAATATCCATTATTGCCCTGGAAAGGTGACGACAGCTACCATTTCAATACAATGTATTCATCATAGGTGATGAGTCAGGCAAAAAAGTTAGTGGGATGAATTATTATTCGCATAGGTTCAAGATCCGCCCACAAGAAGGCAATTTTATTATGCGATGTGGCAAACTTTCCCATCAATACGCTGTTGACATGTATGCGAAAACTGAAGCAGAACGCTTTAATTACTTTAAATTCAATCAAGCCAAATTGTGACCGGAAGAATAGATACACTTGCGAGATGCAATAGTGAATGATGGTAATGTTAATGATATTGGACGTTTAACAATATTACCATCGACATGTTGGCAGTCCGCGCCACATACACGAATATACGCAAGATGCAATATGGTCGTCCTGATCTATTCATAACATTCACATGCAATCCACAGTGGGTTGACATAAAAAAACGATTTATTTGATGGTCAGAATCCAACAGATCGACACGATATAACAGCACGTATATTTCGACAGAAAGTAAAAGCACTGATGGATTTGATTTTCAAATTGCGAATTTTCGGAGAGGTGCGTTGCTGGATGTATTCGAGTGGATGGCAAAAGAGAGGGTTGCCGCACGCACACCACTTGATATGGCTGGTTCTTAAAATAACACCCGATCAAATTGATAATATTATATCAGCTGAAATTTCAGATGAAATCTGCCATCCAGAATTATTTGAAGTTGTCACGAAAATTAAATACATTTTCAAATATGTGAATAAAGGCAGTGAGGCTGTTTTTGGAGTAGCTGATGCCAATAGCAATGATGAAATAGCTCAATATCAAATGGGGCGTTAGATTAGCAGCTCTTTGGAGAATTCATTCATTTCCAATTCATGAGCGATATCATTTGGCTGTTCATCTTGAAAAACCAGCATGTGTTAGTTATCGATGCAAGTGTACAGCAGGAGTAGCACAGCCACCAGCAACAACATTAACTGCATTCTTTCAATTGTGTGAAAGCGATGAATTTTCCCAGAAAGTTGCTGTATTTAGATGTATAATGCATTATTTCACTTGGACTGCAAAGAAATGGCAACGACGTAAACAAGGAACACCTGTTGATGGCCACCCAGGTGTTTTTTTGCAGATATCATGGGAAGATTATATATAATGTTATTATTTGCGGTTGTTGTTAGTAAATGTTGTTGGACCACGTTCATTTCAACATTTGCGAGGAGTAAATGGTCATTTTTGTGTGACGCATCGTGAAACATGTGATCAATTAGATTTACTTGAAAATGATGCACATTGGGATTTATCGCTTCATGATGCATTGATTGCTTCCTCTCCACATCAAATACGAATGTTATATGCCATAATAATATCAACATGTTTTCCATCAAATCCACTGGAGTTGTGGAATAAATATAAAGATTTTATGGCAGAAGACTATTTCATTGGAATGCGTCCCACAATAAACGCTAATTTTCTGATTTCATTGGAAACGTACATATAATGAGGCATTGATAGCGATCGAAGATATGTGCCTAACGTTTGCAAACAAAGCATTAGGGCAATTAGGTTTGTCACCACCCAATCGTAAAATGCATGATTTATTTGATCGAGAATGGCAACGTGATTAATAGTATGATCCCAATGAATTGCAAACATTTGTGAATGTTCCCAAATTAAATGACCATCAAAAACATGTCTATGATACCATCATGCAAGCTGTACAAAATGAAGCCGGTGGACTAAATTTTTTCGATGCGTCTGGTGGTACGAGAAAAACATTTCTGATATCATTGATTGTGACAGCCATTGGATTGCAACGAAAAATTGCATTGGGACTTGCTTCATCGGGAATCGCTGCTACTCTATTGGATGGTGGACGGACTCTGCATTAAAATCGCCGTTGAATATGCAGGTGTGCTTATATTTATTGATTGATCACTTTAAAATTTAATCGATATTAATTATTGTAAAATATAATTATTCTCAAATTAAAAGGTGATTGAACATCCCACGGGCAATATTTCAAGAAATTTTCCGATGGCAAAAGTTTTGCAACAAGCAGCAATTATTCTTTTGGATGAATGAACAATGACGCATAAAAAATCGGTGGAAGCATTACACCGTACAATGTAAGATATATGTCAGAATCAAGAAATTTTTGGTGGTGCATTGATATTATTGTCAGGCGATTTTCGTCAAATATTGCCTGTGGTTCCACGATCAACACTGGCGGATGAGATCAATGCATGCTTAAAGTTTTCTCTTCTGTGGCAACATTCGCAAAAAATTGAGATTGAACATAAATATGCGCGACCAATTGCACAACGACCAATCTGCAGATCGGTTCTCAGAGCAATTGTTAGATATTGGAAATGGCAAAGTTGGAGTCGATAATATAAATGGATTGATTACATTGCCGACCAATTTTTGTACCATTCCCCAATTAACAGAAGAGTTGATTGAAAGTGTGTTTCCAAATATTGTTCAAATTTACTGGAATCACAATATGTTGAGAGATCGCGCACTGCTGGCGCCAAAAAATGTACACGTCAACGTAATCAATTCATCAGATTCAAGAAAAATTACCAGGTGCAATGACATCTGTTCATAGCGCAATGAATGCAGATAATGCAGTGGATTATCCAATTGAATTTTTGAATTCATTGGAACCACCTGGTATGCCACCGCATTGTTTGAATTTAAAGGTTGGCTCATCAATCATTTTACTGCAGAATTTAAATGCACCAAAACAGTGCAATGGCACAAGATTGGCAGTAAACAAATTGATGCCGAATTTAATTGAAGCCACAATATTGACCGGAGCAGCGAAAGGTGAAATTGTGCTCATACCACGTCTTCCACTGATTCCAACAGACATGCCATTTGAATTTAAGCGTTTGCAATTCCCAGTGCGTCTATCATTTGCCATGTCCATGAATAAGAGGCATGAACAAACGCTTCAAATATGCGGATTAAATTTGGAGGAGCCGTGCTTTTCACATGGACAGCTATACGTGGCCTGCTCAAGAGTTGGAACACCAAATTGTTTGTGCTCGCTTCAAATGGGCAAACGAAAAATATTGTTTATCTAAATGTTTTTAATAATTTTGAAATATAATGCATTAATATCATTAAAAAAATCTAAAATATTTCATTTGTTTTTTTGGTTGATTGCAACGAAGTGCATCGGGGTCCGCTAGTATATTATATTAAATGAGATGTGCTGAAGACAGGAAATATTATTAAAAATATTTTCCCACTGAGGAAATGACCAAATTTTGTCAAATCATTTGATCATATTTAGTAATGTTCATTTGATAACATATTATATAGTTTTTTTGAAATTTATTTTAATTGAATATTGTTTAGATTTAAAGTGTTATGTGGGCCGTTAGGTTATTGAGTACTATAATATTTTAAATCTTGCTTTATATTTTTATGAAATTTATTCGTATAACGTTTGAATCAATCAAACTTATTTGATTTGAAAAGGTGGCCAAGCACGGGCAAACGCCTCAAAATGCCTCCCCGGGCACAGAATCTCTCTGCCATTTGCAATATCTGCGACCGTGGTAGATACCCTGGTCGTAACGTAGTTTTGTGAATCCTTTGAGAAGTCAAAATACGGTTGTCATCTTGCTTGCAAGGACACTCGGGCACGTGAACAAATATCTTTTTGAAATTTCAGGTGTGTCTTGAGTTTTGTTATGTTCAAAATGTTAGTTTGATTCGCGAAAGTATCATTTGTTTCAACTGTTGTTTCGAAGATTTGGGAAACAATTACCTGTTATATTCCTTAGGCAACTTAATGCCTACCTTCTTGGAAGCACACAAACATTCAATGTATTTTATCTGTAAGGACTCTATCTATTGCAAGAAAGCTTAGCTCTGCAGCTCCTTTGAAAATCGTTTTGAAGTTTGAATTAAAGAGATAATTAGTTTCACTGAATAAATTTTTATTTCCACGGAAATATCCTTCAGACCACATCCTCTCATTTTTCCTCAATGTCATCGCTACGTCGCAAGAGCAGATATTTTTAAAAGTCATTCCGGCCTCTAGTCTATTCTTGCTCATGCATATATTGTCGTTCTTAATTCTTCCCTTAAAGCTCAATATAATATTTTAAAGCTAATTTTCTACCCAAAGCAACAACAAATTTTAAGGATTACACGGTATATAATCTTGTGTTAAATTTGTGCTGGAGGCATACACACATAAGCTCCGTTTGTTAGACACACGAGTACATAGGGATGGAAGATGGTAGAAGGATCAAGTCGTCAAATAAGAATTTGAAGACAGTGAGGATGAGGTGAATGAAGTCAAAGAAGAATCAGAAGTGGAGGGAAACGATTTTGCTCGTCGGTAAATTGCAAGGAAGTTATGTGATGATAAAAGTTTTCGGAAGTTTTTACTTTTGACTGGAATGGCATTTTAATATGAAACGTGAATACGGTTAAATGTTCTGATTGTTGTTGGTTGTGGAACGAATCGAACAGGTAGACTTTTGGTTTGAAGGTTTTATTAACATGACTGTGACTTTGATTGTCGGTGCGACGAAGAAAGTCCTTACAGCGAAATTATCAAATTTAATATTTAAAGTTGAAAATTTTGTTTGATTGGATACATATGGTGTAAAACGTTTAATAAATAATGCTGTAGCGTAAAAACGGAAGCATGTTTACTTCTGCTGAAATTATATATGGATATTTCAAAATATACTTTTCGACAGCTGTTGAGTCTATCATAATTATTTTCAAAGTTGTACTCGTATATGATCCATATCCTATGAGATAGCGCCGTATTGTGAAATTTAAAATTGAAGGTGTATAAATAATTGAATTCAAATATTTGATTTGTTTCGCTACCACAAGCCAATTTATTCTATCGTTTGAGTTTTAAAATGCACGTTTTAAATTGAATTGCCTTTGTCAAAAATTCCAGCTATGGTCCGTGTAGGACAAATAAAATTGAAAAAAACAGGAAAAGATCGGATCTTTAGAAAAATTGTTATTCATTATATTATTATTAACTTATAAATCGAAGTTCACTTTAGGAACGATGCCTTCTTTATATTTGTTAGATTTCTGTTTGATGCCGGTGTAGAAACTTTCGCAGTCTTGCCGCCACGTTGCTACTGGTGCTGCCGTCATCTAAAAGATACAGGGGTTTCCAATAAGAGGTGTTATCTTGATACTAAAAGAAAAATGCCATTTTTTAATATAAATGATCGAACGTTTATTTCATTTTAAAGAGAAAGGTATGCCGTTAATAATGAAAAATAACATCAGGCAAATGACTACCACGACCACGCTTACAGAAACATATCCTTTTCATGAAATTTTCCATAACCAAATCGTAAAATGGCTGCCCTATGTCCTCGATAGCCTCACGAATTCCATCTTCAAGGTCTTGAATCGACGCTGGGATGTTGGCATGGACCTCCTCTTTTACGTGGCCCTAAAGGAAGAAGTCGCAAGGTGTTGAATAACAAGATCTCGGTGGCCAATTGTGATCACCTCTTCGAGAGATAACACGTTCCGGAAACTTTTCCCATAAAAGATTAATGGTTTCGTTGCTTGTGTGGCACGTAGCGCCGTCTTAATGGAAGTAAACGTTGTCCAGATCATTACCATCCAATTCCGGCCATAAAAAATCATTAATCATATCTCGATAGTCCAATCCATTCACCGTAACTGTTGCTTCAGCCCCATTTTCGAAAAAGTAAGATGTAATGACTCTGCCGGACCATAAACCACAACAAACAGTCACACGTTGAGGATAGGGAGGCTTTTCAACAATAATTCTTTGGTTTTTCCGAGCCCCAGATGCGACAATTTTGCTTGTTGACGAAGCCACTGAGGTGAACATGGGCGTCATCACTCAAGATGATTTTTGGATGGCATTCCGGATCATTTTCATGCATTTCAACGACCCAACCAGCAAAGACACGACGTTGTTGATGATCGACCGGCTTGTGTTATTGTGTTAACTGAACTTTATAAGCCTTAAGACCCAAATATTTGTGCAAAATACGGTGTAATGACGTTTGTGGCATGCCTTATTTGAAAGAACGACGAGGAATGGACAAACCTGGGTTTTCTTCAACACTTTCGGCTACAGCAGCAATATTCTCGGCTGTTCTTGAGTGATGTGCACGGGTTTTATTTCTGTACTGCGGTCCGACAAGGTGCTTCAAGACGACCCAAAAATGTTCGAGTTTTACGAACCGTCTCTGCCAAATTTTCACAATTTTTATAGTGAATTTTAATAATTTCATTGCGTCTTTGAAGCATGTATCGTTCCATTTTTATTAATGGCATAGTTTTTATTTTTGTCAAATGTCAAAAAATGACAGTTTCAAAAGTGACATCTACCGAAATAGCGGACTATTCAAAATAAAAACCTCTTATTGGAAAACCCTTTATGTTTGTAATGTGTCACTATTCCTTCTTCTCTCGATAAGTCGACTGCCATCAACATCTATCACGACCTATATGAAATATGAATTTATTGTGATTATCATGTTTAGAGTAATTAAAAAAGTTTTTCTAGTAATTGTTGGTGGTGGTCATTACTGATATCAACAATTTGTGACCCTAAAATAAAATGGGCAAAGTAGCAGCGAATTAATTACTCGCAAAGCATATTCAACGCTTGTAAAATGGCGAAAGAGGGAAACTTCACTGACGCTGTGCGTAAGATTTATGCGAATGTAAGCTGTGTTTTGTCATTATAAATTCCTGCTCTCTGAAGAAATCGACTGGTGGTCTAGTTTGCTAGACTCAAAGCTGAGTTTTGAATTCAATCAATTACAAAAGATGATCAAAAATTTGACATAGTCATCGAGGAATTGGACTCGGAATTTTAGAACAAGTCGCTGACTTTGCCGATAGGTTCCTGGTGGAGAATGGATATGAAACATTTGAGCAAAGAATACTCAGCACGTTTGCAATGCCTAAAGAAGCAGAGAATAGGAAACTATTGGCTGACCTCAAACTGGGCGTCTGAAAGTCATGCCAAATTTTACGAACAATGCGGATCAGAGCCGCCATCTGAATCCCCGAAAAATTTTTTGAAAATGATGTAGCTATATTGACCTCCCATAAATATGCAACAAATTGTGAGCATAATCGAGACGCCTGACGTAACCAAGTATTTGGAGATGGCGGATAAAATTATAATTTGCATGAGCCATGAAACATCGCAGCCATTTCTTTGTTATCCACGTAAAGTGGCATGTAAAAGGAACTGGCGTACGTAGCGAAGTCGTTGGAGAAAACTCAACGGAGTAGATCACACAACTGGAGCTCTTCTTTATTCCATAAGTGTACCCCATGGAGATCCCGTCGTGGTGTTGTTATCAAAATTCCTACGGCAAAAGAGCATGACGATGCCGTGATCCATGCGCATGATGCGTAGATAGACAATCGAAAAACTAAATTCGTTACTGTCAAATATGACAGTTGGCAGTAGAAGCCTATTGTGAACAGGCCTACAATATTATGATAATGATGCTGGTTTAAATTTTCTCATCGACATAGGCGCAGATGTTACGGCTATCCCTCTTCAAAGCAACTAGTGCAAATGTCAACCAACGCCATATAAGTTGTATACCGCTAATGGTAACGTCATTAACACAATTACTTCACATCTCCGATGAACTTTTACCTGGCAGTTGTGGATCACTGGCATTACACGTCCGATCTTCGGCACTGATTTTTTAAAGCACCACGCACTGCTGGCAAATATTAGAAACGCTGCATACGAGATCCCGAAATTGAAAGAACATTAAAAGAAATTATAAGCAATACCAAATACTCTGGAGTCGCACTGGTCTGAAATACATCGTGTTATGATAGCCTTTTAAACGAATTTTCAAATATTCAAAACCTAGCATATCAAGCAGGTGTTAGAAATGATTTATACCATTATATTGAAATGGCTGGCCTACCTATAGCAGAGAAGCTTCGATGTCGCATGCCACAGATGTTGGTTATTGTATAAGCCAAGTTCAAACTCATGATGGAGAAGCGTTTCTTCCAACCATCAAAAATCCCTTGGGCAAGTACCTTACATTCCGTCTGGAAGCAAGATGGTTCATAAAGGCCATGAGGAGATTACAGGAATTTAAACGCAGTCACAAAACCCGACCATTATCCGCTGCCACACACTAAGGATATCACTACAAGTGTGGACGGACAAAAAAAATCTTCTCGAAGATTAATCTGCTGAGAGCATACCAACAGGTCAGAGTAGCCGAACAGGATATTTTGAAGACCGCGGTGATTACAAAGTTTGGTCTGTTTGAGTTGGCCCTGATGATACTCCGACTACGGAATGCCACTCAGTACTTTCAAAGATTTATGACTGGAATACTTGCAGGATTGACCTTCTGCATTTGCTACATTGATGATATTTTAGTGACATCAAAGGATACTGAAGAACACTTGCGACACCTTCAATTGTAGTTCAAGGATTTTGAGGAGTCCGACGTGGTGAACAACGTAGTTAAATACATTTTTGGAAGTAGTGAAGTGGAGTATCTGGGCTACAATGTTAATCGATTCGGAATAACACCACCAGCTTCACGAATGGAAGCTATCAAAAACTATATACGACCTGCCAATACAAAGGAGCTCTATAGGTTTTTGGGGACTTTGATCAAGTACCATTTATTTGTGTGGATAGCACCTGACATAGAAGCGCCTTCAAATTATTTACTAGGCAGTTCTAAAACCAAAGGCATTGTCTGGTCAAGCAAAACTGACGAAGGATTCAACAAATGCAGAGATTCCATTGCAGAAGCAACATTGCTTGTTCATATTTGACTTAATGCAACCATAGCTCTTCTTACTGATGCTTTCATTAAAACAGTCAGCGCAATGTTGAAGCAAAATATGATAGCACATAGTTAACCATAACTTATCTTCATTGGAAGCTGTCAGATTAAAAAAATGCTACAGCACGTATGACCGTAAGCTGTTAGCTATCTATGCAAGTATTTGGCTTTTTCGGCACATCCTTGAAGGCACTGATTTTGTGGTGAAAACAGACCACAATCCATTGGTTTATGCTTTTGATTAAAAGACTGATAAAGCCTAACCTACGCAAAGCAGACAGCTACATTTATTTCGTGATTCATGACAAGAACTGAGCACATCATTGGTGAATCCAATAAAGTTGCTAACGCGCTATCCAGGTTGAAATCAATTTCGATGCCTTGTAGTGAAAAAGGGTAGATAAAAATGTCCATGTAAGACTGCAGTGATGGTCAGCTGCCTCGGCAAGAGAGGATGGTGCTGTCTGCAGAGATTGGCCTTTTCTGAGGCCGCGTGAATGCGCTGACAGGCTAGCATTGCGGTGTGGTGGGACGGGTTCTTTTTCCCAGCACAAGGGCCTACTTCACATTCATGAATGAACAGATAAAATGCGGATCGATATGTATCGAGACCGAGGGAATCTACTAAGGGTGGAAATTGCCAAAGCATACAACAAACTGGGTCTGGCGAAAACAGACTAGACTTGGGAGTATTTCATCTTTACTGACGATACTTGTGGCCCCCAAATAAGAGTGGGGTATCCAGGTGGGAGGGGTGCCCCCTCACAGCCCCATCCGGAAAAGATCTATCGTACACATAGCCAGATATTTTTCATTTGAATGAAAAACATGAACTTTTCCCTCAAATGGAAACCATCAACGTTGCAAATGTTATAGTCTTATGTCATGGAATCACATAGTACCATACCATAAGTGAGTATGCGAGCGGAAGGCCACTCTACCCTGCAAGAGCGCCTGTAACGTGAGAATAAGGGGTAAGCTCACCCGATGGCTAGCTCGTGAGTGGGGAGGCTAGCCAACGTAGCAGGTCTCAAAATGAAATGGAAGGACCGAATCTTTCCTTTCTTTTATCCATTCACTCTCTTTTATACGGTTTTACAATTTAGCAATCCTCGCGTAAACCTGTGCCATATGAATAGTTCTTCCAAAAACTAGCACTATAATATCCGCTTGTATAAATGTTTTTGCATTATTTTGGCGGTGACACTAAGATAGTAGCCCAAGCTTTTTAATAAAGGACAATCAAAGATTTAATTTTTAGCGATGACTCGATAAATTATATACAAGCTACGTAAAAAGGAAATACTTTGTAAAACAAAAACCTTTTCAAATGTTTTCTCAACTACTCTAACGAATCAATAAATCTGTTCCTTTTATTATTTACAAATACTAAATGTGTTTACCAGTCATGACAAAAATTATTAAAAGTACGGATCATATATATAAATATCAAAAATGTAAATTTAATCAAAAAAAAAAAAGAATTTATTAAAATGATGCCATTAAATTAATTTCAAATGATGCAAAATGAGTATATGTTAATGTTCAAATGCGTATGTCATTTCTTCTTTTGTTTTGCCAATTTGAAAACTTGATATTAATTCCTGAGAAAAATAAGACTTCAAAATTTTAATTTATATAATATAAAAAAAGTATCTAATCGTAAAACGTTAAACTTTTATTCTTTGTAGCAATGTTTGGAGGGATTTATGTATATTTTGGAAAATTTTAATGTCCCTGTATGTGTTAATTACTCTTTATAAAAAATCTTTAGTTAATACAAACAGTAGAGGCTAATAGAAAAACAAAGCCACACTTACCACATGTTCCGCGAATGCTCGATGATGGTGATGGTTACTGTAATCCAATAAATATTGGCAAATTAATTTATTTATACTACTATATGCTACCGTAGTCTTTTCTAGCGAATAATTTGGACTTTTGTTTTGTTTTTTCATAAAGCACATGCAAAATACTACCAGCCTTTGGAAATGGGAGTAGTTTTGAGCAGTATAGTCTTCAATCAGTTGGCACAAGAGCGTTTGATTATCAGATCCCGTGAGCAAGCCTCTTTTGCCACACATATTTTGCGATTCTCGATATACTCGTCTCTGATGCTCCGACTCGATGCATGACATGCCATGATTGCAGCATTTGAAAAATCTGTTACGCTTTTTGATGCTGCCAAATTACCGTTACAATGATTTTGCGTGCCTAATAGCATGTTTTTGCGAAACTAATCTTTCCAAACCCTCGTTCACCCTCGTGCGCGTTTTTCTGCTCTGATTTCGATATCAAATCGAAATCAGTTTCAAGTACAAGAAATTTCCACAAAATTGCACTTAAAACTTCCGTCGTCGTGACAAATAAAATGTAACAATCAATCGTTAAACATTATAATAATTTGAAGGAGATTTTTATAACTGACAATTTAATTCTATTTTTGAACGTTAATAGTTGTTTTTTTTTGTATAGCAATTACATTACAACACTTTAAAGAATAGGCGAAATTTCTTCTTAACAGAAGTAGGAAGGAAGTATAAGAAGTATTTTTCCACATTTCCACTGAAAGTAAGAACGTTCCAGAAAATTGATCAAAAATTCTCTTTATTGATAAAGAAATTTCAGGTTTCTACTTTTAATAACTTCAATTATCTAGTACACAGAATAATTTGTCTTGAATGTTTGCTCACTTTCAATATGTCAATATTGATATATGGTCATTTAATATCGCACAATATGAATTCCAATTTTCCACAACACTTGAATGCAAAAATCATGAAATTCCCTCGAATGTACCGACTAGCGCAAATTGTTTTCATAAATCTTCGCGACCCACCAGTACCATCTTCTGATCCACGTACGATATGTCATTTTCCGTCCGCACCGACAAATATCAATATTTCGACTCCCCTCCGCTTGCAGTTCGACACCTTCATCATAACAACGCCATTATCCATCAACTATAGTTTTCACTACGGAACAATGCAATTCGTTGGTAAGTTGCGTTGCAAAAAGTTTGCCGTGTCCAAATTTTAATCGTAAATTTTAACATTATGCTAGTCTTTCGAGCAGTTCGCCTAGTCGACTGCTTGATTACTACAGCTTTCAACAAAAAAATTTTAGTGGAAGAGCAAGCCAAAGAAGGCAAGCTTCATTTCATCAAACCTTTCCAGTATTTTTGAAAAGCCACTTGATTTACTGTGACACATCTACAGAAGTGCCCAGACCATTCAATTCTGAGCCAATATGGAAGATATTCTTCAATACGTACTATCGCTGTGCTCTGCTGGTATCGCTATGACGAGGAAATGAATTTGGCCAAACATGAGAGGAGATGTGCGAGAATGGTCTTATACTCATGTCAGTTGCCAGCGATCAAAAAAGTCGGCGACACATTAAAAACAGCCTCAACGATTCAGTATTTCAAACGAACACTTTAAATATGTTCACTTAGACATTACATTGTTGCATTCTTAGCACTTTCACGGAGCTATAAATATTGCTTAACTATATTGAATTGTTTTTCTCGGAAGCCAGAGGCAAATTCCATAGCGGACCAAACTGCTGAGATAGTGGCATACGCATTCTATTTGAATTGGATTTTGTGCTACGGAAAACCACTAGTGATTACCACGGATCAAGGATCGCAATTCGAGTCAGATTCGTTTTACGTATTATGAAAATTACTCTCTTATAAGCAAACTTGCTATATGCCGTACCATCTAGCGTCAAATTGTATAATCGAACGTTAAAACCATTCTCTTTGTGGGCCAACGTTCTTCCTACCATCTTGCTAGGATTGCGAAGCAGTTTTAAACAAGACCTTAGTGCTTCCTCAGCCAAATTTGTCTATGGGATGACTCTGCAATTACCAAGAAGCTGGTTTACCGTCTTTGGTACTGATTAGTGCGAGCTTCACGTCTTTTAGAGAAAATCCGATATCACATGAAGAAACTGCGGCCAAAGCCAATAGAGCATTGCATCAATAGGACTATATTCATCCACAAAGACTTTCGTTCTTACTCATATATGCACGTTAGAGAAGACGCCGTAAAGAAACCACTAGTGCAATCATTCACGGGACCGCATCGAATTGTTGAGTGACTGTTGTCATCTGTTTATTCAGTCAAAGTCAATGGCAGAAAGTTCAACATGCCCATCAAAAGATCAAAACCAGCATATCTTACAATTGGTACCGACAATATCAGTTTCATGGCCGACATTATCATCACCTATCGTTCAAACGAAAGTTTCGCACAACACACTTCCAACACAAGAAGATAGCGAAATTAATCTCCTAGGCACCTCAAATAGTGCAGTCACCTCAGACATTCTCAGCATCGTCATCGGGCGTAAAGCAAACCGTTTCACCGAGTCAAACCTCATCAAGCCGATCAATCTACATCCAGCGCATGTACGAAGAACTAATTTACCACATTCATCCAAACCGTCTAATCAATTGATTACAAATAATTGCCAAACGTCATCACTTTGAGAATGGAACACTGGAGTGGAACATCAATTGAAATTCAGTCATCATTTCCAGTTGCGCCGCGAGCGTTCCTCTTTTGATTTAATTTTCGAAAAGTGAAAATGTAAAAGTTAACTGCCATTGCATAATTGATTTCCTTTTCCGACTTGAATAGTTTGCAAAACTTTAGTCTTATTTTCGGCTTGAATAGTTTGCAAAACTTTAGTCAGAAAAATAGAAACCTCAAAGTGAGATATAATAACTGAAGAATAAATCTATTTCTCAGGTAATTACAAATTCAACTGCTACTACAATTATAATCGTTCATTCTTTTATATTTTTTCGTCTCCCTCTGCCTTTTACAACCGAATTTGGGGTCATCTTTGGCGGAGTTAAGGTGCAATTTTTGTTTCTATGGGCTTTATACTACACTTTTTCAATGAAATATAAAATCGATGAGCTTGATCTTCGCTACGTGTGAAAGAACTACATGCCTTTAAAATGTTCTAAGTTATCTTTCGCAATGAAAAAGTACCTTGTGTTAATATATTTTCTTGCTATAAGCTTAATCAACAAGTTGTAGTGTTGTGTGTTGTTCATGTGCTCACTATATTCAAAATAGAGCTGCTTTCCGATGCATGCCACTTGTACATTGTTTAGTATACTATTTAAGGTTTTTTAGCTAGTATCGTTCCGTCGGTACAATGCTGAAATCTTCTAATATCTTTTTCAGCAGTTTTGCATGTGAAAACTACACTTTCGGAAGGTATTTTCAATAATCCCTTTGTTTTGCATATCAGATATTTTGAGGAATTTTCTCCTTGTACGGCTGACAAGCATTGTTAACAGTTCAACACTTTGTACAATTTGAACACAGCAAACCCGGCGATGTAGATAATAATGTGGCTTGAAAATTCAGATACATAAGTTTGATCAGCGTCGTACTTTGTTCATCGAGAAACTGTTGATCACAAACAAGTTGTTCGGTACTTTCTAGTTCGGGCATTGCTGGACGATTAATAGATTCATTGATTGCGCGAAGACGCCAAGAAGCTTGTGCATTAAGCACGATTATTTCCTCCAGAGGTAAGCAGTTTCGCATTCCCCCCTCTTGAAGCTGGCACCGAAATAAAAGTTTCTTGCTGCTGGCATTAAATCGCCTTACAGTTGGGTTATTGCTATCGCTGAGACTTGATCGAATGGATGAATAAATAGCTCGATGTGATTTTGTTTTGATTTTCACAGGTGAACAAATTTGAGCATACTATTGGTTGTAAATATGTCTTCTATTACTGTTCAATTTCTCAAACCTCCTTAAAATCCAGCGCTTCTCTTTGAACAAATTATACTCCGCCCTGATAATAAATTTATCTCGTTGATATTGGCATAGAATTGATCGAAAGTTTTAATACAAAATCATTTGTACATAGCATCTTTTTCAAAAGTTCATATTCAGATATCCTTCTGCCTGTCAATATAAGGACTAATTATTACGAAAGTATTACTAAATAAAATTGATTTCATCAATAAAATTATTCAAGCAATATGCTAGCAAAAACTTAACCCCAAAATTCAGGCGGTACTGCGTGAAAACTAATTAAATAAAATGGTCGCCCCCAACATGTAAACATAATCATGTATGAATTGGAGGCAGTAATTTTGAGTGGAAAAACACTTCTAATTATTGTATTTTCTTTTCTGTTTTTTATGTTCATACTAACCTATGAAATGATACTCCTGTGGGTTTTATTATTGCATGTTTTTACAATGCACATTATTTTATAAACTTCTTAGCACTTTTCTACTTTTCCGTCAAATTATAAAGTTTTTCTCACTTGAAATCTAACCGATAAATATTGTCTTGTTCATGAACAACGCACAAATCACGAATTTTGACTGATTTTAGCCGTTCCTTTGCTATTGTTGCTTGACAATTATTTTCTTCATAGAAAACCAATTAAACCACTCGCTGTATCATTCCCACTTAACGAGAACAAACACCCGTGGTATCCCTCACAACAACGTACAGGAATAAATACTAAAACCGCAAACAGCTCCCAAATGAGTGCATCCAGGATCTATTATCCCATAACGTCGATTCCTATCAGCTGGGAATGTGTGTGTTTGTCGCACGCTAGGCAAAATAACGACCAACGATAGCTGTAATCAATTTTAGTACCATTTCCCTATTCCCTACTAAGCAGTCGTTGCGTCGCTTCTATTCTCGTCCTGTACGTAGGAATTTTTCCTCGTTGATACGTGAAGATGTCAGCCAAAATTTATAAGTGGCTGCCGGGCGCGTCGTTATTTTATTACCAGCAACAGCGGAAGAAGACGATGATGCAACTACCCGCCAACCCGTCCACCATTATTCCTAGATGAGGTTGATTTTGATGTCAATCGACTATGAAGTGAATATTAAGAAATGAAGGAAATTGATGTCGGAGCTGATGCGAGTTGAAAATTGGTGACGAGGAGGATGACGCTGTGAATTGAAGAAGAATGAGTGTTTAAAGAGCCTCCACAAACATGCAGTGCAATATTCATGGTTCACATTACCCGCACAAGAATGTCTTGAACTTAGTCTAGGAGGTGATAAAGAAAATTTTCGCTTTCCTTTCCAAGGATAGAAAATTCATGCCGCCGTAACCTATGACTGATGAATAAGACACGTAAAATATTTACAATACCAAATGAGAAAGCACAGCCATAAGATTTGAAAACTGTAAAGACTCGGTTTATGATATGGATCATTACCCAAGAGAAACTTTTCCAGGAATAAATATTCACATAATTTGCGGGTTTTATGACTTTAGAACGAGATAATGTTTGTTGATATTTCATGTTTTTTCAATCTTCACCACGCGCTTATCCTTCAACATGTCGTTAAACATTTATAGCTACCTTTGAGCATCGCAGTAATCCTGATGATCCCTGTATACTTCTATGTAAGAAGTAGTAGAATATTTTGGATAATTATGTGTTGCTGGTCGAATGATAAAATTAATTTAAAATTGTATGTTTGTTCGAAGTGATTGGATTCTGGCTTGAAAGGGAAATCAATGAAACTGTCCAAAGTACAATAAAACTACTTCGGTACGGTGCTCACCATAAAAGATATGATACCCGGAGCTGGTATTAAGCTCGCACAATGTGTTCCGAACTCTGCTCATACGGCCTTTTCCCATTTACAACTTCAATTGCCTAATTAACATCTTCACCAACTCTTGGGCATATCTACTGTTTTTTTCTACTTATTTTCTTTATTAAAAAAAGAAAAACTAATCTATCCATGAATTCCCCTTAACAAAATTTCATTTTATACCTTATGCTAACTTTTACTAACAAAATCTTAGCTTCCTTCTACTAACAAACTTCCATTCTTTATTTTCAACTAACTAAATTTTATTTATTATTTGTACAACACTAACAAAAATCCGTTTTCGCCTTCCTACCAACAAATTCCATACCATTACCCATAAAACAATTTGCACATTTGAAGTTGCTTATGTGATGAATGGGAGATTGTCAGAAGGTGGCTCAGGTACCAGTGCGGTGGACTCTCATTCTGGGGTTCTGCTCGGACCCTGGGTTCAAGTTCTCTCAGGTGCCGGAACACTCTTTTTAGTTTCAACAAAAGTAACTGTTTCCATGGTATGACGATCTGCATATAACTAAACGGTATCATGGTTATGTAAATCGCCATATATGGAAAAGACATGTGGAAAACGAAATCGAAGTGTATTGACCTTCGATGCCTCGGCACGGCAGCGATAATTGGGAAGAAAAGGATTGCGGGATTGGTTTATTGAGTCTGGATTTAGTTTTCAAATGGGAGGGTTTTTCGGTGGTGTCGGAGAAAGTTTTGATTTTAAATTTTGGGATAACGTCTTAATTTATGGGGGATTGCGATTTTCGTCTGGTTGTTTGAACGGATGTTAAGATTTGGGGAGAATCGTACGGGTGGTTCACGAAGTATTGGGAGTTAATGAGGAAGTTCGATTGTGGCTTGTGATTATTGGGACTGAAATTAAAAAAAGAAAAACAAAAAATAAAAACAAGAGAGAATTCAAGGGAAGTGTTGTGGTGCAAATTCTATGTTGGAAACAATTCAATGACCCAGGTGAAAAGAAACAAGTTGGGTAGACAGAGCTACGCACATGTCAGAAGGGTTTTGTACTCAGTCTACGATATAGACACCAATCATGAATAAACAAGGAAAACTTTAACGACATCTACAACAAATACATACTCGTACTCGTTTCACAAGGGAAACCATTATTACACCATTTAATTTGCTGCCATTTTGTTGCAATATCACTAACAACCATTGATTGAAAGATATTTTTAACTATTCGTTTTATCTGGAAATTAGAAAATCCAATTAAAAGGGAATTGTCTGGTTAGATGGAGAGCTAGAATGGTAGAAAAACCGTAATTTGTGTTTTTTGTACTCGTATAGCTGTAAATTTATATTACTTTCGTGAATGCGATTTAAATTTATTGAAACTTCCAGACTATAAGTACCTTTCCTTGAACTGCTTTAATTTAACGTTAAAGGTACCCATATGAATTCACAGGAAAAAATATTAAGTTTACAAATCCTACTATTATTAACAAAGTTGAGTGAATTTCAACTTCTAAGATATTTGTTATTTTTGTACTTATTAAAACCTACCACCATGAATTTTTCGCATTTAAAATGTATCTTTTCATAAAGAGTTAACAGCTTGTACTTTCAATGCTGAAGTTGGGGAAAAATAACTGAAATTAACTCAATATTCACGTTACAATGGCCGCCGTTTTGTTTTACAATAATTTACATGACTTGTCTAATACAGACTCAAAGATGTCTATGATATATATGTTATCCTTCCTGAAATTTCCATGCAATTCTTAACTATTCCGTAGTATCGGAGTCAATTGGAAGCAGAGACCAGTACTGCTCAATAGTCACATAAAATTTAAACCACCAAAACTTCTTTAAATGCTATCCGATTCTTCTAACATTGATTCGCATTATAAGTGACCATATATATGTGAAATCTCATTGGATTTAAAGGGTTTATAGAGTTTTTTAAAGGCACTTTTTTTAGCTTGTTCATGATTAAATAATAAAAACGGTTGTTAAATTTTTGCTGATTATTTTATTATTTCATGTGTGTTACACATGAATGCGACGCGTTTCACCTTATCAAAGCATCCTGAGGCTACCGTATAATTAACAAAGTAGCTAATCAAATCATGCGCTATCATTACTGGGATGTTGCAAATCACATCCAATAATTCTATACTAATTTTTAACTGTACCTTTAATAAAAATTATGCGCTTTTAATAACGGACTTTTGCAAAAGAAATCTAGTTGGTCGTTAGTTGCATTTGAACTTAAGTATTTCAGTTTTATTTAAGATTGCGCCTCCGTCGATATTATGCAATAATTGAATGTTATGAAGTCCAATTTTATGATTTTCCTGACTTTTTTACGTAAAACGTTATAAACGTGGCGTTTATTTTCTCCATCATTTTGAGGTATATTTACAATGTTTTTCCATTCTTTATCAAATGATTGAGTGAAACGATGAAATTTTTATATTCCATGGGTGATCGGAAGAGTAAGGAATAATCGCGTCAGAAAAAGAAGGTTTTCTGTAAATATCGAAACTTAATTTTTAAAGAAAGATCTAAAAAATGAATTTTATTATTTCCAATTTCTACCGTGCATTTAATATTATCTTCTTAATTATTTAGAATACTATTCAGAAAAACTGACATTTGTCTTTCTGAGCCCGTCCATATCAAAAAATATCATCTACGTACCTTAACTAAACTAGTAAAGGTTCAATAAAATATTTTCTACAGAGAATAACTTGTTTTCAACATGAAATATTCAGCCAAGAATGGAGATGCTGGATTTCCCATTGCAAGACCTTTTTGGATGTAAGCCTCCCCATTAAAATAGAAATAATTTTGGCTTAAGAATGTATCCGTCAGGTTTATCAGTTCATTCGCCTCGTGGACAGAATCAATTTTAGTTTTTATATCTTCAAATAAGATCCTTTTTAGTTTTTGTACGGAAATAGAAGGGAATAAATTACATACATCAAACGACACAAGTTTTGCGTTTTGAGGGAGCTCAAGGCTTTTAAGTTTTTGTACTAGTTCATATGAGTTTTTTATCGCATACTTTGAAATAAATATTTCGAGCTCTGTAGTGTTGAAATTATCATCTGAGATGTTGAGTACTTTCGGAAAAAACTCCCCATGTTGTTAAACATATCAATTCCCCCTCGTCTGTTAGATACATAGCCTTGCGAGTTTTTTTTGCTTGATGAACATGAGATGTGCTAATTCATTAGTATAGGGTTATCAAGTTTACACTTGGGAAAGCAAAGCTAAAGAAAACACATAAAATATTCAGATAGAAAATTTTTTTATTCAATATAAAGATTGAACCTTGCCATTATACACAAAACACAACAACATTCAAATGTCTTCCACGGGACCTCTTACAGGTCTCAATCCTTTTGAGTTAATTTTCAATGACATTTCGGCACATTCCTGGCAATATCTCGGCCATAACTTCACGAATATTGGTTTTCAATTGCTCAAGATTTCGAGGATTGTTCGCGTAAACATGATCTTCGCATAGCCCCATAAAAAGAAATCCAAAGGTGTTAGGTCGCAGGATCTTGCGGGCCAATTGACATCACTCAATCTCACAATTACACGTCCTGGAAATTTCTCTTGCAAAAGTGCTCGATTAGTCTGTGTTGTGTAGCTTATGGCTCCGTCCTGTTGGTACCACATGTTCTCCAGATCATAATCTTCAATTTCTCTCCAAAGATAATCGGTTAACATCCGTCCATAGCGGTCAGAATTGACTGTAATGGCTCTTCCTTGATCGTTTTCAAAAAAATACGGGCCAATAACACCAGACCATAATGCACACCAAACGGTCACTTTTTCTGGATGCAAAGGCCTTTCTGCAATCACCTGAGGATTTTTAGAGCCCCATATGTGGCAATTCTGTTTATTTACGTAACCACTGAGCGAAAAATGAGCCTCACCACCAACGAAACTTTTGTTCGAAAAACCGTTATCAATGGCTTCTTGTTCAATCACCCAATTCGCATACATTCTGCGTTGTGTATGGTCTTGAGGCTTAAGTTCTTGAGTTGGTTGGATTTTTTATGGATGGAGACGCAAATCCAAATGCAAAATCCGCCACAATGAGCCGTAAGGTAAGCCCAAATGTTGAGCACGTCGAGGAATCGACAAATTCGGGTCTTCCTTCACACTTTGAGCAACGACAGTGATATTTTCAGCAGAACGAATTTGGCGATGATGCACTGGCCTTGCAATATCAATAACCGATCCAGTCTCTTCAAATTTTCTCACTGTGTTCGAAATTGTTTGCTGTGTAAGTCGATAAGTCAACCGTAATCGGCTCGTAAAGCTTTAAGTGTTGATACAGCAGAATCACCATTTTTATAATAAAATTTAATAATTTACACGCGTTCTTCGACGGTTAAACGATCCATATTTCTAAATGGCAAACCTTCAACTAAAAAAACACTCTGTCAAATGGCAGGGTTATACTTTCCTAGCACGATGTCAAATGGCAGGGTTATACTTTCCTAGCACGAAATGGATAGCCCTGTATATTCATGCTCCATGTCTAGCACTTGCGTGAGCTCTAATGCGTGGAGATGATCTATTAGCTCTGTAAGAATCACCCTTAGGTGCAAACCGATATTATCTTGTCTATGATATTGTTTATTAATTTCATTGATTAGCGATTTACTTTTCGCGAGATGCAACAAATTGTCTGGTATTTGAAAACTGGAGATTTAAAGATACCCTTAGGATTTTATACAAGAAAATGTAAAATTGATAAATCATACTACTACTAACAAAGTTGAGTGAATTTCAACATCTCAGGTATTTGTCATTGTTGTACTCATAGAGAACTATCTCCATGATTTTTCCCAGATTTTTCAGTCCACATGTGTCCAATCGCGAGGAGAGGGACACAATTTTTTCGTGTTCGTCAGTTTCCCTTGCCTACCCTATTAACGATATTGCGATTTTAATAACATGTATTAAAATATCTCATGAAGACCTTTCAGTTTGTTCTCTACTTGACTATCTGTGGTGAAAAAAATTCAAGAGTTCGCTCACTTATCTGAGGAGATCGCCCTTAAAAGCCTTTAATTTTTTTTATCATGGAACTTTCATTAACCAGAAATCCTTGAACTGTTCACAAAATTTGATCATTTTAGCTCTCATAGTTCCTGAGAAAACTTTCAGTGATTCACTTACGGATGGACGGATAGGTGCCGATATTAAAAGGGCATTGTAAAAAAAAAATTTTGCAAACCCCCTAAAAATGATGGTCGCTGTTGCCGATAGCCAAATACTTGGAAAGTAAAGAACACCTATTTAATACATATTACATTTTAATTTTGAAGTAACATAAACTTGGAGTTACTCATCTGAATTAGTGGCAATGGGGTAAATACAATTTTTAAATGATAACCTCCAAACACGTCCTACTGCAGCAATACATATATCAAATGATGGAATTGAGCACTCGACATATCCGGAAAATGATACTTCTGAATCTCAAAATGGAGCTGATGAACATGAAGAATAAATGTTTCTAGCCTTTGAACAAACACTAATATCACCTACGCCTCCACACAAAAAAAGTTAGGCTTAAGGTCCAACATGATGCGTCCCAAACATGTCGAGGACGAAATCCTTCATTATTTGCGAAGTAAGCCTGCAAGATGCGAGTTCGATGACATAAACTACGAGTACTTGTTTCTAAGTTATTTTGACACTTTCGGAAAATTCCAGCTAATGATGCAAGTACTGATGGAGATGAAGCTTGCTACACTCTCCACAAAAATGTAAATGAAAGAACTTGGTATACTATTTTCCTCACCTAGGTTTCTTTTTCTTCTTCGTAGCACTACAGCCCCTCGTAGGCCTTCGCCTCCTTTAACATGCACTTTCAACTGCCCTAATCTATTGACCGCGTCTTCCAATTTTGAAATCTAAGCGGCAATAAACTGACTTCATCAACTGAGTCAGACCAGTGTTTCCTCGGTTTCCCCTATAGTCCCCGCCCTTCAGTTCGCCGAGAGAATACTTTTTAGGTACCCGTTGTTCGTCCATACGATTCAAGTGGCTAGCCCATTGCAGATTCTGCAGTCTCACGATCGTAGGAACTTCTGCCTCGTCAAAAATTTCATACAGGTCATGGTTGTATCGAATTCACCATTGTTCCCCACCTAGCCTTGCACCAACTATCCGCCTCAGGGCCCGTCTGTCGAAAACGCTCAGTATCTTTGCTGATGCTTGGGTTAGGATCGAAGTTTCACACCCATAGTATAGCACAGATTTTATCATAGGTTTGAATATTTGGAGTCTTCAAGATAATCAAGACCGAATAAAATATATTTTTTGCGAGCCGTATTCTTCGTCTCTTTCATTAGCGGTTCTCATTATTTTGGCGCCTAAATACAAAAATTTATCCACAATTTTGATGTTGTATTCGGCAAGTGTGATATTTTGGACATTTGAGATATTTTTCCTCGACTGCGTCATGAGATTTGTTTTATTCTCATTAATTTGTAGCCCTACTAGTTTGGCTTCGCGGTTGAACTTCTAGGAAAGTTCTTTGCAGTTGTTAACGATCGGGACAAAGGCAACATGTTGACGTCATCCGCATAGGCTACCACTTGGCTTGGCTTGTATAGTAACGTGCCTCTCATGTCGATACGTAGCTTTCATATGACGCATTTCAGAGCCAAATTGAATAGCAATGGGGCCAGCCCATCTCCCTGCTTTAGTTTGATATTTGTGTCAAAGCAGCGGTAAGTTGGTTATTGACGCGAGCTTAGGAGGTTGTCGACGTCATTGTGTTTTAAATAGGATGAACTAGTTTGGCCAGGATACCATAGAGAAGCCCTATTTAGTGCAGTGCGTTACGATCAATACTATCGTTTACCCTCTATAAGTCATTTAGTGGCCGTATATCCTGAGCTTTCTCAAGTAACTGCTTGATTGTAAATAATTGGTCAGTTGTCAATCTACCTGTTTAAAGCCACCTTGATATTCGCCTATAACATTGCTAGCGTATGGTCTGATTTTATTTTCTCAGATTTGAACGCCGGACAAATTTTATAGTTTCTACAGTTTTCGCACTGCAGCTTATAATTGATTGGCTCCACTTGTTCGGCATATATTCTTGCTGGCAAATGTGGTGAATTACTTTGTGGATAGCTTTTTGAGCATCGCTTCCACCATATTTGCTAAGCTCCACTGGAATCTCATGAATGCCAGGCGCTTCATTTTTTCTTTTAGGCTTTGATTATGGAACAAATTTCATCCAGAGATTTTGGGGCCGATGGAAGTTCTGGGCGAATATTTTGAAATATGATTCCCATCTTTCCTTAATCCTGTTTTTATCAGTGATGATGTTGTCAGTGGCATCGCGGCAGAGCGTGATCTTGGGCTATTAACCTCGTTTCAAGCTTTTTACTACTTTGTATGCTCATCTATTTATTTATTTATTTACTTCATCACTATTTTACAGAATTAATAATCCCAATTATAAAATAGAACTAATAGATTACGTGTTGAGGTTGAAATATAAATATTATGTAAGAATTAATCTAAAGTTAACAATTAAGAAGTGACTGAAATTAACGACAAAAGAATTTATTGCTCGTAGAGTACTCTCCGCAGCATGTTTTTAAATGATTCAAATGAGCCAGAAGGAGCACCAAGCTGGAGATTAAGATGGTCTCTTACCATACGAACCATCGGTGAGTGACTGTAAGTTACGGTTCTGGCAAACGGCGTAGCGTAGTATTGCGACGACCTAGTGCGAGAAGGGGAACGTCTGCTAATGGCGTTGTATAATTTCGACGATAACATGCCTCTCGATGATTTAAATAAGAAGCATTGATCCAGGAATTGCCTCCTTACCTGCAATGAAGGTAGACCAAGGAAATTCAGGCGATCGTCATAAGGGCGATACGGGATGTTGTATTTGTAGAAAAGTGTGCGGGAGAACCTACGCTGCACAGATTCAACCGCCACCATGAGATAATTGAGATGTGGGAACCATATCTAGCATGCATATACAAGGATTGGGCGAGCCAACATGATGAATAATTGAACACAGGTTTGAAAGCTGAAACATCTATGAGAGCAACGTAGGACAAAGCCCGCGATCCGAGAAGCTTTCTTGGTTATTTCCAAAACGTGAACATTGAATTTCAACTGAGAATCAAATGTCACACCTAAATCCTTGAAACTCTCAACCGAAACGAGAACTGAGCTTTCGATAGAGTATGAAAATTGAATGGGGTAAGTTTTATTGGTAAAGGTCATGGAAAGGCACTTAGATATGTTAATTTGAAGTCGATTTCTATTGCACCAAGAGGACAAAAAGTTTAAGTCATCCTGAAGAGCTTGGCAAGCCTGAATTGAAGTAATGACTCGAAATATCTTCAGGTCATCAGCATATAGAAGGGGGTTGGATGTGAAGATAGCTGGGAGATCATTAATAAAGAGGTTGAAAAGAAGTGGACTTAAAATTGATCCCTGTGGAGCACCAGAAGTTGGGACGAAAGAATGTGACAAGGATCCATTACAGATAACCGTGCAGGAACGATGAAAGAGAAAGGAGTGAATCCAGGAAAGAAGAGATCCCTGAATGCCGAAACGGCGGAGCTTGTTGATCAGGATGTTGTGATCCACACTATCGAATGCTTTCGCAAAATCAGTGTAGATCACATCAACTTGACCTCCTAAGTCAAGGGTGATTGCAACGGTGTTGATAAATTCCCCTAGGTTGGTTACGGTAGAACGTCCTTTTACAAATCCATGTTGATTTTCGGATGATGTTGTTGTTTGCTAGACTTACATCGATACTTCTCATCTAAGCTATCCATATGCTATTCACCTATGCACTGTAGCTCGCTATTTCCATCAGAACCTAATAAAGGTTGAGTTTTTTAAGAGAAGGAGTGCTTTAAAATGGCGACATTGTTCCCGGTGATAGCCGATGGTTGCTTAGAGGTTAGTTATGTTTAGTAGTTCATAATGACTATCCACACTCTGCTATGAATCTGGTGAACCAGATTCAGTGTCAATCACATTATTTTTCGTGGTGTGTTAAAGTTCAAATCAATGTGTTTAATTAGTTTTTGTATTATTTTGCTCATACGAAGTTTTAACGATAAGAGTTACCTCTATTATCTTTGATATTTTCAGTGCAATAGACTGATGGAAATAATTAATTTTATAAACATGCAAGCAAGATTTTTTTATCATTTTTCTTCAAATCAACTGCTAGTCTTTCCCTAGCTTCAACAGGTCTCCTCAAATTCGTGATGATTTTCTCAACGTTCGGCTGCGGTAGATCATGTCGATCATCAAAATTTTGTCTCAACATGCGCAAATATATATACAAAAAAAAAAAAACGCTCACCATGTGAGCGCAATTCCCGACACAGACGGTGGTATTCATTGTGTTCTTCTCTCTTTGTACTGATTGGGTGTACCCAACACCATTCCTTTCTTTCACTACTCTCAATTAACGCTAGAAAAAGCTAAACTTTCACCTATTCAGGTTTACTCACTGCTCTCAAATAGGTGAACCTACTATTCAAGCCAATACCCAATACTGGATCATCCACCCAGATAACGCTCTGCATGTGGAGCAGCAATATCGTTAAATGCCGAGGAGGGACGAGCAACTTATCCCCATTGCTGCCATTAGCAACTGGGTAACTTGTAGCCCGATAAAAGGCATCAGAGAAATTGGGAGGAAAAACGAGGTCCCCAAAGAAGACACTACTCTAAATAAAGAATTCCAAGTGGTTTCATACAAGGCAGGCAAAAACGTACTCCAAATGGCAAACAAAAATATGCAGCCGTTCCAAAAAAGCAAAAAGTCGAGAACAATTGGAAGTAACATAAGCCAGAGCCAACCAATGTTGCAAGCCCTATGACAGGGTTTTCTGGTCAAATCCACCGATGGTATGTCCTACATAGGTGTTCTGCCATTAAATCGGGTGATATATTCATACAAACTGGTATAACAGCAGTACAGCCTGCCCAGTTAAGTAATCTTTTGGCGCGATTCATGTCAAAGGCATAGAACAGGGACTCTTTCTGTGATGCAGTCAAAAAAGTCATCAGAGAGAATGCTACTGTAGCGTCACTTAAGCCTTCGGTAGCGCTTGATATCAGTAGCATCAACTGCATCACGAAAATGACCAAGGTTGAAAATGCCATTCAACGAGAGGTCCCTAGCTCAACTAGGCTTAAATTTAAGCTAACTAAAGAAAATAATTGGAGGCAAAGCATAGCCATCGTAGAACTTCTTGAATAGATACCAGAACAAAAGCTTAGCTTGACTGGGTTTTCAGCAGGATACGGCATAAAAAATTACCTCTCCACTGCTTTCAGTGCCTTGGCTATGGCAACGTAACAAAAGGATACCTGAGGGCAGATATAGACTCACTGTGCTTCAAGTATTTCAAAGTGGGCTACAAAATAAAACAATGCATATATGAGAAACATTATGACCTGACCTTAGTTTAAATTACCTCAAAAACGTCCTTGGGACAGGGATGCGTCGAGTCTTCAAGGAGGCTATAACCAAGGCCAAAGCAGCACTACAATGATCCATATCTAGCAGATAAACTTGCTTCATAGCACAGCTCTCCAAAATCTGTTGAAGAAGTTAACGAATGAAATTAAAGCCTACTTACTACTGCTCAATGAGAAACATTTTGATAGGAGTTCATCAATGTGGTACCTTGACGAGTTGGTATTGTCACCACGTCATTTTTAGGTGCAGAGCTACTACCAGAAGTATGGTTTTATGTGGGTTTGGTATCTAACTAGCCCCAAACGACCTGTTGCTACCCTTACATGCCAGTACTGCCACCCTAGAAGATGTTGTTTCAAACGCAGAGCGGAACGTTCTCATTTGTAGAGGCTCCAATGCGAAAGCTTTTGAATGGGATGTACCCAGTCAGATACTAGAGGAAAACATTTCCTGGAGATGGAAGTCAGAACTGGGTTTATTTGGTTGAATATTGGCACTACCCCATATTTCCGCTACTGGAGCTGTGTCAGAACTATCCCAGATAGCCCCTTGTACTAAGGGTATGCAACCAGAGAGTTTAACAAGACTTGTAGGCTGTACCTATCAGTGCATAGCACTTGGGATCAACGACGGTGCTCTCGGTACACGCATGGCCAGCCTGTTATGCGTGAGTGGAATACTGGGAAGATGGACGTCGAGAAGTTTGTTGATGTATTCATGGCACAAACAATCTAGCACCTACAGACACAGTGATAACAACTTTGAGTATATCGCGTTTGCCTACAGGTTGTCCCAGGCCCGTTATTTAGTCTTCAGCGTAATGGTAGTCATCTGAAATCGCTGAATAGTGAAGTGAATGTCTCAGGCTCCGACGAAAGGCTTAGCGTGTATGAACTTGTGGCGAGACATGCACCGATTTGCCTGCCTGCATTTCGGCTAGAAAATGGCTTCGAAAACTCATCGACAATAGCAAGAGCTGTTATTGGTAGAATCTGGTGGGTGACGGGAACAGGCGATCATTAGGCTTGGACTACACGGTAGTTGTGTCAAAGCCCTTCGTCCAAACTTTACTTTACTCATGCAAGTACGTACTAGATTGTGCGGACTCTTTTTCCCACAAACCCCATCTAGATTGATGCCGCGAACAATGAAACCCCAGTGGAAAGTTCATATTTTATAAAGATTGAATTGAAAGAAGCGGTCTTACTTATGAAGGTAACACCAAACAGGGCCCTGACTGAGGCACGACAGATGGTTCATGAATTTTGCTGTTACACTACTTAGTGAATTCCACGCTTACCTGAATGGAGAGGTATTTCTTGAGCGCTTGAAAATTACGAGGCTTATACTGACAGACAAGAGGAAGGGGAGCTCTGAATCACTGTCAGCTTACCACCCGTCATGTATGCTAGATATGGCCGGGAAAGTGCTTCAAAAACCGATCAGGAAAAGACTCATTGACACTATTTATGCTGCTGGGGACTTATCTAATGGCAATATGAGTTAGGGCAGGTCGCTTCACACTGGCTAAATCGGGAAGTGGATGAGCGTGGTCCAGCAATACAGGAATTCTATCCGAATACATTTTATCCGATTACAATACAGAAATTTTATCCGAAAGGTTCCCTTGGTAATTACTTTTGACGTCAAAAATACTTCTAACTTTGCTAGTTGGTCGTACATCCTGGAAGCGCTGAAAAATCCTTTTCAAGTACCAAAATATTTGATGTGGATATCAGGTGACTATCTGAAGGTTTAGAGTCTACTCAGTGAGATGAATGAAGGTTGTCGAAGTTGAGTGTTACATTGGGTATAACGACTGAGGCTTGAGCTATCGGATGAGTCACACTTGATGATGTTGCGGCGCTAGTTGGTAGATGCACTGGCGAAAATACGCAACTTATACAAGGTATACGAGTAAGAGACTAGATGGCTGCTCGCGGTTTCTGGTTAGGATTGAAAAAACTGATGTTATTCTGACAAAGAACAGAATCTCCAGAGTAAGGACTATGGGTACCACAGCCTATAAGGACAGTCACTTGAACAATAGCCAATGTCGGGAAACCTAACTCATCATGAAGACGTCTCCTGATGAGCATCACACATCTGTACTCCACGAATCAAAGCTATGGGGTGACGCTCTCAGCAGGTAACTGCACCAAAAGCGCTTGGCATAGTTGCAGAAATAATGAGCGCTTCTTATTACAACCGTGTATCCCTGAGTCCGCCGTTTTGGCGGCAGTTTTTCCTAGGGATTGCAGTAATATCTACCTAAAAAGAAATGAGCAAAACAAGGCGATAGTCTTTATGAAGGCACAGTAATGCTTTCTCAGCGATTGATAACAATCCTGGAAGAGTGACACAAAGCGAACATGAACCGCGTACCTAACCCTGACTTGAAGTCAGGGCTCAATCAAAGGCATTCTGGAATTTCATGAGATGTCAAGAGTGGAGGGGGTTTCTTTCCTAGCAATTCTTTATCCTCCCTCCTTTTCTGCTAGAAGGAAGGTAGGTCGAAAGCATCTCTAAGAGTAGCGAAACGAAGACTAGCCCGATGTAATGTGTCAGACCGTTTCACAGTAGGTTCTCAGATTAACAGGGAATTCTGCGAAATTTCTCAGATTTTCCTGGTTGTCATTTAGGGTATTCAATCTATTTGGTTCCATGCTGATATTTTTTTCTTTAGAATTAGCACACTTAAACGGTCGCCACCTTATGGAAATTGTTTTGTGATAGCTTCTTGAAAAGATTATCCCCAGGCAACCTTACATCAGTGAATATGAGCCATATAACACTCCAGAAATTTCGAAAATGTTTTGAAAAGTGTTTCAAAAAGAAAGAATCACCACTCAAACTCCAAAAGTGAAGGTTCTTGTGCTTCTTTTTTAGTGCTACCCTAGCGTTATAGAATGCACATTAGAGTAATGAGATACACTTTTAAGAACATCCCTCCCAGCTTTATTTCTTGTTTTCAAATATAATTAAAATGTTGATTTAGCACACAGAAGTTCATATCAATTCAAAATAATTGCCCAAATCATGTATCCATCATCAGTTGGTCTCTAATCCAATATCTCATCACAAACAGTATCCATTTCTAAGTATTATTGCTTGAGTACCACTCAAACGACTTGTTCCGAGAGCGTGCATATGAAGATGAAGGATATGATGTGAATCGAGAACACAAGAGCCGAACTTGGCTTCGAATGCGATTAAATCAATTAAAGTGTCCTGGTAATGAGACTCTTAGGACCGGTTTGAGAGCTGTTTGCGGAGCTTTGCTTTCAATGTTTGCATAACTACCCAAACAATTTAATTGTATTGGGATGGCGAATGAATGGGTGTCCTGCATGGTAGCCATACCTATAACAAGTCAAGTATCTTTACCGCAAGATAAGTGAAGCATGAAGGATCCAACACATGGCTTAGACGTAGCGGTCAGCCTTGATTCAGGAACGTACACAAGTTGAACGACACGAATACATCAAAGTTGGCAAGGAAATTGGCTATTAGGCCGTTACGCCTCACCATAATTGGATGCATTTGCACATGTAAACCAGAGATATCATACTTGCACACACAACAACCATCCAATTAACCAAATTTGGGTTCAATTTGTCCTGACATCCGCAATTCATTCACTCACTAGGATATGTAAAGTAGTTTGTCCTTAAACAGCTTTCAAAGTCCTTAGCGAGGCAGATTTCGAATAATTCCCATAAAGCCTACAATTGGGTTAAGGACAGCATCAGCTTAAAAATGGATACGCTTTCAAGGGTTTGGCGTAGACAGGGCGAAATACTATTGTTGGATTACGACTAATTATAAACGATGATGGTATAATGAATTTTATGGGATAATGCTTTCCGGAAAGAGAAAGTTTGTAAATGGATTCTTTTGATCAATGTTTTTGCGGATATGTGAAATCCCTTCAATTTAAATTTCTGCATAAAATATTGAATATTTTATAGGGAGGATGTTCATAGTTTGCGTTTAAATTCTTTATGCATTATAATCTCAAAAATACAAAGTTAAATTATACTGCTTGATCGAATTGGTAACATTTCAGCCTGGAGAAGTTAGTTCATGTAAATTTTCAATGCAATAAATTATGTAAATTTAATGATCCTTTGTGTGCTACGAGCTTTGTAAATTAACTGGAGGTCATTTATCTCTTCTAGAAGTTGCATATCTGAAATGGAACTAATTGTAAAATCAAGAGACTACTTGGAAACTTTATTTAAATATTTTGATACTGTAAATAGCTTCGATCCGAATCAACATGTAAGTCCTTATTCGATTAGTTCAACCCCACATCTAATTCTTCCTTCCACTTAATGATACCAATCGTCGATAAAGATTGCCCTGTTACATTAATTGTGCTATAGAAAAGAACAAATCGATGTTAACAATCATCAACCCAAGCCTCTACAAGCAAGTCCTTGAATACCTTTACACACACAAATGTGCGTAATTCTCAGCCACTTTGCAGAAACTAAATCGGGATTAGAAGGGAAATATCTAATCATAGAATTTATTTGTAGAAATATTTCCACTGAAATCATTTTCCACCTGACCGTGCACCGTCGTCCGATACAGTCGAGAGCATTTAGATTGATATTGGCAAATAAAAGATTTATTGGATTTATCCAAAAATTGCTTGGAATCGCTTTTATATGGCCGCATCGAGGATTCTATTCACGTAGACGTGCTCCAGAGCTGAACAAGAATAGAAAAGTAAATATCGTAAATATTGTATGGGTGGAGTTGGAAAAGGTGAAAATATGACGGAAGGGTTGATTGTGCTCGACTCAAAAGTGATGAATGAATTATTTGTTGCTTCAAGCAACACAGCATAGCGCCAAAAATTGAGAGGGTTACAAGTGAAAGGATAACATTTTCTTTTTGATAGAACGATAGAACTGATAATTTTATGGGTGAGTAAAATTAGGATGCGTTACTCGTCGATGATTGGTTCTGATCGTATGAGATAAGGAAACTCTTAAAGTAAAAATGTTAGTGGGAATTTCGGATTGCTATTGTGAATGGATATTTAAGCGGCAAATATATGTTTAAAGAATTTCTGAAAATAATATCTTGAATAAAGCTGAAACAGCCCAACTGAGAATAAATCAAATTTATAAATGTTTCATACACTTCCTTAGCATGCCATCTCAGGTAAGGACACTCTCTGCAATTTAAAAGCTAGCCTAGACCTGTGAAGACTACTAATTAGTTCTTTCAGTTTTTTTTCGTTTTAATGATTTGGACTAGCTTCATTTGAATTTACTAACTTGAATGATTTTGATTTAGTTTCAATTTGGATGATATATTTGATTTGTTTATTTTATTTTTCCGCAAGATAACTAATCAGGCCACTGTTGAGTACTCAAAACTGGGTTTATTGCGCTTGAATACCCCATTCTCGAAGCCAACCTCACTCTTTTGGACTAACTAAGGATTCCTTCAAAAGTTTACCTGTGAGCATATTATAGCTCAACGCTGTAAAACCAAATATCCGATACGTAACATAGGCAGGCTCCAGATATTCACAAATATAGTTTATGACTGTCCTATCCTCTTATAAGAACTGTTGGCAAATAGGGTCTCCAGCGATAACAGTAAATGCGAACGTAGGATTCAAGATCTTTATTTGATGTTTTTAATTTTTTACATATATACAATTCATCAGTAGCTTAACCTAACAATATACATGCGGTTTGTGCCTTAAGGGCTTTTCCCGGAGTTCAATAATAATTTACTTTAATTACATTACAATATTAATTAAAAAATGTTGACACCCACAACATTATCAAACCTTAGTAGATTAAAAAGAAGTTTGTGAAAATCATTTGATCTAAGAACTAGTTTTAAAAATTGATTTCCTTAAAATTAAGTACATTATTCCTTGAGACTACCTTAAAAACTACTCATTCACTGCGTCCATTGAGCCGAGCAACTTCCGCCTTGTGGTCCTTGGCTCTCCTCATTTCCGCGTCCACCAGTTTTTTTTTTGCATACAATTTTATCGGCTCCATTTTTGTCTCCTGGTACAGTACCTCGTTGGGGTAAGGTCGTCCGTCCTTCCGTCTGTATAGGCCTGTGTAAGCCCGAAGGGTTTTCGCTCCACTAATCCTATCTTGCCCCATTTTGTTTTCGAAGCTGAGGAAAGTAGGTAATGTTAATTCAGTTATTCAGAATGATCGCGAGGAGATTCCATCAGCCCCTGCTGATTTTTCAGAATTTCGCTTCAGTGTCAACAATGCGAGTCTCTCAGGGCAGACAAACAGACCATAACCAGTAGGTGCGTCAGAGAGATTTGAAACAGAGAACCTGGTAAAGCATAATTGCTCATTGTTCTGTCGAAATTCGTTTTGGCGCTGCTCACTAATGAAGTAACGGAAGAGTTCTCACTTGCTTTCTCTCCTTGAAGAACTTTCATAAAATGTTTTGTGATAGAGTCAGCGATGGTTTTGTTATCCATGAGCACGGATCCATTATAAGTAAGGACCCCGGGCAGCCTTTTTCTGCCAGTTTTCCTATTGATATGAGGAAACATACAGGGACCTGGTTTGATACTTTTCAGGGCCTGTTCAAATCGCTCGTTAGCAAAAATCGTGGTTCTCCTCGAGATCATTCGGGTTAGAGATGTAATCATAAGGTGAATACGTTCATACTCGCAGTTGACCCTATTTAAATTGCGGTGGTAGATTCTTGCGAGTAACTTTCTAAGCTGGCTATGTCTACGATGAAGCTCCAAGATGTCTGCTGGTCAATCTCGATAAAAGTAATTCGTCTAGGATTTTTCGATGGAGATTTTTGAGATAACCGTATCCAGGGTTGAATTTACACAAGCAAGCATTCCAGGAATAGAAAATTTTTTCAATCTATTGATCGAAATTCCCTTCTATTTCCCGCCAAGGTCAGCACTTACTGCTGCCCAATTGATTCGCTTGTATGGAATGAAAAGTTGAGGATCTGCAACCTCAAGTTCCACACCCTTTTTCACTCTTAATGTCAGCTCAACCAAAAGATGGTCAGACTCGGCGTCGAGAACTTCACACTCGAAATTCCTCAAACTGTGGGAGAGATTTACTAGATTGGCAGACACAGTGAAGAAGTCAATAATAGACGAGCTTCGGCGGAAGGTAGGCTTTTTCGAAGCGATCAGTATGAGTTCCATTTTGATTGAACCCAGTTAGAGAACGCTGTTCCATAGCCATTAGATGCGATATTTCCCCACGAGGGACGCTTTGCATTCAAATCATCTCCCATGGTGTAGAAATCGAGTTTTTTGCATAGAGTAAGCACTGTTTCCAAGTCGTCAATGAGTTCCTTCACCAAGCATCCATGTCGAACATAGATCCCCACCAACGCAAAGGCGCACCCTCCCAGCATGGAGCTAATTATTTCTGCTTCAATACATTTAAGACTTTAAAGGCTGTGCCTTTAGACTTTAAGGTTATCTTTGTGGGCCATAGCAAAATTTGAACGTAGGAAATTGTGCCCTGTAATTAATGCAACCAAGATTTCGCCCTCTTTCTCTCTCTCTCTCATGCACACACACACACCCACACAGACAGACAGACACACACACACACACACACACACACACACACACACACACACACACACACACACACACACACACATAAACAGGGTTCCGGGCTAAAGTTCACCGATTTTGAGACATTCTTTCACTAGAGTATCAAATTTGGTTCTGACATTCATAAATATGCATGATGGTACTTTCCACTAGGAAAGGTCAAGTATTTTCACTAAACTTTCTCTACAGGTGTTGATTGCCCTTCCTCTCTACTTATTTACATGATATGTCTGCCTAAAGGACAGCCATGAGCATTTCCGGTGGCCGCTTGGCCAAAAAACGAGCTTGCTATAGTTCCTAGAGCCAGTTGTAGTGAAGGTCATCTCTGCCTCACCAAACACCGGTTCATAATGAGACCCTTAGTCGCATCTGTGACTCTGACGTGAAACCTTCTGTAACTGTTAGGAATAAAGTTCATTCAGATAATGAGGATAACTGCCTCACAGACAAAGTCCGCTAAAAACATGAAGAGGTTGTTATGATCTCCTGATAGTCTTTTGGTGTATTCTGCCATCAAAAATCACAGGGCAGATTAAAATGATTATTTGCAGAGTAGGTGCATATCATACAGGTTTCAGGGCTCTACCTACTTGCCCCAGCTATTTTCAAACACACCATTCTTTATAGCTTGGCCAAACCAGATAATGCCTGCGAATCGCCTGCTTTGTGTCACCATATTTCAGATATCTGACAAGTCTCTCTGCGCAGCTATAAGGTCTGCCTAGGAATCGGAGTTGACCAATTGCTAAAAAACTCAACTGGCAGCAACAATCTTGATACCTCTGCTACACTTCATCTCAAGTTCTTTACCTTTTTCTGAAAGAGCTCATAGGTGCTTGCTCTTGGCAATTTCTCTGTCTTGGCGATCAAACCCTCCCTGTATAAGAGCCATGCCCCTTCCCTTCTTTTTTTTGTAGCACAACAGCTACTACCGGGCCTTCACTTAGAGATAGTTAGAGTATCTTATTATCATGATTGATTGTAGTGGCACTCCACAAGGTGATATGGTTTGTATAAAGCTTTGGCCTGTGTGTCCGTGCGTCCAGCTACGATACGTTTTGATTTTAAGCCAGCACGAATCATAACTGAACGGGCTTATAGTCCGTCCACCGAATCACTTGAACTAAATCTCGTTGCCGCCAACGAGGCTTTAACCAGAGACCTTTGGCTTACGGGTTGAGTGCTCTGACCAATACACCACGTGGACTACTCCCCTTCTATCTTCTACTCCCTGCTCTTCTATCTTCTTTTCAATTTTCCACACAACTGAGTGAAGGGCAATTTCATGCAAAAAATGTGTGGTAGGCAACATCTACTTGCGTAAAACCTACCGTTGGGGGGCAATGACTTACCAATGTTGTGTAAGTAAGACTCAAAATCCCTATGCCTGCTCAAGAGTTGCTTTAGGTAGTAGTCAGTCTCAACATGCGTTCAATTGAGCTATGATCTCAAATCGGGATGAAACACGAAATCCATCTTCTTTTCGTGCTATTCATCCAACACTGCTGCCTATTATTGAGTGAGCGTTGTCTCTCCTCATGGGCAACTGTCAAATTTGTGCCTTTGTTCCGATGCAGGTAGATAGTACCGTGCTCTCTTGCAAGGAACGTGATAGGTGAGACTAAGATATGAAAATATAATCCTCAGTGGTTTTCTTCTTTACACCTGCATCATATGTCTTGGGTACAGCTCCACGCTGAGAGTATCGCCCCCCTTTTACGCTCCGTACAGTAGAATTGACTCTACGGTTGTCATCAAAAGTCACCTGGTTAAGGGTTGGGTCCCTCTTCATTCGCCCAGGTTGACTCAGAACTAATACCACTGAAGCAGCTTTATCAGCCATTGCCCTGGTTTGTTCAGAGAAATTTATCTTAAAGTTTTATTTTAATTATGGTTTCAATTCAACCAATATTTCCCCAATACTGATCGTCTTTGCTCTGATGTTTTTCTTCTTTGTCAAGATGACCACTTTGGGTTGCTTCAGTGCTAGACTAAACCCGCAAGCAGCCATCCAGTTTTCCACTTAGTGCATTAGCATTCTAGTCTAAATTTCACCCATTCAACGGTGCAACTAACACATTGCCAACCAGGTGGGACTCATTCGACAGCTCTAGTCTCACTAGCCCATCGTAGGATATGTTCCACACATCTGAACCAAGGATACATCCTTGAGCAATACTCGATGTAGCTTCCATTCTTTGCCAGCTCTGCATCGTATAATAAAGTAGGCTTTGGTCCTTCAGATAGTCCCTCAAAAGCCGCATAAGATATTCTGAGCTTGGTGTTTAGCATACCCAGAATATCCACCCATCTATCGGAGTTAAAGGCGTTCCGAACATCATGTGTCACCAATCGAACGATCCATTATTTGGTAAGGCTGTGTTCTTTTACCTTTTGGGTTGCATTTACCACCCTTGCAATCGCACCAATAGTAGAGCGTACGAGTCTGAAGATGTATAACTGTGGAGATAGGTCCCCAGCAGCACGAGTCGCGTCAGTATGTCTTGAATTAATAAGTTTCTCTAGCACTTTTCCAGCCATGTCTGGGATGCAAGACGGGTGATATTCAGAAGGCAATCCGGGACTCTCCTTACCCTTATTGAACATTTGTTTGTTGTTCATCTTAATACATAGTACATTTCAACGGAAAGCATTAATTGCTTTCTTTTTAAGTACGGGAGATACTCAGGGCATCATTATCGCAAGAGAGATCCAATATCGTGTAGTATATTCTTGTAGATGACTGCTTTCAAAATTTCAGCTTAGTCGGATTGGTAGTTGTGTTTTGACCATATGTGGAAGCTGGCGTGTCCATAAATTTTAGAAAAATGGAGAAACAGCAATATCGGTCGGTGATTCGATTCTTGTTTTTGGAAGGGAAATCGTGCAGCAAAAACAAAGAGTGCTTGATGCTGTGTATGATAATTCTGCTTCTGCAATGGTGACCGTAAAAAATTGGTTTAACAAGTTTCAACGTGGTCGCACGTCGGTTTTTGATGAGTCACGCTCACGTGCCCCAAAAACGGCTACCATGGAGGATAGCGTAACGAAAATCCACGAGCTCGTATTGGCAGACCACCGATTGAAGGTGCATGAGATTGCTGAGGCAGTAGGTATCTTAAATAAGCAATTCACTTATGTGTGGCTGAACCTTCTTTTCCAGTGTGGACCATGTTCTTTGCCTTTTCCAATAGTCCAATAGTCAATAATCAAAATCATTTAGAATATTATATTTGAATTTAAAGTTCTCAAGCTCTTAAAAAATCCTCCTTGACTAGAGAGAGAGCAAGACTTTGTATAAGCCCCGTATAGTTACAAAGCGTGTTTGATCAACCCAAGTTTTGGCCACTTTTTCTAATACATCCGCTCTTATGTCAACAATCGGACGTCAGATATTTCCCTCCAGTGCCTTTAATGTTGTTGGCTTGGTAGCATAAATCAAGGGCTTCACATACTTCCACAAAAAATCAATCTATAGGTATTAAATCGCATAATTTTGGAGGCTAATTGATAGGAGCATTTTGTGAAATGAAGTTGTCTGCAAGTTTAGTTTTCAATAAGAGTGATTTTTTGTGTTGATTTAATTTTTGTTTTAGTAGCGAAAATGAATTAGAATTATGAAAATATTGCAGAGCGGATGCAGCAGGAGATGTTTGATGACAAAAATATGCCAGATGAGGATTGTAGTGACGTGAAACCTGATTTTACTGAAGATATTGTGCCTCTTATTGACTGCGGATCCGATTCTGAAATAAAATTTGACGATGAAACAGAAGCTAGTTCATTTTAAGGTCGATCAGGAGGTAGAGTCTCTTCAAGGTCAACATTTGAGCCAAATGCAACGCATGAAAGTGGTTCACTAGATGATGACATTCCCCTTGCACGTTTGCAACGTAAGGAAAGGCACAGAAAAAAGAATTATTTTGGTGCTCATCTTTTTCGCTGGGCATCGGAACCAAACATCGCTCATTCCAGAACACTGCAGCATAATATTGTGCAGATACCACGAAATGTAAAACCAGCTTCTCGTTGTGTTACAACTAATTATGTGACGCCGCTGGGTATTTGGAGTCTTTTGTTCAGGCACTACAAAAAATATTTGCACACACTAACGAAAAAATAAGAAGAATCTAGTCAAACTACAAAAAGTAGACTTGTGTTTAAAATCTAGACATTGTAGAGCTAAAAGCCAACATTGCATTTTTATTCTATACAGCAATATTCAAGGAAAATCATGTACGAGTACACTATACATCGTGGTACAGTACCGACGGCACTGGATGATATATTTATCGTAAAAAACAGACTGGAAGTCTTGATGATGTCGAAGCAAGAGAACAACGACGTGAACTTGGTTTGGCTGCATATATTTCAGAACTTTTTGATTGCTTTATTCGAAACTGTCCGGAAATTTACTCGATTGGAACTTGCGCCTGTGTTAATGAGATGCTGGTTGCTTCTTGCTATTGCTGTAAATTTAAAATGTATATGCCAAAACCAGCAAAATATGGTCTAAAGACTTATGAACTCAGGAAATGAATATTTATTGAATGTCTATATATACTCGTATCTTGGATTCTGATGGAGAAGGTTTAACTCCAGAACAAAAGAGACTATCGAAGCCAACTCAGCCAGCTCTACCGCTTGTCTCGCCAACTGAAGGAATCAATAGAAACGTCACTCCTGATAATTGGTTTTCTTCTATAGAATTGGTCAAAATGCCTCACTTTTGTAGGCACTTAAAAAAAAAAAATAACCGTGAGATACCGCCCGAGTTCAAATCATCCAGACAGCGATCAACTGAGTCGTCCATCTTTGGTTTTCCCAAAGATATCACTTTGGCTTCTTTTGTAACAATAAAAAATAAAGCAGTTGTTCTGGTTTTCAGCATGCACCATACAGCGAGTGTCGACGAAACTAATAAGAAACTTATACTGTAACCAAATAAAAATAGGCGTTGATCTTCTTGATCAAGATGCTCTAACTAATCCACTTTTCGTCGAACGCGCATGTGGTCGTTCGTTATATTTTATAGAATGTTGGATAGTATCTGCGTTAAATGCTTATTTAATAATCAAAACATTGGAAGCCGATTCAAGTTTGTGAAAAAAATTGGCAGAACAGCTTATAAAACCGCACATGGAACATCGCTTAAAAAGTAATCATATTCAAAGGAGCATCAAGAACACTTTTTTTTCGAAATTTACAAATAAATGAATATTTACAGAGCCCCTCCAGAGTAGAGAAATTCAAAGTACGAAAAAGATGTATCAACCGTGATCCAAAAAAAAAACACAAGACAGCTTACTTATGCTTTACGTGCAATAAACGAATTTGTTTAGAGTGTTGTTGCGAGTTCCGGCGTACCAACTTTCTCCCATTCGCAATTTCAAATTGCCGCCGCAACATCTCCACCTTTCTTTGGGCATTTATACCTTTTCCCCTGTTATTTATTTAATTTTATTAAAATTTTACCATTTAAAATTTTTTTAATTTCCACATCATCACAATCCTGTCCTCTTCCCTTATTTCCAATTACAACAAACTAGTTATATAAAAATAATTTTAATCTTCCCACTAACAACACTCCCTACATTAATTCCCATTAACAAAATTTCATTCTATACATTTTTCCTAACAAAACCTAATTCCTTCTTTCATACTAACTAATTCTATTCACCAGTTCCCACAAACAAATTTTATTTTTTATACTAACGAAAATTCATTCACGTTTCCCTACTAACAAAATTCAATCTCATACCCAGATGCATAGTTGAAGTTGCTTACGAGATGAATGGGTAAACAATAGAACATGGCTCCATTGGTTGCGTCGCGAATCTTCGACCGGGGGTTCTGCTAGAACCCTGGGTTTAAGTTCCCCGAGCGCAGGGAAGTGCTCTTTTTAGAGTATGGGCAAAATCGATAGTTTCCGTATATGTATATGTGACACTTAGCATCTAGTCAAGCGCTTCTTGGATTATGCAAATTGCCATATATCCAAAAAAATTGACATTATTGCGTTTGTCAATACAGAAAAAAGATGTGTGGGTAGCGGAATCGAAGTGTAATGAACTTCGATTACGTTGCCCAGATGTGGCAGTGGTAATTGAAAATGAAAAGGATTGCGGAATCGGATTTGCTGGAGGTGAAATGTGGGATTTGGTGCTTGAACCGACTGACCCCCAGGTCAGTCGGTTTTTGACTTTGGAAAGGTGAATAGGAGGGATTGATTTTGGCGAAGAAGTCTTTTTTTGCGAATTTTCGATGATGACGGGGAAAGAACAATAAAAGTGTTGAGTTTGGAAAATTCGTGAAAGGCGTTTGATATGTAAAGTTATTGAATAAAAAGCCATGATTATGGTTCGGGGAGATTTTGCGAGTGAAATGGAATGAAATTTGAAGGATTAGTGACATTATAAACGAAAAGTACAGTTTTCTGGATGGATAAAAGAATTTGAATTGTGTACGAGTGAAGTTTAAGTGGGCTGAATACACGAAAAACACAAAATTAGTGAAGGTTTAAGATACATAAAACAAAGGAAATCTAAATAGTTTTTGAATTGGAACAAAAATTGGTACCGAGTAACAGTGGCAATAAAAAAGTAACAGTGGATGCAGGTCGTGGTGGATGTCGTAAAGAAATCAAAGAAGAAAAAGCATTCAGTGTCGGGAATTCGAAGATAATGAAAAGTGAAAGTATGAATTAAGAACAAGAGTCTATTAATGAAAAGTGGAACAAAAACCAAACGTGGGTCTGAATTTGATTAGTAACGGGATCACTGAAGGACGAATATATAGTGCCAGGTCTCCGAAGAGAAAGTCTACAGTTTGCGAAAAGTGGCCGGTTTGGGTTGCGTTGAAAGTAGTGTGAATATTTTTTAAATTGAAGTTAATTTTCAGTGCCCCCCCTTCGTTTGTTGAGCGCTCTGCAGCATTAATAGGGGTGAGTAATTGCACATTTTACATTATATTTTGTATTAATTATATTTTAGTCATATTGGAAATTCGTTTTATTACAATTATATCCTTAATATATTTTTTTCTTTAATTAAAAATATTGGCTGGCTTTTACAGCAGTGGTTTCGAAACTTATTTATTCATTTGATCCATCATTAAATTATTTAAAAACAAAAGGGAGTAGCATGCTTTATAATATTATTCTTTTTCATGAATTGTTGTTGTGTTCTTTTTTCCCATTTCAAATAAATCGGCCACTTTGTTGTAAGCAAAAATAATTTTTTTTATTTCTCAATATGACCTCCCCCTTTCCCGTCCTTTTCCCTCCGTGTTAGTGTTCTTTACGGGTATGTAAAGTGGCTCAGCATGAGCAGAGGGTGTCCCGGAAGTCCCACGACACGACTGTGCATTAGCCGGCCTCAGTATGCCACCCCGGGCTACACATCACCCCTGCCAAAACTTAATGTCTGCAACAGCGGTGACTTCCGTGGTTGCAACAGGGTGCGAAAAAAGTATGCAATAACTGCAGCGAAATATTATGAAAGTTGCAGGGCTGCAGTTTCTGTATTTTAAAATGCGGTTTCAATTTATAAGAATTCATATCAACAAGTTGATATTTTTAGTTCTTAACGCTATATAGCTTGTTTTATTAGCTGAGTGGTTTTTTATGCTAAAACCTTTAACTTGTGAAACTTTTAAGAATATAAGGAAATGTTACTGTAGTTTATGGTATTTAATGTTCTGAAATAAACCTGGAGATTACTAATAAGTTTTAAATGAACTTTTTTGTTTCATTTAAAATATCAATGCCGAATTTAAACTCATCATTTTTCTAGGAGACCGTGCGTAGGTGGTTAAGGGACGAAATTAGATGATAGATGGTTAAGAGTTAACTTTGAAAACGAATTCGCAAAATTTGGAAGCATTGTTTGAGTGCTAAATGATTCATGATTAAATAGCGAACCTTACTAAACACAAATATTACAGTATTGTTAATTTCGACATACGTCATGTAGTACACAATTTATCCCTGTTGAAAGACCTCATTCAAAAACAAAAAAACCTTGCAAAGGTGTATTAGGCATGCATATATGTATGTATAATTTTGCCCGGCACTGGCAGAAAACATTGCAAAAAAACCCCGCGTACGGTTGAGTACAAGCCAGTTTCAACATGTCAGTTGTAACTCTCTGTCATTTAAAAGGCTGCAACAACTGTGATAAAGGGTTTTCCAATAAGAGGTGTTATTTTGAACAGCCCGCTATTTCGGTAGACATCACTTTTGAAGCTGTAAATTTTTCACATTTGACAAGTAGAAACTACGCCATTAATAAAAATGGAACGATAAACGCTTCAACAATGTATTGAAATCATTAAAATTCACTATAAAAATGGTGAAAATTTGGCAGAGACGGTTCGTAAAATTCGAACAGTTTAGGATCGTCGTGAAGCACCTTGTCGGACCGTAATACAGAAATTGGTGGAAAAATTTGAGCTGTTGGACAACTTAGTCATGTGAAGAATAAAACCCGTGCACGTCACTCAAGAACAGCCAACCAGCCGAAAATATTGCTGCTGTAGCCGAAAGTGTTGAAGAAACCTCCGGTTTGTCCATTCCTCGTCGTTCTTTGGAATAAGGCATTCCACAAACGTCATTGCACCGTAATTTGCATAAAGATTTGGGTCTTAAGGCTTATAAAGTTCAGTTAACACAAGAATACAAGCAGGTGGATCATCAACAATGTCGTTTGCTGATTGGGTCCTTGAAATGCACGAAAATGATCGGGAATTCCATCGAAAAATCATCTTGAGTGGTGAGGCCCATTTCCACGTTGGTGGCTTCGTCAACAAGCGAAATTGTCGCATCTGGGGCTCGGAAAACTCAAGTGTTATTGTTGAAAAGCCTCTTTATCCTCAACGTGTGACTGTTTATGGTCCGGCGTCGTCATTGGACCTTACTTTTTCGAAAATGAGGCTGGAGCAACAGTTACGGTGAATGGATTGCGCTATCAAGAGACGATTAATGATTTTTTATGGCCGGAATTGGATGATATAAATCTGGACAACATTTACTTTCAACGCGACGGCGCTACGTGCAACACAAGCAACGAAACCATTGATCATTTACGGGAAAAGTTTCCGGACCGTGTTATCTCTCGAAGAGGTGATCACAATTGGCCACCGCAATCTTGTGATTTAACACCTTCTCCCTTTGGAGCCACGTGAAAGAGAAGGTCTACGCCAACAGCTCAGCGTCAATTCAAGACCTCAAAGATGGAGTTCGTGAGGCTGTCGGGGACATAGGACAGCCACTTTGTGATTTGATTATGGAGAATTTCATGAAAAGGATATGGTCCTGTAACCGTGGCCGTGGCGGTCAGTTGCCTGATGTTATTTTTCACTATTAACGGCATACCTTTTTCTTTATAATGAAATAAACACCCGGTCATTTATACTAAAAAATGGCATTTTTCTTTTAATATCAAAATAACACCTCTTATTTTAAAACCCTGTAGTTTTTCTATCACCAATTCTGATATTTTATTTGCACAAAATAATCAAGTAATTTGGTTCACTTCTATTTATAAATAAATTGTTCAATAAATCTGGGTAACCTCCAGTTAAAAACAATTCAATTCACCAGTACCGATGCATCACAAATAACTCACATGCCCATGCGGAGGTAACATATGAGATGCTCTTCCTAAGAAATTTCCATTAATCGGAACCTTCACAAGCAGAAGGAAATAAATAGATTCGTATCCTTCCGAAAGCGTTTTTGTCGTTTGGTGTGGCTCAATGCCATTCTTCTGAGCAGTGTGTAGTTTATTTGCATAGAGGACGATAAGACGAAGAAGCCAAACATACGTTCCAACTCCAACACGTAAAAGCTGCTGGAATTCAATATCAATAATTCATCTATTGATTCTGCTTCCGAAGTATGCATTGATCTGCTGGTTTTGTATCGGACGAAGATAAATCAAGGGAAAACGTAAACTTCCTGTTGTTCGCTTGGTCACTTATCGACGAAAGGTCCAGATTTAACCAGGCCATCATTAATTAAAGTCAGTGCTGATAGACCTTCTCCAGGAATATTCAGCAGAATCGAGCAGGAGGCCATCGAATCAAGGCCAACTCGGCACAACAATACAACATAGCTCCGCTATTATCGGGCATGCATTGCTGCCATATTTGTTTGTGTATCAATAGAGAGCTTTGCATTTGTGCATATGCAGTTTGTCCTTCCGAGCAGTGAAGAAGAATGTTTTAAAGTCAAATCGATTGGAATTTTCAAGACATTAATATCAACCGAGATTTATAGCATGACAGAGTAATTAAATTCCTTGAGAAAATAATGATATTTGCAAAATTGAAATATATTTCATTGCAATGGAATCAGGACGAAAAGCTCAAAACAAAGGATAGAAAGGATGTGATGAAGCTCTTCTTTTCACAACTTTGTAATGGATGAAATCTGAGGAGCGTTCTCGTATTGCAATAAGTGACGATGAGATGAAATTTCGTCGACGTTTCATTTTAAAGGGTATAATTTATCATGGCTAGTGGTGGAATGTTAGAGAATAAAGGATTTTGAAACACGGGAATTGAAAAATATTTGAAAAAGTACGGTCTATATGGGTAAGCTTATAACTCCTATACTAAGTCCTTGATGTGAAGATATCAAATTTCGGAATGCTTTTTTTCTTAGTATTCTTTTAGGATTTGAGAAAAGTACCAAATGGAGTTGAAAATAAAATAGGGTTTTGTTTCATTTTGGCCACAAGCTCCAAATATCTACTGAAAGAAACAGAAATAATTCCAGATTGCAGAGCAGTGTTTGCTATCATTTTGTCATTCACTATTTGTAGTTTCAAATCTATTCAGTGACGTTAGAAAATGGGTAGTAGAGAAATTTTAACTTTCTTTTTAACTATATACCTATACCAGGAAATTCAGACTGAAGTTGTTGCTACATAGTAAATTTCTACTCAGAAAGATGGTCAACATCCCGTGAATTGATGAAACCATTTCGATTTTGTTGTAAAAAGAATGATTAATCAATTTAGGAATCTACTGAATGCACAATACATCAAAGGAGCTTGTTTCAACCATACGGCCTCTTACAACTCTGCAACTATACATTTTCATCTCGTAGCTATACACTTGCTTGAATACCATAAAATTTGTTGGAATCAGTGCCGTTGCCTTTTCTATCGACAAACAACTTCTAGTTGATATAGTTAATAACTCCTTATTAACCCTTTACGGTGCAAGAACGTGTTTTTGTTTTTTTTTTAATTGAAAATATGTTAAGATGAGCTATATAATAACGGTAAAAATAGTGAAAAAAATCATATGTAAGAAAAGGTATTCATTTTTGAAAAAAAAAAACAATGAGATGCAGATGTGCATCATGGTATAAAAACATATTAATATTCATGAACTGTGGAAAGAACGGAAACAGTTATATGTTTTTATTAAAACATAAGGCTACGCCACACTTTTCACATTCCGTTTGGGCTGTTCCAGTACATCCTGGATATGTACACCGAAGCCTTTTGTCGATCCAAACAGGCCAGTGCCCTAACTGATCCAATCTGATATCTTTTGGCGGGATGTGCTGACAAGGTCCTTTTTAGGGTTTTGTAAAATAATTTTACAAAACCCTACTAGTTTCGCGACCAGACGGACAGTCTGTCCGTCCGTCCGTGTGTCACAGCAGTTTTTCTCGGAAACTACTTAAGCTAGAAACATCAAATTTTGTCTGTAGGTGTGAAGTGGTGATCTCTTCAAAGTTCAACTACAAAAAAATTTTATAAGGTATTTAAGGGAGGTCTCCCCATATAGGAGAGTGACTCCCCGAAAAAAAAATTTTATTGAAGGTAGCCGATATGGGTATCAAATGAAAGGTCTTGATAAGAACTTTTCAAAACAGGTCTTGGTTTGGCAAAATTTGCTTCGAGGGGCGCACAGGGAGGGCTAATAAACGAAAAATGTGTGTCCCCCCCCCTCGCGATTGGACACCTGTGATCCGAAAAATCTGAAAAAATCAGGAATGTAGGCCTTTGTGAGTACAACAACAACAAATACATGAGAAGTCGCAATTCGCTCAACTTTGTTAGTAATAGTATGATTTATCGATTTTATGTTTTCTTGAATAAAATCTTAACAGTACCCTTAAATTCAATGAAATTCAGTACGTGAATGTCTATTTATAAGGTTGATCTATCCTGAAAGTTTCATAAAGATTGAATCATATTTAGCGATGTTATAGCCGTTTGAATTTCCCTGTATTACTATGGAACAATATGCGCTGCATTTATTACTATGGCAACATATGGCTATGGAACAACATGCGCTTTTTACCGACTCAGACACTACAGTTTTGCTAGGATTTGCATGAAAATTTCAGGAATGATAGGTGTCATGTATATCTTTGAGAATCGGTTCAGCTAGTGGTATCAGTAATCGTAAAACAAAATAGTGGCTGTTTTAAATGCGAAGATTGAATAATTTTGAGTTATTTTTTCCCAACTTCAACGTTTAAGGTGCATACTTTGAACACTTGATTCGATTTAATGAATGACTGAAGATGAGTACCTACAATTAATGCTCATAAGTGAAACAAGTCAAGGAGGTGGGAGAGAGCTCCTAGCAAAAGGGTTTTGTAACCATTCTAGGATTCGAAATAAATTCGCCATTAATCGATGATAACAGTACAGGAGAGTGGCCCCTGAAAAAAAATTCATCAAAGTATGAAATAAAAGTTGAGTATGAAATAAAAGTTTTCATGGGAGCTTTTCAAAACAGTTGTTAAACTGTGCTTCAGTTCCCCCCTGTGCTTCAGTGAGGGCACAGGGGGGAAATACATAAAAAATGTGTTTCCTCCGTCGCGGATGGACATCTGAAATGATTATCAAGGGAGATATTTATGAGTATAACAATACTAAAAACCTCAGAAGTCGAAATTCGTTCAACTTTCTTAATAATAGTATGATCTTCGTATTTCATATTTTCTCCAATAAAATCGTCTTTGACATGTTACTTGATTTGATTGGATCTGGTGACTGCATTTTGTAAATTGAATACAAAACCCTTCTGACACGAGCGTAGGTCTGTTTACCCAACTTGTTTCTTTTTGTCCTGGATGAATGCTTCTACATTGCTAGTACGCTTCAGCCGGTTCGTACTTTTATATTTGGCTAAAGTTTCAGCAACTTCTATTCGGAAATCAGCAGAATTTAGTACCTTGACATTATTTTCCGTATCAGCATGAATTCTTCTATACAATAGCCAAGAATTAGTCATGGTCATGTTCAGGAAATGGTAAAAGAGCCTTATAAACCAACGTTTGCTCCGAAGTCTAATTTTATAATGACCCATTACGGAGTCCATGAGGTCTACACCTCCCATGTGACGATTATATTCTGCCACAATAAAGGGTCGTTCAACATTGATTTGTTTCTTTTGCGGCCTGTCGAATCTACTTACGATAGATGTGGGATTTTTGCCAGCAAAGTTGGATGCTAGATTCACAATTTTATTATCTCTCCAGGCCACCGCCGAAATGTCAATACCATTATAGCTTGCAACCTGTTCAATCGATGTGCCTCTAGGCTGTTTTTTCTGCTGTTTTTCTTCTGGGAGTTTACAGTTCGGGATCCGGTTTCTCTAAACGGTGCCCAAAGCTAATATACCACGGTGTGACAAGAATTCAATCAAGGGTAGCGATGTATAATAGTTATCAAAAAACAGTCTATAGTTTTGGTTGGCAGGAATCTCTCTGGCAAGTCGGACCAGTACATTAGATGAGGCACCTAACTGAGGCTCGTCATCTGCGCATATATTCTCTGGGCCACTTCAAATTTGTAGCCATATCCACTTGCACTACAAATAACGAACAGTTTGAAGCCCCACTTGTGGGGTTTGTCTGGAAAATATTGCTTTAGAGCACTTCGTGCTTTGGTTGAACACATTTGTTCATCAACAGACAAATGTTGTTCTAGAGGCACTTTTCTAAAGTTGTGATTCAGCTTTTCAATTATTGGCCTGATTTTATAAAGTCAATCAGAATTTGGCTGACTATACGGTAACATTTTAGAGTTATCATTGAAGTGTAGTACTTGCCTCAGAAACTCGAACCGTTTTAGTGTCATTATCTCACGTATGTTGGCATAGCCATATTTCTGTGACCAGTACATTCGAACATTGGGCAGGGCAATTATGGACATGTAGTAAATAATTCCAATAAACTGTCTTATTTCCTGGCTTGTAACATTTATAGGTTTACTGGCATCTTTTTGCACGCTGTACAGGTTTGTTTCATCTCTTATGAGATCCACAATGTCGTCAGTAAATAAGTGAGGAAATACCTGGTAAGGCGTCTGTGATTCCAGTATTTCATTTGATAACTTGGAAGATCCCCAAACCCCATTTGGTCTTCATTTAGTTCTAAGTTTTAATTTTTCCATATGATATTCGTTTTGGGATCACATGCGCTTCGTGAAGTTGTGTTGACTTTGGAGCTGGTACTGGGCACTAAAACAGCAGGCGGTTTCTCACATGGTTGAACTGTAGTGCTTGTACTGGTCTCAGAGCTCGGTAGCAAGATGTCATCTTCCTGATCTTCTAGGAAGGGTATTTCCTGTTCCTCATCCAAATCTTGGCGTAAATTTAGATTTTCCAATATGTACGATGGATCGGCTACATCGTCGTCGTCTGAAAAGTCTAAGCCATCCTCACTATCTTGCCACTGGCTTAGAATAGTTTCTAATTCGACAGTTGACAAAGGCCTAGAGCCTGAACGCGGAAACCTCAAACTCATATTGAGCCTGAAAAGAGAAAATATTCCTCTCACGAAAAAAGAAATAAAATATAACAGTTTAGCGCAGTGTTGCATTACTGCATCAAAACAAAACTTGAGAGCATCTCTCTAAAAACAATCTAAACATTTGAATTGCATGTTTTTAGCAAAAACCAATAACTAAACTTTATTGTGGCAGTAATTTCACGTCAATATTTCCAATATAACCACTCAAAAAAAAAAAACAACGGAAATTATGCGCAAACAACACAAACCGGTTCTAAGGGATCCATCACTTCAAGTGGCCAAAAATTACAAATAACACCGTCTAGCACAAACGTGCTAATTCAATAGAATACTTTGCTGCAGATATGCATTGCTGCGTTGAAAGGTAATTTATTCGTTGCTTTGAACGACTTTGCAAGTTTGAAGAGTATGATGCAGATCTGCTACTCAGCGCCGTAAAGGGTTAATTATGTCAATTAGAAGTTGCAGCTTTTGCCTCAATTGATCATTCAATTTTGGATGATAAGCTATGAAGTTTTGGCATTACAGAAACAGATTTAGCATGCTTAGTTTCTCACTTATCTGCATGATTTTACCAAGATGCGCTCGCTGTAAAAACTGGCGTACCACAAGGCCCAATCTAAGGACCACTTCCTTGTTCAATGCGAACTTTATCTTCTCAATCCACACTATTTGATAATTTGTAGAATTGCTTACTCTATTGAAGACTGATTACATTGTAAAATGATTTGACTTCCTTTGAAAATTAAAGTAAATCAAAATTATTGCATTGAAATATCCCAAAATATCGTGATATGTCATTTTCCCTCGTCGCCGTCGGGCCTTGCTTTGTTGTGTGAGCAGGCGCGTTTTGACCACAAATAAACAAAATAATTAACTTATAGTTTTCGCCTAGAATATTTAATCTCTTCCTCTAGAAGCTGCCTTTCATGTAACGAATCTTAGCATCATATTTAATGGGAGGCTGTTGTTTGATCTTCATGTTTTAATTAAGTTACGAATACCTGTATGTCTGCATCAACAGCCCTCCATAGTGAATGTCCAGTGTTGAACTGGTGGTCTCAAGATTTTGCTGCACATTTAGTTTGTTCCTATTTCATTCATTGTACTCGTAGTTAGCGAAACTTTTATGAATCGAAAATATTATAACAATATTATGTCAATATTACTACACGCAATTTGATTCACTTAAAGATCGTTTCCGCCAAGAATTGAAGGCCTATATCTGTTCGTCTTTTGACAACTTGAGACACCATTCAGCTAAATGATTGGCTTCACTTAATCCTTCTTGTCTAGCTTATTTTAAGATCACGTCACATATTGCTAGGATCAATTTCCAGTGTTGCATTAAAGCGATTTTCTTCCCAAATCGGGATTACTAACCAGGCAAGTTTATCTAGAGCTGGCTTGTAGGAACTCATCACTATAAAAATTTTAAGACCCTCCTACAGCTATAAATTTTAATTTTCCACCTATGATCTTACGTTGAGACTACCCTTGTCAGCTTTTGTTGCTCCATATATTCATTCTTATTTCAACGGATCGTCTTTAAATAGAAAAACTGGTCATCAACTGAAGATTATTTGTTCATAATGTCTTTAAATTAGGCTCTGTCATTATGCAGCCAACGTTTCTTTACTGTACGTAGAGCCACCAGATATCCTTTTTATGAAAAAAAACTTGGATAAAATGACCTTCCTTTCCTGTAAAAAGTTTACCCGCCTGAGAATTGAAGGAAAAGTGGAGGCTAAGTTTGCAACAATCAGAAACTAGCGTGTACTTGCAGCTGCTATCAGTATGCTAGCATAAGTCGAAACATTCCCGAAAATAAAAAATAAGGCGTCTGAAATTTTTTTAAATGTAATTTTTAGTTTATTTTATTTTTTTATACCAGAAGCTATTTGCGCCCTCAGTGTGGGACTTTCATAAGGCTTCTCTTCCCTTCCCTACCCTTGCTTGTTAACCTGAGAACCTTACCTAGGACTGATTGTCATGCTACTTCGGGCAAGACCTCGTTTTCCTGTGTGTAGAGACACCGTCAAGTTATAAGAGTTCTTCTAGTGGGAAGGAAAGTAGGGGAAGGGATTGCTAGAAAAGGAACTTCTAACCCTAAATACCTCCGGATGCTCAAGTAACCCACTTTAACTATCAGGATCGCCTGAAAATCATGAGCTAAAAAGTTCAACCAATCTTAGCATCTCCCTCAACCAATCTTAGCATCTCCCTGATTATAATTCCCACTTGTCCAATTTTTCGCAGACAAAAATATGCAGCATGCGTTATTTGCCACATAGCCAGGAGATCGTTGTGTACTAATTGTGTGCAGGAAAAACTAAAAACACCCATGCCCATTCTAAAGTTAGTGAGTTAGCTAGAAATCAATCCATTCCTTCATTTCTGCACAGATACGGGATCACCTACACAGCCAACTTAGATACTGTTCGCTATGTGGTAAAACTCCCTGTCACTGCACTTGTACCTTCTGCTTTTACTGCAGCTGCTTGCTAGTAGTGTCGTCTCATAGCTCTGATTCATACTCGTATAATAGGATAGACTGCATGGTGTTCATCCGAAGACAATTTTTTGGTGTGGTGAGTCCCCTTTGTTGAACATCAGTTAACTTAATCCCGACACACCCACTCAGCCTTATCTCATGTTGCACTAATTTACTCGGCAGAACTTATGTTCATTTCCATCAGTATGTTCAAGTACTTCACTATTATTTTAATTCAACTAGCACTTCTCCGATACTGATAGTCCTCACCTTGGGAATTCTTCTCTTTGTCAGGATGATCACTTCAATTTTTTCCGGTGCCAGGCTGAAGCCAGAAGAAGTCATCCTGTCTTGCACTCAGCGCTTAGCATGTCTAGTTAAAGTTGCGTATGTTAAACTGTGTTATCTGTGGCTAGCATCCGCCTTTCAGGTGCAACTCATCTGGCAACTCAAGGCTCAGTAGTTTGGTATATGTGATATCACACAGTGTATCTCTTTATACTTTAACTCATTAAATCACACACAGCATAACGAAAAAAGTCCTACTTTGAAGCCTAACGACCGAGGAGATAAGTTCCCAGAAGCATGGACTGCATCAGCGAGTCTTCCTTTGTTGACTTTGTTAAGCGCTTCCTGGCCTAGTCCAGCAAACATCATTGGTGGTATTTAGACGCCAATTTCGATTCTTATTCCCCTTGCTAATCAGTACTAATATGTCTACTTTTTAACACTCCGGGAAACCTTTTCACACAGGCGAGTGTTGAATGTACTAGATAGCAAGCTAGAACAAAGCTAAAATATTAACTGGAACCCGTTGGTGGCCATCTGATCTGGGTACCTTCTTTGTTTTCATTGACAAGACTGCCTCTTTGAGTTCTATCTTCATGAAGAGTGGATATCATACTGCTGTTTTGCTGTAGACAGCGTGAAAATTTACGTGATAGGCGAGAAAAAGTGCCTGCACTATCTAGTTCATCTTCGCTGCTTTAACTTTACCAAGCATGCGCATGGTATCGAGCTGTTGTATAACTAGTTTGTAGTCTAGGCTCTACGGACCTCTTTTAACATCGTCCACCAGATCTTGCCAGCAGCAAGCCTTACTGCTGTTTATTGGTTTGCGAAGGTATTTCTTGGCTGGCTTATATGTTGTTAACTGGGTGCATGCCTCATCAATACATTTTCGCCATTCAATAATGCCTGTTGACCAACAAAAAACTGAAGGCTTGCTATGGTGTAGTCTTCGACGTGGCGAAGAAGAGCAGCAACAAACCTGGTGATGCTCATAGTTGGGTCCAATATCTCTTCAGTTGCATAGCCCCCATTCCCAGCGCAAATTCAAGCTGCATTGCAGCTGCTGTGAATACCTTGTTGAACTTCTTGACATCCATCCTTCAAATAGTCCAATCAATAATTGAAGGTCGAAAGCATTAATACTGGCAAGTAGCCTCACTGATCTCAAGTGAAACGTATTGCAATCACGACCTGTGTCCGTCTGTATGTCACAGCCGTTTTTCTCCGAAACTATAGAGGCTACAGCCATGAAACTTTGTGAAAGAGTCAGAAGTGGTGACTTCTTGAAAGTTTTGGGGTGGAAAACTTTTTCAAAGGGTTTAAGGGGGTCTCTTCATGTAGGGAGGCTCCCTCCAAAAAAAGATTTTCACCGTTGGTAGTCGAATAGGGTTTCATTGGAAAGGTATAAATGAGATCTTTTCAAAAAAATCTTAAAATTGCCTTATCAGTACCATAGATGCCAGGGAACGGGAAATGTATGAACTTTTCGCGAAAAATGTGTTTCTCCCCTGTGATCTAAGAAATCTGAAAAATATTGCCAAGGAAAATATTTACGAGCAAAACAATAACAAATACCCCAGAAGTCAAAATTCGTTAAACTTTGTTAATAATAGTATGATCTTCGAATTTCACATTTTCGCCAATAAAATCGTATGGATGCCTTTAAACCCAACAAAATTCGATATTTAAGTAGCCTTATACAAGTTCCTAATACTCTGTAAGTGTGATGAAATTGGCATCATATTCAAGGAAGTTATATCCATTTGAAATTTCTCCAATTACAACAACAATAACACACTATTTTGGTATTTTATGAACTTTCCATCGAACCAGACACTGCAGTTTTGATTTGATCTTCTTAAAATTTTCAGATAAGATCGATGACATAATTACTTTTGGGATTTCACGATTTGAGTGATTTTTGTTGGTTAAAAATGTAGATATAATGAATTTTCTTTTAAACGAGCAAATCTCTTTCACATGTTTCCTAGTATTATTCGCTGCTGGTGATTGCATTTTGTAAGTTTAGTACAAAACACTTCTGACATGAGCATAGGTCTGTCTACCCAACTTGTTTTACTTGCTTAAGGTGGTCAGTTATTGCTGATAAAATGACATTTTAAAAATTCCTGGTAGAATCGGAGCATTAATAAATGTCACACTCCTAACATTTCACTTAAGTTAATGCTTTTCAACCAGGAAATCTGCATATGGATCTCTCTATATCCGCTTTTGTCCTTTCTTCCGGCAGATGAGATGCTTTTTTTCCTTCATGCGGAAGGGCTGTACATATTGCGTCTTTTTTGAGACCTGTTGGATAAATCCATTGGAGAATACTTTGGGCTTCGTTGATCAGTTTAAGAGTTGGGAGAGTTTATATTTTGGGAGGCATAAATTAACGCTTTTGCCAGATCCATTTTAAAATCAAAATATTGGCACGAAGTTTCTCCTCCTTTGGCGTTAGCATTCCCGCGTTGTGCGATCCAGAAAGTAGAAGTCACGAAAACTACAAAATGAAAAATCTCCCCAATGGTCCAGTTCCCAGTCTGACCTCTCAATGCGTATTTGCAAAGAACTCTATCTAGCAAATCTATTCCTCCCTTGTATATTTTGTAAAACTTTATGAGGCTGGCCTTGTTACATTGATGTACCGTTTCTGTTCTGTAATCCAATGGGGACATGTATTGTATCTTGAGGCTGTATTGCAACTTCTGTGGGTGCGACAAAAATTAGTTTATTGTCAAACCACTTTAAACGGACAGTTTTTCCTTGTCTTGCAAAATGCCATCATAAGAGCTATGTCCCCATTTTTTAAGTGTGCTGTCGGATTTGAAATATTCTTTATTATATTTTACAGTTTTATTATTTTTTCATAGAGAAAAAGACTCTTGTGAACTTTATTCATCATAAAAATTTCCTTTCCGTTGCATTCTCTTTGCCTTATGATATCTGAAATCAGTGTGAAGGTAAAATATCGATCCATGTTACTTGAAAACACAACTGAAAGAGTGTCCATCAATTTTAGTATGATTTTTCTACTCACATTTAACTTTTAAGGTGTTGGATACAACAATGACTCCACCGAAGACCCTTTAGCTTCATACAAATCTTTATCAAGTGGAATTGGCTAAGGTAAGCAATTTTATCCCTGCTAAATTTGGCTTACGTTTTACTTATTGCTTCTTGGCAGATCTTCCTGTGTAAGGTAAGATCTTTTCGTTGATGAAACTATTTTTGTCACATCTTGTTTCTAGCGTCCAGTACTCTTTGATTTTTGGCATTCCCAACGACCATGCTACACCCGAAAATCGTTAAATACTCGTATCTAATGTTGTAGTATAAACTTCATTTTTCAATTGCGATAATGTTGTCACGTTTGTATAAAAAGCTTCATTCGCAAAAGTCCCGCCACTCAAAATTTTGTATGGGTTTCTTGACAACAGGCCTTTGGTTATCTTCTGATAAGTTGACTTCATCGGATGTTGATGCTATGTTTATGGATCTAAATGCGCTTGGATGCTTCCAAGGTAACGGCCTACCGGCAAAAATTTTCTTCATGGAGCTGCAGAGATGCTGAAGGGGTTCATCATCAAGTTACAAATATGCAACCATCCTGCCTGTGTTGGCGTGGTGATCGCACCTCACCATACTCTACCACAAACCTTGACACCTAAAGGGGGAAGGGGCTGTCCTTTAGAAATAAGAAGAATCTTTTTTCTTTCATTTAACTACAACAGATCTTTATTTTTCTTTAGTAATTGACTATGGTTTATTACATCCTACGTCTGGAACTCGTTTGGCCGATAGCGCTCGGATTCCAGCTGCTACCGCTAGCCTGCTTCTTCGCTCCTCCTGATCTGTTTCTTGAGTGCTCCGGCCCGGGCTGCAAAAAACTCCCACTTCTCGTCGGACTTCACGCCTCTTGCGAGGCATCGTAGGTTGCCCAGCTCTTGCTGCAGCCTCATGCGTCTGCCACCACGCTTCGGTTCCTCCGGTGACTTCCTGTCTGCTACATCCAACGGGACTGCCAGGCGGGCTAGGTATGCCTCGAGGGTGATCGGTTGTCGCGTGCCTTGAGTGGGATCCCGGGGAGTGGGCACCGGAATTGTCCACTGCTTCCGAACTGGCTCTCTTTTCCTCGGGTACCCGCCAACGGATCAGTGCGGAGTGGCTCTTCCAGGCTGGGCTTGGTGCACCTCAATTTTAGGGGTCTGATGTTGCTGCCAGGCTCCTCAACTGGGCTGTTGGATCCGGTAAGCGCGGCCTGCAAATAGACAAAGGGGGTTGCAGCTGGTCTTGGTGCGCCCTACAATTAATCCGGGTTTGCGACCCTGGATAAAGACTAGAACCAGAGTTTTACCGTCTTGGGCCCAAAGAAACTCTGAATCCGACTCGAGCAAATGCCCACTTCGACTCCTGTGGATGCCTTCACTATACGTAAAAAAAAAAGAATTATAGAATGAATCGGAGGTTGCCTAAAAGGTCATTACTTTAAAGTTTATTTTTGAACACTGATAGAAATTATTTAATCATAAATTGGCTAAAACTAGAGTTTCATCGGCTTAGGCCTAAAGAAACTCAGTTTTAACTCATTATACTTACGGTTTGTTGATGACGAAAAATATCACTTATTTGCAGCGAACTTCTTGATAAATGGCGTCTACAATCGACTACGGCAGTCTCTCCTCGAGACTTGCGTTAATGCTGGCTCCCTCGTCCGATTCGCCAGTAGCTTAAATACAAACAAATCGCTTGCATTGCTAGTGGGAGTCGTAGACCTTCAATCCAGTTAACCGCAAAACGCTGTGTTTGTTAGTGTGCTAGTTCCCCTTAACCTGCTTTACGAATTCATTCCTCTCTTGTTCCTCGGGAATAATCTTGTAGCATGTAAAGGAACGCTAGCTCAAATCTTATGCTTTTGCTCTTTTCGTCTTCAGTATTCATATATCTGAATATTCGACGACTTCTCCTCCTATGATTTCTGAGTTGGTTGTTGCGGCGAATTGATATTCAGTTGAGCGGATTGCGCATAGTACATACATTCAATAGTGTACATGTTCCCCATGTGCTCTCATTATGCTAATTGTATGGACTACCATGTATGCGTGTGGAATTTGCTGGGGAGCCAATTTAGTGACTTGACCAATGAAGCGTAAGATATAAGGTTCTTATATACAATAAATTGCGATTATGTATTCTGTTTAGGGTGTTGCCGTTCTATAAGTATGGGCGGTGAAGCATACATTGCTTTTTGGCTCGTGCGATGAACGAGGCATTGGGAGCGTGATCAACTGTTATGAATTTCCGAGCAATTAGTATTCGCATACGCTAATGATTGTTGTCGTAACGTGTCGTAAGCGAGGAATGGTTGCATGATCAACTGTTATGGAATTCCGAGCAATTAGTACTCGCATATGCTAATGCTTGTTGTCATAACGTATCGTAAGCGCGGCATGGAGGCGTGATTAACTGTTATTGAATTCCGAGCAATTAGCACTCCCATATGCTAATGATTGTTGAGAGGAGTCCAAATTACTACCTGATTCCTCCAACATCATGATTTTCCTCTGCGTAATCAAATACATCAAAGTTCAATGACAAAATTATATCAGAAATCACGCGATTACAACACTTTTATTAGAAGTATCAAAGATGATTCCTGGAATCCCAGAAGGTGAAGGCAGCCGCCTTTCTGAGTATGGTTCTCGCAAAGCTTCAAGATAACAGTAGTGTTCAGATTCAGCTGTAGAAAGTAAAATAGTTTCGAATATCTTTGGGGTGGTTTGGAATTCGGTACACAACGAAAATGCAATTGAGTCTGTATTCGAAAAAGTATTGCAATTCTCTTGTACTTCATTCAGTTTTTTAGCTGCCTGCCAGCTGATAGTCTGATGCCGTCATCTCTTAAAACATATTTTTCCCCTATCGCAATTATTATTCTCATTATTTGGACAATCCTCTTGATGAGTGCTGTAGGGTCATTGCTACTGTACGGAGCAGAAATATGGGGTGATGCTCTCAGTAAGGAGGTATACCGAAAATGTCTGGCACAGGTACAGAGCTGAGGAGCACTGAGGATTGTATCTTCGTATCTGACAGTCTCTGATTCGGCGATGAGAGTTATTGCAGGCGTGTTCCTGTTGCCCTCCTTGCTAGAGAGCGCCGCGCTATTTACCTGCATCCGACGTGAGGGAGATGGTTGTCCGCGAGGAGAGACAGTGCTCACTAAATGATAGGCAGCAGTCTTGGGTGAATTGCACAAGAGGAAGGTAGACTGTGCGCTTCACTCTGGGCGTGAGACAGTGGCTAAATCGAAGTCATTATGAGACTGACTTCTATCTGACCCCGCTTTTGAGCAGGGGTGGGTGTTTTCAGTCTTGTCTGGATGGGATGGGTAAGTCACGGCTCCCCGATTGTTGGTTTTGCCCAGGAGAAGAAGACAATGCCTGCCATACATTTTTTGCGTGCACAAAATAGGACAAGCTGCGAAGGGACCCATACAGGGGGACGGGAGAGCTCTCCCCGGACAGTATAGTTGCGGTGATGCTCGAATCGGTTCACAAACAGAACCAGGAGCTTTGGGGCTAGGGGATCACTTGTCTGGCAATTCCTCTTTCCCTCGCCCCTCCAACTAGAAGAGGGATCCCCAAGCTTGAAGGCGCCTCACGGCGTAACAAAATGAGAATTGGCCCGAAGTAATGTGTCCAACGGTTCCAGGCTGGGTTCTCGGGTTGACAGGGAAGGTGTTTTGTTTAGTGGGCAGTCCAGTTGGTTGCAAGCATGGGAGTCCCACACTCTGTGCGTAAATGGCATTCAGTCCAAACCACGAAAAAAAAATTATGTATATGTGTATATATATATATATATATATATATATATATATATATATATATATATATATATATATATATATATATATATATATATATATATATATATATATATATTTAGAGAATGATACATTTCACCAGCTTTAGTTGTCAGAATAATTTATTTGTTGTTATAAGCTTCAAATCCCTGCATATCTATCCTATTATCTCTATTTGACTCACGTCATGAGTAATTTACTACTATATTTATAGTGTTTTCCTTATTACTACATATTTGATTTTCTAAGCGAAATGAAGTCTTGCTAGTCTACATTCCATTAAAATTTTCAAAATATTTGAAAATGATCTCAGTCATCCACGAATCAACCAGAAACAGAAGCAATTCACAAACATGACATCTAATTCCCCAAATGTATCCCGCATTCAAAACAACTCATAAAACACATTCATTCGAATCACATGCAGCGTCACTCGACAAAAAGCGCCAATCATGTGAATATTGCATGGAAAACTCCATTTGTCGGGTGAACAAAATTGAAACTTAAACATCTCTCGGCCCAACAATAAAACTACTATTTAATCCACTATATATATCAATAGAGCCCCATCATAAATATTACATTTTACGTTTTAATGAAAAATAGTAATATCCTGTGAAGAGGGAGACGCGGCAAGCACACAAATGGAATCAGAGTGGAGCAACCTAAATCCAGATTTACGCTCGGCCGCATTATTTTTCTGTATGTTTTTTTGTTTTACGGGTTTAGCTGGTTCTGCTCTGCAAAGCTGACAAATCACTGTTGAAATATTTTGTTCTAATAATATACGCCATGTGAGCAAGACCATCATCTAAAGGCTTGATACTGTCCCATATATGTCGCAGTAATGCTCATCATGGCGGGATTATCCCTTTTTTAAGAATTCATCGGAATAATAACACACAAAGCGCTATCCGCCATAAAACCGAGGCCAACGAAATAAACATAGGAAAAATATTTTCTATCTCAGGGGATTCCCACAAACGACATTTTTTCTCGTTGTTCGTTTGCTCGTTTATTCGCTTTTGTCTTTTTGCTTGTTTTCGTCCCAGCACTAAAGGACAATCATGCATGCATGCATGAGTAGTTGCCGGACAAGCTGTACCCGTCGGCGTATGGTCTTGATCCTGTGGGGACTTGATCAAAGCGAGAAAAATAGGCAGCGGACGCAGAGCTGATAATCAGCCATGAAATACCAATGTCACATTTTGGACAACAGCAAAAGGCAAAAAGCCAAAGGATTCGGGAATTTTATTTTCCGCACAAAGTAACCTACCGTAAACCAGGAGAAGTTCGGTTCACTTTCCACGTCCCAGAGAGAGCATTGCTAGTGATACCACGGAGCCTGAGTATGATTTCGATAGACTCCATTTGCTGTCGGTTGGAGGATATTCCCAAGAGAGAATCACCTTTCTGTCAAAGAATCAATTTCAGATTGAGGCCATCACACAATAGTAAAAAGGACTATTGGCTTTAGCACACTTGGTTTGAAAAGAACGTCCCATCTGGACGAGCATAATGGGCTGATTATGGAGGTTTGGTACGGACTCTGGAAATAAGCTCAGTCACTGGAAAGGCGAAAATGCGCAGTCATTGCTTGATAATGTGTCGGCTACTGAATAACTTATATCATTAAAGGCAAAGCATTTTATATTTGGCAGTTCCGGAAGAAATAACGAAATCATGGAGGGTAACGAGGAATAGAAACTTATGTTCATGGCATGAATTTTTGCTCTGTTTACTTTTCACTTGGCAAAAAAACGGAGAAAACTTTGTAGAGGGTACTATAAGAAAAACTTGTAAATAAATTACACTTTGCTAAAGCTTTAATCCACCCAAATGCTTCCTTCCTGCCAGATTGAGTTTTATTTCAGATCCGCCCAACGTTAGGTCCACAGAGGTGGTCGCAGTTGATTGACTAATAGCCTTCACCTCAGTCACAATCGAGTGATGGATTTCATGAGTGACCGGAGGACACGTTTCAGACAAAGGTAACGTTACCATCTCAGCACGCCCTCGTCATGATAAGGAAGTTTATGTGCTGTACATATTTTCTGAATTGATATGTCAATGCAAATGGACAATAAATTTTTAAGGACAAGGTGATGAAGGTGTAATGGATGTCCTGGTAAGGTTATAAATTATTTGGGTAGAATGAACATTGGGGGGGTCTCCTTTTAATCATTGATGAAATACCATCGTTGAAAAAATGGTTTTGAGTTTAACGATCGCCGGTAAATTTGGATGGACAATAGTGTAGTAAGAATACACACTTTTGATGGATAAACTGCAACAAATAAATTTTTAAAAGCACAAAGAGCCCTCTTTTGTTATTGAAGAATGATAGACAAATGAATCATGTAAAAATATTATTCCCTGTAATTGGACTATGCGTAACAAATTCCTGTTGTGCGAAATAGTAATTATTCTTATCTACCGCAAATGTTTTCCGAAAAACTAGTATGTAATAACCTGCATGAAAAAGCAATCTTAATTTTTCACCCATCTGTGAAACACCAAAAAGGCCTTCCTGATAATAAGTATATTATAAATAATAGCACATTGCTTTAAGTATCGAGTGCAGATACAACGTCAATATTTTTATTTTTATAATCATTTTTAATAATACCAGATTATTGACTAAGATTATTACCACCTTAAATATCAAAACATAAATTTTCAGGTACTGTTTAAAATGTATAGTGTGCTATATGAAAACTAGTACTCAAAATAATTGAAAAAAAATCCTCTGGGAGACGTTGATGAGTCAACATGAAAGTTTAGAAAGAAACAAAATATAAGACGAATTGTGAAAAAGAGAACAGTATACGGAACTTTGGATGAGTGCTCAAGTATTCCTTTGCTGACTTGGGTCAGTTTCAGTTATTTTCTTAATTTTGAACTTATATCGAATTTAAAGTTATTCGGAAGATACCGAATAGTGTACAGATAGTTTCTTTTAGTGGACAGGATGTCGCGGATGGCAGCGCGGTTGCCAGACGTGACTTGACCGACATGGATGAACAAATCGCTTTGCTGGTTGCCCAGCTCGACAATATAACGCCAAAATTAGATCAAGTGCTTTAAAACTATTGCAAACGCAAAAAAACACTTACAAAAACTAATGTCAACCTGGTCGACCAAGGAAGCAAAAATTAATTACTAGCTACCAAAAATGCAGTGCTTACCGGACTGATATTGAATAATAAGGTTAAAAATGCCGGGAAATCTAAACAAGTTGGGTAGACAGACCTATGCTCATGTCTGAAAGGTTTTGTACTCTACTTACAAAATGCAGTGACCAGTAACGAATAAAAGAAACATGTCATGTTCGAGGATCATACTATTATTAGCAAAGTTGAAAGAATTTTGACTTCTGAGGTATTTGTTATAGTTATACCCATAAATATCTCCCTTGATAATTTTTTCAGATTTTTTAGATCACGGGTGTCCATTCGCGAGGGAGGAAACACATTTTTCATGTATTTCCCCCTCCTGTGCCCCCACTGAAGCAAAAACTGTCAGTTTAAGACCTGTTTTGAATAGCTCTCATGAAGAACTTTCAGTTGATACTCATATCGGTTACCTTTCATGAAATTTTTTTTCAGGGGTACTGTAATCATCGATTCATGGCCTGTTTTTTTAAAATCTTAGAATGGTTGCAAAGCCCTTTTGCTAGGAGCTCTCTCCTGCCTCTCCGACTTGTTTCTATTGTATGTACTCATCTTCATGATACCTATCATTCCTGAAATTTTCATGCAAATCCTAGCAAAGCTGTAGTGTCTAAGTCGGTAGAAAGCGCATATGGCTCCATAGCCATATGTTTCCATAGTAATACAGGGCATATTGTTCCATAGTAATAGAGGAAAATTCAAATCGCTATAACTTTGTTAAATACTATTCGATCTTTATGAAACTTTCAGAAAACATCAATCTTATAAATAGTCATCTCTTTGCTAAATTTTATTGAATTTAAGGGTACCGTTTAGATTTTATTCAAGAAAACATAAAATCTATAAATCATACTATTACTAATAAAGTTGAGTGAATTTCGACTTCTCATGTATTTGTTGTTGTTGTACTCATAAAGGCCTACATGCATGATTTTTTTCAGATTTTTCGGATGGAAGGTGTCCAATCGCAAGGGGGGGGGGGGGGGGTACGCGAAAAGTTCGTACATTTCGCCTTCCCCCTTCCCCCTTCCCCCTTGGTATTCGTAAAGCAATTTTGACAATTGTTTTGAAAAGATCTCATTGAGACCTTTCCAATGACACCCTACTCGACTACCAATGGTGAAAATTTTTTTTGGGGGTCACCTCCCTATATGGGGAAAATTGAAAAAAATTTTTGACCCTCGAACTTTCAAGAAGTCACCACTTCTGACCATTGCTGTAGCCTTTATAGTTTCGGAGAAAAACTGCTGTGACATACAGATGGACGGACGGACGGACACAGGTCGTGATTGCAATAGGGTTTTGTATTTTAGTACAAAACCCTAAAAAGATAGCCCTGAGATGAAAAATCTCGGAAAAAGAGATGGAAATTGACTGCATGATTAGCAGTAAAGAAGAAGAGGATGGATTTCACCTCCCCTTCACCAAAACCAGATACAACATTTACAGACATGGCCACTAAACCAAAACCAACACTGCCGAACACTACAAATACACAACCTGCACGACAAACACAAGAACCCAAAACAGTAGCATTCATTCTTAGAGAACTCTCAAAATGATACTGAACAATTGATATTATGAGAACACAACACATCTCATACTCGCCCGAGAAAAAGATCTATCTTGGCATGCAAATCAAATCAACAACACCTACAGATCACAGACGACTGACAAAAGCGCTGGCTGCCAATGATATACAATACCACACATACATGCTTCTGAAAGATGGACGGTTGAATGTCGCCATTAGGGGCCCTTATGGCCTTTCAGTTGAAGAAATTTAGCAAGACTCATAGTCTCAGGTCTTCAACACAATTGAAGTTTATTATATTAAAATGAGAGAGAAATTTTCTAGGGTAGTCAAAGTTCTCCTCCCTAAATCTGAGAAAAGCATCTACAATATTAAATCTGTTAGCCACCTTATGTGCATCATGAAGGCACAGCGTCTTCGCACGGAGCAGGGTATGTGCCCCAATCACCAACAACTTAGACACTCTTCCAGAAACGATCATGCATAGCTTCGCAGCGTTAAATATGATTCACTTTATCATTTCTTGGACTGTCCAAAGAAAATTGAGGAGAAGCCAAAATATGTCAACTGCGGCGGAGAACATCGAGTAAGCTACGGGAGTTGGCCCAGAAAGCCAAAGAACCTGAAAACATCATTCGTACAGGTTGCAGCCCAACCCACAAAGCCAGCACAAAAACAAACAACTCCAACACAAGCAATTCTACGGACACAAAATCAACCTCACAGCATGGGCTAAATGTTTGCCGAAATACAAACTCAATTTCAAAACATGATGCAAAAGATGATGGCAGACTTGGTCCAAACCATATTTTCTGCATTTTCAAATGTCCTCAATACTAAACACTAATGAGTTTAATGAACCGCGTTTCAATTCTGACGTGGAATGTAAGTTCCTTGCTTCAGCATTCTGGTGAACTAAAACAATTTATATTCGATCATAAGTTTGATATCATAATGATCCAAGAAGTCTTTCTGAATTCTGGAAGACCATTCCGCATTCTTAACTGCGTTATGTACAGAAATGATAGAATGATGGGTTGAGGAGGCGGAACCGCCATTTTCGTGAGACGAAACGTGATTCACTATCTCATTAACACAATTCAAAGATGAGAGACCACAGTAATCAAGTTGCGAACTGATTTTCTTGAGTTTTTATGATTTTTGTTTACAATTGTAGTACCCGGGAAATCCGTATAGGCAAACTACTCAAGGACCTGCACAAAAAGGGCAATAAAAGTAGAGGAAAAATTATGGGAATCGTGTAACAATGAAGTTATACGTCGGAGTCTTACTATATTTTCTGAGCAATCTATAATTAGTCGTATTGATACGTTATTTTTAAAGGAAAATGAGAAACAAACCATCAAAAGAAACTGTAAGGAATCAAGAACCGGAAAAAACTAAAGCATATAAAGAACAATAATCATGCCAGCAGTGCGGCAACTCATATAATCGTGTGTGTGTTTGCATGGTTCAGTTCAGTTAGAACTCTTCGTAAGTCTCTGTTTTTGATGCAGGTGAAAATTTCATCCACGTACCCGATCCAGCGTCTTAATAATTCTTCATTTTGAGTCCATTTTACTGCCGTATCATGAATACGAGCATTTCACTGAAAAACTATGAGAGTGGATTTCCCATAGCTGCTCCTTTTGTTTTTTAAAATTTTCGATTGAATGTAAAGCAGCTTTCTGTCATGCATAGCTTGATAACTTGAGATATTGTATCGTTTTTGCCTACTATGCTATAAAGTTATCCTGATTGAGTACCCACTATTTGATGTACCCAAATGTTTCCATCACTAAGATATACATCGAACGAAACCATCAACTCGTTTTCTGCTGGTGGTCCATGCGATGAAAGTTTTCCTGTGAATGTTGGTGTTTCTAACTGGGTTACTTTCTACCAGTCTCACCTGTTTGAACTCCTCCAGCCATCTTGCTAGTTTTTGTGTTGGAGCGTTCACAATGAATATGATTCCTTGAATTTCATTTTCCTCTTTTGTATTCTCGGCAGAAACTTCATTCTTCGTAGAGCTGGGATTCTAGCTTTCATTTCGTCAATTTTTTAATAAGTGGCTCAAACAGAAGCCTCAAATTCCTCTCAAATTGTTTACTAAAACCGTCAAATGGGTTTGGACGAGGTTAAAATAAGGTACCATCGCTCAGTTTTTGAGTAAACATTTCCTCATATAGATCTTTGTTTATAATGACAACTGCCCTTCTTTTGTCCGCTTTGATAAAATAGACCGGTTTTCCCTCTAATTAGATGGCCATGCTTTCTTTTCGACTCATTGTTGACCTTTATGCTCCCGATATTACATATTCTATCACCAATATTTTTGCTTTGCGAATATAACATCTAAGCTAGAAATCGTATGTATTAGGATACTGGAGCCGAAAACTATCACCCTTGCGTAGAGAATGTAATACCTCGATTATGGTTTGAACAAATACTTAGGTTTATGCATGTTTCTGATAATACGGCTTTAGACGTTCAGGATAAGTTCACAAAAGTCTGACCTTTATGGAATCAGCTAGACGAAAAATGGATAAAATATTGCCTTAGTAAAACAAAGTTAGTATTGATGAATCAATGGTTCGGTATTATGGACATCACTGTGCAAAACAGCATTTCCATGGTAAACCAATACGTTTTGGTTTTAAATGTTGGTATATGGCAACACGCTTTGGGTATCTTATACAGGCCATACCCTTTCAAGGAGCATGAACATGCAACACGAATCCAGATCTAGCTGGTTGAGGATCCACCGTTACGAGCTTAGTTGCCAAATTGCCTACGGATTTTCCGGTGCATGTTCACATGGAAAATTTTTTTTACATCATTCGTATTACTCGCAGCTTTAAAGGAATCTTGTCATCAAGGAACAGGTACAATTCAAGCAAACCTTATGGAGAATGTGCCATTGAAGCCACTGGTAGAAATAAAGAAAATGGAGCATGGTATAGCTACCGTCAAATTACTGACAAAAAACCTGCATTACCCCAGTTCGGTACAATGAAAACAATGTGGTTACCGTAGCATCAACCAGTGAAGGTGTCACACCAATTGGGACAGCGCATTGTTGGTCAAGCAGCGAGAAGAAGGAAATCTTAATTCAATCGCCTTTTTGTGTACAAATGCACGATATAACAAATACATGGGTGGAGTTGATCCCCTCGATCAAAATATAGGTTACTAACGCATTAGCATTAATAAAAAAAGTTGGGTAAAAAGACCTACGGTAATGTCAGAAGGGTTTTGTACCTAACGTGCGAAATGCAATCACCAGCAACGAATGAAGGCAAGAAACTTGTCAAAGAGATGTGCACGTTCATAAGAAATCTGTACTTTCAACGGTCGTCATTTTGTTAAAAACTAGCAAAAACCATTCAAATATTTATATTATTGATCTTATTTGAAAATTTCAAGAAGATCAAATCAAAACTGCAGTGTCAGATTCAATGGAAAGTCCGTAAAATATCAAAGTCGTGGATTATTGTTGTTGTATTTGGAGAAATTTCAAACGCCTATAACTTCCGTGAATATGATTGGATTTTAATCAAACTTCCAGAATACTAGTATCTTATATAAAGCTACTTAAATATAGGTTTTCATTGAATTTAAGGGTATCCATACGATTTTATTGCGGAAAATGTGAAATTCGAATATAATACTATTTTCAACGAAGTTGAGTGAATTTTGACTTCAAAGGTATTTGTTGTTATTGTACTTATAAATATCTATCTCCACAATTTTTTTCAGATTTTTCGTTTCTCAGGTGTCTAATCACGAGGGGGAGACACGAGTTTTTCGTGTATATGCCCTTCCTGTGCACCCCCTGTAGAAAAAATACCAGTTTAAGCACTATTTTGAAAAGTCCTTATTAATACCTTTTATTTGATACCCATATCGGGTACCTTTTATGAAACTTTTTTATTTCAGGGGCCACTCCCCTATATGGGGAGACCCCCCTTAAGCACCTTGTTAAATTTTTTTTGTAATGAAACTTTGAAGAAAGCGTCAGTTTACACCTATGTACAAAATTTTATGTTTCTAGCTTATACGGTTTGCGAGAAAAAAGCTGCGACATACGGACGGACGGACAGACAGACCGACGGACAGACAGGCACGATTTTAGTAGGGTTTTGTAAAATTATTAGAATCAGTGAAATCTATGCCACAAGAACAATCGATAGAAAAATGTTAGTGAAAAAATTGACAGTGTGAACTCAAGATGGAACTTGATACTGGAATACCATGCGGTATTATTAGTAGTAGTGCGGTACAAAAAATAAAACCCTCGTTTCAATTAAACCCTACCGACAGGCGATTCGCTAGAAATACGCATCATCATCTCAGCTAAATTGGGCAAATTCCTGTGAACGTTGCAATCGGAAATATGACAGGGTAGCGTCTCGATTTGTATGTTATTAAGAAGAATATGATGCATTATTCGGGCGAGAGTGGCTCACGCAGTTTATTAGTGAGATTGACCTTAAAAAAATGTTTGCTCCACTCGATCTTCGTATTCATGCGTGGCTGCGTCTCCCACACTTACAAAATACCAAGTTGGCCGTTGGGAAATGCTACTGAAAAGGTAGGACGACACTTTGAGTTCAACTATTGGTAAGTTATAAGGACCTCCAGTAAAATGCATTTAAAAACTGCTTTTCCACTTGCTCGAGAAATTTCTTACGCATTTCGAGATGCATATGCGAAAGAAATTAAGGTAATACAGAAGAGCTCTTCATTATATTACAGGACAACCAACTGCTCAATTATTTTTTGGGCGTAACAAACGAACACGATTGGACCTAGTGCAACTCGAAACTACCGAAAAGTAGCATTTTGTATTTATTCCAAGCTTCCGGAGATGTCACCCTGTGCAATATATTTACAACCTATCAAGGGATCCATGCATGAATAAATGGCTTTTAGGAGTGATATCTGCAACGCTGGGTGAAGTTCACTACAAAAATCATTCTAATGGACAAGCCCACAAACGCCAACACTGAGCCAGCCAAAACAGACCAACCGACGAGCTTATTTTTACAAAAATAATAAGCGTCAACCTATTGCTCAACCTTTAGCGTATGTCAATCAACCACCTGCTCAGCTACAGCTTTTATATTCCTAAGTGAACGCGAAAATACCCCAAACAAGGCAGGAAATGATGTATCTACTAATATTTCATTATTTTAAAATTGTGTATTAGGATTCAAAATGTGCGGTTCTATGTTCTTTTTGTTCCTGTATTATCCTTAGGTTAGTACCACTTATGCAAGACGTCCGTTGACGACAGAACACTAAGCTATATGTAACGTATTCATGGTATGATGAAATTGATTTGAATAATATACGATGAGTTTTCCTTATTCGGATCTACAAATACAATAAACGCCATGAGCTCTAGCTGCTTCACGCAAGAAGTTGTATGGTGTACGATTGAATAATATAATATCGATAAATATCCCTAGTGCATATTCTTTCTCGTTCATCACCTCCCCAATTTTCTCCGCTAAGGGATGAAGATCTGTTCCCAGAATTTTCGTCATTGATGTGTGAGTTGTGTAATGCCGAGAGGGTTCCCTCTCAGTATCGTACGTTTTATGTGTTGGTCTACAAGTTTTTTCAGTACCTTCTGCGAAAACGGAGTTTGATTGATAGGACGATAGCTTTTAGGCTCTGAGTGGTCATATTTTCGGGTTTTGGAATAAAAGTAACTCTGACTATCTGCCAATATGTGGGTATGTATGTTAGAGCTAGGCTCGATGCTAAGATCTTCCTCAAATACAAAATTATATCATTTTTTCGGATTTCTCCTTGATTATAACAAGAACAATGTCATCAAGCCCGGATATTTGAATTTTCAAAGAAGTTCACCACAGATTGGATTCCATTCAATATAGCCATTTGCTTCGCTAAGTTTTAACTTCTACTGTCTGCTTTTCCCTCTTTTGGAGGCGTGAGCAAGTCAGTTGAACGTTCTTTATGGATGACCTGATCACACTAAAAATGGGTCTTCATCAGAACTTCCAGTGAGTCCAGATTCGACTCCTTAAAGGTGCCATCGAGTTCTTCATTTGAGTTTTGCTTAACAGTGTGGTCCTTATTGAGGACTTTGTAATGTTTTGTGGTCTCTTGAACTCCCACAGTCTTCTCACAAAACTACATATAAGAGGTCCATGAGAGTCTCTCACTTTTCTCTTGTGTTTGCGTTGCGAGGTCCTACAGTTTCACTAGCCAGCCCTAAGCTCATCTCCTGTCTTCAGTAATTTTCTTGTGGATTTCTGAACGTTTTATAGTTTGTGGTTCCACTATGGAACTCTTGCTCTACGTAAGCTTCAATTGAGTGAACAGGTGGCTTCTAAACAGCAGTTTAAGTTCGCGTTGAATTCTTCAACACTTCTTTCAACCGTCTGTCTAGTTTTGAGTTTAGGTGGTACAGATAATTCTGCCTCCACTTTCAACTTATACGTCTCCTCCATTTTGCTTCCTGAATGGCCACCCCACATTTATATATGTGGTAATATAAAAATCAAGGTATCTATGATAATAAAAGATCTTTCAGCGTTGAATTGCTCATAGTTAGAGTGATGCCTAACACTTCCTGTTTATTGGACGTGATAAATGTTGGCGTCGAGCCTCTTTTCAAAATTTTCAGTCCACTAGACGTTATGAATTCCAACAGCTGTTTGCTTCGATCATCGCAGTTACTACTTCCCCACATATGATGGTGTGAATCATAGTATACTCAACTAGTACCCACACCTTTCATTTACCCTGTGTTGCACACTTTTTGAATTTTCCCAGGGGCACGTCAGCTGATCCGGGGCATTACAGCTGATCCCATGTTTGGCGCGCTCAAGAAACAAAGCAAAATGCAAATAAAATTTCCGACGCACGTGTTCTTTTAAGCATTTCAGAACATAGGAGTGCTGCCAGATCCTTATAAAAAACTAAAAGATTGCATGGAGTGAATTTGTTTTTGTGCAAAGTTATTGATTTTTTGAGATATGGTAATCCTGACATCTCTCATCGAAGCATACGTTTATATTCGCGCCAATCCTCGCGTCAGCATTTACGTACCTACCTGCTACCGAAGATTTATAGCTCGCTGTTCGGCTTGTGTTCGGATTTTTCCGGAGGGTTGATGGAGTGTGGTTACTAGTTGAGTATACTATGGTGTGAATTGCCATCACAACCCAATATCAGGTCATTGCCTTCGGAACTAGCATAATCTACCACCTCACTCAGCCTTCTGCTAGGTGGAAGCAGTGCTAGGTCGTATGGAAGGTAAGCTGATATGGCAATATTATCGTGCCAGCTCTGTCTTCTTTGTAAGATATCTTCACCACAATAGTGGCTTGGTAAGTGAATTGTTTCAAAAGAGATGCTTCCACATTTGTAGGAACTACCAAACATGTCCGCGAGCGGTCGAATTCTCTATTATAGAAGCTTCTTATGCCATGTGTGTTTTGTCCATAGATTGTTCATTTTTCACCCATGGCTCTTAAATGATTATGATATATTGTGAAGATTTTGTCTGCAGCAGAGCGTGTCGCCTACATGTTAAAGATGAATCAGCAATGGTGTGCGGTACGTTAATCTGAGTAAAAGATGAGTCCAGAATCAAACGAAGAAAATATCAGAAATGTCACTTTAAGCGTTACTGAGAGCAGATGAAGTCGCGACCCCAGGTCAGATCCTAAAATATCCACACTGGTCTGAACCATCCCAACAACCACAGTAACATTCAAGTAATTAGCTTGTACATTGCCACTTTGCTTACAGAAAATGATCTTCTAGCTTTGCGTAGATGTTTTTGGGTTCTCCTTCTTGAGATGGGTCATAATGTTCATAGGATATTCGAGTGTTGTTATAATCCATATAACAGCCCTGAATAACTTAATAAGAATGCTCTCTTTTACAAGCGTGAACTTGGCGCCCTTATAAGCTAGAGCCTTCGAGACTACCACTTTGGTAAACCATTCCTTGGTCCATTCATCCGAGTATTTAGCATGCAAGATGTATATACTGACAAACAGAACATTTATTCTGTATGGAACAGTGATACTCCCGAGATTTAAAATAAATGGTCGGCGAATGTTCTCTCGCACTCAAAATCAACCAGGCGTTCGTTGCTCAATCCAATGCATACAACTTTGCAGCAGCTTCGGCGTAGTTACCAAACGTCAAGATTGATGCCTTAGAGTGAGCCTGGTCTTCTGAACCTTGTGCCCTGAGGATCCTGATTCATGGTGATCATCTGACATCTTTAATTTTTTGGGCTCGATGCCCTTCTTATATATCGACGCTTTCTGGCTACTTTGTGTTACCACCATAGATTGTTCTAACTTGGATGACTCCTCACTAGACCTCCGCCTTTTTTACAATGCACCAGAGCCCCATTTTGTCCGTCCTTCCACCAGCCAGTTTCAGCTTACGCATTGTTCTGTGGTGAGCGACGCGGAGAAGCCCCTAGGCCCAACTGTTCCGTCTGGAGGATTATCTGACCTATCACTTCATTGCAATATGCTCCTGTGCACACACGCCCTCTAGGGCAGCAGAGACACCTGCAAGGACTTCTTCCCAATTGAATGGTTGGCAACGAGTTTCCCCATCCTTGACACAATGCTGGTCTGAGTAGTAGTTACAGACGCATTTGCTTTACAGTTTTTCTATCTTACGAGCGATTGCTATTCAGCACTTTACTTACTTGCGCCTTGCTCAGCTTTTTGCCAGTTGGCTTTTGCTTGCATCTTGAAGATAAGATGGTTTCTCTTCTTTCGAGCAAGGCTCAGAACATATACGATACAAGGTTCAGAACATAAACAACATTTTTCAATGATATAGTTTGGGTACTCATTGATGAGTTGGATCGCAACTCCAGATCTCCTAAAAGGTTCTCTGGGAGATATAACCTTGGGACCCCTGGAATCTATGTTTCTGGCATGGGACAGTCATCGCGGACGTACGTAGGCACAACTGCTTGGCGGAGTTAATTAAGAATTTAGTATATAAGTAAACTCTCTCAACTTGTTTGAAGGCAGTGTTCATCTATAACATGACCCTCATGAAAACATTTGAAGTGAATTGTGGGGCCAAAACCTATATTAGAGATTTCAGCTTTTGTTATTTCTGAGAAAAACTAGAAAAAGTGCGGAGACAAATGATATTACAGATAGGTCGAAATTTCAAAATTTTTATGTGTCGAAATCACAGCTTCTGGCTTTTTGTAAGTTGGTTAATAATGTAAAACTATTAAAATATGGCAAAACAATGTAGAATGTACATTAGACTTAAATGATATCAATAAAAAGTGTAGAAAAATGTCTCTACTTTACATACATTCCCTTAATTTTTGGCTCTCATCACAACTTTCTTATATTTTGCTGCAGTAATTTGCATTATTGTGCATTTCTGCTACATTACTTCCCATTTTTCTGCATCATTCCAATTATTCTGCATTACATCGCATTTTTATTGCAAAACGTAGTTTGTTGCGAACAATTTTCCGACTTACTTCCCCTTGCTGCTCACTTTCCGGTTCACTCAAGCTACATTATCAGTTTTGTATCCAACGCTAACCTTCAAAAAAATAAATAGTTTGATTCCAAAAATTAACAGTATTTAAGTAAATTTATATGAATAAATGATTCAAATTATTATTCATTTCATCTATGGCATTTTTAATGATTCTACTTTGCGTTTAATCTTCCCTTTTACTTTACTTTTAATCTTCTATGAAAATTTTTATCAAGAAAAAACTTTTAAGCTTGCTTTCCTGCCTTATTTATTAATCTATTTATTTCCCCTTTGATTTGAACATTAATAAAATTTATGACATAACTTTTGACCCCCACAAAAACCATTTCCTTTTGATTTACCTGAAGCAAAAACGAAGTTCAGGCATAAACCGACACCGATAAGCCTAAACCGTGCAAGTTCAATCCATGATAAAGTAAAAGTCATCCATTGAATCAAAAGCGTTGAGTGTAACAACTTTAAAACAATTCCCGTTGAGCCACCCCACAAGGAAAAAGTAGAAAACAAACTTGAACGAGCTTTTCGGATGTCCTTATTCATATAATTTCCTTTTGGTCACATTGTCTACATCGAAAATGTAATCCCATTCAATTTTCAAGGGGATAGGACACTCGAATTCATCAGGTTCAAAAGAGACAACAAGGCAAGCGTCCTTAAGTGGCAACCAGACAAATTGACTAGCGGTTAGTCGTGATAAATTTATTCGTCCTTGCTCTGTAGCCTAAATTTCCTGCATGAGTGTGACGTTTTTCGCTTGCCATCTCATTTCGTTCGACATGGACTTTCTTTTGTTTTCTTGTAGTGCTGGCAACAATGCGGAAGATTATTCGAAAGGTTGTGTTGCTCGGTTCAAAACTGCTTTTGGAAAACTTCATTTTCTTGTTTTTTTCGTCCCGAAGGAATGTAGAGTCCTTGTTGAATGTTGTGTTTCGCTCGTCTTGGACATTACTATACTACATATTTCTCATGGTCTATTCCATTGTTTTTCTGTAAGTGAACTCGAAAAAGTTTTTTGGAATTTGGAATGTGGGAATTTCTCAGATTTTCTATATGCCCAACATATTTATTCAGTACATAAAACTACTTGACAGGGTTACGAGAGCCAGTAGCTAGACCACTTAAAAGAAGAGACAAACTTTTAAGCAGTTTGCAAGTGGGTGTATGAAGTTCTGTAGCCTGCAAGCTATTGTTGGCGTCATAAGAACAAACAGCGTCGGAAATATTATTCGACAGTATGTGGCATTCATGTTTGCACCCTATTTGGAAGATTTTTGGGTTTTAATTGAAGAAATAAAATATTTAATATCAAATAAAATCCAAAGGTAAATTATACCATAGCTGACATTCTTCTTCTTCCTTTCAATATTTTGATTTCCAGTTTTGAAACATTTTATTGTTGCAACATAAATATTCTTTTTTATTTAAAAGCCGTCGGGCTGAATATCACTCGGAGTAGTCGAAACGCGTCTGCTCACACAACAAAGCAAGGCCCGACGGCCTGCGGATACCAAATAAACAAAATTAGTGACCATAAATATTTTTTGTTGAAAACAATATAAACAGTTAACGAGAATTAAACATTGCATGGTTTTGGTTTTGCATAAATTTAGTTTCAAGAAGGTCGTGAATTTGCTTAACCCATTCGAAACAGACTGCACACCGTGTGCAATGGATTCCCGAGCCAAAATGACGGACTACACACCGTGTGGGCAATGATACTTTATTTTAATTATCAGTCAATACTGAAAAAGTAATGGTCGCGACAAGACCGGTGTTATCTTCAAAGAATCTTAGAAGTTTATTTTTGTAAATTTTAATTTCCGTTTCAATTTACCTTATGAAATGAGTGACTCAGAGGCAGGATCATCAGAACTACAAAATTTTAGCAGTGATAGTGAAAATTTATTTTTTTCGCTAAAGAAAGAAAAACCAAAATTTCAATATCGATGATAGTGGTGTAGATCTTGATGGAGACAGAAACTAGGATACTGATGATTCTTTCGTTTTAATTTTCGTTGATACCGGTAGTGAACATTCCGAAGAGAGTGAAAGTGATATTGAAAACGTTGAAGGTGAATCAAATGAAGATCTTGTAAATTGGACAAATGACGGTGAATTTCATAAAATTCTGTTTGTGGGCACCCCAGGCTTACAAAAGTCTAATGATAAGTTTTTTAATCTGATAGTGAATGAGGCAAATAAGTATGGCGAAATGGAAGGAACTAACTATTGCGGAATTTAAGGTGTTTTTAAGTTTGTTATTACATACAGGCACCATAAACTACGCAAATTGATAACTACTGGAATAAAAGCAAGCACCTTGGATTCGAGTGCTTTTTGCAGCCTTTGAGTAGAGAAAGATTCCAGAATATATTAAAATCGCTTCATTTTTCATCATATACTGAAAGAGATCATCGGAAAAAAAATAATTCTTGTCATCAACTACTTTAATGATAAAATGAAAGAAGTCTATTACCCGCATAAAGAATTGTCATTAGACGAATTCTTAGTTCCTTGCAGAGGAAGATTGGTTTTCAAGCAGTAAATTGCAGGGAAAAAGCACAAGCACGGTGTAAAGTTATACATATTATGTGAACGAATAAAAGTTTACACCGGAGGTGGTGATGAAATCAGAGGAAAAGGACATGTGGGTAAAGCTGTTTTCATTTAATGAGTGATTTTTTGCATCAAGGACATTCAGTGTTTATGGACAATTACTATACAAGCTTTGAATGAGTGCGGAGCTTATTCTACTGGAACTCCGAGAAGAATAGAAAAGGAAACAATTTTGAAGTGGTCAATGCAAAATTTTCCAAAAATGATTTATTATCATGATTTAAAAACAATATTCGTATCGGCAAGTTTAGAGACAAAAGATACGTTTTATTTATGAAGCGACTTTGGCAGAATACGAAAATAAAAGAAAGTTTAAATTGCTTAAGCCTGCTGCCCTGCATCACTACAACGCGAGCACACGAATGGAATCAATCGTGGAGATCAAATGCCATCATATAATTCTTGCACAAGGAGGACCTTCAAATAGTACGTCAAACTATGAATTAATTTGATAAAAGCTTTGCTTTTGACTCGTTCAACCTGTATAAAACTTAGGACGTACCAACAAAAAATACAATTTTAATCAGTTTCGCCTGGAGATATTAGAAAAGTTGAAAATCCTCGAGATCATCAACGTGCGACACCAGTATCGTTGGGTTATCTACCTGAAGTCCTGCCTAAAGATAAAAATAGAAAAGTGAAACGAAAGATTAATCGCATGTGTTCTCAAGCAGGTAAATATCGACGTACTAATCATTCCTGTCCTGCCCGTGTCGAAAATTCTGGACTGTGCTTTGGTGAATGCTTCAAACGATACCATCATGCTTGATAAAACTAAGGACTATCCCGGGAGATTGAAATTATCGGGGGCGATTATTTTAATATTCCGGGAAAGTGAAAACATACCGTCATTTAAATTAAGTTGAAAGAGTTTATTTACTATGAAAGCACAATCATTAATTTAACTACTTTACAAATCGCACTTAAATATAATTTTTACTTGTCTATAAATTTTTATTTCAACAGTTTTAACTATCAACCGATATCGCCTTTAATTCGCACTCCACACTCATCGCAGTTCTTACTATCGTGGTTTTAGTATTCCTCCCCATTCATTTAGCTCGATTTTATATAAGGTCTCTGGTCATTCATCCATTTTTCATACATTGGCGAATGTTCTGGTGAGAACTACCTGGAATTCTGAATTCTGAATACCTCGCAGTGACGTCATTTTCAGATATTGATCATATTTGGTCGATTCTTGTGCTTTTGAGTACATTCGTTTATTGATCATGGTGTTATTAATAGTTGCGACAGTAGCTTGCAGAATTGTTTGGATATGTAACACTATCTTACTATTTTTTACTATCAGCTTATCTTCACTCATTTTACTTATAATTACTTTATCAATTTCAAACATCTATATTGGATGGAACTTCGACACAAATGATTTATATACAAAGAGATATGTCTGTAAAATGCAGTTACACTGACTTCAAAAACATTCTACGTAAATTTTCCGACGACGAAACAATGAGTGTTAAGAAAAGGATCTTTGAGTTCCAGCAATATGCAAATACCTTCGGTTGGGGTGAAATACAAAAGTTTATATTTTGTAAACGATCATTGACGGGAGCAGCCAAGATTTTTGCGAGTTGCGACGCCAAGCCACTCACATACCCGGAGCTGAAAAGTGCATTGACTCAAGAATTCCAACCGTAAATAACTAGCGTAAGCGTCCACAGCAAGCTCAAGGAAAGAAAAAAGAAAACTGATGAAACACTCCGCGAATATTTGTATCATATGATTGACATCCTGTCACAAGCTGATATAGAGGAGATTTCCATAATTGAATATGTCATTTATGGAATAAAAGATTACGCGAGTAACAAAAGTGTTCTTTATGGCACAAAAACAATTAAAGAATTTAAGGAAAAGCTTAAAATTTACGAAAAAACTAGAAACGAGAATAGTAAATACGTGAACACTAAAAGTAACGAAGGAGAAAGACAGTTTAAAAACGAACCAATGAAGAGAAATGAAAAAACAAAACCGAAGCGATATTGCTTTGACTGTGGATCGGTGGATCACGAGTTCGGTTCTTGCCCAAACAAGGAAATCGGTCCTAAGTGCTTCGGCTATAATCAGCTCGGACATAAAAGACCCAACTGTCCTGCGGTAGCAACAACGGGAAAATCTACGCATGTCGCTGTCACAAATACAAAATATGTATCATGTAAAATTAATGGATGTTTGCTACAAGGTTTACTGGGCACGGGAAGTGACATCTGCATAATAAAGGAAAGCCATTTAAATTCGATTAATCCTGAATATTGCCAAGAAGTTGCTTAACTGACTATTGCAGGATTGGGAGCAAATATCATGACGAGTGTTTCTAGTATGCTAGACATCGAAATTAATGAAGACATTTTTGAAAATGAATCTGCTGCAGTCAGCAGTTGTCTTAATTGAGGAAGGGAAAGTGAATATAAGTAAAAAAGAAAGTGTCGAGCAACGCTGACAATAAATTGCAACCCGAAGGTTATAGTCAGACATGCTTCTTAGCAGAAATTGAAGGAGATACGGTGGATCAAACTTCTAAGTTTCCTGACCTATCCCATTGAAAAGACGAAGTTATTTGGAAGAAGGTAGAAAATTATGTTCCCGAAGTTCCTCCAGAACCACCTATGCAAATAAAAATCATAACGACCGATGACCTACCGATACACAGACCGCCAAGGAGATTTCCACCGATAGAACAAAACATAATATAGAATCAAATCAAGGAGTGGTTGGAAAAGGGCATTATCCAAGAAAGTAGTTCTGATTATGCAAGTCAGGTAGTTCTAGTAAAGAAAAAAGACGGAACACACCGATTATGTGTTGATTACCGGGGTATCAATAAAAAAATCCACAAGGATCGATATCTTTTACCTGTCATAGAAGATAAGGTGGACAAGTTACAGAATTCTAAGTTTTTCACCACGCTCGACTTAGAAAACGGAGATTTTCATGTGATGGTGGAAGAACTCAGCAGAAACTATACTGCATTTGTGACCAGTAGTGGACAATATGAATTTATTTGAGTTCCATTCGGTCTCTGCAATTCCCTTTCAGTGTTTCAGAAGTACATAAATTAAGTATTAAGAAATCTAGTTAACGAAGGCATTGCAATTATATATTTGGATGATATCGTGATACCATCAGCTACAATCGAGGAAGGAGTAGAAAGACTCCAGTACGTGCTGAAAGTGGCTCCCAGGAACAGATTGAAGATTAAATGGTCAAAATGTCAGATATTGCAGAATGAAATCGAATATTTAGGGTACCAAGTCAGAAGTGGTCACATATCTCCATCAGCGAGGAAGACGAATGCTCTAATGAATTTCCCGATCCCCACGACGATGAAACCGATGCAGGGCTTCTTAGGACTGGCAAGCCACTTTAGGAAATTTATATGCAAATTGGTAATCAAAGCTAAGCTTCTTAGTGAATCAAAGAAAGGGAGTGATTACAACCTAGAACGAAAACACTTCGAAGCAATAAGAGAATTGAAAGAAGTGCTCGTCAGAAAACCAGTATTGAAAATTTTGGAATACGAAATCGAAACAAAGTTACACACAGATGCTTTCAGAGAAGGATATGGAGCGGTTCTTTTACAAAGAAGCAACGACGATGGTGCCCTACACCTAGTTTATTTTATGAGTAAGAAGACCACGGATGCGGAAAAGCGATATTGCAGCTACGAATTGGAAGAGCGGTAGTTGAAGCAGTTAAAAAGTTCAGAGTATATCTCCTTGAACGGTGATTCAAACTAGTGACCGACTGTAAGGCATTCGAATGTACATTGATAAAGAAAGATCTAGCGACTCGGCAGGCCCTTCTCTCAGAAGAATTTGATTATAACGTGGAGCACAGAAGTGCAAATCAAATGAAACATGTAGATGCTCTCAGCCGCAACCCCATTAGTATGTGCATAAGTAGTGAAAACGATGGCCTTTTGAAGAAAGTAAGAAAAGCCCAAGAAAATGACGACAGACTGCGTGCGATTATTGAGATCTTGAAAGATAAACCCTATCGAGACTACGTTGTTTATAATAATATACTTTAAAAACGTAAATGATAAACTTTTGTTTGTAGTTCCAGATACAATGGTTACAGAAATCATCAGGAAGACGCACGAACAGGGCAACTTTCATACAAGAAAGATGCGAGATATTCAGGACAATGAATACTTTCTACCAAACGTCTCTAAGATGATTGAGGGTCAAATAAAAGGTTGTGTTAGGTGCATACTTGCAGAAAGGAAGGGTTACCTCCAACCGATTCCGAAAGATGACCAGCCATTGCAGACATTCCACATCGACCACCTTGGCCCGGTGCAAAACACGAAAAAGAATTATCGGTATATCTTCACTATAATAGACGATTTCACGAAATATTCCTGGTTGTTCCCACTAAAGCAGTAAATACAGATGAGGTAATCCAAAAAATTGAAAACATTGCAGAAACTTTTGGGTACCCAACGAGAATAGTAGCAGACCACAGAGGCACACTTACTTCAACAAAATTTAGCGAATACTGTAAAGAACACGTCATTCAACTAATCCATACTACAGCAGGTGTCCCGAGGAGTAACGGTCAGGTCGAGCGACTCCATTCCACAGTAATCGCAGCATTAACGAAATTGTCGGTGGATCAGCCCTAGAAGTGGTACAGGTTTTTGAAGCATCTACAGCGAACTCTGAATTCGACCTTTCAAAGAGCGCTACAAACAACACCATTTCGCCTATTAAGTGGAATCGAGATGATGCCCAATAAAGAAACCAGAATTATGGAGATCATAGAAGAGGGGTAGAGGAAGCAGTTTAAAGACGATATTATACAACAAGCGATGAGCGATATTGATGCAAACAGAGGGAAAGCAAAAAATACTACGATAAGCGAAGGAACAAGGCCAGAAAATTTGAAATTGGAGATTTAGTTGCGATAGAAAGGGTGCAGTTCGGTTCGGGGCTGAAAATTCGTCCTAAATTTCTAGGTCCATACAGGGTTACAGCAATGAAGGCGTTTGACGATACAAACTGGCAAAAGAAGGCAATCACGAGGGTCCGAATCTTACAGAATCTAGCGTTGACAAAATGAAATGTTAGCCAAGAAATGAAGCGGGCCTGGTAGACGATGCTGAAAATGTGGAAGATGACGAAGATGACGTGAGACGAGACGAGCGAAATTTAACAGATGACATAGAGGATGTGACAAACAACGATGAAAATACATTTAGTGCAAAAATCCTTCATTAGAGGCTGATGCATGATCAGGAGAGGCCGAATGTGGGAATGAATAAGCATAAGCCCATCAAAACCATCTATAGCTGTGTTCCTCAATCTACACTCATATCATACAACTTTGCAATACTAACTTGTTGCGTATTAATTTGTTACAGTTACTTTCCGAGTCTTGCTTGTATTGAAACTAACCGTAAGGTACATCGTATCAATTGGATGCAGTCACTCAAGATCGCTCTCTTGCCTCTCGATCGTGGTTGTGAATACATCAATTCGCTAAGTACTAGAACTCGTTAAATCATTTATATTTCTTGTTTTAGAACCATTATATTTTATAACCATTATACTACGACTAAACATATTAGCAATGTTTTATTTACCTCAAATTCCACATCCCATATATGTATATATATATATATATATATATATATATATATATATATATATATATATATATATATATATATATATATATATATATATATATATATATATATATATACGAACCTTGTTTCCCTAATTTTTGAGCGGGAAATAAGAAATATATGTTAATTATTAAGTAAAGATATGTCTTATGAGCGCTTCCTTCTTATCATCAAGAGAAGGACTGCTAGCAAAGTCAATCACTCTTATCTCATTCTGTTAGAGGAATAACGATTACTCGCATTAAAATATAAGCTAAGGTATAAAGTATAAAGTTACTGTTTGCTTGGTAAAATCATTTTCAATTTTGTTGTGCTATATCAAATCAACTATCCGTTCCATTCTACACTCATTCAGATAAAAACAATTCGCTCATTTTTCCGAAGGATGCACTTTAGAAGTTGAAACGACTGAAGCTTAATGCATTTCTTTGCATCATTTTACTTGGATTTGACTTGAGTCTCTTGAAGAACAGCAAAAATTTACGCTTTCGTCGTCAGATTCTTTCGCTTACCCTTCACGAATGCTTGATAGTGTGTCAACGTTCTTCTAATAGCAGAAAAATGAGGTGGTTAAGGATCCTGTGAGGAGCACTTACACGCTCTGCTACGCTACTTGTGGAATGTATACTTCTTACTATGTCAACCATATTTCAGGGATGCAGACAACAGATAATCCAGCGTGGGAGGAATTGACTGGACTGTTGATTTCACTTGTTTCACCGAAGCATGTCAGTTAAAAAAGTTTTCGGTTTCTGGTTCTAGTCCATCTCTGGCAAGTTGGGAAAGTTTCAAGAGGTCAACATTGTTTCTGACTTGGGATTTTCAGCACAGATAAATTACTGAGGCGTAGCACCCTAATCATTCTTGTTTTTATGTCGTTGAAGATGATAGGGCGATAAGTTCTCCAAGGACTCAAAAGTTTTCTTACAGTCCAGGAGAACATGATTGCCGTCGCGATTTGCATTAAGTCCTTGAAATTCTCGAATAAATTAAAAGTTCATTGGACTGTTTTTGTGCTCCAAAGCTGGATTAGGATCGAGCATCTGTTTTTCGTGTTAAGTATAATTGAGAAGATTTGTGGAGTTGAATTGAGTATCTTTCAAAAGCAGACAAACTGAAAACATTCTTCATGCTTTTGAAAAGGTTCTACTTTTTTTAGAATATGCGCAAAATTTTATAAGGTCGATTAGATAATGCAAATTGGGAAAAGTCAATAATATTTTTTCCTTTTCAAAAATGTTAACGTGTTCTGGATATAAGTAAAAACCCAACCGTTGGTTATCCTGAAGTCCCTGGCAGGAGAATACTCTTGGAGGATAGCATTCTTTGAGAAAAGCCGCCCCCATAGACCCGAGTATATGATAGTCGCTGTTACGTTTCTCTTGGGGTGACAGGTAACCACCCTGACTGAATCTGGACTCGCTTTGGACAATGAACTTGAATTGATGGCGGTTATGATGGCTTAGACCTAGTTACTTCGCACGGTAGCGCCAAGGTGAAAATTGTGCTTGAACGCCTCCAACTTAACTACCATACCGTCTCCATTCCAGTAAAACCTTGGAAGCGCTTGGAGTACGTTCGAAATTCACACCATTGCGTTGGTGGTGTAGGTTCGGTTGAGGCGGACTCCCGGTTAACGCTGGTCTGGCTCTGGGCACTTGTTCCCATAAACGCTTTCACCAAACCTTGCATGGTCTCCCTGCTCTACTCCGAGGGGGGACCCAATAAAACTGGAGCAACGTAAAACATAAAAAAAGATTAAAAACCCAAAAAAGAAAGCAAAAATAAAAACAATGACAATGCAACCAGCGGCTATAACCACGATTTTTACAGCACATCGGGAGCTGTACTAACGATGACAAATACGACAATGAATACAATGACAGTTAAGGTGAACGAAAAACGGAAACCGTCAGTCTTGTCCAGACTGAGATTCCTGCGGTGTTTGGGCGCAGCAAAATATGATGCAAGCTCCAAAGCGTCCTAAAAAGGAAAAGCGCGAAATTCTGCAGGACTTGCCAGATGTTTGGGCGGTGGAGGAAAATATAAAGAACATCGAGAGTTCAATGTTTACTACTGCGATCGCTACCAAAGCGACCGAAGCAAGGGTCGTAAATCCCGAAATGACGAACCATCCTGAAGTCCACAAACAAATTACGGCAGGAAAAGAAAGGAGTGACGGGACAAATAAAGCACTTTTGTGTAATTTCATCACTACCGTCAGAAATGTGGCGGAGTACTGTGCTCAGAAGCGGAAGCCGAAAACTTCTCCCAATAAAGTTGGTTACAAAGTGCAATTGCCAACCAGCGACATGAAGTATAAAAGGCTAATCTGAAAATCGGGAGATGTTCTAAAAAGAATACATTCTGCATGCGACTCGCCAAAAATCAGCAGAGGAGTAAAAACTGGGCTCCTTGAACTAGAGGAGCTCCTAGACCATATAGGGCATTATCGGAGGAGCTAGTTAAAGGCCGAAGAGGAATAGAAGGTCGAAAACGAGCAAAAAGCTAAAGAAGCGCTGAGGGCTAAGCCTAAAAGGCACGCGTAAATGGCTCCACTATCAAACATCATTCAAAGAATGGCGTCTACTCGAAATCAAAGGAGATGGGGATAAAAAAAGGAAGGAAGAGGCGCTTGATGGGCGTGGAACGCTAGATCAGGGGTTTCAGATAGTGCTGACAATAGGTGCGAAGAAAGCCGTAAGGAAACTCCTACAAAAAGTGCCAGAAAATAACGTTCACACGGTCGTCCAATAAGAAAAAGATCTGATGCGAAACAGGAGAGGAAGAAGTCCCGACGAATATCGCGGCAGCAGGCACTGCTCGTAAAACCCCAAGATGGCTGATTCTACGCAGAAGTGCTAAGGGATAACAGGGAAAATGCAAGGCCCGAAGACACAAACACTGTCATTAAAGCAATACGACCAACACGGTCGGGCCACATACTGGTCGAACTTGGAGCAGAGGCCGACATTAAAGAAGCACTCTGCGACGCAGTAAAGCTTGAGCCGATGGCAACGATCGAAATAAGAGAAATCGTTTGCGTCGCGGATCTGGCCGAGGTAGAAGAGGCCATCAAAAAGGAGTTCTCTAACATCAGAAAACCAAAGGGGGCAACGCATGGCCACCACTGATTTCACTGAAAAGGATGCTGAATTATTCCTGAATAAGGTCAAACTAAGAATAAGGTGGGTCGTCCTGCAGGATATAGTAAAGAACAGTGTCTCTTTAATGCATCAAATGCCTTGGCTATGGTCACATCGCACAAATATGCAAAGAACCCGATAGGAGTTCCTTATGTTACAAATGCCGTGAAATTGGTCGTAAAAGGAAAGAGTATACAAAGGAGACACACTGTATTTTTTGCAAGGACGCTGATCCGAGACCGGATCTTGGGCACGTGTTGGGATCAGGAAGGCGTCACATTTCCCAGGAAGCCCTAGCTAGGGCAAAATTAGAACTTCGATGACGCGTATCGTGTAGGCAAATCTACACCACAGTTCAACTGCCCAAAATATGCTTGAGAAGTTTGCGAGGAATATGAAAGCCAACTTTTTACTGTTGAGTGAGTAACACCACGATGCAAGTTCTGAATCATGCTATCTTGATAAAACTGGTACTACCGTCATCTGGGTTCGGAACAGTGATTTCTAAGTAGAGTGCTGTAAACGGGGGAGTGGTTTTGTGTGGGTTTAGTGCTCAGGAACCAGCTGCTCGAATGTGTACCTAACGCTGAGCAATCCGATACCATCTTTTCAAGCCAAGCTTAATGCTTTCGAGGGCGCTGTCTCACATGCAGATGGCAACGTGTACGTTGGGGGAGACAAGGCTAATGCAATCGAATGGGCCATGCCATTTACAGATCCACGGGGAAAACGAGTCCTAGAAATGGCTGCCAGAACATCGTTCGTCATGTTGAACACTACAAAAAGGCTGACTTTCTACCCTTTTTGTTGGAAAGAAACAATACCGGACGTGATATTTGCCTTGGAGTCCTTAGTATAGAGGTTGAACAATTGAAGAGTATTAGAGGACTACCCAGTCAGTTATCATGAGTAAATTCTGCTTAAAACCCATGATCTTGTCTCCTGACATCCATGCTTGCGACCTATACAATTGTGTGGAACATCGGTAAGATGGGCGTCAAGAGGTTCGTTGAGGTGCTAACGGTAGGTGCTCCGCTGCAGAGTGATTCGCAGGGGACGGAAGAACTGGTGCTCAAGACATGATGAACTATGAGCACCATCACAACTGCTTGCAGTGCTTCTGTGGTCCATCGAAAACTCCATCACAGCAAGCCCCCATTATACTGGTGGTATATGTCACAAGCTTCAGCGTGAAGCTCAACGGGCACGGAACTGTACTGAGGCATGCAACCGGATAGCAGCGTATAAGTCAGCCACGAAATGCCTACATAAACTAATTATAGATAGCATGGCTTGCTCTTGGCAAGAGCTAGTGGACAATGTGAAGCCATCCTCAGCTCTAGACGCAAAACAACTAGCGAAACAATTATAACAAAAGCAAAGACATTAGCTAATAACAGTTAATTTTAGTACAGATAATTCAATCGAATTAAATGAAATACAAATTGTCGACTTTATGTAATATTAACAACAGTCTGGCAATTTACTCGTATACTTCATTTAATCCGATTGAATTATACATGCTAAAATTAACTGTTATTAGCTAATAACTTTGCTTTTGTTATAATTATTTCACTAGTAGTTTCGCGATTATTTGCACGCAAAAAAATGTGTGTCAGGCATGGTTTTCCTCTACTGGGCAAAACCGACAATCGGGGGACCATGACTTACTCTTCTTGTGCAGGTAAAACCCATAACACCCACCCGCCCACTCAAAAAGTGGGTCAGATAGAAGTCTGTCTTGCCATGCCTTCGATTTAGCTAGGATCTCACATCCAGAATGAGGCTCGCAGTCCACCTTCTCTTCATGTAATTCACCCAAGACTGCTGTCTATCTTTGAGTGAGCGCAGTTTCTTCTTATGGGCAACCGTCTCCCTCGCGTCCTCGTTTCGATGCAGTTAAATACCGCGGTGCCCTCTAGCAAGGAGGGCAACAGGTATCATACCTGCAATAACTCTTACCACCGAATCAGAGACTGTCGGATATGAAAATACAACCTCAGCGCTCCTCTTCTCTGTACTTGTGCTAAGTGTTTTCGGTATACCTCCTTACTGAAAGCGTCGCCCCATATTTCAGCTCCGTAAAGTAGCACTGGACCTATAGCACTCATCAAGACGCGTCTTTTTGTTGAGTTAGGCCCCCTACGTTGGCCAAAATTGACTCAGAGCCGTTACTTCCGAAGCAGACTTCTCGGTCATTACCCTGATTTTCTCAGAGAAACTCATCTTTGAGTCGATCAGTAGCCCTAAGTACTTCACCGCAGTCTGGGATTTGATTCGTGTGTCTCCAATACTGATTGTCCTCACTCTAGGAATCCTCTGTATCGTCAAAATGATCACTTTGGTTTTCTTCAGTGGTAAAATGACCCATGAGCAGTCATCCAGTCGCTCACTCAGCACATTAGTAGACCTAGTTTGAATTGCGCTTGTTTAACGGTGCATTCAACGACTAGAGCCGCAACATCATCAACATAGCTTATCAAGTGCAACTCATCTGGCATCTTCAGTCGGTAGCCCGCCGCTAGATTTGTTCCATAGGTCTGGACTAAAGACAGATCACTCATACTTTGTTGGCTTTGTGTCGTATCATAAAGCAGGCTTCGGTTATTCAGGTAGCCTCTCAGAAGCCGGATTAGATATCCACCCGTCTAGCACAGTTTAAGGCATTTCTAACGTAGAGTGTCACCAACAGGACGATCCTTCGTGCAGCTATATACCTCTTCTTTTTGTACCGGGCTTATCACCTCTGCAAGCGAATCAATGATGAAGTGTCTTGCTCTAAGGCTATAATAACGAGGAGATGGTTCCCAAGTTGCACGAATCACGTCAGTGAATCTTCCCTTGATGCGTTCCTCCAGCACTTTCCCAGCAGTGTCTAACATTCCTAACGTTCGGTATGCAGATGGCGATCCTCTTGCTGATCAGCACGAGCCTTACTACCTTCCATCGTGTCGGAAAAACCCCATTCCATAGGAATGCGTCGAAGGTGTGAAGCAGCAAGTGAGGACAATGGTGATAGACAAGTTACAACACCTCAGCTGGAAGCCTTCCTCGCTTTCAGTGAAAGGACTGCCTCTTTCAGTTCTGGTTGTGTGAAGAGTGGGCAATACATTGCTGTTTCACCGTGGACAGCGTCAATATGAGCGGGATGGGCAGAGAAAAGTGCCCGCACTATCTTGTCCACTTTTAGGCTTTATGTATGCAAGGCACTTGTAGGCATCAGGCTTCCGCACAGCTAGCTTGTAGCCGAGACTCCACGGGTCCCTGTTCACATTGTCCACAAGATCTTGCCAGCAGTGAGCCTTGCTGTTGTTAACCAAACCGGAAAGGGATTTCCTGGCCGACTTACTATATACGCTGCTACCTGGTCGCATGCCTCGTCACGGTTCCGTGCCTGTTGAGTCTGTGTTGTCCCAGGGTAAAACCTGTGGGGACCTTCTTTTTTCTTAATGGGACCTGTCAGCCAGATAGGTTTCTCCTATTTACCTGGATTCTCAAGAAAATAGAAGGCTATCTTGCCTCTATGTTGTGGAAGGATTCTATCTATCTTTTAATGCGTGATAGATGAGTGGTTTCAGCTCAAATTTCAGTAGCGTATGCTGGAACTGCGAAGCCTGGAATGCTTCTACGCGTCAGGATTTTAACCACGTATAAAATTATTATGGTGATGCTATCACTCATCTCGTCGAGCTAATTAACATAGATTAGAGACGATTTTTGTAATGTACTTGGGTTTGGGATAAATCTTAAATCCAACCAAGAGCACCCTATTTTCGGCAGGCCACTATTCGCTTTCATTTCCTTATGGAAGAATCGGCGCTGCTGGGAAGGAAAGAATATCACAAATCAATTTTTTTTTCTCTATAGGCATTTTGAATAGTTTGCCACTATCGGCCGCTTAACCGTTATTAGCTAAGTTTCTTTAGTAGATATAAGGTAAGCATTTTCTTTATACATTTTTAACTTTTCTCCAAGACATGACTACGAAATGGACCCCAGAGAAACGCTGGATCCGTTCCAAACAACACACAGGCAGCCAACTGTGGGATCTACTATGGGGACGTCATAGAGGGCTCTATCAGTGTGAGATTCGAGTGCGGACACATATTTCATTGAATTTGTATCCAGCAGCTTCTGCAAACTTCCAATATCTGTCCTCGATGCAGACGCCCAATCAAGCAGAGTGCCCTAGACAACTTTTTCGGAACGCAAGCTCCTATACGTGGAGCAGTTGCGAAATATCCCCGGAATAACGATAAGATACAAACTCTGGTAAATAAATATGGAGCCGCTGGCGGTGAAGATCCAGTTCCAAGAGCACAGTCAGATATCCCGATATTGCCCCCAAACGCAACTGGCAGTGGCGCAATTTTGTTCCTGCTGCAAGGACTGTCTGATGAGATAGGGCAAATGGAGAGAAAGTTCCAAGAATTCAGGATCCAGCAGCACACCAGTCGCACAAGAACACTACCGAGCTGGGAGGTGAATCCTAGTGCCGTTATTCTTTACTCTGGTTCGTTTGAAGACTAGAACCTCCCTCGGATGAGCTCAAAAATAGACCCTAGAGTCCGCAGTATAGAATGTGGTTCAGTACCGCACCCTCACCAATACCGCAACGCACGACTCAGTTCCGTACGGTGGACTGAACAATGAAGCAAACCGCCCAGCAATTTTCGTGACGCAAGCCCGAGATCCGACGCCACACCTAATGGAGAGTTGACGACTCAGCTTCACCGGCTTTAATTTTACAACCCCAGTTGACAGGTTCTTGTTCAGAGTACAGTCACTAGTAGCCAGTTCGCTGCAAGGAGACTTCTCGGCCTTTCTTCGACACGTGCACATTTTATTCAGCGGATATGCCGCCGAATGGTACTAGAGTTTTAAGGAATCAGTAGCACGCCCCGATAGGGATCCCTTCTTTGCAGTTGTTCGCAGCCACTCTGATGACGGCCTCACTGACCAGGAATTGCGTGAACAACTACGAAAGCGCAAACAAGGCCCCTATGAAGCACTTGACTAATTTTACACCAGTATACTACGCCTAATGACTCGGCTATGAACATCTATGGCTGAGGCCAAGCCGTAGGAAACCATAAAGGAAACATACGGTGAGGGCTTCAAAACAGCCTTCTTTATGTGCCAATATACACCGTGCAAGTGAATGACTGGATGAACGGTGACTGGATGAACGGTGAGGACCCTTCCGTCCACAACCTCGCATAACGAGACCGAGTCAACGAAGCAGTCATAATGCAGAATTGATAGCAGCTGGTCACGTAGATGCTGAGCTGACCCATATTTCAAGGAACGGAGCCCTCTGAATTGCGAGTCCGAACGAGAAATAGACCTACCTTTCGTAGAGATAGTTGCCAGCCTCAGAGTCTGTTGGAACTGCCGACAACCGGGACACTGGTTTTTCACATATCCAGCCGAGCCTACGCTCTTCTGTTGCGGAAAAGCGGAGACTTACGCCCGGATTGTGTAAACTGCAAGTTGCGAAAAACTCGTCAACGAGCGCCACAAACACCTGTCGGCACTCCAAGGGCCCAACCGGAAAGAAACTGAACTCACTGCGATGGATAACCAAACCTCGGATATAAACCCAACCTTACTGACTCGCACCGCCAAACACAGTTCTCCTGAAGTTCCGCACCCAACGTTAAGCGATACCGAGCTGGACCCTGAAGGTAATGGCTATGAATTGAGTGCTCCATAGCATGTCAGAATGTGGGAGTATCTAGCTGCTCGTCAACTCATCTTCAGTGAGGAGATGGTCTCCACCACCCCCACGAGAAGAAAGCGAGCCACACGTCGGATGCAGAGCTTCTGGAGCAGATTGAGGCAGTCGAGAATGATGTTGCACGCGATTTAGCTAGACGACGTTCACCCATACGCGTCAGTACAGATCTTGCAAAATCAACCGGTAGGCTTGATTGACACTGGAGCCAGTGTCAACTGCATATCAGCCGATTTTGCAAGGGAAGTCCTGGCAAACCATGTGGATCAAGTCCAGCATTTTACTGCCTGGTTAAGCACGGCGGGTGGAATTCGTTACTCCAAAGTGGGAAAACTTACGGCGGATGTCATCTTTAAAGGTGCGACCAAGTCCCTGGATTTTTACACTATACCCCAACTGACACAGAATCTATATTTATGGGTTGACTTCATCCGAAGATTTAACTTGGCCCCGGCATTATTTTCTAGCACTATACTTGACTCTGTCACCACCGTCAATGCTGCGACATTAAATTTTCACTCACTTCGACATGCACTGGATGCCAATCAAAAGCAGCCACCTTGGAGTAGACTGAGTGTCCGGACTTGTCACCCTGATGGGTACAGTCCGGTGTCACGTTCCAAGACTTCACGTCAAGAATCGATGAGGAATTGGTTTAGATTTCCATCAGGAAATCTCGAACGAACGAAAGTTAAAATTATTACAAGCCTCACGCCAAAGCTTGTAACACTTCCTTCGCTTTTCAGCGATTTCAGTTGACCACCAGTATACTGTGGGCTTGTCATGCCGGGGTGGGGCATAGCAGCATTGCAAGCAGTCGTAATGATGCTCATAGTTGAGTTCACCATGTCTTGAGCTGCCAGTTTTTCTGTCCCCTGCGAATCTTCCCGCAGCGGAGCACCAGCTGTAAGCACCTCGATGAACCTCTAATCCTCCCGATGTTCCACCCAACTGTAAGACAAGAACACGGACGTCAGGAGACAACATCACTGATCTCAAGCAGAATGCACTGATGATCACTGGCCGAGGAGACCTCTGATACTCTCCAAGTATGTATCCTCCCTACTAACGATTCCGAGGCCACATCTGTTATGGTTCCTTTGCAGCCAATATGGCGGAAAGTTGGCGTATTTCCGCCATCTTGGTCGCCATTTCTAGGATTCGTATTCCCCACGGATCTGTTTGAGCGATGCCCCATTCGATTGCTTTAGCGTTAAAATCTCTCCCATTGAGCACGTTGCTGTCTGGGTTTGAGATAGCGCACTCCAAACCATTAAGCTTGGGTTGGAAAAATGATATCGATTCGTTCCGCGTCAGGTACACACTAAAGAAGGTGGTCCCTGAGCACCGAACCCACACACGCCTGGAAATCATGCTTCCGAACCCAGATGGCGGCAGTCCAGTTTCATCAGGATAGTATGATGCAGAACTTGTATCACAGTGTTGCTGACTCAGCAGCAAAAAGTCGGCTTTCATGTCCCCGGGTCAACTGCTCAAGTAGATTTTGGGCTTCCTGGAGAACCTGCCATTGACCTGATCCTTAGACATGCCCAAGATCCAGTCTTAGTTCATCGGAAAGAATATAGTGTGCCTCCTTTGTACACTCTTTCTTTCTCTTTCTTTTATGTCCCATTGCACCACATTTATAACATAGAGAGCTCCTAGAGGGTCCTTTGCATACTTGTGCGGTGTGACCATAACCAAGGCATTTGAAATATTGAAGAGGCACTGCCCTTCGCCGCAGCCTGTAGATAACCCACCCTAATCTTTCTTTGTCCTTATTCAGAAATTGCTCTGCGTCCTTTCGGTCAAGTTAATGATGGCCAAGAGCTGTCCCCTTTTGGTGACAGCCTCGCTTCGACCCTCCCCTGTAGTAGTAAAGGTTAAAGAATGTTAAATTTCAAAGAATTTCGGAGGTTTAACAGATAATAAGTCTGGAGTCTGCAAACATTTTTGACTTGATTTTCGAATTTTCATAAATCTTATCCATTTCAAAGTTTCGATTTAATCTGCCTAATAAGCTGGAAGTTTTTCACTAATTTCCTATTTCTTGTAAATATAATAAAACACAGCAATACATTTTATGTAGTTCGTTTTTGGTAAAACAGTTCAATACTTCCTTTTAGATATTTACTGAAGTACTATGTATCACTACATCGGTTTCTAAATATCCTTTTCAGCCACTTTAAATTGAAAATCGAAACAATATCCATGTACACATGTTGTGAATAAACTTCATCTTTTAGGCAAAAGTCCACTTACTATCCTAAAGCCATGCACAAATACCAAAATAGATTTCTACAGATCCATGTCTTGTTCTACTTTCTTATGAACTTTCTCCACCCTCAACTTCAATCTCACTCCAAAGTCCAGAGTAATTTCTTCTTGTTTGAGCTCATTCTTTGCATTTTCTCGTACATTTTCATTTTATGCAAAGAAGAAAAGATGAGAGTAGAAAACTACACAAACCCAGTCAACTTTGCCAATGCCAATATGGAGCACACTGGGTCCGAATTGATTTTCCATTTTGTCCTGCCTGTTCTCTGCAGACAACGGCGCGAACAAAAGAGTTCAGTTACGAGTACATATCAGTAGTGAACATTGTAATCATGTACATGGACGATGTAAATAGTGTACAAGTACGAGCACAGTCGTTTGAAAAAGTTGTCACACTTTCGGCAGATAAGCAATAAAAGTTCTGACAGGATTTAGCGAAAACTTTTGAATCCTTCGAAAAAAGGTAGTGTATGTATTCCTCAACTGACGAAGTAACGGAAGCATAAATTGAAGGCAATTCGCCATCACATGTTTGTTACCATTGTTGTGATATCTTTTCCATTAAGTTTTGATTAATTTTTTAAGCAAGAGCATTGCAAGGAATTTGTCCTTAAATACCCTTATCAACAGATAACTTGGGTCAATTGAAATAAAAATTTATTTATAGAAGTGTTCTAATATGGCACGTGTTCGCATGAACAAATTCAACTCTATTTGAGCATTCATTGCTTTTGGGATTCCGTTGCTGTATTAATACGAAATGATCAGTCCATTAAGGTTAGTTGTTAGCTTTGAAATTTTTCACCTTCCTCCCTTTCGCGGTTCTTCCTTGCTTTAAGTTTTATTAACTTTCTATTGATCCCTTCATGTTTTTATTGGAGATCACAAAGCTTGGCTGCTTTCTTTACTACAGCAAAAAAATAGATGAATTCATAAAATTAAGTTTGTAAGATATTCAATGCTCATATCATTTGCTCCTTTAAGCTTTCACAATCGTAGCTTTCATTGAGTATTTTTTCGCACCTCTCCCTAACTGCTTATAACTTGATTTTCTGATTTGTTCGTTGGGGGCGTAATGCTTTCTAATTAATGTTGATGAAACATACAATTTTGGCAAACCACTGTCCATAGCCCAAATAGCTTTTAATGAATAAAGTTAACAGTTTTTATCGTTACCGAAACATAACATACAATAACTAAAATATTTTATGCAAGGCAATGTCCCGAATGCATACATTCACATCTCTGTTTATATAAAGGACTCAGTGGAGGTGGCAGGATAGAGACAAGTAAAATTACGACATAGCATGGAAATTCCATAGGAAAATTTGCATTTTTCTCAACTAAATCGTGAAAAGTAATTGAACCTGTCTGGTGCTATTTTCAGTAGGACAAAACGACCAGTGAAATTTACACGATTCCACCCACTTTGCTACCGCACTCGGAGCTGTGTCCTTACATTACGTATCAGGACGAATGCATTCAATTAATGTTTCGCCTGATATTGTGTATCGAATAAATGCGATGTGGGCGAATATACATTCCAGCTCGATTTATCAGGGCTTTGCGGACGACGAACAATCGCGCCAAAAGATCAGAGGCGGATTCCTAGAAAATCGAAAGCAGGCAAACGGTTGCCCACGTAGATGACCACAACACAAATGGAGGGCGGTTAAGCTCTGAACGGATTTACTATATTTCCAGGAACTGTTTCGCATTCATTTATGGCCACTTCCACCCATGCAGATTTTCCAAGCATCCTCGCAAGCATGGGATCGTTTTGAACGCGTTAAATGGAGACTGATTTTCTGATTCCTGGGTAAATTCGATTCGGAAATTATCAGCGGATGAAAGAGTTGCAAATCTGTATCGGAATATCCTTCAATTCAGGTACGGAAGCGCAGGCCCTAACGAATGCCAAAAATTCGGAAGCCAGCATTGACAGAGACAACTTTTTGTTGGAATGTTGCAGACGCGAAAAGGGATGAGGATGTGAGTGTTTGAGATATGTATGTAGACTGCTTTTTGCTGTAGCCACCTCTACCACTACCAGATGGACATGGTGATGTGGACAGGAGCCAAATATTTGGTGAAGTTAGTGGCGGAACATAAAAGTCCCAGTTTAGAAAATTTATGATACTGTAAGTTTTACTTTGGCTCGCATGTGAATTTATATATTCATATTGGTTGGCGTGTTATTTAATGCGTGAAAAACTTTCATGTAACTCCGTTATGAGGAAAAAAGTGCATGCAAAAACGAAATTGAAATTCTTAATCTAGTATTGATCCAAAATTTATCAAATACAAGGATAAAACAAAGAGCTAATTTTTATCCATTGAGCAAAGTATTTTGAGCAGCGATGCGCTGTCTTCGTCGACCGAGTGGGACTAGCGTTTTCTCGGTTTCCACACTGGTCTTCGTTCTTTAGCTTTCCCAACGAATACCTTTTTGGGCATCCATTGATGGTCCATACGATTTACATGGCTTGCCTATTGAAGCTTCCACACTCTTACAAATTTACAGACCTCCGGCTCGTCAAAAATTGCATATACCTCATGGTTGTATCGAATTCGCCGTTGGTCCCTGTTTGGTTTCGCAATTATTGCACAACACATACATGAATTAAATCGTTAATAGACATGTTGAATTAAAGTAGCAGATGTGAAAAAAAGTTTATAGTAAACTTTGCTCCGCTTTTGGCCTATACTTCAGTAAGTTTTGGACTGAAAGCGGAAAAGATGGAGTCTAAACATGAACAGGACATGAACTGTTAGGAAGGGGATCGCGTTGGTGGCATGCGCCAGAGAATAAGAGTTTTGCGGAGTTTTTATTAGCAGAGAAGAAGGAACTATGACAAACGTGACATTTCATTTTATTTAAAATATATGTTATGTAGTAACATACATAAAAGATAAATAACAGTGTGACAATGGACATTCGGGCTATAGAGTGACTCTAACACTCCTTCTTAGGACGATGGTTCTTGTTGCATTCCTATTGCTTCTCTGAATTGTGCATGTTTGATCTTGTCCAGGGATTTTGTAAGAACATCTGCATTTTGCTCAGAGGTGCTTATGTAATCAAATTTGATTTTGGTTGGGGTATATCCTGTGTGAAGTGATAACGTATGTCAATATTGTCGCGTGTTATGGTTCGCGGCCAATAATTTTAATGTTCCGGGAAAGTGAAAACGCAATGTTTTTTTTTTAAATTAAATTAAAAGAGTTTATTAAATTGCTTGGAAATGCACAATCACCCATTTGGTCTATTTCACAATTTTAATTTTCACTATTAAAATCTAACTTCCACTTGTCCATTAATTTCTATCGCAATTGTCTTCTAAGATCACTTCACAATCAACTAAAATCACTTTTCTCTTACTCGAACAATATCGCTTTCCACACACTATCGCAGTTTTTATCGCGCTCGAATGAATGATCCCCCAATACATTCAGCTCGCCTTTATATAGGGTCTCTAACATTCAAATTAGTTCTCGTACATTGGTGAATTAGCGGGAACATTCTAGCAGCGTAATGAATGGAGCAGTGACTCACTTTCAGATGTTGATCATGCTTGGTAGCCCACCAAGCATCGTGGTTTCGAGAAAATTCATTTTGCTGATGTTCTTAATGGTTGTGAAAACAATTGCGACAGTAGCTCGCAGAATTATTTGTACATTTAACACTGCCCCCACCTCAATTCTTTTCGCCCCGAAAAGATGTGTCGCCATTTGTAGTCAATTCTCCCTGGGTGTAATATGGGGCAAGACGGTCCAGATGCACGATTTTCATTTTGGCTCTCGGCTGACGGTGTTCCTGTATGCGATAAACGACGTCGTTGATTCGCTTTGTAACCCGGTATGGTCCCTCCCAATCATGTTGCAATTTTGGAGACCTACCCTTTCGCCGTTGCGGTTTATATAGCCACACTAAGTCATCTTGCTGGAAGCCAGTAGAATTTGCCTTGAGATCATACCTGGTCTTCATGCGGTCAGTAGCCGATTCGAGGTGTTTTCGCACTGTCCGATGTATCTGGTTCAACCATTGTCTTAGCTCACTTTCGTACTCCGAGATCGTCTGGGGTTTCTCAGGGGGTGTTCCGAACTTTATATCGGCTGGCAGACGAATAGTCTCTCCAAAAATGACTTTGGCTGGGGCTTGGCCCGTCGATGCATGTTCGGTAGCTCTGTACGCCATCAAAAATAGTGGTATATGTCGGTCCCAGTCCCTTTGGCTCTCGTCAACCATCTTGGCCAGATGTTCATTTAGCGTGCCGTTGAAACGTTCGACCATTCCATTGGATTAGGGATGCAGCGGTATTGTCCTCGTTTTCCGTATTCCCAGTAGCTCACACATGTCGCCAAAAGCTAGTGACTCAAAGTTTCGGCCTTGATCCGAATGTAGTTCGCAAGGTACGCCGTACCTGCTGACCCAATTTAACACAAGCTGTTCGGCTACGGTAGTTGCTTCCTGGTTGGGAATGGGGCAGACCTCGGGCCGCTTGCTGAAATAATCGGCTACAACCAGCGTATATCGATTTCCCCATTCAGATTCAGGAAAGGGTCCTGTAATGTCAACAGCAATCCTTTCGAACGGTACTTCCACATTATAGGTTTGCATTTGTCCTCTCGGCCGTCGCTTTGGGCCTTTGACGGAAGCGCAAATTGTGCATCTGCGACACCAGTCCTCTACGTCTTCTCGAGCGTGGAGACAGTAGAACCTTTCCCGCAATTTTGCTAAGGTCTTGTTAACACCACGGTGGCCTCCCTCATGCATTTCCTTAACCACGTCGTGGATTCGGCTTTTGGGTAGTATAGTTTGCATCCTATAGGAGCTGCCATCCGCCGTTTCCCACTTCCGCTTGAGTATGCCACCCTCCACCTGAAGGGAGTTCCATTGTGCCCAAAAGCTTTTCAGGGTTGCGCCATGCATTGAAACGTCTTTCCACTCAGGTCGCCCAGTCGTCTCCTTCCATACGAGCAATGGTCCGATGTCTTCATCGGCTAACTGGGCGTTTCGAATCTCCTCCGATGACCAACCTTCATCGAATTCGGCTGTTATCAATCGCAGATCAACGGGCGATTCCTTTTCCTCAATCCGTCGGCAATGCTTGCAGTTAGCTGGACATGGACGGTGGGATAGGGCGACAGCATTTCCATGAACTCCGCCCTTCCGATGAACAATTTCGCAGTCGTATGACTGCAATCTTTCGATCCATCTCGCAACTTGTCCCTCGGGGTTTTTGAAGTTGAGCAGCCATCTCAGTGATACGTGGTCCGTTCGATGAACAAATTTTTGGCCATATAGGTACTTGTGGAACTACTTGGTTACCTCCTTTATAGCCAATAGCTCCTTCTTGGTCACGCAGTAGTTCCTCTCACTTTTTGAAAGAACTCGACTGTCATACGAGAGGACTCTTTCTTCGCCATCGATCTACTGGGAGAGTACAGCTCCAATACCGCCGTTACTCACATCGGTGTCAACTACAAACATTTTTCCGGGTTTTGGATATGCCAGCACGGGTGATTCACACAGCTTCTCCTTCAAGGTCTCAAAGGCTACCTGGCATTGTTGGTTCCAGACATACGGACAATTTTTCTCGGTTAACTGATGGAGACACTTGGCTATTTTGGCAATGTCTTTGACGAATCTTCGATAGTAGGTCGCCAGACCCAGAAAACTTCGTAGTTGGCGCTTGTTGTTTGGTGTTGGCCAGCTTTTCACGGCTTCAATTTTCTCAGGGTCTGTTTCGACCCCTTCTCCTTATACGACGTGGTATTTTACTTCAGCTGCGAAAAGGGAACACTTGTCGGGAATAAGTTTCAAATTCGCCAGTCGCAATCGGGAGAAAACCTCTTCTAAGTTCCGCACATGCTCTTCGGACGTTCTCCCGATGACAATGATGTCATCTAGGTACACCAAGCAGGCTTTCCAGGTTAGACCACGTAGCACGTACTCCATCAGGCTTTCGAAAGTGGCTGGAGCATTGCAAAGCCCAAACAGCATCACTACAAACTGCCACGATCCGGTCCCAACTGAAAATGTAGTCTTCTCTCGGTCCTTCTTGTTGATTTCTACCTGCCAGTAGCCACTCTTGAGATCGAGTGTAGAAAACCATTTTGCGTCGGCTAAAGTGTCCATGATGTCATCGATGCGTGGGAGCGGGTAACTATCTTTCTTAGTGACGTCGTCAAGCTGCCTATAGTCGACACAAAAACGAGTGCTACCATCCTTTTTCTTTACTAGAACTACAGGCGCGGCCCATGGACTAACAGAAGGTTCAATAACGCCCTGTTTTTCCATGTTCAAGATCAGCGCACTCACTTCTCCTTGTTTGACTATAGGGAGACGTCTTGGTGCTTGTCGAATCGACTTGGCTTACATTCTGCCATTTCAATACCAACGTGATTTCATGTGGTCGCAGGAAATTCATTCCGACAATGCAATCATCCATAATGTTCGCGACCAGAAAATTATGTTGAAACGCAAGGTCTCCCAACTGTATCTGGAGGTTGACCCCTCCATGGACAGGTGCAGTTTCTCCCGTAGCTGTCCGTAGTGAGAAAATCCTGCCCTTTTGAAGTAGTTTGTGCCTCACATGGTCTGGTCGGATAATCGATCGGGTTGCACCAGTGTCGATTGTTATGGTGCAATGTTCTCCGTCAACTTGACCTGGAAGGCATAAGTCCGCTTCTCCACGATGTAGTCTTGACACGGTAATGGTGGTGCTGGGGACGTCGATCCTCCTAGTCAACCTCTGCCCCACGAAGTTGGCTCTTTCAGTTTGATGGGGGATGACATGGTCTGGATCTCCACCATTCTGGACAATAGCTCTGTTTTTTCGCTTCTTGCAGTCTCTTTGCAGGTGCCCCTTCAAACCGCAATCCCAGCATCTAGGCGCACCATTTACTTGCGGCTCTCGCTCATTTTCCACGCGCTCACACACCTGCACTCGTCTGCCACTACCTTGCGAACCCGGGCAGTGGTATGAGTCACATTTTTCACTGCCTCAAGGTTCAGGCTATAAGCCAATGCATCCTTGACTGTTTGCTTTTGAGCTAAACGCACAGCTTGTTGCAATTCCTGGTCTTCTAAGGCGCTGATGAATGCTTCTGTTGCTACGGCATCTCGATGTTCCTGGTCGTACGCTGGGTAAGCCAAAAGTGCCAGTCGCTCAATGTCTTGGGCTAGCTGCTGTAAGGTTTTGCCAGACTTCTGCATCCAATTCCGTAGCTGTGCCCGATAAATTTGCTTCAGATGGGTGCCTCCATAACGCATGTCGAGCGCATTCATTATAGCATTCGGGGTTGAGTGCAATTCAACGGGGATCGTCTGCAAAAGCTCGGCAGCTGCGCCTCTTAGAGCAAGAATCAGTGCAGTTGCTCGTTCCTGCTCATTCCAGTGATTTGCATTTGCGGCAGCTTCAAACTGAGTCTTGTAAATACTCCAGACCGTTTGCCCATCGAATATTGGTGCTTGCACATTTCTGGATCTGCTTTACGCTACGGTTATAAGCGGGGCTGGTGAAGTGATTACAACTGCCTTCGCTGCTTCCAATTCTTTTTTGACTTTTTCCATCTCATGGTTCATTCTCTCTTCGACCTGGCTGACCTTTTCCTTGACCTGGTAAACCTTTTCCTCGACCTGGTCAACCTTTTCCTCGCCGCCTTTAATTTGTTTGTTCAGATGACCGAGCTCCGCTTTTATTTCGGTTGACTGTTTCTCCAGCTTCTGTGTGATGTCTGCCTTGATTTCGATCGCTTGTTGGTCCAGCTTCGCTGATTGTTCATTTAGCTTCGCAGTTAAACTGGATGACTGTTCATTTAGCTTCGCTGATTGTTCATCTAGTTTCGCAGTCAGACTGGATGACTGTTCATTCAGCTTCGCTGATTGTTCATCTGGCTTCGCAGTCAGACTGGATGACATCAGCTTTGACATTTGCATCAGTGCATCTCCTGGTTCCCTTGATTTTGGCGTTTCTGCGTCTCCCTTAAGCTCCGCCTTGGTAAATTCATTTAATTTGAAATGTTACCTTCGTTGTTATTATTTATTTTTATTATTTCGGCTTTTATTTATTTTTCCACCAGTTTCCACGTTAGATTTCACTATTGTGCATTTTTTTTATGTTTAAATGTTTTTCACTTTCAAAATTTTCTTTCTCACTTTTCGACACCACTGTCGCGTGTTATGGTTCGCGACCATTAATTTTAATGTTCCGGGAAAGTGAAAACGCAATGTTTTTTTTTAAATTAAATTAAAAGAGTTTATTAAACTGCTTAAAAATGCACAATCACTCATTTGGTCTATTTCACAATTTTAATTTTCACTATTAAAATCTAACTTCCACTCGTCCATAAATTTCTAGCGCAATTGTCTTCTAAGATCACTTCACAATCAACGAAAATCACTTTTCTCTTACTCGAACAATATCGCTTTCCACACACTATCGCAGTTTTTATCGCGCTCGAATGAATGATCCCCCCATTCATTCAGCTCGCTCATATTGCTCTTGATCAATTGCAGTTGAACGATCAGATATTTTTATATACATTCCAAGGATTAGTTTCGCTATTCCAAGCTCTTTCATTTTAAATTGTTGATGAAGTTGCGCTGTAATATGTTTAAGCCAGTCGGCTTTATTTGAGAAGAGCAGAAAATCGTCAACGTATACCGCTATGATAAGTATATTTTCGTTTGTTGCTTTGACATAAATGCACGGATCATGCTAAGATCTTTCTTATCCAAATGATTTTAGTGTTTTGTCCGGCTCTTGATTCCAGACCCTACTGGGCTGCTTTAGTCCATAACAACATACCATCGATGGGTTTTTTAACTCTAGTAGTACGTAGGCTGTTCCATATAAATTTTTTTCGAAACGTTTTTTTGGCGGAAAGCGGGAAATGCATCCATCTGATCCACCTCAAAGTTTAAATGAGCTGTAATTGCGAAAATATATCGCAGAGAACTGTGTCGGACAATAGGTGAGTATGTGTCCTCGTAGTCCACCCCTTTTGTTGCGAGTATCCTTTTTGACCAGCCTGGCCTAGTAGTGATCAATTTGTCCGATAAGATTACATTTTGTATGGAAGACCCGTTTAGATTTTATCGTCTTTTGATTGTTTGGTAAGGCTTAAAGTGTCCAAGTATCATTTGCGAAAAGTGACTGCATCTCTTGTTGTTGACTTCTTAAATGTTTCGGATGCAAATACATACTAGTCTTCGTTACAGAAGTATACACCTCGCCTTTAAAAAATACACTTTTTAACTGGGTTGCAAAGGTGGTAGCCTTTGGTGTTTTCATCATATCCCACCAGAAAACATTCGTTGGATTTTGGATCCCATTTTTTCGGTGGGCTTTCGGGATGTGTGCCATGGTCATGGCCGTTGTTCCAAACAATCTGATATGAGTAAGGCTATGCCCCTTTGACTCCACGATTGAGCTGGTGTTGTGCTGGTTCCCGATGGTGAATGGTTTAGAAGATATACAGAGTATGCAACTGCTTCTACCGAAAGCGTTTTCGACATTTTTAAGTCGGCAAGCATACATCTCGCCTTTTTCGCGATTGCAGCGTTTGGCTAAGCTGTTCTACGCTGACGTGTGCACATTGGTGGTTTGGTGATGGAACCCATTTTTTCGAAGTTTGCCTTTAAATTTGCCGTTCATAAACTCCTTGTCGTTATCAAAACGTAGATTTTTGAGCTTGTGACCACTTTGCTTTTCAGAGAACTTCATGAAATCTTCAAAATATGACAGTACTTCCCAATCCATTTATGTTTTTAGGAACCATACACAAATTTTTCTCGATTTGTCATCAACGAAAATGGCAGGCAAATCTTGAGGATGCAGCCCAACCATACTGTGCTGGATGTACACTATGATTGTGAGAGCAATCATCACCCACGGGGCCATTGTCTCGGCGGACAAGGCTCAGGAGCGTAAAAGGAGGCAGGCACTTAATCGTGTTCAACGTCTGCCCTGTGTCTGCATCACGGGAGCAATGAGGTCATGCCCAACGATGATACTCGGAAAATATTAAATCTACCACCCCTCCACCTAACGATAGAGCAGATATCAAGGTCCACAATGATCAGGATATTCTGTAACGAAAGGGAGAATGGCTTTGGGATTGGGCATAATTACCAAGTTAAGTTATGCATGCCATTCCCATAGGTCAGCGCACCGATAAATGGCATCACGACTCAGTTCATCTTTAACAAAAAGTTTTATATGAATGGAGGTCTGAGTCCAATGTATACCTCTTTGAGACATATGCTATCAAGTGGTATACTGACGAATCAAAGACCGCAAAGGGAACAGGAATCGGAGTGTTTGGGCCAACCACCAAACACTGTGAGCTACTGAAAATAATGCCAAGCATATTCCTGGCGAAGGCCTATGCAAGTGGAGTAAGTGCAAAACGTTGCATAGACAAAAGAAACAAGGTCAAAACGATAGCCCTCTTGTCTGACAACCAATCAGCTATTAAAGCTCTTGAACCATCAACAATGAAATTGAGGATGGTTTAAGAACGCTATAAAAAACTCAATAAGCTGGGTGAAAACAACAAGGCTACTCTGTGTTGGGCGCCAGGGCACGCAGGGATTGAACGTAATGGAAAAGCAGACCTCTTAGGGAGGAAAGGATCATTGACAGTACTCGTTGGTCTGAACCCTTTAGTGCGGTGGAGATGCACTTTGTTCGCAGAAACCTGAAGGAGCTAGAAACTAGAGAATGCCGGAAACACTGGAGAGTCATCCAGGACTCAAAACATTGAAAGCATTCTTTAGCGTCTATGATGAGAAACGATACAAGTCATGGATTAAATTAGGTAAGAATCAACTAAGGATTCTTACAGGGTTCTTCACGGGGAAATGTAAACTTGGAGGACATCTAAAAAAATGGTTCTAAGGGAGAATGGTGAGTGCAGGTTCTGCAGGTTTGCAGATGAAACACCAGAACATCTTCTTACGTGTTGCAGAGTTCTCTTCTGGAGCAGAAGTGACAATTTGGGAACTAACTGCCTAGCTGTGGAGCAACGTGGGCACCTGGGGCCAATGAAGATCGTATACTTTCTGAAGAGTTTGGTATGTTCACGGGATTCTAGGCACTCCAATGAGAATGGGGGCATAATAAATATGCCAAAGGTTGAAGTGTAGGACACCTATTTTAAACAATTTACTATACAGTCTCATGGTTGCATTCAACAACAGAGAATCACTCAACTCACTCATAACCAAGCCTGCCAACATCTTTGATATGAAAGATATGGGTCGTTTAAAGTACTGTCTTTGAATTCAATTTGAGTAGAATTCAGAAACGCACGAAATCAAGATATATCAACAAAAAAACACGAAAGGAGTCATCAAATGCTTTGGTAAGCAAAAAGCCAAAGCAGTGCTAATACCGATGACACTGAACTAGACCTCATGAAGAAGATAGCAACAAGGAGCCCCGAGGAGATTGCGGAAATGGAAAACATTATACATCAAGGTTTAATTGGTTCGATGATGTACCTGGCAGTTTTCACAAGGCCATATATATCACACGCAGTAAGTTTTCTGAGTCAATTCAACACTAATTACAATCAACAGTACTGAACAGCAGCTAAGAGAGACCTAAGATATTCCAAAAAAACTGGCAACACATTTTTGGCTACATTGACAACGATTGGAGCTCAACTATCGACGACCAAAAGTCATACACAGGCAATGTTTTCATGTTCGCTAACACAGCAGTTAGTTAGAGTCACTCAAACAGCACACAGTAGCCCTATTAATACAGTGAAAGATGCAATTCATCTGTAGCTTTTCATCAAGGAAGTCTTAGACAAGCAGAATACGGTCGTAATTTTCAACGATACCCAAAGTACTGGAGAACTGACTCGAAATTCAGTCTACCACAAAAGAACAAAGTACATTGGTATTCGCCATCATTTTATCCGTGAATTAGTAGAAAACAAGGAAGTCATGATCAAATATTGTACATTCCAACCGAAAGAATGAGTGCAGACGTATAACAAAGGGCTTGCCAACACCAAAACATAGCGAATGTATTGTACGCCTAGGAATAAATAAATCCAAATAACATAGATTCTTTGTTTGGAAATGATTAACGTTAAATATTAAACTTTTGAATTGAAACAAAGTAAAATACAGCAGTATTTGGAATGTAAAGTCGGTCAAAATGAAATCTGAGGGGAAGTGTTGAAATATATCAAACTTCATGCGACTACCGCTGTGATGCTTTGTAATACATTTTGTCTAGTCAGTCCCTTTTGTACTCTCCAAAAGCATACTTGTTCTCCTAATAAAAAATGATACACAATTCAACAAAAGTGAATATAGACACAGTGACATTGCACGTGTTTCGTGGCGCCATGCAAATCTTTGGACAGTACTATTGGCATCAGTTAAACGAGTGTTCCCCTTTATTAAATCAGGTGCAGTTTGCATTTAGCCATCACGTTGCAAGACGCTAGGAATCTATAAAGGAAGATAAAAAAAAGTACTTATATATCTTGTTGTACATCCACGTAAGCTAAGTGATATTGCCCTTGATTAGTTGAGATTCCAAAAATTGATCTCAACGGATGATTTTAATCCCCTTCTTGGAACGGTACACCTACTGGATGAAGTCGACAGTAATAGTTATGGAGTAACGAAATAATGATTAATTATTTCTCATGCCAAAAAAAAAAAAAATAAATAAAAATAAAAATTGATGGTATTCCTACGAGACGGGCGAATTTTAATCGGACTCTTGCAAGTGTGTGAACTTTGGAGTGAATAAATGTCAGCAACCAATGTTGTTGTATTGGGGGAAATTGATCGAGAAAAAGGAGTTGAACCGTTACTAAAAGAAAGATCCACCCAAGAAATTTTTGACGCATAACGTTGTGATAAAGAGCAATGCCAAAAAAAGCATAGGCTGATTTAGAAGGTACTGAGCGAACACGGGTTCTTGAAGGCAGTGGATTTAATTTACTGATTAATGCCTTTAATTATCCTTGCGTATTTATATTTTAACAAAATCATGTCATGCTGTTCTTTGTATTTAATTAGAACGGACTCGATATAGTATTGTTACATGTCTACACAATTCTGCGAGCTACTGTCGCAATTGTTGTCGCAACTATTAATAATATCATGATCAATATCTGAACGTGACGTCACTGCGGGTATTCGGAATTGCTCGAATATTCCAGGTAGTTCTCGTCAGAGCGTTTGCCAATACTCGTATACGAAAAATGGATTGAATGACTAGAGATGCTAAATAAAGCCAAGCTGAATGAATGGGATACAGTAGTAGTAAAAACTGCGATGGTGAAACTGCGATATTAAAAGAGCGAAAAGTGTAGAGCGCGAACTGAATGCAATATTGATTGAAAGTGAAGCAAAAGATTTTCGTGACATATTTAAAGACAGTTGAAACAGAAAGTGATAATACAAGTGAAAAGTAAATTTGTAAAATAGGGGAGTGAATCGCTGTGCATTCTTAGCACTCTTTTAACTTAATTTAAAAGACAGTGCGTTTTCGCTTTTCCGGAACATTAAAATATCGGCCGCGAACCACAACACGCAACAGTATTTTGAACTTTTTACCTTAGCCTGGTTTCTGTAAATCCATATAAAAGATAATAGCAGCAACATCAAACATTGTTTTGGTGAATCCATTTGTAAGAAAAATCAAGTGATAGTACTGATCTTTCTAGCATCGCAACAAAACAAAGTAGCTTCGGGTTCCTCGAAAGCTAGCTCGTTCACAGCAGCCTCGGATATTATACATATGATGAATTTTGCATGCTGGGTCATTTGCACTTTTGCCATTTTCTCTGTTGTGGTAGTATTTCTGTTATCAGGAACTTCAATTCTGATGTGCCAACGAGATTTTACCGCTGTGCGCAGTATTTCAAATGGAGTTGTTGAAGTATATGCGAGACTTTCATTTTGATTTATGAGGCTGATATGAGTGATCCATTATCGTTTTAAAAAATTTATATTCGTTATCCTGATTCCGTAAATAAATAGACCTTACCATGCATCGGTAAACCTTAGATGACATTCAAGAATTTTTGAAAATGGTATTATCTTTGTGTGAAACGACCACACTTTGGATCCATATGAAATGACCTACCATACTTCCATTTATTTTGTATAGTATTGTTTAGACAAGTTTTAATATACTTTTGCTTGGAAAAAAATCTTTCGAATCTACTCACAACTAAAAAAATAGACGCCACTTATATTCATTTGCGGCTAATAGTTTCATATTTTTATCGAATGGAGGCGTTTCTACCTCACGACTCTGAAATTCAAGTACCTTATCTATTGAAGGACACTTAAAATGCTTCTATTAAAAATTTGTACTAAATAAAGCTCCTTGTTGCAAAAGCTTAGACAGAAGTAAATTCAATTTCTGGTGGAGCTTCTTTAAGCACTTGAATTAGATCGATTATTTGCTCTCCACAGCCCAGGCTCGTCACCAGATACGTTTGATCTGTTTTGCTTTTTTAGGGTGTATGTAAAGTGTGGAACCTCGCCAGAGCTCCGAATAACTTTAGCTTACCTGAAGTAAACCAGTTATTTCGTTTTAATTTTTACTTTCTCTGTGTTTACTTGTCTAACTTAAATGGCTTAATTTATTTTGAGCAGCCAATATTGGAACCATATCTCTTCCGCTTTGTCCGAATACATTTATTGGTGGACCTTTTCTGGCTTGTTGTTGGCTTTTTCCGAGGAACCACTAGAACCGCAAATTGGTTTTTTCACCTTGTTCTTCTTCTTCTTCTTCTTAGCACCACAGCCCCTCTCGGGCCTTCGCTTCCTGCAAATAGCGCCTCCAACTGTCTCAGTCCATTGACTGCTTCCTCCAATTCCGAAATCCGAGCAGCGATGAACTGTCTTCATCGACCGAGCCCGACCAGCGTTCCTTCGGTTTCCCGACTGGTCTCCGGCCTTCAGTTCTCCCAACGAATACCTTTTGGGTATCCGTTGTTCGTCCATACGATTCATGTGTCCAGCCCATTGCAGCGTCCGCAGCCTTACAATCGTTGAGACCTCTAGTTAGTCAATAATTTCATACAGCTCATGGTTGTATCGAATTCGCCATTGGTCCCCGTCTAGCTTCGCTCTGATTATTCGCCTCAGGACCCGGCGCTCAAAGGCGTTCAATATATTTGCAGATGCTCGGGTTAGGGTCCATGTTTCACACCCATAGCATAACACATGTCTTATCACAGATTTTTATACTTGGAGCTTTGTTTTTCTATGTATGCAGCTGGTCTTTAAGATTGTCAAAACTGAATAAAATATGTTATTTGCGAGTTGTATTCTTCGGCGTATTTCGTCTCTTACATTGCCCGTTTTCATTATTTTGTTGCCTAAATACACAAATTCGTTAACATTCTCGATACTGTATTCGCCAAGTGTGATATTTTGTGTATTTGAGGTATTTTTCCTCGACTGCGTCATGAGCTTTGTTTGGTTTTCATTGATTTGTAGCACTACTAGTTTTGCCTCGCTTTCGAGTTTCAGGAAAAGTTCTTTGGAATTTTTTAATGACCGTGACAAAATATTTATATCATCCGCATCGGTTACTACTTGGCTCGACTTATGTAGTAATGTACTTCGTGTATCGAATGGTAGCTTCCGTATGACGTACTCCAGAGCCAAATTGAATAGCAATGGGGCCAATCCATTTCCCTGCCTTAGTCCGATATTTATGTCAAAGGCATCGGTGAGTTGGTTATTGATGCAGACCTGGGAGGCTGTCGACGTAATTGTCATTTTGGTAGGACGGACTAATTTAGCTGGGATGCCAAAGCAAAGCATTATTTGGTATAGTACGATCAATACTATCGTATGCTTGCTTGAAGTCAACGAAAATTTGGTGCACGTCTATGTTGAACTCCCAGCATTTTTCAAATACCTGCTTGCCTATGAAAATATGTTCTCTTGTCGCTCTACCTGCTCTAAAACCACCTTGATACTCCCCAATAATATTGTTGGCATATGATCCGATTTCATTTAGAAAATATTTTGTACGCCGTGCAGGTGGTGATATGCCTTCTTAATTTCCGCACCGTAGCTTGTCATCTTTTATGTGGATAGGGAATATAATTGAAATGCTCCACTCTTTCGGCATATGTTCTTGTTGCCAAATGTGCTGGATGACTTTGTGAATAGCTTTATGAACACTACTGCCACCATATTTGATGAGTTCTACTGGAATCCCATCGATGCCCGGCGCTTTATTATTCTTTTGGGCTTTGATGATGGAACAAACTTCATCCTGAGTTGGTGGGGCCAATGGAAGCTCTCCGCAGGCATCTATAGGCTCCGATGTTCTGAAGCTGTGCGAGTATTAAGGAGGTTCTTAAAATATGATGCCCATCTCTCCTTAATCTTGGTTTCATCACCGAAGATATTGCCGATGTCATCATGACAGTGCATGGCCACGTTTCGGGATTTCCACTACTTTTTATGCTTGTCTTATGTTATTGCTCGCTAAACTTACATCTATACATCTCAAGTGGTCGTCGTAGTATTTTCCTTTTTTAATCCTAATTATTTTATTCGCTACGCTTCTGAGATTTTCAAAGTGTTCTCTTTTCGTCCTGATTTTCCTACCTAGGTATTCTTTGTACGCCCGATTCTTTTAATCCAACGCATTCTGGTGCTCATCATTAAATCAATCATTCCTCTTGCGCCGAGCTTGATGTCCGATCGTCTGTTCTGCTACGGTTCTGATAGCCACTTTCACTTCCATCCAGAGCTCGTCTTTAACGATGCGTCTGATAAGATTGGAGCCAGCTGGTTGTCGAGGGTCTCCGTGGAATTTTTGGCCACAGACGCCGTTTGGAGTCATTCGATGTCAAATTTTTGTTGCTGGCTGCCTTTGACATACGACATCGATAGGTTAATTTGATCAAGTAATGATCTGAGTTAAAATTTGGCTCCCCGGTATGAACGGCCGTCAGGTATGCTCGAGGCCCGAAGTTGTGGGATCAGAATATGATCGATCGATTGTGTGTTACCATCCGGTGCTACCCAGGCCATTTTATGAATACGTCGATGTGGGAAGCAAGTCGAACGTATGACTAGATTTGTGCTACATGCAAAGTCAATCAGGCGCTGGCCGTTGCCATTTGTTTCATTGTGGAGGCTTTATCCTCCAGTCATTCCCCGATGAGAAAGCTCATTGGCAACCTTAGCGTTGAAATCACGCAGAATAATTTTTGTGTTGTATGTAGGCAATGAGTTGACCAGTCTTTCCAGGTGATTGTAGAACGTCCCTTGTTCTTACTAAAAAAATATATATATATTACATTATTATCTTTATCGGAACTACTTTCGCCACCTTCTTCTATTTCCATTTCTTCTTCCAGTGCTTCCAGTGCTGCAAAATAGTTTTAACTATCTTTAGTGCCACCTGCACTTGGGATTTCTTCCAAAATCATTTGTTTTACAATTTTTTCCATCATCGATTCCTGTTAAACTTGTTTTTGCTGTTGCAGTTTTTCTATCTGGATGCCTTTATTGACAAGTTTTTCGAGAGGCTGTATCCGCAGCTTAAGTTTATTGTTTTCTTTGCGTTCTTTAATCATTTCTTTGTCAATTAGTTGTAATTTACATCCAACATTCATGGAGTTTTCTTGATCATGTTTTCTTTTCTTGATAATTGTCGCCAGCTTCATATTTGACATTTACTCTGTTTCCAACAACGGTAGGAAGCCATACCAGCGATCCCAAAGTTGTCTGGAGATTCTTCGCTTTTCTTTGTTTCCTGAAACAAAATTATGATATTCGATATAAACTTCTTGAATCAATAAGCTTTATGCAATAAAAATTAGCTTTTGGCTGACGTTTTAAATGTTTATTTATTTATTTGGAACTATTGAAAACACGTCTGTACTAAACAAATGCTAGACATAGTATGTACTTTTTAGCAACGACGATATCAGGAGGAAACGCTGGTCTGAATTGGTGATGGAGACAGTTCATCGCTGCTTAGATTTCAAAATTGGAGGACACGGTCAACGGACCGAGACAGTTAGAGGCGCTATTTGCAGGAGAAGAAGGCCCAAGAATGGCTGTAATGCTACGAAGACAACACTTAAAAACGAACATGACCCATTTTGAGAGGCTTATCTATCCCTAGTATGTGTATGAATTTCATGACATTCCATCCTCTGATTTACAAGCTACATTCTTTAAAGTGACGCTACCTTTGTCTTAGTAATAAAATAGAGCGACAAGAATATCGCATTTTAGTCACACATCATTTTTTGATTGGAAACAATCATTGCAGTGTATAGAGAAATGTTAATCTACATCTATTCCTTTGACGACAGCAGTTTATCGGTGGTTCAGTGAATTTTAAATGGGTCATACAAGCACCGAAGTGGCACTTCCCTCTGTAAGGCCAAAAGGGGATATGAATGCAGAAATCGTGAGGCGAGTGCATCGATTTATTTTGAGTGATCGACAATTGAAGTTGCAGAGGTTTGGCGGGATGCGTTATGCACAATATTTTAAAGTTTAAAAATCTTTTGGCATAATGAGTGCCCCGTTTGCTGACTGTTAACGAAAAGCAGTTGTACGCAGCGTAATAAAGCAAACTTTAATCTACGCTTTGTGACAATGTTTGAAACGCGGGTCAATTACCATGCACCTGAGTCCCATAAGCAGTCTGTAGAGTGGCTGAAAAAGCCACGAAAGCTGACCAAAGCGACCAAATCTCCAATGCTCGGCCAGGAAGGTGATGGCCTCCGTTTTTTGGGATGCGCATGAAATAATCTTCTTCCATTACCTGCAGAAGCGAAGAACAGTCACAGTATTATGGAGCGTTATTCAACAAACTGAGCAACGAATTAAAGAAAGAACGCCCTCATATGGTGAAGAAAAAAGTTCTGCATCATCACGAAAACGCACTGTCACACACGCCCTTGAAAGCGATGGCCTAATTGGACGAATAAGAATTTAAATTAGTTGCTCACCAACCGTATTCTCTAGATATGGCTCCCAGCAACTATTATCTGTTCCAAATTGCTCCAGGAAATGAGATCCAGATTGAATGGGGAAGTTATTGCGAATACTGAGGCGTATGTTTAAGGTTTGGACAATTTGTACTTACAGAAAGGGCATCGGAATACTTGAAAATTGCTGTACCGAGTGTGCTCTTGAAGGCACCTATGTTGAGGAATAAAGATAAACTTGTCCAAAAAATGCTTGCTCTCATTAAAAACTTATCAGCCCATGTAGTACATCATCCGTCATCAAAGAACACATTTTTTCATTTGTATATTTTGATTGAAACATTGAAGTTGTTGAATTCAAACTCATTAAGTTTACAGATGCAGTCACTTAAATAGACCTAGTGTTGCCTCTGCAAAGCAGAAAAGCACCACGACGATTGATACCAATTCTTATGGATCAAGTGTTCAGAGCCGTATAAGTACTTACGAGTACCAGTCTCTATGTTCAATTTACTAGCAACGAATTCAGAAAATATTGACTTGACTTATAATATGTGAAATAAAACTGCTGAACGGGATAAATGGCATTTGACTCAATAAATTAAATGATTTGAAAACATCTTTCTGGTTAAGGCTTCAGCGTGAATTAAATAATACTTTCTTCATAAGTTGTCTTGATTTAAACCAGAATATGAATGTCTTTAATTTCATGTCCTTGATCAAAGCCTGCTGAACAAAACATCAATTTCAAGAAAAGCATCCTTTCGAATGTATTCGCATTTGGCATTTGAAACTCTCCTTAGAATGGAAGCGCCACACTGAATCAATACCAAGCTCAAATTTGTAATGTCAATATCCAAATGAATCTCATCTCAAGGATAAATATTTACCCAAGATTGTGCATCTTAAACGCTACTGACATCCAACCCATGTTCTTAAAATGTACAACCAAACAGAGAGAAAAAACGTTTTTTCTGCGCCGAGATCATTATAAAGCCCCCACAATGTCCGCCCGTTCGTCCTCGGCAATTTACTTCATTTAGACATCCTGGCCGTATTCACTGAGTTCAGGGAGTAGACACTTTGCCCCCACAGATAGTCTTGATGGCTCTGTGCCGATGCCGGCTGTGGTCGAGAGGCGGATGAGACGCTACATGTGACCTATTTCCTCATGTGTATACAGTCCGTATGACTTTTACACTAGGCCCGCTCAGCTGAATGAGTAAACTTTTCCAGGATGGAAATTCACTTTAGAACTTAGAACTGTCAGTGAGTTTGAGACACCTTTTGAAAGAGATGAAACTTTTTTTCATATATCCAAGGGTCAATGGACACTTTATGTGATTCAGGAAAAATGCTATGAAATGAGGGAGTTTGGCCGATGACCGTTTTCGATTATGTCTGACGATAAGCTTCCTTATAGGCCGTTCAGAGCGAGAGAAAGTTAGTTTTTCAGGATGCCAATGATGCCGATCGAAAGGATATAACTTTTTTATGGTGCATTTGAACTTTATTAATTTGATATTGGATCGTTTTCGCAAACAAGTGAAATTGTTGATTTTGCAAACGGAAATTTCCGCAATCGTTTTGTTGACGTTTATAAAAAAGATAAATTTATTGGTTGATTACATACGAGTATGCTGATTGATCGAAACATAAATTTACTGGACTCCTAGGTTGATGGATCAAAGACGGAGCCTTGTTTTTATCAACCTGTATTTTGATTTAATGTTGTGTCGAAATTGAGAGAGAAAGAAAATGCTGTGCTTCTTTGCAATGCAGCTCACAATAGTAAGCAAACGTCATAAACGTATTCCATCTTACACGACATAATGGTCTGTGCAAAAAATTTATCTCACACCAATAAGTTATCCCCGAAAATATCAACATTTCCCTCATAAATTTCACATCCAAAATTATCTGTCAGCTGAAATTTCATAGCCTGGAAAAAATCCTTCGACACCTTTTCTCGTTACCGGAAAGCATAAAACACTTTAACATTTCCTTTGTAATACGCTTAGAGCATTTTCAGGATGATTGTATGATACTCGGAAATGGTATTCGTAGTACCATATTTTCTGTGGCGTCTTCGCAAAACGTCTTCAGTGAAAATACGACCATGGTAAATTTCCTTGCTTAAACACTTTGGCCCTCCGATAAAATTCCTGAATTGTGTGTACATAAATAAATTTGATCCTTTAAATTTTGCAAAGCAGGTGTTTGTGTACACTCTGACGCTTACAATAGTCCCGGTCGCGAAAATTGCTTTCTTTCCCGAAAAACGTAAAAGAAAAAGGTAAAGGCTACATTCCGAAAAGCCCCATTTCAGCAGGTGGTCTTTTATGCGTAGCTTTCCTCGTGCGAGAAGCACGCCGTTTACGCCAAGTACGGAGAATGGATGATGGTATGAATGCCGGTGTATAGTTCCTCCTGTACGCATCCTTGATGCGGATTGTAGATGCCAATGGGGATTCCAATGAAATTTTGAAAAATGCCATGCCTTTTTCCTCCACGTTGAACCGGATAAAATTAGATCCCATCAATAGCGTATTCCTTAGGATAGTGCTGCAAACGGGTGAGAATTAGGGTAGCAAGCCAATAATATTAAGGTGAGTTCAAGCTACGTAAGTGATGCGGAAAACTGTTATAATCCCTAAATAGTTCATAAATTTAACATTTAGAAGGTCGCTTGCTTTCATTTTGGGAACGTTACTGATGGAAGTATTTTTAAATTTAAGGTTTATTGAAAGATTGTTTAAGGTTAGTTTATTCTGGATTAAGTTGCTCAATTTTACGGACTAATAAACGTGAATGGGGACCCGTTTTCGTTTCATTATAAATCGCCATTATAATTTTCAAATTTTCGGGCGCGTGTAGGAGCCTTTTTGAATTAAAGCTCAAAATAGAACTAAAACTTTCAGGAAATATTAATAATTTTTGGTGTTATCAAGCAATATAGAAACTTAGATTACCGTAAAAAAAGGTTCAAATAAATGCAAGTAGGTAGTTTTTCAGAATGTTCTTCGCCGTTCTATTTAGATAAGACTGTACAGGCTTATTGTATTAAAAACTAATTTTACCAATATTATTCTGTACGAGAATAATATGAAATTCTAGTCCTTGGTTTTTAAAAATTAAACTGGTCTTAAAGATGAGGATTAGTTGAACTTGAACTGCCTGTTCGCAAGAATCATTTGCGTTCCTTTAGTAAACTTTGATTTAGCAAATTTTGAAGGTTTTTGCAATCGGTGAGTTTCTGCCCAAGCATAATTAAATCATTTTAAATAAAATGCAGAAAATAAACTCACTACTGCTTGGGAAAAGGCCAGAAAAGATGGCGTTCCAAAAGTCTCCAAGTTGAAGTAACTGCAGTGAATGTAGGTAGATTAAATGTCCGTACAGGGCTGCAGCGATGTTCGCTGCCTCAGTGGAAGAGGATGCTAATATCCGCTGAGATTGGCCTTGTCTGAAGATGCGTGAAAGCGCTGGCAGACTGGCGTTGCGGTGTCGGGGGTGGGTGCAATCCCCCTAGCACAAGGACCCACTACAAAAAAATTTTGAATTAACGAATTACGGGGTCAAAGAAATGGCGACCGAAATCGAAAAGGAGGTAAACAACTGAGGGTCAAAGAGTATTGCTGACTCAGAAGACAAACTGGGCCTGGAGAAAACAGACAAACTGAGCCTGGAGAAAACAGACGGACTTCATCGTTACCGACGATACTTATGCCCCACAAATAAGGCGTCCCTCCCAACCGGATCAAGATCCAAGCGTAGACGTGGCCATGTATTTCCCATTTGAGTGAAAAACTCATACAAAAGTACTTTGTATGGCTCTTTCCCTCAAGTTGGAAATACAAACGTATCCGATTTATGCTATAGCGTTTTATTTATTTATTTATTTATCCCATCTTACAGACTAAACAATCCAACCACAAAATGAAACGCAAAGAACAATTACAGTAAAATTTAAATGAAAAAGAATACAAAAACGTCGATAATTAAAAGTTAAACTAGTAGTAAGTCTCTTAGTTTTTTCTTAAATGCTATCTAAGAAGAGGGGAAAGGACCAAGCTCGAGATTATTATGATTTCGTACGATTCTTAAGATTGGTGAATAGAAATATAAATCAGTTCTAGCATATGGTGTAACGAAATAAGAATTCATCCGAGATGAACGAGATGTTTGTCGGAAACGCAGCTCAGAAAAAATATTTAACGGGACTAGATGGTAGCAGAGTTTGTACAAAAAACATTGGTCTAAATAAGATCGTCGGGCTAATAAGGATGGAAGAGATAGGAAAGATAAACGACTTTCATAGGGCTGATACGGCAAATTAAACTTAAGGAAAAGAAAACGCGTGAACTTTCTTTGGACAGTGTCTAAAGAAGTCACGAGATAGGAATATCGGGGGGACCAGATAACAGAACAGTATTCAAGCAAAGTGTAAACAAGACAAACAAATAGGCGGACAGAAGAAGATATGCCATTGAATTTATGTACATGTCTAAGGATAAACCCGGAAACTCTAGACGCTTTAGTAATCACATTTAAAATATGTGCATCAAATTTGAGTTTTGGATCAAAAGTTACTCCAAGGTCTTTATGACTGAACACTTCAGAGAGCAAAGCATCATTTAATATATAATTAAAATTAATAGGAGAGTCTTTAAGAGAACAAGTTATTTTATGACATTTAGTAGTGTTAAGACATAGATAGTTTGAAGCACACCATTCATTTAGAGCATTCAAATCATTTTGGAGGAGCTGACAGTCTAAATGGGATTTGACTGCTCGAAATACTTTGAAGTCATCTGCATACAAAAGGCACGAGGAAAGTAGTGTGCTCTGGTAGGGCTTCTGGACGCCATTCAGCTCGTCCCGAGACGGGCGTGGGGCGCGACTCGCTTGTCCACCAAGGCCCCAATAAGCCACCAAGCGAGAATGCGGCTTGCCGGTTTCTTATTCTCCCACCACCAACAAAACAACTTCACGACTCCACTTTCTTAGAACTCCCTAGCGGGCGAACGAAAGCTAGTTGCCACACTATGCACGTCGTAACACACTTTCCTCGGGACCTTCTAAATACGGAATAAACACTATTTTTCACCCTATCAGGCTCTCCTACGTTTCCCTAGATTTATAAGGAAAACCGCTTCACTCGCCTTTTTCTTTCCTCTATTTCGAATACGGGACGTGCAAAAATACTCTCCCTCGAATTAGCCACCCTAACATATATACAGCACCCCAAAACAATGGACACTAAACTTATCTATAAATATACTCCACACCCGAACCCTATCTATCTTTGTACGCGATTTACCACTCAAGCCGCATCCGTCACAACCTGAAACTTATCTTCAATCAAATTCTTTAAATAAAATTCACCTTTTCTTTTTCCTGGAATTTTAAGTTAAATGACACGGCTTAAATTCCTAATATACAAAATTATTAATTAATTAAGTTGCGCAAAATCTCCAACTAATTCAAAATGTCCATCTTAATCATACAAAAAAAAGTGTTTTTAAGAATGAAAACTAACGAACTACGCGTATCTAAAGGGGCCCCTTCTCTGCTCCCTCCGTTGCCGTTCATCCACTTACGTTGCCACTTGTTGCACGTAATCTTGCCTAGTCGTTTTATTCACCTACGTTCAATCGCCACTGATAGAATAAACTTCCACCTCGTCGCTTTTCCACGTCTTCTGTACGTCACCACTTCTTAACACCGCTTCTTCACAATCCAACAACTCTCGTCGCTCCGCTGTTTAATTTACTCCGCCAAACTCAAGAAGAAAAAGAGGAGGCGCATTATTCGTAGCGCGCTTTTATAATTTCCTCCTAACGGCCAATGTCCCGCTCTCCGACCGAGTTTCTTCGTCTCGGGTCAGCCACCTCTTCGGAGTGGTTCTTCTTATTCTCGAGGAGTGGTTTCACTCAGACTCAGCGTGATTTCCACTCCACCTTCAATCACTATGGTGGCGATCACTTCAATTACGGCTGAATTGGTTGAACGTCTTCTCTGACAATTTTTACGTTCAGATCAGATTGTAGATAAAAGTGAAATGGGTTACCTTGTAAACAGAAGTGAAATGTTAAATATCATCCGCATTAATGAAGTGAAATCGTTCGGCGTCATTAAAGTCTCGTGAGTTGTGTGGATCCTTCTCCTCAGAAGGTTGCAAGTGAATTTTCCCCAGAAGGTTGCAAGTAAATTTTCTCGGTAAGTGTTATAAAAGACCGCAACAATTCGATTAATTTAGGTCCTCCGCGTAATTTTCCATGAAATGACCATGTGGAATGTAACTAGTGGAAATACATGGCGGAAGGCGATATCAGAGTGCGGAGAATCTTACGATTGTATGCGCAAATGATTCTGATGATTGTTTTCATTCTTGATTATGATGTTTGTTTTCAGATTTTTTTATCATTCATTCGTAGTACACTTTTGACCGGTGCCAATTAAATGTCTTTCGCACCACGGCCTCACACATCTCCTAGGATTTTCGTGAACCGTGAATAATCTTGCGTACGGGAGCTTGTTATTTTTGGCCAAGCGTGGTAAATCTCACGTCGACTTCCCATAATTTCACCTAATGTTCACCATTATGCTACACGGTTGCTGAGCGGGTTAGGAGGTGTTCTAACCTTTTTTTGTAGTAGGCACGTCGCTCTTCGTGTCCTCCTCTGACAGAGTTGTTCGATACTGTGCGACTTGAAAGATGTTAACTTGACTTGACTTTGGCTGCAGCCAATGCTTTGTCATGATACACATTATTGAAGTCGGTCAGTGCATTTCCGCAACTTGTCTCTTTAGGCCGCTTCCGGTCTTTAAACGGCGTTGAACTTTCTCGTTCAGGATGTGAATGTTGTTGTCCAGTGGTTCTAGGCATTCCTTCCAGACCTGAAGTGGGATATACTTTCGCCGCAACCTGCCTATCTCCCAGTATGGGTTGTATTTGTTTATTTTTCTCATTCTTTAAAACTCAAAACTGCAAGTATTCGTACTTAACCTACTGCTGCGAGAACAATTAGGAGTGTCAGTCAAAACCCTAATCGAGTGCGGCTTAGGCTTGCTTAATTTAACGAGTCACGCAAATGCTATGATAGTGTTCGGGGTGAGATGTTGATGCCCCTCTACATTATCCGTAATACCTATGCTATTAGAGGAGCCTGCCATCAATGCGGGTCCTCTACCCGGTCAGGTTGAGAGAAATGGAAAGACCGTTGGGTAAGGTTTAACAATTCATTTTATTCTTTTTACTTCAGTACTGGTTCCTTTATTTATATTTACAACCATCGAGGCCTATGGAAGTATTTTATAATAATTAAATCAATATAAAGATTCGAGCAAATTTTATCGAAGTTCAAAAAATCCATCATCCTGAATATCTCACAGTATAGTGAGATCTTCCATACTTACTTCGTTGGCTTCTTTTCCTTTCAAATTCTGCGATAAGCTTTTTCATCGTTTTTGAAATCTCTTCATGAAATCTTTGTCTTCCAAATAATAAAATTATAAACAAACGGAGTGCAGTCACAGTTAGATGTTTAAGCAAATTTTATTTAATTAGTAGTGAACTATAAACCTTCCCCCTATTTTCGCTTGTTAATCATCACATGTCAAATTATTCTTTTCAAATACTTAAACTATCAGAGTATCTTGCTTTGATTAGAATCAGTAGTATCGTCGAAACAATTTTTGTGTATTACAGTGTCATATTATTATGTTTTTTCTTGTGAAACTTATAAAACATAATACAATCATTCCTATTATTTAAACTAATTTTTTTCTTTTCTTGAAAAGCCGTCGGGCCTTGCTTTGTTGTGTGATTAGACGCGTTTTGACTACTTCGACTCATCTTCAATGTCTAAAGTATGTGTTCAACATGTTCAACACATCCTTTAGACACTGAAGATGACTCGAAGTAGTCGAAACGCGTCTGCTCACACAACAAAGAAGGCCCGACGGCTTTTAGAGAAAAAAGAGAATGGGCCTGGGGATATCAAACCAACAAAATGATTGACTTTAAACTAATATACAATAAAGTCTTCAATCCTCTGGTGCATTAACAAATAGTAAATAATAACTTTGTTCATCTTTATCTTGACGCAGTTATGATGTCTTTTTGTAAAACCTCAAATTGCTATTAAAGCCACTAAATCCAAAATCATCACGTGTTTCAGCTTTTGTGGCTTAACTTTCCACGTGAAATGTGTATCTTTATCTGGCCCAGTAGCTGACAGTATCGCTAGGAGCAGTTCGGGTATTTATTGGTATTGAGTTTTTTGTCGTCAGTATACTATTTCCATGTTTGTCGATCGGCTTCATAATGCCAATGCTATAGTTGATCCGCTAACTCGTTTCTTACTGAAAATGCAAGAAATACTCGATGAGACAAAGACATCGTTCACGGCTCTTGTTAAAGTCGCGCAAACGGAACTGCCCTCGACATCTCCTAAGTTTAGCGATGCTGTGAAAAGATATAAGCTCCAGCAGCATCAAAGTAAAAATTTAGCCTAAAGTGATGTAAATTTATAGCCACTTACATCAACAAAATCACCAAATGCTTCTCAAGAACATCCAGCGTAGTGGTTCCAACAGCATTCTCATTCTTTGTCCTCTCCATTAATATCACCTTGTGGCAGGATGAGTATGTCTCTCAACACTTATCCAGTGATCAACAATTATCAATCGACCATGGAGGACCTCAAGATCCGCAGGATCGTCCTCTCATGCATAGTATGCTTGTTCTGCAACAGCAACAGATCATTCAACCACGACTTCAGAATGATAGAGCTGCATCAAATACCTTAATTAACCCACAAGTAAGCGTCAAGACAGGTTATGGCATATTGACTGCATTTTTGCCTGCACTTCAGATTTTCATATCGAGACTAGCCTATGAGACTTTGAACAAGATTATCACCAAGTACGTTATTTCTAAACTTGGTTATGTACCTAAATTATTTAAGTCCGTCAAATTAACCAAGGAAAATCTTCCGGACCAACTCATAAGGTCCTTTAGACTAATGGTGCCTAAGAGTTCATCAATTATGCTGCAACCTCAATTCTGGCCTCAAAGATTACTGGTTAAATCCCTCAACAACCGGCAACTCAAGAGTCGATTTCGGACCAAAACGGGACCATAATGAGCCTTCTGATATTTTCAATCAACAATGAACCTCATGTACTACTCAAATGTTCGTAGTTTGAGGATCAAGACAAATGACCTGCGAGTAACTTCTTTTATTTATAGTGATAAAATTATATGCTTAACAGAAACTTGGCTGACTGATGCTATTTCTGACAATGAACTTCTACCTAACTTTTTGTCTTCCGTGGTGATCGTGACCGGTTAATCAGCGGGAAACTTGATGGAGGTGGCGTTCCTGCAGGTGATCATAAATCCGTCAGCAGTGTTCTGTGCGCGGACTTCCATGCTTCTCCTCCAGTGAAATGTACAACTGTTTGTGTTCTATTTCTAGTAGTAAAATTTGGTTTGCTCTGTCTACATCCCTTGTAGTAGTCCAATTTCAATTTATGAGCGATTCTTCTCTGAACTTCATTCCTGTATTACTAACAACTATATTCTCTTCTTAGCACTACAGCCCTTTCTGGGCCTTCGCTTCCTGTAAATAGCGGCTCCAATTGTCTCGATATCTTGACCGCGTCCTCCGATTTCGAAATCCGAGCAGCGATGATCTGTCTTCATCAGCCGCGTCAAACAAGCGTATCCTCGGTTTCCCCACTGGTCTCCGGCCTTCAGTTCTCCCAACGTATACCTTTTTGGGTATCCGTTGCTCGTCCATACGACTCATGTGCCCAGCCCATTGCAGCTTCCGCAGTCTTACAATCTTTGAGACTTCCGGTTCGCCAAAAATTTCATACAGCTCATACTTGTATTGAATTCGTCATTGGTCCCCGTCAAGCTTCGCTCCAATTATTCGCCTCAGGACACGTCGTTCAAAGTCGTTCTATATATTTGTGAATGCTTGAGTTAGGGGCCATGTTTCACATCCATAGTAGTGATAAGTTTCCTTATAATATATTTGCATATTTAGAGCTTTATTTTCCTGTGTATGCAGCTGGTCTTCAAGATTGGCAAAATTAAATAAAATATTTTATTTGCGAGGTGTATTCTTCGGTGTAATAGCTTTCCTTCATCCGATATTCTTGTTTGTGGCGTCTTTAATATTGCTTATGTTGTATGGGATGAAACCTTCTCCCCAGTTAATTCAACTGGCGGGTTATCTTCAGCTCTTTCTTCATTTCTTTCACTTTATGCCCTTTCTCAGTTCAATATTGCTCCCAACATCAATAAGAAAATTCTTGACTTTATCCTATCTAATATCCCTAAATCTTCACTTGACTTTCTTCCCTCGCCCTCACCATATGTGAATCCTGATCTGCACCATCCCGCACTGTCTTTTCTCATTTATACACGCCAAGTTTCTCATCCTAAAAAGGTGTCGCCTGCTCGCTTCATCTTCTTTAAAGGTAACTACTCCAGAATAGAACAGGAAATCTATTCCAGAAATTGTTCCTCTCTCCTCAAGAATCTAGGAATCAATGAGGCATCTAGGAATTTTTATACCATACTATCTGAAATCATCCAGGAAAATACTCTATGTGTCGTCCAAAAAAGCCAGGCGATGTCCCATGGCTTGACTTTAACTTAGTTGCGGCTTAGAAAGCTAAGGATTCTGCTCGTTTAAAATTTCTGAAATCACGTCTCCAGACGGATTTTGCACTGTTCTAGGAGCTTCAAAAAGAAGACAGAAAAGCATCTCTGCTCAAAAGAGATATATAGAGCACATTCAAATCTCCTTAAATGCAAATTTCACGAAACCGTTTTGGTCCTATGTCCGCTCCTTACAATTGATGAAGAATTTTTTGTAAGATCTATCATTTTTACATCTTTGGATTTAACAAATATGGGAGGCTGCAGAATCCGAGGGGCCAAGGTATTCGTTGCAAAATTAGCTGAGAATGTCTGAAAACCACGATGGTGCTTCTGTGGTTCACTTTCCCTGTGTGCTTTGGATTTCCATTTAATGAGGATATTGGCCACATCCATGCCGATTGTCATTGAATCCAAATTACGCTTGCTAGGTGAAGATACCTTCATGCAGTTAATTTTGTACTCCATGCAAGCGGCAATGATAGCCAGACCGAGGAAACGCCTAATCATTCGCACAATCCATTTAACCACTGGTATGTTGATTCAATAGTACTGGATCATTTGGTTGAGTAAATTGACCCCACCCATACTCTCGTTGTACAAACGAACTACGTCAGGATAATTGACGTCGATGTATCCATCCATCTGTTTGTTATATAGTTGTGCTTTATCTTTGACACCGATTCCAACGAAATTAGAAGCGAAATCGACAACCTTGTTGTCAAACCAACGAGTGAAAATGACTTTGCCGCAGAGCTGACGCACTATTCGCTGGAGCCATACCCGGGGGCAACCATCGTTTTGGCATCTGGGAGTGGTGGATTGGTGAATTGATAAGCATGAACTGTTTCAGCTGCGTTGATTCGTTGATTTCTTAAAATTTCAAACATGTGGAACGATGGAAAATAGTTGTCGAAAAACAACTTCTAACCCACTTCTTCCTTCAGAATCCGGTTCGCCAATTCAAGAATGATTGTGGAGCCACTGCTGATCGTTTTCACTAGAATTTCATTCATTTGTATCGTTGAGCCTTGGAACACTTTGATTCCTCACGGGCAAGGCTTCCCTTTGATGCATTGCTTTACAAGGAACTTTCCTTTGAAGGAAATAGCCTGTTCATCAACATAGGGATTCTCCTCAAGATACAACTGAAGCAGTTGGCTTTGAACTCGGTCCATTATTGGTTCAACTTTATACAGCCTGTCCTTGCATGTCCAAGACCGAGCATTTTGCCGACAACGCGTTGCCGACAAAGCGTTGAAGCAGAGCAAAGAATCGAGTGGCTGCCATGTATTGTAGAAAATAGGAAGCACATATTGCCGACTGACAAACATTCTTACTCGCGAAACTTTTTATGCATTCATCGTCATGAAAGTTCTAACCTCATTACTATCGCATGGTGTGAATTTACCGTCACCTACAAAGTTTATCAGTCCGTGTGGAGCTGTGGATTAGGGCACACTCCGCTTGCACAGCAGCTCCCAAGTTCAAACTTTGGTTGCGACATCGAGTTTGAGCTTCTGATGCTGCTGTCGTACTATCAGCCCACCCTGTTGTGATAGGTACTAATTGAAAAATTAGGTAATAGTCACATAGTTGAACGTGATATTGACCGCATCAACTCGAATTTCGATACGGTCAGGGAATGAGATACCATAACAACTAATCTGAACGCCAAAGTTCGAATTTGGACTGTTGTGCGATGGATTATTTTTATTACAAAGTTCATCAGAGTACATGTACCATTTAAAGGCAAAATAGTTACAATGAGCAAACCCTGCTGAACAGCATGCAAATTCGTCGTCAAGATAGCGGCTGAAATATGAGAAGACTCCTCGTCAACACCAACGTAAGCAATTCCGTCAGGTTGCACGGCTGCAGTTGGTCTCTTACGCAACTTGATGTCTTCCTTTTTAGGGTTTTGTAAAATAATTTTACAAAACCCTACTAGTTTCGCGACCAGTCCGTCCGTCCGTGTGTCACAGCAGTTTTTCTCGGAAACTACTTAAGCTAGAAACATCAAATTTTGTGTGTAGGTGTAAAGTGGTGATCTCTTCAAAGTTTCACTACAAACAAATTTTATAAGGTATTTAAGGGGGTCTCCTTATATAGGGGAGTGAACCCCCGAAAAAAAAATTTCATTGAAGGTAGCCGATATGGGTATCAAATGAAAGGTCTTGATGAGACCTTTTCAAAACAGGTCTTAGTTTGGCAAAATTTGCTTCGAGGGGCGCACAGGGAAGGGAAATACACGAAAAATTTGTGTCCCCCCCCTCGCGATTGGACACCTGTGATCTGAAAAATCTGAAAAAAATCAGGAATATAGGCCTTGGTGAGTACAACAACAACAAATACGTGAGAGGTCGCAATTCACTCAATTTTGTTAGTAATAATATGATTTATCGATTTTATGTTTTCTTGAATAAAATCTTAACGGTAGTCTGAAATTCAATGAACCTCAGTACGTAGATGTTTATTTATAAAGATTGAAATATATTTAGCGAAGTTATAGCGGTTTGAATTTTCCTGTTTTACTATGGAACAATATGCGCTGCATTTATTACTATGGCAACATATGGCTATGGAACAACATACGCTTTTTACCGACTCAGACACTACAGTTTTGGTAGGATTTGCATGAAAATTTCAGGAATGATAGGTGTCGTGAATATCTTTGAGAATCGGTTCAGCTAGTGGTATCAGTAATCGTAAAACAAAATAGTGGCTGTTTTAAATGCGAAGATTGAATAATTTTGAGTTATTTTTTCCCAACTTCAACGTTTAAGGCGCATGCTTTGAAAACTTGATTCAATTTAATGGATGACTGAAGATGAGTACCTACAATTAATGCTCATAAGTGAAACAAGTCAAGGAGGTGGGAGAGAGCTACTAGCAAAAGGGTTTTGTAACCATTCCAGAATTCGAAAAAATTGGCCATTAATCGATGATAACTGTCCAGGAGAGTGGCCCCTGAAAAAAAATTCATCAAACGTAGCTGATATGAGTATGAAATGAAAGTTTACATGGGAGCTTTTCAAAACAGTTGTTAAACTGTCAGCTTTTGCTTCAGTGGGGGCACAGGGGGGAAATACATGAAAAATGTGTTTCCTCCCTCGCGGATGGACATCTGAAATAATTATCAAGAGAGATATTTATGAGTATAACAATACCAAAAACCTCAGAAGTCGAAACTCGTTCAACTTTGTTAATAATAGTATGTTCTTCGTATTTCATATTTTCTCCAATAAAATCGTCTTTGACATATTTCTTGATTTGATTCGATTTGGTGACTGCATTTTGTAAATTGAATACAAAACCCTTCTGACATGAGCGTAGGTCTGTTTACCCAACTTGTTTGTGCAATAGATTTGAGACTCTGCTGCAGTGAGACTATGTTGAGATGTTCGAATTGATGCCAATCTCTTCCAAATGGAAAGACGGCACTTCAAATTTTCTTCCACGGGCACATTTTCAAATGAGTTCGTGGCATTGCAACGTCCGTGAGCTGCTCGATCCAACTGATTGGGAGCATGAATGTCTGCCGTGTTCGGTTCCTGCTCATCCCCTGTAATGATTTACGAAATGTCTGTGTAGAACACGGGTGCCGATGGTCTGGCACAAGTGTCAGCGAGCTAAAACAACACCGAGCTCAGCTAACTAGCTTCGCTTAACGACCGCGTATGCGTGCTTGATGACTAGCATTTGCGGGATCATATGAGGCGGGTTCTTGTCGAGCCACGAAGCTACACTACAAAATACTTATCACGCGTACTCTACTCTACAAGACGCACCGATCAATTTTTATTGTCTTTTGAAAAGTCCTATTAGGTGTCAATTAATCTACTCTACAGAAATTCAATATTGTTTTGCCTCGTTAAAGTTAGCGGACACGGAGGCTTGAGACAAACGCAAACATTACACAAAAAGCAACCGTTACTTTCACAGAAGAAGGTCGTTGCATTACAAGGGGAATGTCAAACCTAAAGATGTTAAAGTGGCTGAAGTGAACCACTCATCTCTGCCTAAAGGATGGAAACTTGACGGATGCAGTTTACTTTACACTAGTAAAACAACAAACTAAGCAGTTTCGACGGGGTGACCACCTTTTCTCTTCAGGAGCAGCCACTCCTGATCACCACGGGGCTGCTCGACTGCTTATGTTTATTACAGGGCAGTCTTTTCGATGTCGAACCAGGCATGGAGAGACTGAAGGATTTCGCTCTACACTAGTGAAGAAACAATTGTTTCCGCAGTGGAGAGATGGTTGTTATAATTTTAGGCCCCTCTTCTTGAATACAAGTCCCTGTCTTCTACGAAAGTATGCTAATAAAAACCGCTAACCAATCATAAAAACAAATCGGGTGTCGGTCAGGACTAATTAATGATGCGGATTTTATCACTGCCGGTCATCAGATTAGCTCCCAGCAAAAACTGACGCAATTCCAAGCAATGTATTTGAAAACCCCTGGCACCATCAGTTTGGTTAAAATTAGAACTGTCAGACTTCAAACTGCATAAAAATGTGCAAACCTTTCTTTTGGTAACATTTAGGGACGCACTACTCTATAACATCATCGGCATGTTCAGGTGACTGAGCCACCACGAACGAAGAACTCCAGAAGATGCTATAGACCTTATTATACCGAAGACAAGACAAACAATACCAAAAGAGAGTTTATCGGTGACTCTATCTTTACTTTATGGAACCCTTCAAAGTATGCTACGTTAATATCAAATGGTGAGGGCGACAATAAAAATTGAATCGGTTCATCTGCCGATAGCAAAATTAAAAATGTGAGAACTCGAAGGAGAGTGGTGTTGTTTCCCCTTCGGGCCCCACGTTGGGCGCCATTGTAATGATTTACGAAATGTCCGTGTAGGACACGGGTGCCGATGGTCTAGCACAAGTGTCAGCGAGCTAAAACAACACCGAGCTCAGCTAACTAGCTTCGCTTAACGACCGCGTACGCGTGCTTGATGACTAGCATTTGCGGGATCATATGAGGCGGGTTCTTGTCGAGCCACGAAGCTACACTACAAAATACTTATCACGCGTACTCTACTCTACAAGACGCACCGATCAATTTTTATTGTCTTTTGAAAAGTCCTATTAGGTGTCAATTAATCTACTCTACAGAAATTCAATATTGTTTTGCCTCGTTAAAGTTAGCGGACACGGAGGCTTGAGAAAAACGCAAACATTACACAAAAAGCAACCGTTACTTTCACAGAAGAAGGTCGTTGCATTACAAGGGGAATGTCAAACCTAAAGATGTTAAAGTGGCTGAAGTGAACCACTCATCTCTGCCTAAAGGATGGAAACTTGACGGATGCAGTTTACTTTACACTAGTAAAACAACAAACTAAGCAGTTTCGACGGGGTGACCACCTTTTCTCTTCAGGAGCAGCCACTCCTGATCACCACGGGGCTGCTCGACTGCTTATGTTTATTACACCCCTGTGCCGTCACATTCACCGTCGATGAAAGACAGTCTGTCGTGCTTACTAAGAATTTCACCTACGCTGAGGCCTCGTCCATGGCTCATTTCGACAGGAAGAATTGAAAACAGGATGGACATTTTTTCACACTACAGCCTAACAGCCCACGCGTAGAGGCTTTCACCGGGAATTAAACCCACGACCAGTAAATCCAGGAACAGTGAAATTACCACTGGACTACTGGATCCTAGACGCACCCTCCTGGGTGATATGTTTATGCGTTTTTTGCGACGATTGGGTACGCATGTCTAATATATTGGATAGGATTTTTGATGGCGTAGCAGTGAAAGTAATATCATTTTATTTGTTATTTCAATTTTATTAGATAAAGGAAACATGCAAAAAACAAACAAAAAATCATGAAGCTTAACGGACAACATTCATTAACTAGAAATTTAATTGAAAAATACCTAATCAAATTTATGAAACTGTCAGTTCACGAAAGACGATGTCGTGTACACAGGTATACTTTCTCGAAAGAAGTTTTGATGTTCGCACATAGTTAAATGTTCTGGCTGCCAAACATAAGTGACAGCCTCAAAATATTCCAGAAAACATAGAAACAGCAGATGAAAAAAGAAGGAAAAGACCAATGTGCAATAAATTGGACATCGTGAACGAAAGCGCAAACTAGCTGTTGGCGACGCATGCGCGTTTGAATCACTTAGAACTGCATTCTTGATTATTTCCAACCAAACTAAAAAGCGCATTCAGTTCCACTGGTTCATGTTTAAAAATACGCATATGACGAAAAATATTTCAAAAAAAAAAAAGAATAAGTAAACTCTAGGAAAACAAACTATTAGCAAATACTATCTTCTACTTTGGACCGTTTTTCCCTACCATTCAAGTGTGATATTAAAGGACTGCATCGAGTCTATAACGAATAAATGCGTAGGTAATATAAATAATATAATAATATTCCAAACAAAAGAATTTATATTTAAATTCGAGTACACTCTTTAAAAATAAAAACAAAGCAACTGCATTGACTTTCTATAAATATTTGTTCTGGATGGACAATAGTTAACATAATAAACAAATATAAAGTCTATATTTAAATAAACTCTAAAATGAAATAATTGTAATTAATAAAAACAGAAAAACATTCGCATGAATAAAATAAATAACTAAAAAATAAATAAATGAAACATCGCTAGTAAAACTAAGTAAACTATGATATAATTACTATTTACATACATCAATAAACATCAACATAAAGTTAAAACATAAAAAGAAATGATGAAAAATTACAAACCGCACATACACAAGGAACAATTGATTTGAAACGGGAAAAAATAAAACTAAACTGTTTAAGAATGGCAAATACATAACTATATACAAAACAGAATAAAACATCAAAATTAAAACAAATAGATAATAAAGAAAAAACTTTAACATGAAATAATACATAAAAAGAAAATAGAAAACTAAGCGTAATAAAATACGTAACGTATTAAGTGTATGTTCTAATGCAAGAGAATCCAAAATTTTATATAAATTATTTAACACATTGTTTATTCTATACTATTAATTAAATGTTATTTCGAAAGCAAATAAAAAAACGAAGTTCAACTGGTTTCTTCTTTTATGTCGAATAGTAAACTAAAATATGGTGGCAGCGGTATTCAGAAAGCCATCCATAAAATCATCCAGTACTTCGATACAAGAGTTTGTAATGATTTTCAACCTTTTAGGTTCGAACGCGGAACCGACCTCTCATCGGTTCTAGACGTTAAGTCTGAGTAGTGCCAACGGATGGTACCAACAGGTCAACCAATCCGTGCACCGTAACCCATTCAGGCGGTGGCTGCTTGTCGGCCAGCTAGTTTAGAGAGGATTTCGGTCGCGGGTCTCCGAATGGGTTACGCTCACTTACAATATTTCAGCCACCTGAACATGCCCGTTTTTCAAACGCGTTACCAAACAAAACATACGGAGAAGGAACCTACTTTACGTTACTCCGTATTTCTTCTTCTCACCAGTCAAGAATACCAAAATCTAATTTCTATTTCGCGTTCCCGAAGTTTCGACGCGGTACCGAAAAATATGCTACTCGAAGTTAACACGACGAAGACTACTCTAACAAAATGTCAAAACTACAAAGGTACCGCGTACCGCGCGCGACGCGAAACCGACCTCAGCGGATTTAGCGAAACCCTACCCTCGCGACGGCATACCTACCCTGCACTCTCTCTTCCCACTGAAAAAGAAGAACCGCTGAAAAGGAAAGTCGTGGTTAAATTTAGCAATTCATTTTGTTATTCATAACAATTCACAATCGTGGTCTTCTACAGTAAATAATTGATTTTACCTATCTCCAAAATACAGTCTACCGCCCTCCGTCAACGGAAGACCTAATTACGTAACTAATCCGGACATAAGCTCAGCTCACTCTCTGAGATTCATTCAACGATATCGATCAAATTCATATGAAAAGTATTCTGATCAGTATACTGTTCTCTTCCCGGTTTCAAAATTTAATACTATGTTAGTGCGTAAAAGAAACCAAAACATTCCTTGAAATGATTGTAATGATGGCGATTCCAAAAGGAATTTGTGACTGGTGAGATGTGAGTTGAGGTAATTATTTACTTCTATGACCTGGCAATTCAAACGTAATTGAATTAAATAGATTTGTTCAATTGGATTTGGTTATCCTAAATTAGACAACTATTCATTTGGATATTTACTCTTACGTTTAGTACAAATATCTAGATTTAACTAAGAATAAAATTATTGCCTAAATTTGATTAAATAATAAATTTTAACTAACGCTTCAACAATTATCTAAAGGTGATGAAGATTTAATTCCTATACGCGTTGAACAATCTCGTTCCGCTTCTCGTCTTAATATTTTGTACAAGACACGCTCTTTTGGACTTGTCGAGTTTCGAAATTTCGATGCCAAATTAGACCAATCTTCTTCTGTGAGGCAAATCACTTGCCAAACTGTACTCTTACCGCCTGGTTTTCGGTCTACGAAGGAGTATCTCATCGAATCTTGGATCTCTGGCAATAGACTTCTGTCTATAAGACTTAAATCAAAAGGAGCTTGTTGCTTTTTATTTTCGAATTCTTCCATCAAAGATTTGCCAGAAGTTCTTTTACCAGATTTCGAGTCATATTCGAAGTCAGCAAAAGCGGCTTGAGTGGCTGATTCTGTGAGCCATTTTGGGTTAGCCTCTAACCTTAGTCGCTTAGGAGAAATTTTGTGATTTGCAGAGAATAATGGTTTAAGTGCCAACGAATCGCTACCGTATTGCAATATTGTAATACTGACTAAATTAATCACATACTCTTCGTCGACGTCTTGGTCACGATAGTGGTCAATACTCTCGCCGCTGTTACAAGAATATCCACGCGAATTGCTGCCCTCGTCTTCGTTTAAAATAGGAGTCACCACAATCGGCAACAATTGATTGTCCTTAACGGTATCACTACTATTGTTAATGTCATTAGTTATATTACTAAGATAAGCGAATGACTCGATAAGTTCTGTATCAGTAGCGTTGGGCTCACGAATATGTTCATCAGTCTTATTAACTAGTTCACAGTTGCGACGATAGCCTTCATTCTGACCAGGCTCTTTGAATTCTTTTCGGGATTGTTCTGTTGAAGCTATTTGATAGTTGGTGTGATGAACAGTTACATCTAAAGTCGAGTTACTTAAGTTTACCATTGGATCAACGCTACTGCTTTCCAATCTATCTTCATATGATGGGGGCAGTAATTCGATTGGTGGCTGTGAAGTTTCAGCAATATGTGTATTCTCTGCATCACAATATCGGTTTGTGTCATCATTTTTTAACGAAAACACTCCACCTTCAATATCCGCATCACAATTAATAAAATTCGATATTATATCTTCAGTTGGATCTTCAACAGCCTCATACAACGGTAAACTAGGTGCATTTGCTTCCACAGTCGTCGAGTTTTCCAGCAATTCTCCACTTGATACAGTCATCGGCTTGGAAGTGGATACAGGGGGTAACTTTCCCGTTGAAAGCTTGGATTCGTCAGCCACGACCTACAGGAGTAATAGACAATTGTTTATGATCACAACTCAATCTTTGGAGATTGGATACTGCGTCAATCTTATTCAAACGCAAGGCACTTTCGTCGCGGAAATTTCTTCAAAAAGTATTGTTATTAAATTTAAATTGATTTGTCATTTTAAAAAAATGAATTATAAGAGAAAAAAAAAACGTATAATAATTTCAACTTCACTTAGAAACAAGTTAACACGTAATAATATAATGTATTGCCACGTATTTTCTTTTCTTTTAATTTAGTCTTAAAACTTTTCACGTAAACTCATTTTGTTGGTGTTTTCATTTTACCTTCTTCTTCCAATTGAAATGTTAAAAAGTTGTATAGGTTTCGTTAAGCAAAATTTAAACGAAAATAAGATAGAGAAGAACAATAAAGAGGTTGAGAGTGTGTAAAGTATGTTGGTAGTGTAATCGATAAATGGACATGCATTGTTTGACTCAATATCTTGTATAAAAATTAAGAGCAATCAATAATAAAAAAAAATAAACAAGTGAAACTAGCAGTAGCACTAAAATCTAATCAGACGAGTAGCTTTACATCGAAATTTATGTTATTCCATTTTCTCTCTATTACTCTAGATGCGAAAAACTATTTTTTATTTATAATGTAAAAACCACAGCTTTGTTTCATTCTAAATTTAAATTTAATTTCTTCTCCACTTTAGTCGGTAATAATTCTATAGTTGAAATTGTTGTACAGTTAACTTTTTTGAATTTTTCATTTTGTTTCATTTTTCGAAATTTAATTAAAAGTAAGCCTGCTCTTTATTTATGATATTTTTTTTTCTATCCCGAAAATTACGCTAAGGAAAACAAAAAAAAACTTAAAAGGAAAAAGGATTTGTCGCTGTCTCGTTACGAAAGAATCGAAATTGTTACACACGTAGCAAACATCCACGTAAAATTTCATTTTTAATATAAAAACCGCGAAGGCGAACTTTGTTTGCTATCGTTTCAAACAAAAAGAAGAAAATTACTACAAAAACTTGATGTTTAAATTACCGTACGATAAAAGCTACTAACCATTGTAGGATCACTATCCTTACTCGACTTGCCGTTCTACTTTCACTTAAATCTGCTTTTTTCATCTTCGACATTTTAACTTCCAATATTTTAATTTAATAAAATTAGGATTTCTATTACCAATATTATTATCTTTCATTTAAAAACGAGAAACTTCTATAATTTAAAAATCGGTAACGTAAAAAAAATCGTGCAAATATTTATCTTAGATACTTTTCCTTATTGAAAAATCACGGAATAATCCCATTTCAGGTTCGGAACAATGCTAATGAAAAATATTCATGTTTAATGGTTGTTTTACCTTATAAAATTCATGCAAGTAGGGAATTTGTAAAATCGGAATACACTAACTAAACGAACTGATTCATTCACGTATATTTACCGTTGTCCCTTTTCTGCCGGTGAAGTGTATCTTCCTCGGGTTGAAACAGATGCGCCGGAACATTTAGCAATCTCCTCGTGTGTCTGGCTTCGCAATTATCACAATTATCACAATTATCTCTATAAACTCAACATGCACACCCGGTTCGCCTTGTCGCCATCTTTTCTTTTTCCTCCTTGTGTCGGACTGTCACTCCGATAACCGCCGACAAAACAGATGTGCGGAATGGAACGCCACATAGCGGCAATGGGCATTTCCATTTGTCGCCAGTGGCATAGTGTTTCGATGGCCACGGTGGAGGGGGCATTCCCAGATGAATATGCCTCGAAATGTGTCGGAGTTTTGATTAATATCATGTTCCAAATATTTAAATCCACAGATCTAAATATTTGGAGAGAAAAAAAAATATTTTCTGCGCAACGATATCCGCACGAAAGATGAAGTCCGCTTGCATTTCGAGGTCATACCCATCTGGCCGGGTGCAAGGGTTCGGGATCGGAATCACTTCGATTCCCGGGCGTAGGCGTCACATTACAAGTTAGGTTACTATATAAGTCAAGCCAAGTGGCAGCCTTTGCGGATGATATCAAGATTTTGTTTCGGTTGCTGATCATCGCCATAGAACTTTGCCTGAAAATCGACAGCGAAGCAAAACTAGAAGGGCTACAAGTTAATGAGAATAAAACAATCTTCATGACGCAGTCAATGAAAAACCGTCTCAAATAACCAAAACATTACACTTGGCGGCGAGTACAGTATCGAAAATGTGAGCAAGTTTGTGTATTTAGGCTTCAAAATACCGAGAACTACTCCTGAAGCAGACGAAATTCGCCGAAGAATTCAGCTCGCAAATAACATTTTTTATTCAGTTTTGATCACTTATTGATTTATTTATTCATTTCTATTTTACAGAATACATCCAATTACAAAACAGATTAAGTAATGCACAGCAACGAGAAAAAAGAAAAAAAACATGCAAATAGCAAGATAAATGTAATGAAAACTGCAAAAATGAGGCGAAAAAAGAAAAAAAAAAAACTTACTACACATTTAGAAGTAGAGAGTTGACATATTTTTTATAAAATAAATACGAGAGGAGGTAAAGGTGCAAGCTGAAGATCGTCATGGTTACATGGTATCCTGAGCATGGGTGAGTGAAAATGCACCAGGCTACGTGCGAATGGAACATCAAAGATATTAGATGATCTTGTAGTACGCGTAGCACGCCTCACTGGAACCTGGCCTGTAAAGGAAACATTTATCAAGGTAGAAGCAACCCTTTCCCAGCGAAGGAATATTGAGGACAACTAAGCGTGATTCATAAAAAATGTAGGGAATCCGGAATCCTTTTTGTAAAGGTTCTAGCGTGAGCTTCAAACACGTCAAATGAGGCGACCAAACTGGCGAACAGTACTCAAGGATCAAACGAACTAAACAAGAATATAATTTAACGCACGATAAAGGATCGGAAAAAATATAGGAATTATTTTAAATCAAGCCGTAAATGCGAGAGACTTTAGCAGTGATTTTAGAAAAATGAACTTTGGACTTCAACTTAGAATCAAAAGTGACACCTTAGTACCTGAAATGTGTCGCCGTACTTAGGTATGAATTATTCAAAGAAAATTGAAAGCCTATAATGCAAGATTGTAAGCTGGTTATAAGAGCTCAAAAATAAAATGGCATCCAAATCTTCTTGAAGCAAGGCACAGTCATCGTTAGATGATACTATATTGAAAACTTTTACGTCAATTGCAGATAGAAGGCATGAGGAGTTGATGACAATGGATGGCAAGTCATTTATAAATAGAGTGGATAATAGTGGGCCAAGAATGGATTCTTGAGGAACAACTGAAGATGGATGGAATGGGGTGGAAAGACAGCCTTGAAAAGATATCTGACTCACATAATTGGATAAGTAAGAGGATAACCAGTCGAGCAAATAATCAGGAACCTTAAGAAATTTTAGTTTCCACAACCAAATATTGTGATTTACTGAATCAAAGGCTTTAGAGAAATCCAAATACAAGGTTTCAACTTGTAAACCGTCCTCCAAGGCTTTCGAAACAACACATATAAATTCTAACAAATTCATTAAAGTTGACCGCCCTTGGATAAAACCGTGTTGTTCAGGAACTAATAAATCCTGAGTAAGAATAAAAAGGTGTAAGTAGACGATTTTCTCCAGTAATTTGGAGAAACAGGGTAAAAAGGAGATAGGCCGATAGTTAGTAACATCTGAGATGCTACCTTTTTTAAGAATATGAGTAACATCCGACATTTTCCAACACGAAGGAAAAGATATATACATATATATATATATATATATATATATATATATATATATATATATATATATATATATATATATATATATATATATAGAGTTGAAGCAAAAGGAAAGAGGAACACAAATAGAAGCAGCTAAAGACTTCACAAAATGATTAGGAATACCATCAGGACCGTAACTGACAGAGTCATCAAGCTCTAAAATAAGCTTCATAACATCTTCCGGATAGCAAGAAAAAAGAAATGAGGATGGCATGTGCATGGTTGGGAACAAAGAGCAATTGCTGGGAGTAGCAATAAAATCAAAGAAAAATGAAATCTAAAAACTTAACAAATCTCAAGAGGTGAAGTTGCTAAGCAGCCATTCAACTGAAGAGAGGATGAAATACTGGAAGAGGATTTGAGTGAGCTTATTTATTTCCAAAATGGTTTTGAATGATTTCAGAGTCTTCAATACTATGAAAATAAGAAGTCTTAGCGATCTGCATCTTTTTCTTAGCTATGGACCTCAGATGACGAAACCATTACGTGACTCAGGGGATCTGTCACGTGCAAAATGTTGGCGTGAAAAATGTTGTTCTCACATCAAAAGTTAACCAGGGACAGTCAAAAGAGCTTCTCATATTGACCAGCGGAGTCAATTTAGAGATAGTAGCGATTAAGAAGTAACAGGATTAGTTGCAACAAGTATCCGAGTCAAGACCACAAAAAAAGAAGGACCAATCAACGACGCAATTTTCTTCAGAAAATTCTTGAACCCATTTTAAACGGACATTTGAATCAGTGGCTGAAAAATTGTATCCGGACTTAGGCTAGTCGCGAAAGACCTGTGACCAAAACTCCTCTCCGAGCTAGTAGCCTGCATGCAGCCACCTCGGAATAGACTAAGGGTGCCCGAGGTAGTTGACTTGTTGAGTACAGTCCATTGGCATATACTGAGACTTCAAGTTTTTAGCCGGTGAGAGGTTGGTTTGGATTTCGTTCGGGAAATCTCAAATATTCTAGAACGTTTTATACAAATCATTACACCACTATACAGAGACTGACTAGCAAACAATTTTTATAGCATAAGACTCTCAGTTTCAAGTTCTTTTTTTATCTCAACAATGGCCACAATGCAAAGTCTGAATCACCTTCTGATTTAATAATGGATTGCATCTTTTATCTCCTTAATTTGTTTTGGTTTATTTAGTTTTAGAGGATCTTCTTTTCTTCAATCACACCATATTCAATTCTTAAAAGAAGTATAAACAGCGTGAAGATTAATTGATGTCAAAATTATATGTTAAACGATATGGAAAGAAGGATTAGTTGGTTGATCATATGGGACCAACAAAGAAATTACAATATATGATCTCCATAAAAAAAACAGTATATACGAAAAATAAAATGAGAACCGTGGATTGCTTGAGCTGTAGGACTCTGATAGTTAAGATGGAAGGGGAATATGAGTACAGGAAAGTGCATATGGTGACGAGCTTCATGATTTAAATTTTTGAAATAGATGGTTGGCAGCGGAGAGGTGGTTTTTTTCTTTATAAGATCTTAATCAAAACATTTAGAAAATGTTTTGAAAGTGCTAATTATGATGCCGAACGGACCTATTTTACTTCAAAAACCTAGTCATGAAATTTTTTAAATTTCTCTTTTGTTGTTAAGGCAAATAAGACTATTATCTGTTAATACAAATTGAAAAAATTGCGATTATTTTCGCGCTAACTGTCACTTCCCATCTGTTCCATCGACTTTGGTTTCATTTTATTCACCAAAGTAGAAAATCATTGATTTATCTTAAATTCCATTTGACTTAAATAGAGAAATTATCAAGATAAATTGCCTGAAAAATTTAAATACGTCTTTCATGCTCTCCATCTTTTCGTCATCCTCATATTTACTACATCCGATTTCCTTCCTCGACAACATTTTCGCTCTAATCCCGCACCAATCATTCGGTTATATGGAGCGTATTCTAAGTAAATTTCAAGGCAGCTAGCAAATAATCAAAGAAAAACAAATGGAATTCATAAAAAGTCTCATGTACTTTGGTCCCTATGAAAATGGCCTTTTTCTTTCACTTGCCATCTGATAAATTCACAAAGTTGTTCAATCTCTGGAACCTCCCGAACCTTCTTTTTCGTAATGACTTTTGCATGAGGCTTAAGTCAGTTCAACACATTTCTACTTGCTTTTTAATCGATTTTCTTTTGGTTTTCTTCCACATACTTTTCAATTGATTTCAATTCCGACATCATTGTATGGAACGAGGACGCAAGAAAAAAATGTCATCAATCGCAAAGAAGTTTAATGCCTTTTATGGGTTGAAAACATTGTCTGTAATGGCTCATGGGCGTTTGTGCTACTGTAGACGACGTTTATTTTTTCTTCTTTGTAAGATTTGATGCAGGATTTAGGGTAAGTTTTAAGAGGAAATGAAGATTTCAGAAAGTTTAAGTTTAAATTCTTTTATGTGATCGACTACTTTTACAAAGTCTGAAAACCTGATATGTTACCGGTGAGAGTATTTTAGGAAGCAATTTTAATTGATTTTCCAGAAGTAATAGTTGCCTTAGCAGCTAGAAACTATTAATGGCTTTTTCAGGGAAAAACTAGAGCCAAATTCGCCCTCAAACAAAAGAACTAGATTCTTAAGTCCTGCCAGCTGTCTACCTAATTAATTTCCTTGATCTTAACGTTAGCCCTGATCTAGATGGTTTACCAAATATATTTGTGAAGTCACACTCTTTTCTTGTGGACTGCAGATATCAAAATAAAATAATTGACCATATTCCTTAATCTTCAACTTCATCCTTAGCACTGGCACGTTTCCCACTTATTAAAAAATTTTTTAAGCACTCATTAAAATCGGTGTCCATCGAATCCTTCAAACTTTCGTCCCATATCCTTGCTCTTCTGTTTCCATAAGCTGCTTGAATATTTTGTACATAACAAACTTTCAGAGTCTCTGAGCTTAGTTATCCCACCACAGGAGCACGGATCCTTGAAGAGTCGCTTCACATTTATTAGCTAAGTTTTGGAATGAAGCTCCAATTGTAATTACAGTTATGTTCCTACTCGTTTACTCTCAACGCCAGCAGCCGTATTCCTCTTTCAGCGCACCCCGCTCTCAGACTTTGGGAGCGAATACGTGTCCTCGGCTCAATACCTAGTGACACTGACGCGTATAAAAAAACTCGTGGGAAATAACTGCGCTGTGTCCCCGGCTCAATGCCTAGTGACACCGACGCGTATAAAAACTCGTAGGAAATAACTGCGCTGAGTCCTCGTAGAGAAGACTGCATTTTGTCCTCGGCGCAATGCCTAGTGACACCAACGAGTAGAGAGATCTACAATGCAAGATCACGCCGAAACTAACTAATCACTGACTGTCAAAAAATACTGTACTCTCCTCTATCACGAACCGTTACTTCTATTGGGGGAAAAAGCTGACGCTCCATAGACCTCAATCCAATTATTCTATAAGGTTCACCAACCCTGCTGACTGACACTCCAATTCAGTACACGAAATTCCATAGGTTCATCCACCGCACCTTCAATACCTCAATACAATTTTTCTGCACAATATGTGTTTGCATTACTTTCCTCATTCCACTTCGGTCATAAAATCATGTCAGCATTTCAATTGTTTACTACGACCAGGGATCCCAACATCTGTTGTTATGAAATTCGATCGGGGGATATCACCTTACTCGCATTGTTTACTTTTTAACTCGTGGCAACACATGCTCCTAATTTGCGCCTGCATGTCTCGTATGGCACTCTCATGCGGTGCGTATTAATTTGTTCCATTTTTTGTTATTTTGTATGTTGGGTTGGTGGACGCTTTCTGCTAGATATGATTTTTCTAAGTCAAGCGGTTCGTTTTGGTTTTTATGCGTAGTGCTTGATATTTTCCTTACGCATGCAACTTGTTGTTACATGTGTTTTCTACTAAATATAATTTTACTTAATAGAGCGGTTTGTTGGGGTTTTATGCGTAGTGTTTGATACTTTGTTTAGACACGCGGTATGTCATTACATGTGAAAGTTTTACTTTCATGCAAGGCATGGTGACGAGCCTCTAACAGATCTGCCTTCTATAATTTCCTTGTCCTGTCTCCTATATACAAATGACTTCAAGGTGTTAAGCATTATTTGATCTACTCAAGAATGTGAGCACCTCCAAAACAATTTAACCAGCGTATTTTACTGGTGTGACTCAAATTGTCTTGTCTTGTCAATTTTACCCTGTCTAATGTTCCTCTTTTGACAGTGAGCTCTTGTAAGATCTTTAATGTAATCTTTGATCTAAAGTTTAAATCGATGTCCATACTCATTGAATTGTAACTAAAGCATCGAAAGTCTCTGGGTTCATTTTGTGACATTCAAACAAGTTCACTAACATTGTCACTGTTGTTCGCTTATTTATTTGCATTGGCCGTTTACTTCTCGAGTACAGTTCGATAGTGTGGTCTCCCTGTCATTCGTATCTAGTCCACCCCCTGGAAGCTGTTCAACGTAAGTTCACCCGTTGAGTCATTTTCTGGATGTTTGCATCCCAATCTCATGGCGTACTTCCATCGGTTCATATGAACTGCAAGATATTTTGGTTACCCCGTTTAACCTGACCGTTTACGCGTGGTGTTCTCACAGCTACTTGAACGTGTTGTATCTCGTTATTCTCGCAGTGCCGTTGAAATAGCTTCAATGTATAAGACGTTCCTCTGTCGGTGATTATTCGTTCCGGAATTCCGAAAAGCCAGACAGGTCGTTCAACATTTTTACGACTCGATTTGTCTTCGTGTTGCTTACTGCTCTTAGGATGGTGCATTTTGTGAAGGGATCACATATCGCTATGACGTGCATATTTCCATTTGGACTGCGTACAATAGGACCATTCTGTGATCTATGTGCAATACATGAAATGGTATTGAGTTAATGTCCGCTGAATGGAGTTTTCTCTCTGGCTTACCTCCAACTTGTTTTTTATAGCACCGCTCGACACATGCCTTAATGTACTGCTTGAGCAGCTTATGTTGTTTGGGGAACCAAAATAGCTCCCGGAGCTTCTCCAGCGTCTTCGCTGCGCCGAAATGTCCCATTTCGTCATGATACGTTCATATTACTCGCCATCATATTGCTTTTGGGACAAAGAATTTCAAGTTGTCACCCACGCGTCGATAAAGTAAACTATCATAAGCTGCGTAATTCGATCGGACTCTTTCTTTCCTTGCAGTACCTCCACAATATCCTGCATAGATAGATCCAGTTGCTGCACTGCGATTAGCCAATCAAATCGATCATTTGGATTCGGAAAACGTTTTTGGTAACGGTCTCAATGCCGTCACTCACGTTAACTGATGCTCGGCTGAGAGCATCTGAGTGTTGCACTTTTTCATTGAATCGATATGTTACGGTGTACTCGTACGCTTGCAGTCGCATGAACCATCTAGCGATTTGGGGAATGAGTGGCTTTCGGGTCTTCGTAACAGCAACGGCGGCGCAGTTGGTGATGATGTGAAACAGCTTCTCCAGGTGATACAGCTTGAACTTTTCGACTGTTTCCGCAATAGCTAACACCTCCAGCTCATGGCTCGTGTAATTCTGCTCCGAATTGTTGCATTACCGGCTTTAATACGCTACGAGATTCCAGCTACCCTTTCATTGCTGCGTTAGCGCTCAACCTATGCCCATGCTACTGGCATTGGTATGGACTTCGTGCACTGCATCTGGATCGTATATTTCGAGAACTGGTTGGCTCGTTAAGGCCTGCTTTAGTTTGTTGAAGGCATCGTCCTGTGCGTTGGCCCATTCGAACTTAGCGTTTTCCTTCATCTGTAATAACTTCTTTAGTCGGAAGAATCGGCGGAAGTAGCCTGCCAATCCCAGTTGGCACTGAATGTCGCCAGGTGAAACTTCGCTTCCAAGACTTTGTGTCCTAGGATCATTAGTTGCTATGTGAGAAACGTGCACTTATCTAGTCGGAGTGTTATCCCGGCTACCCTCAGCAGATCCAGAAATTCGTTTAGCGTCGTTATAGATTCTTTGACCGTGTTGGATGCAATGATGGTTTCGTCTACATATGCGCTTATGCTATTCTCCATTCACTTTATATGGACACAATTACTCTCTGGAATACGACGGATATATTGACCAGTCCAAAGGGCACGCAGCTAAATTCGTAGTGGCCGTTGTTCGTAACAAATGCGGTGTATTTCTGGGAGCTCTCGTTAATGGAGATTTTGTAATACTCCGCCATTAAATTTAGCGTTGCAAAAAGCTTTCGTCTGGAAAACCAAGATAGCTGCTCTTCCGAAATCGGCATCGTATATCGTTCTTTCACGGTGACTACGTTTAAAGCACGATAGTCAACGCACAATTGGTCGCTCCTATCTGCTTTCTCCACTATTACCCATAGTGATGCTGCGTATTCTGATTCACTTTCTATCATGATTTTGTGGCTTAGAAGCTCAACAATTTTCGCGTCAACCATTGGCCGTTTGGTGAAACGAATTCGATGTGGTTGTAATCTAAGTGGCTCCTCAGTTTTTACTTCAATAATCATTTAGGCTGTTGCACACTTACTCAGTTGAGAGAGATTGACGCCAAATCGAGATTCTTATCAGTCTATTACTGCGCGCACTTTATTCACATCGGCTTCGTGCAAATTTCCGCACTTGAAATTTATATAAAAATTTTCAAGTTCCTTCTATCAAGGACGTCCATGCCCAATAATATAGGCGTATCGAGTTCGTTGTTACGGATTATGCATAGTTCACACGGTATCTGTACATCACATACGATTATGTCAAGGGTTGCTTAAAATTCGCACCGTACAACTTCGCCTGCAAGTCCCTTGAAAGTTTTTCGTCACTGGAAGAATGTCTACGTTTAGTCTACTTGCCACTGATTTCCGAATCAAAGGCTTCTCGCTAGCAAAGGCTATTACTGCATCATCGTATCCGAAGCCGCACAGAACAACAGGACACGTCACCACATTTACACCACTGTCTTTTAATTTGTGGACTCGGTTTGAATGGCACTCTTCCGTGCGATGATTGGTCTTACGGCATTTTGGCACTGAGGCCTCCTCGCTTGCTTTGGGTAGTTGAGCAATACATTCCTCATTCCAGAGCAATAGTACCATGTGATTGAGTCCCGTCATCTTGAAGGTATTGATACGCTAGCTTCTCGTTCGTGATTGTTTGTTGCCGTCGTTGGTCTCGTGCTGCTACCATTAGTTGCGATGGCACCTTGCGTTGGTTGAAAGTGGGTGAAAAATTGTCATACCGTAACATTCCTGCAATTCCGTTCTGCAGGTCTGGATGCCTAATGCCATTCCTGAAGTAAATAATATTGTCAGCGTCTGACATATTACCGCGTCCTTCCATTGCATTTATTCTGTGGAAGTAGTCTTCTACAGACTCGCCGTTAGATTTACTGATCAGCAGGTGTACAGATGCACTGCCGTCATCAGTCGGGAAATTCTGGATAAGTCGTTTCGCAAAATCTGTGAAACATGTGTACGTCACATCAACGGCATCGGTCCAGACTTTTGCGTTCCCTTTCATGTTCGTCCAGATGGAACACATCAGTTGTTGCTCTCTTCAAGAATATGTCTCCCAGAGTTGCTTCACCTTGGAGATGAATTGCCTCGCCATCAGGCTGCATTACGAAGATGGATCAACGGCTGGTAATATAGCGACGATGTCGTGGCTCTGCATAAAATTCGTCGTCGTCCTGCACTCGTTCCGTTGGGGCGTTGGTTTGTACTCGCAATGTCAAGTCGTTGTTGCATGGCAGCACATTACCGTATTCAGTTGGCGTCTTCTCGTCGTTATCGTGCCTGTCTGCTCGCAACACCGCGCCGTTGTCACCTGCGAACCGGTTGCCGTGTGTGCCTTACCACTACGATCATGCATGTCCTCACAATGTCGAGGTGTTGCAGGATGCGAGTGAGTTGCCGTGTGTGGGTCACCACCACTACTATTCATGGGTTTGCAATACCCAGCCATTATCGCCTGCAAACACGTTGTCGTTGATGGCTCAGTACCGTTACCATACGTGCGCTCGTAATGTCTAACCGTTGTAGGATCCAAGCGCAAGCTAAAGTGCGAAAACAAAAGGAGCATATCAACGCTTTTCACGGTGTACAAAATATTTTCAAAGATCTTGGAAAATAAAATTAGATCCTTCGCTAACAGTATCAAAGTGCCTTTAGACCAGGTAAATCGATGATAGACCAATTGTTTACAGTCAAACATGTACTTGAAAAATGCTGGGAGTTCGACATTGACGTACACAAGATTTTTGTTGAGTTTAAGCAAGCATACGACAGTATTGATCGTAACGTACGGCAACAAATAATCGTTTGCTTAGGCATCCCAGCCAAATTAGTCTGTCTTAGAAAATGACAATGACGCCGACAACTTCCCAAGGCCTTTGATATAATCTCGGATTAAAACAGGAAAATGGGCTGACCCCATTGCTGTTGAATTTGGCTCTGGAATGAATCATCAGTAGGATATCTGCTGATACAAGAGGTACGTTCCTATATAAGTCGTGTCAAGTAGTCGCCCAAGCAGACGACATAAAATTTTTTTTCACGGTCGTTAACAAGCCCCAAAGAACTGTTCCTGAAACTCGACAGTGAAGCAAAACTAGTAAGGCTACAAATCAATGAAAATAAAACAAATCTCATGACAAAGTTAAGGAAAAATATCTTAAATACATGAAATATCATGATAAGCGTATAGAATATCGATGATGTGGGCAAGTTTGTATATTTAGGCGCCAAAATAATGAGAACCAGTAATAAAAGAGACAAAATACGCCGAAGAATACAGCTCGCAAATAAAATATTTTATTCAGTTTTGATGAACTTGAAGACTACCTGCGTACACAGGAAAACAAAGCGCCAAGTATACAAATCTGTTATAAGGTCTGTGCTATCATATAGGTGTGAAACATGGACCCTAGTCCAAGGATCTGAAAACATATTGAATACCTTCTAAAGATGGGTCCTGAGGCGAATAATAAGAGCAAAGCTAGACGGGGGCTAATGCCGAATTCTATACAACCATGAGCTATATGGAATTTTTGACGAGCCGCAGGTCTCAATGATTGTAAGGCTGCGGAAGCTACAATTGGCTGCTATTTGTTGGGAGAACTGAAGGCCGGAGACCAGTGAGGAAACCGAGGAAACGTTTGTCTGACATAGTCGACGAAGATAGTTCATCGCTGTTCGTTTTTCAAAATAAGAGGACGCGATCGATGAATCAAGACAGTTGGAGGTGCATTTTGTAGGAAGCCGAGGCCCGATCGGGGCTGTAGTTCTAAGAAGAAAAAGGAATAGAAAAAAAGTTTCAGGCTTCAGTAAAGTTTTCTGGAAGAGTATACTGCTCTCTAGCTCATATATCCATGGAAGGTGATATTAGCTTTATTTTTCTCAGATAGATGATATTATCGAGCTCATTCATACAAGTTGGTTGAAATGTTTTGAAAGCGACGCCTATTAACCAGAACAGGAATCAAAGTTTATATGTCGTTTTAATAATGCATCTTCTATATAAGCACACACAAAATTTTATTTCTATCTTTCAATTCATTCTTTGTTTACAAGCCATTTGAAGCTGTCAGTGAATTTTTAAACAAAAAATAAAACCGAATATCGTCCAGCAATAAAATTTTTTGTTTTGGAAGTTTTATCAGCAACGGAAATTCTTAAAAAACTGATGAAAGTATTAAAGTGATTTGTTCCTTCATTTCAAACAGTGGGTCGATGGGTTTTAGATTTTGAACTTGGCCGTACAAGCGTCGCAGGTAAACCGCGTAGTTTACGCCAAAAAAGTGCAACAACACCAGAAATCACTGAGCAAGTCTATGATATTGTTTGTAAAGATCTAAGTGCAACTAAGCATGAAATTGCTGATACCATAGGCATTTTGAACGAATTAGTACTCTATATTTCACACGAAGAATTACATATTCGGAAAGACGGTGCCACATTCGTTTACAATTCAACAAAAACTCAATCGAAAACAAATTCGCAAGCGTAATTTGGTGTTTTTTAAGCAGAATAAATTAAATGTTGTGTGTCGTTTTCTAACAGTGGATTAGATCTGGATTTCTTATCATGATCCTAAACTGAAACAAGAACGTTAACATTGGACTGAAACTGGTTGCTCAGCTTCAAAACAGGTCGCCAGAACGATCGGCAAAAAAAGTTATGCATCAGTTTACTGGGATTCAAAATGTATTTTGTTCATTGATTATCCTGAAAAAGGTAAAAAGATTGACTCTGAGTATTATTGCAACCATTTGGATCGGTTGGATCGAGACAATGCATGTCCTTAAACATGTGCTTTGAGGATGGCTAAATTGAATGAATTAAAGTACGAATCGCCTGAATATCCACCGCATTCACCAGATTTGGCTGCCTCTGACTATTACCTCTTCAGGAGGTTGAAACAATTTCTTCGTGGAAAGCAGTTTTCGTCGAATCAAGAATAACAAAGAAAGTATAAAATTATTGGAGGATCGTGGCAATAAGTGTGTTGAAGTTGTGGGACATTATATTAAATGAAAAAATTAATTTAATTAAAAAATACACATTCTTTTATTATCGCTATCAAAACAAAACAACCTGTATAAAATTACTGCATATGGTATAATTTTTTTCTCTTTCTATTAATGTTAGTCGTTTTTGTTTCTCTTAATATAATTTAAATCTAAAATAATATTTTGGTTAAATTAAGGAAAAGAAATTTAAAAATTATATGCCCTGATCTAGAGTTAGATTCAACAAATTAAATTTGCTATATTCATCATGTGGAAACATGCAAACAAGTTTGACTTGGATTATGTCATTGGTTACTGGACGAAGTGTTTGACCTTACTATTATTTATTTTCCCCAGCACAATACCCAATCAAAAAATATCTGTCGCATCCACGAATTTCAGGGGCAAAGGAATACCGACCGGAGTCGAGATAGGGCCATTCAATTGCTGATTCAGAGGACAAATTGGGCCTGGAGAAAATTTATGGACTTAAAGGGGCTTGGTCTATACTGACGATACTTATGGCCCACAAACAAGAGTGGGGCATCCAGGTGGAAGCGGTGCCACCTCGCACCCTCCCAACCGTATCGAGATCGAAATGTAGATGTGCACATATACAATATTTCTCATTTGAGTGAAAAACTCTTACAAACATAATTTGTATGAATTTTTCCCTTAAATGAGAAACATAAACGTGATGAAATCACATAACCCTATACCATAAAAGGGCACGCGAGAGGAAGGCCACTCCACCCGGGCAAGAGCACCTTAAACGCATTCAAAGGGGAGAGCTTGCCGATTGCTAGCTCATTATTGTGGGGGAGCTGGCCGTCGTTGTGGGTTCCATACCTGGTCTGCTTTTTAGAGAAGGGAAAGACCGTATGTATTATTTAACAATTCAACATTTTTATATTTTTCTTTTCCTTTTCAAAAAAACGAATTTCGCATTTCTTTTCAATCAATCATATAAAAGAAAAGAAAAAAGAATACAAATCAAGGAAATTAATAGTTTCAACATAAAGCCAACAATATTTAAAAATTTAAAAAGAAATATAAAATGAATTTATATACACTGCAAAAAATGAAAACCAAAAGCGAACTCACCCTCATCCTCGCCGGGCGCTCGCTGATGATGTGGATGGTTAACAATGTCCCTAGAGTCCGACAACTTCATTAAATTTAAATTTCTATTGTGTTCAACAAAGGGACAATCGGACAGAACGTATTAAAATTCACGTAAGGTTGTTCTCAGAGAAACGATGCATTAATTCCGATGGATTATACAAATTGGCACAGCGAAATGGATGTTGTATTCACTTGCAACAAACAAATTACCGCGGGACAGCAATTTAATTTATATTGGTTGGTAATGTGCACATGACTAGTTGTAAGGCGATATGTGGACCAACAGTTTTTGACCGAATTTTCAGAGTTTAGTATCTCGCTGGCAATTTAGCCCAATTTTTTAATGTGTCGTCTTAGGGCTACCACAAAAAATGTCCAGATAGCCGGTTTTACTATATTACTTCATCAGAGCAAGAGTTACTTCACGATCACTTGGATATTTAAATAAATTGGAGATGTCACTTTTAAGAATTTCCAGCAAATAGCACGAATCAACCACTTTTAAATTTGTTGCCGTTCAATATGCGACACACATTTATCGGCACTTCTCTCGTCAAAATGTAAACGGTGTACTTTCACTGCCCACCTTATCTGACACTCTCTTTCGCTCTATTCCTCTTCTACATGAGCTTCACACGTATTCTACACGTGAATACCTACGTCACTCTTCACACGCGGTGACAACTTTCACGGCTCCCTTCCTGCCGCTAAGCACCTCCAATCCCCGTTTGAAATACGAGCAGTTCGCGTAGATGTCGACACGACATGATGGCATAGCGAAAACGTCCAGACCTATCGTGATAATTTTATTTCAACACGTGGCGAGTTTTCACGACACATTCGCGCCACTAGTTCTAATCAAACACAATATGCGATCGAATCGAGTATCGCATGGTTTGACTATAGATGAAAACTCAAATGAGAAAATTCCATTTGGGATCTGCTGCCACCGAAGAATTTCCGCTCGGGTCGTGTATCATTTTGGTATGTGTAAATTCACGCCCATCTTCCGCACTTGCCGATTTGAGATCAATTCACTAGTTTCAATAATTGGCGAGATATGTGATTGTACGTTTTTCCCGTTTTTATTTTGCTTTGACACATCCAAAAATGTCTTCTCTTTTTTCTTCACTACGCTCCGTTCATATCGTTCAATCACGTTTCTTTCCCCGTAACACGTCGCTTATATTTTCACGGTGCGAATCCACGGTACAACTCATAAAGTTGTCTACAAAAAGAGCTATGGAAGAATGTCACGATGTCGAACCCAACAGCTACGGCCCGTTCGCGGTGGCGGCTCATCCCAGACTCTACGATCCGTCCAAATCCCCGCATAATTTCTCTTCCAAACCAGTAAATCGAAATCAGCTGCTCGCTGAGCCGAGTTGGATTGCATTCGGCAATGGATGGATGGGATGCACTAAAGCAGTGTTCTCATGTCCAAAATTTCGATTTGCAGATTTGCGTAGTAAAATTAATAAAAAATAATAATAGATTGAAAATTTAAATCATTATAAAAGATAAATACGTGTATTATAAAGAATATTGTCGCGTGTTATTGGTTCGCGGCCAATAATTTTAATGTTCCGGGAAAGTGAAAACGCAATGTCTTTTAATTTAAGTTAAAAGAATTTATTTAATTACAAAAATGCACAATGAACAATTTAACAATTTAACACTTTCACTTATTTTAATTTTCACTATGGAAAAATCTAACACTTGTCCATAAATTTCTTATCGCAATTGTCTTCTAAATCACTTCACTATTACGAAACACACTTCCCACACACTTTCGCAGTTCTTATCGCGGTCGAATGAATGATTCCCCCCATTCATTCAGCTCGCCTTTATATAGGGTCTCTACCTATTCACCCATTTCTCGTACATGGGCGAATGTTCTACCGAGAGGTACCTGGTAGGTTCGAGCAAGTTCATTCGTTGACGTTCTTAATGATGATGAAAACAATTGCGACAGTAGCTCACAGAATTATTTGTACATGTAATTATTTGTACATGTAACACTGCCCCCACCTCAGTTCTTTTCGCCCCGAAAAGATGTGTCGCTATTTGTAGTCAATTCTCCCTGGGTGTAATATGGGGCAAGACGGTCCAGATGCACGATTTTCATTTTAGCTCTCGGCTTACGATGTTCCTGTATTCAGTATACGACGTCGTTGATTCGCTTTGTAACTCGGTATGGTCCCTCCCAATTATGTTGCAACTTTGGAGACCTACCCTTTCGCCGTTGCGGGTTATAAAGCCACACCAAGTCATCTTGCTGGAAGCCAGTAGAATTAGCCTTTAGATCATACCTGGTCTTCATGCGGTCAGTAGCCGATTCGAGGTGTTTTCGCACTGTCCGATGTATCTGGTTCAACCGTTGTCTTAGATCACTTGCGTACTCCGAGATCGTTTGGGGTTTCTCAGGGGGTGTTCCGAACTTTATATCGGCTGGCAAACGAATAGTCTTTCCAAAAATGACTTTGGCTGGGGCTTGGCCCGTCGACGCATGTTCAGCGGCTCTATACGCCATTAAAAATAGTGGGATATGTCGGTCCCAGTCCCTTTGGTTCTCGTCAACCATCTTGGCAAGGTGTTTATTGAGCGTGCCGTTGAAACGTTCGACCATTCCATCGGACTGGGGATGCAGCGGTGTTGTCCTCGCTTTCCGTATTCCCAGCTGCTCGCACATTTCGCTAAAAACTAGTGACTCAAAGTTTCGGCCTTGATCCGAATGTAGTTCGCTAGGTACGCCGTACCTACTGACCCAATTTAACACTAGCTGTTCGGCTACAGTAGTTGCTTCCTGGTTGGGAATGGGGTAGACCTCAGGCCACTTGCTGAAATAATCGGCTACAACCAGCATATATCGATTTTCCCAATCGGATTCAGGAAAGGGTCCTGCGATGTCAACAGCAATCCTTTCGAATGGCACGCCTACGTTATAGGTTTGCATTTGTCCTCTCAGTCGTCGCTTTGGGCCTTTGACGGAAGCGCAAATGGTGCATCTGCGACACCAGTCCTCTACGTTTTCTCGAGCGTGGAGCCAGTAGAACCTCTCCCGCAATTTCTCTAAGGTCTTGTTAACACCAAGGTGGCCTCCCGAGGATCCTTCATGCATTTCCTTAATCACATCGTGGATTCGGCTTTTGGGTAGTATAGTTTGCATCCTATAGGAGCTGCCATCCGCCGTTTCCCATTTCCGCTTGAGTACGCCACCCTCCACCTGTAGGGAGTTCCATTGTGTCCAATAGCTTTTCAGGGTTGCGCCATGCATCGAAACGTCCTTCCACTCCGGTCGCCCAGTTGTCTCCTTCCATACGAGCAATGGTCCGATGTCTTCATCGACTAGCTGGGCATTTCGAATCTCCTCCGATGACCAACCTTCATCGAATTCCGCCGTTATCAGTCGCAGATCAACGGGCGGTTCCTTTTCCTCAATCCGTCGGCAATGCTTGCAGTTAGCTGGACATGGATGACGAGATAGGGCGTCAGCAATTCCATGAACTCTGCCCTTGTGAAGCAGTTGGGGCCTCACTAGGTCTGGTCGGATCGTCGATCGGGTTGCACCAGTGTCGTTTGTTAGGGTGCATTGTTCTTCACCAACTTGACCAGGAAGGCATCTGTCTGCTTCTCCACGATGTTGCCTTGGCACGGTGCTGGGGATGTCGATACTCCTAGCCAACGTTCGCCCCACGAAGTTGGCCCTTGCAGTTTGATGGGCCTCCATTCTAGGCTCCTGGCACGGTCTGGATCTCCACCACCCTGGACAATAGCTCGGTCTTCTTCCCTTCTTGCAGTCTCTTTGCAGGTGCCCTTTTTCCCCGCAATTCCAGCATCTAGGCGCACCATTCACCTGCAGCTCTCGCTCAATTCCCACGCGCCCACACCTGCAATCATCTGCCAGTACCTCGCGAACCCGGGCAGTGGTACGGGTCACATTTTTGGCTGCCTCAAAATTTAAACTATAAGTCAATGCATCCTTGACTGTTTGCTTTTGAGCTAACCGCACGGCTTGTTGCAATTCCTTGTCCTTTAAGGCGCTGATGAATGCTTCTGCTGCTACGTCATCTCGATGTTCTGGGTCGTACGCTGGGTAAGCCAAAAGTGCCAGTCGCTCAATGTCTTGTGCTAGCTGCTGCAAGGTTTCGCCAGACTTCTGCATCCGATGCCGTAGCTGTGCCTGGTAAATCTGCTTCAGATGATCGTCTCCGTAACGCATGTCCAGCGCATTCATTATAGCAACCGGGTTTGAATGCAGCTCAACGGAGATAGTCTGCAAAAGCTCGGCATCTGGGCCTCTTAGAGCAAGAATTAACGCAGTTGCTCGTTCCTGCTCATTCCAGTGATTTATCCTAGCGGCTGCTTCAAACTGGATTTTGTAAATACTCCAGACCGTTTGCGCATCGAATATTGGTGCTTGCACATTTCTAGATGAGCTTTGCGCTGTGGTTATAATTGGGGCTGGTGAGGCGGTTATTACTGCCTTCGCTGCTTCCAAGTCCTTTTTCACTTTTTCCATCTCATGGTTCATTCTTTCTTCGACCTGGCTGACATTTTCCTCGACCTGGTAAACCTTTTCTTCGACCTGGTCAACCTTTTCCTCGACGCCTTTAATACGCTTGTTAAGACTACTGAGCTCCGCTTTTATTGCGGTGGACTGTTTTTGAAAATCTGCCTTGATTTCGATCGCTTGTAGATCCAGCTTCACTGATTGTTCATTAAGCTTCGCTGATTGTTCATTAAGCTTCACAGTTAAATTAGATGACTGTTGTCGCTGCTCTTGCTGCATCAGCATTAACATTTGCAATATCGCATTTTCTGGCATTTTTATTGTTTCGGCTGTTTTTCTACCAGTTTCCACGTTAATTTTCACTATTGTGCACAAAAATGTTCAAAAGTTTTCACTTCCAAAATTTTTCTTTCTCACTTCTTGACACCATTGTCGCGTGTTATTGGTTCGCGGCCAATAATTTTAATGTTCCGGGAAAGTGAAAACGCAATGTCTTTTAATTTAAGTTAAAAGAATTTATTTAATTACAAAAATGCACAATGAACAATTTAACAATTTAACACTTTCACTTATTTTAATTTTCACTATGGAAAAATCTAACACTTGTCCATAAATTTCTTATCGCAATTGTCTTCTAAATCACTTCACTATTACGAAACACACTTCCCACACACTTTCGCAGTTCTTATCGCGGTCGAATGAATGATTCCCCCCATTCATTCAGCTCGCCTTTATATAGGGTCTCTACCTATTCACCCATTTCTCGTACATGGGCGAATGTTCTACCGAGAGGTACCTGGTAGGTTCGAGCAAGTTCATTCGTTGACGTTCTTAATGATGATGAAAACAATTGCGACAGTAGCTCGCAGAATTATTTGTACATGTAATTATTTGTACATGTAACAATATCAATGCAAAGAAAAATTTACGTTGAATCTATGAAAAACAGTATAAATTTGTATTTCTAATAGAACATTTAAATTGTTTTTCCTTTCTAAATTTTATTATTTACAAAAATTTAAAATTGAATAACTAAATTTTTCCTATTTGCAATTGAAATTTCGGAACAGTGTTATGCGGTTTTCGGGCAGTTGGCTAAAGTGACTGCTCGATTACTACAGATGGTTCCAGAAGGGCGGTAAAGGATTTAAGTAGCGGTTAGCTTGTGAAATAAATTTAATCTACTTTCGGTGTTCTTATTTTTAAGTCATTGGCATAAGTCTGTGTTTGAATGAATTGTATTCAACTCTCTAATTGTCTAGTGCTACATTTCCAAAGGTTCAGTGAGCAGAGCTGAAAGAGTTAGGGAAGTGAAACAAAATCGTAACGATATTTCCATCTAATGTAGAACTTCGTTATAGGCTAATGTAATCAACCATACTACATACAGGGTGCGTCAGCAAAATTCAGAGAAACTTCACATAAATTTGTCGCTTTAGTGGATCTCAACGGCACCAGTCAATTGTTATCATTTCAACTAAGTAGATGTGTGTGCATTCGACGTACACTATAAATGGCGGAGTTAGTGCAATCGAGTGTGGAAAACAATCGAAGAGCGGCGGTTGTTCAAAATCTTTGCGCTGGATGGTCGCCAACAGAAATTATAAGGATTTACGGGTACCCGAAACCCACAGTTTACGGCATGGCTCAGAAATATGCTGCCACAAAGAATTGTGAGGAAGGTTCTTCTAATCCAGCAAGGAAACGACAACAAGGACGCCACAAGTTGTTCGAAGGGCCCAATACCTCATTGTGGAGGATCCTGGGAGAAGTAATTACAAACGAGGTCTACCTGTGGGTTCTAATGACGATTGTGAAGCGGTGGTTTGAAACAGTGACAGACGGAAGGCTGTAAATTTTTCAGCACGACGCCACTCGAGCTCATATGAGCCATTGAGTGTTAAGTTGATTCTCAGATAATCTGGACACGTTTTGGTCCAAAGAATTCTAGCCTCCCAACAGCCCAGATTTAAACCCGCTGGACTATTACGTGTAGAGCGTTATCGAGTGGGTTACTAACAAGTCCAGACATCCTAATGGGCATCCGTACAGGCCGCCGTTAAAGCAGCATTCATCAATTTACAACGAGAGCAGTTAAGGAAGGCATGCTCTAAATTGCGAGCATGCCTTCCTTAATGGAATGGAAGAAAGCGGGGGTTACATTGAGTTAAATTTAAAGAGAATACCTAGAATCAGCATATAACAACTTTTATGGTAAATGCTAGTATATAAGTAATAAATAATTATTACTTTCCGGATTTCGCTGACGCAACCTGTATTATATCGATTGCTGACTGCAACGTTTTCAAATCGAGGCTGAATTAGTTTTAAATAATTTTCGTCAGAAAAAAAAACAAAAACATATTTAAAGAGACTTTTACGAGAGGTTAGAAACGAAGAAAAGCTCTCTTGTTAACACATGGCCCGTGAAATCGGATAAGAAAACAATAATTTGTCGAGACCCGGATGAACAGAAATACAATTAACATTCCAAATGGTTTTGCAGTATCTAAACGAATAACATATTTTGTAACATGACCACAATTAATTTTTATTGGATGAAATCAACTCAATGTAAATATTAATCAAATTTTTATTGTCCTTTTATTATTTCTCTCCTCTGCATATTCCATCCAACGTTCGTCTGTTGAGTTCAACATGAAATTTCCACAAAAGAAATTCAAAGTCACGTATCCGTGTTTTCTCATTAAGGAATTTCTTTATTGCCCATGGGATTTCAGCTTGGCAATGAAAGTTATCCTTGAACCTACGCAAAAATGATTTGCGAAATTCTGAAAATAGTTCATAACATCATACAAAGTGATAGTAAAGTAAGAAACTCGTCAAATCCATTCTATTACATAATACATCAGTGCTATCCGTGAGAGGGGCGTATACGAGTATGTAAGTTGAATGAATGTACTTCTTACTTCCATATGTGATATGCCGTCTACAAAGCTACCATCGGCTTAAGCTTTAAGGACTTATCGCAGAGACATCAGATTTATTTTATAGCGGAAAGAAAAATCATGGATTATCTCTTCGGGTGATTGATTTTTTGTCATATAAGTTTAGGAAGAACTAACGCCTTCTTCAATAAGATATAGTCAAGGAGCTGAAATTGATGATGACGACAACGACGAACGTGAACCGCCTTTGCAATTGTCATGTCTGTTGAATACTGAAGGAGTCGAGAAGTATTTCAGTAATGTCACTATTTTTGCTATAGGTTCGTTCAGCTCAAGATATTGTGTTTTAAGGGTGTGTTTCAGTGAAACGAGTCAATTGAGTGTGAAGAAGGATTTTTAAGAAAAATGAATGGTGGTTAACGACATATCAGGCACACATACAAAGTTGGCGTGAACTTAATTGCAGAGCACATTGCCTAACATACTTCCTTGCACAATCAAACTAATTAAGAAGAATGATTGCAATATTCTTTTCATTTTTTTTACATCATTCAAAATGAAAAATGTTGAGCTATAACGCTATATTGCGGCCTGCGTTGAAATGATATCGTGGTACGAACTCTTCTTCATCATCATTCATATATGGTATTCAGTTCATTTTGTTACTCTGTATGGCATGCATCGCTTGTACCAATAAAAGTTTGCTAGAGTTGTACTCGTATGTTAAATCCTGAATAGTGTTGTGAAGGAAACATGGTGCATCGACATTTAATATACATCACACATCTGTGGAGAACAGCATTGAGAACTCAACATAACGTTGAGTGACACAGTGTAAACGGACTTACTCTCGGTTTCCAACATAATCGAAAAGCCACCGTGATCGATGTAAATGGACAGTTAAGCGAAACCTGAAGCAATCCAACGTCGACTTACAACAATTTATACATCATCATTTGAAGACAATCAACATAAGTAAAGCGAAAAAATTTGAAAAGTTATTAGCATATGAAAAGAACGAAATATCCATGGAAGAGAAGTGCGAAGTGTACAAAATACCATGTGCTAAGTGCAGTAAAGTTTACATTGGCCCAACGAAGTGGATAGCACCAATGATATGCAAAAAACATCACAAAGAAGCTGAGCTAGGAAAACAGGGGAAAAAACTAACAACCAAATCAGCCATAGTGGAACATATTGTTACCGATCATACGCGACACTCCTGTGCAAGTCGTGCCAATACCAATACCAACCAATATGTGTGTACAATTATGAACTGGGAGGGAGACGTTTTGTTCGGAGTCGTGAGCTGGTTGTGGTCCGTCATCATGTAAAGATCGTTTGTAATTAATAAAGGTAGTAATTAAACGTAAAAGAATCGTTTACTTAATATTAACTCGTTTGGTAGCCATTATTCCGCTCTGGCCATCCTGACACAATCAGAAGTGGGATACAAGACCGTAAAATGCCGACCGAGAAAAGTTAATCGTTAACAGTTAAGCAGCTACACGCCATGCTGAAATCGCGAAATCGTTCTGCTGAAGGAACAATAGGCAAACTAATAAGCCATGTCTCGGAAGATGTGGGCTCAGACGAAATCAAATTCGACGATATTCCAACCGATTTAATGCCGCCAGTGTCGCGCAGTAAATTCATCGAACTTAAAAATACAATTGCCGCAATTGCATCGTTACTAAAAGGATTCGTCGCAGCAGTGTTGAACGCCGCCGCTGCCCATCAACACATGCACGCTAACCATCCGACCGTCACCACGAATACAACCACCGCAGAATACCCGACCAACACCAACGTATCAGCCGAAAGCAACCGAGCCGTCGATCCACTCTCACTGCCGCCGTCATATGCAGTAAGCAGCGGGATGCAACCAAACCGACTATCGTTGCCGCCATTGGGTGCATCAAACAAAATGGATACCGTTGCCTGGACGCCACCAAATCCGATAGCGCAGTCAACCGAAATAACATATTGCGCCGCCGCACAGAACATCACGACGCCATTAGATGCCGTACCAATTCTTCGTACAGCCGACCATTCAGCGTCAACATCGACTCGCAATAGTGGACGCACACTAACAATTCATGAAGTGGGTGGCATGCTACCGGAATCCGACCCACTGTCAGAACTATTACTGACATTCAAACAATTCTCGACGCGCTCGGATGGGAGGACGACATGATTCTTCTTGCTATGCCGTCAAAATTGAGGAACACATCTCAAGTATGGTTCGAAAGCCATCCACAACCACACACATCATGGAGACCTCTCGCAGCCGATCTCGAGAGAGATTTTGCCAACGACATCGGCGAAAGCAAAATACATTCAAAACTGATGGCCACGTACAGGAACCCAGGCAAATCACTTGAAACATTCTTTTATCGTATATGTGCAATCGCGCGACGTAGTAGTGTTAATGAGAGAGCCACCATACGATATATTCGAACAAACGTCTGACTCCCTACTGTACAGAATTCTATCGCATGTATAGATATAACGAGCACCACAGAGTTCCTCGCTCACAAGCCCAACGTGAAGATGACACAACAAAACGACGAGAGAATTAGTCGAACAATAACCGATATGATCGAAGGAATGTTACCAATACAACTACGCCGGCTCTGAATAATAAAAAACGAAATTAGATCGTGTGTTGTAATTGCTGGGATAACGAACACGTCTCAAACAATTGTCAACAACCGCGACGTAGAAAACGATGCGCGACATGCTTTTGCACTACATATTCAACCACCCATTGCCCCGACAAATAGAAAACAGCGAATGTCTACCACATAACAGATGACACAGCATCCATTTGCCACAAACAAATTTTTCTAGACGGGAAACCTGTAAACGCATTCATCGACCTAGGTAATGATCGCTCGCTCATACGAATAAACACCGCTCAAAATGGATGCCAAATTGTCGAGAGTAACACCGCAATCTTGAAGGGCTTCACAGGAGGGGCAGCGCAAAGCAATAAACACTTCATCGCCGAAGGGCTTATGGACGATTGCACATAGCCAGTGAAACTCATTGCCGTGCACGACGATCTCATCCCATGTCCTGTGCTACTCGGCAGATATGTACTATGCACCGAAGATAGTCAACTCATAATGAGCGAGAACACAGGCCGACTAGTAAATTTTGACACCAACAATGTCCGGATCGGAAGTTTATTGACCGGTGACGAGCGAAGGGAATTATACCGCATTTTTGATGAATTTTCCGATTGTTTTGCAAATCAAATATACGAGCTAGAACGATGACGAAGCACCAAAATGAAGGTAGAGGTTAAAATAGATGTGAAGGTTAACCCAAAATTGTACAAGATTCTGTTCGCAAAACGGGAAATTATTAGCGATATAAGAAGTGACCTTCTCAAAAACGGAACTATCCGACTGAGCGATTTCGAGTACTCGTCACCGATCGTATTGGTGAAAAAGTTCAAAGGGGAAGATCAACTTTGCGTCGACTACCGAGCATTGAATGCATTCACCGGCAAGCAACCGTTCCTAATGCATTCCGACGACGAGCAATTGGCACTAATTTCAGGAAATCCCTTCTTTACAACGTTAGACCTTATGGCCGGATACTATCAAGCTCTGCTGGAAGAATCCTCGAAGAAATACATTGCTTTCATCACCCATGACGTCTATATGAATTTAACGTGATGCCCTTTGGTCTCGTCAGTGCGCCATCCGTGTTCTATAGGGCTTTGTCACAAATAATGAAAAGATTGACGCCCGGTGAAGCAGTTCTATACGTAGACGAGGTGATCATACCAAGTCGTACAATTGAAGAAGGTGTGCAACGACTCCACTCCTTTATCGAATTATTTCAAGAAGCCGGACTGACACTACGATTATTAAAATGCATCTTCTTTGCCAAGCAAACATCTTTCTTAAGTCATCGCATCGTTGGAGACCTCATGAAACCCGGACACGAGAAAACATCCGCTATCGAATTATACGCAACATCGACTAACGTGAGCAATGTCCGAAAATTTGTCGGTCTAACGGGCTTTTTCCACAAGTTTATACAAAACTACGCTATGGTTGCTCCACCGCTACCAAATCTCCTGAAAACGAAGGAAAATTCAACTCTCTCCTGGGCAACAGAGCAAGAAAACGCTTTCCGTCATCTAAAGCGCTTATCATGCGAAGAACCGGTACTCACGTTATACGATCCCAACCGAAGCCATAAGCTGCTCACTGACGCAAGCTCCAAGGGCTTGCCGCAATCCTCATGCAGGAAACTGAGACCAAAACCTGAAAGCCGACGTCCTTCTTCAGCCAAAGTACCACAGCTATGATCGTCGAAGCTCTCGACCGTTTTCATTTGTACTTGCTGGGAAAACGATTCCACATACTTAACCGACTGTGAAGCCGTAAGCACCTTAAAGGCGATGAAGTTGCTGAACCTGTAAACAGCCAGATAGCTATTGCGAGTACAAGAGTACGATTACAAGATTGTGCACCGTCCGGGCAACGCTATGCCACATGTAGATGCACTTAGCCGAGCACCCGTCCAGAACGCGACATGTGCCACTGATGTCACTGAAACCATCATGCAAATCGAAACCGAGCATACTCGTCACGATAACTGCAATGACAGACACCAGGCAACCGACGCCGAGCAATCCAAAGCCGACAAACCGATTACACGAAACGCCGATGCCGACCAGCACGTAACTGGAAATGTCGCCGTTAGCGACACCATGCTAATCGAAGTGTCAACCGATGACTGGGTTGCCGCGATGCCCGATCTAAAGCAAATCGTAGACGTACTGCAAAACATCCGAGAATCATCACTGCAAAAACAGCTGACCACCGAGTATCGATTGAAAGCAGGACGCCTCTATCTAATCGAAAGAGACAATAGGAAGTTCTCCGTACCACGCGCTATCCGTTAGTGCATCGCGAAGCTCTACCACGATGATATGGGCCACCTTGGAGTGGAAAAGACCCTACAATGCATACATCAGCACTTCTGGTTCGCGAGGATGCGAAACTACGTAAAATCCTATATCAGTTCGTGTTTGCAATGTTGCTTTAACAAAACTGCTCCTGGAAAAGCCGAAAGCCAACTCTATGTGAACGAAGTCGATCCGATACCTTTCTGCGTGTTGCACTTGAACAATCTTGGGCCATTCCCACGTAACACAAGGGGAAAAACATACATCATCGCAGCCTCCGACCCTTTCAGCAAGTATGTCGTGCTAAAGGCCGTTCGATCGACCAAGTCCACACCGGTAATCGAAATGCGGACCGGATTAACATCATTTGTGGGACTACCCAACCGAATGATCACAGAGCGTGGGACTGCCTATACATCAAAGCAGTTCGAATGCCATCCGTTCGCCGTGCACGAACGATCAGATCGAGAGATTTAACTGCAATATACTCAACTTCCTCCGAACATCAACGACCGATCGACACAAATGGGAACAATGTCGAGGGGCATGTAATGGAGCATAAACTCGGAGAAAAGTTCGACCACCAAGTTCAGCCCAAATGAAATTGTCTTCGACTTTCCCTTAAGGGACGTGATCCAGAATCAACTGTTGCTGGCTTTCCACGACGAAACATCGATTCAGTGCGAGGAATTAATCAACTCGATGCCGATCGAACAAAAAAGAACCGTAGCCACACGCAATATCATGACCGAGCGAAACATATGGGAAATCCAATTTGATGGATGACACAAACCACCACGGACATACCAGCCTGGCGATTTAGTGTTAATCAAAAACGCTCTAGCATCCACCGAGGAATCGCGAAAATTGGAGCCAAGGTACCGTGCACCCTACCGAATCAAGACGGCCTTACAATTTGACCGGTATGTGGTGGAAGTATTTTCCAAGGATGATCAAACGTCGAGGTTCTTCTTTGGTGGTTGTTAATATAAATCTTGCATAGAGGACATGTGCTCTGATAAGATGCTAAACAATCAGCTCTATCGTCCTGCAAACACAAATGTTTACAAGGGAACAGTACGACACATCTTTGTCGTTCTTGGCATTTCACCCACAGAGGTCTTTCTTCCTCCATATGGTTCTTGTTGCTCACAGTTTTATTTTGAGTGGAGATTGATTGTCGTATTGCAGATCTTAGTTGAATTGGACTATGGCTTAAAACAGCAGATCTGCGCAATTCAATAGTGCTTCTGGCTCGAGACGGATGACCATGTCTGCCAGATTGAAGCCTCGAGTAAGGTGAATTTCAAATGTACTGGCTAGATACATTAAAATTTGGTTCCAAAACCGCATCAATTGTCTTACGATTGCAAAAAATAGCAATGAATGACAACAAAATGTAATTACAAAATCCTTGGAACTATCGTCCGACACACAGTCTATCGCCTTGCCAAAATATCCCTTCGCGGACACAATGATGGCACAGGTAACGGAGAGGGACACTGAAACTTGATAGGGTAAACCAAATACGCCACCATAGACATGTACCTTCTTTATCTTACAATATTTTACGATGGGCTTAAATACTTGCAACATTTTCCGCGCGAGGACAACCAAATGAAGAACGAACTACTAGATTCGCAATGACAATCGTGCACGTAAGCACAAAGTATCAAAATAAAAAATGACGTTACAACCATAACAAGTCGATATTGCTGTTATCAATAATGCAGAAGATTTTGCGCGAAAGAATGATGGCCACTGAGAAAAACTGTAAGGTTTAGAGTTCTTCAACTGAAGTCAAAGAGCCGTTGCGACAAGTTTATAAAAGAGCCAGCGACGGTCAAAGCGGGGTCTCAACAACAACAAGGACAAACGTGCTGCAATTGGAGAACCTCAAATGGAATCATAGCCATCACAATGAGTAACCAAAATGCACGAGTACTAGGAGAAAGCAAAGAGGAAAATTGATTCCGACAGCGAACAACGTTGAAGTTCCATCGCAAGCGGACAGAAGCGAAAGAAGTGAAGGAACCGGAAGGCGTTAGGATTTTGACCATCAACGAGGCCCCCAACGTAGGAAATTTGAGGAAAAATTGTAAGTTTGCGAATTTTTGAATATATTAAAAATAACATTGAATTATAACTTGAATTATCACTTTGGATTTTAATTTGAATTTTGATCGGAATTTTTTGCATGCGATAGTGCCTTCAGCCAGTGGATTCGCGCGTGGAGTATGTAGTGTAGTTGGAAGGCGTAAATTACGCCTGGAATGGCAAGAATTCTTCCCGTCGAGGATTCCAATTTGCATAGGTGGTGATTATGAAGTGTTGATAGGCGACTCAACGAGCCGAGAAAGAACCATTAACGGTTCAAGTTGGGTTTTGGTGGAAGCGTTGATAGGTGGCTCAACGAGTCGAGAAAAGCCATAAGCGGCAAGGAAATACTAGCCAGTCAGAGCAAGGTGTAGACCCGGTGTGTGGCACTACTCGGTGTCTTTTAATATCCGAACTATTCTGGGGAGCCTCAAGCTCGCCACTGGGCTCCTGGGGGCAGTTCGAGGGTTGGCGAGTGGTGCCTACCTTCCTCGTCTCTACGGGTTAGCCGGGAGCCCAAGACCCGCAACCGGAATCGCTTGGTGTAACGTAACAAGATTTTGCGCGCAAGTGAACTTGATCTCACGATGTCAGCAAAATCCCAGATTCGCAGTCAGGAGTGCTATCACCTACACTATGCAACCATTGATGCTGCTACTCGCATTCCCTTCATGAGCTTGAATTGGCAAAAGCGTTAAAATGGGATTAGGAGGCTTTATTTATTTTAACGATTATTGTTCCATTGCGATGAATGTATGGTAACAAGGAGAACAATAAAAAGATGGAATTTATTTTCTACAGAAGAGAAGGTAAGATTTTTTCAATTATAGAGATAATTTAAAATTAGTAACAATAGGGGTTACAAGATAATAGAAAATAAATCAATATTTTAAAATAAATGTGTGCACTATTGAATTTGAAGCTTGATATTGATAAATTCTCAACTAACGAGCAAGAGAATGCTGGCAGTGGCCGGGATATCCAACATTTTTCATTGCAACTGAAGGCATGGATGCTCAGAATTGGTTCGAACCCCGTTCACTATTCTCGAATGAAACATATATATATTTGGGACTGTTTTTTCGAGATGTAATTGAAAAGGAATTAGTAACCATCGAGCACTTGCAGGTGGATCAGATTACGGTGGATATTTTAACGAAAGGAGTAACTAGGGTACGAGTAAAACATTAAAATTGTACTCGGCTGCTAGGACTGTCAAGTAATGGACTTATACCTTATATTGCGAAGTCCACTCAAATGATTTGACACCATGAAGACAGCGACTTCCATCGTTCTTCTTCATTATGATTCACATGTTTAGTTCAGTTCATCTTGTGACTCTGACAATAAAAGTTTGCTAGAATTGTATATCCACATTTTTCATTTGGTTTCAAGTCGAGATTTCTAACTTTAACAAAAGATTTTCTGTGTTAATACTTAAAACTATCCCTTGAAGGCAATTAACAAAAGATATACTCGTATAATGTCATCAAGCTGTAGAATCCCTTTTATTTTCCTTCCTTTAAGAGTTGACTAGCCAATTTAAGCCAACAATTTAAATGTACATCCAATGAAATAACGTAATATCGTCCACAGAAATAGGACCAGGTTCTCATATCAGCATACACGCATTTCCAGTCCTGAATGGACCTATACAAGGACCACAATAAAACATAATGAATAAGCTTGTAAACTGAAACGAGTGGGTTCATCGTTAACTAGAGTGGATGCCAGCATAAAGCTCGTTCTTAGGTTCATTACATTCAGGAATTGTGTACGAGTATGTGATATAAACTCGAGTCCCAAAAGACAATAAATTGTAAACATGAGCGTAAACAAACACATCCTCTTATTCTTGGTGATACCATTAAGAGCATCTTTTATTTCCCATGTCCTTAAACAGGTAAGCGAGCGAATGGCTCCAGTGCGCTTTCTCACATACTACATCCCTAACATATATAATAGTACCATTCTACACAAGCGTAGGTATCTAACAGTTTGTAATACATGACGACTTGGTGTATCCTTGTTTGGTACTTTTTGTCCTAGATCCAGCATGAAAAGAAGGATGAGCATTATTTTACACGATGTTTATAGGAACATATAATTGTCTCCAAATGAGCCTTAAAATATTTTACTTGAGTGTGTATTAAACCGCATTTGTGCGATTACAGAGAAAGTACTTTCATGAAATTTTAATTTTAAGTAGTTTGAAATGAATTTCCTCAAAATTGTTTACACCTTGTCACAAAGTCAAACGATTTTGGTAATGGCAAGTTGAATGTCAACAAGGGATCGGATTATAATGAATACAGGTATGAACGTTGTAGGGGTAAATACGAAAACAATTTTTTATTTTAACTAAATGGAATGTTTCTACAATAAGAATCCTACAAAATTCATCTGTACTAAAAAAACCTCAAAGATACTTTCTAAACAACAAATCTTTTTTGCCGGCTTAAGTTTGCAAACTTCATAACTTGCTTGAACTAAATCTCTTCTTCTAATTTATTTCAGCTTGCACAGCAGGACCACATGAAAAACGACTTCTTCATCATCTCTTGGATAACTACAATGTCCTAGAACGGCCTGTAGTTAATGAATCCGATCCGTTACAACTAAGTTTTGGATTAACTCTAATGCAAATTATTGATGTGGTGAGTATGCCTAGTGTACTTGTGGTTGTGGCGGACTTAATCCGCAGAATAAGGAAGTTTTAATAGTTGTGGGATAAGGTGCGTGGAATAATGTACAAGAAGGATCGCAAAGTATTTATGGGAAATTGAAGTTTTTGATTAATAGGACAAGTAATATAATATGTTTGCATTAAAATATCTGGGAAAAACAGTACGTGAAATTTCCTATTTAAAAAATAACTTTATCATTGAAGTTTTTAAACTTCAGGAATAAGACCAAATATTAAGATTCTTCAAAGCACTGATTTATTTAACTTCCGAATATATTTTTAGCCATAAATAAAAGGCATTTTATTGCTGCTTTGAGAAGCTATTCAGTTGAAAACTAAATGGAGCTTCGGGAGAATCTCTCACTTCGACGGCACTTAAAAACCGAGCCAACCAAAAAATGATCAAGAAAAACTTTATTACCGTTTTGAAATAATTATTAATTTGGACTGCTCTGCATATTTGTTCACTCCACGTTGCCGAGAATGCAGAATACAGGCACATTCCTCTCATCATGAAAGTACAAGGTTATCCATTTTAGAGTAGGGAAAGTATAACCCTGCCATTTGACATCTGTCAGAATAAAATGTCATCCAAAACGTGTTTTTTTTTAGCTGAAGGTTTACCATTTAAAAATATGGATCGCTTAGTAGTCGAAAAAAGCGTTGAAATTATTAAATTTTATTATAAAAATGGTGATTCTGCTGTATCAACATTTAGGGCAGGGGTCGCCAATTAGTTTTGCTCCGGGTCCGTTTTAAGAAATGAAATGACCATCGCGGTCCGCACAACCGTTGATAAATTTTATAGAAAAAAAATCTTTATCATACAAATGTTATTACGGAAATTACAAACGTATTTTTTTACATCAATGAGAAAAATGACATTTTTTGTTGCGGACTATCTGTCTGAAGTTTGGTGTATAATTGGTGCAAGATATTGACATAAAATCCTGGAGATGTTCATCAGTAAGTCGAGATCGAAATTTATTCTTAACGAAGTTCATCTTTGAAAATGCTGCTTCACAAACATATGTTGACCCAAACAAAGTAAGAAGTTTTGAAGCTAATTTTTGTAGTTCTGGGTATTTATTACCACACAAATTTAATCCAGAACTCTTCACTGGAAACTTCCGCATGTTTGTGCTTTAACACTGTGATTTCTTCGAAATCGATCATTTCCATCTGCAGAGTAGCTTTATCACTCCCATAAACTATTTCAGCTTCGTTGCTCCATTCACCATCAGGACGCAGAGAGTAAATGCTGCTGAGGATTTCTACAACATTCTCAATTTTCTTAAAATCTGCGAACCTGTTTTTAAATTCCGATTTAAGATCCGTAATGAACGTCTTGTATTAGCCGACATCAATTTCGTTGTCACTGGTGATTATTTTACTTAAATTGGGGAAGTGTAAGCATTCATTACCAAGATCATTAATAAAGAGATCGAGTTTTCGCGAAAAACTTTTTACTTCTGACATGAGCTCCCATACAAGCTTTCCCTTGCCTTGAAGTTTAAGGTTCAGGTCATTGATATCTTTAAAAATATCCGTCAAGAAAGCAATGGCAGCTACATTTTCTTTTTCGTTTAAAAAATTTAAGTAGGCGTTTGCTGAAGTCCGATCAATGTTGAAAATATATGTCTTCAAGTGTTCTAAAATGCTGAAGAATCTTTCTAAAACGCAGCCTTTGCTTAACCATCTCACATTATTATGCAACAGTAGATCATAATATTGTGCGTCAACTTCTTCAAGAAATGATTTCAATTCACGATGTTGCAGTGATGATTTCGCACCAAGAAAATTGATTATTTTTATCACTTCTTGCATAATACGTTCAAAATCATGATTGAGTTTGCAGCAAAGCACAGTTTGGTGAATAATACAGTGGTAGGAAATCAAATTTTCATTACATATTGCATAACTACTCAACAGGTGCTGGCGCACCATCAGTAGTTACCGATAAAAGCTTTTTTAAGTCTAACTCATCTTTATCAAAATGATTAAACACTGCTTTGATCATGTCTTCTCCTCGAGTTCTTCGTAATAGTGGCAAAATAGCCAATATCTCCTCAACAAAAGTTTGTCTCGCTTGGTCCAGGTAGCGTACAAAAATAATTAATTGTGCCGTATCAGTGACATCACATGACTCATCCAAAGCCAAGGCGTAAAAGTTTGCATTATTTAACTGCCGCTTGACATCACAATGATTTTCTTCTGCCAAAATGTGTGTATTTCTGGTGCTAGTAGAAGCAGATAACGGAATCCGTCGTATCGTCTCAACAACATTCTTTTTGTTCTCAAACAAGGCATTACCCGCCTCGAGAAAGCATTCTTTAACTATTTCAGCATCAGTAAATGGTTTCGTATGTTTAGCAAGAGTCCAAGAAATACGTAAAGAAGCCTCACCACATTTTTCCTGCTCAGTCATCGAGCGACTTATGATCCGGATCGAAGACGAGTAACTTGATAGTAAACTTGCAATTTTAGACTTACGAAGATCACTACCAATTGAAAAGTTTTCGGCAAATGATTTGTGGTTGGTATCATAATGTCGTTTTATATTTGAGCTTTTAATTAACGCCACTGTTTGGTTACAAATCAAGCACATCGGTACCGCTCCAGCACGATTTGGCAGCGTGAAACAATACACATAAATCGGTCCAATCTGGCAAAAACTGTCTATTTTCATCTTCAACTTTTCTTTTTTTCGGTTCCATAGTAATAAAACTCGCTAATGTAAACAGGTAGGTACTTAAACTCGTAAAGTAAACAAGCAAACGTAATATTACAAGCACGTGTGTCAACGCGGCGCTCGTCACTCAAAATTAAAACAAAACCCTGGCAGCCGGCGGCAGGGCGACCACATGATTACTCCCACCCCGCCACGCCCCGCGCGCTTCACCGCCGCGCTTTTCGAATTGACGTCGACAAAGATAATGCGGATTACGTACTCTGTAGTGCAAGTTGCTGTGTTCTCGTGGTCCACAGAAAATGGGTCGGCGGTCAAGATGCGGACCGCGGTCCGCCATTTGGAGACCCCTGATTTAGGGCTTTAAGAATCGATTACGGTCGACATAATCGACCTACTCAGCAAACAATTTCGAACACAGTGAGAAAATTTGAAGAGACTGGATCGGTTATTGATATTGCAAGGCCTGTGCATCATCGCAACATTCGTTCTGCTGAAAACATCGCTGTCGTTGCTCAAAGTGTGGAGGAAGACCTGAATGCTCAACATTTGGGCTTGTCTTACGGCTCATTGTGGCGGATTTTGCATTTGGATTTGCATCTCCATCCATACAAAATCCAACTTACTCCCGAAATTAAGCCTCAAGACCATACACAATGCAGAATGTATGCAAATTGGGTGATTGAACAACAAGCCATTGATAACGATTTTTCGAACAATATTTTCTTGAGTGATGAGGCTCATTTTTCGCTCAGTGGTTACGTAAATAAACAGAATTTCCGCAAATGGGGCTCTCAAAATCCTCAGGTGAACGCAGAAAGGCCTTTGCATCCGAAAAAAGTGACCGTTTGGAGTGCATTATGGTCTGTTGGTGTTATTTGCCCGTATTTTTTGAAAACGATCAATGAATAGCCATTACAGTCAATTCTGACTGCTATGGACGGTTGTTAACCGATTATTTTTAGAAATAAATTGAAGATTATGATCTGGAGAACATGTGGTTCCAACAGGACGAAGCCACAAGCCACACAACACAGGCTAATCGAGCACTTTTTCAAGAGAAATTTCCAGGACGCGTAATTTCGAGATTGAGTGATGTCAATTGGTCCGCAAGATCCTGCGACCTAACACCTTTGGATTTCTTTTCATGGGGCTAGGCAAAAGATCGGCTTACGCGAACAATCTTCAATATCTTGAGCAATTGAAAACCAATATTCGTGAAGTTATGGCCGAGATATTGCCGGAAATGTGCCGAAAAGTCATTGAAAATGACCTCAAAAGGATTGAGGCCTGTAAGTGGTCCCGTGGAAGACATTTGAATGATGTTGTGTTTCACGTATAATGGCAAGGTTCAATCTTTATATTCAGTGAAATTTTGTTTTCATTTGAATATTTTGTGTGTTTTCTTTAGCTTTAGTTTCCCCAGCGTAAAATGGATAGCCCTTCTCCCAAGCATAAAATGGTAAGCCCTTTTCCCAAGCGTTAAATGGATAGCTAAGGGAGAGTGGAAGTATTAGTGCGTGCATACGGAACAAGGAATTTATCAGAGGATCTATTAGGACGACTAGTGTTCAATGTTCAAATGTAGCTGCATACAGTTTGGGGTAAGTGACCGTGATAAAGCTTGTACAAGTTGCACTTATCAAGAAAACATCGTCTAGACTCAAGGGAGGGGAGTTTCAGAGTACGAAGACGGTCGCTAAAGGAGAAGTAAGGGAGGTTGAATTTGATGAAAAGAGACCTTGTGAATCTGCATTGAACCGACTCAATAGCATCAATATGATTCCTGTGGTGAGGGCCCCATATTTGGTATCAGTATACTAGGTTACTGCGAACAAATGAAAAGTAAAGGCACACAAGGAGGCGACATGCTGCAATGAGGAAGTGGATCTTAAAATGTACCCTGAAAGGCGTGAGGCTTTGTTGATGACTTGGGCTATGCGGAGGTCAAACTTTAACTTGCAATCAAAAATCACACGAACATCCTTAAAGGAAGTTACATTGTACATAGGGGTTTCAACAATATTTTATAAGAGAATGTCATCTGGTGGCATTTCGAAATATTCAAGCAGAGATTGTTTGGTTTGCACCATTCACTTAGACGCAATAGGTCACTTTGTAAGGTATCAACATCACATTGTGAGTCATTTACCCGAAAGATCTTAAAGTCGTCAGCATAAAGCAGACAGGGAGAAGTGATAACAGAGGGAAGATCATTGATAAATAGTCGGAATAAAATGGGGCCAATTATTGAAGCTTGTGGTACACATGAACTGGGGCAAAACGTAAAGGAGAAGTAGGAGTTGACTGTGACAAGACAACGCCAATCCCAAACATAAGATAGAAGCCAGGAGTATAAGAAATCAGGAATTTTGAACTCTAAGTTTCTGAAATAAAAGTGAGTGATCTACAAAATCAAATGCCTTAGAGAAATCCGTGAAAATAATGTATATTTGTAGCTGACGGTCAAGGGCCACAGCAATGTGGTGGGTTATAGAAAGCAAACTAATGAGAGTAGATCTGCCTCTGACAAAACTCTGGCATCTTGCTGTTTGGCTAAGGATGGAAGTATAAAGGAAAACAGAGCATTGAGAACGATCTTCTCAAGAACTTTCCCAGAACAGGGAAGCAGAGATATGGGATGATAATTGCAAACGTAATTGCGATCCCCAGACTTGAAGATAGGAAGAATATGGGCAATTTTCCACTGGGAAGGGAGAATCCCAGAAGCTAAGCTCAAATTATAAATAATTGAAAGAGGAACACAGAGAGATTAGGAAAGTGATTTTGTTATGAAGTTTGGAATTAACATCGTGCGTTTTGGTTGAACCAGCGCACTCTTCACAGGGCAAGTAGATCCTCGTCTCACGAGAGACCTTTGCCTACCGGCCAATTCCACATATCAATTCCTTGGAGAAAAAAGGGAAATTCGCTTAAACCGCTATTCCAGGTTCTCATGAATTAACATACATGAGAGAACCTAGGCAAACTTCAACAAAAGCATCGTCGACATCATCATTAACATCATCATCAACAACATCATCATCAACAACAACGACATCATCATCGGCGTAGCCGCTACCCTCGTCGTAATTAAAGGGAGTAATAAACTCGCTTATTACAAAGAGTAAAGAGCAACAAACGAAGAGTAAAATAAGTAAAACTAAAGACAAAGATTTTTATTTAAGACAAGGATTTTTGCTTCCAAAGTGGTGACCCCAACTCGCAACAATAAGGGTAGTCGGACGAAACGACGAGGATGGCAGGCATCGTCTTCTTCAGAAGGCGCCACCAGCCGTGAACTTACTCTCTTCTCAGGAGGTAAACGTCATCAGCCAATGCAGGCTGCCATCCTTCTGGCGGGCTAGTCCGCAGTTGTGGCTCTTTCAAGTAGGATTACAATTCGAGATACACAAGGTGGCAAGGTACGCAGCCTAGTACCATCTCATGGTATCATCGTTGGACTACGAAATCATCATGAATGTAGCAAACATCTTCCGTGCACCGCTGAAACACGCCAGATACAGAGCGCTCAAAGCAGCTATCGTCGCCCGTCTCACAGACTTACCTGATGTGCAGGTACATAAGTAGCTCACAGGTGTTTAGTTTGGAGACAGGAGACCTTCACAGCTCCTACGGCATATGCGTATCCCCGCTGGCACATGGGTGAGTGACGATGTCCTTCTTGTCAGATGGCTTGACCTCCCGCCTCAGCAAACGGACTGCATGCTACTTCTCATAAAGAACCAAATGCCAGAGGAGCATACCGCTGTCGCAGACGAGGCACAAGACATCGGTCCGGGAATGATGCCCACGTCAGTGCAACCATCTCTTCACCGCGTACTTCTTCGAACCAAGTCGCTATTAAGTTTGCTGCCTTGCGTCTGGCGGTTACACAGCTAAAAACTTTGACTCGAGAGGCTATTCAGTAATCACACGCCTGCACCAGCACGCTGTGGGAGTACTCCTGGTCAAGAAATTCAAACCGACAGCGAGGCCACTCTGCCACTCCTGAAGCAGACAGCTACACAGGATACTCCTGGTATCACACCAAACACGGGACCCTAGCGATGCGCTGCAAACAGCCTTGTTTCTTCCTAGATTTAGACCACACTACCAGGCGCTCAGAAAACTAGGTTTGCAGGCATTGCACTCAGCAGACACCGCCAGCAATACCTTGAAAAGACGCCTTTATATCTTCGACCGCACCACAAAAACTAGGTTCCTGGTAGACTCCGGCTCCACATCTTCCATCATCCCGAGGCCAGTGGGCCAGTGCTCTGCACATGGTGCCCAAGGATGACGGGCATTGGTGAGCTACTGAGAACGACCATCAACTCAACCCTCAAACCCAACCGGACCATTACCCATTGGCCATCGTCGAGGGTTTGATTCAAAATGCCAGCGGCACTGTTTTTTCAGTAATTGACCTCCAGTGTGCTTTCTACTAAATTCCGGTTGCTCCTGAAGACTTATGTAAAATGGCAATCAACATGCCCTTCGGACTTTATGAATTCCTGGGAATGCCTTTGGGTCTACACAATACAGCCCAAGCGATTCAGCGGACTCTAAATCATCTGTTGAGGAAATTGGACTTCGCCCGGTTCTATCAGGACAATATCCTAGTTTTCTCGGCCACCGTGACCATCACTAGCGCCACCTCAAGCAACTTCTCTCCATGCTGCAGGCGGCGAATTTTCATTGTCGTAGCAAAGGGAGTAATAAATTCTGCCATTTACAAAGAGTAAAAAGTAACAAACAAAGAGTAAAATACAAATAAAGTAAAAACTAAAGGCAAGGATTTTTACTTCCAAATACATTTGCTGCCCATTATTGGAAACGAGGACTTACTATTTATTTACAGAGTACTATTTAAATTCATGTTCAGAGTGAAAATGAAAAATCGGTTGGTGTAGGATTATACGTGAAATAAAGTCAGGTTAAATTAAAAATGTTGGTCCTCTTTTTCTCATACTTTACTGACTATGAGACTTACAGCATTGACAAGGACCCTCCACTCGAGTCCAGCCGTCGGGCGATAGTTTTTATTGATATTGCAGGAGCTTTTGCCGGGATGAAGGGTCCTTGCATGTGGACTCTTGCCATCGGAACCTAAGGTCTGGTTGTGACAAAGAGGCACCTATTGTCATGGACCACAAAATCTCTCGTCAAAGACGAGGTTGTTTCCAAAGCCAGCGTGGCCAAAATAAGTTAATTCTAGCCTCGCCCTTTTTAGGGTTTTGCAAAATTATTTTAGTTGCGGCCTGTCTGTTCGTCCATCCGTCCGTGTGTTACAGCAATTTATCTCGCAAACTATATGAACTAGAAACATCAAATTTTGTATGTGGATGTCAAGTGGTGCCCTCTTCAAAGTTCAATTACAAAAAAATGTTATGAGCTATTTTAGGGGGTCTCCCCATATAGGGGAGCAGACCCTTAAAAAAAATCAATCAAAGGTAGCCATATGGGTATCAAATTAAAAATCTTGATGATAACTTTTCAAAACAGATTTTAAACTGACATAATTGTGCTGCTTATTGGTTATGAACGGGGACGGTTTCGGGCCAATCTCTCAAGTTATCGACTAACTCATTATATACCGATTACACCATTTGGCTTTCGGAAAGCATATTTCAACGTCCACAGGATTCAAGTCACTACTACCCCAACACTGACACTCGACCTTTTCTTTTCAACGAGTCGGTAAAGTTTGCTGTTAGCTAGGCAGAGAGTACGGAACAGAGCATACATTTACATGTGCCCTACCCTTCCGATGAGCTGTTCGTAGTCATGCAACTGTTTTTTAAATTAAGCAGCCATATAAGCAACGTTAGATCCATTCGATGAACGATTTTTTATCCATAAAGGAACTTGTGGAAATACTCTATTATAGCCAATAATTCTTTCCCGGTCAAACAGTGATTCCTTTTACTATTTGAAATAACTCGGCTGTAGTACGAAGAGATTTTTTCTTCGCTATTGACCTACTTCAATTCCCCTGTCGCTCATGTTGGTGGTGGTATATGCAAGTATGGGAAACTCTCATAGCTTTCCCTTCAATGTCTCAAAGACTGTTGGGCATTAACCGTTTTAGATGTTGGTAAGACCCTTTTCTGATAGCTGATCGAGGCGCTTAGTTGTTTTGACCAATTTTTCGACGGAAATTCTATAAAAGGCAACTGAACCAAGAAGATTTCGTAATTGGCGTTTGTTATTTGCTATTGACCAGCTTTTACAGCATCTTTCTTAGGGTCCACTTTGACGCTTTCTGCTGATTCGGAGTGTCTCAGATATTTTACTTCCTAAACTAAAAGGGACTCATAAATGGCTGCAATATTTCTAGAAGGCATTCACAGTGTCTCCAATAACTCTACTGAAGCTGTAAACATTCCAAAAGCAGAGCACAAAGTTCAAGCATCACCGACAACTAGAGCCGAAGCACAGTCAGCAGTACGTGTGTAAAAAAATAAGGCTCCTAGAATAGATGAAACCACAGTAGAACTGCTCCAGAGGGGGTCCTCTTCTAAGTAACTTTCTCTATAGGCTTATTTGCAGAATATGGCCACAGAAGCACTTACCAGAGAGATAACAAAAAATTGTAATATGTCCTATACACAAAAAGGAGAATAAGTTAAGGTGTAAAAATTATAAAGGCATCAATTTATTGTGTACGCCTTATAAACTGCTCTCCATAGAAAAAAAATGAAAGTCGTACTATGAAAGTATTTTAGAAGAGTATCTGGGAGGCTTTCAAAGTGTACGATCTACAATAGACGAAATATTCTCAGTAAAGCTGGTGCTCGAAAAGTGCAGGGAATATAACATTGATGTCCACCAACTCTCTGTAGGCTCTCAGCAAGCATATGACAGTGTCGAAAAAAATTCCTTGTACAAAATAATACTTGACTTTAGCGTCCCAACAAAACTAGTATGCATATGGACAAAGTCACGATACTAAAACAGAGCCCCAGGTTAAGGCAAATAGTGAAATAATGAACAGCTTTATAATTGAATCATACTTAAAGGAAGGGGACACGCTTGCCTCAACGTACTTTGATATTGCGCTGGAACACGTTATCAGGGAGACATCAGCTGAAATTTCTGGTATTCTAATGTTTAAGTCTTCACACATTATGGTACGTTTGATTTTAGATGTCAACGGAGCATTTTTAAGTCTAGAATCGAAAGCATCATCACTCAAATGAGGAAGAACATTCCAGTCCTATAAAACCTGACCGTAGGAGACTATTATCTTGAAAGCTTGGATAACTTCTTATCTCATTTTAGAGTCAAGCTATATAAACGCCACAAATAAAGTCTATTATTCCATACTTCCCATTCTAAGATCCATATGTGTGCACAGATAAAAGTGCTCAGCATTTACAAAGGACTAGTTAAACCTGTGCTGTCATTTGGAAGCGAAACATGCACCCTGTCATGTGAATCCGAAAAGGCAGTGGACATACTTGAATGCGGAGGGCTCCGGAAAATCGATAGGGATAGAGTGGAGACTATGTTACAATGATTAGCTGTATAAACTACTTGACGAACCACCCGTATCTGCCTGCTTAAAGTTGCGCAAAAGAAAACCGGCTACTTAAAAGAACGTTAAAATTATGGAACATAAGGCAAACGTTCAGCAGGAAGATCCAGGAATATTTTATAAGACACGATAAAAGCTGATAGCAGATCCTTGCTGGGAGTGATCAACTGGTGAACGAGGTCGCAGAAGTGTGATAATTGAAGATTAATTCTAGAGTCCAAGGCTCGGCTTGGACTGTAGTGCTATAGATGATTACATTGGCACGATTGAATATTCAAACTTATTGAGAGAGAGTTTCTACAATATAATGTATTTTGTAACAGACGGGAAAAGGCTGTCGCGTTGGTAAATAAATTAAATGCAGTCTTATTGTAAGACGCCCTGTCATACTTAAAGATGTTTTAGGAGATAGATATCCTATACAAAGGATGATTTTGGAATTCAGTGGTGAGGTCCCACGGACAGGAGCAACGGAGTTGTGTGAAACACAATATGAGTCTCTACACCTGAGTTGAAGGTTTTACTCTCCTTTTCCGTTTTTTCACAATAAAATCCTTTCGTTACGTTGTCACTGATCCATATCAGTAAGAATATTGTATCCTCGTGCTGAAAGCTGTCAGTCTGATAGATTTCATCATCTGACTGGATGCGCAAGAGCGTAGAATGCCACCTTGACTTCGTGTTGTGCGTGATATGCTAGTGAGGGATGTTCGTAATTTGCTTGATTAAGTTGGGATTGCAAAACTGGAATGCTTCCACGCATTAGATGTTCGACCACTTACAAATTCGTGATGGCAGTGCCTCTATTTACTTTGGTCGTTCAAGTTAAAGTAACACAGACACTTTTGTTCTGTATCAAATTTAAGTGACAAAAATCGATTGCAAACCTGTTTGGAGCGATTTTATTTATCGTTTGGATCCTATATGAATTGCGACTACTGGAAGGAAGGAAAATTTTTCCATCTCTTTATATCGTTTTTTATCGACTTTAATAGTAAAACATCATTTTTTTGCTTACACTACTGCTCAAAAGTGTTTAGGCACACCTTTTTCATGGATCATTGAAACAGTATCATGTTTACAAGAAAAACATTATATTAAAGTGAAATATGTATTTAAAATGTGGTTCGGTAAGAAACACCCATTATATGATATAAGAATTACTCTCCTTTACCTGCACTTGGCCGGATTCCCGGTAATTATTTATTGCGATGTAATTGCAATAATAATTCATAGAAATTTCTAGGGAAAGTTTTTTATCAGGTATTGTAGGTAATGATTTTTAAATAACTTTCCTAGAAGATTATAGTAATATCCGTTACTTATGGTCAGTTGCAATGTGGTTTTTACTCTGTTAACGTCGTGAGCGAAATATCGAGTGATAGTTTTTTGAATATGCCTTCGCGAAAAAAATTGAGTACGGAAACGCGTGCGCTTACAATATCGTACCATAAAAGTGACATAAGTAGTCGAGGAATTGCCAAAAAAATGAAAATACCCTAAGCTACGGTCGATTATATCGTGAAAAATATCGGGAAACCTGCAGTTATCTTAATAAAGGACGGATTGGAAGACCAAAAGCAACAATATCCGCATATGATCGTAGAAAAGTGGTTAACATCAAACCAAATAGGCGTAAAACAGCCCCAGAAATCACCGCAGGATTAAATTTTGGTCGCTCAAAGCCAGCCAGTGTTTTGATAGTAAAACGTCGTCTACCAAAAGCCGGGCTCCACGGCCGCATTGCGATGAAAAAGCCATTACTTCGCAAGCAAAACAAGCAAAATTGACTGAAATGGGCTTGTGAACACCAACATCGGACCATAGAAGAGTGGAACAACGTATTATGAATAGATGAGTCCAAATTTGAATGAAAAACTGATGATGTGGGGCTGTTTTGCTGGTAGTAGTGTAAGGGACATTGTGAAAATTGACGGTGTATTAAAAAAAGAAGGCTATAGTGAAATTTCGGAGAACCACGCAATCCCTCCCAGAATTCATCTTATGGGTCCAAATTTTATCTTCCAGCAAGATAATGACACAAAACATTCCTCCAAATAATGCAAAGGCTATTTACGCAATATAGGAGAGGAAAGAACTCTCAAAATTATGGAATAGCCTCCCCAGACCCTCTGCGTGAGTCCGATCGAGTACGGAGATCGGCTCCAATATCACCTACTAACATGTCAAACAAATTGCAGTCATGTTGGACTTCAATACCACAAGAAACTCTGGCAAAACTTATTGCAAGAATAATTGTGTGCTGCAATTATTAAGTCAAGATGTGGTCACATAGATGATGGTAACATTTAAATTAAACGTTTTTTATTTGGGTATTTTTATGGGCATATGCGTAGATGTACATAAAAAATAAATACTATCACATTATTGCTGGGTTTTCATACATTTTGGCTGCTAAACAAAGTACCTAAACACTTTTGAGCGGTAGTGTAATTTTAGAAGAGTTTGCTACTTAAGGCCACGAAAAGTAATGATTTCTTGTCCTTCAATATACGTTATTTTAGACACTCAGATGCGATGGCAGTTCAATTTACTCCAATGAGTTTAGACATATTATTTAAATCACCGAAACATGCGATCTGTGTCTATGAGCCTCGAGTTATAGAGGCTGTGGTGTTGATAACGTGTGGATGCAAATTTCATTCTAGCTGCATCAGCAAATGAGTCGCAACAGCTTGGAAATGTCCCCGATGTCAGATACTTGTTACTTTGGAGGAGTTGTCCACAAATGAACCTTTTGTCCACGACATAAAAGTCATAGCACTACGATCCAGACGAAAAGGAGCAGTACCTGAAGACGTTCCATGTTAGTCAGGCTCCCGAGGCTCCATTGCTTTAGCCTCTCCCTCGATTTCTACCTTAGTAAAAAGGTCCACCGAGCAGACAACCAAAAACCCTACTGTGAATTCTTTAACGGTACCACAGAGAACAGCCACTCTTACACCGACACTCGCGAATTCAGCAATGGCAATGGTAGTAGCTGATGTTGATCTTCCCATACTTTTTCCCATTCTGAAATACAGCAATTGATGAGCATGATGCAAAACATGATGTGCAAAATCAGTAGCGTCGAAGAAATCGTCAGCGAATTGCACTCCCTGAACTTCGTGGAGTCATCTAGGAGTGAAAAGCTGACTAAAGCAGACCCTAGATCTGGAAGAGTTCTAGAAGCAGAACCCTCCAGATAGATTTCCAAAAGCATTGACCAAAAGCATTGACATCTGTACAATGACCTCTCGAGAATGTTCTCTAACTAGATGTGGGGCAATTCCTAGTACCGTTAGTATCTGATCGTGCTGGTTTGCGTTCGCAAACTAGACCCTTTTACCAGCATGTAAAACAAAGATCAATAACTTACCTGTTACGAGATGCCTCAAACCATCGAAAGCTGGTACCTGAAATTTAACGGTTTCAGTTTAACCACTTCTGTTGACGGTTTCATTTATTAGGTTTAGACTCTCACCAAAATCACTCCAAAATACTACACCCGATAGAGGAATTTGTCCATAGATTTGCCGTTCCTCTGGTCAGGTTTGCAGTGCCCTTGGTTGTGTTTGTTTAATCTTGTTAGAGTAGTTTACTATATTTCGGTTTACGGTAGAGTAAATTAAGTAGTGATACCACAATGTTATGGGGATTTTGAACGCGAATATATCGATCGGTCCATTGGCACGGCTCACGACTTAACGTCTTTGATTCATGGAGAGGTTGATTCAGACTTGCTTCGAGTAATCTCCGGAAAAATCGGTTCAAGGCATTCCAAACGTCCTCTTGACCCATTCTATAAGTGGTAGGCTATTGAAATATTAGAAGACCCCACGAGAACGTGGCTTAAGAAGAAACTAAGTGCAGTTGAGCGGCAAACTAATAGCTGGCTACGGCTAATCATTTCTGGGTTAGTGCTGAATAGTATTAACGAGTAATACCATTGAGGCGACTCTATTTCAATTAGAAAGGGCTATGTGTAAATGCACGTGGCTTCACAATGGATCGCCGAGCAGTTATTCATATGAGGCTTAAGAACATCTAGATGAGTCTATTACTTAGTCGAGCTGTCTTCCTAGCAGTGTATCAGATCAAATGTCCTGATCATAAATATCAGCACCTAAAATTGCAATATCTTAGTAAAAGAGCATAAAAATATGAAAAATTTTACTACAATGAAACGAAGAGGCGGAAATTCAATAATTGTATTTTTTTTTTATGTATGCATTCAATGATGTTTAACTAATTGAAATTTATATTATTGCTATGAAAATAAACTAGTTTAATATATTTACATATTTGCCCATAAGCCTTAAACTAACGCTTTTTGTTACTGCATTCATGTATCACACATTTGAACCATATTTACCCATTTTAACCACAAATAGCTGAAATACACCACTCTCGGTTAAATGATTCATGTGATTTTGCAACGCTTTCCATGGTGTGGCCACAAAACGTTACACACCATTTAATTAGCTCATTATCTAAATTATGCAAATTTATTGCTGCTATACTGCCACCCGGAAGCTTTCCCCGCATTCCCATTAGCAATATCTCATCCATCGGAAGTAAGAGAATGCCATAACAATTATCAAGTGCACTCATTAATACCTCACTCAATTTTAATTATCTTCAAATTGCTGACCTAAATCTTCAGCTCGAACATTCAAACACATCCAAACCCGTCAAGAAAATTCATCAATCTTCGCTACTTTTCCCACAAACTAAACCTTATACTGTAGATTTAAGTTCACAGCCTTCTTGTTAAATTTTCCTAATCACAGAAAAACTTTTAAAATTCTAAACAAACTTCTCCGCCTGGAAAGGTATTCGGAAAGAAAAATCATCAAGTCTTCACGCTCTGTATCTTTCACGCTTTCGTCCTTTTTCATCCGCCTCATTTCATCTTAGCTCGGCGGTCATCAACAGCCTCTGAGAGTTGTGTGTAATTACGTAGCTGGGAAGGGCGGGAAAGTCAAGCGGCGAACACCTTGCCACCTTAAACGGCTACGCCAACACATTTTCCATTCGTAATGCTGCTAATTACGCGCTCGGTGGCATTTTCATACACTTAATGGAAGTGAATTAACTTTGGCGAAGATTATTAGATGGTGGGATCAGGAACAATAGCCAAGGACATGAATGTTAATGTTGCCATGCTACACAATCTACGGGCAAAACAATTTCAAACAATTTGAATTATGAAGTTGGTCATCAAAGTAAAATGGTTAGATTTTGTATTTCCATAGAAGTCGAGTAGTTGGCATTGTGTGTGAAAGTCCTTTTTATGTAGGATTACGTCGATGAGAGATTTATTTAAACTTAACATTTTATTTGTGTTCAGAATAGAATAGTTAGCATGCTATAATTATGGTACGACAATATTACAGTAAACATTGTAGGAAATACTGGGACTTGTAACGATTTTTACTCGTTAGTTCGGCCAGTTATTTCACGATGGAAATCCAAATTGATCTCTCAATGATTTAAAGATGTTAAGTTGAGATACCTGCCTGTAAATTGTACCTTTCGGATACTCGACAGTCTACTCCGTTGCTCGTTTGGCAGCTAGTTTGGAGAGGAATTCGGTCATGATTCAAACCGTAGATAAACTGTTACCTTACACTGGAGGACGCTCCGGTTGAAGGTTCTGCGGGCTCTGGTTTCCCTTACCGAAGACGGATATGGCTGCCTCTTGCTTCGACCCTGAACGTTTGTTTCAACCGTCAAGCGAGTAAACGGTTTACTGGAGATTTCCTTGGAGCTGAAATATCTAAAATGGAAAGAAAAGAACTATTCACTTGCCACAACGGAAAACTCGATACCCTACGAAGGTTGTGGATAGAGATTACCTAAAACGAACAACTCGGACAACTCATCACTTAGCTATAACTTGTGGATAGATATTACCTCAGTCACTTCTGGACAATGGAAAGAATTTGGTTTTTTGATTCAACAGCTAGATTTGGTTTTTCGATGATATCACTTGCGAGCCAAGTTTACACCAAAAATATTTATTTCGATCACTTTTCCACAAATTATAAAAATTGATTTAGATAATATTGGATATTCTAGAAAATTATGAATATTTTTTTGTCAGTTTTCCATCGATTTTGCCATTTTTTCGGTAGAGCCATTATTCCATCTGTGTAGAACTTCTGTCGTTTATCGGCGTAAAACTTGGCCAAATGATTTTCACAGTCCCTTTTTGAAATGAATTTCTTTTCATTAAGGAAGTTTTGCAGAGACCGAAACAAATGGTAGTCTGATGCATCAAAACTTCCCAGCCAAGCTCTGTCAATTTTTTCCGGGTCATCAAAGATGTGTGTGGTCTGGCATTGTCATGATGGAAGACAACGCCCTTTCTATTGATCAATTTTAGCAGATTTTTTTGAATTGCTTCCTGAAATCTGGTTCATTGCTGACAGTACAGAGCCAGGTTGAGTGTTTGTCCAGGTTCTTGCACCTCATGATAAACAATTCCCTTCCAATCCAACCACCCACACAGCTTAACCTAATTTGGTGTCAATCCTGGCTTTGAAGTCGTTTGTGACGATTCACCTTTTTTGATAATGATTTTTTTCGGACGACATTCTTGTATCTTACCCATTTTTCATCGCCCATAATGATTTGCTTCGAAAATGGCTCGATTTCGTTGCATTTTATTAGCATTTCGCAAATGGGAATTCGGTCGATCAAATTTTTTTGTGTTAATCCATGCGGCACCCAAACGGCGAGCTTCTTTGTGTATCCAGCCTCAGGCAAATGGTTCAAAACTGTTTTGTGATGGATATTCAGTTCCTTAGCAATGTCATGGCTGCTTATGTGTCGATCTTCTTCAATTTTTTGTAAGATTTCGTCGACGTTGTCAGTGATTGGTCGACCTGAGCGAGGTGCATCTTTGACATCAAAATTTTCAAAACAAAATCGAGCGAACCATCTCTTGACTGTGGCTTCTGATAAAGTATCTTGACCGTAGACCCAACAATTTTTTTGACGAGCCTGTGATGCATTCTCACCTTGATCATAGTGATATTGTAACATATAACAAATTTTTGCAAAAATTTCGCTCATTTTCAAATGAATACAACTTTTGACATGAATGACGAAATACAAAACTGTCCGTGTGAAAATTGTAGACTAGAATGTCAACTTTCTAACGCATGTCAGTTTGACTCAATACGATTAGTATGACACTGAACATCAACATATTTAAATGTTATTGGTGCTATATATTTAAATGATTAAATGTGCACTCTATGCACTAACAAGGAAGCCTTAAAGTCCTTGGAGCATTAGGAAATCGCATTAGGTGCATTTCTTGACAGTGAAGGGGTTTTTGACAATGAAAGCTATATAGCGCTGAGACGAGAACTAGCAAATAGGCCGGTAAATCCTATTCGATCTCAGTGGCTGACTCAACCCTTCGCGATAAAAATCGTTGCATATAAGCTGGGAATCAGAACTATCCATATGCATACGACACGGGGTTATCCTCTACTGTGGACATTTGTGGCCGATGATGCTCGTATTTTGAAAAGGCTATTTGAAAGTGGCATAATATGTCACGCATACGTGGATGATATCGCTATTTTAGTCCGAAGATAAAAGAAGGAACACAGCGTGAGATCATGTAGGGAACACTTTGTATGGTCAGTAACTGGTACCAATAAATTGGTCTGAGCCTTAACCCAGCCAAAACTACGCTGGTACCATTTACAAAGAAGTGAAAACTAGAAAAACTTCACACATAAACTTAAATGTAGTGGAGATCGGATTCAAGAAAGAAATTAAGTAGCTTGGAATCCATCTTGATAGTAAGCTCACGTGGAGCCGGCGTATTAAGGTGGCAACAACAAAGGTCACAAAAGCTCTGATGGTGGACCGTGCCAGACAAATCTTAGGGATGCAGTCCAACCGTACTGCGATGGATGTACACTATGATAGTGGGATCAATTATCACCAACGGGGCTTGTAGTAGTCGTAACCAAGCAGCCCTCATAGACAGACTCGAGGAACCTTCACGAAAAGGACAATAAAAGTAGAGAAGAAAGTCAAGGAAATCGGCACAGTGGCAGAAACGTTGTCTGGGTCAGCACTTTATTTCATTTGCGTTAAATTAGTTGCATTTTAATATTTCCAACCTATCCTGACACGGATAAGAGAATAAGTGAAAGTATAGTATAAAATCTTTAAAACGTCATATTGCTAATCGCCGCTCAACTGAAAATGGCTCTGGCAATGACCGAGATGAAGTGTCGCGATTTCAAGTCATTGATTTCGCGATTTAAAATTCCGGTGAAACTACTAGATTTTAAAATATATTGACAACAGACCTTGCGCCACTATATGCGAGTTCATCAGATTCTTGGCGTTTGTCTGCCGGATAAGTTAAAGCCAAAACATTGGTCGCGAGGAAAATGCATTGATCGCACGTCTATGCTTGAGTTATATAATACAATATGTCCGTAATGAAAACGTTTAAACTGATCGTCAAATTGGAGATGCTTACGTTTCACGTATACTTTCGTATTATATTGAAAATGGAAGTTCTACAGAAATTCCGAAAATTGTAAAAACAATCAAATGAAGGGGAACTGCTCGCACATTATGAGTTGCACGATTTAAAACGTAAGCCTTAAAGTACTTTTGAATTTGAATGTAGGAAAATTGCTCCAAATAATCTTAAACAAGAGTTGCTGTTGAGCCAAAGTCAGAAAGGTTTGCTTTGCAGAAAACAACTAACTATCCTTACGGTAAAACCGGTATAAAGACTGGAACTAATGGGAGTTCGTCAGCTGCGTCCCCAGCATTAAGAGTAGTCGTTCGAATTTATAGCAAGCATTAAATAAAGCTTAAAATCAAAGTTTAAATCTCAGCAAACCCCCTCGTTCACCACCCGCACTTGTGGTTGATAGTAAGGAAACAACTGAAGTTTAATCGTCACAATTGTGAACGACACCCGATGATCCGCTAGATGTACCGCTCGTATCTCCTGCATTTAGTGAAGATTAGACTGAAATCAGCCAAGAAATGTTCCTGCGTAAGTTTGGATTGTACACGGTTGAGTATAGTCGTTATTTGCAAAAAAAAAGATCTCAGCGCTTGCGCCGCTATGTAGAAAGTAATGAGAAGGGTTGTTGCCAACTCCGGCGTACCGGCATTCTCCAACTTAGAACTTTAAATTGCCTCCGTAACATTTTCACCTTCTTTTGGAAAATTATATCTTTTTCTCGGTTTATTTATCTATTTTAGTAACATTTAACAATTTTGCTTTCATTTTTATTTTCCTTAACATCTCAATCCTATCCTTTTACCTTATTTTTAATTACAAAAAAATAATACAATAATAATCTTAACTTTCCCTCTAACAACATTTCATTCATTACTTCCCATTAACAAAATTTCATTCGAGACCTTTTCATTAACAAAACCTAGTTCTTTCCTTCATACTAACTAATTTTATTCATTATCTCCCACTAATAAATTTTATTCGTCATACTAACAAAAATTCACTCTCGCTTCTCTACTAACAAATTTCATTTCAATGCCCATTAAGAAAGGTTCCTAGTTGAAGTTGCTAAATAAATGAATGGGAGATCAACAGAAGTGGCTCTCGACCGGGGGCTCACTGGGACCCGGGGTTCAAGTTCTCCCGAGCACAGGAAAACACTCTTTTTGGGATATCGGCAAAAGCAATTATTTCCGTATATATGACGATTTGCATATAACCAAACGCTTTCATTGTTATGCAAATCGCCGTTTATGCAAACTGGAAATTGTTGCGTTTGTCGATATGGGAAAGATGTGTGCGTAGCGGAATTAAAGTGTTTTGAACTCCGATTACGTTACTCGGATGTGGCAGCGGTAATTGGGAGTGAAAGGATTGCGGGATTGGTCTTTTGGATTTGATGGCATTCGGTATTTGGTCTTGGTGAGAAGAGGAAGTTTTTGCGTTTTTGTCAAGGTGATTTTGGGAATTAATAAATAATTCGAGGAAAAATGTTTCATTTGAAATTTCAAGGAGGGGAAAAAAGAAAAGTTTGTGTGTCAGTGGTGACTAAGATAACAATTTGGTTGAAAAGGAATAAGAAACTAAAAGACGTTATTAAGTTTAAATTAAGAGAATGGTTCGTGAGTGGCTCTGTGAAAATCAAAGGAAATTGTGTTTGATTCTGGTGGTGTCAAGGCGGAAAAGTAACTGAAATGGGATTTATAACCAAAAGTGATAAGTGGGCGTGAATTATGTAAAAACGAAGTGCAATGCATTGTGCCAGAAGTTAATTTGCAGAGCATAAAGTTTGCGATTCGAGTGGGTCTTGTAAATAACGGATGAATTTGTGGAAGATTACCAAGACGTGGTCAGAAAGTGTGTGAATACATTAAGGAGGAGGTTCTTTTTTTGACTTTTTGAATATCATTAATTAATGTGGATAAATCTGGTTGTGCCCCTTCTTAGAGTGACACCTACTCGGGAATACTCTGAAAGTGTAATAATTAAAACAACTCGTGCTCAAACGTCCATTAACGATAAACAATAATAATAATCAAAACGTAAAGTAATTTATTAATTTTTCAAAATTTTAGCAGTTGTCCAGTTCCCCTTTCAGTTACAGAGGGCTCCGCAGCCGTAAAAAAAGAGGAGTAATTTTGAAATCTGTTTTTTATTCTTTTTCCATATTTCTCGTTTTTTTCTCATTATATGACGGCTTGAATCCCTGAATTAATTTTTTCTTGGCGTAAATTCATGGAGTAATATTTAATTGAAAGTAAATTTTCATTTATTAATAATATTTTTTTCGAATCAGATTAAATTTGTTAAAAAAAAAACGAGCTTATTGAATTGATTTTTTTTGTATATTTTTTCTTTTAGATAAATTGTTGAGCTGCGATCAAATTGGAAATAAATAAAAGATATGAAGTGCTGAAGCAATAATTTTTAATTTCTTGAAATGACCTCCTCCTCTCCCGTCCTTTTCTTTCTCAAAATGGCCTCCCCTTCCCTTCGTGTTAGTTTTTATGTGTGGGGTGGCTCAGCACGAGCAGAGGGTGTCCCGGAAAACCTGCGACATGACTGAGTGCTAGGCGGCCTCAAAATGCCACCTAGGGCTACGCACGCCTCTGCTAGAACTTAAGGTCTGGACCTGCGGCGAATTCTGCGGTTGCTACAGAATGGCACCCAAACAGGCTAAGTTAGTTGTTGGTTCCAATTTTGTTATATTTTATTTCTCTCAATTTAATGTTTTAAATTTTTGGATTTGATGGGCTTAAGTACCTGGAGTGCCTGACTTGAATAGTGGTCTGAGCATTCTAGGGAAATTAGTTTTTTGTTTGCTGGTAAAATAGAAAAGCTTTGATAATTTTAGATATAATTTTTACATGATGATTATGGTTATGTTTTTAGTTTTCATCATGATTTTATTGACGGTTTTAAATTTAATTTTGAATTTTGATATTTATTTATAGATCTTTAATCACAGGGTTTGCCGCAGTTTCAGTGGCACCCACCGTACTGAAATGTATGTTTATCAGTCCTCACCGGCTATGATAGCAGTCATGCTGGGGAAGTGTGGATGTTGGTTGGAGTCCACCGAATTTTCAGCCGTTGGCTATATCTCACAGCATGGGATAGTTGGACTTGGATGCAACACTTGGAATCAGCCAACGCTTTTGGCCTTGCCCTCATCTTGCTGGTTTTAGCTTTGGGGTTTGTGTGGCTCTTGTCCAAGCCATTATGAAGTCCGTAGTGTTTTTTAATGGTCTCGTGGTCGGCCCTTTGAGGTGACATTAGAGCGCAGCCCACGTTCAGATTCAATAACTATGCCAGGCGTTGTTGCAGTTTGTCGGCTTTGTATTGTCTAAATTTTATTCCAACTTTCCATTTAAATTCCTTTTGTTATGTCCTATTCCCACTCGAGGAGGATCATTTTTGAGCAATGAAAGATGGCTTTTGTACGTGTATTCATCCTTTATTTAAAATCATCTCTATGAATCTTTTATTTAATCACGCGCTGATAGATTACTTTTGTTGACGAAATTGCACGAGTTTTGCTGTACGCCGCATTTAGTACAACATTTTTCTTGTAATTTCTTTGACTTTTAGCTATCAGTTTAATAAATAAACCAGTAACCGCCCAATCACGTGTCATACTGCCAAACATGGTAGGACGCTCAGATGATTCTGGGTTGGCATGTCTTACGCGACGTCTAAATCGCCTGACACTGTCACCACCACGTCTTGCAGGACACCTTACGGATTGACCTTTTTCTCCATTGGCATTGCACCCAGTTGCTGACGCAGTTCCTAGACCATTACCTCATAGTATGGAAACCCCACGGTATCAAGCACGCATATGTAAACAGCCGTGCCTCAGGGCAGCCTTCGAGATACTTGCCGGTGAAAAAATGGACAGTGAGTTTCGACGGTACCTCGCGAGGGTTGGATGCAGAGCGGTTTCTGTTCCGAGTGGAGACCCAAGCCTATCATAAAGTGATATCCTCCGAAACTTTGGCCATGGATTTCTATCTTCTTCTCAAGGGACATTAAAGATCATTGTTATTTATTAGTTATTTGGTTGATTTCTAAGCAATTTGAACACAATCAGATATTGGTAATTATATTTTTCGCTGATAGTGCAAAACGGAGAGTGTGAAGTAATTGAAATACCGATAGTTGAATCCAAGTTGTAGCCAAGATATTCAAAAGAAAATTTGAACTGTATGCTGTTTCTGATGCGATGATCGATTAAATTTAGTGACTGAGAAGCTCAGTCTTTTCAAGCAATTGAAAAAACAGGATATTCTAAATAAGAATAGCGTGTTGTGCATAAAAATTGTAGTAAAGACAATGTTTGGAAATTTAAAAATATGATTTGGATAAAGTGCCTGCATAAAGTGCTTCCTTAGCGATTGATTGTGTAACTATAGATATTTGTTATAATTGTAGAATATGAAACTACTACAAACGTTGTAGAAAAGGATTCATCTGAACCGATATGCACGCGTTCTGTAAAATACCGTATTTTGTTAGAGAGTTAGTAAAAATTTAAAGAAATGACAGGAGTTCACGCTCTGGCGATGGGCGCGGGAAAAGACTGCTGCTACTGACTCGTTAAAACAGAGTTTGACATGAGCAATGGCCGTCGATGGTCATCGCGATCACAAGTAGTCCCGTGATATTTTTATTTTCGTACATAAGTAAATTTGACGTCGAATTGTTGTTTAACAAAAAAATAATTTTAATGCTTTGCCATTTCGTATGTTAATCACTTATTTATACACCCTACATTGCTGAGCCAAATTTAATTTATTCCCTCCGTGCCATTTAAAGTTTGAGTGATCGCAATTGTGATGTAAAAGAATCCAAGTTGTTTCGAAAAAGCGATTAATGTCTTTAAGTATTGAGTTATTCTTCCTTTAAATTATTTTTTAGTGATCATTTAAACTATTTAATAAATAGAACCGACAGTCCTTATTGTTAAATGTTAATATTAATTAATTAATTAAGAGGCACGCAGGAACTTGGGGGAGGACTTCTATGCGGGTTGTGGTTTTGGTTTCATTTATTTTGAATGTTTTTTTCTAATATGAGTGATCAAAAGGACCTTCAACGAGACTTAGAACAAATCCTGATCGTACGAAAAAACGTGCCAAAAGTGCCGAGGAGGATGATTTATTGCTGTGTTCGAACAACGACTTTTTATGTTTCCACTTCTCCTATTGTAATGCCATCTGAAATAATTGCGCCACCACAACAATATCCGTCTGAGGGGCCAACGCGGGCAGTTCTCACATGTTGGAGTACCGACTTCAACTCTATGAAACAAATTCCCTTTACTCAGACAAATGAACTACTAATGCCAGCACCGAGTAATCTGAGGGACTATTTTTATTTATTTTTGAACTAAGACTACTACAAAGCCAACATAAACGCAATCATATTGAAAAGTTTATATAATCGGGGGTAGTCCCGAATAATGCAATGGAAGCCGCTCACTCTAGAAGAACTGAAAATCTTTATTGGGCTACTATTGCACACTAGTACAGCAAAAATCAAATATATTGCTGATTACTGGAAAATCCACTGCTTATATAAATCAGTTTTCCCTGAATATATGTCGAGAAATAGATTCCAAATAATTCAGAGACGTCTTCATTTTTTTGATGATGAAAATAACGTCAATTGCATGGATAAATGTAAGCTAGTGATTGATAATTTCAATAGTGTTATGGAGCGTGTTTATTACCCCGCTCTTTAGATGAATCGATGATTTTGTAGCGTGGTCAACTTATTTTCCGCCAGTACCTCAAGGCAAAACGACACAAATATGGAATAAAGTTATATTTGGTTTCTCAATAAGAGGTGTTATTTTGAATAGCCCACTATTTCGGTACATTTCACTTTTGAAGCTGTCGTTTTTTGACATTTGACAAGTGGAAACTGCACGATTAACAAAAATGGAACGATAGATGCTTCAATAATGCATTGAAATCATTAAAATTCACTATAAAAATGGTGAAAATTTGGCAGAGACGGTTCGTAAAACTTGAACATTTTTGGGCCGTCGTGAAGCAACTTGTCGGACCGCAATGCAGAAATTGTTGGAAAAATTCGAGCTGTTGGAACAACTTAGTAATGTGAAGAATAAAACCCGTGCACGTCACTCAAGAACAGCCGAGAATATTCCAGCTGTAGCCGAAAGTGTTGAAGAAAACCCAGGTTTGTCCATTCCTCGTCGTTCTTTCAAATAAGGCATGCCACAAACGTCATTACACCGTATTTTGCATAAATATTTGGGTCTTAAGGCTTATAAAGTTCAGTTAACACAAGAACTCAAGCCGGTCGGTCATCAACAACGTCGTGTCTTTGCTGATTGGGTCCTTGAAATACATGAAAATGATCCGGAATCCCATCAAAAAATCATCTTGAGTGATGAGGCCCATTTTCACCTCGGTGGCTTCGTCAGCAAGCGAAATTGTCGCATCTGGGGCTCGGAAAACTTAAGAGTAATTGTTGAAATGCCTCTCTATCCTTAACGTGTGACTGTCTGGTGCGGTTCATGGTCCGGCGGAGTCATTGGACCTTACTTTTTCGAAAATGAGGCTGGAGCAACAGTTACGGTGAATGGACTGCGTTATCGAGAGATGATTAATGATTTTTTATGGCCAGGATTGGATGGTATTGATCTGGACAACGTTAACTTTTAACAAGACGGCCACCTCTCGAAGAGGTGATCACAATTGGGCACCGAGATCTTGTGATTTAACACCTTGCGACTTCTTCCTTTGGAGCCATGTACAAAAGAAGGTCTATGCCAACAACTCAGCGTCGATTCAAGAATTCTTAAGGCTATCAAGGACATAGGGCAGCTACTTTGTGATTTGGTTATGGAAAATTTCATGAAAAGCATATGGTCCTGTAAGCGTGGTCGTGGTGGTCATTTGCCTGATGTTATTTTTCACTATTAACGGCATATCTTTTTCTTTATAATGAAATAAGTATTTAATCATTAAATTAAAAAATGGCCTCTTTCTTTTAATATCAAAATAACACATACTTTGATGATGAGTCTGATAAATGCCCGGATACTTCGTAACAAACACTCTAATGAAAAGAGCATGACATTTTATGAATTCAGGGAAAAAGTTATTAAATCATTTTTGCCGGAAATAACATCTGATCCACAGAAGACCAACACAAGCTAACCAAAATTGAAAAGGCAAACAGCGCAATGCGGCGGAGTTCTTGCGTCGTTTCGTGACCGTCGACAAAACATGGATTCACTGGTACCAGAGAGAGACCAAGGAACAGTCAAAACCATGGACTTCACCCGGCGAACGTGCTCCAAAGAAGGCGAAGACTGTTCGATCGGCCGCAAAGGTGATGGCCACCGTTTTCTGGGATTCACAAGGTGTGATCCACATAGATTACCTCGAGAAGGATAAAGCAATCACGGGGCGCTACTATGCAGACTTATTGGGCCAATTTGGCGTCGAATTGAAAGAAAGCGGCCCCGCTTGGCGAAGAAAAAAATGCTGTTCCACCACGACAACGCGCCGGCTCACACCTCCGCCGTCGCTATGGCCAAATCGGTCGAATTGCGCTACGAATCGCTGGCCCATATACCGTAATCTCCAGCTTTAGCCCCCCGTGACTACTTTTTGTTTCCAAACCTGAAAAAATCACTCGCCGGGAATAGATTTGGGTCGAATGAGGAGGTCATCGCCGCCACGGAGGCTTGTTTTGCGGCACTCGTCAAAATGTATTTTTTGGACGGGTTGAAAAAGTTAGAGCATCGCTGGGCCAAGTGTATCGAGCTTGAAGGAGATTATGTGGAAAAAAAATTGCCACGTTTCCAAAATTTTCGTTTTTCTTCTGTAGGCTAAGTACTTGTTGAATGACTCTCGTAAAACATGCAGGAAAGATTGTAGAAACTGTTATAAAAATAAACAAGTTGGGCAGACAGAGTTACGCTCATGTCAGAAGGGTTTTGTACTCAACTTACAAAATGCAATCACCAGCAACGAATAATATCAAAAAACATGTCCATGAAATACCAAAAGAGTGTGTTATTGTTGTTGTAATTGAAGAAATGGATATAACTTTCGTAAATATGATAGGAATTTCATCAAACATACAGAGTATTAGGACATTACGTAAGGTTGGCCACTCTCCGAATTTTTTTCGAACCCTAGAGTGACAAAGCCCTTCTATTAGGAGCTCTCTCCTGCCTCCTCGACTTGTTTCACCTATGAGTATTAATTGTAGGCACTCATCTTCAGTCATTCATTAAACAGAATCAAGTGTTCAAAGCATGAACTCTAAACGTTGAAGTTGGGGAAAAATACCGCCAAATTATTCAATCTTCACATTTAAAACAGCCACCATTTTGTTTTACGATTACTGATACAACTAGCTGAATCAATTTTCAAAGATATTCATATTACCTATCATTCCTGGAACTTTCATGCAAATCCTAGCAAGCCAGTAGTGTCAGAGTCGATAAAAAGCGCATATTGTTCCATAGTAATACAGTGCATGACTTTGTTAAATACCATTTGATCTTTATAAAGCTTGCAGCACAGATCAACCTTGTAAATAGTCATTTATGTACCAAATTTGGTTGAATTTAAGGATACCGTTAAGATTTTATCCAAGAAAAAGTTAAATCGATAAATCATACTATTACTAACAAAGTTGAGTGAATTTCGACTTCTCATGTATTTGTTGTTGTTGTACTCATAAAGGCCTACATTCATGATTTTTTTCAGATTTTTCTGATGAAAGGTGTCCAATTGCGAGGGGGGGGGGGGTACGCGAAAAGTTCGTACATTTCCGCGTCCCCTGCCCCCCCACGGTACTAATACGGAAATTTTAAGACTTGTTTTATAAAGATCTTATTAAGACCTTTCCAACGACATCCTACTTGATTACCAACGTTGAAATTTTTTTTGTTGAAGGGTCACCCCCCTATATGGGGAGACCCCCTTAAACCCCTTTGAACATTTTTTCCACCCTTGAACTTTCAAGAAGTCACCACTTCTGACCTTTCCACAAAGTTTCATGACTGTAGCTTCTATAGTTTCGGAGAAAAAGTGCTGTGACATACAGACGGACGGACGGACAGACGGACACAGGTTGTGATTGCAATAGGGTTTTGTATTTTAGTACAAAACCCTAAAAAGGGTAAATACCATTAATGAATGTAAAAATTGTCCAGGTTGCTTTTGAATTGCATGATTGCACTGCTAAAAAATGTTATATTTTGGACATCGTTCTAAATTTTTACCTCTTGAATATGTACCTTCCCTTTACAATTAGAGCCAGGTCAGTAGTTATAGAAATTTTTAATTGATTTATCATATCAAATAGTTATAGTTAGTTATATAAGTTTCATAAGTGTATTATTTTCGTCAAATAATAATACTTAAATAGAATTTATGATTGTTGAATATAAATGTTTTTTATTTGTCAAACATTTAACTTAGGTGACCGAATCCCATATCATGCGCTATAGCGTTTTTGGCCATATGGGCGTGATATATATTTCGAGTACATAAATCCTGTGTGCATTAAAACAAGTATATAAATAGTATATTTACTTATTTTGAGGGCAATAAAAACTAAATAGAAGAAAAGAAAAATTTCGGCCACCACAGGAAATTAAAATATTCAGCTTGGCAGTGAATGTGTTAAAGAAAAATATAAACTGGTCTTCTCCGTTGCAAGCTCAAACGAGTATGGGACCCGCCACGTTGGCTTGTTCCTCCGTTTATGAGCTAGCCATCGGGTAAGCTCTCCCTCTTTTCTGCGTTTAAGGGGTTATTGCCGGAATGTTTGGCCTTCTTCACAAGACATAGACCCAGGCATCACTTAGGATCCTTGATCCGGCTGCGAGGGGGCACCGCCTCTATTTGGATATCCAGCTCTTATTTGTGGGTCGTGAACCTTCGTGGCAATCTCTCGCGCGCAGTTACTTGGGCATTGTCATCGCGTTTCTCTTGACAATAATTTCGGTAGGTTCCTTAAGCCACCGAAACCTATCCATGGTTTCGGTCGTTCGGCATTTCTGACATCTGGTCACCGGAAAAAGTAAATAAAATGTTTGTAATGGGCCCTTGTGCTGTGGGAAAAGAACCCACCCAACTTGCCAGCGCACCTACACGTGCTCAGACAAGGCCATCTTCAGTTGGGCATAAATCTTGCACTCGCAGAGGCAGCAGTCCACCGCTGCAGTCCTATATGGACACTTAACACTTATTGAAATACTACAGGCTATTGTCTGGGCGGACAAGGTTCATCAGCGCAAAACGAGGCAGGCACTCAATCGTATTAAACGTTTGGCCTATGTCTGAATCACGGGAGCAATGAGGTCATGCCCAACGGTGGCACTTGAAAAAATATTAAATAGATCACCCCTCCACCTAACGATAGAGCAAATATCAAGGTCCACAATGATCACGATATTTTATCACGAAAGGGAGACTGGCTCTGAGATTGGGCGTGATGACCATGCTATGTTATCCAAGCTGGTCCCATCAATCAGTGCACTGTTTGACGGCATAATGACTCAGCTGCAAGAGGGAATGGAGCTCTGAATGTAATGTTCACCTCACAGAGCCATATGCAATCAAGTGGTACACAGACAGATCGAAGACCGTAGGACCACTGGGAATGATGCCAAGCATATTGCTGGCGGAGATCTATGCAATCGCAGTAAGTACACAACGTTGCACAGACAAAAGATACAGGGGCAAAACTATAGCCATCTTGTCTGACAACTAACCAGCTATTAAAGTCCTTGAATCATAAACGTTAAAATTGGAGATTTTCCAAGAATATTGTACAAAACTCAATAAACTGGGTACAAGGTTACTCTGTACTGGGTTCCTGGGCACGCAGAGGTTGAAGGCAACGAAAAAGTAAACAGTGTTTGTTGTTCCTGAACCCGCCAGCGTGAGGAAACACTTGAGGGAATGAGAAACCAGAGAACGTAAGAAACACTGGAGTAGTTATCTAGGCCTTAAAGATCGAAAGCGTTCCATAGCGCCTATGATGAGAAACTATACAAATCGCGCATTAAATTAGGCAAGAATCAACTAACGATCCTTACAGGGTTCCTTACGAGGCAATGGAATCTCGAAGGACTCCTTAAGAAAATTGGTCTTCAAGAAAACAGCGAGTGTAGGCTTGCAGATGAAACACCAGAACATCTGATATGCTGTAGAGCTCTGTTCTGGAAAAAAGAGAGACATTCTAGGAACTTACCGCCTAGCTGAAGAGCAACTTGGACCCCTAGAGCCAATGAAGGTCATCCACTTACTGAGAAAGGTTGATCTGCTCATGGAACTCAATGAGAGTGGGGGCACTATACGAGCACATCTTTGAATGTTTGAAGTGCAGGACACCCATTTCACATAATCTATTGTACAATGTACCACGTTCCATATACTCGTACTTGCAAAATTTTATGTTTCTAGCTTATGGGAGTTGCGAGAAAACATGCTGTGGTGCACGGACGAACAGACAGGTTGCAATTTTAGTAGGGTTTTGTAAAATTATATAAAAAAATCATAAAAAATGTGTGCTTACTTTGCTTTTCGTTTTTACATTTATTGATATCAATGCTAGAGGACTGTCTTGTCTGGCTCAGGTTTAATATATAGTTAACTAAATTGGAAAGAAAACGTTTAATGGAACTCGAACATACTCTTAAAAAATCCGACATAAATCTACAAGCCATAAAGGACTTCAAGAAAACAAACTACTTGAATGCATTTATTCACTTCTCTTTTTCACAATGCTACTCAGAATTTTCGGAACAAGCAAATGGTGGCTTGATAGATTGTTAACTATAAAATAATTAACATTAATGCGTTTCAAAATTTTTGGTAAAAGTGAAGAAAAAAAAAACTAAAAAAGAACACTATGAACAGGAGTACTAGTTTTTCAGCTCATATTTTATTCAATTTGGGATAAAGGCAAGCAACAATTTTGCATCAAGTTAGTGTGCTCGTTGCACAGTGAGGATAAAGTTTTAGTAATAGATGTGTCCCAAAGGATTGAGAATCTACTAGCCGTAGACGACTGTATTATGTGGCACTTTTTCGACCTACTAAACGCCCTATCGACAATTGTTCACTTGAACGGATTTTCTTGGAGCCGCCACCGTTGATCCACATAAAGAATGTACCAAACTACTGACGCCAGCCACCATTACACTACACAAACTCGGGCGACTTTCAGTTGGGAACGTTTGCAGTGGGGAAAGCCTAAAGCAATTTATGGATATGACATGGAGCTTTTATCCACTTGTTAAGGGATGTCAGGGCAGAGAGTGTATTGCACTATGTGATTTCAAGTAGCAGCATAAAACTCTATTTAACGGAAAAACCTACTCAAGTGTGGAAAAGCCATTTCACCTTTTTACTATTCCTAGCACGTTTTTGCACACATCGCAGCATCATCGCGCCGCTGTTGTTGTTGGCATGAGCGAATCAGTCAAAGGATATTGACTCCAAGAGGGCATCCTTGCATCGCGCTCAATGACAAGGATTTTTATACGATGTAGTGTGCCTACATTCGTGTCACTTTTCGCTGAGTTATATCTCCAGGGGATATCCAACTTTCCATTTAATCTATTGTGGCTCGTTTTCTACTTAAAAATTCACTGAGGGTTTTTATAGGGTGCACATCATAGGGCGTTCTAGAAATAGGAAGCAAATTCAGGAAGGGTAGAAATTTATATACGCTTTCAAATTGGAGCGCAATGCATCATAAGCTTTATAAAAAATGCAGGTGCGATTTTACTCCAATGTCTATGCAATCTACCACGAAAAAAAAATCCGGCTTTTAGATCAACAAAGCTAATTCTATAAATTTTATAAATCAAGCATTATTAATTAATTTTAATTGTGTTTTCAGATTTTTGTAATTAGGATAATCTTGCATTTACGTTTCATGTTATCTGAAAAGCTCTGCTCGAGAGCATCCGTTACACCCGTTGAGCATAATCTTGAAATTCCTGTAAATCCATTATGTTCTTATCTGCAATGCTGCAGCTCATTATAAAATCACGTACTATCAGCCTCCAGTCTGCTTGCTATTCATTCTAGCTCATAAAATGTGTACTGAGTGCGAAAACAATACTAGGAGCATTGTCGCGTAGGACATCATACCTTGCACCGCAGTTCAGTCTGGTCCTGACATCCTTTGCATGAAATATTCAAATTTTAATCGCATTTCGAATTTTCACTTGAATTGAATTTCCCATCGTAGCGTAGCGTTGCGTTCTTTTGAAATATTCATAGAAGGGACCCACGTCGTGGATGTTTTACTACCGTTATTTTTCTAAGGGTAGTTATGGATGCCAACCAGTGGCAGCTAACTGATAACATTTGTTGTACTCATTGAATGAATCCTTGTTATAGTGTTAACTTGACCTGGAAGGAGAAAATATATTCCGACAAGCTGGGAAGGCAGTGAAATACTCCCACGAGATGGATTTTGCAAACAAACTAACTAACTATTATTTTAGTTACAGTAGATACCATTTATAATAATGCCGGATATAATGATAGATTGGATGTAACGATGGAAACTACAAGGAATGTTTGGTTTTGTATGCAATTTATCAATCTATATTCCGGGTTTAAAGATGCCACTTATACCGATATTCCGCATATAACAAGATATTATGGCCGGTTCCTCTGTTTTTTTGTTCCACATATAGCGATGTCATGGAATTTCTCGCACCTCAAGTTCTCCTGCCTCGCCCTTCCCCCTCCGTTTTATGAATTTTATTTTCAGCATTGTGTTTCTTCAATCTAATCTGCTTGTTGTTTTCTCATCTGTTCAAATGAACCGTAAAATTTGGGGACTCCCCTTCTTCATTTACTTAGTGAATGAACTGAAATGAAACAGTTCAGTTTTGACAACCGTCGTATCACAATGTCTGAGCGTCAGATTTTTTCAGTTGTCGAGGAAATTGCGGTTATTAAGCGCTTAAAAGATGGTAAAACTTCAATTCCTGATGTATTCTGTGGTCTTAAGATAAGTCAGTCAATGGTCTCTACTATCTGGAAATCTCGCACTATATTAAAATAAAAATTTGCCAAAGATGAAACAACCACTTAAAAAAATCGGACGAGCCCACAAAAGATGTTGAAGATGCACTCTTGGAGTAGACGAAGATTCAATGCGGTACAAACATCCCCATCAGCAAACGAATCCTACAAGAGAAAGCCAACGGTTTCGGTAAGCTTTTCAATAGACCTGACTTTAATTGCTCTCATTCCTAGATTACATGCTGCGAGCATTTCAGAAGTAGTTAAAGAAAATTGGCTGCATAACATTTGGCCTACAGTTTTCTAAAATATTGAGTACAATAAAATTACAACGCTGACGAGACCTTTTTTTTTACGCTTAATACTTAGATTTGAAGGCGAGACGTGCCATGGAGGAAAGTCTCAAAAGGAAGGCTTGCGGTGCTTGTACCTAACAATATGACTGCATTTGATAAACACAAACTTCTTATGATAGGAAGACCCAAAACACCACGGGAATTCAAGAAGGTCAATTTACCAGTTGATTACAAAAAAAAAACTTATAAAGCGTGGATGACGAGGCATATTTTCATTGTGTGGTAAAGACAATGGGATAAGAAAAATGGAAAACATCGTTGAAAAACCTTACTAGCTGTTGATAACTGTCCAGACGTACAAAATTAAAAAAGTATCGAACAACATTTTCTTTCCCCCAACGTGACCAGTACACTACAGCTCATGGACGAGGGAATAATCAGAATACTTTAAGCCAAATTTAAGAAAAGGGTAATGATGAAGATTATAAATACACTGGGACAAAATAAAGAATCAAAAATATCAGTTCTGGATGCTGGAGAATGCTTATAGTGACGTGTCAAAAAATGTTTTGGAAATTGTTTTCAGTACTCTGGCTAGAATGGATTCAAGAATGGTAGAGATTTTTGATCAATTTGATGAGCTTGAAGATATGGGAGGATTGAGAACGATATCACTATTATTTTACACACGTGAACATATTATCGATTTTGTAAAAATGGATAACGTCATTTTAACCAGCGATTACAATATTTTACTGAATGAAAAAATCGCAATAGCCATGGCCAACTCAAACAAGAACGAAGAGCTTAGTGAAACAGCTGATGAAGACGAAATCTTATTCTAATTGCCGACTCTGTCTAAAATGTTTCAATTACTGTATCAAGCTCGAGTGTTTGTAGCTACGACTGAAGCACTCAATTTACCAAAAATTTCAACGGATCTACGAAAAACTGAGAACTACTTTCATAATGCTTACTTTGCCAAAAAAAACGTAAACAAACGAACATAAATGACTTTTTAAGACATAAGATACATATGCACATTATGTAATTGCACACGACTTTTAATTTTTGAAAACTTTCTCTTGGATTACATGTATTCCTGTATATATGCATTTTCTTGTTTTCATAATGAAAATATAGGTTTGAATTTTTCCAGCTCTGTGTCTTTCACTAATCCAGGTACAATGGTGTTCACTTGTAATTAAATAAATTTAACAGTCCCCTGAGCACCGTTATAAAAGAAATCTACTGTATTCATTATAACCCAATTTAACTGATGGCGACCAAATGGTAGTAAATGGCCTCGAGATCGCACACTGGGCTTAATAGTTCCCCAATGATGCGACATTGAATCACGAGAAGTACACTAACAACTCTGCTACCAATTGACTTACACTTCCTTTCTGGGGATCAACTGTTTGCAAAAGGCTGACGTAAGAGGGCGAAAGTGAGTCTTCCGTGCCTCATAATGGAATGGAAAGTAATAACCATGCCGCCGAAAAAGAAGCTGGACGATGAGCTATCTCCCCGTCCCTGTAAAACCCTACGTTGTTTCGAAACCTGCAACAGAGTCTCAGAATTGAGTCACTCTACGGCAACGACCTCGCAATCGTACAAGGAATCTCGGAATGTCAGATAACTGAACTACTCGGGTGCTGTTAAAGACCTTTTATAATAGACCAGTCAATACAAATTAAAAATACTGGCAATCCCGGAAATGGATTGGACTGGAAGTGAAATTCAGGATATGAGATCGTACACAATATTCAAAAGTGGGAAGCTTGCTGGAAAGCGAGAATTCGGCAGTTCAAATCACACGTTATTGATTTTATGGCAATCAGAGAATGGTTGTGTGTGATCGGTTTAAAAGCCAAATTCTTCGAAATTTGACTGATCAGCATACACGCCCCGACAGAAGAAAAAGACGAAGAAATGAAGAAAACGTTCTACAATCACCTAGAAAGTCTAATCAAATCATTGCCTACAAACGACACAAAAATAATTCTGGGTGATTTCAACACTAAAGTCGGCAATGAGCTTTCTTATCGGGGAACGACTTTGGGATATAACCTCAATGATGAAACATATGACAACGAACAGCGCTTGATTGACTTTCTATGTAAAAGAAATCTAGTCATACGTTCAAGTTGCTTCTCACAACGACGCATACATAAAATGACCTAGGCATCACAAGATGGCAGCACACAAAACCAAATTGATCATGTTTTGATCCAACAACATTGGACCTCGAGCATATTTGACGTCCATAGATACCGAAGAGCCAGTTGTTACTTATCAGCTCTACAGAAATTCTACATCAAAAGGCTGCAAATAGTGTCTGTGGCAAAAAACTTCACAGGGATCCTCAACAATCAGCTGGCTTCCATCGTATCTGATAAATCGCTGAAAACAAGTAACGATTTACGGGTGTAAGTGAAAGCCATAATAAGGACCGTTGCAGAACAGACGCTCGGACACCAAGCCGGGCGCAAGAGAAATGATTGATTCGATGATCAGTGCCAAAATGCGTTAGATAAAAAGAATCAGGCGTGCAAAGAATATCTAGGTGAGAAAACCAGGACTCTGAGAGAACATTGTGAAAATCTCAGAAGAGTAAGGAATAAGAGAACTAGAATTAGGAAAAGTAAACACTATGACAAACGATTGAGAAGTATTGATGTAAGTCTTTCGAGCAACAACACAATACAAGCATACAAACAGCTCAAGACCACTTTTTGCCCTGATGATATCGACAATATCACCGGTGATGAAACCAGGAATAATGAAAAATGGACATCATTTTTGCAGAACCTCCTTCAGCCTTAACAAAGCACCAGACCATCGGTGCTTACAGGAATTCCCGGAGAGCTGCTGTCCCACCAGCTCTGGATCACCATCAAAGCCTAAAAGAATAATAAAGTGCCGGGCATCGATGAGATTCCAGTGGAGGTCATTAAATATGGTTGCAGTGGTGCTCAAGAAGCCATCCATAGAGTCATTCAGCACATTTCGCAACAAAAACATATGCCAAACGTGTGGAGCTGATCAATTATATTCCCTATTCACAAAAAAGGTGACAAGCTATAGTGCGAAAATTATAGAGGATCTTAGAAAATAAAATTGAATCACACGCCAACAGGTTTATTGGGGAGTATCAAGGTGGTTTTAGAGCAGGTAGATTGACAATAGACCAACTGTTTACAGTCAGGCAGGTAATTCAAAGATGCTGGGAATTCAACATAGACATTCACCAAATTTCCGTTGACTTTCAACAAGCATATGAAAGTATTGACTGTAATTTACCTTACCAAATAATGCTTTGCTTTGGTATTCCAGCCAAATTGGTCCGTCTCACCAAAATGACAATGACGTCGACGACCTCCTAAGTCCGCATCAATAACCAACTAACCGACGCCTTTGACACAAACATCGAACTAAAACAGAAAGATGGGCTGGCCCCCCTCGCTATTCAGTTTGGCTCTGGAATATGTTATCAGAAAGCTACCTGTCGATACAAGAGTTACATTAAGCCAAATAGTAGTCTGTGTGGACGACATAAACATGCCAAAGAACTTTTTCTGTAGCTTGACAACAAAGCAAAACAAGTAGGGCTACAAATCAATAAAAATCAATCAAAGCTCATGATGCAGTCAAGAGATAGTACCTCAAATTTCTAAAATATTGCACTTGGCGAGTACAATATCAAAACTATAGGCAAATTTGTATATGTAGTGGCAAAAATAACGAGAACCGGCAACGGAAGAGACGAATACAGCTCGCAAAAAAAATATTTTATTCAGTTATGACGATCTTGAAGACCTGTGTTATGCTATGGATGTGAAACATGGACCCTAATCCAAGCATCTGCAAACGTATTGAACGCCTTCGACCGAATATTCGGAGCGAAGCTGGACGGGAACCAATGGCGAATTCGATGCAACCATGAGCTGTATGAAATTTGTAATGAGCCGGAGGTCTCAAAGATTGTAAGACTGGGGAGGCTACAATAGGCTGGCCACATCAGTCATAGGGACGAACAACGGATACCCATAAAGGGATTTGTCAGGGAACCTGTAGGGCAGAGATCAGTGGGTAAACTGAAGAAACACTCGTCTCATCGCTACTTGGACATCGATATTGGAAGACACGGTCAATGAACCGAGACAGTTGGAGTCGCTTGTTGCAGGAAGCGAAGGCCTGAGAAGGGCTGTAGTGCTACGAAGAGTAAAAAAAAATTTACTGGTAAAAAAATTCAATCACAAATAGGAGAAAAAACAAAAAAAAAATCAAAGGAAATTTCATGACGTCAAAAATAAAACAAGTTAAGTAGATAGAACTACCCTCATGTCAGAGTGTTTTTTACTCAACCATAATAAATAGATTGAAGAAAAGCTTCATTGAGATGCGCACTTTTCAAACAGGAAAATTTTGCGCTCTTAGATGAAAAAGACGCGACGTAGAGACCTCTTTCTCTGGACTTTACGCCCTTTCCATCTAAGGAAACTGGATTCACCCAAATCATACTCTTGCTCCAATATTTTAACATGAGTGTGAAATACAAGTAAAAATAAATTTTTCCTTATACATGGTCAGTGTTTATTTTTATCCATACAATCGTTCTGAAATCTAACTGATGTCTTCTTCAGTGCAGCTACGGTCGTTTATTTTCTACTAATTTATTTATATATTCAATAATTTTGTTTTTTTTTTATATCCACAGGCCGATTCCAAATTTCCTAGCAAAATCTTTACCTTCTTCACTTTGTTTTCTTCTTTCAATTTTTATTAATTGGTATTTATCGTACGGGGTTTTTCCGTCCCTGTTAAAAATTGTCACATTCTTCCTTTCTTTAAATCAGGTGACCGAATTGTCATCTCCAATCATCGTTCTATTTCCATCGTTCCTTGTTTTGGTAATATCCTTGAAAATATAGTTCTTGATGTGCTATAGCCGCCTTTTTTTCCATCGTTAGCAGATAAATAGCATGCTTTTGTCCGATGCATATCTACCCTCACAAACTTACTTTGTTTGCTCTCCAACAAGTTAACGTTATTTTTACGAATTTCTCTGAAACTTTTGATTCAATGGATCACTCTTTCTTACTTTTAGGGTTCAATGTTCTTGTTTGTCTCTACCCTTGGCTTCTCTCCTATGTCCTGAATCATCAATGCGTAGTTACTTTTAACGCTTCTTCTTCTCACCGCAACTCGGAAGTTCTACAAACCGCAATACTTGGCCCCTTACTATTTTTACTTTTCGTCAATGATTCCTTTTTTATGTTGGTAGCTTTATTGTTTTTCAAATTGTTGATCCTCACTTAAATGTAGATATCCATCAAATTGATCTACTGCACCTGAATGATTCGTGTAAATCAACCATATCACCTTAAACGATTCTAAATGCTATCAGATGAAATTCTCCTGTAAAAAATGTTACCTTTTCTCAATGTATTGCCATGTTGATATATCTTTGAAAACTGTCTACTCCTTTCAAAATCTTGGTTTAATTTTTAACTGTTAACTGAAGCTTCATCTCCACATTGCTCTACTTATTCAGAAAGCCTCCCATTTAATTGGATTAATTTGACGATCCGCTTCGTTTTTCTAACGTTTCAACTCCTGTATATGTCTTTGCTTCTCACTAGTACGTAGTAACTTGGAGCGCTGCTCTCAAATTCGGCGACTGTATTACAAGAAGCATATCGATGCTCTTGAGTCAGTTCAATGCAGATTTACACGGTCTGTATTATTCAAATTCAATTTTTCCTACTCCTCTTATAATAACCGTCTACATACTCGTATTTGGAACTTTTCTACCTTGGAATCTAGGCAATCTTTCCTTGAACAATATTGGATAGTCTAAAAAGCATTGAGCCCTTTTGGCACTAGATGGTGTTCTTTGTCATATATCGGACAATACTAATCAGATTGAGTCAAACTGATATTCGTTTGAAAGATGACATTCCAGTCTACAATTTTCATATGGGCAATTTTGTATTTCGTCATTCGTGTCAAAAGTTGTATTCATTTAAAAATGAGTGAAATTTCTGAAAAAATTCGTCATATTTTACAATATTACTACAATCAAGGTGAGAATGCATCACAGGCTCATGAAAAAATTTGCGATGTCTACGGTCAAGATACTTTATCAAAAGCCACAGTCAAGAGATGGTTCGCTCGCTTTTGTTCTGGAAATTTTGATTTCAAAGATACACCTCGCTCAGGTCGACCAATCACTGAAAAAGTCGATGGAATCTTACAAAAAATTGAAGAAGACTGACACATAAGCAGCCATGACATTGCTAAGGAACTGAATATCCATCACAAAACAGTTTTGAATCATTTGCGTAAGGCTGGATACACAAAGGAGCTCGACGTTTGGGTGCCGCATGGATTAACACAAAAAAACTTGATCGACGGAATTTCCATTTGCGAAGTGCTAATAAAACGCAACGAAATCAAGCCATTTTTGAAACAAATGATTACGAGCAATGAAAAATGGGTAAGATATGAGAATATCGTTCGAAAAAGGTCATGGTCAATAAAAGGTAAATTATCACAAACGACTTCAAAGCCAGGATTGACACCAAATAAGGTTATGCTGTGTTTATGGTATGATTGGAAGGGAATTGTTTATCATGAGGTGCTAGAACTTGGCCAAATACTCAATTTGGCTCTGTACTGTCAGCAGTTAAAGAGATTGCAACAAGCAATTCAAAAAAACCGACCAGAATTGATCAATAGAAAGGGCGTTGTCTCTCATGATCACAATGCCAGACCATACATATCTTTGACGACCCGGCAAAAATTGACAGAGCTTGGCAGGGAAGTTTCGATGCATCTACCATATAGTCCAGACCTTGCACCATTAGACTACTATTTGTTTCGGTCTCTGCAAAACTTCTTTAATGAAAAGAATTTCACTTCAAAAAGGTACTGTGAAAATCACTTGGCCAAGTTTTTCACCGAAAAAACACAGAAGTTCTACACAGATGGAATGATGGCTCTACCCGAAAAATGGTCAAAAGTCATAGACAGTAATAGACAAAATGTACTTAAATAAAATCCATTTTAAATAAAAGAAAAATTCAACTGAAAAATGAAAAAAAACTCAATACTTTTTAGACTTACCAATACATGTTCAAGCTTCATTATAGTCATATACGTCAAAATTTGTACTAGAAAATCAGTACATTTAACGCTGCTTGTCCTGCTTCCCTTCAATTCGATGTTCCATATGCACGTACTGACACCTTCTTCGACTCTCCCTTACTACGGTTATCTCGTATGCACAACAAGCGATGTCTTGTATCTTTGCAACAGTCTCTTGGCGTATTTTAAACTTTTATAAAAAGCCAAGTTTATAAAAACTCTCATGAATCTTAACTTTTGACATATTTGAATTGTAATCTTCTTTCCTTAATTTCTTGCCTATTTTGAAATTGCATAATTTTTACTTTTTTGATTACAATATAACCTCCTTCGGGTACTCGCTTAGAGATAGTTAGAAAATCTCTTGATCGTTATTGAATTTTAATTTTTTACTTGTGTTTTGATTACTTCACAGGATTTTTATTATTGTTCTAAATTTGCCCTTTTTTAGGGTTTTGTAAAATAATTTTACAAAACCCTTCTAAAATCGCGTCCTCTCTGTCCGTCTGTCTGTCCGTCCGTCCGTGTGTCACAGCAGTTTTTCTCGGAAACTACTTAAGCTAGAAACATCAAATTTTGTATGTAGGTGTAAACTGGTGCTCTCTTCAAAGTTCAACTACGCAAAAATTTTATAAGGTATTTAAGGGGGTCTCCCCATATAGGGGAGTGACCCCCCGAAAAAAAAATTTCATTGAAGGTAGCCGATATGGGTATCAAATGAAAGGTCTTGATGAGAACTTTTCAAAACAGGTCTTAGTTTGGCAAAGTTTGCTTCGAGGGGCGTACAGGGAGGGGAAATATACGAAAAATTTGTGTCCCCCCCCTCGCGATTGGACACCTGTGATCCGAAAAATCTGAAAAAAACCAGGATTGTGGGCCTTGGTGAGTACAACAACAACAAATACGTCGCAATTCACTCAACTTTGTTAGTAATAGTATGATTTATCGATTTTATGTTTTCTTGAATAAAATCTTAAGGGTACCCTTAAATTAAATAAAATTCAGTACACAGATGACTATTTATAAGATTGATTTACCCTGCAAGTTTCATAAAGATTGAATTATATTTAGCGAAGTTATAGCGGTTTGAATTTTCCTGTATTACTATGGAACAATATGCACTGCATGTATTACTATGGCAACATATGGCTATGGAACAATATGCGCTTTTTACCGACTCAGCTACTACAGTTTTGCTAGGATTTGCATGAAAATTTCAGGAATGATAGGTGTCATGAATATCTTTGAGAATCGGTTCAGCTAGTGGTATCAGTAATCGTAAAACCAAATGGTGGCTGTTTTAATTGCGAAGATTGAATAATTTTGAGTTATTTTTTCCCAACTTCAACGTTCAAGGTCCATGCTTTGAACACTTTATTCAATTTAATGAATGACTGAAGATGAGTACCTACAATTATTACTCATAAGTGAAACAAGTCAAGGAGGCGGGAGAGAGCTCCTAGTAAAAGGGCTTTGTAATAACTCTAGGATTCGAAAAAATGGCCATGAATCGATGATAACAGTACAGGAGAGTGGCCCCTGAAAAAAAAAATTCATCAAAAATAGCCGATATGAGTATGAAATGAAAGTTTTCATGGGAGCTTTTCAAAACAGTTCTTAGACTGTCAGTTTTTGCTTCAGTGGGGCACAGGGGGGAAATACATGAAAAATGTGGTTTCCTCCCTCACGAATGGACATCTGAAATAATTATCAAGGGAGATATTTATGAGTATAACAATAACAAAAACCTCAAAAGTCTAAATTCGTTCAACTTTGCTGATAATAGTATGATCTTCGAATTTCATATTTTCTCCAATAAAATCGTCATTGACATGTTTCTTGATTTGATTCAATCTGGTGACTGCATTTTGTAAATTGAATACAAAACCCTTCTGACATGAGCGTAGGTCTGTTAACCCAACTTGTTATTTAATGTTTTTTTTTTAATTTTGTGTCTATCCTTTGTAATAAGCTTTTTACAAAAACCTACTGGTTTTGCATACTGTCTGTCCGTCCGTCTTTCCGTGTGTCACAGCAGTTAAAAAACTCAAATGTTCAACTGCGGCTGCGTCATGAGCTTTAGTTTATTCTTATGGCCCTACCAGCCTTGCTTTGCTGTGGAGTTTCAGGAAAAGTTCTTTGGCGGTTGTTGGCGGCCGCGCCAAAATTTATCTTTCCAAATTGAATACTGATTTGGCTGGGGTACCAAAGCAAAGCATTATTTGTTACAACACGTTACGATCAATACTGTCGTATACTTGCTTAAAGTCAACGAAGATTTGGTGTATGTTTCTCTCAAGTACTTGGTTGACTGTGAACGATTGGTCCATCGCTGATCTACCTGCGCTTAAGCCATCTTGATACTTGCCGATAATACTGTTGGCGTATGAATCGATTTGATTTTTCAAGATTTTTGCAACTAATTTATACGCTGTATAAAGTAGTGACATGTCTCCATGGTTTCCGCACTGTATCTTATCACTTCCCTTCAGGATTGACCCTATAGTACGATATTTTTCGGTACGACAGTATGTTTTTTTTCGGTACTTTTTACTTATTCCGGCAGGGGGTATTTCCTGAGTTCGAATTATTTTTTTAAACTGGTAAGTTTCTCGTTGCCTGCTGCTTTGTAGCCTGCTGCTTTGTAGCTTTGCTCGTCCATGATGACTATCTTGTTGGCTTTGTCAGCTTTTGATAGAATTCTGATTTGTTTCTCAGCTCATTAAAAATCTTGGATTCCTTCCCACCGTTTCTAGAGTTTAGCTACTCCTTCTGTATTATTCCATACATTTTTCTTCGTTGTCGTTGAACTTTATTGCTACCCCCATAATTAAGTCCTCTTTTGGCAAACTTATTTTTGTCACATGGTCCAGCTTGAGTCAGTTTCTTCAATTGTTCTTCAGTCAACTACTGAGTTAACCTATTTTCTATTAAATAAATTGTGTTCATTACTTCCAACTGTCAGGCGTTGGCCTCCAATCATTACGGTTCTGTGACCTCATCCAACAGTTGGTTACTCGGAGTAAGGATCTGCTGCCAGCTTCTATCGTGTCTTTGCATCAAGTCCTCAATCTTACCACTGGACAGCTATCTTGTGTCTACCCTTCAATGTTCTTTTGAGTAGCACGTTTTCTTCCATTCTTTCTACATGGCTCGCCTATTGCAATTGGCATAAGTTTACGCAAGTTTGTACACGTAGATCGTCAAATAGTTCAAACAACACATCGTTGTAACGTAGTCTCCACTCTGTTCCTTGTTCCACTGGGCCGTAGATTTTTCGGAGCATTTTGCATTCAAATTGTCCACTCCCTTTTGGAACTCGCTCGTCAGAGTCCATGTTTCACTTCCATATAGCAGCACAGGATTGAATAGTGATTTGTAATTGGATTGAATAGTGATTTGCATTAGACCTTAGAATGGGAAATACGGAGTGAAAGGTTTTATTTGCAGCATTTATGTGGTGTCTAATCTCGTTCTTTTCGGCACTTCTTGTATTCAAGATAAACCAAGTTATCCATACTATCAAGTTTGTAGTCGCCTAAGGTCAAGTTTTGTTGAACTGGAGTTTTCTTCCTCGTTTGAGTCATGAATATAGATTTTATTTCATTAACTCACCGGCCAATTCTGTTAGCTTTAGATTCTAGACTCAGAAATGCTCCTTTGGCATCTGAAATTGAACGTGCCATAATATTGACGTCATCAGCATATTCAACCAACCGTGTGGACTTGAACATTAGTGTACCCGAGGTTTCAGCTGATGTCTGCCTGAGGACGTGTGCCAGCGCTATATAAAGAGCATTTTTCTTCAGTTGACAAATAAAATATTTATTCGGTTGCTCTTCTAAATAACAGAAGTGTACCCAAAAAATAGAAGGGTATTTCTGTCAAGAATAGAATGGCAAAGAATAGAAGTGTACCCTTGTAAAGTTAAGAAGGAAGGCCTTCTCAGGAATAGTATCTTTGATATATATATATATATATATATATATATATATATATATATATATATATATATACACATAAATATACTTATATATATATATATATATATATATATATATATATATATATATATATATATATATATTTATATATAAATATATATATATATATATATATATATATATATATATATATATTATATATATATATATATATATATATATATATATATATATTTATATATATATATATATATATATATATATATATATATATATATATATATATATATATATATATATATATATATATATACATAGGGTTATCCATTTTACGCTTGGGAAAGTAAAGCTAAAGAAAACACAAAATATTCAGAGGAGAACAAAATGTTGTATTCAATATAAAGATTAAACCTTGCCATTATACGTGAAATACAACATTGTTCAAATATCTTCCCCGGGACCTCTTACAGGCCTCAATCCTTTTGAGGTAATTTTCAGTGACTTTTCGGCACATTTCCAACAATATCTCGGCCATAACTTCCCGAATATTGGATTGTTTGCGTAAACAAGATCTTTCGCATAGCCCCATAAAAAGAAATCCAAAGGTGTTAGGTCACAGGATCTTGCCGGCCAATTGACATCACTCAATCTCGAAATTATGCGTCCTGGAAATTTCTCTTGCAAAAGTGCTCGATTAGCCTGGCTCCGTCCTGTTAGAATCACGTGTTTTTTTCAGATCATAATATTCAATTTCTCTCCAAAAATAATCGGTTAACATTCGTCCATAGTGGTCAGAATTGACTGTAATGGCTCTTCTTTGATGGTTTTCAAAAAAATACGGGCCAGTAACACCACCAGACCATAATGCACATCAAACGGTCACTTTTTCGGGATACAAAGGCCTTTCTGCGTTCACCTGAAGATTTTGAGAGCCCCATATATGGCAATTCTGTTTATTTACGTAACCACTGAGCGAAAAATGAGCCTCGTCACTAAAGAAAATTTTGTTCGAAAAATCTTTATCAATGGCTTGTTGTTCAATCACCCAATTCGCATACATTCTGCGTTGTGTATGGTCTTGAGGCTTAAGTTCTTGAGTAAGTTGGATTTTGTACGGATGGAGATGCAAATCCAAATGCAAAATCCACCACAATGAGCCGTAAACAAGCCCAAATGTTGAGCACTTCGAGGAATCGACAAATTCGGGTCTTCCTCCACACTTTGAGCAACGACAGTGATATTTTCAGGAGAACGAATGTTGCGATGATGCATAGGCCTTGCAATATCAAATTTTCTCACTGTTTTCGAAATTGCTTGCTGTGTAGGTCGATTATATCGACCGTAATTGGCTTGTGAAGCCCTAAATGTTGATACAGCAGAATCACCATTTTTATAATAAAATTTAATAATTTTAACCCGTTTTTTGACTATTAAACGATCCATATTTCTAAATGGCAAACCTTCAACTCAACAAAACACGCTTTAAATGATATTTATTTTTGACAAATGTCAAATGGTAGGATTATACTTTCCCAACTACGAAATGGATAACCCTGTATATATATATATATATACATATATATATATATATATATATATATATATATATATATACATATATATATGTATATATATATATATATATATATATATATATATATATGTATATATACATATATATATATGTGTATATATATATATATATATATATATATATATATATATATATATATATATATATATATATATATATATATGTATATATATATATATATATATATATATATATATATATATATATATATATATATATATATATGTGTGTATATATATATGTATACATAAATTGAGAAAAATATTCATTAGGAAAACAGACTATTGGGAATATTAACCATTGGGAAAAATGACCATTGGGATAAATATTCATTGGAAAGATCGCATGGGGAAAAGTGTCTTAGATTGTGTAACTTATAATTACTTGCTTGCATCACTTACGACATAAATGAACAACTTTACAATTTTCCACACATTCTCTTGACCCAGTCATGGAACCACTGCAACGATCCGGGAATTTCATGTTAAACTATGCGTTAGTATGACAGATTCTCTAAAAACTTCACATCGACAACATGCAAACATTTATTCTCTGTTATCCCATGGGACAATATTTATCAGCATTTTACATGTCTTTTGGTTGAAGTGAACGTGAAAAGAATAGGATGAGATTTCCTCTCAATATCGTTTCAAAAATATGGAAGACTACTCAATACCCTTTCTGCAAACTGGGAGTAGAACCAATCCATCTAAATGCAGAACATGTGAGCTTTTCCTAGACGATGTAAAAAGATTCAACTGGAAGATTTTTCTATCGTAACATTTTACTTTAACACTTGTAAATGTCAGGGACAGACATATCATATGCAAGAAATTTCCATTGGTGGATATTGACATGGGAAGAGATTTTTATTGAATAATTTCATTCGCTGTAAAATTTTTACGACTCTCTGCTCGAGTGGCATTAGCATCAATTTATTCATTGCATCCGTTCAAAGAAAATATTGTATTTTTAGCGAAATGAAAATTGATTGATCTGAATAAAAGATGCTTGGAGTTTTTGAAAGCAATGTTGTTGCTAGCCGAAGGTTCCCAGAAAGTTTTAAATGTCTTCTGATTGGTAATCAGTAGTTTAATAGATGAAGTGTAGCGTCAAGTTGCCTTAAATGTGAAAATAATTATGTTTTCCAGAAAAAAAACTAAGTAACAACTCTTCACTGGCTTAGTACTTGCTTGACTGCATTCAATCCATTCTAATGACTTTTTAAAAGGATTGCAACATGTTCGCGTTTAGCTGTGGTCGAACCCTTCAACAATGTTATGCGCTACTTGGTTCCGCGTTAAAAGCATTATTTGAACAATTCTTTGAGTCCACCAAAGATATAAGAACTCTTTGAAGCGAGGAATAATTTGTCAAATGCTATGCTGCTTTCTAAACCTACTTTTGTCTGCTCAGTTTCAATTACAGTTTATTTCATTAGGACAAAGTGTTTGCATACGAGTATATTAGCACATTCTTGTTTGCACCACGGTGTTCTATTTCTTTGACTGCTTCATTTGCTTGCAGAAATATATAATACTCTAACGTACGAGTACGTCTATTACAAGGAATGGCTTCCGGCTCTAATGTGGAGCCTTGCTATTGCTTTGTTACTTCATCGCTGGATTGTCTTGAAGTTTATTTCAACGAGTGGAAAATATAGTTAATTAGTTGCAAGTAACTGATACTGACAGTGGAAAATTGTTGACTGTTTTAATTTATTATGCTTTCAATGTGTGCGGGTATAAAGTATCAATTTTCCTTAAAGTTACATCTTAATTACTATATTGGTTGATATGAGCACACGTGTATCCTACATGCAGAAGGAGCGGATGGTTGATACTTTTGATCGTGAAGTGCTATAATTTTTTAAAAGGAATTCAGATATAAGTGGTTCGTCAGATTTTCTACAATTTTTGTATACCACATCACTATAAACCATTTCTGTTTGGTATTGTTAGAAGCTGCCGCGGTGCAACTACCGAGTCCTCAGTTTTAAATTCTAGGATCGATCTCCTTTTGTTGGGCATAGTGCCGGAACATTACTTCCCGGGTTTTTCAACTAGTCTTCGTTTCTCAGTTTTGCCGAAGAATATCTCCTTAGCTGTAGTCCATGTAGAGCAGTGAGCTAGGGCACACTCCACTTGCGCAGCAGCTCTCAAGTTCAAGTCTCGGTGGCGGCAGCGAGTTGGAGTTTCTGATGCCGCTCACGGGTTATTAGTACACGCAGCTGTGATTGGTACTAATTGAAATATTAGGTAATAATCACATGGTTGAGCGTGATATTGACCATGTCACCTTGAATTCTGTTACGGTCATAGAATGAGGCACCCTAACAATTAACCTCAACGCCAAGGCTCGGAATTGGAGTGTTGTGTGAAGGATTATTATTATCTTCTTACGTATTCGTCTTTTGTCTTAGCAAAAAGTTATGAAAAAAAGAAAAACAAAAAGATTATATAATTGAGCAAGAAGAAGTAATAAAAAGACATTAAAATGACCAAATTAATTCAAATCAGTACGAAAAAGCAAATATTCTGCGTAATGTTTTGGTTAGAACTCTTACTGCGTAAGGCAAAGGTCCCTGGTTCGAGTCCAGTTGGTGACAATGAAATTTGTTGTTATGATACGTACTAATTTAAAATCAGATAATATCGCAGCTGGGTGGAGGAACACACAGCTAAAGCGTGGTGACCATATCACCGTCTCAAGTGCCAATACATTTGATCAAGATATTGAGATATTCTCACTATATCTAAGTGTCTAAGTGTCAGCAAAGAAAAGATAGGAAAAGCAGAAACTTGACACATATAAACACTGAAGATGCCTCTAAGAAGTCAAAACGTATCTACTCACTCAAAAAAGCAGGGCCCTACGGATTTCCAAGAAAAAGGAAATCGACTGCGGATATCAAAAACAAAACAAAAAATAGAATATAATTATAGCTTTTCATAGTTTCATAGTGAATTCTTGAGTGCTGATAATGTGCCAATTACTATTTGATCGTGAACTTGAAGTAATTGATTCATGGCTAAATGATATTGACTATCAATGCGTGCGAATCGGACATTGAAGGCGCATAGAGGCCTCCCTAATTTGATTCACTAGATTTGGGCAATTAATTAGGGGCGATGTAGCTCAAACAAAAAGCATTCGTCTAAGAAAGCCCAGCGTATTTCTAATGAAGAAAGGTGGAGATAGCCAAACTCGATTTTCATAAGGCATACATAGAAACTTATAAAGAAGACAGTGGAGGGAATTTTTTTGAACAGTTTCCAGATCAGCAGCTCAAAATGTGGAGACTAAATCTGAAAAACATGCCGCAAAGAAATGTTAAAATTTTTTTTCTTTGTCCGATGCTCGAAACTCCCCGAAGAAAACAGGTCAACAAGTCCGGATACTCTTAGGCAACTCTGAGGTGGCTGCTAGCAGGCTAGTTAGTTTGGAGAGAAGTACAATTTAAGTAGGGGGGAATCAGATCAAGGTCATTTATACAAATCGATATCCTCATTGCCTGGCAAATATCTTCTTCCGAGATTCCAATGTTTTCAATTAAGGTCCTTTGCTGAAGTTAAGGATCATGGTAAACTTCCTAAAATGATCAGCGAAAAAATTGTCAGATTTGATCTGAAGAAGTTGAAGTGGAACCTCTGTAAGTCATTGTGGAGGAAAAACCATGATCTTTACATTTGATGTTTACAAAATCAAAGAACTTTTTGATGTTGTGTATAGTATTTTGGCCAACAACGTCAACGTACAATTCATACGCTTCTCGAGATTTAATCTGGGTATCACTGGCAAGTTCACGATATTTGCTATTGGTTTCGCTACTTGTATTTTTATTCCCTTTTAATATTTTGTACAACTTATTTCTTGATTTCGTAAAGACCTGAGGTAATTATCTAGGTAGGGTTCAGAAAGCTTATCTTTTTTTAGGTACAAATTTTTCAATGGCGTCAAGAATTATTTGGTAAAAAGTAGATAGAGCACTATCTTTGCGTAGCATCGATAGAGTACCAGTCCAGTTGAATGTGGATAGACAATTGTGAATGCTATATAAATCAGCATTTTGAAAGTCAAATACAATTGTAGCATTGTATGATATAGAATTGAGTTTATCAGGAGTGGAAAATTCAATAGAAAAAGCGGTAATTGGTACATGGTCGGACCCGATTTTCACTAATTCTTGTGACGAGGTAGTAGTTTATCCAACTGTTGACAACGAGCACCTTTTCCGTAACACACTGCCTCATCACATACTATAAATTAGTAAAAATCAGGTCTAACAAATTATCGTTTGGCTAGGTACTTGAGCAAAGGGCTGCGAATCATTACCATAAAAAATATTCATTAAATTAAAGTCTCTACAATCGAGAAGATTTACTGGGAGAAGAAGATTGGCTTGATTGCCGACTCTAAAATTTAAATTTGGTCGATGAAAGCCTCCGGTAATAATTATTCTGTCATGTTCATCAAGATTTTCCATAAATCCAGCTATAATATTGCAGATTTCAATATAGACACATTCACTTGAATTAGGAGGAATATAGAAAACACCAATATAGAGGTAGAATTTGTTTAACTTAATTTGAGCCAATTTATGTTGGAATAAATTATTTGACGCAGTACATACAACCTCACTAGAAAACAGAATTGTGTACAGTGACCAAAACGCCACCTCCTCATGCCTGTCTACATAGTACTGCGATAATCTCTATCGTCTCTATAGATGTTCCAATTACTGTCAAACATTTCTTCATTTTGGTGAAACTCGTTTAACCATGTTTCCGTAAGGGTGAGGACGTTAAACTGACTCAATTTTGCGTCAAGAAATAATTGATTTAACTTACTGCGAATACTGCCACAGATATGGTAAAAAAGTTTAAGCTGAATGGAAAGTCTATTGAGGACGAAAAAATTTGTGGTGATTTTCTCTTGTCAAGAAATATAGTTTGAGCTAACGTGTGAAGCATATGTTTCCAGGTCTTTTATGGCTTGATATGATGTAACCTCTAGTTCTTCATGGTAGCGAAAATAGACAGCCCGGAGGGCATCGAGATCAATTGGAAGGCCTTCTTTTTGAATTATAACTGTAAGGCTCGTCTTTGTTTTCCCATCAATGCAGGTTGTATTAGGGGCTTTATGCAAATAAGATAGATAAAGACGGACGCAATCATAAATTTTATGATTTCTAAGCCAAGAAATGAGATACCTCTTTTCAAGATCACTATTTGAGGTGATTGAAGCCTTTACCATTGGTGATAAAAGTGGATCTAAAAACGATTGGTTTTGGCTATGAGAAGGCGATGACCTTAGTAATTCTATTGAGCCCTAAGGCAACGGTCCCAGCCACGTACAAAATTATTGTACAGAGAGGTAAGAGTTGAAGGTTTTGTCGTTGAAGCCAGAATTGCCTCTATGTCGGAAATACATTACTATTTGCCAGCCACTGAGTTAATTAAAGCTTGAGACAAGTCAATACATTTAATAACAGAATCATCTTGGAGTTCTATTAGATCAATGACTACTTCAACATATGTGGTGGCGGGAGGAGCATTTGTTGGTAGTAAATGGGGTATTTGTTGAATTACAAACTTCCTTGGATTTCTTGATTTCAACTTCTTGGACACCTATCCATTCCAAAACACGCAACCGCTTTCGGATTGATAATTAGAAAATAGCCAGGCATATTTATTCGAAATAAAAACTTTGAATGAACGACTTCTCTTATTCCTATCTGGTAACCCCTCAACTCTGCATCCTTCAAGCATTAGATTACATTCCAAATATTTTAGGATTCCAGTGACGTGTGTGTTTCTTAGGGGTTTCTTTAGGAAAAAAGTTGTATCCTTCAGTACTGGACGATCCGTAGGAACGCTCATTTATGGTGTTTGCCGTGTCCAACTTCTTGTCTTCCATTCCGTTCGTCCTTTGATCAATACGTGCCTAATTTATAAGTGCGCTTAATGATTTCTGATGTCTGATTTGGACTTATTTCTGATTTTCGAATGTTTGAATTACAATATTTAAAATTTGGAATTCCGAGTAGTTCTGCGTCGCTTAGATTTGAAGAAACGCGATGCATATAGTGCTGCTGTTCTAATTTCTCTTCTAATGAGCAAAGTATGCTTCGATATTTTCAATTTTCACAATTATAGCTCATCGATAAGGTCTTTGATTTCGCCCAGACCGTTATTTTCTGATATTTTTGAGCATCTCACAAATCACTTCCTTATTTGAAACTTCCATAGTATTCGATGGCTGGATATTTGAAATTAGCCCTTGAACTGATATGATTAGTTTATCAAATATCACTAGGGCTTCGAATATTTTACTATCGCTCCTTGAAAAATTTGCAGCTAGCCCGTCGAAACTGCTAGCCATTTCAGCAAAGCTCTCATCATTTGCACGAGAGTTCAATCGTTGCCGGGCGATTATTTGATTTTTATCTTCTATTAGATCAACAATGTGAGCAATAATTCCCTCAAAGTTGCAATTCATTTTTTGCTCAAAATTTTTACAATCTGAACCAATGAAATGTTCCTCCAGATAAGGATGGAACCTGCCTCTTGGTGCATCCATGTAGGCCCGTGAAGCTTTCGATTGCAAAAACCTTTACCGGTTACATATTTAAATGTGTTGTAGAAAGCTATACAATTTGTCAAGCTGCACTTTACACCGTAGACCTCTTTGAACTCCTGTGACTATTAACTCCCCGAATGTATCTACAAAGCTCATACTCTTAGATAGATGCATGAAATTATCCTTTATTTATTGAATTTTTTTTTTGTAATTTCATTATAGACATGGTGTTTCATAACATTGTATTGTTATTTGTTTTTGAATTTTCAGAGACATGAAATGTGTTCGCTTCTTTGGAAATATATCAAACAAAAATTACTTCGATACGAGTAATATACAAGTTGAGTAAGCAGGAGAGTACTCCTACCAGAAGGTCTTTGTAAACATCCTAGGGTTAGAAGCAAGTTTTCTAATGGCGTGAATCGATAACTTGAATTATTCATCCAATACTTAGATATGAAATCGTTCAAATTTATACAAAAGATGCACAGTTTCTTTCATAAGCACAGTGCAGCCGCCTTTTTAATCTAGCTTAAATGATTTTTCTGAATTCTCGGCCGATTGAACATGTTCAAGTTAAACACTGTTCCTTAAATTTTCATGAAAATTGAAAGAAAATAAAAGTACCTAAGTCAATTTTAAATATCTATATAGGGTTTTCCAATAAGAGGTGTTATTTTGAATAGATCTTCTGATTTAACACCTTGCGACTTCTTCCTTTGGAGCCACGTAATAGAGAAGGCCTATGCCAATAGCCCAGCGTCAATTCAAGATCTCAAAGCTGAAATTCGTGAGGCTATCGAGGACATAGGGCAGCCACTTTGCGATTTGGTTATGGAAAATTTCATGAAGAGGATATGGTCCTGTAAGCGTGTCGTAGTAGTTATTTGCCCAATGTTAGTTAATGCTATTAACGGCATATCTTCTTCTTTATAATGAACTAAACATCCGATCATTTATTTTAAAAAATGGCATTTTTCTTTTAATATCAAAATAACACCTCTTATTGGAAAACCCTATATGAACCATAAACACGTGTTATCGTTGTTGTAATTCCTTATAATTGAAATGGCTATAACTCACTTGATTATGATTCGATCTCAATTAATTTTTGTGAACATATATACCGTTTACGGTACCGTTTTGATTTTATGGGCAAAAATGTAAAATCTACAAATCATACTATTATTAACAAAGTTGAGCGAATTTCGATTTCTAAGGTGTTTGTTGCCCTTGTACTCGTTAAGGTCCACATTCGTGATAATTTTCAGATTTTTCGGCTGAAAGGTGTCCAATCGCGAGGGGGGGGTACACAAATTTTGGGTAAATTTTGCCTTCCCATGGACCCCCTAATTCATCAAATGATTTTTTTAATTCAGATTCTAAAAGTTCTAATCAAGACCTTTCATTTGATACCACACTCGACTACCTTTGATTAAAAAAAATTTTTAAGGGCCAATTCGTTTATAGGGGGGACCCCCCTTAAAATTTTTTTAAATTTTTGTCAAGGCCTTAACTTTGGAGAGACCATCATTTCTGACCTTTTCACAAAGTTTAAGCATTCTAGCTTCTATAGTTTCTGAGGAAATCAGCTGTGACGCACGGACAGACGGACAGACGGACAGACGGACGGACGGACAGACGGACGGACAGACGGACAGACAGGTCGCGAAACTAGTAGGTCTTTGTAAAAAAAATTTTACAAAGACCTAATAAGGTAGCGCAAAATCAATTATCCAATTTTGTTTTTGAATAACTTCTTCACTGAATAAAAAACATGATTTTGAGTGATAGAAATCTTTATTTGGACTTTCCAATTGTTTTTTGTTACGTGAAAAGGATTATATCCATCTAGTGGCTGCCGCCAATGTTAATATACATTTGTGCCCATTTTGTTTCTGCAAAATTCCTGTCGAATATTTTCCTTAATGTCTGCGATTTTCTGAGGCTTGTTAGTATAAGCCTACGACTTCAAGCAGCTCCAAAAAGTGATTTTGCTGGCGATGCCAAATCACCAAAACGGGAGATTAGCTGACCAGAAAGCGCTTGTTTCACAATATCCATTTTGGCTCGTGCTGGGCGTGTGGTTGCGCCGTCTTTTTGAAAACACATGTTCACTAAGCCCCGCTAATGCAATCCCAACAGTAAGAAGCCGTTTATTATGGCTACGAAGCGCCAGTAATAGTGCCCGTATTGCCGGTGGCATTCTAGGAAAAAGACTGCCCGATCACTACTCCCTCACGTGGATTTTAAAGTGCGCCAAAAATGAAGGTTTTGCTTGTTGACGTAACCCCTTAAGTGGAAATGCGCCTTATTGCTCAAGATGATTTTCGATACAAAATCGTCACTATTAAATTCACACAGTCATTCCACGCTCTTGCGGGGTATAGCACTCCATTACTTGTTTGTTTGTATTCCGCAGCAGTTTAGTTCAAAAATATCAAATGTGATTCACATACGATGCCATTTGCAAAAGTTATAACATTTTCCGATAGGGTATTAATTTTGCGCCACCTTGTATTTGTCGGGTTACCCAAGAAAGTTGTGTTCCTGCTTTAAAACTGGGAGTGAGTAGAACAGATTATGGATCAAGGAACTTATATTTGATGTTGTATTGAGCACGATAATTTTAAATTGAGTTTCTTCACTGTTAAGTTCCTCGCCTAATTTATCTGTTACTGCTTCTTGTAGTTTCTTAATGTATTGTATTGCCATTGTGACCTAAAATCTTTCAACTTTGTTGGATCGTTTAAAAATGATGAGCTTTCTGGATTTTGTTTTCCAATAGTATGCAATGCATACAATAAACATTCGGCATGAAGAATTTGAAACGCTGGTATATTGTTAACGTCATCCTCATCGATTTCGAGTAATGACATATATGAGTATTCTGGTAAAACTGTATAGATTGCTTCTATTCGATTTGAAGCATTTTTGATAGCTCCACAATACGTACGCACATATTTGGGCAAATACCTTAAGTAACCTCAGCAGCACTTGTTATTGTTGTTCTGTTGTAATTATCATGTTCCACCTAATACCCGGGTAGAAATCAGTTTAGACATGCTTAAACGGGCATTAGGACCTAGTGCGGAAGCAGTGGGGCTTGCCTAACTTAAGCATGCCTAATGCGGGCCTAATGAGGGCTTAATTAAGCATGCTTAAACGTGTTCAGTTTAGGATTTATTTAGGGAAACCCCATTAGGCCCTATTACCGAACGGATCGTATTACCCCATCTATTCCTAAGCACAACGTCTTTCGGCACGGATAGGGCTATCTGAATAAGGGCCTAATGGGGTTTTCCTAAATAGAAAAATATTTGTTGTGAGAAATGTTCCTAGTAAGAACTTAGCATTTTAGGGACGGTAGTTTTACAAACATTTGTCAAAAACGAAAGTTTTTGGAAGATTTGTCAAAATCGATAGTTTTACGAAATTTCAACAAAAACGATAGTTTTACGAACATTCTACAAATACGATAGTTTTACGAACATCCGTCAAAAAGGTAACCATTTTCTTCACTTTACAAATAAAGTTTCAATTTAGGCTCTGAAGGGCTTGACTCAACAACTTCTAATTTAGGCGGTGATGGCTAAATTGTTCCTAAGCACACATTTTTTTAAGTGTAAAAAACAAAAAAATCTTGAATTCTAGGTAAGATTTCAAATATTTACAATTTTCATCACTTCATAAAAAAAATTCACTTTAGGCGGTCATGGGACTTGCCTAAATAATTCCTAATTTAGGCGGTGATGGGACTGGCCTAAACAGTTCCAAATTTAGGCAGTGCCGGGGCTTGCCTAAACGGTTTCCAAACAGAAAATTTCTTGTTGTGTAAATTCGAAACCCAATAAAATGTCTTGGTAATAAATTACAATCATAGGTACAAGATGAGAATACAAAGCTTTAAATACTTTTAGGTTTAGATGTGATGAGAAGCTCATCACTTTTTCCCACGCTAGGCATGCCTAATGTGGGCCTAATGGGGCCCTAGTCAAAGTCAAAGACAAAAGCGCTTTATTTAATACTAATCGTTATAAATTTTAAAAGAATATAAGGCAAATTTCAAGCAATAGTAATATGAAAACTTAACGGCCCAAGTGGCTTTCTAAATTTATAAGTTCATCTAACCATATCATATCAAACGCTTTCTCTATATCAATGAGACACGCTTCATCTCCATCATTTAGTTTCCAACGGATGTCTGAGGTTACTTTCATTATCGCATGTATGGTCAAATGCCTGGCACGACAGCTAAATTGGCTATTTGGCATCAGCTCATATTTCTCAATGTGGGCGTTTGTTCAGTATCATCTCATATACCTTGCTGGTGTTTGACAGCAAGCTGATTGGGTGATAGCATTTAGGGCTCGGAATTTTTTTTTTCCTTTGTTTAAGATCAGAAATACTTTTACCTTTTTCCACACATGTGGAAAATATGAATTGCTCAAAATGTTGTTGAACAATATGCAATAATTTCTCATAGCAACCTTAGGCAAATGTCGGAAAACTATGTTTGGAATTTTGTTAGTACCACATGATTTCTTGTTATTGACTCACAAGTCTTCACAGCTGACGAAGTAACTGACAAAATTCAAGCTCGGTATGAGATGAGATGTTAATGTTTCATTAAAATGAAGAATTGGTTCGCGGTTCAGGCTTGATTTGAAGTGGAAAACTTTTGCTTCAACGACCTCTGAAAGTGTTTGGTTCCCTCTCTCAGTATTTGATAACTGAACCAATTCAAAATGTGTTCCGATCAGGGCATGTTTCTGCAATCAATCACATATAACCCTGTTTACATTTCTATCCGGAGTCGTACTATCAATTTCGATACCAGCTCTATCGAGAAGAGTTATCTCATCACTAGTGACTCAAAGATTCGACATCTTCACTCGAAACTTCTTACAGAATAGGCTATTCACTTTTGTGAAAACACCATCTGGTACCTGTGCGCTAATACCCTTAAGTTTTTCCGCCCATTGATTGCTGACCTCACTCGTAGTATGAACGGAATAAGTTCCGGACATTCTTTAGGTGTAATCTCAACAAAACCAACGAGGGATGGTAGTAGTCCAAAAATCACCGATAAATGTTATCAACGCATGTGAGAAGAAGGCTTTTCAATCTTTTTAATCTTGTGATGGTTGGTATTTCATATCCTTCCATGTTGTTTCGAATCTTGGGAACAACTTTCTCAATCATTTTCAACTTCAGCTTTTCTAACTTCGAGAAATACAGATCTATTTCATCGTTATTAGATTCTTGTCATTAGAAACTATTGAGCAAGCGTTCCATTATCAGAAGGAGGACATTGCTTCTGGCAGTCCCGATTAAACTTCTTTTGAAACTTTCCTCAATCCGGTTTTTGAAATTCAACCGGTGATTTTCATGTTGAACTGGAATGAGGAAGACATTGAAGACGATTGCGTTATGGTCGCTACCGTTAGAAAGCACCTGCAATTTCCATCTAGGACTATTAAAGCTGAATTCAAGTCTTGCGTCAGCAATGCAGAGGTCCAAATATGAATTTGTCCTAGAATATATCGGGAGCTCGGACCCATATAGATTCCACCTGTATTGAATTTAGTTCTCTGTCATCCACGATTTCAAGAATAAACCTCCGGGACTATTTTTGGCATCCAGCCGTGATGTATGCCAGGAATCCAAGTCACCAGCAAGAATAAAATAACGATGCAGCCTGTTCAATTCGAGTATTTCTAACAATGAATCGGGCTCCTCCTTGAACTTGAGAACGTTTCTTCCCGTTACATAGGCAGAGATAATGAAGAGGTTATCCCCACCTGGCAGTGAAATTTTAAAATTTAAAAATTTTTAATTCGATTTCTTCAATATTCCGGAAACGGCAAAGTCTTCTAACCAATATCGCGGTGCCAGCTCCTCAATCACCATTAACCCTATCGTGTCTTACGAATTCAAAATTGTTAAATGTCATACAGTGCAACAGGTTGAGGTAGGTTTCAGTGATGTGCATGATGTCAGGATTTTGCTTGGCAATGAAGTCAAGGGGATGGTCACATTGATGCATAGTAACAATGGAGTGGACTTTTATCGACATGAGGAGAAGTCTAACCATGGGAATATGACTGGATGACAAGTTATATTAAGGCCTTTGAAACGCCTAAACACTGAAAAGCAAGCAAAGTTAAGTTTTGTATCTTATTTATTGATTTTCTCCGACAAAGAGTTAAGTTGCTGGTAAATTTTGAGAAGCAGCTCATTATTGCCACTTACATTATTTGCAGCATTTTCTGCCGGTCCCGTAGCGGCGAGTGCAAATGATACCCTGGCCTTGACGAAGTTGGAAAGTATGACACTACAGTGTACTTTTACCTTTGCATCTTGATATCGGGAGCGTCATCGATATGATGCTGGATGATCAAAAACATCGCAGTTAACGCAGAATAATTTTTCTTTAGGCTCCATCTGAGCCAATTTGCACTCATTTGACGCACCAATTGTGCTTGGCATAGTTTGCAGCCGAATGATCAAATCTTTGACATCGGTAACACTGGTTGAGTTCCCTTTTTTGGAGGTGTTCCCACCCCACCACTTTGAAGTTCAAGTACCTTATTTATTGTAGGGCACTTGGACTGTTTTTATATGTAATTTGTATCTAGTGAAGTGATAAATTCTTCCTTTCCACGGTCAATCTGCAAGTCGCAAAGGCTTTGACTGAAATAAATTCAATTTCTGGTGCAACTTCCTTGAGCACCTGAAGAAGGTTGACCGTATGCTCTCCACAGTCCAAAACCTTCAATGATTTTCTCACTTTTGGGGTAAAGGTGAAGTGTGGAGCCTCCCCAGTATCCAGCGCATCTTTGGCTGACTTAAAGTTAACCAGTAATTTCTTTATAATAGGTAATCTTCCAGCATTGACTCTTTTGATCTCAAAATTGGTTAACTTATTTTCGGCTACCGATAGCCAAACCATGTCTTTTCGGCTTTGTCCGAACGCGTTGATTTGCGGAACATTTTCTGCCTTTTTGGAAGCTATGTCAAGGGAACCAGCAGAATCGCGGGCTGGTTTGTTCTCCTTATTTTTGTTTTTGAAATACTTAATATAATGTTCATCATTGTGTTGATTCGAATTACCTTCGATGCTTTCTTCAACTTCCATTTCTTTGGTTAATCTCTCCAGCGCTGCAAAATAGTTTTGACTCTCGTTGGTGCCCCCAGTACCTAGAACTTCTTCTGGAATTTCTCGCTTTGAACTTTTCTTTGCCTATGTTACTTGTTGCACTTAATTTTGCGGCTACTGCTTTTGAGGCTTCATTCCCTTCTTGAATAGATTTTTAAGGGACTGTATCTCTAGCCTTAGTTCATTTTCTTTTTGCAGTTTGATTATTTATTGATTGTTCGATATTATTTGTAGCTTTTATCCGCCATCTGCGAAGTTTTCTTCATTGTGTTTTCTTTTTTTGATTATCGCCAGTTTCGTATTTGTCGTTTCCCCAGGTTGGCGCGACGGTGGGAGGCCGTCGAGCTCCCCCTAAAGTTTTCTTGGGTTCTTCTTTACTAATGGAAGTAAAATAATATTCGATAGATATTTCCTGAGTTTTTTTCGATAAAAATTAACTTCGAACTGACATTTTTATAAAAATAATTTAATTTTTGAAAACTTTTGACAGGAGTGATTTAAAAGACGTTCATACGCAAAGAATGCTCCGATCAGCTCGCGAACGAGTTCGGACAATAACAATGATTAGAGGCAAATGTTCCTCGAGGTTAAAGCTTAACGTGGAACTTCCCTTACACGTGATTGTAATAAAGATGCGAAGAAACGAATCTGCGGAAACTATTAAATCTTACATTGCAGTATGCAACATAGAACTTATAAAATTGCGCGAATGACAAGGAAGGAGTAAGTATTTCCCCAAATCATTCAAAAGAAGGAAACTTTCCCGAAATATCTGAAAACCATTAATTTTCCTCAATTTCAATCTCTGGTGTGAGTATCGTAATATCGTCATTTGGCGAATGACATACTTGGAAGGTTGCTGTCATTTCCAATTTTGCATAAACGCTAGCATTCCGATATGATCCAACTGAGCAAACCCACCGTGAAACCTCTCATCCGTCTGAATATTTCATCGAATCTGAGGTGTGCAATAGCTTCCTTCGCAGAAAATGGAAGCATATGTTGAATGTGAAATTGAAAAACAACTTCAGCAATAAATCATAAGCGAGGACTTCTCACATGCTCGTGAAAACAAATGTTTGGAATTTGTTTTCTTCGTTTCAGCTTATATGTACATAAATGATTCCCATTATCATTAGTGACAGAGCTGCTTTCATTCCATTTGTACATGGGTCATGTGAGGATTCAGTTTCGCTCGTCTGCCTACCATCTAAGTGTTTGTCCCAGTTGGCGTCCTTTGCACTTTCACTCAGCTGCTGCAATATTTCAGTGCATGTCATCAGCTCCACTGCCTAAATCATAATTTCGGAGATGAAATACGAACCCTTGTCACAAAATTTCGTTTCCACGTGTTTTATTTCATGGCATATTCTATTTCCATCGTCCTTGTTCACTCTCGTTCGGCCATTAAACGTTCATTTAGTCGAACGTCCACCCTCATCCCCGGAGTGAGAAGCCGCGTGTCCTGAGTGCGATCATCACATACCTACCATATTTACTTTCCTATTGGTATTGGTAGGAAAAGCACGTTCCAGTGAGCTCAGACTCGTAAAATGGGTCTGCGTCAGAATTAATTTCCGCCACGAAACCTGAATATCATGATTCCGTGAATTGAGAGGAATGTACTTTATAAGTTTCGCACGATTCTACGTACAATGTGAGCGTGAATGGAGGTCGCGAGGATATGCCGGAAAAACTGTTGCTCTCTGTTCCTATTTTCCTTCTGTTTGCGATGATTGCTCATAATTCGCGTGCATTGGTGATTTTATTGAGCGCTAATTGCAGGATAATTACATGACTGAGAGTTAATAGTGTATTCTCTCGAGCTTTGATGTATTGTCAGCAAAATTGAACGGAGGATGAATTATGTACTGAACGAGTTAATTTCGTCGATCTATTTATTAGCAGGAGTCAGTAGCTTGAAAGAATGCTGTTTTACTAAGAGCTTGATAATTAAAATGTTCAGGAAGAGCAACTAGTTTTTTGCATTTGTTTATAAGGTATGGTTTGAGTCGAAGATGGTCGAATAAAACTATCTATTTAGAGCATAATAACCTTATATTCTTAATCTCGTAAAATTCCAATCAAGTCAAAACAATTCCCTATCTTCTTCTGCAACCTAAAAAATAAAGCGCCTACAGCTTTCTGAATATTCTGTTCAATAAAATTGAATTCATTCCTGTTAACATCAATCTCCGCCCAATTCATTATTAGTTAGTGTGGAAAGTTTTTCTGCCAATCAATTAAAGCAAATAATGCTTACAACTAATCCCACCTCATTCAAGAAAATTTAATTACACTTCAATCAGCTATTCAATTCCATTGAATCGAATAAATGCAATCAATCAAACATTTCGCTCAAATCAAACGCCAAGTCGCGTCATTAGGGAAAGAGGATTTTCTTTCTATTGCTCACTCAATGAAATTCCGTCTCAAAGGCTAATAACAACTTGTGGGAGGGATAATCGTATTGGGTCACAAATCAGGATGACCAACAAACAGCCAGTCATTAATTAGTTTACTCAATCAACAAATAATTGTGTTGATGTTCAGTAGATTAAGTAAAAATTTAACAGGCTTAATGAAGTGGCTATAGGTTTGTGATCCGTGAGGTTGGAGGGGAAGAATTTAGAAACGAATAAGAAATTTGCGAGTGAGATTACTAGTATATTTCAAAAGGAAAGATAGAAAGATTCTTTTATAGGTCAGCTGCTATTCCCCGAAATAAGGATTCCAATAAATTGAGAAGGAAACTAAATTCATGTAAAAAATATGACAAATATATTCACAATATAAAACAGTTCACCAAGCCATTAAAAAATACTAAAATGTCTGAATCTTTTTTCCATGAGGCACCTCTCTGCTAAACGTTTTAACTAGAAGAAGAATATATACGAAACGGCAACGAGCCTGGTCGTGTTATTTTCGCTGTGCATTTTTTTTTTTTGATTATTACTAATATCTCGGTGTATTTTCTTGGATTGAATCGGTCAATTTGATTAGAGTGATTCGATTTGTATTGGCTATCATCTTTTTATTTGCCAAGAGTTGAGTTTTTAGGAAATAATGCAAGTAAGGTTAGAATAGAGTTTACTATCGTTTATTTCCTATTAACTGTATAAGATTAACAAAAGATTCACTTCACGTTTGTCGTATTCGTTGAAGCACTAATGATCGACTGTCATGTTTCTCTTATCAACTCGACTTCCATCTAAAGTTTTCGTGTGTGTGTTGCGACCTTTGAGAATGGAACACTGGAGTGGAACATCAACTCAAATTTTGTCATCATTTCCCGATGCGCCACGAACGTTGCTCTTTCGATTTAATTTTGGAAGGGTGTAGTCTGAAAAGGGAGCTACAGTTTAGAAATATTTGAAAATGTAAAAGTTAACTGCCATTGCATAATTGATTGATAATTTTCCTGCTTTTGCCTTCAATAGTTTGTAAAACTTTATTTAGATAAAATGAAACTCACAGCGACATTTAATAAGAAAACTAAATCTGTTCCTTAGGTAATTACAAATTCAACTACTACTAAAATTATAATCGTTCATTTTTTTATACTTTTCACCTCCCTTTTCCTTTTGTAATGATTTTCTCTTTCAACTCGCACGCGGAACCGACCTCTCATCGGTTCTAGACGTTAAGTCTGAGTAGTGCCAACGGATGGTACCAACAGGTCAACCAATCCGTGCACCGTAACCCATTCATGCGGTGACTGCTTGTCGGCCAGCTAGTTCGGAGAGGATTTCGGTCGCGGGTCTCCGAATGGATTACGCTCAATTACAATATTTCAGTCACCTGAAATTGCCCGTTTTCTAAACGCGTCAACATTTACTCATCCAGAACGAGAAACCTACATTACGTTAGTTCTGGATGGGATCTATCCACAGATCTCAAATCAAAAACGCTACAAAATCCACAGGCGCGTTACCGATTCACCGACGCGGTACCGAAAAATATACTACTCGAACTTAACCCGAAGAAAACTACTCTAAAGAAATGACGAAACAAGCAAAGGTACCGCGTACCGCGCGCGACGCGAAACCGACTTCAGCGGATTTGGCGAAACCCTACCCTCGCGACGGCATACTTACCCTACACTCTCTGTTCCCCCTGAAACAGAACGAGTTACTGAAAAGGAAAGTCGTGGTTTAACTTAGCAATTCATTATATTATTAAATTCAATCAAATTAGGATTTCGATTATAAATATTAGTATCCTCCATTTACACACGAGAAAATTCTCAATGCATTCATCCCAAACAATCAGTTGTTTGTCGCGATCAACTTTCAATATTAGCGCCGCATTTTTGATAACGTGAGAAGCATACCCGCGAACAAGGTTGATCCCTTTTAATTACCTATGTTTATACCGTACAATGTACGTTGCTGAATCGAAGGCTGCAGTCTGTACTGCGGATTGCAAGCGATACGCCAATTGATCAATCTGAACAAGGTAGCAAGCGTTACTTCGAATTTCCGCATGAAGAAGTGTCAAATCATTTTGGTGTTGAATTATTCTCCTACTGGATTCATTAAGAGAAATTGTTTTATCGAAGGTATATTCCCACTTAGTCCGCAGTTCACACTGCCTTCCGCTGCAGACTAGACAAAATATTGCTAAATTTTCTAATTAGTTATTAACTAAACTAACCTCTTTCCCAATGTGTCTGCTCCGGTGAATGTCACTGCCTCACGAATAAAGTTTTCCAAAAACTCTTTAAGCACACCACGCGTTTCTTCACAGATTAAACAGGGAATACGTTTCACTCCACCACGTCGCGCCAAACGACGTATAGCTGGTTTTGTAATACCTTGGATATTATCACGAAGAACTTTGCGATGACGTTTAGCGCCTCCATGTGCTGTCAAAAGTTCCGGTTGTCACCTCGGACAAAACATATGTGCGTGGAATGGCACTTCATATGGCGGAAATGTGCTTCTTCAGATGTCGCCAGTGGCATAGTTTTCTCGATGGCCACGGTGGAGGGGCATTTCCAGATGGCTATGTCTCGAAATGTGCCGGGGTTGGATTAATTCTATATTTCGAATATTTATGTCCACGGATCTAAATAATTGGACAGAAAAAAAAATATTTTCTGCACAACGATATCCGCACAACAGATGAAGTCCGCTGGCACTTCGAGGACATATCCATCTGGCAGGTTACAAGGGTTCGGGATCGGAATCACTTCGATTCCTGGGCGCAGGCGTCACATTACACATTCCCCCCCCCAAAATCGAAGTAATTACGATCCCGTCTCCTTGGTAACAGGTCTTGGTTAGGGACGTGGCGGGTCGAAGATCCGTTTCGAAAGATAGGCTACAACCCTGTTCGTGAAGACTCGACAGTGACTATATAGTAGGAAGTCAGGTGTTATTCGGAGGCCTTCGTCTAGGCAGAGATTTGGGATAAGCCAAGGTTTCTCGTGGGAATTAGTTGCACTTCATCGTCTAAGGTCTTTTGCGTGGTAAATTCCCAGGGTCTTACCAGTCATGTCCGCGATGAGGTATCGGGTGGGGCTTATGACTTGTATGACTCGACACTTCACGAATTTCTTGTCTAGTTTGGCATTGTAATGGCGGGTGGCATCGCTCTGTCGGAAGTTTCGACGATATATTTCGTCGCCGGCCTTAAAGCCAGAAGGATGAGATCGCAAGTTGTACCGCTCCTCTCCCATCCGTCTACTTTCTTCAATCTTCTCCCGCAGTTGATCTCGCAGAAGTTGGAGCTTTTCGTGCGGTTCTAGAACCACGATTGGGTCCTCTAGCGATTTCAGCTGCCGCAATAGCCGGTAAGCGCTCCCATGACAGATCATATACTGGCCGAACACTGCAAAATACGGCGAAATGCCGGTCGTGGCGTGGTACGACGAGCGCAGTGCACTAGTGATGGCGGACAATTTGCGATCCCAGTCCCTCTGATTCGGGTGGACATAGGCGCGAATGGCCGCTATGAGCGTACGATTCAGTCGTTCGGATGCGTTGGCTTGTGGTGAATAGACGGCAGTTCGTTGGTGGATGATGCCGTATTTGGACATTAGGTCTCGGAACTTGCTGGAGGTGAACTGGACCCCATTGTCGGAGACAAGTTTCTCCGGAACTCCAAACATGTGAAAGACTCGGTTCTCCAAAAAGCTGATTATTGGTCCAGTGTGCATGTTACGTAGTGGCTCTATGATAGGGAATTTGGAGAGCTGGTCCAGGACCACGACAGCTCCCGTGTGGCCAGAAGCAGATCGAGGGTAAGGACCGATAAGATCAATGTACAAGCGCTGGAACACGCGTTCGGGGACCTCAACCTTACCCATGGGTGGCCGAAGAATGGTGTTGGGCGCTTTAGTGCACTTGCATAGCTCACAGGAGGCTACGTACGCTTTTATCTGTTGTGCCATCTTAGGCCAAAAGAAACAGGTTTTCAACCGCCTAAGTGTACGACCGTATCCGCCGTGCGCACTTGATGGGTGGTCATGAGCCCGCCTGATAAGATCAGTGGTTAATTCTTCGGGCACCCACAACTTCCACTGTTCTTCTTCTTGTATGGGGTCTCCGGATGCGTGTCCCATCCGTTTGTAAATGAATCCATCCGTCAACCGCAGTTCAGGAAGCTGGGGCTGTTGGTTCTGGATAGTGTGAATCAGTTGGGTGTAGCTGGCTGACTTGAAGGCAGGATGGTCCAGATCGATCAATTGGGGGCTGTCGTCCTCTTGGACCAACTCGGCTCCTTCAGGGGCGAACATTCTGGATAGGGTGTCGGGGACTACATGCTGGCTTCCTTTTCGGTGGCGAATTGTGAAGTCAAATGCCTGGAGTTTCAGTGCCCACCTGGCCAATCTGCCGTTGAGATCAGTCTGGCTCATTAGCCATTTCAGAGAAGCGTGATCCGTAACGATTTCAAAGGTGTGTCCCTCCACATAGGCTCGGAAGCGTTTCACTGCCAACACCGCGGCTAAACATTCTTGCTCGGAGACCGTGTAATTTCGCTGGGCTGGGTTCAGCTTGTGAGACATGAAGGCTATAGGTCTCTCCTCGCCGTCTTGTGCAACCTGGACTAAGACTGCTCCCACCCCATGTTGACTCGCGTCACAATGGATTGAGAACGGTTTGTCAAAGTCCGGGCTGTGCAGTACGGGGGCCGTAGTCAGACTCTTCTTTAGCTCTTCAAAGGCTCGCAAGCTGGGCTCTTCCCAGACGAATTTACGTCCCTTACGCAACATGTCGGTCAAAGGAGTGGTAATGGTGGCATAGTCACGTACAAAACGCTGGTACCATCCGCATAAGCCTAGGAATCGGCGTAACTGTTTGGTGGTCTTGGGTAGTGGAAAAACGTCAATCGCTTGAGTCTTTTCCGGATCGGTCTTGATATGCCCATGCCCAATGATGTGACCTAAATACTTCACCTCCGTCATCACGAACTGGCTCTTCCTTATGTTGATGGTTAATCTTGCCCTCCGGATGTGTAGAGCCACCTCCTGAAGCAGGTCGATGTGTTCATCGAAGGTCTCGGTTATAAGCAGCAGATCGTCCAAGTAAACGAAAACTTGGTGCCGCAAATGAGGTGGTATCACCTTATCCATAAGGCGCGTCATTGTTTGGGGGGCATTACACAATCCGAATGGCATGGTCACGAATTGATATAAGGGCCGGCCTGGGACTGTGAAGGCTGTTTTCTCCTTTGAACCGAGGTCTAAAGGAATTTGCCAGAAGGCGTCCTTGAGGTCTAAGCTCGTGATGAAATGGGCTTTAGGCAATCGACTCAAAATGCCTTCTATCAACGGTAGAGGATATGCGTCCTTGACTGTGACGGCGTTCAAGCGTCTGGCATCTAAGCATAACCGGACCTTGTTCGGCTTGACAACTAAGGTGACTGGGGAAGCCCACGCGCTCTGTGATTCTTCGATTACGCCTAATGATAGCATTCGATCCACTTCGGCATATAACGATTTTTCCTTCGCCGGAGATATGGCGAAATGTCTCTGTTTTATGGGTTTAGCATCCCCCACATCTATAGTGTGGAACACCAGGGCAGTCCGCCCGAGACCTTCCTTCTCGTGCGAGGGAAAAGCCGATATAGCCGAGTCGAGACGCAGTTGCTGAGTTACATCCAGTGTATGCCGTAATAAGTTAGTGGGTTGAGATTGGTCAGGAACGGTGGTGACGGACTCCAGGGTCGAACTGGAAAATAGTGCCGGGGCCAAGTTAAATTTTCGAACGAAATCCACTCCTAAATAAAGATTCTGGGTTAACTGAGGTATGATGAAAAATTCCATAGGTTTAGTTACCCCTTTAAAGGTGACATCCGTCATAATTTTTCCCACTACAGAGTGACGAGTTCCGTCCGCCGTGCTTAACCAGGAGGTGAAATGACGGATTTGGTCCGCGTGCTTTGCCAGTACCTCCCCTGCAAACTCGGCAGATATGCAATTCACACTGGCTCCCGTATCGACTAAGCCTGATACTCGTTTTAGCAGGAGGTGTACTGACGCATATGGCCGAACATCATCCCTCAATAATTCGTCTAAGTATATGTCCTTCAACACTTTCCTCGACTGCCTGACTTTTCTCCAGAAGCTCCGCATCCGACGCGTGGCTCGCTTGCTTCGCGGTGGGACAGTTGTGGCCAATTCCTCATGGAAGATGCGCTGTCGAGTAGCCAAATGATTCCGCAACCTGACATGAAAAGGTTTTACATGCCAAGGAGCCTTCGTCTCGCTATCATTTCCCTGCGCATTGGCCTCGGCGAAGGACGGCGTCGGTTGTGGAACTTCGGGAGAATTGTGTTTAGCGGTGCGAGTCAGCAGAGTTGGAGTCATGATGGGAGCTGGGTCATAGCTGGTGATGGGGTCTAGATTTGTTCGTCCGGGGTCTAGGAGTGCCGACGGGTGGTCGCGGCACTCGGTGGCAAGTTTTTTCGCCCTTTGCAATTTGCACAGTCAGGTGCGTATGTGTCGGCCTTCCCGCATCGGTAGCAGAAAAGCGTTGGCTCCGCTGGACATGCGTAGAACCGATGTCCCGGTTGTCGGCAGTTCCAACATACCGTCGGGCTTGTAATTGCTTCAAGGGAGGGTCGATCAATCAATGCTGGGTCCTCAAGCTCCGGTGGTGCTCCGCTCCTCGGTACTGGTACTGGATCAGCAAGCAGGTGGTCTGCTGCCATCAACTCCGCGGTGTGATGATTTCGGGGATTCGGTCCCGTTATGCGAGGTTGTGGGCGGAAGGTACCTCGTCGCTCATCCAAGTGTTCTTGTCTACGCGCATGGAGGCGCAATCCCTGTATGGTGTTGATGGGAAAATGTAGCAGGCTGTTCTGGAGATCCCAGCGCATGTTCTCTCTGATAATTTCTACTAATTCGTCCTCGGGCATGGTATTTCGCAGGCGAGTGCTCAATCTCACAATACTGGTGTAGTACTGGTCGAACGGTTCGTGAGCGCCTTGTTTCCGTTTCTTTATTTGCTCTCTTAGCTCTCTCTCAGTGAAGCCATCCTCAAATCGATTGCGGAAGGCTGCACTGAAAGAGTGCCAAGTGGGACGTGGCGTTGACTCTTTAAAGCTCCAGTACCAGTCGGCAGCGTCGCCGCTGAACAAAAGATGTGCATGCCGGAGGAAGGCCGAGGAATCCCCTCCCAGGGTGCTGGATATCAACGCCTGAATCCGGAAAAGGAACCGGTCCGCCGATATCATATCGTTGAACCCTGTAAAGTTCAGGCGCCAACTCTCCATGATACGAGGCGTCGGGTCTCGGAAAAGTGTCAATGCGTTCCCGGGGGGAATCACATCCTCTACTGACCTGTTGTACTGAACTGCCTCGGGGGCTGGAGGTACCAACGGAGGTCCGGTACTGTGTCGCGGTCTGTATTCGGGAGCTCTGGGATCCATTCCCGAGTTCCTTGGAGGTGGGACCCATTGCTCGGATTGTCGGGAGTGGGGCATCGCCACACTGGGATTTGGCTCCCAGCCAAGCGGAGTTCTCACGCGGCTGGGTGGTTGGCTCAACGGGAGATTCTGGATCTTTCCCTCCAGGTTGCCAATCCTCTCCGACATATCCCTCATCAACGCCACGAGGGTGTCAATGGAGTGGGCGGAAGGCATGGTTGTCACCTCGGACACGACACTTGCAGCCGGAACTTCACCGCCTACTGCTCCTTGCAGGTCTAAGAGTGGGTGTGACGGTTCGGCTTCTGGAGCTCCTTTCGCCACTGCTCCACGCGTTGGTAGGGGCGTTCCGAGGGGGACGTCTAGGGCAGACCGATCTATGGATCGCCGGCATAAGGGACACAGTTCTGACGTGAGGAGGAGCTGTTGTACACAGGCACGATGGAATAAATGTCCACAATCCAATCGCACGCTGTGTACGCCCTCCACTACGTCCTCGAAACAGATTCCACAGTTCGCGGGTTGGACCGTTTTGGACCGTGTCCATCGCTTTTCTGGGGTCCGCTTCGTTGCCATTATCGTGTGGTTGCTAATATTGAGAAGAAAAATAAATATAAAATACACTTATTTCTACTATAAACCTAATAAACCTAATATATATATAGAAAACCTAAAAATACGTTAGTAGCCGATAGTGGCGAGCTAATGATAAGTGGAGAAAAAAAAATATTTGACAGTCACTTTCCTTTCCAGTAGTCGACTCCTTCAATGGGAAAAGAGAGTGCGTGGTAATCTGCCGAAGAAAGGGTGCTTCGGTCGATTTACGAAATTTAACCCCACACCCAAATACATTACAAAAAACCGTCTCTAAACTACGTTAAAGTGACTCGACGAGACAAGTGGTAGAGCTACCGTAACGACTTTGTACGCGGTCAAAACTCCCGACGCGTAGAAGCATTCCGGGCTTCGCGACTCCAGCATACGCCACCGAACGTTGAACCGATACCACTCGTCTAACACGCATAAGAAATAGTTAGAATCCTTCCGCGACATAAAGGCAAGGTAGCCTTCTATTTTCTTGAGAGTCCATGCTGATAGGTAAACCCATCAGACTGGCAGTTCCATCAAGAAAATAGAAGGTCCTTACAGGGGTTACCCTGGGACAACACATCGGAAGGATTCTGTCGCGAAAGCAAAATCAAACAAAGGAGAGCGGAAGCTACAACTCACGTGAAGCGACCTCTAATGTGTATCACACAATTCCACTGCTCCTGATAGTGGGACTCGAGTACCAAAGTACCTTACATCCTCCGTAAAGGACCAACTCGTCAGAAGACGCGAAGTTCTTTCCCCCTTAGGATGTTTTTGGCCCCACGTTGGGCGCCATTTGTAATGATTTTCTCTTTCAACTCGCACGCGGAACCGACCTCTCATCGGTTCTAGACGTTAAGTCTGAGTAGTGCCAACGGATGGTACCAACAGGTCAACCAATCCGTGCACCGTAACCCATTCATGCGGTGACTGCTTGTCGGCCAGCTAGTTCGGAGAGGATTTCGGTCGCGGGTCTCCGAATGGATTACGCTCAATTACAATATTTCAGTCACCTGAAATTGCCCGTTTTCTAAACGCGTCAACATTTACTCATCCAGAACGAGAAACCTACATTACGTTAGTTCTGGATGGGATCTATCCACAGATCTCAAATCAAAAACGCTACAAAATCCACAGGCGCGTTACCGATTCACCGACGCGGTACCGAAAAATATACTACTCGAACTTAACCCGAAGAAAACTACTCTAAAGAAATGACGAAACAAGCAAAGGTACCGCGTACCGCGCGCGACGCGAAACCGACTTCAGCGGATTTGGCGAAACCCTACCCTCGCGACGGCATACTTACCCTACACTCTCTGTTCCCCCTGAAACAGAACGAGTTACTGAAAAGGAAAGTCGTGGTTTAACTTAGCAATTCATTATATTATTAAATTCAATCAAATTAGGATTTCGATTATAAATATTAGTATCCTCCATTTACACACGAGAAAATTCTCAATGCATTCATCCCAAACAATCAGTTGTTTGTCGCGATCAACTTTCAATATTAGCGCCGCATTTTTGATAACGTGAGAAGCATACCCGCGAACAAGGTTGATCCCTTTTAATTACCTATGTTTATACCGTACAATGTACGTTGCTGAATCGAAGGCTGCAGTCTGTACTGCGGATTGCAAGCGATACGCCAATTGATCAATCTGAACAAGGTAGCAAGCGTTACTTCGAATTTCCGCATGAAGAAGTGTCAAATCATTTTGGTGTTGAATTATTCTCCTACTGGATTCATTAAGAGAAATTGTTTTATCGAAGGTATATTCCCACTTAGTCCGCAGTTCACACTGCCTTCCGCTGCAGACTAGACAAAATATTGCTAAATTTTCTAATTAGTTATTAACTAAACTAACCTCTTTCCCAATGTGTCTGCTCCGGTGAATGTCACTGCCTCACGAATAAAGTTTTCCAAAAACTCTTTAAGCACACCACGCGTTTCTTCACAGATTAAACAGGGAATACGTTTCACTCCACCACGTCGCGCCAAACGACGTATAGCTGGTTTTGTAATACCTTGGATATTATCACGAAGAACTTTGCGATGACGTTTAGCGCCTCCATGTGCTGTCAAAAGTTCCGGTTGTCACCTCGGACAAAACATATGTGCGTGGAATGGCACTTCATATGGCGGAAATGTGCTTCTTCAGATGTCGCCAGTGGCATAGTTTTCTCGATGGCCACGGTGGAGGGGCATTTCCAGATGGCTATGTCTCGAAATGTGCCGGGGTTGGATTAATTCTATATTTCGAATATTTATGTCCACGGATCTAAATAATTGGACAGAAAAAAAAATATTTTCTGCACAACGATATCCGCACAACAGATGAAGTCCGCTGGCACTTCGAGGACATATCCATCTGGCAGGTTACAAGGGTTCGGGATCGGAATCACTTCGATTCCTGGGCGCAGGCGTCACATTACACTTTCATAATCGTCTTCAGTGGAATTACGGTGAAATGTATAATCGTTGAGCTTGACTTTCGCTATGTGTGAGAGAACTACATGCCTTTAAGGTGTACTAATTTGTTGAGATATCGCATAATAGAAATTTATTCTGATTTTAATTTCGCAATCAAATAGTATTTTGTGTTGATGTATTTTACTGCTATAAGCTTAACTGACAAGCTGAAATATCGTTTGTTGTTCATGTGCTCACCATATGCGACAAAGAGTTGCTTTCCGATTCATGCCACTTGAACATTTTTAAGTACCTATACAATTTAGAGTAAATAAAAGTTTCTCGTAGCTGGCAGTAAATTGCCTTACAGTATATTGCTGTAGGTGAGACTTGTGATTAGTGAGTGATTAGTCCTAAAAATCCAAAGTTTCTCTTTGAATGAATTATCCTGCGCCCCAATAATAAATTTTTCTCTTTGATATCGGCTATAAAATTGATCAAAAGTTTTAATACAAAATTCGAATTATTTGTACAAAGCATCTTTTTGAAGAGTTCGTATATCCTTCTGCTTGTTAATATAAAGACTAATTATTTCGAAATAACTTTAATTCATTTGAAAATTCAATAATATAATAATTGGAACTCATTCAATATATGCCTACAGTTAACAGAATGATACTAACAACTACGGGATTCTGCTTTCCACTTTTGAGGAAGAAATAGCTTCCACATCCAGAAAGGGGCCTGAAATCAATACTGTCGCTAAGCTCGTCGCATTTGCCTGCAAAAACAAAAATATGTCTCAGATACATATGACATTTATAAAAGTAAACAGTTTACCGATAGTTGTCCATTAATAATTTTTCCAGCTCCATAAATTCGTATGTCCAGTATCATATAACAGACTCCTGGGAAAAAAAAATTGATTTCATTAATAAAATTATTCAAGCAATATGCTAGCAAAACTTGCCCCCAAAATGCAGGCGCTACTACGCGAAAACTAATCGAATAAAATGGTCGCCCCCGAAATGTAAACATAATCATGCGTGAATTGGAAGCAAAGATTTTGAGTGGAAAAACACTTCTAGATATTGTATTGTGTTTTCTACATTTTATGTTGTTACTTACCTATGAAATGATACTCCTGTGGGCTGACGGTGCGTCCAATTATTGCATATTTTCACAATGCACATGATTTTAGAGACTTCTTTCCATTTTCCTACTTTTCTGTCGAAATATAAAGTTTTCTCACTTGCAATCTAACCGATAGATTGTCTCTTATTGTCTTGTTCACGAATAGCGCACAAATCACAAATTTTCACTGATTTTAACAAAAAATCCCACAGCAAACGAGCTCGTTTACGCGGTTTCACAGCCGAATTTGACAGCGAATGCAAAAAAATCATATGGTAATATGAAGATTTCTCCTTATCGACAGCGAGAATTGATGACAAGAAAATGCAGTGTTCCACTAGCATCGGGCCGTTCCTGTTAGCTACCTGTTCCAATGTTGCGACGCATTTTATGTTGACACCTGGCTGCCACACGATGTGTGTGGTTGGCGTCGTTCTCCCAACAAAGCCTAAAACGTTCGTCACCACACGATCCTAGTGACCCTAGTGACATTGGTGAGGTAGTAAAATGTCATGATCTGTATGGTGCCTCGCATATACGTGCTTTTTGCTTGGTGGGTACGTTCTTGATCCTGCGGGTGGCGTATTGATTGGTATTGGGAGATGTTTTATATACACACGAGGCGATTGCTTCGAGGTTGGTTGCAAGTGTTTCTGAGCAGGAATAACCTGTTTGGTTCGCCTGGCTTTGGGCTGGCTGCGTAGCTACTAACGTATAGGGTGTCGAATTTACGCTTATGGGCTCCTATGTATGATCGCGAGGATATTCGTTTGTTGAAGCTTCAATTAACGCGGGTTTGAGGCGCTCTATCGACACGTTGACTGGTCGGCCGTTTACTTGGTTCGTGTAAACGAAGTTCGATAGGTGTTTCACCATAAGATATGGTCCCGTATACGGTGGCGAAAGTGGCTTACGAACGGCATCGATGCGCATGAAAACATGTGTGCATGCACTCAGCCTTTTGTTGATGAAAACTGGTCTATTGCCATGACCATGTGTGTGCAGGAGCCTGATTGATGAGGTTAACAATGAAATCATGCCGGCTGACGGAGGTACTGCTAGGGCTGACGAATTCTCCCGAAATGGACAATGTAGTTCCGTATAGCAAATCTGCACACGAGGCATGTAACACTTCCTTAAAGCTGGTGCGCGATCTCAGTAACACGGTGGGAAGGATATCGGGCCAGGAGGAATTGTTAGAGTGACACATAATCGCAGCTGTCAGTGTCCGGTGCCAGCGCTTGACTTGTTTATTAGACGCCGGGTGATATGGTGATGTACTGTTTTTCGTACTTCCAATAAACACAGCCAGGGCTTTGAACAGTGGCGATTCAAACTGAGTATCTTGATCGATGGTAATTGTTTGAGGCGTGCCAAAACGAGCAACCCAATTGTTAAACAATATTTTTGCGACAGTAGCTGCGGTCTGATCCGCAATGGGGGATGTCTCTGGCCGCCTACAGAATTGGTTGATGACTGTCAAGCAATATTTATAGCCCTGCGACGAAACAAGCGGCCCTACGATATCGACGTGGATATGTTGAAAGCAAGCATCGGGCATCGGAAAAGGCTGTACCGGGTTCTCTTGATGGCAAGTGACTTTGGAGCGCTTGCATGGGACGCATGAACGAGCCCAAACGCGGATGTCTTTCTTCATATTTGTCCACACATATCTCTGAGCCATAGCCTTGCCTGTGGCATGTGCACTGGGATGAACTAGCTGATGAAACATGCCAAATACTTTCAGCGGAACGAAGGGCCTTAATCATTGCAGTGACTTGTCATATACTATTCCATCACTTGAGCCTATGGCTGGCGGACAAGTTTTAGGGATGTAGTGTTAGAACGTAGTAATCCTTGCAGTTCGAGATCTCATTCTTGCTCTTTCATCAGTTCAGATTCGTCGATTACTGTGGGCATCATAACCTCTTCGAGCCGCGAGAGCTATCGGGGACATCACTGCTTGCGCTCGCGATAAAGCGGACAACTGTTGAAAACTGTGAGATGTAATCGAGATGTCTGATCTGGCGCGGTGACGCTTTGCTTACAGGCTGAGCGAATGCATACCCCAGCGGTTTGTGATCGGTGAGGATGTAGAAACTAGAACCTTCTAAAGTACTGAAAATATCTGACGCTGGAATATATAGCTAGAAGTTCGCAATCATATACACTATATTGACTTTCGGGAGCGGACAACTTCTTCTGGAAAAACGCTCATGGTAGCCAATTACTATTCTGCTCTTGCTCTAAAACGGAGCCTATTGCAGTGTCAGATGCATCGATTGTGAGTCTGAGAGGTTCATTGGCTCGAAAGTGGACTAATAGAATAGCACTAGCGAGACTGTTTTTACAGTTTATAAATGCATCATTAGTTTCTGGGATCCATTCGATGACGGTTTTGTCATTCTTTTTTACGTTTTACAAACAAGTCGTTGAGCGGAGCCTGTAGCACCGCAGTATTGCAAACAAACTGCCTGTAGAAATTTATTGTTCTCAAAAACCACCGAAGTTCCTTAACCGTAGTTGGTTTTTTAAAATTTCGAATGGCGCCCACACATGACTTTGGATGAATTATACCTTTTTCGTCGACAACTTGCCCCAAATACTCTAACCAGCTGACTCCCTGCTCACGTTTGGCTAGATTGATAACAATTCCGTATTTCGATAGACGCTGAAATACAAGTCGTAGGTGCTGCATATGCTCTTCCTTAATTTTTGAGGCGATTAATAAATCATCGACAAAGCATACGCAAAAATCTAGTCCATGAAGTACCTCGTCCATGAATTGCTGGAACGTCTGTGCAGCGTTTCGTCGACCAAATGTCATTACAGTAAATTAATTAAGGCCAAATGGCGTAGTGATTGCAGTTTATCGAATATCCTCTTCAGCTATCGGAATCTGGTGAAATGTTTGGAACAAATCGATCTTTGAAAAATACTGTGCGCCGCCCAAATTCAGTGTTGCATCGGGCACTTGTCTGGCAAGGTCATGGCGTTCAGCCGGAGTTAGTACCGCTTGGGCACCAGCCACCATTTTTCTTCGGAACGATGTACAAAGGGCTTGCCCAGGGACTTTGAGAAGGTCGAAAAGATCCACTGTCAAGCTGGGTTTGAAACTCTGACCATGTCACTTTTAGCTTTGCCTAATATAATCGCCGAGACCACTCTGCCACTGGGGGCCTGTCGTTGTAATATAATGCTTCATGCCATGAGTCGGATCATGTGCAGGGTTAGTGAGTCCCAGAAACTCTCTGAGGAGTGAGGCATACGTTAAAGCTGCATTCACGGTAGAAATCTCTTTTTCGGCGTATTCCTTGACTTTTCCTTTAGCAGAGGCGTTCAAACTGGGATCTGACAATTTGCCATTTTGAGGCCTACCTCAAGCCCAAATGCCGAGGAAAGCCTGCGCCTAGAATAGGTCATGATACTTCGGCCACGGTGAATCACCACTGGAAAACTCGCGGTAGACCCAAGGAGCGCGTTAGAGCTCGGTCACAGTATGTGTCGATGGTGGTTCCGTTTGCTGCAAATAACTTGAAGGCTGACGATTAATGAGCGAGGTGCTTCCAGGATACTGGAATGACACGTATGTCTGCTCTCGTATCGATGGGAGATTCTAGCTTTGTTTTACTGTCAAAGACTTCGAGTCGAATTTTGGATGTGCCACTAGCTGTCACCTATTGGGCTAGCGGCTCGATTCGTTTCCCGCCTGCCGCTTGAAGAATATACGTGGTGGTCTGTAACGCTTTGCTTTGGCGCCAAATCGCTGGAAGTAGAAACAAATTTGACTCACCTTGGACGGAGTGGCCGGCCGGTATGATGAGTAGCACGAACTATACGTGGAAGCGATGCTTTGTCTTTAAGGCTCTTGAATTTGGCTAAGCTCTGCCCCTATCCCCACAATATTTGTCGCTAATTGCTAATAATCTGGCGTTGAGTGTGACGTTGTACAATTTCGAATGCATGCTATATCTGAGGCGGCGACGCTGATTACTCGATCCGCAGCTGCTGCCAGTTCTTCTAAATTATCGCTATCATTAGCCGCCGAAATGGTTCGCAGATTGAGTGGCAATCGCTGTAGCCACAGTGTTTTCAATAATTGGTATGGAATAGACTTGCTTGCCGCGCACTGTAATCGGCGCAGGAACTGGGAGGATTGGAGGTCTTCCATCTTCACCTCCAAGCAACCCCTGGCGTGTTCTTTCCTCATCCGAAACTCCGAACGTAGCAGATAGCCTTTTCTTGAACGCGTCATATTTGGCAGGTTCAGCCGGTGATTAAATAATATCGACGACATGCAGTAATATCTGCATTTTCAATTCCGCAATCACCCTGTGGAACCATGCCGCGTCGGTATTTACTTTGTATAGGCGAAATTGGGCTTCAATGCGCGTGAACCAAAGGTCTGGTTTGCTAAACAAAAAGGGTGGCAATTTGAATGTAACTGCACTAACTTGCGCGTCATTTTCCACTGCCATGGATATGCTCGGGGATTGCACTTCCCTTCCATTTACGTTTAGGAGTGTGTCCGGCATCGTCGGGTCACCAATTTAGGAAACAATGCAAGTACGGTTAGATTAGAGTTTACTATCGTTTATTTCCTATTAACTACATATGATTAACAAAAGATCCGCTTCGCGTTTGTCGTATTCGTTGAAGCACTAATGATGAACTGTCATATTCCCCTTTTCAAGTCAACTTAGTGTGTGTCTTGCGTCTCCCAACAAGTTCTTGGCCTTTGTTTTCTTTATTTGCGCTATAAAGTGCCATCTATAAGTGCTCAGTGCACTATGAATGCAATTTTTGTAAAGTAAACAGTGTATTAATTGATTTTTGCGATCGACTACTGTGTTTATTCGTTTCCCTCATAATAGACAAATATCTGAGTGTACTTTCAAGAGCTTTCAATCTTCCATATATTTTTTATCACCAAAAACTGCCTAGCGGTAGGCAAGAACTCGCTATTAATATTTAATTTTTGATTTTCAGTACTTAATCCTAGAAAATCTTAACCCTAGATACACGATAAAATTTAATAAATTCTTTTAACCGAAGGAAATATATTCAAATTAAACAAGTTCGGACCTTTTGTGATTTTTTACAAATACCCTCACCCAATTTATTTATTTGTTTTCCCTGCGAATTTTTTTACTTCATTATAAATGGCTGTAATTGACGACATTAAATGTCAAATCTGTAATGAACTAGAATCATGACGAACCAAATTTATTGAATGTGATGGATATTGTGCGAAGTCTTTCCACCTAAAATACCAAGGCATTCCTGCGTTCTTTTATGACATCCGGGAAAAATTCCTAAAAGGCACTTCTCACCAAGAATCAGCCACATTTGTACTCATCTTGTTTATGATGGCTTGACATTTTCGAAATTGAATTTTACGGAAACAAATTCTTGGAAATAAACACAATTTACAATTGTGGAGGACACATGCATGCTTGTGCGCCTCGAGCCATGCAACGGTTTGCATGCATGATCCATATTCATGTGCTGACGACATCCTGGGGACACGCAACTTTGTCGCCGAAGCAAACACGCGCAACTATGTTGTACCCGGATACCGCTGACAGGACACATCCACGCGTATCCAATATCTACACGACGACGTATCGAACGCGCGTCAGCATGTCTAATTGGAAACAAACGAAGCAGAGTTCATGGTGCAGCAAATGTACTGGCGGCTGTGCGATCAGAAGAAGTATTGTTTACGATTTGTCGTCAGCGTTATTAATGAATAAAAGTGGATAACACAAGTATCAAACATTCATTCATTCTTTCGTTCATCTATTTGCTCAGTTAGTCAGTCTTTCATCTACGTCCACGTAAATCTCAACCGAGATGACGTTACCAATTTTATCTTTTGTATTTCTTCTCTCAATAAATTTTTTTGTAGAAATTGTGTTCCTTATTCTACACCATATCCATCTACGCAATGAATCATTTTATGGGAACACTTGAATCTCCAGTCATTGTGGATGACGCAAACTACAAAATTTCCTCAGTAAATAAAAAAATGAACAGCAAAATAATTATTGAAAAATAAATTATGCTTTTGTTTTAGCAAAAGTCATGAAGTTTGAGGACAATACAATTACAATACATATAGAAAATTCTAATTGAAATTGTAAAAACGGTCATTCGACCGGTCATGGTAGGAATAGTGTTAAAAGAATTATTTAGTTTAGGCTAGGCTTAAATCGAATTCTTGTTCCTACAAATTTAACATCGGACATTCGTTCAGTGTAGTTCCACGATAAAAAAAAAATATCTTATAGACCATTGAAAATTCATCGATTATTATTAGCTATTTATTTATACGCAGTGCAAATCCATTGGATATGCTTATACTTTTTCTTGGTTAACGTTATCCTCTAAATTTTCTTTACATTAATTCACGTACCATTTTGAAATATTATCAAAACTTAATATTCCCAAAAATGTATTGCATTGTCAGCAAAAAACATCGTTTTAACTTTCAATCATTGCTTGTATAGAAAATTCAAAAGAAAATTTAGAGAGGACATTGAAAAGCTCAGTCCTTCATTTAATTTACTCGATGAAAATCTGCCAAGTAAAAGCTATTATCATAAGAATACAAAAAATAAAAACAATCTGATGGTCCTTGTAATCCGAAGAACTTTTCTCAAAAAAAAAAAATAAGAAAGTCAGAACCAACAATCCAATTGAACGAAAGAAGATTCTGAAATCTTATCCAGCAGTGAAATCTGCCAAAGTAAAATCACAACAACAACTAAGGAACTATGTACAACTATTTGCGTGGACATTGCAAATCCTAGCTTTGACTTTCTTGCGCGTCTCCTTGGGAATTTGTTGTTATTACTTCAATGTAGACCAAGCTAAATATTTTTTTCTTCAAGCGAATCCAAAGATAAACGTCAGTATGATATTCTGCACTAACAGGATCTGAGCGAAGATATAAAAGGTAGAAAATAGCGACAGAATGGTAAATTGTAGGAAAAAAATCATATCCTATGCAGCACGACTCACCGGAATTGTTTTAGTGGGTGTGTGAAGGAACGTCTAAATATATTCTGAAAAAGAGATATTCCATTGAGAAGTTTAAAATACAATAAAATAAAAGTAGAATGGAAAACAACGTACCAAGATACGCTAAAGAATGTTTGGAGGAAATTTTTTTATGTCAAGATGAAACTTCTCCCTTTGGAATGACGCGATTTCTTGTACACGACAAGCAGAAAAGGGTATCGTCCTGGAATAAATTATACAAGAAAAATTTTTCACAAACGCTACCAATGTGATTCTAGTATTTGAGGTGCGATTTTCTTAAGGGCTCGCATTGAATAAATGCTATTAATTTTGATACAAGTTTTTTAATTTTTGTGGAATTTTTAAAAGCTTTAAACTATCAAATCGGTATCCGTGTGGTGTAGTGGTTAGGGCGTTCATCGCTTGTGCAGCAGTCCCCAAGTTCAAAGTTCGTTGGTGGCAACAAAGTTGTGCTTGTGGTACTTTTGTCGGACTATCAGCCTACCTGATGGGTTCTGACTAAAAAATCAGGTAATAATCACTTCGATGAGCGTGATAATAACCTTATCACCTTGAATGTCGTGAAATGAGATTCCTTAACAAACTTCAATGCCAAGGTTCGAGTCACGGAGACCTTTAGCACTCTCCCATGCAGTCGTTAAAATGCCGCCCGAGCCAAGGTTGTAAGGGGTAAAGTAAAAAAAATGCAATGGCTTATAAAAAAATACTTAAACAAAATCTAGTTACGAAGTAGGGAAATAGATTAGATGGGAATACTCGTAGCTAGTGTTTGGCGTAATTTATCCTGCAACTAATTATTAAGCTACATGCACGTTGAATCTCTGTGGATTTTGTAACGAAGTCCACGAGCGTCATCCTCGGTACATCATGGTATCAATAATATATTGGAACTCAGGAAGCATCATTTCACTGGTATTCAAGATGGTAGTTTAAAACTCCACTTAAAAGGTATAGTTTTATGTTATAAGGAAAATGTTATTTCAATTAAATTAACAGTCTTTCACTTTCATGGAAATAAGCAGCAATAATGCTACACTAAAAACCTAATGTAATCTGCGTGGTATAGGGGTTAGATTACTTGCTGCCTAAGCTGGTCCACGCTAAGGCACGGAGACTTCCGCCTGACAAGCTGGCCGCCGCCAAAGCCGAATTTGATCACCCCATCCAACTCGGAATTTGCCGCCCATCAAAAAGCACATGGAGTAGCCCTTTGCATATAGTGAAAAAGTCGAACGGAGACGGGGACTACCGTGCGCTCAACAACCATACAATCCCGGACCGCTATCTCATCGGATTTCTTCAGGGTTATACTGGAGCCCTCCATGGAATGACGTTTTTTTCCGTGATCGATTTACAGAAGGCGTACCACCAAATCCCCGTGGAACTAAGTGATATACCCAAGACTGCCATCATTACACCTTCGGGTTGTACGAATTCATGTACATGACATTCGGACTTTGCAGCGCGGGTCAGACGTTTCAGCGCTTCATGCACGAAGTGCAACAGGGACACCTGGTTCACGTAAAGCAAGTGCTGGAACGGCTTGTCAGGTTCGGTCTGATTGTCAACATCCCTAAGTGCCAATTCGAAAAGCAGGAGGTCAGGTTCTTGGGACTTGCTATCAACAACCACGGATTGAAGCCTTTACCTGAGAAAACGGAGGGAATTTCCGCAACACCGAGCCCGAAGACCGTACATCAGCTGAACTCCTTCTTAGGGATGGTCAACTTCTACCGCCGTTTCCTCCTACATGCAGCTCAACACTAGCGGACCCTGTTGCGGCTGATCACAGTCAACCGCAAACGTGATCAAACGCCTCTCAACTGGACGGAAGAAGTGGGGTCTGCATTCGAGCAATCAAAGGCGGAGTTGGGGAAAGCACCACCCCTCGCTCACCCGGACGGCAACGCTATATGGTCTCTTTCTGTCAATGCTTCGGACAACGGTATCGGAGCCGTACTGCAACAAACAAAAGAAGGAAGTGCAACACCACTTGGGTTTTCCTCAAGGAAGCTGACTGACGCCCAACAAAAGTACAGTACGTATGACAGGGAACTTTTGGCCATTTACGAAGTAATTAAGCACTTCCGGCACATGGTCAAAGGCAGAGTGTTCACCGTCTTCACCGACCACAAGCCGCTGTAGTTTGCACTCCACCAACGCTCATAAAAAGCATCGCCAAAACAACAACGCCGGCTGGACTTCATATCCCAGTTCACTACGGATATACGACACGTCCCAGGCCGAGAGAACACCGCCGCTGATTATCTTTCGAGGGTAAATATAATTCAAAAGATCAACTTTAACACTATCGCCCTAGCACAGAACGATGATCCCGAGCTTCAAGCGCTAATGAATACCCGCGACCAGCCACTTGAGTGGAGACAGCAGGGACTAGATGATTCCTCCCTGACTCTGCACTATGTTGTGACATCAGAGAGGATACGCCCTTTCATCCCGCAGAGGTTCCAAGCGACGGTTATGCAAAACATCCACGGGCTCTCACACTCACGCATCCGAGCAACCAGGGATTTGATTACCGAGCGATAGTTCTGGCCTTTAATGAACAGTGACATCAACAAGTTCGTTCGAACTTGTCTACCATGCCAGTCCAACAAAATCACTCGTCACACCAAATCACCGTTGGAGAGATACAGCTTGCCCGATGATAGGTTCGAGCACATCTACATTGACCTCATCGGGCCGATACCACCAAGCGAAGGATTTCGATACTGCCTCACTGTTGTTGATAGCCCGAAGCAATTCCAATCGAGACAATCACGGCAACAACGGTGGCGGAAGATCTGATCAACATATGCATCAACCGTTTCGGAGTCCCTGCACACATCACAACCGACTTGGGTAGACAGTTCGAAAGCCAAATTTTCAAGGAACTGACGTAAATACTAGGAATCACGCACTTGGGAACAACAATATCACCCAACGTCCAACGGAATAGTAGAGTGGTGGAATCACACGGTCAAAACCGCGATCCGCTGCCACGACTCACCTCAATGGACCAAGTCGCTACCAATTGTACTACTCGGACTACGATCAATGCTGAAGGAAGACATCGGTTCGAAACCCGCCGATATGGTCTACGGAACGACACTTCACCTACCCGGAAAATTTTTCGGCACCTCTCATGTTGGCACGAATGATTCAGGCTTCCTAAAGGATCTGCGAGCGAGGATGTCAAAGTTAACCCCGTGCAATACGGCACACCGCAACTCAGATGACATCTTCGTAAGTAAGGATCTACCTAGCAGCACGCACGTCTTCGTCAGGAACGACAAGGTCAAGGCCCCACTCAGGCCTCTTATGACGGTCCGTGCCCGGTACTAAAACGCAAGGACAAGTACTTCAAGGTTGACGTGAATGAACGACCAACAGCCATATCCATCGATGAGTTAAAACCCGCATTCTTTTCAACGGACAGGCAACTTACGACCACGCACACAACGACAACGAGGATTGGGCGAGAAGTCCGTATGCCGGTACGATTTGCGGCCTAACGTCACCATACCGCGGCTCCGCCACTGCAGGGGGAGTACTGTGGCGGACCACCAACGCACCCAGCGTGCATACGTTTGCGGCCTAGGCTAGCCAGCATCATTTACGAAGCCCATTGCACTGCTGTCAATATGCGCGACTATGTTGCGCTTGATTGGAATATCGCTACTGGGAAATTCCACGATCCCATGTCCACGCGATAAATGGGTGCAACTATGTTACACCTGGATAGCATTGCGCTGACGATATGCGACGATAGAACGGATGCTCGTCAGCAGATATTGTAACCAACGCGATAAGCAACCGTGGAGCTATCGTTGGCGATGCCGTATCAGCAATTTCAGAAAATATAAGCAAACAACACACTGCAATCGCCCTCAGTCCGTCATTCATTCGTTCACTCGACGTCAACGCACCTAAACCTTCGTAAGTTAAACATTGTAACAACTTTTAGTAAATAAATCTTTTTATAGGAAAAGAAAGTTCTCTTCACTTATCCATAGCCTATTTATTTGAAGTTTTCTTCCTATTCCGGTCGGATATACTACTCTGCGCCGAAACATTGGCCCGTCGAGCCGGATACAGTTGGAATACTTACTAGATTCGACACTCAGGTTTTGGATACATTTTTCCTGATTGCGATCTTTTGCAAATAATCAGCTTGACTTTCCAGGTCCTAGAATTTCGATTACTGACTGAGATCGTTGGCATCCATCGCCGTTGAAAAGCACTCTAGTTCTGATTAAATTGTTCCTGGCCTTGCCTCTCAAGCATCTTTGGGGTTTACCGCCGAGTAAAATCACGCATACCCTCAATTAACTATAGTAATGGACGTAAAATCGATTCTGGAATATCAGAGGAATTGGAAAAAAGACAGCGCATTCCGAAAAGATGCGGCATACTTTGAGAGTAAAAATAGGAATCATTCAAAACCTCTGGGATAAGTTTGAATTGAATCACACCGATTTAAAATTTACGCGCGGATCATTTGTATGAAGCCACCAGGGATTAATACCGGAAAGTAAGAATCATCTATACTGATGCCCAAAAGCTTATTGCTCCACCTTTGAACCCTGCCGAGGATTTATCTGAAGCTGCAATACCAGCACCAAAAATTCCTGAAACTACAACGCCCTCAACAACAACTCCTACTAATTCGATTTTCACTTCAAATAACCAAGCCATGAACCAAAATATGGCAGGGTTCGCGCCAAGCAACTCAAACCAATTGACACAATCAAGCAGCTGTCAGTATCATTGCCATTCAAGTTATACGAGTATGCCGAACTGCCAGCAATATCGATTCCTATGCACAATGGTGACTTTAAGGAATGGAGAAACTTCTTCGACCTATTTCAAACGGTCATCCATAATAATTACAATATTGGGCCAATCCAAAAAATTCAATATCATTTGAGTTACCTCAAGGAAGAGGCGAAAGATGCAGTATCGCATCTACAACTAGATGCTTTGAACTACGAGACAGCTATCATGATACTGCAAGAGCACTTTTCAAACAATAAACGGATGACTATGACATACCTTGATTCTTTCTTCGATATTAAGAAGGTTGAGCACAGAAGACCAGCAGAAATAATAACCTTATTTAATGTTCTCCGTAACTATTTGGCGGTGCTGAAAAATATGTCCTACAATACAGATCAGTTGGATTCAATGATCGTACATATTGCAATGCGGAAGCTTGACTCCGAAAGCATTCGCATGTTTGAAGACACCTTAGGCAACAGCAGAGAAATGCCATCCTTGCAACAACTCTTCCTTTTGAAAAGACATGAGGTCTTAACAACAATTAAGTCACATCCTCATGAACAGCATATCAAAAAAAAGCCTTCACAACAATGGTGAAACCAACGTGCACATTTTGTAAGGAGCAACATTCAATATATCGCTGCGAAAAAATTTAAAGAACTATCCGCGGACGATCGCCATAAGTTCATATCTTCAAACAAATTATGTAAAAATTGCCTGAATCACGCAAACAGCATAAAATGTAAAAGCCATATCAGATGTTTCGAGTGCAACAAACCACATCACACGCTTCTACATTTCCCAAAAACTAAAACGGTGGCATTCAATGTGGCTATTAACAAGTTCTGCGGACAATCAGTAACAAAAACACATACCAAAGAGGTCAAGATCAAGGTTCTACTCCCAACAGCCTTAATAAATGTGACATCAATCACGGGCCAACAAGTTCCGTTACGAGCTCTCATTGACCAAGGCTCCCAGTCATCCTTTATAACTTCAAAGGCAGCGAAACGGTTGGGGCTAAAGAAATAAGATATGCTAGCGACTATTACCGGTACTGGTGAGACGGAAACTTCAACTGTACTTGGAAAAGTTTACATGACAATGGCAGCTCACTTCCAATTGACATTTACTCTCGTAGTCGAAGCACTAATCATGTCGAAGCTTACAGCAATGTTGCCAGAGACCAGCTGGAGCTGCCCAAGCATAGCAAGACTCTGGAGCTAAAACTAGCGGATCCTGAGTTTGCTTCTCCGGGCAGGATAGATGTAATACTTAGAGCAGAGGTCTTTGAAGAGATAATTGAAGAAGGCTTGAGAAAAGCAGATCCATTATTAGCCCAAAAAACCAAGCTTGGCTGGATTTTATCTGGTAAAACCATATCCATGGCTAAAAAAGGCACAACTGAAATGATATCTTGCATCTCAATGACTGAATTCCACAGAACTGTGGAAAATTTTTTTGAAATGGACAATGATAGTGACGAAAGAGAGCCCACAATGGCTGTAGTCAGATGCAAAGAACAATTTGAAACAACTCATGAGAAAGATAGTCATGGAAGGTATATAGTCCAACTTCCATTCAAAGATGAAACAATTGTAAAACCACTACAAGAATCTGGGGTTAAGGCTTTGGTACGATACAGGCAAGTCGAGAAAAGACTGGAAAAGGATTCTAGATTGAAAAATGACTACCAAAGGTTCCTTCAAGAATACGTTGAGCTTTGCCACATGGAGAAGATAGTTCCCTACGTTGGCGATACCAAGAACGTCTTCTACTTACCTCACCATTCGTTTTTGAAAGATAGTACAACAACAAAAGTCCGAGTAGTATTTGATGCTTCAGCGAAGACATCACAAGGACCTAGCTTGAATGATTTACTTTATACTGGGGCAAAATTGCAAGAAGACCTAGCCCAAATTTTAATCAGATGGAGAAAACATAAGTATGTCTGCACTGTTGACATCAAAAAGATGTTCCGGCAAATCATTGCAGCAGCTCCAGAAAGGGACTACCAACGAGTCCCTTGGAGAGACCAACAAACCCAAACAATAAATGAATATCAACTCAACACAGTCACATATGGTAGGGCCTGTGCTACCTTTTTAGCCGTTAGATGCCTTATTCAGCTAGCGGAGGGTGAAGGCCAAAGCTATCCATTTGCGAAAAAGTTCCTTTGAAATGATTTTTATGTCGATGATATGGAGCAGATTCGAAGGAAGAGGCAACAAAGCTACAAAAAGAAATTACATGCCTACTGAGAAAGGGCGGATTCAATCTAAGAAAATGGACCAGTAATGATCCGGAATTATTGACAGGTATGCCTGAAGAAGCAAAAGAAAAAGGAATGCTCCAAATAACTGAAGATGCATCTCTTAAAACATTAAGAGTTCACTGGAATTCCATTTCGAGACGAGTTCCAGTTCAAAATCCCAAAATTTGAAAACAATCAAAAGCTGACAAAACGACGGCAATTGTCAAACATTGCTACCATTTACGATCCACTGTTATGGTTAGCACCGTTAACCGTACGAGCCAAAATATTGATGCAGGACGTGTGGGAATCTGAAGTAAGTTGGGACGAACAGCCATCCGAAGATATTGTGAAACGAAGGAACTCGTTTCAGATCGATTTAGTGAAACCAGAGAATATAAAAATCCTTCGCTGGGCTCATTACACACCTCAAACTGAGATAGAACTTCATGGCTTTAGCGATGCCTCAGAAGCAGCATACGTCGCAGTTGTGTACAGTAGATCAATTGATGAATCTGGAGCAATTAAAACAACTCTGCTCTGTGCGAAGACGAAAGTCACTCCTTTGAAGTCAAAAATATCGCTTCCGAAACTCGAGCTAAACGCAATGGTACTCCTCTCGAATCTTCTTCATCGAACGGTCATCTCAATGAATTTGGCAGATATTCCAGTGTTCGCCTGGAGTGATTCAATGATCACCTTGGGATGGCTAAAGAATGTACCTGGTTCTTTGGTAACCTATGTCGCTAACAGAGTATCTAAAGTACAGAGATTAGATGATGGAAAATGGCCGTGGAACCACGTGAAATCTAATGAGAATCCTGCTGACTGCACTTCTGGGGGAATAAGCCCCAAAGAGCTTGAGAAACCTGACTTGTGGTTGAACGGTCCGACCTGGCTTCTGCTAATGAGAAACTTCCAAGACACCACCAAGATCGTATCGATGATTTCAATAGAAAAAGAAGCAGGAATATTAGAACGTTACTCCAATTTATAGAAGCTGATAAGAGGCGTCAGTCTCTGCCTTAGATTTGTCCATAACTGTTGCCAGCCTGAGAAGATAACTGGTTTTTCGAGAAACCACGAACTCAACGATGCACCCTAAAGAATTCTATTCATCATATAACAGCAGGAATTTTTGCAGGACATCGCAGATTTAAGAGCAAATAAGGGGGTTAACTCCTATTTACGACCGCTCAATCCATTCCTAGACGAGTTAGGAATTCTTCGAGTTAGAGGAAGGTTCCGAAACGCAAATATTTCAATAAAAGCCAGATTTACTATCCTGCTGCCACGACGTCATCATGTCATTTATCTGATCGTAAAAGGTGCCCAAATAAAAACCAACCATGGCACCCTTTAACTCGTCAGGAACTACCTACGGATGAGATATTGGATAGTGAACGACCGAAAGGTTATCCGATACGAGGTCCACCGCTGCAGAATGTGTTGCAAGTTTGCAAATAGACCCAACGATCAAATTATGGGCAATCTGCCTGCTGTATGCATCACACCATCAAGCGCATTCACACATTGTGGCGTTAATTACGCAGGACCTTTTAGAACACGAATGTCAAAAGGGCAAGGCTCGCCAATTTGGAAAGGGTATATTGCATTATTTATATATATGGTCACCAAGGCTATCCACTAAGAGCTCGTAAGTGACCTTTCAACAGAAGCCTTTTCAGCCGCTTTTAAGCGATTCATTGGTCAAAGAGGACTTTGCAAAGAAATATTCAGTGACAATGGAATTAATTTCGTTGGAGCAAAAAACAAGATGGACAGGGATCTCCAAGAAGCTATTGAAAGTTCCACGAACGACTTAGCAAAAATCACAGCAAAAGATGTTGTCTCCTGGAAATTCATACCGGTTGCTACACCCTACTTCGGACGCTTACGGGAAGCTGGAGTAAAGTCAGCCAAATGACATATAAAACGAGTTTTTGATGAGACTAAAATAGTTCCAACTTTTGCAGAGTTTTCAAATATACAGTGCCGAATAGAGGCCTGCCTCAGCTCCAGGCCACTCACATCATTGTCTAGTGATCCAAATGACCTAGAAGCGCTGACATCAGGCCATCTTCTTATTGGCCGTCCGCTACTAGCTCTTCCAGAACCCGACAAAACAAATAGAATTCTACATGAACGACGGCAAATTCTCACCGCAATGCATCGAGCGTTCTGGGACAGATGGACTACCGAATATTTACACACGCTACAAAGACGTACAAAATAGACAAAATCCAAAGAAAATATAAAGGTTGGAGAACAAGTGCTTATAAAGTAGCGAGACTTTCCGCAAAATAAATGGCCACTAGCGCGAATCCACGAAGTACAACCCGGTTCAGACGCTAAAATCCGAACGGTGACAGTCAGATACAATGGCAATAAGCTCAAGAAAGTTGCTATCATTAATCTGTGTGGTTGCCTAGTCGAGGTTATGAAGAACAAGCACTAGACGAAATAAAGCCGGCCAAGGAAAAACGATCTCACGTTGCACCAATCTATCAAGAAGCCAAAATTCCAAAGTCAAGCCAAACAATAATTCCAAGGCCAAAGCAAGCTGAACCTCAGAAAAGGAAGCCGCGGGAATCAGTAACAGCTAAAGCTCGGGTACCGCCTTAAAGAGTACCGATTGTTCTTTGTACCTGGGCAAATAAGCTGATAAAAATAGCGCTCCTACTACTATCATTATTGATATTAGGTCTAGCAGAATGGATAAATACCATCTACGACATCATTACACCGAAAGGTGGTTAATATTCACGTGCTGCGGGGAAACCTAAGATTAGAAGCAAATTTGCCCTTGAACAGTACTTTACAAGATGAAAGAAATATTATATCCAGCCTGGAAGGCATTAAAAACATGTGCTATCAGATAAGTGACCTATCAGGGATTACACATTGTGATACTCTCGTACAATATATGGCGTTAAAACATGCAGAAATATTGAATCATATTCAAGAAATCAAGGCGGTAGCAGCTTCAAGGCAAACAAGTTGGGTAAACAGACGTACGCTCATGTCAGAAGGGTTTTGTATTCAATTTTCAATATGCAGTCACCAGATTCAATAAAGTCAAGAAGCATGTCAATGACGATTTTATTGGAGAAACTATGAAATTTGAAGATCATACTATTATTAACAAAGTTGAACGAATTTCGACTTCTGAGATTTTTGGTATTGTTATACTCATAAATATCTCCCTAGATAATTATTTCAGATGACCATTTGCGAGGGAGGGAACACATTTTTCATGTGTTTCCCCCCTGTGCCCCACTGAAGCAAAAAATGACAGTTTAAGAACTGTTTTGAAAAGCTCCCATGAAAACTTTCATTTCATACTCATATCAGCTACGTTTGATGAATTTTTTTTCAGGGGCCACTCTGCTGTACTGTTATCATCGATTAATAGCCAACTTTTTCGAATCCTAGAGTTGTTACAAAACCCTTTTGCTAGGAGCTCTCTCCTGCCTCCTTGACTTGTTTCACTTATGAGTATTAATTGTAGGTACTCATCTTCAGTCATTCATTGAATTGAATCAAGTGTACAAAGCATGCACCTGAAACGTTGGGGCAAAATAACTCAAAATTATTCAATCTTCGCATTTAAAACAGCCACTATTTTGTTTTACAATTACTGATGCCACTAGCTGAACCGATTCTCAAATATATTCATGACACCTATCATTCCTGAAATTTTCATGCAAATCCTAGCAAAACTGTAGTGTCTGAGTCGGTAAAACGCGCATGTTGTTCCATAGCCATATGTTGCACTAGTAATACATGCAGCGCAACACAGGAAAATTCAAACCGCTATAACTTCGCTAAATATGATTCAATCTTTATGAAACTTGCAGAGCTAATCAACCTTATAAATAGTCATCTGCGTACTGAATTTCATTGAATTTAAGGGTACCGTTAAGATTTGATTCAAGAAAACATAAAATCAATAAATCATACTATTACTAACAAAGTTGAGTGAATTGCGACTTCTCACGTATTTGTTGTTGTTGTACTCATCAAGGCCTACATTCTTGATTTTTTTCAGATTTTTCGGATGGAAGGTGTCCAATCGCGAGGGGGGGGGGCGACACATTTTTCGTGTATTTCCCCTCCCTGTGCGCCCCTCGAAGAAAACTTTGCCAAACTAAGACCCGTTTTGAAAAGTTCTCATCAAGACCTTTCATTTGATACCCATATCGGCTACCTTCAATGAAATTTTTTTTTCGGGGGGTCACCCCCCTACATGGGGAGACCCCCCTAAAATACCTTATAAAATTTTTTTGCAGTTGAACTTTGAAGAGAGCACCACTTTACACCTACATACAAAATTTGATGTTTCTAGCTTAAGTAGTTTCCGAGAAAAACTGCTGTGACACACGGACGGACGGACGGACAGACAGACAGACGGACAGACAGGACGCGATTTTAGAAGGGTTTTGTAAAATTATTTTACAAAACCCTAAAAAGAGATGTACTCGGTAAAGCTCTCACCACTGTTTTCGGCGTAAACGACGAGGTCTATACCGATATTGATACTCTGCAGGAAAATCAGCGAAATATATTTCAAGCTGTAAATCGTCAACGAATGCTTTTGAACACAAGAATATCACAGTTAGATAATGTAACTACGAGCAAGCTAAGAAAAATCGGTGAGATATTGAACCAGGTCATCAGCTCAATCAATGATATGAAAAAATGGTTTGTGAAAACTAACTAAGCATCCAAGTGATTTCAACATATCTCACGGCGATGGATTATTATGACGAAATAAACCTCAAATACTTAAAATTCACTAGAGCTTTATATGGTCATGAAACGATCCTTGGTTTTATTTCGTCAGACACGATCATCATGGTGATTCAAAACACCAAACAAACAATTCGCTTTGGATTCGAAATTTTACGGAAGCCCCAAAACCGAATCGTGGTTGAGCACAGTAAGGAGTGAATTTCAGTTTACGGCTATTTCACCATCATTGAAAGCATCAAGTTCGATCTTATACGTGTAACAGCGATCCCACACAAACAGGATGAGTATCAGTACACCGCGATTGCGGCAGGGGTTCCAACAATAGCGGTAAACTTTGATAAGCAAGTCTACTTCACCCTGAAACAAGAAGAACTGCAAGCATGCACGCCAGAAAGAGGACTATTACTATGTTCACCTGGAACCACAACAGACATGATAGCGAAACCTAATTGTATGCTGGATGAGATTTATAATAGGCACAATAGAACCATGTGCTATACCTACAACACAACAAGCACACGCACGTTGTGGAAAAAACTCAGGATGAAAAATACATTGTTGTTTGTTGCCGATCCATCAACCCCAGCACATTTAATATGTAACGGTCAGCGACGAGAAATAGTGTTAACAGACGTCGGGGTTATATACGCACAGCCACGAACTGCATAATCGAAACAAAGGAGGTTACGCTACGTTCATCATTGAACGAAGAAATTGCAGTTTTGGGTTTCTTCATCAAAGAAATTTCACCTGACAAATTTAACATTGATGCTCAACAATCTGCACCTACTAACTTTGAACCTATTACAAAATTATCCTAACAACTCTTCACGAACCAGGAACCAAACACGACACTTCATAAGATCAAAAAGCATGCAGTGCCAGCAGCAGCCACGATGCTTGTAACATTACTGCTACTATTTATGGGTAATTCGCTCAGGAAGAGATACCAAATATATATTTTACAAAGAAAGAAAGCTACGATCAGCCGGAGAAGATTCCAGCACTGCCCGCTCACTGAAGGATCGATTCAACAGCGTCATCTCTGGCGCCCGCCCAACATGTTCAGTCTCTGAACCATAGATATAGAGAATACTGGATCTGCAACCGGTCGCGAGAGCCGAAGCAATTAGCAACCTTCTCTATAGTAGTTTGAAGTTGAGGTTTGAAGTGATATGCTTTTGTTTTTGCGCTTAATTCACTCCGAAACACGTTCACGTTTAAAAAATTTTTAATTTTGAATATCGCGTGTACGAAATCGGCACTTTAGTTCACTATTTTTATTAAAAACTTACGGATTTTCCATCGGCTTTGACAAATGAGTTTTCTCGCCGCTTTCGCGCTCTTTTCGAAGTTCTTTTGCTTTGACGTTCGAGTTTTCTGTGAGAGTTGTTTCTTGTGTTGTACTCAAACTGTTTTACGAATGATAACGAAGGTGCGATCGTGAAATGAAATTTTGTCGGTGTGCGCGGTTGTCAGTGGGGGAAGTGATTCTTCTGAAGAGAGGAAAGAAAAACCTGTCTGGGAACAAAGGGGAAGGAGAAGCAGAGGGATTGAATTTATAAAGATTCGAGAGCGTAAGTTATTTATAACTTATTTATGTGGTAAATTTGCTTCCCACAGATTCTCGTTGCTCGTCCATTTATTTATATGTATGTCTTTGTTCTGAACAGAGCGCTCGTATCGATTAAAGTTCATCAGCCGATACACATTCCAACGTGTTTCATTTTTTCTGTAATTTCAACAATTCATCAATGTTAACGTACTTTATTTTTCACCGTTCATAAATTCCCACATTCATATTAATGCTAATATATTGTACTATATTTTGCAATATTTCCAAATCTCTACTTGATATTAATGTTAATGTACTTTGTTTTGCTTTTTTTATGTACTTTATTTCACTAGCTTGCAATATTTCCTTAATCCACATAAGATAACCTTCCGATAAATTCTTTTCAATGTTAAATGCTGTCTTGCATTTTTCATTCAATGAACTTCGTTTTGCTTAGTTTAGGATATTATGTATTAATACATTGCGATTTAATAAACAATTTGCCAGTTAACATTAACTCGTTAACTTTTGTTTAACTATTCAAGTGAAGTTTTCCTTCAGATATAGCTGGTGTGGCTATTTATTTGAAGATTTCTTCCTATTTCGGTCGGATATACTACTCTGCGCCGAAATATTGCAGTTAAAAATCACCACCTAGAACTTGATTGAATTTACTTTTATAGAAAAGAACAATTTGAGGAAATATTCAATTGTATTGTCTCCTTCAAGAACGACAAGCAGATTTTAGATTTCCATTCAGCTCCTGAAAACCATTTAATGCCACTTAATTTACGAAACTCTCGCCATCATCTCAAAACAGTATTGGCAATATTCTCCCCTTATTTGAAGACGGCGAGACAAACCACTTCATTCGAAATCTCACACAATCAAGTAAATCCTACAATTTCATCGTACACCAGGGCCCCTACACCCTTAAGTTAAAAGCTTTCCTATATACCAGCAGCCACAGTGACTCCATTCACTAACCTTTACGAACATTTCCATCGAGTTTAGCAATGCAGAAAATGAAAACGAACAACTTTGAAAAAAAGATGTCATATATTGCGTACAAAACACATACTTTTGATGTCCTTTTTTTCTTAGCGGGAGACCGTTTGCTTCGTTTCACCCCCTGCTGTCCATTCTACAGATTTCAAGGATGGCAACGTCTTTGAGATACACCAAAGCAATTCGCAAACCCAAAGAGCAATTCAAGAAAAGGATGCGTACATACTAAATGGCAGAAAGGATCATAGTGTTATGTTTTTATATACACACAAATATTACTTTCCGGGGGCCTTGCAAAAAAATTATGTTTGGATTTTATTGGGCTATAATCGACAGGATGGTATTTCAAGGGAGGAATTGCTTTCAATTTGTATTCGACTGAAAAAAAGAAAGAGAATATTTTCTTCGCCGATTTGCCGTGATTTGGAACGTTTTGCATATTTTGCATTGCGTTTGGGAATTCCCTTTTTTGTTTTGGGTTATATTAAGGATGTGACAAATTTGTTTGAGATATGATTTATGTTATTTTATTTTGGATAGAAGGCACAGGTTTTATTTTTGTTTGCCACAATTGCGAAATAAATTTCCACGAATTGTCTTTTACATATCAATATATTTTTAAGATCAGGTTTTATTTGGAAAATTGAAGAATGGGATGAAAATTACATTGAATGGATTATCCGCAAGCATTACTGACATGAGAAAAAGCTTCCCTGGTTTTTCAATCAACAGTAATTAGTTTTTTTTACATTCACACAACTTTGCAAACAAATTCATAATCCACACTTTTCATCTCATCTGTACATTCCACACTGCGGCAAAAATTTTCAAAAACAATATCATCCTTTTAACGGCCACAAGTATACCTACAAATAATTTTCATAAGCGGCAAAGTTTATCCTTTTTATTTGTCCTTAAGAGAAATTTTAATGATAGATAGTTCACTTGAAAATTGGAGTTGAACTTTGCGGAAGGAAACGAAAGCACAATTGACCTGCAGGCTCGTTCTACTTTAAATTGTTCTCCGCTAGTGAAACTGAGCCGATAAATAAAATCTATCTTTATGGGTTGCAGGATTATATCTTATACCTTGAACAATAGAATCGAAAGATAAAAATCTTTCCACTTGGATCGGCTACGTGACTGTGCTTCGTTAGGTAAAAGGATAGCGAACGGTTCAATGGCTGCTTTAGTACCTTCCCAAAATTGGATAGTAACAATTTCATATCTGATTAACCATAGATTGAAAATGTTTGTATGTGATGTATTTATGGGTTGAATCAGACGAGAAAATAATCTGAGATGACAATACAATACTTTTAAAAGCGCGTGCAGCTTTCAAACTTCATAGATTTCTATGAATTATCTGCCCAACATGAATTTTCACGGTGCCTGGTAAAGAAATCTAAATTGGTCCACCCCTAATTATGTAGACCAATTTTCAGAATAAAGAAGGATCGCTACCCGATATCCGAGCTTACATTAAGCGCACAATAAATCAATCGGTTTATGATAAACTTCACATTTCTGTTTAATTTGTTTTTTGTTCGCAGCCAAAAAGTCAATCATTATAGTAAGTGCGCCATATATGGCCCACCATTACGATTTCCTCAAATAACACGCAGAATTTTGAAGTGTATCAGTCTTATTTCTTTTGAACAGCTTGACAATTGATAAGTATTGAAAACAAATGATAAAATTCTTAAAAAAACATTAGCTTCTTACAAACAACCAACATTTTCTAAAAAAGTCATTTTCATGAAATTGCAAAAAGTGAACATAATATGGACCATGGTCGATTTGGTTCAAAATAATGGAAGAAAATATTCGTGTTACCGTATCAACCATTGGCTTAGACTAATCATTGGTACAAAATTCGCACAAAGAAGTCAGCCATATTTTCAATGCCAGCACACTCTTCATGAGCCCATCGCCTACAAGATGCACATTGTATCCATTTCTCTCCATGAACGTCTTCAGAAATTAGACCATAACAATCGAAACATTTACCATTTTCGTTTTGGCAACAGTCAAGACTCTCATCTGTGTTATCATTGACTGAATAATCACCCTCATCATTACTTTCAGGATATAAATCTCTGTCTTTTAAGATCTTTCTTTTCTTCTGGGCTGTTTTCTTTTGCATTCTATTCGATTTATTTCTTAAATTAAAGTGTATCTTTTGCTTCAATTTTTCTGTTTCTTCCTTTATTTTTATCGATTTTAATAAATCTTGCTTGTACGGTGATGACGGTGATCTAGTGGCCCTTCTTCCTCTGTTTCTGACAGTTCTCTGTAAACGTGGTATCGGCTGCAACACCTTTGGTGGCAAATACGTTCTAGATGATGTAGAGGGACCAGCCAATGGATCATCAATGATGATAGTTGGATATTTCGATTCCGTATTCGCGTGGTCATTTCCATCAGTGTGCAGAGTACAATGAGTTTCATTCATTGGTTGAGCTTCCGGAGCTTCAAGAGCTTCTGCCTCAAGTAAGCTTTTAGAGTAACTATCATTAATAGGTGTCATGCCATTGGGCGGTGGGTCGTTAAAAGATTCTTCAGCTCCCTGAAGGTCTTCGTCAATGAAGTCATGATCTTGAAATACATTTCGATTCACGGGTTATATCCCAGTTGCACGGGAACCATTAATGGCCAGTTCTGCACGCTGAGCTCTTATGTCATAATGTGTCACTGCTTGAGTTTACATTCGGAGTCGTTTGCGAGTTTCTTCAGTCAAGTACTTTTTCAATGGACCCATAAATGTTTTATCAAGGGGCTGTATTTTGTGACAGTAAGCGAATGTGGTTTTCTCTCGCTAAATCCACTAACTTAATATCTCGCCTGTGACTAGCATGTCCATCTAAAAGCAAGAGAACCGGGGATGTTGCAGTTGGTTTCACGTGCTGTAAAAATTCTCGAACCATTGAGTAAATAGTTCAAGTTGTATCCATCCTGATGAATGGCACCCGAAGAGCACCTTTCATCAGCAATGGATTGTCACGTTTTCTCGGGAATATCATCATTTGAGGGACAAATGTACCACCTGCACTCATGCATATTACATAAGCGATTGTTGATCCACGTTCTGCTGATGTTACAGTTCCGATTTGTTTTTTGCCCTTTCATGCCAATATCTCCGGCATTTTCGATGGCACGACTGAAATACTAGTTTCGTCTACGTTATAAACATTTGCTGCTGGACAGTGGAATTCATTCATAGATTTTTCCATCAAGTCAAAAAGTGAATCTACAATTTGTTTATTAAAACCTTTCATTCTTGCGATTGATGTTCCCGTTGGATGACGAAAGGATAGATTAGCATGTCGCTTCAGGAATAACCTCAGCCATATTCTACCCGCAGATTCACTATAATGTGAAAACGAGCGCTCAATGTTATTTTTCGCCGCTAGCTGATAAGCCAAAGATCTTATGTCGCTACGTGTAAGAGCAAATCCAGATTCCTCCATTTCGAGAATGTAATTCATTTTCCAATTCACTTGGTAACGTCGACTTTCTCCCAAGTTTATGGTTAGTAATGTCACTTAGTCGGGTTTTCTTTCTTCGGCAAGCGTATAAGCGTAGTTTTTGGTCTACCATATGTTTTGGATGCCTTTGAAAAGCCCATTTCCTTTTTTGTACAGCCTTAATTGCATATGTCACTGCGTTTCTATCCCACGCTTGTCTGGTCTTTGCTGTTCTTTTGGATTCCATTCTGAAACTTAAAAATCAAACATAAGTTATTGTTGGCAATATGGAATACTAGTTCATATTTAAAACATGACGGTGATCCATATTGTAATACTTATACATTTTGAAGTTAATATTATTGTTCTCAAAACTATAATCGCTAAAGGTTGTAACAACTAAATATGAATAATTGCAAAATAACTAACCTTTCTCCTGCTTTAATCCCTATTTCACATTGGTTAACATTTGTTTAAGTGACGAGTTTACACGTTTAGCTTAAAAATGGCATTTCGAATGAATAAAATCGAAAAATGACTCCCGTGGACATGTGTGCGCGCGCTGCCTCATTGTAAGCGACTGGCGAGCCGCAATAGGGTTGAGGCTTAGTGTGCACTAATCGTCGACTCGATATAGTGAACGATTTTTAAGAAACGCTGATGGTTCATTTTATAGAACCGGTTCATATACGGCGCGCTTATTCTACGGCTCTGAAGATTCACCAGCTATACTCGTACCAACCTTTTTTTTTGGAATTCACTCTGGCTCCTTAACATTCAAATCCCCAATTACGTAAGCTTTGCTTTCAAACAAAGCCGCTGATATGAAATATTCCTCAGCAAAAATTTCTTGAATGAGACCTGCTCTGTTTTTTTTGAACCATAGAGAAGATACACCAGAAAATAAGCTTCGCTTCTTACTCAACATAATCATGTGGCTTCGGGTACTATAAATTCGCTTTCTTGGCTTATTAAGTTTTCACTTAAAAAAAATGTTTATGCGACCATGAAAATCTCACTAAATTCAAGGGTCAACTGGCCAGACCAATCAAAACAAGTTGGGTAGACAGACCTATGCTCATGTCAGAAGGGTTTTGTACTCAACTTACAAAATGCAGTAACCAGCAACGAATAAAATCAAGAAACATGTCAAAGACGATTTTATTGGAGAAAATGTGAAATTCGAGGATCATACTTTTATTAACAAAGTTGAAAGAATTTCGACTTCTGAGGTATTTGTTAGAGTTATACCCATAGATATCTCCCTTGATAATTTTTCCAGATTTTTTAGAAACACATTTTTCATGTATTTCCCCCCCATGTGTCCCCTCTGAAGCAAAAACGGTCAGTTTAAGAACTGTTTTGAAAAGCTCTCATAGAGAACTTTCGGTTGATATTCATATCGGCTACCTTTCATGAAATTTTTTTCAGGGCCCACTCCTCTGTACTGTAATCATCGATTCATGGCCTATTTTTTCGAATCCTAGAATGGTTACAAAGCCCTTTTGCTAGGAGCTCTCTCCTGCCTCTTCGACTTGTTTCAATTGTATGTACTCATCCTCATGATACCTATCATTCCTGAAATTTTTATGCAAATCCTAGCAAAGCTGTAGTGTCTTAATCGATAAAAAGCGCATATGGCTCCATAGCCATATGTTTCCATAGTAATACAGGGCATATTGTTCCATAGTAATACATAAAAATTCAAATCACTATAACTTCGTTAAATACTATTCGATCTTTATGAAACTTTCAAAAAAACATCAATCTTATAGAAAGTCATCTGTTTGCTAAATTTTATTGAATTTAAGGGTACCGTTTACATTTTATTCAAGAAAACATAAAATCGATAAATCATACTGTTACTAACAAAGTTGAGTCAATTTCGACTTCTCATGTATTTGTTGACTACCAATGGTGAAAAATTTTTTTTTGAGGGGTCACCTCCCTATACGGGGAGACCCCCCTTAAACCCCTTTGAAAAATTTTTCTACCCTTGGACTTTCAAGAGGTCACCACTTCTGACCTTTCCACAAAGTTTCATTGCTGTAGCCTCAATAGTTTCGGAGAAACAGTGCTGTGACATATACACGGACGGACGGACGGACAGACGGACACAGGTCGTGAGTGCAATAGGGTTTTGTATTTTAGTACAAAACCCTAAAAAAAATTTTTCGAACCTTTCTTTAAGCCTATATTGATGCTATGATCTAAATTAGAGCTGATGGTCTGATTTCTTTAAGGATTTGAAAAAAATGAAAGTGGCAGTTATGGTACTGACCAACAGAAGCTATGCTTCTACACTGAAGTTAGTTATGTAAGTATAAATATATTCGGGAGTAAGAATACTAACAACGTGGCCTTAAATAAATATTATGAAAGAATCAAAACAATAACTATGTCAAATTATGAGAACTCAAAATTTTACACAGGCTGTTTGAGCAATCTAGGATCCGGTGCATTTTAGACAAAAACTGATAGTTTTAAACAATCTTTCGACTCCCAAGACATTTCTTTGGTTAAAGTTTCTAAAAATTATCACAGCTTTGCCATCATGAGGAGGCTAGAGCAATTCAAAGTTAAAAGAAAATGTTAAAATAGGCCCCAGTTTCGCATGAGCTATTCTAACTAACTTAGTTCTGGTGTATTCCGGACGAAAACTGATATTTTTAAATGAAATGAGCATAAGATTCTGTTGGGTAAGGTTTCTTAAAATGATCCGCGCTTTTCCAAATTTGCATAAATAAGAGAGATAGATTGGTTCGAAGTTAGAAGAAAACATGCAAAAGGCGGTCTTCAAATTTCACACTGACCAATGTACTAGTATCAGCTTCAATGTACCCTAGACAAAACCTAATAAGTTTAAATGATTTTTCATTCCCCGGAACATCTCTTCAGCTAAGGTTTCTTAAAATTATAACGGTTTTTCCTAATTTGCATCTCTAAGAGAGCTAAGGCAGATCAAATTTAGAAGAAAATTATATAGATCTAGAGCGGTTCAAAGCTACAAAGAAAGTTAAAATAGAAGATCTTCCAATTTTACACAGTCAGTTTTAGCGATTTTGGCTCTAGTGGACTCCAAACAATAACTGATACTTTCAAACGATTTTCCGCCTTCCAAAACAATCTGTCGGTTAAGGCTTGTTAAAATTATCGCCATTTTTTCAAACTCACATTCCCAAAGGAGATAGAGAGCTTCAATTAGAAAATAATTTAAAAGCCCCGTTTTGATTTTATAGGGAAAAATGTAAAATTCACATGTAATACTACTACCTGTTGCCCTAATATACATAAATACCTAAATTCATAATTTTTGCCAGATTTTTCAGCCCACAGTTATCAAGTCGAGAAGAGAGACACCATTTTTCATGTTTTTTGTCTTTGCCTGCCTCCCTTGTTGATTAAAACTAAATCCCTAAGATTAGTATTAAAAGATTTTATCAAGACCTTTCGTTTGGTATCCTACCTGACCATCTGAAAAGACTGATACATCTCAAGATCTTTTGAAAATTTATTCGACTATGAACTTTTTAAAATAACACCTTTTGAGGGCTTCATTAAATAAATTTGACAAAGAATTACTATTTTCGCATCGTATCTGTCCGTTTGTCCGTCTGACAATTTGTCCTTGTGTGCACGCGTCACAGCAAGTTTACTCAGAAACTATAGCAGCAACAAAGCTCAAACTTTGTCAAAAGGTCAGAAATGATGGTCTCTCAAAAGCTTAAGTCTTACCAAACATTTCAAATTTTTTTAAGGACGATCCCTCTAATGCTGAAGTGGGCCTTAGCAAAGTTTCGTTATCAAAAGTAGCTGATTGGGGTATCAAATTAAATGTCTTGGTTAGCACTTTTAGAAGCTGAATGAATGTATGCATCAGGGGGTTCAGGGGGAGGCAAAATTTACAAAAACTGTTTGTTCCCCTCGCGATTGGATTTCTTTGAGTCAGAATGTCTGAAAATCGTCACAGAGGTAGGCTTTTTTGAGTACAACGGTAGCAGATACCTCAGAAATCAAAATTCACTCAACTTTGTTCATAATAGTATGATTTGTAAATCTTATGTTTTCTCCCATGAAATCAGTACGGTATCGTAAATTTTTAAAACTCTAGAGTTATGTAGACAGTTGCAAAGTACTTAAGCTTACGAAATTCCATGGAAATAAAATGATAGTCCAGTAAGTTGTACCCATTTCAATTCTTTGGAATACCAATAACACACGTGTTGATGGTTGCGTATTAGAAAAATTATTTAAGCTGGAGGTAAACAACGGCTGCTTATAAGGAAATTCTACATCTTTTGGTTAATTTGAACGATTCCTTACACAAGTATTGGCTGAATAATACAAATCATCAATTCATGCTATTAGAAAATTTGTTTAGAACCCTATGATGGTAACAAAGCCCTTCTCGTAGGAGCGCTCTCCTGCCTATTTGGCTTATTTTTATATTTTCATAAAGTTTTATACCTCTAGCTTCTATTGTTCCTGAAAAATCCGTTTTCTATGTCGTTTTTTTCTGGGGTTGACCAGCGCCAGAAGAACTAATCAACCCCTACGAAACTCGGTATTTGTGTCCATTCGTCGGTCAATCTGCACATCACTTTATTCTCTAAGCATCCATTATTAAAATGGGAAAACTTTTATTAATGTTTATTTAATGAGAGATTTCTTCATCGAAGTTCTCATCAGATGCTAATTCTGTCTTCGATGGATTAGCATGATCTCAATTTAGACGTTAATCGATGTTCATAACTTTTTTAATTTTTATTTTAGTCAATTAGATTCTTAATTACATGCGAATCCAGCGGAGACAGATTAAGCATCTCAAAAGTATTTCGATGACGAAATCTCAAAAATATTTTTTCATTCACTTATCCATTATTAAAACTAACGTCAAATGGGGCCTTTTTCCTGCGATTCGGCGTTAAATTGGCCCAGTTATTCGGCATAGTAGAGCGCTGTGACCGTTTTGTTCTTCTCTAGGTAGTCGGTGCAGATCACACATTGTGAATCCCAGAAAACGGTGGCCATTACCTTTTCGGTCGAAAGAACAGCCTTCGCCTTCTTCGGAACACGTTTGCCGGATAAAGTCCACTGTTTTAACTGCTCCTTGGTCTTGGTACGAGTGGAGCCATTTTTCATCGACAATCACGAAATGACGCAAAAACTCCTTCGAATTGCGCTTAAACAGTGTCAAAAACTGCTTTGAAGTAGTCACATGTTTTCGTTTTCTGTCCGGAGTAAGCAAACGTGGCACCTGTCGCGGTGGTAGCTTTCTCATGTCCAAAACTGCATGCTGCACACCACTACTGTTTCAGCTATCTCGCGCGCCCTCAATCGGCGCTTTGCCAATACGAACTCGTGGGTTTTTGTCACGCTAACATTCATGGTAGCCGTTTTCCGGGGACTTGACGCGACGCTACAAAAACCAACGTACGATCACTCTGAAACTCGTTAAACCAATTTTTCACGATCAACATCGCAGGAACGGTGACTCTGTCACAACATACAAGCACTATTTGATTTCGCTGTGCGATTTCCCTTCAAAAAACAAGAATTGAATCAACGGCCGATATTACTCTTTCTTCTACTCTTTCTTCATTTTTCACGCAATCAAAACAAAGCTTCGAGACCGATTTTGGCAGTAGCCATCAACAAAAATGTACTAAATGATAGTGAATCTGTCTTTTGAAAGTGTGTAGTAATCGAGCAGTTAAGGGTTAAGGAAAATTCAGGCCTAAAATGTCCCAGATCAACTAAACGATCGAACTGGTACGATTGCAGATTGAACTGGAACAATTTCAGATTGAATTGGAACAATTTGCGATCGAACTGGTCGGTCTTTCTTTTCCCAACCTTCTGACCAGGTAAAGGACCCGGTGCGGTGGCAGGCTGCCCCCTAAAAACATGAGCCAGCCGCCGGGTACTTAATTAATACTTCTCGTTTCAGGTGACATCGCGGGCTGAGTGGCCCAAGCAGAGTGCCTCTTTATGGCATAGCGTTATGCAATCCAATTGTATAATTCTATGGCATAAATTGGTCACCGGGGTACTCCCCTTCTGATGGGAAAGTTCATACAAGTCAAGTTGTATGAGTTTTCCACTCAGAAGAGGAATACCTGGCCACTGCAACAAAATATGGATTTATTCCGGTTGGGTGGGTGCGAAGGGGCTCCATCACCACCCGGTTGCCCCTCTTTCATTTGTGGGCCATGAGCTTCGTCCGGTAATGACGAGGTTATCCCAAGTCCGCCTTTCTTCTCTGGTTCCTCTTGTTTTTGTAACAAGTACTATCTCCCTCGGTGTAGTTATCTACACTTTTTGCGACTTCGGTCGCCTCGTGAGCAACATCCAATTCGTGAGTGCGAAATTTTTTTGTAGTGGTTCCTCGTGCTGGGGAAATGAACCCGCCCCACGACACCGCAATGCTAGCCTGCCAGCGCATTCACGCATCTCCAGACGAGGGCATTCTCGGGAGATATTGTCATCTTCTTCTGTCGAGGCAGCAGAACATTGCTGCAGTCCTTTACGGACTTATTGAAACTTTTATTCACTACAAGTGGCGCCATTGGGCGATCAGGCTAAGTATTTATCGGACCACCCTCATACAGGCTATTGACTCTTGATGCAATCGTACATTTTATAGCTGACAAAGTCATGGTCGGAGGTTCTAATGAGTACAACAATAACAAATACCTAAGAAATCGACATTAGCTCAACTTTTTTAATAATAATAATTAGATTATAAATGAACCATTTTTTCCAGCAAATTCTTGTGAGTACCCTTAAATTCACTTAAATTCAGTGTTTTGGTAGTTTGATTTAAAGTTCTTATACTCTGCAAGTTTCAATAAAATCAAATTGTATTTATAAAAGTTATAGTTATCTAAATTTTGTCCTACTGAAGCAAAAGCCTTACGTGGTTTTCTTAGTTACGCAAATTTTCAGATAAGATGAATAGTAAAAATTTCTTTAGGATCTCATTCAGTCAGTGATATACAAGGTGCGTTCCAAAATAGCGAAATAAAAACTGCAGGAGCTTTGTTCTGATAAATTCGACTTTGTTTATTCAAACTAGTCTCCTCCGGCTTCGGTACACTATTTTGGGCGATGCAAAAGCATTTCGAAAGAGTGTTTCAGGTCAATCACCGGAAAGTCCTTTTGGATGCCCTCTACGGACGCAAAGCTTTTTCCTTTGATGGCCAAATGCAATTTGCCGAATAGATAGAAGTCACAGGGAGCCATATCAGGCAAATACGGTGAGTTATTGATGGTTAAAATGCGATTTCTAGTCAAAAATCAAAAAAAAATTTATGACAAAAGTCCCGTTTATTTTGAAATGCACCTTGTCAGTTAACTTATGTGGAACAAAACGTGAACAGACCTTTCGTTAGCCCTAATGATCGGTTGAAATGCAATTAGTCGTTGTTTTGGAGATATTAAACTCCGATTCCATGAATTTTCACGATGATTTCGGCTCATTTTTGATAAATTCACGCACAATTTTGATGGAGTTTTCGGTGATCACTGATTTTGGGTGGCCCGTATGTTCATCATCATTTATGTCCTCACGAGCATGTCTGAAACATGTAAACCACTCATGAACTCTGGCACGAGGTAGACAATCATCGCCATAAACTTTTTTCATCAATTCAAACGTTTCGGTAAACGTTTTACCGATTTTAAAACAAAATTTGATATGAGCTCTTTGTTCGAAGCTAATTTTTGTACCGATGACACAAACATACTGTCACTTTAGACGCAATAACTTTGCTTCCACCGAACTTTCACTGAAAGTAAGGGGGTAACTTTGCAACGCACTATCTCATTAACAGACGGCGCCACTAAAAAAATGTTTACGACAAAGGTCTCCTTTATTTTGGAACACACCTTGTACAATTTGTATTCGGCAAAGTAAATCAAAAATTAAATCCTGAATTCATCAGTAACAATTGAATTGAAAAAAGGTAATAAATGGAAATCGCTAGTACAAAATTGTTACTTACGTGATATTTTGACTTTATCTATGTTCGCTCTCATGTCAGCTAGTGTCACTAAATATCCTCACCTTAGAACTAGAGTCAGATATTAAGACTGAATTTTTGCAGATTTGAATCGGTCAAACTTTAATAAGAAACCACTTGCTTTCAAGAGCGCACGATACTAACTGGTGGAACCAACTGCCCAAACAAAGTTAAATGGTTCTATGGTGCCTTTGCTTGGGCCAGTTTTAGGCCCTGAATATTTTTTTTCATATTTACATATGTGCAATTTTTCCGACTTTAGGCCAGTTTTAGTCTCTTTTTAGCCCATGCTTACTTTTTGCTCATATTATCGAATAAATGATACATTTTTAGGCCAAGATAAGGCCAAAATGGCTCTTACATTCCTATTTATCAGATTTGTGGACAATTTTTACTACTTTAGGCCTGTTGTCTTAGTTAATTGGGGAACAGCCAGAGCCTTGCACTGTTTTAGGAACCGAAATTAAATTTTTAGCTACTCCAATATAAAGTATTTTATATCAACGTCATCCCAAGCCAAGTCACTAAAAGCATTTAAAATTAGAGTCCAATTGAATTTTGTGCTATTTTAGGAGTAGTTTAAGGTAAAATTAAGAGTAAGGTCATCATTAGTCATTCCGTTGACACCTTTCTTTACCTATCTACTTGTGGACACAAATACAACGGAAGCAGCCTTGATTGATCCAGTCCGGGAGCATGCAAAAACAGGCCCAATTAATCAAAGAGCTTGGTCTTATTTTGAAGTATACAATGAATATACATGTGTATGCAGATCATATGACTAGAACAGGCTATCTTAAGTAACTTCTATATGGCACAATGAGTGTTATTTCACATGCGATTGTGAGAAAGTACACCATGTAGGGCCATAACAATGGATGCATGTCATATATATTATTTATGAACAAGGATTAGTTTTCGTAGATGATACTTGCTTGATACGAATGCGGTTTATACGAGACACCAACAGAAAGTAAATAAGTATGAACTTAATTAAACACTCTCGATAGTTATTTCCTTAAAGAATTAATTTAGTGAGATTGAATACGTACCAAAAAAGTATTGTGTGTATGAATAAAAGATAAATAACTTGCTTAATGAATTCTCACCATACAATTGGCAATATCAGCTATTAAAGCACTGCATCAGAGTCAAACGACGGATGGATGCTCATCACTACTAGCTGTTACAATTGCCGATACACTAGAAGAAAAAGCGCAAAAGAAAATGCAGCAGATGCAAACGAATATGTTTAATTTAGCGGCCAGTATAAATATACCTTTGGTACAGTCAGCAACCTCAGCTATAACGCCCATCCTGCCGAATCCTTTGCAACAAGCTAGTCCAGTCTTAGGAGCTGACTACATAGTTACAACTTTTACAGCAGTCGCAGGCTGTATAGTTTGCAGCAACAATTATTGTATAGGATTAGCGCACAAACCGTAGCGAATATTTTAACCAACAAAAACTCCTGACGAAAACTGATACAAGGCATACGTTAAAACGCAAACAATAGCCCGGCGACTGCGGAAGCGAATATCGGGACCAAACCGATGCATATAAATACAAACAAACCGTCACCACTGACAGCTGGAAGGTGGCTACATTACCTACACCAATAATGCCAACTACATGTCAACCAAGCGGTAAGCTGAACCAGACTCATGAACGCCACCACTGGAAGGAATGGGGCAACTTTTTGAAACACTGGTGGAACGTGTGGTTAATCGCCCGGTGGAGGAAAAAGAATCGAAAAAAATGGCGGTTACGGCGGAGCCGAAGTGGATGCTAGAGGAGGTGTTCCAGCCCTCTTTTGGCACTTAGACCTCGGGAAAGACGGATCTCCCGTAACAAAAAGAAATCGGTTAAACTTCAGCAGAAGTATATTGCAGGGAAAGAAAACGGCTGGCAACTTCAAGTTCGAAATTGAAAATTGAATTCAAGAAGAAAAGCAGGGGCATCCTTTGCAAATACGTACATCTTGCGCAAAATTAGGATTGTAAGTGAGTTTGAGCGTTGGCAAAAAATAATAGAAGTTGAATAAAATTGTAAGTGGAATATTAATGAGAATTTAGTGAAAATAGTTGTAACAAACTATTCTTTTGTACAGAAACTAAAGTTGTGTCACATTACGAAGTGTGATCGCCGGAATTTTTTCGGGATGGTGCTTTCCCAACCCAACTGAGATCTGTAAACTTAGCTCGGATACAAGGAAGTTAATGTGATCAGTCAGCGTTCTTTTTAACTAATAATAATTTCAGTGTCCAATTAGTGCGAAGGCTCTGGGTGAATGAAGTACTGGGTAGTGTAGGAAACAAATTAGTGGACCAGGGGATCTTCCAAGTGTTTAGGTGGTTTATAGTTTTTTGGCTTTGCCAAGTCGTAGTCTTTCTCGACGGCTCGTGGGGCCGACCCGACACCGAGAAGCCCCGCCAGAAGCCTCCGCCTTTAGGTGTGAAACCATTCCGCGGCTAGCATTTTGTGGCTAACACTGTTTCATATTCAGTCGAGTTTTTAGGCCACGTTTAGAACAAGAAATGGCCGGAAAAAATACTAAGATCATGTTTAGACTCCAATTATTCTTACTTGGATTGCCAATGGTAGTTTTTAACATTTTATAATATGAAATACATCAAGAAACTAATAACGAAAAAGAGTCTCCACAATAGACTTTTATTACAGATCGAGTAATAAAATCTAAAGTTATTGTTTTAACAAAAATTTGAAACAGCCTAACTATATCAAATGAATTTACAATGTTCGACTTTCTTCAGTGCCCCAATGTTAGGTTATACAAGGAATGATTTTCATCACATTAAATCTCACCTGTTTGCAAAGAGCTCTGCTCAATTTCCTGAGATATAATAAATATTGATGATACTTTACAACCAATATAGCACCTGAACAAAACAGTAGCTGCTTAAAAACAAAATAAAAATATTTGACTGATGCAAATAAAGTATTTCTTGAAATGCTTTAAGGAAGAAAATATCTTCTTGGGCCATGTGGAAATTTAGCTGACCTAACCAAGACTGGTAAGATAACTCTCCTGTTAAAATGATACTGTTGATAACCTAATTGGCTTTGAATTTATGGTTAAGTCAAAATGCAAACCTACAGACGGCCAAAAATCCCTGAAATTTGATCATGAACTCTAGGGTTAAACCTTGCCATCAATTCACCTAAAACTTCTCCCACCCTACACGTACGAGTGTTTAATGATATCGTCTAACCATAGTTTCGACAATTTGCCACGTATGATTGCTCAACGCTAAGAAACTAAAGATAGACCCCGATTGGTATCTACGAGTACCATACTCCCCAAAAATATCCCTTCTACGCACAGCTACCGGTGAAAACGAAAAGGATCCAAGGATAAGGATAATGTTTCCAGTATCCTGCCTCCTAAGTGTCATACAATGAATCTCATTGACACTCGCCCACGTGAATAAACAAAGCTTTCAAGTGTTTGTGCACAAAAGTCTCGAATATATACACCAGACGTGTTGTTGTTGCTTTTGTCGAGTTTCTGTTGCCTTTCTGGACGAAACAATGATGTTTGCTCCCAACACACATTCAAAAACTGACTGTAAATGTACACCTTTCAAATTTAATTACAATCGTGTAATTTGTTTAATCTTAGCATCAAGCGAACGTTAAGTGGGAGAAGTAACGCTGGATAAGATGTGCCTTAAGTTTGCTCGCTTTCTATTTATTCTGAATGGGAGTGATGAGCAGAGAATAGTCAAAACCTTTTAAGGTTAAGTATGGGGTGGTATTTTGAGAATCGTAATTATAAGGATCTAATCGATTCTTTGAAGGATGCTGACTCAGCCGTAGGTTAATTATAGCTATTGACTTACTGTAAATGGAACTGATTATTTCTCTCCTCCCTTTCTTAAATATTTGAATTCAAATTTAATCCTTGAAAGTACTTCTCAGAGATAATATCAAGTAAGATGTGTTGAAAATTCTGAAAAAAATTAAAATTAGCTTTCCACCTGCTAGTCATGAAAGAACTTTGAAAGGCATTCTGGAGGGTAGCTTACTAAGATTTCACTTTCTAAATACAATATATATATATATATATATATATATATATATATATATATATATATATATATATATATATATATATATATATATACATGTATCCAATTTTACTTAGCTTTGCCAAAGGAGTTAATGTTAGTAGAGGCAATCATTAGTACAGTTTTAGCTTTCTTAATTGGAATAGGACCAATAGTTCAACTAATTTAACGCAAAGTAAACATCAAAGTTCTTTATTCCCAGCTATCAAATTGCATCGATAAATTTTCATTTAGAACATTATCAGCTTTAGCTCTTCCTCTGACAGAAGAAAAACCATGTCGGATAGTGATAAATTAACTCAGATCCCGTGAATGAAGCTCTTCAAGGAAATATAATTTATCTTTATGCGCGTGTCTTCAAAAGATTCTCTCCCGTCATCTCGTGCTCGTCGTAAACTTAAGGCTAAAGGAGGAAAAAAACAGATTTTATGGCCCAAACGGAAAAATAAACCTCAAATCCTCAGTAGCCCACTTTATCGTTCTTTAAATCAAGCAGTTCGTTAGAAAACTTCGGTTGCTTGCTTTTATCTAATACTATTAGCTTTTGTTTTTATTCCATCACTTTAAGACATAATTCCAGTTTCTCTTGATTCGAGAAATATCCTTGCGATGAAATGCGATGCTAGAGGGGAATGAGTGTGACGGCAATTATTCAAAAAAACTGGCAAAACTTCTGTAGATGAAATGGAGTTGGACTCATTTATTTTAAGTGGAGTGTTTTGTAGGAAATAATGGAAGAAGAATTTTGCTTGCAGAGAACGGAATTAAAGTTAATTTATTTTTATTTTCTCGGCATGAGCCTTTTTTGTATTAATTTGCTTAATTAAGCGTGAGTTAAAGGAATGCAATATTTGAGCAAATCTATTTATTTAGAAAGACTTTTTTGTGATTCAAATTTTGAATGGAGCATTATCTTAAAAAGGATCTTAATTTAAAGAATAAATTAATTACATTAAATTGTAAATTTGCTGTTCCTATTGAAGTGCTCCAATAAACGCAGAAAATTTACAATATATCTCCTCCTTAGATTTTGGGTAGAATGAAATTGGTCAGGTTTAGCATCATGAGTCCCTTATATTTGTGAGTACTTTAGTGCCCACCTACAAACCTAAGTCAGCTTCAGTTCTTTTAAAAATGCTGAATGAAAAATAAATGATACTAATAATTTTTTCCTTTTTCTTCGGTACAATAACTTTATTCATGTTATGCAGACACATGCGTTTCGACAGAAAATTACTGTCTTGTTCAGTGCAACTAATCTTAATTTTACATTTCCTTTGCTTATATAGCTAAGAAGTTAATAGTCGATCCATATTATCTAATTAAATTAAAAAAAGAAGGTACAAGATATTTACAAAAAGTCATCAATGATGCATTTCGAACATCGCCCTGCTTAATTAATCGACCGCTGCTGCTGCTTCGTTGGCCTTCCTGCCCGTCGTCATAATGTTGGTCAATAATTAGTTTCAATAGGCTACTGTGTGTGTTTCCCATGTCCATATTTAACCACTTTTTCTCTGGAGTTTTCGATATCCAATAGCTCTCCGTAGCGTCCAGTTTTTTCCAATCGGTGATTTCTTCCAACGGGGTTGCATTTTCCCATGCATGTGCTTTGCTACCGTGGATCTTATTGTGCTTCTTCCAAATTTTCTGGCAAGTGCTGCTTCTTGGAGATGCTCGGCTACCCTGGTTTTTATCGATCGCTTTGTCTGACCTACGTACTTCATGTAGTATTCGGGGCATGTGATTTTGTATATACCGCTTTTGTCCTCAACCTTTTTGGCGTCCTTTGCTGATCCCAGAATATTTTCTAGTTGGAATAATTTGAATTGTTCAGTATTGTTCTTTGTGAGTGAGTTTTCTTCCTATGAATGTCGAATTCAACGCCGGTCGTTCTCCTGATTATCACTTTATCCAAGAATAGTAGTTTACCGTTTTCTTCCCTTTCCATAGTGAATTTTATATTTGGGTGGATTTTATTAATTGTTTCTAAAATAAAAAAAGTGAAAGAAAGTATATACCCTTTAATTCTACTATTTATTTTAAATTTAGTATACAATTGTTTCGTTCTCTACTTGAGAACTTCCTCAGTACTACTATTCCCTAAACTATAAGTGTCCTAATATTTATACTAAACTCATTAACGTATTAATATGAATCTCTAATTACATCTAATCCCTCAAAGTACTTTTACTTAATCTCTAATTACCTGATCCTTTACCATTCAAAAATTTGTTTTTCCCTTAATTACTACTTAACTGCCTTCATTATTTTGTAAGCTTGAATAGCCAGGTGTATCCGTTACCTGGGTCGCCGTTCCAAATGTCCTGCGTCTTCCGATTGAATATCTCCAAGCTTTCTGCTTTTTTATTTGAAAGTTCTACTAAAGGCGGAATATTTTTAACCATTAAAATGGCACCCAAGCCTACCGCTGAAGTCAATAAGTTTATCAGTTTAAGGAAGTCTGTCGCATCACTAAGAAGGGATTTAAGTTTTTTAAAAAAATGCAAGCACAATAACATCACCCCGAAAAGCCACACCGTTAAACTCAAGACGAGTATACCGTTCAAGAAAGGTACAATGATCAAGTATCTGGAAATGCAGTTGGTGAAGGAGAGTATTGAAAGACTCTATGCAAAATTGGACAGGAGAAGCAGAGAGGCATACGAATTACATTTGAGCCTGGCCAAACAATATCCGTTGGGTTTCCCGTTGTTTCTAAAAAAAGTGAAAGTAGCGGAAGAGTGTGAAAGCGAGCGGAAGAAATTAATACTAGAAAAGAAGTTTCATCAATTAAGGCGAGAACAAGTGACAGTGTCCCAACAAATCAAGGTGCGTACAATCGAAAACATAGTTATCAATCAATCGTCCCAGGTATTTACGCAAGCTCAACTGAATCTGCTGAACATGGGGCTGAAATACTCCATTAACGCGAAAGCCAAACCTGAAGATATCGTCATAGAAATCGAAGCCGGGATCAATAGACTTTCGAGCATGCATGGACTGACGGCTGAGGAAAAACAAAAGATAAGAGCCAGCACTGCAGATACACTGAGAAAAGAAACTAGATGGGTCGGAAAGCAGGACGAGAATAGGATCATCAAGGAGCTCAAAAATCTACCGGTTTACTACATGAAAGCGGATAAAGGGAATGCCGTAGTGATCATGGACAAGGCCGATTACGACAATAGAATGCGGGAAAAAATAAATACGGGACCAAACTTCAGTCTACGAAACAATCCGCTTCCTGAGTCAATAAAAAGAGTGGAAAAAGTGCTGAAAGAATGTGAACCATGGATTCAGGAAATCTAGAAATCCTTGAAAGTAACCAACCCATCGCTGCCAAGGATCATAGGACTTCCGAAGATTCACAAGCCAGGCCATGAAATGCGTGAAATTGTGTCAGCAGAAAACGCTCCCACTCAGAAAATTGCGAAGTGGTTAGTCAAGGAATTCAATAGCATGGACAAAAAAATTGTTACCAGATCAGTAGCAAATTCGGCAGAATTTACTTCAAAGGTTTTGTCCTGGGGACCTTTGGAAGATGGGGATACGATGGTGTCATTTGATGTTAAAGCACTTTTTCCCAGTATTCCGGTCAAAGAAGCACTTACGTTACTTGAGGAGTGGATTCTGATACAAGGATCAGGAGAACAATGTAAAGCACGAGCCAAAATGTATTTGAAACTGGCTAGACTCTGCATGGGTGAAAGCTATTTCACCTTCAGGGGAGAATTTTTTAATCAAACACGTGGTGCTCCAATGGGAAACCCTCTTTCCCCGTTTCTAAGCGAAGTTTTTATGGCATTTTTGGAGGAGAAGTTAGCACAAGAAGGTAAACTGCCACATCGATGGGTGCGTTATGTAGACGATATCTTCACGATCATCAAAGAGGATCAGGTCCAGCAAACTCTCACGTCGATCAACTCAATACACAACAACATCAGTTTCACCCACGAGCCGGAGTCGGAGGGGCGGCTACGATTCCTTGACGTAATGGTATGTAGAGGAGCTAATGGATTGGAATTCGAAATATACCGCAAACCAACGGACACCATGCGGATAATTCCTTTCACTTCGAACCATTGCCAACAGCAAAAATGGGCGACATTTAGCTGGCTTGTGAATCGAATGCTCACGCTTCCATTGAATAAGGAAGGCCTGAAAAAAGAAAAGTCCCACATTTATAAGCTAGCCGAGTGGAATGGATACCCTACGGATGAAGTCACCAAATTGATAGCCAAACGAACGAAGGAGATCTTCAATAAAAAGTTCACAACGCTACCTGCGGAAGTCGAGCAACGGAAGAGGTTGGTTGTAACGTTTGACTCAAGGACGGAAACAATGAAGAGGGCTATGAAGAACGTAGACATCGACCTAGTTTATACGAGCTGGGCCACAAAAATACAGAACTTGCTTGGATCAACCAAGGACCCCATTCCCAAAATGGAGCGGAGTGGAGTCTACAAGGTATCGTGTACGAAATGTAATGGATGTTACATTGGACAAACGAGGAGATCACTAGGTGTCAGATGGAATGAACACTTAAGGGAAGCAGTCAACAAAAACAAAAAGCAGGATGCAAAAAACTTCAAATCAAAAGTAGCGGAACATATAGTCCTTGAAAAACATGACATCACTGCGGACAACGTAAGCATGCTGAAAACGGTTACAAACGGATGGAAACTTGATGTAGCAGAAAGCTTGGAGATATTCAATCGGAAGACGCAGGACATTTGAAACGGTGACCCAGGTAACGGATACACCTGGCTATTCAAGCTTACAAAATAATGAAGGCAGTTAAGTAGTAATTAAGGGAAAAACAAATTTTTGAATGGTAAAGGATCAGGTAATTAGAGATTAAGTAAAAGTACTTTGAGGGATTAGATGTAATTAGAGATTCATATTAATACGTTAATGAGTTTAGTATAAATATTAGGACACTTATAGTTTAGGGAATAGTAGTACTGAGGAAGTTCTCAAGTAGAGAACGAAACAATTGTATACTAAATTTAAAATAAATAGTAGAATTAAAGGGTATATACTTTCTTTCACTTTTTTTATTTGAAAGTTCTACTAAAGGCGGAATATTTTTAACCATGTTTCTAAAAGCTTGTCAGTCTCTTAAGCCTTAGTAATAATTAAATTAAATAAAAATAATTTTTTCCTTTTAACATTGGATATTTATTTTGTGTGAAACGCGTTTTCGACTACTATTTGTAGTCTTCTTCAGTACAATGAACAATTTCAATTTTAGGTATTCTATTTATACGTGTAACGTTTAGTTATTCTAATGCTATTTTAATTGATTTTACTACCCCTAATTACTCTACTCTATTTTATTACATTAAACAAGACTGAGTTACAATTTCCGACGTTAAATCCTTGTTTTCAAGCATACCAATAACACAAGCTCTATACCAGTTTGAAAAATGGTTAGTAAAATGCAACTCATCCCCGGAATGGAAAAGAAAAGTCGAAACACTCAAAAAACTGGCCAGTGTGCATCACTGAAAACTATTTTGACATTTAGAGGAGCTTACTATAAAACAACTTTGGGAGTGCCGATGGGCAACCCACTCTCCCCTCTACTCAGCGATATTTTCATGGGATACGTCGAAACCATTATGAAGGAAAAGGGCCTCCTACCAACCATTTGGATGCGATATGTAGATGATGTTTTTGCTATTACTAAGGCTAAAGAGACTGACAAGCTTTTAGAAACAATTGATAAAATCCACCCAAATATGAAATTCACTATGGAAAGGGGAAATAACGGTAAACTACTATTCTTGGATAAAGTGATAATCAGGAGCACGACCGGCGTTGATTCGACATTCATAGGAAGAAAACTTACTCACAAAGAACAATACTGAACAATTCAAACCATTCCTTTGGACAAAAAATGGCAGCTTATAATAGCATGATCTGGAATGGAACAACGACGAAATCAGGTACATATTTGAAACTGCGACTATGAATGGGTATGAAAAACAACTAATTACTAATCGAATCCGGAAACTGGAGGAACAGCATCGTAAACGGGCTCTTTCAACTTTGTGTGCACAAAATAAGTCCAAAACAAGGAGGTTGAATCACATTCTCAACGTCAACAAAAAACTACAGCGAACACTGAAAAAAGCGAATATCGACGCAACACCCTCTTCGAGATCATTCCAACTAGAAAATATCCTGGGATCAGCAAAAGACGCCAAAAATGTCGAGGAGAAGAGCGGTATATACATAGTCACATGCCCCGAATGCTCCATGGAATACGTAGGTCAGACAAGAAGATCTATTAAAAACCAGTGTAGTGGAGCATTAACAAGGAGCAGCCAGAAAATTTAAAAGAAGGACAATATGATCTATGGTAGTGAAGGACATGGTCGAATCGAAACACAGTATTGCATGGGAAATTGCAACCCAGTTGAAAGAAATCACCGATTGGAAAAAAACTGGACGCTGCGGAGAGCTATTGGATATCGAAAACTCCAGAGAAAAAGTTGTTAAATACAGACATGGGAAACACATACAGTAGCATATTGAAACTAATTAGCGATCAACATTATGACGACAGGCAGGTAGCCAATGAAGCAGCAGCAGCGGTCGATTGATTAAGCCGGGCGATGTTCAAAATGCATAATTAATTATTGGGTCTATAACTTAATTCATGCGGTTTTTTTTCAAAATTTGAACGTTTATTTAAGAAAAAAATTGTACAAGAGTATTATTCAAAGTATTGCTAATCTAAAGCTATGACCTTTTCCCATCTTCCTGGCAATTTGTGGATCCCATCCCAAAAGAACTGCGCCGGCTTGGCAACCAAGAATGAATCAAGCCAATTTTTGACATCCTGCTCTGATGTGAACCGTATTCCAGTGGGGGCGTTCTGCATCGATCGGAACAAATGGTAGCCAGAAGGGACAAGGTCTGGGCTATAAGTTGGGTGGGGTAAAACTTCCCATCCACTGTTTTCCAAATAGTTCTTAACCGGAAAAGCAATGTGGGGCCGAGCGTTGTCATGACGGAAAATTATTGCCTCGTGTCTAGTCGCATATTCCGGGCGTTTTTCGGCTACTGCTCTCTTCAAATGGATTAATTGTGTTTGGTAGCGTGCTGCATTGATTTTTTCACCTGGTTTTAGCAGCTCATAACACAGCACACCCTTCTGATCCCACAAAATACAGAGCATTACCTTCGCGCCATGGATATTCGGCTTTGCCTTTGATTTGGCTGATTGGCCGGATTTCACATATAATTTTTAGCGCTTGGGGTTGTCGTAATGAATCCATTTTTCATCACCAGTAACAATCCGATACAAAAATGACTTCCTTTTGTTGCGTTCCAGCAGCATTTCGGACATGCAAACCCGCCTTTCGACATCTCTCGGCTTGAGTTCATGTGGAACCCAATTTCCTTGCTTTTGAATATATCCAGCTGCTTTTAAACGTTTTAAAATGGCTGCTTGAGTGACACCTAAAGATTCTGCGAGCTCTTCTTGTGTTTGGCAACAATCTTCATCGAGTGATGCTTCCTGTTCTTCATCTTCAAACTTTTTTGGCTGCCCAGGACGTTCATCGTCTTCCAAACTAAAATCACCACTTTTAAATCGTGCAAACCACTTTTGGCAGGTTTAATCAGCTAGAGCATGTTCACCATAAACTTCCACCAAAATACGATGACTATTGGCAGCAGTTTTCTTCATATTAAAGAAATGAAGAAGAATTCCCCGCAAAAACACTTTTTCAGGAACAAAGTTCGACATATTTGAGTGGAAAAAAATTACTGTTGTTAACGCTTCACAATACTTCTTGCAAATATATTGTATCTTCTTCTTTTAAAATGTAATTAGATAATAAGGATCGACTTTCAACTTCTTACCTATATAAGCAAAGGAAATTTAAAATTAAGATTAGTTGCACTGAAGAAGATAGTAAAATGCTATCGAAACGCCGGTGTCTGCATAACATGAATAAAGTTATTGTAGCGAAGAAGAAGGAAAAATTTTTTAGTATCATTTATTTACATTCCACTACACAAATTTATCGCATACAAGTATAACAGAATAAAAAAAATTGACAACGTTATTTGCTGGACGATTGGATATCAGAGGTCCTTCCAGCTCTGTAAATTTCGAAACTATTCCATGGTACTATTAGTGTGATTCTCGATTGTTTCGAAAAGCTTAAATATCTTATCACGTTCATATTTTTCGGCCGTTTCAATTTTCAGAACCTTGCAGATATCTGCGTTTCTTTTGAAATTCCTAAAATCTTTCAAATAATTCTATTTTGTTGTGGTTTTTGGTTGTTTTTGCAATTTGGTAGAAAGCGGATCTCTTTTTTGGACTTAACCTTTTGAGTTAAACGAAAAGGTTTAAAGAGAAAAAGAGAGTACTCCTGCATGCCAGGCTTTTTCAAACATAGCTAGACCTGCTTGGCTTGGTTGCTTGGATTCGTTGTACTTGGAGCTGGTGCAATTTAGCACCCTAGCTCCCTTCTAACTGCTCACTGGGATTAACGAGATCATATTATTTTGTTCTTGATTATAGTTAATTATGTTCTTTAAAGCTACCACGGTTAGTTGGATAGATTTCATTTGGGAGTGTTTTGCGTCTTGGATTCCCAGGGTCGTGTTAGGATGTCTGTCCACTGTGTCGAATAGCTTAAGTGCTCTGTCACATACGTATATTTCGACAGGTTCTATTCTGAGGTCCTTGTATATATCCATGTTTCTAAAATACCATGGGATTCGGAGATTTGTCTGATGATTTCGTTTTGCATGGCTTGTGGTGCCTTTTTGCTGGTCCGTGTCGTCTGGTAGAAGGTTGTACTACCAGATAGTAGTGTAGGTCGTATTATTTGTAGATTAGCAGACGGTTCTTGAAATTGAGTTTCTTGGCCTTGAGGAGTGGATAGAGTTGGGATAGCACACCATAGCAATGTCCCGTTTATTACGTATGTGGTCGCTCTAGGAGAGTTTATTGTTGAATGTAAGTCCTAGGTATTTGGCTGTTCTTGACCAGGCAATACTTTCGTTATCAACAGTCGGATTTTTTCCCTTGCCTCAACTCTTTGCCAGATTCGATTACCAGTTGACTGTCGCGTATCCGACACTGAAATCGACCAAGCTGCGTCAGTATATACTAACTCGGTACAGAAATGTATCGAATCTTGTGTACCTCTGCGCACACTCGTTTACCATGACATGATATCTCTTCCCGAAGATATCGTAAACAACATCAACTGGAAAAATTCCTTCGCAGGCTTCTCTTCCGCCACCGGTACGACGCTCAATATTGGTATTTACGAGATGAGATCAACTATCTCAGCTCAAAAATACATAACGATATTGATGTGCGCCTGAAAGTCAAGCTTAATAGCTCCACCAATATCACCGACACCTTCAGAGGGCTGCGGAAGACCTATCCGAGCCTCGGAAAGCACCCCCTCCTCATCCTGAAATCACACGTAGCTATAAACGATGCAAAAAATACTCTGGCCACTGCGTGTCTCATTGACATCCAGAAAGCCTTCGATACTGTCTGACAACATGGCCTCATCCACAAACTCTTCTCCACATATAACCTCCATCCTCGTCTGTGCAAACTCTTACTTTCCTTCTTAACAAACCGCTTTGCACGGGTCAAACTCAACGACACTCAATCCGACACCTTTCCTCTCACAGCAGAGATCTGTTCTGTCAGCCCTTCTGTGCTCCCTCTACACAGCCGACATTTCACAACCCCCGACCCCAATAAGAATCCTTCAGTATGCAGATGACATCATCATTGTTGCATCATCTCGCCACTTAAAGCTCATCAAAGCCCATCTTAATAATTATCTTGACCAGTTAGATGACTATCTTTCAAAGTGGAAACTAATGGTCAACCCAGCTAAATGCAAAGCAATCTTCATCAAAGGCCACACCCAACTTAAAAAATCATTCCTTGATGAAGTATGCAATTTAAGCCTATAAATCAAGGGCATTAGTATCCTTCGGAAATCCAAGATCAGCTATCAGGGGGTTATAACTAACTTCCGTCTTTCTCCTCTCCCCCAAATAAAAAAGCACCTTTGTGTGGCCACCACAGCTTTCCGCTCACTACTGCCACTCATCCACTATAAAACCACTTATCCCATCAAGACCGGAATCCTCTGCTATACCTCACTAATCTGCCCCATCCTATCCTATGGCTTTGTCTTCTGGCGCGACCTGTCATCAGCCCAAATAGAAAAGCTACGCACCAAAGAATGACAGATCCTTCGTTATTGCACGAAAACTTGGAAGACCCCTGTGACAGGCCGAATGGTCTGTCACCAAAATGTCTATGACAAAGCCCAAATCTTTCGAATAGACTACTTCCTCACAAAAATAGCCCTCAAGTTCCTCCATAAAGCCGAATCCCACTTCAACCCCTTAATTACTCAATCCCTCAACACTGACCCCAACCTCCTAGATGCAATACGCCCCAAAACACCTTCACCAGTACCTTTCACTTCTCAACGACCGCAGTCTGATCCTCGATGCTGAAGGTAGAATCACGCTCTTCAACAAATCCCATCATGGGGAACCGAAGTTCTCTAAGTCACAGGTTGTGCCCCCGCGCAAAAGCCCCGATGACAGACGATCTCATCACCCCTTTTAGGACTACGCTACTATCCCCTAAACCCAGCAGCCCCCATTCCCATCGCTGCATCCTGGCTCTTTGCTAACCTTGCCTACTCTCCTACATGACTTATTTAATTTAACGTGCTCGTCCGTTTTCGTTTCTCTTTCGTTTTCATTTCAGAATCAATGGGACGGAGGCACCTTTCGCTGCCACCGACATTAGATTAGTAAGACTCTAGGTTAAGACAAATGATGTGTTATATAATTAGATTAAGAAAAACCATAGATAAGGAAATAGTAGGTTAAGCATGGTGTAAATTAGAGCTACGTTCGAAATGTAAATATTATAAATTTGGAATAAATGAAATGAAAAAAAAATATAAGGACTTGTTGACATTCAAAGGCAGCCGAGGTAGGTCTGCAGTAAGGGTATTGTATAGTATGGGGAAGATAGGTGATCCTTGTGGGACTCCAGCTTGAATTTGCCGCATGGTTGAGAGGTGGTTGTCAAATTTGACACGAAATTATCTGCCTTTTAGAAAGGAGCCAATGATTTGGATGAGCTGCAGTGGCATTTGGAATTTATGCATTTTATAAATAAGTCCTGCATGCCAGATTTTATCGAAGGCTTTGGCTATATCAAACATAACCAAACCCGTTGATTTCCTGCAGTTTAGCCTTATTCTAATGTGCTGGGCTATCCTAGTAAGCTGGAGTTCTGTGTTGTGTGCTGGCTTGAAGCCAAATTGTTCTTCTGGAACTATTTCTTTTTCGGTAATAACCTCAGTCAGTCGATTTATTAGCACTTGCTCTGCTATCTTCAATAAAGAGGATGATAGGCTAATATGTCGCCGGTTTTGTGGAAACATGAGGTTTTTACCTGGTTTTGGAAGAACAATAACAATTCCCGATTTCCATATTCTGGGATATTTTGGCAAGCGGGAAATTGCGTTTATAATCGCTGTTACCACTTTACCATGGTATTTGATATAAAATCAAATCTCGGTGCTTTCCTTCTGTTCAGCACTTGTATGATGTCTTTTACCTCTTGAAGCTAGGTGCTTTGTATTAGGTCGGAGTCTGTAATGTCTGACCTCATGAGGCTGTTGGCCAATCGATTGACGTGATCTTTATGTTCGTCAAGGTCCACCTCATCAGATGAATTTTCACACAACTGTTGCTCTAGAGTATCTGCGAAGGCCTTCGCCTTACCAGAACTGTCGAATTTGAAAACATAAGGGCCGTGGATCGGTGGTATTATCAGCTTCTTCTTAATATGAAAGTATTTAGAAACCCTCCAAAAACCATTGCACCCAGGCTCCAGACTTTGCAAGAAGCTCTCCCATTGTTCATTACGGAATTTTGATATCCGATCACGAATTTTGTTTGTAATTTGATTTGGTTCCTGGTGTAATCTAGGATTACTTGTGTTTCTAGCCTTTCTCCGAACTCAATTCCTCCTCCTTATTAATTTTTTGATGTCACTAGGGAGCTCATAAGGATTTGTCACCCTTGTAAGAGTTGTGACTGTGTTGTCCTCTTTTGGCTGTATTATTTGTTTTCAGGGTCGCTAGCTGTTTCAGGTGTTTGAATAATGGTTTCTATAGCCAGTGTGACTTGGAAAGCTTGACAATCAATTTATTTCTTTACTTGTAGGGGTTCGTCTATGTAAATTCTTGCTATTAAGAAGAGCACCGGTTTGTGATCGGATGAAAGTTCGTTGAGGACTTCGATGCGTACTTCGTGTTCAAATGTACGTGATATACCAATATCGAGAGGATAACTATTTTGGTAGCCGTAATGTGTTGGCTCGTTGGGGGTATGCAGGCTTAATGGATTTTCTGTGATGAATCGATTTAACTCAGTCCCAGCATGGTTGCTTCTCACAGCTCCCCAACTTTGGTGATAGGTATTGAAGTCTCCGGCAAGGAGTATGGGACCCTCATAGTCGCGAAGTTTTTTAATATCTTCAATGAGCGTAGATGTATGTGGGCGGCTATATATCGAGACTACCATGAATTCCCCACTTGAACTGCAGTGGCTTCTAGCGTTTGTAAGGTCGGTGTCAATACGAGATTATGGTTCACATTCCTTCTCCCAAGAATGGCCGTTCCGCCTCCTCTACCTATTGTTCTGCCATTTCTGTACAGAGAATAGTTAGGCAAGTTTTCAGGCTTCAGAAAGGACTCCTGGATGAGAATGATGTCAAACTTATAAGCAAATATAAGTTGAGTCAGCTCACCAGCCTTACGAAGCAGGGAATTTGCATTCCATGTGAAAATGGTTAAATGATCCATAAAGTTCATTATTGTTTATTTGTCAGTGCGCTGTTGATACTGTTTTGTGATGTAAACATTCTCTGAATTATTTTCGCCATCATGTCTTGCATTATGGTTTGGAACTGTGTTTGCATGGTGGCAAAGAGTCTTTCCATGTTGTTATTTGTGTTTTTTGGAATGTTTGCTTGTTTTTGTGTGCTTTTATTTTGTTGTTGTGTAGAGGTTGTGGTGGTTTCATCGCTATTTGCAGCTGCAACTTGTGCGAACAATTTCCTGACATTCACTGGGTTTCGAAGCCATCCACCATAGTTGGCTACATGTTCTCCACCACAGTTCACACATTTTGGCTTTTCCTCTGCTTTTTTTAACGCATTTTGAAAAATGGTGGAGCCCATCGCGTTTAACACAACGGGCCTGTGCGTGTCATTTTTAAGAGGAGTGTCCAAACTACTGACAGTTGTGGCACATAACTTGTCCTGTATGGGGGCGTTGCATTGCGACAGTACATATGAGGTGACATATTGCTCTTATATTGTATATGTCAGTCTCAGATTTGGGAAGAAGGACCTGCTCCAACTTTGATGGTCCACCTCTTAGTTTTATGTAGGAGATTTCAACGGGGTGAAATCCTTGGCTGTCCAGATCTTCCTTGATGTCGTCAATTGATTGTTCATACAGACCCCTGATGACCACATTCAGATTCCTTTCTTCTGGAAGGATATACGTGTGGTATTATATTTTCAGTTCTGTCATGTATTTTATCAGTTTTCTGTGGTTTTGCCGTGTCTGTGGAATTATCTGGATCCCCAAGTAGACCCTTTTGGCTTCCATGTCCTTGAAGACTTGGGTCCACTTTTTAGGCTCTCGAAAGATGACGGGTACCGTTGTCCGTTTCTTGTCGTCGTCTGGGGATTTGGATGAGGTGGGTGCTGCGCGAGTGGTTTTTCGGTGGGATTGCCATCTCTGGTAGAGCCATTGAGGGAACCGGTGGTGACAGAGCAGGAAATTCTTCATCCTCCCAAGCAGAGTCGTCCTGCATGGACTCATTTTCTTCTGGAATGGCTTCCTTTTCCCTAGCTTCTTCTTCTGAAGAAGGAGGAGAGGGCGGACAGCTCTCTGATGGGGAAGATGAAGGTTATAAAAAAGACAAAATATGTCGAAAAATATAGCTTGCAAACAAAATATTTTATTCAGTTTGGAAGATCTTGAGCACCAACTGCATACGCAGGAAAACAAAGCTACAAGTTTACGAATCTGTGATAGGACCTGAACTATGCCATGGTTGTGAAACATGGTGCTTAACTCAAGCATCCGCAAACATATGGAACGCCTTCGAAAGACGAAAGCTCAGACAAATAATCTGGGCGACGCTAGACAGACACCAATGGTGAATTCGGTACATCTATGAGATGTATCACATCTTCAATGAGCCGATTTTGAGACTGCGGAAGCTAGAATGAGCTGGCCACGTGAACCATATGGTCGAACAACGGATAATCAAACAGGTATTCGTTGGGAGAACTGAAAAGCGAAGACCAGTGGGGAAACCGAGGAAATGCTGTTTTGACTCGGTCAACCAAAACAGTTTATCGTTGTTCGGACTTCGAAGTTGGGGCATGCGGTCGATGGACCAAGATAGTTGGAGGTGCTTGATTTAGGAATTGTAGCCCCGAAAGGGACTGTTATGCTACTTACAGGGAGAGAAAGTTAGATTATAAATACAAAAAAAGTGTGCTAATTAGAAATGCTTCAACGCAATTTTTTTTAAATGAAAATAGTCCTAATAATCTTACTCTGTTTTAAAGTACCCGAGAGAAAACAAGCCAATCAAATTTTATCATCATTATTCCGGACGCTTGTCAAGAAAAAAATTTTCCATCGCTTACATGTTTGCTGACCAACTGACCACAAGTTATTATCAGAACATCAAACAATGATACATCATTCTTAGCGGCAGGAACAAATATTCAGCAGAAAACTATTGTATTTCATCCATGTCTTTTCTCCGAACGAAATGGCTACTATCTATTGTGATATTAATCAAACTACCAAAAAGCTATTGTGAAAAGAAATCCTTAATGTTGACATACTTCCACCCTTCAAACAATCGCTCAAATCTGCTAACACTCAACTTTTTGACAAAACTTTCGCAAAGCAGATAAACGCGTCTGTTAGTCAAGTAACTAAGATAATATCGAGAACAAAGATATTGTGAAGTTAACATAAAAAGATACTTTGAGATCGAGACTACAATGCGAATCATTCGACATCCTTCAAGTGTTGATAAAACGAAAAAGGGGTGGGTAGAACATTATCAAGACATCCACTAAGACAAATGAACGCCCATTTATCACGAAAGTAATGTACAACGTGGAAAAAAAGGAGCAAACTCCTTTGCCTTTGTGCTTCCCGTGAATTTGTGCAATTTTCGCTAATTTCATCCTTGTGACGCGCTGACGACGTTCATCAAAGCTGCGAGAAGAAAAAGAAAGGAATCTATTCAATACTCCATATCTGATTGAATTTCCACTAGGTCTAGAGGATAAATTGAGACGTTGTGCCTGAGCTGATGGAAATTAATTCTATTAGACGCTCGAGTCCATGATTTTTAAATGAAACTTAAATGAAGACGAACTAATGGCCCTTAAAGTAAATAAGACAGGAAAAAAATGTTAGCATTGACTGTAATGAGCTCATTCCTCTAGCTCGGAAGACAAAAGGACGAAAAAGGCTCTGGGGGTTTTTAATCTATGCTGGATACATTTTTTTGTTATTTTGCTGCCATACAAAAGCGACTTCTATCACTCGACGACTCTGGAGAGTTTTTCATCACCCACCTACGTCAGAGCTTCTACGTAAATCCTTGCCAAGTTGGCAGTGTGCGGGGAAGGACAGCAATGTGCAAGAGAGGCGAAACACCAAGCTGAATGGATAACAATGTCAGGTTTCAATCCTCTAGTGACAATCAACATTCCGTAATTTTTTCATGCATATGTGTGTTGGCGTACTTTAAGGTTTTGAAAAGCTTAAATTTTGGTGAATGGGAGTCTCAAAGTATTGAAATTATAATACAGCTAGAATTTTTTTCAAATTGATTAATTTTTACCTAACAATAAAACTTGCTTTTAATAGATAGATGCCAACTAGTGGATCGGGCAAATTGCATTGCAGCGATGCGTGTGTTTGCCCAGGATAAAAAGTTCACAGAAAACAAGAACAGAAGAAACATTTATGCAGACCAAGACAGCCTGGGAGACGATCGATGGTCAGAGGGCCACAAACGGCAGACTAGGTAAATAAGTAATGAAAGCTATCAAGAGATCATCATAAACAACCTACAGTACTATCATGTGTGTGGTAGATGGCTCCTGCTCATTTTGAAAAAAAAGCTAAGAGTGGAGACATTTGAAGATCTGCCAGAGGCTTGCATCAAGGTTTGTGGAATAAAGTGATATTATTGGAAATTGGACCTCTTCTTTTCAATTAAAACATTGATTTTTTAAAGATGAATATTATTTTCATTCATAACTCGCGAGAATGATCTTCACTCTGAGAAGGTGATATGATTAATACCATGTTTTGGCTATATATCCGTGCATACAGCTGCGATGCGTTCTGATTTTGAAGCAGTACGCATCATGACTGAACGAGCTTATAATCCGTCCGAAGAATTACTCGGAACAAATCTCGTTTTCACCAACGGGACTCGAACCAGGCACCTTCAGTTTATGCAGCGAGCACTCTAACCACTACAGACCATGGACTACTTTTCTTACATTTAGGGACATACAAATATATTTCGGAGACAACATGTGCAAAGAGCTATTTTTGTTTTGTCTTCAACAATTACGTCGCGCAAACAAATAGCTATTCAACATGAGTTTAGAATTAAGGATGTTTTCTTATTTGTATATTCTGAAAACTTCAATGTAAGCCGATCGTGAAGGAAATGTAATCATAATGTGATAAGAGCGGTTGACAGTAAAATATTTATTTGTTTGATTCCAACACACCCCTCATAATAAAATCCGATTACAACTAAATTTTGCTAGACCTTTTCTTCATTACGATATTCTAAAAACAATGTTAACTTAAGCGAACCAGCCATCAAATACATTTTTAACAGCGTTATTCTATGGTTTGTGTAAAGATCATTCTTTATCTGGGAAACAAACAACAGTATTATTGAGGAGTAGTCGTATTATCGTATTATTATTGAGTCGTTTTAAAGCAGGTAGATTGACAATATACCAATTGTTCACAGTCGAGTGATGACAGTGAGTTCAACATAGACGTATACTAAATTTTCGTTGACTTTAAGTATGTAAGCATACGACAGTATTGACCGTACCGTACCATACCAAATCATGCTTTGCTTTGGTATCCCAGCCGAATTTGTCGGGCTTACCAAAATGGCAGTGACGAATCAATAACCAACTAACCGATGCCTTTAACACACATATTGGACTAACGCAGAGAGATGGGCTAGCCCCATTGCTATTCAATTTCGCTATGGAATATGTCATAAGAAAGCTACCTGTTGATACATGAGGTACATTGCTATATAAGTCGAGACACATAGTAACCTATGTAGACGACATCAAAATTTGTCATAGTCATTAACAATTGCCAAAGAACTCTTCTTAAAACTCGACAGTGAAGTGAAACTATTGGGGGTACAAATCAATAAGAATAAAAAAATTAATAAAATACCTGAATCGAATGGACGAACAATGGATGTTCGAAAAGGTGTTCATTGGGAAAATAGAAGAGCGAAGACCAGTGGGGAAACCGAGGAAACGCTGGTCTGACTCGGTCGATGAAGACAATTCATCGCTGCTTGGTTTTTGAAATTGGAGGACCCGGTCGGTGGACCGAGACAGTTGCAGTGCTATAAAGAAGAAGAAGATATACGGTAGAACCAAAGACTTTTGAATTTGTCAACTGTGGCTTTTTCGCGCCGCATTTTATACAGTTTCTTAGACTCTTTCAGACTTTCAGTTGGAGTAAAATCAATCAAATAATTGCTAGTTAAAACAGCTTCTCCCCCAAAAAGTCTTTTTTAATTTAGTTCTTGCTATTATTGCATGAGCTTACTCTGTAATCGTTCTAATAATGCGTTTGGATACATGATTTAACTGAGCGTTATGTGGAACTGTCAAATGATATATAAGTATAATAATTTTTTAACACAACAATCCTTCATCTCATTAGATAAAAACTCTCTACCATTGTCAGAATATAAGTTAACAATTTTTAAATTAAAATGAGCTTCACTGTTGGCTACAAAGTATTGAAAAACCGTGAAAACTTTAGACTTGTATGTAATTAAATAAATTACACAAAAGTGAGTCTTTTGATTTACGATGACAAAGTGATTTTGATTAGTATTTTCAGAAAGAGTGGTTCAACCACTAGCAACAGAACGAATAATGGCCGTTTAACATGGTTTTTATTTTAGCTTTATTGAATAGTAGTCGAGCTAGTTTACCATTTATGCAAGCCTCACATAAATCAATGTTGTGACTAATATTCTTAATTTGCTTTCTACCATCTGCTTTTTTACAACTCTGAGCATTTTTATCTTATGTACTATAATGCGCTGTACAAATTAATGCTAGATTTTGCTGTCCCACCTAAAATAGTTCGCATTGTCAAGGTCACGATGCTAAACACAGGTTTCCAAGTCAAGGTAAACGGTGAACTAACGGATAGCTTTATAATGGGATCAGGCTGAGAACAAGGGGATGCACTTGCCCCAATACTGTTTAATGTTGCTCTGGAATACGTCATAAGGAAGACATCAGCTGAAACCTCGGGTACTCTAATGTTCAAGTCTGCACAATTGGTAGCACATGCTGATAACGTCAATATTATGGAACGTTCAATCTCAGATGCCAAAGGAGCATTTTTGAGTATAGAATCTGAAGCAAATCGAATTGGCCTACTAGTTCATGAAACTAAAACTCAATTCATGACTCAAGCAAGGAAGAAAACTCCAGTTTGACAAAACCTGACCATAGGCGACTACAATCTTGAAAGTGTGAATAATTTTGTTTATCTTGGGGCCAACCTGAATAGAAGAGGTGCCAAAAAAAGATGAGATTGGACGCCACATACACGCCGCAAATCAAGCATATTTCTCCATACTTCCACTTTTAGGGTCCAGAGTTGTGCACAGGCAAAATAAACTTTGCATTTATAAAATACTAGTCAAACCTCTGCTGTTATATCGAAGTGAAATATGGACACTGATGAGAGAATCCGAAAAGACAGTGGACATATTTGAAAGCAAAGTGCTTCGGCAAATCTACGGCCAAGTGAAAGAAGGAACAGAGTGGAGACTACGTTACAACGATGAGTTGTATAAACTATTTGACGATCTACCTGTATCCACTTGCGTAAACTTACGCGAATTGCAATAGGCGAACCATGAAGAAAGAATGGAAGAACACGTGCCACCCAAAAGAACATTGAAGGGTAGAGCACAAGATAGACATCCGGCGGGAAGCCTGAGGACAGAAGCTGACAGCAGATCCTTGCTCCAAGTACCCAAAAAAATATTGATGAGTAGAGTTCAAGGTAGACGTCCAGCGAAAAGATCAAGGACTCAATGGGAAGACACAATAGAACCTGACAGCAGATCCTTGCTCGAAGTGAACAACTGGTTGACAAGGTCGCGGAACTGTGATGATTGGAGGAAATTAATCCTGGCAGAATCTGCTTATCTATTCATGATAAATTTTACGCCAACCAAATTATTCAATGACACCTGTCATGATGACTTTGTCATACCTCTTTATCTCAACGCCTTTATTCTTGAAAATAACCATTATACCAGCATCTTGCATTCTCCTGACAGATGATAAATTATATGGGATATCCGGACAGAAGAAAATATTGATGTATTCACCCTTCTTTGCTATCTGAATTTTTATTGGTAAATTCATCTCGAGAAAACCCTCTACCAGAGTATGAGTGTACGTGACTAGCTTTAAAGTTCATAAATAAACGGAATGAGCTTTTAAAAGTAAACAAGAAGTAGTGGACCCTGAAGAGTGCATTAGAAACTAAAGAGCTATAAAACGAAATTTTGAAAATCAGGATTTTGATCGGCGGTGTTTTTCATTGTGATAAGAGCTTTCACGGGCCCTCATAGAGGCTTCATGGACTTCTTAGGCTCCCTAGAACACACTTTGGGAATCGCTGCTCCAGATGATTATTGTCTCTACTATGCTGCCAAGCTTCATCAACATCGATACAAAGGTTACGTTGCAACTATAGTAACAAATTTTTGCACGTTTACTTTATTTCAATGGCCATTTTTTTGTTTTAGATAGTTCAACTTTCGATTTTTTATGACGAGCTGTATTAAATAGTTTCGTACGTTCCTCCATCTTCTGCCCATCTTGACACTGATCCAGTAGTTTTAAGAACTCTTTTGAAATAATATCACCAAGATCTTTCATATGACACCCCATCGACTACTCAAGATGAAAAAAAAAAAACCCTTAACCCAAATATATATTACTAGTGACCTTTAAAACGTCCCAAAAAATTATCTGTGTATACTCGCATTTAAAACTTATTCCTTCTTTTGATGTTAATGCAAACAATGGAGTGTGAGCTGAAGTTTCAGCAAGCAATTGGACAGTATTGGATGTCATATAGAGGTGTTTGAGTGTTTCGAAAACAAAGAAAAAATTCATGTCCTCGAAAAGGTTTATTTTAATAAGCTTTCTACATAAATTTGAAATGGTTTCATGATTCATTTAGAAGGCAAATAGATTCGTGAAAAATTTATGAGTAAAATGTAAGGCTTTGATACTACATCTTTATGTTTTTCATCCAGTAGTAAAATCAACGGCTTAGTTTATAGGTGCACACTTTTACTATTTAGATCGTGAACTTACAGACTATTAACTTTAGACGAGATCTTAGATGCATTAAATCAGTCACACCCTGAAAGTGAAGAGCATCTGCCAACCACAACTCCTATTTTTCCCCCTGAAAATGCAAATGCTGGTTTGAAAGACTAGGAATCTGTTGATGAAGAAGTTGTTTAATTACAGAATCTCCCAGATTCTCAACTCCGAACAGTGACAGAGGTCGTGTATAATATTGATTCATCAGAGGATGATGATCTACCGTTATCCAGCGTTCGTAAAAAAATACACACTTTCAATAGTCAAGTTGAAGAAGTTATGCACTTGTGCCACCTGTGTCTAGCATTGCTCCAACTGGAAGTCCATATAAATCATTTGTGATGCCAACGATGCAAAAAAGTCATTCGTATACTTGGAAGAACCACCACAATCAACATTCTCAGTCACAATGGTAAGAAACAAGGTCCGAAAAATCTGCAGTCACCGATGTACTAAAGGGTTTTCCAATAAGAGGTACTATTTTGAATAGCCCGATATTTGGATAGGTGTCACTTTTGAAGCTGTCATTTTTCGACATTTGATATGTAAAACTACGCCATTTATAAAAATGGAACGATACATACTTCAACAACGCATTGAAATTATTAAAATTCACTATTAAAATGGTGAAAATTCGGCAGAGACGGTGCGTAAAACTCGAACATTTTTGAGTCGTCGTGAAGCACCTTGTTGGACCGCAATACAGAAACTGATGGAAAAATTCGAGCTGTTGGAACAACTTAGTGATGTGAAGAAAAACCCGTGCATGTCACTCAAGATCTGCCGAGAATATTGCTGCTGTAGCCCAAAGTGTTGAAGAAAACCCAGGTTTGTCCATTTCTCGTCGTTCTTCGGAATTAGGCTTTCCACAAACGTCATTACTCCGTATTTTGCATAAAGATTGGGTCTTAAGGCTTATAAAGTTCAGTTAACACAAGAACTCAAGCCGGTCGATCATCAACAACGTCGTGTCTTTGCTGATTCGGTCCTTGAAATGCGTGAAAATGATCCGAAATTCCATCGAAAAATCATCTTGAGTGATGAGGTCAATGTCCACCTCGGTGGCTTCGTCAACAAGCAAAATTTTTGCATCTGGGGCTCGGAAAACTCAAGAGTTATTGTTAAAAGGCCTCTGCATCCTCAATGTGTGACTGTTTGGTGCAGTTTATGGTCCGGCGGAGTCATAGGACCTTACTTTTTCGAAAATGAGGCTGGAGCAACAGTTACGGTGAATGGATTGCGCTATCGAGAGATGATTAAAATTTTTTTATTGCAGAAATTGGATGATATTGACCTGGACAACGTTTATTTTCAACAAGATGGCGCTTCGTGCCACACAAGCAACAAACCCATTGATCTTTGACGGGAAAGTTTCCGGACCGTGTTATCTCTCGAAGAGGTGTTCACAATTGGCCACCGAGATCTTATGATTTAACCCCTTGCAACTTCTTCCTTTGAGGCCACGTGAGATAGAAGGTCTACATCAACAGCCCAGCGTCAATTCAAGACCTCAAAGATGGAATTCGTGAGGGTATCGAGGACATAGGGCAGCCAGTTTGCGATTTGGTTATGGAAAATTTCATGAAAAGGATATGGTCCTGTAAGCGTGGGTGTGGTAGTCATTTGCCTGATGTTATTTTTTCATTATTAACGGCTTACATTTTCCTTTAAAATGAAATAAACACATGATCATTTGTAATAAAAAATGGCATTTTCTTATAATATCAAAATAACAACTCTTATTGGAAAACCCTGTATTTGAGTTCTTTGGCAATTGTTAATGACTGTGACAAATGTTGATGTCGTCTACATAGGCTACTACGTGTTTCGACTTATATAGCAATGTACCTCATGTATCAACTGATGGCTTCCTTATGACGTATTCCTGAGCCAAATTGAATAGCAATGGGGCCAACCTATCTCCTTATTTGGGGTTTTGTAAAATAATTTTACAAACCCTACTAAAATCGCGCCTGTCTGTCCGTCCGTCCGTGTGTCAAAGCACTTTTCTCGCAAACCATCGAAGCTACAAACATAAAATTTAGTATATAGGTGTATAGTAATGCCCTCTTCAAAGTTACACTACGAAAAAATTTACAAGTGCTTAAGGGGGGTTGCTCGATATAGGGGATAGGCCCCAGAAAAAAAATTTCATCAAAGGTAGCCAATATGGGTATCAAATGAAAGGACCTAATAAGAACTTTTCGAAACCGGGCATAAACTGCCAATTTTTGCTTCAAGGGGTGCACAGGAAGGGGAAATACCCGAAACGCATATCAGAATTTTCATTGTTAAGGTTTCAAAAGAGAGACAACATACTAGACTAAAATATATCGGCACAGAATTGTAATCTTTTTAAGGCGCTTGCAGATATTAACAGTTAAATATGTTTTATGGGTGCCGAAAAATTGAATTTGGTGCACTTTCGTACGAAACATTGTAAGTATTTTGGAACCTTTTGATCCTGAATGATAAAAGGAATCAGTATCCTTAATTTTCAAAGTTAACGGTACATTTGTGTCAATCATTTCTGTCGGAAATAACCAATAAATGAATTCGCATTGTAGTTTAATTGCTTCAAATTAAGATGAATAAGAGCAAGTTTTTCGTGGAAAATTTCATGAGTCCTTTCCCATCAACATTTGTCCTCGGGCTGACAATGAACGCATTACGAGATCCTTTTTACATCCTTAGATGAAGTTATACATAACATTTGCATGGTTCCTGTAAGAAATATTACGCTTTGAATGACTACAAATTATAGAATTAATTCTATTTGAAACTTGATTCGTCACTTTCTAGGTAATTTTATACAAAATTCCCTCAGGAAGTTAAAATTAGTGATTTCAACATTAAAGATCGACAGGAACCGAGTCCTGAAACGACAGTATTTAACTTTGAAGTTCAATGGGGAAATACATAGTTGAGTTTTCACTAAACTATCGCACAATTTTCATGAAAGCTTTTACCAAGGCAATGGATATCGAATAAACGTAAACGATTGTTACAGTTAAGAAGGACCATTTTATTACTTGGCGATTTCTTTGAAAAAATGATGTATTATGGATTGGACTGATTTCGATGAGAACGGAAATATGTAGGATAACATGTTATGTCAAAGTTCGTGATTTTCACAGCTTAGATGGAAAAATTTGAATACTTGAGTACTTCTCCACATCTTTTGAGGATAGATAATGGTGATTTTGGCCAGAATACTTTCTATAGATCGATAGTCACTAAAAAGCGTGAAATAAAATAAACTAATAGGAAAAAAAGAAAACCGACTACAAAATGCCCTAAAAAGATTGAAATAAATCTTTTGGAATCGGTGCCAAATCAGTTTCTCCGTTTTTGAAAGGGCAATGGCAATAAGTTATATACCAATTGAAACGGGGAACAACTGATTTGGCACCGATTCCAAAAGGTTTATTTCAATCTTTTTAGGGCATTTTGAAGTCGGTTTTCTTTTTTTCCTATTAGTTTATTTTATTTCACGCTTTTTAGTGACTATCGATCTATAGAAAGTATTCTGGCCAAAATTCATTGGCTTAGGGGCCCCAAAAATGCTATTTGGAATGCGATGTGTGGTGTATCGACGCATATCATCCGTGCTGCTCAATAAAGCTTGGGACACACGTGCATTTTTTAAAGTTGCGTAGCTGCATATGGGACACTTGGAAAGTACATTAGATATCCTTTAGTACATTCAGTGCTTCAACGGTTGCCTTGTTTGCCAAAGACAACTAAAGCAGCACTGCGCTTGTACATCCCCGCCAGCGGCACCCCTGTGGCGACTCAGTGTTCAAAAGCGCTTGTGCATTGGGCTTAAGAGTTTTAGGTCACTATAAACAAAAGGGCTAATGCCATCCCATAGAAAATGCACGGAAAATCCCATAGAAAATGCACAACTTAAATTTTGACTCCAGTTGGCTCTCTTCTGTTCCAACACACAGATCTTCTATTGCAAGCGGTTTGTGATTGATATGAAATTTTAGTCGCGTGACAAAGGACAAAAAGCTAATCAAAACAAAATCAAATTCAACTGTGTTTATGTGAAAGCAAGAAAAACTATAAATTTATTCGTGTTTGTTTCACAAGTGACTGTAAACAATTCTCCAAATTGCGTGAATAATTTGGTTCAAAGGCATTCTCAACAAATCAAATACGGTTTGCTTTTCGCGGAAGTGGTAGCTGACAACTCTTTTAAAAATGGATATCCGTCAATTTTTCCGTAAAAAACCTCAACTGGAAAATGATAATGTAAGTAAAAGCTACAGTTTATGGCCTGAAACGCACTGGATCGGTACCGCACGGCACGCACGGTACAGATGGTATTTAAAAAAAAAACAAAAATGCACTAATTTTTTACGGTCGGGACAGGACAATCCACAGTTTTCCTTGTAATCAAAAAGTCCGTATCGTACCGACCCAGTGCTCGCGTAGCTTCAGCCATACATTATCCAAAATAAAAAAGGTCAAAGTTTAAACTCTACTTTTTCAGCTTTCGAGTATTTAAATTTGAAAAGTTAGTGGGCTTAGTTTAGTAACTGAAATGTATTTATTTCGGAGTTTAGAGGTTTGAAAATATGTCAATTAGTATTTTAGCATTTTATAATTTTCTTCATTTTTAGGGTATTGTAAAATTATTTTACAATACCCTATTAGTTTCGCGTCCTGTCTGTCCGTCTGTCCGTCCGTCCGTCCGTCCGTCCGTGTGTCACACCACTTTTTCTCGCAAACTACATTAGCTAGAAACATTAGATTTTGTATGTAGGTGCAAAGTGACGCCCTCTTTAAAGTTTCAATACGAAAAAAAATTTATAAGGTCTTTAAGGGGGGTCTTCCCATATAGGGGAGTTGACCCTGAAAAAAAAAGTTTTCATCGCATGTAGGCAATATGGGTATCAAATGAAAGGTCTTAATGAGCACTTTTCAAAACAGGTCTTAAAATGACAAATTTTGCTTCGAGGGGTGCAGGGGAAGGGGAAATGTACGAAAATTTTGTGTCCCCCCCCCTCGCGATTGGACACCTTTCACCCGAAAAATCTGAAAAAAATCATGAATATAGGCCCTTATGAGTACAACAACAACAAATACGTGAGAAGTCGAAATTCACTCAACTTTGTTAGTAATAGTATGATTTATCGACTTTATATTTTCTTGAATAAAATGTTAACAGTACCCTTAAATTTAATAAAATTCAGTACACAGATGACTATCGATAAGGTTAATCTGTCCTGAAAGTTTCATAAGGATCGAGTAGTATTTAATGAAGTTATAGCGATTTGAATTTTCCTGTATTACTATGGAACAATATGCGCTGTAAAACATATGGCTATGGAACAATATGCGCTTTTTACTGACTCAGATACTACAGCTGTGTTAGGATTTGCATGAAAGTTTCAGGAATGAAAGGTATCATGAATTCCTTTGAGAATTGGTTCAGCTAGTGGTAGTGGTAATCGTTAAGCAAAATAGTGGCTGTTTTAAATGCGAAGATTGAATAATTTTGAGTTATTTTGCCCCAACTTCAACGTTTAAGGCGCATGCTTTTAACACTTGATTCAATTTAATGAATGACTGAAGATGAGTACCTACAATTAAAACTCATATGTGAAACAAGTCGAGGAGGCAGGAGAGAGCTCCTAACAAAAGGGCTTTGTAACCATTCTAGGATTCGAAAAATTGGCCATGAATCGATGATTACAGTACAGGGGAGTGGCCGCTGAAAAAAAAAAGTCATCAAAGGTAGCCAATCTGAATATCAAATGAAAGTTCTTTATAAGAGCTTTTCAAAACAGTACTTAAACTGACGATTTTCCCTTCACAAGGGTAACAAATACCTTAGAAGTCGAAATTCGATCAACTTTGTTAATAATAGTACATTCTATAAATTTTGCTTTTTTGTCTATAAAATCAAGGAGTGACCCTTAGATTTCCCAAAATCTATAATTCAAATTTTCTGAAAATGATTGTATATGGTTCGAAAATTTCACAATAATTGAACTATATACAGCTAAGTTACAGCCGATTGAATATTTAACAATTACAACAACATTTACACGTGATACTAGGAAGATACGTGCTTGCAACGGACCGAGACACTACAAATATATAGGAATTTTTAGAAATGGTTTGTAATATCTGTCATGACTAATCAAGCGACGAGGTCAAACCACTTGAACCAAAATGGTGGCGAGTTTAAAATCATAATTACCATAATAATTTTTCGAACTCAATTTATGGAATCTATTATATTAGTCAAGCTTTGATATGCAGAATATATTGTTTGATTCACTAATTGTTTTACAATACCCTTCTGGCAGGAGCATTCTCCTGCTACTTCAACTTGTTTCTATCATAAATTCATGATTTCCAAGAAATACAAAGGAACATTTAATGAATAACGATTGAATTACAGTTCAGGAAATTTCAACATAGTATGTTAGAGTGTTTTTCGACCCTATCGTCGAGATTCTTCAAGAAACAGCTACTCTTACAATTTAATCTCAGTACAGTATATTTCAACCTAGCAACTTAAGGAGCATTTGACCTTAACTCAGATTTTTGACTGCGTCAAATTTATACCTTTTTTACCTTTGAGAGCTGACCACGAATTAGAAAAGACAGGATTAACAGGATGACCACTTATTTTTGGTGTGCCCCCTCATACCGATGTTCTATACATTGTCTTGGTGGCACATCTGAAAAAACGACGAAATATGAAGAGCGGACCGCACGAGCATTGTGCGACGAAGAAGGTGTGATGGAGAGGGTGAAAGGGAATGGAGGTATGCATTAAAAAAAAAATATTTTTCTATATATTTTTTATTTCTTCTAACCAAAAACCCCCCCCAAACGAAAATCCTGCGCACGGGCCTGGTATGAGCATCGAATTTCACATTCCCCCAATAAAATCAAATAGATACCCTTAAATTGAATGAAGTAATTTTACAGATGGTCCTAATACCCTGCAAGTTTGATGAAAATCCAATCATATTCATGGAGGCTATAGCCATTTGAAATTTCTTCAATTAAAAAAACAATGACGCACAATTTTGGTATTTTACGGACTTTCCATTGAATCAAACATTGCTGTTTGGATTTGATCATCTTGAATTTTTCAAATAAGATCAATAATATAATTTTTTGGGGAAGTTTGTGATTTGAATGATTTTTATTAGTTTGCAACAAAATAATGACCGTTGAAAGTGCTGAAACAATGGATTAACTCTTTGGTATGTTTCTTGCCCTTAGTCGTTGCTCGTGACTGAATTTCGCACGGTGGGTACAAAACCCTTCTGACATGACCGTAGGTCTGTTTACTAAACTTGTTTAGTCCGATATTTGTGTCAAACGCATCGGTCAGTTGGTTATTGATGCAATCTTGGGAGGTTGTCGACATTATTGTAATTTTGATAAGACAGACTAGCAAAGCATTATTTGGTACAGTATGTTACATACTATCGTATGCTTGCTTAAAGTCAACAAAAATTTGGTGCACGTCTATGTTGAACTCTCAGCGTTTTTCAAGCACCTTCTTGATAGTGAACGATTGGTCTATCATCGATCTACCTGTTCTAAAATCACCTTGATACTCCCCAAAAGTACTTTTGGCGTATGACCCGATTTCATTTTCTAAGATCTTTTAAAATATTTTTTACATCATACAAAGTAGTGATATACCTCTATAGTTTTCGTAATCTAGCTTGTCACCTTTTTTACCGATAGAGAATATAATTGATTGTCTCCTCTTTTTTGGCATATGCTTTTCTTTCCAAATGTGCTGGATGACTTTATGAATAGCTTTATGAACTCTGTTGCCACCATATTTGATGAGCTCCACTGGAATCTCGTCGATGCCCGGCGCTTTATTATTCTTTTGGGCTTTGATGGTGGAATGAACTTCATTCTAATGGAAGCTCTCTGCAGACATCGATAGTCTCCAATGCTCTGGAGCTATGGGGAGGATTAATGAGGTTCTTGAAAGATGATGCTCATCTTTCCTTAATCTTGAACTCATCAGCGATGATATTGCCGATGTCGTCACGACAGAGCATGATTTCAGGCTTTTCACTACTTTGTATGCTTGTCTTGAGCTGTTGCTCGCTAGACTTACATCTATGCTTCATAGTATTTTCTTTTCTTAATTCTAATTATCTTATTCGCTACTCTTCTGAGATTTTCATTGTCTTCTCACCTTGTTCTGGTTTTCCCATCTAAGTGTTCTTTTTTCGCCTGATTCTTTTGATTGGACGTATTCTAGTACTCATCATCGAACTAATAATTTTTTTCTAACGCTGGGGTTGATGTCCGATTATCTGTTCTGCCATGGTCTTCATCACCACTTTCACTTCACTCCAGAGCTCGTTGCTTATCTTTAGCGATGCGTCTGATAAGATGAGAGCCAGCTGGTTGTCGAGGGTCTCCGTGAAATTTTTGGCCACAGACGCCGTTAGGAGCCTTTCGATGTCAAATTTTTGTAGCGGGCTTGTCTTTGTCGAATATATCTTTGACATACGACATCAATAGGTTAATTTGATCAAGTAATGATCTGAGTTACAGTTGGCTCCTCGTCCAAAGGATTTCATAGAATTCAGGGTTTTTCCGATGTTTGCCGTAGTTAAGTACATGACTTTTAAGCTATAGAATTATTCCAGATTGAATTCATACTTTCAAGGCTCTTCATCAAGAATAGTTGGATTACGTGAATTATTGAAGATATACGTTAAACTTAATAAGCAAGAGTTATTCATCTTGAAGGAACTGATAACGTATCAGTAAAAGAAAAATGTCATGCAGCGAGAATTGATGCACCATTTGACTGATACTAATCTAATCTGTGAGTCCTTTCATCTATTTTCCCGATATATATTAAGCATTCAGTTGGGAAAAACTGGCTTTGTACAATTTATTCCATTTCATTGTTCTTTCAACAGCCCACATTCAATTCATCTCGTAACACAAAACTCTTCTCGTGAATCACAAACCCTTATCCTGCATAGCAAGGTCTGGAAAGAATAATATATGATCTGTCTCCAATTCTTAATAGTGTCATAAAATAAAATGATGGATCACATAAGGTTAGAGCAAAATGTTCATTTAATTGTGAGGGAACTAACTGGCTCCATGAGCATTATAGTTTAATATATCATTCCCACATCGTCACTATCCCTACCTTAGCCTCGTACGGAAAGCAAATTATGATGTTTCAGTGCAAACCATTAGTAAGTCCACGACACAACATATTTCTTGAGCGAACACCTAATCTTATCGTTGAGCTGTTATGATAAATAAAATTAATGGCCCTTTTATGTTACATTTCAAGGTAAATAATTTTCTTAGCACTTTCCTCACTTGGGTGGCAATACGGAAAATGGTTAAAGATAAAAAGAAAAATTTTTACATTTTTTTTTCAGTACAATTGAAAGATGTTTCAGGTCTCGAAAGAGCTTTCCTTTTTGACAACGCTGTATTGAGTCAGAAATGGGTTCTGCTTTGTAGAACAGAAAACCATTAAATAAATTGCTGATATTAACACGGTCCTAATTTCGAATGTTCCCTTTGGGTACCATTAGTTGCCTTTATCTAATGCGACCCTGTACGATGGAAATTTTGAATTTGAAAGATAAATCGATGGAATAAAACAGAAACATGAAAAAGAGCACTTGTTTCTGGGAAAAGCAACAAAAGGAAGCAAAAACTGATTTGAGAGCTTTCTAGGAATATATACGAGTAGTAATAAATTTACTTTGGGAATGAATGCTTTCATCCTATATCAGATCTTTAAAATGAACCCAAATATAAGTTATTGAAAATTGATATGGGTGAAAATTTATCAGTCTTTGGTGCAGCGTCACCTGTAGCCTCGAACCTAAAAATATTTATTTATTTATTTATTTTTTTTTAAATTTTTCCTGGTTTGATAATAGAATAAGATATTTTCCTGATGGCTCACTTAAGCTCCGAAAAAAAGGCAATATTCAATAAAATATTTTAAAATTTATTTTCTGCCATTATTGCGCCGAGCGGCAGCAACGTGTTGATTCGCATCTCAGTTGTTCCTCGCTGTATGGTATTAAAATTTATCTGCTTCCCTAAAAACTGTTTACTCTCTTTCTTGCGGAGGACTGACTTCAAATCCTAGTCGTTTTGAAGCTTCAATTTTATTATCACCGCACAAGCTCCACTCCCATGCAACACAGCATTCCAACGAGTTCCTACCAAGAGTCCTTGCTCTAGTATCTGTTGTTCGGAGAGTGGTTAACAAAATGTATCTCCGCTTTGTATCGGTAAAGACTGATGGTATCCATCATGAGCCTCAATAAATTCCCGAACATATTGTTTGCTTACGAAATTGCTTGATAGGCTTGTTTAATGTTTGCAAACCATATTGATCCTGAACAAATTTGTCGAGGCAACGTGGTTTTAGGAGTTTATGCCTTTATGTTGTTTTCCCTGTCTCTAAATGTTATGTACATACCAACCATACGCATACATAGAAGAGCAAAATTGTTTGTCTTGTACATACGAATTTGAATCTAAGCTTGAAGGAGTACATTTTCGTGGAAATTGTCATCATTGTCTTCTCAGTCAAGTTTGATTTATACGAAAGTTAAGAGTTATAGGTATTTAAGTGATTCTGAATCACAAAAGCAAAAATAAGGGAATAGTTTCCCTCGTTTTGTAGTCTAAATTGAATCAACTATTTCTATTGGATGACACAACTACAATTGATTCGCACTAAACATATCCTCGTTTTATAAAGTACACCTACGAGTACATACTCGTATTTCAACCCATGGCGGTCTAATGATCACTTTTGAATAAACAATTTTCTTTTTCACCAGTTCAAATAAGTATCAAGAATTAAAAAAAAATTATCAAGGGCTTTGTATTAAAATATGAAACGCTATTGAAATCACGTCCATCCGTTCGTCTGTTTGTCTGTGCGTGACAGCAGTTTTTCTCCAAAACTATAGATGCTTTGCACAAAGGTAATAAATGATGACTATTAAAAATTTTGAGGTGGAAAAAATGCACAGAGTGTTGTTAAGGGGTGTAGCAACCACGGAAGTCACCGCAGTTGCAGATATTAAGAATGAGCAGAGGGGTGTGTAGCCCGAGGTGGCATACTGAGGCCGGCTAGCGCTCAGTCGTGTCGTGGGTTTTCCGGGCCACCCTCTGCTCGTGCTGAGCCACCTTACATATAAAACCTAACACACAAGGAAACGGAAGGGAGAGGAGGAAGTCTTTTATAGAAATGAAAAATATGGTTTCTAATAGGACATTTTATTTACATTATTCAGTTTAAACATTTTATTCCAAGAATTCAAATTGTAAAATATAAATGCAAATTAGCACAGCAGTTTAGTCAAACAAATTTAATCAGTACAGTGACCCCCTTTCCTAATTAAAAATGAGCTAAATATATTTTTGCAAATAATAAATCCAGCGAGCAAAAATAAATAAAATTGCATATAAGGAAACTTTAAGTACAAATGAAATTAAATTGAAAGGAACCAAAAAGATAAGAAAAAAGTTACTGACCCTTTTATTGCTGCCGAGCGCTCTGCAACTGAAAAGGGCGGGGGGAGAAATTAATTGAATTGTAATTAAGTCCCAGTTCTAACTAATGCATCATAGACCTGCCACTACTCTTCTTTGTTTTTTTATGGTTTGTCTGTTGTCTTTTTTTCACTTTATTATCTCCGACATTGGCTTGACTCCAGTTAATGTTATTGCACCAACTTTAACTTTATGCGCTTTTATTTTCTGACAATTTAAACTTATGTCTCTGCACTTTAAACTGTCCTATATGTTATGATAATTACTTTACTTCAGTTTTTTATTAATTTTATTTGGTTGATTGGTTAATTGACCTCGCACAATTTGCTTTACGTCACTGTAGATTTACTGTATAACCTAATTGTGCACCTCAACTTGAAATTTAAATGGTCCACTTCGAATTATTTTTCCCCGAAATTTTATTCAAACTTCTTCCCCGAGTTTATATTAACACTTTTTCTTCCCCGCGTTTATACTGAAAATTTTTCTTCCCCGAGTTTATATTAACACCTTTTCTTTCGACACTCCATAGTACTTTTCTTCTCTTCAAGCACATCATGAAAAAAATCACTCAACCAAAAACCGAAAAAAACTCCTTCTTCTTTCACACCCCAAGTACTCAATTTTTTTCGAATTAACCATTCCGCACCGCGAAACACTATTGCTTTTTATCTTCCAGTCAAATACTAACTGCCTTTTTTCCCAATTATCACACCTCCAAAAATTAATTTTACCGCGAACAGAAAACACCCTCATCTTTTCCAGCCAAATACTTCACCAAAAACCGAAAAAAAACCCTCTTCTTTGCCAAATCAAATACTGACTGCCACAATCCTCCACTTAATCCCACATTTCACCTTCATCCAATTCGATCCCGCAATCCAAATTATTTTCAAATTACCGCTGCTGCATCTGGGTAACGTAATTGAAGTTCATTACACTTCGATTCCGCTACCCACACATCTTTTGTTCCATATCGACAAACTCAATAGTATCCATTGTTTTACATATGGCAATTTGCACAATCCAAGAAGCGCTTGATTGAATGCAAAGTGTCACATATACATTACGGAAGCTATTGGTTTTGCGGATACCCCAAAAAGAGTGCTTCCCTGCACCCGGGGAACTTGAACCCAGGGTTCCAGCAAACCCTCGATCGAGAACTCACGACGCAGCTAATGGTGCCATGGATTGTCGATCTCCAATTCATCTCATAAGCAACTTCAACGATGCATTTGGGCATGAGATTGAATTTTGTTAGTGGGGGAAGGTGAATTAATTTTTGTTAGTATAAAAAATGAAATTTGTTAGTGGGAATTAATGAGTGGAATATTGTTAGTGGGAAAATTGAAATTATTAGTATATATTATATAATTTTAGTTTGAAATAAAGGAAAAGGGTAGGATTGTGATGATGGGGAAGTAAAAATCAAAGGGAAAATTGAAAAATGTTAATAAAATAAGTAAATTTACAGAGGAAAAGGTAGGAGTGCCCAAAGGAAGGTGGAGCGGCGGCAGTTTGAAGTTGCGAAAGGGACAAAGTCAGAACGCCGGAATTCCCAACAGGGGTCTGCCTTTAAAACTTTGTTTTAAATCCTAGGGAGTCGATGGGGATATGAAAGATCTTGATGATGTTTTTTTCAAAAGAGTTCTTAAAATTACTGGACCAGTGTCAAGGTGGCGGGAAATTGAGAAACGTACGAAACTATATAATGAAGCTCATCATAAAAAACCAAAGTCAAACCATCTGAAACGAAAAAATCCCCGTTGGCAGCACCAGCCGGAATCTGCCGCCGTTCGTTTTTGGATACCTGTATTTTGTTAATTAAATTGAGTTGCACACGTATGGATCACATATTGAAAATCGGCGGGTAATAAATTGTTATAAACATATAAATACTGGTTTCGCCCTTCTCACATTTGCTGTTTACACATTTCACAGTGGTCACCATACAAAGGTGATAACTTTTTGGCTAAATAGCTCAAATATCATAGTTAATTTCAAAAGATCTCCATAAAAGTGTAATCAGCACTTGCATTGCCATTAATATATACATTTTCGATTCTTCTCTGAACCATCAGGGGCCGTCATTTTGCATTTTTATTGAAAACGGCTGCTAAAAACATTAAGCTGTAAATTTTCGATTTTTTTATTTGTCATCCGATTTGCATAATTAAATTAAATTAGCTTGCCTAAATAACTTATAATTTCAAGCTTTATCGGAATCTGTTAAGAAACTTGGCTGCTAGAGGGCTACAGAAATAAAAAAAAAGGTTTATTTCACCCCCCCCCCCCCCCCCTGTATGGGGAGACCCCCTAAAACACTTTAAAATATTTTCTTATACTGCAAATTTCAAGAGGCATGACTTTTGACTTACGTAGAAAATTTCCTCATTCTAGCTCATGTTGTTTGCGAGAAAACTTGTTGTGACGCACGAAAGAACGGATGGACGGACAGACAGACAGGTCACGATTTTATAATTGTTTAGGGTATTGTTAAAAATATTTTACAATATTTAAAAAATAGTCTGATTTATAAATACTTCCAAGTTAAGTCATTTAAAACGTTTCCATGAAAAAAAATCATTATTCCAGTTGCTATTAAAAAAGCGAATTGCACTTGCCTTCTGACCTTTGGGGGCCGCCATTTTTAATGCATGCAACATGCAACATCATTCAAATGTCTTCCACAGGACCTCTTACAGGCCTCAATCCTTTTGAAGTAATTTTCAATGATTGTTCGGCACATTTCCGGCAACATCTCGGCCATAACTTCACGAATCTTGGTTTTCAATTGCTCAAGATTTTGAGGATTGTTCGCATAAACACGATCTTTTGCATAGCCCCATAAAAAGAAATCCAAAGGTGTTAGGTCGCAGGATCTTGTGGGCCAATTGACATCACTCAATCTCGAAATTACGCGTCCTGGAAATTTCTCTTGCAAAAGTGCTCGATAAGCCTGATCTGTGTGGCTTGTGGCTCCGTTCTGTTGGAACCACATGTTCTCCAGATCATAATCTTCAATTTCTCTCCAAAAATAATCGGTTAACATCCGTCCATAGCGGTCAGAATTGACTGTAATGGCTCTCCCTTGATATTTTTCAAAAAAATACGGGCCAATAACACCACTAGACCATAATGCACAACAAACGGTCACATTTTCCGGATGCAAAGGCCTTTCTACGATCAGCTGAGAATTTTTAGGGCCCCATATGCGGCACCATTGAGCGCAAAATGAGCCTCATCACTAAAGAAAATTTTGTTCGAAAAATCTTTATCAATGGCTTGTTGTTCAATCACCCAATTCGCATGCATTCTGCGTTGTGTATGGTCTTGAGGCTTAAGTTTTTGAGTGAGTTGGATTTTGTATGGGTGGAGTTGCAAATCCAAATGCAAAATCCACCACAATGAGCCGTAAGACAAGCCCAAATGTTGAGCACGTCGAAGAATCGACAAATTCGGGTCTTCCTCCACACTTTGAGCAACGACAGCGATATTTTCAGCAGAACGAATGTTGCAATGATGCACAGGCCTTGCAACATCAATAACCGATCCAGTCTCTTCAAATTTTCTCACTGTGCTCGAAATTGTTTGCTTTGTAGGTTGCCATTTTAATAATAAAATTTAAAATTTTTAACGCGTTCTTCGACTATTAAACGATCCATATTCCTAAATGGCAAACCTTCAGCTGAAAAGAACACGCTTTGGATGACATTTAATTCTGACAGATGTCAAATGGCAGGGTTATACTTTCCTACCACGAAATTGATAACCCTGTATTAAGTTTTAAATTTTTGACTTTTTTATTTTTCATTCAATGCTAACAATTTTCTGGAAATACAAGAACATAGTACAGAAATCTATAATCTCAAGTTTCATCAAAATCCGTTGAAAAATTTGACCACTAGAAGGCCACAAAAACCTGAAAAAAGGCATATTTAGACCACCGCCATTTTGAAATTTGCACATGCATGATCACCAAAATAACAGAGTTTGTAGATATAAGTAAGGTCTATCTTGAAACCAAGTTTGATATCAAAGCTGCGACTTTTAGAAGCCTTTGAAATTTTGAGCTTCAACTGGCCGCCATTTTGTTTTTTGCAACCTGACCTCCAGTTTTTTTTCATAATTCTTTAGATACTTATAATTTCTATCTAACTGCTGAATTTGATGAATATCTGCTGAAAGCTTTGACCACACAAAATTTTGCACGTTTTTCGACCCTTGAGCGGCCGGAATTTTGTTTCTGCCGTACCGACTTTAGATTTTTTATTGCGAGATTCATCACATACATCAGTGAACCTTTGTACTGAATTTCAACCAAATCGGAGCTATACTTTGGTCAGAACAGAAATCACGATTTTTCGTCTAAAATGGCCGCCATTTTGTTTTTGCACGGCAGATATAGCTGGAACTTGACCGAGATAGTTACTCAATACACTTTCCCTGAAAATTAGGTGAAAATCGGAGCAAAATTGCAACCTCTAGCGTGGTCACAAATTTCGTTATATCCCATATATATATATATATATATATATATATATATATATATATATATATATATGTATATATATATATATATATATATATATATATATATCTATATATATATATATATATATATATATATATATATATATATATATATATTTATAAGATACTCTCCGCAATAGATAAATTTCTCTCGAGAAAATTACCTAAAATTTCAGTGCAAAGAAAATTTTTTAGTCGTGCAGCGGATTCCGCAATACTTTCGCCGTGCTCTCAGCATGCTTTATATAAACTGCTCCTTTCTGTCACCTAAGAGAGCTTAGGATTCAGATTGTCTTACATTAAGTTAATCGTATTTCTTTTTTGACAGTTTTGCTGGGGAGCACAGATTTTTTATTAATTCCTAAGCATCTTCGTCGATCGATTTTAGTATTATGGTGGCTCATTTTTGCATCAGCTGTTACGTCACGCACTAGAAATTGGAATTCTAAGCGCTCTACAAACGTATCACATTTATCCTTTTTGAGACAAAATCTTATTTTTGAGTTATTTTCCGATATTATGCTGTTTGTATCAGAATCAACTAATGTATCAAAAAATTCTTCTTGCTCGGCGCTATTGTTTACTTTAGACTCAGCTTCGATAACATCTTCCTATGGTTCTGGCTGGGCCGATGTCAATGCGAGTACATTGCTTGATATAGTCGCTTTGTTTTCGATTTTTTCACTTTTCGATTGTTCAGAATTTTCGGCGATTTCACGCCCGATTTGCACTGATAAAGCACGCAAGTCATCCCGTTTATCACTTTCACTGAACGGCACTCCACGATTCTGTAATTCGTTGAATGATTTTCCTTTGGAAAGCCTGCAAACCCAGCTTATTCCCGAATCGTCAGGCATTTATACACGCACGAATTCACTAGAGGCAATGCATTATCACGATTTTATAATTTGCGCGGGTCTCTAAATCAAAGCATCCTCGTCGCCATAATTCCGGTGACGTGGATTACGTTGAGTCAAAACACCACCACATGTACTCGTTATCACCAAGTTCAATATTACAACACCACATGTACTCCTTAACACCGGGTTCATTATTTATTCAATATAAATTAAACGATACAGTGTTGTTACACATGGAGATATGTCTGCTCGCGAGCCGCCGGAACATATACTGATTAGACATAAGTACTATACATAGCATTGGGCCGGCTAGTCCGCACACACACACATCCCTGTATCCACAATATACTGCCTCAGCACTATAGTATATGATACCCGTATTTTACTCTTAGTACTCTATTTATCTACAAGCGTATTCTCGTGCACCACAGGAAACAATGGCGAATTCGATACAACCATGAGCTGTATGAAATTTTTGACGAGCCTGAGATCTCAACAATTGTAAGACTACGGGAGCTGCAATAGGCTGGACTCGTGAATCGTATGGACGAGCAACGAATACCCAAAAAGCTATTCGTTACAAGAACTGAAGCCCGGAGACCAGTAGAGAAACCGAGGAAATGCTGGTCTGACTCGGTCGACGAAAACAGTTCATCGCTGCTCGGATTTCAAAATTGGAGGACGTGGTCAATGGATCAAGACCGTTAGAAGAACTGTTGTTGGAAGCGAAGGCCCATGAACGGCTGTACTGCTACGAAGAAGAACAGGATATTCGTCCCACCTCTTCCTCTTGGTGATAAAGTTGATTGTACTCTTTACATATTTTGATATGCCTCCACCTCTTCCAGCCCTACAAGAAAATACCGCATTAAACCATATTTCGTTAAGAATAATCAAATCTATGTCAGGATTTTGCTGTAAATAGTTCTGAATGTTATTGAGTTTATATCTTAAGCTTCTTATGCTTGCATATAATAGTGTCAAATTTGTTCCACTTCATTGATTTGTATGATTGACAATCATCTTTGAAGTTTTAGTGATCCTTCTGGCGATCAAAATCCCACGTTGAAATTCGGAACACACCATCGAGTCAGCTCTGTAAGAATTATCAGCATTCTTATTATTTCTAATGCAGTCCCAGCTCACAAGTACCTCATAGATATCAGTCACTTCCTAAAATTTTATAGTTTACCACTTCTACTAAAACTAATCTTTATTTCCTTGAAGCTCATCTGAAAAGCTTCCACATAATCCTTTACATTCCAGTGGTTCGTTTTCTGCTCCCTAATGGGTTTTCATCAAATCTAAGATACCATTTCAATTCGCGATGATGTGCCAGATCCTTTGGATAACTCATCAAAGCATTCTATCCACTCGACAGAAACCTTTTGGCGCTTTTCATTCAGTGTTGAATGCCGATGGCATTCTAATAAAATCCTTTCGACAATGTTTACCAACAACAACAGCAAGCGCTGCACTGCAACAATCTCACCGATAGTGAAAGAGTGATTAAAGATTCGAATCATGCACTATCGAACGGCACCTTCTTTTCACTTTTCCCATTCAATCTCATCGGTTCATCTTTAACGCGAAATCTTCCAACCATGAATGAACTCTTTTATAGGATTTCAAATGATGTTCTTGTGATGAAAAATTCACTTGCAACTACCTCAGGTACTTGTGGCTGTGTGTGCGCGAGTGTTTGGCTGGAAAAGAAGTGCATTTTGAATTTGCCGGCACCTTTTCTACACATTTATAAGTAGTACAAGAAACAGAATGATGGCCGCTATTTGTGAACTTTAAATCCCAAAATGCTTTTGCTAAGCACATAAGAAGTCGGTTCGAAAAACGGTAACAGAGGAAACATACTAAGAAGAATCCTTACAAATCCTGCGAGAATTCAAACAGGCAGGTTGGTGGGTAGGAGTCGTTCAGCTGTGGAGAATGATTTTGTGCAGTTTTCAGCATCTGAAAATAGCAGAACTGGAAGTGCTGAGTTCTTGCTGGGACAGGTAAATCCTGCTCCCAGGAGTCATTCTCAGTCGACTCACGGATTCATGGTTTTGGATATAAATGGCGGAATTATCTGTGTAAGTTGCTATTTGTGTACTGCAATGGAATGCATAATTATTTGAATTTCATTTCGGTTTGAAATGAAAGCAAACTGACAGAAAATTGAATTTTTGTGGGTCAAATGTTCTATATAGTATTAGGATTAGGACTGAATTTGGACTTGCTACTCGATTTACATTTTGATTGGTGCAAGTTTTTTAATAAATATTTAAAATGTAGTCAATTATTTCGTTTATTTGGAATCTGCAGGCAAATTATATTTTTTGAAGATAATTCAAAGGAGTCGAAAAGCGTCTGCTGACACAACAAAGGAAGACCCGACGGGTTTCCAAGAAAAAAATTCATGTAAATCAAATTTAAAAAGTATTATAGTGTCATATTCCAACATAAACTTTGTTCAATCTTTATCATGTATGAGTACGGGAAATTTTTTTAATTTTATGTAGACATGAATTTTATGTCTTATCAGTATTAACTCTTTTCTTATTTACTAAACAAGTTGCTACATAATACTAAGAACTTACAATAAATGGCACATCGATGGGACAAATAATGAATGCTGTTGGAGTTTTTCTTAATTTTACAGTAGTCATACCCTTGCGCTGAGTGTGAGCAGTTCGCTCATTATGAAACTCCGCATCTTTTCCCCTTTACAGTGGACAGTGGAATCAGATCGGATACTGAGCTTCTTCAGAAAGAACCAGTGATACACTTATCCATTTCATCTTTTTCATATCCTCTTTCATTGGTACCATAACCACACTCACAACACAAATATTCAAATTAATTATTAATTTTTTTTTTCATTTTTATATATTTTTTAATTTTGTTAGTAATATTATTATTAACAATGATCAAGACACATAATCTAACTATTGGATTGTAGGATAGCACACACATATAACCAATTAGAGGATATGTGACGTTAGTAACTAAAAACAAGAACAAAAAAGAAGAAGAAGAAGAAGCTCTTTTCGTATTAATTTCAACATTTTCCAACAATTTTACTCTTCTATCAAATTTTGCAACTTTCCAGTCAGCAACTAAAGGCTGCTGGTGTAAGGGAACTTATTTAATGTTCAAAACCTCAAAGCTTTTTAAATAAAAAAAAAACAAAAAACAAAGAATAAAAACAGCATAAATTAAATTCAATCGGGATCGCAAAACATGAGTTCTCAGATTCTCCAAACCTCAACAGTGTGTTCCCTAAGTAGCTTCTTAAATATTGGAAAGACTTTAACCGTTTTTAACTCAGTTGGTAATGAGTTATATACTTCCATTGCTAATCTAACAGGGTCGCTATGTTTTCTTTCAGTTCGAGCAAACGACAACTTAAGATAATCATTATATCTGGTATTATAAGAATGAATGTCACAGTGTTTGATTAGCTGGACACCCGATTTCATTTCAGAATTAAGTATTCTGAAAATAAATTTAGCTTTTTCCATATATATCATCTGCCTGATACTAAATTTCTTCGTTAGTGGATAAAGGGTAATACTAGGGGTCAGTCTATCCAAGCCATGCATAGCCTTGACAATCTTATTCAGCATTCTATGAATTGAATCAATGTTCGATTCCGAAGTATGACACCAATTCATAATGCCATAAGTAATCAAAGTCAAAACATGAGCATTATAAATTAAGTTTTTCAGACCAATATCTAAGTAATTTTTACACCTAAACACCCTCATCCAAAAAACCAATTTCGATTTCAGACTACTAATCTGTTGAGTCCATGACAATCTATCATCTATGATAAGACCTAGGTATTTCCACGATGCTACACGCTCAATACTTTCATTGAACATTTTAATGTCCAACACAATATCTGCTTTGTTTATTTGTTTAAATAGCATAAACTTGGAATTTTAATGTTTATAGTTAACTTATTCCCTAACAACCATGACCCGTACTCCTTTAAATCGTCATTTACTTTTTGTTCTAATGCACTGGGAGAGAAATCCGAATATAATAGCAATGTATCATCCGCATAGACAATATATTTGCCCTTCAAACTAGAAAAATAAATATTATAAATGCATAAAATAAATAAAGTTGGACCTAATATGGAACCCTGCGAAAAGCCTATGTTGATTTTATATTTATCACTCATTTTCTGATTCAAGCAAACAGCAATTGTTCTGTCCTTCAGGAAGCTTTCAAACAATTTTAAAGGAGTGTCTTTTATTCCTAGTTCACTTAAGCATTGAAGCAGAATCGAGTGATCAACAGTGTCGAAGGCCTTCGCTAGGTCAACAAATATTGCTGCAACATATTTACCTACATCTAGTTCGTTGTTAATGAACTGTAAGGCATCAGGAATAGCAGAGGTTGTGCTACCTTTCTCAATAAAGCCATATTGGTTTACATCAAATCCCAAAGAATCTTCAATAAAGCGAATCAGACGTTTATTAATTATTTTTTCAAATACCTTACTCAAAGTACTAGTTAAACTAATAGGTCTATAGTTATTCGGGTCATTTACATTGCCTGATTTGGAAACTGGCACAACTATAGCATCTTTAAAGTCCGTAGGAAAGATCCCATTAGATATGAAATTATTAAAGTCGGATACCACATGTGGAGCTATTATATCACTGACGAGTTTTAGATGTTTTGCCGAAATACCATCACTACCAGCCGAAGAGTTCTTTAAAGAGTTAATACACACTATTTCTTTAGTATTGGTAGGCTCAAGAAATATAAACTTAGAGTTATAAGGAATTTGCTTTCTATCAAAATTTATAAGATTGAATCTTTGGTCAAGTTCTTCCGCTAATTTTGTTCCAACAGATCCGAAGTGGGGTCCAAGTGAATCAACAGAAATATCCGAAATTTGTTTCTTAGTCCTGTCAGAGGAGAATAATTCTTTATTTAGAATCTGCCATATTTTTCTAGAATTTCCCTCAGCAGCATTTATATGATATACATTTTTTTTAGCTGATCTAATCAAAGAGTTAACCCTATTCTTTTGTACCTTGTATTTCTTGTTCAATATAGGATCATCCTGGCAATTTTTTTGTCGATTAAATAAATCATTCTTCCTCCTAATTTCCCTAAGAATATCACCTGTTAACCAATTATTACTCCTAGTTCGAATCATTCTGATGGAAGTAGCTGCTTCATTTGCATTTTGCATTATTTTTATTATTTCAGAAATAGATATATAATCATTATAGGCCGTACATTCGCTTCTAACCAATTCAATGAGTTTAATTTAATCAAAACTATAAATTTTCTTCTTAACCATAGGAGATAACAGTTTTTTAATTCCTTCCAAAGTAATAAATGAAGTGCTATGGTCAAGTTCCGGCCAATCATTATATTTAATACTAAAAGTTGCTAACTGCCTGCTTAATGTAGAGACAACATGATCAAGGAGAGAAGCACGATTATCAGTTATTCCAGTTGGAAGGTTATTCATGACTGTTGCTCCATTCACAAGTAGCATATCTAAATATATTATGCTGCAATTACTATTTTTATCCAAAATATCTATATTAGAGTCAGCTACAACCACCAGGTTTCCATAGTTCTGTAATATACTGTCCAAATATTCAATTAGCTCATAACTATTTTTATTCGGGGCCTTACAGAAAGTACAAATATTGATAACACCTCTATCGCTTTCAAGAGAAATAACTAAAGTGTTACAATAACTATCAACCAGTAGGACTTTATGCCTTATTCTTTCCTTGATTTAAATCGCAGTCCCACCTCCTTGAAGTGATCTCTGCAATTATATACGGCATCATAACCATCAAGATTATACAGATTGACTTCGTTTCTACAAATCCATGTTTCGTTTAAAATTATAACATCCAGATTCTCATGCGAACTACAAAGCACCTCAAGATCTATAAACTTATTCCTTAAACTTCGAATATTAGCATAAAATATACTTAAATTGGTGGCGATTCTCATATTTCAGATAAGTAGTTAATCTTCCTCTGGAAAGTTTTAACAGCCTTGGGGTGCTCAGGACAATTTTTATGAGAAGCTGGATGCGAAACATTCTTATTATTCACCAGCGGACAATTCGAGCATTTCGAAACCTGAGATTTACAATCTTTTGTGCTATGATGTTCCGCACAATTGGCACAAACCTCTATTTGACTTCTACATCTCAGAGCAGCATGACCGAACTTCTGACACTTATAGCATCTTCTGACAGTCAGCTCTTCTCTGCAGTAGTGAGAGTTGAAGTCAATATTTATGTATGTTTCAACCAGTCTCCTAAATAATCCTCCCGGAACTTCAAATATCATCGAAAATTTCTAATTTTTTCCACTTTTCCAGCATTTAACAACTTTCAAAATACCATCACGTATATTCGGATTAAGGGCCTTAATCTCAGCCAGGAGCTCATCACTGTCAAAAGACCTTTCCAGCCCATGCACTTTAAGCCTAGGGTTCAACTCCTTAGTGCGCTCCACATAGTACGACTCACCTAGACATTCCTGCAAAGAACCGACAAGATCCTCTGAATCGATTGAGCTCTCAGTCTTGAGAATAATTCCCCCATCTGACAATTCCTTCTTATATGTGATAGGAATTTTGGCAGCTGCAGGTTTAAAAGACTTAAGACTTTCTATAGCACATAATAAGTCTGTCATGCATAAATAGAAAAAAATTGTTTTTTTTTTCTTGAAAAGCCGTTGAGCCCTAGTTTTTTAAAATGAGCAGACGCCCGATAGGTTTTTAAGAAAAAAGAGAATTGGCCTGCAGATATCAAATAAACAAAATTTTTTTGGGTTTGGTAGTAAACCCCAAAACCCCATTGAAATCAGTACGCGTCTCCATCCGTTCACCCATTTTCATATCACAGCAATTTTTTTTTGTGGACAAATTGGAAGTTATGACTTCTAGAAAATTTTGGAGTGATAAAAAAAATTCAAAGAGTTTTAAGCTTTAATTTTTTTTCATCAAAGGTGGTCAAGTGGGATGTCATATAAAAGGTCTGTTACCCCATACATGAGCATTAAAGTTCCAACTAGGGTCTACGGACCCGGGAAGCTCGTCCGGAGATGAGCACAGGCGCAACTCGCTTTGCCTATGGACCCCGATTGAGTCGCCAACCGAGAACGCGGCTTGCCAGGACTTAAGCAATAAATCTATGGCTGTACCATACACTTGTTTGTACTTCCTATCTTTTGAACCTAAGCAAACTCCGCAAAGCAACCAAAAAGGGTTTATCTCCATTTGGAGCTCTAATCGCATGGAAACACCACCCAAACCAAGGTTCACAATCAGGTTGCTCAAGCAACGATGTGACTTTTCTAATAATTCTCCAGTACTTAATTCACTTCATTTTCCTTTTAGTATAATCTTTCCGCTAATCAATACAGATTCACAATTTGATAAGTAAACTCAAATCTACTTACACAAAAGGGGAGCCCCGAGATGTTATCCTGCCGGATATTCTCCACTCCTCAATCAATTTGATCCACTGGTTGGAAATACTGCGAAGAAACTCCTTAAATTTTACCCTCGCTAAGCTCCACTTGTCAAACGCAACAAGACTCCTTTAATTTCATATGCCAGACTCCACTCGCAGAGCTCCACTATCAAGAGAAAGAAAAAAGAAACCCAGTAAGTATATGTATTTACGAATATTTCCTTATCACCACCTCGATTAGCTTCACTCTCCAAACAGCCCTGTAACTACCACCTTGAGGCCCCATTGCGCCTTGCATCCACCGGGACTTACTTTAACGGCCGTCCCCAGGGGAGTTAAACTTTGCGTTTCGTCATATATTGCGCGCGTAAAACCATCAGCGGTTGTTTAAATGCATACATTTAGGAATGGTACAAAAAACTTGGTGGTACTGCTGTTTGGTGCACTTTCGCGCAGTTATTGCCCTTTCGAGTTCTTCTCGCTTCCCTTTTGCTACGCAACGAATGTCAACTATGGTGGGTTGGCAGCTTAGGGAAGGAAGATAAGGAGTAAATTATAGCCCATAAGATTTCCGAACATCAGCTATGTATTTGTAAGGTTTCTTCGATTGTATTGGTAATGGTTTAAACAGAGGGTAGTCTCAACGAGGCAGGGGCAAACGAAATCAAATGGCGGGAAAATTCAAATTAATAGCACCATGAGAAAAATATTCTCAAAATGATTTTATATAATTTTTTAGTTTCTCATTTAAGGTGTCTAAGGCAAATTTGATAATTAACTTTACTTTGGATTAAATGCAATCAATGAACATGTATTTTCAGAGATTATTGATAAAAATCTAATAAGATGATGAAGAGCAACTATTTAATATTCCGACGAATATTAGTGTTAGGAGATTTAGACACAAACAACCTCAATCAAATAAATCAGATCAAAAAATAGCGTTGTGTGTATCTCATTTTGTTTTCAAGTCTGGAAATAATAATATTCATGGCAATATATTTTCTATTAAATATTTTTTCCTTACATATTGAACTGTGAATTGTTTTATTCAGTTTTTGGCGAAAAGACCATCTTTCGGACTTTTTTTTAGATATAAAATAAAACCTTGTGTTGAGGAACTTATTGATTATCAAACTTGAAAGGGGGCAATAATGACCGCTTTTGATCATATATTGTTTGTAATCACTGAAAAATTCCTTTTCTAAAAAATACTTTTGGATCTCTATTATGATTTTGAAGTAATATTTTCTTGCCAATATATTTTCATCATTTGTCATTAGTTTGAGATTTCGTTGAAGAATGCTTTCCATCTCTTGGCAAATTTGTTTTACACTTTGCAAAGGTGATTAGATGTAGCCTTTTGTTTTGTAGGCCATAAGCGATCTTTCCAAAAATTTGCCTTCAATGGAAACTAAATACTCCGTGAATTTTAAGGTTTTTTCTATTTTTAAGACGATAAAACCAGGTATGTTATCTACGTCATAGCAAACATATTCAGTTAATTTTGTTGGATAATTAGCACAACTATGTTCCATCATGAATTGCTTTACCCCAAAAAAAAAAACATTCCGAAAGTATACCGATTATTCTCATATATAAATTTAAATCTTGATAGTTTTCTTACGTTTGTCTAAACTAAGACAATCCTAATAATTCTATCAGATAAAATTAATCTTTGATCGTTTTGATTCAATTACTCATATTGTATTGTATATGGCAGCATTAAAAGAATGAAAGATAAAATCGTACTTCTTACTTCTTTATTTCTGTTTAACATTTTTTAATTATAGTTGATATATTGTAATATTTGAAGGGAGATTTGGAGGAAAATAGATTTGTTCTCAATATGATTTGAGAACAAATCTATTGACATCCAAACATTTACCTAAGACTACACATAAATGTTAATACTAAAATAAAACTATGACAGCACTTCGAAATTAAGTCTAAAAATAAAAGCTTATCATGCTGAAATTGGTATTCAAATATAATGCAGGAAAGATTTACACTCGCTAAATTCGGCTTTACGGTCATCATCATATTGGGGTCAGCATTCAATAAAGCTAAATCCTTAAGCAATAAAATGTCAAAATCAATAAAGCATGAAATAAAGAAACCAAAAACGGGATGTAGAAATCACGATACTGTTACAATTGCGGATCGTCTGACCACGAATGGCATGGTTGTCCAGACAAGACGAAAGGCCCAAAGTGTTTCGGGTGCAATGTATCTGGTCACAAACGCACTGATTACCCGAATGGAAAGGCAACCAATTGCATACGAAAATCTGGACCATCATATTGTTCTGTATTAATTAACGGGGTGGCTTTTTCCGGTCTTATCGATACTGGAAGCGACGTGTGCATTGTGAAGAAGTCGTGCCTCAGTAAAATAAAGCCACGAGACGTATCAGAATCTTCGCGTTGTACGTTAACGGGTCTCGGTTCCATTATCACTACGCATGGGCTGTGTACTGTCGATGTGAAAATTGACGGTATCTTATTCGAAAATATCGAGTTCAACATAGTAGACAACATGAGTGTTAATCCCGACGTCATCATAGGAATGAATCTACTCGCTAGCACTATAGTGGAAATTCGCAATGGTAAAATGACAATTACGAAAGTCGATGCGGAGCCTGATAGTAAAGGAACGATGGATGAAGCATGCACCCCAATAGAATGTTTTCTCGGGCAAATAAACATGGAAGCGTTGAACGAAGATGAGCTTAGTGCAGACGTTTGCAACATGAAGGTTCGTTCTAAAGTTAAAAATATTATCTCGAAATATTCACCGACACAACCGAAAGAATCGCCGATAAATATGAAAATCGCTGTAATTGATAACGAACCGGTCTATCGTCCGCCAAGAAGATTTTCGCCACCCGAACGAAAGATAATCGACGAACAAGTGGAGTCTTGGTTGAAAAACGGAGTTGTACGCGAAAGTGTCTCTGATTATGCAAGTCAAGTGGTTCTGGTAAGGAAAAGGGACGGCAAGCACAGATTGTGTATCGACTACCGAGCCATCAATAAGAAAATTTACAAAGATCGATACCCGCTACCAGTGATCGAAGACCAAATCGACAAAGTTGGAGATGCAGCATTTACCCTCGATCTTGAAAATGGCTTTTTCCATGTGACGGTGGATGAAGAGAGTCGCAAATTTACATCGTTTGTCACTCAAACCGGACAATATGAGTTCACGAAGGTACCATTTGGATTATGAAATTCGCCCAGCGTATTTCAAAAGTTTATAAATTATACATTCCGAGATCTGATTCGCGAAAACGTTGTAATAATTTACATTGACGACATCGTTGTACCCTCTCGGACCATTGAAGAAGGCTTAATTAGTTTAAAACGAACCCTTAAAGTTGCTGCTGATAATAGACTGAATATAAAATGGAGTAAATGCCGATTCCTGCAGGAAGAAATAGAATACTTAGGCCATCGAATTTCAAAAGGAACCGTCAAGCCGTCGATTGGTAAATCAAAAGCCGTTATTAATTTCCCGATTCCAAAGACGTTGAAGCAACTACAAAGCTTCCTTGGACTTGCCGGATATTTTCGGAAATTTATTCTGAATTTCGCAACACGAGCGCGACCGTTAACCAAACTTACGAAAAAGGGAGCTGTCATCGATTAAGAAGAACTTGAGCTGGAAGCCGTACGCGACTTGAAAAATGCGTTGACATCAAATCCTCTGCTTAAAATTTTCAAATATGGCGTTCCTACGGAGTTACATACTGACGCCAGCAAACAAGGATATGGTGTGGTTCTTCTCCAGAGGGACGCGGAAAACAACTCGATGCATCCTGTTTTCTATATGAGCAAGCCTACGACCGAACCTGAGAAAAAATATTCAAGCTACGAACTCGAGGTGTTGGCTGTCGTCGAAGCATTGAAGAAATTTAGGATTTATCTGATTGGACAGCGCTTCAAACTTGTCACCGATTGTAAATCTTTTAAATGCACCATGGAAAAGAAGGATTTGGCGACGCGGGTTGCCAGATGGGTCATGCTGCTCGAAGAGTTCGATTTTATAGTGGAGCACCGTGCTGGAACTGGCATGCGACATGTCGATGCCTTAAGCCGCAATCCGGTTGTTATGATGATTCAAACTGACGACTTTCTGAAACGATTGAGCGAAGCACAACATAGTGACGAGGCGTTGCTACCTATCATCGAAATACTGAGAGATAAGCCTTACAAAAATTATACGATGCATCATGGTATTTTATGTAAAATTTCAAATAATAATAGTTTGTTTGTCGTTCCAGAATTAATGAAATCAGCATTAGTTCGGGAAGTCTACGAAAAAGGGCATTTTCGGTTGCAGAAAATGAAGTATATGCTGCAAGAGTTTTATATCCCCGATCTGGATCGTCGCATTGAACGTTGCATTTCCAGTTGTGTGAGAAGCATCTTATCCGATAGAAAACGAGGCAAAGCAGATGGATTTTCGTACCCGATTCCGAAAGGCGATGCCCCCCTCGCTGCGTTCTATATCGATCATCTGGGCCCTATGCAAGACACAAAGAAAGGTTATCGTTATATTTTGGCTGTTGTCGATGGATTCACAACACTTTGTTGGCTTTTCCCGACAAAAACACTTGCGTGCGATGAAGTCCTGCAGAAGATGGAGGTAATTCTTGAATCGTTTGGTTATCCTCTTCATTTAATTTCCGACCGAAGAGGAGCATTTGTATCGGAAAACTTCAAGAAGTATTGCACCGACCACGATATTGAGTTGCATCTTGTGACTACCGGCGTGTCTAGGGGAAATGGGCTGATCGAGCGTCTTCATGCGGTTGTCATATCGGCACTTACGAAGTATTCTATTAACACACCTGATGAATGGCTCAAAAATGTAAAATATATTCAGAGAGCTATTAACTCTACGTATCATCGATCGGTAAGAATGTCACCATTTCAATTAATGGTCGGTACTAAGATGAATTCTGGAAAGGACATTCGGCTTATGGAGATTTTAGAGGAAGTTATATCCCAACAGTATGACGAAGCTCGAGCAGAATTACGCAAGCAGGCGAAAGAGGCTATAGCGAAGAAGCAGGATGAAAATTCGAGAAATTTTAACAAGAAGCGAAAGAAAGCTACCATCTACAAAGTCGGGGACCTGGTTGCGATAGAGCGAGTGCAGTTTGGTACGGGACTGAAGATCAGACCAATGTTTCTTGGTCCCTATCGGGTTGTTTCAGTCAAGGGATTCGATCGTTATGGCGTGCAGAAGGTTGGCGAACACGAAGGCCCAAAGGTTACCAATACGAGCGCAGACAGGATGAAACTGTGGGCCGAATTCGACGACAATGACGACCTCACCGTTCCACCACAAGACGCAGATGACTCGCCTGAGGCAGACGAGTAATATGGATGACCAAGTGTGGAATGAAATACGACTGTCAAACGAGATACTACGAACCGAGTAGTTGGTATCCAACCTCCGTAGAGCGTGGACGTGCTTTAACCTTTCACATCTTACATCTATTGTAAATCTTTTTCGCAAGAATTTAATTACTAAAATAAAGTGAATTTGAATTAATCTATAAACCAATCTTTACATACATCCCCTGAATCTAGCATCACATCAATACTGTAAGCTGTATGAATTACCTCTCGCTGATTGGTTCGATTCGAAACCTGAACAAACAGTGTTATAATTGGTGTTGCATACCATATAATAAAAATCACCCTGTCCGAGCGTCCCATACACATCGCTGTCGCTGTAGGGCTTGAATCAACATTAATCTATAATAGAAGAATTAATACTGACACTATGGAAAAAATCAAAAGCCACCGCCTGGAAAATAATTTCATCTACCATGGACTTCGAAAAAAACATATTCTAAAATAGAAAGGATTAAAATTTAATGTTAGAAATTCATGCGTTCTTCAAATTTGATTTAAAGCCCACTAAATCATTCAAATGACCAATGCTCGCAATTTCGTCGTCTCTGGTCCAGGAGTCCTGAAATTGAGCGCGCTAAATGTAATGTTCGGGTAACTAAATGACACTTACACTATTCAGGACAATTGACTTATTCGCCGAAACTGAAGAAATCGTTTCATAATCGCTCTAAAATTAGATACTTAGCAACGAAAACGGCAAATACATGTAAACTTACATATCCTGAATTAAATTCGGAATTTGAAAAAAATTTTGTCTTATTCGTAGTTAAATTCTAAAAAAAAATTGAAATTGGCATTTTAATCAATATGAAATATACTTACATGTTCAAACGTAGATGTAAAGGTGTTAATATCTTCAATCCCACATCGAGCCTAAAAATATGAGATACTTGAATTTTGTGCAAATATTAATTTAAGAATAGCTATCTTACACTCTTAGCTTTGACTCAAATAAATGATGTCGTCATCCTTGGAATGACCATCACAAACTTGCGGATGTTTTATTCCCAGATTTATCCCGAGAATTCAGCACCTCTCCATTTTTACACAATTATTCAGAATTCTAAAATGATAAAAATTTACAATGAATTATGACCCCCTTAAAAAATGTTAAAATTTTGCGCCGCTTCTGCTGTAAGCCACTGGATATGCGACAAAATATGAAGCAATCTAAACAATAAATTGCAAATATATTTGAGCAGTTTTCTTGCGATTCACAACTTGAAACTATTGGAACTAAACATTCTCATGATTATAAATCAAAGAAACTATCAATTTTTACATAGAGCAGGACTTTCCGCTCGAGCCACCATTGAAATTCGGGCATCACGGAACCGAACAGCGCATTGTCATTTTCTAATGTTTAAGTCAATTGATTTGATAAAATTTCACTATATATCACGTGAAACTAACCGAAGCAGTATGTGTTACATTCACCACTTAAATATTCACTGCCGTTTTCACGAAAATCGTGAGAAAATGATACATTTCGCATATTGACAACGATGAATGCACGAAGCCGTAAATAAAATTTTGACATTTGTTATGATTTCTCCTTCCTTCGCAAAAACCGCCTCTGAAATCAAAATATCGGAATTCACATACAGGATTTTACATGGATAGACTTACTCCTCTTCTCTCTCTCTCTCTCTCTCTCTCTTAGGTTGGCAGTAGTCAATGTTAATATTTACCCCCTTCGGTCGTTATCGTGGCACAATTTTAACCCGTGAGAAGGCGCGCTATGAGGAGTTACATGGATAGGTGAGCGTGAACAAAATGCTCACATCGTTTCAAATACATTTTCAAACTTAATGATGCAACTAATTTCAACAAAAATTATATTTGAATAAATAATAGAGCCTTAGTTTATCATATAAAATGTTTTATTAGATATAAGTAACATAAATTCAATTCAATACAAAAATAAAAAATCTTCCATTCTTTGGCATTAAATTTTTGCAGATTTCCGAAAAACAATCAATTATAAAAAAACTACAGCAAGTATGCGAAAAATTTGTTCCTCCATAGGAACTTGACAAGTGTGTCTTATATAACATGTATTGCACATGAATGTCACGTGCTCAGTGTATAGCAATTTTTTTTTTTGGAAATTCTATTTTTTTTCTGGGGCATAGTGCACAGAAACCACTGCGTCCAGGCTCAGCATGAGGAACTGGTTCAAATCTGTTCATGGTAAACTTGAGGTCAGTTAATATGCTTCGTACACAAAGCCGTCGTGAAATATGTGGCTCTGCCAACTCTAGAGCCACATTTTTAAGAACACACGTTTCTCGATCAAAGTTTGTGTGTTTTCTTTGTAAATTATTTGCGATTTGATACCAGTAATATTTAAAACAGAAAAAAAACCGCATTGGCCATCTACAAGTGATTTTTGCAACGGAATAGTCGTTTTTCTACTCCGCCTTTAGCAGAATTGTAAAATGTTACGATTTCCGGCTTCGCTTTATATCTAGATATATTTTATCGTCATGGTGGGGTGAAGATAGCACGAGGACAATTTTTTTTGCTTGCTTTTTCGATACATAAGATATGATGACACTGTTTTCACCAAAACCGAAAATAGACCTGATAAAAATTGTGGAGGATTTTTTTTTTGTTTATTTTTCTTGAGTGTTCCCACCACCGTTGTTCTGAATGCGTATTTTAATTCGTCGAAGAGTGGTATGGATGTGAAATAGTTGTCCATTGTAATATTTCTTCCCGTATTCAATATAGGAGTCGCTATTCGCTTGACCATGTCAGCGGCCATATTGCTCAAATTATACGGCCCTATGGGCTGTTTGCCGGCATATATCTCAAAATCGGACGTATAAAAAATCTTGGCATCTACAAGGCCATTGACTTTTATGCCGTATTTTGCTGGGTTACTTGCGATATAAACTGTAACCTTACAGCCTCCTCCTCAAAATGATTCTAACATTTCATCTATAGTGCAGTACCCTCCAGGCGTGTAGTTATCGTTGCAATGTGTCACAAAATTTTCAAATATTTCTCTGACAGGGGCAAGGTTATTGATTTGTTTTCGTTCTGCCCGGGTACTGACATCATCAAACCACAGTGCTCGTAGTAAAAACATAAAACGTTTTATAAACATTGTAGTTCTAAAAAAACTCACGTGCTGTCCCATAATCAAGCCGCATTTCCTTTAGATTCGAATGGGATACTTTTTAATCCAGCCATGTATATCAATCCAGCTAGTACTTTTATTTCTTCTGAGTCAGTTTGCTTACAATCTCGTTCTCGTAAAATTGTTCTGCAATTTTGTGATATATTTATTTGTATACGCAACTATTTTTGCTAACATTTCATCATCCAAAAATAATGAAAAGCACTGCAGGGGCGTGTTTGCACTCTTAGCTACATTTTTGACCCCTGGCAAATGGATCACAGTACTGCAACTCCTGGTTCCTACGTTGGGTAATGGCTTATTCATGAGCCATTTTGCAGAATTATTTTTGCCCGTGTAGTACCTACCTCTTTGCACTAGCAACTCACAATATGTTGCTTCATCTGAAGGTTGCTCGTTATCTGTTTCGTGGAGGCGTTGATGTCGGAGCAGTCGCTTTCAGGCTCATCTGCACGACTTTGGTCTGTATCATCACGATCTAATGCAAACTCTTCGTCAGAATCAGGCTCTTCAAGACAAGCTAAAATTTGGTGAGTTTACCGGCTTTCCATCTTTTTAGGGTTTTGTAAAATAATTTTACAAAACCCTACTAGTTTCGCGACCAGTCTGTCCGTCTGTCCGTCCGTCCGTCCGTCCGTCCGTCCGTCCGTCCGTCCGTCCGTCCGTGTGTCACAGCAGTTTTTCTCAGAAACTACTTAAGCTAGAAACATTAAATTTTGTGTGCAGGTGTAAAGTGGTGATCTCTTCAAAGTTCAACTACAAATAAAATTTATAAGGTATTTAAGGGGGGCCTCCCCATATAGGAGAGTGACCCCCCGAAAAAAAAATTTCATTGAAGGTAGCCGATATGGGTATCAAATGAAAGGTCTTGATGAGAACTTTTCAAAACAGGTCTTAGTTTTGCAAAATTTGCTTCGAGGGGCGCACAGGGAGGGGAAATACACGCAAAATTTGTGTCCCCCCCCCCTCGCGATTGGACACCTGTGATGCGAAAAATCTGAAAAAAATCAGGAATGTAGGCCTTGGTGAGTACAACAACAACAAATACGTGAGAAGTCGCAATTCACTCAACTTTGTTAGTAATAGTATGATTTATCGATTTTATGTTTTCTTGAATAAAATCTTAACGGTACCCTTAAATTCAATGAAATTCAGTACGTGGATGTCTATTTACAAGATTGACCTATCCTGAAAGTTTCATAAAGATTGAATCATATCGAGCGAAGTTATAGCGGTTTGAATTTTCCTGTATTACTATGGAACAATATGCGCTGCATTTATTACTATGGCAACATATGGCTATGGAACAACATGCGCTTTTTACCGACTCAGACACTTCAGTTTTGCTAGGATTTGCATGAAAATTTCAGGGATGATATGTGTCATGCATATCTTTGAGAATCGGTTCAGCTAGTGGTATCAGTAATCGTAAAACAAAATAGTGGCTGTTTTAAATGCGAAGATTGAATAATTTTGAGTTATTTTTTCCCAACTTAAACGTTTAAGGTGCATGCTTTGAACACTTGATTCAATTTAATGAATGACTGAAGATGAGTACCTGCAATTAATGCTCATAAGTGAAACAAGTCAAGGAGGTGCGAGAGAGCTCCTAGCAAAAGGGTCTTGTAACCATCCAAGGATTCGAAAAAAATTGGCCATTAATCTATGATAACAGTACAGGAGAGTGGCCCCTGAAAAAAAAATTCATCAAACGTAGCCGATGTGAGTATCAAATAAAAGTTTTCATGGGAGCTTTTCAAAACAGTTGTTAAACTGTCAGTTTTTGCTTCAGTGGGGGCACAGGGGGGAAATACATGAAAAATGTGTTTCCTCCGTCGCGGATGGACATCTGAAATAATTATCAAGGGAGATATTTATGAGTATAACAATACCAAAAACCTCAGAAGTCGAATTCGTGCAACTTTGTTAATAATAGTATGATCTTCGTATTTCATATTTTCTCCAATAAAATCGTCTTTGACATGTTTCTTGATTTGATTCGATCTGGTGACTGCATTTTGTAAATTGAATACAAAACCCTTCTGACATGAGCGTAGGTCTGTTTTCCCAACTTGTATCTATTTGTATGCTGAAAATGAAAATAAATATTTCTTATGGTTATTAGATATATTATTGCGAATATATTGATCACTTCCTGAATGTTTCAATGGAAAAAAAAACAAGAATAAATAATGAAACAAAATTTCTCATCAAGAAAAAGATACTTACATATTGTAGACAAGACTCGAACAAACACTTCACTACACGATCAAAGTGGCACTAAATTGTGTGTGAGATAGATCAGATGAAAGGGCACAAATTTATAGGAAGGTACTGAAAAGCTTGCGACAATACGATATCCCTAACATTAAAAATAATGACAAAAAGTTTGACGTAAGCATAATGCTCATAGCGCGCCTTCTCACGGGTTAATACTTTTTGATTTATACCGTCCGTGACAATTTACCGTCGCCAGAGTTTTTTGACAATAATTCACGGACCGCATTGAGTTTTTTTTGGCTCGTGTGCACACATAAAGTATAAGGGATAGCGCTGCAGTGGAAAGGTCCTCAGTGACTTCCTCGAAGGTATCAGAAATGCAGGTAAATCATCCCTCCATACTTTGTGGAATCTGCATTGTTTGCTGACCAAAAACACCTTTTTTCGCGTCATTTATTTCATGAGGAAATCTTCCATAACTGCTACAATCATGCCGATTAAATATGAATAACCTTTGTCTCTCCATTATTGCTTTGGAGTTGATCGCTTGGTTTGAATTTTCGGCTCAACTGGGGCTGATCCTGGAAATTCCAATTGAATTATAAACGGCTCATCCATACAACAGAGTTTGGAGTATTAAAATTGTCCAGCGCAAAATCCCCCTGGAGCAAGTTATCAACTTTAAAAATGAACTTTCGCAAGCGATGTTGTGATCCAAATCGCATCGCAATTCAGGGCAAACCATTTTTCTATCCTTCGTCAAAATTTTGATTGGGTACTGCCGATATTTGTTCCCTGCTGTCCGTTGTTATTTGTTTGTACTGTCGGTGCTTATGCTGCCTTCGGCTCATAACTCCGGATGAGACGCCACTAGAATTACATATTTGTCTTGACAAATACGTTTTGCACCGAATTCAATTTGAATCCAACGCTACACGCTGAGCTACTTACAGCAGGTTGATTGAAAATGTAATTTTTGTTTGCCGCGTTAATTGTGTCAATCTGCTTCTTAACATCTGGCAATTAGGGAACTTCTTGTTGCTGTTGGTAACGATTCTTTATAAATGCTTCAAATGAAATCCATCTCTGTTTAACTGGAGGCTGTGGTGGCTCCCTTTTTGATTTCATTTATGATAGCTACTTCAGTATTGAAAAAGCTTGCGCCATTATTACATTATCTTCATGTTCCGGATCGTCTTAGGCTGCTTCAGATAGAAATTTGGATCGTGATCATGGATTTGGATTTATTTTGAAGACATCATACAACTTGACTTCTTGAAAATGATCTCAAGTTGTGTGCACATGGTATTCTTGCGATATATGTTCGATGTAATTAGCTTTCCTTTCTCCCTTCCGATTCTTAATCACCTGATGCATTCGAAAAGCTTATCTTACCGAGTAGCATATGTGGGTAACGTTTTTAAACTTTTTGCACTTATTTATTTGATTTTCTAAATGGAAAACCGTTTAAAAATATTCTATGAAAACTTGAGATGAATCGTAGCTGGACTCATGAAGTAAAAGCCGTTTAAACAACTGCCCCTCATACATGACTCAGCGCGTCAGAAATATTTACCTGGCCCAAGCATACAATTGTTAACTGGCAACTGTTTTATTGTCTATATAATCTCTAACCTTACCCTCTATCTATCTTTCTTTATAGAAATTTTAACACAAGTACAAACGTGGTTGTACCTGTAATGTATATTTAGTTAGTGCAGAGGATGTATATATTTTAGTGTAGCAGTAAACATTCTACGGAGTAGACGTACACGCGCACTTCCATTTTGCATCATTGTAGCTTCGTTTTGTCAAATTATTGCTAATATACATACCTAAAAAAGTTAAAAGATCTAATAGAAAATCATCTGGTTTGAGATTATATCAGCCTAAAAAAGTTTTACCTCCGCAAAAACGAAGACGCACGTCAGCTAAAAAAACAAAAGTGACCGTTGGAGGATTTTTATAAATTCTGTAGGGGAAAAAGGATTTTAATAAATTCTATAGGAGAATACATTTTTTATTAGTCTTCTAAATACTTTGTATGCTTGTGAAGGGTGGAAAATGTGATGGAAAAGTAAGTATTCACTCGACTATGAAAGAAGGCCTCGGACTTTTGTGTGAAAACTTTAAGCAGATTAAAATGTTCCGTCTAGTGCAAGAATAAACTCTGGTATTTACAAAGTTAATTATCAGTTTATTTTGTTGGATAAGCTAGCTGTAAAAAAATTTTGCGGGTTGATATATTTATCTACTAGTTTCTTATCAAGAACAACTTACAATAATTACATAAAAAAAAATTTGCTCTACTTTAAAAGAAGTAGCGAATCGGTTTTTTTCTGCTACACAAGAAGAACAAGTTGGGTAGACAGACCTATGCTCATGTCAGAATGGTTTTGTACACAACTTACAAAATGCAGTAACCAGCAACGAATAAAATCAAGAAACATGTCAAAGACGATTTTATAGGAGAAAATGTGAAATTCGAGGATCATATTATTATTAACGAAGTTGAAAGAATTTTGACTTCTGAGGTATTTGGTATAGTTATACCCATAAATATCTCCCTTGATAATTTTTTCAGATTTTTTAGATCACGGGTGTCCATTCGCGAGGGAAGAAACACATTTTTCATGTATTTCTCCCCCTGTGCCCCCACTGAAGCAAAAACGGTCAGTTTAAGAACTGTTTTGAAAAGCTCTCATAGAGAACTTTCAGTTGATACTCATATCGGCTAGATTTCATGAAATTTTTTTTCAGGGGCCACTCCTCTGTACTGTAATCATCGATTCATGGCCTATTTTTTCGAATCCTAGAATGGTTACAAAGCCCTTTTGCTAGGAGCTCTCTCCTGCCTCTTTGACTTGTTTCAGTTATATGTACTTGTCTTCATGATACCTATCATTTCTGCAATTTTCATGCAAATCCTAGCAAAGCTGTAGTGTCTAAGTCGGTAAAAAGCGCATATGGCTCCATCGCTATAACTTCATCAAATACTATTCGATCTTTATGACACTTTCAGAAAAGATTAATCTTATAAATAGTCCTCTGTTTGCAAAATTTTATTGAATTTAAGGATACCGTTTAGATTTTATTTAAGAAAACATAAAATCGATAAATCATACTATTACTAACAAAGTTGAGTGAATTTCGACTTCTCATGTATTTGTTGTTGTTTTACTCATTAAGGCCTACATTCACGATTTTTTTCAGATTTTTCGGATGGAAGGTGTCCAATCGCGAGGGGGGTACGCGAAAAAGTTCGTACGTTTCCCCTTCCCCTGCTGCCCTAGGTACCAATAAGGCAATTTTAAGACTTGTCTTGAAAAGATCTCATTAAGAACTTTCCAATAACACCCTACTCGACTACCAATGGTGAAAATTTTTTTTTTTAGGGGTCACCTCCCCATATGGGGAGACCCCCTTAAACCCCTTTGAAAAATTTTTCACCCTTGAACTTTCAAGAAGTCACCATTTCTGACCTTTCCACAAAGTTTCATGGCTGTAGCCTCTATACTTTCGGAGAAAAAGTGCTGTGACATACAGACGGACGGACGGACGGACGGACGGACAGACGGACACAGGTCGTGATTGCAATAGGGTTTTGTATTTTAGTACAAAACCCTTAAAAGCAGCAGCAGCCATTGGCATCACCTCAACGATTGGTAAGCCTTGGGAAAGCATATGAGACTCTGCCAAATACGAAGTATGGCATGAAGTTGATGTAAATGCTGGAACGTGCTGCTGCAGTTGCAGCGGCCATTCTCGTGAGACGAAACGTGAGTCATTATCTCATCAATACACCCACACTTGAGAAACTAGAGGCCACAATAATCAAGGTGCGAACTGATTTTCTGGAGTTCATTGTGATTTCTGTTTACAATCCTCCATCAAATAGAAATCTTTCAGATGATCTCAGAATACTTACTGCATTTGATGGCCCTTTCTTCATTGCAGGAGATCTAAATGCCACACACCGCCTTTGGGGAGCTGTGAGAAGCAATAAGGCTGGGACCGAGCTCAATACATTCATCACAGCCAACCACTACAGCCTGCATATCCCCAATGAGCCAACACATTACGGATCCAGACATGGCTCTATACTGGACATAGGAATATCACGTGATATCACACCAAATGTTCGATTAAATGTCCTCGACGAACTGTCTTCCGACCACAAACCAGTTCATTTTCCTCATAGAAAACATCTTTATTGATGTTCCTATGCAGGAAAAGAAAACTACCAACTGGAAAGCGTTTAAAGTCGCATTGGCCAAAGAAACTAATTTTCAATCACCAGAAATGGCCAACGACATCGACAGTATCATGGAGAACATAACTCAGAAAATTATACAGGCAAAAGAGGACCACACGGTCATAACTCCGAGAAGGGAAACGAATCCCTATGAACTCCCTCAGAATATCAAACAACTGATCCGGAGAAGGAATCAAGTTCGGAGGAGAGCTAGGTTTACAGGTGACCCTACGCTACGCATAAACGCTACTCGGATGACAAATGAAATCCGTGATAAAATAAGGGTATTCCGAGACGAGCAATGGGAGAGCTTTTTGCAAAGTCTCGAGCCTGGGTGTGCCAGTTTCTGGAGAATGACCAAATATTTTCGGAAAAACTGTAAGATTGCGGTACCGCCTATTCATGGTCCGAATGGGATGCAATTCTACGATGCAGGTAAGGCAGAGGCTTTTGCAGATTCCCTCGAATCTCAATCCCGCGAAAATTCTTCGGATGAGGAGGACTTGGAAACTGAGGAGAGAGTTGAATCTTCTGTCAACAGACTCCTGATGAATAACATTCAACACGAAGACAGGATTAAACCAACAGACTTAGACGAAATCAAAAACATTACACAGACACTCGACAAACATAAATTACCTGGATACGACACTATTACAAACACTATGATTTCTTGGCTACCAGACAATATTCTACCAACACTTACTGACATTATTAATGCGATCTTCCGTTTGCGAAGGTATCCCAAAATATGGAAATCAGCGATTATTATTGTCTTACCAAAACCTCAAAAGGACCCACAATTTCCACAAAACTGGAGACCCATCATTCTCCTCTCTTCGCTGTCGACAATTGCGGAAAGGGTGATTCTGCATCGACTTTATGAGTTTATATCTGATAAAGATATTCTACCGGAAGAACAATATGGCTTCAAAGCCAAACACTCTACTGAGCTCCAGCTAGTTAGAGTGGTCCAACATATCAGAACAGGCTTTAATCGCAGGAATTCAACAGGCTTAGTTATGTTTGACATAGCTAAGGCCTTTGATAAAGTCTGGCATGCAGGACTTATCTTCAAAATGCATCAGTTTAATATGCCATTGCAGCTCACTCAAATAATTGGCTCCTTCTTGGAAGGCAGATCATTCCGTGTCAGAATTGACAAACAATCCTCAAGCCTGAGACCAATTGATGCTGGAGTTCCTCAGGGCCCGCCCATATCACCGGTCCTATATAATATATTTACTGCAGATCTTCCTACACTGCCTCCAAAATTAAAATTATCACTCTACGCTGATGATACCTGTATATTTGTTACAGCACGACAGGCAAGAGTCATCACCTCAAGCTTGCAACGATCGATAAACATTTTATTGGAATATTTTCGGAAATGGAAGATTAGACTTAATTCTGATAAAACACAGGCCATATTCATCACAAGAAAACCACTACAAACTCCACAGAGACTAAACGTTGACAATGAAACAATAGACTGGACACCAACGGCTAAATACCTTGGACTTACATTCGACACAGGCCTGACATGGAGACAACATATACAAAATAAACGGGGACACTGTATTGGACTTCTCTCCAAACTATACCCACTCATTGAACCCAAAAAACTTAGCCTTAAAAATCGACTGCTCATCTACAAACAAATTATACGACCGACGCTACTTTACGGTAGTACTGCTTACTACCAGACGACAAAGACGAACAAAAAAGCACTCCAGTCCTTCCAAAATAGAATTATTCGAAAGATCTTAAGAATTCCATGGTACATTAGGAACACGGACATATACAAGGACCTACGACTTGAGACAGTTGAAAAATACGTACGTGACAGAGCACTGAAACTTTTTGATACAATAGACAACCATAATAATAGTACCCTGGCATTCCTTCGAACTGTTCGAAACGAGGATGATTTACATTACCCAACTATCCGCCAAATAACTACATAAAATTTATTTCTAAAATTGTATATTGACTGAAACTGGCTCAGGAAAGTAAGTGGGTACTGTAGTACCCACAGATATGAGGAAGTTAAGGTGCTAAATCGCACTAACTCCATACCACCCCACATTCCAGCTGCAATTGCAGCTGCAAATATGGAGGTCAAAGCAATAAGAACCATGTTTCAACGCTCGGTAAGGAATGGTGTGCGATATCGCAACTATTCCGGCGGAATAATGTGCAGGACATGTTTAAAAAAGAAAGCTTACTTATCTACATGAAATTGACAAAATGCCGTTATAGATATTGAAACTAAAATGATAAACTGACGGTGTAATATGGATTGGTTACTAGATGTCCCTCTGATTCCATGAGAACTACAAAGAACGCTATTTGGGTAACGTTTTTAGGGTTTTGTAAAATAATTTTACAAAACCCTTCTAAAATCGCGTCCTGTCTGTCCGTCTGTCTGTCCGTCCGTCCGTCCGTCCGTCCGTCCGTCCGTGTGTCACAGCAGTTTTTCTCGGAAACTACTTAAGCTAGAATTATCAAATTTTGTATGTAGGTGTAAAGTGGTGCTCTCTTCAAAGTTCAACCACAAAAAAATTTTATAAGGTATTTAAGGGGGGTCTCCCCATGTAGGGGAATGACCCCCCGAAAAAAAATTTCATTGAAGGTAGCCAATATGGGTATCAAATGAAAGGTCTTGATGAGAACTTTTCAAAACAGGTCTTAATTTGGCAAAGTTTGCTTCGAGGGGCGCACAGGGAGGGGAAATACACGAATAATTTGTGTCCCCCCCCCCTCGCGATTGGACACCTGTGATCCGAAAAATCTGAAAAAAATCAAGAATGTAGGCCTTGATGAGTACAACAACAACAAATACGTGAGAAGTCGCAATTCACTCAACTTTGTTAGTAATAGTATGATTTATCGATTTTATGTTTTCTTGAATAAAATCTTAACGGTACCCTTAAATTCAATGAAATTCAGTACACAGATGACTATTTATAAGATTAATTTACCCTGCAAGTTTCATAAAGATTGAATCATATTTAGCGAAGTTATAGCGGTTTGAATTTTCCTGTATTACTATGGAACAATATGCGCTGCATGTATTACTATGGCAACATATGGCTATCGGACAATATGCGCTTTTTACCGACTCAGACACTACAGTTTTGCTAGGATTTGCATGAAAACTTCAGGAATGATAGGTGTCATGAATATCTTTGAGAATCGGTTCAGCTAGTGGTATCAGTAATCGTAAAACAAAATAGTGGCTGTTTTAAATGCGTAGAATGAATAATTTTGAGCTTTTTCCCAGATTCAACGTTTAAGGTACATGCTTTGAACACTTGATTCAATTTAACGAATGACTGAAGATGAGTACCTGCAATTAATACGCATAAGTGAAACAAGTCAAGGAGGCGGGAGACAGCTCCTAGCAAAAGGGCTTTGTAACAACTCTAGGTTTCGAAAAAATTAGCCATTAATCGATGATAACAGTACAGGAGAGTGGCCCCTGAAAAAAAATTCATCAAACATAACGATATGAGTAAGAAATGAAAGTTTTCATGGGAGCTTTTCAAAACAGTTCTTAAACTGTCAGTTTTTGCTTCAGTGGGGGCACAGGGAGGAAATACATGTAAAATGTGTTTCCTCCCTCGCGAATGGACATCTGAAATAATTATCAAGAGAGATATTTATGAGTATAACAATAACAAAAACCTCAGGAGTCGAAATTTGTTCAACTTTGTTAATAATAGTATGATCTTCGTATTTCATATTTTCTCCAATAAAATCGTCTTTGACATGTTTCTTGATTTGATTCGATCTGGTGACTGCATTTTGTAAATTGAATACAAAACCCTTCTGACATGAGCGTAGGTCTGTTTACCCAACTTGTTTTTTCACTATAGTACGATGGACGAGAATCCACAGCATAAACAATGCCCGAGCGGCGTGGACTCGTGGTGCAAAAGGCAAAAACATGTAACTGCTAATGCATTGAATTCATTCAAACAAACGTAGAATGCTCTTCCCCAGGATGTTTTGGGTGCCATCAAACTTAGCTATGAAGATCTGAGTAAAGATGTTCTCCTAGAGCGATATGTTGGAAGCTTTGCTCAGAACATCGATGAGAGTTTCAACCAACTTATTTGGAAAATCTCACCGAATTCCAGCTTAAGTTGCAGCTTGTGCGTAACCTTCATGCAAGACATGGAAACCAGTAGTGTCTCAAGTGCTCATGAATAGGTGCAATAAACTGACTCCTTGTATATAAGCGTAGCGGAGCAGGTAGTTGAACAAAAGAGTATAGAAAGTAGGATTTGTCATAAACAGAAGTAAAAAGATACTTTGAAAATTATAGATGATAATAACATCCTTTATGGACTTGACATCAATGATTCAGTGTAAAGTGAGCCGATAAAATTCGCTCATTAACGTTTTATTCCGAATTTTTCAGTGTTCAAAACTTTAAAGCGTTTTTCCCACAACTAACGTTTTCAAAGTCGGTGCCCCTAATAACTTCAAAGCTACTGCGCTGACCTTTAAGAGTTTTGAGCAGTATTTTTGTACATAATTTACAAGGTTATGCTGGAGAGCTTTTTTAATTTGCTAATTTTTTTTACTTTACAATATTGAATTAACCGATTTTTTTCTCAAAAATCGCGCTTTTAACTTAAAAGTGTTCCCAAAAACTTAAAAATTGAAATTTCAGAAAACTCTCCCAGCGTTACTTGAGGAAAGCAATTATCCATTGAAAAAATTTAGGATTTTTGATTTCAGATGATCCAGCACCAAGTTATAAAGGGCACCGCAAGTCTACTTTTTTGCGGGCGCTTCCGAGTAATTGCTGCCATTGCCGTATTTTAATATTTCTCCATGAAAATTTCAAAAAATATACTTGTCCATAAAAATTTCACAGAATATTCTTCAAATGTTATATTTTAATGTTCTATTAGTTTTAATAAATAGATTTTAATTGTGTCGTCAAAAAAAAAATTCCTTCAAAATGGTTGCCTTTTTTGTACGGGTTAATTTTACCTCGCCTTAACAGCAAATATCGATCATTCAGCACAAGGTGATTGTTGAATCGTGACTGTTTTTCGTTCAATGTTTACCTCAGTTCTTTCGTATACAAATTACTTCACGCTCTAGCTCCTCCGTCTTGAATAGCTGGTTGACGTCCTCCTTCTTCAGCGCATTCTGTATTAACTTCAATTTTTCATAGCATTTATAGTATTCCGGCGCGATGTAGCCAGACGACAAGGGATTTGGTTTTAGATACGTTGCAGCATCTGGACCGTTTACATGATGCTTCTGTTAGCATTGCTGTTCAGTTCACGTTGATACTTGAGCCTCAATTGGAAGTCGAAGAAGGACTCAGATGTTGTTGAGCCTGGGGGTCGATTCTTCCTGTTGAGATAAAGCTTGCTCGTGCTTTGTTTATGTTGTTGATAATAACGACGGTTGTGGCTATTTTTGTAGTTCTTTAAAATAACGTACACTTAAAAGCTACATAGCTACGTCTAATATCTTATCGTTTATTCATTAATTAAACTCCGCCATTTCAATTTAACGAAGAATGGATCTAATACTTTACTTTGGGGTCTCCTCGAAATTCTTTAAGCACCTTCAAATTTATTTAAGTTAGACAATGTGCGTGGTATGCGTAGTCCGTTCCCACAGGTATTTCAACGTAAGAGGTTTAAATGATATCTTTTCAAAATAGATCTTAAAATTACTTTACCATTATCGAGAGGACAAGAGAAGGAGTAATGCCCGAAAGTTTTGTTCCAAAATCGATTTTTCAACCCAATTTGTGGTCTAAGAATTCTCGTTTTTTTAGAGTGATGGGATGTTGAGGATCTGTAAGCACTCATCGTAGATACTGTTAGGAGACTATGTTTGTAAAATAGAGAACCTGTGAGTTTACGGTGCACGGACATTACAACATCCGATAGAATGGTATAGTAAGGAGACCCTACTAGGGAGGCATAGTCAAGGATTGACCGGACTAGGAATACAAACAGATGGACGCTGGACTAGATATTGAAGGACTTGCAGGATGGTCATCAAATAAAACTAGCGACACGTGAAGCTCTAGCTCAAACCTGAGTCAAATACTACTCCCAAATCTTTAAATTTGTCCACAAGTGCGAACAACGATCCATCAGTCCAATACGCATATATTACTGGAAGAATTTTGTTGGTGAACCTCATATGGCAACATTTTGAAATATTAAGAGGGAGTAAATTATCTTAACACAATTTTTTGAGATTGTCATTTTCATTTGGAAGATATGAGTCGTCTTTGCTGGAGTTAATTGACCGATAAATTGTTAAATCATCAGCGAGTATACAATACAATCAGAGGACACGCATTCAGGAAGGTCATCAATGAAAATATTGAATGGCAAAAGGCCCCAAATTGATCCTTGAGGAACACCCGACTTTGGACTAAAGGGGGCCGATGAAAAATTATTCCGTGTAACGGTGCAAGAGCGATGGGATAAGAAGGGTAAGATCCAAGAAAGGATTGCGTTAGAAACGCGGAACGATCGGGGTTTGTTAGCCAGAAGGCCATGATCAAAACTCTCAACTGTAATGAAATCGTTTTGTATGACTTCAACTTGTTGGCTCTTTTTAAAAACAAAAGAGATTGATAAGCTCTAAAACTTGGTAATTGTTAAACGACCTTTAATGAAACCATGTTGTTCATATGAAAATTACATACTTATGGTGTCGTATATTTTGTTATGCATAATTCGCTCAAGGAGCATACTAAAACAAAACAGTAAATAAATGAGACGAAAGTTCGAGACTTCACTACGATCTTCGGTCTTATGGGTCTTAAAAATGTTAGCATGCTTCCTGACGTCAGGAAAGCAGCAGGAAGAGAGGCTAGTGCTGAAAATAATTGACAGTGGGTAGATAATAAAGAAGATACTAACTTTACAAACAGATTTGGTATTTCATCAGGACCCGGTCCACCATTAATGTCAAAAGTGAGCAGTACACTTTCAATCTACGATAGAGAGGTCACGAGCGAGTGCACAACATGAGAAGAAGAATGATATGATGAGTATTTAATGGGGTTTGAAACCTTAAATGTGGAAGAAAAAATTTAGCGAAAAGGTCACAGATAGCTTGCCCGTCAGAAGCTTGGCAGTTATGCTATAAGAAGATGTAAGTGTGATGGTATGTTGTTTTCAGGGAACGAATGTATGACCAGAATGGGTTAGAACTTTTTGATTGCAGTGATATTTTAGCCATATAATAATAAGATCGCATTGCATCCTTAATCGCTTTTTTGGCTTCTTTGCGAAGCAGTCGGTAGTTGGCGAGGTCTGTGTTAGGGCCGGAATACTGGTATTTTCTACGCGCCAGGTCCTTCAAAAAAAGAGCTTCTGAGACTTCAGCCAAAAACCAGCTGGGACACTCTTTTCGGAAGGAATAGTAAATAATGTATTATTTATAATTATGCTACTGAGATTTTGGTAGAAGGAAGAAAACGCTGTTTTGACATCTAGCTACTGTACCAACAAATTTCAGTGAATATTATCCAGCTCTAGCTTGATGGCTTCATAGTTGGCTTTGCGAAAATTAGAGGAGTGCGTTTGGATTGAGGTGCGAGAAAAGATAAAAGAACCTCAAGCAACATCTAGCCAAAGTATTTGAAATTTTTTTAAACTTGACAATCATAATTCAATCAATCTTCAATCTGGATGGGTAGCGCTCTCGAGATCCGCTTTATGTAACATAAGTAGAACCATCTCAGCTCAGTTGCATTTTCTACATTCTTGCTAAAGCTAGTTTAGGCAATTTGCTGCCCGCCTATACTCTTACTCGGCTTTGTAGTCGTTATTTCTGGTGTGGGTCTGGCCTGGGTCCGGTCTGGGTCCGGCCTGGGTCCGGCCTGGGTCCGGCCTGGGTCCGGCCTGGGTCCGGCCTGGGTCCGGCCTGGGTCCGGCCTGGGTCCGGCCTGGGTCCGGCCTGGGTACAAAAAAGCTGACTTAAAGTACTAGATTCCAATATCAAGTTCAAGTTTCTTAGATACATGGAAGTATCTGTGTAAAGTAGCGGTGCTTGGGAGTTGATTTTTAGTAGAAATTCTCAGAAGACGAAACGTACCTCAGAACAGAACTATCATTCATTCGAGAAAACATAAAACATTTTTAACAGTTTTTTGTTTGTGAGTAGACGGGTTTTGGTGTGTGAGTAGACGGGTTTTGAGTCCTTTTAGTCATTTCAGTGAGGATGAATCGAGTTGAAGCGCGTCTACACACACACTAAAGCAAGGCCCGACGGTTTTTCAAGAAAAAAGAGAATTGGCCTGCGGATATCAAAAACAAATTAATTGACTAGATTTTTAACAGATTCATATTTCATCCTGTTGTTCCCAACGGCTTTGTTTCTTTTATTTATTCTTGCTTGTAAAAACTGAAGCATACTACAACATTGGTAATTTGTATTAATAGAATAGCACATAATTATGCCTTCTAAGCATTCACCATTTAGAGAAAAAAAGCCTCCAACTTGTTTCGGGGCTTATTTATATTTTATTGCTACGCCCAATCTTCCCTCACGTTAACAATAATGATCGTAGTACAGCATTGTTTAATCTTTCGCCAGTAGTCACCCGGTTCAATTTAATTCTGACAGCATAACTTTTCCACAACTTCCATAAATACTTAATCGTTGTCGCAGGACAACTTTACAAAATTTAATTTCTTTCTCAAAAAACGTCCGCGACGTTTGCATGAATAATATGATTAATTCATTCCGTTCCTTCGAAACACTGCTAACACATTTTTTTGCTCGTTACGATATTTATTATGGTCAATTTAACAGTCCTGGTAACATAAATTCAAAAGTCGTTGTCTCAAAATTATGAAAGATATATAAAACTAAATGACACCACGTCTTGCACGAATTCCATCTGACGACAACGACAACGGCAAGGACGGCGACTTACAACAATCTAACGAATCATTATTATTTACAACAATAAATGTTAGCGGATCCCAAAACAGCTATGAAACAACGATTGCTACAATAACGACAAATAAACCAATAAAATAAATTCGCTGTAATAAATCGACCCTCGCAGAGCATCACCATCACGGCTACAAGACCGACAAGAACCACCAAATCACGGAATGCGAAGACGATATCCTGTAAGAAGGAGCGCATTAAATTCATCTTGGCGTTACCAAAAACTTCGACTGTACCGCAATTGAAAGTCTTGAGGAAACGAACTCAATAAAAAATGGCATCAAGTGAACTGAAAACTGATGATGGCAATTCCTTCAAGAGTCCTTACGGGACGGTACTGCTACTGTGAACAATCTCCGAGTAGCAAGGAAGTATCGCGGAGATAATATCAAACCAGCAAATATCCACCTCTTGGTGAGGTTAGTGACAGCGAGAATACACCTTGCGACCCTGGTGGCCACCATGTCGACCACCACTACCACCGATGATTGATGATGCTCAACTTTATGAAAGTGGTGAGGCGTTGCCTTTGAGATTGCTGGAGAAGGAAGTCACTTTTGCTTGTCATTACCAATTTCTTTTTCAATGTTTTTTTTTCTTCTTTTCTGAGAGGCAACTTGACATTGTGTTGCTGGTTTATGGAAAATGCTTGTCTTTGGTGTGTGGGATGCTCAATGTCTGACTTGAAGCAAATGTAATTCAATCCACAAGTGCCCTTTGAAAAATTAATATTTTTCTACAGGAAGTTTCCAGTCAAAGGTAATCTTACGTGGCACAAAATATTTGTACCGGATAAAGATTGAGTATTATGTCAAATATTACATATTTCTTTGATGTATTAGATTTTGAAAAATGTTCTATTCTACTAATCGAGTAAAGTAACTCCTACGTATTTCATATACTCTGGAGCGAATCTTATTTTAGTAGATGAGGATTTAGCACAAGCTGTGTAGGGGCAAATATGCTCCAAGCAGAAGCGTTTTGAACTCAAACTATGAAATGTAAATACTTAAGCCATTATAAGTAAATTCAAGAATCTTTTCTATGACCTGTGCAGTGCATTAAACGCTTTTTAGGTCTTTGTAAAAAAAATTTTACAAAGACATACAAGTGCCGCGACCTGTCTGTCCGTCCGCCTGTCTGTGTGTCACAGCAAGTTTCTGCAGAAACTATGATGCTAGAAAGCTGAAACTTTGTGAAAATGTTAGAAGTGATGGTCTCTCAAAAGTTGAGGTCTTACCAAACATTTCAAAATTTCTTAAGTGGCCCTTAAAATGTTTTTTAATTAAAGGTAGTCGAGTAGGGTATCAAATGAACGGTCTTAATTAGAACTTTTAGAATCAGACGGTCCAGGGGGAGGCAAAACGTACCAAAATGTTCAAGTTGGGTAGGAAAAAGTTTGCTACTACCGGATGGGTTTGGAGTCCAATTCATGAAATGTTGACCATCATCTTTGGCCATTAATAAATCAACCAAAACAGGTTGCTGGTGTTCTTTCCCTTCTTCTGCCAAGCTCAACATTGATAATGCATTTTCAAAACTTAATATGGAAAGATCTTACCAAGACTTTCCTTTCGATACTCCACTTGTAGCTTGTGAACTCTCCCGTCAACAGCCAAAAATATTGTAACTACACTATCGCCAGCAAATCAGAAAGGTACGTCGAAGGTTGGTACATAGCGACTTATGTCAAAAATTTTGTTGTCTACGAACGACTCTCATCTCTGTGCGCATCGGCCTAGTCCTACATTTTAATATCAATGTAATTTAAATTGAAAAATGTTTAGTTTTTGTCCTTTGACTAAATTTCTCGATTACTTGATCTTTTGCTGTGTGTCAAGTTGACCTGCACAATATCAATGTATTCAGAAGCAGAGGCTAATCAAACACTGTGATTATTTGAAAGGGCTGTATTCATAACTTAATTAATAGCCAATTTATAATAATTTATAATATTAAATAAGCAAAAACATTTTTTCAGGATAAATTTGTACATTGATCGATTGATTTTTGAAGAGTTTTTGAATGTGATGTATGTGAAAACGTGTAAGAAAAACTTTATATACATTTATGTGTTTTTAAGAGTGCATGTCTTACACAGCGAGTTTACGACTATCAACGTTTGGTTTACACTATGGTGATACAATAAAAATTACATGATTTCAAATTAAATCTTATTATTCGTATTTTAACACCCCTACTATATCGTTTATTTGATTCAATTAGTTTCATTACTCCCAGCAGTTTGAAAATTGTAGTAGCCAGTTTGGTCATAAAATCGGCAAGCATCTCCGTTGTATTGACGTATTCAAATCGGATGCTCTTCGATGGAACTTGTTCGCGCAGAAAATGATGAATGTCAATATGTTTTATGCGTGGATGATGGGCAGTGATATTAGCGTGATTTCTCACCGAACTCGTTGTGAACGCTCCTTAGCGATAGCGCTTCTTGGGTTGCCGATGACATTGCCATGTATTCCACCTACGGTGTAGACAATGTGACAGTGATTTGGTTTTTTTTTATTTCCAAGAAACCGCGCGGTATTGGAAAAAAAAACAAATAACCGGTGACCGGACGTCGATCTTGAGTATCGCTACCATAATTCACATCGCAATATCCATGTAGGTTGGTTGATTTGTCATATACGCGTCGACTGAATGATAGCTTTTTAGCAACCGTGAACTTCAAATATCGCAGAATACACTTGGCTGCTGTCCAATGCGCCCTGCCAGGATTTATGTTGAATTGTCTGACGCTGTTAGTCGCATACTGAATGTCCAGCCTGAATACCTGCGACAAGAACAGCAATGGGCCAGCCGCCTCCTAGTAAGACACTTTTATTATTCCAGCACGTTCCTCATGGCTCATTTCATGTGACAGCTTCTGATACACGTCGGTATGCGTCGAGGTTGTATTGCAGTTTATCATCCCGAATCGATCCAGTATTTCTCGGATATAGTGACTCTGATCAATTGAAATATCTTGTTTTCGTTGTCGTTTGTTCTTGGAATGAATTTCCAAGAACAAGCTTTGCATCATCGAGATCTTTTATCGCAAAATTACGTTTCTTGTGCTTTTTCCGTTTGTTCTTCAACGGCGTTTTATTGGAGAGTGAAATCATATCATCGAGTTAAATTATTACAATGAAATTGCTACGATTAAATTACTGCAATGCCCAAAAACTTGGTTGGATATAAGTTAGTCCTAACAAATATTCGATTTAGCCCCAGTCTCGGATCCAGGATGAGCCACGTAGTCTACCTTCCCTTCATGTAATTCACCCAAGGTTGCTGTCAATCATTGAGTGAGCGCTGTTTCTCTTCGCATGCAATTGTCTCTCTCGTTTCCTCGGTTCGACGCAAGCAAACAGCACGACGCTCTTTAGCAAGAAAAGTGACCGGTATTACACCTACAATAGCTCTCAATGGTGAATCAGAGACAGTCAGATATGGAGATACAATCCGCAGTGCTCTTATGCTCTATATCTTCGCTAAGCGTTTTTGGTACACCTCCTCACTGAAAGTGAGTTATATGTGTACGTGCTGGATGTTGCAAAAAATAACAGAAACACAATAAATTATGAACACGATGATTACACTTTACAAATTAACTTTATTTATACTGAACTTTTAGCAACTTTGCGGCTAAGTCGAGTAGCTAACGTAACAACGCGACAAGTCTATCGAAGCAACTGGGGAGCCGCGCCGTGTATGCGTCTACTTTTTAAATAATTCTGGAAAATAGAAATATGCTGACACTATGTCTGTATCTGGGCATATGTCCGCGAATTTGGAAAAGTAATGTGCTGACGCTATGTCTGCACCTGGGCAGGTATCTTATAACTTTATACTTGCTGGATGTATCGGTTTACATCCGCAAGTGTGTTTTTATGTTCAAAAGGAGTTGACGCATACATAACTAGTGTTGTCCCATATTTCTGCTCCGTAAGTAGCACTGACCCTATGGCACTCATGACGTCACAATGCGCACCAGGATATTGGACATATTGACCTCTTCTTTTAAACCAATTGAACAGCTTTTGACAGTTCCCACTGCGCTGTAATGTACGTTAATTGCTTTTGGGCCTGAGCAAGCGGGCGTTGGCTTACTTAATTGTTTGCTTTCATTTCCGTTGGAGCAAAATGTAACCTGGTTAACATTTAAAATATTAGAATTGCTGCTGCTAAGATTGAATTTTTCTAATTGCAAGTTGGAAGAATAAAGTCTAAGTTGAAATTTTATTATTAGTAGGAATGTTTTCAGCATTATTGAGTATTATCGAAAATCACAGGATTCTAATGGGCAGTATTAACTATTACGTATTTACTAGAAAAATTCAAATTTAATATTCTACCATTGAAGAAATCGTGTTCAACTCAAACAAGATTTAAAGTTTATGAGTTTAGTTTGATCAAAACAGAAGATTAAAGAATACGAGTCGGCAGGGTTACCATGTAATAATTAAATTGAGGTCGCTAAGACTCTTCATTATAATTTTGTTTTTGTTTTAAAGCAAGCTTTTACCTAAAGATGTGGAACTTGAAAGCTAGCGTAAATTGCCTTCTTATTTCAAGTCCGGAAGATGTATTATTATAGTTTTATGTTCTTGTATTTAAAATTCTTCTAGCTTAAATGAAAAGCGCTTATCTTCCCATACAAGCGTAAACGCCTTCTAAATGGGAGATAGCAATGCCTTTAGTCCAAATGAAAAGACAAGCGTTTCGTAATCGAATAATCCTCTTCATTTGATCTCATTCCACTTATATACTATTTACATCTAACTGTACATAAAGAAATTAATATAACTGAATTGCTTACAAACTATACTTAATGTTATATTGCTTACGAAAAGGAATTTGCAGATGTGAAATCTACTAGAATAAAGAATGTACTAGAATCGGCCATCTTTAAATATTTGTTAACTTGTTTGAATTCAAAATGCAATTGCTATAGAGGTAACTACAGAATGCAGAAAAGCTGTAATAGAAGCCAACGGCTTTACTCAGAGACCTTGATTTAACTTTAACGAGACACATATGCCAGTAGCAAGACTCGAATCAATTAGATTACTTGCCCCATTGTCAACTGAACTTAGGGTACAAATTCAGCAGATATACGTTGCTACCACATACGCAGTAACCTCAACGTAGAACTTTATATGGAGATTCCATCCACGCTAGAAGAATTTTCGGAGTATATCGTTTGTAGCAAGCAAAGAAATTCAGACATTCGTAGACAAGCCTTGAAGATGCCACAAAACATAACGAAGCAAGACCAAGTTTGCAGATTGCGAAAGCCACATATAGATTGAGACAATCTAGTAGCAAATGATGCGAGCGGCTATGTACTTTATGTAAAAGTTGCGATTGGAACCGAAATTGACTAAAAAATTTAGGTATTTTCGTGTGCCGTCCATATGAAGGGAGAGGATTGGATGGTAAGACTCTCACGCAAACATATACACATCATCTCATTGATAGTTGATCAACAATTCATCATCAATTCATTCATTTGTAACTCGTTTGTCAACTGTTTTGTTAATCAGACTTATAAATATAAGATGACACTTACCAACTCACTTTATTTATTCTTATTTAAAAGCTTCCCAACCAATATTATCCACTATGAAATGCGGATAATAAAATGATATTATGTGCAATTCGTTTCTCCTTCTGAAAAGCCTAAGAAGGTATAATGAATTTCGAAATGTCCGTGTAGGACACGGGTGCCGATGGTCTGGCACATGTGTCAGCGAGCTAAAACCACACCGAGCTCAGCTAACTAGCTTCATTTAACGACCGCGTACGCGTGCTTGACGACTAGCATTTGCGGGATCATATGAGGCGGATTCTTGTCGAGCCACGAAGCTACACTACAAAATACTTATCACGCGTACTCTACTCTACAAGACGCACCGATCAATTTTTATTGTCTTTAGAAAAGTTCTATTAGGTGTCAATTAATCTACTCTACAGAAATTCAATATTGTTTTGCCTCGTTAAAGTTAGCGGACACGGAGGCTTGAGACAAACGCAAACATTACACAAAAAGCAACCGTTACTTTCACAGAAGAAGGTCGTTGCATTACAAGGGGAATGTCAAACCTAAAGATGTTAAAGTGGCTGAAGTGAACCACTCATCTCTGCCTAAAGGATGGAAACTTGACGGATGCAGTTTACTTTACACTAGTAAAACAACAAACTAAGCAGTTTCGACGGGGTGACCACCTTTTCTCTTCAGGAGCAGCCACTCCTGATCACCACGGGGCTGCTCGACTGCTTATGTTTATTACAAAGGCTGGTTAAACCATAGCTCAAATACTGATGATAAGTATTCTAACCAAACAAGGGGAGTGTCCAATATGTCTCACTTGAGCTTTTTGAAAATAAACTTTTTTGTAAGCTTTATTGTTCTGTAAAGTAAGTCGCCAATGGTTTTACATCCCTAAATATGAGAAAGGTACCTATTTGTACTCTTACCAGCATCTGGATGACAAGATGCAAGGGATCTTGATAACTTAGTTTTTTGCATCTAGAGATAGTAAGCCCTTAGGTCCGCAAAAGCTTATTGTTGGGGAAACTTCTGTTCTTGAATTATGAAATTGAAAATTTATAAATTTTACCACGTAATGCAAATACGTCATTGTGTTGAAGCTTAAGAGCAATAAAGTATATCAACACTTTTCTCTTTCCTTCTGAGAACTCACTTTAATTCCATTAACAAATTATTCTTCCGCAAATCAAAGAGGTCCCTTAACACTTGCTCGATGTAAATCATGAAAACACTTTACGGTCAGCGAAATACTTTCAACTTTTGGTTGGTCCTAAAACGAAGTTATGCTAAAAGTTGTTACCCAAAACCCAATCCCTCCCGAATCCTCAAATTTTTTCTCATGCTCAGTAATCCGCTCTTTCATTATAACGACCTGCAGCCGACTTTCCCACAAGACAACTTTACGGATATTTCCCGACTTTTCACAACAACAATCTGCAGTGAATGTGATTCAGATCTCCAGCGCTGGGTTCCAGTCCCAGCACTTCTCAGATTCCAATTAAACTTTTTGCGATAATTTTTGCCCAAAGTGACGAAAAGCGATTTTACATGAGCTTGTCGTTAGCGTGTCCTTGTCGTGAGAAATGGCATCTTGCAACCGTTGTTGGTGGGTAGGAAATAAAATTACCGTCATCTGGGCAGCTAAGCGTTGAGAAAACTTTGCGAAGTTTGAAGAGAGGAAAAGAAAAATACTCGCAGTATCAAGCCGCATTATAGACTGATGGGTTTAATTGATTCCCGCAAAACGTGAATGAAATTTTCATTGGCTTTTATTGGCCGGAAAATACAGCGGTCAATTGATGGATGGTACCTAAGTTAGTCCGGTGTATTAAGGGGTTAATAAACTTTGGCAAAAGTACTACAGTAGAGTGAAAAATGTTTTACGGAGGGATGGTGGAATCCAATTAACTAGAATAATAATAGCTTAGGTATCAGGAATTTTAATAGATGCAAATTCAATTGTGCTTTTCCTGAAATGAATTATTATTTGGCTAAATAGAAGAATTTTTATCCTTATGAGAATTCACTGAGAGAAGGTCTTCAAGACCTATTATTCGTTTGACTCTGATTTAAATTTTACAAGAAATGACTTTATTAAAGCTCAACTAAAGTAATCAACTTAAACTACTTAAAGATTTATTGCATCCGCTAATAAGATCTTGAACTAAAAGACATCATTGCTGTGATGCGTCTTACTTTCCATGAATTTTCCGCTAGATTTATTTTCAAGGAAAAATGTACACGAAATAAGCACAGGAAAATTAAAATGAAACTTTTCAAAGTTCATCTCGGGCTCTGTTGGGAGCATACCTTATACAGAGAGTAGAAAGATGACAAGTTGGGTAAACAGACCTACGCTCATGTCAGAAGGGTTTTGTATTCAATTTACAAAATGCAGTCACCAGATCGAATCAAATCAAGAAACATGTCAAAGACGATTTTTTTGGAGAAAATATGAAATACGTAGATCATACTATTATTAACAAAGTTGAACGAATTTCGACTTCTGAGGTCATTGAAATTGTTATAATCATAAATATCTACCTTGATAATTATTTCAGGTGTCCACCCGCGACGGAGGAAACACATTTTTCATGTATTTCCCCCCTGTGCCCCAACTGAAGCAAAAACTGACAGTTTAACAACTGTTTTGAAATGCTCCCATGAAAATTTTTATTTCATATTCATATCGGCTACGTTTGATGAATTTTTTTTTCAGGGCCAGTCTCCTGTACTGTTATCATCGATTAATGGCCAATTTTTTCGAATCCTAGAATGGTTACAAAACCCTTTTGCCAGGGGCTCTCTCCCACCTCCTTGACTTGTTTCACTTATGAGCATTAATTGTAGGTACTCATCTTCAGTCATTCATTAAATTGAATCAAGTGTTCAAAGCATGCACCTTAAACGTTGAAGTTGGGAAAAAATAACTCAAAATTATTCAATCTTCGCATTTAAAACAGCCACCATTTTGTGTTACGATTACTGATACCACTAGCTGAACTGATTCTCAAAGATATACATGACACCTTTCATTCCTGAAATTTTCATGCAAATCCTAGCAAAACTGTACTGTCTGAGTCGGTAAAAAGCGCATGTTGTTCCATAGCCATATGTTGCCATAGTAATAAATGCAGCGCATATTGTTCCATAGTAATACAGGAAAATTCAAACCGCTATAACATCGCTAAATATGATTCAATCTTTATGAAACTTTCAGGGTAGATCAATCTTATAAATAGACATCTACGTACTGAATTTCATTGAGTTTAAGGGTACCGTTAAGATTTTATACAAGAAAACATAAAATCGATAAATCATACTATTACTAACAAAGTTGAGTGAATTGCGACTTCTCACGTATTTGTTGTTGTTGTACTCATCAAGGCCTACATTCCTGATTTTTTTCAGATTTTTCGGATCACAGGTGTCCAATCGCGAGGGGGGGGGACACAAATTTTTCGTGTATTTCCCCTCCCTGTGCGCCCCTTGAAGCAAATTTTGCCAACCTAAGACCTGTTTTGAAAAGCTCTCATCCAGACCTTTCATTCGATACCCATCTCGGCTACCTTCAATGAAATTTTTTTTTGGGGGGTCACTCTCCTATATGGGGAGACCCCCCTTAAATACCTTATAAAAAATTTTTGTAGTTGAACTTTGAAGAGATCACCACTTTACACCTACACACAAAATTCGATGTTTCTAGCTTAAGTAGTTTCCGAGAAAAACTGCTGTGACACACGGACGGACGGACGGACGGACAGACGGACAGACGGACAGACTGGTCGCGAAACTAGTAGGGTTTTGTAAAATTATTTTACAAAACCCTAAAAATGAGATGTCAGTAGCTCTTACTACCAAGGCAAAATGAGATCCGTATGTTGTTTAAAAACCGAGAGAGATAAAAAGATTCCTTGCAGAGAACATTTAGAATATTACAGGACTTACAACCTCACATGAAAGATTTGTGGGTGAAACATGGAAAATTTTAATCATTGGTCTTTTACATGAAGCTTATTTCCACTCGAAATGTTGGAGCAACATTTTAAAAAGGATTCTAAGTTATTGATAATGAAAAAGATGATTAATTCAAATTAGTACAGTAGTAACGGAAAGTTGATGTATTTTTTGAAACCAATTGCTTTCATCACCATCAAACTTTTATCGGGCTCTAAAAATTTATTAATCTTCATATCGCAACAACAGCCAACTCATGCAAAAACCTCAGTTGTGTATGGAAGATGTACTTTATTATTACCAGATTTTGCGCAGGAAAAGTCTTATTCTCCAAAATGAGAAAGGGCAAATATGAGCGCCACTAGTTTCTGCCACTAACCTTCAATAAGCAATTACGCAAATATACGGCTAGGCGGAGTGCACTTACTACAAAGAGAATTACTATACCTGAAAATTAATGGGCAAATTTCCACCCACTGCTCTTGATAAAGAATGGAAGAGCATTTAAATACATTCTAGCTTATTTTCAATCCCCATGGAGGGAATGTCAGTTGACAGGAATGCTCTTGGATGCTGGCATCCTTTGAAAAGTGCCACGCTCATGGAGTCGAGAATATGGAGGTCACTGTGGAGTTCCTTTTGGGATCACAGGTAATGGCCCTAACTAAATGTGGACTACGCGTTGGACAGTGAATTATAATTAATGCTTTGGGCAGACGGACATGTCGATTTGGAACTAGTTGCTTTGCCCAGTAGCATCGAGAACGGTAGCACCGAGTGAACGGTTCCAATTCAACTTTCATATCGTTTCCGTCCCGATAAAACCTTGGCAGGCTCGCAGTACGTTTGCGGCTGGCACCATTGGGTTGGTGGCGTACGTTCGGTTAAGACGGACTCCAGATCAGCGCTGGTTCCCCAAAAAGTCTTGTGCGAACCCTCGTATGACCTCTTAATCTACAAACCTAACCATGAGACAAAAAAGGACACACAAACGGAGATAGCGGCTTCGAGAAAAACGTAATCATAGATTCACAAAAAACCAACAACAAACTAAATAAACCGTAAAAACACCAACAGCGACGACAGAAGCAACAGTTACCGCCATGATTTTAACAACACCTTGAAAACGGTACCAACGACAACAAAAACGATGATGTATATAATGATAGAAAAGGCGAACAAAAAACGGTGAAGAACAGGCAGCCTTGTCCAATCGAAATCCCTACAAGGTTCAGATGCAGCAAAAACAAGTTGGGTAAACAGACCTACGCTCACGTCAGAAGGGTTTTGTATTCAATTTACAAAATGCAGTCACCTGATCGAATAAAATCAAGAAACATGTCAAAGACGATTTTATTGGAGAAAATATTAAATTCGAAGACCATACTTTTATTAACGAAGTTGAACGAATTTCGACTTCTGAGGTTTTTGTTATTGTTATACTCATAAATATCTCCCTTGATAATTATTTCAGATATCCATTCGCGAGGGAGGAAACACATTTTTCATGTATTTCCCCCCTGTGCCCCCACTGAAGCAAAAACTGACAGTTTAAGAACTGTTTTGAAAGGCTCCCATGTAAACTTTCATTTCATACTCATATCGGCTACGTTTGATGAATTTTTATTTTCAGGGGCCACTCTCCTGTACTGTTATCATCGATTAATGGCCAATTTTTTCGAATCCTAGAATGGTTACAAAGCCCTTTTGCTAGGAGCTCTCTCCCGCCTCCTTGCCTTGTTTCGCTTATGAGTATTAATTGTAGGTACTCATCTTCAGTCATTCATTAAATTGAATCAAGTGTCAAAGCATGCACCTTAAACGTTGAAGTTGGGAAAAAATAACTCAAAATTATTCAGTTTTCGCATTTTAAACAGCCACTATTTTGTTTTACGATTACTGATACCACTAGCTGAACTGATTCTCAAAGATATTCATGACACCTATCATTCCTGAAATTTTCATGCAAATCCTAGTAAAACTGTGGTGACTGAGTCGATAAAAAGCGCATGTTGTTCCATACCCATACAGGTATGTTGCCATAGTAATAAATGCAGCGCAAATTGTTCCATAGTAATACAGGAAAATTCAAACCGCTATAACTTCGCTAAATATTATTCAATCTTTATGAAACTTTCAGGATAGATCAATCTTATTAATAGTCATCTGTGAATTTAAGGGTACCATTAGGATTTTATTCAAGAAAATATAAAATCGATAAATCATACTATTACTAACAAAGTTGAGTGAATTCCGACTTCTAACGTATTTGCTGTTGTTGTACTCATCAAGGCCTACATTCTTGATTTTTTTCAGATTTTTCGGATCACAGGTGTCCAATCGCGAGGGGGGGGGGGGGTTGGGACACAAATTTTTCGTGTATTTCCCCTCCCTGTGCGCCCCTCGAAGCAAACTTTGCCAAACGAAGACCTGTTTTGAAAAGTTCTCGTCAAGACCTTTCATTTGATACCCATGTCGGCCACCTTCAATGAAATTTTTTTTTCGGGGGGTCACTCCCCTATATGGGGAGACCCCCCTTAAATACCTTATGAAATTTTTTTTATATTTGAATTTTGAAGAGAACACCACTTTACACCTACACACAAAATTTGATGTTTCTAGCTTAAGTGGTTTTTGAGAAAAACTGCTGTGACACACGGACGGACGGACGGACAGACGGACAGACAGGACGCGATTTTAGAAGGGTTTTGTAAAATTATTTTACAAAACCCTAAAAGACTGTCGCGTGTTATGGTTCGCGGCCAATAATTTTAATGCTCCGGGAAAGTGAAAACGCACTGTCTTTTAAATTAAGTTATAAGAGTTTATTTACTTAAAAATTAAAAAAAAAGGAAAAATCATCAATTTCACCATTTTACAATTTTTCTTTTCACTAGTCTATCAATTTTTACAACAACTGTATCACGAAAATCACTCCATTATCAATCAAACAATATCGCTTTTTAATTCGCACTCCACACTATCGCAGTTTTACTATCGTGGTTTTTGCTATCGTGGTTTTTGCTATCGTGGTTTTTGCTATCGCGGTTGTAATGAACGATCCCCTCATTCATTCAGCTCACCTTTATATAGGGTCTCTAGCCGTTCAATCCATTTCTCGTACATTGGCGAATGTTCTGCCGAGAGGTATCTGGTATATTCGAGCAGCTTAATGAATGGAGCAGTGACGTCCCTTTTAGATGTTGATCATGCTTGGTGGGTTCTCGAGGTTTCGAGTAAATTCATTTTGTTGATCATGAGGTTCTTAATGGTTGTGAAAACCATTGCGATGGTAGCTCGCAGAATTATTTGTACATGTAACACTGCCCCCATCTCAGTTGTTTTCTCCCCGAAAAGATGTATCGCCAGTTGTAGTCAATTCTCCCTGGATGTAATATGGAGCAAGACGTTCCAGGTGCACGATTTTCATTTTGGCTCTTGGCTTATGGTGTTCTTTTATGCGGTATACGACGTCATTGATTCGCTTTGTAACTCGGTATGGTCCCTTTCAATTATGTTGCAACTTCGGAGACCTACCCTTTCGAGGTTGTGGATTATATAGCCACACCATGTCATCTTGCTGAAAGCCAGTAGAATTTGCCCTTAGATCATACCTGGTCTTCATGCGGTTAGTAGCTGATTCGAGGTCATTTCGCACTGTCCGATGTATCTGGTTCAACCGTTAATTTAGCTCATTTGCATACTGCGAGATGGTTTGGGGTTTCTCGGGGGGTGTCCGAACTTTATATCAGCTGGCAGACGAATAGTCTTTCCAAAAATGACTTTGGCTGGGGCTTGGCCCGTCGATGCATGCTCCGTAGCTCTGTATGCCAGTCCCTTTGGTTCTCGTCAACTATCTTGGCCAGGTATTTATTGAGCGTGCCGTTGAAACGTTCGACCATTCCATCGGATTGGGGATGCAGCGGTGTTGTCCTCGTTTCCCGTATTCCCAGCAGCTCGCACATCTCGCTAAAAACTAGTGACTCGAAGTTTCGGCCTTGATCTGAATGTAGTTCACAAGGTACGCCGTACCTACTGACCCAATTTAATACTGTCTGTTCGGCTACAATAGTTGCTTGCTGGTTGGGAATGGGGTAGACCTCGGGCCACTTGCTGAAATAATCGACTACAACCAGCGTGTATCGATTTCCCCGTTCGGATTTGGGAAAGGGTCCTGCGATGTCAACAGCAATCCTTCCAAACGGTACCCCCACGTTATAGGTTTGCATTTGTCCTCTCAGTCGTTGCTTTGGGGCTTTGACGGAAGCTCAAATTGTGCATCTGCGACTCCAGTCCTCTACACCTTCTCGAGCGTGGAGCCAGTAGAACCTCTCCCGCAATTTCGCTAAGGTCTTGTTAATACCAAGGTGACCTCCCGAGGATCCTTCATGCATTTCCTTAACCACATCGTGGATTCGGCTTTTGAGAAGTTTAGTTTGCATCCTATATGAGATACCATCCGCCGTTTCCTATTTCCGCTTGAGTAAGCCACCCTCCACCTGAAGGGAGTTCCATTGTGCCCAATAGCTTTTCAGGGTTGCGCCATGCATTGGAACGTCTTTCCACTCAGGTCGCCGAGTCGTCTCCTTCCATACATGCAATGGTCCGATGTTTTCATCGGCCAACTGGGCATTTCGAATTTCCTCCGATGACCAACCTACATCGAATTCGGTCGTTATCAATCGCAGATCAACGGGTAGTTCCTTTTCCTCAATCCGTTGGCAATGCTTGCATTTAGCTGGACATGGATGAAGCGAGAGGGCGTCAGCATTTCCATGAGCTCCGCCCTTCAGATGAACAGCTTCGTAGTCGTATGACTACAATCTTTCGATCCATCTCGCATTTTGTCCCTCGGGGTTTTTGAAGCTGAGCAGCCATCTCAGCGATGCATGGTCAGTTCGAAGAACAAATTTCTGGCCATATAGGTATTTGTGGAACTGCTTGGTGGCCTCTATTATAGCCAATAGCTCGTTCCTGGTCACGCAGTAGTTCCTCTCACTTTTTGAGAGGACTCGACTGTAATACTAGAGGACTCTTTCTTCGCCATCGATCTGCTGGGAGAGTAAATTCCAATACCAGCGTTGCTTGCATCGGTGTCAATTACAAACATTTTTCCTGATTTGGGATATACCAGCACGATAGTAGGTCGCCAGACCCAGGAAACTTCGTAGTTGGCGCTTGTTGTTTGGTGTTGACCAGCTTTTTACAGCTTCAATTTTCCCAGGGTCTGTTTTGACTCCTTCTGCTGATATGACATGTCCCAGGTAGATCAGCTGCAAAAAGGGTAGATTTGTCGGGACTAAGTTTCCGATTTGCCAGTCGCAATCGGGAGGACACCTGTTCTAAGTTCCGCACATGCTCTTCGAACGTTCTCCCGATAACAATGATGTCATCTTGGTACACCAAGCAGGTTTTCCAGATTAGGCCACGTAGCACGTCTTTCATCGGGCGTTCGAAAGGTGGTTGGAGCATTGCAAAGCCCAAATGGCATCACCACAAATTGCCACAATCCGGTACCAACTGAAAATGCAGTCTTCTCTCGGTCCTTCTTGTCGATTTCTACTGCCAGTAGCCACTCTTGAGATCGAGTGTAGAAAACCAATTTACGTCGGCTAAAGTGTCCATGATGTTATCGATGCGTGGAAGCGGGTAACTATCTTTCTTAGTGACGTCGTTAAGCTGCCTATAGTCGACACGAAAACGAGTGCTACCATCCTTTTTCTTTACTAGAACTACTGGCGCAGCCCATAGACTGATGGAAGGTTCGATAACGTCTCGTTTTTCCATGTCCGCGATCAGTGCGCTCACTTTTCCTTGTTTGGCTATAGGAAGACGTCTCGGTGCTTGTCGAATTGGCTTGGCTCCCTATGTATCTATGACGTGAGTTACCATACTCGTTGGGCCTTGGTCATCCGGGCTTGTTGAGAAGATGTTACTGTACTTGGTGACCAGATCAGAGGCTCGCTTGAATAGCTGCACTGGCAATTTGACCTGCTTCAATATTGCAGACGCGGACTCCTGGGATTTGTCTGTGTCTTGCCTCCTTTTCCCATGATGGTCGTGAGTGGCTTCTAAAGAGGTCATGGTGGAAATAGGCTGGCAGCTGCTGATGACTTCTCCTGCTTTGATGCTCGTGGTTGAGTCTGCGGTGTTAAGGACTCTAATCGGCACGTATCCGTTCCTTATAGATCTTACAAGGCTTTGTCCTACAATCAAACTGCGCAATGCGGACGTCTTCGTTGGCTCTATCAGATAAGATCGGTGGTTTCCAGAATCACCATCAAGCTTGGCCCAAAAAATGCTCTCGGAAGATTTCGGTACATCAGTGTCGGTACATACTACCACATTAGTCTTGAGAATTTGGACGCGCGGATCTCCGTCAACTTGACCCGGAAGGCACAAGTCCGCTTCTCCACGATGTTGTCTTGACACGGTGATGGTGGTGCTGGGGATGTCGATCCTCCTAGCCAACCTCTGCCCCACAAAGTTGGCTCTTACATGTTTCCCGACCCCTCAGTTTGAAGGGCTTACATTCTGGGCTTCTGAGTCAGTCTGGATCTCCTCCTAGCTGCACACCCGGGACAATAGCTCTGTTTCCTTCGCCTCTTGCAGTCTCTTTGCAGGTGTCCCTTCTCTCCGTAATTCCAGCATCTAGGCGCACCATTTAAATTAAGTTATAAGAGTTTATTTACTAAAAAATGAACAATCATCAATTTCACCATTTCACAATTTTTTTTTCACTAATCCATCAATTTGTATAACAACTGTATCACGAAAATCACTCAACTATCAATCAATCAATCAATATCGCTTTTTAATTTGCACTCCACACTATCGCAGTTTTACTATCGTGGTTTTTAGTATCGCGGTTGTAATGAACGATCCCCCCATTCATTCAGCTCGCCTTTATATAGGGTCTCTAGCCGTTCAATCCATTTCTCGTACATTGGCAAATGTTCTGCCGAGAGGTATCTGGTATGTTTGAGCAGCTTAATGAATGGAGCAGTGACGTCACTTTTAGATGTTGATCATGCTTGGTGGGTTCTCGTGGTTTCGAGTAAATTCATTTTGTTGATCATGAGGTTCATAATGGTTGTGAAAACCATTGCGACCGTAGCTCACAGAACTATTTGTATATATAACAAAACGATGCAAATGCCAGAGCATTCTTAAAAGATGAGTCGAGAATTTTGCGGGACAGGCCAGATGTTTCTGTGGTAAAAGAAAATATAAAGAACATCCAGAATTTGATAATTGCTACTTCGAACGTTACCAAAGCAAAGGTCTTAAATGTCGAAATGATAACAAACCATCCTGAGGTCTACAAAGTGATCATGGCAGAAAAAAAGGGGTGACCACCGTCGAAAATGTGGTGAAAGTGTTGTACTCGAAAATGGAAGCCGATAACTGTTCCTAACAAAGGAGGCCGCAAAGTACAATCACCATCCAGGGGCATATAGAAGAAAGGCTAATCCGAAAAGTAGACGAAGTTCTGAAAAGAATAAAATCAGCTTGCGAATTGTCAAAAAATAATAAATGTATAAGGCATCGGCTTCTTGAACTCGGGGATAGAGCATTTCCAGAAGAGCTGGTTATAGGTCAAAGAGAACTAAAAGGCCAAAGAAGAGCAAAAGGTGAAAAAGCACTGAAGACAAAACCTAAGGGGCGTGCACAGGTAGGTCCACCATCAAACATCAATTAAAAAGTAGCGTCTAGCTCAAATCGAAGGAGATCGCGAGAAAAGCAGGAAGGAGGAAGCACTTCTTGGTCACAGAATGCGGAATCAGGGATTTTGAACAGGGCTAACAGAAGGAGCGAAGAGAACTGCAAACAATCTTTTTCAAATATGCATGAAGAAAGTCATGATGCAAGACAGGAGAGAAAAAATCACGACGAAGACCTCGGCAGCAGGTACTTCTCATAAAATTCCAACAAAGTCCATCCTACGCAGAAGTGTTGCGAGATATCATAGGCATTTGTAAGGCCCAAAGACACCAACACTACCATCACAGCAGTACAACTAACCTGGTTGCGCCACATACTGAACAAATTCTGAGCAGAAGCTGACAATTTAGAATCGTTTTCAAATGAATTTTTTGTTTTCAAATCCGTGTAGGATACGGGTGCCGATTGTCTGGCGTAAGTGTCAGCGAGCTATAAACAATACCAAGCTCAGCTAACTAGCTTGCTTAACGGCGATTGCTTGTCGGGATCTGGTCGAGCGACCACCTCCTCTCTTCAGGAGTAGCCACCCTTGATCATCACGGGGCTGCTCGTTCCTTATGTTTATTATAGGGCAGTCAACCCAGTCATTGAAAGCCTGAATTATTTTAGGCACCACTACTTGAATACAAGTCCTTGTTTTCTTTGAAAATATACTAATAAAAACTAATCATAAAAATATACTGGGTGTCGTGTAGGACTAATTGATGATACGAATTTTATCACTGCCGGTCATCAGATTAGCTCCCAGCAAAAACTGACGCAATTCCAAGCAGTGATTTTAAAATCTCAGGCACCATCATTTTGTTCAAAATTAGAACTGTTCGAGTTCAAACTGTATAAAATGTGCAAACTTTTCTTTTGGCAACATTGAGAGATGTAATGCTTTATTACATTATTGGCGGCTGTGCCACCACAAGCGGCTGTGCCACCACAAACGAAGAGTTCCACAAGATGCTATAAGCCTTATTATCCAGAAGACAAACAACACAACACCAGAACAAAGTTTATCGGTGACTTTATCTTTACTTTACGGAACCCTACAAAGTATGCTACGTTAATATCAAATGGTAAGGCCAACAATAAAAACTGAATTGGTTTGTCTGTGCCTGCAAAATTAAAAATGTGAGGACTCGAAAGAGAGTGTTGTTTTCCCCTTCGGGCCCCACGTTGGGCGCGAATGTAATTAATTTTTTTTAATCCGCGTAGGACATGGGTGCCGATAGCCTGGTATAAGCGTCAGTGAGCTGTAAATAACAAAGAGCTCAGCTAATTAGCTTCGCTTAACGACCACGTACGCGTGTTTGTCGACCAGCATTTGCGGGATCATATGGGGTGGGCTCCCATTGAGCCACGGAGCTACACTGCAAAGTATTTATGACGTATACTCTACTCTACGAGACATACCGATCAATTTTTATTATTTTTAGAAATGTTATATCATGTGTCAATTAAGCTGCTCTACAGTAATCCAAATTTTTTTTGTCTCGTTAAAGTTAGCGGACACGGAGGCTTGAGACAAACGCAAACATAATACAAAAAGCATCCGTTAGTTTCTACGAAGAAGGCCGCTGCATTACAAACCTACAGATGTTAAAATGGCTGAAGTGAACGACTCGTCTCTGCCTGAAGGATGGAAATTTGACGGGTGTAGTTTACTTTGATCTAGTAAAACAACAAACTAAGCAGTTTCGACGGGGTGACCGCCTTCTCTCTTTAGGGGTAGCCACTCCTGATCACCACGAGCCTGCTCGAATGCTTATGTTTATTACAATTTTGCGGCGCAGTAAAGAAGGTCCTCGGCAAAAATGCAACTGTAGCCTCGCTTAAGTTGATGGCAAAACAAAAGACATTGACTGTGTCATGGACATAACCGAGTTACAAGTGGTCATCATGAGCAACGTCGCGATAAAAGTTCTGCATCATGGTATCCTGTTGAAATTGGCACTGCCGCTTTCGCGTTTCGGAATAGTGATTTCCAGGTGGAAGACTGTGGATGAAGGGATGGTTTTATGTACATTTGGTGCTCCAAGAGCACCTTTTTAGTGGGTACCTAACACTGAATGAATCGATATCATCTTTTCAAGCCAAGTTTAATGCTTTGTAATTTGTAGGAGACAGAAGAACTGGCAGCTTAAGATGGGGTGAACTCATTTATGAGCAGCATTATGTCTGCTTGCAGTGCCTCTGTGCTCCATTATAAATCCCGGTATGGCAAGCCCCTAGTGTACTGCTGGTCGACTGAAATCGCTGAAATGCGAAGGAAGTGTCACAAACTTCGGCGTGAGACTCAACGAGCACAGAACAGTGACAAGGTATGCAATCAATTAGCAGCATATAAGTCGGTTGGGAAATGCCTTCGCAAACCGAGTAATAACAGCAAGACTCGCTGCTGGCAAGATCTAGTGAAAAATGTGAACAATGATACACGGGGCCTTGGCTACAAGCTAGTTATGCGGAAGCTTGGTCCACTGCGGACGCCTTGCATAGGTGAAGCAGAAAAGATGTACGAGATAGTGTGGGCACTTTTTTCGACCAAGCCTTTCCATGCTGATGCTGTGAGTGGTGAAAAAGTTATCAATTACCTACTCTTCACACAGTCACAACTAGAAGAGGCAGTCCTTACATGAAAGATAAGGAGCGCCCCAGGGCCAGATGGTGTTCCAGCTGAGGTGTTCTAGCTTGTAAATCATCACTTTTGTTCTTACTTGTTGGTCAGCACATTCAACGCATGCCTGAGAGACAGGTTTTCCCGGTACGATGGAAAGCGATGAGGCTCGTGCTGATTACCAAGAGGAAGGGAAACTCCAGATCTCCGTCAGTATGCCAACCGTTTTACATGCTGGGCACGGCTGGGAAAAAGCTAGAGAAACTTATGAAGGGAAGACCCATTGGCACGATTCCTGTTCCTGGGACTTATCTCTTTGGCTGTATGGTTTTAGAGCAGATCGCTCCACCATTGATGATAGTGCAGAAGTAGTGTGCGCTGTCTAAAAGGGAGAGACATACATCCGCACCAAGTGACGGATGGCTCTTTTGGTGATATTCTAAGTTGGGAACACCTTCAATTCTGCGAGATGGTTTAATGTTCTGAATATGATGTAAACTCCTTTTCAAGTTTCAGAATATCATACTCGTGTATGACTTCTGAGGAACTACATAACAGACAGAAGCTTGCTTTATGGCACAACACAGGAACAACTGAAGATAGAAATTACATCAGGTGTAGCCAAGGGGACTATCTTCGTTCCAGATCTTTGGAACGTGTCTTACGATGGGCTACTGAGACTGGAGATGTCAAATGGACGCGCTTGATCAGCTATGTAGATGATGCTACAGCTATTGTTACTGGGCGCACCGTTCCACAAGCGCAACTTAGGCGCGGTATGCGTATGTGCCGAGTAAGAGACTATATGATTGCTTACGAGTTCGAGAGACTCGAAGTGGTCATCTTGAAAAAGAAGAAAGTCCCTAAAATAAGAGCAATTAGTAATGGAGACATACTAATTGAATTAAAGCCAGCGGTAAATTACGTGGGGCTACTTATCGACTCAAAGGTGAGTTTCCCTGAGCGAATCAGGGCAACGACTGAGAAGGCTGCCTCAGGCGTATTGACTCTAAGTGCTGAATTAAAACTATAGCAGAATTTATAAAGAATGCAACCAATGAAACAATTAAAAGAAATTTTCGAAAGTAAATTGTTAAAATTTTAGGAATTCAAAAATATTCAATGTGACAAGACCCTTGCTTATTTTGTCTTTTACGTCTTCAATTAAAATGACTAATTGTGTGAAATTTTGAGTTTGTTTTTGTTTTTTGTGGTATAAGAGATATTACATTTCATCAGTAAAACAATAGAAATAAAGCAAAAATTTATGAATAAATAAAGGGACAGAAAGTTCACACAATTTTGAAAACATTTCAATAATACTAAACAAGTTTGAAAAAAGGAAGGGAAAAAGCGAAAATTATGAATACAAAAACAAAAATGGCAGAACTTGATTCAGAACTAGTCTTAATGGCAAATCCTACTTTTGATGGCAATTTCAATCAAATAACACCATTTCTAACAATAATCAAAGTCATTTCCGATTCCTTATCCCAAAGCGCCAAACAAATATTAACCCTCGTGATCAATGTGAAACTAACTTACTGTGCTGGAAATATAATCAGCCATTGTAAAATAAATAATTTTGAAGGTCTTGAAAACATAATCAATAAAAATTTCAAACCTAGCAGATCAATCCAGCAAATACATTCTGAACTAGCTCGGCTGCGTCAGAGAGGTTCAATATTAGTTTCAAGAAGAAACTCATTGAGATTATCTCTGAACTCAATGAATTGCATGTAAATGACTTAGTCAAGCCCACTGAAACTGAGAGAGTAAGAAAAAGTAATGAAGCCTATGCATTACATATATTTATAAATAGATTAGACATTATTTATAGACGAACGGTCTACGTGGGAGGACTAAGAAATTGTGTGAAGCAGTTAATTTGGCCCTAAAATTAAAGCAAACGTAACACTTTAATAATAGAAATCATGTCAGTTACAATTATAAAAGTGGAACTGATTTTAATTTCAAGAAGCTCCTTAATCCTTCGGACAGCTCCAGAACATTGGAGCTTAAAGATACCTGGGAGAACTTCCATTGGCCCCACCTACTCTGGATGAAGCTTTTTCGATCAGAAAAGCCCTAAAGAATAATAAAGCGCTGAGCATCGATGAGATTCCAGTGGAGCTCATCAAAGCAGCAGTGCTCATAAAGCTATTCACAAAGTTACCCAGCACATTTGCCAACAAGAACATATGCCAAAAGAGTGGAGCCAATCAATTGTATTCCCTATCCACAAAAAAGGTGACAAGCTACAGTACGAAAATTATAGAGGAATATCACTACTTTGCAGGGCGTACAAAATATTTTCAAAGACGCCAACAGTATTATTGGGGAGTTTCAAGGTGGTTTTAGAGCAGGTTGATCGACAAAAGACCAATTGTTCACAGTCAAGCAGGCTCTTAAAAAATGCTGGCGTTCGCATCCCAGCTAAATTGGTCCATGTTATTAAAATGGCCATGACGTCGACGAACTTCCAAGCTTGCATCAATAACCAACTGACTGATGCCTTTGAAACAAATATCGGATTCAGGCAGGAAGATGAGCTGGCCCCATTGCTATTGAATTTGGCTCTGGAGTACATCATAAGGAAGCTACCTGTCGGTACACGAGGTACCTTACTATACAAGTCGAGCCAAGTAGGAGTCTGTAGGGATGACATCAACATTTTGTCACGGTCGTTAACAACTGCCTAAGACATCTTCCTTAAACTCGACAGTGCAGCGAAACTAGTAGGGCTACAAATCAATGAAAATAAAACAAAGTTGATTCAAGGAAAATATCTTAAATACACAAAATATCACGCTTGGCGAATACGGTATCAAAAATGTGTGCAAATTTGTGTATTTAGGCGTCAAAGTAACGAGAAAAAGTAATGAAACAGACGAAATATGCCGAAGAATACAGCTCGCAAACGAAATATTTTATTCAGTATTGATGATCTTCAAGACCAGCTGCATACACTGGAGAACAAAGCTCCAAGTATACAAATCTGTGATAAGACCTGTGTTATGCTATAGGTGTAACACATGGAGCCTAACCCAAGTATCCGCAAGTATATTCAACGCCTTTGAGCGACGGGTCCTGAGGCGAATAATCGGAGCGAAGCTTGACGGGGACCAATGGCGAATACGATACAACCATTGTAAGACTGCGGAAGCTGCAATGAGCTGGAATGAATCGTATGGACGAACAACGGGTACCCAAAAAGTTGTTCGTAGGGAGAACTGAGGGCAGGAGGCTAGTGGGGAAACCGAGGAAACACTGGTCTGACTCGGTCAACGAAGACAGTTCATCGCTGCTCAGATTTTGGAATTAGAAGATGCAGTCAATGGACCGAGACAGTTGGAGGCGCTGTTTGCAGGAAGCGAAGGCCCGAGAGGGCTGTAGTGCTAAGAAGAACAACACCAACGCGTAGTGTGTGTATCAACCAGTTCCACGTGATTTCGGTCGTCGAATCTCTCCTCGGAAATGTCGCGATTTTGTTTATTTAGATTCCCGTGGTGGATATTAGTGAATTTTTCCGGAGAAAGTGAATGGTGTGCTTCGGCACGATGTTATTAGCCAGTCAGGAGAGGAGGTAAGATATTCAAAAGTTGTATCCGTGTTTCATCACAAAAGATAATCGTTTGGTCCTTGCAAAATGAACAACGACAATGATCACACTTGTGGACGCTTAACTATGAGTGATTCTCCACCGCAAATTTTTCCTGCCTTCATAAAATTCCGTCACTGATTGGTGGACAACGAAAATATACGCCTTGACATGCTAGGTTTTTATTTTGCGATGGATCGGGCTCTTTGGGTTCAATGTTTCTTGCTGCTGCTTTATTTAATTTATGTTTCGCCTCGAGTTTGGCTTTGTTACTCAGCTCGTTCTTTGCTGGATCTGCGTGAGTGTGAAGATGTTTGCGGCGGTGTAACATTAAGTTTGTGTCCTTGGCTGGAAGCTTTGTGGCTGCATAGCTGATAGGAATGTCGGCTTTAACGACAGCCTCACGTTTAGATGCGCACTCAAAGTCGTTTCCATGTAATTTTGACAGCACTCACGCTCGAATTCAAATTAATCGAATTATATGCTGCATCGAAATTCATTGGAAGTCTGTGTCAGGAAGTAGAAACCTTGATTTGGGAAATGACGTAAATGCCCGCAAATTATCGCACATAAGACGGACACCTCTTGTCGCATGGCGGAAACAACGATTCAGATTCAGGTTTCCCCTCAATTTTACATGTTATTTTGTTCATGACACAATTTCGATTGCTTTGAGGGGTTATATATTTTATGCTACTGCATATGTTGATTGGATGTCGAAAGTTTCCGCTACCGTGTGAACTAGTTGTAGTGCCGGGAATCGGCGTTTCGTTTCGAGCTCACGTTGGTTCTTGATGCTTTTGGCGGTTGTTACTGCTCGCATTGTCCAAAATGTGGCGAGTAAATTGAAAGCAACCTAGCTACTTAAGTTTAATTACATGACATTAAAGACAAAAAATATTATGTGGTAGTCAATAACTTTGTTTATTTGGTATCCGCAGACCAATTCTCTTTTTTCTTTAAAAGCCATCGGGCCTTGGTTTGTTGTGTGAGCAGACGCGTTTCGACTCCTTGAAGTCATCTTCAGTCACTGAAGATGACTCCAAGGAGTCGAAATGCGTCGAAACGCGTTTTTAAAGAAAAACAAAAAAAAATATTATGTGGCTTGCTCTACGTAATCTAACAAGTAGTCATTTAATAAATGAAATTTTAATTACTTGCTATTGGTTATATTATTAGATTACCAAGAAAAGTTAATAAAGTGCGGCTCGGTGTTGCGTAGGTTTAAATCTTACGAAATCGCGTATGATGGTACTCGGGGTGAGCAACACTATGAAATCTCAGTGTTCACCTGTAACAACCTTCCCCCCAAAGGGGTGCAACTGCTATTGTTGGGTTGTCGTCTCCGATTCCAGTGAAGCCAACGGGGACTGGCGTTCCCGGGGCACTCGAATCGCTTAGTAAAAATCCTAGGATTGGAACTGGATCCAAAACATAGTGGCTTTGTGATTGTTCGATAACAAGATCAACTCATTGCTGCGAACCTCAACCCTGGAGGTATATTCAGGTACCACGGCCAGCTAATGAGCCTCCATCTTAAAGATGGTCAGCTGATTGGTTGCGGCCCTTCGGTGAGTATCGGTGGTGGCTAGGGGTGCAAACAAAGGTTGGCGTTGACCTTGTAGCATCAGATATAGCTGGGTCTTGGATCTACCAATATGAAAGTCGAGAGTTCCCTCAATGTAAACTGGTGCCGAACTTGGGGGCGAATGATTGGCGCTTAAACCAATCGCAGTCTAATGGTGGCCGTGAGGTTAGGCCCGTAAAGGGTAAGTACTCACGTTAATCAAGACGACACATGTAGCAACCTTCAACAAGAAGATACCTGGCATAATTTCTAGTGGTTCATAGTGTAACGTGCTAGACCCAAAGACCCCAATTCCTGTACCTGCTGTATTGTATTCTATGAACTTAAGTTTCTCGTGCACTTGAAAATTGATAAGTGTGTGCCTATCTGTCAGAACTCATTTTGTCATTGACATAACTTAATATCGCGTGCACAGTTAACCTCTAAAAATCACACGGTGTAACTTTCGCTCATATAATTAATGATTCTTTTATAAAACTTTTTATTTGAGTTTTTTTAAGTTTAAAATTAGATCCATATAAATACCACTTGATTGCATGTGGCTCTGGATTTATGGCTCCAATTTCCCTTGTTGCTCTACTTCATGCTAAAGTTTTTGTTAAGGCCGAACTATGTTACCATGCCATCAAATATCACACTAACCCATGGGAACAGCTTGACTAATTAGACTTGGTCTTTACGCCCAACTCTAGAGCCACTCTCCTTTTCGTGGTTGAATATCCTGATCATTGTGGATATAGCTGTCTGTTCGACCTCAAGATGGAGAGGTGATAAATTTAGTATGTTTTCTAGTGCTGCTGTTGGGCATAACCGCATTGCTCCCCTGACAAAGATACAAGTCACGTGTTGTACCCGATTGAGCCGAACAATAGCCCCGCAAGTGATGGTTGATCTCACAATCAGGGTATATATGCATCGCAGTACTTGCCTGCAGTGTTCTGGAACACTATCAAAGCACTTGTGGCCTTTATTGTCACCCCTTAAATATGTCGGTTCCACGTGAGCCTAATATCCAAATGGATTTCAAAATACGTAATATTTTTCTTGGATTCTAGTTCCACTCTGGTTGAACTTACGGTCCAAAGTTTCTCTAGTTCCTACTTATTTATAAATAGCACCAGCGTATTCTCCCGAGGATTTAGGTTCAAACCGATTTGTCCGAACCAATTACTTACAATACAAAGCACTCTCTGCTCAATTTAACATAGTATTTGGGCGTATTTTTAGGGTTTTGTAAAATAATTTTACAAAACCCTTCTAAAATCGCGTCCTGTCTGTCCGTCTGTCTGTCCGTCCGTCCGTCCGTCCGTCCGTCCGTCCGTCCGTGTGTCACAGCAGTTTTTCTCGGAAACTACTTAAGCTAGAAGCATCAAATTTTGTACGTGGGTGTAAACTGGTGCTCTCTTCAAAGTTCAATTACAAAAAAATTTTATAAGGTATTTAAGGGGGGTCTCCCCATATCGGGGAGTGACCCCCCAAAAAAAAATTTCATTGAAGGTAGCCGATATGGGTATCAAATGAAAGGTCTTGATGAGAACTTTTCAAAACAGGTCTTAATTTGGCAAAGTTTGCTTCGAGGGGCGCACAGGGAGGGGAAATACACGAAAAATTTGTGTCCCCCCCCCCTCGCGATTGGACACCTGTGATCCGAAAAATCTGAAAAAAATCAGGAATGTAGGCCTTGGTGAGTACAACAACAACAAATACGTGAGAAGTCGCAATTCACTCAACTTTGTTAGTAATAGTATGATTTATCGATTTTATGTTTTCTTGAATAAAATCTTAAGGGTACCCTTAAATTCAATGAAGTTCAGCACATAGATGACTATTCATAAGATTGATTTACCCTGAAAGTTTCATAAAGATTGAATTATATTTAGCGAAGTTATAGCGGTTTGAATTTTCCTATATTACTATGGAACAATATGCGCTGCATGTATTACTATGGCAACATGTGGCTATGGAACAATATGCGCTTTTTACCGACTCAGCCACTACAGTTTTGCTAGGATTTGCATGAAAATTTCAGGAATGATAGGTGTCATGTATATCTTTGAGAATCGGTTCAGCTAGTGGTATCAGTAATCGTAAAACAAAATGGTGGCTGTTTTAAATGCGAAGATTGAATAATTTTGAGTTATTTTTTCCCAACTTCAACGTTCAAGGTCCATGCTTTGAACACTTGATTCAATTTAATGAATGACTAAAGATGAGTACCTACAATTATTACTCATAAGTGAAACAAGTCAAGGAGGCGGGAGAGAGCTCCTAGTAAAAGGGCTTTGTAACAACTCTAGGATTCGAAAAAATGGCCATGAATCGATGATAACAGTACAGGAGAGTGGCCCCTGAAAAAAAAAATTCATCAAACGTAGCCGATATGAGTATGAAATGAAAGTTTTCATGGGAGCTTTTCAAAACAGTTCTTAAACTGTCAGTTTCTGCTTCAGTGGGGCACAGGGGGGGGAAATACATGAAAAATGTGGTTTCCTCCCTCACGAATGGACATCTGAAATAATTATCAAGGGAGATATTTATGAGTATAACAATAACAAAAACCTTAAAAGTCTAAATTCGTTCAACTTTGTTAATAATAGTATGATCTTCGAATTTCATATTTTCTCCAATAAAATCGTCTTTGACATGTTTCTTGATGTGATTCGATCTGGTGACTGCATTTTGAAAATTGAATACAAAACCCTTCTGACATGAGCGTAGGTCTGTTTACCCAACTTGTTTTAAAGGTGATCAAGCCCCTCCATGTGGGCAACCACATTTTGTACGCATATACAATATATGGTTCTAGTTAGCTTCTTATACTTAACCAAGAGTACTTTCGATGCGTTACTTTCTGTCTCACGTTACATCAATGAAAGTCTTGATAAAGGAGATTATGTTATTGCAATTTCTGTGGACCTGAAGAAAGCTTTTGATACCGTTGATCATGACCTGTTACTTCAAAAACTGGGATCGTGTGGTATACAAGCAAAACCGAAACAGCTTTTTAAAAGTTATTTGGAAGGAAGATTCCAAAGAACATCAGTTAATAATGTCTTGAGCAATCTAGCACCAATGAAATCGGGGGTTCTTAAAGGATCCATACTTGGACCAACCTTGTTTTTGCTATACACCAATAATTTGAATACATGTAAACTGAAAGATCATCACACATTATATGCTGATGATACTTTACTTCTTTATTCAGGACATGATAAAGTTGCCATGGAGAATATCGTCAACGAGGATCTAGATAAATATCGTTCATGGCTTATCGAAAATAAGTTAGCATTGAATACTACAAAGACAAAATACATGATTTTTAAACAGAAGAATAAGGAAGACATAGCAGTTGACCTCAAAATTAACAGTGAAATCTTGCAGAGTGTTTGAAATTAAATATCTCCGTCTTACCATAGATCATCGTTTGACATGGTTGCCACACATAAATAATTCGAGGAGACAACTAGCACCAATAATAGGAGTGTTGAGAAGATATGGAGGTTTTCCAATGCATATAAAGAAAATTGTATTAAACGCATTTGTAATAACAAAGCTTATGCGGCGGTCATTTGGAGTCAATCGTCAAAGCAAAACCTTAATATTATATCCAGGATACTAACTGAAGCCTATAAAAATATTCTAAACCTTCCGATTCTCACTCCAACAAGACTAGTGTATCAACGGACCAATGCACTCACCTTCAGTCAAATCATTACTATGGAGAAAGCGAAGTTTATCTTCAAATGTCAAATTTCCAGTGAATTGGAACGAAGCCCCTTTATAAAAGTATCACAAATAAATCCATATAATTCAAGAAATGCCAATAATTTTGTAATACATTACGCTAGAACTGATCGACTAAAGAACAATGCAACGAATGATGCTCTGCGTATATACCACAATCTTCCAGAAGCAGTGAAAAACGTAAGCTCATTATTGATTTTTAAGAAAAGACATAAGGAATATCTAATAAATTCAGATTGATGATAAGTCCGGAGGATTGAAAATGCAGTATCTTAGGGCATTTTGGGCCTAACGTCGAGATACTTAAAGACAGCTAGCTTTTATAATCTCAGAGTTTTTTTACTGCGTCGTATTATAATATTTTTTTTCATCTCTGAGAACATTTCACGAATCGGACTAGACTAGCAGGAAATGAGTTCTTCACAGGATTTGGTCTGCCCCTAATACCGATGTTTTAGCATTGCCTGGAGGCACACGTAGAAATTGACGACGTGTGAAGTGCAGATCGCACGAGCGTTGTGCGACGATGAAAGAGTGAGAGAGTGGTAGGGAATGGAGGTATTTAATAAAAAACCATGACATCCAGAAATCAATACCATTAGAAATGAAACTTCCGTGTTTCAGGCCCAAGTTTTTACTATACTAGACATGGTTTTATGATACCATCAATCAAGAGCTATCGATGGAAATGGAGCCAAATTTACATTTGCAGTGACAGCTGAGTGACACATCTTGCCCTCTCGGGATGAAAATTAACATCAAAAACTGCTCAAAAATACCTGAACAAACTAAACCCTGTTCGAAGAGACAATTTTCTGATGCTTTTTGGAGGTCAAGGGCATAGTGAGTACGAAGGCAATGAGAAAGCTGATGCTTTAGCCAAAAAGGGGCTATAAAACCTTGTCTTAGAGCCTGAATTGCTGTAAAGAAGTCCATATCTCTCATATAAGTCCCAAGATAAGCTGCAGGCTGAAGACTCAGTCGGCAGAATCTTAGCAAGAATATAATGACTGTAAAGTCTAGTGAATCAACTTCGTTACTCTTAAATAATCTGTAACTGCAACTATCTCAGTCCATTGACCGCGTCCTTCAATTTTAAAAATCCGAGCAGCGATGAACTGTCTACGTCGACCGAGTTAGACCGGTGTTTCTTCGGTTTCTTCACTGGCCTTCGTCTTCAGTTTTCACATCAAATGCACGATTCACGTGGCCAGCCCATTGCAGCTTCTGCAGTCTTACTGTATTTGAGACCTCCGGCTCGTCAATAACGAAGAATTAACTCAAAAAGTACGACAAAAAAATTGTTTATTATAGAAAATATTAGCGAACATCATCTCTTTAATAATCACAAGTAGTACTTTTGACACAAGTCATAATTAATCCCCAACCTCAACCGGCCGGTCTCCGATGACTTCCAGAATTGACTTTTCTAGTTTGGCTGACATATAAGATTTGGTATTTAAGTATTCATGGCTCTTGAAATGACCAAAGTGAATGCGTTGCTAGCTCTGCCTCTATAAGCACAGCCTCTAAGTATGGGTATCCATTTAACAATATTTTTCTCGCTATCTCTATCAACACCTAAAGAAATTCATGTAGCATATTAAAATAATAAATAAAATCCAAAAAATTGAATTTCCCTTAATATTCCGACGAGAAATAGGATTTTCAAAAATTTTCACAATATTTCTTGGGATAACCTGATGTACGAGTATACTTGCAATCAGGATTTTCTAGCACAGAAGTTAAAAAATTGAAATTTCTTCACTATCAAGATTAACTTCCGAGCACATTTATTTGTGATAAAACCTAAAGCCAGCGTAAAAGGACAGAAAATGTGAGAAAATAAGTAAAAACGAATAAAGATTCGATTCAATAATTCAAGAAAGTAAAAGAAAGTCCAAAATCCAATAGTGGACATGGATGCCAATAAGAACAGTTCCCAGTAAGAAGCGTATATAGTTTCATCCTGTCGATATGCCTCAGCTATATTTGTCGTAGTTGGTCTGCGACTCATTGTGAAAATAATGAAATCTCGATAACGATAAATCACAGGAGCAGTGACTCAAAATCAGAAAAAAAGTAGATCCCGAGTAGTAATCAAGTTGGAATTGGATGTCTCCACTGCAATGGTAGTGTGTGCTGAGAAAATTCCAGGTCACAACGTGGGTCACAATAAGGGTTTTGTTTGTGGGAATAACTTTGCCATTTCGTAGGTGGATGCAACGTTGTCATAGCCATTCGGTTATGAGTAAGTCTCTGGTGAGCCGTAGACACTGAACGTAAAACAGGATAAGGAACGACGAAACGAGTTCCATCCCGAAATACAATATCAAAGGTAATGGACAATTGAACCTTTCCTAAGAGCCCTTCAAGTACACTATCCTTGAGAAATTGCTCATTTCATTCCAGCACAATCTGTTTTTCGGTAAGTAGATTGGTTAGTTTTCTCATTTCCGCATTTTCACTGGCCACGCTATTTGCAGGGAACCATAGGAAAACCAACAGCCGTGGCGAGCTCAAGAGAGTCAGCCGCAGGGCGACGAAAAGTTGTAGGAAAGTTTTGTGATGTGGTTTTGATTATTTTAATTTAAAAGCCAAAATAGAATCGAATTGAATTAATGGCTTTTGTGTAGTGACTGTAATTTCCTGACCATGGAGTTTGCTATTTCAAATTTAATTAAATAATTGAAAGGCAATCATTCTCTTCATATGGCGAGCGGCGATGAACAATATAACAACAAGCTGGCACTCGATTGGATTAAATGCAATTTGTTTAGAAGTTTGTTTGTTGCGTGCAATTTTGCTGTGTTTTAGGGATTTTGTGGGTAATTTTTGTTTTTTGGATTGAAATTGAAATTTAAAATTATGCATGATAGTTTTTGTTAGAACTGGAATCCATATCGGCTTTACTATGGATTTAAGCATAACGAGGGGCTTTATAACTACATTCAGCAGAATTAAATTGTGATTTGAGAAAGAAGTAGAATCGAATCTATATTTTCGTAAATTAGAGTTATGTGAAGGACATATTTCAATACCCGATTTAAATCGGTAATAGCCGTTCGTCCATCCGTCGATCCGTCAGTGTGTCACAACAAGTTTTCTCAAGAACTAGAGAATACCGCGTCATCACACCTTTTGAAGCGATCACAAGTAAGCTTAAGGGTTTTTAAGGGGTATCTCCTTGTATAAGGATGTGACCCCTTGACATGTTTTTTATCAAAGGCAGTCAAATAGGATATCAAATAAAAGGCCTTAATGAGATCTTTTAATATCAGGTCTTCAAACTGCAATTGTAGGCAGGCGAGAATAAGCCCCCGCAGGGGAACTCTGCAAAAAATTATGAAGGTAAGTCCTTATGTGTAGGCTATAAATAACTTAAAAGTCAAAATTCTCACAACTTTGTTGTTTTAAAATTTTCCAAACTATACCACGCTTTTCTATACATAAAAACTATCCTACTGTCCATATGGTGATCGTCTTATCTAGCTTGGTATCCCTTCCTTGCAGATAAGGCGACAATACATTGACCATTGTTTGCTCGTTAAGCTTATTCTAGGCTTTTTATACGCCCTCCATTTAAAACTAAATCTACTCAATTTTACTCGATTCCTTTTCTGCGGATAGATATTTATTTTCATTTTCCATTGGTCCGACTCGTCCTTCAACTTAGTCCCCCTTTGGAGTCGCTCGCAGCGTTCAAGTCCAAGCTGCGTAGAATACTTAATTTTTTAATTTTATTGCGTTACCTTATTGAAATTTGTCTAATTATCTTTCACTCACATCTTTTATAATAATGTTAATTTCACCTTAAAATGTAAATTTCTTTTGAGATCTATTTCGGTCTATTTATTTAGTATTTGTAATTTTTCTGTAAAATAGACCTAAAAAAATTAAATAAATGAAAGGCCTTCATGAAGTTTTCAAAGCAGGACTTAAATTGACATGTTTCACTTGGAAGATCGCAAAGGGAGGGGAAATACACGCTTTAGAACGACAGCCCCGTTTAGCCCTTTGCTTAAAGTAGAGTATTTCATTATCTTGATTGAATGTATCGGTACTCGAGAAGATGATATGGTCAGTTCCATACTTTGTCCGTATGTCCGCCCATCCAGCGACAATGCATCCTGATTTTAAACAAGTACGTATCATAACTGAATGGGCTTAAAGACTATCCGAAGAATAATCCGAAAAAAATCTCATCATCACCAACGGGAATCAAAACAGGGACCTTTGGCTTATACAATAAGTATTCTATCCACTAAACCACGCCGACTACAATTAAACCATTTTTTTCGCTTTAGCACTACAGCCCTTTTCGGGCGTTCGCTTGGAGATAGTTAGAGTATCTTTTATCTCGAGCTAATATATCGGCATTCGAGAAGGTGATATGATCAATACCACACTTTGGCCACCTGGTCGTTCACCTAGCTGTGATACGCTCTGACTTTAAAGCAGTACGTATCATAACTGAGCGGGCTCATAGCCCGTCCAAAGAATCACTCGTTATAAATCTCATTGTCACCAACCAGATCCAAAGCAAAGACCTGCAGCTTATATAGCAAGTACTCTAACCACAACCTTTAGTTGTTTTATGTTTGTTTTTAATTTACAGGAAGCTTAACATTCAGAAACCTATTTAAGAGATTGCTCCATCCTGCGAATTTCAAAAGAATCCAGTGGTAATTAACTTACAGTCATTTGAATTTTTTCGTCCTTTGAAGCTGCAAACATATTTACCCAACCCTCGGCACCCTCAAGCATCTCGAGAGATGAACATGAAGTTGTTTCAACATTTAGTGCATCAATAAACAGTCTCTAACATTTCAATTCTGATCGATTAGTATGACGACCACACTCTAAACGAAGACTTTGAAAATTATGCACATTAAAGAAAGAAACAAAAGATGCCTTCGTTTATTGAAATAAAAGCCAACAGAAATTTTTTCACTAAAGCATGCAAAATCAAACAAAAAACATACTGAAAATGTACATTCTGCTGCTGTAATTTATCTCTGATATGCTCAGAGTATTAAAAGAGCAATCAAATATTTTACAAGAAATTCGCAGCAAACTATGTACTCCTTCCATCATCGATAGGGAAGGCCCAGTGAACAATCCTCTTGCACTATCGCCAACATTATGCTCTACTTCAGCCACTAAGAGCTCTGATGTGTGTACTACGGTTGATGCCAGCAAAGGAGTCATTCCAAAGAAACCTCTGCAGCAACTGTCACCTCGGTCCCAAGAGCATAATCATCATGTACAACTACTACAGCAATAAGCACAACCGAAACATCTGCAATTGACATCTTATCAGCAGAAACCTCAACTTCTGCAGCCTGGTTCCATAATACCGTAACGTGTAGTTGGTATGCGGACTAACCCAAAGTGTTCACGCCCGCCTGAGACTTCTGTTACAAGAGTTGTAGTTCAAAGTCATGCTGATACCGAATCGATGATAAGAAATGTAGGCATACAAGGATCTTCATCTACCAGCCCTCACCTGGATGTGATATGACGACGGTCAAACATGGCGCCCCACTGTGTGCTATATCCTCTCCGCTACAAAAATTTCTTTCGAGGTTAGAATATAACACACCAGTTGAAGACATCATCGCTCGTATAAAGTATAAACTAAACTCTAGTCCTGAGTTGCTCCAGTGCACAAAACTTACGTCTGATGGAAGTACAAACAGATTGATTGCGTCCTTCAAAATTACTGTTCCAGCTAACGTAAGTATCTTGGTTGATTATGAATTTTGGCCCCCTGACGTATTCGTCGAAAAATTCGCTCCAATTCGTAGGCGAAACCATCTTGTGTCCTTTCGCTCCCAGAAGAAACATCTCTTAGGCCTTGTAATTCATTCTCAAATTGCTATTACCAAATGTTCGTACACTAAGGACTAAGACTACTGAACTAAGCATTTCTTCCATCCTTTTTTAGGTCTTTGTAGAAAATTTTTTAACAATGACCTACTAGCTTCGCGACCTGTCTGCCCGTCTGTCCGTCCGTCCGTCTGTCCGTGCGTCACAGCCAATTTCCTCAGAAACTATAGAAGCTAGAATTCTCAAACTTTGTGGAAAGGTCAGAAGAGATGGTCTCCCAAAATATAAGGCCTTAACAAAAATTTAAAAAATTTTTAAGGGGGTTCCCCCCTAATAACGAATTGGTCCTTAAAAATTTTTTTTGATCAAAGGTAGTCGAATGGGGTATCAAATGAAAGGTATGTATTAGAACTTATAGAATCTGAAATTAAAAAATCATTTTATGAATTAGGGGGTCCAGGGGAAGGCAAAATGTACCCAAAATTTGTGTCCCCCCCTCGCGATTGGACACCTTTCAGCCAAAAAATCTGAAAATTATCACGAACGTGGACCTTTATGAGTACAAGGGCAACAAATACCTCAGAAATCGAAATTCGCTCAACTTTGTTAATAATAGTATGATTTGTAGATTTTACATTTTCACCCATAAAATCAAAACGGTACCTTCAAACCTCTTAAAATTTTGCAATTATATAGACTGATATAAAATATATATGTTTCCAAAATTTAATTGAGATCGAATCATAATCAAGTGAGTTATAGCCATTTCAATTATATGGAATTACAACAACAATAACACGTGTTTATGGTTGATATAGGGTTTTCCGATAAGAGGTGTTATTTTGATATTAAAAGAAAAATGCTATTATTTAATATAAATGATCGGATGTTTATTTCATTATAAAGAAGAAGATATCTCGTTAAAAGTAAAAACTAACATCAGGCAAATAACCACTACGACACGCCTACAGGACCATATCCTCTTCATGAAATTTTCCATAATTAAATCGCAAAGTGGCCGCCCTATGCCCTCGATAGCCTCACGAATTTCATCTTTGAGATCTTGAATCGACGCTGGGCTATTGGCGTAGATTTAAGGAATAGTGTTTAACTTGAACACCTTCAATCGGCCGAGCATTCAGAAAAATCATTTAAGCTAGATTAAATTGGCGGCTGCACTGTGCTTATGAAAGAAACTGTGCATCTTTTGTATAAATTTGAACGATTTCATATCCAAGTATTGGATGAATAATTCAAGTTATCGATCCACGCCGTTAGAAAACTTGTTTCTAACCTTAGGATGTTTACAAAGACCTTCTGATAGGAGCACTTTCCTGCTTACTCAACTTGTATATATAATATCATCTGTCTAACGAAAACATAGCTGACAGATGACATTAGTAATAGTGAGCTACTCCGGAACAATTTAATTTTCCGCAGAGTTAGAGACCGTAATGCTACTGGTGGGGGCGTTCTAGTGGGTATGCATGTTTCCCTTACTAGCAAATCCTGTGATGATTTTACTCGTACTACATCTTCCCCTGTTGAGTGTATAATTGTGCTAGTCTCTCTACCCGACACTTTTTCCCTCCTCGTATCATCTGTGTGTATCCCTTGTAATAGTCCTGCTATTATTTAAGAACGTTTCTTTGCAGAATTCTCGAGCTACATTAATGCTCGTTTCCCTTCTACCCCTAAATTGGTCTGTGGTGACTTCAATTTGCCCTCTACTGCTTAGAATGATATGTATGTCTCCATAGTTTCTGGCGGTTGTGTGTCTGTTGCTCTTTCTTCTTTTATTCCACTCTATTCTTTCACCCAATTCAACACTGTTCCTAGTGCCAATAATAAATTCCTTGATCTTGGTCTTTCCAACTTGCTACCTTCTTCTCTGTCCACTTCGGCGGCGCTCTTATCCTTTGTCAAACCTGATCCCCACCATTCACCGCTCCTTCTTGTTCTTTGAGGAATCCCTCACCTCTCTGCTTTAATTTGTCAAAAGCTGATTTATCGGACATGGAAGCTAGCCTCAATGCCGTGAACTAATATCCCTTTTTCAGCAATCTCTACACTGAAGATTGTGTTGATAAGCTTTGTGTTTCTTTCTTTCTTAATCTTGCAATTTATTACTGTGTTTCCAGTAAGAAGACCTAAAACTGCTCCTTGGTTTCATTCAGATGTTGCCATTGCCATTAGAGCAAAAGATAATGCCCGCAGAAAATTCTTATCCAGTGGTCTTCCAATTGACCTCAGTAAATTCAAAAAGTGTCATGCCGCGGCCAAGAAAATTCCCACCTCTGCACTTGATGCATAAGTTAACCACATTGAAACTTCGTTAATGTCAAATCAAACATGCATTCTGCTTGTACGTAAAATCTTTAAGGAGCTCTCATCATGTCTTGTCCATCTTGTGAACTCTTTGCTTCTTATTTTTCTTCCTTTTTCGGCATCAAAGAATCTTCCTGCTCTTTTTCCTCTACTACTTAAATAATCTTGAGAATGGTACCAGTGTAGGCACTAATGGCATTCCAAATTTTCTAGCAAAATATTTATCTTCTTCACTTTGTATTCCTCTTTCAATTATTTTTCATTTGAGTTTTTTCTGTAGGGTTTTCCTCTCCTAATGGAAAATCGCCCACATTTTTCCTATCTTCAAATCTGGTGATCAAAATATCGTCTCAAACTATTGTCCTATTTCATGCTTCCTTGTTTAAGTAAAATTCTTGAAAATATAGTTGTTGACGTGCCTCCCACCTTTAGCTGATCAACAGCATGTTTTTATCAGAAGCAGCTCTACCCTTACAAATTCACTTTCTTTTACCAACAGCAACCACAAGCGGATATTATTTTTAAAGATTTCTCTAAAGCCTTTGATTCATTTGATCACTCTCTCCTATTTGAGAAACTTTTTGAGTTCAATGTTCTTATTTGTCTCTATTCCTGGCTTCTCTCCTATGTCCTGAATTATCATTCTTCTCTTCTTCTTTTGACTCCAGCTCGGGAGTTCCGCAAGGTTCAATACTTTGCCCCATACTTTTTTTGCTTTTCAGGGTTTTGTACTAAAATACAAAACCCTATTGCAATCACGACCTGTGTCCGTCTGTCCGTCCGTCCGTCCGTCCGTCCGTCCGTCTGTATGTCACAGCACTTTTTCTCCGAAACTATAGAAGCTACAGCCATGAATCTTTGTGAACAGGTCAGAAGTGGTGACCTCTTGAAAGTTCAAGGGTGGAAAAATTTTTCAAAGGGGTTTAAGGGGGGTCTCCCCATATAGGGAGGTGACCCCTCAAAAAAAATTTTCACCATTGGTAGTCGAGTAGGGTATCATTGGAAAGGTCTCAATGAGATCTTTTCAAAACAAGTCTTAAAATTGCCTTATCGGTACCGAGGGGGGCAGGGGAAGGGGAAAATTCAGCAAACAGATGATTATTTATATTTAACGAAGTTATAGCGATTTGAATTTTCCTGTATTACTATGGAACAATGTGCCCTGTACTATGGAAACATATGGCTATGGAGCCATATGCGCTTTTTATCGACTAAGACACTACAGCTTTGCTAGGATTTGCATGAAAATTTCAGGAATGATAGGTTTTATGAAGATGAGTACATACAATTGAAAAAAGTCGAAGAGGCAGGAGAGAGCTCCTAGCAAAAGGGCTTTGTAGCCATTCTAAGATTCGAAAAAACAGGCCATGAATCGATGATTAGAGTACAGAGGAGTGGCCCCTGAAAAAAATTTCATGAAAGGTAGCCGATATGAGTATCAACTAGAGGTTCTCTATGGGAGCTTTTCAAAACAGTTCTTAAACTGACAGTTTTTGCTTCAGTGGGGGCACAGGGGGGGAATACATGAAAAATGTGTTTCCTCCCTCGCGAATGGACACGGGTGATCTAAAAAATCTGAAAAAATTATCAAGGGAGATATTTATGGGTATAACTATAACAAATACCTCAGAAGTCAAAATTCTTTCAACTTTGCTAATAATAGTATGATACTCAAACATGACATGTTTCTTGAT